>CM056728.1:115127175-117627175 GCA_029844215.1 Przewalskia tangutica
GAAAAAGAACTTGAACAATAGTTGTCTCTAATTGTGTTCTCTGTCTCCGTTCTTGCCTCCAAAGGTATGATATGAGATGAACTCCTTCCTAAAATCGGTTTTCAGGGCTTATATACTGAGAAAATACCTTCTTGGACCTTTTTACCCTCTTTAAAAACCGATTTTTCTCGCTAATTTCCGCCGTCGGCGCCGCAACGCTTATTCCATTGGATGTTACTGCCAATTAGGCGTCACATATCTTCTTCCAGGCGCCCCGACTCTTGAGCTCTGCTGCCCTTGCCTCCAAGCGTCGCGGCTCTTCACCCGAGCAACTTCTGCAAATTAGCCTTGTAGGCCCCGTGCGGTTGACAGTGTAATTTTCCTTAAATTGCTTCCCGAGCTTCTTAGGGCTTCTTTGACTTATCTCTTGTGACCAGATATGCATTTTTGTCCCCAATAACCACATATTTCCTTTGAATTCACCTCGAACCTTATGAATCGCTTAAAACCTGAAAACACAACATAACACTCATAATATTGTACAAAACAATTAAAGGACAACAAAAGACTCCCTAAAACACAATCTAAAACAGTACTAAATTAGACTTAACAATATCGTAAATAGACTACAATATTTTTTTTTAGCAAAGTCTAATATATTATAATTACATATAACAACAACATACTCCATAAAATTCCACAAGTAGGGTCTGGGGAGTGTAGAGTATCACAGACCTTACCCCTATCTTAAGAGGGAGGTAGAAAGGTCGTTTTCTGATAGACCCTCGACACAAGGATAAACAATTCACACCAGTACAAAAATAAATTGAAGCAAGTAAGCTATGACAAAATACTATATTTGAAAAAGGAGCAGTAACTACTACATATTAATATAGTAATTGAAGTAGAAGAAACGACATATAGTAAAAAGACAAGAAACTACCAAAGTAATATTACGACCACTAGTTTGAAAATATAACTATATATATACAACAAGATAACAAAAAAAATATATGGTATAAAATCTTTAAAATAATCCATTGAACCAAGCCATTAATGTCTAATCAGTTAGAAACTCAAAAAAAATCAAAATTTGCTCTTGGCATGTTGTGATGCTTCAATCTTTCATTTGGTCACGGGTTCTCATATCTTCAATTTTATTGGCTAGAAATCCACATATTGAATATTTCTCTTTTTTTTCTATTTTAATTTTATGAAAGAGAGAAAGTAGACAGGTGTGGCAGTTTGGTACGTTGTATTAAAATTTGAATCTTTGACAAAAATAATATAGCGTTTGATGGGTGTTTTTGATCATTGATATCTTATTTTTAGAAATAAGATACAGTCCATTATTTTGAGACCCATCTAACAGGTGGGTCTCCCCTGGACTGTACTAAAAATAAAAAAATAAAAATACAGTCCATTATATATTAATAGTCTAATACCGTTCATTATATATTAATACAATTCAGTCCAGTCTAATTCAATAAATTAGTACAGTCCAATGCGACGTACGAAACGAGTCTTGTGTTTGTATGTGTGTGTGTTTGTTATCTTTTAACAATCACAACCAAAGTTTAAAAGTTGAGAGGTCCCATTTGCATGTTCTAATTTATATGTAGTGGATATAGGTACCTCATTCTTTATTTGTTTTTAATATTCCTTTTGAATTACCCCACAGACACCATCGAGCAGAACATTTAGACAGATATATGATAATAATTTATGATAAATGTTCCTATATTTATCGTGCAAGTACAAAATTCATTTTTGACTATAAAGCTCTTACGTTAGAAGTCAAATGTGTTCTTTTATTTTTCTCTAGATGAAAGGGACAGAATTTTTAATTGCTTGAAGCACAAACTTCTATTAATTTTCATGATCTTGTCCTTCTTCTTGTTATTACTTTTGATCGGGTGCTCTCAAATGATACATATGATTCCTTTATATATGTGTGAGTTAGAGCTAATGGTGAAGTTGTCTCCACGAAGGCTAATGAGCCATGACTTGCATCGGTCTTATTAGTTAAAAGTGTAATTAGATGGACTAACCTAATTAGTCTTTTACTTAGTCCAACCAACTGGGATTAAATAATTAACACAATCATATAATTAGCCTACAATATTAATTTGCACTAATATAATTTGAATTTAATATATCATTCAAATTTCCTTTATGTAAATCTAATTGCCTACTGTCAGACAAATAGTATTTGTACTACTAATATTCACAACCAAAATGAGTATACAATTGAGAATCTTCTTCAGAACAAAAATATTCTTAGTTTGTTATCTTACACTTTTGTAAATCACTTTATTCGATAGTGTAAAAACCATACATTATGAAGAATATCATTTAGTAAATACAGAAATGCCGGTTAAAATACCTCTTAAACTAGTATTTATCAATTAAATTGAATTTAGACATGGTTTAATTAGAATCATGTAACGGTTAAATGTAGTGAATTCGCTTTCTATATCTGGGGGGGGGGGGGGGGGGGATCGAAACCCAAAATTAAAAATATGAAAATTATTACATTTTACGTAAATTAGTTTTTGAAATTGAATTATGTCAAAATATCCATTTTCAACATTATACAGAATCATATCAATGATATGTTACCCAATGCTCAGTCATCCATGTTATGTTACTCCTTGCTCTAGATGTCTTTTTAAGTGTTGAAGTGCAGCACAATTAACTCGCAGATTCACATTTTAGTTAGTTATGTTGTTAGAGTTGTTAAGTTAGTTTTTAGTATTTAGTCTTCATGGTTTCTACCAGAATAAATAAGTGTTTTGATTCACATTGTAAGGTTGAGACAATCTATGAAGAAAGCTTCCACAATTTCTACTCCTCTACTATCACAGAATTCTTATTCCTTCATCTTCGACCACGCAAATCAGTTCGCAAACACACATGGATCGTTCATGCAATCTATGATCAACTTAGATGGTGAGAATTAACATGGTATCAGAACATTCGTAGGGAGAATGAATCGAGGGATTTTCAGGCAAAATACAACTGGAAATTGAGGGATTCCGTGCAGAGGTCTGAACTGATTTTTTTGTCTTCAAATCAGTGAGTTACAACGATTGAATTTCTTTCCTGAATTATTGTAGTATAAACATGGAAAATACATCGCTGATTGCATCTTTAATTGTTGATGGAAGCTCGAGTTCAAACTCGAACATTGTCGATCAGAACCATCCATTGTTTTTAGTGCATCTGATACACATCCATTGTTTTTAGTGCATCTGATACACCTGGAGATGTACAAGTAGAAATTCAATTAGTAGGAATGGAGAATTACACTTTGTGGGGTCGAGCTATGAAATTGACTATGTTAACAAAAAATAAAATTAGTTTTATCGATGGAACATTTAAAAGAGATACTTATGGTGTAAATCAAGTAAAACAGTGGGATCGATGTAATGCAATGTTTATCTCATGGATTATGAGAAATGTGAATAAAAATCTGCTTAGTGGAATAATCTATAGATCTAATATGTATGTTGTATGGAAGGATTTGAAGGAACGATTTGATAAAATCAATATGTATAGAGTATATCAATTGAAGAAGGAACTAGCAATGTTACATCAAGGTGTGTCACATGTGTCTAGTTATTACTCAAGGGTGAAGGATCTATGGGATGAAATTGATTCAATCATTTCTCCTCCAATATGTGATTGTGACATTCTTAGGGAGTATATAGAAAATCTAGCAAATCAGAGGTTGTTAGAGTATCTCATGTGACTTAATGATAGCTACAATCAAGAAAAGAGTCATATTCTTCTAATGTCATCAACTCCTAGTGTAAATCAAGCTTATCAATGATTGCTCGGGATGAAAGTCAGAAAATGATCACAGAAAGATACACAAATGTGAGAGAGTCTGTCGAGCCTACAACTCTATTTAGCAGATCTCCACAGTTTAATCAAAAGAAGCTTTACTCTCCAAATGCATTTTGTGATTTTTGTCAAATGAAGGGACACACAAGGGATACATGTTACAAGTTGATGTATTGTGATTATTGTAAGAATAAGGGATATGTCAGGGATAATTGTTATAGGCTCATAGGTTATCCTCATGATTTTAAAGGAAAGAAGAAGGTCAATACGATTATGATAGGTGTTTATCACAGAGAATTTGATGGTTCACAACAACAATCGTATGGTGGATATGTGGGATAGTCGAACCAGAGAAATATAGGAGAATTGAGACAATTATCCCAAGAGCAACATGAATAACTTAATTCCTTGTTAAGGCCCTGCACTCCAGATAAGTATGAAAATATGCTTATAATGTTGAATCAACATATATATGTTGATGCACATCATGAAAATAAAACAATACCTAGAGCTCACATGGAAGGTAAGAATGTGTTTGATAAAGAGAGTAATAGCTGGATAGTGGATTCATGAGCAACAAACCATATGGTAAATGATAAGAGCATGATTAAAAAAATTGATTTTTAGAGAGAATGCAAGATAAATACAATTGCCTACTGGTAATACATCGGTAATTACTCAAACATGGAGTTGCATGTTAACATGAGGTGATCTCATAAAATATGTGTTGTGTGTGCCAAATTTCAAATTCAATCTTCTTTCAGATTCAAAGTTAACAATAGAGTTAAACTGTAGTGCAAGATTTTTTCCTGATTTCTTAATCCTACAGGATCTCTTCGCTGGAAAGGTGAAGGAGATTGATAAGAAGATAGATGGACTATACATGATGGAGTCACAAAGAGGTTGTTCTAAATTGACAGAAGCACAAGAACATATGTCAACTGCAATTACAACAACTGAGCTGCAAGCAGGACTAACATAGAAGACTGGGAAATGTTCCAATGAGTGTGCTAAGAAAGATTGATAGTGTTGGTGATAAATCCAGTCGTGTAATAAGGAACTGTGATGTCTGCCCTCTGGCTAGGCAAACAAGGAAGCCATTTCCTATTAGTAGTAATAAGTCAGATTTTGCTTTTCAGTTGTTGCATCTTGATATATGAACACCTTATAAGGTTCCCACCTATACTGGATGAGGTATTTTCTCACAGTAATTGATGATTACACTAGATGAAATTTGGTGTTTCTATTATATGCTAAGTCTGATGTGGCCACTGTTCTTAAGAATTTACTTGTACAAAACATAGCAAAATTTAATGTGATGGTAAAAATGTTAGAATAGATAATGGTACAAAATTCATTAATAATTCTTGTTCTGAGTTGTTTAATCAACATAGAATTATACATAAGAGCTTCTGTTCATATACTCCACAACAAAAGAATGGTGAAGATGAGGCATAGACATATCTTGGAAATTGCCAAGGCTATCAAGTTCCAAAGCTATTTGCTAGCATGATTTTGGAGAGATTGTGTGAAAGCAGCAGTTTATGTGATCAACATGATTCCTTATGTGGTGATAGGACATGTGTCACCCTATGAGAAGCTATTTAAAAGGATACCTTCATTATCTCATATGAAAGTGATAAGATATTTATGTTATGCTACTAACTTGGTCAAAAGGGACAAGTTTGATGTTAGAGGCACTAAGTCAATTTTACTTGGATATGCAGCCAGACAAAAGGGGTATAAATTGCTGGATTTATCTAACAGAACTATTTTTGTCAGTAGAGATGTATCCTTTTATGAAGACATCATTTCCTTTGGACAGAACATGTAGTGTGATGTTGAGACACATGTTGCAGGATTAATTATTGACTATCTTCCCACTCCATACTAATGTGTCCATACATGAGAAGGTTGTGGTTCAGGATGTTGCTGAGCATGGAGAAACAAGAGTGCCAACTGGTGATCATCTACCATTTGAAGTAGTGCCAAGCTTAAATTCTGATAGAATTGAAGGATATGTTTTTGTTGATCCTTTACAATCTGGTGATGTGTCTTCTATAGAAGATCAATTTGAAATTGATCAATATGAAATTATGTATTCCCAACAGAATATGCCTATCACCCATGCACACTTGGATACCTTGGAGACTAGAAGGTCTACTAGGGATAAAAAACCACCTACATGGATGAAAGATTTCATTCTGCAAACTTAAAGAGTGGGAAGACATATCCATATCCTTTGTCTGATGTGGTTAGTTATATTGGATTATTTGTATCATATCACAATTTCATAGCTAAGATCTCAGAAGAGCATGTGCTACAATTATATTATGAAGCATCAAAAGATAGGAGGTGGATAGACGCTATGAAAGCTCAAATTTAGACCTTAGAAGAAAATAAGACTCGGAAGATGGTTGACCTACCAAGTAACAAAAGGGCAATAGGTTGCAAATGTGTTGCATAAAATTAAGTATAATGCATCAGGTGAAGTGAAAATTCTTAAGGCAAGATTAGTGGCAAAAAAATATAATCAAAAGAAGGGTATTGATTATCAGGATACCTTTTCATCAGTAGTAAAAATAGTGACAGTTAGATCAGTTATATATGTTGCTGCTGCAAAAGGTTGGATTGTATATCAAATGAATGTATTTAATACTTTCTTGCAGGGAGATCTAAATGAAGAGGTATACATGATTTTACCCTAAGGTTTTATACATGAACAAGAAAAGGCATGCAGGCTTCTTAATTCACTATATGGACTCAAGCAGGCTTCCAGACAGTGAAATATAAAATTTTAACCACTGCTTTGGTGTATTCTGGTTTTACTCAGAGTTATCTGGATTATTCTCTTCTCACAAAGAAGGACAAAGACAAGATATTAATAGTTTTGATTTATGTGGATGACTTACTTATTACTAGAAATGATGCAAAGTTGATTGAAGAGACTAAAGCTGCACTGCAACAACATTTTAAGATCAAGGATCTAGGAGAGTTGAGATACTTCTTGGGGTTTGAATTTTCTAGAAACAATGGTGGTATTGTGATGCATCAGAGAAAGTATTCACTTGATTTGATAGCTGATATGGGCTTGATGAGACAAGCTTGCTGGATCACCAATGGAGTTAAATGTCAAGTTGACCTCTGTTGTATTTGATCAATATGTGAATGATACAACATTTGCTGGTGGAGGTACTGAAGATATGATTAATGATCCACTCTTGGATGATCCTACTAGTTATCAGAGGCTTATTAGAAGACTTCTGTTACAAGGCCAACCTTTTCAGTTCAATGTTTTAGCAAATTCATGCAAGCACCAAATGTATCACATATGATGGCAACTGATAGAGCAGTCAGATATGTCAAACAGGCACCAGGTTTGGAGATCTTTATGCCAGCAGGGGACACTAATAACATTCTATCTGCATACTGTGATGCTGATTGAGCATCTTATCCCAACACTAGGAGGTCAGTCACAGTGTATCTTGTGTTTTTTAGATCTTCTCCTATCTTATGGAAGTCCAAGAAACAACTCACAATATCCAAGAGCTCAGCAGAAGCTGAATACAGAAGCTTGGCTTCAGTGGTATGGATTTCTGGTTTGTTTGCAGAACTTAATGTATGTTTGAACCTTTCTATTTTTGTATACAATGACATCAAATCTGCTATTCATATTGTTGCTAATCCAGTGTTCCATGAGCGTACAAAACATGTAGATATTGATTGTCATTTCATCTGGAAGAAGGTACAACAAGGATTGGTGTCTAACTTGTATGTAGCAACTGCAGATTTGCTAACCAAAAGTTTGACGCAGGGCATCATGCTCATTTATTGTCCAAGACAGGTCTGAAGAATTTGTTCTTAGTACCTAACTTGTAGGGGGTGTTGAAGTGCAACACAATTAACTCGCAAATTCATACTTTAGTTAGTTATTATGTTAGAGTTGTTAAATTGGTTTTTAATATTTAGTCTTCATCGTTTCTACTAGTATAAATAAGTGTTTTGATTCACATTGTAAGATTGAGACAATTTATGACGAAAAGCTTTCACAAACTCTACTCCTCTACCATCACATAATTCTCATTCCTTCATCTTCGACCACACAAATCAGTTCGCAAACACACGTGGATTGTACATGCAATTCATGGCCAGCTTAGATCGTGAGAATTAACACTAAGCGTATGTGAGCGCTAGAGTTTCACATCGATTAAGTAAATGAAATGCAATATCCTCATATAATTTTTGAATAATCCTCACCTATTGAACTATATTTTGACAACATAAGTTTATTTTTGTTTTGACATACAGAAAGAAGAGTGTCAAATTGGTATGACTTAGGAGTACATATACAATGTATACAAAACAAGAAGTTTTCTGAAAAGAGTCTGTACGTGAAAAATGTCTTTGAATAATTGTTACTCTCTCCTGTTTAATTGTTTCTCTTAGTTTGATTGACATGAAGTTTAAAATAACACTTCCTCTGAATAAAAAAAATATCCACTTAACCTTTATATTTTAGTTAAAAAAAGTGTCAACTTACCAAATCAAGAAAGAATTAACCTTACCTTTCCAAATTTGCAAGTGTTAGGTGACCAAATCTCAATACCAATTTAACTATGAACATTTTAGTCAAATTGCCTATTTTTGCCTAGAAGTTAGTATTTTCTTAACGGGTGTGCAAATGACTAAGTGAACACTCTTTTTTATCCGGAGGGAGTATTGAAGACTTTTGAATCTCTTTCCACGTCTCAGGCAGCCTATCAGTCCGCTTCAGGCCTCTCCCAATCCAATTTGGGCCCGATTTTCATCATATTTACTTCTCGGAAGCCCGATAATATGTGGTATATGGATACGGGCGCCACGTCTCACTTCACCAATAATTCTGGTAATCATCCTCAACTACGAAGTTTAAATACTCTACAATCTATTATGGTTGGAAGCGGTCATCATATTCCAATTCAAGGGTTTGTCCACACACTAACCCCACCACCGCATCCTCACTTCTCCCTAAATAACGTCCTCTATGTCCCAAATATTATCAAGAACCTAATCTTCGTTAGAAAATTTTCCATAAATAATTCTGTATCAATCAATTTTGACCCGTTTTGGTTTTCTGAAACGGACCTACATACCAGAAACTCCTTACGAGATGCAATAGTGACGGGGACATCTATCATTTCCTTTCCACGCCCGCTGCTAGTGTCACCCCTCCCACTTCTCTAACTGCCAAGGTCTCTCCTCCCACTGATCTAGCAACAATCTCTCTGTCAATCTGACACAATAGACTTGGATACTCATGAGCTCTTATTTTTAATTTTCTTAGAAACAATAATTTAATTCGTTGTCATAATGAAAAATTTGTCCAACAATGTATTTCTTATCCGTTAGGCAAACATAACGCCTTCCGTTTCAGTCTTCTTCATGTGTTATGTATTCTCCATTTGACATTGTTCATGCCGATTTAGGGACATCTCCCATTACTAGCTCACTGTGACGCTACAGTTCCGTCACGGCCTACTGCCACTATTGTGTCACCATCACTGTCCGTCGCCGACGTCTCTGCCCAATCACAATCACTGCCGCCAGTAACAGTCACCACTGAAAGCCTGTCGACCTTGTCTCCATCACTGTTGACTACCCCTTCCATCTCCGGCAGTCGGCCATCCGTCTCTCAAACTCATCCCACTGTCACATCCTCTACTCACCGGCGAATTCAACTATCGTCCTATGTGTCATCATCACCTACCACTGCCACCGCCGGTCGCTTCTATACATCTCTGTCACATTCATGTTCTCTATCACGACCGTTGTTGATTGCCACCACCACTGGTAATCGGCCCGATGTCTCGGTATCACCACCATCAATTGTCCCCACCGTTGTGTTGTCACCCCAGGCCGCATTCGATCCACCGTCCCATCCCAACCCCGCCAGCTACCGGAACCCGAAATCGCACCACCAATATCACACTACTAAACCCTCCCTCCAGTCTCAACCCACCACAAACATCCTAACATACAACATCCACCACCCAACCCACTGTCAAACTCGAATGTTGACCAATCCATTATCCCACCTCTCCAAAACTCAATTCAATCACCCCACCAAAACCCGGACCAAAACCCACTCTGTGACCCCGACCCAAAAACCAGCAGCCATACCCAGACCGCCCCTACCCCATCACGCCGTGCCAGCGTAAACATGTAGAAGAGATTGTGTACAGGGCTAAGATGACAAATTGTAAGATCATGTCCACTCCAGTTGACTCTAAATTGAAATTTAGTGCAGTTGATGGTGATCCAGTGTCAGATCCCACTCTTTATAGGAGTCTCGCAGGTGCACTTCAGTATCTTACTTTCACCAGGCCTGATATTGCTTATGTTGTTTAACATGTATGCTTATTCATGCATGCCCCTAGGGAGCCTCATTTTACTGCTTTTAAGTGTGTCATTCAATATGTTAAGGGCACACTTGATTATGGATTACATTTATACCTCTCAGCACCGACCATGTTGTTATCATATACGGATGTTGATTGGGCATGTTGTCCGGATACACGACGCTCCACCTCCGACTACTGTATGTTCTTATGAGATAATCTCATTTCTTGATCTGCCAAGAGGCAAGTCACCTTATCCCGTTTGAGTGCAGAAACAGAGTATATAAGCATTGTAAATGTTGATGTTGAGATCTGTTGGCTCCGAAATCTTCTTTTGGAGCTTCAGTGTCCCTTGCGTAAGGCGTCTTTGGTTTACTGTGATAACATCTCCGTCATATATTTATCTCATAATCCGGTTCAGCATCAACGGACAAAGCATATTGAGATGGACATACGCTTTGTTCGTGAGAATGTTGCTCTCGGTTATGTTAATGTGTTGCATGTGCCTTCTTCGTATCAGTATGCAGATATCTTCACGAAAGGTCTTCCTAGACAACTATTCCTCGACCTCAGATTCAGCCTTAGCGTCCGACCCCCTCCCGCTCCGACTGAGGGGGTGTATTAATGTTTATACCAAAAATATAATTCATATATTTTGTAATATTTAGTGTTGTATAATTATGGTAGATATAAGATCCCTATTGTATTAGGATTCCACATTGTACACACTATATATATATTTTGTATTAATGAAAAAGGCTCCCAAGGGAGATTTATACAATTCTACAAAAATGATATTCTTTTTAAAATATATTAAAAACGAAAGTAGGACAAATAAATTAAAACGTTACATGGTATTTCTAAGATGTTTTCTTAACCTATTTCCAGATTGTTTTGTATAAAACTTGTTCACACAAATATTATCTAATGCATGCTTTTTTTGTATAAAAACTTGTTCACACAAATATTATCTAATGCATGTTTTTTTGCCAGCCCATGTGATGAGCTATCCCCAGAAAGACACTTAACTCGTATAGCCAGCCATTTTTTGCAATAAAGTACAGAAACAACCATATTTGCCAGTCAATACACCCCTCTATACTCTCCATATTAATATCTTATTCATATAGTAAAAAATTATCAGTTTATACTTTATTTCCCTTTTTCCTAGATTACTTTATTTCCCTTTTTCCTAGATTGTTAAATTCAACTACCCTTAAAGGTATTGCAGTAAGTTTCCACACAAGGGCAGCAATTTTCTTAGCGTGTGTTTCAGGCAAATGAGTATATAATAATGTTCCCAAAAAAGGGTTATTTTTTTTCTTTAAGGAATCAATTAATGGTTCTTTCTTGGATCTAAACTTCAAATAAAAAAAGCTCCTACTTTCTCTTCAATGGCTTTCAAATGGGGTGTTCTTTAAAATGGTTTTCTTGATTTTGTTGAATTAGTAGTAGGAACAAGTTGAATGGGGTGTGTTTTTGCTCATTAGGGGAAAATCCACAAAGGGGTTGTTTACAAGATTGTTGTTTCTTGATTAGGATGTGACTTTGTCAGCTTTTCCCTCTCAAAATATGTCATTTTTCAATATCAGTTGGTTAGTATATAGATTTTGATAGTGCTGGTTTTCAGTCTCTTTTTGCTCATTAGGGAAAATCCAAAAAAGGGTTGTTTTGCAAGATTGTAGTTTGTTGATTTGGATGTGAGTTGGTTGAGTTTTTTGCTCTAAAAAATGTCATCTTTTAGTGATTTAGGTATTGGTTTGAGTTTTGTATTTGGATGCATACTCATGGGACTTGTAGCAGAGTTGTATTACTTGTGGGTAAGAAAAAGAATCCCAAAGAATGAAACAGAGGATCATCAGTACAACAACAGCACCACTTATGCAACTGACCTTTCTCATATTTTCTGTTGGAAGAAGCCTATTTCTGTTATTAACAGCCAGCAACAAAATCAAGAAATGAATGGTCAAGATCAAGATTTGGAGTTAGGTACTAGCAAAGATTTATTGCTTAAAGGTTATGGTGAAGACAGTGTGGATTCAGAGTTAATGAGGTTGCACAATCTTTGTGGACCTCCAAGATTTCTCTTCACAATCAATGAGGAAACAAAAGAGGATTTGGAATCCGAAGATGGCAAATCTAGAGCTGGCAGAAGCAGAACTTGTTCGAGAAACAGAAGCTTTAGTGACTTTACCCTTACGCCTCTGTCTTCACCACCCGTTAAGGGTCATCAGAATCGTGATTCTTACAACTGCCAAGGATTCAATCCGCTCTTTGAATCATCAACAGAAGCTGAACTAAATATGATAAGATCTTCACCCCCTCCAACGTTTAAGTTCCTTAGAGAAGCTGAGGAGAAACTTATAACAAGATTAATAGAAGAAGCAGAGAAAAGGGTACTAACAAATGAGGTTAATTTTCAGGATTCTGCTATTATAACATCAGAAGCGAAAGGCTCATTTATATCTTTTCTTGGAAAGAGCAAACTGAATGAATTAAAGGTACTTCCATTGGCTTCTTCACCTTCAAATAAGCCAGTTGATATTGAATCTGTTATGGTCTAGATTCATTTCATGTTTAGAAGGAGAGGTTTAAATTTCTTTATTTTTTTTAACCTCTTTCATCTATTAACCAAAAAAGTACAGCAATTTACCTCCTCTTGTGTATTAACTTTAGTTTTTCAGATAGGATTTGTATGTTCTCTGGATTCTTCATCTGTTTCATTTCTTTAATTAGCAATTAATAGTCCTTTCTTTTTAACCTGGATATTCTGGTGGTGGTAATGGTTTAACTTAGATTATAGGAAGAGGTTTTTATCTGATTTACTCAACTATTGTATCACTGAAATTGCTAAAACTTGTAAATAAATATAGAAGTATTATTAATAGATGAGTTCATGTTGTGTACAATCAGTTGAGATATCTCTATACGAAACATCCAATAAATAAGGAATATAAATTTCAATATGTATCTAGAGAGTACATGGTCTGTTATCAACGTGCGAGTTATGAATCCGAATTTGAACACCAACTTCCCAAATGGTCCAACGAATCCAGCTGAGCACAGATCTACTCTTCGAATCACAAGCAACAATAGAATGAGTTGTGCCTTGGTTGTTTTGTTCAAGAAGGGGATACTCATTACTCTATTTCCTTCCGCATTTTCTGTGAAAGAGTGATAAGTGATAATTTTTGGATATCTAGCGGGAAGGTTGGGTGCTTGTGGGGCTTTGCCATCCGCCTCTTCCGAAGTTTTAAATAATTTACTGATCAAAGGCGGTAAGGGCGGACTGCTCTACATTCAGCCACACAACAGTGACCCCGAAGCGATCTTCTTCTAGTTGCGGGACGAAATCATTTGGCTAATAGTTTAGTTGTTCCCAGAGAAATGTTCAATGATTCTTTAATTAACATGGCTAAGAGTTCGAAGCCTAGAGAAAATCTGGCTTGAACCTTTGGGTAGACTCTACAGGATCAACAACCATAGTTGCACGGAGTACGGTAGAATTCCTCGGTACGGTCATTCGGGAAGTCCCTCCGAGGGCGACTCCCGCCGTGAAAGAGGTAAGAAAAGAGTTTGCAATGTCGAGAATGAAACGTGCACGGACAACGTAAAAAATGTTTTACTGTATAACTCTACATATCAAGTCTAATACGAATATCTATAAAAAAAAGAGCAATAATCGGTTAAATTGCGCTAATACTCTTAACATTTTATAGTGTCGAGTGTATATATCTTAAACTTTAGTATTATTGTTATTTTGAATGATTTTCTATGGCTAAGGGCCAAATATTCCAGCAAATCAAAAGGTGATCTGTTTTTATCTGTTGTAGTTGGTGCACATGAACTCACATCATGCCACATTATGGTGTCCCAATTATATCCCCCATTTGTTACTTTGTTAGCATATTATAGTGGGGTAAGAAAATTTTGCAAAAAAAATAAGTTTTCTTGATAGTATGATATCAGAAAAGCTTTCTTTAGCTATATTATCATATTACTATGTGATTATGTGTTGTTCAGTAGACAGTAAACACAAACAAATTAAACATTTCACATGTTTGACTGTTCCCCACTTTGCAGTTTTTTTTGCTAAATACTGCTTAATCATTCTTGTTAGAAACTGTTCATCCAAAAAACAGATTAAGTTGGGGGCTATCGCAAGGATAGCGACTGCGCGTTCCCTTGTCATCACAACAACAAAAAAACAGATTAAGATTAGGACAAATAGCTATCATTTCATTGTCAATTGATTCCTAAGGAAATATGTTCTTTCTTTCTTCCGAGAAATACTTAACCATCTGTGAAAATTTCTCTTGTTAATTCAAAGTGTACAATATGGCACATGGGGAGCATTAGCATAGGACAATAGGTAAATTTTACATTTCCATTGCCATTGCCATTGCCCTGTGAAAGCAGTCGTGTTCAGACCACAGGAAAAAAGAGAAGTCTTGAAATTGAAAACAAGTGATGTTGTGTGATCTGTGACTTTTTTCTTTTTGGAACTTTTGCCAATAAAACAAGAATGTGTCATTGTCATCACGCGATTCGACCAAAAAAGTGATCACATATTGAAACCATATAGTTCAATGTCAAAATTTGTATTATTATCTCTTTGCAAGATGGGAAAGAACAAGTGTTAAAGCTCAATTGTGAACCTATTTCTTGAATGAATGGTGGAAAGTTGAGAGCATAGTTAACATCATTTTATTTGACATAATACCTAAACAGGACCTTAAATTTGGCCTGTAAGCCTTCTAACTTTGGTTATGCATACCCAAAGTTAAAGGATATACTTGTGAGCTGAAACTAAGTTTGAAGTCTTATTTATGTATTATGCCTTTTAGTTTTTAAGATAAAGGGGACATGATTTTAATTTGAGACTAGGACAGTAGAACTTGACTTAACAAAGTGGTCCATTTTGTGGTTGGACATATTTTAATTACTCTTACCTTATTATAAAAATTTGGGACCACAAACAAAAACCCTTTTTGGCCTTTCACATGCTGCTATTTTGCTTCATTCAAATTTGAATTACTACTGATGTCTAATTGTGTAGTGCCAAAAGGTCACTCTGACATGGTTAATTTTATCTGTTGGGATTATGACAAACGATTTGCTTATTCAATTTCAGTCACTAAAATCAATGGGCGGGATTCTTGAATCTATCTGCCAGAATTCTTAGGCAGATGATAAAAGAAACATATACCATACAACAAAACTATTACGCCTAATTAAATTCCAAATTGGTATTAGCCATATTAAATCATCATAATTCATGTCGCTCCATTAATTTAAGTCCATCACAGTCTAATGATGTGATGAGCACATCCTCTTGTATTCTGAATTGTGAGAATTCATCATAATTTCCTTTATTCGGGCTCGGTAAGGTAGTGGGAATGAAGGGATGTGCAGGAGTTTGAAAAGCGTAATGTGTGTTCCGCCATCACATATTCCAATTCCTTCGACAAGGAAACCGTCATCCTTTTTGATGGCCTCTTTGAAACACCTCTTATAGGGTCTTCCATGTTTGTATGACATTCAAGTTAATTTGACTTTGATTAGCTCCTTAGCGCAAGTGCTGAATAAGCAAGCTACCTTACGTAAAAATTGAGGAAAATAAAAAACGTTGAAGCCGGTCCAGAACAATGAAAGTTATCCAGTAAGCAAAATCTTCGATTGACGTGCATTACCACCCGAGCTTCATTACCGCTCTGCCCAGCTCCTACGCCTACCACGAACTTGATTCAAACACCTACAATGTTATGATCACATTAGTTTACCCTAGTTTCTTTGGTAGTTTAAAGTATAGTTGTCCCTCCAACAAGAAAAGGTATAAATATGATAACTTCACTGCCATTTGGATCAGAGAATTTTAGAGGAAATCGAGTGACCTTTTTCAAAATGATGTTTACCAACTCTGCTCCATTTTTGGGAGATTTACCCTTTTGGATATGTAAACAGCCTCAATTTGATCCAATCTCGGACTGCATGTGCGGTCCAGTGATCAATTGAATATTATAAGAGAAGAGAATTTTGTGGAAGCTTTTCTTATCATATATTTTTGTCTCTACTATTACCAAGTAAATGAACCTATATTTATAGAAATGGAAATGAAAAATGTCCCTACTCAAACTAACCAACTCAATAACTAACTTTTTAACAACTCTAACTAACTCACGTTAAATATCTTGTGTGTTATGGACTACATTCATTTCAACACCCCCTGCAAGCTAGGTGTTGAGAATAAATTTTTCAGACATAGCTTGGATAACAGATAAGTATGGTGACCTTGAGTTAGGCCTTTAGTCAGTACATTTGCAGGTTACTCAGCAGTAGCTACATGCAAAGTAGAAACTGACCCTTGTTACACATTCTCTCGAATGAAGTGACAATCAATATCTATATATTTTGTACGTTCATGAAATACTGGGTTGGCAACAATCTGGATAGTAGATTTGCTATCATAATAAAGAGGAATAGACATCTTCAAACACACATTCAGTTATGCAAATAAATCAGAAATCCACACCACTTCAGCTACAACAGAGGCCAAACTCATATACACAGCTTCTGCTGAGCTCTTGGATATTGTAGGTTATTTTTTGAACTTTCAAGAGATTAAAGAAGACCCAAAAAATACAAAATACCCTGTGACAGACCTCCTAGTGTTGCGGCAGGATGCCCAATCAACATCACAGTATGCAGACAGAGTGTTAGAATCCCCTGCAGGCAGAAAAATGCCCAAATCTGATGCATGCTTGATGTATCTAACCACTCTTTCAGCAGCCATGGTGTGTGAGACGTTTGGTGTTTGCATGAATTGACATGTCTCTCTAGTATGCACCTTCATTTGACAGAAATCACATAATGCATTTGGAAGATATGGCTTATTTGGCTTATATTGAGGAGATCTGCTAAACAAAGATGTAGGCTCAATAGTTTGTTTCTCCTATGATTGTGTATCCTCATGTAATTAATTTTTCCCTCTCATCTTGTGCAATCATTGCATATTCTTAATTCACACTAGGAGTAGGTGACATCGGGAGGATATGGCATTTTTTTAATTGTAGCCATCATTAAGTCCCATGAAAAATTCTACCATAATTTTCTAGATGTTCTATATACTCCCTAGGTCTATCACAATCACATGAAGGTGGAAGAATGATTAAATTAATTTCATCTCATAGATCTTTCATTTTTGAGTAATAACTAGACACTTGTGATTAGGGTTGTTACCGAGCCGAGCCGAATCGAGCCGAATAATGCAGATATTCGATTCGGCTCGAAAATATTCGAACCTTAGAAATTAAGGCTCGATTTGGGTTCGACGGTATTTTGAAGCAATTAAGGTTCGAAAATATTCGCAAATATGCGCGAATATTCGCAAATCTTTGGCAATTCGGATCAGACCGAATATTCGGCTCGATTTGGGCTGAATCAAAATCTAAGGTTCGGCCCTATATTTGATGCAACGGATCGAACTCAAATCGGACTTTTTCAAGCCGAATTTTGCGAATCGGATCGAATAGTTCGGCTCACTAACAACCCTACTTGTGATACACCTTGATGCAACATTACAAGTTCCTTTTTTAACTGATACACTCTAGATAAGTTGATTTTATCGAATCTCTTTCAAATCCTTCCATACTGCATATGTAGTGGATCTATAAAGTATACCACTGAGCAAATGCTTATTCACATTTTTCATGATCCATGAGATTACCATTGCATTACATCGATCCCACTGCTTCACCTGATTTGGACCATAAGTATCTCGTTTGATTGATCCGTCGATGAAATCAATTTTATTCTTTGTTAACAGAGTTAATTTCATAGTCTGACTCCATAAAGTATAATTCTACATTCCTACTAATTTAATTTCTACTTGTACAACTCCAGGCGTATTGGATGCACTTAAAAAGAGTGGACGATGTTCGAGTTCGAACTCGAGCTTTTATCAACAATCAACGATGCAATTGTTGATGTGTTTTCCATGATTAATCACAACTATAGAAACGATAATGTTGCACTACACTGATTCAGAAAAAAATTCAAGTTACGCAACTCACATATTTGAAGACGAACCTCTAGAATCGAACCAACTCAACACTCACATTGAATCCCCCGATCTCCAGCTGCAATTTGTCAGATGATCCCTCGATTCACTTCACTGGAACTCTGATACCATGTAAACATCCTCAATTTGATCAAATCTCAGACTACATGAGTGCTCAATTGAATATTGGAAGAGACAAGAATTTTGTGGAAACTTTTCTTATCATATATTTTTGTCTCGACTATTACAAATCAAATGAACCTATATTTATAGAAATGGAAATGAAAAATGTCCCTATTCAAACTAACCAACTCAATAACTTTGTAACTAAGTACCTGTTTGGCCAAGCTTCTGGAAGTGTTTCTGTTTCTCAGAAATACTTCTTAGGCCAAACACGTACTTTCCAGAAGTAGAAATACTTTTTTCAGAAGCCAAAAAGTGTTTCTAGATGGGAAGAGAAGCAGAAACACCAATTTGTGCTTCTCCAGAAGCCCTTTTTGCTCATTAAATAAATTTTTTAGACCCATTTACCCTTTTCTTTTCACAAAATTCATTTTAATCTCATATAATATCTCTATATAAAATAGAAATTTGGGAATGGGGTAGGGCGAGGGTAAGAAAAAAAATCATATTTTTTAATAATTTTTTTATAAAAGTAACAAAAAATATGAAATAGAAATTTGAGGATGAGGTAGGGCAATAGGGGTAGGGCGGGGGTAAGAAAAAAATTCATATTTTTTTATAAATTGTTTATAAAAGTAAAAAAAAATATATATAAAATAGAAATTTCAGAATGTGGTAGGTGCACGGGGGGGAGAGGGGGGTAAGAAAAAAAATCATATTTTTTAATATATTTTTTTATAAAAGTAACAAAAAATATGAAATAGAAATTTGAGGATGGGGTGGGGGTAGGGAACTTCCGAAAGAGCCACATCAAGAACAAGAGCTGGTACCGCATGTGCCGCAGGACAGGCAGAAAAAATTCATATTTTTTATAAATTGTTTATAAAAGTAAAAATAAATATAAAATAAAAATTTGAGAATGTGGTAGGTGGACGAGGGGGGGGGGGAGGGGAGGTAAGAAATTTTTTCATATTTTCAATCATTTTTTATAAAAGTAACAAAAATATGAAGTACAAATTTGAGGATGGGGTAGGGCAATGGGGTGGGGTGGGGGTAGGACGGCGGGTGGAGGGGGTAGGAAAAGATGATTTTTTTTAAAAGTAAAAAAAATATGACATAGAAATTTGAGGATAGGGTGGGGGTAGGTGTAGGTAGGTTTTGATATATTGTTGCAATTAAATAATTTTTAAATTTTTTATTAAAGTGTAAAGATATACCATTTTTAGAAACATAGGATATAAAAGAATATTTTAAATAATTATAAATCTATTAAAAAGAATATTCTAGTAAAGTTGTATAAATGTGAGCCAAACAGAAAATTGTTTATGTTTTTCAGAAGTACTTCTATAATTATAGGTCAAACACTCTAACAGATTCTCTAAAAACAGTTTATGCAGAAATACTTTTAAAAAATAAAAATAATTTTCCAGAAGCTTGATCAAACATATTCTAACT
Source organism: Przewalskia tangutica (assembly GCA_029844215.1). Classification (NCBI taxonomy): domain Eukaryota; kingdom Viridiplantae; phylum Streptophyta; class Magnoliopsida; order Solanales; family Solanaceae; genus Przewalskia; species Przewalskia tangutica. The sequence goes on from CM056728.1 coordinate 115,147,018, forward strand.
TTTTAACAACTCTAACTAACTCACACTAAATATCTTGTGTGCTATGGACTGCATTTATTTCAACAGAACCGCCCTAAAAATAATAGTGGCCAAGATATATATTATTACAACTCTGGTCAGTGAGTTTTCATTTTTTTGTAATGTATTCAAAATAACCTCATTAAAAATAATATTAAATTATAGTACTTTTTATATATAGGGCATAAAATGATCACAAATCAATTCATTGTTCAGTTGATTTGGCAAATTATTCTTAATCAATTACATTACCCGGTGAGAAAGAAGAAAGAAGGTGAAAGGAAAAAGAAAAGAAAAGCTACAACGAGGAGCAAAAATTTTAAAATAAAAATTAAAGTAGTCGCCCTCACTAAACCAACTTGAATCTGAACTACGATTCAGATCAAGTCTTACCGAAATAAGATTTCCTTTTCATGCAGGATAGGAGTGGAACCTGCCTTTGAAAGGCGTTCCATGCCTTTAAATAATAGAATAGTTTCTTTTTCATAATTGAATAGTTCAGTTCCTCGTTGGAAAGATAACGCCGCAGAACGGGAGCTCGTGTGGAACCCCTCTCTTCCGCTACTGGTGGACTGTTGCACAGGTTGGATTCAAAACTCACGTCCTCTAGTTGAAAATTAAGCGCCTGACCAACTGAGATGCAACGACTCTATTTATCTGGTTTGTTCTGTATTTTGGTTATAAATATACACATATTTAGTGAAAATTTCCGATGAAGCAGTGTCACGTAACAATTGACACCTCTCAGTATAAGGCATATCCGCCCCTGTTTCCACATAAAATGGAACAAACCAAACCCTTCGCCTTTCTTTTGAATCAAAGTAGGTCGCGACTGTTGTATTTTAGTCGGTCGGGGGAAGCGGTAGCTTCGTGCTCCGTTTATAAAAAGTAATTTTCAAAGTTGAGGTGAATGGAAAAAATTATATTTTATATTTTACACAACCGACTCTAGAGGTATGAGATTTTTTTTTACTCACAAATTAATGGATCAAAAGTTTGCGGACCCAAGAGTCTAAGATTTGAGTCTGTCAATTGTGACACGAAAAGAAAACTCACATAACTAGTGTCAGTTGTATGAGACACATAATAAAACTTTTTAGGCAGACATAATGTCACTACTCTATCCACCAATGCCTTCATTACGGCGGAGAAATTAAGGAGCATTTACACTTGTTTTAATAGAAGATTTGTCAACATTATTTAGAAATGAACTTGATTTAGTTTTTGAAAGGTGAAGAAAAATTGTAGTAGCAAAAAGGGTAAGGCTAATGCTTGGCAGTTGGAAGTTTGGTTAGAATTTGAACAAGTCTAACCTTACTTGTGGGAAAATTAGGTTTTACAGCTTGCGTTGAATTGAAGAGTGGCGTTGCTATATTTCTTGCGCCTTTAGACAAAACTTGGCTTCAAAGTATAGAAACATGTTTGCGTGCTATAGGGGCAATTTGTGTGATTTTTTTTCTAAAACATTCACCTCTACTACCAGGGCCGTCTCAAACATTTTGTGGGTCCTGATATAATTCGTAAAAGTGGGTCCTTAATTGGGTTAAGACTTGCGAATTATGAGCTTTTACAGTAAATTCTGACTAATACTACTTAATAAAAAATAAAAAAAATGACCCTAAATTTTTTCGTTTTCCGTGGATCCTGTGCGGTAACACACCTCACACGAGTCCTAAGACGACCCTATCTGCAAGTCTATATCACATGATTTATAGTTTATCTAATTCAAGTGTAAAGAAATGGGATGGGGGTAAATGGATATGGTAATAATTGTAGTGGAATATTTTGGGCCAAAACTAGAATCCTTCCCCCACGCACCCTCCCTCTAACGATAATATATAGTTATTTAAAGATAAAAAGGTAACACGTCAACTTTAACAGCATTTGGCTTCCAAAGATTCATCAAGCCAAAAGTGATCATGTTGTACCACGGTTGAAATCTAAATAATAAGGCGTCATCCGAAAGCTAATAATTATAAATCTATAGTAACGATTAATCAGACAACAAAAAAAATATACTAAAAAGGCATAACATTATAATATAATTTGATTAAGTGACCTACATATTGAAAAAACTAATATAAAAACCCATAAAATCAATTGGGAGAATAATCTCCCCTAAATAAGACTCTTTAATGTTTGCACTATAAGAAAAAGGATTTACGGTGACGGTTAAAAACTGTCATCGGAGGGGGTGCATGACAGTTTTTGTAAGTGTCATTGTAGTCTGTGTCACCATAGGTCCTTCATCGATGACAGTTTACTGTCACATAGTATGTGACGGACATAAACCGTCACACATGGTTGTTGACTTTGACTATTTTCCGCTTTTTTTTAAAAAAAAATCCCGGGAAAATTCATTTTGGCGCATTTTTATTTAATAATTAATTTAATTTTTTTAAATTTTTATATAATAGTAAAATTGGTGAAAATTGCATATTATAACTAAAATGTAACTAATTAATCAAATCATTTTAATACATAATATTAAAACATTTACGAATTGTTTTACAAAACAAAATGTTCATAAAACAAAAGAAATGCATGGTCTCGACCAAGACCAACAAGAAGGCCGAAAATACGATGTCTTCTTGAATCTTCACATAATAACTCCAACACCATTCGTCCCTAAAAGTCTCCAAGAAATTAGAAATAAAGGTATTGCTTCTAAAATTAAAACTAAGAATCACTCACCATTTTATGTTATTATCATGTAATTGACTTATTTCATTCTAAGAATCTTCAACTTTTTTTTATCCGTTTCCGATTTCATTGTTCGATCATTTTCCGATGTGTTTTTTCCAACAGCAGCAACAGCAAGTAGGGATGACAAATAGGCGGGTTAGGGTGGGTTAGGGTGGGACAAACTTTTACCTATTCAGATTTTGACCTATCCTGCCTTGCCCCATTTAGCTTTGTCCAAAAAAATGCCCTGCCCCGGCCCGCCCCATTTGTATTTTTTCATTCTTTTTAATATCTTAATATACCTCTTCTTTCTTCTTTTCCTTTCCTTTTGTACTCCTGTTCATGTGGTTGGGGTATGAATTGATGAATTACAAGGGTCCAAAGAGGAATTATCTAGTAATGAAAAAACCTTCATGTTTGATGTTTATGCCAAATTTTATTAATTTATCAGTTAGTGATAAATTGACATGAAATATATATTTATTGAAGGAAAACGGGCCAGGTATATCCCTAGTGCTTGTGATTCGTATCATGTTAATAACTATAATTTTTTCTTCAAAACCCACTACCTGCCATATCCAATTTCAATTTTTAACAAAATTAATTTTGTTCTGCCCCGCCATGTCCTATCCCGTTTAAGTCTTCCCCTGCCCTACCCCGTTAAGAGTTTGCCCTGCCCCAATTGTCATCCCTAGCAGCAAGCACCCTCCCTCTAACGAGAATTGAAGAGTGGCGTTGCTATATTTCTTGCGACTTTAGACAAAACTTGGCTTCAAAGTATAGAAACATGTTTGCGTGCTATAAGGGCAATTTATGTGATTTTTTTCTAAAACATTCACCTCTACAAGTCTCTGTCACATGATTTATAGTTTATCTAATTCAAGTGTAAACAAATGGGATGTGGGTAAATGGATATGGTCATAATTGGAGTAGTGGAATATTTTGGGCCAAAACTAGAATCCTTCCCCCACGCACCCTCCCTCTAACGAGAATATATAGTTATTTAAAGATAAAAAGGTAACACGTCAACTTTAACAGCATTTGGCTTCCAAAGATTCATCAAGCCAAAAGTGACCATGTTGTAGTTGTACCCACGGTTGGAATCGAAATAATAAGGTGTCGTTCGAAAATTAATAATTGTAAATCTTTAATGATGATTAATTAAACAATAAATAAAATATATTAAAAAACATAATATTGTAATATAATTTGATCAAGTCACCTACATATTGGAAAAACTAATATAAAAATGCATAAAATCTATTGAGAGAATAATCTCCCCTAAACAAGACTTTTTAATGTCTGTGTGTGAGTACAAATTGCGAATTACAAGGAAATCGGAAAATAACAACAACAACAAATTACAATCTGAAATGAAAATTAACAAAAGGTTGGTTGAGTCGATTGATATTCAATCTGTCCTTAAGACAATATTGCCCCGTATTAATCCCTTAACGGCTATTGGCAATTCATCTCCCAAGATAAAACAACCACAAACACTTGAGCAAAGGATAACTCAAGAGTTTACTATAAAAGAATAATCTATGAGTGTATAAAGGATGGCAAGAGAGGAAGATTTTCTGAAAATGATAAGTGTCAAGTGTGTCTTACAAATGAGCCAAAGGCCTCATTTTATAGTGTTGGAAGATGACCTTCTACATACCAAGTAATGGCCTTGAATTGTCATGAATTAGACTTGATTGTGGAGTTACAATTCAGCCAAATAATATCTGAATTCATGAGAAACATAATGGAGAGTTAATACTCCAAAATCAGCCCAAAAATCACCTTAAATTCGCTTCCAACGTTATGAAACGGTCACAGCGCCGCGGCCCTGCAGGTTGGCGCCACGACGCCAAAACTTCAGAGAGTTCTGATCGTCGCCTGGCGCCGCGGCGCTGGCTGGTGGTGCCGTGGCGCTGAGGATTTTGACGTACACCCATGGTGTCTTTCTAGCAATCCTTCGGCGGATCAATGTTGCATCTGGATAGGTAGCCTTGACTTTGAACCTTCCATAGTAGAATACCATATGACTTATTTACTGCGCGGTGAACGTGATGTCTTGAACCGTCAGTGTTTAGTAGGGCTGGCCAGTGGGTCGGGCCCACTGAGATCGGGATAGGGGGGCTCGGTACGGGGTCGGGGCGGAGAGGAGGGGTGGGTTGGTGAGGCGGTCGGGCGGACGATCTGCGTGTCGGTGGCGATCGGTCTGTCGGGACGGACAGCGAGTTTTTTTAATTTTTCCACTAAATTAAAAATACTAAATTACTAACAAAGTAACATATAGTCATATAGTGATAGTCATATACTCATATTATACTATTATAGTATTATACTCATATATATTTATAAACTAAATAATTAAACAAAGACAAGAAGAGTGTAAAAAAAAAACATCCCAATGTTGTTTTTGTGCCTCTTATATTATTAATTATTTCATTGAAATATACAAGATTCAGAATTACAACATTGTAGTGTACTATTGTTGAAAAGAATGCAAAGACATAGAAAACAAATACTAAAATTGCAATGAAATATATTATCAATTTGAAAATACTTTTTCTAGTTTCTTATAATTCCGTGTGGTTCTTCGGTTGGAATTGGTATATCTTGGTCAAATTGTTCCACGTCGCTACTCATGCCTTCAGATAAGATGTCGTTGTAGTTTTCGTCTTCTTCTTCGTTAATCTCTGGGTGACCGCACATTCTTCGCTCCGCTCGTATCCAATCTCTGAATAGAAATAGATTGATTGAGATTAGAGAGATTAGAGATTGTAGGAAGATTTGTGAGAAATAAGAAGAGAAAATGAGGTATTTATAGTTGGAAAATTGGGTTAAAGTGTAAATATAATAACTTAGGGGTTAAAAATAAATATACAGGGGTAGGGGTTGGGGAGTGGGGAAGCCAAAAATGGTCGTTGCAATAACGGCCAAAATGTAAAATAGTTCGCATTGCACCGCTATTTTTGGCAAGTGGGGCATGAGGCGGGCCGGGGCGGGGCCAGGGCGGGTCCTAGCGAGATCGGGTCGGGCGGGACCATACCATGTCCCGTCCCAGTTCGAGCCCCGGACCCGCTAATTTTTTTTTAAAAATTTAAACGGGGTCGGTACGGGATCGGGACCGGGCCGGCCCGGCCCACTGGCCAGCCCTAGTGTTTAGTATAAGCCAAGACAATGGTACCAACCCAACACCTTTCCTTACTCTATTCTTCTTTAAGGTTTTGTCTGTTGTGGCCATGTACACGTCTTGGATTCTTAAGTGCTTCAATTGAGGCCGACCAGTCCTCGCACTTAAATAAGTGGTCTCCTACAAGGTATTCTTTTATACCCACCTTTTACAAGTATTAAGAACCATTAAAAGTTTCCCCAAACCTAACATCGACGACTGAGGATTTATCAAAGGTTTTGGAAACTTAACCTCTTACCCCTTTGCAGGTAGCACTTAATGTCTATCACAGGAACGACCTTGGATTCATGTTTCTATGTCAAAACATTATTCGAAGCGCTCCACCGAACTTTTACGGCTTGGTTTTCCCATTGAACTTAATTCCTGGGATCTCCAGTCTGTTAGGTTGGGTGTCCGCGGTATTAGTTCTTAGTGATTGGATTTTAAGCCCATTCCCCTAGACAGGCAGGATATCTAATGTCACGCCCCTTTTCCGACCGCGACATTTATTTTAAAAACTCATGCTTAAATAAAATGTTAGAAAATAAAATAAATGCTAAAGATGCTAAAAAGTGCTAAATATGCTAAAATGTTGGTAAAAGTGCTAAAGTGGTGCTAAATGCAAAAGGGGTGCTAAAAGGGTTCGCGGAGTCGCCACCTAATTAGTTTGGGTGAATTAGGACACCTGAATGTTAACTAGTTTAAAGTAAACATTAACTCCATTTTAATGGTCTGCTAAACTTAATGAGATTCTGGGTAAGAGTTCTTTATTAATCTAGAGAGAAGGGGTTAAGCACCCTCTAAGATCCGTTAACTTGCGGTTATCCTGCCAAACCTAGATTGGTTATTATGTTAGAGAAAATGCATGTTTTAAAAGATACTGCAAGTGTTTTATAAAAGAATGCATCTTGGATAAAAAAATTATAAGACTAATGCTACAACAATATACTAAAGCTTAAAAGTAAAAAATGATGCAAAATTGATGTACTTATTAAAGATATGCATTTCATTTTTTGTAAAATCGATTTTGATTAGTATACGCAAGGTATGATATGAAAATGCTATTTTTTTTACCATTGATAATAAGGAGATAATTCTATTATGAAATGAATTATAATGTCATTAAGTGATTTATGAGAAAATCAATTTCTTTTGTTATGCATTAACTTCATGATTAGATATGCAATCTTAATTGTTATGCAAGAGATTAGACACGCGTGACAAGCTTAAGATAAATAACTAGAAGTGCATTTCTAATTCCAAATTATCTTCCCACCTTATATGTTCAAAGACTAATTGCTCTAGATCTCCTGTTAATTACAAAGTTAGATGATAAAATTACAAGAAAACAAATAAAGACATAAAAATGAGGTAAGGAGGTTAAGAGAGTAAAGGAATTGAAGCGGATGACTCCGTCCTATTTAGTTTTTCTAGGAATTGCCGAGGAGGGAATGCGATGGATGTAGATGCGGGCCTTCATTGACGAAAGTCGTGATGAGTCTCGCCATGAGACTCTTCATTTTGCTCTGATGCATTTCATGTAAAAAAAAAAGGATAAGGATTAGTAAATGCCCAAATAATATTCGATATAGATAATTAAACGCTAAACCCATATCTATGTCTATAATACACGCCGAATGATAACTTACGCAAATCAGTAAGTCCGGTCGGCCCAAAACAAGGAACAAGCAACACACAGGAAAAGGAAAAGTCAGGGGAAAGGCAGACAGTAGGCTGGGCCCGTCACTTAACTTATGAAAACAGCAAGCGAAAGCTTATCAAGATATGTTAGGCCCATAATGTGACTACCAAATTTTAAGGAAAATATATATACAACTGGATACAACGATATGCAGGCAACGTGATACTCTCGTAAACATATGTGCAGGTAAATGAGATATTCGTACAAAATGCAAACACCTATGTGCCCCATTTTTTACCCAACTGCAGCAATCCAAAACCAATAAACATAAGAAATAGACATTACATTAGAGATACACCCAGGTAAGATCTGTATTTTCGAAAGAAATCCTTTTGATTTATAGCAACGAATCTCGAGGACAGTTAACGCATCGAGATGGTTTAGGAAAATAAAACAAGACAAGCCCAAGCATATACGACAGTTGTATAATATCATGTCAAATACATGGGCCTGGCGTACTAGGTATATAATCTATACATCCCTACATATACTTACCGCATTGGGCTCAAGACAGCAAAACAATAAAAAAAAATCAATTAGGTAAATATTCATTAAAATTGAGTATCAAGATGTGTGCAAGGGAAGGTTCAATTTTAGTCTTGACTTCAGAGACACTAAGCTGGGCAGAGTTAGGGCCGAATCATGGTAACATGGTATAAACAACTTCAGTAGGCGTAGGAAAACTAATACCTGCTGTCCGGGACCTATAGTTATGACAAAAGGTTAAATGATGATGTACTGTGTAAGAAAAGACAAATATCACTGGAGCCTATATGTACAAACACATGATCAATGGTAACAAAGTATATAGACATGCAATCAACTTAAGTCAAATACATATATATCCAGACCCTCCAATGGACTGACATGGCAAGCCGAATGACTCAGGGGGTACTGTATATTATCAGGGGCATAATTTCAGCATTTAGACAAACAAACACAACTGGATGGCCAGTTCAGGAAACATGATTCAGGATATAACGATGCATGGTCTAACATACTCTTGCAAAAGAATTGCACACATAACATATATCCAGACTTGACCTCGATGGATAGGATTAATACTTAAGATTAGGCCCATGCTGTCTGAAACATACTGACCCAAAGTACAGAGGCTCAACTGAACAACAACATGTACACAAAAGTTTTTACTCCCAGATTCATACCCATACGTTTATAGACAGGGGTTCGAACGATATTCAACATATATTAAACATGCTTGAATACGAAACTAACAGTTCTAAAACTGGAACTAGAACTTAAACTAAATGTTGTTTGTCACATAATTAATCCATAAGAAACACACAACCGAAATTGGAGAGTAGAACTGAGAGGAAATGGATTTACCTTCTCCGGGCAGCGAACCGAGGCAGCGTATCAAGTCGTCGACTCGCTCGGGTTTTGGTTTTGCGATACGAATAAAGAGGGCAAGCTTGTTTGCTGATTTCTTGGCTGATATTGAAAGAAAGGGTTTCGGACTTCATGTTCTTTGTGATGCTAATTGTCTGGGTCCTGAGCCCCTACCTCCCGATGCCTGTTTTATTGTGGATGAAGAGTGATGGATTTAAAAGCTTTTTTTCCTTCTTCCCCCCGGATTCCTTCCTTTTACATGCAACTATTGCTTGGTTTATATAGCCTCCCATTGAGGCTCTAAATTAGGCAAAGTTTAACCCTTTATGGCCGATTTGCGCGTAATACTTATGGTATGATTTTGTGTACGATTTTGGATGTGTTTCTTAAGGCAAGTTGATGATTATCGAATATTGGGGCTGATTTGTTAGTTGTACTGGTGAAAGATTCGCCGATTCTCCATGAGAATCGGCATGGGCGATGGGAGCAGGGGTGAAGGGGCGGCGATTGAAAGGTTTAGGGTAGATGGGTTTCTAGGTTTTGTTTAAGGGAGGATGGGAAAGGTTATGGGCTGAGGGTGTGTGGGTCGAGAGATAAGGGGGTGGTTGCGGGTAATGGGCCGCGGGTCAGGGGAAGATAATGGGCCGCGGGTTTGGGCTGGGTAGTTATTTAGGTATTAGAGTTAGTTTTTAAGTATTAGGTATTTAGATGTATTAATAGGGGTAGTGTATTATTAATTAATTAAATTGTTTAAATTATGATTAAATTATTTAGGTGCTTTATTAGTCTAAGTTTGAGTTTAAATTATTACAAAAATAAATACGGGCGTGCTATTTAATTAGTGCTTAATTTTTATAATGTGATGCCTTATTAAAACTTATTTATTATGTGTATTTTGCGATGTTAAATTAAAATTGAATGAAGTTTAGATTAAATTATTTAAATGTTAAATGCAGGTATGATATTTAAGGATTGCTTAATGCTTTTACTTAAAATGCGGTGCTATTATTTAAAATCTTATTTATTGTGCATTATTATTTAATTTATGCTTTAAATTATTACAATAATGACGTTGTTTTGCGTATTAATAAATGCGGCTATGCTATTTGGCGCGACGTCATTGTTAAATTATTTATTTATTTACGTATTTATTATTAATTATCATTTAAGAATTATGACAGGACTTTAATAAATGCGGGCGCGGGACTCTAAGTGCTTAATATTCTACGTAAGACGTGGTGCCATTATTAAATTGCTTATTTGTGCTTGTGTTAGTGTTTTTTTTATTGTTGCATTTTATTATTAAAAAATTATTTTAAAAATTAGTGTGATTTTATAGTTAAGGACTGGACGGGAGGGTCAAAATTGGATGTCAACAACTTGTCCCTCTTTGTATGGAGATGATGGAAGAATCTTCGGACAAAGACGTTGACTTATAGCCAATTTTGTCTCGATTCTCAGAATTAAAAATGTTGGGCAATTAGACAAGGCTGACGCAAAATTCAAAATCTGTCCCAGTGTCGAGTTATGACGACACTGGGCTACCATGGTCAAACACCAAAGCGGGCTAACGCGGGATAACGCGGACTCAAAATTTGTCTCAGTGTCGAGTTATGACGACACTGGGCTACCATGGTCAAAACACCAAGGCGGGCTAACGCGGACTCAAAATTTTTCCCAATGTCTAGTTATGACGACACTGGACTGTGGTGCTAAAAATAAAAAATAAAAATAAACTGGCTTGAACCTGGGGTGTACCGATATCGACTTATGGTGCTGGGTTTATGGTGATGTGGAATGAGTGGACCGACGCTTGAGGCCGCTTCTGCCATTTGTTGGGAAGGTTGACCCCCCAACAAATTGCCCCGTCATTGAAGAGAAAGTCCACGCCAGGCTCTCGCTCCGCATGCTAAGACTTATGCAAACGGTTAGTGCACAACTGTTACGTTGAAATGATAACGCGTGAATTTATTGCTAATGTAACTGTGTGAGTAGAAAATGCTATCCTGCAAAGGTGTGATGCTTGCTGCAAATGTTGTGATTTCTTCCTTGCACGGACGTGTTGCGATTGTGAATGCGGATATGGTGTCCTTGCTGCAACTGCCCCTGTAGACTAAAGCTCAAGAAAAGTTAGCGATAATCGCTAAGACTAATAATAAAACATGAATAAGAAATGCAATTTTGAGAGTATAGAAATCGCCCCGCGTAGACGTGATATCGCCGATGACGCGTTTTGGACGTGGCGTCGTTTTCGCATATGACGCCATTTTCGACTTGGCGCCATGGCGCTGCTCGACTCGGGCGCCGTTTTGGACTTGTTGTCGATAACGCCGCGTTCGACGTGTGTTGTCTTGGCGCCGCTGCAGACGTAATCGCCGATGACGCCATTATCGGACGACGTATTCGCTGGCCGCCGACTTGGCGCCACGGAGTCGCCGACTTGGCGCCGTTTTGGACTTGTCGGCGATAACGCCGCACCGAACGCGTTGTCCGGGTCGTTGCGTAGACGTAATGGTGATGACGTCGTTGCCTGAACGTATTGCTGCTGGCGTCGTTTTCGGACTTGACGTCGTTTTCGGACTTTACGTCGTTTTCGGACTTGGCGTCGTTTTCGGCCTTGACGTCGTTTTTGGACATGTTGTGCTGATAACGTCGTTGCCTGGACGTATTGTTGCTGACGTCGTTGCCTGGACGTATTATTGCTACTCCTGTAGAATAAATGTTCCTGCAAGCTAAGTTTGAGAGAAATTAGTGTATACCTGTTTAAACGAAATGATAAATACATATGAGACGTGCAATTCTATGGGTAGAGTTGTCGTCCCTGATACGCCAGATGAATACTGAGATGTTGTCCTTGCACGGACATGCTAAACGCTGCAACTGACGAATTGCCATGATGCCTTTGTTGTGTGCGATGCGTGGGTTGCAAATTTAACTTTATGCCCGAGTTGATGCGCTAGACTTTGTTGCGGAATTTTGAATTTTGACTGTTGATTGTCGATGCCCCTTTCTGCTTCTACTGCTTCTGCTGCTTCTGCTGCGAACTTTGAACTTTGTATTGTTGTCATATCCTCTGCCTCTGCTGCTTCTTTCTGCTTTTGCTAATATGGAGGACCTGCGCTCAAAGAAAACTTGTGAGTTTGGGGGGGGGGGGGGGAGTCGATTCGTATTTGACTTCGCCGCTTTGTTCCTTGACATCTGCGTGCCTGCATATTTGGACCTGCAACCCCTGTCTGGTTTCCTACCTTGTCCCAGTTGTATGTGCAAAGGGCGTTTGGCCTAAAGTGGGTCTCAATGGGGTTGCTTTATGTGCATTCTCGTTATTTTCAAAACGAAGGGAAAGTTTCCTAATGGTGTGACCGAAGTCGATTTAGGCCGCCTACGTATCCCCATGAGGGAATCAGGTCATGACGTAGTTCATTACAAGCGAAATTGGGTAAAATTCTAAAGGTGAGACCGAAGCCGGTATGGCCGCCTACGTATCCGCCAAGGGAATCAGGTCGAACGTAGTTCCAATCGCATGAAAACTTAAGCAAAACAAACTTAAATATGAGTCTTAAATTATTCTGTTAAACTAGAATGTTCTTCCTCTCTAGACTTTAGGCGGATCAGAACAGGGGTGCAAATCCAATCTACCAATATGTCTTCTTGCTCTGTATCATGGTGATCGGTGTATTTTATATACACCTTTTGAGTCAGTCTAGTTAGTCTTTTGTCCCGTTTTGTACATACAAAGTGTCGTATTAGGATAGATTTTCTTTCTTTTGAGTCAAAGTGGCTAAAGTGGCCAAATGGCGGAAAAGGAGCGAAAAGGGGGAAAAAGAGGAGTACTAGAGTGAAACGGAGAAAGTGGCAAACGAGTGAAATCCGCACCACGCCGCGGCCTCCTGCGATCGAAGCGGGCGCGCGCTATTATTCGGAAGGCTGCGAAGATCCAGCGCCGCGGCTCGAAGACCGAAATAGGCGCGGCGCTAAACATCCGGAAGCCACAGAGTTGCAGTGGCCGCGCTACCGCCAGCAGATATCGGGGCGGCGCCAAAACACCCGGCTATTGCAGAACTTTAGGCGCCGCCGACAGCAGGGCGGCGCCGACGGAAAAATTAGGTCTTTTGACGGATTTTTGGGCCAACGGAAGGAAAAGAAGGAGACGTTTTAAACCTATAAAAGGAGAACCTAGGCGGTTTTCAAGGTTCCTTTCTTGCCAAACACAAGGTTTTCTTGCCTGGAGATTGGAGACCCAAACATTAGTAATTTCTTTTCTTTTCTTTTCCTTAATTCGGTTTTGCATGATGAACTTTGAATTAGTTCTTGTCATATTCATGGCTAGGAACTAATTCTCTTATAGGCTTTCTATGTTGAATTGTTGAACCTTATGTTATAAAGTAATGCACGCTATGGTTATTATTCTTATTGAGAGATCTATCCAATAATTGAGTTGAATTCTTGGTAGCTAATTGACAACTAGTTATCACTATATGATTTCTAATCGATTACGAAAAGGAGGATTGTGAATATCTTGTAAGTTGGGTAGGGTCTTGAATTGGGGATGAAAATACCTCAATTAGATTTGTAGCGTTGATGAGAGGCTTAACAACCCTAATTTTGCGCATTGTGCGTGACGGCCAACTAGGTTTTGTGCTTAATCCTCCTATAGAGTTACCCTTATCGTGAAAGTTAGGTAAGGAACAATCTGGGTTGAGTGTTTATATAACCACTAACGGAGTATAAAACGATTTCGTAAACCCGCTTTCTCCAAAAGAAAAACACCATAAGTAATGCATTAGTAAGTAACATGCGGATAGTAAGGATACATAAGCCACTATTCTCATCACATCCGAATTAAATCTTTATAATTAATTAGCTTTATAATTCTTAGTCATAAACAACCAATCACTCATTAATTCACCAAATTGATACTAGAAAATAGCAATTGGTACTTGAACCCTAATCCCGAGGACGATATTCGGTCTTATCTAAGACTATACTACTTGATACGATAACGTGCACTTTGCGTTTAAAGTGTGTGCATATTACGCATCAAGTTTTTGGCGCCGTTAGGGATTAGGCAATAGTTCAATATCAAATTATCTATTTTTAATTTCTAATTTGGATTTAATTTTCATTTTTTTATTTATTTTTAGTTTCTACGAAAATCGTAGTCCGTGATTCTTTGTTTGTTTTGATCTTTCTCGTGATATCGGTTTATGCGAAGGAGAAGAGGAGTCGACACTCTTGTTCCCTTCAATCCGGAAATTGAGAAAGCACGCAAACGTAGCAGAAAGAATCGAATTGCAACGTTGATAGAAATGGGCCGGTGCTCCCAACAATAACGTGATGAGAGAAGGGTTAGGTGAAAATCAACTTAACCGGAGATCTCGGCAAGTGCAATAGATATGGAGGGCGTGGTTCGAATCCAGCGAGAAAGAAGTGCGGGAGATTATGTGCTACCAAGAGTGAATGGAGCACAGATTGCATTAGGCTCCCTGATAAGAGCCAACAATTTCGAGATAAAACCAGCAATTCGAGCATGGTGCGGCCTGCGGTCGATTCGGATCGCCGTGAGGATCACATATGCACATAGCAAATTTCTTGGAGCTATGTGCACTTTCGAATATAACGGCGTTCTTGACGATGCCGTCAGATTGAGGCTCTTTCCGCTTCTCACTCGTGGATAGAGCAAAAGTATGGTTGAATTCCACGCGGTGATTCGATATTTACATGGCACGAAATGGCACAGAAATTCCTAGCCAAGTTCTTTCCACCTGTAAAGCGGAAAATTAAGAGGAGTTGAACAACTTCTATCGTGATGGAAGTCCTTATATGAAGCATGGGAGAGATTCAAGGATCTACAGAGAAGTGTCCACACCATTGCATTGAGTTGTGGAACTTGGTTCATATTTTCTACAACGGTGAAAGCGAGACAACGAACCATCATAGACGCAGCCGCAGTGGGGCATTCATGAGAAACAGCCCACGACGCCACGAGTTATTAGAAGATATGGCCACTAACAACCATGTCACCAAGAGAGGGCAACCAGTGGGAGAAGAATCGCGGGTCCATGAAGTAGATGCTATTCTGCTTTGAACGCATGAAGTGGCTCTTCTAGCGAAACAATTGCGGAACATACTTGTGTCGATGAATCGTGCAAGCTAAAAAATCGCGAGATATGTGGCGGCCCACATACATTTGATAGGTGTCCTTGGCGGATACCAACAACATCCCAATGGAGCGGCGAGTGTCAGCGGTAGGTAACTACAGAGGCAATGAACACCCCTACTCAAACACTTATAATCCAGTGGAGGAATCGCAAACTTCTCATGGAGAGAGATCGGGGCCAAGAAAATCGCATGCGGGGCAAAGAAACCAATATCGTGGCGTGAGAATCGGTATAGGGGCGATGCAGAACCAGCGATGCAATCATGACCGCTTCACTCAAGCCCCGGCCTCAACGGCTCAATGCACTGTCGTCAAAGAAAAACAGATGAGCTTAAAGCGGCCATGACAAGACGCACGCAACGCCCGAGCGGTTTATAACAGAATCTAGATCCTCGCTCGTAAACTTGGAAACACAGTAGGGCGGTAGCAAAGCGAGCAAACATCGAGCCACGGGGACATTGCCAAGCAATCGAGGTAAATCAGGAGCAATGTAAGGCGATGCGGTTGAGAAGTGGAAAACAATTGGAGCAACAGCGCCACCAATAGTTGAGAGAGCGAGTTAGAAAAGATAAGGTGGTCAACCTAGCCAATGATAGAAAACTCCGAGAAGGAGTATCTGAAAAGATTCCTTTCCCCCAGAGATTACAAAGGAAGGCGGTCGATAAACAATTTTCCAAATTCTTGGAGGTATTCAGGAAGTTGCACATCAACATACCGTTTATAGAGGCTTTGGAGCAGATGCCATCTTACTTCAAGTTCATGAAAGAAATCGTGGGAAAAAGAGAAGCGGCGAATATGAGATAGTAGCACTAATGTAAGAGTGTAGTGCTATCTTACAAAAGAAATTGCCACCAAAGCTAAAGGACCTGAAGCTTTACACTACCATGCAGTGGGCGGGGTGACTTGCAACAGAGCCTTGTGTGATCTAGGGGCGAGTATAAATTTGATGCCCCTATCAGTTTTCAAAAGATTGGAGTTAGGAGAAGCCAAACCCACCACTGTGAGTCTGCAACTAGCCGACAGGACAGTGGTTCATCCACGAGGGAAGATCGAGGATGTGATTGTGAAGGTAGGAAAATTTTTCTTTCCTGCAGACTTCCTCATTCTGGATATGGAAGAAGATGCAGAAATCCCGATCATATTGGGGAGGCCATTCCTAGCGGGTAGAGCCTTGATTGACGTTGAAGAGGAGAGCTAACGCTAAGAGTGGAGAACGAAGAGATGGTGTTTAAAGTCTTTAAACACGTCGTTGAGCCAAGAAGCGTAAGTGGGTGTTTTGCAATCAACACCACCAAACCCCACGCGAGCCATCTGAATGCAACCAAAGAATGATGAGCCCAAGCAAGCATGGTTTGCTGAGATGACACTAAATGAGGTAATTGTTCCGGAACTCCCTACTACCGATAATGCTAAAAAGAAAAGGAGAAAAAGGAAACGCCAAATGTGGCGGAAATGGATTGGTTGGGGACTTAATCCACCCCAGGGCTAGTAAGTCTAAGGAACTTGCGTCCGGCTAAAAGACGTTAAAGAAACATTGTTGGGAGGCAACCCAACGTTTTTTTAATTATGTTATTTTAATTTACGCCGTTATTTTATTTTAGTTTGTCTAAGAAACGATCTCTCACGGTATTGGATCTTGTTGTTTTGTGATTGTAGTCTGAAAATTAAACCGGCGAAATAAATCAAGAAAAGCAAGGATTTCGAAGAAGCGGGTAAGCGCCGCCAGAGGCGAACGCGGCGCCAAAAGAACTGAACAGTTCGGAAGTTTAAGAGCGCGCTCCCGGGAAGCGGCGCGGTGGAATTCGAAAGTTGGCCGAAGTTTAGCGCGCGGCTCCCGGGAAGCGAGGGCGCGCGCAGAAAATCGAAGGCCTTGAGATGATTAGCGCGCGCGGCTAGCGAACGCGGGCCGGCGGAAAATCGAACTTAAAACGCCCAATCGGATCTTTCCCAATTCCAACTTCAAAAAAAAAAACTAACCTTCCCTCTCCAAAACCCACGAAATTTCAGAAACTCCCCCACAAATCCTCCACAAATCCAACCCAACCACAACCTAAACTCTTAAATTCCCAAAAACCCCCCAACTATCTCAAACAACAAAGCTCCATTCCATAGCCTCAACCCACCAATTGAAACAAGAACAAGCTTGAGTCTTCTCATCAAAAGGTAATCCCTATCCTTGTTCTTGAATCCTTTTACTAAAAGTCATAGGAGGTAGTAGTTTGGAAGTATTGTAGTTGGAGTAGTTCGAGGTGAAAAGTGATTGTGAAGTTGGAGAAAGGAGCAGAAAAGAAGGTTGTGGGTATTGAGTAGAAAGATTGAAGTTTGGGGGTGTTGTTTTTCGCTGCTAGTTGTTGAGTGTGTAGGAGACGTTGTGCCACTAAGTTAAAAGCTCCAGAAACTGTTTTAACCATGGCCACGGGAAGAGAAGAGGCTCACATCCACCCCAACACCCCAATACGATGAAAATAGGTTCGTGAGTTACCGTGCCTACCAAAGATACAAAAGACTTGATACTAGACCCGTAATTCCGAGAAGGGAATGGATTACCAAAGGGGATCTATGGGGATGAAAGACGTTTATGAGCCCATCCGCGATGATTGAGCTAAGGGTGGAAGAGATTTGTCAATCCGAGAAGATAACACCGTGAATACAACAATGGTGCGGGAATTTTATGCAAACTTTCCGAGAAGGCAGAAGGGTGCTTTGTAAGGGAAATTATATGCTGTATTTGCGAAGCAATAAATACAACGCTAAAAACAATTGATGTTGAAGAAAGTAGCGATTGGAACCATTTTAGAACATGGTCTAGGAGCGTGACAACATTGATCGAATAATATCGCGAACGTGATGAGCTACCACAGAAATTTTTTTGATCGGAAGGAATGGATCTGAAGCGGCGAGTGCCAATTCAACAAAGCGACCAAGGCTTGGTCAGATTTCGTCGATGCCGCGTGATTCCATCTACGCACTTCACGAGTGCGTAAGACGAGATTAAGTTGATTTATGGAATTATGAGGCGATAATTGATGTGGGAAAAGAGATAGTGCAGAGCATCGAAGAAATCAGCAGTTGGTGACAACAGTGGATTGGGACACGGTTCACTTATTACCGCCTATGCCACGTGAGTGCGATCCACAACTACCAGATACTCATGAAAGAAACCAACCGCCGGTGTCCCATGGATAGTGCACTCTTTTCGCACCCTAGCCCCCAAAGTGACGGACGAAGAGTACAACCAGCAGCAGCAACAACAGCAGCAGAGGCAACCATGGATGAAGATGAGCCTGAAATAGGGGCTCAATATGAGGCAGGACCTAGCCACCGGCCAACCACAAGAGCAGAACCTTGAGCCTGATAGGGCAATTGTACCAACACCGAAGGAGATGATGCAGACGCGCAAACATGAGTACAAGGGCTGAAGAAACAAGGCAACAAATCGACGAAATGAGTGCCTTGTTCAACCAATGGTCGATCATTACCCACCGCCACCACCACCATTTTAGCCAAAGTTTGTAAGTGTCGTTTTCTTTTCTTGTCTTTGAGTCTACACACATTGGGGGCAATGTGTGATTTAAGTTTGGGGGTGTGTTTTGTGTTTTAGTTTTATTTGTGTGTCATGTTCTGTTTTATTTAAGTCTTTTTATTTGTTTCATGTTTATTTTGAGTCACCAAATTTTTTCTTTCTTGAGTCATAATTGACTGTCAAAGATCATGTATCTTTGTAGTTGCTAGAAACACCTAGTGAAGTAAGGTGGAATAATGTAAAGGAATGGAAGCAGCTATCTAAACACTTAGGTTAGAGATGCCAAAAACTCACAGAATCTGTCTATTTGGAGTCTCTTGCTTGAGTTATGTATGCTAAATGATAAATGCTTATGTGTTATGATCTTGCTATTTGGCGAAATAGTTAGGATATGCATGTTAGGGAGATGACTCGCATTTCTTTGATAGCCATTCTTACCATTCTTTTCTATCCGTGCTTTAAAAATATCACTAGTTAGCCCCATCGAGCCTAAAATTTGAAACTTCTTCTTTGACACCTATATTCCCACAAAGTGTACCATAAGTGAAATTATGAAACAGTAGGAGTACATTGTGTTAAAAAGAAAACAAAAAGAATGAATAAAGTCTGTTGCACCCCAATACAAAAGTAATAAGAAATAGGCAAAAGCCTAAGTTTGGGGGTGCTTGTCATTATTATATACTTCATTCTCCCAAAACAAAAGAGGGGAAGGATAGAATTGAAGTGAAGTAAAGAATCAAAAGAAAAAGGGAAAAATTGAAAAGCCAAAGAGCTTATAGTGCATGTAAAAATGAGCCTAAATGCCTATCTTTACCAACCCCTACCTAAGCCTACATTACAACCCCAAAGTCCCAAGATCTCTATGTATATCGAATTAGTGGAGAATAGCAAGTAAGCATGCCATAGGAATTTTTGAATTTATATGCATACTTGAGTACACTGACTTCCATTTAAGCATGATAAGTATGAGTTTGCGAAATATCTAGCTCAATGTGTTGAAATTCCATGCTATATGTTCCTGCATATTATTCTGCTAACCTTCATGTTTTTCTAGTTAACATTCATGCAGCAAAAGTGATCAATGGCAGGGAGTCTGTTTATTTTCTTTGTTGATTTTCTTATTTATTGAGTCTGTCATTTTATTGTATTTCTTTCTATCTTTGCTCGAGGGCGAGCAAAGGTTAAGTTTGGGGGTATTTGATCGGTGTATTTTATATACACCTTTTGAGTCAGTCTAGTTAGTCTTTTGTCCCGTTTTGTACATACAAAGTGTCGGATTAGGATAGATTTTCTTTCTTTTGAGTCAAAGTGGCTAAAGTGGCCAAATGGCGGAAAAGGAGCGTAAAGGGGAAAAAGAGGAGGTACTAGAGTAACGGAGAAAGTGGCAAACGAGTGAAATCCGGACCAGCCATGGCCTCCTGCAATCGAAGCGGCGCGGCGCTATTATCGAAGAAGCTGCAGAAGATTGTACGCGGCTCCGAAGACGAGAAATAGGGCGCGGCGCTAAACATCCGAAAGCCACGGGAGTTGCAGGCCGCGGCTTCCGACAGCGAATATCGAGTAGCGGCGCCAAAACACCCGTATTGCAGAACTTTAGCGCGCTTGGCCATGGCGCCGACGCGGCAAAATGAGGACTTTGGACGGAATTTTGGGCCAGCACGGAAGGAAAAGAAGGAGACGTTTTAAACCTATAAAAGGAGAACCTGGCGCTTTTCAAGGGTTCCCTTTCTTGCCAAACACAAGGTTTTCTTGCCTAGGAGATTGGAGACCCAAACATTAGTAATTTCTTTTCTTTTTCTTTTCCTTAATTCGGTTTTGCATGATGAACTTTGAATTAGTTCTTGTCATATTCATGGCTAGGAACTAATTCTCTTATAGGGCTTTCTATGTTGAATTGTTGAACCTTATGTTATAAAGTAATGCATGCTTATGGTTATTATTCTTATTGAGAGATCTATCCAATAATTGAGTTGAATTCTTGGTAGCTAATTGACAACTAGTTATCACTATATGATTTCTAATCAGTTACGAAAAGGAGGATTGTGAATATCTTTGTAAGTTGGGTAGACGGTCTTGAATTGGGATGAAAATACCTCAATTAGATTTGTAAGCGTTGATGAGGCTTAACAACCCTAATTTTGCGCATTGTGCGTGGCCAACTAGGTTTTTGTGCTTAATCCTCCTATAGAGTTACCCTTATCAGCGAAAGTTAGGTAAGGAACAATACTGGGGTTGAGTGTTTATATAACCCTAACGGGAGTATAAAACGATTTCGTAAACCTGCTTTCTCCAAAAGAAAAACACCATAAGTAATGCATTAGTAAGTAACATAAGCGGATAGTAAGGATACATAGAAGCCCTATTCTCATCACATCTGAATTAAATCTTTATAATTAATTAGCTTTTATAATTCTTAGTCATAAACAACCAATCACTCATTAATTCACCAAATAGATACTAGAAAATAGACAATTGGTACTTGAACCCTAATCCCAGAGGACGATATTCGGTCTTATCTAAGACTATACTACTTGATACGATAACGTGCACTTGCGTTTAAAGTGTGTGCATATTACGCGCATCACATGGTTGGCGGGGTATTCATGCTCTGCTACCAATATCTCATTCTTTTGACTTCTGCGTGGTGCATGCTTGGATAAATGACTGATTCAGGCGGAACGGGCTCTGGCCAGGGGACACCTCTTTTCCTTTGGGGTTCATTGTACTCATTGGGGGAGGCATCCTCCACCTGAATGACTCCCTCTTTGATTAACTCCTCTATTTTGTCCTTGAGTGTATAGAAATTTTTGATGTCGTGCCCCTCGACACCGGAGTGGTATGCACAATGTTTGGTTTTATCGTGCCCTCGGGAAGTAGGCATGGGGGTATTTCTGGGAATTGGCTGGAGTATTCCTGCGGCTTTCAGCTCCTCATACACTTGGGTTATGGGTTCGGCTAAAGGTGTATAGGTTCTGGTTGGCTTTCTCTCAGCATCTATGCGGGGTTTGAAGATGTTTAGTGGACGGGCCTTCGGCTGTGGCGTATACACGGGTGGGTATCGCAAGGGGTTGTCGTATGTATTGCGAAAATAAGTTTGTGGTGGCCTTTTATTTGTGTTTGGCTGGAGTATGGTAGGCATTTGGTTTTGTGTGGGATATATGGGTGCATTGTATATTGGCTGAATGGGATATGTAGTAAGAGGGTTGATGCGCGAAAAGATGCACACACTTTAACGCAAGTGCACGTTATCGTGACAAGTAATATAGTCCTGGTAAGACCGAATATCGTCCACAAGGATTAGGGTTCAAGTACCAACTATCTATCTTTTGGTATCTATTTGGTAAATTGTTGTTTGATTTTGTTGTTTATAACTAAGAATTATAAAGACTATTTTAACTAATGAGTTTACTTCAGTTGTGATGGGAATAGGGCTTTCATGTCTCCTCAACTATCCGCTTATGTTATTTATTAATACAATGAATTATGGTCTTCTTCTCTCGGAGAAAGCAGGTTTACGAAATCGTTTTATATTCCCGTTAAGGATATATAAACACGCAACCCCAGTATTGCACCTTACCTACCTTTCGGTGATAAGGATAACTCTATAGGAGGATTAAGAACAAAAACCTAGTTAACCGTCACGCACCATGCGCAAAATTAGGGTTTTTAAGCCTCTCATTAACGCTACATAAATAATTGAGGTATTTTCATCCCCAATCCAAGAATGTCTACCCAACTTACAGCATATTCACAATCTCTCCTTTCGAAGTAAAGTAGAAATCATATAAGGATAATTAGTTGTCAATTAATTACCAAGCATTCAACGCAATTATTGGATAAATCTCTCAAAGAAGAATAATAACCATAAACATGTATTAATTCATAGCATAAGTTTCTAGTGAATCAACATGGAAAGCCCTATAAGAGAATTAGTTCCTAGCCATAGATATGACAAGAACTAATTCAAAGTTCATCATGCAAAAACTGAAATAAAGAAAAGAAAAAGGAAAGAAATTACTAAGTTTAGGTCTCCAATCTCCAAGCAAGAAAATCTTGTGTTGTGCAAGAAGGGGAACCCTCAAAATCTGCCTAGGGTTCTCCTTTTATAAGCTGAAAATCACCTCTCTCTTTTCCCTGCAGTTGGCCCGTAAAAATCGTCAAAACCACGATTTTCAGCGTCGTGCGCCACAGCTTCGGCGCCATGGCCGGGAACTTGTGGTACTTCGGGTGAATTGGCGTCGCGGCCCTGATTCTATGATGTTCGAGGCGCGCTGCAACTTCGTAGCCTCTCGATGATTAGCGCGCGCCCTGCACTGCTGACATGGCGCGCGCTGGGTCTTCTGCCTCTCGATATCAGCCGCGGTACTGGTGCAGGTTTCGCCTCGTTCGCCACTTTCTCTGTTTTTAGCTCTGGAACCTCCTCTTTTGCTCTCTTTAAGCTTCTTTTTCGCCATTTTGCCATTTTAACCACTTTGACTCAAAAGAAAGAAAAATTATCCTAATACGACACTTATTTGTACAAAAAGGGACAAAAGACTTACTAAAACTGACTCGAAAAGTGTATATAAAATACACCGATCAAGGGTACTGGTAATAATTTGGAGGATTTTGATTGTTTTGGTTATTTGCAGTGACGAGTGCTCTAGTGAGGTTTCGGAGCCTTTTGATGTCGGCTTGTAGGGTTGCCATTTGTTGTGGTAATTGGGCGAGGTGTTCGATCGGATCTACGCTGCTTTTCTTTTCTGAGACCTCTGCTTTGCCTATAGGGACCAAGACGGGTTCTGACTCGTTCTGCTCAAATGCCCTTGAATCAGTCATGTCACTGGACCGTGCCTTCGATCTTGTGAAATATCGATGCTCTGTCATTGCTTAGTCAAATACAAATCGACCTTTGGGGAAGATGATAAATCCTTTTAAACAAAGTGTAGCAAACTGCGTTAGTGTAAAGTACGTGATTTTGTAAAAGTGTAAATAACATTTACCAAGTACATGTGGCACATAAATTGTCACATTGCAGGCGAGTCCTAACATGCGTGGGGACCCCTTTATGCCAGAGGTAGGCCTAAACGTCACATATGCGAGACTATGATAGATTTGTCCAAGCCGTCCAACTGTAATGCTTTTGTTGGAAATGGCGACCAAATGACGGTGCACTTTTTCCAATTTCGGCATGTCATGATTAGGCTTGGATTTGTCTATCATGGTCACGCAACACATAACATGCTGGTTGGTCGTTGGGTTGAAAACCCGTCGACAAGTTTGGTGTCTTCCTAATTGCGTGTCGATGCCAGGACCACCCACCTAAGGTAAATGCACGCATGCCCTAAAATAAAGCGGTGGTATAGCTCTATATTAAGTTTCTAAGATTTGGCTTTTCTAGACGCAAGGTTCCCGAGCGACAACTCGAGTGAGAAGGCTACGCGGTGATCGACGAACCGATCTAACTCATGCAGCGCCAACTCTCCTAAAATTTGGATATTTTGAAAGAAATTCATGGGCGCAAGCACACTAGCGCGAGTGTGTGAATTTTCCAATGGAAGAAATATGAATGAATGCCAGTTTAAGGAAAGCAGTAAAGCACATAGCAATTAAAGCAAATAAACAAAATACAGTACATAAAAATTAAATGCAAAAATAGTGCCAAATAATAACCCTAGGTCTGTTGTGGTTAAGAGCCTTAATTCCCCAGCAGAGTCGCCATTTCTGTCACGCCCCTTTTCCGACCGCGACATTTATTTTAAAAACTCCTGCTTAAATAAAATGTTAGAAAATAAAATAAATGCTAAAGATGCTAAAAAGTGCTAAATATGCTAAAATGTTGCTAAAAGTGCTAAAGGGATGCTAAATGCAAAAGGGGTGCTAAAAGGGTTCGCGGAGTCGCCACCTAATTAGTTTGGGTGAATTAGGACACCTGAATGTTAACTAGTTTAAAGTAAACATTAACTCCATTTTAATGGTCTGCTAAACTTAATGAGATTCTGGGTAAGGGTTCTTTATTAATCTAGAGGGAAGGGGTTAAGCACCCTCTAAGATCCGCTAACTTGCGGTTATCCTGCCAAACCTAGGTTGGTTATTATGTTAGAGAAAATGCATGTTTTAAAAGATACTGCAAGTGTTTTATAAAAGAATGCATCTTGGATAAAAGATTTATAAGACTAATTCTACAACAATATACTAAAGTTTAAAAGTAAAAAATGATGCAAAATTGATGTACTTATTAAAGATATGCATTTCATTTTTTGTAAAATCGATTTTGATTAGTATACGCAAGGTATGTTATGAAAAATGCTATTTTTTTTACCATTGATAATAAAGAGATAATTGATGCGCGGTAAGATGCACACACTTTAAACGCAAGTGCACGTTATCGTGACAAATAGTATAGTCTTGATAAAACCGAATATCGTCCTCTAGGATTAGGGTTCAATTACCAACTATCTATTTTCTAGTATCTATTTGGTGAATTTATGATTGATTTGTTGTTTATAACTACGAATTATGCAAGCTATTTTAATATAAAGATTTACTTCAGTGGTGATGAGAATAGGGCTTCCATGTATCCTTACTATCCGCTTATGCTACTTACTAATGCATTAACTTATGGTATTCTTCTTTTAGGAGAAAGCAGGTTTACGAAATCGTTTTATACTCCCGTTAGGGTTATATAAACACTCAACCTCAAAGATCGCGACCTTACCTACCTTTCTGATAAGGATAACTTTATAGGAGGATTAAGAACAAAACCTAGTTGGCCACGCACAATGCGCAAAATTGGGTTGTTAAGCCTCTCATCAACGCTTACATAAATAATTGAGGTATTTTCATCCCCAATCCAAGAATGTCTACCCAACTTACAAGATATTCACAATCCCCTTTCGTAACTGATTAGAAATCATATAGTGATAATTAGTTGTCAATTAATTACCAAGAATTCAACTCAATTATCGATAGATCTCACAATAAGAAAAATAACCATAAGCGTGCATTAATTTATAACATAAGTTTCTATTAATTCAACATGGAAAGTTATAAGAGAATTAGTTCCTAGCCATAAATATGACAAGAACTAATTCAAAGTTCATCATAAAAGCGAAATAAAGTAAAGAAAAGGAAAAGAAATTACTAAACTAATGGTATCCAATCTCAAGCCAAAGTCTTGTGTTGTGCAAAAAGGAACCCTTAAAACCGCCTAGAGTTCTCCTTTTATAGCCGCAAACCGCCTCCTCTTTTCCTTCGTGCCGCCCAGATTTTCGTCAAAGACTAATTTTTCCGCGTCGGCGCGCGCCTGCGCAGTAGGCCATGCACGGAAGTTCTGCAATCCTTCGGGTGTTTTGGCGCCGCCGATATTCATCATGTCGAGAAGCGCGTGGCCAGATCTTCTGTAGCTCTCTGATGTTTAGCGCGCGCCCGCTATTGTTCGAGCGCGCATACCGAGTCTTCTAGGTTTTGTTTAAGGGATGATGGGAAAGGTTATGGGCTGAGGGTGTGTGGGTCGAGAGATAAGGGGGTGGTTGCGGGTAATGGGCATGTCGAGGAAGATAATGGGCCGGGTTTGAAATGGTAGTTATTTAGGTATTAGATTTAGTTTTTAAGTATTAGGTATTTAGATGTATTAATAGGGGTAGTGTATTATTAATTAATTAAATTGTTTAAATTATGATTAAATTATTTAGGTGCTTTATTAGTCTAAGTTTGAGTTTAAATTATTACAAAAATAAAGACGGGTGTGCTATTTAATTAGTGCTTAATTTTTATAATGTGATGCCTTATTAAAACTTATTTATTATGTGTATTTTGCGATGTTAAATTAAAATTTAATGGAGTTTAGATTAAATTATTTAAATGCTAAATGCAGGTATGATATTTAAGGATTGCTTAATGCTTTTACTTAAAATGCGGTGCTATTATTTAAAATCTTATTTATTGTGCATTATTATTTAATTTATGTTTTAAATTATTGCAATAATGACATTGCTTTGCGTATTAATAAATGCGGCTAAGCTATTTGGCGCGACGTCATTGTTAAATTATTTATTTATTTACGTATTAATTATTAATTATCATTTAAGAATTATGACGGGGCTTTAATAAATGCGGGCGCGGAACTCTAAGTGCTTAATATTCTACGTAAGACGCGGTGCCATTATTAAATTGCTTATTTGTGCTTGTGTTAGTGTTTTTTTTATTGTTGCATTTTATTATTAAAAAATTATTTTAAAAATTAGTATGATTTTATAGTTAAGGACTGGACGGGAGGGTCAAAATTGGGTGTCAACATCTGATCTCTGGGTATTCCCTTCGTCAAGGGATATGATACGTTTTCCTTTGATTTTATTTAATCAATAGAAATAATATCCGTGGTGACCAGCTGCCGAACGGTCTTATGTCTTCGTTTGATATGACGAGATTTACCGTTGTACATCAAACTCTGTGTCATTCCTAGAGCCGACTGACTATCGCAGTGAATCATTACAGAAGGTACGAGTTTATCCCAACATGGGATGTCCTCTAAGAAATCATGAAGCCACTCAGCTTCTTCTCCTGCTTTGTCTAAAGCGATAAACTCCGACTCCATCGGGCAATGCAAGTTTGCTTAAAGGATTTCCAAGACACAACCTCATCACCAATAGTAAATATATACCCACTGATGGACTTGGTGTTCTCGATATCAGATATCCAGTTTGCATCACTGTACCCCTCTAGTACAGCTGGATATCTCGAATAATGTAACCCGTAAGTCTGCGTATGTTTCAGGTATCTTAGTACCCGAGTTAACGCTTTCCAGTGATCCTCACTCGGATTACGGGTGAACCTAGCCAACTTGTTGATTGCATTTCAGTTCGCATGTTACAAATAGTTTTTTTTTCTTCTGAATATCATATATAGTGTAGTTAGTATATATAACGTACTGCATATAATAGATCTCTTGTGGTCTGGTCCTTCTCCAAACTCCGCACATAGCAGAAATTTAGTGCATCAAACTGCCCTTTATTATAGTAAACTCATGTGATTTAGTTTGGTGTGAACACCCAAATATAAGTAAGTTTTCTCAATTTTGTAAAAATGTACTGAGAAATACTATTGTAGCTAAATATACGCTATGTGATTTCCCTCTCTTATCTATGTACATGACGATGGTGGGTAATCCCAAGCTAATACAAAAAATTGTGTGGATTGCCTTTCATACGGGTTGGTCTTTAATTTTTGCTCTTTAATTCGCTGGTCTTTAATTTTTGTCCCTATTTCTTATTTAATGAAAATTAATGGGTCAAAGTACCCTTATTCGCATGTCTACTAAATCAGAGATTTTGAGTTCGAATGCCAACAGAGGAAAAAGAAAGAAAAAAATCCGCAAGGCAAATTTTTCATAAAAAAATATATCTATTCGGCCAAAGTTATATAGAGATTATGATCCTTGGGCATAGTTTCTATGTAACTAGCGGGACAAGACATAATCTTAAATTTTCAACAAAACTTTCGCCTTAAGAGACATATGTCCTTAAGGTATAGTTACATAGTAAATATGTCTCTTAAGACATAATCTCTATACAACTTTGATCGAATAGACATAATTTCTACGAATTACTGGTTTGCAAATTTTTCTCTCTTTTTGACTATGTTGGATTCGGAGGCATAATTACATAAAAACTATGCCCTTAAGGCATAATTTCTATATAATATTGGCCGAATAAATATATTTTCTAATGAAATCATGCATGCGGTTTTTTTTCTTTTTGACTATATTGAGATTCGAACCCACAACTTCAAAAGTATTTTCGGTCATTTTTTTTTAGGCGAACAGCAAAAATGCGAATTGTCCAAGCTAATACACTTGTTGACACGCATATTTGTATGCGATACAATTCGGTGTATCAGATTAAATTAGAAAATGACCCAGGCCCGTGTTGCCTCATTTAAAGGTTAAACTTGCGGGGACTGACCATTTTTTAGTCCGTCTTTTAAGGAGTGATTGGCACATCTTCCCAAGTTTCAGCAATATTCCAATTTATGAGGTTTAGTGAAGGTCATTTAATGCCTTTGACCCTTTGTGAAACAAACTCAGAGATATCAGCTCACGCACAAAGAAACTGACTTGTGGTATTGCAATTACCAAACAGAATTACGAAATAGCAATGAGAACGAAGAAGTGATAACTGATAAGAAAAAGGAAGTGAGAGTTAGATTGATACAAAAGAGGAGGAAATTAGATACAAAGCAGAGATGAGAGAAAGAACACTAAACATCACAATTGCATAAAATAATCTCTCATGGATTAAATTTTTAAGACAAAATACAGAATTAAAACTAAAGCTAATGAGTTCGGTCGAATCCACAACCTGCATTCTATCTCCGTCCCTTAATTTTGGTGGCTATTTGTAACTTTTAATGATGTGCAATAGTTTATTGAGACTCTAGCTCTGATTTGATCAAGTTAGTTTTATATCTATCTCCACATTTAACTGATCGTTTGTCCTTTAATCAGCTTTCTATTGTTCGCCAGCACTTTAATGTAACATTTCTCGAGATAAATCTCTGTAAATACACAAATGATGTGCTATTATTAAGCTAAAAAGACAATCCAGCTCTAGCTGTTATATCTGATTCATTTTACATTTGTCTCCACTTGCACTGATAACACGTTCAGCTGTGCATCACATGATATGTAACATCTATGGGTGGTCAACGGGTCGAGTCAGCCCGGTCCCGACCCGTTCATGCCCCGACATCGCACCGATCCTGTTATTAAAAAAATACGGTATCGGGGCTCGAACCGGGACGGGACATGGTCTCGTCCCGCTCGGACCCGTCCCCGCCCCGGTCCCGCCCTGTCCCCTCCCCTTTGCACAAAATAACTATTGCACCAACGACCATTTTATATTTTGGCCGTTGTGCAACGGTCATATTTTGCTTCCCCCCTCCCCAACCCCCTACCCCCTTAATATTTATTTTTAACCCCTAAATTATTATATTTACACTTTAACTCAATTTCTCAACTATAAATATCTCATTTCTCTTCATCTTTCTCATAAATCTTCCTTCAATCTCTCTAATAACTCAATCTATCTTCTATAAATCTACATTATCTACTAAATATTTAATTTTATTTATTTATTTGGGAGTGAAATTCGGAACTAGCTTGAGGATCTTCTATCGAGCAAAATTTCAATTTTCAACCTCTTGATTACACATCGACGTTACGTCGTCGTTTGGTACATTCATTTCTTCATTAAATTATTATTGTTTCTTTATTTTAATTTGCGCACTTAATTTCATTATCTTTAACTATTTATTAGCATAATTAAAATGAAAGGAATAAGAGATTTTTATGTTGGGTAAGGGTCATGCTTCTTCTAGTAGGGGTAGCAAGGGCATGAGTACTTCTTCTAGTATTCCTAGTTCTACTCCTAGACATGATGATTTTGTTGATACTGAATATTTTCTTGAAATACCATATGATTTAGACGAGCAGATATTTTCTGAAACTCAACAAGACTTTAATTTAGAAGATGCTCTAGATGACATACCCACTAATGTACATGAAACACCTACTAGTAAACCTCCAACTGGAACGCCTCCTATTCCCTCTAGTATGAGACGAGGTCCAGCAAAACGACCATTAAAATCAAATGCATGAATTATTTTTGATAGGGGCGTAGAGAATCAAATAGCTATATGTAAAATTTGTAAAGATGTTTTTAAATTTAAAACTGGAAAAGGTCAGGGTGAGACGGGGGTTTAATGAGATACATTTCAAATGCTTACCCAGCTAGGTATTCCCAATACGAGGCTGAAAAAGATGGTGCGCAAGCGCTCTCTCCATCGGGACAAGGTTCACATACTGTCCCGGATCTAGTATAGTGTCAAATTAACCCTATGAGGGAGGGAATTGTAGGCCTTAAATACGATAAACATAGAGATAGGGAAGCATTATCAAAATTAGTTATTGTGGAGGGTTTGCCTTTTTCATCTCCTGATTTTATTCATTATATCTGATAAATGTATAATCCTGCTTTTAAAGGTTTTCTAGATCAACTGTTAAGAGAGATGTATTTAAATTTACACATGAATATCAGCATTATATACGTTATTCATTATATCATTTTAATGGCAAAGTGGTTCTCACTTTTAATATAGGTCGTAGTACTAACAACCATGATTATTTAACGGTAATCTGTCATTGGATAGATTATGAATGATCTATGCAAAAATGTATTTTAGCGTATAGATATATAGATTGTAGGCACTTTGGTCTTTTTATTTCAGAAAATATTTATTCAGTTTGCGATTATTACAGAATAACTGATAAAACTATGAGTATTACATTAGATAATGCATCTTCTAATAATTCTGCTATTACAGTTTTAAAAGATGTTTAACTCCATCTTTTCTAAATAATTTTAATATAAAATGTGTGTGTCATATTTGTAACTTAGTTATAAAGGATGTTCTATTACTTTTTCAAGATATTCTTGATAAAATATAATTTGCTATAAACTTTATTTTTAAAAATAATAGAATACAACGAAGAAAAGATTATAAAAAAACTTGTCACGATTGCCAACTACCTTATAGAAAAATCCTGAAGAAGTACCCACTTGGTGGAATTCTTTATATGAACAACTACTTGTTGCTTATGATTATAGAAGATCTATAACTTTATTTTTTAACGTCCATAATCAAAATTCAGTTGATATGCTTGTAGATAATGATTGAGAAAAAAATTCCGAACTTAGTGTATTTCTAGAAAAAAAAATTCAAGCAACAAAAGAATTTTCCGGTATATATTATCCTACTATTTCAACTATGTTGTTTTTATATAACTCTAATATTTTTACTGCTTGGTGAATATATGGAAAATCAGCTTATAAGACAGCTATTAAAAAAACATTTATCAAAAAAAAAATTATTCATATTCCCACTATTTATATTATTGGGGTTGTATTAAATCCGACTATTAAAATAGACGATTGTAAATCACTTATTCAAACTATTTATGTATAGCAGTACTACCACCTCCAACTCCTAAAAATTCAAATGACCCACCACCTATTGAATAAACGAAAGAACAAGTGTTGTCTAACATAGAAGACGAATGCAAAAAAGTATATAGGTATTACCAACAAAAAAGTGTTAGCAACCAACCAGCTTCCATACCATCTTCTTCTTCAACACAACCTCAAAAAAGACATGTTGTTTCTGCGGCTAGTATTGAAAGCCTCATAAATAGTGTGCGGTGATAACACTGCTAACCAAATTAGCGAGTTTGATGTTTTTGTTTTGCATGGTGTTTACCGTACAAGCAATTATCAATGAAGAATGAAAGAAAGACTTGTTGAAATACTGGAGGGAGAATGAGAAGACTTTTCCGACACTTTCAATGATGGCCCGAGATCTTTTGAACTTTCAAAACGTTTTTTCTGCTGGCAGATTTCAAATAGGAGATCACAGACACTCATTAGCCGAAAACTGGAGATTACAGTATTATTAAGAGATTTGATACGAGAAGGTGGGATCAACCGGAGATCAACGAAGAAGTCTGAAAGCGGTGGAAGCGACGTGAAACAATTTGACCAACAAATACCAATTCCAACCGTAAAACCACAAGACATTGTGAAGAAACTAGAAAAAGTGTTTTCAAATTGGTAATTTTTTAATTGCAATTTTAGTATTTTACTATGTCATTTGCAATTTTTGAACACCACAAAGTTACAATTTTGACAATTGTATCTGTATTACCAAAAAATCATATTTCTATTAAATAATATAATAGACACAAAAATAGATTTGAGATGTTTTTATTACACTATCTTGTTCAATTATTGAGTTGTTCATATAAATGTTATTTTTTAAAATTAAGTGCAAAAAAAAAGAAAAATTCCGCCCCCGACCCGATCCCGCCCTGCTAGGCCTGTTACTCCTTTCCGACGGCACCGGAATCGGGACAGGACAAGGCAAATCCCGGCCCGCCAATCCCGCCGGGGACTGATCCCGCCCCAACCCCCATCCCGCGAAACCCGCCCCGCCCCGTTGGCCACCCCTAGTAACATCAAAGGTGCCATAGGAGTAGAACATAGACACCGATTATCCGAACGCAACAGACTTGTCACGTTAGAAACAGCAAAAGAAGAACAATAGTCTTCATATTCCTAGAGTAACAGAATGACTCATTGTAATTCAGACCACAAAAGACTTGCATTTATTTTTCCTATAGACTTGATTCATTAAAAATAGCTACATATATGTCCACTTACATTGATGACATGCTTCGCGCTGCATCACATTGTAGGCGACTCAGCAGCGCTACAGAACAGAGCAGAAGCAAAGGATCCATATAAGTTCGGTATCATCATATATGAGGCCCTTGGCTGATTAGCTGATCTAACGCCAGACTGGCGTTAGAGGATTCTTAATGTTGGCCGTAGCACATCCCTTTTAGACTAAAGAGCTATAATCTAGAGTTCCTAAAATGACAGACGCAAAATCAATATAATTAGTTGAGTAAAACAAAAAAGCCTACCAATTCAACAATGATTGAATTTCCCGCTTAAATTTGACTTAAAAAAAGAATGGAAATTAACTATCTGGGCTACCTTACACTTGTGCAATCAATACCTAACTCACGATGACAAACTCATTTGGAGGTCGAAGGCAAACAGGAACTTCATGCACTTCTGGTGTTGTGGCATGTTTAGGAACTTTCAATTCTAGAACTGTTCCGCTCTTGTCAAAATATGCTTCTAGTTTCGCATCATCAGGTATTCGAGTAGGAAGTGAAATTTCCCTTGTGAATTCACCGCAAGGACAGTGCTCTGGAGATGGATCAGTTAGCTTAAATGTTCTACCATTCCTCAGCATGAATGGGGGGCATGCCGTGCTCACAGATGTGATTTTTATAACGCCATGATCGATATTGTTCCACCAATGAACTTTCACCTTTTCACGATCAACGAAAGGTAGGGTGATCATAATCACATATCCTTCCGAATCCTCGTATATAGTTTTTGCAGCAGCAACTGGCCCATACACGTGCTTCATTACCCCCGAAAAATCATTCATCCAAGGTGGTTCAACAATGTGCAGTTCTCCATCTTGATGTATGTTTAAACTGGGATTAGTCGACAAGAAACAACCTTCATCACTTCCACTAGAAAAGAAGTCTTTCCTTTTCTTACCACAATCAGATGAGAGCTCTAAACCGCTGCTGTTCACATGGTTTGATGGTTGAGTTGACAAGTTGAGACTAGTACTATCATTAAGTAATTTATTGGAAGGGAGATGAGAATTGCTTTTTGGTAAAGGGATTGGTCTTTGAAGCTCAAAATCTGTGTTGGGAAGGTTCTTCCATGAACTGAAGTCTCTGGCTTCGGGTGGGATTGAAAAATTGAGATCCCTACCAGTAAGTTCCATCCACTTCTTCTTCTCTTCCTCATCAATACACGATAAATTGGGTGATGGAACAAGCTCAATTCCATGCAAACACAGCGGATTGGAGAGGCCTCTATAATGTTTGAGCTGCATTTTATGAGAACGCATGAACCCCTTGTCAACGCTAAATGGAAATGGACGTTCACCTTTCTTAGAATGGCCATTCATATAATTCCTCAACTGCATCTTACCTAGTGCATTTTCAGACCTCTCCTTGAAAACCCACATGTACATATTCTCCATGTCATTCTGAACCAAGAACACATCAAGTTGGACATCGGACTTATCAAATCCAGACACCCCATTACTATCTTTGCACTTAGATTTCTCCTTCAAAACAGGCTTGAAATAGAAAGTGAAAAAGAACCAAGCACCCCAAACACTATCCGATCTCTTAGCACATTTCCTTTCAATTTTAGGCAAATCAAGAACCTCATCACATTCATTAATTTGGTGTCCAAGTCCAACATCCAGCATATCAAACATGTCGTGGCTACGTTCCACATGTAAAGCAAGATTAATATCCGGTGGCCTCGAAAGCACAATCTGCCCATTCTTGTCTCTATCTGATTCCTCATGGGAGTTACCAATTGAGTCCATTGACAAGAATGTTAATAAGTTATAATTCTCTATTGACAAGCTTGTAATTAAATCTTCCCCCATCTCTTTACCCTTTATATGCACAATTAATTCCTCACACTTGACACCCAATTTGACTATGTAATGTCAGCACCTACTGAAAATCAAGAAAACCACCTCATAACAACAAACCCATATAGCAAAAGCCTCTATAAACACACACTAAATTAAAAGAAGTTCAAAGTTTTACTACAAAATCAAGAAAAGCACCTCATAACAACAAAACCCATATGCAAAAAACTTCTACAAACACACTCTAAACTGAGAAAAGTTACAAATTTTTACTACAAAATCAAGAAAAGAACCTCATAACAACAAACCCCTTATGCAAAAAGCCTCTATAAATACACTCTAAATTGAGAAGAGTTCAAAGTTTTACTACAAAAACAATAGAACAATCATGGGTATTTATCAAATCAGTAGAAAATTATGTTCTATGATATAAAGGTGAGATTTTCATAAGCAAAGACCTCATAACAACAAACCCCATATGTCAAAAGCCTCTATAAACACACTCTAAATTGAAAAAAGTTCAAAATTTTACTACAAAAACAATAAAACAAACATGGGTATTTATAAACATCAGTAGAAAAGAATGTTTTCTTGCTATAAAGGTTAGATTTTTATAAGCAAAGACCTCATAACAACAAACCCCATATGCCAGAAGACTCTATAAAGACACTCTAAATTGAGAAAAAATCATTTTTTTACTACAAAAACAATAAAACAAACATGGGTATTTACCAAAACAGCAGAAAAGTATGGTCTATGCGATAAAGGTGAGATTTTTATAAGCAAAAAAAGGTTCTTGAATTGAAAAGAAATCCTATAAAATTGAATAAAACCTATGGATGTGAATAAAAAGGACAAAGGTGAATAAAAGGGTATTAAGATTACCTTTAACTTTGAATCCAATAGAATTGTAAAAGATTTCACAAAGAATCGTCAGGAAAACTCCATATCTAGAGAGAGAAAGAGGAGAGATAAGGGGGAAGGGAAGAGAGACGATTAAGATTTTGAGGGAATTAAACGGTGACGGAAACCGTTATCATTGACGGCGTTATAAGCAAAATCTAGTTGTGATTCTCTGAAAAATCAAATAATTCTGTTATTTTATTTTTTTGAAAGAAAATTATCAAAACAAAAATCAAACGTCGTGAAAAAAAATTCAATTTAGAATAATTTGTGATTTGCATCCTTAATATATACATTTTTTGTGACTTACCCTTCATTCTAATTTTTTTTAATAATTTGCACCCTATTTTTCTTAATTCATTACAAAAATATTTAAAAAAAGTCAAATTTTTAATTAATTCACAAAGGGCAAAATATGAAATACATAATATTAATATTTTACTAAAAATTATTTTATCTACAAGAAAATATGTGTGTCAATTTAAGTTTACCCCTTGATCAAGAACACAACTAAAATGCAACAACAACATATTGAAACGAGCATATATAACCCCAACAATAGCAGTTTACCATATTTAAGATACAAATTTTAACTTAACTGAGTTAAGGTAATGCATAGAATCAAATAAGTAGTCTTTTTTGTATTGACACGAACCCCTCTAACGCTTTGAGAAAGGATCTATTTTGATTGTGGTCACCGTATTACTTGTTACTATAATATTGATCTGAAAGTATAGTACGCTGAATTGAGCAATGTTTCCATGGCCAAAACTTAAATTTTATGGTCGTTCATCGGAACTCCTTTGCCGTCGCTATTATTTGACCAGCGAAGGCAGCTTAGAGTCAAATTCAGATTCCTCCGATTCACTCTTTTTTCGATTTCGACGCTGTTGTAAGCCGAGCCGATGAAATTCTGTATACATTAGTTGATGCTGCCGTGGCTTCTGATGAAACTGCTCAGAAAAGCGGTGGTTGGTTCGCTTTTATTTCGGACGCCATGGAAGTTGTTTTGAAGGTTAAATTTTTGCTATATGTAGTTTCGAGCTAATTCCGTTCATTTTTAACTGTCATGCTTTTCGAAAGTCAAACGGCATAATTTTGATTAATATATTAAGATTTATTTTTTCATCATATTAATATGAAAATAATTACAAACTATAGTTTTGGAAAATCTAAATTTTAATATTGAATTAATTTAATTAACTATATCACTTGGTGCCTTATGTATTTATGTCTGTGTTTGTACATTTTTCAAAGTTTAGGCCTTTTTTTTGTTTGACCAAGGAATTCGTAGCCATTACTTTTTCGAGTGCGCTCTTTATTAAACCCGGACTGACGTAATAGTCCGTAAAATATACTAATTGCTGGAAAGTAATATTTCTGATAGGTCAGTGACAGCAAGATTAAAGTGACATTATAGTGGAGATGATTGAGCAGGATCTGAGTTGAAGGGAACAGTGTTCTCAAAGTCTTGTTTGATGCACGTTAAACCCTGAGACGTGAAACAGGCAAGCTCTTCGCCTCTTAGTGGCACTTCAGTTTAAGCACTAGACGCTAAAACATGTATTTCATCACTGACGGATTATGTGTTGAAGAGAGCAACACTAAACAATAACTATTTAACTTAAATATAATCATATCAATTCCTTTATCCGTATAATTGTTGTTTGTGTTTATAATTATTGCTCTGAAAATTATGTACGTATATTCTATTTTTCTCTTGATTTGAGCCTTTATTCGTTAAAGTCCACACTTTATTTACACTTTTCAGTTAAAGTTCCGACAAAACTGAGCTAAATTTATTTTTCTTTTCACCTTTGATAACACTGGAAATAAACTAAACGTTCTTTTTTACCCATTGAAGACTTCTCTATTAACTCTTGTCATCTTTGGTGTTAATCTCAAACATTTTGGGCGCCGTTCTAATTCGTAAAAGTGGTTCTTTAATATAAGTAAATATACGATTTCAATAATTAGAAATTATTTAAAATTGTAAATAACAACCGAATACAACGTTTATCAACCCCTACTTTGATTGAGCTAACACTTGCGAATTATGAGCCTTTACAGTAAATTCTGACTAACACTACTTAATAAAAAATGAAAAAAATGAGCCCCTAAAATTTATGGTTTTCGGAGCCCCGGTACGATACCACATCGTGCGCGGGTCGACCCCGGTATTAGTACAAGTCGACAACCAAATTTCCCCCTTATCCTATCAGATTGGAGCGCTCCACTCTCCCCGCCTTCTGCCTTTCCTCCCAAATACAAGTCCTACGAGAATAAACTAAGGCTGGCCAGTGGGACAACAGATTGGTTGTCTTTTCGTTAGATCACATGGCGAAGTACAAGTACTGCAGCTTATTTTGTTTCAGTTCTAGATATATTATCTTTTGGTTTTAGTTTTAGAAAGATTGTATTCTTGCAATACTGGTACTATTATGCCCTCAAGTACTCTATATTCATTCATTCACTTTGCTCTTTTTAGGTAATGAAGGATGGACTGCAAGCTGTGCATATGCCTATGCCTATGGATTTGCAATCATATTGCTTACTCTCCTGGTTAAAGCTGCCGCTTTCCCTTTGACAAAGCAACAGGTGAGCCTGTGCTGCAGGCCTGCAGCCTGTGCTGCAGCTGCTGCTAGACCTGGATGTCTTAGCGTTGGTCTGGTATTTCAGGTCTTGCCACTTAGTTACGTCTGTCTAGTATTATTAATAGTGCAATGGGATGAGAACTTGAATTTAGAGAGTTGATCCTTTTGTCACTCAAGTCAACAGGAGTCCCCTGTTCCTTTTGTCACTCAAGTCAACATGAGTCCCCTGTTCCTTTTGAAAGTATATGTATGTTCTAGACACAATCTGTATTAGGACAAAATGTACTTTATACACATTAGTATTTATATTAATGATGATTAATATTATGATATTTGCATTTGTTGATTATTAGTTGATTGTTTATAATATTCTATAAATGCATACCTAGAGTTTACGTGTTTATTATTGATGTGAGAATTAATGTTATAACGTAACTCTTGAATTACTTCGACTAATGATCATCGAGATTGGGATATCGATGATATGCGATACGTCGACATGTGGTCTGCATCATATCCTTAGGGGATGTAGTATGTCTCATTTGCTACGAGTTATGACAACTCGTGATGGACACATGGATACTTGTTGAAGTATTGGTATACCCGATGTACTATTTTGTTATATGTCTATAATGTCATCGGCATGTGGAAGATAGAAGTCCTTAGACTTGAGGTTAATATCACCTTGTTTACGGAGTAATGTACTTTGATCCTGTCCTAAGCTCAAATGCCTTATAGGTTGAGACGCGGCTTGTTTTGGGTGCATTACGAAGTAGATTAAAAGTGGTATGTGAGCCAAAATTATGATTCATTCCTTGAATGTATATTCGAGTGAACGCTCAGATACTCATATGGTATTAGGTTGACTAAGTCATTGGCCAATGCAATGGACATGTCTTTGATATGGTCCTGTTGTCAACTAATATAGATGAGTTATAATGATCAAGTCATTTGGATAGACACTTGACAAATCCTAAGCTTGATTGAGTGTATCATGAATGAAAGGATTTTATCTTATCACATAGAGGTTCAGTTCACATGTTTCGTGTAGCTAAACTTTACATATTGAGTTCGTCTTCTGCCAGCTTCAGAGTTAGTGTAGACCTAATGTTATTAGTGTCTATGTAAAGGCCTGAAGGGTAACACTAAGTCAGTTATTCCGTCGATTCAAGGATGTAATCAGAGAGTATATATAAATGTTCGGTTGATAATCGAGACATTAGAATAAAATAGAAACGAAGCAAAAATGGAGCAGGGCCACGACGCAAGTGAGTCAGGGCCGCGGCGCCACTTACTCAGCGCCGCGACGCCACGCGTCCAGTGGGTCCGAAATGACCCACTCTGTTTCGGTTTCTGGGCCTGGCCCATTGGGGAAACCCTAGCTGATATATTCAGCTATATATATAGGGTTTAGCTTCATATTTTATACACCATCTTTTCATAAGATTAAACTCTACTGAAACTCTGCGGGAATTCCTAACTTTCCAAAGGAAAAATTACATCACAGTCTTTGACTTGCAAATCGAGGGACTATTGCGTGCGCACCCTCGGACTACACAAAGCCTTAAGATTCGGATTGTTATCTACAATGTAAGTCTTCGTTCGAAGTATTACATTTCTGCTTTGTGTTATTTGCATTGTATAATCATCCCACAGTTTGACCGTCGTCGGGTTTGAAACATAAATTTTCAAATTCCGCTGCGTGTACGAACCCAACAAAACCCTACACCTTTGTTCCTAATTAATCGTTAAATCACTGCAATGGAGTTATTGCTGATGTATGACATTATGTCATTTGAAAGGTTGAATCAACACTAGCAATGCAAAATCTCCAATCAAAGATCAAAGCTATTCAACAAAGATATGCTGGAAATCAGGTGCGCTCCAATTCATGTTGATTGATATTGCTGTTTCATCCCAACTTATTTTCAGAACCATATTACCTTCTAAATTTCACTTATGTATTTGAGATTCTTTGGTACTTAGCGCTGTAAAAAAGTGAAGTACGAGCAAATTGACATTGTAACTGTTACAACTTGCTTGTTAGATTTCAGCTTAATATGGGTAGTTTAGAGTTTTTTTTTTTAAAATTGTTTGGCTATAGAATTGCTTCTCTTATCAAAAGAGAAAACAGGTATTGCTTATGGTGATTAAATAACTTGTTCAATAAAAGAAAGGGTGTTTCTAATGTTGTGAAACCTACAGAATTATGGTTATTGTTGTGTTCATTTCATATGGTGTTCAGGAAACAAAACTTACATCTTTGATCTTATCTTTCATTCAGGAGAGAATCCAACTTGAGACGTCTCGTTTATATAAGCAGGCAGGGGTCAATCCTCTTGCTGGTAATTGTTCAGTCTAGCAGTCAGCACTCTCTTCTATAGTTATGCTTCCATTTGGTATCTCTGTTTGATCTTCTTAGTTGGTTTAAAAAAATGGGCATATATGCTAAAAGAAACTTGCCATGGCTTTTCTCTCCTGGCTAGTATTGCAAATTATATATCATGGAAGTGTATTAAGAGCCATTTAATCTGTTAAAGAATTACATATCTGCTCATTCATGGTTTGTCCCTCTGCGATCTAGGTTTTGCATTTTTAGTTCTTATTTAAGTACATCTTAGAACTGGTTGCCTAGTGATATTTTTCCATCAGGAATTTGTTTGAACTGGATTTCAGTTTTATTCCTTTTCAATCTCTGATGTCTGTGGCATGTGAAGTTGTCATCAAGTTAGTTCCTCATTCGTAGCCCTCACTTCATCAACTTCTTTTTTTATTTTCTTAGATAAGCATGATATTTTATTCTGTCAAAACAACTCAAGAAGGTGCACAATATATACAGTGTACAAAAACTCAGTTTTCGTTTATAAATGTATGGAACTGAGGAACTCCAGTGATGTCTTCATCTAAACATTTAGCTTGTTACACCAAAAAGCCAAAAGTACAACATTAGTATTGCATTCGAGACAATGTACACACAACAACAACAACATACCCAGTGTAATCCCATACGGTGGGGTCTGAGGAGGATAGAGTGTACGCAGACCTTACCCCTATCTTGGGAGATAGAGAGGATGTTTCCGAAAGACCCTCGGCTCAAGAGAAAACACCACAAAAAAGGTTAGGTACGGTTTGAAGAAAGTAAAGTAAAGTAAAGAGATCATGGAAAAATATAGATAAACATTAATGGAGAAATTCTAACAGTAAATGCATCAACCAGTACGATAATCGGAGTACAAGAAATAGGAAATAGTAACAGGAAAATCGGAGACAAGGACCTACAAGGTAACACTACGCCTGCTAGTATGGAAAGATACACGAGACCCTAACTACTACTTAA
Source organism: Przewalskia tangutica (assembly GCA_029844215.1). NCBI lineage: Eukaryota > Viridiplantae > Streptophyta > Magnoliopsida > Solanales > Solanaceae > Przewalskia > Przewalskia tangutica. The sequence goes on from CM056728.1 coordinate 115,188,530, forward strand.
CCCTCTACCCTAGTCCGCGTCCTCCACAATCTCCTATCTAAGGTCACATCCTCGGTAAGTTGCAACTGTGTCATGTCCTGCCTAATCACTTCTCCCCAATACTTTTTCGGCCTACCTCGGCCAGATCTAGCTAAATTAGCCAAAATACTTGCTGGAATGGTGAATCAACATCTTCCTGTCCTCCTACAGTTTTCTCTCTGGCCAAAGCAGCACTCACTCCATAGCACTCACTCCATATAATAGTGCTCTCTTTAGTGAAGGAAGAATTTTGAGATAGTGAATTGATTCGAGCTAAGTGGAACTTTTGACTTAGTTTATGCAATGTTTGGAGATGCATACATGATCATGAACACCAAAACTAGTTCCTCAATGCCGGAGAACACTGCTCTATGACCTTAAATTTGCTTTCTAATATTTTGGTTAATATTTACTTCCAATAACGTATTTCATTTCCTGTTTAAGTTCAAATGATAAACATAGCTTTAAGTTAGTCAACCTCTTCTTTCTTATGTATCCTAGCGATAGTCCTTTGAGGCTATGTGTTGTAAAAGAAGAAAGGGTTTGGCTTGTAAGAAGTAAGGGCTCCCAACTACTTAGCAACCTGGGGTAAGTTTTCAGGTGCTGTATCCTATGAACTGTCTGGCCAATAGCTGCACTGAAGTGGTTATAAATGGCATCAAAGGTTTCAACTTTATGCCCGAGGGTTTAAGTGGTATGCGAATACCAAAATTCTAAACCACATGATGATTTGAAAGAGACACTCAATTATTATGCCTTTTTGGTTGTGACAGAGAGTCGCTAGAGATATGGTATGCCGTTAAATATGCATTGACTTGAAGGGTAACCTGCATCATTAACGGACAGGTCGTAGCTTTAATAAACCTCCACAACGTTAATGAACCCACTACAATACAACTACAAATTGTTTGACGTGTGCTAATTATAGCACATCAACTAACTGCAAATTTCAATGCCAGTTAATTGGGGACCATGCCATAAAATAATAAGTGCTGTGAGCTTCTGTATGGTTTGGATGTATAGTTCCTTCCATCTTAAGTTAGCTTCGAGGTAATGAATGTAGGAAGTCCTTGCACATCCATTGTGGTCTATCTGTTTATTTATTTAATTTCTTGTGGCTACACGATAACAGGATGTTTCCCAACTTTGGCTACTATACCAGTTTGGATTGGTCTTTATCAAGCTCTCTCCAATGTGGCAAATGAGGTATTGAAGAAGTTAGTATTATCGTATTTTCTTACTTATTGATTTAAATAATGAGTTTATTTACCTTTTTTTCCTTTCTGAAAAGGGATTGCTGTCTGAAGGTTTCTTTTGGATTCCTTCTTTGGGAGGCCCGACTAGTATAGCTGCTCGACAGAGTGGATCTGGAATTTCTTGGCTATTTCCATTTGTGGTCAGTGTCATAACCTAATTACATCCTTTAAAATTATTTTGAGTAATCTTCCTAATCACAAAAAGGGTGGAGCAATTACCCCCTTTCATCTCACCCAATTGGCTTTCCTTAAATTTTTGTGCCCAGAAGATAAATCTGCTTGTATTACTAAGTACAATTTAGCCCGACTGCGGACATGAAATCTGTTGACATTTTCAGGATGGGCATCCGCCTTTGGGTTGGCAAGACACAGCGGCTTACCTCATTTTTCCTGTCCTGCTAATTGTTTCACAATATGTTTCAATGGAGATAATGAAACCTCCCCAAGTACGAACCTGAATTTATCTTCCAGCTTATTTCCTTCTGATCTAAATTTTGGGTGCTTCTGTCATGTTATATTGAAATCCTTGAAATCTCTTAGACAGATGATCCAGCACAAAAGAACACGCTTCTGGTTTTCAAGTTCCTTCCGCTCATGATTGGCTATTTCTCTGTCTGTTCCATCAGGGTTAACAATTTACTGGTGAGCTCTTACTTATAGTAATAATGTAATATTGCCTCTGATACGGAATTATGGTATTGGTCTTAAACAAATATGATCCGATGAACATCCTGGTGCGAATTATCATTTTTAACAAAAACTATATTAATCTGCACTTAAATAAATTGGAATTTGCTATTCACTTGTTAACAGTGACCATATCACTGAATGAGAGGATAAAGAAATTTTAGTGCTGCCTTTATACACTAAGATGTATCCTTATACTATCTGAGCTCTTTCAATCTTTCTGCTCAAATACATGTCAAAATAGTTGCTCAATATCTCTTCTATTGTTTTTCTTTTAAGTTCTCTGTCATAGCAAAAACTGACAAATTATCATGCATCTGCCTTCTATCTCTTTTAACTCAAAAGTAGATTGGTGTTCTGGATATTATTATCAATGAAGCAAGATAGTTTTCTTAACTTGCGTCTTTTATGTTGAATTTCAAGGTTCACAAATAATGTGCTGACCACAGCACATCAGGTATGGTTGCGCAAGTTAGGTGGTGCGAAGCGTGCTGTATCATCAGTGCTGGACGTGCAAAGAGAACTACCTCTCAACCTGAACAATCTGGAGAGAGGCGTGTATAATAATTCAAAGGTAATCAACTTTACAATGTCTACCTAGCTAACGAAAAAGTTTATGGAGACAGATTCAGGCAGCTAAAAGAAGATGAAAAGAAGAAAAAGTCAACCAAGGCACTTCCCACGGATAAGGTTGAACTATCAACTTCTATATCTGATTCTGAGGACGAACCAGATGACGACACCGAGCCCAAGGTAAACATCAAATTATTGTTTTGCATTTGATCTCTGCTGACAAGTTCATCTGAGACATGTTTGCATGATTAACTTTAGTTGTTAGTCAGTTGATGAATAGGAAATGGCATGTCCAAGGACAATGAAAGACATGGATGGCTTCCGGACTAATAAGGCATGACGATTTATTGCATAAAGTTTCCGTGTCCGGAAGTACTATCCTTCCTTTTCCACTTATAACGCAAGTCAATCTTCCAAGTAATAAAGACGTGGATTTGTTCACCTAGGCTTGGTCATGGTTGGTGTCATAGTGCCCAGATGCACAACTATGCTATCCTTAGACCCCATTATGCCAGCCTAATAAGAGAACAGTTGTGTGAGAGCGAAATTAAATACTACTCAACAAAGAGGAACAAAAGGAAGAGGGAGACTCAGATCGTGAGAGTTGGAAAGGATCATGGTGTTATTTTTCTTATCACCTCCATAGGTTGGTCTCCTTTTTTTAAGGGTGCTGGAGTATATTGTTTGAGCTAGTAAATGACATATATTGGCAAAAAATGTCGCAAAACTATTAAGCAAAAGTTGCATGTGATGATAACATAGATGTGTTTTGGTATCTCATCGCTGTCTGAAAATAGATCTTTCTCCAGTTGATCGGAGTTTGTTTTTTATTAGGAGTGTCTTGAATCCTCTAATTATTAATAAAATTTGTGGTTCTGCTTTTCAGTAAATTGAAGGGCATGAAGATAAGAGTCTCACATCGGAAATGGAATGAGAACATGGACTCCTTATATGGACTTGGACAATCTTCATCCTACAAGCTAGCTTTTGGGGTTGAGTTAGGCCCAAGATCCATTCTTACGTGGTATCAGATTTTGGGGTTGAGTTAGGCCTAAGATCCATTCTTTACATGGTATCAGAGCCATATTCATTCCAATTCTTTGTTCACCGTTGTTGGGCCCCCAAATTATATTGTCCACGCTCCAGTTAACGAGGTCTGGGCATGCAAGGGAGTGTTAAGAGTCTCACATCGGAAATGGAATGAGAACATCGACTACTTATATGGACTTGGACAATCCTCACCCTACAAGCTAGCTTTTGGGGTTGAGTTAGGCTCAAGATTCATTCTTACATGGTATCAGATTTTGGGGTTGAGTTAGGCCCAAGATCCATTCTTTACATGTTAAGAGTCCAAATGTCCATTACGAGAAATCAAATTATTCTTTTTAAATTGTCTAAAAACTGGTGCTCTTGGGTGTCCCAATTTATTGTGCCATAGACTAGGGGAGATGGCCGAAAAAATGGATGGTTTGACCCTGCTATTGGTGGAAACAGAGGTGATGGGATGTAAGTCCCTCGTGCTACTACATCTCATGAGCGGCATCCCCGTCTGAAAATCTTTCACAGCAAAACCAAATGGATTAAAATTCATAGACACATTATTTCAATTGTAAAACGTAGAGACCAAGTTTTTAATCAATTTTGGTGCATGTAAGACATTTTTCAAGTGTAAAGGTGGGTGGGGAGATTGTAGTGTTACCTGACCAATACCTTCCTGCCCACTGCCAACAATAATATTTTTATTACCGCTCGTATTAAAATAAGACGAAAGATTACCTTGAGATGCCGTCATGTGTGACGTAGCCCCTGTCAATATCCGTGGGTGCATATCCGACATACAATGATGCTTGGGCTGCAAAAGCGTGTTGTGGACGAGATCCGAAGATACCGGGTTGACGATTTGAAGAAGGAAGAGGTCGGGCTCACGAAGAGGTCGGGAATGGGCATGGCGGGACAGCCCACTGTGAGGCCTAGGCCACGGTGGAGTCTTGCCCATCGCTCTGCCCGAGGCGCATGCTGCCGGGTCGGCTGCCGTCGGCGGTTTGGCTCCCACCCCGTCCACGTCCCTTTCCACTATTATTTTTCCCTTTGCTGTTTCGGTTTGAACCCCGTTTTTGACCATTATTAGAACGATTTCCATGGCCCCCGAACCAGAATTTTGTGGTTCCGAATCAGTGGAAGAAGAGTTGGTGGAGACAAGAGCGGTTCCGGCGGTGGTTGCTCCCGAGGATGCCTGCTTTGCTTTCCGTGTTTCCTCGAGGATTAATCTTGAACGGGCCTTGTAAAAGGGAGGTAATGGATTACTTTGCTGAATGAACGTAGCAACACCGTCATATTGCTCATTCAACCCCGCAATCAATTGAAGTACCAACCTTTGATCCGTCACGTGCGAACCAACGTTGGACAGTTGGTCCGCAACTACTTTCAATTCTTGACAATAGGCTGTGATGTTATAAAATCATCCAATTTAATATTTGTAAATTGGTGTTCAAGATAAATGGCCCTAGACATTTTGTTATCTTGAAAAATATTTTTCAATCTTTCCCACGCCTTTTTGAGCCGTAGAATTGGGTTGTAAGATGGTATGAAGAAGATCATTGGAAATAGTGCCAAGGACTATAGCATCTAAGCGAGACCATAATTTCTTGTCCACCGTAGTGTTTTCCGAAGGTGACTCGGGCGGAATAATATGGTCAATGGCCCCATAGGCGCGACAGTGAATTTTGAATAGTTCTGCCCATGAGGTATACTGTCCTTTCTCCATTTCAAGAGTAATTGAGATAAAGTTCTTGACGTTATTAACGGCAAGAGCAGGATGAAAGCTTTGTTTTTCGGCCATAGTTTCTACTTTAATCCAAAAGAAAAGAAGAATAGAATGGTGGTGTGATGAAAGTGGATAGAATACCTCTAGATTTTGGTAGAAAATTAACTCTTAGCCGAGTAGGGAAATAGAAAGGTTACGGCTAGGGGTTAATTTGGTGTTAGGGTGTAGAGAATGTTTTAGGTTTAGAATTATGTGGGATGATTAAACCTAGTAGTGGCCGAAATTAGGAGTAGAAAAAATCTGTTAGGAGAAGGAAAAAGAAGAGGTTTAAGGCAAGGATCTTTAAGGCTCTTGATATCATGTAAGAATGGATCTTGGATCTTGGGCCTAACTCAACCCCAAAAGTTAGCTTGTAGGGTGAGGATTGTCCAAGTCCATATAAGGAGTCCATGTTCTCATTCCATTTCCGATGTGGGACTCTTAACAGAAGTCTGCTCTATATTTGTGGTCTAATAGTGTATTACGTTTATACATCCTGATTTTCAGTGTCTCCCATTATATTTCTAACTATTTTCAGTAATTTATTTCTCGAGGAGAGGCGGTTGAGGAAAGAACAAATTGAAAACTCTGTCTCTGGTGTTCTAAATAATTTCTTTTTCTCTGTAGCTTAAGCAAGGATTACTCAAAAATTCAACTTTAAATCAATAATCTTGAGCAATAATGCATATAGATTGGTTACGTGATCAAGCTGAAAGTTTGATGGGCTTCACTCAGAGACTAAAGATATATGCATACGTAATTTTAGGCTCGTGGATACTTAAGTTGCTCTGAAAGATTCCAAATCTTTATTGTTTCAGTTTGATGAAGAGGGAAAAAAATAATTTCTTAATACCCCCAAGATGAGTTGTTTTATTTGGCGCTGCTTGGCAAAGTTTTAAATTTTCAATTGGAAGACATTGTTCTGAATTTGAACTAATACAGTTCATAAATATTGGCTGCAGGATGAAGAAGTTCTTGAAGAGGCATATGCTTCTAGCAGTAGTAAAGAAGTTCCGAGTTACTCGGGGCCAAGGAAGAGTAAAAGATCAAAAAGGAAGCGTGCTGTATAAAGCGGTAAACCAATTCTTTAGCTGTCAGTTAACTTGTATATTTGACAGGCCTGTATTTTAGTTAGTGTATAGTGGCCATTTTCATGCCGGTCATCTATTTAATGGCTATTTGCCAAATGATGAGAACCTGATAATTATGCAAAAGTGAATCACACGCTTTCGAGTTTAAGCACCAGCTTAGCAAGCAAAAAAGCTAAATTTATCATATTCCTTTCATTAGTAGCACGTGAGATTTCTTATACCAATTCTCCTGCAAAGAATAACCATGACTTCAGCTGACAATAAGTGTGTTTGTTGAGAGGTTGATCAAAGTCTGCAATGGTAACATCATAGAATTTGAAGTAGTGGGCCATAGCTTTCCTCATTTCCTCATTAGTTACCTATTTTCCTGCCCATCAATGATGCCTACCATGGAAGTTGTTTTCTTTCCTTACAAGATTAGTTTGCTTTGGAAGTACCGTGGGTTAGAGTTCGTCTTCATAAGTGAGCTTCGGTTTGGTCCCCTGGGCTTTTGTATCGGGGTATACAACAAGTGATGTATGGGTTAGGCGCGCATCACGGGTTCGAATCCGGCCACTGACAAAAGTATAGTATTTAAGTGGCGAAGGGTAAGGAGGGCATTGTCGATCGAGTTTCGAACCGTATACCACTGGCCCTCAGGGATTTCTCGGGTATTAAAAAAGAGCTTGGGTTTGACGAACAGCTTATACAAAATTCTTTCATTTTGTTAGTACCTTCAAAATTCCATGTAGAATTAATACTTTTTCAAAATTTATAGAGAACTAAACTTTGATAGTTATGAATTGATAGTATTGTTTGCAGTTAGCACATTAGAAGTGGAGCAACAAGGACTTTAGACTAGAAACATTACTATTCCTGGCGAAGGATAATAACATTCCAATCTCAAAGGTATCCCAGTGTTTGTACAAGCACGATGATCTAAATCTTAAATCTTCTAGCTATTACATATATGTCTAGCCTCCAACTTTCAACAAATATTATGTTCTCATACGGCTAGCTCGTTCTTCTCGTCAATCGTCATAGCCTTGATGGCAGGCGACAATTTCTAGTTGGCTTTGGCTCAGTAGTGGTACATGGATCTTCTTGTATTTTCCCTCCTTCACAACAGTTTGATTAGAGACTACATGCATAATCTAAAGCAGAAGAGTGATTACATACTTTAGTTGGCAATTTAACTTGTATATATCACAAATTTATCTTAGTCTGTGTCTAGTGGCCCTTTTCATGCCTGTTATCTATATAAGAACTATTTGCTAAATGAAGAAAGCCCGATGAGTTGGCAAATTGCTTAAAATTTACTCAGGCTCTTTCAAGTTTAACGACGAGCTTAGCTAAGAAAGCTAAATTTTGCCATATTCTTTATGTGTTGCATGTGGGCTTTGTTTTACCAATTATCATACGAATATATTTAACCACAACTTGAGTGGGCAATAGTGTGTTCTGATGAGAGGATGCATCAAAGTTTGAAGTAAGGTAGTGGCACCATAGAATTTTAAGCAGCTGGCCCAAGGTTATTTTGCTTCATTAGTCATTACCATAATCTTCATCCTTATCTCTATTAATTGTTATTGTGACCTACACAATTAGTCTGGTTTCCTAGGAGCTTAGCCTTAAGTTGGCCTTCAGTAAATGAGCTTTGGTTTCACTTTTAGCTTACTCAAAACTGTCTTGATCTTGTTGAGATTTGAGAATGGCCTATGGGATTTTTACTCTTTAAGTTGTTGTCAAACTAGATATTGATCGTCATAAATTGATTATATTGTTTGCAGTAGAGCACATTAGGTGTGAAGTAGTAATTACTATAGATTAGATAAACACCAGTCTTCTAGACTGCTTAGTAAATGAAGGAAGTGTAATTCCAATCTGAAAGGATATCCCACTGTTTTACAAATACAATAGCCTAAAGATGAAATCGTCTAACTACTACATATATGTCTAACCTCCAATTCTAAAATTGTGGTCTCATACGGCTAGCTCATTCTTCTGTTCATGGCCTGATGGTGGACGATGATTTCCCACTGGATTTGACCCTTGATGGTGGACGATGATTTCCATTTGGATTCGGTCCAGATGGTGGTTTATGAATCTTTTTATACTTGCCCTGCTCCACAATAGTTTGATTAGAGACTCCATGCATAAACTACTGCGGAATAGAGACACCATACTTGCGAGACTTACCAAATTAGCAAGAATGTGTCCTCTTGTTGATCTCAAGGTGTAGAACACTAAGCTTTTATTGGACTTAACTGCGATAGAGAAGCTAGAGTTTAGATCCATTGATATACTTGCATACTAAAATCACGTAACTGTTTTGTATAGGAAATCCTGGAGTTCAAGAAAACAGAAAAAACACGACAACTTGCGTCAACTACCATATCAGGAAAAGCAGAAAATAGTGCTTCACATTCATTTATTAGTGTTTCATTAGCAGTGAAGAGTATTAACTTGCCTGTTTTTATAGCTTGAGCCATGGGAATGAAGTTATAATCATGTTGACATGCTGCGCATATTGTCGATATGAGAAGAAGGTAGAGAAGGAGCTCTGTTCTCTTCATCTTTAGCGTTGGAATGTTGAAGGTGGTGGGTGCAGCAGAAGGTGAACTTATAAGTGGAGAATCATTTCCAATATAGGGGGAGATTTTAAGTAGCATATACTTGGTAATCATTACTAATATTGAAAACATTGGATGTTAGATAAAGTTGCTGGGGTATCCTATACCATTTTATGTAATAAGTGGTAAGATCAGGAATGTGGCTCTCTCATTGTGAGTTGACTTCTTGCTCAGTCATCATTGTGTCCATGAAGAATTACAAGTCACCACATTATTCTCCTTTTGAGTGCTCGAACCATGTCGTTGGTTTTGTCTGTCTGCCCCACACACCTCTCCCCAAAACGCACATTGCCGTTTTGTTTTTATTAGGTAAATAGTCATTTGGCACAATTACATCAATTTAAGCTCCAGTAGCTTGAGTTTTCTCATGGATGGCGTCTCGTTCAGTCATTTGTCAATTTCTAGTTGCTCTGTTTTTTTCACTCCTTTGACAAGTGCTGTGTGTTTACGAAACTCCTAATTGTTTGGTAGCATTTTTTTTGCTATGCATAAAATCAAACACACCTAATACAGTGTTTGATTTGCAATTTAGAAATCATTACCTTTTGTTTTATTTGAAGGATGTTTTTTTTAATTTGATGGAAGATGGTAGGCTTCCTCCTTCCCCACTAGCAACCCTTTGCCCAAAACCAAAGTTCAGATATAATATTTTGTGATGAACGAACAGTAAAATCCTCTTTACCGGTGCACGCGAGATTAAGAGAAGTTTCATCTAATTTAAAGGAAGGCAGGGTAAGGATTAGGAAGCCTAATAGTAAAAGGCGGATGATTAAGAGAAATTTCATTTTAGTCACCATGCAGTGTATAACTAATGTACACTGATTATATGTAACAAGAGAGTAAAGGAAAATGGAAAAAAAAAGACAAATATATTGTATATTGATAGATGATTCGAGAATACAGAGAATGGCTGTATATAAGAGCCTTACACTGCTTTTGTTCTATTTATAACTCAAGGTACTAAAAAGGAAATAACATAACTTAAGGAAAACTTAAAATATAAAGGGCTAAAATAAACTACTTAAATACTTTGGGGTTAAAGATGACTAGTTATGTAAGGGGTCACAATGTAATATTGTGACATTCCATCCTCCTTGAGAATTTGCTCCTTCCTTCAGAATTCTGCAATGTCATGGAATTGTGATTTCATGAACTGGTAGTCTTCCCAAGTTGCCTGTTCTGGCAGTAAGTTAGCCCAGTGGACCAGAAATTTGAGTAGTAGCTTTGTTATCTCTTTTTATCAATCTTCTATCTAACACAACAACTGGTTCTACCAGCAATTGGCCTTCTGCTGAACAGAAGAGAGGATCCACAGAAGGTATAATGTGATCTCCCACTTTTCTTGAGTTGGGAAATATGAAAAATTGGGTGTATCTTTGCAGTAGCTGGTAAGGCTAGTTTGTAGGCTACTTGTCCAATCCTCTAAAGAACCTGGTAGGGTTCATAAAATTTTGATGCCAGCTTGAGACTCTTCCTTATGGCTATAGATGTTTGTCTATAAAGCTATAACTTCAGGAATACCCAATCTCCTACACTGAACTCTCTCTCAGTTCTTCTTTTGTCTGCATTGATCTTCATTCTATTATGTGCTTTAGCCAAGTTTTCTTTCAACACTTTGGCCATTATCTGTCTCTCTTTGAGCATTTGATCCACACTTTCTATCTTCGACTGGATAATGAGTTCAAAGGTCAATTGAGGTGGATCATAAACACACAACACCTTAAATGGGGTCATCTTCAGAGATGTATGGTAGTTGCTATTATACCAAAATTCTGATTGTGAGAGTCATTTATGTCAATCTTTAGGTTTATGGCCAGTCATGCACCTCAAGTAGTTCTCCAAACACCTATTGAGCCTCTCAGTTTGACCATTTGTTTGTGGATGATAAGCTGAGCTATAACAAAGCTGGACTTGTAAAAGTTTAAATAACTCTTTCCAAAAGTTGCTGATGAATATTTTGTCTCTATCTGATACAATACTCTTGGGCAGCCCATGTAGTTTATAATTGTTGTCTAAGAATAGCCTAGCTATTTGTGAAGCAGTGAAGGGATGTGAAATAGCTATAAAATATGCATATTTGTTGTAGATGTGCACTATCACTAATATAGTATCCCTTCCTTCAGATTTAGGCAGCCCCTCTATGAAGTCCATGGAAATGTGCTCCCAAGCTCCTTCAGGGACAGGAAGAGGTTGTAACAGGCCCGGATATGCAACTTGTTCATCTTTGCATCTTTGACACACTTCACATGATTTTACCACAGCCTTAACTTGCTCAATCATAGCAGGCCAATAGAACACTGCCTTCAGCCTCTCTGGTAAGTACCCCATACTCCTGAGTGTCCTCCCAATCCAGTCATGTATATGTTCTGTACTAATTGTTGTCTTAGGGTCCCATTTTGTCCAACCCAAGCCTTCCTTTTATACCTCAACATTCCTTGATGTAAGGAGACATTCAACTCAACATTCATCTCAGCATCAGGATTGGTATTGAGTGTTGTAAGAGCCTGCAACACTTCTGGATCCCATGTGTATCTTTCTAAGATTTTCTCAGTCCACTTAGGTTGCACCTGTGTGATTACTGCACATTGTATGATATATGTTTCCTTGTTATCACTACTTGCAGAACTGTACTTTCTAGATAGGGCATCAACAACCACATTTTCCACTCCCTTCTTGTACTGTATCTCAAAGCTCAATCCCATAAGTTTAGTTAGCCATTTTATGTTGTAAGGAGGTGGTGATTTTCTGATCTTGTAAGAACTTCAGACTAAAGTGACCAGTCTTAATTATAAAGTGGTGAGGATGCAAGTAGTGTCTCCACTTCTCCCGAGCTTGTAGCAGGGCAACCAATTCTTTTTCATAGGTGGACATACCTTGATGTTTTTTACTCAAAGGTTGGCTCATAAAAGCCAAGGGTCTCTTTTCTTGCATTAAAACAGCCCCAACTCCACTGTTGCATGCATCAACTTCCAGCACAAAGGTTTTGTTGAAATCAGGTAGTGCCAACACTGGGGTGCTGGACATAGCCATTTTGAGTTTATTGAATGTTGTCTCAGCTTTAGAATTCCATAAGAACTCCTCTTTTTTTAACAGATTGGTCAGCGGTTTACTTAAGTGAGCATAATTTTTGACAAATTTTCTATAATACCCTGTGAGTCCTAGGAACCTCTCAACTCTTTTATAGTTTTAGGATATGGCCAATCCAGCATAGCAGCCACCTTGTTGGGATCAATACTCACCCCTAAGTTATTTATAATATACCCCAAGTGTTCCACCTGAGATTCCCCAAAAGCACATTTACTCTGCTTAGCATATAATTTATTCTCCCTCAACACCTTTAGAACAGTTTCCAGGTGTACCAGATGTTCCTCCATACTCTTGCTATAAATCAATATGTCATCAAAGAAGACCAGGATATATTTTCTGAGTTGTTCCTTGAATACACAGTTCATGAGAGATTGAAATGTTGCAGGGGCATTGGTTAAGTCAAAAGGCATTACCCTGAACTCCATGGCGGCGTGTGTTACGAATGCGGTTTATGCTCATCCCCTTCGCCATTCGACTTGAACCAAATTCTTAAATCAACCTTAGAGAACACACTTGCCCCAAATAATTCATCTAGTAGGTCATCTATCATAGGTATGGGGTATTTGTTCTTAACAATTAGACTATTTAACCTCTTGTAGTCTACACACATCCTCCAGGTGGAGTATTTCTTTTTAACTAATAGTGCAGGAGAGGCATAGGCTGATTGTCTAGGTGCTACAGTGGCAGCTTTGAGCATGTCTGAAATAATAGTTTCTAGGGTATTCTTTTGGTCATAAGAGTATTTGTATAGTTTTAAGTTAAAGGGTTGAGCTCCTGGAACTAAAATGATTCCATGATCACAAATTTTTTTGGGTGGTAATTTAGTAGGTTCTAGGAAGATGGCTTGGTATTTTTGTAGGAGTTTGTCAATAGCAGGGTGCATTGGTTGTGTGTTCTGGACTCTCATTTCTGGTTGAATTGGGGATAGTTCAGCCACTACTTCACAAGTGCCACAATACAACATTCTTCTTAATTCTTCAGGATTAAGTGTTGCAATCCCCCCTTCCTTTTCTCCATACAAGGTGATCATTCTTCCTTCAGACATAAAACTGATGCTATGTGGCCTAGTATGCAGGATCACTAGAGCCACTTGATCTATCCAATCTATTTCTAAGATCATATCATATCCTCCAACATTTAATAGCCTCAGCTTGAAATTGAATTGCTCATTTTTCATCTTCCATCCAAAAGCAGGGCTCTCAACTTGACAAACCATTTCTTGACCATTAGCTACCACCACTCTCATAGGTTTGGCCATTAGTTGCATAGTTTTCTTTAACCTCTTGACAATGAAGGGATCAATGAAAGAATGAGTAGACCCACTATCTATCAAAATTGTCATAGGAATCTTGCCGGCATACCCTACGATTTTGATCGTGGAAATATTCCCCTTAGAGGAACTTAAGCCCAACAGTGCATTGACTGATACTTCAGCTTGCTCTTCTTCAGTTTCTTCCAAGGTATCTCCAACATCCATAAACACTTCTTGATTTTCACCTCCTTCTCCCCCTTCTATCCCTTCCATAGTATGCAATGCTCTTATTTTACATTGGTGTCCAGAAAAGTATTTTTCCTTGCATTTATAACACACCCTTTGTTCTCTTAGAGCTTCTAGATTAGGTGGAAGAATATTTGGTTTATATGGTGCTTTGGTTAGTGTTTTTTGGTTAGGGTATGTTATGTGAAGTGGTTGCTGGTTTATAGGGTTGGGATTGTATCGATTATTGGTTGCAGTTTGTGTATTTCTGGGGTAAGGTAGAGCTGGTGGCCTTGTGTTGTTTGGATGAGAGTTTCTGTGAGGTATAAATGGTATAAGAGCCTTGAATGATTCTTCATATAGCTTAGCAGTCTCATAAGCATCTAAGACAATGGTGGGATTTGTCATCTTTACTAAGGGTTTCAATTCAGGTTTTAATCCACTAATGAAACTTGCTACATAATGGATTTCGTTTAAAAAGGATTGATAAGGGTCATGTATCCAGTGAGTTCCTCAAATCTATCCTGATATTGGTCGACCGTATCAGTTTGCATTATTTTGTTGAACTCGTCTACAATATCTTGTGGCCCAACATTACCAAACCTCCTACACACTTCAGCACATAATGTAGGCCAAGATATTGCTCCTCAGTGATTTACCACATAACTATTCAACCATATGTCTGCCTTTTCTCCAACATGCACTGATGCATAGCTTAATTTTTCATGCTCAGATATATTGTATAACTCGAAGAATTTTTCGCATTTTCTAAGCCAGCTTCTCGTATTAGTTCTATCAAACTCTGGGAAATTGATTTTTGGTTTTTGGGTTTTGTGGTGGTTGACTGCGTCAGGGATATGGATTATCTGATTTGGAGACATGGGGTTGTCGTGGTAAAATTAGGGTTGTTCAAATTGGAGTTTTGATAAATAGGGGTGAACTCGAGAATAATGGTGTCAGTGGAAATGTGAAACCCCTTCCCGTAGGAAACGTCGAGAGGGTGTAAATAGCTTGAGCATTATTGACTGAAGATTTGTTACCTGAAGAGGGTCCAGCTTCACTCGGACTGAAGTTCATTGGTGTTTCTTTCGGGGGTGTCCTTGTGATAGTTGTTACTCCTACTGTTGCCGGTGAACTTGTAATCGAACTACCCAAGGGATTTGAGCTCGTCGGAGGCGATAACTTTGACAGAAACAACTCTATCCTCCTGTTAGTTTTTCTTGATTCTCCCGCTTGCGATTCTAGGGTTTCTAGTTTCTTACCAGCGTTATCGACAAAGGTCGCCAGTTGAGTCCGCAGAGCACACATTTCTTCTTGTAGATCGATGATTTCCGGTGGTGGCGTCGTTGGCCCAGGTGGCTCTGATACCATTTGTAACAAGAGAGTAAAGGAAAGCTGTAAATGGAAAAGAAAGAAGAAGACAAATATGTTGTATATTGATAGATAATTCGAGGATACAGAGAATGGTTGTATATAAGAGTCTTACACTGCTTTTGTTCTATCTATAACTCAAGGTACTTAAAAGAAAATAACATAACTTAAGGGAAACTTAAAATATGAAGGGCTAAAATAAACTACTTAAATATTTTGGGGTTAAATATGACTAGTTATGTAAAGGGTCACAATGTAATATTGTGACATTATATACTTGTTATGCATTCAGTATACCCCTGCAACTGGTACAAATTTTTATGACTAGGCAGGTGTTTCTTTTTTATAGCCAATTGGCTAAAATTGTTAAGATCCCAAAATACAATTTTCAAATTTGGATTCATAAGCTTTGATTCCAGTGTCTCAACTGATACCCTGCATGCTTAAAATTCAAAATCAATTTCAGATGTTTTCCAATGCTCAAGATCACTAATAAAAACCCCAAGATTAGGAGTGGAACAGAGTAGATAATGTTTGTTGGTATGTGTTTTACCTTCACTCGTGTCTGGATTAGCAGCTGAGCTGAGAGCCTGAGATCTAGATTATAGAATAGCGATTAATTTGAAACAGGAAGTTGGAGTTTAGGACCGTGAATGCCATCACGGATGCCGTAAAAATCAGATGGGATAGCCAGCTTTCGGGCTTGCAACAAGTTTTTAGTCACCGTATGAAAAATAATAGAAAAATAGTCATACGTCAACGCGAAAAATAAAATTTGAATAAATACCCTAATATAAAACACGAAAAAACTTAAACTCCGTGAATCATTCTTTGATCTTGAACTTATAAAAATTTGAACTTCATAATCGTTTAGTGGCTTTGGACTTATAAAGTTATGAACTCATTAATCATTCACGGGGTTTGAAATTTCACAAATTTTTAAATCCACCATGAATCGTTCCTCTATTTTGAACTTATAATTCGTGAATTGTTCATGAGATTTAAAATTTCAACAAATTTTTAAGTCATATAAATCGTTCCTTGGGTTTCACTCGTTAATCCTTTGAATTCAAACACTGTCGGTAGAAGTCGTACGTATTTTAACTTGGGTGATTTTTGACCAAAATTTTTGTCGTATCAAAAGAATGATTAAATATTAATAGTTTTTAAAATAGTGTCTTGTATTTAATAGCATTTGTCAAAAGTGACTATTTAACCATTTCCCCCCACATATGTGTGATGGTTGACAGACCAATATGGTGATTAGTAAAAGCCCACTGGAATTAAACGAAATTTTTTAGACATAATTACAACCCAATATCCTTTGCCCATCTAATTATTCAATTTTTGCCTAACCGCTTAATTATTACTCAAATAGTTCAAATTGTGTTAGCCCGGGGTTTATCCTGTGCGCACTCAAAAGAGTAGCGACTGCGGGTTCCTTCGTAAAAAAAAAATTGTTCAAATTGTACTGAAAAAGTATAGATTCTAAATCCTCTAAATGAAGAGAATTTGACACGCGCACATTTAAAAGTGAAGACTTTCCAAGAAAATTCATTTCTCATTTTTTCTTGTAACACTTCATACCTTCAAATCAAGCCTGGTTCATGATTCGGGGTGTAGGAAACTAAAATGAGAATTTTAAATTGAAAAACCAGCTTCAATTTGTGTATTTAATTTTACGCCTAGAATATACGGATCATATAAGATTTTACGGACAATCAAAATGAACCGTCAATTTTGTTTTGAAATTGATGAAACTCTATGAATTATACGGATCATATAAGTTTATATGGCCCATCGATTCCACCGTCTCAGAACCTCAGCTTTTCTAGATCACTAAATCTTGTACTTTTTAAGACGGTCCGATTATACAGACCGCATAAAATTTGACGGCCAGAATACAGACCGTAGAAAATTCGACGGCCCGTCAAATTTGACCGTAAAATCATTCGTTAATGAAAAATTAGCAATTCTTCTTCTTATCAAGATAGCAGGTTAACTGAGGTGTGCTATATTCCGGTTAAGACATATAAAAACTCAACCCAAGTGAGAATTTTCTATATTTTTATGATAAATTCAACCACATAAGAGGATTAAGATCAATAACCTAAAACGCTACATAGGCAATCGTCATACTCTCGTTCAAGATTAAACCTATGTCTAATCAACTATAGCATATTTAAATCTCCCTTTTCAGATCTTGATTTGAAATCATATAAGTAATGAAAACTAATGGTCAATTAATTCTCATTCAATAAACGCAAGTTGAATATATATTGATAGATGAAGAAGAAATACTAGCAATACATTAAGTCATAATATACGTTCAAGTGAATGGACGAAAATTTTTAATAAAGAAATTAGTTCATAGACATGCTAATAAAACTAATTGTCTTAACAACCAACATGAACTGAATTAAATAAAAGAAAAGAAAAAAAACTTGAACAACCGTGGTCTCCAAATACTCCTTAGCCTTCTTGTTTCTTGCTCCAAAGTGTGATAATGCTAAAATCTGTCTCCCAAAGCTTTATATCACGAAATTCCCTCAAATAGATTGTTTTGCCCTTGTAAAAATTTAGGGTTTTCTCGCTCACTGACGTCGTCAGCGCCGCGGCGCAGTGACTCTAATTCCCTTAGAAGTTTCTGCCTCTCAAGTGTTGCGGCGCCACTGTCAGGCGCTGCGGCGCTTCAACAATGAAATTTTCTTCCAGCTTCTTCCTGCGTCGCGGCTCTTTGCCCTTTTTGCGTCCGAATTTTGTTTGGACTGCTTCGCGGGACTTCTTTGACGGGTTGGTTGGGACTCGCTATGCATATCTGTCCTCCATAACCACCTATTTTCTTTGAATTCACTTCATTCCTTTATGAATTGCTTAGGACCTGAAAATACAAAACAACACGCATAATACTGTACAAAACAATTAAAAGACTTCCTAAAACACACTCTAAAACAGTACTAAAAATAGACCCAACCATCAACTAGACATATATAAAGATTCACAAGTTGTGAATGTTTCATGATAATGAAATCTTATGATTAGAAATCATAAATATTTGACTTAATAGCCCAAAATCATTTACAATTTTTATATATAAATTGGAAATAATACTATTCTAAACATAAATATATGACCCTCAGTGTACATGAAACTTCTTTATTTAACATGAAACCCGCAGCCGCTATCCGAAGGTGCGCACTGGGTAAACCACGGACTGACGTAGTAGCCTGCAAACATAGTCAGCCAGTTAAACCACACTTGGCAAGCCAGGTGTGACAGACTCCCCCCAAGAGGCGAAGGCAGGCCAAGGTGTTACCCTGGGGTCTCGAACTTGTGTGACCAAGCTCTCCTTACCCACCAAATGAGGATATCCATCGAGGGGATTCGAACCTGCGACCTAGGGTCGAGGCAAGAACCTTTCACCAGCAAGCTGGAGCTCTTTAAATTAAAAACTTTGAGGGTAAACTTTTTATACTAGTCATCCCTACCGCATCACTGCGGCTCCACACACAAGAAACCCCACCTCCATCCTGGCCCTACGAGTGGGTACCGCAAGGCTTGCAGGCGAACAATGAAGAGATTTTTTATGAGGCTTGGTTCTAGTTTCGCTGGTCATGAAAATCGAACTCGAGACCCAAGACAGCACTACTCTTAGTGTAATGACCACTTGATACATGAGGCTTCTAACTGACTGAATAAGAACTTTAAAAAGGACATGAAATAACATGTGTCTACTGAACTATAACAATGTACAAGGAGTTGGATGCCTAGCTCTTATTCCCATGTCCCAATTCGCATGTGCCTGAAAACAAAGATACTGCTATGCAAGATTGAGTATATCAAACATCATACTCAGCAGTATCATCAAATCCCTAACTCAATAACAGAAAAACTTTAAAGATAACATCATGCAAGTCAAACAACGCAATATATTCATAAATTTTTAAAACATTTAAAGACTCGAAAATCATCTAACATTGAAAAGTAAAAATTATTACATATTCGAAGCCAATAAAATAAATACACGCGCATTACACGTACTAAAATACATATGACTTGAAGTTTTAAAAAAGGTTCGATATGACATATGTTGTCATGTAATTCATGTGCTATATGAGTTCAATATGACCAACGCCCGTTAGACCAGACTTTAGTTCAAATTCATATAGCGCATGAACTAGCTATCGCTATATATAAATACTTCTTTTACAGGTTAATTTGATTGTTTAAAAAAAAATAAGGCTCATTATGGTTGCGAACGGCACACACCTTTTACAGGGGTGAGCAGGTACATATCAATAATACCTTATAGCACTTAGGGGTGCACAAAGGGTCAGGACCGGACCGGACCGGACCGAACCGGACCGGACCGAAGACCGAATCTTCGGATTCTCCGGACCGAAGACCGGACCGAATTTCGGTCGGTCAATCAACGGCCAGGACCGAATCCCCACTCCCATGCAGTCCCCACTCCCAGGCCCACCACTTCACCAGCCCCCCCAGGCAGCCCCACCCCAGGCAGCCCCCACCCCCCAGGCAGCCCCCCTCCCCGGTCCCCGCCAGCCCCCGGACGTATTGACATATGAAATATAGGTTGTAAATTGATCAAACTTTATCTGGCCATAACTTTGCGCTTCGGACGTCCGCTTTACCTAATTTTTTTTTGATTTCGCGTATTTTTCGATGCGGGGTGGCCAAACGGCATAAGCAGTTTGATTCGTCCGATTTCTCCAAAACGTCCATCTTGTCCTCAATTTCTCTTTTCCCCAAATCGTTACGTTTTCCCATTTTCAAATCTAAATATCTTGCGATGTACAATAGATTTCAACGTAAAAATTTCGTGGCACCGTCCGAGAATGTCAATTTCAGTATTGGTAATTCAATTTTAAAATAAAGCAGGCCCGGAACCGAATTATATATATATATTATATATTAGGAATTTAGAAAATTAGGAATTATATATATTATATATATTAGGAATTATATATATTATATATATTAGAAATTATATATATTATATATATTAGGAATTATATATATTAGGAATTTAGAAAATTAGGAATTATATATATTATATATATTAGGAATTATATATATTAAATATATTATATATATTAGGAATTATATAAATTATATATATTATAAAAAAAAAAAATTAAAAAATTCGTCGGATCGGATCGACCTGACCGACTGACCGGACCGAAAACGAAATAAGTTTTTTATGATCAAGACGGACCGATAATCTCGGTCCGGTTCGGTCCGGTCCAAAGAGGGTCGGTCCGGTCCGATTTTTCGGTCCGGACCGAAAATTGTGCACCCCTATATAGCAGTACATTTTAACCTTACTTCATGTGAGCGACATATGAGGGGTCCATTTATTGGGATATGCGGAAACTATGAGTAATATCCCTTGCAAACATGTCCCTTTCTTTTTATCTTTTTGTTGATATATTTTATCTTCTTTTTGAAAATTCATATACTGTTTTCTCCTTTTCATGTTACATTTTCCAATTTAAAACTAATCAATGACCTTTATATCCGATCCCATCATATTTTGTTGAAAATTTACTAAACGTGAAATAAAATTAATTATATTTAATTATGACTCGAATATTGGAGCCCCGCACGTCAAAAACATGACTTCCACACACGTGCACATAAAGTATCAAAGATTGTAATTTCCTTAAATGGAAGAGATATTGGTATGTGTATGAATTGTTTGAGACGTAAGAAAATAGACGATTATTGACCAAATAACAATGATTTCACGTTGGTAAACGAAGGGAAGACGTGTATAAAGTGTAAAAGATGAAACGAGTCTGAAAAATGCTGCGGCGCCTCCCTGCAGGTCCACGACGCCAACTCTCAGGAGTTTCGGCGCCACGGCGCCAGCCTGTAGGGCCACGGTGCTGCAGAAGTTTCAGATCGTAGGAAGATGAACGAAAACTATTTTTTGGACTGACTTTGGAGCATTAATTCTCCATTATTTGGCTCATGAATTCAGCCATTATTTGGCTGAATTATTACTCCACATTCATGGAATTACATGGTCTTTATTGGCCATTACTTGGCTATGTGGAAGATCATCTTCTCTACACTATAAAATGGAGCCTTGGGCTCATTTGACAAAACACTTCAGACTCAACAATTCTCTGAAATTGTCTTCATCTCTTGCAATCACAAAACACTCAAAGATTTTTCTTTCTAAGCGAACATTTGAGTTCCCTTTGCTCATTTGTTTGATTGCTATTTTATCTTGGGAGATAAGTTTCCATTACACCGTTGAAATGATATACAAGACAATATTATCTTAAGGATAGATTGAGAATTTAGTCGACTCAGCAAACCCTCTTATTTGTTTATTTTCATATTTCTTACATACTTGTTGTTGTTGTTACATTCTCATTTCCTTTATTTCTATACTTTGTTACCACAAGCTTAAGATAATATTCGTTGTTTCAACAACAACATGACTGGACAAGATCAGTTCAACCAATTCAACACTGAAAATCCCACAGATGCTCAAGGCAATCCCACTACCTCCAATCCCACTGCTCAAGGCACTAACGCTGCCTTCAACTCCACTATTTTTGGCACTTCTAGTGTCACCACTGATCATGGCATTCCTAATGTCTTCCAAACTACTACTTTTGGCACTTCTAGTGCTACCACTGTTTTTAGCACAACTAGTGTCAACACAGGTTTTGGTACAACCAATGTCTCTACTGCTGCTCCAGACACTTACAATGTCTATGCTCATGCCCAAGGCGTCAACAACGCCTATGCTCCTGGTAGAGGTGTTCCCAACGCCTTTACAACTTCTCAAGGGGGCGCCACTGCCCCGACACCCGCTGGTTTTCACCATGAACGTCCTGAAAAATTCATGGGTGCTCACTTTAAGAGATGACAACAAAAGATGTTGTTTTTCCTGACGGTTATGGGAATGTCACGTTTACTAACCGAAGACCCTCCACTAGTTGGGAAAGACGTGGACCTTCAGTCTAATGATTTGACGGGAGGGGCCCAAGGTAACCATGTCGCTGACGACATGAGGATGGTTCGCGAAGCATGGAAACATAGCAATTTCATATGTAGGAACTATATTCTAAATAGTTTGTCTTATCCTCTCTACACGGTATATTGTACCGTTGAAACTGCCAAGCAGTTATGGGATAAACTACAGAAGAAATACAACACCCAAGATGCGGGTAGTAAGAAGTTCATCATTGGGAAGTTCCTGAAATTTCAAATGGTGGACAACAAAAGTGTGTCATCCCAAGTCCAAGAATTTCAAATGATTCTACATTACCTGAATTTGGAAGGATTGAAGTCCAACGAGCAATTCTTGGTTGAGGCATTAATCGAGAAGTTGCCTCTCTCGTGGACTTAGTTTATGAACTATCTAAAACTAAAAACGAAGGAGATGACCTTAGACTAACTTATTGTCAAACTCCATATTCAGGAGGACAATAAGAAGGTCATGTCAAAGGGGAAACAACCCGCTGAGGCTAAGGTGAACCTGACGGAAGTCAAAGGGAACTCAAGCAGGAAACGGAAGTTCAAAAGGAAGGCAAGCCCCAAACAACTTAAAAGTTCAAGGGAAAGTGTAACTACCGTGGTATAGTTGGTCATATAGACAAAGACTGTCGTAGGCTCAAACGTGAGAATAAAGAGAAGGCCAAAGCCAAGGCTAACATCGTCGAAGACACCCTTGTAGACGATATGATCGAGGAGTTCTCAGCGATGGTTCTTGAATCTAACCTCGTTGAAAATTCGGTTCAATGATGGCTAGACACGGGTGCTACCCGTCACATTTGTTCCAATAAAGATGTCTTCTCCACATATACACCAGTCACAAATAAGAAATTATTCATGGACAACAATTCTTCTTCAGATGTGCTGGGGGTAGTAAAGGTGACCCTAAAGATGACGTCCAGGAAGGAGCTGATTCTGAAGGAAGTGATGCACGTCTCAGAAATTCGTAGAAATCTGATTTCTGGACCTTTGTTGGTTAATGCTGGTTTTTGGATAGTGTTAGAAGCCAATAAATTTGTAATCACTAAAACCGGAACTTTTATAGGAAGAGGCTTCGTCTGTGAAGGCCTCTTTAAGTTTAATGTTGCACTTGTAATGCCTTTTGTTTCAACTATCAATAAGATTGAGCCTTCTACTTACTTGATTGAGTCATCTAATTTATGGCATCATAGATTATGACATGTTAACTATCAATCTATTCAAAGATTGGTAAAGCTGTAATTATTGTCATCTATCGACATAAACCCTCAACGTAAGTGTGAGGTGTGCGTAAAGGCAAAATTTTTCAAGAGTCCCTTTAGATTCGTCGAAAGGGAAATCGCTCCTCTAAAACTTATACACACTGATATATGTGATTTAAAATTCGCTCAAACTAGAGGGGGAGCAAGTATATTGTGACTTTCATAGATGATGACACAAGATTTTGTTACATTTACTTACTCAAAAAGTAAAGATGAAGCCTTTGAAGCATTCAAACGCTACAAAACAGAAGTTGAGAATCAACTAAGCGGATAGATTAAAACATTCCGTAGCGATAGAGGGGGAGAATATATAGCGCATTTTGAAGAATTTTGTACCCAATCGGGTATAGTTCATCAAACAATGGCTCCTTACTCACCTCAATCAAACGGTATTGCTGAACGCAAGAACCGAACACTAAAGGAAATGATGAATTCTTTACTCATCAATTTGGGCCTCCCTGAAACTATGTGGGGAGAAGCTGTCTTTACTGCGAATAAGATTCTTAACAGAGTCTCACACAAGGGTAAAGACAAAACTCCATACGAGATATGGAAAGGAAAGAAACCTATCTATAAGTATTTTAAGGTATGGGGTTGTTTGGCCAAGGTAAAAGTACATATGCCAAAGCAGGTCAAGATTGAACCTAAGACTGTGGATTGCATATTCATCGGATATGTCAATAACAGTAGTGCTTATCACTTCATAGTGCATAAGTCGAATGTATTAGACATTTATGAAGGTACGATCATGGAATCAAGGAACACAAGTTTCTTTGAAGATACATTTTCATATAAGGAAAACAACATAACCTCTCGCAATGAAGTTATGATCAAATCTCTGAAGATCAAGGGGTCGATGACTACCTAGATCCGAACAGTTCAGATCTAGTGAATTCTCAAGTAGCTGATTATCCGAAAGACAATATTCCAGATTCTCAGGACTTGGAAGATTTAGAGATGGAACCAAGGTGAAGCAAAAGGGCCCGGAAGGACAAGTCTTTCGGTCCAGACTTTGAAGCTTATTTGGTTCATGATAAACCTCGGACAATCGTCGAAGCATTGTCAACTCCAGAAGCACCGCTCTGGAAGGAAGCTTTAGAAAGTGAGATAGAATCTATTCTGCATAATCACACCTGGGAGTTGGTTGAACTTCCCCCGGAACACAAACCTTTGGGTTGTAAGTGGATCCTTAAACGGAAGTTAAAGGCAGATGGATCTATCGACAAGTACAAGGCTAGGTTGGTAGTCAAGGGCTATCGTCAAAAGGAGGGCCTTGATTACTTCGACACCTACGCTCCGGTGTCTAGAATGACATCCATATGTATTTTCATAGCTATCACCGCCTTGCGGGATCTTGAAATACATCAAATGGATGTTAAGACATCCTTCCTAAATGGTGATTTGGAAGAAGAAATATATATGGACCAACGCGAGGGGTATGTGGTTCCAGGACAAGAGACAAAAGTGTGTCAGCTTGTTAAATCGTTGTACGGGCTGAAACAGGCCCTTAAACAATGGCATGAGAAATTTGACAGTACTCTACTATCAAAAGGGTTCGTCATTAATGGAGATGACAAAATGTGTCTACATGAAAGGAAATATTGAATCCTTCGTCATGATATATCTTTATGTAGACGACTTGGTGATCATTGGAAGCAGTCCTGGAATTATCCTAGAGACTAAGAACATGTTAAAACAATGTTTTGACATGAAAGATATCGGCATTGTAGATGTCATCTTAGGGATCAAGATCTCTAAGACATCTAATATACTAGTTTTGTCTCAATCTCACCACATCGAGGATGTACTGAAGAAATTTGGGATGTTCGGCAGTTCACCGGTATTGAAACCATTGGACATAAGTCAAAAGATTGACAAACATCTTGGTGAGCCCATATGCCAGGAGCGATATGCGCTGGTGATTGGTAGTCTGATGTATATTACAAACTGTACTAGACCTGATATCGCTCATGCAATCAATAAATTGGCTAGGTTCACCCGTAATCCAAGTGAGGATCACTGGAAAGCTTTGAATAGGGTACTACGGTTTCTGAAGTTCACGCTAAATTTCGGATTACACTATTCGAGATATCCAGCGGTACTAGAGGGGTACAGTTATGCAAACTGGATATCTGATAGCGACGACATCAAGTGCACCAGCGGATATGTTTTTACAATCGGTGGTAGAGCTGTGTCTTGGAAATTCTCTAGGAAAACTCTCATTGCACGATCCATGATGGAGTCAGAATTTATCGTTTTAGATAAAACGAAGGAGGAAGCTGAGTGGCTTCATGGTTTTCTAGAGGATGTCCCATATTGGGATACACCTGTGTCTTCTGTAATGATCCACTGAATAGTCAGTCGGCTCTAGGAAGGGCACGAAGTTCTATATACAATGGTAAGTCTCGTTATATTCGATGGAGACATGAGTCTGTTAAGCAATTGATCACCTCGGGTATTATTTCCATTGATTACATAAATCTAAGGAAAATATCGCAGATCCCTTGACGAAGAGAATACCCAAATATCAGTTGTTCTGCATGTCTAGGGGAATGGGCTTAAACCCCAAACAATAAGAAATGATACAGTGGACACCCAACCTTACAGACTGGAGATCCCAGGAAGAAGGTTCAATGGGAAAATTAAATTATAAAGGTTCCGTAAGTGCTTCGGTGGAAGCAAGAGCACTTCGGATAATGTTTTCTTCTTAAGAAACATAATCCAAGGACGTTCCCGTGATAGACATAAAGTGCTACCTGTAAGAGGGGTAAAAAATAAGCTTCCAAACCTTTAATGATCTTCAATACTTGAGGTTAGGTTGGGAAAATTTTTAATGGTTCCTAACGCTTGGGTAGCGGGGTATTGCAGGATACTTGTAGGAGACCATCTATTTAAGTGCGAGGACAGACCACCTCAAATGAACGCACTTAAGAATTCAAGTGTGTTCACGGTCCATGATGGACAAAAACATAAGAAGGATTGAGTAGGAAAGATGTTGTGTTGATACCATTGTCTTAACATATACTAAACACTGACGGTTCAAGACATCACGTTCACTGCGCAGTAAATATGTCCGATGGCATTCTACTATGAAAGGTTCAAAGCTACGGCTACCTAACATCGATCCGCCGAGTGATTGCTCGAAAGGCACCATGTGTGTGTGCTAAAATCTCTTCTAAGAGGGGATTGTTGAAAATTTACTAAACGTGAAATTAAATTAATCCTATTTAATTATGACTCGAACAATTGGGGCCCCGCACATCAAAAACATGGTTTGCACACACGCGCACATAAAGTACCAATTATCGTAATTTCCTTAAATGGAAGAGATATTGGTGTGTATACGAATTGTTTGAGACGTAAGAAAATAGATGATTATTGATCAAATAACAATGGTTTCACGTTGGTAAACGAAGGGAAGACGTGTATAAAGTGTAAAAGATGAAACGAGTCTGAAAAATCCCGCGGTGCCAGCCAGCAGGGCCATGGCGCCAACTCTCAGGAGTTTCGGCGCCACGGCGCCAACCTGCAGGTCCACGGATGTTTCAGACCGTTGGAAGATGAACGAAAATTGTTTTTTAGGCTGATTTTGGAGCATTAATTCTCCATTATTTGGCTGAATTATTACTCCACATTCATGGCCATTACATGATCTTTATTGGCCATTACTTGGCTACGTGGAAGATCATTTTCTCTACACTATAAAATGGAGCCTTGGGTTCATTTGCAAAAACACTTCACACTCAACAATTCTCTGAAACTGTCTTTCTCTCCTGCAATCACAAAACACTCAAAGACCTTTCTTTCTAAGCGACACTTGAGTTCCTGTTAAGTGTATTTTGTATACACTTTTGAGTCATGTTTAGTTAGTATTTTACCCTTTTATTTTACGTTTAGTATAGTGTTAGGTGTATTTTTCTTTCTTTTGTGTCACAGTGGTTATAATGGATAAGATACTACTTTTGAGGATGAAATTACATAAGAAAAGTCCAAGAAATGAATCCTACGAAGTCCAGATGAGAAAATGATGAAATACCGAAAAATTGGGCCAGGCCGCAGCCGGCGCCG
This sequence comes from Przewalskia tangutica, assembly GCA_029844215.1. Classification (NCBI taxonomy): domain Eukaryota; kingdom Viridiplantae; phylum Streptophyta; class Magnoliopsida; order Solanales; family Solanaceae; genus Przewalskia; species Przewalskia tangutica. Next base: position 115,215,849 of record CM056728.1, read on the forward strand.
TGGCGCCAGCCAGCAGGGCCACAGTGCCAAAAACACCTGCAAGTTCTGATTTGGTCGAAGTAATTTCAGCGTCGTGGCGCCAGCCTGCAGGGCCACGACGCCGAGGCAGAAAATCTGATTTTTGGGCCTAATTTGACATGTTTTCAAGGTCCGAAAGGGCAACTTTTCCCAGCTATAAAACCCTGATCATTATGCCAGACCTTATACGATATTACAAAATCATACTTTTGGTAGGCAAAAAGGAGGCTACAATTGGAGACTCTTATTCAAGTTCTTTTTCTTTCCCTTATTTTATTTCAGTTTATGTTGGATTGTAATTTAGTTCTTGACATGACAATGTTTTAGGAGCTAATTACTTTAGTAGGGTTTCCATCGAATCTTTTTGAACCTCTTTCATATAGTTAATGCATTAGTTATTGATTTCTTCTTCAGCGTATTAAGATCTATTCAATATTGTTATGATTGTTTGATAATTAACTAGTTATTAATTGTCATCACTTATATGATTTCGAATCAAAAGTCTGAAAGGTGAGATTTGAATATGTTGTAATTGTCTAGTCATAGGTTAAAATCATAGACGAAAGTACCCCGATACTTGTGTAGTATTTAAGGTTACTGTTCTTAATCCTCCTGTGTGGTAAAATCTATCATAAAAATATAGAAGGTTTCTGCACAAGGTTGAGCTCTTGTATGTCCTAACCGAAATATAATGACAGATTAGTTAACCTGCTATCTTAATAAGAAGAAGAGTCATTAGCACTGCATTAACACCTGAAAGAGTGGATAGTTGAGGAGATTGAAAGCTCTATTTCCTTCATAACTGTTATAAACCCAAAGTATTATAATATTTAGTTTATTTTCTGCACTTAGTCATAATTCTTAGTTATAATTCTCAAACTAAAGAACGTCAACCAAATAGATACCATAGAATAAATAACCGGTACTTAATAAACCAGTCTCTGTGGACGATAAACTCGGTCTTACAGATCTTTATTACTTGAAAGATACGTACACTTGCGTAAGCACTTAGAAATGTCGCAACAAGTTTTTAGCGCCGTTGTCGGGGACTGACGTACTATTAATATCGAATTAACTATTCTTATTTCTAATTTGGTTTTTATTTTCTGTTTTTTTAGTATTCTTATTTTAGAACATTCTGCCGTGATCTGTTTGTTGTTTTTGATTAGTCTCCGAAACTTAGTTTATGCGAAGTAGGAGAGGAGCTGACATTCCTATCCCTCTGAACCCTGAGATTGAGAGATTGTGCAGACAGAACATTAAAGAGAAAAGAGCAGCTGATTTGTTAACAAAGGGAGATCAACGAAACAATAATTTGGGGAATGTTGAGTTACCGTCTATCTTAAGACAAGTTCCTACAGAAAGGAGCTTGGGGGACTATGTGATGTCAACCATTACATGGGTACATACTTGCATCAGGCTTCCAGCTGTTAAAGCCAACAATTTCGAAATCAAACCAGCCATATTGCACATGGTTCAAAGCTTAGTTCAGTTTGGGGGATTACCGTCTGAAGATCTTTTTTTGCATCTAGCAAATTTCCTGGAGTTGTGTGCAACTTTCAAATACATTGGTGTTACTAATGACTCCATACGGTTGAGACTCTTCCCATTCTAACTAAGGGATAGAAAAAAATGTTGGCTGAACTCATTACAGGCGAACTCCATCACTACATGGCAAGACTTAGCCCAGAAGTTTCTTGCCAAGTTCTCCCCCCCCCCCCCAGCTAAGGCAGCGAAGCTCAGAGATGAGTTGAATAACTTTTATCAGCTGGAGGTAGAATCACTATATGATGCATGGGAGCGGTTTAAATATTTTCAGAGGAAGTGTCCACATCATGGGATTGAGAAGTGGATGCTAGTCCACATATTTTACAATGGAATGTGTGGTACAACTCGTACCATCATTGATGCTGCAGCAGGAGGTACGTTCATAAGAAAGAGTGTCAATGAGACACATAATTTGCTAGAGGATATGGCCACAAACAACCATCAGGGGGCCGATGAGAGAGCAATGAATAGTAGAAAAGTGGCTGGGATTCATGAACTAGATGATATCGCTACATTGACTGCGCAAGTAGCCACTTTGACAAAACAGATGCAGCAGAGTACCATGTCAGTTAAAGCGGTTCAGACACCAGTGAGATGCGAAATTTGTGGGGGTCCTCATACTTTTGATAGATGCACATCAGTGGACCCAAATAATGTGCCTATGGAGCAAGTTCAGGCAGTGAGAATTTTCAGAGGCCCTACAATAACCCCTACTCTAACACATACAATCTGGGGTGGAGAAATCACCCAAATTTTTCATGGAAGAATGAACAAGGGCAGCAACCACAATTTCACCCATCATCCTAACATCAGTTCAGCCCACCAGACCCACAAGAGAAGTCAGATGACATAAAAGCAGCATTGTTGACCTTGGCCAACTCTCAAACTCAATTCATGGTAGAAACCAGGTCCTCAATTTCATCCTTGGCCAATACTCAGACAAAATTTATGACAGAGACCCAGCAGTTCATGACATAGACTAGGTCTTCTATCAGAAATTTGGAAATATATATGGGACAGCTGGCACACACACTGAACAGTAGACCGCAAGAAAACCTTGTTGCGATATTTCTAGATGTTTACGCAAGTATACGTATCGTTCAAGTAATAAAGATCTGTAAGACCGAGTTATCGTCCACAGAGACTGGTTTATTAAGTACCGAATATCTATTCTATGATATCTATCTGGTTGATGTTCTTTAGTTTGAGAATTATAACTATGAATTATGAATAATTGCATAAAATAAACTAAAGATTATAATACTTTGGGTTTATAACAGTTATGAAGGGAATAGGGTTTCAATCTCCTCAACTATCCACTCTTTCACGTGTTAATGAAATTTTAATGATCCTTCTTCTTATTAAGATAACAGGTTAACTATCTGTCATTGTATTCCGGTTATGACATACAGGAGCTCAACCTTGTGCAGAAACATTCTATATTTCTATGATAAATTTTACCACATAGGAGGATTAAGAACAATAACCTTGAATACTACACAAGTATCGGGGTACTTTCGTCGATGATTTTAACCTATGTCTAGACAATTACAGCATATTCAAATCTCACCTTTCAAACTTTTGATTCGACATCATATAAGTGATGACAATTAATAACTAGTTAATTATCAAGAAATCATAACAATATTGAATAGATCTTAATATGTGAAAAAGAAATCAATAATCAATGCATTAACTATATGAAAGAGTTTTAAGAAGATTCGATGGAAATCCTACTAAAGTAATTAGCTCCTAAACATTGTCATGTCAAGAACTAATACAAAATCCAACATAAACTGAAATAAAGTAAATGAAAGAAAAATAACTTGAACAATAAGATGTCTCTAATTGTAGCTTGTAGCCGTCGTTCTCCTCTCCAAAGTAGTATATTTAATAATGACAGGGTTTAGGGTATTTATATCTAAGAAAAACCTTGCTTCAGACCTTTTACCCTTGTCAAAAATCGATTCGGATTCTGATTTTTACGTGTCGGCACTGCGGTTCCGCTGTCTGGCACCGCGGTGCTAATGGGCTGAAATCACTGGCAGTTTACTGGAAATATGGCACCGCGGTTCCTCTTGCCTGGACCGCGGTGCCTTCGACGGTGTTTCAATTACGAACTTTCTGGAAATCTTACGCCTCGGTGCTAATTTTCTTGACCGCGATGCTACTGGGCCAGGCACCGCGGTGCCTCTCTGATTTCTGTCCAGAATTTGTCAGATTTCTTCTATTCTTTTTGGCACTTCTTAGGCTTCATTCCTTTGGGTTGTTCTTGTGCAATTTCATCCTCGAAAGTAGTATATTCCCGCTGTGACACAAACGAAACAAAAACACACCTAACACTATACTAAACACAAAATAAAATAGTAGAATACTAACTAAAAATGACTCAAAAAAGTGTATAAAATACACTCAACAAACACCTCCAAACTTACACTTTACTCACCCTCGAGTAAAGCACTAAACAAAAACATGATAAAATAAAAGACTCAATGAAATGGATCAAGTAGTTATAGCAATGCTTCTTCAAAATCATGGATGAAAGTTAGGATAATATGTTAGAACATATATAGCATGAATTATTAGCAATCTAGAATTTCAAGTTAAATATTTCACAAATTCACTTAGATCACAATCACTGGAAATACCAGCACCTAACCTATGCATGTTAATTTTATTCCATCTTTCCCAAAATGCTATAGATCTATTTACTTGTTATTCTCAACTAATCATAGACATACATATTAGAGATCATCATGACTTTCAAGGGTTGTAATGTAGGCTTAGGTAGGGGTAGGTAAAAGTAGGCATTTAGGCTCAATTTATGTACCATAAGCATTTTTCATTCAACTTCTTTTTGACTCTTTTTAATCTCACACTTATTTGTCCCCTCTTTTCTTTTACGAGAATGATATGTATTATAAATAACAAGCACCCCCAAACTTAGGATTTTGCATATTTTTCATCGGGGTGTATTAAATTTTCACTCTCTTTTTGTTTCTTTTTCAACACTTTTCATCCTACTAACTTTCAATTATTACTTATAGAACAAACAAGGAATCATAGAGTGTTAAAGAAATATCTTATTTTAGGCTCAAGGGGGCTGACTAGTGATATAATTTATGTCAGAATAGGTAATGAACGGTCAGAAGGGCTATCAAAGTAATGCCTGAATCATCTCCCTAAACATGTACATCTTAACTATTTCGCCTCAAATAACACGCAAACAGATTTTCTAGACATTTTTTCAACCTTTCTTTCCATAACTGACACACATAGGCTAAGCACAAATATCTCAAATAATTAGATGTCATGAATTTTTGGCATATTTAACTTAAGCACACAGATTTTTGCTTTCAATTCCATTATATTATCCCAATTTATCCACTCAATATTGTTAGCAACTACAACATGCATGATCCATTAAAAAAAATATGACTCAAAAACACATAAAACAACACAAAGACAAATCCAAAAAAGACTCAAAAATAATAAGACACTCCCCCAAATATAATCGACACATTGTCCCCAATGTGTGAAGACTAGAAATAAAGGGACAACTTACTGACACAACACAACGGTCATACGGAGGTCTGAGAGGAAGGACAAATTACTGTGCACACTGCCGAAGGAGGAACCGCGGTCCCTTGACCCTGCACCGCGGTGCTAATTCCGAAAAAAATTCAGTGTCCTCCAGTTTTCTGCATTGTGAATCCTTCGTCCTTCGGAGTGAGTCTCTGCCTTTATCTGTCATCCAAAAATACTAACATACCAGATCGTGAGACTATTCAAGACAAAATAAACAAACTAAAACAAAAATTGAAATAATATAATTAAAAATATTGGGTTGCCTCCCAAGTAGCGCTGTCTTTAACGTCTTTTAGCCGGACGCATGTTACTTACTAGATCAAGGGGGTAGAGTATCCCCTCCGCATATCCACTTTAGCACCATTTTCCTCCTCCTTCTCATTTTCTTTTTCACAAGGCTCATGTCAGGAGGGTTCATTCCCTTGTTCTCATCCACAACATCATTTACGGGTGCAAAATTCTTACCATCAAGAGCATCAGTACCCTTGGGACTTTCATGAGGAGCCTTTTTATCAACTACACCAACAACAAGGCATCTATCAGTGTCTTGAGGTTCAGGCGATGACTTGAACACTTTGAAGGTCATCTCTTCATCTTGCACTCTGAGCTTCAACTCTCCCTTTTCAACATCAATAAGTGCCCTCCCTGTGGCTAGAAATGGTCTCTCAAGGATGATGGACATATTTTCATCTTCATCCATGTCTAAAATGAGGAAATCAGCAGAAAAGATGAATTTACCTACTTGTACCAACACATCTTCAATTATTCCTTCGGGATGCACAATTGAGCGATCAACTAGTTGCAAGGTGACTGTAGTTGGCTTTGCCTCTCCTAACCAAGTATTTTGAACACAGAGAGGGGCATCAGATTGACACTTGCCCCCAAATCACATAAAACCCTTTTACATGTAGCATTCCCTATGGTGCAAGGTAAGATGAAACTCCCTGGATCATTCAACTTTGGGGGAAGTTTCTTTTGCAATATTGTCACAACCCGACCCGACGAGCCGCGACCCGGTGCCCTACATGGGCACCCTTACACTCACCTGTCACATAATCACACGGATACCAAGGGTAATGTAGTAATCTGTTAATCATATCAAAATAGGAAAGCCGGCAAGGCTGCCACTATATACGGAAACATCCCAAAACGAGTACAATAGTACAGCTGGCCAAAACACATATACCACCCACACTTGTCTACATACCTCTAAGAGTATGATAGTGAACCATGACAGGACAGGGCCCCGCCGTACCCCTGAATATACATAAGTCCATAACAAAAGGGTCTGTACCAAAATGACTTGGCTCCGGATCAATGGAGCTCTTCCAAATAACTGAACAGGAATCCTAGACTGGAGGATCACCAAACTGAGTATTTGTACCTGCGGGCATGAACGCAGCCCCCCGAGGAAAGGGGGTCAGTATGAAATAATGTACTGAATATGTAAAACATGAAGTACTGTAAAGAATATCATAACTGGCCAGAACATAACATGAGACAAGTATAGTAATCAAGTTATCAATGCACCTGTGCCTTATGAAATGAGAGTCGAGACATGTCCATATAAAATAAGTCATATCATTGAATGCATGTCCACATAAACCATCATATATATATTGCCCGACCCTCTAGTGAAGGACACGGTGAACACATAGTCATATCTGTGGATGTCTATCCACATATATCATATCTGTGGATTCATGTCTGCATATCATATTGTCCACTCTCTAGTGAAGGACGCGGTGAACATATAAGGAACTATGTACGAAACTTTCCGGTCCGGAACGCGGTGAAATGATATAATCACATCAAGCACGAATATATTATCATGAGCAACCATATGCAATTTAAATCATCATTTGACTCTCAATGAGATAAATAAAAGGCATTATCATATCATGTATCATTTTAAATCATTATTTGAAAAATCAAGGGCACTATCATATCATGCATCATTAGGAATTAGGATTCATTAGAACCATGTACGTCCGTTGTATACTCATTTAGAATCATGCCAAAAGAATAAATGATAGTTTCACATACCTTATTGTCGAACTAACCAACTCTATAATTAATGTTCGTCTCGATTAACACCTCGACCTATAATAGTAGCAATATGCCCGTCAACTCTATGATTTCTAGTGTAAGTTATATTGAACGATGACTCTCTTTTCTATAAAAATTCGGGCAACACTTTTCCTATTTATATACATATCCACAACTCATAAACAATGTCAACAATACCAACAACCAAGCGCAATTCCAGGATATAACAAATCAGTCTATATACCATATCTACACCATAGTTATGCATTCTTTCTCTTTACATTTATGGAATACAACTACTATAACAACCATGGTGATTACTAAACCTATTCTTCTTGTTAATTCATCCCTTAATCCATATTAAAACAACCTTTAAAAATAGTCCATCAACTCTAGCAACAACAACAAGAGTGCAAGTCTTATAGTTTGCAACCTAGCACCTTTCTACACTTTAATTCCTTTAAGACATGTATTAGTAATTACCACAACGTATATACATGTTCATAACTTATATTTCCAGCATCATAACTTGACGAAGCAGCCCCCGAGTATAACGACTAGTAATTTTGGACAACAACTGGAGCACGTAAATTAAGAAATAGACCTGATCATTGAATTTGTTTTTGTTATATTACATATGCTAATAAGAAAATTAGTATATAAAAGGATGTGATTCCGAAATAATTTTGGATGCAACAAGTGTGACGATAGTGATTAATAATAATAATTGTATATTTCCAAAAGAGGTAATGGACAAATGTCATATTACAAATTATGACCTCAAGTATACAAAGATCTTATGAATTTTTAGAATTTACGTGAATTGAGATCGAGAATTAATTGTGTGTGTGATTGATTAATTGAAGGAGGAAATAAATGATTAAATGGACATGGTCCACGTGCTGCATAAATAAGAGACAAGTCGTCAATTGAATTACAAGCAAGACCAAAGGGTGGCATTAAGTGATATTTTGATGAGTCAAAAAGTACTTGATGTGCAATAATGACATATGTAAAGTGAAAGCATTTCAATCACTAATATTACTATCTATCCATTAAGTTATGTTTTGGAAGGTATATAAATGAGATGATATACAACCCCATTTGAAAAATACTGATCTGAGAGCTAATTCACAAAGAAATGATATTTTTAGTAAATGGTTCTTTTGGGAGAAATGGAAAGCTTTGCATGAGATTGGTGCTGCCACAGGGTCTTGTCAACAGAAAAATAAGGGATCACCTTGCTATTTTCATATATAGAAAATTTCAAGAGCTTTTACGGGAGCTAAAAAATTATTTGAAAAAGGCAACCAAGGTTGAAAGTATATTTGAAGGACTGACTCGTTTCAGTTATTTGATGCTTAGATCGAGGTATGTGAATGCAAATTAATTCTTTCTTTTGGCATGTCCTGCGTACGAAATATAATTGTGGTATTGCTCCATAATTTATTTTACTCTTAAAAGTTAAGGAATATTCATGTCATTGATTATGTGTTAAAAGTGAAGAAATCTTGATGTTCAAAGTTGTAGTTGTTGTCTTCCATGAACGAAAAGAAAAGAAATATATTATGATGGCGTATATGGAGTATTTGAGATTGTTTTGGTTATATCTTTAAGTTGCATCTTGTTATCGGTATTGTTGGCTTTGTTTGTAAGTTGTGGATATGCATATAAATAGGGGAGGTGCTGCCCGAATTTTTATAGGAAAGAGAGTCGTCATTCGATATAAAGTATGCTAGTAATCATAGAATTGACTGACGTATTACCATTATTATAGGTTGAAGTACTAGACGAGACATATTCTAATATTGAGTTGGTTAGTTCGACTAAAAGGTATGTGAAACTATCTTTTTTTCTTTTGGCATGATTTATATAAGTGTACGACGGATGTACATAATTCTATTGAATCCAAATTCTTAATGATACATGATATGATAGTGCCTTGATTTTCTAAGTAATAGTTATTCTCTTTATTCCATTGAGAGTCAAGTGATGATTTAATATGTATAAAGTTACTCATGATGTTCTATTCGTGCTGATGTGATTATATAATTTCACCGCGTCCTGGGCTGGGCAGTTTCGTTCACAGTACTGTATATGACCTTACCGCGTTCCAGAATGGGTCGGGCAGTATATGACCTTACCGCGTCCCAGAATGGGCCGAGCAGTATATGATTTCACCGCGTCCTTCACTAGAGGGTTGGGCAGTGTATATATGACTTATTTTATATGGACGAGTCTTGACTCTCATTTTTATAAGGCACAGTTGACTCTCATTTCATAAAGTACAGTTGTATTGATATTGGGATTATTATATTTGTCTCCTGAAATCTCTTGGTCAGTTATGATCATATTTACAGTACTTCATATTTTACATACTTAGTACATTATTTCATACTGACCTTTTTTTCTCTGGGGGCTGCGTTTCATGCCCACAGGTACAGGTACTTAGTTTGGTGATCCTCCAGTCTAGGATTCCTATTCAACTGTCTGGAGAGCTCCATTGATTCGGAGCTTAGTCATTTTGGTACATAACCTTATTTTTTACTTTTGTATATTTAGGGGCACGACGGGGCCCTGTTCCGTCATATTTCATTATCGTACTCGTAGATGTCCGTAGACAGATGTGGGTGGTAGATGTGTTTTGGACTTGTGTGGGTTGTATATGTGTTTTTGGCACCGTGCTATCAGACTTCATTTTGGGAGTTCCAGATATAGTGGCGGCACTTGCCTATTTTGATATGACTTATAGATTACTATATTATCCTTGGTATCCGTGTGATTATGTGACAGATGGGTATAAGGGTGCCCAGGTAGGGCACCGGATCGCGGCCCGTCGGGTCGTGATATTTAGTGGTATCAGAGTAGTTCATCTTCGGAATGTCTACAGACTGTGTCTAGTAGAGTCTTGCGTATGGGTATGTTGTGCACCATACTTATACATAGGAGGCTGCCGGACATTTAGGATTGGTTTCTATTCTTTCATCTTGTAAATCGTGCAGTAGAGTTGGGTCTTAATAATTCGAGTTTAACTTGTTCCTCATACCATTTCGGTAATGCCATTTTCCAAAAAGACTTCGGTTAGTTTATACTCGTAGCCAATAGATGAACGATTTCTATCAAAACGATTGATACGCCAGAAGGGGCAATATTATGTAAAGATTTTTGAGATTATGATATATTGTCCCACTCTTATACGAAAGAGAGAATGCACTATTGGGAAGCAAAATATTTGTTTTTGGAAGGAGTAAAATAAAGGAAGTACTAAGCACCGAAACATAGAAGATTGTAAGGATTCTCTATGTAGACCTTGTCATATTTACGATTACAGCAATGCTTTTTCCAGTAGTATTATGATTAGCAGGGAAATTGAAGTTGGATCGAGTGTAATTACAAGTAGTATGCTTTCTATTGGGAGAAATCCAATAGGGGATATGAGTAAGTTGTTTTCCCAAGTATCGACGAATCCAGTAGCACCAAAGGAGTTAAGGGAAGATCATGTACCATCAGTCCTACCACCGATTCTGTCTGATTAGGATGTAAGGAGATCGATGCAGGTATTGAATGTATTGGTTGACTATCAAAAATGACTTCAGCCTAGAGCATCGGATAGAGATAGGCCCTTGAGGGGTCAAGAATTTTATTATCTAAGGATCGCCGATATTTAAAGGATTCAAAGATGCCAATGTCTCAGGATCGAAGTTGCGAAGGTCGAGTGAGACTACCCCGACCATCTTGTAGTCAGTATGGTCGAACGCATGCTGGAGTATGCCACAAGAGACAGGGGATTGGTTTAGTGTGGCAGCCATGGCCACAACATTCTGAAGTATCCCGGGTGGATGCGCAAAGGTAAGGATAAAATGAGTATAAGTGGTACAGATGAAAAACAGAAGACATCATTGGAAGATTTAGTAGGTTATGAAAATCTACATGTTTTACGGTAACTCTTGCTGAGTAGAATTCTAGAGGGAACTGCAACAGGACCCTATGAATGTAGTTTTGATTAAAAGGAAGTACAATGTGCTAAAGACTATCAGAGGTGGAATTAGACAAGAAGTAGTGATCAGTGAGGAACATAGAACAATGCTAGAAGGGAAGATTATGAAGGGGAGATAAGCCACTGTCCTTGCGTAAAGGACGATACTGTGTATTATTGAGAATTACATGTATCAATGTTAGTAAGCTAAGGTATGTTATAGATATTGGGCTAGTAAGGTCTTCGGCTTCGCTTCGTTGTGCAGCATGTTACAATTCTACATAACCTCTGGATAACAATAGTTTGTTGGGGGTAATTGAGGACGAAAACTATGGAACAAGCAAAGAAGGGTCTTAAAAATATGAAAATAGTAAATAAGTATGAATGGAATTGTATGATCGATGTAGCATGATAGAAATATTTTTCGTTTAATGATGAGTAGAATGAAGGGTTACGACAAGAAGGATAAAGGTGAATGAAATGCAGGTTTCACAAGAGTATGATTACTCCACAACAGTGTAATGATCAACAGTAGAGAAAGGGTAATAAGAACTCTTCGGCCAAAGGTGACAAACCTCTGATGTTCAGGGAGATAGTATGAGAAATACTTTGAGATAAGAGACCCCCATGGCAACTTGAAATGAAAATGTAAAGGTAAGACGAATGGGTACTAGGTCGATGAGAGACCTAATAATAATAAGACACGAAAGCTTGGCAAGTCATTGGATCATGTAACACCGTGAATTAGATCTAAACATATGAAGCATAGGTTCCATAACATATGCATACATACCTTTTAAAAAGTATGTAAATGGAAGTAACAAAGAGTAGAGCTTGAGATTAGCACCTAAACATGTGAACATGGTCAATGACGCCTATGGGTATAAGGTAGACATTAAATATATATGTCAAGAGATAACGACATTATAATATAGATTAAATTTCAGGCAAATACAGATGTCTATGAGCATTTTTGAACTAACCAAGAGTTCTACAAGATAGGTAAAGTAATGAGTTTACAGTATAACGATATCAAGGAAACTTTTTCCTAAAAATGCCATTGACTGAAAGAGTTTGCCATAAGACAAGTGGAAGAATTCGAATCGAAGAATAATGATCAGATTTGAAGATAATAGGTCAACAGCATGTAATTCTTCAGAACCTTCTACGTACTGAATAAAGGAATAAGTTAACAATTCATCCCTTAAGGGATAGTAACGCCAAATATTGAAACCAAGAGAAATGTTTGAGATTATGTGTGTATACCAGAATATTTTGGAATTATGAAGAGTACGACAAGTAAGAAAATGAGTGAACAAGTATCAAAAGAATTGAAGTTGTTTATAATTACGAGTAGTGATAAGATATGGAAAAAAGGATTCATTTTAGACCATGAATGAGAGTTAATTGCGATGATACACGCACTTTAGATTCGATGACATTATCCATAAAGTGTTCACGATTGAGATACTACAACTATAAGAGTTTCCAGCACACTAGTTAGTAAATAAAACTAAGTTGACAATAGGATCATTCACCCACAAGCAGCTTGACTAATGTGAGGACTAAGGAGAGAAGTTGACATAAGGGAACACATCAGTTAGTTAAGTGTGAGTCTGATTGAAGGATTTAGATAGTGATAGCCCTATGACTCATAATACAATAGGGCCATCTTTCGTATGGAAAGAAAAAGGAATGTCATGATAAAGATCCCATTTTTAGAAAAGATTGGGGAAGATATAAAAAAAGGAACTGCACCTTCGAATATAATGGGAGACGGACCCTCGGATGGAAGGTCCATTTGTGTATTCCGAATGTAGCAGGATTACGAGACAAAATTACGACGGAAGTCCATTGTTCACAATATTCCATTCACCATGGATCCACTAAGATGTATTATGATCTAAAAAGGTATGTATTGGTAGGACGACATGAAGAGGAACATTGCATAATTGGTGGTTCAGTGTCTTAATTGTCAGTAAGTAAAAGTATAGCAACAAAGGCCTGGTGGTTTGACTCAGAACATTGAGATCCCGATGTGGAAATGAAGAATGATTAATATGGATTTCATTACGGGTTTACCTCGATCTTATCACAAGTTTGATGCTATTCGGGTGATTGTTGATAGACTAATAAAATCAGCTCAATTCTTGGCAGTTGAACTACCTACACACCCGAGAACTACGCAAAGTTATACGTTAAGGAGATTGTTTGCCTCCATGGTATGCTTGTTTCTATTATATCTGATTGTGGTTCTCATTTTACAACTAACTTTTGGAAGTCATTTCAGAATATATTAGGCATCCGAGTTAATTTAAGTACGATTTTTCATCCGCAGACAGACGATCAAGCTGACCGAACGATTTAGACATTCGAGGACATATTACGAGCTTGTGTGTTGGACTTCAAGGGAAGTTGGGATGATCATTTACCTCTTATTGAGTTCGCGTACAATAATAGCTATCACACTTGTATTACAATGGCTCCATATGAGGCTTTATACGGACGAAAATGTAGATCTCCTATTGGATGAATCGGAGTTATTTGGACCGGACTTAGTGCATCAAGCCATAGAGAAGGTAAAGCTTATCCAGGAATGATTGTTAACGACTCAGAGTTGTTAGAAGTCATATTCAGATGTGTGACGGCGAGACTTAGAGTTCCAGGTAAATGATTGGGTATTCTTGAAAATTTCTCCTATGAAGAAGGTAATGAGATTCAGAAAGAAAGAAAAAGCGTAGCCCAAGATATATTGGACCATACCGTATAATTTGAAGATTTGGCCAAGTAGCTTATGAATTGGACTTACCTTCAGAGTTGAAGTTTGTTCATTCGATTTTTCATGTGCTCATGTTGAGAGCAGGTGTTGGAAATTCTTCTCAGATTGTACCGATTAAGAATGTGCAGGTTACAGAGAATCTGTCATATGAAGAGATTCCTGTTTAAGGACTAAGGAAATAGTTTCTATGAAAATGTTGTGGCGAAATAAGAACGTGAAAGAAATGACGTGGGCAATAGAAGAAGAGATGAAGTACGATTATATCATTAATGCTTGATGACTATGAGAATTTCGATGCAACAATGTATGTTATATGTCACCCAAACATTCGAAGACGAATGTTTCTAAGGGGGGAAGGTTATGACTCGTAATTTTGGACAACAAGTGGAGCACGTAAATTAAGAAATAGATCCGAGCGTTGGAATTTTTTTTGTTGTTATATTACATATGCTAATAAGGAAATTACTATATAAAATGATGTGATCCCGAAATAATTTTGGATGCGACAAGTGTGACGATGGGGATTAATAATAATAATTGTATATTCCCAAAAGAGGTAATGGACAAATGTCATATTACAAATTATGACATCAAGTATACAAAGATCTGATGAATTTTTAGGATTTAAGTGAATTGAGATCGAGAATTAATTGTGTGTATGATTTATTAATTGGAGGAGGAAATAAATGAATAAATGGACATGGTCCACGTGCTGCATAAATAAGAGACAAGCCTTCAATTGAATTGCATGAGATTGGTGCTGCCACAGGGTCTTGTCAACAGAAAAATAAGGGATCACCTTGCTATTTTCATATATAGAAAATTTCAAGAGCTTTTACGGGAGCTAAAAAATTATTTGAAAAAGGCAACCAAGGTTGAAAGTATATTTGAAGGACTAACTCGTTTCAGTTATTTGATGCTTAGATCGAGGTATGTGAAGGCAAATTAATTCTTTCTTTTGGCATGTCCTGCGTACGAAATATAACTGTGGTATTGCTCCATAAATTATTTTACTCGTAGAAGTTAAGGAATATTCATGTCATTGATTATGTGTTAAAAGTGAAGGAATCTTGATGTTCAAAGTTGTAGTTGTTGTCTTCCATGAACGAAAAGAAAAGAAATGTATTATGATGGCGTATATGGAGTATTTGGGATTGTTTTGGTTATATCTTTAAGTTGCATCTTGTTATCGGTATTGTTGGCTTTGTTTGTAAGTTGTGGATGTGAATATAAATAGGGGAAGTGCTGCCTGAATTTTTATAGGAAAGAGAGTCGTCATTCGATATAAAGTATGCTAGTAATCATAGAATTGACGGACGTATTACCATTATTATAGGTTGAAGTACTAGACGAGACGTATTCTAATATTGAGTTGGTTAGTTCGACTAAAAGGTATGTGAAACGATCTTTTCTTTTTTTGGCATGATTTATATAAGTGTACGGCGGACGTACATAATTCTATTGAATCCAAATTCTTAATGATACATGATATGATAGTGCATTGATTTTCTAAGTAATAGTTATTCTCTTTATTCCATTGAGAGTCAGGTGATGATTTAATATGTATAAAGTTACTCATGATGTTCTATTCATGCTGATGTGATTATATGATTTTACCGTCTGGTAGGCGGTTTGCGCCGAGTCCTTACTGCGTCCCGTAATGGGCGGCGAGATATGACCTTACCGCGTCCCAGAATGTGTCGGGCAGTATATGATTTCACCGCGTCCTTCACTAGAGAATCGGGCAGTGTATATATGACTTATTTTATATGGACGAGTCTTGACTTTCATTTTTATAAGGCACAGTTGACTCTCATTTCATAAAGTACAGTTGTATTGATATTGGGATTATTATATTTGTCTTGTAACATATCTTGGTCAGTTATGATCTTATTTACAGTACTTCATGTTTTACATACTCAGTACATTATTTCGTACAAACCCTCTTTTCCCGGAGGGCTGCGTTTCATGCCCGCAGGTACAGTTACTCAGTTTGGTGATCCTCCAGTCTAAGATTCATGTTCAGCTGTCTGGAGAGCTCTATTGATTCGGAGCTTAGTCATTTTGGTACAGAACCTTATTTTTTACTTTTGTATATTTAGGGGCACGACGGGGCCCTGTTCCGTCATATTTCATTATCGTACTCGTAGAGGTCTGTAGACAGGTGTGGGTGGTAGATGTGTTTTGGACTTGTGTGGGTTGTATATGTGTTTTTGGCCAGCTGTGCCATTGCACTTCATTTTTTGGAGTTCCGTATATAGTGGCAGCCTTGTCGGCTTGCCTATTTTGATATGACTTACATATTACTATATTATCCTTGGTATCTGTGTGATTATGTGACAGACGGATATAAGGGTGCCCAGGAAAGGCACCAGGTCGCGGCCCATCGGGTCGGGTCGTGACATCGACACAATAATGTCCACGGTTTCATACATGTCTCGGCCACAACAACATAATTCCCTAACTCTTTTCTTAACATCCTAAAATCCAATTTCATATTTCAATACTTTCATATAACCAAATACAACTTTAAAAGTCAAGATTTCCTTCAATTTTAGCATGCAATTAGTGACAAGGATAACAACAACAACACTCAAATCCAATGTGTATAAAACAGTCCCCAAAAATCGGTAAACCACACCAACACCATCACATGCATTGTCTTAATTCCAAGTTTCTCTTAACACAAGTTCATTCCTTAATTTACAACATTATGCAACTCCAATTACACTATAAGAGGAAGAAATCTTACCTTAATTTTGCCCAAAATAGTCCCTATTTACACGATCACTTCTCCATTGTTACCATTTTCACCATTTCTTCAACCCAAAGTGACATGCATGTTTTCTACAAATTTAATCCATCATTCCTACATATTTCTCTTCCAAAATGTTCATCTTCAAAGCCACAATTTCTTGGCTATGTTTCGGTCCAGCAGTGTACCGTGACCCACTGCTTTGGGTGTGAATCTTGGTTTAGAACTTAGTTGAGGAGCTTAATCTAGAAAGAAGAATTAATAAGAACTTCAATGTTGCTATGGAGGGCGGGGTTTTCGGTTGAGGAGAGGAGAGAATGGAGTTTGATGGAGAAGATTTTAAATTAAAGATAGTGTAATGAGAGGTATATGGATAATGGTAAGCATGGGCTGAAATTAAGTGAGCATGCCCACGATTTTTTAGGCTCAAATCTCCAAAATTTGTCCACTGATTATTATTCCTTCCACTAAAAATTAATCTCACACTTAAATAATCTCCCACATACTCATCTTTATAAATAAAATCTGAAAATTCATGTCCTAATCACATTATACACGGCACTAAGTCCATATCACATGTGTGGCATCCAAATATTATTCCGGGATCACATCCCTTGTATACTAATTTCTGGATTAGCATATATAAATATATTTTATATCCAATATTCGGATCTTATTTTCTTAATTACGTTCTCTAATTATCGCCTTAAAATCACGAGGTGTAATAAATATAGCACTACACTCCTCTGTCAGCACCACTGTCTCATAATCTGCCAGTTTTCTTTTCTTAAAAAGGATATCTTTCATGAACTTCACATACGCTGACATTTTCTTCAAGGCTTCAATGAAAGGAATTTTAATGCGCAGTATTTTAAATACCTCCAAAAATTTCGAAAATTGCTTATCCACAGCCTTCTTCTGCAGTCTTTGAGGGTAAGGAATTTTGTCTGTGTACTCCCTGCGGGTGGAGCCTTCTCTAAAGTAGGGCGGTCATCAGTAACCCCCTCTTTTTCTACCTCAACTGTCTTTCCCACATCCTTTTCTTTTTCAACCACTGGTCGGGGTGCCCTATGCTCTAACTGTTTCCCACTCCTCAAGCTAATTGCATGATACTTCTCCCTTGGGTTCATCACTGTGTTGCTAGGGAGGTTTTCTTGCGGTCTACTGTTCAGTGTGTGTGTCAGTTGTCCCACCTGCGTTTCCAAATTTCTGATAGAAGACCTAGTCTCTATCATGAACTGTTGGGTCTCTGTCATAAATTTTGTCTGAGTATTGGATAATGATGAAATTGAGGACCTGGTTTCTACCATGAATTGAGTCTGAGAGTTGGTCAAGGTCAATAGTGCTGCTTTTATATCATCTTGCTTCTCTTGTGGATCTGATGGGCTGAACTGATGTGAGGATGATGCCTGAAATTGTGGTTGCTGCCTTTGTTCATTCTTCCATGAAAAATTTGGATGATTTCTCCACCCCGGATTGTATGTGTTAGAGTAGGGGTTGTTGTAGGGCCTCTGAAAAGTTTCCACTTCTTGAACCTGCTCCATGGGCACATTATTCGGGTCCACTGCTGTACACCTATCAAAAGTATGGGGACCCCCACAAATTTCGCAACTCACAGGTGTCTGAACCGCTTTAACTGACATGGTATTCTGCTGCATCTGTTTTGTTAAAGTGGCTACATGTGCGGTCAATGCTGTGATAACATCCAACTCATGAATTCCTGCCACTTTTTTGCTATTCAATGCTCTCTCTCATCTGGCCCCTGATGGTTGTTTGTGGTCATGTCTTCTAACAGATCATGTGCCTCATTGGCACTCTTTCTCATGAATTTTCCCCCAGCTGCAGCATCAATAATGGTACGAGTTGTACAACACATCCCATTGTAAAATATGCGGACTAGGATCCACTTCTCAATCTCATGATGTGTGTCGCGCCCTTTTCCGGCCGCGACTTTATGAATAAACTCCTGCTTAGAAAATGTGTTAGGAAATAATAAAAAGTGCTAAAATGTTTAAAAGAATGCTAAAATGTTAAAAGGTTTAAAAAGTATTAAGATATTAAAAATGCTAAAAAAGGTTGCTAGGGAGCCGCCACCTAATTAATTGGGTGAATTAGGACACCTAAATGTCAACTTAGGTTAAAGTCAACACTAACTCCATTCTTTATGGTCTGCTAAACTTAGTGAAATTTTGGATAAGGGTTCTTTATTAATCTAGAGGGAAGGGGTTAGGCACCCTCTAAGATCCGCTAACTTGCGGTTGTCCTGCCAAACCTAGGGTAATTATTATGTTTAGATGCAATGCATGTTTTGAGGATATTTGAAGAGAAAGATGATGCAAGTGTTTATAAAAAGGATGCATTTTGATAAAGATTTGTAAGGCTAACAATACATGTGAAGTCTGAAGATATGCATTTATATTATTTGTAAAAGATGATGTAAAGTTGATTTTATCCAAGATGCATTTTTTTATAAAAGATTTAAAAGACTTGTACTCTAAAAATACATGTAAAGTTCATTCATTTTTTTATTTATAAAATAAATGATGCCAAGTTGATTTATAGACTAAATGTATGCATTTACTTGAAAATTTGATTTTTTTTTATATGTGGCATAGTGCAAAAGACGATTATCATCTGGCAAAGTGTAATTATGCATGGCAAACCTAAAATAATTAACTAAAAGGGGAGCAAATTTCTAGTATCCAACTACTTGCCTATTCGTTGATTCAAGATTTAATTATTCTAAGTGTTCTAATAATTAATGTAGCGTTAGACAATTAATTACAACAAATGAATGAGGGCGGGATAGAAAACCAATAAAAGGCGACTCGAAGGAGTGGCGATGTAATTCCGCCTGTGGTTTGGAATTTCTGATGCGGATAGCAAGATACACACAAATGCGGGTGAATGCAGATCTTCAATTGATGGAAGGCACAATGAGTCTCGCTATGAGACTCCTCCTTTTGCTCCGATGCATTTCATGTAGATAAAGAAGAAGATAAGGAAAGGATTAGAAAATAGCCCAAGTTTTATCAGATAATGAACAAATACTGCTATAAATTTAAACACATAAATCAAACTTGTTTTTACTGTTCACCAGACCAAACAGGTCCGCAATATCAATCGAACAGTTTGGTAGGAAATTGGGCGTTTATTTCAAGCTGGCTCAATGAAAAAAAACGTGTTGCTGGGCTCAAAGTCCCAACAGTTCAGTTAACGGGCAAGGATGGGAGACGTGGGCCACTGATTATATGAACAGGAAGGGACAACAAATATTACAATTAGCCAATATCTAATTATATCTTCTTATAACAAACCAAATGTTAGTTCTCCACGACTAACTGGGAAAGACAACAGGTCCATGCAGTAAGAGAAAAAAAAAACTCAGCGACTTAATGTAAAATTGGACTTAATCAAACCATCTGACATAAATATACAATATGCAAGACAAAGAAGGACCGATATACGCCAAATATACTAACTGCATATTCTATGTTTTGAGATATACAAGGACATATTACCCTTCTATACAATCGATGAATACTTTGATTTCCATATTTCATATATCTTGGAATATCACGGTGCATCATGGAATGATATAATCTTTTCAGGAGATGCAAAAACAAGAAGAAACACCCCACATATCAATAGGATGCTTGGGAGAAAACATAAAAGGGCAAGCAGCAAGGCAAATAGATTGGGATCGTTTTACACTCATACTCAAGCCAAACTAATGAGAAGCCAACCTATGGGACAGAATCTAATCAAAGGACAGAGAGCAGACACATTATTTTGGTAAGAAAGTTAGGCAAGATAAGTATTATAAAAGAACATGGACGTTTCGACCAAACAACGATCAAGTCAACTCAATCCTATTCCTACATGCTCATGTGAGTTTAAACACATACATGATCTAACTATTATAACAGTCAGGAGTAGTAAATCTGATAAGAGATGCACGTTTCATAAAAAGAGAAAAAAAACCAAGTCTTGCATTTAGCACAAAACAGTCCACTGTAAAACGGTCCCAAACCAACATTTTCAACATCATATTATAACTAAACAAATCTCATATGCATACACCAAACTTGTTAACTCGGTTTACCTGATTACACTTGGCTAACCTAACGTATTAGGCATTATACTACTTTGACCCCTTTACAAATAGCAAGAACAAACTCACAATGAACACATTAACCAACTTAGCAATATCTAAATGACTCCAGTATAGTCAATAACTCTTGCACTGACAAGGTCGAGTATTAAATCCATCAGAACAGCTTGCAGGTTAAACAAAAGAAAAGGTTTCATGTTCATGTATTAAGTTATGATTCCAGATAGTATTATGATACAAGAAAGCATCCGAGTTCATCTTCTGACTAAGTTATGCGATTTTCTTGCCAACATGCATTCCTAGGTGTAGCAAAATGTTAACGATGGCGCAAGACATCATATAATCAATTTTAAAGCTAAACATGACTAAACAACAAAAACATGTAAAAGCACATAAATCACAGAAATAACTAGAATCGAAAAGGAGTTGGGTTTACCTTCTCCGGACAGCGACCCGGGACAGCGTATCAAGTCGTCGGAGCCACTCGGAAGGCTTGTTAATGCGAACTTACAGATGTAGAATACTAAGGGATTGCAGAAAAAATGCTAAAGGTATCCTTGAAGGTAAAGGAGGGGTGTTCGACCTCTGTTTTCTTGGCTACTGTGCTCGATTGATCTCTGCCCTAAATCGATGCAATCGGTCTGCCCCCCATTGTGCTCGACTTGCATGTGCTTATATAGCCCTCCTTCGAGTCCTAATAATGGTAAGTAAATAAAGGCTGAGATTTGGCTAATATTTGGGTGCTGATTCGTGTGTACCATCGATTAAGGTAAGTGCGTGTTTTGCGACGATTTGGTCAGATTGGGTTAATAATCTGGGGTTATTTCGTACCATATAGGGACGATTTGGGCTGCATTTGCATGAGTAAGGAAGGTAATTTCTGATTTTCGCGATTTGGGTCACGATTATGGAATGGTTCTCCTTATGGCAGGTTCTAGGAAAGGAAATCGGGGATTGTGAGTACGAGGGTGAGCTGGCGAGGGCAAAAATGGAAGAGCGTCGAGCGGCGATTGCGTTTTTTTAGGTTTAGGGTTCGTGATTTCCTTTTGTTGGGGGCGAAGGGGAAAACCGGGAAGGGCTAAGGCTAAAATGCCTTAAGGCACAGGTAAAAATTTGAAAGGGGAGTTGGGCCCGCGGGCATTGGGCCTGCGGGTTGTTTAAAGGGAAGGGCTGATGGGTATTAATTAGGGTATTATATTTAATTAGGTATTAATTTTAAGTGGGTTATTAGTTAATTAATTTAGTGGTGAATTAAATTAGTGGTAAGTTAATAAATTTAGTTAAATTATTTAAGCGCTTTATTATAATAAATGCGGGCGTGTTATTTAATTAGTGCCTAATATTTTAGAATGCGGCGCTATTTATTTAAAATCTTATTATTGTGCATTATTTCGAAGTTAAATTAAAATTGAATTGAGTTTAGATTAAATTATTTAAATGCTAAATACAAGTATGATATTTAAGAATTGTTTAAAGCTTTTACTCAAAATGCGGTGCTATTATTTAAAATCTTATTTATTGTGCATTATTATTTAATTTATGCTTTAAATTATTACAATAATTATGGAATTGCCTTGCTATTAATAAATGCGATTATTTCATTTAACACGACGCCCTTGTCAAATTATTCACAAATGTATTTATTATTAATTAAGAATCATGACAAGGCTTGAAATTAATTAATGCGGGTGCGGGACTCTAAATGTTTAAAACTCTACGTAAGACGTGATGCCGTTATTAAATTGTTTATTTATGCCTGTATTTATGTTTTATCGCTGCATTTTATTATAAAAAATCATAAAAAATTATTTTACAAAATTAGTCTAATTTTATAGTTAATGACTGGACGGGAGGGTCAAAATTGGGTGTCAACAGCTGTCCCTCTTTGTATGGAGATGATGAAAGAATCTTCGGACAAAGACGTTGACTCATAGCCAATTTTGTCTCGATCTTCAGAATTGCAAAAATGTTGGGCAGGTGGACAAGGCTGACGCAAAAAATCAAAATCATCCCGATGTCGATTCTGACGACAGGTTGTCATCATGGTCGAAACACCAGGGAGGGCTAACGCGGACTCAAAATTGTCCCAGTGTCGAGTTATGACGACACTGGGTTACCATGGTCGAAACACCAAGGCGGGCTAACGCGGACTAGTTTGTCGATGTCGAGTTATGATGACACTGGGTTATGGTGCAAAAAGTAAAAAAATAAAAATAACTGGGCTTGAACCTGGGGTGTACTGCTATGGCTTGTGGTGCTGGGTTCTATGGTGATGTGGAGCGAGTGGACCGACGCTTGAGGCCGCTTCTGCCATTCATTGGGAAGGTTGGCCCCCCAACAAATTGTCCCGGTTCGCTGTAAGAGAAAATCCACGTTGTGCTCCTGCTCCTGCATGCTAAGACTTGAACAAACGGTTAGTGCATAACTGTTAAGGCAAAAAATGATGATGTATAATTTTAAAGGTAATGCCACTGCGAGTAGAAAAGGTTATCCTGCAAAAATGTGATGCCTGCTGTGTTGATGCGATGCTGCAAATGCTGTGATTTCGCCCTTGCACGGACGTGTTGCGATTGTGAATGCTGATAACGTCGTTGCTGCTGGCGTCGTTGCGTAGACGCAATGTTGATGGTGTCGTTGCACGACACAATCGCGATAACGCGTCGTCGCTGGGCGTATTCTTCTTTGGCGTCGTTGCGTGACGCAATCTTGATGGTGTCGTTGCACAGACACAATCGCGATAACGTCGTTGCTGGGCGTGTTCTTTCTTGGCGTCGTTGCGTAGACGCAAAGTTGATGGTGTCGTTATGCGGACCGCAATCGCGATAACGTCGTTACTGGGCGTATTCTTGCGGGCGTCGTTGCGTGAAGCGCAATCGCGATGGTGTCGTTGCACGGACACAATCGCGATAACGTCGTTGCACGGGCGTATTCTTCTTTGGCGTCGTTGCGTGAAGCGCAATCGCGATGGTGTCGTTGCACGGACCGCAATCGCGTCGTCGTTACTGGGCGTATTCTTCTTTGGCGTCGTTGCGTGACGCATCGCGATGGTGTCGTTGCCTGGACACAATGCTGATAACGTCGTTGCCTGGACGTATTGCTGCTGGCGTCGTTGCGTAGACGCAATGCTGATGGTGTCGTTGCCTGGACACAATGCTGATAACGTCGTTGCCTGGACGTATTGCTGCTGGCGTCGTTGCGTAGACGCGATGCTGATGGTGTCGTTGCCTGGACACAATGCTGATAACGTCGTTGCCTGGACGTATTGCTGCTGCTCCTGTAGAATAAATGCTCCTGCAAGCTAAGCTTGAGAAAAACGTTAGTGTATACCTGTTTAAACGAAATGATAAATGTATATGAGAAGTGCAATTTTATGGGTAGAGATGTCGTCCCTGATACGCCAGATGAATACTGAGATGTTGTCCTTGCACGGACATGCTAAATGCCGCAACTGACGAATTGTCATGATGCCTTTGTTGGGCGTGATGCGCGAGTTGCCAATTTGACTTTATGCCCGAGTTGATGCGCTAGGTTTTGTTGCGGGCCTCTGAACTTTGACTGCTGATTATTGATGCCCCTTTTCCGCTGCTGCTGCTTTTTGCTGCTTCTGCTAATATGAAGAAACCTTTCGCCGTATTTTCTTTCTCTGCTATTGCACTTTCTGCTTCTGTTAATATGAAAAGACCTGCGCTCAAAGAAAATTTGTGAGTTTTGGGGGGGGTCGATTCGTATCTGACTTCGCCGCCTTGTCCCTTGATGTCCGCGTGTCTGGCCTGTTTGGATTTGCAACCCCTGTCTGACCTCTTTGAGATGTTTAGTAGTGTTCCAAAAGCATTTTCCAAAATGAAATATTTTCATGAAGTACGCACAAAACATCTTTAGAAATAAACATTTATATGATATGCGTTAAAAATGTAAAAGCCTCGTCTAATTTGTCGAATATGACATGTATTTCGACCAAACGAACATCCTTTGGAGTCCTTGTTATTGCCTTCCTCATGGTGCGCAAAGCTGTCTCAATTTCATTATGTGTCGCGTGGGCGGAACTTAACTTCGTGATGAATTGCTCATATCGCTTTTGGAATAACCCAAACACATTTGTTGCCTGTAGACAAATGGGGAGATTCCTAACGGTGTGACCGAAGCCGATTTAGGCCGCCTACGTATCCCCATGAGGGAATCAGGTCATGACGTAGTTCATTACAAGCGGAATTGGGTAAAATTCTAAAAGTGGGACCGAAGCCGATATGGCCGCCTACGTATCCGCCAAGGGAATCAGGTCATAACGTAGTTCAGATTACAAGTAAAGGGCTTTTTGATTTGCAGCGGCGAGACCCTATATGGGCTCTGTCATATCACCGAGGGAATGCAGCTTTTACAATATAAAGGGGATTACACGGAAGACAAATACTCCTAAACGTAATATCTCTTCACTGCATCTGCGTTGATAGCCTTGGGACATACTTCGCCATCCATCTCAGCTAAGATTAGAGCCCCTCCACTTAATACTTGATGAACCATGTAGGGCCCCTGCCAATTGGGTGCGAACTTTCCTTTAGCTTCATTTTGATTCGGAAATATGCGTTTCAAAACCAATTGTCCCGACTTGAATAACCTTGGCCTTACTCTCTTGTTAAAAGCTCTAGCCATTACGCTCACGATCGGTTGCCCATGACAGATCGCATTCAACCTTTTTCGTCAATCAACATCAATCGCCGTAACGATCAGATCCACTCGGCGTCGCTCAACTCGGCTTCTTGGATGATTCTTAACGATGGTATTTCCACCTCTGCTGGTAACACAGCTTCTGTTCCATACACCAAAAGATACGGCGTTGCCCCAGTAGAAGTCCGTATTGTGGTGCGATAACCCAAAAGCGCAAAAGGCAAATTCTCATGCCAATGTTTGTAGTTGCTGATCATCTTGCGCAATATCCTCTTGATGTTCTTGTTGGCTGCTTCCACTGCTCCATTCATCTGAGGTCGGTACGGAGTGGAATTACGGTGAGTGATCTTGAAATTTCCACATATCTCACGCATCAAATTACTGTTGAGATTGGTTCCGTTATCGGTCACAATTGATTCAGGAATCCCAAATCGGCAAATGATGTTGTTGCGAACGAAGTCGACCACCACCCTTTTCGTCATCGATGCGTGTGATGATGCTTCTACCCATTTAGTGAAATAGTCAATTGCTACGAGGATGAATCTGTGCCCATTTGAAGCAGCGGGTTCGATAGGGCCGATGACATCCATGCCCCAAGCTGCGAACGGCCAGGGAGAACTCGTTAAATTAAGTTCATTTGGAGGTACTCGAATCAAATCTCCGTGAATCTGGCATTGCCGACATTTCTGCACAAAGCGGATACAATCTGTTTCCATTGTCATCCAAAAATAACCTGCTCGCAGAATCTTTTTCGCCAAAGTGAAGTCGTTCATATGAGGCCCACATGTCCCTCCGTGTATCTCTTCTACTAGCTTGCTTGCCTCTTGAGCATCGACACATCTCAATAAGCCCAGATCTGGAGTCCTTCGGTACACAATTTCCCCATTCAAAAAGAAATGGTTTGCTAGTCTTCGAAGTGTTTTCTTCTGGATGTTGGTTATGCCTTCTGGATATTCTCCTGCTTTGAGGTACCTTTTGATGTCATGGTACCATGGATTGCCGTCCGTTTCTTCATCTGTATGGGAGCAATAAGCCGGCTGCTCCAGCACACTCACTGTGATTGGATCGATGTAATTCTTGTCCGGATGCTGAATCATGGAGGATAAGGTTGCCAATGCATCAGCGAATTCGTTCTGGATCCTTGGAACATGCCTAAATTCTATGTGGCTGAACCTCTTCTGTAATTCCTTCACGCAAAACAGGTAGGGAAGTATCTTCATATTCTTGGTTGCCCATTCACCCTGTACCTGATGGATCAGTAAGTCTGAATCGCCTATGACCAGCAACTCTTGTATGTCCATATCTACGGCCATTCTGAGCCCCAATATGCAAGCTTCATATTCCGCCATATTGTTGGTGCATGGAAATCTGAGCTTCGCGGAAATCGGATAATCTTGACTGTTTCTGAAACCAAAACTGCTCCAATGCCGACTCCTTTGAAATTTGCCGCTCCATCGAAAAACATCCTCCAACCCGGGTAATCCTCCGAGATATCTTCTCCGACAAACAATACCTCTTCATCAGGAAAATAGGTTCGAAGGGGCTCGTACTCCTCATCGACTGGGTTCTCAGCAAGATGATCAGCTAATGCACGTCGCACTACGGCTTTACTGCGTGGCGTGAAGCGATGTCAAACTCACTCAACATAATTTGCCATTTCGCTAGTTTTCCGGTGGGCATGGGCTTCTGAAGGATATACTTAAGCGGATCCATCCTCGAAATAAGATAAGTAGTGTATGCTGATAGATAATGCCTGAACTTAGGCGACCCAGTTAATGCGCAACAAATGCGTTCTAGCGAGTATAACGAGCCGTATGTTGTGAACTTCTTACTCAAATAGTATATGGCACCTTTCATTTTCCCCGTTTCATCGTGTTGCCCCAACACGCATCCGAAAGCATTTTCTAACACAGACAAATAGAGTAGCAAAGGTCTCCCCGGTTCTGGCGGTACTAGAACTGGCGGATTAGAAAGGTATTCTTTGATTCTGTCAAAAGCCTGTTGGAAATCTGTTGTCCACTTGGTGGCTGCATCCTTTTTCAACAATTTGAATATCGGCTCGCATATCACGGTAGACTGGGCTAAGAACCTGCTGATGTAGTTGAGGCGGCCAAGAAAACTCATCACGTCCTTTTTGCTTTTCGGAGGAGGTAACTCTTGGATGACTTTTATTTTCGAGGGGTCTAGCTCAATCCCTCTCCTGCTCACTATAAAACCCAACGACTTCCTGCGGAACGCAAATCTGCACTTTGCGAGATTGACTTCAAGTTATCTTGTCTTAGTCGTTGGAAAAATTTCTTGAAGTTTGCGAATGGTCCTCCGCTTTTCGCGATTTGATGATGACGTCGTCCACATAGACCTCAATTTCTTTATGAATCATGTCATGGAAGATGGTGGTCATGGCTCTCATGTAGGTGGCGCCTGCGTTCTTGAGACCGAACGGCATAACTCGATAATAGTACACCCCCCACGGGGTAGTAAATGCTGTCTTTTCTGCATCCTCCTCTGCCATAAGGATCTGATGATAACCAGCAAAACAGTCAACGAACGACTGTAGCTCATGCTTCGCACAATTGTCGATGAGTATATGAATGTTTGGAAGAGGAAAGTCATCCTTCGGGCTAGCTCTGTTGAGGTCCCTGTAATCCACGCAGACTCGGACCTTTCCATCTCTCTTCTTTACCGGCACGATATTTGCTAACCAAGTAGGATACTTTGCAACTCGGATTACCTTTGCGTCGAACTGTTTAGACACCTCCTCTTTGACTTTCAAACTCATGTCTGGTTTGATCTTTCTCGGCCTTTGTTTTACGGGGGAATAGGATGGCTCGATAGGCAACCTGTGTGCGATGATGGCCGTACTCAAACCTGGCATATCCTCATATGACCAGGCAAACACGTCGGTGTATTGTTTCAGGAGCTCGATTAATTCTTTCTTCTGTGTGGCGTTTAGGTGGGCGCTGACTCTAGTCTCTTTCACAATTCCCTCCTCGCCTAAGTTTATTAACTATGTTTCTTCCAAATTTGGTTTAGGCCTATTCTCAAAGTTTTCCAGCTCTTGGCTAAGTTCTGATTGCGGACATTCTTCTTGTTCCTCGGGGTTATACTCGCCATTTGAACTTTGTTCGTTGGTCTCATCACATGTCATATTCACATTATCAACGGGTTTATTAATATGATCGCTGAAAGAAAATGCTTAAAGAATTTAATTTTAACGCAACCAAAATCTTTTAAAGCTGCAAAAAATATCCTGGAATTTATGATGAAAGTAAAATTGCGAGATTAAAAACATATTAAGAAACATAAATGCATGTCTGTTTTCTAGATAAAAGTCACACTGCTAGAACTAATCATAAATTCTACCAAGCTTCTCGGGCGGTCGGGACAGGGGTGCAAGTCCAGTTATTCAGGCTGTATCCATGCTCTGCATCCCAAATGGTGAGCTCCTCCTTGTGATCTCCTGCGATCATGCAATAATCTGCCTCATCGTCACCTATAAACAGATTCCGGAACCCTGCTGCAAGATCATCTGGGTCATCTTCTCTCGGCATCTGGATGGGGTAGGCTTTGACGAATGACTGACTCAAGGGCGGAATGGGCGCAGGCAAGGGAATGTATCCCTTTTTCCGGAGGTTCGCGGTCATCAAATCCTTCGAAGTGGGCTGGTACCCCAAACCAAAAGTGTCCTTCTTCCCAAACAACTGGATAGGCTCTGTGATCCCCTTCATACTGGCTCCAAGACCTCTGCCGGGCTCGTATCCATTTCTTAACATTTCCTTGGCCACCATTTTGAGAGAACGTGGTAGGCTGACGGTCGACCACCTTGCTCTCTTGATCTCATTAATATGAAAAACCGAACCATCCAACTGTTTCACGTCCTCTATGACAGGGACTGCATAATCAGTGTTGATGCTTCCTTTTTTATCTCCAAATACTACCACTTCACGGTGATTCCATATAAACTTTAGGCACTGATGCAAGGTGGACGGGACTGCACCAGCCTCATGGATCCATGGCCTTCCTATCAACAGGTTGTAACATGTAGCAATATCCAATATTTGAAATTCCACAACGAATTCTGCAGGTCCGATCCGCAACGTGAGGTCCATTACGCCTTCGACTCCCCTATGGACTCCGTCGAAACCTTTGACTCTGATATGGCTTTCACGAATTTTCTTACAGTCTGCTCCCAATTTCAACAGTGTCGTCATGGGACAAATGTTGACGGCTGAGCCTCCATCAATCAGCACCGTTGAAACAATCTTGTCTGCGACTTGGATGGTGATATTCAACGCAAGGTTGTGTCTGACTCCATCGTGAGTAACTCATCATCGTGAAAGCGATTTTGCGGGCCTCTAGTACTTGTCAACCAAAGTGCTAAGTTCCCATCTGTTGTACCCTCGGAACGTATCGTCCTTCAACACCTCCATTAACGCGATCGGTGTGGCGAATGCATTAATAGTGAAAGTAGAGAGATATCGCACGACGTTTTCTTTAAGCGCTCTGACGGAATACTCTTTAGTGGGCATCCTCCTCCAAACTCCTCGACTTGACCTCATCACGGGTTTCTTTTGCGGTGCCTCCTTGGCTGCCTCTACAGTGTGTAATACCTCCGACACAGTTATACTGCGGCGGTGGCGTCATGACTCGCTTCCCACTTTCTCTGCGATCCACTTTTATTGATGGCCTCTTCCGGCGTCGAACAAGCGTGATTGAACCGCGTGTCTCGGCGGTGCCGCTTTCCAACTCAAATCACGCTACTTTCGAGGATCGGTGGCGAGGCGGCAGCGAAGGTTCGGCTCTTCCTTCACTTCGAACTGACCGGATGGTTCCCTCCAAGTTGTATTCCTCATCTAGGGTTATCAAGTGTACATTGGCATTGCCGTGGTTTGGCAAGGGATTATTATGCACGTTTGGGGCAGGATCCTTCAGCTGAATTACTCCTTCTTTGATCAACTCTTCGATTTTGTCCCTGAGGGTGTAGCAACTTCCGGTGTCATGCCCTGGGCTATCAGAGTGATACGCACAACGCTTATTCTCATCATACCATCTTGGGATAGGGCTAGGAATCCTCCCTGGAATTGGTTGGATCAAGCCTGCAGCTCGCAGCCTTTCGTATATCTGGGGTATGGGTTCAGCCAGTGGGGTGCGGGTTCTGGATGGTCTTCCTTCAAGGTTCGTGTTTGGTCTGGGCGCATTGGGTGCTCTATGTTGTTGGCGGGCTTGATGGGCGGGTTGATGCGGGGCCGGATAAATGGGTGCTTGGGAAGCGTTATATATAGGTTGTGTGTGGTAGCTGGGGTGTGGGGCAGGTGTGTAGTGAGGTGTGAAGTTTTGGCTGCTTGGGTGGTAGTATGGGGTTTGATAGGATGAGTTTTGATATGTTATGAATGTTTCCGGTTTACGCTCCTGTACGAACATGGAAGGGGAGACTGTCTCTTTCTTCCTTTGTGAAGTACCCCCGATCGTCCCTGACTGAATCGCCTTATTGGTTGCCTGCAATGCTGCCAGATTCGTAATCCTGCCCGTCTTAATACCTTTTTCTACGAAGTCGCCCATTCTGACAACTTCTGCAAAATTCCGCCCGATGACGCTTATCATCCGCTCATAGTAGGTTGCGTCCTTCAGAGATTGTACGAATAGTGTAGTCATCTCACTCCCTACCATGGGTGGCTGTACCTTTGCTGCCTCTGAACGCCACCTCATGGCGTACTCCCTGAAAGTCTCCGTAGACTTTTTCTCTAACTTCATTAGATAGAATCTATCCACACCGGTTTCCGTGTTGAACCCGAATCGCTCCACAAAGTCTTGGGCAACGCATTCCGGTATGCCATTTCGTGGATCTTGGTGGTGTACGATCCGATCGCCGGTTAAACTTCGAATGAACAATTTCATAATGACTGTCGGGTTCTTCCCTACTCCGATTAGCTTGTCGCAATATGACCTCAAGTGTGCACGGGGGTTCCCTTTCCCATCAAATAGATCGAACTTCGGCACTTTGTATCCCACTGGCAGCTCCACATCTGGATGCATACAAAGATCTTCGTAGTCGAGTCCTTCGTGACCTTTATCCGATCGCATGCCACGAACTGCTTCCTTCAAGCTGTGAATCTCTCGGGCTACGTCCTCGTCCATTTTGGCTCGGACTTCCCTTTCCATTTCTTCATAATGATCTGCTTCTTGGTGAAGCACGGGGACGGTAAAAGGCTGGGTTTCTGTTGTGTAAGTTAGTTGTCTGGGTTGTTTGCTGGGGCTGGTAATTGGTATGGTGCGTGGGTGTTGGTCGGCCTGGCGGTTAGGGCTGATTGTGGGGAAGTAAGTAGGTGGGGGCTGAGGTGCATGGGTAATAGGAGGATCATTTTGATGATTGGCGGGGCGAGGGGCAGTTTGGTCGGTAACTGGTGGTCTTTGTGGGGAGTTTTGGGAGATATGTGGTGGTGGAGGTCGCTCTGGGATGGTTTGCGAGGTAGTGGCCCTTTGCTCCGGCATAGGGGTATTCAAACTAATGGATAGGTTGGTCAGATTTCGTAGCCTCTCCATCTCAACCTGCATATCAGCAATTTGTTGTAGCAACTGCGCAATACATTCTTCCTGACTGGTGACATTCCTCCCTTCTGAAGGTTCTGTGTCGCTGACAGGAATAATTCCCAAACCATTTTGCTCAGACGCCCCCGAGCCAGTCATATCATCATTTCTCGCCTTGGACCTGGTAAAATGCGGATGCTCCGACATTGTTGAGTCAAATACGAACCGACCTTTGGGGAAGATGATAAATCTTTCTAAAAAAATGCAACAAACGGTGTTAGCATAAAGTGCATAATTTGCAAGTATGTAGCAGATATATTGCACATAGCACATTCAAACGTTTCCTAATATGCAGGGGGACCTCTTTATGCCAGAGGTAAGCCTAAACGTCACATATGCAAGATCATGATAAAAATCCAAGCCTTTAGATTGATATGCTTTAGTCGGAAATAAGTTGTAATTTATAACAATAAGACAACAAAAGCCTATAACTAAATTGCCGGCGCGGTGGTGAAGCTCAGGTTTTCTTTGGTATAACTCCTGCCTGTTCCAAGTATCGCACGGCATCGTGCATTAGGGCCAGCGTATGCGGGGTGATGACGCCTCGCGAGTTGATTATCCTTCATTCTGTTCCTTGCGGCGATGTCCTCAACGCCTTGCTCCCCTTCTGAACTATATTCCATGCGATCCAGAAACCATGCTTGATACTCTGGGGAGACCCCTGCTTGGTCCTTCCCAACTTCCACTTGGTCAATATGATGCCATTCATAAAGGATGCGCGGCCGGGAACGATGAATTCTGGTCGAATTGAATTTGGAGGCTCTCGTATGGCTATGAGAGGATTACTTGCGTATGGCCAAACCGTATGCAGTGCGTAGTAGAGCATATGGTTGTAGTCCTTTTAGACCTATAAGTCGATATAATACAATCCTTATGTCTTAAGTAGACCGCTTTGACCATGTGAAGCGGTGGATACTTCCATTGAACTTGGCGCTCTTTGCGGGATGCTAAGTACTTGTACCGATCCTGCTTGGCCGGTGACACATAACGCTTTGTTCTTTCATAAAAGTGGAGATCTTGTTGTCATTTGTGACATACATCAGTCATGTTTGAACGCTGATAAAAATGTTCTATTGCCCACATCTGCAAAATGAGATTACTGCCTTCAAAGAAGCTTGATTCACCCCTTCTGCATCTATTTAAAGCTCTAAATAGTTCTGCCAAGATCATGGACGTCAGAGTGAGTTGTTTTCCACCAACATCATTGAACACCGCTCTAACCACTGAACATATGCATGTGCTGATCCTTCCATGCTCGAGCGGAAATAAAAGAATCCCTAGGAAAGCCATAGCGAATGCAATAGGACGTCTAACTCTCCAATGGTCTACAGTGCAGCAAAATTCATTTCTAAACAACTTGTATCCGTCTCGGCAACCATATCTCTCGTATAGGTAGTCTAGAGAAACCCAATTGTTTTCAAAGCAACGCAATTCTCTGGTGTTCTTCAAACCCAAATAACGGAGGAGCTTTTTCCCTGATTGGCCATGCGGAATAACTGGCTTTCTGTCGTGATATGCTAAAGCAGTAAAGTAGCTGACTTCTTCTAATGTGGGGGTTATCTCGAAATCCCTGAATTTGAAGGTAACTCGATCCGGGTCCCAAAATTGGATTAATGCTCTGACCAAATGCTGATCGGGAGAAATGTCGATTAATGAGGTGAGGCATCCCAACCTTCTTCTGATTGCCATCTGACTACCCAAGTCGAATTTTGACCACCATGTCCTCAATTTGCTCGGAATCCCATTCACCATTCTGATCTGAGGGATAGGTTCCATCTAAAAGAAATAATACAAAAAATGAGTATGCATTTTCCGCTTAGGCATTTCAATTTCAGGCTTGGTTTCGTTTATCATGACTATGCAACACATAATATGTTTTTGGGCCGCGGGATTATAATAACCCGTTGACCAATTTGGGAGTTTTTCCTAATTGTGGTATCAATGCCAAGGATTGATCCACCTAGGGTAAATGCATGCATGCCTCAAATAAGGGTGGTATAGCTCTATCTTAAGTTTCTAAGATTTGGCTTTTCTAGACGCAAGGTTCCCGAGCGGACAACTCGAGTGAGAAGGCTACGCGGCTGATCAGACGAACCGATCTAACTCCGCGCAGGCGCCAACTCTCTTAAAATTTGGGTATTTGAAGAAATTTGCGGGTGCGCGAAGCACACCAGCGCGTGAGTGTGTGATTGTGTGAATTTTCCAGAATGGAAGAAATATGAGCGGAATGCCAGTTTAAGGAAAGCAGTAAAGCAAACGACAATTAAAACAAACGGAATACATCACGCAAAAATCAAAAAATGCAAAAACAATGCCAAATAATAACCCTAGATCTGTTGTGATTAAGAGCCTTAGAATCCCCAGTGGAGTAGCCATTTCTGTCGCGCCCTTTTCCGGCCGCGACTTTATGAATAAACTCCTGCTTAGAAAATGTGTTAGGAAATAATAAAAAGTGCTAAAATGTTTAAAAGAATGCTAAAATGTTAAAAGGTTTAAAAAGTATTAAGATATTAAAAATGCTAAAAAAGGTTGCTAGGGAGCCGCCACCTAATTAATTGGGTGAATTAGGACACCTAAATGTCAACTTAGGTTAAAGTCAACACTAACTCCATTCTTTATGGTCTGCTAAACTTAGTGAAATTTTGGATAAGGGTTCTTTATTAATCTAGAGGGAAGGGGTTAGACACCCTCTAAGATCCGCTAACTTGCGGTTGTCCTGCCAAACCTAGGGTAATTATTATGTTTAGATGCAATGCATGTTTTGAGGATATTTGAAGAGAAAGATGATGCAAGTGTTTATAAAAAGGATGCATTTTGATAAAGATTTGTAAGGCTACCAATACATGTGAAGTCTGAAGATATGCATTTATATTATTTGTAAAAGATGATGTAAAGTTGATTTTATCCAAGATGCATTTTTTTATAAAAGATTTAAAAGACTTGTACTCTAAAAATACATGTAAAGTTCATTCATTTTTTTATTTATAAAATAAATGATGCCAAGTTGATTTATAGACTAAATGTATGCATTTACTTGAAAATTTGATTTTTTTTTATATGTGGCATAGTGCAAAAGACGATTATCATCTGACAAAGTGTAATTATGCATGGCAAACCTAAAATAATTAACTAAAAGGGGAGCAAATTTCTAGTATCCAACTACTTGCCTATTCGTTGATTCAAGATTTAATTATTCTAAGTGTTCTAATAATTAATGTAGCGTTAGACAATTAATTACAACAAATGAATGAGGGCGGGATAGAAAACCAATAAAGCGACTTGAAGGAGTGGCGATGTGATTCACTTTGTGGTTTGGAATTTCGATGCGGATAGCAAGATACACACAAATGCGGGTGAATGCAGATCTTGATTGATGGAAGGCACAATGAGTCTCGCTATGAGACTCCTCCTTTTGCTCCGATGCATTTCATGTAGATAAAGAAGAAGATAAGGAAAGGATTAGAAAATAGCCCAAGTTTTATCAGATAATGAACAAATACTGCTATAAATTTAAACACATAAATCAAACTCGTTTTTACTGTTCACCAGACCAAACAGGTCCGCAATATCAATCGAACAGTTTGGTAGGAAATTGGGCATTTATTTCAAGCTGGCTCAATGAAAAACAACGTGTTGCTGGGCCCAAAGTCCCAACAGTTCAGTTAACGGGCAAGGATGGGAGACGTGGGCCACTGATTATATGAACAGGAAGGGACAACAAATATTACAATTAGCCAATATCTAATTATATCTTCTTATAACAAACCAAATGTTAGTTCTCCACGACTAACTGGGAAAGACAACAGGTCCATGCAGTAAGAAAAAAAAAACTCAGCGACTTAATGTAAAATTGGACTTAATCAAACCATCTGACATAAATATACAATATGCAAGACAAAGAAGGACCGATATACGCCAAATATACTAACTGCATATTCTATGTTTTGAGATATACAAGGACATATTACCCTTCTATACAATCGATGAATACTTTGATTTCCATATTTCATATATCTTGGAATATCACGGTGCATCATGGAATGATATAATCTTTTCAGGAGATGCAAAAACAAGAAGAAACACCCCACATATCAATAGGATGCTTGGGAGAAAACATAAAAGGGCAAGCAGCAAGGCAAATAGATTGGGATCGTTTTACACTCATACTCAAGCCAAACTAATGAGAAGCCAACCTATGGGACAGAATCTAATCAAAGGACAGAGAGCAGACACATTATTTTGGTAAGAAAGTTAGGCAAGATAAGTATTATAAAAGAACATGGACATTTCGACCAAACAACGATCAAGTCAACTCAATCCTATTCCTACATGCTCATGTGAGTTTAAACACATACATGATCTAACTATTATAACAGTCAGGAGTAGTAAATCTGATAAGAGATGCACGTTTCATAAAAAGAGAAAAAAAAACCAAGTCTTGCATTTAGCACAAAACAGTCCACTGTAAAACGGTCCCAAACCAACATTTTCAACATCATATTATAACTAAACAAATCTCATATGCATACACCAAACTTGTTAACTCGGTTTACCTGATTACACTTGGCTAACCTAACGTTTTAGGCATTATACTACTTTGACCCCTTTACAAATAGCAAGAACAAACTCACAATGAACACATTAACCAACTTAGCAATATCTAAATGACTCCAGTATAGTCAATAACTCTTGCACTGACAAGGTCGAGTATTAAATCCATCAGAACAGCTTGCAGGTTAAACAAAAGAAAAGGTTTCATGTTCATGTATTAAGTTATGATTCCAGATAGTATTATGATACAAGAAAGCATCCGAGTTCATCTTCTGACTAAGTTATGCGATTTTCTTGCCAACATGCATTCCTAGGTGTAGCAAAATGTTAACAGTAAGCGCAAGACATCATATAATCAATTTTAAAGCTAAACATGACTAAACAACAAAAATATGTAAAAGCACATAAATCACAGAAATAACTAGAATCGAAAAGGAGTTGGGTTTACCTTCTCCTGACAATGACACCGACGTATCAGATCAAGTCGTCGGAGCCACTAGGAAGGCTTGTTAATGCGAACTTACAGATGTAGAATACTAAGGGATTGCAGAAAAAATGCTAAAGGTATCCTTGAAGGTAAAGGAGGGGTGTTCGACCTCTGTTTTCTTGGCTACTGTGCTCGATTGATCTCTGCCCTAAATCGATGCAATCGGTCTGCCCCCCATTGTGCTCGACTTGCATGTGCTTATATAGCCCTCCTTCGAGTCCAAATAATGGTAAGTAAATAAAGGCTGAGATTTGGCTAATATTTGGGTGCTGATTCGTGTGTACCATCGATTAAGGTAAGTGCGTGTTTTTGCGACGATTTGGTCAGATTGGGTTAATAATCTGGGGTTATTTCGTACCATATAGGGACGATTTGGGCTGCATTTGCATGAGTAAGGAAGGTAATTTCTGATTTTCGCGATTTGGGTCACGATTATGGAATGGTTCTCCTTATGGCAGGTTCTAGGAAAGGAAACCGGGGATTGTGAGTATGAGGGTGAGCTGGCGAGGGCAAAAATGGAAGAGCGTCGAGCGGCGATTGCGTTTTTTTAGGTTTAGGGTTCGTGATTTCCTTTTGTTGAGGACGAAGGGGAAAACCGGGAAGGGCTAAGGCTAAAATGCCTTAAGGCCTGGGTAAAAAGGCTGAAGGGGGGGGGGGGAGTTGGGCCCGCGGGCATTGGGCCTGCGGGTTGTTTAAAGGGAAGGGCTGATGGGTATTAATTAGGGTATTAGATTTAATTAGGTATTAATTTTAAGTGGGTTATTAGTTAATTAATTTAGTTGTTAATTAAATTAGTGGTAAGTTAATAAATTTAGTTAAATTATTTAAGCGCTTTATTATAATAAATGCGGGCGTGTTATTTAATTAGTGCCTAATATTTTAGAATGCGGCGCTATTTATTTAAAATCTTATGATTGTGCATTATTGCGAAGTTAAATTAAAATTGAATTGAATTTAGATTAAATTATTTAAATGCTAAATGCAAGTATGATATTTAAGAATTGTTTAAAGCTTTTACTCAAAATGCGGTGCTATTATTTAAAATCTTATTTATTGTGCATTATTATTTAATTTATGCTTTAAATTATTACAATAATTATGGAATTGCCTTGCTATTAATAAATGCGATTATTTCATTTAACACGACGCCCTTGTCAAATTATTCACTCATGTATTTATTATTAATTAAGAATCATGACAGGGCTTGAAATTAATTAATGCGGGCGCGGGACTCTAAATGTTTAAAACTCTACGTAAGACGTGATGCCGTTATTAAATTGTTTATTTATGCCTGTATTTATGTTTTATCGCTGCATTGTATTATAAAAAATCATAAAAAATTATTTTACAAAATTAGTCTAATTTTATAGTTAATGACTGGACGGGAGGGTCAAAATTGGGTGTCAACAATGTGGGCACTTTATCTGCAAGTCTTTAAACCTCTCCCATGTACCATATAGTGATTCTCCCTCTAGCTGATAGAAGTTATTCAACTCACCTCTGAGCTTTGCTGCCTTTGCTAGAGGGAAGAACTTGGCAATAAACTTCCGGGCTAAGTCTTGTCATGTGGTAATGGAGTTCGATGTAATGAGTTCAGCCAACACTTTGCTCTATCCCTGAGTGAGAATGGGAAGAGTCTCAACCGAATGACATCATCAATAACACTATTGTATTTGAAGGTTGCACACAGCTCCAGAAAATTTGCTAGATGCAAATGGGGATCTTCAGATGGTAATCCTCCAAACTGAACTGAGCTTTCAACCATATGCAATATGGCTGGTTTGATTTCAAAATTGTTGGCTTCAACAGCTGGAAGCCTGATGCAAGTCTGCACCCCTGTAATTGTAGGCATCACATAGTCCCCCAAACTTCTTTCTGCAGAGACTTGTCTTAAATATGCGGTAACTCATCATTCTCAAAATTATTGTTTCGCCAATCTCCTATTGCTAACAAATCAGTTGTTCTCTTTTCTTTCATGTTCTGTCTGCACAATCTCTCGATCTCAGGATTACGAGGAATAAGAGTGTTTGCTCCTCTCCTACTTCGCATAAACTAAGTACCTGAGACTAATAAAAAAACAACAAACAGATCACGACAGAGTGTTCTAAAATAAAAATACTAAAAAATAGAAAATAAAATAAAAATTAAAATAAGAATAGATAAATCGATATTAACAGTACGTCAGTACCCGACAACGGCGTCAAAAACTTGTTGCGATATTTCTAGATGTTTACGCAAGTGTACGTATCGTTCAAGTAATAAAGATCTGTAAGACCGAGTTATCGTCCACAAAGACTGGTTTATTAAGTACCAGATATTTACTCTATGGTATCTATCTGCTTGACGTTCTTTAGTTTGAGAATTATAACTACGAATTATGACTAATTACAGGAAATAAACTAAAGATTATAATACTTTGGGTTTATAATAGTTATGAAGGGAATAGGGTTCCAATCTCCTCAACTATCCACTCTTTCACGTGTTAATGCAATGCTAATGATCATTCTTCTTATTAAGAAAACAAGTTAACTAATCTGTCATTATATTTCGGTTAGGACATACAAGAGCTCAACCTTGTGCAAAAACCTTATATATTTCTATGATAAGTTTTACCACACAGGAGGATTAAGAACAATAATCTTGAATACTACAAAAGTATCGGGGTACTTTCGTCCATGATTTTAACCTATGTCTAGACAATTATAGCATATTCAAATATCACCTTTCAGATTTTTGATTCGAAATCATATAAGTGATGACAATTAATAGCTAGTTAATTATCAAGCAATCATAACAATATTGAATAGATCTTAATATGATGAAGAAGAAATCAATAATCAATGCATTAACTATATGAAAGAGTTTCAAGAAGATTCTATGGAAATCCTACTAAACTAATTAGCTCCTAAACATTGTCATGTCAGGAACTAATACAAAATCCAACATAAACTGAAATAAAGTAAAGAAAAGAAAAATAACTTGAACAATAAGATGGCTCCAATTGTAGCTTGTAGCCGTCGTTCTCCTCTCCAAAATAGTATATTTAATAATGACAGGGTTTAGAGTATTTATATCTAAGAAAAACCTTGCTTCGGACCCTTGTCAAAAATCGACTCAGATTTTGATTTTTACGTGTCGGCACCGCGGTTTCGTTGTCTGGCATCGCGGTGCCTTCGACGGTGTTTCAATTTCGGACTTTCTGGAAATTTTACGTCTCGGTGCTAATTTTCTTGACCGCGGTTCTATGGCACCGCGGTGCCTCTCTGATTTTTGTCCAGAATTTGCCAGATTTCTTCTATTCTTTTTGGTACTTCTTAGGCTTCATTCCTTTGGGTTGTGCTTGTGCAATTTCATCCTCGAAAGTAGTATCTTCTCCTTTATGTCCGCTGTGACACAAACGAAAGAAAAACACACCTAACACTATACTAAACGCAAAATAAAAGAGTAGAATACAAACTAAAAAGGACTCAAAAGAGTGTATAAAATACACTCAACAAACCTCCCTATCAACACAGTGATGAACCCAATAGAGCAGTGTCAGGCAGTCAGCCTGAGAAGTGGTAAACAGTTAGAGCAAGTTGCACACCAACCAGTGGTTGAGAAGGAGAATGATGTGGAGAAGACAGCGGATGCAGAAAAGGAGGGAGTTATTGATGATTGCCCTATTTTAGAGAAGGCTCCACCTGCAGTGATGAGGGAGTACACAGACAAAATTACTTACCCTCAAAGACTGCAGAAAAAGGTCTTGGATAAGCAGTTTTCAAAAATTTTGGAGAAATTCAAAAAACTGCATATCAATCTTCTATTCATTGAGGCCTTGGAGCAAATGTCAGCATATGTGAAGTTCATGAAAGACATCCTTTTTAAAAAAAATGAAGTTGGCAGATTATGAGACAGTGGTGCTGACAGAGGAGTGCAGTGCTATATTGCAGAAGAAACTTCCCCCAAAGTTGAACGATCCATGGAGTTTCACCTTACCTTGCACCATAGGGAAGATTACATGTAAAAGGGCTTTATGTGATTTGGGGGCAAGTATCAATCTTATGCCCCTCTCGGTGTTCAAAAGACTTGGTTTGGGGAAAGCAAGACCAACAACAGTGACTTTGCAGCTAGCAGATCGCTCAGTCGTACATCCCTGAGGAATAATTGAAGACGTCTTGGTGCAAGTGGGTAAATTCATCCTCCCTGCTGATTTCTTCATTCTTGATATGGAGGAAGATGACAACATGCCCATGATCCTTGGGAGACCATTTCTAACCATAGGGAGGGCACTTATTGATATTGAGAAGGGAGAGTTAAAGCTCAGAATCCAAGGAGAGAAAATGGTATTCAATGTTTGCAGAACACCCACTGAACCTCAAGTAAATGATAGTTGCTTTGCCATTAGGATAGCTGACAAGGGTGTAGCTGAGAACAGACTCACAAGTACTGATGCTTATGGGAGACCATTACAACAAGGTAAGAATTTTTCACCCATGAATGATATTGTGGATGAGAACAAAAGAATGAACCCTCCTGAAATGAGCCCTGTGAAAAAAAAGAAGGAGGAAAATGGTGCTGAAGTGGATATGTGGAGGGGATACTCTACCCCCTTGATTTAGTAAGTAACATGCGTCCGTCTAAAAGATGTTAAAGACAGCGCTACTTGGGAGGCAACCCAATGTTTTTAATTATGTTATTTCAATTTTTGTTTTAGTTTGTTTTATTTTATCTTGAACAGTCTCACGGTCTTGGATTTTGTCTTATGTTTTGATGGCATGTGGACTAGGGACTGATCATGAGTGGAAAAGGATCAAAAACGCTGGAAAAGACACAAATTGACCACAGTGCCGAGGCGCCAAAATGCAGGGTCACGGCGCTGAAACTTCAGAGAGCCCAGATGTTTTGCAATTTTCAGAATTTCCTCCTAGACCTCCTTTATGACCGCTGCGTTATGTCAGTAAGTTATCCCTATTTTTAGTCTTCACACATTGGGGACAATGTGTCGATTAAGTTTGGGGGTGTCTTATTTTGTTTTTGAGTCATTTTTATTGTCTTTGTATTGTTTTAGGTGTTTGAGTCAAGATTTTTTTTTATGGATCATGCATGTTGTAGTTGCTAAAGATATTGAGTGGATAAAGTGAGATAATGTAATGGAATTAAAAGCGACAATTTGTGTGCTTAAGCTAGATATGCCAAAAATTTATGACATCTAATTATTTGAATATTGGTGCTTAAGCCTATGTGTGTCAGTTATGGAAAGAAAGTTTGAAAAAAAATGTCTAGAAAATCTGGTTTCTTGTTATTTGAGGCGAAATAGTTAAGATGTACATGTTTAGGGAGATGATTCCGGCATTTCTTTGATAGCCCTCCTGACCATTCATTACCTACCCTGACATGAATTGTATCACTAGTCAACCTTTTTGAGCCTAAAATAAGATCTTTCTTTAACACCCTATGATTCCCTGTGTTGTACCATAAGTAATAATTGAAAGTTAGTGAAATGAAAAGTGTTGAAAAAGAAACAAGAACAGAGTGAACATTTGATGCACCCCAATGAAAAATATGCAAAAGTCTAAGTTTGGGGGTGTTTGCTATTTATAATA
This sequence comes from Przewalskia tangutica, assembly GCA_029844215.1. Taxonomy (NCBI): domain Eukaryota; kingdom Viridiplantae; phylum Streptophyta; class Magnoliopsida; order Solanales; family Solanaceae; genus Przewalskia; species Przewalskia tangutica. The sequence continues at coordinate 115,258,546 of CM056728.1, forward strand.
TATCTCATTCTCTCAAAAGAAAAGAGGGAAAAAATAGGTATGAGATTAAAAAGAAAATCAAAAAGAAGGAAAATGAGTTGAATGAAAAGTGCTTATGGTACGTAATTGAGCCTAAATGCCTACTTTTATATACCCCAGCCTAAGCCTATATTACAACCCTTGAAAGTCCTGATAATCTCTAATATGTATATCTATGATTAGTGGAGAATAACAAGTAAACGAATCTATAGCATTTTGAGACAGATGGAATGAAATTGACATGCATAGGTTAGGTGCTTGTATTTTCAGTGATTGTGATCTAAATGAATTTGCAAAATATCTAACTTGAAATTCTAGATTGTTGAATACTCATGCTATATATGTTCTAACATATTATCCCAACTTTCATCCATGATTTTGAAGAAGCATTATTACAGCTACTTGATCTATTTCATAGAGTCTTTGTTTGTTTTTGTTTTTGTTTTTGTCTAGTGTTTTTCTCGAGGGCGAGTAAAGTGCAAGTTTGGGGGTGTTTGTTAAGTGTATTTTGTATACACTTTTGAGTCATGTTTAGTTAGTATTTTATCATTTTATTTTATGTTTAATATAGTGTTAGGTGTATTTTTCTTTCTTTTGTGTCACAGCGGTTATAATGGAGAAGATACTACTTTTGAGGATGAAATTGCACAAGAAAAGTTCAAGAAATGAAGCCTACGAAGTCCGGATGAAAAAATGACGAAATACCGAAAAACTGGGCCAGGACGCAGTCGGCACCGTGGCGCCAGCCAGCAGGGCCACGGCGCCAAAACACCTGCAAGGTCTGATTTGGCCACAGTAATTTCAGCGTCGTGGCGCCAGCCTGCAGGGCCACGGCGCCGAGGAAGAAAATCTAATTTTTGGACCGAATTTGACATGTTTTCAGGGTCCGAAAGGGAAACTTTTCCCAGCTATAAAACCCTAAAACCCTGCTCATTATTCTAGACCTTATACGATATTACAAAATCATATTTTGGCAGGCAAGAAGGAGGCTACAATTGGAGACTCTTGTTCAAGTTCTTTTTTTTCCCTTATTTTATTTCAGTTTATGTTGGATTGTAATTTAGTTCTTGACATGACAATGTTTAGGATCTAATTACTTTAGTAGGGTTTCCATCGAATCTTCTTGAAGCTCTTTCATATAGTTAATGCATTAGTTATTGGTTTCTTCTTCAGCGTATTAAGATCTATTCAATATTGTTATGATTGTTTGATAATTAACTAGCTATTAATTGTCATAACTTATATGATTTTGAATCAAAAGTCTGAAAGGTGAGATTTGAATATGCTGTAATTGTCTAGTCATAGGTTAAAATCGTGGACGAAAGTACCCCGATACTTGTGTAGTATTTAAGGTTACTGTTCTTAATCCTGCTGTGTGGTAAAATTTATCATAGAAATATAGCAGGTTTCTGCACAAGGTTGAGCTCTTGTATGTCCTAACCGGAATATAATGACAGATTAGTTAACCTGCTATCTTAATAAGAAGAAGAAGAGGCATTAGCATTGCATTAACACCTGAAATAGTGGATAGTTGAGGAGATTGAAAGCCCTATTTCCTTCATAACTGTTATAAACCCAAAGTATTATAATGTTTAGTTTATTTTCTGCACTTAATCATAATTCTTATTTATAATTCTCAAACTAAAGAACGTCAACCAAATAGATACCATAGAATAGATAACCGGTACTTAATAAATCAGTCTCTGTGGACGATAAACTCGGTCTTACAGATCTTTATTACTTGAACGATACGTACATTTGCGTAAGCACTTAGAAATATCGCAACAGTTTCCTTTGCTCATTTGTTTGATTGTTGTTTTATCTTGAGAGATAAGTTGTCATTACACCGTTGAAAGGATATACGGGGCAATATTATCTTAAGGATAGATTGAGAATTCAGTCGACTTAGCAATCCCTCTTATTTGTTTATTTCCAGATTTCTTACATACTTGTTGTTGTTGTTACATTCTCATTTCCTTTATTTCTACACTTTGTTACCATATATTTTGCTCCCGTTTGATCATAGATTTTAAAGTTGAAACTTAAAATTTAAATATTTTAATTTTTAAAGTTGTGATCTTTTGAACTTAAAAGTTGTGTTTGAACATATATTTTACTTGAAAAAAATTAAAATTTTGTGATTGGAGGTGAAATTTCTGGAATTTGAAAATATTTTGAAAGATAAATCTTTAAAATCTGATTTTGACCAAACAAATATTTGAAGAAAATTTGATCTAAAATTTGACCAAACGCTAGCTTAAAATCCAACTTTACCTAATATTTTTACGTTCTATTAAATTTTTTTAATAAAAAAACAAGGTTTTTTAATATAGTATCTCATCAACTTTTTGAAAGAAAAAAGAGATGGGAGGGGGGGTAGGGAGATTATGAAAGTTTTTGGAAATGTATGAGAAAAGGAGATAAATGGGAAAAAAGATCAATACAATCTTTCCAACAGAAAGCATGCGCAACTACATACTTAATGTGTGTAACACACTCGATGATAAAATGTTAAAATAATAAATTAAATTATGATACGTGTCGATCATTTGATTTTATAATAATATAAAAATAAGTTCTGAGTAAAACTAATAATTTTTAAAAAAATTATTTTCTAAACCCTACATATTATTAACACAAAAAACACATTTACTAACAAAAAAAAAATTGAAATCATGCTTTTGGTGTTTTTCACCATTTTGGAAATTTACTAACTCTGAAATTATGTTTATCTGGTTATTTATGACTCGAACAATTGGGGCCCCGCACGTAAAAAACGTAGTTTTCACACACGTGCACACGTTGTACCAAGGATCGTAATCCCCTTAGTGAAAAAGATATTGGTACAATTAAAATGTTTGAGACATGAAATAATGGACGGTTATTGGCCAAATGACAAGTATTCCAGGTTGGTAAATGAAGGAAGAAGTGTGCGACGTGTAAAGATGAAACGAGTCGGAAATCGTAGCGGAGTCGCGAAGGGCCGCGACACAGCACTGTCGGAGCCGCGGCGCTAAATGCTTGTTTAGCCACTGGAGTTCAGGCGCCGCGGCGCCTCCCATGCGTGCTTCGGAGGTAGAATGATCGACGGGAATCTGAAAAGTTTCTGACTTTTAGGCTGGTTTGGAGTATTGATTCTCCATTACTTGGCACATGAATTCATCCATTATTTGGCTGATTGAAACCTCTCAATAAGTGTCATTACATGGCTATTGAATGACATTAGTTGGCTAGATGAGAGATCATCTTTCTTACACTATAAATTGAGGTATTTGGCTCAATTGGAAGAACACACCAAAATTTAGATTTCTGATTTACTTCTTCTTCTCTAAGGTTTTTTTGAAACACTCAAAATGTTCTTTTTTTAGTAAAGGTTTGAGTTTCCTTTGCTCACTTGTTAGTTGTTGTTTTATCTTGGAAGAAAAGTTGACAATCACCGTAAAATGATATATACTGGGCAATATTGTCCTAAGGACAGAGTGCTAACACTCGACTCAGTAAATTCTTATTGTAGTTTACTTTCTGTTCTTGTTCCAGTTTGTAATTTTTGTAACAGTTGCTTACTTCTCGTTTCCTTGTAACCATCATTGTATTCACAACTTGTTCCAACCACGATTTTAATCAAAATTTTAAGAAAAACTCCTTCAAATTTGTTATAACTTTAGCTTAAGATTCCCCATAAGACCCGAAGACAACACAATATTAACTTCTCAAAATTTTCATCAAATAAAGTAACTTATTTTACACCTTCAAGCTTTCTAAAGAATTCTTTAATGATGGTTCGATGAGATTCTTTGATTTTTTTTCTTTTTACTAGGAGAGAGAGCCAGAAATTGAGTTAAATAGAAAATATAATTACTATTTTTCTTAGTATAGCGGCGACGACGATGGTAGAAAAAAGTATGAAGAAGAAGAAGGAAATAAAAATTATAAAAGAATGAAGATGAAGAAAAAGGAAATTAGGAAAAAATGTTTTTTGTCATTTTCACGCATCTGTTTGAGGTGAAATCCACATAACTTGTCAGTTCAACGAAAAATATTTAAATGATACAATAGAATTCTAAATGAAACCGTATTATTGAGATAACTAAGTGAAAATATTTGACGACCACACCGGACCGCCTATGAATTTTGCATAATTAAATTAACCAAATCTTATCCATTCCACTAAACATTCGGCAGTAAATGCTACTCATTGCAAATGCAGAGAGTTTGTTTGTAATGTGCACGCCAAGTGTAGAAACTTTTGATTATGTGACTCACATCACTTATATTAGTTATATAAAAAATTAAAATCACATCTTACACCACCTCTGAGGCACATTTTAAAAAAAATCCCAAGTGTATACCAATAGGCAGTAGAAAATATTTATCCCTTCGCCTAAGGTAGCTCAACCCATGGGTGGGCGTAGGGTCAGAGACGTGGTTATAATTTTGAGTTTTTGAGTTTTAAAATCTAGAAAATATAGCTTATTAAAATCTTAATAAATGATTTATATATACTAAGTGAATTTGTAAACACAAATACGAAATTTGAGTCAAAGCTACTAGATTCTTTCTTAAAGATGGTGATATACACAGTCAAAATCATATATATCATTGGGCCAAATTTTATCTATATTATTACCATAGTTGTAAAATTATTGTACAAGTGATTATGATATTAGTCTTGTATTAGGAAAATGTACTAAAATTGTATTAGGAAAAGATAGATTTATTTTCCATATTTAGAGATTGTATAGCATGTATATATACCTCTTCATTAATGAAAATAATCAATGAATTATTTCTTTCATGGTATCAGCAGTCTAAAGTAAATTTTTCCTTCTCCAAAATCCCTCATTCCACCGCCCTACTTGCCATTGGCCATCGGCCAACCTCCTCATCCAATTTTTTTTCTCTTCCAAAAGTCCCTAATTCTTCTCTTGTTCTTTCCTCATGTCTTTCTCAAAGAACATGTTTCATCTTGTTCTTAAAGTCTCCAACATCAAGAACCACATCTCTATCGTTCTTGAGATGGAAAACATTCAATACGCGACGTAGGCATAATTATGTAAAGTTCACACATGCTCGCATCAAGTCCTCCATCACATCATCCCCTTGGTAACAAGCAATGAGAAAGTGCCTACCACCGAGAATGACCATGCGTTATGGACAACTCTTGATGCTACAGTTCTCTAGTGGATTTATTCCACTGTCTCTACAGACCTCTTGCAAATGATTATTGAGCTCGACACCACGACGATGGAAACTTGGAATAGGGTGCGTAATATATTCCAAAATAACAAAAATTCTCGTGTTGTCACTCTTGAGCAGGAATTTTCCGAATGTCTCAGTCTATTGTAAAAGGATGAAGAAATTGACTAATCAACTCAAGAACGTTGGTGCGCCCGTCACCAATGATCGTCTTATTCAGATGGTTGCAGCCATATATAAGGCTTATAATGGCATTGTGACGCTTCTTCATCAAAGTAATAATCTTTCATCATTCTACCAGGTATGTTCCATGCTCACATTAGAAGAGGCCGACTTGGCTAAAAAGGGGGCTACTATAGCTAATTTCGTCATGATGATGGCCACATCCGATAACACTCACTCGTTCTCGGATAATTCTAGTCAAAACCATAACAACGGTGGCGACAAAAAAGGTCAAAATCAGAAAAATAGTGGCAAGAACCTCGACGACAGTGGCAGTGGTCGGAATAGTGGCAGACGTGGTGGTAGTGGTCCGGCTGGGCCGCATCACCACTGGCCGCATCCTTGGGCCAACTGGCCGTGGGGCTGGGCCAGTGACCTAATGTGCCCTTCCAGCCTTATCCAACAAACTAGGCTAGTTTCCAGAATTTTTAAAGGCCCAGTTTTCCGAATTCACATGCCAAACAGACTGTTGGACCTTGGCAGCAGGATGGCCTGCTTTGGCCTAGGTCTCAGCAGACCTTCGCTACTGCGGGCCCAGCAGCAGTTCCGACACATACGGATATCAAAGTCGTGATGTATACACTTGGATTAAATTCTCCGGATGCAAATTGGTACATGGACACATGATTCATTTCTCATATGACGTCCGCACAAGGTAATCTATCGTCTTATTTCAATTTGAGCAATAATCGTGGAATAATTATTGGTAATGACAATTCAATTCCAATTCGTGGTTATGGTCACACAAATTTGCCCCCTCCACATCCACTTCTCGTCCTAAAAAATGTCCTTCATGCCCCTCACTTAATTAAAAATTTGGTGTCTATCTTTAAATTCACGACTGATAATTTGGTTTATGTTAACTTTGACCCTTTTGGATTTTCTGTGAAGGATTACACGACAGTGATACCTCTAATGAGATGTAATAGTCAGAGAGAGTTTTATCCAATCACCACCACCCATCATTTTCACGAGTCAAGCCACACCTTCAACATTTGTCGCTCTTGCTCCTTCTTTGTGGCATGCACGCTTGGGTCATCCGGATCGTCTATTATTTATTCTCTTAAAAATAAGAATTTTATTGATTGTAAAAGTATGCGTAGTACTCATTCGTACCCAATTCGAGCGAAAAATTAAAAACATTTAATGTGATAATGGTAGGAAATTGATAATATGCCATTTCGGGAATTTTGTGACACTCATGGCATATCTTTTTCAGTTTTTTTGTCCTCATAGTCTTCACAAAATGGGAAGGCCGAAAGAAAAATTCATACCATTAATAATATTGTCCGAACCTTACTAGATCATGCTTTCTTACCTCCGTCTTTTTGACATTATGCATTACAAATGACTACATACCTTCTTGACATACTCCATAACAAAAGTTTAGCATATTAATTACCCCTAAAAAAATTATAATAACGATGCCTCATATTTTCATCTTAGGGTGTTTGTGATATCCACTTTTCATGTCCACTACAATTAACAAACTTCAAGCTCGTTCTACCGCTTGTGTATTTTTGGGTTATCCGTATAATAATTGTGGTTACAAATATTTTAATTTATCTGCTAATAAAATCATAATTAGTCGCCACGTCATTTTTTATGAAACTCAATTTTCGTTTGCTAAATTGTCTAATTCTGGGTCTAGTTCTTATAATTTTTTGAATGATGTGCTCTCATCGTATATTCTCTAATAGTGGGCCCAGCGTGCAGTGCTCTACCATTGCAGCCCACAGAGTCGATACTGATTCGAACTGATCTAGTTTGGGTTCACGGTCGTGAGCCACTTCCTGCGGCGATTTTACAACACCGGCCCATCTGGCCACGAGCCTGCGTTTTTATAAGCGATGCGGGCGCCCTGCTTTTTTGGTGTAGCTGTCACTCGTAATGAAAGTAGTCTATTTTTATCACAAAGGAAATATGCGGCTGAGATTATTGAGAGGGATGACATGTCATCTTGTAAGTCCACTTCTACTCCGGTTGATACCAAATCGAAGCTGAGTGCTACTTCTAGCACATCATATGAGGATCTCACTCACTATCGTAGTCTTACAGGGGTTCTTCAGTATATTACTTTCACGAGACCCGATATTACTTTTGCAGTGCAGCATGTGTGTTTATTTATGCATGATCAGGAGGCGAGCACGTGCGTCTTCAACGCGTTATACGGTACATCGTATCACTTGATTATGACTTGCATTTATATTCATCCTCTGTCTCTACTCTCGTTCTTATACAGATCCTGATTGGGGTGAATATCCAGATACCAGACGTTCGACTTTTGGTTATTGTATTTTTCTTGGTGATAACTTGGTCTCGTGCTCATCAAAACTCCTGGCTACTTTATCGTAATCCAGTGCGGAGATCGAGTATCGTTGGTTTCTAAGTCATGTTGGCTACATAATCTTCTATTAGAGCTTTACTTTCCTATTCAGAAAGCTACCTTGGTCTAATGTGATAATGTTAGTGCAGTCTATCTCTCTGTGAATCCGGTCCAACATCAGCGCACTAAACATATCGAGATGGATATTCACTTTGTTCTAGAAACTTGCATGTCCCTTCGCGATATCAAAATGCTGACATTTTACTAAGGGTCTTTCCTTGGTTTTGTTTGAAAATATTAGGGATAGTCTCAGCACGACGACCGCCCGCTATGACTGCGGGGTGTGAAAGATGGTGATATACACGGTCAAATCGTGTATATCATTGGGCAGAATTTTATTTATATTATTACCATAGTTGTAAAATTATTGTACAATTATAATTATGGTAATAGTCTTGTATTAGAAAAATGTATTAGAATTGTATTAGAAAAAGATAGATTTATTCTCGTAGTCGAAGCTCTAGCTCCGCCCTAGGTAGGATAGTAGGAGATGGGGGCTTCGGGGGTGGGAGAAAACAATGAGGCTGAATTTTTTCTCCTAAATAAATATTTTTCAAAATATTTTGACTAATTAAATATAAAAAAATTAAAAATTAAAAATTAAAAATATTCCAAAACCCCATTAAAGTAAAATGCAATGTATTTGGCTGAAGTTGCTTGTCATAGTACCATCCCTTCTTTTTCTTCGGGATAAAGAGGAGATCACTAGCAACTTTAATCGGTTTCCTTTTCAAAAAAATGAATCTTTTCCAAGTCAGAAACGTCGCAGCGTTCAAGGACAAAAACAACGTGCCTCAAAACCGGTGCTGGAAAAACTTCCCCTTTTTCCATTGCCATTGTATCAATGAACAAAAACAAACAAGGACAATTCCGTCATTCCGTATCTTTATTACTCCCTCTGTCTATATTTATTTGTTCATGTTTAACTTAGACACTCTTCTTAACATACTCTCTCCGTCTAAATTATATAATATAGTTTACTAAACAATAAAATTTAATAAATAAAGATTTAAAAAAAAAAATTATAATCTAAAATAAATCAAAGATATTTATGTAGTCAAATATAATCTCGTTAAATGTAAAAAATAAAATTTAAAATAAAGTTGTTGTCAAATAAAAAAATATGTCGGTTTTTTAGATGACTAAAAATGAATAAATTGAGATAAAAAATGTTGGAAATTTTCCTTTGGTAGAGGTTGGGTCCGCCCATCTTCAATGACTTAAACATCATGGTTCCACATGTTGGAGAACCTGGTTCTTTACACGTGGTTAATCTACTAAGTGAGTAGATGACCGTAGGGCCAAAAATCGTCAAATTCCATTGAGAAATGGAAGAGATATTGGTCCGCGAAGTAAGATGTTTGAGACATGGAAGGGTGGTGTGGGACAAATCTACCACATCGGTAGGAAAATGAAGAATTGTTCATGTTATAAGTCTCTAAACTGAATAAGGGATTGAGACCCCAATGGGTAACCCATGTGTTTGAAGGAGGGAGGACCTAGGTGTGCTTGGGTTCAAGACTAGGCCCACACGCGCGCAGCCACCACCCACCTGCCTGGGTCGGGTCGTGGGCTTATTCTAACATTATCTTTTTGGACCCCAGATTTTATTTCTTTCGGAGCCGCGACGCTAAATGTCCAGTGAGCTCCCAGCTACGGTAAAGTCAGAGTTTAATGTCATTAAGGGGTTCGAAACGTTGGGCACTTATTCCTGAACGTTTTGGCTCTTCATTGTGCCTCTTAAACAACCCTTTTAATAGTCATTACACCAATTAACACCCCCCCATCCTTAAACTATATAACAAGACCTTATTTCAGATTTGAGAGGAGATATGATATACAATATATACACAATGAACATAAGAGAAATACTCTCTACACTTTGATGATTTCAGACTTGATGAAATCTCTTCCTTTCTTGCAATCTTACACACTCAAAGATCCTTCTAATCTAGAAAACATTTGAGTTTTCTTTGCTCATTTGTTTGATTGCTGTTTTATCTTGGGAGATAAGTTGTCATTACACCGTTGAAAGGATATACGGGACAATATTATCTTAAGGATAGATCAAGAATTTGGTCGACTCAGCAAGCCAATTATCTTTTTATATTTCCAGATTCTAAACATATTGTTATTATTGTTCTCGAGAACTGCTGCGGTTTCAATGAGGATCTCAAGATTTAAAGGAGGAGCAAATCACAGAAGATCAAGATCATCAACACTTATTGATGTTGGCTGGTGATGTTATCTTGGCTTATTATATTGTAATTGTAATTGATTATCATTTCTAAGCACTAGTGATAGTTGTACACTATTCCCTACATCCACTAACTCACAAAAAATAATAAATAAAATAATAATTTTACTATATATATCTCCTTAGTTATTTTTAATTATCAATGTTGGAAAATGTATTGAAGTACTTAATAATAAGAGTAAATATGATATAAATGTAGATATTTCTTGTTTTTTAAAAATTAGATAAGTAAAAATAGATATTTATTTTTAGTACAGTGAACAAATAAGAATAAATTAAAGAATTTGTGAAAATTTTAATGTATTTTTATACCCAAATTTGTATTTCTCCTTGAAAGTATGTAATTCAAACGAACCGTTGTCGTAATAGTGAATCTACTACACTTGCCTCTATATCTATATAAACACCCCCAACTACCTTCAATTTGCCACACAACATAACACAACCACAGTCAACATTAAATTAGCCATGTCTTCTTCTTCAACAACAAAAACTTTACTTTCACTCTCTCTCCTTTTTACCCTTTGTGTTCTCTCACAAGCCACCTACTCTGGTATGATTTTAACCCTAGTTAACAACTGTCCTTACACCATCTGGCCAGCGATTCAACCCAATGCTGGACACCCCGTACTTGAAGGCGGTGGCTTTACCCTTCAGCCACTCACCCATCGTTCTTTTGCGGCACCAACTGCTCACTGGTCCGGCCGAGTTTGGGCTAGAACTGGATGCACTTACCAACACGATAAGTTCTACTGCGCCACTGGTGACTGCGGAGGCCGTATAGAGTGCAGTGGACTTGGTGGGACCGCTCCTGCAACGTTGGCGCAGTTTGTTCTACACCATGGACATGCTGATTTCTCATCTTATAGTGTTAGCCTTGTGGATGGGTTCAATATTCCTCTTACTGTAACCCCACATGAAGGTAATGTTAGACTTCAATATAAGTACTTGCTTGGTTCCATTTTATGTAGCACTGCTTTTTATATTTCTAACAGTTACATATTATCCTTCAACCTTCGTAGTCATATTTTTGTATAGCAACAAAATTATCATGACATGTATAGTGCCAAAATATCATTTGTTTTTTTACCTGATATCAGAATTAGATTCATTCCATTTTTTTATTCACGGTGTTGGACCTCAAATTATATTATACACGTTTCAGTTAACAAATTTTAAATGTACGGAGAGAGTATTAAGAGTGTCATATCGGATATGGAATGAGAAATGATATGAGCTATAAATAATAGAGAAATAAGCTATACATATTTATTTGATTATAAAGATCTTATTTAAAGGTAAAATATATATTTTAAAATTAAATTATTACTAGTTATAAAAGTAACTTTTTCATTTAGTAAAAAAGAAAGATACATACGATGGAACAGAGTAGATTTGTCAGTATCTCTTCAAACAGTATACGCGTGTAATGTATATCTTTAACATAAATTATTTTCTGTCTTAAATCATTTCTTCTTACTTTGTATTATTCTGTTTTTATAACAGGTAAAGGGCAGTGTCCAGTCGTTGGTTGCAAGGCTAATCTGTTGGAAAGTTGTCCTGCAGTTTTGCAGTTTAGGTCACATGGTGGTCATGGCCCTGTTGTTGGCTGTAAGAGTGGTTGTGAAGCTTATAAAACGGATGAACTTTGTTGTAGGAATCATTATAATAATCCACAGACTTGCAAGCCATCAAGTTACTCACAGTTCTTTAAGCATGCTTGCCCTGCTACTTTCACATATGCTCATGATAGCCCTTCGCTTATGCACGAGTGCTCGTCTCCGCGTGAACTAAAGGTCATTTTCTGCCACTAAAATGGAGAAAAATTGACCTTATTATGATGGGAAGTTGAAGAAAGATAAGGGTTGATGAGAGGCAAGAGAAATTAGTGTCAACTATTAGTGTGTATTAGTATTAGGTTAGGGGGTCGGAGGGTGTTTGTATGGGATTTGAAATTGTGAGGTTATAATGTGATGTTGTTCCAAGTTTGTTTCATTAGTGTTTGGATTAGAGGAAGAAGTTTTCTTGTGTGGTTTATAAAGTTAAATTCGTAGTGCACGAAATTTCTTATAAATTTGCTGCTTTTCATTTTAACTTGTGTGACATAATTTAATTTTTTATCATGAAGCTTTTAAAAAGGTAAAAGACAGATTGATCCTTAAACTATACTTTGAAATTTTGATATCACACTTAACATAATAACATCAAGTCTAAATCATTTAAGATTTGTTTTCTAATTAGAAATATGTTTCACTCTTTTTAAGAGCTAAAATAAAATAACATAAACTGAAATATTGTTTTGTTTTTAAAGTATCAAGAGATTGATTATTATCTTCCAATTGCCAAAATAGAAATGCCAGCTAGTAACTCATGCTACATTGGGATATATTTTGATTTCCTAAGATGAATAAATTAATACTCCTTCCTAATAAATTGTGTTACGTATTATTTTTTATTTTATTTCAAATAAGTGGTGTTTTAGAATTTTAAAAATAAATTGATTCTATTTTTTAAAAATTATTCTTATTTACATAATTAAGAATTATTAAAAATACTATTTATTATGGAACGAAGGGAATGATGGTTTAAAAGAATGGAGAAGTCCTTTGGTGAAGATGAATACTGATACGAAAAAGACACATGTAACACATTAACATGATCTATATCATCATTTTTCTCACGAATAAAATGTATATCCATCTCAATGTGTTTGGATCGCTGATGCTGAACCGAATTATGAGATAAGTATATATATCACAGATATATTATCACAATACACCATAGACTCCTTACTCAATGGACACTGAAGCTCCAAAAGAAGATTTCGGAGCCAACAGATCTCAGCAAAACATTTGCAACGCCTCTATATTTTGTTTCTTCACTCGATCGAGACAGGGTGACTTGTCTCTTGGCGGACCACGAAATGAGATTATCTCCCAAAAAACACACAATAGCCGGAGGTGGAGCATTGCGTGTCTGGACAACTTGCCCAATCGGCGTCCGTATATGATAACAACACGGTCGGTGCATAGGGTAGAGTTGAAATCCATAATCAAATGTGCTTTTAACGTATCAGATGATAGGTTTAATAGTTGTAAAATGAGGCTCCCTAGGGGCATACATAAACAAACACACCTGTTGAACATCATAAACAATATGAGGCCTGATGAGAGTAAGATACTGAAGTGCACCTGCAAGACTCCTATAAAGAGTGGGATCGGACACTGGATCACCGTCAACAGCACTGAGCTTCGATTTTGAGTCAACTGGAGTAGACATTATCTTGCAGTTCGCCATTTTAGCACTGTACACAATTTCTTCTGCATACTTATGTTGACACATGAACATAGTATCTGCAGATCTAGTCACAGATATCCCCAAGAAATAGCTTAACTTCCCCAAGTCAATCATAGCAAATTCAGATTTTAGCATAGCAATGATCTCATATTTCAACACATCAGACGAGGCAGTGAGAACAATATCATCCACATATAATAATAAGTATGCAATGTTACTACCTCGATGAAATATAAAGAGAGAAGCATCACACTTGCTGTATACAAATCCAATCTGCATAATGTAGTGGGAAAAACAGTCATATCATACTTTGGGGCCTGTTTCAAACCATATAGTGACTTACATAGACAAAATACTTAATGAGGAGCCTTTGGATGGACAAAGTCTGGTGGCTGGTGCATGTAAACAGTTTCTTTCAAGTCCCCATGTAAAAATGAATTCTTCACATCAAGCTGATAAATCGACTAATGCTTACCCATAACAATGCCCACAACTGTGCGAATGGTAGCTAGTTTAACAACCGGACTAAACGTCTCACGACAGTCAATGCACTCATGTCGATTAGTACCACTAGACACAAGTCTCGCCTTATATATATATATATATATTTTTTTTTTTGATAACCCAGATTTCCAGGCTTGCGCCTGACTAATTCACTGGTATTACCCAGACGTCCTGGAGGTAATAGCACCGGTCCTTCAACATTATCACCAGGTAAATCGCGGGATGTGCTCCTGTGGCCAAGTTGCTGGGAGCGTACAACTGATCAATGAGACAAGGTTCAATTCCCCAACATGCAGAATTTTTTCGTGCTTGCGGGGAATTGAACCCACGATGTCCATGCCAGAGTGCCTTATAGCGTCCAGACTTTTGCCACTAGACTATGCCCCGGAGGACAAAACTAAGGTAGGGTAAACTTTTTAAAGTGACTTGTTCCACCGCAGTACGACCCCATACCCCAGAAAATCCACCCCGGCTGACCCTACGGATTAGTATACACCGTTTTGGCCTTCCACTAATTGAGGGATTTTTTTGGGGGAACAAAGTTCCACTCTCGCTGGTCAGGGGAATCGAACACGAGACCCCAGGCAACATATCCTAAAGAAATGGCCACTGGGCCACTCTCGCTGGATAAAACTAAGGTAGGGTAAACTTTTTTTAAAGTGACTTGTTCCACCGCAGTACGACCCCATACCCCAAAAATCCCACCTCGGCTGACCCTACAGATTAGTATACACCGCTTTGACCTTCTACTAGTGGAGAAATTTTTTTTGGGGAACAAAGTTCCACTCTCGCTGGTCAGGAAAATCAAACACGAGACCCAAGGCAGCAATATCCTAAAGAAATGGCCACTGGTCCACTCTCGCTGGATCAAGTCTCGCCTTATATTGCTCAAGGTCACCGTTGTCTTTGAATTTGTGACGAAATAGCCACATGCATCGAATCACATTCACTCCATCCATTCTAGGAACCAAATCCCAAGTGTGATGTTTTGTTAAAGCATTAAATTCTTCACGCATGACCGTATTACAATTCGGGTCAACTTTAGCTAATTTTATGTTTTTGGAAATTGGGGATATGATTTGTGGGGAAAGGTTAAAATGGATTTTGGGTTTGAAAATCTCGTGTTGTGCACGGGTTTCCATACGATGCGTGGGGTCAGGGGCAGTTTGGGTATTCTGGATTGGTGTTGCATCAGTGGTATTTGAAGCAGTGACGGTGGTGGGTGGTTGTTGGGGAAGGTCGGCGGGGTAGGGGATATAACCGGTGGTTGCTGGTGACCAGAAAAGTTGGGCGGGGGTAGAGATCTAGTCAGATCGAGTGGATGAAGGTGACTCGATGTTGGGTCCGGTGATGGTAATTGGTTGGAAAGGGCATCACGGGGTTGTGATGGGTTTGGGTACTGGTATTGTGACGTGTTCGGGGGCCTAGTATGGTGACGAGGCTAGTTTAGGTGACTGGAGTGACGGTGGCAGGTGGTAACACAGAGGTTGTCGGTTGGGTTTACCGGTGGGTGGGAGAGATAATGAGACCTCTGATCGATTGCCGGTGGTGGCAGTAGCAACCGGCAGTGACCGAGAGTAGTCTGACAGAATGTCGGTGGTGGCAATGGCATTTGGAAGTGACTGAGATATGGTGGATGTGGTGGTGGTACGATGGAGTTCGGTAAGTATGACGAGGGAGGTGTCAGACTCATCTGAAAAAGTATAGTCCGTGTTTCAGAATTTTTAGATGTTTGTAAAAGGGAAAATTGTCTTGTCCAACGTGACGTGATGAAAGACGTGGATTTGATGAGTGAACAATTCATAGCATAAGTAGTCCCTATGATTAGACGGGAAGCCTACGAAGATACTTGGAGTGGTGCAAGATGCTAATTTATGAGTGGCACCGGAGGCAAGATTTGGCTAGCAAAGGCAACCGAAGATCCGAATGTGATCATAGGAGGGGATCTGTCGGTATAAAATTTCAGTGGGGGTCATGTTATGGAGGGTACTGGTATGAAAAATATTAAGGATGTATTCTACCATTTTGTCCGCATAGACCCAGAAGGAAGGAGAGAGAGATGCATGAAAAAGGATAGTACGAACCATGTTATTGACAATTCAGATGATTCATTCGACTTTACCATTTTGGGGGAGGTGTGGGGACACGAAAACCAAAAAACTATATCATTATTTTTGCAAAATATGTGAAACGTGGAATTATTAAACTCACGATCATTATCACATTGGAATCATTTGATGGCTTTTTCAAATTCTGTTTTAATAAAAATATGAAACTAAAAAAACTTGACAAAAACTTCAGACTTAAATTTTAGTGGGTAAATTCAAATAAAGTGAGAGTAATCATCTAATAAGACTAGATAATATTTATGACATAGTGAGTTAGTAATGTGAGATGTCCATAAATCAGCATGAATAATATCAAATGGAGAAAACGTAACACCGGAAGATGACTGAAACATAAGGCAAACATGTTTGCCTAAAGGGCAAGAAAAACAATGTTGGACAAGTTTCTCATTATTACATCGAATAAAATTATTGCGTCTAAGAAAATTCAAAATAGGAGCTCCTAGGTGTCCAAGTTTATAATGCCAAATGACAGAGAAATGACAACGAGAGCGGGATCTGGCAGCGGAGGTGGATGAGAATGAATAGAAGTCCTCTATAATATTGCATCTCGTAAGGGGTGTCCCCGTAAGCAGATCATTCATAAAAAAACCAATGGGGTCAAACTCAACAAACACATAATTGTTATGAGTGAATTTCCTAACAAATATTAATTTTTAATGATGTTGGGAGCGTAAAGGACGTTATTTAGGGAGAAGGGTGGGTGATGTGGTTGGGTGTAGGTGGTAACGTAACCATGAATCGGAATGCAATGACCATTGTCAACCGTAATAAATTGGGGATACTTTAAACGAAATAGTTGGGAGAGATTACCGGAGGATCGGGTGAGGTGAGAAGTGGCTCCCGTATCCATGTACTAATTTTCATCGGGCTGCTGCATATTTAAAGAGCTGAAGGCCTGGCCCAAATCGGTTGGGCCGGACATGCGAAAGCATTCTTTGGGACATGCCGAGTGGGCTCTTTGGGATGATCTGGCGATCTTGAGCGCCGGGCGTGGATCGTATCGCCCAATATACTGGGCTGCCATGATCCAGGAAACTGGGTTGAGGCTTGCTGGATCGGGTAAGAAGTCGCGACCCAGGCTTCTGGATTGGGCCACTGCTCGGCCGCCCAAAGTGGCGTGTTCTTTTGGCCGGTGCCGCTCTTGAGCTGGCGCCGTAACGCCCTTTCCGTGGCCTCTCGGCCGATCGCGTCGCCCTTCTGCATCGATTGTTGTCGTGGCCTCTGCCACCCCTGCCTATGTTCCGGGGTTGTTGATTGTCCTACGACGGTGTTGCTCGTCGTGGTAATTTCAACTGCTAACACCTTGTGATTATGTTCGTCCTGCTTGGCTCGTCGGGTTTCTTCCAAAAATTATTGTGAACGACCTCTGTTGAAGCTCGGCAGTGGGTCGACTTGTTTAATCATAGTTGTCAGAGTATCGTATTCGCACTTCAAAACTTAATTGTAGGATCATTTTTGTTTCAGAAATTGGTGTCCCCGCGTTGGATAATTTGTCCGCAACGAGTCGAGACACCGGTTTTCATAATCGTATGAAGCAAGTCTTTAGAGATGGTGCCATAAATCCATTGTTTGACGGTAACGTCAAGGCGACGCCATGTCGTGTCTGCAACATCAGTAGGGTGAGGGAAAAAGTCGTCAATATGGTCAAGCACGTTATACGAGCATGCGCGAATATAAAAGAGTTCAACCCACGAAGAATATTGACCATCGTTTTATCAACAACTAAGGGAATACAATTCTTGATATTAGTGACGACGAAGGCCGGATGGAAGAAGTGGTGGAGGGCGGGGGCTATGATGAATGTGGAGGCGACAACCTTAGGAGAGGTAAGAGTAGCCATGGTAGTCACAAAAATTGGACAAAGACAAAAGGTTAGAGGTGTCGTCGGCCGAAGTTGGGGCGAGGGGGGGGGGGGGGGAGAAGAAAATAGGGTTTAGGTATTTTTAGGGTTTGAATATTGATATCATGTAAGATTGTATTAATCTCCTTTTATGAGTCTTTCTCATTAATACAAATATATAGTGTGTGTACAATGTTGAATCATAATACAATAAGGATTCTATACTTATAATAATTATATATTACTAATAATTACAAAATATATGATGAATATATTCTAATATTCACTAATATTTGGAACTTACAATTAGTATCTCTTTTCCATAATGTGATTTATGATATTATCCCGAAGTAGTCCCATTTAAACTTTTGACAGGATGATACTCTTTGTTATTTGACTCATATTGGTTTGGTACCCTCTTAAAATATTTATTAAGAAATTTTACTACATCAACTTTATTACATGCTTTGAAAATCTATTTTTGACTATTAATACTAGGTATTTAACGATATGAATAATTTTAAAGAAAATAAAATCTCTCTTGATTTTTAAATGAACAAGCAAAAAGAAAAAAATCTAAATTTGTTAGTATAAGAACCAAGTAAAAGAAATAGAGAGAGAATTAGCTCATTGTACTTAAATTTCTTGAAATACATTAATTGATAAAAATAGTAGTAATTTATTATTATAAATTAAAAATTAAAAATACAAAAATTATATTATCGAATATATATATATATATATATATATATATATATATATATATATATATATACACACACACACACACACACAATAATAACATACCCAGTGAAATCCCACAACATGGGGTCTGGGGAGGGTAGAGTATACGCAGACCTTACATGTACCTTGGTAGGTAGAGCGACTGTTTTCGAGAGACTCTCGGCTCAAGACAAAGCATAAGCAAAGCAAGATAAATGGTCAGACCCGGTCAATAAGCAGTATGAAAATCCTGGTATCAAAAGCGAATAAGTCATGATAACGCATTTTGAAAAAGTAAACAGTAACTAGTGCAGGTAAATAAGTTAAACAAAGTACACTAAATGACACATAACAGCAGAATCAAACTACATGGGAATATAAAGCAGTAATGCGTCTATTAGTATGATAAGCTAAACATGCCTACAATAATAACACTACAACTACCAATTTGCAAGCGTAAGTAGGACTACACTCGACTACCTACTACCCTAATTTGTGTCTTCCACAACCCCTATCTAAAGTCATGTCCTCAATAAGGTGCATCTGTGCCATATGCAGTCTAATCACCTCTCTCTAATATTTCTTCGGTCTACCTCTACCCCTCATGAACCCGTCCATAACCAACCTTTCACACCTCTGCACTGAAATATTTGTGTCTCTCCTCTTCAGATGCTCAAACTATTTCAACCTCGCTTCCCGCATCTTATCTTCCACCGAGGTTACTCTCACTCTGTTCCGGATATCATCATTTCTAATCATATTCATCCTTATATGTCCACACATCCATCTCTAACATAAAATAGTAGTAATACGGAAGTAGTACTCAATTCGAAAAGGTGGATCTATAAAATAAAATAAAAACTCGTATCTTGTTCAAATTATAACATTGGATACCACCTTCCACTGTCCTGTAAAAGGGTACGTTCAAAGTTCAAAAACTTTGGACTTATTCAATTTTTTATTCAAAGAAAATCAAACGTGACCAGTAGAAGACACGGATCTCGGAACACATCTCATACAAGCTTGTGTGGACTGTTTTCTGAGTTCCTCACATATGACGCATTCGCTTTTTTTATTTTTCGTTCCCTATTTAATATTTTATTAGAATCGATTAAATTTGAATTTGCATTAAGAAATCCCATATCTGCAGTTAAATATTTCCTACAAAAATGACTTTATAACTAAGTTTTTTTATTTATTGAAGACTTTTAATTAAGAATGAAAAAATACTTATCACACCACCCGCACCAGTTGATACACACTCATAGAGGTGAGCATAAAATTTGAACAAACCAAAAATTCCAACCGAAAACCGAACTTTTTAGATATTTTGTTTAGATTTTTGGATTATGATTTGACTTTAGATTTTATTTTTAAAATTTATGAATTTTGAATTGGATATCAGATTTAGTATTACGAATTTTCGGATTCGAAAGTCCAAAAATTTATGCATTATACTCAGCCTACTCATATCACTTGTGTCCAATATTAATAACTCTGATTTCCAAAGGTCAAATAAATTAGTACCATACAGTTCTATCATTATAGTATTAAATCTAATATCGAATTACACAGCATGGGTGGTCACATTCATTGTTAACCGTAGAAAATTATACGTTCTAAGGAGTAAATTATTAAGTGAATAGAGACTGTTAATTGTTATGACATGTCTTAAAGGTTCAAAAGTCAAAATTGAAAATCTGAAATATCCAAATCGATTAATTCAAAATTAAATTTAAAATATTTTATCTAATCCGAACTTCTTTGAATTGAATTTAGATTATAATTTCTTCAATTAAAAAACAGAATATCCAAATTAGAAATGGTGGCCGACCATTCCGCCCCACCACACCCCGCTTATAAAAAAACAGACCGGCTCGAATCGGACAGGTCAGTCCCGCCCGACCCGACCCCGCCAGGCCTCGATCCCGCCCCAATCCCGCCTCAGCTGCGAGAAAATAGTTGTCCAACGGCCATTTTACATTTTGGCCGTTGGACAACGGCCATTTTAGGCCTCCCCTCCCCAACCCCCCTACCCTCTTTATATTTATTTTTAACCCCTAAGTTATTATATTTACACTTTAACCCAATTTTTCAACTATAAATACCTCATTCCTCTTCTTATTATTTTCACAAATCTTTCTACTCTCTAATTTCTCAATCAATTATCAATCAATCTCTATATAACATTGTCTACATATTCAATCTATTTATTAATTTGAGAATTGAGAGTGAAGTTGACAACTAGCTTGAGGATTATTCCAAATTAATTTTTTTATATTCAATCCGACAGTGCGAACGCACCCCGCTACAAAATCCAAACAGAATATGTCTTCCCCCGGCCCCACCTATTTTTCCTTAAAAAGTTTTTTCTCGACATGTTTTTCTTTTCTCTCCCATTTCTCAACTTTGGGTCAAGAATATCTCATCTGTTTTCACGTATCCCCAGCGTTTGCCCCTTATCTAGTGTACTCTTTTTCTTTTCTTTTTTACAAATATCTTTTTCCTTTTTTGCTCCAAAAATGTGGATAACTAATTGTGTTACTAAAACTTCACCACTTAATTAAAGAGACATTGACGTTCGTTTGGGTAACTCAATTGGTTTCAAGGAAATATTTAGAGCAATGACCAAGGATTGAATTCCGTCAGCGGCAGTGTGAGGGTTTCTTCTTGAAATAAAGGAGGACCCCTTGTGCGCAGCGTAGTACTGATCTAACATTTGAAATCAATTAAGTCACCATGATTTATCTTATTCACAGACCTGTCGGACCGGGGTGTGAGGCTCCTGGGATGGGAGATTCCACCTTTTGGAGCAATTAAAGAGACATTGACATCGTATAGAGATATAATTACTATAAAAATTGAGGGAAATAAGAAGTGGAAAAAATAGTTATTCCGTCGTCCTAAATTAACAATTAAATTAGTTAAAAAAGATTACAATAATCAAGTATAATCCTACAAGTAGGGGTCTAGAGAGGAAAAAAATGCACACAAATCATACCTATATCTTTGTGGTGATAGAGAATATGTTTCCGATAAACCCTCACCTCAAGAGAGATGTAACCGACGCAAGAAAGTAAGTACAAAAAAAGAGACAACAAAATAGTTATGTCCAAATAGGTGCAACAACAGATATCGAAACATATAGGCGAAAAAGAAACTACACGATACCAAAATGATACTACTAAAAGTATAGAAACAAGCTATCTACTAACCTTCTACTCTAATAGTCGATTTACATATCTTCTTATCTAATGGCATGTCTTAAGTCAACTGATGAGGATACTCTACCTCTCATAATTCCTGTTTTAGCCAACCTCTCACACCTCATCACTGACGCATCCTCGGACCTCCTCTTCACATGTCCGAACCATTTCAGTCTCGCTTCATTTGTCTTGTCTGCCACATAGGCCACTCCCACTTATCCCGTATAACTTCGTTCTTAATCACATCTCTCCTAATATGCGCACACATCCATATGAGCATCCTCATCTTCATTACCTTCATCTTCAAAATATGGACATTTTTTATTGATCAACACTCCGCCCCTATAATAGTGTTGTTCTAACCACCACTCTATAAAACTTACCTTTAAACGTTGGTGATACATTTTAATTTTACACTACCCCAGATGCGAGCCTTTATTTTACCCACCCACCTCAATACGGTGTGCGATATCATCTTCAATCGTGCTGTTATCTTGAATTATGCAACCTGATACTTGAAGTTGTCTGTCTTGGGTATAACTAGTGCATCAATATTCACTTCCACCCCAAACTCATGTGTCACGTCACTGAAATTGTACTTCATGCACTCCATCTTGGTCCTGCTTAACCCAAAACCTTTCGAATCTAGGGCCTCTCTCTAAATTTCCAACCTATCATTAACTGCATCGCGTGCCTCGTTAATTAATATTATGTCATATTCGAATAAATAAACCATGACGTCAATTAATATTATTTCCCTATATAGTTTCTACTTTCTAGAGCCAGATAATCTATTAAAGTTTGAAAAGGGTGAGAGTACAAAGAGAAAGTGGAGAGAAATTTACGTTTGATTAATTGGGGCAAAGCGTCAAATATGTCATTCCAAACTTCTTCCTTATATGAATGATGAAAACTTAGGTCTTATACGAGTTACGAAGACGTTAAGAAAACCCTATCAACACAAAGACAGGACAATAAATTTCAATTTTATACACAAATCTTCCAAAATAATACATTATCGTTAAATTAAATATCAATTTTTTTTCTATGTTGAATTTAGAAAAATCATTTCAACCTCATTATGATTTGGAAGAAATCAAATGCGTATGTCGATAAAACTCAACTGGGCTTCCGATTTCCAATCGTTGCCTTCAAGAAATATTCCTAAAATATGTATAATAATTATATATTATGTGTATAATTAGTGAGTATACGTTGATTATATATTTATTATACATTTATTATAAAAAATATACAATAATTATATATTTTCTATACATATGCTGTAAAGATACATATCATATATAACAATAATATATTTTCTATACGTATGATACATTTTCTATACATATACAATATTAATACATATTTTATACAATAATTATACAACTTCTATACATATGTTTGAATTAGTTGAAAAAAAGGTACAAAATGGAATTATTTTGAAAAGGCTAAAAAATATGTTTTAAGTTTCTTGGGCCATACAATGTCAATAGTTTCACCGGATGGCTAGTTGTATATTTTTCCCTTAATTTTTGCCCCCCTCCCCTCCCAAATTGGTAGTCTTTAATTTTTGTCCTTCACCAAAAAAAAAAATGATCGAAAATATCTCTAAGGTTCTGGATTCGAACCTCAGCAGATTTTAAAAAAATAAATCACAAAACAAGAGTTCATAGCAAAGTATGCTTAATCGGGCAAAAGTTATGCCTTAAAGCATAACTCAGAAGATGTTATGTATCATAAATTAGAATTATAGAAGTTATGCCTGCGAAACCTTTGCCTTGCGATTTTTTTAAAATGAACTGGGGTTCAAACCCAGAACTACAGAAGTTATGCCTTAGTCATAACTTAGAATTACAGAAGTTATGCTTTAAGACATAACTTTTGCAAAACCTCGAATCCAATTATCTAATTTTGATGCATGAATAAGGATATTTTGGCTCATTAAATGAGAAGTAGAGGTAAAAACTAACAACCACTAATTTAAGAGGTAAAAATTAAAAACCAGTCCGGAAATTGGCCAAAAAAAGGGCTCAAGTTTGATAGTTGGCAAATTGTCAGTGTGACCCAAGAATGAACGAGTGAGTGAAATGAGATTAGGGAAATTGACATGTATATATCACTGCTAATAGTTGTTGATAGGATTTTAGCTATAGATCAGACTTAGCACTATAGTCGAAATAAATTGGCAACGAATAACCTAATCTCGATTATAAAGTGAAACTAGATGAATTAACGTGCCAACAAAGGTTGTAATGGAGAAAATTATTTATACTTGTGTCGAAATGATTTTTTTTTTAAATATAAATTACAACATGTCAACAAAGGTTGAAATCGGAAGTTGACGTTCACCGCGACGAAGTATATCACATGTGTATATCTCATATATCACACAAATTTTCATGGATACACATATATACATGTTATGCAGGAGATACATGGATATGCATAAAATATATACACACATTTATTGGGAAGATATATAAATATACATGGTGATATACACAAAGATAAACCACTATAATTAGCACAACCAGACCAAAAAACATTTCAAATGAGCTCAGATTTAAATTGTAGCTTCCCAAATATGTCCAAAGCTATTGAAATGACACTCATTCAATTCTACAACACTTTTTAGATTTCAAATTTCAAATCCTAAACCTTCAAATTTCATGTTTTCCAACTTCCTTCTCTACGAACATCCACAAGAAAAAGAAGATGCAAATCCAGTAGTAAAGGAATTAGTCTGTGCTCTGTGTGTGTATGAGAGAGAGAGGGGAGGAGGAGGAGGAGGAGACACGAGGAAGTGGAGACAGTGCTTCAGATAGAGAGTGAGAAAAGATGGGGTTTTAGGAATTGGTGGTTGGCTATATATTACAACAACAATAATACATCCAGTGTAATCTAATAAGTGAGTCTCGAGATGGTAGGACGTACGCAAATCATATCCTTACTTTTGTTGGAATTGGGTATATTTTACTAGTTTATTACTCCCTCTGTCCCGATTTATATATCACAATTGAATTTCGAGACTTAACCAAATTTTCTTTGAATGGAGTTTCTTTGTATGTATTTTAAATATGTTAAGTTGTTAATTATTATAATTTTTAGTATTTTTTACGTAATTTTCACATATATTAAAGCATGTATGTTCGAATTCACGGTTAAAGTTTAAAAATTTGAATCTCGAAATTTTAATCGTGTCACCTTTTAATTTATAAATACGCTTGGTTTGACCAAATATTTTATCCCTCGTATCTTTGTTAGTTTGCCTTAAAATATCTTTCTCAAAACAAAATTCGCAACTCCTTCTCCACTCTATTTTTGCTATTCATCTTTTTCATGTACAATAATAACTTATTTATATTTTTGGAAATAACTTCAAAGCCATTTTGTCATTTTAACATAAAAATGCTTATTAACATTTGTTTATCAAACATACGAACGGCGTGTTATCCAACAGTACTTCTACTTAAATTACTAAATCAGTTTCAACACTTACGTATCAACTACTTCTAACCTATCAAACGGTAGAAATGCTGACAGCCATAATTCAACAATAATTTTAATTGCTACCTAAGAAATTACTTAAACATTTAAATGACCGGTGGAAATGTTGAAAGCCAACAACAACAACAAACAACATAATATGAGTTCTGGAGAGGGTAAAATATACATAGACTCCATCTCCACTTTAATAGGTAGAACGACTATTTTCGGGAGACTCCCGGCTCAAGACAAAGCATAATCATAAATGTTTGCCATAATATCAAATTGATATATCAGTCGTATGCTGTGATGTGACTTAAGAAAGGAATTTTAGTTGTTAGCTACTTTTTAAGAAGCAACTTTTTGGTTTTATATATGTGGTCTCTATTCTTTTACTATTCCATAAGTTGATATTTTCGACAACAAATAATATATAATTGCATTAGGAAATTACTGTAATTCTCACTATCCACTACCTGAAAATGGATATGATGACTTAAGCACTAAATTTTCTTCCATTTGAATTTTTGCTTGTATAAGATGAAACAATGCCTAGCCATGGCTTTTTCTTTGAAGATGCGGCGAAAATAATACACGTTGTCCCCCCCCCCCCCCCCCTGTTTAGAGATGGTAATTGTCACAAAACTAGGTGGACAATACATTCTCCAAACTACCACCTATTCCTATATGACATCAACTAATTAGTTTAGGCCTTATTAATTAATACACTAATAATATTGGAAACATATTTACACTATTGATGTAGTTTAATCTTTAACAGTAGACGTTACTTATCATTTTTATTAGATTATCAATTAATGTAACGTTTATCCTATAAGAAATTCTATAATTATTTTATAATGACTTGATTGAATCATATACTTTGCATGGTCATCAGGGTCGTTTCAAACATTTTGGGGCCTGTTCTAATTCATAAAAGTGGACCTTAATTGGGCTAAGACCTGCGAATTATGGGTTTTTACAGTAAATTCTGACTAATACTACTTAATAAAAAGTGAAAAAAGAGGCCCTAAATTTTTTCATTTTTCGGGGGGGGGGGGGGGGGGGGTTTTTGGTAGCACACTTCGCACGGGTCCAAAGACGGCCCTGATGGTCATCAAACTCGTAGCTGCACGCACACATGTTTGAACCTTTCCTGATTTGGATCTAAAGTCCAGTCAGCCAATCTTTTCTTCTAATGATTCCTCACATACAATAAAGAGTATCAGTTACATAGATGAATGAAAGTCATGTTAAGAGTATCACATCGGTAGTGAAATGAGAACATTGACTCCTTATATAGACCTGGACAATCCTCATCCTACAAGCTAGCTTTTGAGGTTGAGTTAGGCCCAAGATTCATTCTTTACATTGTATCAGAGCCAGACACATTCCAATTCTATGTTCACCGATGTTGGATCCCCAAATTATGTCATTCACGCTTCAGTTAAAGGAGTGTGGACGTGCGGGGGAGTGTTAAGAGTCCCACATCGGTAATGAAATGGTGTGAATCGTCAAAATCCAGTGATTATAACTGGAATATTTGTGTGTGAGATGATTTTGATGAAATGTAAAGAGATAGATATTGTGGAAGCTTTTCTGGATATTTGATTATGAAAGTTTAGCTCTACAAATGAGATGCTAGCCGTATTAATACAGAGAAATGAGAAAGAAAGTAAAAGTGACACTTAAGTCCCAAAGTTTAACTATACTACTCTAAGACATTCTAAGTAGGTGTTGGGGCAGTAGCCCCCCCCCTCCCGTGGGGAGTTACAAAGGCATTATAGTTGTTGTTGACTCCTTGGGCAGGAGCAAAGGCACTATAAGTGCCCAGAGCAGCAGTGGAGGCATTGGTTGTGCCAAAGGCAGTGGCGGTGACACTTGACGTACCAAAAATAGTGGCAGTGGCACTTGACGTGCCAAAAACAGTAGTTGGGAAGGCATTAGAAATGTCATGATCAGTGGTGACACTAGGAGTGCCAAAACAGTGGAGTTGAAGGCAGTGTTAGTGCCTTGAGTAGTGGGATTGCCTTGAGCATCAGTGGAATTTTCAGTGTTGAATTGATCTTGTCCAGTCATGTTGTTGTTGAAATAGCGAATATTATCTTAAGCTTGTGAGTAGTAATGTGTAGAACGGGAAAATAACAACAACAACTATTTGTTAGAAATCTGGAAATGATCAAGTATGAGGGTTTGCTGAGTCGACCAAATTCTTGATATATCCTTAAGATAATATTGCCCCGTATATCCTTTCAACGGTTGTAATGACAACTTATCTCCCAAGATAAAACAACAATCAAACAAATGAGCAAAGGGAACTCAAGTGTTTGCTTTGGAAGAAAGATCTTTGAGTGTTTGTGATTGCAAGAGGGGAAGACAATTTCAGAGAATTGTTGAGTGTAAGATGTCAAGTATTTTTCCAAATGAGCCTTGTGTCTCATTTTATAGTGTGTAGATGATGACCTTGCAAATGGCTAAGTAATGACCATGAATGTCATGTTAATGCCTTGAATTTGGAGTTACAATTCAGCCAAGTAATGGCTGAATTCATGAGCAAAATAATGGAGAGTAAATACTCCAAAGTCAGCCCAAGAATCAGTTTTTAATTCACCTCCAACGGATTGAAACAGTCGAGGAGCCGCGACCCTTCGGAGAGGAGCCGCGGCCCTTCCGAGAGGAGTCGCGGCCCTTCCGAGAGGAGTCGCGCCTTCGGGCCCAAAGAACTCACCGAACGTCCATTAAGTCGCGCCTTCGAGGCGCCGCGCCGATTCGAGTGAGTTACCGAATTGAAACGTCAATTAGAGCCGCGACCCTTCAAGCTCCGCGGCCCTTACATGGAGGAGTCGCGGCCCTTCTCGGTTTCGTGGTGATTTCTGATTTACTTCATCTTTACACATTATACACTTCTTCCTTCATTTACCAACGTGAGATCATTTGGTTATTTGGCCAATAACCGTCTATTACCTTACGTCTCAAACAATTCGTATACTGATGCGCGATTTATGCACATACTAACGCAAGTGCACGTATCGTGACAAGTAATATAGTCTAGGTAAGACCAAATATCGTCCTCAAGGATTGATTTTCAAGTACCGATTATCTATCCTATGGTATCTATTTGGTTAACGTAAATTGAATTGGAATTCTAACTAATAATGCAGGAAATAAACTAATTATAAAAATACTTTTATTTAAATCAGTTATGATGGATAATTAGGGCTTCCATGATCATCAACTATCCACTCTATTCAATCCTTAATACAATTAGACTGACTTCTTCTTCTACGTTAAGATAGCAGGTTTACTAATCCGTTTTATACTCCCGTTAAGGCTATATAAACACTCAACCCCAGTAGCGCTCCTTTCTACCTTTTGGTGATAAGGATGACTCTATAGGAGGATTAAGAACAAAAACCCTATTAATGCTACACAAGTAATTGAGGTATTTTCATCCCCAATTCGACCTATGTCTACCCAACTACATCATAGTCACAACCTCCTCCTTTCGGAGTTTGATTAGAAATCATATAAATAATGATAATTAATGATCAAGTAATTACCAAGCAATCAAAACAACTATTGAATAAATCTTAAATAAGTGAAGAAGAAATCAACTAATATATTAATTCATGAATAGAGTTTCAAGTGAATCACAAGTAAATCCCTAATAAAGTAATTAACTCCTAGCCATTGTCACGCTAAGAACTAATACAATCTCCATACATGAACTGAAATAAATAAAGCAAAAAGAAAGAAAAGAAAATACTCAAGAACGAGTCTCCAAGCCTTCTAGCATCCAAGGGTTATGTTGTGGAATATTTACAAGATGGATTGGTGGATGGATGGATGTAGAATGGTGAATGGTAGAATGGAAAATCAATTCTTCTAATGATGTAGAGCTTATTTATAGACCAAGAATCCTTTTGGTAAATGGTAAGGGATTATGTAAGTAGGAAAAGCTATTAGAACCATTTTAGGTAAGGGTTTTAAGGTAGGAAAAGTTATCCCTTTAGGAAGGAAAAGTTATCCCTTTAGGACTCTGAAAACATGTCAAATTCGGCCCAGAACTTCATAAATCCCGCGTCGGCCGTTCATGATCAGCGCGCTACTGAAAATCAGCAACTTTCGAACATTCGTAACATTGGCGCGCGCCGGGTGACGCTTTTTCGCGGATTCCGCTTCGTCGCCCTTTTTCGTCCGACTTGCCCGATCTCCTCTATAATTTCCGGAACTTCTTAGACTTCATTTCTTGGCCCTTTTAGTGTGCAATTCCATCTCATTTATGCTCATTTCATCTCCTTTTCGTCATTTCTCCATTTCTGACCGTTGTGACACAAAAGAAAGGAAAACGACCCTAATACTATACTAAACATAAATGAAATGAGTAAAATACTAACTAAAAATGACTCAAAGGTGTATATAAAATACACCGATCATATACGTACCAATATCTCTTCCATTAAGAAAATTTTGATCTTTGACACTACGTGTGCACGTGTGTGGAGACAAGATTTTCTACGTGTGGTGTCACGACCCGAACCCGGGCCCGTGACTGGTGCCTTACCCCGGGCACCCTAGTGATACAACATCAGAGAAAAACCAGCGGAAATAAAAACTTAAACATACAATTTAGATATGGATCAAGATAAAAGAAAATAGGCCAACCAAAACGGTTGCCTTTTCAAAGATATATAAATATAACGACATTTGAACAGTTACAATCCTTACAACCCTGCCCACAACAGTGCTACAGACCTCTAAGATTTATACAACAACTATGACAGGACAGGGCCCCGTCATACCCCTGAATGCATGCAAGAACTGCTGCACTGTGGTAACATACCAAAAGATAAGCCTCCGAAAGAACGGAGCTTCCCAATACGCTGAAATGTGATCCTAAACGCGGGGATCGACAGCCGATGTACCTCTACCTGCGGCATGAACGCAGCCCGGGCGAGGTCGAGACAACAGTACAGTATGTGAAATCAGAATATCAGAATGAAATCATAATAGTCTATATAAAGCGGGAGACATGTATGATAACCAAACTACAGTACACATATAACAGTTATATCAAGTCAGGGACTCACGCCCTCCAAGTCATTACTCAAATATAACGATGGGTCTCACGCCCATAACATCAATCATGCCCGTGGACTACATTCCTCATCACGGCGATCCATGATATGATAACACCGAAGTACACTGAACACCAAGTCTTACTCGATGCCAAAGCCGTACTAACAATACAATACAACCAAACCACGGCGACACGGCAAGGCGAAAGCCGACTACCGATACGGCGGCGTACGTGATGGCAAGTACGGTGGCTAACTACCAGTACCGCGTCAGATCACGACTTCGTCACTACACCGAACAGGGCAAGTGCGAGGTGTTATACCCGTAGTTCCCGGTATGTATGCGAGGGCGACGTACGAGAATACGACAGAAAGATTGGAAAGGAAGAAAGAGGCGATTTTTTCCACGGAAAAGTTTCCGGTTTTTGTGAAGGAAAAAGGTTCGTTAATGGGAATTGGATTCCCAGATTTGGTATTCGGACTTCCTGGAATATTAGAGAATTATGGAATTTTATTTTCGGAAATGGTCACGTGGGGCCCACGGGAGAAATTTACGGTTTTTGTGGGGCCCACTTTGTTTTCGAGATTTTGGCCATTGTGGATATTTTCGGAAGATGTTTTATTTTGGGCCAATAGGAGGGTGACACGTGTCACCCCCGCCTAGGTGGCTTGGCCGAATGGCATTTGTGCACAACACCCGGTTAGAGTCGTTTTTCGACGAAACGTTTTACATAACTTGCGAAGGGAAAATTCCGGCTATGTCTTTTCTTATTTTTGCGGATTTTTCCGAGAGACGGAACATTTTGGACCAACGAGAGGGCGGCACTTGGCACCCTCTCATCAAGGTGGGCGCGCGTGGGACGAATCGGGAGGTCAAGTGGTAGATATTTTGGTAGATATTTGTGAGGGTTTTAAGGAGTAGGGACTAGGGGGCACTTGGGCATATCTTGGCCCTACACTTGTGTAGCACTTGGCTCAATCTTGGCCATTGGTTGGCCTTGGCTTGTGCTATAAATACCCCTCTCCCTTTGATGAATTCTTCATCCTTTCCTAAATGTTTCTAAGTGTTAAATCTTCTCCCTCCCCTTAGTGTTGAGTTCGGCCAAGAGGCCTCCCCCTCTCCTAGAGGCCTTGGCCGAGGGGTACCCCCCCCCTCCTAGTAGTGTGGCCGTGGGGTACCCCCCCCCTAGCCAAGTTGTTTTCGTATAATACCCCCCTTTGTGGTGTAGAAATACTCTCTAAAGTATTGTTATAATGCCCAAATTACCTTAGCCATATACCTTGTAGTATTCTAAGGTTATACCTATACGAAAAGCCCGGAAATACTATTATACTTCCCGTCCGGCCCCAAACAGAAACCCGAGGAAAATCTCCATCGTCAGTTGGAGTATTGTGTTGAAGTTGGTTAGAACTTCTAAGGGTGGTTTAGAGCGGGTTGAGCGCTCGAGTTGAGCTAAGCGATTGCCAGATCGACTTTATACTTGGATAATTATGGGCTTATCGAGGTAAATATCTTGTCCTCTATTGTAATTGGAAATTACATGTTGTTAGAATATATAGTTAAAGTATACCATATATAGAATCAACGCGTGGTTAGTTGGCAATGTCTTTTGACTTAAGCACAAGAATCGAATCGTATTCAGATGAGACTTGTGTAGTAGTACTGTGGAGTAGAATTGTAACCGTTCGGGTTAGATGTATAACCCCCCCCTGGTTGGCTTGGTAGCCGGCCCCGCTAGAGGAGGAGATTTACGCTGTTGCGGGAGGTCTTCTTGAATTTTACGTAGAATGTTCTACGATAAGATCTTAATGTTAATAAGCGGCTGGTGGCCGTATAGGTTCAAGTACTACGTGGCGCGTTCTACTTGGCTTTAGGAGTAGCGGTTGGGAGTACTTGAGCGTTTTGCTATTAGTCGATACTGCGCGAGGTATGTGAACCTCTTCCTATCTCTTCTAGCATGATATGTGTGAACTATGTAAGCGGTAGACGTACATGTACTAAATGTATTTGATTGGTGTAAAACATAAAGTGTTATAACGGCTTTATGGGAAGTTGGTTATAACGGCTTTATGTTGGTAAGAAAATACATGTGGTTTTTTAAAAGGTAACTGATTTGAACTATAACTGGCTTGTTATGTGTTAATAAAGAACTTGAAGTATTTCAAAAGAGTTTTGAATCATTTTGAGAAGAAGTAATACTTGATTTGTTTTGAAAACTTAAGAGTTATACTAGCTTTATGGAAAGTTAGGTATAACGTCTTAAGAATGTTTCTTGATTTTGGAAATCGGAATGTGTATCGACAAACCAACTGCGGCGTTAATAAAAGGAAATGTTTTGTGATTAAGTATTATTAAAACCGAGAAACTTCCATCCGCATGAAGCTAAGATGAGACAAAATGATATTTCCTAGATCATGGCTACTGTAATAAGATTGTTGTAAACAAGAATATCCTACTCACATATAAGACTTATGTTTCTCAGATAGTTTAAAGGAGAATTATATTCTTAAATGAATAAGACTATGAACTACGAAACCTTTCTAAATAAGAAACATGAACATTTGAAATTAGGCAAACTTGGACGTTTGGAAAATAATGTTGTTACTTGAGTTTTACAAAGAGAAGTGTTTTGATTTACTTCAAAAGATAATCACTATATTTTCATATACTACGTATTGTGTGACTTTTGCGAAAAGTAACGTATCTTTTAAAGAATTAATGTATGAAGTACTTTGGGGATAAAACCCGAACTTGTTAGCATATAGTAGAAAGTACCGTGTGTATAACTTGATTGTGTTGGTTTGTGATAGCCTTGTAATACCTTCTTGTTGATTTAATAAGTAAACATGCTAGGATCTACGTGTGTTAGTATCTTGTGATGTTTGTGTAAAGGGGTTTTTCCTTTGTTGTGCTTATGTTGTTTAACGATAAGTCGTTATGATAGTATTATACATCACTCATCTCTTGAGATGATTCCGGGTTAGGCGCCTCCGACGCGGGTAGACTCAGCGGTCGATGGACCTATGATTCGAGACTACCTACGCGGGTCGAGGCTTCGGCGCGAATCGCGGGAGTTCCGAGTTAGGATCGCCGCGTGGTCATGCGGTCCTGGCTACGCGGACGGCGAGTCCAGACGCTGCCGGGAGTAGCTACCGATGCGGGGTTATACCTCATGCGGGCCGATCTGATTGGCCTATGCGGAGTCGCGAAAGTTCGAGGCTAGACGCGCACATTAGATACTGCGGGCAAGTGGTCGCTTTGATCATGTGACGGTCAGACAGATCTTATGATACGATTCATGACCTTGTTGCATGCTGGGTGTTAGTAGTCGGCTATGCCTTCGCACTTACCTTATGCGTGTTATTATGCGCAGTGGGACTGGTGTTCATGTGTGTTCCTTGGTGCTTTTATATCATAAATGCCGCGGTGAGGAAGGTATTCCACGGCATGATTGATGTTGTGGGCGTGAGACCCATTGTTATATTTGAGTGATGACTTGAGGCGTGAGTCCACGACTTGACACGATCGCTTATTATGTGAATCGTAGTTTGGTTATCATACATGTCTCCCGCTTTATAGACTATTATGATTTCATTTACTGATTTTTAGTTTCACATACTCGGCACTGTTATCTCGACCTCCTTCGGGCTGCGTCACGCAGTAAAGGTACACGATCATTGATCCTCGCTCTTAGGGTCACGATTCGGCATGGGAAAGCTCCGTTTCTCGGAGGCTTATCAGTGGTATAGTCCTGTTGTTGTAGGTGTTTACATTCGGGTATGGCGGGCCCTCCCGCCATTGTTGTCGTATCATTTCTTAGAAGTGCAGCAAATCTTTTGTGGGCGGGGTTTGTAAAAGGATTAAAAGCTGTTTATGTTGGAAAAAGTTGTTATTTATATATATGCCGAAAGGCAAGTTTTTCTCAGTTATTGTTTCATATTTCATAATATGTCTTGTATCGTTTATGTTCTGATTACTGATGTTGTATCACTAGGGTGCCCGGTAAGGCACGATCACGCCCGAATCGGTCGTGACAAAAGTGGTATCGAGCGATTAATCCTCGGAAAGTGTCTACGCATCGTATCATGAAGTCTTGATTATCGGTGTGTTGTGCACCACGCCAATAATCGTGAGGCTATAGGATATTTAGGATTGATTTCTATTCTTCTCACTCGAGGTCGTGCCTTAGAGTGTGTTTTAAGTTGGACCTCTAAACGTATTTCTTTCCCTTACCGTTATGCCTCGCGCGTAGGCAACCCGCCCAGAGGGCAAGGCACCGAGGAGCTGCGAGTAGAATACGAGGGGTTGCGGCGCGTGCCCAATCATTACCTAGGGTAGTGCTTCATTCGGGATTTCTGCGGCGTTACTAGCCCAGTGAGTTTAGCACGGCGACGGCGATTCCTCTGCGGCCATGATATTTGAACCTTCGGCCCACGGCCGAGCAGAGAATTTAGATTGCAAAGAGGCGACCCTGTTACTAGCCATGGATTTGGCTACCAGAGAGTATACCGATGTACCGCGAGTCTTGATGACTACCTAAGAAAGGGTTGTGCAAGAGTAATTCTTCAGTAGCTTTATACGCAAAGACCTTAGAGGTAAGGCCATCTCGGGTAGAGACGTATGTTTATGTTTGACCCTTATAGGAGTGCATAGTGCACGTGAGCTGTGTTTGGGATAGGTCCCTAAGTAGTGTGAAATGAAGAGGGTAGTTGAGCTAAGAAGACCGCTAGGTTTTCGTAACGTGATTAGTGAGATTGTTCCGATCGGGAGCTAGTATTGTGCGCGTTGCCGGGTCGGGTTGAGGCCACGTTGCGGGTCAACCCGCGGCATGTATGGCGGTGGGGTCTGGTTGTGGTGGTCCCGCCTTGTGGTAGGGTCACGAGGGTGCTAGGCCCAAGTTTAGTTAACCAACGTACGAGTTCGTGGATGCGTTCGACCGGTGGTCGGGCCGATGGGGGCAGCCCATCGTGTTCTTCGGTCGGGACCGTTCACTTGGCAGTGTTGATTTATCAGAAAGGTTGTAAGGCTGCACGGGGTGCCTACCTTCACCTTATGTGATGCAGTGGAGCCCGTGTTACTACTGTTTTGTTTCGGAAGTTTTACCAAGCATGTGTTAAGAACTCGGTGAGTCTCGACCGCATTCGCCCGGGCGGTCGTGGATTTCGAGGTAGTTGTGAGGATTGTTGTCTCTGTGGAGGAGCGTTTGAGCTACCATTTCAGTGTTCGGATATCGCCTTATGAAGCCTTGCAGGGGCGGAAGTGTAAGTTGTCGGTCGATTGGTTCGATGTTGGCAGGGTTCAGATAGTTGGTTGATCTTGTTCCACAGATCGTGGATAGTGAAGCTTGTCTAGAAGAAGTTACGGCAGCTCGGAGGAATCGTGCGGATAATCGGCGGCGACGCCAGAGTTCGAGTTGACGGTCGGTCTTCTTGAAAGTACCACCGGACGGTGTGACGAGTTTTGGAAACGAAGGAACTTAGCCCGAGTTACTTTGGGCCTTTGTGAGTTCATGTGAAGAATAGGCCGAGTTGCCTATATGTTAGCATTTGCCGTCCGACTTAGGAGGAAGGGCGTCCGTCTTTCGTATTGTTATGTTCGAAAGTATCGAAGATCCATCCGAATGTTCCCGATTAATGATGACCACGTTAGAGATAGTAACCCGAGTTTTGGATACTAAAGCGATGCTCGAAATATGGTAAGAATTCAGTGTCACGACAACTTGATGATCGCGTGCGGCCGGTACCATTTGTTGGGTCGTTGGAGCAAGGCTCGCGACAAAGTGACAAAAGTAGTATTATTTGTGGTGATGTTAGAGGTGTTTCCTCGTGGACTTGGATGTAGGTATTTTGCGTGGGTATTTCGTGGCGGTGTGGCGGGATTGTTTCGTAAGTATAGTAGTGAAGACTATCTTTGCACGCGTTCGTTTGAGACTTAGAAGGAACATTCGGACGAATGTTTCTAAGGGGAAGAATGTTATACCCGTAGTTCCCGGTATGTATGCGAGGGCGCACGTGCGAGAATCACGAGAAAGATTGGAAAGGAAGAAAGAGGCGATTTTTTCCACGGAAAAGTTTCCGGTTTTGTGAAGGAAAAAGGTTCGTTAATGGGAATTGGATTCCCATTTGGTATTCGGACTTCTGGAATATTAGAGAATTATGGAATTTTATTTTCTGAAATGGTCACGTGGGGCCCACGGAGAAATTTACGGTTTTTGTGGGCCCACTTTGTTTTGAGATTTTGGCCATTGTGGATATTTTCGAAGATGTTTTATTTTGGGCCAATAGGAGGGTGACACGTGTCACCCCGCCAGTGGCTTAGTAGAATGGCATTTGTGCACAACACCCGCCAGAGTCGTTTTTAAAACGCTTTACATAACTGCGAAGGGAAAATTCGGCTATGTCTTTTCTTATTTTGCGGATTTTTCCGAGAGACGGAACATTTTGGACCAACGAGAGGCGGCACTTGGCACCCTCTCATCAGTGGGCAAGCGGGCGCATTGGGACCAATTGGGGAGGTCAGTGGTAGATATTTTGGTAGATATTTGTGAGGGTTTTAAGGAGTAGGGACTAGGGGCACTTGGGCATATCTTGCCCTACACTTGTGTAACACTTGGCTCGATCTTGGCCGTTGGTTGGCCTTGGCTTGTCTTATAAATACCCTCTCCCTTTGATGAATTCTTCATCCTTTCCTAAATGTTTCTAAGTGTTAAATCTTTCCCTCCTTAGTGTTGAGTTCGGCCAAGAGGCCTCCCTCTCCTGAGGCCTTGGCCGAGGGTACACCCTCCTAGTGTGGCAGTGGTACCCACTGTGAAGTTGTTTTCGTATAATACCCCCTTTGTGGTGTAGAAATACTCTAAAGTATTGTTATAATGCCCAAATTACCTTAGCCATATACCTTGTAGTATTCTAAGGTTATACCTATCTGGCTTAAATACTATTATACTTCCCGTCAGTACAAAACCGAAACCCTAGGAAAATCTCCATAGTCAGTTGGAGTATTGTGTAGAAGTTGGTTAGAACTTCTAAGGGTGGTTTAGAGCGGGTTGGGCGCTCGGAGTTGGAGCTAAACGATTGCCGGGATCGACTTTATACTTGGATAATTATGGGCTTATCGAGGTAAATATCTTGTCCTCTATTGTAATTGGAAATTACATGTTGTTAGAATATATAGTTAAAGTATACCATATATAGAATCAACGTGGTTAGTTGGCAATGTCTTTTGACTTAAGCACAAGCCCAGGCGAATCGTATTCTGATGAGACTTGTGTAGTAATCTTGTGGAGTAGAATTGTACCCGTTCGGGTTAGATGTATAACCCCCCCCCCCCCCGGTTGGCTTGGTGGCCGGCCGCCATAGAGGAGGATATTTACCCTGTTGCGGGAAGTGTCTTGAATTTTACGTAGACTGTTCTACGCTAAGATCTTAATGTTAATAAGCGCCTTGTGGCCTTATAGGTTGAAGTACTACGTGTGGCGCGTTCTACTTGGCTTTAGGAGTAGCCGACAGTTGGGAGTACTTGGAGCGTTTTGCCATTAGTCGATACTCGTCGCGAGGTATGTGAACCTCTTCCTATCTCTTCTAGCATGATATGTGTGAACTATGTAGTACGGTAGACGTACATGTACTAAATGTATTTGATTGGTGTAAAACATAAAAGTGTTATAACGGCTTTATGGGAAGTTGGTTATAACGGCTTTATGTTGGTAAGAAAATACATGTGGTTTTTAAAAGGTAACTGATTTGAACTATAACTGGCTTGTTATGTGTTAATAAAGAACTTGAAGTATTTCAAAAGAGTTTTGAATCATTTTGAGAGAAGAAGTAATACTTGATTTGTTTTGAAAACTTAAGAGTTATACTAGCTTTATGGAAAGTTAGGTATAACGTCTTAAGAATGTTTTACTGATTTTGGAAATCAGAATGTGTATCGACAAACCACTGCAGCGTTAATAAAAGGAAATGTTTTGACAGATTAAGTATTATTAAAACCAGTAGAAACTTCCATCTGCATAGAAGCTAAGATGAGACAAAATGATATTTCCTAGATCATGGTTGCTGTAATAAGATTGTTGTAAACAAGAATATCCTACTCACATATAAGACTTATGTTTCTCAG
Organism: Przewalskia tangutica; assembly: GCA_029844215.1. Taxonomy (NCBI): domain Eukaryota; kingdom Viridiplantae; phylum Streptophyta; class Magnoliopsida; order Solanales; family Solanaceae; genus Przewalskia; species Przewalskia tangutica. Next base: position 115,297,007 of record CM056728.1, read on the forward strand.
ATAGTTTAAAGGAGAATTATATTCTTAAATGAATAAGACTATGAACTACGAAACCTTTCTAAATAAGAAACATGAACATTTGAAATTAGGCAAACTTGGACGTTTGGAAAATAATGTTGTTACTTGAGTTTTACAAAGAGAAGTGTTTTGATTTACTTCAAAAGATAATCACTATATTTTCATATACTACGGGTATTGTGTGACTTTTGCGAAAGTAACGTATCTTTTAAAGAATTAATGTATGAAGTACTTTGGGGATAAAACCCCGAACTTGTTAGCATATAGTAGAAAGTACACAGTGTGTATAACTTGATTGTGTTGGTTTGTGATAGCCTTGTAATACCTTCTTGTTGATTTGATAAGTAAACATGCTAGGATCTACGTGTGTTAGTATCTTGTGATGTTTGTGTAAAGGGGTTTTCCTTTGTTGTGCTTATGTTGTTTAACGATAAGGTTATGATAGTATTATACATCACTCATCTCTTGAGATGATTCAGGGTTAAGCGCCTCCGTCTGGGGTAGACTCGAGCGGTCGATGGACTATGATTCGAGACTACCTCATGCGGGTCGAGGGCTATGCGGGCTGCGGGAGTTCGAGTTGAGATCGGCCCTTGTGGTCATGCGGTCACTTGTAGCCCGTGCGGACGGCGAGTCGGGGCAGCTGCCGGGAGTAGCTACCCTCGATGCGGGGTTATACCTCATGCGGGCGATCGATTGGCCTATGCGGAGCTGCGGAAAGTTCGAGCTGAGACGCGCATTAGATCTGCGGGCAAGTGGTCGACTTTGATCATGTGACGATGCAGACAGATCTTATGATAATCTGATTCATGACCTTGTTGATCTGTAGGTGTTAGTAGTCGGCTATGCCTTACTTACCACCATGCGTGTTATTATAGCACAGTGGGACACGGTGTTCATGTGTGTTCCTTGGTGCTTTTATATCATAAAGCTGCCGCGGTGAGGAAGGTATTCCACGGGCATGATTGATGTTGTGGGCGTGAGACCCGTTGTTATATTTGAGTGATGACTTGAGGCGTGAGTCCACGACTTGACATATCGCTTATTATGAGCGTAGTTTGGTTATCATACATGTCTCTGCTTTATAGACTATTATGATTTCATTTCTGATATTTTAGTTTCACATACTCGGTACTGTTGTATCGACCTCGCCCGGCTGCGTTCATGCCGCGGTAAAGGTACACGATCATTGATCCTCGCTCTTAGGGTCACGATTCGTGTGGGAAAGCTCCGTTTCTCGGAGGCTTATCGATGGTATAGTCCACTGTTGTTGTAGGTGTTTACATTCGGGGTATGGCGGGGCCGTCCGCCATTGTTGTCGTATCATTTCTTAGAGTGCATGTAATCTTGTTGTGGCGGGGTTTGTAAAAAGGATTAAAGCGTTCATGTTGGAAAAAGTTGTTATTTATATATATCGAAAGGCAAGTTTTCTCAGTTATTGTTTCATATTTCATAATATGTCTTGTATCGTTTATGTTCCGGATTACTCGATGTTGTATCACTAGGGTGCGGGGTAAGGCACGATCCACGGGCCGGAATCGGGTCGTGTGACAGGGCTAACTACCGGTACCAAGGCGAATCGGCCACGAGGCAGGCAATCTGAAAGTCGACCACCGGTACCAAGGCGAAGCGATGAAACCTCGTGGAGAGCTAGTCCATGGAATAACACTATCAGCGAGGCGTGCGTGGAATTCTCCGTCACTGCCGGTACGTCCAAGTAAGTTCTCAACAAGTCAACGGCCTCGTGAGAGGCGGTAGTATAGAAACACAATTCTTGCACAACAAAGGCTATCACAACAAGCATAGGCAAGTTTCACAACAACAAGCAGACAAGTTATACCTGACTCAAGGTACTTTCATTTTATGTCAAAGTCAGGGTTTTAACCTAAAGTACTACGTCGTTAAATTCCTTTTAAGAGATCCATTCCTTTTATAAAAGTCACGATACCCTTAGTATAAAAATAGAGTGACTTACATCTTTTAAGTAAACCAAAACACTTCTCTTTTTAAAGTCAAGTTACCACATTAAAACCAATGATAAAACCCTTCTTTTGTTTTCATAAAGTCGTTATAACTAACTTCCCATAAAGCTGTTATAACACTTTATGTTTTAAACCAATTTAAGACAAAACAATGCCTTTCTTTTCCCTAAAGTTCCAGTTTGCCTAATTTCAATTACTCAAGTCTCTTTATTTTAGAAAAGTTTCATAGTTCAATGTCTTAATCCCTTTTGAAACATTTGAGTAACATATGCCATAGGTGTGGCGGTTATACTTGTTTATAACCATTTATTAAAGCGACCATGATCTAGAAAATGTAATATCATTTTGTCTTATCTTAGCTTCATGCGGATGGAGTTTCTCTTGGTTTTATAATAATTCATTAGTCAGTACATTTTCCTTTATTAACGCTGCAGTGGTTTGTTCGATACTTGTTCTCATTCCCGAAATCAGTAAAACATTATCCTTTTTATCTTCCTTAAGACGTTATACCTAACTCCCCATAAAGCTAGTATAACTCTTAAGCTTTCAAAAACCAAATATTACTCTTCTTTCAAAATGATTCTTTTGAAATACTTCAAGTTCTTTATTATCACACATCAAGTCAATTATAAGTCAAATCAGTTACCTTTTAAAATCACCAAGCATTTTCTTACCTACATAAAGCTGTTATAACCAACTTCCCATAAAGCCGTTATAACACTTTATGTTTTAAACCAATCAAATACATTTAACACGTATGCGTCTCACCGTACTACATAGTTATACTACACATATCATGCTAGAAAAGATAGGAAGAGGTTCACATACCTCGCGACGATTGTCGACTAATAGCAAAGCGCTCCAAGTACCTCAAACCGTCGGCTACTCCTTGCCAAGTAGATCACGCCATCGTAGTACTTGACCTATAGAGGCCACAAGGCGCCTATTAACATCTAGATGTCAACGTAGAATATTCTCTACAGAAAATTCGTGGCCTCCCTCGCACATGACGTCTCCTCCTCTATCGAGGCTGCTATGAGCCAACAACTCCCAGAGAGGAGAGAGAGGTTATACGTCTAATCCGGACGTGTACAATTCTACTTCTCGTAATGCTACACAAGTCTCATGTCTGATCTATGTAATTCTGATTGATTCTCTTCTTTAAATTCGAGCTTAAGTCAAAAGACATTGCCGCAAAACTATGTTCAGTTCTATATATAGTATACTTCAACTATATATTCCTACAACATGTAATTTCCAATAACAATAGGGGGACAAGATGATTTACCTCGATAAGCCCAAAATTATCCAATTATAAATGTCTATCCTTAGCAAGGTTTATCTCCTACACCGTGCGCTAAAACCCCCTCCAAACAACACTTAGAAGTTCTAACCAACTTCTACTTAAATACTTCAATCAACTATGAAGATTTCTTTAGGGTTTCGTTAAGTGGCTAAAGGAAGTATAATAGTATTTTCCGGGCTTTTCGTATAGAGGGTACTTGGAAATACTACAAAGGTTTTGGGCTAGAATATTTTGGCATTATAACAATACTTGGAGAAGTATTTCTATACCACAAAGGGGGGTGTATTTTCGGCTAGCACAACTAGGCTAGGGGGGGGTGTTCTCGGCTAGAACACTACAAAAGGAGAGGGGTTTCGGCCAAGGGCCTTTTCAAGGGGGAGGGGGGTGGCTTTGGACGAGAACCACACTCAAAGGAGGAGAGGATTTTCAAGACTTAGAAAGATTGAGGGATGAAGAAAACCTTCAAGCAAGGGGGGTATTTATAGGTCAAGCAATGGCCAACCAATGGCCAAGATGAAGACAAGTGTGGTGCAAGTGTAGGGCTAGGATTTACCCATGTGTCCTTATCCATCTACTACACAAAATATCCTACCTAACCCTTGACCAAGAAATATCACAAAAAACGTGCCAAAGGAAGCCCTCTTTGCCGTCCATTGTGTCACCCTCCCGTTGGTCCAAAATATTCGTCTCTCGGAAAAATCCGCAAAAATAATAAATGACATAGCCGTATTTTTCCCTTCGCAAAGTTTGTAAAACGTTTCGTCGGAAAACGACTCTTTTCGGTACTTGTGAACAAAATTTCGATCCTAGCCTAACTTTAAGGCTCAAACTTTTCTACGTACGTCCTCACGTACATACTCTGAAAATACGGGGTATAACATGTGGGGTCCCAATTATTCTATTCATAATTAATAGAATTTACTTTATTTCATGTTTAATAAATATTTCCAATAATCTTTTTGTAGTTACCTTTTAAGCAAGTTGTAGTTTAATTATCCGCCTTAATTGACTCTTTATTTTCGATTAATTCAAGATTTGAAGAGTTTCTGAATCAGACCTCAAAATTGCTTATTACATCTGCTTTTGTAGTCAAGGCGGCGCTTCCATTTGCATACATTTCGACAACGAAGATTTCTAATGGAATATAATTTAGGGGTGTATTCAATTAGGATTTTAAAAGATTTTTTTGGGATAAAAAAATTATGTGGTATTCAATTAAGATTTTTAAACAATTTAAAAAAATCTTGTGGTATTCAATCAAAACTATTAGGATTTTTTAAACAGAGTCTTCAAATCTAGTGATATTCAATTAGAATTTTAAAAGACTAACAAAAAGTCTTTTGATATTTAAAATTTTGAGATTTCGAAAGAATTTTTTAAAATATGGATTTTGGAAGATTTTTTAGTGAAAGGTATAACTAATAAATCCTATAAACAATCTCAGTAGACTTTTTCTCATTCTCAAATTTCTATTTCATTTTTTTACTTTTATAAAAATATGAATTTTTTTCTTACCTCCCCCTACCGCCCTAACCCCACCTACCCCCACCCCCACCCCATCCTCAAATTTTTATTTCATATTTTTTGTTACTTTTATAAAAAAAAATTATTAAAAATATGAAATTTTATTTTACCTCCCCCTACCCCTACCCCGCACCTACCCCCTCCCCTAGCCCTACCTCGATCTCAATTTTTTATTTTTTATTTTTTTTACTTTTATAAATAATTTATAAAAATATGATTTTTTTTCTTACCCCCGTACCCACACCTACCCCCTACCCTCTCCACTCTACCCACACTTACCCCCTCCACCCCCACCCCATCCTCAAATTTCTATTTCATATTTTTTTACTTTTATAAAAAATATGAAATTTTTTCTTACTTTCCCCTACCGCCCTAACCTCGCTACCCCCATCCCCACCCATCCTCAAATTTATATTTCATATTTTTTGTTACTTTTATAAAAAAAATATTTAAAATATAAAATTTTATCTTACCTCCCCCTCCCCCCTCCCACGCCCTACCCCAATCTCAAATTTTTATTATATATATATTTTTTACTTTTATAAATAATTTATAAAAATATGATTTTTTCGCCCCATACCCACACCTACCCCTATCCTCCACCCTACCCACACTTCCCCTCCACCCTTACCCCCATCATTTAGCCCATCATGATCCGCTCATCTTAGCCTATGTAAGTTTTGGGTGAGTTGGACATTGACTCATCTACAACTTCAACACATCTTGACCCGCCCAAACGACTCATCTGTCACCTCTAGTTGTAGCCCTCAAGCCATGTGAACAATTCAACTGTAATAGGAGAAAGCAGGAGATCTTTATATTTGTTTGTGCTATTTTATTTTACTTTGATTGAACTATTTGGTACTTTGGTTGAACTATTTGGGTTATAATTTTGTTGAACTATTGTTATTGTAATTTGGTTAAACTTTTTATTGTTATTTATAAAATTAAGTAATATTTTAGACAATTAATAAGAAAGAATAGTTAATGGAACTTGAAATACTATATATTGTTATTTTAGAAGTATAACGGCTTTTGATATATTTTATATTGAAAACTAGTGATGAAAAATTATAAAAAAGTGGTGATGATGAGAGCAAAAGGATTGGAGAAAAAATCTATGCAGTCCTTTCAAATCGTTATAAATCTTATGATAAATCTTTTAAAATTCAAACATAAGAAATCTTGATTGTCAAAATAGTCTTTTAAAATCATAACAATCTTAAATAGTCTTTTAAAATCCATAAAATTTATTTATTCCAAAAAAGTTTTTTAAAATTCTAATTGAATACACCCCCTTATTTTTTTTAAAAGGAAGTTTAATGCATTGATACTATAGGGCGAAAAAAATGTCCGAACACTTATAAAAGATTATAATTACAGATAACCATCCATAAAAAATGTGATTATTAATGAGAAAATTAAAATATTTTACCTGCTACAATAAAGTTAAAACATTACTAGTTTAGAATTTATTTACTTCGTTAATGTAGGTAAGTTAAACCTTAGCGCTCTATTTGGATGGTTGTTATATATTATTTCATAATATATCGTATTATATCGTATTATGGTGTAGGTATTGCGTTATATGTTTAGATGAATATATACAACGTTTGGAGTATTTTTCATCATTATATAATGTCACAAGCAATTTAAAGAATAAACCTACAAAAAAAAGTAGTGTATGGTTAGAGCTATTATAAAATAAAAAAAAAGGTACGGTTAAAGGATAAAATAAGATTATCAGATATTAAGCAAAGACAAAATGTGAAAAAAATACAACGACGCAATCACACCAAATCAGTTATATAAAATGAGACTTTTTGTCGCTATATAACGGAGGCCCCAATGCTGAGGTGTGAGAAGTTGGCAGCCCGAGATAGCTCCGAAAAAGTATTGGGGATAAATGATTAAGCAGGACATTGTGCAGTTGCAGCTTACCGATGACATGACCTTAGATAGGAGGTAGTGGATGACACATATTAGGATAGAAGGATAGGTAGTAGCGCGTGTCTCGTGTATCATTCCACACTAGTAGGCGTAATATTGTATTTGTAGGTTCTTATCCTTTGATTTTCTGTTACTATTTGCTATTTCTTGTACTTTGATTATCGTATTAGTTTGATGTATTTACTGTTACTTTTTTTTATTAATGCATATCGATCTATATTATTTTTGCCATAATCTCTTTACTTTATTCAATTCTTATCTCATCATTTTCTCTTTACTTTATTCAATTCTTATCTCATCATTCAATTCTCTTGAGCAGATGATTTTTCGAAAACAATCTCTTTACCGCTTACCCAAGGGGCAGTCGGGCACTGAGATTTCACTTAATTTTTTTTTACGAATTAAAGTCAAATAAAATAGTTAATTTTGTGACCTTTCAGATTCCGAATAGATAAAACAGCTGACATAAGAAACTGAGTCAGAAATTTTGATAGGTTATAATATAACACCTTCCTCCTCCTAGCCTTAATACGAAAGCTAACTTTTCATTTCATTTCATTATTATATGTTTCCTATTTGTAATGGGTCTGTGGACAAAATAATAATATGAATAGTATAGAATTGTGTAATTTCTTTATTAAACTCTTCTTATTAATGTAATATATATAGTAATTACAAAAATAATAATGACTAGATATATGAAAAATATAAACATATTCTCTATCAAGTTCAATTCTTCTCGACACTGTAAAAATTAAAGCTGCACATATAGGCCACCATCTGTCAAGCAATTACCTTGGTCATTGCTCCAAATATTTCACTTGAAATCAATTAAGCTGTCCAAGCGAACGTATATATTGTTGAAAATATTTAATAAACGTGAAATAAAATAAATTCTATTAATTATGAATCGAACAATTGGGGCCTCGCACGTAAGAAACCTTGTTTCCACACACGTAGTGCCAATGATCAAAATTTCCTTAATGGAAGAGATATTGGTACGTATACGAATTGTTTGAGACGTAAGGTAATAGACGGTTATTGGTCAAATGACGAATGATTTCACGTTGGTAAATGAAGGAAGAAGTGTATAATGTGTAAAAATGAAGTGAATCAGAAATCACCACGAAACCGAGAAGGACCGCGACTCCTCCATGTAAGGGTCGCGACGCTTGAAGGGTCGCGACTCTAATTGACATTTCAATTCCAGTAACTCACTGGAATTGAAGGGCCGCGGCTCCTCCCGGCGGCCGCGACTTAATTGACGTTCGATTCGGTGAGTTACCGAATCGGCGGCCGCGGCTCCTCTCCGAAGGGTCGCGGCTCCTCGATTGTTTCAATCCGTTGGAGGTGAATTAAAAACTGATTATTGGGCTGACTTTGAAGTAGTTACTCTCCATTATTTTGCTCATGAATTCAGTCATTACTTGGCTGAATTGTAACTCCAAATTCAAGACATTAACATAGAATTCATGGCCATTACTTAGCCATTTGGAGGGTTATCATCTACACACTATATAATGAGACACAATGCTCATTTGAAAAGAATACACTTGACATCTTACACTCAACAATTCTCTGAAATTGTCTTCCTCTCTTGCAATCACAAACACTCAAAGATCTTTCTTCCAAAGCAAACACTTTAGTTCCCTTTGCTCATTTGTATGATTGATGTTTTATCTTGGGAGATAAGTTGTCATTACAACCGTTGAAAGAATATACGGGGCAATATTATCTTAAGGATAGATCAAGAATTTGATCGACTCAGCAAGCCCTCATACTTGATCATTTCCAGATTTCTAACAAATAGTTGTTGTTGTTATTTTACCGTTCTACACATTAATACTCACAAGCTTAAGATAATATTCGCTATTTCAACAACAACATGACTGGAAAAGATCAATTCAACACTGAAAATTCCACCGATGCTCAAGGCAATCCCATTGCCTTCAATCCCACTACTCAAGACACTAACGCTGCCTTTAACTTCACTGTTTTTGGCACTCCTAGTGTCACCACTGATCATGACATTTCTAATGCCTTCCCAACTACTGCTTTTGGCACGTCAAGTGCCACTATTTTTGGTACGTCAAGTGCCACTGCCTTTGGCACAACCAATGCCTCCACTCTGCTCCGGGCACTTATAGTGCTTTTGCTCCTACCCAAGGCGTGAACAACAACTATACTCATGTTGGAGGTATTCACAATGCCTTTGCAACTCCTCAAGGGGGCGCTACTGCCCCAACACCTGCTAGTTTTCACCATGAACGTCCTGAAAAGTTCATGGGTGCTCACTTTAAGAGATAGCAGCAAAAGATGCTATTTTTCCTGACGGTTATGGGAATGTCACATTTTCTAACCGAAGATCCTCAACTAGTTGGGGAAGACGTGGACCCTCAGCCAAATAATTTGGCGAAAGGGGGCCAAGGTAAACATGTCGCTGACGACATGAGGATGGTTCGCGAAGCATGAAAATATAGTGATTTAATGTGTAGGAACTATATTCTAAACAGTTTGTCCGATCCACTAAACACGGTATATTGCACCGTTGAAACTGCCAAGCAGTTATGGGACAAACTTCAGAAAAAGTACAACACCCAAGATGCGGGTATGATGTGCGATTTATACACACGCTTAACGCAAGCGCACGTATCGTTACAAGTAATATAGTCTAGGTAAGACCGAATATCGTCTTCAGGGACTGATTTTCAAGTACCGATTATCTATGCTTTAGTTTCTATTTGGTTAACGTTAATTGGGTTGGAATTCTAAACTAATAATGCAGGAAATAAACTAATTATGAAAATACTTTGATTTAAATCAGTTATGATGGAGAATTAGGGCTTCCAAGATCATCAACTATCCACTCTATTCAATCCTTAATACAATTAGACTAACTTCTTCTTCTACGTTAAGATAGCAGGTTAACTAGACCGATTTATACTCATGTTAAGGTAATATAAACACTCAACCCCAATGGAGAACCCTTCTATCTTTCGATGACAAGATTGACTACAAATGAGGATTACGAGCAATAACCTATTAAGCTACACAAGTATCGGGGTACTTTCGTCCACGATTTAAACCTATGTTTATTCAACTATAGCATATTCACAATCTCCCCTTTCGCATTTCGATTAGAACTCATATAAGTGATGATAACTAGTGATCAGTTAATTATCAAGCAATCAAACAACTATTGAATAAATCTTAAACAAGTGAAGAAGAAACCAAACTAATATATTAATTCATGAATAGAGTTTCAAGTGAATCACAAGAAAATCCCTAATAATGTAATTAGCTCCTAGTCATAGTCACGCTAAGAGCTAATACAATCTCCATACATGAACTGAAATAAACAAAGAAAAGAGAAAGAAAAGAAAATACTTGAACTAGGTCTCAAATCTTCGCCTCCTAGAGTTGTGTTGTATGTACAATGGATGGAGAAATGGGAACCCTCAAAATATGACCTAAAGGTCCTCTTTATATCACCAAAAACGCCTCAAACCTTTTCCTTCTTGGCCTTGGCCCATTCCTATTCGGATCTGGCAGATTTCCCGCGTCGGCGCCACGGCCCTGCAACCGGCGTCGTAGCGCTGAAACTTCTGCGACTGGCTCTGTTTCTTGGGCGCCGTGGCCCCGCTGCTGCTGATGGTCTGGCGCCACGGCGCCGCCCTGTTTTTCGCCCGGGTTGCCAACTTTTCAGCTTTTTGAGCTCTGAAACCTCTGTTTCTGCCTTTTTTTCGCTCCTTTTCACCAATGTGCCACTTTAAACCATTGTGACTCAAAAGAAAGAAAATATATCCTAACACGAAACATATTTATACAAAAAGAGGCAAAATACTAACTGAAAATGACTCAAAAGGTGTATATAAAATACACCGATCAGGGTAGTAAGAAGTTCATCATTGAAAAGTTCCTGAAATTTCAAATGGTGGACAACAAAAGTGTGACATTCCAAGTCCAGGAATTTCAAATGATTCTACATCACCTGGAATTGGAAGGATTAAAGCCCAACGAACAATTTTTGGTTGGGGCATTAATCGAGAAGTTGCCTCCCTCGTGGACTGAGTTTATGAACTATCTAACACTAAAAATGAAGGAGATGACCCTAGATGAACTTAGTGTCAAACTCCAGATTCAGGAAGACAATAAGAAGGCCATGCCAAAGGGAAAACAACCCGCTGAGGCTAAGACAAACCTGACGGAAGTCAAAGGGAACTCAAGCAAGAAGCGGAAGTTCCAGAAGGAAGTCAAGCCCCAAACAACTGAAAAGTTCAAGGGAAATTGTAACCACTGTGGTATAGTTGGTCACATGACCAAATACTGCCGCAAGCTCAAACGTGAAAATAAGGCCAAAGGCAAGGCCAAGGCTAACATCGTTGAAGACACGCTCGTCAACGATATGATTGAGGAGTTCTCAGCAGTAGTGTTATACCCCGTAGTTCTGGCCTTACGTGTGAGAGCGTACGAAAGGGAGTAAGACTAAAAAAATTCGAAAGATAGGTTGACGGATTGTTTCGGATGGGTTTTCGGTCAACTTTGAGGCGGGTTATGACTCGCTACATTGAGAGTTCCTATGTGTTTTAAAGGCCTAGTGCGTAGTTCGTTGAGTCTAGATTCCAACGCAACCAACCGTTCGTTGATAGGAAATCGGAGTAGAAAGTCATGGGAGTTGCAAGTTCGGTGTGATCGGACGAAATGTGTTTGAGCGGCAGAGCCACGTGCGCCGGATGCGGGCCGCGGCTCGGATATTCGTAGTCGCGCTGAGTTGCAGCTGGCCGGAACTGGCGCCGGAAGTTCTGTGAGGTGGCGGAAGTTTCAGCGTCGCGGCGCCGGCTGCAGGGCCGCAGCGCCGAGGCGGGAATTCTGGCGGAAAAACTGAGGAAAATCAGATTTCTTCTTTTAAAAAGGCCATGGGAGGGTGACAAGTGTCCCCCCATCTGATTTTTTGCATGTCCTTTATATTGACCAAGTCTTGAAGACTTGGTCATCTTTCAAAGACCTTCTCTCTCTCTAAAGCTAGAGCTCTCACTTCTCTCTAAAATTCCAAGAGGAATTCAAAGCTTAAGGAAAATATGAAAAGTTAGGACAAGAAGGAAGCTTGTGGCTAGCTTGTAAGGGTTGTTGTGGTGGTGTTCTTGGAAAAGAGGCTAGCAAAATTGTTGGAATAATTTTGGCTAAAGCTCTAAGGTAACAATTCTTCTCTTGTAGCTAGTTATTTGTGTTGCATGTGAAGAAGAAGGAACTTGTAGTAGTAAATAATGCTCTTAGATTCATTGCATGTAAGAAATATGGTTTGGATATGAAAGGATTGGTTAAGAAGATTATGTGAGCATGTTGTAGCCTAAATACTACTTTAAAATTGTTAAGTAAATTGTTGTACCTTATGGGGCAGAATTTTACACACCCAAGTTTAGGTGTGTAATCCCCTTTGAAATGTTTGGATTATTGGGCCTAAGATGTGGCGTTTGGATGTTGAATTCGGCCTTGAAAAAGATGGCAAAGTATGTAGAAACAAAGGAAATGCTGCCCAATTTTCCATAGAAATTAGTAACTTTGAACTTGGATTATTTCTACATTGAACTAGAGGTTAATAAGCGTATTATGGTCATTATAGGTTGACATACTACGTGCGGTATTTCGGAATTAGCAAGTGGATTGACCGAAGAGGTATGTGGAGCTTTCCTATCTCTTGAGCATGAGTAGTTGTACCCATATAGTACGGTAGACGTACAAGATTTGATATCCTTACTTGTTTTAAGTATATAATACTTGTTTCGTTTTAAAAAGTATAAGTCCCTTGGTTATGGAAAAAATATAATTTTACTAAAGTATAGGGTTAATATAACAACTTTAAGGGAAGTTGGTTTATTAGCTTTTTGAAAGGATACTAAGAAGAGATTTACTCTAAGTAAGATAAGTAAGGACAAATGACTTGATTTACGAAAGGCAAATTGATTTTAAGGCATCAACTGCCCAAAGGTTTTATATGAAAAGGAGTCATTTTCAAAAGAATAGACGTATGTAGTACTTTGGTTTAAATTCCCGGATTTCTTTTATTAAGATATGTTGGTGCCTTAAGTAAACTAAAATGAGAGGGTATATGAACAAGTCTAATAAGAAGTTAGGAGCTTTCTTAACTTATTTATGTTATGTATGATGACCGATTGAGCTAGGGTAAGAGTATAAATGAGGGGCAAGCCCCAAGCCGTTATACCACCTTCTCCAGGGTAAGAGTATGAATGAGGGGCAAGCCCCAAGACGTCATACCACCTTCTCCAGGGTAAGAGTATGAATGAGGGGCAAGCACCAAGACGTCATACCACCTGTTTCAGGGTAAGAGTATAAATGAGGGGTAAATCCCCAAGACGTTATACCACCTGTTCCGTGGATTTGCTACCCATGATGCGAGGAATACCTCATGCGAGTCCTTATGGGCTCATGCGGGTGAAATAGTCTCATGCGGGCGGGTACAGCCTATGCGAGGAATACCTCATGCGGGTCCACATGACCCATGCGGGTGAAATAGTCCCAGGAGTAGGATTGCTTATTGATACTACGGGCGAGGGACCCTGTTTTGATCATGAGCCTCCTATTTTTATGTAGTATTATATATATACTTGTTACTCTCATTGTTAGTAAGGCACAGTACAAGGTAAATTGAGCTTTCATCCCTGACTCCAGCTTATTTTTAGACTTATAATATTATTGCAGTATTTTTCCAGTTTTACATACTTGGTACATATTGTGTACTGACCCCCTTCCTCGGGGGCTGCGTTCATGCCGCAGGTAAGGGTAAGCAGGTGGTGGATCCTCATTCTTAGGATCACAGGTCTGGTGTCAGAGGCTCCATTTCTCCGGAGGCTTATTTTTGTTGGTACGGATTTTCCCTGATGCTATAGGTATTATGTACATTCAGGGGTATGGCGGGGCCCTGTCCCGCCACAGTTGTTATTCCTAGAGGTCTGTAGTCACGTTTGCGTTTTGGGCTGTAAGAACAAGTTGTACTTTTGTTTAAGTATATTTTTATGGAAGGCAGCCTTATCGGCTTGCCAGTGATGTTTACTTTATACGGGTTTTGTATTGTGTATGTTCCGCTGCTATTCTCTGACATATACCTGACGGGGTGCCCTGGTAGGGCACCAGTCGCGTCCCCGGGGTCGGGTCGTGACAAGTAGTTCTTAAAGCTAACCTCGTTGAGAATCCGGTGCAACAGTGGCTAGACACAGGTGCTATCCATCACATATGTTCCAATAAAGAAGCCTTCTCCACTTATACACCAGTCTCAGATAAGAAGTTGTTCATGGGGAACAATTCTTCTTCAGAGGTACTGGGGGTAGGAAAGGTGATCCTAAAGATGACGTCCGGGAAGGAGCTGACTCTGAAGGAAGTGATGCACGTTCCAGATATTCGTAGAAATTTGATTTCTGGACCATTGTTAGTAAATGCTGGTTTTAGGTTAGTATTAGAGGCTAACAAATTTGTAATCACAAAAAATGGAACTTTTGTAGGAAGGGGCTTCGTCTGTGAAGACCTTTTAAAGTTCAATGCTGCACCTGTAATGCCTTCTGTTTCAACTATCAATAAAACTGCACCTTCTACTTATTTGATTGAGTCATCTAATTTATGACATCATAGATTAGGACATGTAAACTATCAATCTATCCAAATATTGGTAAAGATGGAATTATTGTCGTCTATTGACATAAACCCTCAACGTAAGTATGAGGTGTGCGTAGAAACAAAACTTTCCAAGAGTCTTTTTAGATCTGTCGAAAGGGATACCGCTCCTCTAGAACTTATATACACTGATATATGTGATTTGAAGTTCGCTCAAACCGGAGGGGAGAACAAGTACTTTGTGACTTTCATAGATGATGACACAAGGTTTTGTTACCTTTACTTACTAAAAAGTAAAGATGAAGCCTTTGAAGCATTCACACGCTACAAAGCATAAATTGAGAATCAACTAGACGGACAGATTAAAACTATCTGTAGTGATAGAGGAGGAGAATATGTAACGCCTTTTGAAGAACTTTGTACTCAATTGGGTATAGTTCATCAAACAACAGCTCCTTACTCACCTCAATCAAACGGGGCTGTTGAACGCAAGAACCGAACACTAAAGGAAGTGATGAATGCTCTACTCATCAATTTGGGCCTCCATCAAACCATGTGGGGAGAAGCTGTCCTTACCGCATATAGGATTCTTAACAGAGTCTCACACAAGGGTAAAGACAAGACTTCATACGAGCAATGAAAAGAAAAGAAACCTACCTACAAATATTTGAAGGTATGGGGTTGTCTGACCAAGGTAAAAGTACCTATGTCAAAGCAGGCCAAGATTGGACCTAAGACAGTGGATTGCATATTCATCGGATATGCCAATAACAGTAGTGCTTATCACTTCATAGTGCACAAGTCGGATCATCAGGACATTTATGAAGATACAATCATGGAATCAAGGAACGCATGGTTCTTTGAAGACACATTTCCATACAAGGAAAATAACATAACCTCTCGCAAATGAAGTTATGAGCAAACCTCTAATGAACTAGGAGTCACTGACTACCTAGATCAAAATGGTTCAGATCTAGTAAATTCTGAAGTAGCTGACGATCCGAAATTTAATATTCCAGATTCTCAGGACTTGGAAGATTCAAAGATGGAACCAAGGCAAAGCAAAAGGGCACAGAAGGACAAGTCTTTCAGTCCAGACTTTGTAGCTTATTTGGTTCAGGATGAACCACAGACAATCGTTGAAGCATTGTCAACTCCAGAAGCACCGCTCTGGAAGAAAGCTTTAGAAAGTGAGATAGAATCCATTTTGTATAACCACACCTGGGAGTTAGAAGAACTTCCCCCAGGACACAAACCGTTGGGTTGTAAGTGGATCCTTAAACAGAAGTTAAAAGCAGATGGCTCTATCGACAAGTACAAAGCTAGGTTAGTAGTCAAGGGTTATTGTCAAAAGGAGGGCCTTGATTAATTTGACCTACGCTCCGGTGTCAAGAATGATATCCATACGTATGTTCATAGCTATTGCCGCCTTGCGGTATCTTGAAATACATTAAATGGATGTTAAGAATGTCCTCCTAAATGGTGATTTGGAAGAAGAAATATATATGAATCAACCTGAGGGGTATGTTGTTCCAGGACAAGAGACAAAAGTATGTCGTCTTGTTAAATCGTTGTACGGACTGAAACAAGCCCCTAAACAATGGCATGAGAAATTTGATAGTACTCTACTATCAAAAGGATACGCCATTAATGGAGGTGACAAATGTGTCTACATGAAAGGAAATGTCAAATCATTCATCATGATATGTCTATATGTAGATAACTTGTTGATCACTGAAAGCAGTTCTGGAATAATCCTAGAGACTAAGAACATGTTAAAATAGAGTTTTGACTTGAAAGATATGGGCATTGCAGATGTCATCTTAGGGATCAAGATCTCTAAGACATCTAGTGGACTGGTCTTATTTCAATATCACTACATCGAGAATGTACTGAAGAAATTTGGGATGTTCGGCAGTTCACCGGTATCAACACCATTGGATATAAGTCAAAAGCTTGACAAATATCTGGGTAACCCCGTACGCCAGGAGTGATATGCGTAGGTAATTGATAGTCTGTTGTATATCACAAACTGCACTAGACCTGATATCGCTCAGGCAGTCAATAAATTGGCTAGGTTCACTCAAAATCCAAGTGAGGATCACTGGAAAGCGTTGAACATGATACTACGGTTCCTAAAGTTCACGATACGTTTCGGGTTACACTATTTAAGATATCCAGCGGTACTAGAGGGGTACATCGATGCAAACTGGATATCTGATAGCGACGACATCAAGTCCACCATCGAATATATTTTTACAATCGGTGGTGGAGCCGTGTCCTGGAAATCCTCTAGAAAAACTCTTATTGCTCGATCCACGATGGAGTCGGAATTTATCGCTTTAGATAAAACGGGAGAAGAAGCTGAGTGGCTTCATGGTTTTCTAGAGGATGTCCCATGTTAGAATAAACCCGTGTCTTCTGTAATGATACACTGCGACAGTTAGTCGGCTCTAGGAAGGGCACGAAGTTCAATATACAACGGTAAGTCTCGTCATATTCGACGGAGACATGAGTACATTAGGCAGTTGATCACCTCGGGTATTATTTCCATTGATTACATAAAATCTAAGAAAAATATCGCAGATCCCTTGACGAAGGGAATACCCAAAGATCAGTTGTTCTGCCTGTCTAGGGGAATGGGCTTAAAACTCAAACAATAAGAACCGATATAGTGGACACCCAACATTACAGACTGGAGATCCCAAGAATAAGGTTCAATGGGAAAACTAAACTGTAAAGGTTCCGTGAGCGCTTCAGGCGAGAATCTCGGCGACTGTCCTTTCTCTTACCAGTGCCATTCAAAATCGTTACATACCATATTTACTTTCTAAAATTACACTCGAGAAAGC
Organism: Przewalskia tangutica; assembly: GCA_029844215.1. NCBI lineage: Eukaryota > Viridiplantae > Streptophyta > Magnoliopsida > Solanales > Solanaceae > Przewalskia > Przewalskia tangutica. The sequence goes on from CM056728.1 coordinate 115,314,262, forward strand.
TCACAAGATCAGTACTAAATCAACCCGAAAATCTTGCAATAAAATCGCCCATTCTATGGCAAGAATCTTACAAAATCAGCAACCCAAATCAGCCTTTATTTACTTACCAACATTAGAACTCGAGCGAGGGCTATATAAGAACATGCAATAGGCATCGAAAGGGGGCGGGATATCCATAGCATAGAAACATGGGGTGAAAAACACAGACAGAGAGCAGAGCACAGTAGGGAATGGCATCGACTTAGGGATAGCATCGACGAGGACCTTGAGCAGAGTTTAGAACCCTTCGCCATAGTCAGCAACTCAGAAGGCATCGGACACCCTTAGCAGCAGTTAAGAACACACACATAGTCAGAATAGAGCATAGACGGAGCTCAGTCAAGCAAAGCTCGATCGAGAAAGGAGGACCAAGAAATGAACCTCACCCTTTCATTTCGCATCGCAAACCCAAAACCCGTCGATTGGACCGACGACTTGATACGCTGCCCCGGGTCGCTGCCCGGAGAAGGTAAAATCAAACTCCTCTTGTATTTGTTAGATTTCTGTGTTATGTGGGTTTATCACGAATTTAATCGATGTTAATTGTATTAATCTGTTTGCTTGGCCTATATAAATCAGATTGGTTTTCTTAGTTGGATTCTTCATGTTGCGATTAGTTAATTTGGTAGTCCAAGTGTTTTAAAATAGTAAGTAGTAACAGAATCAGTACCACCTATCTGTTTTCTATCTGCCTGGCTGAATCTATGACAATCTATACAAGGTATATTGCTTTCCTTATACATGGGCGATATCGCAATCAGATATCTTCGTATACTTTGCAATGTGTGAGTATGAGGGATGTTGTTTATGTGCGCTAAGTCCATATGAAGCATGTTTTGGCTGTTTTTTAAGTACTGCAGTGTCTCTCGCCCATATTTGTAAATGTTATAATCTGAAAATAACATATTCGTACCGGGACAACTGGGGTCATGAATATCTGTTTCTCTAAAGTTGTCCTTCTAGTCCAGTTATGTGATTTATTGGATGTTAGAAGCCCTTCTCACGCTTTGCTTGCGAATAAGAGATGCTAATACCAAATTGGAAATCTGTAGTCGAATCGTCTGTCCGGTTTGTCTGCAGTTTGTTCACATGCTTTCCATTTGGAATCAACTTGTTAAAAATGAGTTGCGGTTTGGACAGTCCTCGAGTTTATTCAATGTTGTGTTGTTAACCCTTCATGAAATAGATAAACTCACTTGCATTTTCAATCTAAATTCACTGTATTGAAAAAGTGGAATATGTTAACATCATGTCATTATCTCTTATTTCTTTGAATCGCCATGGGATTCACACCTAGCTAAAGTGATTTGTTTGCATAGCAATTTAATCTTTGTAATCGTCGAACTCTTAAGAATCGAGATGTGTCAATATGCCACGAATGCTTCAATATACATGTTGGTGACTTTAGCTTGAATACGCTTCAAGTTTGGTCCTATTCAAGAATCGTTCTTTTTTAGTCAAGGCGTTATTGATATAGCTTTAGTCGGGGTAGCAATATTTGTGTCTTTATTTGTTTGAACTGGACATCTATAATAGCGGGTTGCAACTCACATAATTTGACATCGATGGAATGTAAAAGAGGCTAAAGAAAGTATCAATGGTCCCGTTTGTTGATTGGTGTCTGATATGCCTTGAAAATCTAAATCTCTTAGTTGTTATCCTTACATGACGTCTTTGCTGCTGGCCTGACTGCTAATTTAAAACATAGATAGATGGGTTGATAGTCCAGAATGTTATTGAGTCTACTCTTTAGGCATCTTGGATAGCCTTGTTTTTTCTACAACTGAATGCTGGGTCAGTTCATTGCTTGTTCTGTTTCTCCTGTCTGTGTTGCGGTATATTGAGTATAGTGTTAGACCCCGTAGTTCTGACCCTACGTATGAGAGCGTACGAAAGCATGTAGGACTTAAATTTTCAAAGGATAGGTTGACGGATTATTCCGGGCGGGTTGTAGTAAACTTTGAGGCGGGTTATGACCCGATTCGTTGAGAGTTCCTAAGTATTTTAAAGGCCTAGGACGTAGTTCGTTGAGTCTTGATTCCAACGCAACCAACCGTTCGTCGATAGGGCGTCGGAGTAGAAAGTTATGAGAGTTACAAGTTCGCAATGGGCGTAAATGCGTTCGAGCAAAGCGCGGGCAGCGGCGCCAGATGCGAGGCGCGCCTAAAGTACTGAGAGGTCGCAGAAGTTGCAGCCGCGCCAGACAGGAGCCGCGGCGCCGAAAGTTCAGAGAGGCTGCGGAGGTTTCAGCGCCGAGGCGGGAAATTTGGGCGGAAAAACTTAGAAAATCTGATTTTTGTTTTAAAAGAGACCATGGGAGGGTGACAAGTGTCCCCCCCCATCTGATTTTCTGTTGCATGCAATATATTGACCAAGACTTGGTCATTGTCTATCTTTCATCTTCTCTCTCTCTCTCTCAAATTGCTCCCCCTTCTCTCTAAAAACCCAAGAAAAATCTGAAAGTTAAGAACAAGAAAAGGAAGCTTGTAGCTAGCTTGTTGGCATTGTTGTGGTAGTGTTCTTGGCAAGGAAGCTAGCAATATTTGGAATAAGTTTTGGCTAAAACTTTAAGGTAACATTTCTTCCTTTAAACTTAGTTCTAGTGTTGCATGCTTAGAAGCAAGATCTTGTGGTAGTAAAATAATGCACTTAGAGTCTTTGCATGCAAGTAAATGTGGTTTGGATATGAAGAATGGGTTAAGAAGAACAAATGAGCTTGTTGTAGCCTAAAAACTACCTTAGAATTGTTAAGTGATTTGTTGTAAACTTATGAGGCAGAATTTTGGGTGTGAAATCCCCTTTGAATTGTTGGATTGATTGAGCCAAAAATGTGGTGTTTTGATGATAATTTCGGCCTTGAGAAAGGTGGCAAAGTGAGTAGAAACAAAGGAAATGCTGCCCGATTTTTCTTAGAATTTAGTGACTTTGAACTTGGATTGTTCTACATTAAGATTAGAGGTTAATAAACGTATCATGACTATTATAGGTTGAAATATTACTTGCGGTAGTTTGGACTTGGCAAGTGGATTGACCAAAGAGGTATGTGAAGCTTTCCTATCTCTTGAGCATGAATAGATGAAACTATGTAGTACGGTAGACGTACAAGATTTGGTGTTCTCACTTGTTTTGAGTATAAAATGACTTTTCGTTTTAAGAACGTATAAGTCCTCGTTAAGGAAAAGTATGATTTCTACTAAAGTATAGAGTTAATATAACAACTTTATGGGAAGTTGGTCTATTAGCTTCATAAAAGGTTAATGAGAAGGGATTTACTCTAAGTAAGATAATTATATGAAGAGGCAAATTGATTTAAAGGCATCAATTGCCCAAAGGCTTTATGTATAAAGAAGAGTCACTTTTGAAAGAGTTGAAGTATGTAGTACTTGGGTTAAATTCCTGTTCTTTTATTAAAGATATGGTTAAGTGACTTCAGTAACCTAAAATGAGAGTGGATGTGAACAAGTCTAAAATGAAGTGATAAGTGTTCTTAACTTATTATTATGATGATCTGATGACAGTTTTTGATAGGGTAAGAGTATGTCTGAGGGGGAAGCCCCAAGATCGTCATACCAACTCCTTGATGTAAGAGTATGTCCGGCGGGCCACCCCAAGATCGCCATACCATCCGCTTGATGTAGAGTATATCCGGCGGGCGCAGATCCAAGATCGTTATACCATCCGCACAAGATAAGAGTATATCTGAGGGGCAAGCCCCAAGATAGTTATACCATCTGCTCCAGTGTAAGAGTATATCTGAGGTACATCCTCAAGATCGTTATACCATCTGCTTCAGGGTAAGAGTATATCTGAGGGGAAAGTCCCCAAGATCGTTATACCACATTGCCCGTGGATTTGCTACCCATGATGCGAGAATACCTCACGCGAGTCCTTATGGGCTTATGCGGTGAAATAGTCTCATGCCGGCAGTACAAATGACGAGTGAGTACTTCATGCGGGTCCACAGACCCACGCGGTGAAATAGTCCCGTGAGTAGGATGATTTCTTTTTGATACTACGCGAGGTACCTGTTTTGATCATGAGCCTCCTATTTTATGCAGATTATATATGTATATATACTTGTCACTCATTGTTAGTAAGGCACATTAAAAGGTATTTTATTGTCTTCCATGACTCGACTTACTTTTAGACTTATGATATCATTACTACAGTATTTTTCCAGCTTTACATACTTGGTACATATTGTGTACTGACCCCCTTCCCCGGGGGCTGCGTTCATGCCGCAGGTAAGGGTAAGCAGATTATGGATCCTCGTTCTTTGGATCACTATTCCGGTGTCAGAAGCTCCATTCCTCCGGAAGCTTATTTATTGGTATGGATATTCCCTGATGCTATAAGTATTTTGTACATCCGTGGTATGGCGGCCCACTGTCCACGCTTATTATCTTTAAGTCTGTGGCCACCTATATATTTTGGGCTATAAGAACCGGTTGTATTATAAATACTTTGTTTAAGTATGTTTATTGGAAGCGACACTTTATCGGTGGCGATTATGTTTTACCCTTTTTATGAAGTTATGTGTTGTGTTATGTTCCGCTGCTATTCTCTGACATATACCTGACAGGGTACCCCAGTAGGGTACTAGTCGCGGCCCCGGGGTCGGGTCGTGACATATAGTTTCTTGAAATCTGGAAATAATGCTCACAGAGACATATTGTTTACATGAACTGCACGTTGGTTAAACAAAGATGGATTGTTTTGGGTCGGCAGGATCAGCACACATTATAAACATATGCCAGTGTTTAGTGTTTCTTCTATTATTCATATCTTATATTATTTGGAGTGCATACTAATCTTTATCTTCTCTTATTTTTGCATGGCACGCATTGGAGCAAAATAAAGAGTCTCACGGCGAGGCTCATCGCAAGCCATTTCAAATGGCGACCCGCATCCGCATTCGCATTCCCTCTTCGGCAATTCCTAGAAAAACAAATAGGACGGGGTCATCCGCCTAATCCTCATTCTCTCATCTCATCCTTATCTTACTTTATTTGTTATTGTAATTTATAACTTTGTAATTAATAGGATATCTAGAATAATTAGCCTTTAAACATATAAGTGGGGAGGTAATTTAAAGTTCCTCGCTTAACTTACTTGCCTTTAGGACTGTTGAGTATGTCTAAATTCTGCAAAAATGATTTAAATGATTTAACTTGCATTATAAAACCAACATTTTGTTTCTTATTAAAATACATAACAGATTTCTCCTAAACTCTCAAAAATCGTCTTAAAGCATCTCTTATATAATATCAGACGAGTTAGGCAAGATTAATTTAGCTAGCAGATACACAATTAGTCCAGAATAATCTTTGCATGAGCATATAATTAGTCCATAAAGCACCTTTAGCATCTTAGCATTTCTAGCACCTTTTAAGCACCCTTTAACATTTAGCATTCTTTTTGCACTTTTAGCACCATTTACTTTCAAAATTAATCTTTAGCACTCTTAAGCACCTTTAGCCTTTTAGCCCCTCTTAGCACTTCTAGCACCTTTAATATGCTAGCACTCCTTTTGCACCTTTGACACCTTTCTTTTTAAGCTTTCTAAGCATTTTTAAAACTTTAGCATTTTTTTAGCATTTTTAACCTTTTAGCACTTTTAATATTTTAGCACCCTTTTAAATACTTTTAAGCCTTCCTTTAAACAATTAACATATTATTTATTTTCTAACACTTTTTCTAAGCAGGAGCCCTTCTAGCATTTAATACCTTTAGCAACCTTTCACTTTAAGGCACCTTTTAAACATTTTAACATTTTAACATCTTAGCATTTTATTAAGCAGGTGGAGCTTTTATTTTGCATTTTAAAAAATATAATAATTACCCTAGGTTTGGCAGGACAACCGCAAGTTAGCGGATCTTAGAGGGTGCCTAACCCCTTCCCTCTAGATTAATAAAGAACCCTTACCCAGAATCTCATTAAGCTTAGCAGACCATTAAAATGGAGTTAATGTTTTACTTCAAACTAGTTAAACATTTAGGTATCCTAATTCACCCAATTAATTAGGTGGCGACTCCGCGAACCCTTAGCATTCTAGCAACCCTTTAGCATTTTAGCACCCTTTTAAACTTTAGCATTTTTTGCAATTCTAGCACCCTTTTACTTAAAAATTAATCCTTTAGCACCCTTTTAAATTTGTAACATCTTTTTTAAGCTTTTAAGCATTTTTTAAAACATTTTAGCACTTTATTTTATTTCTCTAACATTGCTTATTGAGCAGGGCTCGCTTTTAAAAAAAGTCGCGGTCGAAAATGGGCGTGACAGAAATGGCCTGACTGCTAAAGTGTGTCGATACTATGGTATCCTAACTGACTGAGTTCTTCGACTGACCCCCCCCTGTTGCTGTCTCCTAAACTGCTGATGGTTGCTAACTATTGCTAAGAGGTAGAATGACTGCTATCTCCCCGACTCTCAGTGTCTTCCCCTGTCCCCGTATTGTTCTGTCTTGCATGTGCTTATATAGCCCTCCCTCGAGTCCTAATAATGGTAAGTAAATAAAGGCTGAGATTTGGCTAATATTTGGGTGCTGATTCGACGAGATTTGCTACTGACTTTGTGTGATTCGAACGGTTATGGTGAGGAAATGATTGAGAAATTCGGGTAATGGATATGGTAAGGATATATTCTGGTTTATGGTAGGGGAAGACGCGAAAGGAAGGCGAGATTTAGGGCGTATGGGTGAGGGAGGCGAAGGCTAGGTTTCGGTGAGCGGCGATGGGCGTAAGAGAGAATGGATTGTCTTTGAGGGCTTATGGAACTTTGGGCGTTAACGCAGCGGTGTGCGGGTTGAAGGCCGCGTCGCGGGTGGGTCGTGGGCTAACTGAATAATGGGCTGGTATTTAGGTTAGATTTAATTAGGTATTTAATTCTAGTGTTTAATTAGTTAAGGCCTTTAATTAGTTAATTTAGGCTAATGAATTTAGTTAAATTGTTTAGGTGCTTTATTATAATTATTTAGGTGCTAAATCAGTCTAATTATTTAGGTGCTAAATTAGTCTAATTGTTATAATAAATGCGGGCGTGTCATTTAATTAATGCTTAATACTTTAGACTGCGGCGCTATTTTTTAAAATCTTATTATTATGCATTATTGCGAAGTTAGATTAAAATTGAATAGAGTTTAGATTAGATTATTTAAATGCTAAATGCAAGTATGATATTTAAGAATTATAAAATGCGACGCTATTAAATGCATGTATCAAATTAAAATTGATTTTAAATTACAAATGATTATGAAATTCTCTTGCGTATTAATAAATGCGGCTATGCTACTTGACGCGACGTCACTGCTAAATTATTTATTTTATGTATTTATTATTAATTAAGAATCGTTTGATAGAACTTAAAATTGATTAATGCGCGGACTCTAAGTGCTTAATACTCTACGTAAGACGCGGTGCCATTATAAATTGTTTATTTATGCCGGTACTTATGTTTTATCGCTGCATTTTATTATAAAAAATCATAAAAAATTATTTTACGAAATTAGTCTAATTTTATAGTTGATGACTGGACGGGAGGGTCAAAATTGGGTGTCAACAGCGGGGTATTACATGATACCTTGTAGGAGACAACCTATCTAAGTGCGAGGACAGGCCGCCTCAAATGAATGCACTTAAGAATCCAAGGGTGTCCACAACCCACGATGGACAAAACACTAGAAAGATTGAGTAGGAAAGGTGTTGTGTTGGTACCATTGTCTTGGCATATACTAAACACTGACGGTTAAAGACATCACGTTCACCGCGCAGTAAATATGTCCGATGGTATTCTACTATGGAAGGTTCAAAGCTCCGGCTACCTCTCCGGATGCAACATCGTTCCGCCAAGTGATTGCTAGAAAGGCACCATGTGCGTGCACCAAAATCTCTTACAAGAGGGGATTGTTGGAAATATTTATTAAACGTGAAATAAAGTAAATCTTATTTATTATGAATCGAACAATTGGGGCCCTGCACGTAGGAAACCTTGTTTCCACACACGTGCACACTAGTGCCAAGGATCAAAATTTCCTTAATGGAAGAGATATTGGTACGTATACGAATTGTTTGAAACGTAAGGTAATAGACGGTTATTGGCCAAATGACGAATGATTTCACGTTGGTAAATGAAGGAAGAAGTGTATAATGTGTAAAGATGAAGTGAATCAGAAATCACCACGAAACTGAGAAGTGTTTAATTCACCTCCAACGGATTGAAACGATCGAGAGTCATTTCTTCGCCCAAAGAACTCACCGAACCGAACGCCACTAGAGTCGCGGCCCTTCGAGGAGGCGCCGCGGCCCTTCAATTCCAGTAAGTTACTGAAATTGAAACGTCAATTAGAGTCGCGGCCCTTCAGAGGACCGCGACCCTTACATGGCGGAGCCGCGACCCTTCTCGGTTTCGTGGTGATTTCTTATTCACTTCATCTTTACACATTATACACTTCATCCTTCATTTACCAACGTGAAATCATTCGTCATTTGGCCAATAACCGTCTATTACCTTATGTCTCAAACAATTCGTATACGTACCAATATCTCTTACATTAAAGAAATTTTGATTTTTGGCACTACTTGTGCACGTGTGTGGAAACAAGGTTTCCTACGTGCGGGGCCCCAATTATTCGATTCATAATTAATAGATTTACTTTATTTCACGTTTAATAAATATTTCTAACAATCCCCTACGTGCGGGGCTGCGTTCATGCCGCAGGTAGAGGTACACCGGTTGTTGATCCTCGCTCATAGGATCACAGTTCAGCGTTTTGGGAAGCTCCGTTTCTCCGGAGGCTTATCTTTGGTATAGTCCCCTGTCATTGTAGGTACTTGTACATTCAGGGGTATGGCGGGGCCCTGTCCCGTCATAGTTGTGGTTACATTCTTAGGTGCAGTAGTACTTGTGGGCAGGGTTTGTAAAAGGATATAACTGTTCGGGTTTTATGTATATATACAGAAAGGTGACCGTTTTGGTTAGCATGTTCTCTTATATTTCATTGTTTCATGTATTTGAGTTTTTATTTCCGCTGGTTTTTCTCTGATGTATTATCACTAGGGTGCCCGGGGTAAGGCACCAGTCGCGGGCCCGAGGTCGGGTCGTGACATTTCCTTTCATGTAAACACATTTGTCACCTCCATTAATGGCGTATTCTTTTGATAGTAGAGTACTATCAAATTTCTCGTGCCATTGTTTAGGGGCTTGTTTCAGCCCGTACACCGATTTAACAAGCCGACATACTTTTGTCTCTTTTCCTGGAACCACATACCCCTCAGGTTGATCCATATATATTTCTTCTTCTAAATCACCATTTAGAAAGGCAGTCTTAACATCCATTTGATGTATTTCAAGATCCCGCAAGGCGGCGATGGCTATGAACATACGTATGGATGTCATTCTTGACACCGGAGCGTAGGTGTCGAAGTAATCAAACCCTTTTTTTTGGCAATAACCCTTGACTACTAACCTATCATTGTACTTGTCGATAGAACCATCTGCCTTTAACTTCCGTTTAAGGATTCACTTACAACCCAACGGTTTGTGTCCTAGGGGAAGTTCTGCCAACTCCCAGGTGTGGTTATGCAGAATGAATTCTATCTCACTTTCTAAAGCTTCCTTCCAGAGCGGTGTTTCTGGAGTTGACAATGCATCGGCGATTGTCTGTGGTTCATTATGAACCAAATAAGCTACAAAGTCTGGACCGAAGGACTTGTCCTTCCGTGCCCTTTCGCGTTGCCTTGGTTCCATCTTTGAATCTTCCAAGTCTTGAGAATCTAGAATACTAAATTCCAAATCGTCAGCTATTTCAGAATTTACTAGATCTGAACCATTTTGATCTAGGTAGTCAGTGACTCCTAGTTCATCAGAGATTTCCTCATAACTTCGTTTGCGAGAGGTTTTTCCTTGTGTGGAAATGTGTCTTCAAAGAACCATGCGTTCCTTGATTCTATGATCGTATCTTCATAAATGTTCGGATGATCCGACTTATGTACTATGAAGCGATAATCACTACTGTTATTGGCATATCTGATGAATATGTAATCCACAATCTTAGGTCCAATATTGGCCTGTTTTGGCATAGATAGTTTTGCCTTGGCCAGACAACCCCATACCTTCAAATACTTGTAGGTAAGTTTCTTTCCTTTCCATAGTTCGTATGGAGCCTTGTCTTTACCCTTGTGTGGGACTCTGTTAAGAATCCTATTTGCGGTAAGGACAGCTTCTCTCCACATGGTTTGAGGGAGGCCCGAATTGATGAGTAGAGCATTCATCATTTTCTTTAGTGTTCGGTTCTTGCGTTCAGCAACCTCGTTTGATTGAGGTGAGTAAGGAGCTGTTGTTTGATGAACTATACCCGATTGGGTACAAAGTTCTTCAAAATACGCTTCATATTCTCCCCCTCTATCGCTACGGATAGTTTTAATTCGTCTGCCTAGTTGATTCTCAACTTCTGTTTTGTAGCGTTTGAATGCTTCAAAGGCTTCATCCTTACTTTTTAGTAAGTAAAAGGTAACAAAACCTTTTGCCATCATCTATGAAAGCCACAAAGTACTTGTTCCCCCCTCTAGTTTGAGCAAACTTCAAATCACATATATCAATGTGTGTAAGTTCTAGAGGAGATGTATCTCTTTCGTTATTCCTTCGACGAAACGGAAAGGTGATTTTGCATCTTCGCCTACCTCACATTAATTTGAGGGTTTATGTCGACAGACGACAACAATCTCAACTTCGTTACCTTTTGAATGACTTTTTTTTTTTGACGTGTCTTAGTCTATGATGGCATAGATGCATGGATTATAAAATATATCATTCACTTGGCTACAATTTTACTGTACCACTTTTGGTTATTATCGACTTGTGGGACATGAGGAGAAAAACTCAAGCCATATTGTCCAACAACATCCTTGACACCAAGTTTAGGACATGTATCACCTCGTTTAAGAGTGATCTCATTCCTTAAGTCCTTTTGAGGACAACCTCGTCAATTTCTTCTACTTTGAAGGTAGCGTTGCTTCACATGAGCAACCTCTTGCCCATGGTTAGGGCGCAACCTGATCATATGTGAGCTAGATTCTTTGGCCCACTCCAGTTGCCTTAGAAAACTGAGTGTCCTATTTCTTTTCTGCCTTTGTTTTTGGCCTTCAGAGTATTCAAGATTTGGAAACTCTTGACCCACTCCAGTCGCCCGTAGGCTTTATATGACTGAGTGTCCAATATTATCCTGTCAAAAGACGGATCTTCTATCGGAAACGGTGACAGGATTGTCTCTAGTCCTCTAGTCCTTGTCTTTAGTTCTCTAGTCCTCTTTCCATGCTTAGGATTGTCCATAAATTCATTTTATTACAATCTAATCCAAATCCTTTAGGCCGTTTGTTTATACCAGTCCAATTATAACCGGGAAGGAAAGTGAGATTAACCTTCTGATTTTAAAGTGTAGGGAATATATGTTTTAACGAAAACCCTTTATATTCCTAGCCTTGCTTTGTTCACTTTTATTCAGAAATTATCTTTTAATCTAATTTTAGACAAGGAAAATAATCAATTCATACCTTTGGGATCTGGACCACGTTAGTCACGTGTCCAAATCCTCCTTGTCATAAGATAAAGGCTTCTTATCTTTAGCATTCTTCTCGTGTCCCAGTTGACATCCTCAACATCTTGTGGACACTTGTTTCCACCACTCTCGGGAGCGGTGACAACAATTTTTCCTTTATTCTTACAAGCATGACTATCAGCAACCAAGATCTCATTCTTATATGTTGTTGAAACAGCGAATATTATATTAATCTTGTGAGTACAAATGTGTAGAACGGGAAAATAACAACAACTATTTGTTAGAAATCTGAAAATGATCAATTATGAGGGCTTGCTTGGTCGATCAAATTCTTGATATATCCTTAAGATAATATTGCCTTGTATATCCTTTCAACGGTTGTAATGGCAACTTATCTCCCAAGATAAAGCAACAATTAAACAAATGAGCAAATGGAACTCAAGTGTTTGCTTTGGAAGAAAGATCTTTGAGTGTTTGTGATTGCAAGAGAGAAAGACAATTTCAGAGAATTGTTGAGTGTAAGATGTCAAGTGTGTTTCCAAATGAGTCATGTGTCTCATTTTATAGTGTGTAGATGATGACCCTTCAAATGGCTAAGTAATGGCCATGAATGTCATGTTAATGCCTTGAATTTAGAGTTACAATCCAGCCAAGTAATGGCTGAATTCATGAGCAAAATAATGGAGAGTAAATACTCCAAAGTCAGTCCAAGAATCAATTTTTAATTCACCTCCAACGGATTGAAACGATGGCGAGCGCCCTTCGGCCGAGAACTCACCGAACCGAACGTCAATTAGAGTCGCGGCCCTTCAATTCCAGTGAGTTACTGGAATTGAAACGTCAATTAGAGCCGCGACCCTTACATGGAGGAGCCGCGGTCCTTCTCGGTTTCGTGGTGATTTCTGATTCACTTCATCTTTACACATTATACACTTCTTCCTTCATTTACCAACTTGAAATCATTCGTCATTTGGCCAATAACCGTCTATTACCTGACGTCTCAAACAATTCGTATACGTACCAATATCTCTTCCATTAAGGAAATTTTGATCTTTGGCACTACGTGTGCACGTGTGTGGAAACAAGATTTCCTACGTGCGGGGCCCCAATTATTCGATTCATAATTAATAGGATTTACTTTATTTCACGTTTAATAAATATTTTCAACATCTTTTACGCTTAACGAGATGATATATAACCACACAAATATCTTTGACTTGTTTTAGACTACAAAATTCAAAAGTCTTTCTTATTTTTTAAACGTCATACCCAGTCAAAATACATCATATAAATTGAGACGGAGAGAGTACTATATAATATTATCACTTCATAATGTCACTTAATCAGGTATATTAATATAGTTTGATATATAGATAGCGTGTACATATAGTCTTTTACATGGCCGAAGGTTAGTATTGAAGAATCTCACATCGGGTGCAAAAGTGATGTGTAGTCTCTTTATATAGCCTTGAACATTAATCATTCCCTCATGAACTAGTTTTTAGAGGTAAATTAGACTCAAAATCAATTTCTTTACACAGTGTCACAGCAAGACTCACCTCAATTATTTTGTATCGATATTAGGCCCCCAAATTAAATTGCTCATGCACCAGATACCCGACCATGGGTGTGAGGTGATGTGTTGAAGAGTTCCCTATCAGATTTAAAAGGTATGTGTGATCTCCTTATATGGCTTGCGCAATCCTCCCCTCATGAGCTAGCTTTGGGGTTGAATAACGCCCAATATCTATTTCTTTACGGGAAGAGGTTTAGTATGTGTTTGGCCAAGATTTTACAAGTGTTTCTCAACTTAAGAAACACTTTTTGGCCAAACACATACTTATCAAGAAGTAAAAACATTTTAAAAAAAATCAAAAAAGTATTTCTACAATGGAAGATAAGGAGAAACACCAATTTGATGCTTCTTCAAAAAGTGTTTCTCCAAACATTTTTTAATTTTTTTTAATAAATGTTGATCAACTTTTTCAATTTGGTTTAATTATTCCTTTTTTAAAATTCAAATGGGTTTAGTTATTTACTGTATTTTTTATAACTAGTTGATATGTTAATTTTTTTAGACTTATTTTAATTGGGTTTAATTATTCACACTTTTTTTATTCAATTGAGTTTAATTATTTACTGGATTTTTGATAATTAGTTGATATGTTATCTGGGTTTTTTTCAAAATATTGTTTATAGACTTAATTCAACTGGGTTTTCAATAAATAGTTGATATGTTATCTGTTTTAAAATGCTTAATTCAATTGGGTTTAAATCCTTATGGGGGTTTTGATAAAGGGAAAAGGGGCATATTTGCCCTCCAACTTTGAGAAAATGGGCATATTTGCCCTCCGTCAAAGTTGGGGGACAAATATACCCCTTCTGTTAATAAACTTCCACCATGTGGGCATATTTCCATAACCTTACTGCGATGCACAGGTGGAATTCACGTGGACGCCACCTGTGCGCCACCTGGATGACCCGACCCGTTACCCGACCCGAAGGAAATTAAAAGGGAACAATACCAGCGTTTTCTTCACCATTTCAATGCTTGCTCCTGAATTTCTTTTGTGTTGTTACTTTCAGGGGGAGGGATAAATGATGAACTCTCTACATTCTTTCATGAATTTATGATGAAATTGTAATTATAACTGAATCATTGACCTTTAATTCCGCTATTTGTCCTATACATTACACAGAAATTTTCAAATAAACTGATCTTCTTTAGTTACATAATCTACTTTGTGCTGCTACTGAATCTTCACTTTTACGCCCTAAAAAACAAGTGTCTCTGAATCATGTTGATACTTAGAATTGGCCGAGAACAACCGCGACCAATTCAAGATTACATGCATAAAAATGAAATGTAACAAAATTCACTCGGTGTGATTATACAAACGAGCAAAGACAGTGCTCGTCAAGAGTCCAATTAATTAACTGGTTCATTTCGTCATCCAGTAAACCAAAATGAGAAACACGCATACAGAGCCAACTAATGAAATAATAATAGTATCGATAGACTTTTTCTTCTTTATTGCTGAAAGAATGTGATTAACCTGCAAAATTGAGGACGAACAAATGTGAAGAAAAAATGAGATCAATCCCATCAGTCCCCCCAGATATTTAACAATGTAATGCACCGGCACTCTTTAAGAGGTGGTTGCGCGGTGATAGATTGTAAAGAAGTGTTTCTAAAAGAAAAAGGCTCTTTCAGTTCAGCAATAAAATTTGCATCTTACATGATTATTTTTCTCTCAAATAATCTTTGAATTTGGAGAAGTCTACAAACACTTCAAGCAATTTGGATGTGATTTAGGGCATTGAAATGGTGAAGAAAACGCTGGTATTGTTCCCTTTTAATTTCCTTCGGGTCGGGTAACGGGTCGGGTCATTCAGGTGGCGCACAGGTGGCGTCCACGTGGATTCCACCTGTGCATCGCAGTTAAGGTTATGGAAATATGCCCACATGGTGGAAGTTTATTAACAGAAGGGGTATATTTGTCCCCCAACTTTGACGGAGGGCAAATATGCCCCTTTTCTCAAAGTTGGAGGGCAAATATGCCCCTTTTCCCTTTGATAAATACTCGATATGTTTTATGTTCTTTTTTTCTAAAAAATATTGTTTGGGACTGAGGCGTAACTGTTAAAAATAGATTGTAGCAGTATTAAAAATAGATTTTCTCTTTGTCATATATATATATATATATATATATATATATATATATATATATATATATATATATATATATATATATCTTTGTCATATATACAAATCATGGATATAGTTTATATGAGTTTAGTTTCCCTATATTTTAAGTATTAGTTTGTTCTGTCCATTCCTCACAGAGAAATGTAATTGAGCGAACATTTGATGTGTGGAAAAAAGATGGAGGGTATTATCAATAATTCTAAGTTTCTCATTAGACACACAATTTTCTTTTATTGCGACAACTATGACTATGCATAACTACATTAGAAGGCATGCACTTGAAGATTTGGAATTTGATAAATGTGATACAGACCCTAATTATGTTCCTGAAGTTGAAGGAAATGAAGATATTGGAGGAAGATCAATGACTTTGAGAGATGATTATGATGGATTGATAGATGATGTTAGTATGGAATCTGTTCGCCACAACATTGTCACTTCCTTAATGAATCGTTGGTCGTAATAATATTTCTATATTCTAGTTTATTAGTTGTGTAATGATGTAATATATTCAACTTTTGGACATATAGAGTCATTGACTATCATATTGTCGTTACATTTCTTATGTACAATATAATTTTTTTTATTAAATGTTGAAATAAATTGTAAAGATATACTAATTTTTAGAAACATATGATATAAAAGAATATTTTATATAGTTTTAAATCTATTAAAAGGAATATTCTAGTTTCTTTGCATAAATGTGGGCCAAACAGGAAATTGTTTCTGTTTCTCAGAAGTACTTCTATAATTATAGACCAAAACACTCTAACAGATTCTCTATAGACAGTTTATGCAAAAATACTTCTAAAAATGAAATTTCATGATTGCTCTATTATATATATTTAAATCAAATATTAGAAATATTACTTCTCATGTATAATTGTAAGATGATATTAATCTCCTTTGAAAAGTCTTCTTATTAATATCAAATATATATAGGTGTACAATGTTCATCCCAATTACAATAGGAATCCTAGTCCCATATACAAGATGAATCCTAGTCTTATCATAATTATATTTACACAAATATTCTAATTATGGGTGGGGACTTATGTTACACCTACACGTTTACACATCCCCTCAGTCGGAGCGGGAGGAGGCCGGACGCTGAGACTGGATCTGAAGTCAAGAAATAATTGTCTGGGAAGTCCTTTGGTAAATATATTTGCATACTGATAGGATGATGGAACATGTAACACTCTGACATGGCCTAGCACAACTTTCTCACGAACAAAGTGTAGGTCTATCTCAATGTTCTTGATTCGCTGATGTTGAACCGGATTATCAGAAAATTAGATGGCAGAGATGTTATCACAAGTACACAATAGATGTCTGACGCAAAGGACACTGAAGTTCTAACAGTAAATTTCTGAGCCAACAAATCTCAGCTACCACATTTGCAACGCTCAGATCAAATTTCTCGACCGAACGAGATAGGGTAGCATGTCGCTTGGCAGAAGAAGAAATCAGATTATCCCCTAAAATTACACAAAAGCTGGAGGTGGAGCGTCGCGTGTCCGGACACCCTGCCCAATCTGCATCCCTATAAGAGAGCAACCTATTTGGTGCAGAGGGGTATAGGTGAAACCATAATCAAGTGTGTCCTTAATGTATCAGATGAAACGCTTAAGAGCAGTGAAACAAAACTCTCTGGGGGCATGCATGAATAGGCATACCTGCTGAACAACATAAGCAATGTATTGCCTTGTAAATGTGAGATATTGAAGTGCACCTGCAAGGCTCCTATACAGAGTAAGATCGGAGACTGGAGCACCATCTATAGCACTGAGCTTAGATTTTGAATCAACTAGAGTAGGTAAAACTTTGCAATTCGCCATCTTAGCCATGTACATGATCTCCTCTGCATACTTACGCTGACATAAGAACATGTGGTTGGCAGACCTGGTCACTGATATCCTCAAAAAGTAACTCAACTTCCCCAAATTAGTCATTGCAAATTCGGACTTAAGCAAAGGTAATAATCTCATTTTCAACCCGTTAGAAGAGGCAGTAAGAACAATATCATCCACGTAAAGTAATAAGTAAGCAGTGCTACTACCTCGATAAAAAATGAAGAGTGATGTATCACTCTTGCTGTATAGAAACTCAATCTGCAAGATATACTTGGCAAAGCGATCACACCACGCTCGGGGGGGGGCCCTATTTTAGGTCATATAGTGACTTACGGAGACGACACACAAAGTGAGGAACTGCTGGATGGTGAACCCAGGCGGCTGATGCATGTAGACTGTCTCTCTCAGATCCCCATATAAAAATGCATTCTTCACATCAAGCTGACGAATAAGCCAGTGTTTGCCCATGCCAATGCTCAAAACTGTGCGAATAGTAGCCGGTTTGACAATCTGTTAGGCGTATTTTGTATACGTCTTTTGAGTCATTTTTAGTTAGTATTTTACTCATTTTTGTTGTGTTTAGTATAGTATTAGATTTGTTTTTCTTTCCTTTGAGTCACAGCTGTTCCAAAAGGCAAAATGGCGAAAAGGAGCGAGAATTGGGCAGAAAAGGTGCTCCCGAGGCAAAAAGGACAAAAGTTGGCACATCAGAACGAAGGATTTTCAGCACCGCGGTGCCGTTATGCAGAATCGCGGTGCCGGTGCAGAAAATCTCAATTCCAAAGAAGAATTGGCTAAGGGCAGATTGGTCCATATGACATGAAATGAAACATATTTAAGCCCTAGGGATTAATGCTATGGGAGGGGGTCATTCTACAACATAGCACAAACAAGACAACAAGGAAGGCTACAATTGGAGACTTAGTTCGCAGTAATTTCTTTTCTTTCGTTTTTAATTCAGTTTATGTATGGATTTTTTGTTAGTTCTTAGCGTGACTATGGTTAGGAGCTAAACACTTTATTATGACTTTCCTTATGAATCACTTGAAACTTCTATTCATGAATTAATGCAGTAGTTTGATTTCTTTTTCACTTGATTAAGATTTAGTCAATAATTGGTATAAATGTTTGATAATTAATTGATCACTAATTATCATAATATATATGATTTCGAATCAAGAACCGAGAGGAGAGATTTGGATATGCTGTAATTGATTAGACATAGGTTAAAATCGCGGAAGACAATACTCCGATACTTGTGTAGCATTTAGGTTACTGTTCTTAATCCTCTTATGTGGTAAATTCTATCATAGAAATATAGAAGGGTTCTGCACTGGGGTTGAGTGATTATATGTCCTAACCGGAATATAAGACAGTTTAGTTAACCGCTATCTTAACGTAGAAGAAGAAGTCATTCTAGTTGCATTAAGGATTGAATAGAGTGGATAGTCGAGGATTTTGGAAGTCTTAATTCATTCATAACTGATTATAACTTAGATAGTTCAGTAATTCTTGCAATTATTCTAGTAGTTAAATAAAAACCCAACTCAAATATCGATTACCAAATAGATAACATAAAATAGATGAACGATAATTAGAAACCAGTCTCTGAGGACGATATTCGGTCTTATCAGACTATATTACTTGTCAACGATGCGTACGCTTGCTGAGCATTCGAAATATCGTTAACACAACCGGCCTGACGGTCTCACCACAATCAATGCCCTCCTGCTGATTTGTGTCACTAGCCGCAAGTTGTGTCTTATAGCTCTCAAGATCTCCACTGTCTCTTAATTTATGACGAAATAGCCACAAACAACGGATCACATTCACCCCCTCAGGTCTAGATACTAGATCTCATGTGTGTTGTTTAGTTAAAGCAGTGAATTCCTCATACATAGCCGCATTCCAATTAGGGTCTTGTTTGACCAATTTAGGATTCTTGGGAATTTGAGAAATGGTTTGGGCAGACAAGTTAAATTGCACTTTGGGTTTGAAGATTCCATGCTTGGCACGAGTTTCCATTTAGTGAGTAGAGACATTTAGTGGATGTGGGGTCTGAGTGGCGGGAGCAGAAGGCATTGTCGGATAAGGGGATGAAGGCGATAAGTTCGTCGAAGGCGCCACGGCGCCGCGATCGCGGCCGCGCGCCGAGGTTTCCAACGGCGCGCCGCGGCGCCATTACGGCGGCCGCGACTCTAAATGTGTTTCGAGAACTGGGTGCTCACTGGAAGAGAGGCGCCGCGGTGCATCCCCGAGAAGCGCTAATTCCCTGGAAGAATTTGGTTGCTCACTGGAAGGGAGGCGTCGCGGCGCTTGCTCCCGCGGCACTGACGTGTGGGATGATTTGGTGAGCTGATTAAGGATAATGGGAGAGATGTCAGGCTCGTCAAGAAAGAAGTAGTCCGATTTTTGGAATTTCTGAAGATTCAAAAACGAGAATGTAGTCTCGTCGAATGTGATATGACGAGAGATGTGGATTTGACGAGTTGACAAGTCGTAGCATAGATAACCCTATGGTTTGGCGGGAAGCCAAGGTAGACACAAGGAGTGGATCGGGGAGCTAGCTTGTGAGGGGCAGTAGAGGCAAGGTTAGGATAGCATAGACAGCCGAATATCCGTAGATTGTCATATGAGGGGACTCTATGATTGAGGATTTCGGTAGGGGTCATATTGTGAAGGGTGCTAGTTGGAAGAATATTGAGAACGTATTCTGACATTTTAGCAGCATAGACCCAGAAGGACGTAGGTAGGGAGGCATGAATCAATAGAGTGTGAATTATATTGTTAATGGTGCGGATGATTCTTTCAGCTTTACCGTTTTGTGGGGAGGTGTGGGGGCAGGAGAAGCGGCTTGGACGAAAATATTCTAGGGTTTTTGTTTACTTGACTCTGATACCATGTAAGATGATATTAATCTCCCTTGAGGAGTCTTCTCATTAATATCAAATATATATAGGTGTACAATGTTCATCCCAATTACAATAGGAATGCTAGTCCCATATACAAGAGAATCCTAGTCTTACCATAATTATATTTACACAAATATTTTAATTATGGGTGGAAACTTATGTTACACCTACACGTTTACAATAATTTTGCTGATGAATATTTAATGAGTCCCTGTATATTAGGTGCTCTTAAACCACATATAGTAATCATAAGCGGACCAGAATTTCAATTTTATGAATCTTGGATTTTAAAATAATTACTTCAAATGATAATATTGGGTTTTAAATTTAATAGTTATATATATATTTGATGATTTTTTATTACAAATATACTATTTAAGTAAAAGCTATTAACTATTCAGACTTCTAGCTCCGCCTCTCATAGCGATAGTAGGCTAAGTTATTTCTTGATCCCTAAACTAGCTAACCATGTAATTAACAATGTATATAGTTCCACATCTTATGCTACACAGTCAACATATAATTTCAGATTTTCCCTATAAAGATTTGTAATAAAAGTTTGGTTGAATCCCGACAAAATTCTGCTAGTTTATATAAAATATATATGGATGTATTGGAACCCACCATGTAAAATGTACCAATTTCAAGGGAAGCCTTTCTATTACATTCTTTTTTTTTTATGTCAGCTTTAATTTGTTAGTATAAAGTTGATATATGGTGATATGCCTATGTTTCTACGTGCACTAACGTAATGCTCCACCAACCAAATAAGGCTTTATTATTCCCCCCAATCAAAGGAACAAAAGACACCAAAATAAGCTTACATAAGCAAATGCACTATCTCTGTAAAATCTGTCCTCAAAGCAATAAAAATTTAAGTGCTCAATAGAATCTAAGTTACATATATCGCTTGTCTAAGAAATTTTTGTATCATCAAAGTCATATTAACCTATTATAACAAACATTATGTCTTAATTTATTTAGAAAGATTTACTTATAAATACCATTTGGATGAGTATATAATAAGAAGAGGATGTTAATCTTTGGCTTTAACTAACTTGGTGTGATATTTTAAAAGGATAAAGATAGCCTTTTTTCCACGTCTCAATTGACCCTTTCCCTCTTCAAAGATCAATGAACTGATGTAATATAATGCAATCAAAACCTAACTTATTCTTAGTGGAAATCTTATATTTGCCACTATTTTTTCTACATAATGTATTTTATTATTAATATTTGACTGTTTAATATCTAGCTTTTTTGCTTCACCTAATTTGTTTTTTGTCATCAAGCCGTACGACAAGGTTGCGTTTCTTTTACTTAGCATTTTGGGTGATTACCTCATTAACGTGGTGGAGTTAGGGTACCAGAGGCACATCCAAATTTAAATTTTATAAATTTAATCTTTTAATATTTTTAGTTTAACTCTCCACGAGAAGAAAGATATCTTGATTGGCAACCATAACGCTTTAACGTCTGTTCTATTTTAAAAGTTATGTGTACATGTCTACTATTTATTGTAATTTTAATAACTTTTTACACATAAATTTATACTCCGGGTCGAAAGTTATGAATTCAATTGAACCTCCACCTCTCATGCTACATCTGCCACTGCCGCAAGAGTTCATCTGAACTCCCTTTATCGAAAAATTACATTATATCTTTAAAGTCAAAATTATTCTATTCTTATGTATATATAATAGATGTAGAATATAATTTCTTTGACTTCTTCGCGTGTTTAATTTCTTATATTCTGAATCCCTTAGTGAAAATTTTATATCTGCCATTGCTCATTAATTCCTTATCAAGAGGTCGTTAGTTTTGTGGTTCATTACAAAGAAAACTTGAGAAATGTTTATTTTTAAGTCAAACACATCGTCAGTCATCTATGGTCGTTCAGATTTGTCACTTGAACACCTCAAGTAACGCTTATTTCATTTAGACACATCAGGTGGGCCTCCGCTGCGTCATTTAGACATTTTTCGCTAATTTGATAATTTGCGTGATTTTCACAAAAATAAGGCGCGTGAAAAACTCAAAAAACATATTTTTCTTTTATTTCTTCTTCTTCTTCATTCTTTTTCTTTTTCAAATAAATTTTCGGCATAACTCCATTATTTTCGATCTGATTTCATTTTTTTCTTTTTTCTACGATCTGAGTTTCGGATCTAGCAACTTCATTTTATCTCTTTGAATTATTTTGAATTAATTGGGTCTAAAAGTCTTTAGAAAGCTTGAAGGTTTAAAATGAGTTACTTGATTTGATGAAAGTTTGAGAAATTAATGTTGGGGTTGTCTTGGGGTCTTCGTGGGGAATCTTTAGCTGAAGTTATAACAAATTTGGAGGAGTTTCTCTTGAAATTTTGGATTAAAATCGTGGTTGGAACAAGAACACATATGAAGATGTTGAAGAACACCAAGAACATGCTTTCTTTTCTTTCTTAAAATATTAATTTTTTTCTCAAATTTTATTTTTTATATTATTATTTGATCAAACGCCACATGTCCTAATTTAATTTATCATTTTTCCACGTTATCGGCGAGTGTCTTACACACATTTTACATATTTGACTGATTGTGTAAAAATGGTTTAAATGGTACATCGGAGGTGACTGACGATGGGCTTCACCTCATTTTTGCACCTAAGAGATCTGAAAATAAAGCACATGAGAAATTTGTAGATTCATTTTCTTCTCCTCAAATTTTAAATGTTTATATTAAATTATTTCCACACAAAAATTTGAGCAATAAATATAATGGCCAAACTGTTTCATGCGTGGCATCTTTTATTGTCTTTAGATTAATCTGTAACTAAGTGCAGATTAAGACACTATCAAGGAATCTGATATCTTTATATTCTTTATTATTACTATAAGATTGCACATCGAACTTGATAGATCTAATTATAATCCTTGTTTATTCATAGTTTCATACTAGATTATGCTTTTAGTTATCAACCTATAAACTAGTGGACCCTCAACATAAGCCTGAAGGACTGTGAAAGAGTTGGATAGATGCACCAAGGTACCACGAGGAGTGGTGCATGAGATTCTTGACTCTAGTTTGTTGTTGAGTTAGTTAGAGTTTGTTGAATAAGTTAGAGTTGGTTAAAGTAGTAATTAATAGATTGTTAGATTAGTGGAAATTGTATATACACAAACACATTGTATCATTTTTACTTAGAGAAAATATATCAAACACTTTCAGTTTCTCAATTCTCTGATTTTCTCTCCTATGTAAATTGATTCTCGTCTACTCTTCCATGGCTGTCATGGTCACTTAATTCTTCCTTTCTTCTTCGAATTGAGTCGCAAACAATTAACATGGTATCAGAGCACGTAAATCGAGGTATATCGAAGAACTTTACATCGCATGCAAGGAGGCTGCTGAGGTATTGAGACCTAAGAAAAGAGAAAGCAGAAATCACACAATCGAGACTGTAATTGTTAGCTATAACTGTAATTGAAGTCTGAGTTTTGTAAATCAGTTACAATGGGACCAAATACAGAAGATGCAATAGAAAAGGCTACGAGAGGTGCGGTGAGTATCGATCACAACCATCATCTATATATTTTTCCTTCAGATGCACCGAGATCACTATCAGTTGGGGTTATCTTAACTGGAACGAAAAACTACACATTGTGGAGTAGAGAAATGAGATTACCTATATTAGGAAATAAAATAGGCTTTGTAGATGGAACAACGAAGAGAGAAGCCTTTCATGGTGATTTGGCTAAGCTATGTGATAGATGTAATGTGATTGTAGTGTCATGGTTGATGAAAATATGAGTAAGAATCTACTCACTGAAATATTGTTCAATTCATATTCTCACATGATATGGGAAAAATTGAAGGATAAGTTTGACAAAATAAATAGCTCAAGAGCCTTTCAACTGCACAAGGAAGTATTCACACTAAGACAAGGAACATTGTCAGTCTCTATATACTACTTAAAGCTCAAGGATCTATGAGATGAGTATGACTCTATCATACCACCACCATTGTCCTAAGTCTAAGGAATTCATTGATCATATTTAATACCAGATAATGTTACAGTTTCTAATGGGACTTAATGACAATTACAACCAAGTGAGAAGTCAAGTGATAATGATGCAACATATGCCAAATCTAAATCAGGTGTATGCAATGATCAATTAGGAGGAAAGTCAAAGGATAGTGGCAGAAACAAGTAGAATGATATAATATAATGGAGTCATATGTTATGCTCACAATAACTAGAAAGGGAAGTGGAGGACCAAGACAACATAAACCATATAATTCAAATGCAATTTGTGATTTCTATCATGTTAGGAGACACATGAAGGTAGACTATTTTAAATTGATGAAATATGCTTATTTCCACAAAATTGGACATGTGCGGGATGATTGTTATAAACTTAATGGATATCCAGAGAGTTTTAAAGGAAAAACAAGAAAGGCAAATGTCGTGATAGGAGGAAGTCTATTGTTTGAAGACATTGAACAAGGGTGTGAAATGCAATATCAGCAACAAAACACAGGATTCACACAAAACCAACAGTTTGGACAAAATCAACATGGAACTGTTTCAAGTTCACAACCTATTCATAAGGCCAAACTGCATCCCACACCAGTTTAACCAAGAAATGCAGATAACAACTAATAAGTTCACACCTAGCCAACACTAATTTCTCAATTTTCTCAAGAGCAAATATATAGAAATGGGTGCTATTACAAATATGGCAGGTACTTTTAACATTGATACAAAAATATTATTAAAATTATTTGTGGATACAGGTAAAACCAATCACATGATTAGCAATCAGAAACACTTACATAATATGAACCTGATAGAAAATGCAGGAAAGGTGCAGTTACCTACTGAAGATTCAACAAAAATCTCACATGTTGGTGACTACCACCTAGGAGGAGGTGATGTTATCAAAAGTATTTTGTGTGTGCCAACATTCAAATTCAATCTTATGTTTGTTTCAAAAGTGATAAAAGAACTGAATTGTAGTGTCACTTTCTTTCTAAATTGTTGTGCATTTTAGGATCTCTCATCTGGGAAGGTGAGGGGGATTGTTAATGAGGAAGAAAGGTTGTACATAATGTGTTTAGATACACAGAATAAAGGAGAAAAGATGTCTCATTGTCTAGCAGCAACACAACATGTGGATGTAGTTGTTTGGTATCAAAGATTATGTCATGTGCCCATGTCTGTCTTGAGAAAAATATCTTGTTTCAAGAATAATAGTTCATTCATATTGCATAACTGTGAACTATATCCTTTAGCCAGACAAACCAGGGTTCGCTTCCATGTCAGTATAAGTAGAAAGACAAAACTTTTTCAATTGTTACATATGGATGTATTAAGACCTTTAAAGTTGAAATACATAATGGAATGAAATATTTTATGACTATTGTGGATGATTACTCTAGATGGACTTAGATTTTTCTAATGAGATTAAAGTCAGATGTGTCTGTTTTACTTAAGAATTTCTTTATTGAAATAAACACTCAATTTGATGTCAAGATCAAAACTGTGAGGTTATATAATGGAACTGAATTCTTTAATCATCACTGTAAGGAGTTATTTCAACAATATGATGTGATACATGAGAGTTCTTGTCTATACACACCACAATAAAATGGTGTGGTGGAGAGAAAACATAGATATATATTAAAAACAGCCAAGACCATAAAGATTCAGGGAAGTTTATTAGACATGTTTTAGGGTTTTTATGTAGAAGGGGCAGTGTATATTATGAATAGAATACCTTTCAATGTTATAAGAAACAAATCACCACATGAGACACAGTATAACACAATACCATCACTATCTCACTTAAGAGTGATAGAATGTCTGTGTTTTACAACTACTCTGATCAAACATGACAAGTTTAGTCCCGGTGCAGTGATGACAGTTCTCTTGGGGTATGTATCTGCACATAAAGGATACATATTGTATGACATGGAGAATATAACTTTCTTTGTGAGCAGGGATGTAGTGTTTATGGAGTCCATCTTCCCTTTTAAAAATAATATTGATGACAGACTTAATTCTATACAGTCACATGAACATTTTTGTTTTGATGATCCAGTACATCGTATGAGTCTCAGGATTGTACATCACAATCAAGAGAGTCAAGCAGGTGATACTTCTTTTATTGATTCTATTGTCCTGTACAACAGTTCTCAGAATTCATACATGATGGAGGAAACATTAGCACATGAGCCTAACATTAGAAGATTCACAAGAGCTAGTAGACCTCTTATTTGACATAAAGACTACATCACACAACAAGGTTCCACTAGATGTTTCTATTATATCTCTGCATGACTAAGCTATACAGGATTATCAACCAGGTATCAATACTTTGTTGTTCAAGTTTCTGCTATTACTGAACCTTACAATGATTTAAAAGCTGCCAAATATAGAAAATAGATTGAAACAATAAAGGCTGAGATCCAAGCATTGGAGGAAAATAATACATGGGAGTTGGTAGAACTTCCAGAAGGTAAGAAGGTCATTGGATGTAGATGGGTGTATAAAATAAAGTATAAGACTATTGGAGAAGTTGAAAGATTCAAGGTAAGACTAGTAGCAAAAGAATATAATAAAAAATAAGGTCTTGATTATCAAGAGACCTTCTCACCTTTTGTTAAAATGATTATTGTCAGCAGTCATTTCTATTGCAGTATCCAAACAATAGGTGATTCATCAAATGGATATTTATAATGCATTCCTACAGGGAGATCTCTATGAGAAGGTGTTTATGAAAAGGTTTCAACACCACATGAGGGCAGAATAAAGTCTCAGATTATTGAGGTTATTATATGACTTAAAGCAAGCATCAAGACAGTGGAATATCAAATTAACTTCTGTTTTGGTTTCTTCTGGTTTCAAGCAGAGTCTCAGAGATTATTCTTTGTTCTCTAAGCATAATGTTGGTAAGATTGTGGTGGTGGTAGTATATGTGGATGACTTACTACTTACTGGTGATGACCCATGACTTATCCAGTCTACTAAAGAGGCATTACAGGCTGCTTTCAAGATAAAAGACTTGGGAGAGCTTAAATATTTTCTTGAGATTGATTTTGCAAGAAGTTCCCAAGGCATTCTTAAGTATCAAAGAAAGTATGCATTAGAACTAATTTCTGAGATGGGTTTAGCATGTACCAAACCAGTACTTTCACCCATGAAGATGCATCAGAAGTTCACCACAGTGGAATTTGATCAGCATGTTGCTTCTATTTCCACATTTTGTGACACAATGTCCAATTCTTATTCATCACAAGATTTGCCCTTATCAGGATAACATTTATATGAGACTCATTGGTAGACTCTTATATCTCACCAATACTAGATCGATATAGAATTTTCTGTCCAGTGCTTGAGTTAGTTTATACAAGCTTCCAAGACCTCACACTTGGAAGCTGGATTAAGGCTTGTCAAGTACATCAAACATGCTCCAGGATCAGGTATTATTCTGAGCAGTTCCAGCACTCCTCAGCTGCAGGTATTTTGTGATGTAGACTGAGATCCTGCATCAATAACATAAGATCCATTACATGTTACTTTGTATTGTTTGGATCTTCTCTAGTTGCTTAGAAGTGTAAAAAGCAGGCTACTATTTCCAGAAGTTCAGCTGAAGCTGAGTATAAAGCCTTAGTTGCTTCAGTTGTTGAGATTGTATAGCTTACTGTCTTGTATAAGGAGCTTGGTGTTCTTATAGAGCTGCCTATTTCATTGTTCAAAGACAGCAAGTCTGCTCTTCAAATTGTTGCTAGTCCAGTATTCCATGAGCGTACCAAGGACATTGACATAAATTGTCACTTAATTAGAGAGAATATTCATGAAGGACTCATTCACACTGGTTACATACCCTCTACAAAGCAACATGCATATTTGTTTACTAAAGCTCTAAGCCAGATACAATATACTCATTTGATGTCCAAGCTAGGAATGATGAACATTTTCATATCTCCTAGCTTGAGGGGTGTGTGAAATAGTTGGATAGATGCACCAAGGTACCATGAGGAGTGGTGCATGAGATTCTTGACTCTAGTTAGTTTTTGAGTAAGTTAGAGTTTGTTGAATTAGTTAGAGTTGGTTAAAGTAGTAATTAATAGGTTGTTAGATTAGTGGAAATTGTATACACATATTGTATCATTTTTATATATCAAACACTTATAGTTCCTCAATTCTCTGATTTTCTCTCCTATGTAAATTGCTTCTCGGCTACTCTTCCATGGCTGCCATGATCACTTAATTATTCCTTTCTTCTTCGAATTGAGTCGCAAACAGTTAACTAGAACCATGAATAAGATCAAGTAGAATAGTAGAATGTTCTAGTAACCATTTTCTTTTTCTTTATTAACGCGTCCAAAAGTAAAAATATCATCGTTACGTTATAATATTTCTTTTCAAAATAACTTGAAATATTTCGGAAAATTACAGCTCAATGCCTTCGGGTAATCTAGTTACAAAATACGATCAAATGTATAGATTTGTATATTTATATGTATATATACATATACTATATATGCTATACATATCATATATATATATATATATATAATATACATAATCAGTGAACAGATTTTGTATAGTTCGGCCATATTGGTAAATAAGCTTGCCCAAACTATACATATTGGTGAGTTTCCCAATAATTTCAAGCCATCTTCTGTTACAGACTTAACAGTTATGTAAGATAATATTTTCAAGCCGATCAGATTAAATTATGACAGTAAAAATAAGTAAATTATGCTGTAAAAATTACTTGGGCATTCAGTTTATGAACAGATTAACTAACTTCAGAAGAAATAATTTAGAGGCAAAATTATATATAGCAAAAGCTTTACATATAATATTAAAGCTTTGAAGGGAGTTTTGGAGTAACTGATAAAGTTGTTGTCATGTGATCAGGAGGTCATGAGTTCAAGCCATGGAAACAACCTATTGCATAAATGTGAGGTAAGACTGCGTACAATAGACCCTTGTGGTCCGGCCCTTCCCCGGATCCCGGGCGTAGCAGAAGCTTAGGGCACCGAGCTGTTTTTTAACGAGCACTAGCTAGTACAGTAGTAAATGAAAGTTTCTAGTGCTTGCAACTATTTTTAGTGGAAATTCTTGTAATCAATCCTTTAGGCACTCTAGTTTTAATTGATTTTGTACACGTGTAGTTGTATAATAAATCTCTACTCATAATTAGAATATTTGTGTAAATATAATTATGGTAAGATTATGATTCCTCTTGTATATGGGACTAGGATTCTTATTATAATTGGAATGAACATTGTACATTATATATATTGATATTAATGAGAAGACTCCCCAAGGGAGATTAATATCATCTTACATGGTATCAAGAGCCAAAATCCCAAAACCCTAGATTTTTCTTTCTCTTCGCCGCCCCCGAGACCCCCCCCCCCTCCCTCGGAACTCAGCCGCAACCCTTCTTCAAAATTTCTAGGTTTTCTTCTGCATTCTCCTCTTCTCTAAATGGATACTCAGGATTCTTCCAGTACTTCTGACGCTTTAACCTCCACCAATCCCACCACCATGTCATCATCCTCTTTTCATCCCGCTCTAATTGTTACCAATATCAAGAACTCTATTCTCATTCTTCTTGATCAAGAAAACAGTCAGCATTCTCCTTGGGTTGAACTGTTTTGCAATCATGCATATCTCTATAACGTGCTTGATCATATCGATGACACTGTTCCGCGCCTTTTGGAGTTTGCTGATTCGACTTGGCGTCGTCTAGACTCCGGCGTCAAACAGTGGATATATGGTAGTATTTCTCAGGATTTCTTTCTTACTATCATGAAATCTGACACCACAGCTCGTGATTTGTGGAACCGTTTGAAGGAAATATTTCAAGACAACAAGCACACTCGTTCTGTGTATTTAGAGGAACAATTTAAGAATACACGTCTTAAAAAAATTTCCAACATGACTGAGTACTGCAGACAGTTGAAACTACTGGCGGATAAACTCTCCAACGTCGACACGCCTGTCTCGGACACTAAAATGGTGTTGCAATTGTTGCAGGCCTTCCTAAAGGCGACTATGATATGTTAGCCACCATGATTCAACAGACAGATCCATTACTCAGTTTCAATAAAGCTCGCTCACAGTTGTTGCTTGAAGAGACCCGTCGTGCTAAGCAGGATGAGCACAGTCAGCAGGCGTTAGTTGTCGGCACACAAACCCAAGATCAGACGCCACCAGAAAACTCTCAACCACGGTAGGGTCGCGACGGCAAGGGTGGCAAGGGTCTCAGCGGTACAGGAGGCCGTGGTCGTGGCAAAGGTCGCGGTCAAAAGAGCCAGTAGCAACAGCAGCGCCCGCAGAACAACTGGGCCGCGGCGCCAAGATAAGATCGCAGCCCTCAAGACTGAGCGCGTTCTCGCCCTTATCGATGCAACAGCCCTTTAACCCGTATTCTCAACACGGGTTGTTGGGCCCAGTACCCACAACAAGCCCATTTCATGCAAGGACAGTTCTAGTAGCCCGCTTCCGGCATAGGCCCCTCTGAATTAGGTCAGGCTTTCAGCAGCCTCAATCTGCAACAACCTGACAATAATTGATACATGTACTCCGGAGCCACATCTCACCTCACCCAGTCTGCAAGTAATATTCTCAAACTGTTCAGTTTAAAGCATCCTCAATTTATTACAGTTGGTAGTGTCACTGCATTCCAGTAAAGGGCTATAGTACATCATACACACCACCTCCTCGTCCATTCCCCCTCAAGAATACTTTATATGCCCCACATATAATTAAGAATCTAATCTTTATCCGCAAATTTACTCGTAATAATTCTATCTCTGTTGATTTTGACCCTTTTGGTTTCACTATGAAGGATCTTCATACGGAGACACCTCTTACGAGATGTAATAGCATGGGGGATCTCTATCCATTCACTCCCACCTCCGCTGTCAGATCTTGCTCTACCGTCTCTCTAGCGTCCATTTCTTCTTCAACGTGGCATAATAGTCTTGGTCATTCCGGAGCACTAGTTTTTAATTTTCTTAGAGACAATAATTTCATTACTTGTAATAATGGGAAACTTGTCCAAAACTGTGTTTCTTGTTCTTTAGGCAAACATATTCGTCTTCCGTTTCAATCATCTACTAGTGTTATCTTTGCACCATTTGATAATATGCATGCCGATTTATGGACATCACATGTTGCTAGTTCTCTCGGTCATAAATACTATCTTGTATTATTAGATGATTTTTCCCATTTTGTCTGGTTATATCCTCTCAAATTTAAATCGGAAGTGTTTGCCAAATTTCTTGAGTTTCGAACTTTCATTCAAACACAGTTTGAAAAAGGTATAAAATCTTTTCAGTGCGATAATGGTCGCGAATTCAACAACTTTATGTTTCACCGGTTTTGTACTAACAATGGCATGGTATTTCGCTTTTCATGCCCCCACAC
Organism: Przewalskia tangutica; assembly: GCA_029844215.1. Taxonomy (NCBI): domain Eukaryota; kingdom Viridiplantae; phylum Streptophyta; class Magnoliopsida; order Solanales; family Solanaceae; genus Przewalskia; species Przewalskia tangutica. The sequence goes on from CM056728.1 coordinate 115,345,764, forward strand.
CTCCCCACAAAACAGTAAAGTTGAAAGAATTATCTGCACCATTAACAATATGATTCGCACTCTATTGATTTATGTCTCCCTCTATCTGTCCTTCTGGGTATATGCTGCTAAAATGTCTGAATACATTCTCAATGTTCTCCCTGCTATCACCCTTCACAATATGACCCCTACCGAAATCCTATATCATAGAGTCCCCTCTTATGATCATCTACGGATATACGGTTGTCTATGTTATTCTAACCTTGCCTCACTGCCCCTCACAAGCTAGCTCCCCGATCCACTCCTTGTGTCTACCTTATCTTCCCGCCAAATCATAGGGGTTATCTATGCTATGACTTGTCAACTCTTCAAATCCATATCTCTCGTCATGTCACATTCGACGAGACTACATTCCCGTTTTTTAATTTTCAGAAATTCCAAAAACTGAACTACTTCTTTCTTGACGAATTTGTCATCTCTCCCATTATCCTTGATCAGCTCACTAAATCATCCCAGACGTCAGTACCGCGACCCATCGAGGAAGCACCGCGACGCCTCCATTCCAGTGAGCAAACTCATTCTTCCAGGGAATTAGAGCCGCGACGCCTCCCTTCTAGTGAGTACCCAGTTCCCGAATCGTATTTAGAGCCACGACACCTCGACAGTAGATCCGCGGCGCCTTCGACGAAATTTCCTCCACTCTCCCCTTATCCGACCTCACCCTCTGTTTTGGATCCCCCCACTGTCCCCACTCACCATATGGAAACTCATGCTAGACACGGGATCTTCAAACCCAAAGTCTAATTTAACTTGTCTGTCCAAACCATCTCTTCACTTTCCAAAAATCCTAAATTGGCCAAAAAGGACCCTAATTGGAATGCGGCTATGTCTGAGGAATTCAATGCTTTGACTAAACATCACACATGAGATCTAGTACCTAGACCTGAGGGGGTGAATGTGGTTCGTTGTATATGGCTATTTCATCACAAATTCATAGACAATGGGGATCTTGAGAGGTATAAAACACGTCTTGTGGATAATGGCTTGAATCAATATGAGGACATTAATTGTGGTGAGACATTTAGCTATGGGCAGACACTGGCTGATACATCAACTTGATGTGAAGAATGCATTTCTACATGGGGACCTGAGAGAGACAGTCTACATGCATCAGCCGCCTGGGTCCACCCATCCTGCAATCCATCACTATGTGTGTCGTCTTCGTAAGTCACTATATGGCCTGAAACATGCCCCCCGTGCGTGGTATGATCGTTTTGTCAGGTATATCTTGTAGATTAGGTTTGTATGCAGCAAGAGTGATACATCACTCTTCATTTTTCATCGAGGCAGTAGCACTGCTTACTTATTACTTTATGTGGATGATATTGTTCTTACTGCCTCCTCTGATGGGTTGAAAATGAGATTATTGCCTTGCTTAAGACCGAATTTGTAATGATTGATTTGGGAAAGTTGAGTTATTTCTTGGGGATATCAGTGACCAGGTCTGACAACCACATGTTCTTGTGTCAGCGTAAGTATGCAGATGAGATTGTGTACAGGGCTAAGATGACGAATTGCAAAGTTATGGATGGTGCTCCAGTCTCCGATCCTACTCTGTATAGGAGCCTTGCAGGTGCACTTCAGTAACTCATATTTACAAGGCCTGACATTTCTTATGTTGTTCAGCAGGTATGCTTATTTATGCATGCCCCCAGGGAGTCTCATTTCACTGCCCTTAAGCATATCATCTGATACATTAAGGGCACACTTGATTATGGTTTGCACATATACCCCTCTGCACCAAACAAGTTGCTCTCATATACAAATACAGATTGGGCAGGGTGTCCGGACATGCGACGCTCCACCTCAGGCTTTTGTGTTTTTTTAGGGGACAATCTGATTTCATGGTCTGCCAAGCGACAGGTGTCACGACCCGACCCCGGATCCGTGACCGGTGCCTTGACCCGCACCTCAGGACACAACATCGAGAAAACCATGAATATAAACTCAAAATAAAACAACCATAATGGTATAAATAGTCTAGCCCAAAATGGCTATCCCAAAAGTACATCAAATTGAACAAATATATCCTTAAACAACCCAAGTTATGACAAGACTACGTGCCTCTAAGAATAAGTAACACTATGACGGACAGGCCCCGTCATGCCCCTGAATGTACAAAATATCACAACACCGGAGAACCATACCAAAAGTCGAGCTCAAGAAATGGAGCTCTCGACACTGAGTAAGAGATCCTAGGAATGAGGATCTACCACCGCTTTCCCTTACTGGCAGATGAACGCACTTCAGGAAGGGTCGATGCACAACGTACCAAGTATGTAAACCGAAAATATCGTAGTAATATCACAAGTCAAAGATAAGCTGGAGTCATAGATAAAAATCAATTCCTTGCACTGTGCCTTACTAACAATGAGAGTAACAAGTATAAAATTTATAGCATAAAAATAGGAGGCTCACGATCAAAACAGGTACCTCGCCTGTAGTATCGTTAGCGATCCTACTCGGGACTATTTCACCCGCATGGGTCCTGTGGACCCGCATGAGGTCATCCGCCTCGTCATGGGACTATTTCACCCGCATGGGACTATTTCACCCGCATGGATCCTGTGGATCCGCATGAGTACCATCGCCGTACTCGCATGGGACTATTTCACCCGCATGGATCCTGTGGTCCGGATCCGCATGAGTGCAAGCGCCGCACTCGCATCATGGGTAGCAAATCCATGGCATAGATAATAACCCGGGGTTTACCCCGTAATAATACAAATATATAACATAGCTCATCCGGCTATCATACATAACATAAGCACTACCGGCCTATCCTATCATACATAAGCACTACCGGCCTATCATATCATACACAAGCACTACCGGCTTATCATAACATAAGCAAGTTAAGAAATCCCCTAACTTCTTATTAACATTATTAATATATCCTCTCATTTTAGTATCCTAAGGCACTAACATGTCTTTTAATAGAAAATTCGGGAATTCAACCCAAGTACCATGTACTTCTAACTTTTTAAGAAAAACTCTTTTTATACAAAGATTCCAAGATACTAATCACCATAGTATCAAGTTACAATTTCTTTTCAAAACAAGTCACATTTCCTTTTAGAAATATAATAGGCTTCTAAATCAAGTGACTTCATTTCCTTTAAAACCTTAGGCAACCAATGCCTAAAAATCAATCCACCTTCCATAGTTTCAAATCCTTTACCCGCATTTGTTTTAGTTAGAGTAAACCATTCTTTGTGAACCTTTCCAAAAACTAATATAACCAACTTCCCATAAAGTCATTATATTAGCGTTATACCTTTGTCAAATACATTTTCCTTAAATCCAAAGGACTTATACTTTTGAAATGAGACAAGCATCATATACTTTAAAACAAGTGTAGATTATCAAATCTTGTACGTATACCGTACTACATAGATACAACTACTCATGCTCAAGAGATAGGAAAGCTCTACATACCTCCTTGGTCAATCCACTTGCTAAGTCCAACTACCGCAAGTAATATGTCAACCTATAATAACCATAGTGTGTTTATTAACCTCTAATTCCAATGTAGAAATTCCAAATTCAAGTTATCAATTCCTAAGGAAAATTGGGCAGCATTTCCTTTGTTTCTACTCACTTTGCCACCTTTTCAAAGGCCGATTTTTCAACATTCAAACGCCTTATTAAGACCCAACAACCAAACCAACACAAAGGGGATTACACACCTAATCTTGGGTGTGTAAAATTCTGCCCCATAAGTTATAATAGTACACTTAACAATTCTAAGGTGGTTTTTAGGCTACAACATGCTCATAATATTTCTTTAGCCAAATCCTTCATATTCAACCCACATTTCTAGCATGCAATGACTCTAAGAACATTATTTACCACCATAAGTATCTTCTTCATAACATGCAACTCTATAAACTAATAATAGAGGAAGAATCATTACCTTAGAGCTTTAGCCAAATTTTATCCAACAATTTGCTAGCCTTTCTACCAAGAATACCACCACCACCACCTTCACAAGCTAGCCACTAGCTTCCTTCTTGTCTTTTAATTTTTCAGATTTTTCTTAAGGCTAGAATCCTCTTGGATTTTTAGAGAGAAGGAGGAGCTTGAAATATTTAGAGAGAAGGAAGAGGTTTTTCAAGGAGAGAGATGACAAATGACCACGAATTTAAGACTTGGTCAATATATTGCATGTAAAAAACAGCTGGGGGGGGGGGACACTTGTCCCCCACTCAGGCCCTTTCAAAATAAAAATCTGACTTTTCCTAAGTTTTTCGCTGATTTCCGCCTCGGCGCGCGACCACTGCTTCCGGCGCGCGGCCGCAACTCCTGCGAACCTCGGATCTTCCGCGCCGCGGCCTGCTTCCCGTGACTGCGCTGAAACTTCAGCGACCACCGGGTTTTCCGGCCGCGGCCGACTTGGCGCGCGGCCTACAATTACCGCGCCAGCGCGCTGAGACCACGACCGAGGTCCGGCACAACCACTGGTATAACATTCTCCCCTTAGAATCATTCGTCCGAATGTTCCTCTAGGCTTACTCAAATTACAATATCGGCGTAGACTCAAATAAAGACGCTCACACGGCGACAAAACTCAAGCATAAATACTAAATTTAAAGACCAACAATTTTAGAGCGTGGGTTACTGGAGGTATAGGGAATAAGTGAGGATATTTCTTCTTCATGTCATCCTCCGCTTCCCACGCCATTTCCTCCTGCTCACATTCCGCCATAGGACGCTCGGAAGCCACGTCTTTTCGTCGAAGTCGTCTAACTTTGACGATCGAGTATCGCTATGGGACTCTCCTCATACGATAACTCCTCTGTCACTAGGACATTCTGAACCGGTGCACTCTAGATGGATCTCGATACATTTCCGTAACATGGACACATGAAAATCGGATGTACCGCCTCCGGATCGGACGGCAGATCAACTCATAAGCAACCTTGCCTACCCTCGGACAATGCGGTAAGGCCCGATGTACCTTGGGCTAAGCTTCCTTCTTTCCAAATCTCATCACGCCGCCGTGGCGATACGCTAGAAAAACCCAATCACCTAACTCAAATTCCAAGTGTCGACGCCGATGATCTGCATACGACTTCTGCCGACTCTGAGCTGCCAACAACCGCTCCTGGATAAGCTTCACCTTATCCACTGCCTGCTGAACTAAGTCTGGCCCGACCAACTGGACTTCTCCCACCTCGAACCAGCCTATAGGTGATCTGCACTTCCTCGTATAAGGCCTCATAAGGCGCCATCTGAATCCCGGAATGGTAGCTGTTGTTGTAAGCAAACTCCACAAGAGGCAAATGATCCTCCCAGCTACCCCTGAAATCAATAACACAAGCCCGCAGCATATCCTCAAGTGTCTGGATAGTGCGCTCGGCCTGTCCGTCGGTCTGAGGATGAAATGCCGTACTGAGACTCACCCGTGTCCCTAATCCCTTCTGAAAGGACCTCCAGAAGTTAGCCGAGAACTGGGCTCCTCTATCTGATATAATCGACACCGGGACACCGTGCAGTCTCACAATCTCTCTAATATATAATCTGGCATAGTCCTCGGTGAAACGTCGTTCGACCGGAATAAAATGGGTGATTTAAATCGACCGTCGACAATCACCCAAATGGAATCATGCTTCCTCGAGTGGTAGGTAGTCTGTAATAAAATCCATATTTATCACCTCACTTCCAAGTCGGAATATCAATATCTCGCACAGCCCACCGCTTCGTGCTCAATCTTAACATCTTGACAATTCGCACGCGTGCCACGAACTCCATGGCGTCCTCTTTAGGCCATCCCACCAATACGCGTCGAGGTCACGATACATTTTAGTCGATCCGGATGAATAGAATAACGAAGCGTGTGCCTCGCCGAATCTGGCCGAAGTCTGTCACATCGGAACACACAACCGCCTCGAATCTTAGCACCTCATCGCGCCACCTCAAACAGAACTTCTCTTTCGAACAACGACATCTCTGCATCGCAAAATAGGATCCTCATCATCGCCTCTTGACGATGGAAGACTCGGCAACCTCTCGAACCCGATTCCGTCACAGCAGAATCAACCAAAGCGAACCCCAAGGCTCGCTAGGCGATGTAACTCTCGGACCATATCCCTTTTCTGGTGAACAACGCACGGACTACCCATCGATCTGCGACTAAGGGCATGCAACTACATTGGCCTTCCCGGTGGTATAAAATATCAACATCGTAATCCCGTAGCTCAACCACCGCTCTCGCCGCAGTTCGGTTCCTGCAGGTGAAGATGTCTGGAGACTCTTGTGGTCTGTGTAAATGTCCACGTGAACTCCATATAAATAATGCCTCCAGATTTTCAAGGCATGAATCACAGTTGCCAACTCCAGGTCATGTGTGGGATAGTTCTTCTCATGCTTCCTAAGCTGTCGAGATGCATAAGCTATAACCTTGCCATGCTGCATCAGCACGCACCCAAGCCCGACACCTGACGCGTCACAATAAACCACATATCCATCTAAACCCTCTGGAAGAGTAAGAACTGGGGCGGTCGTCAACCTCTCCTTTAGCAATTGGAAAATTTCCTCACCAGTATCCGTCCAACGGAACATAGTGCGCTTACAGTCGGCTTAGTCAATCTTTGAAATAAAGCAAACTTCTCCACAAACCTCCGATAATAACCTGCAAGGCCCAAAAAGCTGCGCACCTCCGTCGGTGTAGTGGGTCTGGGCCAAGTCTTGACTGCCTCAATCTTAGCTGTATCAACCCGAATACCATCGGCCCCGATAACATGCCCGAAAGCCACGAAGCTAACGAACTCGCGTTTCGAGAACTTGGCATACAATCGCCGGTCTCGGAGGACTCAATACCGTCGCCAAATGATCTGTATGCTCTGCTCAGGCGCGAATACCAAGATATCATCAATAAACACTATAACGAACATATCCAAGAATGGCTGAACACCCTATTCATCAAATCCATGAATAGTCTTTGGGCGTTGTCGGCCGAAAGACATCACCCGAACTCATAGTGCCCATACCGGGTCCCGAATGCGATCTTTGGGATGTCTATCTCTCTAACTCGCACTGATGATAACCGGACGCAGTCTATCTTGAAAACCACTTTGCACCTGAACAAGGTCAAACAAATCGTCAATCACGGGGAGGATACATTCTTGATAGTAACCTTGTTCAGGTATGCTAATCAATACACACGCAGCTGCGTCCCATCCTTCTTCTTTACAAATAACACTGGCGCCCGAGGAGAAACACTTGGCCTAATAAAGCCTTTCTCCAAAGAAATCTTTCACCGATCCTTCAATTCCTTCAACTCGGCGGTGCCGTCTGTATGGCGGAATAGATATCGGTCGAGTGTCCGTGCCAAATCGATGCAAAACTCAATCTCCTCTCGGGAGGATACCCAAGCTTCGTGCGGGAATACGTCTGGAAATTCTCTAACAACCGGAACTGACTGACGGTCTGGTACCTCGGCCTCAGTATCGAATACCCGAACCAAATGGTAGATATACCCCTTCTGCACCATCTTCCTAGCCTTGAGGTAAGAAATAAACCTACCCCTCGGCGATGCAGTATTCCCCTTCCACTCGATAACCGGCTCGCAGAAACCGAACCGAACTAACCTCTCTGCGATCCACATTGGCATAGCAAGACGCTAGCCAATCCATACCCATAATCACATCGAAGTCCGCATATCCAACTCTATCAAGTCACCGAGTTTGACGACCATCTATAGTCCGGGCAAGCCTTATATACCCACTCGGCTACCACCGAAGCACCTACGGCGTAGCCACCTCAAAGGATTCTATGGACTCGGGCTCATCCCTATTCGACCCGGAATATGAGGAGATATATAGGACAAGGTAGAACCGGATCTATCAAAGCATAAACATCACGAGAAGAGACCAACAATGTACCTGGACATCGGTGGCGCCTCCCGGTCTGGCGGTGGACATAGCATAAATGCGGTTACGAGGACCATTGAATCGAACCCCTGCCACGACCCCTGCCGCGGCCTGTTGGCCCGTGAACACCCTGCCCTCCGGGGCGCCCAACCACTGAAGATGAAGACCCAGCAACTGAACCTGTCGGCTGAGCCATGGCACTCCCGCCGACTCTGGACGGACAATCTCTCTTCAAATGGCCCTGCTGGCCACAAGAGTAACAAGCTCCTGGAGGAATACGACACCCCCCATAATGGCAATCACCACATCGACCACACCGAGGCATAGGGGGCCTCATCTGACTGGAACTCTGGTCTCTCTGAAAACCCGAAGCCCTGGAACCCTGTCCTGCTCCTGAATACTCTGTACGTCCCGAAGATGGTGGAGGCGCTGCCGGCCAGTGTGGTGCAAATCTGGTTCGCTTTGGGGTTGTCTACCCTAAAACTACCAGAGGACCTGCTGTCTGGCCTCTTCTCTGGCGATACATGTCGATCCGTCGGCCTGCGTTCCTCACACCAGTGCGTATTGCTGCGTGCGGGCAATGTCCATGCCCGTGAAGAGCCACCCCGAGCAACTCTCGGCCAAGTGATCATTGAGTCTGTGACATGGCGGTGCACCGCCCTCCATGTATGCGCTACCAAAGCGGGCACATACCTAGCCAATGAATCAAACTCCATGTTGTATTCGGACCGTCGCCCATTCTGTCTCGGCGTCAAAAACCTATCGGCGAGCCTCTCATCTGCGGAGGCAAGAAATGGCCAAATGCGCCTCGAGAACTCGTCCCAACAGGTGAAGCGCACTCCCCGGCGGTTCCATGAATCATACGATCAAGCTGCGGTGTCCCGCGGCCGTCGCGAACCTAGTACCACCGACTCGGTCTCCGGCCCCGTCACCTCATGATCCGCTGAATCGTCGGATGAACTGCGAGATCATCCTCGGGCCTCGACCCATAAAACTCTGGCGGCGCAACTCAAAAGTCCCTCGCCTCGCTAGCTCTGTCGAACTACGGTCAATGGCCGGAGCTGCATCTCCACCTATCCTCGTATGCGCCACAATCGGCAGTAATCGTGTCACGACCGAACCGGACCGTGGCGGTGCCTTAACCCGGGCACCTGGTGACACAACATCGAGAAAACCAGCGGAATGTAAACTCAAGATAAACAACCATTAAGATATAGAATAGTCTAGCCCAAATCAAGCTAACCTAAAAGTACATAAACCGAACAATTACATCCTTAACGAACCAAGTTACGACAAGACTACAGGCCGATAACAATGAAAAACACTCTGACGGCACCGGGCCCCTTCAGGCCCCTTAATGTACAAAATAACCACGACTCCAGGGAGAACCATACCAAAAGTCGAGCCTCCGAAGAAATGGAGCTCCTGACACCTGAGTACAAGATCCTAGGAACGAGGATCTACCACCTGCTTTCCCTTACCTGCGGCATGAGCGGCCCAGGAAGGGGTTAGTACACAACGTGCAGTATGTAAAGCGGAAAATACCGTAGTAATATCATAAGTCCAAAATACATTAAAGTTATAGATAAAACCAATTTATGTCAGACCGTGCCTTACTAATAATGAGAGTAACAAGTATACATTTTATAGCATAAAAATAGGAGGCTCATGATCAAAACAGGTACCGCCTGTAGTATCATTAAGCAATCCTACTCGGGACTATTTCACCCGCATAGGTCCTGTGGACCCGCATGAGGTCATCCGCCTCGCCATAGGACTATTTCACCCGCATGGGACTATTTCACCCGCGTGGATCCCGTGGATCCGCATGAGTACCATCGCGTGCTCGCGTGGGACTATTTCACCCGCACGGATCCTATGGTCCGGATCCGCACGAGTACAAGCGCGCTCGCATCATGGGTAGCAAATCCATGGCATAAATAATAACCCGGGGTTTACCCGTAATAATATAAATATATATAACATAGCTCATCCGGCTATTAAACATAACATAAGCACTACCGGCCTATCACATCACAACATAAGCACTACCGGCCTATCATAACTTAAGCAAGTTAAGAACCACCTAACTTCTTATTAATAGTATTAATACATCCTCTCATTTTAGTATACCTAAGGCACGATCATGTCTTTTAATAAAAATTCGGGGATTTAACCCAAGTATCATGTACCTCTAACCTTTTAAGAAATAACTCTTTTTATACAAAAAAATCCAAGGTACTAATCACCATAGTATCAAGTTACGATTTCTTTTCAAAACAAGTCACATTTCCTTTTAAAACTATCTCAAGCTTCTAAATTAAGTGACTTCATTTCTTGTAAAACCTTAGGCACTTCATGCCTTAAAACCATTTTCCTTTCACAAGTTCAAATCATCAAAACCTTTCTCCATTAAACTTTCACAAACTAATATAACCAACTCCCCATAAAGCCGTTATACTAGAGTTAAACAATAGTAAAACACATTCCTTAAGTCGAGGATTTTTCTACTTTTCTTTTAACGAAGCAAGTATCAAATACTTATATCAAACGAAGATTTCCAAATCTTGTCGTCTCAGTACTACATAGGTACAACTAATCATGCTCGAGAGATAGGAAAGCTCCACATACCTCTTGGTCAATCCACAAGCTAAGTCCAATTTACGCATGTAGTATGTCAACCTAAAATGACCACAATACGTTTATCAAGCTCTAATTTATAATGCAGAATTTTTCCAAGTTAAAGTCACCAATTTCCTCTGAGAAAATTGGCGGCGTTTCCTTTGTTTCTACATACTTTGCCACCTTTTCCAAGGTCGATTTTTAACGCTCAAATGCCATGTTTAAGGCTCAACAACCAACCAACACCAATGGGATTACACACCTAAATTTTGGTGTGTAAAATTCAGCCCCACAAGTTACAACAACTAACCCAACAAGTCTAATGTAGTATTTAGGCAACAACATGCTCATAAGATCCCCCTAACCAATTCTTTCATAACCAAACCCCATTTCTTACATGCAACTACTCTAAGTGCATTTTTCCAACTACAAGTTCTTCCTATTAAACATGCAACACCCAATACCAACTACAAGAGAAGAAATGTTACCTTAAGTTTTAGCCAAACTTATTCCAACACCTTGCTAGCCTTTTTCTCCAAGAACACCACCACAATAGCACTTCTAAGCTAGTCACAAGCTTCCTTCTTGCCTTTAACTTTTCAGATTTTCTTAGGCTAGAACACCTCTTGAGGTTTTTAGAGAAGGGAGCTCGAGCCTTGGAGAGAGAGAGAGAGAGAGAGTAAGGATGAAAGATGGAAAAGTGACCAAGGCTTGGTCAATTATATTGCATGCGTTACGAAAATCAGATGGGGGACACTTGTCACCCTCCCATGGCCTCTTTTAAAACACAAATCAGATTTTCTAAGTTTTTCCCAAATTTCCGCCTCGGCGCGCGCTTCCCAGCCGCGGCGCGCGACTCTGCGGACGCCGGATCTTTCGCGCGCGAGCTGAAACTTCAGCGACCCCTCGATTTCGGGCGCGTACGACGCCGGCGCGCGGCTACAATCACGCGCTTGGCGCGCGGCCTCGCCTCGTGGCCACTGAGACCCGATCGCGGTCGGGCCGAACCACGGTATAACATTCTCCCCCAGAAACATTCGTCCCGAATGTTCCTTCTAGCCTCACACAAAACACAATATAAACATATCTTCTTAACTATTCCTTTGCAAATAAGAATGCTCCCCGAGCCACAACATTACTCAAGCATAATCAACTAAATTAACACCAATCAGTAGGAAAGGGGGTTACCTGGAGGTATAGGGAATAAGTGTGGGTATTTCTTCATCATATCATCCTCCGCTTCCCACGTCATCTCCTCTCTGTTCTCGTTCCGCCATAAAACCTTGACGGAAGCCACCTCCTTCGTCCGGAGTCGTCTAACTTGACGATCGAGTATTGCTATGGGACTCTCCTCATAAGACAACTCCTCTGTCACCTGGATATCCTGAATCGGGTGCACTCTAGACGGATCTCCAACGCATTTCCGTAACATAGACACGTGAAAAACTGGATGTACCGCCTCAAGATCGGACGGCAGATCCAACTCATAGGCAACCTTGCCCACTCTTCGGACAATCGATCACGCCATGTACCTTGGGCTGAGTTTCCCTTTCCTCCCAAATCTCATCACACCCTTCATGGGTGACACTTTCAGAAAGACCCAATCATTAACCTCAAACTCTAAGTGTCGACGCCGATGATCTGCGTATGATTTCTGTCGACTCTGGGCTGCCAATAACCGCTCCTGGATAAGCTTCACCTTATCCACTGCCTGCTGAACCAAATCTGGCCCGATTAACTGCACTTCTCACACTTAAAACCAAACTATCGGTGACTGCACTTCTCCCCTATAAGGCCTCATGCGCGCCATCCGAACACTAGAATGGTAGCCGTTGTTATAAGCAAATTCCACAAGAGGTAAATGATCCTCCCACTACCCCAAATCAATAACACAAGCCCGCAGATATCCTCGTGTTCGGATAGTGCGCTCGGCTCCGTCCGTCTGAGGACGAACGCCGTCTTTGAGACTCACTGTGTCCTAATCCTTCGAAAGACCTCCGAAGTTAGCCGTGAATCGGGCTCTCTATCTCGATATAATCGACACCGACTCCGGCAATCTCACAATCTCTCTAATATATAATCTGGCATAGTCCTCGCCGAAACGTCGTCTGGCCCGGAAGAAAGTGGGCTGATTTACACCACAACAATAACCCAAATGGAATCATGCCTCATGCGGGTGCGAGGTAACCACGTAATAAAGTCCATGTTGACCACCTCCCACTTCCACATCGAATATCAATACCTGTAATAGCCCGAACTTCGGTGCTCAACCTTAACTCGTGACAATTTGGACAAGCAACAAACCGCCACGTCCTCTTCAAACCATCCCACCAATATATACACCTGAGGTCGTGGTACATCTTAGTCGACCCCGGATGAATCGAATAACGAGCACTGTGTGCCTCCCGAGAATCTGGCGAAGTCTGTCCGCATCGGGGAACACAACCGGCCCTCGAATCTTAGCACCCATCCGGTCTACCTCAAATAGACTCTTCTCTTCCGGAGAGCTGCGTCTCGATGCCGTGCAAAATCGGATCCTCATCGTCGCCTCTTCACCTCCTCGGCGATGGAAGACTCGGCGACCTCTCGAACCCGAATTCCGTTACTAACGGAATCAACCAAACGAACCCCAAGGCTTGCTAACTGGTGTAGCTCTCGGACCATATCCCTTTTCTCTGTCTGAACATCAGATAGACTACCCATCGATCTGCGACTAAGGGCATCTGCCACTACAGTGGCCTTCCCGGGTGGTGCGTAATATCAACATCGTAATCCTTAAGTAGCTCCAACCACCGTCTGCGCGCAAGTTCGGCTCCGTCGAAGATGTACTGGAGACTCTTGTGGTCTGTGTAAATGTCCACATGAACTCCATATAAATAATGTCTCCAGATCTTCAAGGCATGAATCACTGCTGCCAGCTCCAAGTCATGTGTGGGATAGTTCTTCTCATGTTTCCTAAGTTGTCGGGATCATGTTATAACCTTGCCGTCTTTGCGTCGCACTCCAAGCCCGACACTGACGCGCAATAAACCACATATCCATCTAAACCCTTTGGAAGAGTAAGAGCAGGCGGTCGTCAACTTCTCCTTTAGCAACTGAAAACTTTCCTCACAAGTATCCGTCCACCGGAACATAGCTGCCTTCTGAGTCAGCTTAGTCAAAGGTGCTGAAATAGAAGCAAACTTCTCCACAAACCTCCGATAATAACCTGCAAGGCCCAAAAAGCTGCGCACCTCTGTCGGTGTAGTGGGTCTAGGCCAAGTCTTGACTGCCTCAATCTTTGTTGTGTCAACCCGAATACCATCGGCTCCGATAACATGTCCTAAGAAAGCCACTGAAGCCAGCCAAAACTCGCATTTCGAGAACTTGGCATACAACTGCCGGTCCCTGAGGATTCCCAACACCGTCCTCAAATGATCTGTGTGCTCCTGCTCTGTGCGCGAATACACCAAGATATCATCGATGAAAACTATAACGAACATATCCAAGAATGGCCTGAACACCCTATTCATCAAATCCATGAATACCGCTGGAGCGTTGGTCAACCCGAAAGACATCACCGAAGCGATAGTGCCATACGGTCTGAATGCGATCTTGGGACATCGCCTCTCTAACTCGCACTTGATGATAACGTAAGCAGTCTATCTTGGAAAAACATCTCGCACCACTGGCAATCGTCAAACAAATCATCAATCACGGGAGGATATCTATTCTTTATAGTTACCTTGTTCACCGTCAGAATCAATACACATACGCAGCGTCCCATCTTTCTTCTTTACAAATAACACCGGTGCTCCCCAGGGAGAAACACTTGGCCTGATAAAGCCTTTCTCCAGCAAATCTTTCAGCTGGTCCTTCAATTCCTTCAACTCGGCAGGTGCCATTCTGTATGGCGGGATAGATATCGGTCGAGTGTCTGGTGCCAAATCGATGCAAAACTCAATCTCATCTCAGGAGGATACGGAGCTCGTCGGGAAAAGCGTCTGAAACTCTCTAACCACCGAATCGATCAAGGTCCGTATCTCACCTCGATGTCGAATACCGAACCAAATGGTAAATATACCCTTCCGCACCATCTTCCTAGCCTTGAGGTAAGAAATAAACCTACCCGCCGGCGATGCGGATTCCCTTCCACTCGATAACCGCGCAGAAAACGGAACCGAACTAACCTCTCTCTGCAGTCCACATTGGCATAGCAAGACGCCAGCCAATCCATACCATAATCACATCGAAGTCATGTCCAACTCTATCAAGTCGGTAGAGTCGGCGACCATCTAAAGTCATCGGGCAAGCCTTATATACCGCTCGCCTAACAGAAGCACCTCTGGCGTAGCCACCTCAAAGGGTTCTATGGACTCGGGCTCTATCCCTATTCTACCGAATATGAGGAGATATATAGGACAAGGTAGAACACGGATCTATCAAAGCATAAACATCACGAAGAAACCAACAATGTACTGTGGCGACATCGGTGGCGCCTCACGGTCTGGCGGTGGACATAGCATAAATGCGGTTCGAGGACCGCTGGGCTGAACCTCCACGACCCACGCCGCGCGGCTGTCTGTGAACACCTCGCCTCGGGCGCATCGCCATCGACGATGAAGACCATCGACTGTCGGTGAGCCATCATATTCCCGCCACTGCGGGCGGACAATCTCTCAAATGGCCTGCCGCCGCGAGAATAACAAGCTCACGGAGGAACACGACACCATAATGGCAATCACCACATCGACCACACCGAGGCATGGGTGGCCTCATCCGACCGGAACTGGTCCTCTGAAACCCGAAGCCACGGAACCTGTCGCTCCTGAATACTCGTCAGTCCCAAGATGGTGGAGCGCTCGACCGGTGTGGTGCAAATCTGTTTCTTCTTTGGGGTTGCCTACCCTAAAACTACCGGAGGACCTGCTGTCACAGCCTCGCCTGGCGATACTGCCGATCCGTCGGCCCTGCGTTACTACGAGAGCATGTGCTGCGTGCGGGCAATGTCCATGCGGTGGAGAGCCACCCCGAGCAACTCTCGGCAAAGTGATCATCGAGTCTGTGACATAGCGGTGCACCGTCCTCCATGCGCTACCAATGCGGCACATACCTAGCGATGAATCAAACTCCACGTTGTATTCGGACCGTCGCCCGTTCGTCTCGGCGTCAAAAATCTATCGGCGAGCCCTCCTCATCTGCGGTGGCAAGAAATGGCGAGTAACGCCTCGAGAACTTCGTCCCAAACAGTGGATGTGCATGCTCCCGGGGCGGTTCCGCGAATCATACCGATCAAGCTGCGGTGTCCGCGGCCGTCGCGAACCTAATACCATCGACTCGGTCTCGAAGCCCCGATCACCTCGTGATTCTCTGCAGCGTCGGATAAACTCCTGCGGATCATCCTCGTGCCTCGACCCATAAAACTCTGGTGAGGCTGACTCAAAAGTCTCTCGGTCTCGCTAGCGGCTGCTGGGTGAACTACGAATCGGCCGGGCTGCATCTCCGGCTATCCTCTGTTTGGCCACGATCTCGGCGATGGCGGGCTATCTCCTTGTAGCCCATATCCTCTGCCGCGCTGCTGGATCGAGGCTCAGTCTGCGGTCTCGGATCAGCTGCTTCTTTGCCTCGACTCTTTGGGGTTGGCGACGTCGTAGAACTCGTCGTCCAAACACCTCGTCACAGTAGGGCCAGGGCTCGTGCGGGTGACCTCGGTGCCTACGGTAGTTCCTCTCTTGCCTTGCCATACGGGCTGCGGTTGTCTTCTTGCGGAGACATAAGCGTCTGAGGAAAAAAATCGTCGGAGGAAATTCAACCTATACGGCTCTGTGCACGATCTTAGAGTGAAAGAATGGGAACAAATCCTAAATATCCTGCGACCTCACGATTATAGATGTGGTGCGACACATCGATAATCAAGACTCTACTAGATACGGCTGTAGACTCTTTCCGAGGATTAATCGCTCGATACCACTTTTGTCACGACCGAACCGGACGTGGTGGTGCCTTAACGGGCACCTAGTGACACAACATCGAGAAAACCATCTAATGTAAACTCAAGATAAACAACCATTAAGATATAGAATAGTCTAGCCCAAATCAAGCTAACCCAAAAGTACATAAACCGAACAATTACATCCTTAACGAACCAAGTTCGACAAGACTACAGCCTCTAAGAATGAATAACACTATGACGGACGGGGCCGTCGTACCTGAATGTACAAAATAACAACGACTCAGGAGAACCATACCAAAAGTCGAGCCTCAGAAGAAATGGAGCTCGACACACAGTACAAGATCCTAGGAACGAGGATCTACCACCGCTTTCACTGCGGCGTGAACGCAGCCGAGGAAGGGGTCGACACAACGCATCAAGTATGTAAAAGAAAATACCTGTAGTAATATCATAAGTCCAAAATACATTAAAGTTATAGATAAAACCAATTTATGTCAGACCGTGCCTTACTAATAATGAGAGTAACAAGTATACATTTTATAGCATAAAAATAGGAGGCTCATGATCAAAGCGGTACCTCGCCTGTAGTATCATTAAGCAATCCTACTCGCGGGACTATTTCACCCGCATAGGTCCTGTGGACCCGCGTGAGTCATCCGCCTCGTCATAGGACTATTTCACCCGCGTGGGACTATTTCACCGCATGGATCTGTGGATCCGCATGAGTACCATCGCGTACTCGCGTGGGACTATTTCACCCGCGTGGATCCTATGGTCGGATCCGCGTAGTACAAGCGCGCTCGCGTCATGGGTAGCAAATCCATGGCATAAATAATAACCCGGGGTTTACCCGTAATAATATAAATATATATAACATAGCTCATCCGGCTATTAAACATAACATAAGCACTACCGGCCTATCACATCACAACATAAGCACTACCGGCCTATCATAACTTAAGCAAGTTAAGAACCACCTAACTTCTTATTAATAGTATTAATACATCCTCTCATTTTAGTATACCTAAGGCACGATCATGTCTTTTAATAAAAATTCGGGGATTTAACCCAAATATCATGTACCTCTAACCTTTTAAGAAATAACTCTTTTTATACAAAAACAAATCCAAGGTACTAATCACCATAGTATCAAGTTACGATTTCTTTTCAAAACAAGTCACATTTCCTTTTAAAACTATCTCAAGCTTCTAAATTAAGTGACTTCATTTCTTGTAAAACCTTAGGCACTTCATGCCTTAAAACCATTTTCCTTTCACAAGTTCAAATCATCAAAACCTTTCTCCATTAAACTTTCACAAACTAATATAACCAACTCCCCATAAAGCCGTTATACTAGAGTTAAACAATAGTAAAACACATTCCCTTAAGTCCAAGGGATTTTTCTACTTTTCTTTTAACGAAGCAAGTATCAAATACTTATATCAAACGAAGATTTCCAAATCTTGTACGTCTACCGTACTACATAGGTACAACTAATCATGCTCAAGAGATAGGAAAGCTCCACATACCTCTTCGGTCAATCCACAAGCTAAGTCCAATTTACCGCATGTAGTATGTCAACCTAAAATGACCACAATACGTTTATCAAGCTCTAATTTATAATGCAGAATTTTTCCAAGTTAAAGTCACCAATTTCCTACAGAAAATTGGGCAGCGTTTCCTTTGTTTCTACATACTTTGCCACCTTTTCCAAGGTCGATTTTTAACGCTCAAATGCCATGTTTAAGGCTCAACAACCAACCAACACCAAGGGGATTACACACCTAAATTTTGGTGTGTAAAATTCAGCCCCACAAGTTACAACAACTAACCCAACAAGTCTAATGTAGTATTTAGGCAACAACATGCTCATAAGATCCCCCTAACCAATTCTTTCATAACAAAACGCCATTTCTTACATGCAACTACTCGACTTGCATTGTTCCAACTACACGTTCTTCCTATTACACATGCAACGCCCAATACCAACTACAAGAGACGAAATGTTACCGTGAGTTTTAGCCAAACTTATTCCAACACCTTGCTAGCCTTTTTCTCCAAGAACACCACCACAATAGCACTTCTAAGCTAGTCACAAGCTTCCTTATTGCCTTTAACTTTTCAGATTTTCTTAGGCTAGAACACCTCTTGAGGTTTTTAGAGAGAAGGGGGAGCTCAAGCCTTGGAGAGAGAGAGAGAGAGAGAGTAAGGATGAAAGATGGAAAAGTGACCAAGGCTTGGTCAATTATATTGCATGCGTTCGAAAATCGGATGGGGGACACTTGTCACCCTCCATGGCCTCTTTTAAAACACAAATCAGATTTTCTAAGTTTTTCGCCCAAATTTCCGCGTCGGCGTCGCGGCCTGCTTCGGGCCGCGGCGCGCGACTCCTGCGGACCTGGATCTTTGGCGCGGCCTGGCTTCCGGAGCGCGGCGCTGAAACCAGCGACCCCTCGGCACTTTCGAACGCGGCCGCGACTTGCGCCGCGCCTACAATCACCCGGCTTTGGCGCGGCCGCCTCGGCCGCGCGGCCTGACCCAGCCGCGGTCGGGCGAACCACTGGTATAACAAATCGGGCCATCTCGCGTAGCCCATATCCTCTGCCCATTCTTTGGGTGGAGGCTCGGTCTGCGGTCTCGATGGCCATTCTTCTGCCTCGGACTCTGCGGGGTTGGCGGCGTGGTAGAACTTCGCCGTCAAAACATCTCATCTGGTAAGGATGGGCACGTGCCAGTAACCCTCGGTGCCCTACTAGTAGTTCCTCTCTTGCCTTGCCGCCACGGGCGCGGTCGCACTGCGTGGAGGCATAAGCGATACACACAAAGTTTACGTCGGAGGAAATTCAACCTATAACACACGGCTCATTGCACGATCTTAGAGTGAAAGAAATGGAAACCAATCCTAAATATCCTGTAGCCTCACGATTATAGATGTGGTGCGCACAACACCGATAATCAGACTCTACTAGATACGGCTGTAGACCCTTCCGAGGATTAATCGCTCACGATACCACTTTTGTCACGACCCGACCGGATTCGTGGCCGGTGCCTGACCGGGCACCTCGTGACACAACATCGAGAAAACCGGCGGAATATAAACTCAAAATAAAACAACCATAATGGTATAAATAGTCTAGCCCAAAATGGCTATCCCAAGTACATCAAATTGAGCACTATATCCTTAAACAACCCAGTTATGACAAGACTACAGGCCTAAGAATAAGTAACACTATGACGGGACAGGGGCCCGTCATGCCCCTGAAGGGAGACAATATCACAACACCGGGGAGACCCATCCCCAAAGTCGAGCTTAGAAGAAATGGAGCTCACGACACTGAGTAAGAGATCCAGGAATGAGGATCTACCACCGCTTTCCTTACCTGCGGCGTGAACGCGGCCCAGGAAGGAGGTCGATAATGACGTGCAGTATGTAAAGCGGAAAATCGTAGTAATATCACAAGTCAAAGATAAGTTGAGTCATAGATAAAAATCAATTCCTCAGACCGTGCCTTACTAACAATGAGAGTAACAAGTATAAAACTTATAGCATAAAAATAGGAGGCTCACGATCAAAAGCAGGTACCTCGCGTAGTATCGTTAAGCGGTCCTACTCGCAGGACTATTTCACCGCACGGGTCCTGTGGACCCGCGTGAGGTCATCCGCCGTCGTGGGACTATTTCACCCGCATGGGACTATTTCACCCGCATGGATCCCGTGGATCCGCATGAGTACCATCGCCGCGTACTCGCGTGGGACTATTTCACCGCATGGATCCCGTGGTCGGATCGCGTGAGTGCAAGCGCCGCACTCGCATCATGGGTAGCAAATCCATGGCATAGATAATAACCCGGGGTTTACCCCGTAATAATACAAATATATAACATAGCTCATCCGGCTATCATACATAACATAAGCACTACCGCTTATCCTATCATACATAAGCACTACTACACTATCATATCATACACAAGCACTACCGCTTATCATAACATAAGCAAGTTAAGAAATCCCCTAACTTCTTATTAACATTATTAATATATCCTCTCATTTTAGTATCCTAAGGCACTAACATGTCTTTTAAAAAGAAAATTCGAATTGACCCAAGTACCGTATACTTCTAACTTTTTAAGAAAAACTCTTTTTATACAAAGATTCCAAGATACTAATCACCATAGTATCAAGTTACAATTTCTTTTCAAAACAAGTCACATTTCCTTTTAGAAATATAATAGGCTTCTAAATCAAGTGACTTCATTTCCTTTAAAACCTTAGGCAACCAATGCCTAAAAATCAATCCACCTTCCATAGTTACAAATCCTTTACGCACTTGTTTTAGTTAGACTAAACCATTCTTTGTGAACCTTTCCAAAACTAATATAACCAACTTCCCATAAAGTCATTATATTAGCGTTATACCTTTGTCAAATACATTTTCCTTAAATCCAAAGGACTTATACTTTTGAAATGAGACAAACATCATATACTTTAAAACAAGTGTAGATTATCAAATCTTGTACGTATACCGTACTACATAGATACAACTACTCATGCTCAAGAGATAGGAAAGCTCTACATACCTCCTTGGTCAATCCACTTGCTAAGTCCAACTACCAAGTAATATGTCAACCTATAATAACCATAGTGTGTTTATTAACCTCTAATTCCAATGTAGAAA
Source organism: Przewalskia tangutica (assembly GCA_029844215.1). Classification (NCBI taxonomy): domain Eukaryota; kingdom Viridiplantae; phylum Streptophyta; class Magnoliopsida; order Solanales; family Solanaceae; genus Przewalskia; species Przewalskia tangutica. Next base: position 115,366,907 of record CM056728.1, read on the forward strand.
TTCCAAATTCAAGTTATCAATTCCTAAGGAAAATTGGGCAGCATTTCCTTTGTTTCTACTCACTTTGCCACCTTTTCAAAGGCCGATTTTTCAACATTCAAACGCCTTATTAAGACCCAACAACCAAACCAACACAAAGGGGATTACACACCTAATCTTGGGTGTGTAAAATTCTGCCCCATAAGTTATAATAGTACACTTAACAATTCTAAGGTGGTTTTTAGGCTACAACATGCTCATAATATTTCTTTAGCCAAATCCTTCATATTCAACCCACATTTCTAGCATGCAATGACTCTAAGAACATTATTTACCACCATAAGTATCTTCTTCATAACATGCAACTCTATAAACTAATAATAGAGGAAGAATCATTACCTTAGAGCTTTAGCCAAATTTTATCCAACAATTTGCTAGCCTTTCTACCAAGAATACCACCACCACCACCTTCACAAGCTAGCCACAAGCTTCCTTCTTGTCTTTTAATTTTTCAGATTTTCTTAAAGCTAGAATCCTCTTGGATTTTTAGAGAGAAGGAAGAGCTTGAATTATTTAGAGAGAAGGAAGAGGTTTTTCAAGGAGAGAGATGACAAATGACCAAGTCTTTAAGACGGGGTCAATATATTGCATGTAAAAATCAGTTGGGGACACTTGTCCCACTCAGCCCTTTCAAAATAAAAATCGACTTTTCCTAAGTTTTCGCTGATTTCGCCTCGGCGCGCGGCCACCCGGCGCCGCGGCTCTGCGAACCCTCGGATCTTGGCGCGGCCTGCTTCCGGTGCGCGGCGCTGAAACTCAGCGACCCTCGGGTTTCCGGCCGCGGCCGCGCGGCCTACGATTACTTCAGCGCGCGTTCGCCTCGCGCGCGGCCGAACCTGACGGCGAGGTCCCGCCTAACCACGGTATAACAACAGCCACCTATCTCGTTGCGATGTCGAGTAATCTGAGCGTTTCAAATATGGTAGCTGAGATTTGTTGGCTCAGAAATCTTCTATTAGAACTTCAGTGTCCTTTGCGTCAGACATCTATTGTGTACTATGATAACATCTCTGCAATCTACATTTCTCACAACCTGGTTCAACATCAGCGAACCAAGCACGTTGAGATGGACATACATTTCGTTCATGAGAAAGTTGTGCTAGGCCATGTCAGAGTGTTACATGTTCACTCATCATATCAGTATGCAGATATATTTACCAAAGGACTTTCCAAACAGTTGTTTCTTGACTTCAGATCCAATCTCAGCGTCCGGCCTCCTCCCGCTCTGACTTAGGGGGTGTGTAAACGTGTAGTTGTATAATAAATTTCTACCAATAATTAGAATATTTGTGTAAATATAATTATGATAAGATTAGGATTCCTCTTGTATATGGGACTAGAATTCCTATTGTAATTGAAATGAACATTGTACACTATATATATTGATATTAATGAGAAGACTCCCCAAAAAAGATTAATATCATCATTCACAAGAAAGTACTACATGTATGTACGATAATATAATGCCACTAGAACTCCTTAGGGACTGAAATGGCAACTATTTTGTTTTTGTTTACAGCAAGAATGTGAACAAGCAGTCAACAAAAATAAAAATTGGTCATAGAAGAGTAGAGTCAACATTCTCTTAACCCGGATTCAGCTTGGTATAGCTTGGCTGGTGAGAAAATTTTAACCTTCTCATTCTTATGTTGGCTTGGACTCCACTGAGCAAACAACTTGTTATCTATAGATAGCCGAGAATCATAGACGAATCCAGAATTTAAATTTTATGAGTTTAATCTTTCAAAATTCTTAGTTGGACTCATTGTATTTTAAGTCATAAATTCATCTCTATTATTTATTGCAATTTTATTAAATATTTATACATAAATTTATGCTCCACCCCACTGTTGAAATAAACAAAGAAGTGTAATGAGAAGATAGTTACAATATTTGTTGAGAGTTTGTTAAGGACAATTATCAAAGGAGCCTAATAGGGAGCCTTTTTGTGAAAATTAACCATGTGTATAAATAACCCTACTATGACATTGTGTATGAAACAATTTTTTCTCAAAAATAAATAATACGTTCTTCTTCTGTCATCATTCTTCTTCTTCTCTTCTTCTCTTTTCTTGCTTTAAGCACATAGATGTAGACTGTGTATATACACTAAGTTGCTTTTCATTTCTATCTCTGTTGCTTGTCATCACAATCTATGTTCTTCGATTGAATGCTTACACAACCCTCTCTATCTCGTGTGTATCGAAGTGTTGATTCTCGACTGTATCGACAAAGTTCTGAGTGGGAAGCCTTCGAGTGTGTCGACAGCAAATACAATTAACAACATGGTATCAAAGCAACGATCGATGGGTCAATCTAATCACATCACCATTGATATGCTTGAAGGAAATCTGTAAGGAAATTTGATTTTTGTGTTCATTCCTCATATTTTTCTGAATTTCTGAATCTGGGCATATCTCTGTGTTTCTCTGAAATCTCTAAAACATTACTCGTCTGTATATTTCTGAATTGATGTTTTCTTGTGATCTGAGATCCTGTAACAAATCACCAAGACTGGAGAAATCTTTCCTTCTTGGTTCTTATTTCTGATCTTACCTCTTTCTTGCAACTGATTCTTGATTCATATTTGTGAAGGAAATAGAATCCTGCAAAACTTCTTGTTCTTATCATTAACAAATTATCAAGAAATACAACTTCTCAAAAATGAATACTGACTCTGAAGGCAACTCTACTCTTCCTGAAGGCAACCCTAATCCCACAACTTCCAAACAACCAATACCAATAGAAAGTGCAGGAATTTCCTCTTTCACCACAGTATTTGATCATAATCATCCCCTTTACTTACAAACCTCTGATGTCAGTGGAGTCTCCATGATTTTTTTTTTCAACTCTTGGGATCTGAGAACTATATAATATGGAGCAAGTCCATTAGGATAGCCTTGCTAGGGAGAAACAAGTTAGGCTTTGTGAATGGAAGATGCACCAAGAATCAGTATGAGGAAGAACAGTGGGACCAATGGGACAGGGCCAATGCAGTTGTACAAACCTGGTTGATGAATGTTGTGTCTAACATTCTACTAAGTGGGGTGTTGTATGCAGAATCTGCTTATGAAGTATGGAAAGATTTGAGGGAAATGTTCGACAAGGTGGATGAATCAAGAACCTATGATTTGCATAGAGAAATTGCTACTCTAACACAAGGCAATAGTAGTGTTGCTGAATATTTTACTAAGTTGAAGACACTGTGGGTAGAGTTTCAGGCCTTAGTCTCACCCCCTAACTGTGCATGCCCCACATCTAAAGATTTCACAGATTACTTACAAAGGCAGAAGTTGTATCAGTTCCTCATGGGTCTGAATGAAAGTTATATGCAGGCTAGGTCACATATTTTACTCATGACACCACTGCCCACAGTAAACAAAGCATACTCTATGATTGGGAGTGATGAAAATCAAAAGGGCATAAGTGCCAAATCTGCATGTCTGCTAGGTGTTGGGCCAAGTAGTATGGGACACAATGGAAATATAAGTTCTGCAGGCCTGTACTCTAATACAGGAACAACAGCTAAACCTCAGTTCAAAAGAAATACCAACCTATTTTGTGATGTGTGCAAAATGAGGGGACACACAAAGAAATTTTGCTACAGAGTAGTTGGTTACCCTCCTGGTTTCAAGTTAAAAAGAAAGGAGCATGCTGCTAACAATGTTTGTGCTGGGGGTACTGAACACATCCCTAACTCTAGGCACAACACTCAGGGGTCTACTCCTGGAAACTCTGGAAAGAATTGGCAAGTTGAAGGAGCGCCAGTCTTCTCTCAAAACCAATATGAGCAGATCATGAAGCTGCTAAACCAGAACAAAGGCCAGACTACTACAACACATAATGCATATTCTCAAGGTGACATATCTCTAGCAAATACTGCAGGTATCACTAAACTCAAAGCCTTACAAGTATATGATATAGTCAAGAAATGGATAATAGATACAGGTGCCACAAATCATATGGTTTCTGATTTAGATATGCTAGACAAAGTAACTAAAGTAGCAGAGAACACTGCAGCTACTAAGAATGTATTTCTGCCAAATGGAGAAACTGTTAAAGTCACTCACACTGGTACAAGTAACTTGTCTGCAAGAAGCACACTTAATAATGTTTTTTATTTGCCTCAATTCAGATACAATCTATTGTATGTATCTCAACTTACTAGAGAATTAAAGTGTGCAACAATTTTCTATCTTGATTTCTGCTTGTTTCAGGATCTCTACAGTGGGAGGGTGAAGGAGATTGGTAGACTCCAGGATGGTCTCTATATGCTAGTTAATCACTCAAGTACTATACATGATCCAAGGAAGTTAGGATTAAATGTACAAGCTAAAGAGAATGTCAAAATTTCAGAAGAAAATATTAAATTGTGGCTTAGAAGGCTTGGCCACACTTCTAGTAAAGTGCTAAGTAAATTGATTACTACTAGTGTTGATGTTATAGCTAAAACAATAAAGACTTGTAATGTGTGTCCTTGTGCAAAGCAATATAGACTACCTTTTTCTAATAGTAACACTTCAAGTAGTTCTAGATTTGATATGGTGCATATGGATGTATGGGGTCCTTACAAAGTTGAAACACATAATGGCAAGAAATACTTCTTAACTATAGTAGATGACTATTCTAGAATGACTTGGATATACTTGCTTAGATTGAAATCAGAAGCCTGTGTGGTTATTAATCAATTTCTTAGTTATGTATCTACTCAATTTAATCAAATTGTTAAGGTGGTTAAAACTGATAATGGTACATAATTTGTAAATGATATCTGCAGCAGCCTATTTCAGAAGTTAGGAATTATCCATCAGCAATCTTGCGCCTACACACCACAGCAAAATGGTGTGACTGAAAGAAAACATAGGCGCATACTAGAAGTGACTAGAGCCATAAGACTTCAGGCTAATATCCCTATTAAGTTCTGGGGTCTATGTGTGCAGGCTGCAGTATATTTGATAAATAGATTGCCATCTTCCATTACTGGGATAACACCCTATGAAAGCACATATCAACAAAAGCCCTCCATAGGACGTATAAGAACTATAGGTTGCATGTGCTTTGCTAAAGATTTGACAGTCACAGATAAGTTACAATCTAGAGTTAGATGTTGTGTACTGATGGATTTTTCAGAACACAAAAGGGGTATATATTATATGATCTGAGCTCTAAAGTGTTTCTAGTTAGTAGAGATGTTAAGTTCAGAGAGACATAGTACCCTTTTAAGGAAAATATAGCCACTGAACATGTTTTCCAAAATCTGCAGAATAGTATTCACCAATCACAACCTGAAGATATACCACAACCTATTACCCAGAATAGACTAGCTGAACCACAGAATAATCTTACTAATACTACTACCACTCCTAATACAGTTGAGATTCCTAGCTGTGCTGATAATAATACAGATAAGGTGCAAATTTTAAGTAACAACCCTGACAATTCTGAGGTTCATCAGCAACCAGATAACACTTTAGGTGTTAGAAAATCAAGCAGGCCCAAACAATAACTATATGTCCTATGAACACTTAAGTCACAAATATCAATTTTTTCTTACTTCATTCTCTGAAATCACAGAACCTAAGAGTTATAATGAGGCTTCAAAAGATCCTAGATGGGTGGAAGCCATGAAAGCAGAAATAAAAGCCTTACAAGATAATCAAACTTGGGAAATTGTTCCCTTGCCTAAAGGTAAGTACCCAATAGGCTGTAAATGGATTTATAAAATAAAATGCAAAGATGACTAAAGGCTAGGTTAGTAGCAAAAGGATACAACCAGCAGGAAGGGATAGATTATCAAGAAACCTTCTCTCCAGTAGTCAAAATGGTAATTGTAAGGGTTGTACTATCCATAGCAGCTTCTGGAGGCTGGCACATTCATCAAATGAATGTATATAATGTCTTTCTTCAAGGGGATTTGTATGATGAAATATATATATATGGATCTCCCACAAGGATTCATTAGTCAAGGGAGAAAGTGTGTAGACTAAGTAAGTCTTTGTATGGTCTCAAGCAAGCACCTAGGCAATGGAACTTCAAACTCACAGAGGCCCTAGTTTAGATGAAATTCAGACAGTCTCATTATGACCACTCATTGTTTATAAAACAAACTAACCAAAGTATTACCATTGTACTAGTATATGTGGATGATATGTTAGTTACAGGGGACAATCTGAGTCTAATAAGAGAGACAAAACAGTCTCTTCAAGATGTTTTTAAGATGAAGGACCTAGGAGAACTAAGATATTTTTTAGGAATAGAGTTTACTAGGTCTAATAAAGGGATTCTAATGCATCAAAGAAAATATGCATTGGAACTCATAACTGAGTCAGGACTAACTGGTGCTAAACCAATCAACACACCTACTGATTGTAATATCAAGATGACCACAAAAGAATATGATGAGTTTACATCCAAACATCAGAAAACAGAGAAAAAGAATACAATCACTGAAGATGAACTCCTAAGTGACATTAGTATCTATCAAAGATTAATCGGTAAGTTGTTATATCTCATTATTACAAGACCAGATATAGCCTATAGTGTCCAAACACTCAGTCAATTTTTACAACAACCAAAGAAGTCTCATCTAAGTGTAGCTTTAAGAATAATAAAATACATAAAAAAACCAGCCTGGACAAGGAGTGCTTATGTCCAGTAATAAACAGAATGCACTAACAGCCTTTTGTGATGCAGATTGGGTTGTTTGCCCACATACAAGAAAATCTATTACAGATTATTTGGTTAAACTTGGTGATTCTCTCATTTCTTGAAAATCTAAGAAACAAACTACAATCTCTAGAAACTCTGCAGAATCAGAATACAGGAGCCTTGCTAGTACAATTGCTGAATTAACTTGGATAGTTGGACTACTAAAAGACATTGGCATCAACATTGGACAGCCCGATCCACGATTATTCTGAAGAATCAGCGATACAAATGGCAGCAAATCCAGTATTTCATGAAAGAACCAAGTACATAGAGATTGATCTACATTTCATAAGAGAAAAGATTCAGAAAGGTTTGGTGAAGACTGAGTATATACCCACTGCAGAACAGCCAGCAGACCTGCTTACAAAAGGTCTAAACAGAGTCCAGCACCTTCATCTTTGTTCCAAGCTTGAATTGTTGAACATACTCGGCCAGGACCTGCTACCGAACAAAGACAAGCTGCAGGTACGAAGTTCCACAAGACGTGTAGGTGGATCGACTCATCAAGTTCCCCTTACAGTCAAGTAGCTTAGAGCTCCTGAACTCTGCGGCGAGTTCAGCCACCACCTCCGGGTCTGAGCTCTGCTCGAGCGTAGTCAGCCAGCTTCGTGACACATAAGTATAGGTTTTGTTGTCCTTACGACGGTTGAACATCTTCCAGCATCCAGCTTGAGGGAGTCTGTTGAAATATTCAAAGAAGTGTAATGAGAAGATAGTTACAATAGCTATTGAGAGTTTGTTAAGGTCAGTTATCAAATGAGCCTTTTTGTGAAAATTAACTATGTGTATAAATAGCCCTAATATGTCATTGTGTATGAAACAATATTTTCTCAAAAAGAAATAATACGTTCTTCTTCTCTTCTCTTCTTCTCTTTTCTTGCTTTAAGCACACAGATGTATACTGTGTATATACACTAAGTTGCTCTTCATTTCTATCTCTGTTGCTTGTCATCACAATCTCTGTTCTTCTGTTGAATGTTTACACAACCCTCTCTATCTCGTGTGTATCGAAGTGTTGATTCTCGACTGTATTGACAAAGTTCTGAGTGGGAAGCCCTCGAGTGTGTCGACAGCAAATACAATTAACAATCTTCAATACTACATACATCCTGATGAGAATAAACGGTTATTGACTAATAAAAATAATAATCCTTTCTTTTGTGTTCGGCTATAGTAGAAATCTGAACTGATATATTTAATTAGCATTTCAAAGATCCCATTAATTTATTTATTTTTAAAAAACCTATTCCGGTTCAAGTTGTACGACCATTAGTATTTGAAGTTTACTTGAAGCTTGCTCGAGTAGTACGTATTGCACAACCATTAGTGCGTACATTTCTTGACAAAGGAACTTCTTGCAAATAGCCAATAGTACTCAACCCTCAATATATATCACGTTTTGCTTTAAAAAGAAATGACTGAATACGGACGACTAATTAATGAATACTACCAACTTGTTCTATATATCTTCGTTGCTTAGTATAATATGGTCGTGTATAATATATATAAAATTTCTTCTAAGATAATGATATTATGGGAACTGGTGCTACTACGAACAAATTGATAATGTGTCTAGCTAAATTATAGCAAACATGGTCAAGGTATATGTTTCCAATGTACAGCCGTTATGTCAGATGAATTTTGGACCTAAACATAACATAATTATTGTAAACATGTATATTTTAGATACAATTCTATCTCTACCTCATAATTAGAATATTTTCATATATTGTGTAAATATAATTATGGTAAGACTAAAATTCCTCTTTTGTATAGGCTTAGGATTCCTATTGTATAACGGATGAATATTGTACTCTATATATACTTTAATATTAATGAGAAGACTCTCTAAGGGAGATTAATATCATCTTACATAGTATCAAGAGTCTAAACTCCAAAAACCCTAGAAATTTTCTTCCCAGTAACTGGCACCACCTCCTCCCACGCGGCCGGCTCCGCCTTCTCTTCAAGAAATTTATTGTTCTTTCTTTTCTTCCTCTTCTCTAAATGGATACTCAGGAGTCTACCACTGTTGTTGACGTTTCTACCTCCACAAATCCCACCACCAAGTCGTCACCCTTTTTTTCATCCCGCTCTCACTGTTGTTGACGTTTCTACCTCCACAAATCCCACCACCACGTCGTCACCCTTTTTTTCATCCCGCTCTCACTGTTTCCAACATCAAGAACCATATCCCCATCCTTATTGATCAAGAAAGCAGTCAGTATTATCCTTGGGTTGAACTGTTTCGCAATAATGCATGTCTCTATAACGTGCTTGATCATATTGATGACACCATTCCGCGTCATTCGGAGGTTGATAATTCTACTTTGCGTCATCTAGACGCCGGCGTCAAACAATGGATATATGGTAGTATTTCTCAGGATCTACTTCTTACTATCATGAAATCTGATTCCACAGCCCGTGACTTGTGGAATCGTTTGGAGGAAATTTTCAGGATAATAAGCATACCCGTGTTGTGTATTTAGAGGAGCAATTTAACAATACACGTCTTGAAAACTTTTCCAATGTGATTGAGTACTGCAAACAGTTAAAGCTCCTGACGGATCAACTTGCTGTTGTCGACTAACCTGTTATTGACACCACAATGGTGTTACAATTGATTGATGGCCTCCCTAAAGGCGAATATGATACATTGGCCACCATGATTCAACCGGCGGATCCGTTACCCAGCTTTAACAAAGCTCGCTCACAGTTGCTGCTCGAAGAAATTCGCCATGCTAGCGAGGACAGCGGCGAGACCAGTAGCCATGGCGCTCCCAAAGATCAAGACTGTCGCGGTTCCTTAGTACAGAGCCGCAGCGCCTGCCCCATGCCAGTACCAGCAGACCTTCAACCCTTATTCCCATCACGGGTTGTTAGGTCTAGCTCCAGCACCACAACAAACCCACTTTATGCAGGGACAGTTTCAGCAGCCCTCCTCCGCCAGGACACCCACTGAGTTGGGTCAGGCTTTCAACACCCTCAACATGCAACAGCCTGACAACAATTGGTACATGGACTCCGGAGCCACATCTCACATCACCCAGTCTGCAGGTACTATTCCCAAACTGTGCAGTTTAAAGCATCCTCAATATGTTACAGTTGGTAGTGGACAACGCATTCCAGTAAAGGGTTATGGTACATCATACACACAACCTCCCCATCCACAATTCTCCCTTAAAAATACCTTATATGCCCCACGCATGATTAAGAACCTAATCTATGTCCGCCATTTTACTCGTAATAATTTTGTCTCTATTGACTTTGACCTTTTTGGTTTCACTGTAAAGGATATTCGTACGGGGACACCTCTTACGAGATGCAATAGCACGGGGGATCTCTATCCATTCACATCCACCTCAGCTTCCAGATCTTGTTCTCCCGTCTCTCTAGCAACTATTTCTTCTTCGACATGGCATAATAGGCTTGGTCACCCAGGACTCCCAGTCTGTAATTTTCTTAAAGTAATTTCATTACTTGTAATGAGAAGCTTGCCCAAAATTGTGTTTCTTGTTCTTTAGGCAAACATAATCGTCTTCCGTTTAAATCATCTACTAGTGTTACCTTTGCACCATTTGATATAATACATGCCGATTTATGGACATCACATGTTGCTAGTTCTCTCGGTCATAAATATTATCTTTTCTTGCTAGATGATTTTTCTCACTATATCTGGTTGTACCCTCTCAAATATAAATCGGAAGTGTTTATCAAATTTTTTGAGTTTCGGCAATTCATGTTACACCCCGTAGTTCAGGTCATGCGTAAGAGTGCGTACGAAAGGAAGTAAGACTTAAAATTTTCAAAGATAGGTCGACGGATTGTTTCGGACGGGTTTTTAGTCAACTTTGGGGTGGTGTATGTCCAGTTACATTGAGAGTTGTAGGCATTTCGAAGGCCTAGCATGTAGTTCTACGAGTTTAGTTTCCAACGCAACCAGTCGTTCGTCGATAGGACATCGGAGTAGAAAGTTATGGGAGTTACAAGTTCAGTGCGCAGACGGACAGAAATGTGTTTCGGACGGAGGCGACAGGGCCGCGGCGCCGGATGCAGGGTCGCGGCGCCGGATGCAGGGCCGCGGCGCCGGATATTCTGAGGGGTCGCTGAAGTTGCAGCGCCGCGGCGCCGGAAATTCCTGAGAGGCGGCAGAAGTTTCAGCGCCCGCGCGGCCGCAGGTCGCGCCAAGGCGGGTTCTCGAGTTGAGTGGGGATTTCTGCACTGTTTTGTTTTAAAAGAGGTCATGGGTGGGTGACAAGTGTCCCCCCCCCCCCCCATCTGAATTCTTGCATGTCTTATATTGACCAAGTCTTGAAGACTTGGTCATCTTTCAAATCCCTCTCTCTCCCTAAGCTAAAGCTCTCACTTCTCTCTAAAATTCCAAGAGAAATTCAAAGCCTAAGGAAAATCTGAAAAGTTAAGGACAAGAAGGAAGCTTGTGGCTAGCTTGTAGGAGTTATTGTGGTGGTGTTTGTGGAAGATGAGGCTAGCTTTTTGTTGGATTAACTTGGCTAAAGCTCTAAGGTAAAGATTCTTCCCTTGTAGCTAGTTATTTGTGTTGCATGTGAAGAAGAAAGATCTTGTAGTAGTAAGTAATGCTCTTAGATTCATTGCATGTAAGAAATATGGTTTGGATGTGAAATAATTGGTTAAGAAGGTTATGTGAGCATGTTGTAGCCTAAAAATTACCTTAAAGTTGTTAAGTTAGTTGTTGTACCTAATGGGGCAGAATTTTACACACTCAAGTTTAGGTGTGTAATCCCCTTTGAAATGTTTGGATTGTTGGGCCTTAAATGTGGCGTTTGGATGATGAATTCAGCCTTTAAAAAGGTGGCAAAGTATGTAGAAACGAAGGAAATGCTGCCCAATTTTCCATAGGATTTAGTGACTTGAACTTGGATTATTCTACATTGAACTAGAGGTTAATAAACGTACTATGGTCATTTTAGGTTGACGTACTACGTGTGGTGTATTGGACTTAGCAAGTGAATTAACCGAAGAGGTATGTGGAAACTTTCTTATCTCTTGAGCATGAGTAGTTATAACTCTATAGTACGGTAGACGTACGTATTTTAAATGAAGTAAATCCATTTGTTATACTTGACTTGTTTTAAGAAAATGTCTAAGTTGGTTGGGTTAAGGAGTTAACCCACTTATTCTTAAGTAATGGTTTATCCTAAATAAGGTAGACAAGGATTTCTTGACATGAAGAAGTATTTCGAAAATTTGTGTGAGTTTGATTTGAAGTATAAGCCTCTTGGTTAATAAAAAGAACGAAATCTTGTGAAACATAAGGAGTTATAACGGCCTTATGGGAGGTTAGTTATAACGGCCTTATGAAAGAGTAAGAATGTCTAAAGTTTTAAAGCATAAAGTTAGTATAACGGCTTTATGGGGAGTTGGTTATAATAACTTTATGAAAGGTTAAAGAGTCGGTTTTTCTTGAATAAGGTAAACATAGAAATGAAAGTCTAATGAAGTTATGAGTTTACTTGGACGTACCGTCAGTGATGAAGGATTCCACGGGTATGCTTCCATTGTTTTAGTATGAGTTTACTTGGACGTACCGTCAGTGATGAAGGATTCCACGGGTATGCTTCCATTGTTTTAGTATGAGTTTACTTGGACGTGCCGCCAGTGATGAAGGATTCCACGGGTATGCTTCCATGGTCTTTATATGAGTTTACTTGGACGTGCCGCCAGTGATGAAGGATTCCACGGGTATGCTTTCATTGATTTAGTATGAGTTTACTTGGACGTGCCGCCAGTGATGAAGGATTCCACGGGTATGCTTCCATGGTCTTTATATGAGTTTACTTGGACGTACCGTCAGTGATGTGGGATTCCACGGGTATGCACCTTGGACATGCTTACGATGAGGGATTCCGAGGCATGCAGTATGAGGGGTAAGAGTATATCTGAGGGGTAAACCCCCAAGATCGTTATACCACCTTCTTCAGGGTAAGAGTATATCTGAGGGGTAAATCCCCAAGATCGTTATACCACGCTTGTGGGTAGAGTATATCCGAGGGTAAATCCCAAGATCGTTATACCAATTGCCTAGTGGATTGGCTACCCACGATGCGAGGAATACCTCATGCGAGTCCGTTGGGCTTATGCGGGTGAAATAGTCCCATGCGGGTGAGTACAGCCTATGCGAGGAATACCTCATGCGGGTCCACATGAACCATGCGGGTGAAATAATCCCAGGAGTAGGAGTGCTTAATGATACTGTGAGGCGGATGATCTTGCTTTGATTATGAGCTGCCTATTTTCATGCAGTATAGTATATGATTGATATTCTCATTGTTGGTAAGGTACAGTGGTTCAGAACCGATTTTTATACATGTCTCAGCTATTTTAAGACTTATGAGGTATTTTCGATTTTTCCGCCGCATACTTGGTACCGCAGATCGACTCCTTCGGGGGGCTGCGTTCATGCCGCAGGTTGAGGTACGTAGCTTGCTGATCCGCACTCTTAGGATCACTGTCAGTTCCTGGAAAGCTCCATTTCTCCGGAGGCTTTGTCTTTTGGTACGGTTCCCTGAGGTTATAGACTTTTGTACATTCAGGGGGTATGGCGGGGCCCTGTCCCGCCACAGTTGTTATTCCTAGAGGTCTGTAGTCACGTTTGTGGTTTGGGCTGTAAGAATAAGTTGTACTGTTTCACTTTCGATTAAGTTTATTTTATGGAAAGCGGCCTTGTCGGCTTGCCAGTAATGTTCACTTTGTTCAGATTTATGTGTATGTATGTTCCGTTGCTATTCTCTGATGTATACCTGACAGGGTGCCCCAATTGGACACCAGTCGAGGCCCCGGGGTCGGGTCGTGACAATCCATTCAAACACAATTTGAAAAAGGTATCAAATCATTTCAGTGCGATAATGGTCGTGAATTCAATAACTCTATATTTCACCATTTTTATATCAACAATGGCATGGTTTTTCACTTCTCCTGCCCTCACACCTCACCACAAAATGGTAAAGCTTAAAGAATCATCTGCACCATTAACAATATGATTCGCACCCTATTGATTCATGCCTCCTTCCATCCTTCTGGGTATATGTTGCTAAAATGTCAGAATACATTCTCAATATTCTCCGTACTAGAACTATTCACAACATGACCCTTACCGGCCTTAGCTCTACCGCCCCTAACAAGCTCGCCCTTAGGTCCGCTTCATTGACTTCCTAGGTTTCCCACCGAACCATAGGGGCAATCTATGCTACGACATGTCCACTCATCAAATCCACATCTCTCGTCACGTCACATTCGACGAGACCACATTCCCGTTTTCGAATCTTCAGAAATTCTAAAAACCGGATTACTCATTCCTTGACGAGCCTGCTATCTCTCCCATCATTCTTGATCAGCTTATCTCTTCTGACTAGTCGACAAAGCCGCGGTCCAGTGTTGAGGCGCCATGTCGCCAACTTTCCAGAGAAGTCTGTTCTCCCAACCCGTCGACAGCGTCGCGGCCCAGTGATGAGGCACCGCGACGCCATATTTCTTGAGAGGCCTTTCACTCAGACAGCGCCGCGGCGCCATATTTCTTGAGAGGCCTGTCACTCAGACAACGCCGCGGTGCTAGATCAAGGCGTCGTGGCGCCTCCGACGGCTTTGCCCCCACCTTCTCCTTTTACGACCCTACCATCAGTCTCAGCCCTCCCTACTCAGCCAGCACCGCCTCCCACTGTCTCCACTCACCAAATGGAAACTCATGCCAAACATGGAATTTTCAAACCCAAAGTCCAATTTAACTTGTTTGCCCAAACCATTTCTCTAATTCCCAAAAACCCTATATTGGCTAAACAAGACCCTAATTGGAATGCGGTTATGTCTGAGGAATTCAATGCTTTAACTAAACAACACATATGGGATCTAGTACCTAGATCTGAGGGGGTGAATGTGATTTGTTGTCTGTGGCTTTTTCGTCACAAATTCAGAGACAGTGGAGATCTTGAGAGGTATAAGGCATGACTTGTGGATAATGACACAAATCAGCAGGAGGGCATTGATTGTGGTGAGACCTTCAGCCCGGTTGTCAAACCGGCTATCATTCACACAGTTTTGAGCATTGCCATGGGTAAACACTGGCTGATCCATCAGCTTGATATAAAGAATGCATTCTTACATGAGGATCTGAGAGAAATAGTCTACATGCATCAGCCGTCAGGGTTCACCCATCAAGCAGTTCCTCACTATGTGTGTCGTCTCCGTAAGTCACTATATGGCCTAAAACAGGGCCCCCGTGCGTGGTATGATCGTTTTTCCAGGTATATATTGCATATTTGGTTTGTATGCAGCAAGAGTGATACATCACTATTCATTTTTCATCGAGGTAGTAGCACTGCTTACTTATTACTTTACGTGGATGATATTGTTCTTACTGCCTCATCCGACGAATTAAAAAATGAGATTATTGTCTTGCTTAAGTCCAAATTTGCAATGACTGATTTGGGGAAGCTGAGTTACTTTTTGGGGATATCAGTGACCAGGTCTGCCAATCATATGTTATTGTGTCAGCGTAAGTATGCAGAAGAGATTGTGTACAGGGCTAATATGGCGAACTGCAAAGAGGTGCCTACTTGTTAGGCGATTTCCACGTGCTCACGAAAGTGTGCGTATCGTTACAAGTAATATAGTCTGGTAAGACCGAATATCGTCCTCAGAGACTGATTTTCAAGTACCGATTATCTAAGCTTTAGTTTCTATTTGGTGAACGTTAATTTGTTTGTATTTTTATCTAATAACTAAGACTAAGTAGTTGCAGAAAATAAACTAATTATGATAATACCTTGGTTTAAATCAGTTATGAAGGAAATAGAGCTTCCAATATCCTCGACTATCTACTCTTTTCAATCCTTAATGCAACTAGAATGACTTTTTCTTCTACGTTAAGATAGCGGTTAACTAGACTGTCTTATATTCCGGTTAGGATATATAATCGCTCAACCCCAGTGCAGAACCCTTCAATATTTCTATGATAGGATTTACCACAAAGGAGGATTAAGAACAATAACCTATAATGCTATATCGGGGTACTTTCGTCCACAATTTTAACCTATGTCTATTCAAATACAGCATATCCAAATCTCTCCTCTTGGTTCTTGATTCGAAATCATATAGATTATGATAATTAATGGTCAGTTAACTATCAAACATTCATATCAATATTGAATAAATCTTACTCAAGTGAAGAAGAAATCAAACTAATGCATTAATTCATGAAATAGAGTTTTAAGCGATTCAATAGAAAAGCCCTAATAAAGTAATTAGCTCCTAGACATTGACATGCTAAGAACTAATACAAAATCCAACATAAACTGAAATAAAACAAAGGAAAGAAAAAGAACTTGAACCAAAATTGTCTTCAATCTTGTGTTGTAGTCTCCTTTCTTCTCCCCAAAGTAGAATATGAGATGTAAGATTCCAAATGAATAATAAGGTTAGGGTTTAGGGATTTTATAATTGAGAAAAAATACGTTTCGGACCCTTTTGCCCTTCGAAAAATTGGAAAAATTGACTTTTACTCGCGCAGACCCGCCTCGACACTGCGGTGTCGAAAGTACTGCGGCTTCTCAATAATTATGGCACCGCGGTCCTGCAGTCCGGCACCGCGGTTCTGCTTTGACTTCGTCCGAATCTCCAATTTTCAACATTTTTTTGCCTCGGGACCCTTCTTTTATGCCCATTTTTTGCTCATTTTCGCCATTTTTCATGAACCAATGTGACTTAAAAGAAAAAAAAACTAATACTATACTAAACACAGACGAAATTAGTAAAATACTAACTAAAAATGACTCAAAAAGTATATATAAAATATGCCTAACACTACTCCAGATGATTCTAAATCTAAGCTCAGTGTCATGGATGATGCTCCAGTCTCTGATCCTACTCTGTATAGGAGCCTTGCAGGTGCACTTTAGTATCTCACCTTCACCAGGCCAGACATAGCTTATGTTGTTCGACATGTGTGCTTATTCATGCATGCCCCAAGGAGTCTCATTTCACTGTTCTTAAGCGTATCATTCGATACATTAAGGGCACTCTTGATTATGGTTTGCACCTATACCCCTATGCACCAAACAAGTTGCTTTCATATACGGATGCAGATTGGGCAGGGTGTTCGGACACGCGACGTTCCACCTCCGGCTTTTGTATTTTTTAGGGGGAAATCTTATTTCTTGGTCTGCTGATCGGTGTATTTTATATACACTTTTTGAGTCTTTTTTAGTTAGTATTTTACTCATTTTGTTTATGTTTAGTATAGTATTAGGGTCGTTTTCCTTTCTTTTGTGTCACAGCGGTCAGAAATGGAGAAATGGCGAAAAGAAGAGAAAATGAGCTTAAGTGAGATGGAATTGCACACAAAAAGGGCCAAGAAATGAAGTCTAAGAACTTCCGGGAATTATAGAGAAAATCAGACGAAGTCCGGACGAGAAAAAGACGACGAAACGAAAATTCGCCAGAAAAATGTCACCGGCGCCGCGGCGCCGACGCGGGAATTGTGAAGTGCTGGGCCGAATTTGACATGTTTCAGAATCCTAAAGGGATAACTTTTCCTTCTTAAAGGGATAACTTTTCCTACCTAAAGGGAAACTTTTTCCTACCTAAAAACCCTTACCTAAAAGGATTCTAATAACTTTTCCTACCTACACAAATCTTTAACCCTTCACCTAAAGGATTCTTTGGCTATAAATACTCTACATCATTAGAAGAATTATTCATTCTCCATTCTACCATTCACCATTCTACATCCATCCATCCACCATTCCACCTTGTAAATATTCCACAACACAACCCTTGGATGCTTGGCTTGGAGACTCATTCTTAGTAATTTTCTTTTCTTTCTTTACTTTAATTCAGTTTTTGTATGATGAACATGGAATTAGTTCTTGTCATATTCATGGCTAGGAACTAATTCTCTTATAGGGCTTTCTATGTTGAATTTCTTGAAACTTATGTTATAAATTAATGCATGCTTATGGTTATTTTTCTTATTGAGAGATCTATCCAATAATTGAGTTGAATTCTTGGTAGCTAATTGACAACTAGTTATCACTATATGATTTCTAATCGATTCGAAAAGGAGGATTGTGAATATGCCGTAAGTTGGGTAGACAGCTTGAATTGGGGATGAAAATACCTCAATTAGTTTCAGAAGCGTTGATGAGGCTTAACAACCCTAATTTTGCGCATCAGCGTGACGGTCAACTAGGTTTTTGTGCTTAATCCTCCTATAGAGTTACCCTTATCAAGAAAAGTTAGGTAAGGAACAATACTGGGTTGAGTGTTTATATAACCTAACGGAGTATAAAACGATTTCAGAAACCCGCTTTCTCCAAAGAAGAACACCATAAGTAATGCATTAGTAAGTAGCATAAGCGGATAGTGAGGATACAAAGAAGCCCTATTCTCATCACATCTGAAGTAATTCTTTATATTTACTTGTCTTTAATAATTCTTAGTTATAAACAAAACAATCAATCATTAATTCACCAAATAGATACTAGAAAATAGATAGTTGGTACTTGAACCCTAATCCTAGAGGACGATATTCGGTCTTATCTAAGACTATACTACTTGATACGATAACGTGCACTTGCGTTTAAAAGTGTGTGCATATTACGCGCATCAAGTTTTTGGCGCCGTTGCCGGGGATTAGGCAATAGTTCAATATCAAATTATCTATTTTTAATTTCTAATTTGGTTTTAAATTTTTTATTTTTAGTTTTAGTTTTTACGAAAATTCGAGGTGCCGTGATCTTTTGTTGGCTTTGATTCGTTCAGGAACACTTTAGATATGGATTTTCTTGTCCATATGATGAGAGCCAACCATAGAGGCAGAGGAGGAATTACGAGAAACTATACTCGGCCTCACGAGGTTCCAAGCTCATTCATGGACGAAATAAGGTCGGGCATAAAGAAGTTGGAAACGCAAATAGCGTAACTTCGCAATCATATTCAACAACGAACAACAAATTGAGAGCGAACCAAATCCAACTATTGAGGAATCTGGCAAGACAGTTGGTGTAGAGAAGGAGAAGAGTGCAGAGATCCAATTATTCACCTTCTTGGATTCCTTGGAAAATCTTTTTCTTGTACCTATTGCAGAAGAAACACCACCAGCTGTCAAAGTTGACTCCCAAACAGGAAGTCAATACCATCAAGGGCACCCCCTAGAGTTGAAAGATGTAGGAATCTCCGATCCCTACATTAGAGAGAACCTAAAAGACAAGCATGTCTTGTATACTTGGGGGATAATCGTATATTTGAGGCCCTTGTTTGAAGCAATTGTTGTAGTTGAAGTGAGACCTGCAACAATAACTCTGCGGATTGCAAGCAATTCGCAGAAGGATCCAATGGGCACTCGGAAAGGTTAATTGCGTCCGGCTAAAAGACGTTAAAGACAGCGCTTGTTGGGAGGCAACCCAATGTTTTTAATTATATTATTTTAATTTCTATCTTTATTTTATGTTATTTTGCTTAGAAACGATCTCACGGTCTTGGGTTCTTGTTTTGTGTTGTTGGATGGACAGTGGATGAAAGCTAAACCGAGGAAAAATGAGCAAAAAAGCAAAAAAAGGAAAAGCGATCGTCGGCCATGCGGCTAAAATCGAGGCAGCGCGTAACTCGTAAGAGCCACGATCTTAGCAGGCCATAGCTAGAACTTCAGAGCCATATTTCCGCAAATTCCGAATTTTTCCTCCTAGACCTCCATTATGACCCGTGTTGTGTCAAGTAAGTTGTCCATATTTTTTTAGTATTGCACACATTGGGACAATGTGTTATTTAAGTTTGGGGGTGTTTTATTTGTGTCTTGTTATGTTTTATTTAAGTCTTTGTGATTGTTTTTGTGTTTATTTTGAGTCACCAAAAAAATTTCTTTTTGAGTCACAATTGCCTATCAAAGATCATGTATCAGTAGTTACTAGAAACACCTAGTGAAGTAAGGTGGAATAATGTAACGGAATATAAGCAACTATCTAAACACCTAGGTTAGTTATGCCAAAAACTCACAAAATCTGTCTATTTAGAATTTCTTGCTTGAATTGTGCATGCTAAATGATGAAAACCTATGTGTTATGATTGCTTGCTATTTGAGGCGAAATAAGTAGGATATGCATGTTAGGGAGATGACTCAGACATTTCTTTGATAGCCAATTCTTACCATTCTTTTCTATCCCGGACTTTAAAAGTATCCCTAGTCAGCCCCATTGAGCCTAAAAATTGAAACTTCTTCTTTGACACCCTATATTCCCACAAATTGTGTCATAAGTAAAAATATGAAGTAGTGGAATAAATTGTGTTAAAAAGAGACAAAAAAAAGTGAATGAGCTTGTTCCACCCCAATAAAAAAATAATAAAAAATAGACAAAAGCCTAAGTTTGGGGGTGCTTGTCATTATTATATACTTCACTCTCCCAAAACAAAAGAGGGGAAAGATAGAATCGAAATGAAGAAAAGAACAAAAAGAAAAGGAAAATACTGAAAAGCTAAAGAGCTTATGGTACACAAAAATGAGCATAAATGCCTATTTTTACCAACCCCTACCTAAGCCTACATTACAACCCTTAAAGTCCTGAAGATCTCTTCTATGCATACCCAGGATTAGTGGAGAATAGCAAGTAAGCATGCCATAGGATTTTTGAATTTATATGCATGATTTAGTATATTGACTTCCATTAAAGCATGATGAATATGAGTTTGCGAAATATCTAGCTTAATATCTTTGAAATGTCATGCTATATGTTCCTGCATATTATTTTGCTAACCTTCATGTTTTTCTAGTTAACACTAAATGCAGCAAAAGTAATCAATGGCAGTGAGTCTTTTATTTTCGTTCTTTGAGTCTTTTATTTCTTTCTTTCTATCTTTGCTCGAGGGCGAGCAAAGGTTAAGTTTGGGGGTATTTGATCGGTGTATTTTATATACACTTTTGAGTCTTTTTAGTTAGTATTTTACTCATTTTGTTTATGTTTAGTATAGTATTAGGGTCGTTTTCCTTTCTTTTGTGTCCCAGCGGTCAGAAATGGAGAAATGGCGAAAAGAAGAGAAAATGAGCTTAAGTGAGATGGAATTGCACACAAAAAGGGCCAAGAAATGAAGTCTAAGAAGTTCCGGGAATTATAGAGAAAATCGATTTAAGTCCGGACGAAAAAAGACTAAACGAAAATTCGCAGAAAAATGTCACCGGCCCTTGGCTGAAATCTTGAAAGTCCCGAGAGTTGCTGAATTTCAGCACCGCGCGCCGATCTGAGGGCAGCGACGCTGAATTGTGAAGTCTTTGGGCGAATTTGACATGTTTCGTAATCCTAAAGGGATAACTTTTCCTTCTTAAAGGGATAACTTTTCCTACCTAAAGGGAAACCTTTTCCTACCTAAAAACCCTTACCTAAAAGGATTCTAATAACTTTTCCTACCTACACAAATCTTTAACCCTTCACCTAAAGGATTCTTTGGCTATAAATACTCTACATCATTAGAAGAATTATTCATTCTCCATTCTACCATTCACCATTCTACATCCATCCATCCACCATTCCACCTTGTAAATATTCCACAACACAACCCAAGATGCTTGGCTTGGAGACTCATTCTTAGTAATTTTCTTTTCTTTCTTTACTTTAATTCAGTTTTTGTATGATGAACATGGAATTAGTTCTTGTCATATTCATGGCTAGGAACTAATTCTCTTATAGGGCTTTCTATGTTGAATTTCTTGAAACTTATGTTATAAATTAATGCATGCTTATGGTTATTTTTCTTATTGAGAGATCTATCCAATAATGAGTTGAATTCTTGGTAGCTAATTGACAACTAGTTATCACTATATGATTTCTAATCAGATTCTGAAAAGGGGGGATTGTGAATATGCTGTAAGTTGGGTAGACAGGCTTGAATTGGGGATGAAAATACCTCAATTAGTTTTGTAGCGTTGATGAGAGGCTTAACAACCCTAATTTTGCGCATTTTGTGCGTGACGGTCAACTAGGTTTTTGTGCTTAATCCTCCTATAGAGTTACCCTTATCAGCAAAAGTTAGGTAAGGAACAATACTGGGGTTGAGTGTTTATATAACCCTAACGGGAGTATAAAACGATTTCGTAAACCTGCTTTCTCCAAAAGAAGAACACCATAAGTAATGCATTAGTAAGTAGCATAAGCGGATAGTGAGGATACATAGAAGCCCTATTCTCATCACGTCTGAAGTAATTCTTTATATTTACTTGTCTTTAATAATTCTTAGTTATAAACAAAACAATCAATCATTAATTCACCAAATAGATACTAGAAAATAGATAGTTGGTACTTGAACCCTAATCCTAGAGGACGATATTCGGTCTTATCTAAGACTATACTACTTGATACGATAACGTGCACTTGCGTTTAAAAGTGTGTGCATATTACGCGCATCATCTGCCAAGCGACAAGCTATCCTATTTCGCTCCAGTGCCGAGGCTGAGTACAGAGGAGTTGCAAATGTAGTAGCTGAGATTTATTGGCTCAGCCATTTACTGTTAGAACTTCAGTGTCCTTTGCGTCAGGCATCTATTGTGTACTGTGATAACATCTCTGTCATCTATATGTCTCATAATCTGGTTCAACATCAGTGAACCAAGCACATTGAGATAGGCCTACACTTTGTTCGTGAGAAAGTTGCACTAGGTCATGTCAGAGTGTTACATGTTCCATCATCCTATCAGTATGCAGATATATTTACCAAAGGACTTCCCAGACAGTTATTTCTTGACTTCAGATCCAGTCTTAGCGTCCGGCCTCCTTCCGCTCCGATTGAGGGGGTGTGTAAACGTGTATATTCTAGATACAATTTCATCCCTACCCCATAATTAGAATATTTCCATATATTGTGTAAATATAATTATGGTAAGACTATGATTCCTCTTTTGTATAGGCTTAGGATTGCTATTATATGAGGGATGAATATTGTACTATATATATACTTTGATATTAATGAGAAGACTTCCGAAGAGAGATTAATATCAAGAATGATGACGAGGAGAAGCTTGACTTGTTTGAGGGGCACAATGACCATGTTATTTGATGCTCACATCTACTTCCTTTAGGGCAATTTTCTGGTTCTTATCCTAAATTTTGCGAGTAAATGTGAATTGTGATGAGTCACTGTTTATTGCTAACCAAAGTACAAGTGCACGTTATGAATAGGAGTGGTTAAATTAGCTAATGAAAATATGACATGTCAAACTCGCTTAAGTTTGAGCGGGCACCCATTTATTAGTTTAGCCGATTTTAGCCCCCGTCTAGAAATTGGGCTAATATGTAGTCCAAATTGACTAAAAAATAATTTTTTTTGATATATATATTCATAATAAAGAAAAAATATAATTTTATTAGGTACTTGAAATTTTTTATAAAAGAACACACATAGAAATTTGAACTTAATAAAAATTGGGCGGATTCAGTTATAACTCAATTTATAGCCCATTAACCTTTGGGGGGATCACTCAATCCATTTATAACCGGTAACTCACACATTTGGCACCCCTAATTATGTAGAGGTATTTCATTAGTCATTAATGTAAGATTGTATTAATCTTCTTTCGGGAGTCTTTCTCATTAATACAAATATATATAATGTGTATTGTTATACCCAGTAGTTCTGACCCTACGTTTGAGAGCGTACGAAAGCATGTAAGACTTAAAATTTTCAAAGGATAGGTTGACGGATTGTTCCGGACGGGTTTTAGTCAACTTTGAGGCGGGTTATGACCCGGTACATTGAGAGTTCCTAAGTGTTTCAAAGGCCTAGGGCGTAGTTCGTTGAGTCTAGATTCCAACGCAACCAACCGTTCGTCGATAGGACGTCGGAGTAGAAAGTTATGGGAGTTACAAGTTCAGAGCGCAGACGGACAGAAATGCGTTTCGGGCAGAAGCGACAGGGCCGCGGCGCCGGATGCAGGGCCGCGGCGCCGGATATTCTGAGGGGTCGCTGAAGTTGCAGCGCCAGGTCAGCAAGGCCGCGGCGCCGGAAGTTCCGAAAGTCCGCAGAGGTTTCAGCGCCGCGGCGCCGGAGTCAGGGCCGCGGCGCCAAGGCGGGATTTCTGGCGGAAAAACTTAGAAAAATCAGATTTCTCTTTTAAAAAGGCCATGGGAGGGTGACAAGTGTCCCCCCCCCCCCCATCTGATTTCTTGCATGCCTTATATTGACCAAGTCTTCTCAAATCTCTCTCTCTCTAAGCTTAGCTCCCACTTCTCTCTAAAATTCCAAGAGGAATTCAAAGCCTAGGAAAAATCTGAAAAGTTAAGGACAAGAAGGAAGCTTGTGGCTAGCTTGTAGGAGTTGTTGTGGTGGTATTCTTGGAAAGGAGGCTAGCAAAGTTGTTGGAATAGTTTTGGCTAAAGCTCCAAAGGTAACATCTCTTCTCTTGTAGCTAGTATTGATGTTGCATGTGAAGAAGAAGGAATTTGTAGTAGTAAATAATGCACTTAGAGTCATTGCATGTAAGAAATATGGTTTGAATGTGAAGGAATTGGCTAAGAAGATATTATGAGCATGTTGTAGCCTAAAAACTACCTTAGAATTGTTAAGTGAATTGTTGTACATTATGGGGCAGAATTTTACACACACAAGTTTAGGTGTGTAATCCCCTTTGAAATGTTTGGATTGTTGAGCCTTAAAAGTGGCATTTGGATGTTAAATTCGGCCTTGAGAAAGGTGGCAAAGTATGTAGAAACAAAGGAAATGCTGCCCAATTTTCCATAGAATTTAGTGGCCTTGAACTTAGATTATTTCTACATTGGAATTAGAGGTTAATAAACGCATTATGGTTATTATAGGTTGACATATTACTTGCGGTAGTTTGGGCTTAGCAAGTGGATTGACCGAAGAGGTATGTGGAGCTTTCCTATCTCTTGAGCATGAATAGTTATAACTATGTAGTACGGTAGACGTACAAAATTTGGTATTCTTACTTGTTTTAAGTAAATAAAGACTTGTTTCGTTTTAAGAATGTATAAGTCCCTTGGTTAGGGGGAAAGTATAATTTTACTAAAGTATAGGGTTAATATAACAACTTTATGGGGAGTTGGTTTATTAGCTTTATAAAAGGTTAATGAGAAGAGATTTACTCTAAGTAAGATAAGTATATGAAAAGGCAAATTGATTTTAAGGCATCAATTGCCCGAAGGTTTTATGTATGAAAAAGAGTCACTTTTAAAAGAGTTGAAGTATGTAGTACTTGGGTTAAATTCCCGGTTTCCTTTTATTAAAGATATGATTAAGTGCCTTAAGTAAACTAAAATGAGAGGGTATATGAACAAGGCTAATAAGAAGTTATAAGTTTTCTTAACTTATTTATGATTATGATATGATGACGTTTGAGCTAGGGTAAGAGTATATCGAGTGGCAAGCCCCAAGATCGTTATACCACCTTCTCCAGGGTAAGAGTATGAATGAGGGTCAAGCCCCAAGATCGTCATACCACCTCCTCCAGTGTAAGAGTATATCTGAGGGGTAAATCCCCAAGATCGTTATACCATCCGCAGCCATTGTGCGAGTATATCGAGGGTAAGTCCCCAAGATCGTTATACCATCTGCGTGGTAAGAGTATATCGAGGGTAAGTCCCCAAGATCGTTATACCACCGTTAGTGGATTTTCTACCCACGATGCGAGGAATACCTCACGCGAGTCCTTATGGGCTTATGCGGGTGAAATAGTCCCACGCGGTAGTCTGACTATGCGAGGAAACCTCATGCGGGTCCACAGGACCTATGCGGGTGAAATAGTCCCAGGAGTAGGGGTGCTTATTGATACTACGGGCGAGGTACCCTGTTCTGATCATGAGGCCCCTATTTTATGTAGTATTATATATATATACTTGTCACTCTCATTGTTAGTAAGGCACAGTAAAAGGTGTTTTGATTGTCTTCCATGACTCCAGCTTACTTTTAGACTTGATATCATTATTACAGTATTTTCCAGCTCTACATACTTGGTACATATCAGGTATCGACCCGCTTCGCCGGGCCGCGTTTCATGCCGCATGCAAGGTAAGCGATTGTGGATCCTCGTTCTTAGGATCACCGTTAGGTGTCGGCTTCATCCTCGGAAGCTTGTTTTGTTGGTACGGTTACTCCCTGATGCTATAGGTATTGTGTACATTCAGGGGTATGGTGGGGCCCTGTCCCGCCACAGTTGTTATCCTTAGAGTGCGTGGTCACGTATGTGTTGAAATGAGAACAAGTTGTACTGCTATACTTTTGATTAGTATGTTTTTATGGAAGGCAGCCTTATCGGCTGGCCAGTGATGTTACCTTTTTATAAGTTATGTGTTATGTATGTTCCGCTGCTATTCTCTGATGCATACCTGACAGGGTACCCCGGTAGGGTACTAGTCGCGGCCCCGGGTTCGGGTCGTGACATGTACAATGTGGAACCCTAATACAATAAGGATCATATATCTACCATAATTATACAACAATAAATATTACAAAATATATGGAGTATATTTGGTTAATATACTTTAATACACCCCTTCAGTCAGAGCGGGAGGAGGCCAGACGCTTAGACTGGATCTGAAGTCAAGAAATAACTGTCTAGGAAGACCTTTCGTGAAAATATTCGCATACTGATACGAAGACACCGATAGCAACCTTCTCACGAACAAAGTGTATATTCATCTCAATGTGTTTGGTTCGCTGATGCGTAACTGGATTATGAGATAAATATATGGCGGATATGTTATCACAGTAAACCAAAGACGTCTTACGCAAGGTACATTGAAGCTCCAAAAGAACGTTTCAAAGACAGCTTTATATTATGCTTCTGCACTCGAACGGGATAATGTGGCTTGTCTCTTGGCAAACTAGGAAATGAGATTATCCCCTAAGAACACATAGTAGCCGGAGGTGGAGCGTCACGTGTCCGGACAGTCTGCCCAATCAACATCCATATATGATAACAACCTGGTCGGTGCTGAGGGGTATATATGCAATCATAATCAAGTGTGCCCTTAACATATCGAATGATACGCTTAAGGGCAGTAAAATGAGGCTCTCTGGGGGCATGCATGAATAAGCATACCTGCTGAATAACATAAGTAATATCAGATCTGGTGAAAGTAATATAATGTAGTGCACCTGCAAGACTCCTGTAAAGGGTAGGATTAGCCACTAGATCACCATCAATGACGCTAAACTTTGATTTTAGTATTTCTGGTGGGTGTCGGGTCTGGGTCATGCTATGGGATCGGGTCCGGGGTTTGGCTTGGTGTCAGAATCGAGGGTAAGTCGATGAGGTGTTGGTTTTTGGTGATATCGGTGTGACAAAAAGTGCAGTGGGGGTAAGGTAGCCTATCGGTGGCGGTGTCGCTTACCGTAAAAATGGTGTTGGGTTGTCGGTGGTGATGTCGATGTTGGGTTTCCGGGTATATGACTGTACCGATGGGATGGTGGTGTTTATGGGCTGTATTGGTGCACTGGATCTATAGCGGTGGGTGATGGTGACACGAATGATGATAGGTGAATGCGTCGGTGAGTGGAGGATGTAACGGTGGGATGAGTTTGAGAGACGGACGCCCGACTACCAGAGATGGCAGGGGCAATCAACAGTGACAGAGACAAGGTCGACGGGTTGTCAATGGTGATTGTTACTGGCGGCAGTGATGGAGTCATCCAGAGTGTGAGGAATGTGGTGCTAGGGTGGAAGGTCGCCGACGAAAGGGGTGACTAAGCAGAGACATCGGCAGCGGACAATGACGGTGACACAGTAGTGGTAGTAGGCAGTGACGGAAATGTAGCCTCACGGCGGAGTAAGTTTCTGACAATAGGGGACATTTCAGACTCCTCTAGAAAATTATAATATGTGTTTTAGAATTTTTGGATGTTTGTAAACTGAAATATTTCTTCATTAAATGTCACATGACGAGACACGATGATTTTACGAAAAGACAAGTCATAGCACATATATCCCCTATGATTAGGCGGGAATCCTAAGAAGACACATATGGTGGTGCGGGCTGCCAGTTTATAAGGGGTTGTGGAGGATAGATTTGGATTACAGAGGCAATCAAAAATATGTAGATGATCATACGAGGGGATTCGACAAAATAGTATTTCGGTGGTGTTCAATTTTGTAGGGTGTGGGTAGGCAAAATATTAATAATATATTCGGCCATTTTGACAGCATAAATCCAAAAGAGGGTGGGAGAGAGCCATGAAAGAGAAAAGTACGAATCATGTTATTTATGGTGTGAATGATTCGTTCGGCTTTGCCATTTTGGGGGAGGTGTGGGGACAGAAAAATGAAAAGCCATGCCATAACCATTATCAGTGCAAAAATTTTTGAAAGGCGGAATTATTAAATTCAAGAAACTTGGCAAAAAAACTTAGACTTAAATTTAAGTGGGTAAACCCAAATAAAGTGAGAAAATCATCTAATAAGATAAAACTTATGATCCAATGAGCTAGTAATGAGAAGTGTCCATAAATCGACATGAATAATGTCAAAGGGAGAAAACGTAACACTTAAAGAAGACTGAAACGGAAGACGAACATATTTGCCTAAAGGACAAGAAAAGCATTGTTGGGCAAGTTACCCATTATTACATCGAATTAAATTATTATTTCGAAGAAAATTAAACACAGGAGCTCCTGGGTGTCCAAGTCTATTGTGTCAGGTTGACGGAGAGATTGTTGCTAAAGCGGTAGAAGGAGAGAGACAGACAGTTAGAGATATGGAAGGGGTGACCCTAGCAGCGGGCATGGATAAGAAATGATAGAGGTCCCCCTCACTATTGCATCTCGTAAGAAGTTTTCCGGTATGTAGGTTCGTTACAGAAAACCCAAACGGGTTAAAATTAATTAAGACAGAATTATCTGTGGTAAATTTTCTAATTGAGATTAGGTTCTTGATAATATTTGGGGCATAGAGGACGTTATTTATGGAGAAGTGGGGATGTGGTGGTGGGGTTAGTGTGTGGCCAAATCCTTGAATTAGAATGCGATGACCAATTCCAACCATAATAGATTGTGGAGTATTTAAATTTCGCAGTTGAGAAAGATTACCAGAGTTTTTGATAAGGTGAGAAATGACGTCTGTATTCATATATCATGCATTATCGGGCTGCCAATGAGTCAAATGTTACAAAAGTCTGGCCCAAATTGGATTGGGGAAGTCCTGGTGCGGACTGTTAGGCTCCAGAAAATTGGGTCGGATGGTTGTGATCCATCGACCGATCTGGAGCGGACTGCTGGACTGCCTGAGGTTGGGCCCAAAATTGAATGTCGAATCAGGTTGTTTGGTTGCCGAAGTTGAGTCAGAGCCCAATCGATGGGCCGATCTTTCTTTGGAAACGTGACCCGTGATGCTGGGCTTTTGGTAGAGGCCCAATTTTCATCCATCCAGCCACTGCCATGAATATATGTCGATGTCATGAAGATTTCCGGAGAGTGTGGCCATATACGAGGTGTATAATGGTTTAGGGTGGCCTTATGTGGGTAGTTCAGTGGTAAAGTTTGGGCGCTATAAGGCGCTCTGACATGAACAGCGTGGGTTCGATTCCCCGCAAGAGCAAAAAAATTATCCATGTTGGAAAATTTGACCTTGTCTCATTGATCAGTTGTACGCTCCCAGAAACTAGCCACTAGAGCACATTCCGTAATTTACTGGTGATGTTGTTGAAGGACCGGTGTCATCACCTCGAGGACGTCTGGGTAATATCAGTGAAGTAGTCAGGTGCAAGCCTGGAAATCTCGATTATTAAAAAAAAATGAAAATCTAATATCTGTTTTCGGGCAAAGGAAGGAGAAACAGCCAATATTTTTTCTTTGTTCTCGGGCAGAGGAAGAAATAAAGCAGAGAAGATTGTCCGGAAAAAAGAAAAAACAGGCAATTAGCCGCCACTGGTTGGCACAAAATCCGAGAAAAGAAAAAAAGGGGGCTATCGTCCGGAGAGGAGTTTAGGTCGCTGATAACTTGAAAAGTTTTTTTTATTAATA
The DNA here is from genome assembly GCA_029844215.1 of Przewalskia tangutica. Classification (NCBI taxonomy): domain Eukaryota; kingdom Viridiplantae; phylum Streptophyta; class Magnoliopsida; order Solanales; family Solanaceae; genus Przewalskia; species Przewalskia tangutica. Next base: position 115,396,637 of record CM056728.1, read on the forward strand.
TAAATATATATATATATTGTGTATAATTGTGGAATCCTAATACAATAAGAATTATATATCTACCATACTTATACAACACTAAATATTACAAATTATATGAAATATATTTAGTTAATAATTAAGACTCGCGTAAAAATACGTCATTACACGTACTCCATGCACGATCGGCTCCAACGGAGATCGATACGGAAGTTGTTTTTGTTCAACTTGCCAATATAAGTAGTCAAAGCACATTTCATGTCAAAGACAATGGTGTATGTTGCATTTCTGCTGAATGATTAATTCAGTGGAGTTACTTTAAAGTTTTTTCATTAATCTTTCTACACTGGTTCAAATTTCCAAAGTTAACAAGACAAAGCTCGAATCGCTTTTTACTTTTTTACGGCCTTGGTTTTTGACTTTTAATTCACTCTAGCATTTTTTCTATTACATTAATAAATTAAAGCAGAGTGTTAGAATAATGGTAAAATCGTTTTTGTGTGATTTATAGTTTATAGGTTCGAATTGTGGAATTCATTGATAGTTATGTTATGGTAGACTATCTATATTATATTCCCTTGAAATGTGACCTTTAAACGGATCCTACGTAAAAGCGGGATACTTGGTCCATCAATTAATGCATGTTGCCCTTTTTCTGTTAATTTTTTTACTATTTGGAGAGTCAAAGTAGTTTTTCTTAACATTATTTTTTCATGTCTTTAAATACTTTGAATTGTTAGGTATTGTGACTTATAGTACTTTTATATAGTTTCTAAATATGTAAATCTTAGTGTAAAGAATGGATCTTGAGTCTAACTCAACCCCAAAAGCTAGCTTGTAGGGTGAGGATTGTCAAAGTCCATATAAGAAATTCATTTTCCCAACATCGGTGAACAAAGAATTGAACGATTTGATACTGTTGAGATGAAGCCTACCTAATTGTATTTTTGGTTAAGTTGTTGGTATAATTAGTTGCAAGTGGATAGTTTGTTAAGTTAGCTATGTTTAGTGAGTGATTAGTTTACAAGGAGAATTTAGTCTTTTCCATTACACTTGTATAAATAAGGCACTTTGCCTCTGTTTGAAGTTAATCGAAAAGCTCCCACAAAAAGGTTGATATCTCTCTTTCTCATCTTCTTCCTTTTCCTTCTTGTCTTCTTCCATAACAGAACGATCCACAAGCACTAGATCGTGCATGCAATGCAATCACTGTACTGATTGTGTAGTCTCAACATGGTATCAAAGCTTTGGCATGGTAAATTGAGCGATTTTCAGCGGAATTGGGTTTATTTTTTTGAGTCTCTGATAATCGAATAGCTTATTTGACTAATTTATTTGCACTATGGGTTCAATTGATACGCACACCATAGATGACAGTTTGAATTCGACTCCAATTGTAGTCGATCATAATCATCCACTATTTCTAAGTGGATCTGACACTGCGACTGGATTGCAACTTGAAATTCAGTTAATAGGCATGGAAAATTATACCTTATGGAATAGGATGATGTGATTAAACTTGTTAACGAAAAAGAAACTAGGATTCCTAGATGAATCGATTAAGCGAGATACTTATGGTGTTAATCTGGTACAGCAGTGGGATCGTTGTGATGCAATGGTAATTTCGTGAATTATGTGAAGTGTCAACAAAAACTTACTTAGTGGAATTCTGTATAGATCTACTGCTTGTGATGTTTGGAAGGATATGCGAGAGAGATTTGACAAGATAAATCTTTCTCGAGTGTATCAACTACGAAAGGGATTAGCCATGCCTCATCAAGGTGTTTCTCCTGTCGCTAGTTACTATTCTAGAATGAAAGATATATGGGATGAGGTCGATTCAATAGTCTCTGTACCAGTCTGTGATTGCAATAGTCCTAAGGAGTATGTCGCACATTTAGAGAATCAAATATTGTTGGAGTTCTTAATGGGATTGAATGATGGTTACAATCAAGTTAGGAGTCACATTCTTCTAACTGGTGGTTCATATGGTAATCTGTCAGTTCACAAAGCTCACATGGCAGGTAATCTTGTACTTGCTGATAGGCTTAGTTGGATTGTAGATTCTGGGGCAACTAATCACATGATAACTGATAAGAGTTTGATTGAAAAATATGAGCTTATAGACAATGCATGTCATGTGCAACTGCCTACTGGAGACAGAGCAACTATAACACAAACTGTAAGTTGCAGGTTAAGTGGAGGTGATCTCATTAAAAATGTTCTGTGTGTGCCAAGTTTCCATTTCAATTTGTTGTCGGTTTCAAAGTTAACCAGGGAACTCAATTGCAGTGCCAGATTCTTCCCTGATTTCTTTGTTTTACAGGATCTCCTCACTGGGAAGGTGAAGGAGATTGGTAAAGAAGTTGATAGACTCTACATGCTACAATCCAGGAGAGTAATAAGTGGACAAGTCCATTCAGCTATTAAGTACACACAGGAGGAAATGCAGGCAGATTTATGGCACAAAAGGATGGGGCATGTCCCAATGACTATGCTCAGGAAGATAAATGAGTTTAGTAATAGGTCTAAGTTCACAATAAGGCAATGTGATGTCTGTCTCATGGCTAGACAGACTAGGAAGCCATTTTCTATAAGTGTAAGCAGATCTGAGTTTGCTTTTCAGCTTTTACATCTTGATGTATGGGAGCCTTACAGGGCTCCCACTTACGGTGGTATGAGATACTTTCTGACAATAGTAGATGATTTTACTAGATGGACTTGGGTGTTCCTATTGTATGTTAAGTCTGATGTAATCTGTGTCCTTAAGAACCCGTTTACACAAATAAAGACTCAATTTGACAACAGTGTTAAATGTGTAAGGACTGATAATGGGACAGAATTCTTTAATCATGCTTGTTCTGAGTTATTTAGTCAGCTTGGTATTATTCACCAAAATTCTTGTGTCTACACTCCTCAGCAAAATGGTGTGGTTGAGAGGAGACATAGACATATTTTAGAGATTGCAATGGCAATCAAGTTCCAGGAGCATTTACCAGCACAGTTCTGGGGTGAGTGTGTTAAGGCTGTAGTGTATGTGATTAATAGAATACCATCTGTTGTGATTGGGAATGTGTCACCCTATGAGAGGTTGTTCAATAAACCACCTTCTTTGACTCATATGAAAGTCATAGGTTGCCTATGTTATGCAACCAACCTAGTCAAGAAGGACAAGTTTGATAGTAGAGCAATTAAAGCAGTGTTGTTGGGGTATGCCATCAATCAGAAAAGGTATAAGTTGCTGGCATTGGACAGTATGAGCATCTTTGTGAGTAGAGATGTTAGCTTTCATGAAGATATATTTGCTTTTGAGGATATTAAAGTAGTTGCAAGGAGTGGGGGCCATCACAGACTGAGAATCCTTCTATGTTTGATCTGTCTGATCTTTCTTGTCACGACCCGAACCCGGATCCGTGACTGGTGCCTTAACCCGGGCACCCTAGTGACACAACATCAGAGAAAACCAGCGGAATGTAAACTCAAGATAAACAACCATTAAGATATAGAATAGTCTAGCCTAAATCAAGCAACCTAAAAGTACATACACCGAACAATTACATCCTTAACGAACCAAGTTCTGACAAGACTACAGGCCTCTAAGAATGAATAACCATATGACGGGACAGGGCCCCGTCATGCCCCTGAATGTACAAAATAACAACGACTCCAGGGAGAACCATACCAAAAGTCGAGCCTCCGAAGAAATGGAGCTCCTGACACCTGAGTACAAGATCCTAGGAACGAGGATCCACCACCGCTTCTTACTCGCGCAGATTTAACGCACTTTCGGCGAAGGGGGTCAAGACACAACGCATCAAGTATGTAAATCGAAAATACCGTAGTAATATCATAAGTCCAAAATACATTAAAGTTATAGATAAAACCAAATTATGTCAGACTGTGCCTTACTAATAATGAGAGTAACAAGTATACATTTTATAGCATAAAAATAGGAGGCTCATGATCAAAACAGGGTACCTCGCCCGTAGTATCATCAAGCAATCCTACTCCTGGGACTATTTCACCCGCATAGGTCCTGTGGACCCGCATGAGGTCATCCGCCTCGTCATAGGACTATTTCACCCGCATGGGACTATTTCACCCGCATGGATCCTGTGGATCCGCATGAGTACCATCGCGTACTCGCATGGGACTATTTCACCCGCATGGATCCTATGGTCCAGATCCGCATGAGTACAAGCGCCGCACTCGCATCATGGGTAGCAAATCCATGGCATAAATAATAACCCGGGGTTTACCCGTAATAATATAAATATATATAACATAGCTCATCCGGCTATTAAACATAACATAAGCACTACCGGCCTATCATAACTTAAGCAAGTTAAGAATCACCTAACTTCTTATTAATAGTATTAATACATCCTCTCATTTTAGTATACCTAAGGCACGATCATGTCTTTTAATAAAAATTCGGGGATTTAACCCAAGTATCATGTACCTCTAACCTTTTAAGAAATAACTCTTTTTATACAAAAAAAAAATCCAAGGTACTAATCACCATAGTATCAAGTTACGATTTCTTTTCAAAACAAGTCACATTTCCTTTTAAAACTATCTCAAGCTTCTAAATTAAGTGACTTCATTTCTTGTAAAACCTTAGGCACTTCATGCCTTAAAACCATTTTCCTTTCACAAGTTCAAATCATCAAAACCTTTCTCCATTAAACTTTCACAAACTAATATAACCAACTCCCCATAAAGCCGTTATACTAGAGTTAAACAATAGTAAAACACATTCCCTTAAGTCCAAGGGATTTTTCTACTTTTCTTTAACGGCAAGTATCAAATACTTATATCAAACGAAGATTTCCAAATCTTGACGCCTCACCGTACTACATAGGTACAACTAATCATGCTCAAGAGATAGAAAGCTCCACATACCTCTTCTGGTCAATCCACAAGCTAAGTCCAATTTACCGCATGTAGTATGTCAACCTAAAATGACCACAATACGCTTATCAAGCTCTAATTTATAATGCAGAATTTTCCTGTTAAAGTCACCAATTTCCTACGGAAAATCGCGCCGTTTCCTTTGTTTCTACATACTTTGCCACCTTTTCCAAGGTCAATTTTTAACGCTCAAATGCCATGTTTAAGGCTCAACAACCAACCAACACCAAGGGGATTACACACCTAAATTTTGGTGTGTAAAATTCAGCCCCACAAGTTACAACAACTAACCCAACAAGTCTAATGTAGTATTTAGGCAACAACATGCTCATAAGATCCCCCTAACCAATTCTTTCATAATCAAACCCCATTTCTTACATGCAACTACTCTAAGTGTATTTTTCCAACTACAAGTTCTTCCTATTAAACATGCAACACCCAATACCAACTACAAGAGAAGAAATGTTACCTTAAGTTTTAGCCAAACTTATTCCAACACCTTGCTAGCCTTTTTCTCCAAGAGCACCACCACAATAGCACTTCTAAGCTAGTCACAAGCTTCCTTCTTGCCTTTAACTTTTCAGATTTTCTTAGGCTAGAACACCTCTTGAGGTTTTAGAGAGAAGGGGGAGCTCAAGCTTTGGAGAGAGAGAGAGAGAGAGAGAGAGAGAGAGAGAGAGTAAAGATGAAAGATGGAAAAGTGACCAAGCCTTGGTCAATTATATTGCATGCATTCTGAAATCGACGGGGACACTTGTCACCCTCCCCGGCCTCTTTAAAACAAAATCAGATTTTCTAAGTTTTTCCGCCCAATTTCCCGCCTCGCCGCTGCCTCGCTTCAGCCAAGGCCGCAGAACTCCTCGCGACTGATCTTTCGGCCGCGTCTCATTTCCTGCGGCGCTGAAACTTCAGCGACCAAGATTTCAAGGCCGGCTCGATTTCCAATCACTGCGCTGCGCCATAATCACTCCGCGCCGCTGCCACTGAGACTCGATCATGTCCAGGCCCGAACCACGGGGTATAACATTCTCCCCCCCTTAGAAACATTCGTCCCGAATGTTCCCTCTAGGCTTACTCAAATTACAATATCGGCATAGACTCAAATAAGGACGCTTTACACGGCCACAACAAAACTCAAGCATAAATACTAAATTTAAAGACCAACAATTTTAGAACGTGGGTTACCTGGAGGTATAGGGAATAAGTGTGGGTATTTCTTCATCATATCATCCTCCGCTTCCCACGTCATCTCCTCTCTGTTCTCATTCCGCCATAAAACTCGACGAAGCCACCTCCTTCGTCCGAGTCGTCTAACTCGACGATCGAGTATCGCGCATGGGACTCTCTCATACGACAACTCATCTCACACCGGATATCCCGAATCGGTGCACTCTAGACGGATCTCCAACGATTTCCGTAACATAGACACGTGAAAATCGATGTACCGCCAAGATCGGACGGCAGATCCAACTCATAGGCAACCTTGCCCACTCTTCTGACAACTGATACGCCCAATGTACCTTGGGCCGAAGTTTCCCTTTCCTCCCAAATCTCATCACACCCTTCATGGGTGACACTTTCAGAAAGACCCAATCATTAACTTCAAACTCTAGGTGTCGACGCCGATGATCTGCATAAGATTTCTGTCGACTCTGGGGTGCCAATAACCGCTCCTGGATAAGCTTCACCTTATCCATCGTCACAACCAACCGCCCGATTAATCGCACTTCTCCCACTTCAAACCAACCTATCGGTGACCTGCACTCCCTCCCGTATAAGGCCTCATAAGGCGCCATCTGAACACTAGAATGGTAGCTGTTGTTATAAGCAAATTCCACAAGAGGTAAATGATCCTCCCAGCTACCCCCGAAATCAATAACACAAGCCCGCAGCATATCCTCGCGGTCCGATAGTGCGCTTCGCCCGTCCGTCTCGAGGATGAAACGCCGCCGAGACTCACCGTGTCCCTAATCCCTTCTCGAAAGACCTCCGGTTAGCCGTGAACTGGGCTCTCTATCGATATAATCGACACCGACTCGTGCAATCTCACAATCTCTAATATATAATCCGCATAGTCCTCTAAAAACGCCGCCCCGATCGAAGAAAGTGGGCTGATTTCACACCACAACAATAACCCAAATGGAATCATGCTCCTGGGTGCGAGGTAACCCCGTAATAAAGTCCATGTTGACCACCTCCCACTTCCACATCGGAATATCAATAGCTGTAATAGCCCACCGGCTTCGTGCTCAACCTAACTCGCCGACAATTAGGACATCGGCAACAAACCGCCACGCCCCTCTTCAAACCATCCCACCAATATATACACTGAGGTCGTGGTACATCTTAGTCGACCGGATGAATCGAATAACGAGCACCGCGGTGCTCCCTGCACTGGCCGACGGTCCGCTACATCGGGAACACACAACCGCCCTCGAATCTTAGCACCCATCCTGCTACCTCAAATAGACTCTTCTCTTCCCGAGAGTCGCATCTCTGCATCGCATCAAAATCGGATCCTCATATCGCCGCTTCTTCACCTCCTCGGCGACCTTCAACCCGAATTCGCACATTAACTAATCAACCAAACGAACCCCAAGGCTTGCTAATCGTGTAGCTCTCGACCATATCCCTTTTCTCTGCTCAACATCGATAGACTACCCATCGACCGCGACTGCGGCATCCGCCACTACATCGCCTTCCCCGGTGGTACTGCATATCAACATCGTAATCCTTGAGTAGCTCCAACCACCGCCTCGCCGCAAGTTCAGCTCCTCTCGTCAAGATGCATCGAGACTCTTGTGCGTCTGTAAATGTCCACGAACTCCATATAAATAATGTCTCCGCATCTTCAAGGCACGAATCATCGCCGCTACCTCCAAGTCATGTGTGGGATAGTTCTTCTCATGTTTCCTAAGCCGCCGGATGCATGTTATAACCTTGCCGTCCGCATCAAGACACACCCAAGCCCGACACTGACGGCCACAATAAAACCACATATCCATCTAAACCTCCAAGAGTAAGAACGGGGCCGCCAACTTCTCCTTTAGCAACCAAAACTTTCTCACAAGTATCCGCCCACCGAACATAGCCGCTCCGAGTCACTTTAGTCAAAGGTTTGAAATAGAAGCAAACTTCTCCACAAACCTCCGATAATAACTCGCAAGTGCCCAAAGTCGCACTGCTTGCCAGTAGCTGGTCTAGGCCAAGTCTGATCGCCTCACCTTTGTCAGACAACCCGAATACCATCGGCTCCGATAACATGTCCTAAGAAAGCCATCGGCCACCAAAACTCGCATTTCGAGAACTTGGCATACAATCGCCGGCCTCGAGGATTCCTAACACCGCCTCAAATGACCGCGTGCTCGCTCGCGCGCTAATACACCAAGATATCATCGATGAAAACTATAACGAACATATCCAAGAATGGCTCAACACCCTATTCATCAAATCCATGAATACCGCTGAGCGTTGTCAACCCGAAAGACATCACCTCGAATCGATAGTGCCCATACGTCCCGAATGCGCTTTCGACATCTCGCTCTCTAACTCGACTGATGATAACCGTAACGCAGTCTATCTTGAAAACATCTCGCACTCGCAATCGTCAAACAAATCATCAATCCCGGGAGGATATCTATTCTTGATAGTTACCTTGTTCACCGCTCAGAATCAATACACATACGCAAAGGCCCCATCTTTCTTCTTTACAAATAACACCTGCTCCTCGGGAGAAACACTTGGCCTCGATAAAGCCTTTCTCCAAAGAAATCTTTCACCGTCCTTCAATTCCTTCAACTCGGCAGTGCCATTCTCAGATATGGCGATAGATATCTCGAGTGTCCGTGCCAAATCGATGCAAACTCAATCTCCCTCTCGTGAGGATACCCTAAGCTCGTCTGGGAAAACGCCTGAAACTCTCTAACCACCGAATCGATCAAGGTCCAGATCTCACCTCGATTTAATACCCAACCAAATGGTAAATATACCCTTCCGCACATCTTCCTAGCCTCGAGGTAAGAAATAAACCTACCCCTGGCGATGCAAGATTCCCTTCCACTGATAACCGCCACCAGAAACCGAATCAACTAACCTCTCTCTCGCATCCACATTGGCATAGCAAGACGCTAGCCAATCCATACCCATAATCACATCGAAGTCCCATGTCCAACTCTATCAAGTCACCAGAGTCCGACGACCATCTAAAGTCACCGGGCAAGCCTTATATACCCGCCGCCTAACACCGGCACCTACTGCGTAGCCACCTCAAAGGATTCTATGGACTCGGGCTCTATCCCTATTCTACCAAAGAATATGAGGAGATATATAGACAAGGTAGAACTGGATCTATCAAAGCATAAACATCACAAAGAAGAAACCAACAATGTACTGCGGACGACATCGGTGACGCCCCGTCCTGGCGGCCGACATAGCATAAATGCGCTTCCGAGGACCGCTGAATCGAACTCTACCACGACCGCCGCTCGCTCGTCTGCGGAACACCGCCCGGCGCATTACCATCGACGATGGCACTACCATCGACCGCTTACCGAGCCATCATATTCCCGCCACTCGACGGACAATCTTCTCAAACGCCCCGCCGCCGCAAGAATAACAAGCTCTCGGAGGAACACGACACTTCATAATGGCAATCACCACATCGACCACACCGAGGCATAGGTGGCCTCATCCGACCGAACTCGTCCTCCGAAACCCAAGCCCGAACCCCGCCCCGCCTCAATACTCGTCCGCCCCGGCATGGTGGAGAGCGCTCGACCGCCGTGGTGCAAATCTGTTTGCTTTGGGGTTTACCCTTAAAACTACCGTAGGACCGCCGCCCCGCCCTCTTCGCTGATACTGCCGATCCGCCCCGCTGCTCTCACACCCGAGACGTGGCTCGCACGCGGCAATGTCCATGCCCTACCGAGAGCCACCCCGAGCAACTCTCGCCAAGTGATCATCGAGTCTCGTGACATAGCGGTGCACCTGTCGCCCTTCATGTTCGCTACCAATGCGGCACATACCTAGCCAATGAATCAAACTCCACGTTGTATTCCGGACCGCCCGCCCATTCTCGCCTCGGGCCACAAAAATCTATCGCCGAGCCCTCCTCATCTGCGGTGGCAAGAAATGGCCGAGTAACGCCCGAGAACTCGCCCCAAACACCGGATGTGCATGCTCCCGACGCTTCCCACGAATCATACCACCACCGCAGTTGTCCCGCAATGACGCGAACCTAATACCACCGACTCGGCCCTCAAGCCCCGATCACCCTCACGATTCTCTCAGAATCGCTTGATAAACTCCTCGCGATCATCCTCGTGCCTCACCCATAAAACTCGTGGCTGCAACTCAAAAGTCTCTCGCCTCGCTAGCAGCCTGGCCGAACTACAGTGCAAATGAATCGCCGTCTCACTGCTCCTCCTGCTTTGCCACGATCTCGCCAAGAATCGGGCTATCTCTTGTAGCCCATATCCTCTCGCCGCCGCTGGATCGAGGCTCGTGTATCGCGGTCTCGCAGCCGCCGCCGCCGCCCGACTTGGGTTGGCGACGTCGTAGAACTCGCCGTCCAAACACTCGTCGTGCGACCGGCTCGTGCCTCGTGACCCTGCCTCTATCGTAGTTCTCATCGCTTTGCCCTTCGGGCTGCGGTTGCCTTGGCGCGAGACATACCGATACAGAAAAATACGCCGAGGAAATTCAACCTATAGCACGCCATTGCACGATCTTAGAGTGAAAGATTGGGAACAAATCCTAAATATCTCGCAGCCTCGACATAGATGTGGTGCACAACACATCGATAATCAAGACTCTACTAGATACGGCTCAGACTCTTTCCGAGGATTAATCGCTTCGATACCACTTTTGTCACGACCGAACCCGACCGTGGATCGTGCCTTAACCCGCACCCTAGTGACACAACATCGAGAAAACCAAATGAATGTAAACTAAACATAAACAACAATAAAGAAATAGAATAGTCTAGCCAAATCAGGCTAACCCAAAAGTACATAAACCGAACAATTACATCCTTAACGAACCAAGTTCTGACAAGACTACAGGCCTCTAAGAATGAATAACACTATGACGGGACAGGGCCCCGTCATGCCCCTGAATGTACAAAATAACGACGTCTCCAGGGAGAACCATACCAAAGGTCGAGCCTCCGAAGAAATGGAGCTCCTGACACCTGAGTACAAGATCCTAGGAACGAGGATCTACCACCTGCTTTCCCTTACTGCAGATGAACGCAGCCCGAGGAAGGGGTCGACACAACGCACTCAAGTATGTAAAATCGAAAATACCGTAGTAATATCATAAGTCCAAAATACATTAAAGTTATAGATAAAACCAAATTATGTCAGACCGTGCCTTACTAATAATGAGAGTAACAAGTATACATTTTATAGCATAAAAATAGGAGGCTCATGATCAAAACAGGTACCTCGCCTGTAGATCATCAAGCAATCCTACCCCGGGACTATTTCACCCGCATAGGTCCCGTGGACCCGCATGAGGTCATCCGCCTCGCCATAGGACTATTTCACCCGCACGGGACTATTTCACCCGCATGGATCCCGTGGATCCGCATGAGTACCATCGCTGCACTCGCACGGGACTATTTCACCCGCATGGATCCTGTGGTCCGGATCCGCATGAGTACAAGCGTCGCGCTCGCATCATGGGTAGCAAATCCATGGCATAAATAATAACCCGGGGTTTACCCGTAATAATATAAATATATATAACATAGCTCATCCGGCTATTAAACATAACATAAGCACTACCGGCCTATCATAACTTAAGCAAGTTAAGAATCACCTAACTTCTTATTAATAGTATTAATACATCCTCTCATTTTAGTATACCTAAGGCACGATCATGTCTTTTAATAAAAATTCGGGATTTAACCCAAGTATCACGTACTTAACCTTTTAAGAAATAACTCTTTTTATACAAAAAAAATCCAAGGTACTAATCACCATAGTATCAAGTTACGATTTCTTTTCAAAACAAGTCACATTTCCTTTTAAAACTATCTCAAGCTTCTAAATTAAGTGACTTCATTTCTTGTAAAACCTTAGGCACTTCATGCCTTAAAACCATTTTCCTTTCACAAGTTCAAATCATCAAAACCTTTCTCCATTAAACTTTCACAAACTAATATAACCAACTCCCCATAAAGCCGTTATACTAGAGTTAAACAATAGTAAAACACATTCCCTTAAGTCCAAGGGATTTTTCTACTTTTCTTTTAACGGCAAGTATCAAATACTTATATCAAACGAAGATTTCCAAATCTTGTCGCTCACCGTACTACATAGGTACAACTAATCATGCTCAAGAGATAGGAAAGCTCCACATACCTCTTCGGTCAATCCACAAGCTAAGTCCAATTTACCGCATGTAGTATGTCAACCTAAAATGACCACAATACGTTTATCAAGCTCTAATTTATAATGCAGAATTTTCCCAAGTTAAAGTCACCAATTTCCTACGGAAAATTGGGCAGCGTTTCCTTTGTTTCTACATACTTTGCCACCTTTTCCAAGGTCGATTTTTAACGCTCAAATGCCATGTTTAAGGCTCAACAACCAACCAACACCAAGGGGATTACACACCTAAATTTTGGTGTGTAAAATTCAGCCCCACAAGTTACAACAACTAACCCAACAAGTCTAATATAGTATTTAGGCAACAACATGCTCATAAGATCCCCCTAACCAATTCTTTCATAATCAAACCCCATTTCTTACATGCAACTACTCTAAGTGTATTTTTCCAACTACAAGTTCTTCCTATTAAACATGCAACACCCAATACCAACTACAAGAGAAGAAATGTTACCTTAAGTTTTAGCCAAACTTATTCCAACACCTTGCTAGCCTTTTTCTCCAAGAGCACCACCACAATAGAACTTCTAAGCTAGTCACAAGCTTCCTTCTTGCCTTTAACTTTTCAGATTTTCTTAGGCTAGAACACCTCTTGAGGTTTTAGAGAGAAGGGGGAGCTCAAGCCTTGGAGAGAGAGAGAGAGAGAGAGAGAGAGAGAGAGTAAAGATGAAAGATGGAAAAGTGACCAAGCCTTGGTCAATTATATTGCATGCATTCTGAAAATCAGATGGGGGGGGACACTTGTCACCCTCCCCTGGCCTCTTTTAAAACAAAATCAGATTTTCTAAGTTTTTCCGCCCACTTCTCGCGCGCTGCGGCGCGCGGGCCGCAATCTTCCGGCCACGGCTGAAACTTCAACGCCCACTCGCATTTTCGCGCGCCCTGACTTCAGCGACCTGACTTTGGCGCGCGGCCCTGCACGCGCGCGCGCCGCGCCCGCGCTGGCACTGAGACCGATCGCGGTCCAGGCCCGAACCACGGGGTATAACATTTCTGTTGCTGATTCTTATTTTGGAGTATGTGGTGATCCATTTGTTGAAGATCTTGAAAACCTGCAGGTTTCCAGGAATACAGTGGGCACTGCCAATAATGCTCTTGTTAAAGACAATTTTAATAGCGATGTTGATGCAGGTACCAGTGACACCAGTGATGATCAGTCACCAATATCTCAAAGGACTTCCTCATGTACAGGTGGTGAACAACATATAGATCTGCAGGGTGCACCTGATCAGTCAGATGACACAACAATAAGGAGATCTTATAGGCTGAGGAAACCTCTCACATGGATGAAAGATTTTGTATCTCATTCAAATGTAACTAAAGTCGGAGTCTCAGTACAGTCCTTTCTTTCACCTAGCGCGAAAGTCGTTGCACAACAAGCAGCGAATGAGCGCACTAGCACTTAAGTATCCATTATCCAACCATCTCAGTTATGCTGGACTGTCAGTATCTTACCAGAGTTGTGTAGCAAAAATATTTGAGTATTATGAGCCACAGACCTATTATGAAGCAGCAGGGGATGTGAGATGGATTGATGCTATGAAGGCAGAGATCAAGGCCTTGGAAGACAACCACACTTGGGAGATAGTTGATTTATCACCTGGAAAGAAGGCTATTGGGTGTAAATAGGTATATAATATTAAGTACAAGGCTACTGGGGAGATAGAAAGATTCAAGGCAAGACTGGTTGCCAAAGGGTACAATCAAAAGGAAGGAATAAACTACCAAGATACATTCTCACCAGTCGTCAAGATGGTCACTGTGAGGACTGTTATATCAATTGCTACAGCAAAAGGGTGGAATATACAACAAATGGATGTATTTAATGCATTCTTACAAGGAGACTTAAATGAAGAAGTATATATGAGTGTCCCACAGGGGGTGACACACAAGCAAGGTAAGGTATGTAAGTTGCTCAGATCCTTATATGGTTTAAAGCAAGCTTCAAGGCAATGGAACATCAAGTTGGTTACTGCATTAATATCTGTTGGTTTTAGTCAAAGTCATTTGGATTATTCACTTCTTACAAAGAAGGTGGATGGGAAAATAGTAGTGATCTTGGTATATGTTGATGATCTGCTCATCACAGGTGATGATGAGATGCTTATTATAGAGAAAAAGGCTATATTGCAACAGCATTTCAAGATTAAAGACTTGGGAGAATTAAGGTACTTCCTGGGATTCGAATTTGCCATAAACAAAAGTGGAGTTGTGATGCACCAATAAAAGTATTCCATGGAGCTGATTGCTGATATGGGGCTGGTAGGAGCCAAGCCTGCAGGGTCTCCAATGAAATGGAATGCCAAGTTAACTTCCTATGTATATGATTATCACTTGCAAGATAAAGCAGTTGTCTCAGATTCTCCTGGAGGCAAGATTATTCAGATCATCTTCTGACTGATCCCTCTGAGTACCAAATACTCATTGGTAGGTTATTGTATTTAACTAATACAAGGCCGGATATAGCCTTTGCAGTCCAGTGTCTTAGCCAGTACATGCAAGCACCTAAGAGCTCACACATGATAGCAGCAGAGAAGATAGTCAGATACGTGAAGCAAGCACCAGGCTTGGGTATTTTATGTCTGCTGAAAATTCTGGAGTCATATCTGCGTATTTTGATGCTGATTGGGCCTCATGTCTCAATACTAGGAGGTCAGTTATAGGGTATTTGATGTTCTTTGGCTCCTCTCTTATCTCATGGAAGTCGAAGAAGCAACATACTATATCGCGAAGCTCGGTTGAGGCAGAATACAGAAGTATTGCTTCTGAGGTTTCTGAAATCGTATGGATCTCTAGTTTATTTGTTGAACTTGACATAAAAGTGCAACTGCCTATTTCCATTTACAGTGACAATAATTCAGCTATCCAGATAGCAGCAAATTCAGTCTTCCACGAGCGTACGAAGCATATCGATATCGATTGTCACTTCATAAGGGAGAAAGTCCAGTAAGGTTTTGTGTCTCCTTTATATATCACTACTGCAGAGCAACCAGCGAATCTTCTTACGAAAGTATTATTGCAAGAAAAACACAATTACATCTTGTCCAAGCTAGGTGTCAAAAATCTGTTTTTAACACCTAGCTTGCGGGGGGATGTTGATATAAAGCCTACTTAATTGTATTTTTGGTTAAGTTGTTGGTATAATTAGTTGCAAGTGGGATAGTTTGTTAAGTTAGCTATGTTTAGTGAGTGATTAGTTTACAAGGAGAATTTAGTCTTTTCCATTACACTTGTATAAATAAGGCACTTTGCCTCTGTTTGAAGTTAATCGAAAAGCTCCCACAAAAAGGCTGATCTCTCTCTTTCTCATCTTCTTCCATAACAGAACGATCCACAAGCACTGGATCGTGCATGCAATGCAATCACTGTATTGATTGTGTAGTCTCAACAGATATCATGTAGAAAATGTATCTTGGGTCTAACTCAACCCCAAAAGCTAGTTTGTAGGGTGAGGATTGTCCAAGTCCATATATGAAGTTCATTTTCTCATTTCATATTCGATGTGGGACTCTTAATACTTAGTTCAAAGTTTTGAAGAGTCGAATTCACATAAAAAAAATTAGATAGTTTGACTCTCAATCTAATTCGAATCGTCTCACCTAAAGTGGAATGGAGAAAATAGTTTCTAACTATGTAATTTATTTTATAAAATTTTGGAAAAATTTCTTATCTAAATTCACAACAAAAATTAGATAATTTAACCTAGTACTTCGAATCTTCTCAAGTAGTTGAAGGAAGGAATAATATTAAAGCAAGACCGAGATCATGACGAAGTTATAGAATATATATAAGTCTTAAGGGTCAATATTAACTGATTTATAAAATCTTCTCATCCTGATCTAATTTAATGAATTCACCCTTAGTTTCTCATAGAAAGTTCTTGGCTGGCGTAGGCATCCTCACCTTATTGCCCCAACCCCACAAGGATCCCACTACGCTCTCTCACGTGCTGTCCCACAAAATCAACTCTATAAAACTCCCTTCTCCTATCCCATTTTTTCCACTCACTCGGACGTGACTAAAAATAGAAGAAGGAAATTAAGAGCCAATACAAGAAATAAACGTCATTTATCTTCTCTACAAAAATAATAGATCGATCCATCTCTCTTTAAAATGGCAACCTCTAGCTTTGAATCGATTCGAGCTAGAGCTGTGTGGCGGACTTGCCTAGCCTCTGCCTTTCGGACCGCCTTGGCTTGTTCCATAGTTGGTGTTGCCACCCTATTCGGTCCCGAATGTTTCAAGACTCAAGTCGCATTCCCAGCTTTCTCCTACGTTACTGTTATTCTCGTCGTGACTAATGCCACGTTAGGCGACACTTTGCGTAGTTGCTGGCTCGCGCTTTACGCCACAATTCAAGGTGTTTGTCCCGCTATATTGAGCCTGTGGTTGATCGGGCCGGCCCGGCTCACAGCCAGCACCACGGCTATTGCCGTGGCGCTGAGCGCTTTCTTTGTGGTCCTGCCCGAAAACACTCACTTAATAGCGAAGCGCATAGCGCTAGGGCAACTTGTGATTGTGTATGTCATAGGTTATATTAATGGTGGAAAAACGGAACCTGTTATGCACCCTGTTCATGTCGCCGCTAGCACGGCCGTTGGAGTGGTGGCTTGTGTTTTAGCATTGCTGTTTCCATATCCCAACCTTGCCTGTTCTGAGGTGAGAATTAATTAAACTCTTAGTTGAAAATTCCACCTTTTTGGAAAAATAAAAGCTAGTATTAAAATGCATTATTACTCGTTTCATTTTTCAAACATTAGAATGCATTAAAATTGTCTACACAAATCAGTAATGTTCTTAAGAATTAACCTACATCCACTAACTAACTAATAGTAGTAATAAGTAGTGGTAATATGTTTACACTATAAATATAATTTAATAAATATGTTATAGAAACCTAGAAGGTTATTTGAATTATACTTGTAATCATTTTTTTTCAAATGACCTGATAGTGTTACAACAATCAGTATACAATAGTTATATGATTAAAATATTTGATATAAGTATGGGGTTTGCGGTTGTTTTGTTCTTTAACAAGATTGGTTAATGTTTTCAGGTAAAAGAGAAAAGCAGGCTATTCGTGGAAAATGCTTCCGAGAGGATTAACCTATTTGTGAAGGCATTCTCGGCTGAAGACAACACTTCAGCACTTGCTTTAATTTCACAAGGCAAATCCTTAGTTAACAATGGACCCAAACTTCTCCAAGCCATTAAATCCAAACAAGTAAGCACAATAACATATTGACATGTTTATTATTTATTCTGTCTCAATTTATATGGTAATCTTTGATGTGTAGAAAACTTGTGATCAGAAATAATCTTAAATATTTGTATTACTATTAATCATCTCATCAAGAATAAAATGAAAATTGTAAATTAAATATAATTAATTATAAAAACGCGGCATTATTTTTAGACATATCAAAAAGAAAAGTATGTGACATGTTAGAACATGGACAGTAACTAGTTACTTCAAAGTATAACTTGTCCTCATTTTTTTACTTGAATTTTGTAACAGGATAGCATGAAGTGGGAAAGATTTCCTTTCAAGTTCTTAAGACCATATGGAGAGAATCCAGGGGACAAATTTCAAGAAATCCAAACACCCTTAAGAGGGATGCAAATTGCATTGGAAAATTCCCCTCAATTCCCAGTTGGTATTCTCAACACAGAGCTAAAAGATGGTCTAGAAAAACTAGGAGATCACATATCAAAACAAATCAAGAACATGTCCCTAATTGAGTCAGCAACTGTCCCAGAATCAAATGCACAAAATGCAGAAAAATTCCTCCAAACACTTCAAACAATTCAACCAACCAAAAAAGATCTGCCCTCATTATTTTTCCTTTTTTGTCTTAAAAATCTGTTAAATAAACCAATTTTCCCTTTGTCATCCAAAATAGAATCCATTGGTTCCAACAAACAAGTTGATCAAGAAGGATTTATGAGGAAGACATTGAACAATTTGGCAATTACTATAAATAGCAGGAGATTTTTGGCAGCTTTTAAGTGTTCACTTTCTTTAGGCCTTGCTATATTTTTTGGATCAATTTATAGCAAAGAAAATGGATTTTGGGCAGGGCTACCAGTTGCAATAAGCCTAGCAGCAACAAGAGAAGCAACATTTAAAGTTGCTAATGTGAAAGCACAAGGGACAGTGTTGGGAACAGTATATGGTGTCTTAGGATGTTTTCTCTTTGAAAGATTTGTACAAATAAGGTTCTTGTCTTTGCTTCCATGGTTCATTGTCAGCAGCTTTTTGAGCCGTAGCCGGATGTACGGTCAGGCAGGTGAGATATTTTTTTTTCTTTTCTTTCTTATGTTGTTACTTATTAAAGATAAAATTTTATACATTACTACAAGTAAGTTAGAATATAAATAGGGACATCTCTAGTCCAATACAAGTAATTTTATTGGTGAAATTAACTTGAACATATCAATTAAGCTGGCCTCTGATCTTTTTGGTTTTTCTTTGTGCTCAGGTGGGATTTCAGCTGTTATTGGTGCAGTACTAATTCTAGGTAGAAAAGGATTTGGTCCTCCAAGTGAATTTGCCATAGCAAGAATAACAGAAACCTTCATTGGATTATCATGTTCCATCATGGTAGAAATTATGTTCCACCCAACAAGAGCTTCAACATTAGCTAAAATTCAGCTGTCCAACACCTTCAAAATATTACACGGATGCATCGACTCGATAAGCCTCTCATCACCAAACAAAAATAAATTGGACGAAAACCAAAATAAGCTTAAATTCCACGTAAATGAATTGGGAAAATTCATAGCGGAAGCTGAGTTAGAACCCAATTTTTGGTTTTTGCCTTTTAGTAGTGCTTGCTATGGTAAGCTCATGGGGTCCTTATCAAAAATGGTGGAATATTTACTTTTCGGGACACAAGCACTAAGATTCCTCGAACAACAATCAACAAGTACTTCAATCGACAGTTATGTCTGGAAAGAAATTGTGAACAAATTAGATGCTGACCTCATATTATTTAAGGATTTAATTGGTACGTCCACTAAAAGTTTCGAGGAGGTTAGTTTGGTAAAATCACTTGCGTTACTTGACAAGGAATTTGAGAAGAAGAAAAATTCAATTGATATTGAGTTGGGAAAATCATCATTGTATAATATAAGGTCTTCAAGTGAAGAAAGAATTGAGAAAAACTTAAGTTGTTATATTCAACATTTGAATGAACTTGTGGACTATAGTGATGAGAAAATTAAGGGGCAATTGGTTTTAAGCTTGAGTGCTTTGGGTTTTTGCATGGAGAGTCTAGTGAAGGAGACTAAAGAAATTGAAAAGACAATTAAAGAACTTGTACAGTGGGAGAATCCATCATGTCATGTAAATTTGTATAACATTTCTTGTAAAGCAAGGGCTTTAGCAAATACTGAAACAGATTGAAATCAATGAAATTCCAAATTAATTTTTAATTTCTACACTTGCAAATTCATATTCTCTTAGTGAACTTTTGAAGTTTCTTTTTTCTTTTTCTCAGTTACTAGAAAAGAGGATTAATAACAAAAAAGAGTAGCTAAATTCAAGCATGTCTACTACAACTAATATGACACAGTAAAATTATTTGCTCAGTCTATTGAAACCTCCATCCAGAGCGGCTAGGGTAAGCATATACAGATTCATTTGATATATACATATATGCGCCCTTGCTTTCCCACCGCTCCGTGGGGGCCTTTTCTTCTCACTTGACAGATGCGATTTGAAAGAAGAGAAGAGGTTATATATCATCATCCCTTCCTTCAATGATATTTTCTATGTTTATGTTTGGTCTTAGAATATATGGAGTGTTTGGTGAGACAGATAGCACTCTGATTACTTAAAGCCAAGATATATATATATATATATATGAAAATTTATTAACGTGGAATAAAGTTTTTCCTATTATTTATGACTCGAACAATTGGGGGCCCGCACGTCGGAAACGTCGTTTCCACACACGTTGTACCAAGGATAGTAAATTTTCTTAGTGAAAGAGATATTGGTACGTAAACAAAATGTTTGGGACATGAAATGATAGACGGTTGTTGGCCAAATGACGAGTGTATTACGTTGGTAAATGAAGGAAGAATTGTACGACGTGTAAAAGATGAAACGAGTCAGAAATCGCCGCGGAGCCGCGAAGGACCGCGCCGGAGCGTCGCGGCGCCTCCCGTCTGAGTTGCGGCACTTGGTGTTCAGTTGGCTTTTCCACGTCAATCCACGTCAGGTTATTGTGTCTTCTTCTGAGATAACTTACTTTCTTGGTCTTCTACAAGACACATTGAAAATCTCGTTCAACATCAACGCACTAAACACATTGAAATAGATATTCACTTTTTACGTGGAAAAGTGGTTCGTGGACAAGTTCATGTCCTTCATATTCCTTTCTGGTATCAGATTCCTGATATATTTACTAAAGGACTTCCGCGCATATACTTTGATGATTTTCAAGTCAGTCTCAGCGTACGAGAACCTCTCGCTTCGACTGCGAGGGTGTGATAGTATATTACAAGAATATTTCCGGATCATTATATCTCTTTTATATCAGGTAAATTTATATTCCGATTGTAATTAGGAAGATTAGTTACTAGTTTGTAGCTATGTAAATAATTATGTAACACTATATATATTATACACAATAATCAATATAAGACATGGAACATATTCTTTTACGTATATGTTAGTATTATGCTCTGACAAAAGATTAATTAAGTCAAATTTACATGTTCTATATACATGCATGCGCAGTTTTTTTCTCTTACTTAAAGAGGGTGCTTCGTGGATTTCGCATTCTCCTTTTTACTCATCCAGCACTAGTGAGAGGCTAAAAGACCGATCGTGGACTCGTGGTACACAGATAAAGTACATCATATTATTAGTGGATTAATTAAGCAAACACATATAGATCTAGTGCATCAAAAGATGACAAAATGTGTCAAAGCTGATTCGTGTATTACCATGAGTTTTACTTAATTATCACAAATGTATCCCAAAAGATAAAAATTAGAGTTTAACTTTTATTTATTGATAGTATAAACAAAAATCGTTTTACACTTTCGTTAATTATATAAGATATATTGTAACAATAATTAGAATATTTTCCTCAATATTCAACTTCCAATAATGTAGAATATTTTCCTCAATATTCAACTTTCAATAATGTAGAATATTTTCCTCAATATTCAACTTCCAATAATGTGGTAAGTATACCACTATTACAAGCTAGAATCATGCTAGTGATATGATATTATGAGCCTATAATAATGTTATCTAATCTATCAATATTAAGACTAATCTCTAGAATCATGCTATCAATATTAAGACTAATCTACCTACCATATACAAATGATATTACAACAATTATTAATAATAATATTAATAATAATTATTCTATCAGATAATAATCACACTCCACCACCTATATTAAGTGTGGATTAGTAATTACCTAAAAATAAGATAAGTTTCATGCTACATATTAACATACTTTTACTATATATAGTGATAGTTCAATGTTTATATATAAATAAAGTCCTCAAAAATGTTGCGAATTGTCTTACATGAAAACTTGGATTGTGTCCGACAAGCACTATGGCATTAGCATATGCCTTAATCAGTACTTCAAAAGTCAATATTAACCACTACAAGAGAGATCATTTATATCTTGTTATATAGCTACTGAAAATATAAAAGCAATGTAGTCAAATTAAAGCTAATGAAAAACCTAAAGCTTATATATAGGCTTCTGCTAAGCGCCGCGTAATTAAATATATACACTGCGACGGCCGTTAAAAAGGTGGTGATAATGATTACTAGTAATTTGTTTATATAACCGATACGCCAGAAATTTCATTGGTTTCGGGATTGATCTCAAGAGTATGCTCGAGCTCGACACCGCATGATGTAAGTTTTCACTCCTCCTTTGTGGGGAATGGCTTCTTATGGGCATCAGACACTGTGCCTCTCACTTAGTGGGGCACTGAGTCACCATAATTTATCTTCTCCACCAATTTCTGTCGGGTCGGAGTGTGGGGGCCATGTAGACGAAGAATTTCGCCTTTTTGCCCAAGTAATTTGTTTATACTACCGCAAGTTGCACACCACAAGACATTTTGAATTTGACTTTTTGGAAAAGTTTTCTGAGAGAAGTTTGTTGGAAAAGTTCTTTTTAGAACATTTGGAGGGAAAATAAGGGATAATAATTTTTATGGAATATGAGGTTATTTATGTCATAATGTGGTATTATTTGCATACCATACTTAATGTGAGATAGTAATAATTTCGTGAAAGAACACTAAAATAGCAAAGTCACCCTTCTCAAAATTCTTCTTCCAATGTTCTTTAATAAAACCAAAGTTAAAATTGAAAATAAAAATTTATCCAAGTTTATCTAGTGTAAAATAAAATACATGTTTTATATTATATTCATATATTCATTTTTATTCCTTTCAAACAAACATAACAACAATAACATACCCATGGGTATAAACTCCACACTGTGGGGTCTGAAAAGAGTAGAGTGTACGCAGACCTTACCCCTATCTTGAGAAGTAGAGAGAATGTTTCCGAAATACTCTCGGCTCAAACAAAGCAAGACTACAGCAAGAGTAAAGTAAAGCAAGAGAAACGATCAGACTCGGATAAGAAATTAAAGCAGTATAAAGTGCATTCGAACAATTAAGCAGTAGCTAACACAACTAAATAAACTAAACAAAATAAATTAAAGAACACATAGTAGCATATTAAAGTATATCTGTTAAATAATCTCATCGTTATTTAATATCTCGTATTATAATTTTATTATAAATTCTTCAAACAAATCAAACGACCCTTACATAAAGAAAAAGGGAAAAGGGAAAATTGGGTTATAATAGTGAATTAAGAGTGGCTGATCTATTTAGTGGGGCTTATATAACTTGTGGCCCATTAAATGAAGCCCAACCACAAAGAAAATGCTTAAAACTTTGAATTTATGTATGTGGCTGCTGGGATTCGAGCCCAGGTCCACGGCCACAACGTGGAATTCTTACCACTAAACTACAGCCACTTGATGGTTGTAGTGTTTAATTTTAATTTTACTACTCAATTTATCTCATTTTGTTTAAAGGTTGACCAGTTTGGGAATCAAACAGCTTTTTCTTTGACTTAATTTTTAACATAGATTCTTCGAATATTTTATAATAAAATTTACATATTTGAAAACTACATAAAAAGTATTATAAGTTTGTATAATGAATAATTCACAATATATGAAAAGAGTTGGAGAAAGAGTTATTTAACTCTCAAACTGATCAACCTTCAAATAAATTGGGACAGAGGGAGTAATAATTATATCGATAAGCCTACTGATGCAAAATACCTAAAGGTAACTTATACATTTCTTTAACTTTTTAACTTATCAATTATTTAATTTAATTTCATAAGCTTAAGTTTATATCCAGGAAGTCAATATATGCATTTAAACAATTATGAATCTATTTTAATGAAATGTAAGCATATCGAATTGAATCCTAAATAGACCACGCACATTGATTGCATTGAGTACCAAATTTTAAAAATATTAAGTAATAAATGCAACTTATACATTTCTTTAACTTATACTATCGTTTAATTGATTAGTAATCCTTTTGTTGTGATTTTTTGGTTCATGCCTAAACTAATTTTGTTTTCCAATTGCTCTTTATTTTCTCTTTGCTAGAAGCCTATATTTTCAACCACAATCATATTGGCCCATTATTTGATGTTTATAGGGTGATCCATGAAAATAATTAAACGGAAAAATTATGCGACACATTAAATATAATTTATATATCTACCATATATAGTGATAGTTTGTAAAACATTATGATACATAGCGACATTTTGAATTTTGTAGTAAATACTTTGTATCTATCAGCTTTCTTACACTTCTTTCCGGCCCCATCTTTGTTGCCCCCTCCACATATAACTACAATGTACATGTTGTATGTATATAAAGTGTATGTTCCGTGTATCTCGAAAATATATGTGTTATACATTGTATAGTATTTTTTGTGATGGTTGGGGTGAATTACTAGTGATGATGCGAGTGTATCTCATAAAATACAAGTGTGATACATTGAAATACAATGATTGGTGTATGTATGTTAAGTGTATATTGTATGCATGTTGCAACTTGCACACCACAAGACATTTTGGATTTGACTTTTTGGAAAAGTTTTCTGAGAGAAGTTTGTTGGAAAAGTTCTTTTTAGAACATTTGGAGGGAAAATAAGGGATAATAATTTTTATGGAATATGAGGTTATTTATGTCATAATGTGGTATTATTTGCATACCATACTTAATGTGAGATAGTAATAATTTCGTGATAGAACACTAAAATAGCAAAGTCGCCCTTCTCAAAATTCTTCTTCCAATGTTCTTTAATAAAACCAAAGTTAAAATTGAAAATAAAAATTTATCCAAGTTTATCTAGTGTAAAATAAAATACATGTTTTATATTATATTCATATATTCTTTTTTATTGCTTTCAAACAAACGTAACAACAATAACATACCCAGTGAAATTCCACACTGTGGGGTCTGGAAAGGGTAGAGTGTACGCAGTCACGCAGACCTTACACCTATCTTGAGAGGTAGAGAGGATGTTTCCGAAAGACCATCAGCTCAAAACTTTCAAACAAACATAACAACTGTCGCACCCGATTTTGAACTCTCAGGCTTGAATGCGCGACGGAATGGTTATCCCTCAAAAAAAGTAAAATAGAATGTAAATATTAAGGGAGTCGCCACCTAATTAATTGGGTGAATCAGGACACCTAAATGCTAACCGATTAAAGTCAACATTAACTATATTTAATGGTCTGTGAAACTAAATAAGATTCTGGGTAAGGGTTCTTTATTATCCTAAAGGGAAGGGATTACGCATCCTTTAGAATCCGTTAACTTACGGTTGTCCGTTCAAACCTAGGTTAATTTATCTGGTTGAGATATGTATATTTTAAAAAAATTATTTAAAAATGGGATGTTGCAAATATCTAAAAGAATGTATTTTTTGATAACTTAAAAGGGTTTTATAAGACTCACAAAAATATGTAAAGTTAATTATGCATTTGTAAGACATGAGATTACCTTTATTGACAAAAGTAAAAATGATAAATTACTCCTATAAGTATATGTAAGGTTAAGACTCTTAAAATATATATAAAGTTAATTATGAAACTAGTTTTTGTAAGTGTATGTAAAAACGATAATAAGAAGAGTGATAAATTACTCCTATGATATTTATGAAGAGTTTATGAGAAACTTATTTCTTTCGTTAGAAATTAGATAAGGAGTAATATATTAGTTACATATATAAATGGATTATCTTTTGAATATTGAATTTATATGACGCATCTATAAGAAATAATTTTAAGAAGAATTTCTACTTTATATTGCCCTCCCCAATTTATTCTACCACTGATGAAGTTAGTATTCTATTAAATACAAAGTTAAACACATAAATCATAAAAATAAGCAAATATATGTAAAAGAGAGCAGGATTTTGAGAATTGTGATGACGCTTCAAGGCGGATGGCAATATCCCGTCCCATTTAGGATACCCATAAAGAGGACACGGAGGAAGTGGATGATGCGATATGATGAAAATGGTTATGGATCTTCCTTTTGATAAGGGGCGCGACGAGTCTCGTATTGAGACTCATCGTTTTCTCCAATGCAGTTCATGTAAGAAAAAAAGAAGATAAGGATTAGTATACACCCACAAATATATGAACGATCATGTGACTCAAACAAGCATATGACTCAATTATATTAGTCTGAAGCCAACTAACAGATTCAAACAAATTAAAAGCCCAAACATTTAAAATCAGACACTTAAGCCTTAGACACAGGCAGCCGTAGGCATGAAACAGTGCCACATATGGGGTTTTTCTTTCGTATTTTTTATAGAACATGAGGTAAGCAGGCAGGCCCAAATCTTATAATTTCTATAGGTTCAACTTGCATATTCTTGTGTATTCTTGAAATAAGACATTCCTAGAGTCAGCGAATTTTAAAAGGGGCGTATGTTATATGTTTGGAGGAGACATGACAGTAAAACATATCAAGGCTAGGATCATTTCATACACACATGCTTAACCAATTGGTAAAACAGATATGCTTGATATGGACAATTCAGGAACCAAATCACAATGAAAACATACCCGTAATAGATAATTTCGACATATATGCATAACTTATCACAGAACATAAACATTCTGTTCATACAAAGAGCCTTTTCAAATCATTTTTTATTCATACCTAAGCTGTTTCAGTACCAAGTTATATCATGTACATGCTCACTTACGAAAACATGATTATGGGCTATATGTAGATGCAAATAAAAGTCACAACTTAACATGGTCCAGACTAGTTCAGTAGGTATAGAATGCTTATGCAGATATCAGTTAGGCAAACTCAACAGACATAGACATGATACAAAGTGACTTAGGAATTCAGAATGATATTAACTAACTATACATGCTAATGTAATTAGGCATTAATAGACACATCAATACAAATGATTAGTCACGATACAATTAACATCGTATGCGAATAAATCGAAAGGAGGGTGTTTACTGATGAACCGATTCTGACAGATCCCCACAAAGAAACTGTGCTATCAAACTAACCATTCATGTTACGGCTTTGTTAGAGGACACACAGGTAGACAAATACAAACTTTTAACACATTTTTCGAGCGATTGACTAAATCAACAGTGGAGAATCCAGCTATTCATACTGAAAAGATGAATAGTTGAATCTAAACAAACCTAACTCGCAACAAATGTTGAACTGAAAGTAAATCTAACAATGAGACTTGGATTTGTTGTTATCCAGGCAGATAAAATATCATAGAAACAAACTATAATCTAATTAAGCAGGGCTCATATTTAAGTACAGTAGGTTCAGAACCTACGTACATAATTAACACTCGAACATATGATATAAATCGCATCAACTAATTGACTAATAAAGTAAAGGGTAATTGTTTTACCTTTTATGTGTGGCGAATCTGAGACGACGACAAGAGTTCCCTCGAATCGTCGAGAGAGAGTTCTTAGTAGCTTGTTTGCCGGCAAGAGAATGAAGAAAAAAACGAAATTAAAAATCAGAGAGTGTTTCCTCTAGAACCGATGTTGTGGGTATTTCTCAACGGTTGATGATAAAATCCCCCTCTTTCCCCGTCTCTGTATAGAATGAGGGGTATTTATAGTTGGGATTAGGGATTCGATTTCCTCTAATTGAGGACTGAGTTTGTCAAATAAGGAAGATAAACGATGGGTGCCTAACCTTGGTAATGGGATCTTATTTCCAAACTGGGATTCTTTGAAAATATGGTACCAGATGAGTCAGAAGGATTTCGGAAAAAAATCGTAGCTTTGATTTCCATTCGTTCAGTCCAGAAATGGTAAGTTTCGGACAACTTGTAGGGCTAATGATTCCGCATGATTCCAGGGATTTTGGGGAATGATTTGTGGGAGATTTGTGTGTATTTGGAAGGATTTAAGTATGGAAGGGTGTGCATGGGTAAGGAAAGGTGGCCAGATTCTCAGGCGAGAATCTCGGCAAGGGCAGGTGTGGCGATGGAGTGTGGGGGGTGAGGGGTGCGGCGGATCTCGTTTAGGTTTAGGTTTGCCTCTTTCTGGGAAGAGGATGAAGTCTAGGTAAGGGGAAACTGGGCTGGACGAGGGAAAAGTTAAAGGGCTGAGCAAGGTATTGGGCTGTGGGTAGTGGACTGCTGGTGCAAAAAATGGGTCTGGGTATTAGTTTTAGGATAGTTATTATTTAATTAATGGATTTTAGGTAAAGTTTTAGGTGTATTATTTAATTAGTGGTAAATTAAATTATTTTGATACGCCCTTAGTTTTAGCTTGGATTTAAATTATTGACCATAAATACGGGCGTGCTAATTAATTAGTGCTTAACATTTATAATGTGAGACCGTTATTAAAACTTACTTATTATGTGTATTTTGCGATGTTAAATTAAAATTGAATGGAGTTTAGATTAAATTATTTAAATGCTAAATGCAAATATGATATTTAAGGATTGCTTAATGCTTTTACGTAAAATGCGGTGCTTTTATTTAAAATCTTATTTATTGTGCCTTATTTATTATTATTTGAGCTAAAATTAAATTATCTTGATATGACTTTAGGTGCTTTAGTAATTTTAGCATGGGTTTAAATTATTACAATAATTACGAAATTACTTTGCGTATTAATAAATGCGACTATGCTATTTGACACGACGTTATTGCTAAATTATTTACTTATTTACGTATTTATTATTATTAAAATTATTAAAAGTTAATGGAAATAGAATAGGGCTTAAAATTGATAAATGCATGTGCGAGACCCGAAGTGCTTAATATTCTACGTAAGATGCGGTGACATTATCAAACCCCTTATTTACGCATGCATATGTTTATTATACATATATTATTAGTGTAGAAATTATTATTTTTTGCGATGTAAAAATTGCAGTTCTAAAAAGAAAATTATTTAATTTATTGGTTATTGAAGGGGATGGACAAAATTGGGTGTCAACAACAACAACAACATACCCAGTGAAATCTCACACTGTGGGGTCTGAAAAGGGTAGAGTGTACGCAGACCTTACCCCTATCTTGAGAAGTAGAGAGAATGTTTCCGAAATACTCTCGGCTCAAACAAAGCAAGACTACAGCAAGAGTAAAGTAAAGCAAGAGAAACGATCAGACTCGGATAAGAAATTAAAGCAGTATAAAGTGCATTCGAACAAAATGAAGCAGTAGCTAACACAACTAAATATACTAAACAAAATAAATTAAAGAACACATAGTAGCATATTAAAGTATATCCGTTAAATAATCTCATCGTTATTTAATATCTCGTATTATAATTTTATTATAAATTCTTCAAACAAATCAAACGACCCTTACAGAAAGAAAAAGGGAAAAGGGAAAATTGGGTTTGAACATGCTGTTAAAATGATGTCCTAACCTTATAAAGTTATAATAGTGAATTAAGAGTGGCTGATCTATTTAGTGGGGCTTACATAACTTGTGGCCCATTAAATGAAGCCCAACCACAAAGAAAATCCTTAAAACTTTGAATTATGTATGTGTATGTGTGGCTGCTGGGATTCGAGCCCAGGTCTCCACGGCCACAACGTGGAATTCTTACCACTAAACTACAGCCACTTGATGGTTGTAATGTTTAATTTCAATTGTACTACTCAATTTATCTCATTTAGTTTAAAGGTTGACCAATTTGGGAATCAAACAGTTTTTTCTTTGACTTAATTTTTAACATAGATTCTTCGAATATTTTATAATAAAATTTACATATTTGAAAACTACATAAAAAGTATTATAAGTCCAGATAATGAATAATTCACAATATATGAAAAGAGTTGGAGAAATCGTAATCAAAGAAAGAGTTATTTAACTCTCAAACCGATCAACCTTCAAATAAATTGGGACAGAGGGAGTAATAGTTATATCGATAAGCCTACTGATGCAAAATACCTAAAGGTAACTTATACATTTCTTTAACTTTTTAACTTATCAATTATTTAATTTAATTTCATAAGCTTAAGTTTATATCCAGGAAGTCAATATATGCATTTAAACAATTATGAATCTATTTTAATGAAATGTAAGCATATCGAATTGAATCCTAAATAGACCACGCACATTGATTGCATTGAGTACCAAATTTTAAAAATATTAAGTAATAAACGTAACTTATACATTTCTTTAACTTATACTATCGTTTAATTGATTAGTAATCCTTTTGTTGTGATTTTTTGGTTCATGCCTAAACTAATTTTGTTTTCCAATTGCTCTTTATTTTCTCTTTGCTAGAAGCCTATATTTTCAACCACAATCATATTGGCCCGTTATTTGATGTTTATAGGGTGATCCATGAAAATAATTAAACGGAAAAATTATGCGACACATTAAATATAATTTATATATCTACCATATATAGTGATAGTTTGTAAAACATTATGATACATAGCGACATTTTGAATTTTGTAGTAAATACTTTGTATCTATCAGCTTTCTTACACTTCTTTCCGGCCCCATCTTTGTTGCCCCCTCCACATATAACTACAATGTACATGTTGTATGTATATAAAGTGTATGTTCCGTGTATCTCGAAAATATATGTGTTATACATTGTATAGTATTTTTTGTGATGGTTGGGGTGAATTACTAGTGATGATGCGAGTGTATCTCATAAAATACAAGTGTGTTACATTGAAATACAATGATTGGTGTATGTATGTCAAGTGTATATTGTATGCATGTTGCAACTTGCACACCACAAGACATTTTGGATTTGACTTTTTGGAAAAGTTTTCTGAGAGAAGTT
The DNA here is from genome assembly GCA_029844215.1 of Przewalskia tangutica. Lineage (NCBI taxonomy): Eukaryota > Viridiplantae > Streptophyta > Magnoliopsida > Solanales > Solanaceae > Przewalskia > Przewalskia tangutica. The sequence continues at coordinate 115,427,312 of CM056728.1, forward strand.
TGTTGGAAAAGTTCTTTTTAGAACATTTGGAGGGAAAATAAGGGATAATAATTTTTATGGAATATGAGGTTATTTATGTCATAATGTGGTATTATTTGCATACCATACTTAATGTGAGATAGTAATAATTTCGTGATAGAACACTAAAATAGCAAAGTCGCCCTTCTCAAAATTCTTCTTCCAATGTTCTTTAATAAAACCAAAGTTAAAATTGAAAATAAAAATTTATCCAAGTTTATCTAGTGTAAAATAAAATACATGTTTTATATTATATTCATTTTTATTGCTTTCAAACAAACGTAACAACAATAACATACCCAGTGAAATTCCACACTGTGGGGTCTGGAAAGGGTAGAGTGTACGCAGACCTTACACCTATCTTGAGAGGTAGAGAGGATGTTTCCGAAAGACCATCAGCTCAAAACTTTCAAACAAACATAACAACTGTCGCACCCGATTTTGAACTCTCAGGCTTGAATACGCGACGGAATGGTTATCCCTCAAAAAAAGTAAAATAGAATGTAAATATTAAGGGAGTCGCCACCTAATTAATTGGGTGAATCAGGACACCTAAATGCTAACCGATTAAAGTCAACATTAACTCTATTTAATGGTCTGTGAAACTAAATAAGATTCTGGGTAAGGGTTCTTTATTATCCTAAAGGGAAGGGATTACGCATCCTTTAGAATCCGTTAACTTACGGTTGTCCGTTCAAACCTAGGTTAATTTATCTGGTTGAGAGATGTATATTTTAGAAAAATTATTTAAAAAGGGGATGTTGCAAATATCTAAAAGAATGTATTTTTTGATAACTTAAAAGGGTTTTATAAGACTCACAAAAATATGTAAAGTTAATTATGCATTTGTGATCGGTGTATTTTATATACACCTTTTGAGTCTGTTTTAGTTAGTCTTTTGTCCCATTTTGCACATATAAGTGTCGTATTAGGATAGTTTTTCTTTCTATTGAGTCAAAGTGGTTGAAATGGCCAAATGGCGGAAAAGGAGCAAAAAGAGGGCAAAAGAGGAGATGCCAGAGCTGAAAACAGAGAAAGTGGCGAACGAAGCTAAAATCCAGACAGCACGCGCGCCCCCGCAGCAAAGCGAGGTCAGCGCGCCTATTATTCGCAGAAGTGCAGAAGATCCAGGCCGCGCGCCTCGCAGCCAGATATCGGGCCGCGCGCCAAAACACCCAAGTATTGCGAACTTTAGCCGCGCTACCGACAGGCATGCGCCGACGCGGAAAAATTAGGTCTTTGACGGATTTTTGGGCCAGCCCGGAAGGAAAAGAAGGAGACGCTTTAAACCTATAAAAGGAGAACCCCAGGCGCTTTTCAAGGGTTCCTTTCTTGCCAAACACAAGGTTTTCTTGCCTAGAGATTGGAGACCCAAACATTAGTAATTTCTTTTCTTTTTCTTTTCTTTAATTCAGTTTTGCATGATGAACTTTGAATTAGTTCTTGTCATATTCATGGCTAGGAACTAATTCTCTTAGGGCTTTCTATGTTGAATTCTTGAACCTTATGTTATAAAGTAATGCATGCTTATGGTTATTATTCTTATTGAGAAATCTATCCAATAATTGAGTTGAATTCTTGGTAGCTAATTGACAACTAGTTATCACTATATGATTTCTAATCGATTCAAAAGGAGGATTGTGAATATGTTGTAAGTTGGGTAGACGGTCTTGAATTGGGGATGAAAATACCTCAATTAGATTTGTAAGCGTTGATGAGGCTTAACAACCCTAATTTTGCGCATTGTGCGTGACGGCCAACTAGGTTTTGTGCTTAATCCTCCCATAGAGTTACCCTTATCGAAAGTTAGGTAAGGAACAATCTTGGGGTTGAGTGTTTATATAACCCTAACGGAGTATAAAACGATTTCAGAAACCCGCTTTCTCCAAAAGAAGAACACCATAAGTAATGCATTAGTAAGTAACATAAGCGGATAGTAAGGATACATGAAGCCCTATTCTCATCACATCCGAATTAAATCGTTATAATTAATTAGCTTTTATAATTCTTAGTCATAAACAACCAATCACTCATTAATTCACCAAATAGATACTAGAAAATAGACAATTGGTACTTGAACCCTAATCCCGGAGGGCGATATTCGGTCTTATCTAAGACTATACTACTTGATACGATAACGCACTTGCGTTTAAAAGTGTGTGCATCTAATCGCGCATCAAGTTTTTGGCGCCATACGGATTAGCAATAGTTCAATATCAAATTATCTATTTTTAATTTCTAATTTGGATTTAATTTTCATTTTTTTATTATTTATTTTTAGTTTCTACGAAAATCGTGCCGTGATTCTTTGTTTGTTTTGATCTTTCTCGGGATATCGGTTTATGCGAAGGAGAAGAGAGTGACACTCTTGTTCCTTCAATCCGGAATTGAGAAAGCACGCAAACGTAATGTAAAGAATCGAATTGCAACGTTGATAGAAATGGGCGGTGCTCCCAACAATAACAGATGAGAGAAGGGTTAGGTGAAAATCAACTTAACCCGGAGATCCTCGCAAGTGCGATAGATAGGGAGGATGGGGTTCGAATCCACGAAAGAAGTGCAGGAGATTATGTGCTACCAAGAGTGAATGGAGCACAGACTTGCATTAGGCTCCCTACACAGAGCCAACAATTTCAAATAAAACCAAATGATTCTCGAGCATGAAAGACACAGCGATGGAGGATCGCCATCGGAGGATCCACATACGCACATAGCAAATTTCTTGGAGCTATGTGCCACTTTCGATATAACGGCGTTCATCGATGATGCCGTCAGATTGAGGCTCTTTCCTTCTCACCGGGGATAGAGCAAAAGTATGGTTGAATTCGCCACCGATTCGATATTTACATGGCACGAAATGGCACGTAAATTCCTAGCCAAGTTCTTTCCACCCTGTAAAGCAGCAAAATTAAGAGGGGAGTTGAACAACTTCTATCAAGCTGATGAGAGTCCTTATATGATGCATGGGAGAGATTCAAGGATCTACAGAGGAAGTGTCCTCTCCATTGCATGGAGTTGTGGAACTTGGTTCATATTTTCTACAACGGCCGAGCAAGACAACCGTAACCATCATGATGCGACAGCGGGCATTCATGAGAAATGCACCACGCCCACGAGTTATTAGAAGATATGGCCACTAACAACCATGTCATCAAGAGAGGCAACCAGGTGGGAGAAGAATCGCGGGGTCCATGAAGTAGATGCTATTGCTGCTTGAACGCACAAGTGGCTCTTTCTAGCGAAACAATTGCAAAGAACATACCGCGGTCGGTGAATCTTTGCCGCAACCGCTAAAATCGTGAGATATGCGGCCCACATACATTTGATAGGTGTCCTTCAGCGGATACCAACAACATCCCAATGGAGCAGGCAGAGTGTCAAGCAGTAGGTAACTACCAGAGGCAACAGAACAACCCCTACTCAAACACTTATAATCCAGTGGAGGAATCACCCAAACTTCTGGAGAGGAGATCGTACAAGAAAATCGATACAGGCAAGAAAACCAATATCGTGGCGCAGAATCGGATAGGCCGATCAGAACCGCAGCATCGTAATCAATGACCCTTCACTCAAGCCCCAAATTTCAGCAATTAACGCACCAGTGTCAAGAAGAAAACCAGATGAGCTTAAAGCGGCCATGACAAAGACTTGCAACGCCTGCACGCGCTTTATAACAGATCTAGATCCTCGCTCGTAAACTTGGAAACACAGTAGACAAATTAGCAAAGCAGTAAACATCGCCACGGGGACATTGCGAAGCAATCGAGGTAAATCAGAGGAGCAATGTAAGGCATGCGGTTGAGAAGTGGAAAACAATTGAGCAACAAACGCCAACCCAATAGTTGAGAGGAAGCGAGTTAGAAAAGATAAGGTGATCAACCTAGCCCGATGATAGAAAACTCCGAGCGAGAGTATACGTAAAAGATTCCTTTCCCCGAGATTACAAAGGAAGGCGGTCGATAAACAATTTTCCAAATTCGAGGTATTCGAAGTTGCACATCAACATACCGCTTATAGAGGCTTGGAGCAGATGCCATCTTACTTCAAGTTCATGAAAGAAATCTTGGGAAAAAGAGGAAATCGCCGAATATGAGATAGTAGCACTAACGTAAGAGTGTAGTGCTATCTTACAAAAGAAATTGCCACCAAAGCTAAAGGACTGAAGCTTTACACTACCATGCACAGCCAAGGGTGACTGCAATGAGCTTGTGTGATCTGGGCGAGTATAAATTTGATGCCTATCGCTTTCAAAAGATGGAGTTAGAGAAACCCACCACCGCGAGTCTGCAACTAGCCGACAGATGGTGGTTCATCCACGAGGAAGATCGAGGATGTGATTGTGAAGCGTAGGAAAATTTTTCTTTCTGCAGACTTCCTCATTCGGATATGGAAGAAGATGCAAATCCCGATCATATTGGGAGGCCATTCCTAGCAAATCGGTAGAGCCTTGATTGGCGTTGAAAGAGGAGAGCTAACGCTAAGAGTGGAGAACGAAGAGATGGTGTTTAAAGTCTTTAAACACGCCATCGAGCCAAGAACCGTAAGTGGGTGTTTTGCAATCAACACCACCAAACCCCACGCGAGCCATTGCAATGCAACCAAAGAATGATGAGCCCAAGAAAGCAAGCATGGTTTCTTTGAGATGACACTAAATGAGGTAATTGTTCGAACTCCCTACTACCGATAATGCTAAAAGAAAAGGAGAAAGGAAACGCCAAATGTGGCGAATGGATTGTGGGGACTTAATCCACCCTGGGCTAGTAAGTCTAAGGAACTTGCGTCCGCTAAAAGACGTTAAAGACAAACATTGTTGGGAGGCAACCCAACGGGTTTTTAATTATGTTATTTTAATTTACGCGTTATTTTATTTTAGTTTGTCTAAGAACGATCTACCAGATTGGATCTTGTTGTTTTGTGATTGATGTACAAGAAATTAAACCGGGACGAAATAAATCAAGAAAAGCAAGGATTTCGAGAGAAGCGTAGCGTCGCGGCTCGTGAGCAGGCGCGCGCCAAAAGATCTGAACAGTTCGAGTTTAAGAGCCGCGGCTCCTGCGAGCAGGCCGCGTGGAATTCCGTAAAGCCGAGTTTAGCGCCGCGCCCGGGAGCAGGCCGCGCAGAAAATCCCGGCGAGCGCAGATGATTAGCCGCGCGCTAAAAGCAGCGCTGCACAAGCGGCGGAATCGAGAAATTTAAAACGCCCAAAATCAGATTTTCCCAATTCCAACTTCCAAAACCTAACCTTCCTCTCCAAAACCCACGAAATTCCAGAATTTGCCCACAAAACCTCCACAAATCCAACCCAACCACAACCTAAACTCTTAAATTCCAAAAACCTCAACTATCTCAAACAACAAAGCTCCATTCCATAGCCTCAACCCACCAATCAAACAAGAACAAGCTTCAGTCTTCTCATCAAAAGGTAATCCCTATCTTTGTTCTTGAATCCTTTCATGAAGTCATAGGAGGTAGTAGTTGGGAAGAGTATTGTAGTTGGAGTAGTTTGGGTCTTGAAAAGTTGGTTGTGAAGTTGGAGAAAAGTAGAAAAAGAGGTTGTGGGCATTGTTGAAGTTTGGGGTGTTATCATTGCTAGTTGTTGAGTGTATAGGAGACATTGTGCCACAAAAATTAGAAGCTGCAGATTTTGTTTATAAATGGCCACAAGAAAGAAGAGGATCCACATCCACCCCAACCCCACAATCTGATGAAAATAGATTTGTGAGTTACGTGCCTTCCAAAGATACAAAAGGCTTGATACTGGGCCGTAATTCGAGAAGGGAATGGATTACAAAGGGGATCTATGGGGAGGAAGGCGTTTATGAGCCCATCCAGGGCTATGATAAACTAAGGGTGGAAGAGATTTGTCAATCCGAGAAGATAAAACCGATGAATACAACAATGGTGCGGGAATTTTATGCAAACTTTCGGAGAGGGCGAGAAAGGGTGCTTTGTAAGGGGAAATTATATGCTGTATCGAAGCAATAAATACAACGCGATTGATGTTGAAGAAAGTAGCGATTGGAACCATTTTAGAACATGGTCTAGGAAGCGCAACAACATTGGCGGAATAATATTGCGAACCACGATGAGCTACCAGGGTGCTTTTGAGATCGGAAGGAATGGATCTAGAAACGGCGGTGCCCGATTGACAAAGCGGACCAAGGCTTGGCTGTATTTCGTCGATGCCGCATGATTCCATCCACGCACTTCACCGAGTGCGTAAGGCGAGATTAAGTTGATTTATGGAATTATGAGTGATAATTGATGTGGGAAAAGAGATAGTGCGAGCATCGAAGAAATCAGCGAGTTGGTGACAACAGTGGATTGGGACACGGTTCACTTATTACCGATCTATGCCACGTGAGTGCGATCCACAACTACCACGATACTCATGAAAGAAACCAACTGCCGGTGTCCATGGGATAGTGCACTCTTTTCAGACCACAGCCCCAAAGACGGGCGAAGAGTACAACCGCAAAGAACAACAAGCAGAGGCAACGTGGATGAAGATGAGCACGAAATAGGGGCTCAATATGAGCGAGACCTAGCCGGCCAACCACAAGAGCAGAACCTTGAGCCACAATGGGGCAATTGTACCAACACGAGAAGGAGATGATGCGGACGCTTGCAAGCGATAATACAAGGGCGTGAAACAAGGCAACAAATCGGCAGTGAGTGCCTTGTTCAACGATAGTCGATCATTATCCACCACCACCACCATTTTAACCAAAGTTTGTAAGTGTCTTATTTTCTTTCGTCTTTGAGTCTACACATTGGGGACAATGTGTGATTTAAGATTTGGGTGTGTTTTGTGTTTTAGTTTTTATTTGTGTGTCATGTTATGTTTTATTTAAATTTTTTTATGTTTATTTTGAGTCACCAAAATTTTTCTTTCTTAGTCATAATTGCTGTCAAAGATCATGTATGTTGTAGTTGCTAGAAACACCTAGTGAAGTAATGTGGAATAATGTAAAGGAATTGAAGCAACTAATCTAAACACTTAGGTTAGATATGCCAAAAGCTCACAAAATCTGTCTATTGGAGTTTCTTGCTTGAGTTATGCATGCTAAATGATAAATGCTTATGTGTTATGAGTGCTTGCTATTTGAGGCGAAATAGTTAGGATATGCGTATTGGGGAGATGACTCAGCATTTCTTTGATAGCAATTCTTACCATTCTTTTCTATCCGTGCTTTAAAAATATCCTAGTCACCATTGAGCCTAAATTTGAAACTTCTTCTTTGACACCCATATTCCCACAAAAATTGTGCCATAAGTGAAAATATGAAATAGTGGAGTACATTGTGTTAAAAGAAGAAACAAAAGAGTGAACAAGTTTGATGCACCCTAATGGAAAAGTAATAAGAAAGAGGCAAAAGCCTAAGTTTGGGGGTGCCTATTTGTATAATACACTTCACTCTCCCAAAACAAAAGAGGGGAAGGATAGAATTGAAGTGAAGGAAAGAATCAAAAGAAAAGGGAAAAATTGAAAAGCCAAAGAGCTTAGTGCAGAAAAATGAGCCTAAATGCCTATCTTTACCAACCCTACCTAAGCCTGCATTACTGACCCTCAAAGTCCTGAAGATCTCTTTTATGCATATCCAGAAATAGTGGAGAATAGCAAGTAAGCATGCCATAGGAATTCTTGAATTTATATGCATGATTTAGTATATTGACGTCCATTTAAGCATGATAAGTATGAGTTTGCGAAATATCTAGCTCAATGTGTTGAAATTCCATGCTATATGTTCCTGCATATTATTCTGCTAACCTTCATGTTTTTCTAGTTAACATCTATGCAGCAAAAGTGATTAATGACAGGGAGTCCTTTATTTTTCATTCTTTTGAGTCTTTTATTGTATTTCTTTCTATCTTTGCTCGAGGGCGAGCAAAGGTTAAGTTTGGGGTATTTGATCGGTGTATTTTATATACACCTTTTGAGTCTGTTTTAGTTAGTCTTTTGCCCCATTTTGCACATAAGTGTCGTATTAGGATAGTTTTCTTTCTATTGAGTCAAAGTGGTTGAAATGGCCAAATGGCGGAAAAGGAGCAAAAAGAGGCAAAGAGGAGATGCGGTGAAAGCAGAAAGTGGCGACGGCTAAAATCCGGACAGCGCGGTAGCCTCGCAGCCAAAGCGAGGCGCGCGCTATTATTCGAAGAAGCTGCGAAGATTGTGCGCTTCCTGAACAGCGAATATCGGCGCGCCAAAACACCAGTATTGCAGAACTTTAGCGCGCGCGCATGGCCAGCGTAGCGCGGAAAAATTAGGTCTTTTGACGGATTTTTGGGCGAACTGGAAGGAAAAGAAGGGAGCGTTTTAAACCTATAAAAGGAGAACCACAGGCGCTTTCAAGGTTCCCTTTCTTGCCAAACACAAGGTTTTCTTGCCTGGAGATTGGAGACCCAAACATTAGTAATTTCTTTTCTTTTTCTTTTCTTTAATTCGGTTTTGCATGATGAACTTTGAATTAGTTCTTGTCATATTCATGGCTAGGAACTAATTCTCTTATAAGGCTTTCTATGTTGAATTCTTGAACCTTATGTTATAAAGTAATGCATGCTTATGGTTATTATTCTTATTGAGAGATCTATCCAATAATGAGTTGAATTCTTGGTAGCTAATTGACAACTAGTTATCACTATATGATTTCTAATCAGTTACGAAAGGAGGATTGTGAATATCTTTGTAAGTTGGGTAGACGGTCTTGAATTGGGGATGAAAATACCTCAATTAGATTTGTAAGCGTTGATGAGAGGCTTAACAACCTAATTTTGCGCATTGTGCGTGACGGTCAACTAGGTTTTGTGCTTAATCCTCCTATAGAGTTACCCTTATCGTGAAAGTTAGGTAAGGAACAATCTGGGTTGAGTGTTTATATAACCCTAACGGGAGTATAAAGCGATTTAAATAAACTGCTTTCTCGAAAGAAGAACACCATAAGTAATGCATTAGTAAGTAACATAAGCGGATAGTAAGGATACATAGAAGCCCTATTCTCATCACATCTGAATTAAATCGTTATAATTAATTAGCTTTTATAATTCTTAGTCATAAACAACCAATCACTCATTAATTCACCAAATAGATACTAGAAAATAGACAATTGGTACTTGAACCCTAATCCCAGAGGACGATATTCGGTCTTATCTAAGACTATACTACTTGATACGATAACGTGCACTTGCGTTTAAAAGTGTGTGCATCTAATCGCGCATCAATTTGTAAGACATGAGATTACCTTTATTGACTAAAGTAAAAATGATAAATTACTCCTATAAGTATATGTAAGGTTAAGACTCTTAAAATATATATAAAGTTAATTATGAAATTAGTTTTTGTAAGTGTATGTAAAAACGATAATAAGAAGAGTGATAAATTACTCATATGATATTTATGAAGAGTTTATGAGAAACTTATTTCTTTCGTTAGAAATTAGATAAGGAGTAATATATTAGTTACATATATAAATGGATTATCTTTTGAATATTGAATTTATATGACGCATCTATAAGAAATAATTTTAAGAAGAATTTCTACTTTATATTGCCCTCCCCAATTTATTCTACCACTGATGAAGTTAGTATTCTATTAAATACAAAGTTAAACACATAAATCATAAAAATAAGCAAATATATGTAAAAGAGAGAAGGATTTTGAGAATTGTGATGACGCTTCAAGGCGGATGGCAATATCCCGTCCCATTTAGGATACCCATAAAGAGGACACGGAGGAAGTGGATGATGCGATATGATGAAAATGGTTATGGATCTTCCTTTTGATAAGTGGCGCGACGAGTCTCGTATTGAGACTCATCGTTTTCTTCAATGCAGTTCATGTAAGAAAAAAAGAAGATAATGATTAGTATACACCCACAAATATATGAACGATCATGTGACTCAAACAAGCATATGACTCAAACAAGCATATGACTCAATTATATTAGTCTAAAGCCAACTAACAGATTCAAACAAATTAAAAGCCCAAACATTTAAAATCAGACACTTAAGCCTTAGACACAGGCAGCCGTAGGCATTAAACAGGGCCACATATGGGGTTTTTCTTTCGTATTTTTTATAGAACATGAGGTAAGCAGGCAGGCCCAAATCTTATAATTTCTATAGGTTCAACTTGCATATTCTTGTGTATTCTTGAAATAAGACATTCCTAGAGTCAACGAATTTTAAAAGGGGCGTATGCTATATGTTTGGAGGAGACAGGACAGTAAAACATATCAAGGCTAGGATCATTTCATACACACATGCTTAACCAATTGGTAAAACAGATATGCTTGATATGGACAATTCAGGAACCAAATCACAATGAAAACATACCCGTAATAGATAATTTCGACATATATGCATAACTTATCACAAAACATAAACATTCTGTTCATACAAAGAGCCTTTTCAAATCATTTTTTATTCATACCTAAGTTGTTTCAGTACCAAGTTATATCATGTACATGCTCACTTACGAAAACATGATTATGGGCTATATGTAGATGCAAATAAAAGTCACAACTTAACATGGTCCAGACTAGTTCAGTAGGTATAGAATGCCTATGCAGATATCAGTTAGGCAAACTCAACAGACATAGACATGATACAAAGTGACTTAGGAATTGTAACAGATATTAACTAACTATACATGCTAACAGAATTAGGCATTAATAGACACATCAATACAAATGATTAGTCACGATACAATTAACACTGTATGCAGAATAAATCTGAAAGGAGGGGTGTTTCTGGTGAACCGATTCTGACGGGATCCCAGCGAGAAACCGGTATCAAACTAACCATTCATGTTACGGCTTTGTTAGAGGACACACAGGTAGACAAATACAAACTTTTAACATATTTTTCGAGCGATTGACTAAATCAACAGTGGAGAATCCAGCTATTCATACTGAAAAGAGGAATAGTTGAATCTAAACAAACCTAACTCGCAACAAATGTTGAACTGAAAGTAAATCTAACAATGAGACTTGAATTTGTTGTTATCCAGGCAGATAAAATATCATAGAAACAAACTATAATCTAATTAAGCAGGGCTCATATTTAAATCTGATGAGTTCGTAACCTCGTGCATAATTAACACTCGAACATATGATATAAATCGCATCAACTAATTGACTAATAAAGTAAAGGGTAATTGTTTTACCTTTTATGTGTGGCGAATCTGAGACGACGACAAGAGTTCCCTCGAATCGTCGAGAGAGAGTTCTTAGTAGCTTGTTTGCCGGCAAGAGAATGAAGAAAAAAACGAAATTAAAAATCAGAGAGTGTTTCCTCTAGAACCGATGTTGTGGGTATTTCTCAACGGTTGATGATAAAATCCCCCTCTTTCCCCGTCTCTGTATAGAATGAGGGGTATTTATAGTTGGGATTAGGGATTCGATTTCCTCTAATTGAGGACTGAGTTTGTCAAATAAGGAAGATAAACGATGGGTGCCTAACCTTGGTAATGGGATCTTATTTCCAAACTTGGATTCTTTGAAAATATGGTACCAGATGAGTCAGAAGGATTTCGGAAAAAAATCGTAGCTTTGATTTCCATTCGTTCAGTCCAGAAATGGTAAGTTTCGGACAACTTGTAGGGCTAATGATTCCGCATGATTCCAGGGATTTGGGGGAATGATTTGTGGGAGATTTGTGCGTATTTGGAAGGATTTAAGTATGGAAGGGTGTGCATGGGTAAGGAAAGGTCGCCAGATTCTCAGGCGAGAATCTCGGCAAGGGCAGGTGTGGCGATGGAGTGTGGGGGGGTGAGGGGTGCGGCAGATCTCGTTTAGGTTTAGGTTTGCCTCTTTCTGGGAAGAGGATGAAGTCTAGGTAAGGAAGCCCAGGTGGGCGAGGAAAAGTTAAAGGGCTGGGGAAGGTATTGGGCTGTGGGTAGTGGACTGCTGGTGCAAAAAATGGGTCTGGGTATTAGTTTTAGGATAGTTATTATTTAATTAATGGGTTTTAGGTGTATTATTTAATTAGTGGTAAATTAAATTATTTTGATACGCCCTTAGTTTTAGCTTGGATTTAAATTATTGACCATAAATACGGGCGTGCTAATTAATTAGTGCTTAACATTTATAATGTGAGACCGTTGTTAAAACTTACTTATTATGTGTATTTTGCGATGTTAAATTAAAATTGAATGGAGTTTAGATTAAATTATTTAAATGCTAAATGCAAATATGATATTTAAGGATTGCTTAATGCTTTTACGTAAAATGCGGTGCTTTTATTTAAAATCTTATTTATTGTGCCTTATTTATTATTATTTGAGCTAAAATTAAATTATCTTGATATGACTTTAGGTGCTTTAGTAATTTTAGCCTGGGTTTAAATTATTACAATAATTACGAAATTACTTTGCGTATTAATAAATGCGACTATGCTATTTGACACGATGTTATTGCTAAATTATTTACTTATTTACGTATTTATTATTATTAAAATTATTAAAAGTTAATGGAAATAGAATAGGGCTTAAAATTGATAAATGCATGTGCGAGACCCGAAGTGCTTAATATTCTACGTAAGATGCGGTGACATTATCAAACCCCTTATTTACGCATGCATATGTTTATTATACATATATTATTGGTGTAGAAATTATTATTTTTTGCGATGTAAAAATTGCAGTTCTAAAAAGAAAATTATTTAATTTATTGGTTATTGAAGGGGATGGACAAAATTGGGTGTCAACAACAACAACAACATACCCAGTGAAATCTCACACTGTGGGGTCTGAAAAGGGTAGAGTGTACGCAGACCTTACCCCTATCTTGAGAAGTAGAGAGAATGTTTCCGAAATACTCTCGGCTCAAACAAAGCAAGACTACAGCAAGAGTAAAGTAAAGCAAGAGAAACGATCAGACTCGGATAAGAAATTAAAGCAGTATAAAGTGCATTCGAACAAAATGAAGCAGTAGCTAACACAACTAAATAAACTAAACAAAATAAATTAAAGAACACATAGTAGCATATTAAAGTATATCCGTTAAATAATCTCATCGTTATTTAATATCTCGTATTATAATTTTATTATAAATTCTTCAAACAAATCAAACGACCCTTACAGAAAGAAAAAGGGAAAAGGGAAAATTGGGTTTGAACATGCTGTTAAAATGATGTCCTAACCTTATAAAGTTATAATAGTGAATTAAGAGTGGCTGATCTATTTAGTGGGGCTTACATAACTTGTGGCCCATTAAATGAAGCCCAACCACAAAGAAAATCCTTAAAACTTTGAATTATGTATGTGTATGTGTGGCTGCTGGGATTCGAGCCCAGGTCTCCACGGCCACAACGTGGAATTCTTACCACTAAACTACAGCCACTTGATGGTTGTAATGTTTAATTTCAATTTTACTACTCAATTTATCTCATTTTGTTTAAAGGTTGACCAATTTGGGAATCAAACAGCTTTTTCTTTGACTTAATTTTTAACATAGATTCTTCGAATATTTTATAATAAAATTTACATATTTGAAAACTACATAAAAAGTATTATAAGTCTGTATAATGAATAATTCACAATATATGAAAAGAGTTGGAGAAATCGTAATCAAAGAAAGAGTTATTTAACTCTCAAACTGATCAACCTTCAAATAAATTGGGACAGAGGGAGTAATAGTTATATCGATAAGCCTACTGATGCAAAATACCTAAAGGTAACTTATACATTTCTTTAACTTTTTAACTTATCAATTATTTAATTTAATTTCATAAGCTTAAGTTTATATCCAGGAAGTCAATATATGCATTTAAACAATTATGAATCTATTTTAATGAAATGTAAGCATATCGAATTGAATCCTAAATAGACCACGCACATTGATTGCATTGAGTACCAAATTTTAAAAATATTAAGTAATAAACGTAACTTATACATTTCTTTAACTTATACTATCGTTTAATTGATTAGTAATCCTTTTGTTGTGATTTTTTGGTTCATGCCTAAACTAATTTTGTTTTCCAATTGCTCTTTATTTTCTCTTTGCTAGAAGCCTATATTTTCAACCACAATCATATTGGCCCGTTATTTGATGTTTATAGGGTGATCCATGAAAATAATTAAACGGAAAAATTATGCGACACATTAAATATAATTTATATATCTACCATATATAGTGATAGTTTGTAAAACATTATGATACATAGCGACATTTTGAATTTTGTAGTAAATACTTTGTATCTATCAGCTTTCTTACACTTCTTTCCGGCCCCATCTTTGTTGCCCCCTCCACATATAACTACAATGTACATGTTGTATGTATATAAAGTGTATGTTCCGTGTATCTCGAAAATATATGTGTTATACATTGTATAGTATTTTTTGTGATGGTTGGGGTGAATTACTAGTGATGATGCGAGTGTATCTCATAAAATACAAGTGTGATACATTGAAATACAATGATTGGTGTATGTATGTCAAGTGTATATTGTATGCATGTAAGTTGTATGTGTGTCATTTTTAGGTGATGACTGTAAAGTGTATGTAAGTTGATCTTGTATTCGCACGATTTCAGTTAGTCAGAAATATTGTATGCCTATGAATACTTCTTATGCCCGTAGATACAATGTATTTTTACTTGCACGCAGATACAGTATATTCGCTACATTTAGAAACAAATTGTTGCTATGTTTCGTAAATACACAAATTATAGCTATATTTCGTAATTAGGGGCAAAACTATAGCTATTTATAAAAAAAATCATAATTAAATCCGGCAGTGGCCCATGCTCTTATCTCGATCTTTTAGTTCTGTAAGCTTATTCTTTCGAACGGAACGATATTAGTTCATTAATTTATGAATGTGAATTTAGTGAAATATTAAAAAAATGTCAAAAAAAATGGGGATTATGAAACGACGACGCCCTTTCATATTACTCCCTCTATTCACTTTTAGTTGTCCAGTTTGGACTTTGCACATCCTTCAAAAAAAAAACGATATGGGTATTTTATCTCAATATTCATATTAATTGATGTTTAGTCTTAGATCTTGAGAAATGATTTGAAGAATTAGTAATTAATTCTAAGGATAAAAAATGAAAAAAATATGTTTTTCTCTTGATATGCGAAAAGTGATAAGTAAAAGTAAAAATATATTTTTAATATAGTGGACAAGTAAAAGTGAACGAATGGAGTACTATATTAGTATATATCACATTAATTGAGGTTATGGATTGTTGTTTATTCATAGGGTATCTTGTTAAAACAGAAATCGGTGTCAAGAACTAGGGAACGAAGGTGATTGTTGCATCACACTTGGAGAAGAAGAAGGAAAGAACGAGAGATAGAGAGATGGAGAGGTCGATCTCAAGAGAGAGAGAGAGAGAGAGAGAGAAAAAGCAGACTTTTCATATTGCATTAGTATTGATCTGAAATACATATGGGCAGATATACACCCACAATACACATTTACAAAGTTAAAAGACCATTCTGCCCTCTTTTAATTATCTTTTACACCCCCTCAAGCTAGGAGTTATGAAAATATTTTTCATTCCTAGCTTGGAAACTAGAATCGCATGTTGATGTCGACCAAGGGGTTTGGTAAGTAAGTCAGTATGTTGTTGTTCAGAAGGTATATACACTATGTTCATGAGGCCTGTGCGTATCTTTTCCCGAATAAAATGACAATCTATGTCGATGTGTTTAGTCCTCTCATGGAAGACTGGATTTGCAGCAATCTGAATAGCAGACTTGCATGCGTATTGTGGCCCGGTGTCTGAATCTCAACCCCAAGATCCTGAAAGCGATCCGCGAGCCATACCATACGCCGCTATAGCCAGATTACCGCATGCGGAGCTTCGAGAAATTGTGTCTTGCTTCTTTGATTTCCATGAGATAGGTGAGGAGTCATGCATCACCACGTAACCAGTGACTGACCTTCGACTGTTCACACAGGAACCCCAGTCAGCATCACAAAATACCTTGAGTTGAGGTAAATTGGAACTGGACATCAAAATTCCTTGCCCTGGTTCCTGCTTCACATATTTGACAATTCTTAGACCAGCCTCCATGTGACATCTTAGGTGTATGCATAAATTAGCTTAGGCGGTGCACTGCAAATGTGATATCTGGTCTAGTGGTTGTTAAATGCAATAGTCGACCAATCAGCCTCCTGAAAATACTGGGATCCTTCAACAGATCATCACTACAGGCTGGTTTAGTGCCTGCTGAATCTGCTGCTGAGGCCACATGTTCATCAAACTCAAGTGTGGTAAACTTTTGATTCATGTCCATGGGGGAATGTGTAGGCTTTGCACCTGCAAGACCCATATATGAAATAATCTCTAAGGCATACTTTCTCTGATGCATACGGATACCTTGTGAGTTTCTTGCAAACTCAATACCAAGAAAAAATCTTAGCTCACCCAGATCTTTAATCTTGAAAGCAGACTGCAGTGTATCTTTGGTGTCTTGAATCAATACTGAATCATTCCCCGTAATTAATAGATCATCCACATATACCAAGATTATCATGATGCTACCATTTTGTTGCTTAGTGAATAGAGAATAGTCTCTAGTACTTTGTTTGAAATCAGAGGAGACAAGAGTTGTGGTTAACTTTATGTTCCATTGTCTTGATGCCTGCTTCAAGCCATAAAGAGACTTCAACAATCTGCAAATATGTCTCTTTCTTCCTGTATTACTGAGATCAAAGCCATCTGGAATTTGCATATATACTTCTTCAAAGAGATCACCTTGCAAAAAGGCATTATAGACATCCATTTGATGGATTGTCCATTGTCTTGCTGATGCAAGGAAGATCACAGTTCTCACAGTGGCCATCTTCACCACTGGTGAGAATGTCTCTTGGTAATCCATTCCCTCCTTCTGGTTGTATCCTTTTGCTACTAGCCTGACTTTAAATCTTTCCACTTCACCAGTTGCTTTGTACTTTATCTTGTACACCCATCCACAACCAATGGCATTCTTACCTTCAGGTAATGTCACCAACTTTCAAGTGTCATTTTCTTCAAGTGCCTTAATTTCTGCTTTCATTGCCTCAACCCATCTTTGGTCTTTGGTTGCCACTGAATAGTTGGTTGGTTCTGTGTCAAGTGAGACTTTGGCAACAAAATTCCGATATCCTGTTGACAAACCAGTGTAAGAAACATTGTCAGATATAGGGTACAGGCAAGTAAAGGAACTATGTGTAGTAATGTAGTCCTTATGCCATATGGGGGTCTGTTGATCCTTGCTGATTTACTGGTGGCCTCAGGAACTGTTGGTGGTGCAGTGTCATGATATGGTGGTTCTGTTAGAACTATCTCAGGTGTTTGCTGGATACCATCCTGCAAAAAGGTCTGTTGTTGAGAGACCAAGTCTTCATAACAAAACAACTCCTGTGATGTAATGTGACTAATCTCCTCAACAGTGCTCCATTTGAATGGAAATGTTTTCTCCATAAACAACACATCCCTGCTAATAAAAAAGACATTGTTTTCCATATTATACAATTTGTATCCCTTTTGAGTGGAACTATAACCAACAAATATAGACCTCATAACCCTAAGGCTAAACTTGTCATATTTAGGAAGAGTAGTTGCAAAGCACAAACATCCTAACACTCTTAGGTGATCAAGTTTTGGTGTTCTATTGTATAACATCTCAAATGGGGATCTATTCTTTATAACAGTAGATGGTATTCTGTTAAGTATGTAAACTGCATTTTCCACACATAATCCCCAAAAACTGTCTGGAAACCCTCCTTGTATTTTAATGGCCCTAGCTGTTTCAAGGATATGTCTATGTTTCCTTTCTACTATACCATTTTGTTGTGGTGTATATGGACAAGAGCTCTCATGAACAACACCAAACTGTGAAAACAGGTCACTACAATTGTGATTAAAGAATTCAGCCCCATTATCAGGCCTAATCCTTTGAACTTTAGCTTCAAATTGTGTGTTAACCTTAATAAAAAAAATCTTGATTATTGAGAACACATCAGATTTCAATCTCATTAAGTAAATCCAGGTCCATCTAGAGTAATCATCCACAATGGTTAGAAAGTATTTCATTCCATTGATAGTTTCAACTTTGTAAGGACCCCATACATCCATGTGTAGTAGTTGAAAGGATTTAGTAGCTCTACTATGATTGGTATTAAAAGGGAGCTTAGTTTGTCTTGCTAAAGGACAAATTTCACAGTTATTAAAGACAAACTGATCATTCTTTCTAAAAAAACTCCATTGTCTTCAAGACTGTCATGGGCACATGGCAGAGTCTCTGATGCCAAGTTGCTGCATCAACTCTGGCTGTAGACATGCATCTCCTCAACTCTCTTCCTTTATTCTGTACATCCAGAGAGAGTATATACAAACCATCCTCCTCATTACCAATCCCCATCACCTTACCAGATAAGAGGTCCTGAAAGACACAACAGGTGGGGGGAAAATGACACTACAGTTTAGTTCTTTTGTCATTTTTGATATGGACAAGAGATTAAACTTGAAGGATGGTACACATAAGACTCATTTAAGTACATCACCTCCACCCAAATGATACTCCCCAACAGTTGAGATTTTGGCTGAATCTTATGTTGGTAACTGCACCTTCCCTGGTCCTTCTGTCAACACATTATTACGTAAGTGTCTTTGATCATTGATCATGTGGTTAGTGGATCATGTGTCTACTATCCATTTTATCAGTTCTCTTGAGTCAGAGATATACTTACCTGCCATGTTTGCATTGATATTCTGAAGTTCCTTGCTGTCCATCATAGCAAGAAGTTTCACGCTTGCGCAGTGTAAACCGTCAGATGGCATCGCATCTGTGAAACTGGAGAAGACATTCTGGCTATGTGTCTGGTTTGTGTGTGATTGCGCAAATGGCTGTGTATGCTGAATGAAATTTGGTATACTGGTGCCCTGGTGTTGTCTAGTGTTATGTTGATACTGTCCAGTGTCCTCATGAACTATGTTCCCCCCTGTGACTGCATAAGCTTTCTTCCCTTTACTCTTGAAGTTTTCTGGATAGCCATGTAGTCTGTAGCAATCATCTTCTACATGTCCAGTCTTCTTTAAATAGTCGCATTTCATTAACTGATAGCATTCCACCTTGAAGTGGCCTTTGATCCTGCAATGATCACAAAAGGCATTTGGATTGTAGCTCTTCTTCTATTTTCCAGCTCCATTTCCTCCTCTGTTGATTCCAGTTTTAGAAGTGAACATGGCAGATAGTTCCATTGACTCATGTATTGCCCTACTATTGGTTCCAAGCATCATCTTCTGGCTTTCCTCTTGATTCATCATAACATATATCTGGTTCAGTGTGGGCACTGGTTGCATCATAAGAATCTGGCTCCTTACTTGGCTATAGCTATCATCTACTCCCATTAGAAATTGCAACAGCCTTTGGTGCTGAAGGTGATCCACGAATTCTTTGGATTTTTGGAAACAAGATGGGACTAGTATGATGGAGTCATATTCGTCCCATAAGTCTTTGAGCCTGGAGTAATACAACGACATTGACAATTGTCCCTGTCGCATAGAAACTATCTCCTTGTGTAGTTGGAAAGTTCTAGAACTATTAACTTTGTCAACTCTTTCTTTCAATTCTTCCCATATAGTGTAAGAATCAGAGTTATACATCATTCCAGTCAGTAGGTTCTTGTTTACGTTTCCCATCAGCCAAGACACAACTATCGCGTTACATTGCTCCCATATTTGCGTCAAGTTTCCATGAAGGTCTTCTTTTCGCACACTTTCATCGATGAAGCCTAACTTATTCTTTCCTAATAAGACCAGTTTCATAGCCCTACTCCATAACGTGTAATTGTCCATTCCATTTAGGACAATACCAACAGATAGGGAACCAGGAGCATCTGAAGGAAACAAATACAGTGTATGATTATGATCGATAGTAATCACTGTTGTACTTTTCTCTCCAGAGTGTTCTTCTCCTGTACTTCCCATACTTGGATCTCAAGAACAATAGAAATCAACAAATCAACGAAAAAGGAGAAAAAAATAACAGAATAACCGTTGAATAATCAGAAATCGATCGATCTAACTTCTTGTACCAGAGAATTGAGTTTGACAACAAGATTTGCAGATCTGTGAACTTCGATCCTCTTCCCGTACTTTGCATGTGTCATTCTTCAACAACTCTTTATAGATCCTTTGTTGAAATTTCACATAATTTTCATGTATCTTTGTAAAGAAAAATCAGCGAAAGCAAAATCCTAAAAATCCAATCGAAAACCTGTTCGTGACAGCGAAACCCTAGAAATCGATTGAGAGTCAAATCACCGTATTCACTGGTTCTGATACCATGTTAAAACAGAAATCGGTGTCAAGAACTAGGGAATAAATATGATTGTTGCATCGCACTTGGAGAAGAAGAAGGAAAGAACGAGAGATAGAGAGATGGAGAGGTCGATCTCAAGAGAGAGAGAGAGAGAGAGAAATCAGACTTTTCATATTGCATTAGTATTGATCTGAAATACATATGGGCAAATATACACCCACAATACACATTTACAAAGTTAAAAGACCATTCTGCCCTATTTTAATTATCTTTTACATATCTCATATTAATTGAGGATATGGGTATCGTGTATATCGTTGTGTCGTGTGTGTAGTATATATGTGATAAACATAGATGTACTTGTGTTCACCACTTTCAGTCACCATTAAAACATTACGTAAATAGCGTCTGCTAAAAAATAATCGACACGTGTGTATATATACATATTATATATTATTATACAGTGTGGATGCATCTGATATACTATGAATATATAATTATTATACATAATTGAGTCCATCCCCAAATTCCCATTAGAAACACTCTCCAACCAGCATTACACCTCCATTCTAAGAAAATAACCCTTGTGAAACTTTGTTTGATTTCAATTTAGATATGGTGAAAGCTCTTACAAAGAACCTTTCAAATCTGGATGACATCGGATCAGATTTCCCATTGATGATGGTCGAATATGGTAGGAGGAAGAAATAGAGAAAAATCCCCCGGGTGCAAGTCTTGTACAGAGAAAAAAATGTATGGAAGATGAAAGAAGAAAAGAGAGGATGTGGTTATGTAAATTCACTATGAAAATTGACGTGTGAATACATTTTAGGCAAAATATTGGCACAAAACAGCTCAGGTTTTAGATTTCAGCGTCTAATAGCCCAAATACAAATAATGTATATCACACAATGTATACAACCATTCGTTCACATTATATGTATATTAAATACATATCACACAATGTATACAAATACTTATGTATAACATACAATGTACATAACATAATGTATATCTAACACTCTTCAATGTATCACACATGTATTGAAAATATAATAGAATGGGCATTATAATTTTGATTCTCAGTATATCACATTAGGAATATGTAAGATGATATCTCCCTCGAGAAGTCTTTCTCATTAATATCAATATATATAGTGTACAATATACATACCTAATACAATAGGAATCCTAGTCCTAATTACAAGAGGAATCCTAATTTACCATAATTATATATCACTAAATATTTACACAATATATGAGATATATTCTAATTATGGTAGGATGTATAATTATACACGTTTACACACACCCTTAGTCGGAGAGGGAGGAGGTCGGACGCTGAGACTGAATCTGAAGTCAAGAAATAACCGTCTGAGAAGTCTTTTGGTAAATATATATGCGTATTGATATGATGAGGGCACATGTAATACTCTGACATGTCCTAGCTCAACTTTCTCACGGACGAAATGTATGTCTATCTCAATGTGTTTGGTTCGCTGATGTTGAACCGGGTTGTGAGAAAGATAAATCGCAGATATGTTATCACAGTACACAATAGATGTCTGACGCAAAGGACACTGAAGCTCTAACAGTAAATTTCTGAGCCAACAAATTTCAGCTACCACATTTGCGACACCTCTGTACTCTGCCTCGGTGCTAGAACGGGATAGGGTGGCCTATCGCTTGGCAGACCATAAGATTAGATTATCCCCTAAACAAACACAATAGCCGGAGGTGGAGCGTCGCGTGTCCGGACACCCTGCCCAATCTGCATCCGTATAAGATAGCAACCTGTTTGGTGCAGAGGGGTATAGGTGCAAACCATAATCAAGCGTTCCCTTAATGTATCAGATGATACGCTTAAGAACAGTGAAATGAGACTCCCTGGGGGCATGAATAAAGAGGCATACCTGCTGAACAACATAAGAAATATATGGCCTGGTAAATGTGAGATACTGAAGTGCACCTGCAAGGCTCTTATAAAGAGTAGGATCGGAGATAAGAGCATCATCCATAGCACTGAGCTTGGATTTTGAATCAATCGGAGTGGGAATGATTTTACAATTCGTTATCTTAGCCCTGTACACAATCTCCTATGCATACTTACGTTGACTCAAGAACATGTGATTGACAGACCTGGTCACTGATATCCCCAAGAAGTAACTCAACTTGCTCAAATCAGTCATTGCAAATTTGATCTTAAGTAAAGCAATAATCTCATTTTTCAACCCATCAGATGAGGCAGTAAGGACAATATCATCCACATATACTAGTAAGTAAGCAATGCTACTACCTCGATGAAAAATGAAAAGTGTCGTATCACTCTTGCTGCATACAAACTCAATCTATAAAATATATCTGGCAAAGTGATCATACCATGCACGGGGGGCCTGTTTCAGGTCATATAGTGACTTACGGAGACGTCACACATAGTGAGGGACTGCTGGATAGACGAACCCAGGCGGCTGATGCATGTAGACTGTCTCTTTCAGGTCCCCATGTAAAAATACATTTTTCACATCAAGTTGATGTATCAGCCAGTGTTTGCTCATGGCTATGCTCATAACGGTGTGAATGGTAGCCGGTTTGACAAACGGGCTGAATGTCTCACCACAATCAATGCCCTCCTGCTAGTTTGTGTCATTAGCCACAAGTTGAGTCTTATACCTCTCTAGATCTCCACTGTCTTTGAAGTTGTGGCGAAAAAGTCATATACAACGAATCACATTAACCCCCTCCGGTCAAGGTACTAGATCTCACGTGTGCTGCTTAGTTAAAACATTGAATTTCTCATACATAGTTGCATTCCAATTAGTGTCTTATTTGGACAATTTGGGGTTCTTGGGAATTGGAGAGATGGTTTGGACAGACAAGTTAAATTGGATTTTGGATTTGAAAATACCGTGTTTGGCACGAGTTTCCATTTGGTGAGTGGGGACAGTGGGTGGCTGCAACGACTGAGTGGAAGGATCTGAGACAGATGGTATGGTCGGATATGGGGAGGGTGGTGGAAAATTCGTCGGAGGCACAGCGACGCTCGAGGTTTAGTGGCCACTGGAGTTGAGGCACTGAGGCGCCTAATCAATGGGTCGCGGCGCTGACGACGGTGTGAAAGCACTTTGTTCACTGAAGTTTGGCGTCGTGGTGCCTACCCGATGGGTCGCGTCACTAACGTCGGTGATGACTGAGAATAATCGGAGAGATGGCAGGCTCGTCAAGAAAGGAGTAATCCAGTTTTTGGAATTTCTGAGGATTCGAACACGGGAATATGGTCTCGTCAAACGTGACGGGAAATGTGGATTTGACGAGTGGACAATTCTGTTACACCCCGTAGTTCAGGTCACGCGTATGAGAGCGTACGAAAGGGTGTAAGACTTAGAATTTTCGAAAGATAAGTTGACTGATTGTTTCAGACGGGTTTTTAGTCAACTTTAGGGCGGGTTATGACCCGTTACAGTGAGAGTTCTTAGGTGTTTCAAAGGCCTAGTACGTAGTTCGTTGAGTCTAGTTCCCAACACAACCAACCGTTCGTCGATAGGACATCAGAGTAGAAAGTTATGGAAGTTACAAGTTCAGTGCGCAGTCGGACAGAAAATAATTCGGACAGGAGCCACGTGGCAGCGCCCGGGAAGCGGGCAGCGGTCGGAAGATCGAGGGTTGGCGAAGTTTCAGCGCGGCTGGCGGTTCTGCGGCGCCGAGGCGGGTTCTGCGAGGTTAAGTGGAAAAATCTAAACTGCTTTGTTTTAAAAAAGGTCATGGGTGGGTGACAAGTGTCCCCCCCCCCCCATCTGATTTTGCATGCACTACTTATTGACCAAGTCTTGAAGACTTGGTCATTCTTCAAGCTCTTCTCTCTCTCTAAATTAGAAGCTCTTCCTTCTCTCTAGAAAATCAAAAGGAAATCAAGGATTGAGAAAAATCTGAAAAGTGTGGCAAGGAGGAAACTTGTTTGCAAGCTTGTAGGAGTTATTGTGGTGGTATTTTTGGAAGGGAGGCGCTAGCAAATTTGTTGGATTAATTTGGCTAAAGCTCTAAGGTAACAATTCTTTCTCTTGTTGCTAGTTTTTGGTGTTGCATGTGAAGAAGAAAGAACTTGTAGTTGAAAATATGACTCTTAGATAAATTGCATGTAAGAAATATGGTTTGGATATGAAAGGATTGAATAAGAAAGTTATGTAAGCATGTTGTAGCCAAAATACTATCTTAAACTTGTTAAGTTATTTGTTATACATTGTGGGGCAGAATTTTACACATCCTAGATTAGGTGTGTAATCCCCTTTGAAATGTTTGGATTGTTGGGCCTTAAAAGTGGCGTTTGGATGTTGAATTCGGCCTTGAAAAAGGTGGCAAAGTATGTAGAAACAAAGGAAATGCTGCCCAATTTTTCATAGAATTTAGTGACTTTGAATTTGGGATATTCTACGTTAAAACTAGATGTTAATAAGAGTATTATGGTCATTATAGGTTGACATACTACGTGCGGTATTTTGGACTTGGCAAGTGGATTGACCGAAGAGGTATGTGGAACTTTCCTATCTCTTGAGCATGAATGGTTTTACCTATGTAGTACGATAGACGTACAATGTTTGATATCCCTTACTTGTTTTAAGGATGATCAAGTTTTGTGAGTAAGGGGGGATTAACTCATTTCTTTAAAAAGTACGAAGGATGTTTTGAGTTTTCAAAGTTAAGGGACTTGATGTGTTCAAGTATATGATTCTTGTTTCTTTTTAAAAGTGTAAGTCCCTTGGGTTTTAGGAAAATGTATTTGACTAAGATATAACGTTAATATAATGACTTTATGGGAAGTTGATTATATTAGCTTTATGGAAAGTTAATAAAGGAAGATTTACTCTAAGAAAAATGAGTACGGATAAATGATTTGAGGTTGTGAAAGGCAAATTGATTTTAAGGCATAAATTGCCTAAGGTTTTAAAAGAGTAGAAGCACATAGTATAATACTTTGGGTTAAATTCCCAGATTTCATAAAAGACATGTTAGTGCCTTAAGTAAACTAAAATGAGAAGGTGTGTGAACAAGATTAATAAGAAGTTAAGGGGTTTCTTAACTTGCTTGTATTATGTGTGATAGCCGGTTTGTGCTAATGGTATATATTATTATTTATTACGGGGTCATTCCCCGGGTTGTGGCATTTGCATATTCCGTGGATTTGCTACCCACGATGCGAGGAATACCTCATGCGAGTCCGTAGGGCTCATGCGGGTGAAATAGTCCCATGCGGGTGAAATAGTCTCATGCGGGTGAGTACAGCCTATGCGAGGAATACCTCATGCGGGTCCACATGACCCATGCGGGTGAAATAGTCCCAGGAGTAGGAGTGCTTAATGATACTGCGGGGCGGATGACCTTGCTTTGACCATGAGCTTCCTATTTTCATGCAGTATAATATATGTTTGATATTCTCATTGTTAGTAAGGCACAATGTTCTGTAAACTGATTTTTATACATGTCTCCAGTTATTTTAGATTTATGAGGTATTTTCAGTATTTTCCAGTTTCGCATACTTAGTACATATTGTGTATTGACCCCTTCCGGGGTTGCGTTACATCTGCGGTAGGGGTAGCGGTGGTGGATCCTCATTCTTGGATCACCGCTGCAGTGTCAAAGATCCACTCTCCGGAGCTTGTTTTGTTGAGTGCGATTTTCCACGATGCTATAGGTATTATGTACATTCGGGGTATGGCGAGGCCCCGTCCACGATTGTTATTCCTAGAGGTCTGTAGTCACGTTTGTGGTTTTGGGCTGTAAGAACAAGTTGTACTGTTGATTAAGTATATTTTTATGGAAGGCAGTCTTATCGGCTTGCCAGTGATGTTTACTTTATACAGGCTTATGTGTTATGTATGTTCCGCTGCTATTCTCTGGTGTATACCTGACGGGGTGCCCCGGTAGGGCACCAGTCGCGGCCCCGAGGTCGGGTCGTGACGAATTCATAGCAGAGATAGCCCCTATGATTCGGCGGGAAGCCTATAAAGACACATGGTGTGGTCCGGGGGGCTAGTTTGTGAGGGGCGGTGAAGGCAAAGTTAGGATAACAGAGACAACCGAATATCCGTAAATAATCGTAAGAAGGAATTCTACGGTAGAGGATTCTGGTGGGGGTCATATTGTGAAGGGCACTTGTCGAGAGAATATTTAGAATGTATATTCTAACATTTTTGCGGCATATATCCAGTGTTGACACCCAATTTTGACCCTATCGTCCAGACAGTAGCTATAAAATTACACTAATTTTGCAAAATAATTCTTTATGATTTTTTTATAATAAAATGCAATAATAAAACATAAATACAAGCATAAATAAACAATTTAATAATGGCATCGCGTCTTACGTAGAGTATTAAGCACTTAGAGTCCCGTGCCCGCATTAATTAAAACCCTGTCATGATTCTTAATTAATAATAAATACATAAAATAAATAATTTAGCAATGACGTCGTGTCAAGTAGCATAGCCGCATTTATTAATACGCAAGAGAATTTCATAATCATTTGTAATTTAAAATCAATTTTAATCTAATACATGCATTTAATAGCGTCGCATTTATAAAAGCTTTAAACAATTCTTAAATATCATACTTGCATTTAGCATTTAAATAATTTAACCTAAACTCAATTCAATTTTAATTTAACTTCATAATAATGCATAATAATAAGATTTTAAATAATAGCGCCGCATTCTAAAGTATTAAGCATTAATTAAGTAGAGCGTCCGTCTTTATTTTTATCTCAAACATAGATTAATGAAGCACCTAAATAATTTAATCAATTAATTTTTACCTAATTAATTAACTCCTAAAATTAAAATACCTAATTAATCTACCACTACCAATCACTGACCCCATTAATTAACTCCTCTACGCGTACATGACGACCACGCTTCATTCCTTATCAGCAGCCCAAGCCCAAGCCCCAGCCCCAGCCTTCTTTTATTTTTCCTTTTACCCTCACTTCGTCTCCCTAAAAACGAAACCTTCCATAAGAAAAAACAAAACCCTAAACCTAAGCTTCCAATCGCCAAGACCTCACCCTTACCTAGCGGTTCTACTTTGAAAATCCGGCTCCCTTTCCTTACCCACGCACCCTAGCCAGCTTTTCCTTCCATAATCGAACCAAATCAGCACAAATCTCTTATGAAATATTAGCCCAATCTCAACCTTTATTTACTTACCAATTGTAGAACCTAGAGTTAGGCTATTTAAACGACATGCAATAGGCATCGAGAAGGGAGGCAATTCAGAGCGGAGTCGGGGGGCAACTACATAGCAATTTAGGGCAAGACACTGAGAGTCGGGGAGATAGCAATCATTTTACACCTTAGCAATAGTTAGCAACCACCAGCAATTTAGGAGACAGAGGCGAGGCGAGACGGAGACCCATCGTCGACGAGGACACTCATAGCAAAGATCGACAACTAAGGAGTTAGGGCTCGTCGGAGAATTAACCGCGTAAAATAGGAAATTCGAATCCTTTCCTTTCAATTCCAGCCGAATCGATGCGAACTCGCCGCTTTCATTCGCATCGCAAACCCAAAGCCCGAGCGGGGACCGACGACTTGATACGCTGTCGTCCGAAGGTAATCTCGCCTCCTTTCTTATTTTCTCCTTCGATTGATATTTCGTGATATATGTGACAATTATGTGTTGGTAGCCGTTAATATGTGTAATACGAGTCTTGTATGCTTGCTTGAAGGCGTATCGATTCAATACAGATGAATGATTATATTGTTTGCATCAGTGATTGTTAGTTTTACTAGCATTTGTTGTCTGTTCGAATGATGTGGTCACTGTCTGAAGATTACTGGATCATGTCGTTTATGCTCGTTGTAAATATTCTAGTAATTGTTTTGCATAGGTTAAGTATTTGTCAGGTAGAACATGTATAAATCTTGGAAGGCATAGAATTAGTTCAAGTTATTCCTAGGTTAATTTAGTGTGTTAAAAAACTTGCTAGGAATTCTCTTTGTGTAATCTGGTTAGCTTTAAATCTGTAGGATGTCCTTAGGGTATATTCAGATCTTATGAAGAGGTTAAATGTGTGTGTATTACCTTTCCTATGCATCTAGCGGCCAAGTATAGTCCTTATACTGTCAAAATGCTCCCTTTAGATCACTTGTGGTAAGCCTACTGGTTTGTGTAGTTCATTTGTCTATGATTGCATCATTATGTCAAATCTGATGTTATTTAAGTATGTGATCAATTTGATAAGTGTCATCTAGGTCTTAGGATCAACACGTATTTGTCGTTGACATATTTTCAAATGTGAGAGTTTGTCTGCAGCCGCTTTGAATCATGAAAGGTGTTATGATAGACATCAAATGATTGGTTTGGTCATATATATATCATAGTCTATTTCATTAATTATCTGTTTTGCTTGAGGATTCTAGTTATGTTTGTGAATTCTGAAAATATATATCTCTAGTCTTGGGTCTATTCTACTTTTACGTCATGTACTCTTTGGAAATATGAAGCTCAATTAAGTGAACTATTGTTCTTGGTATTCTTGGGCCCTGTTTGATTCCGTCCCTTTTTCCTTCTTTTAATCATTAGGTGATTGCATATTTCTATATGTGTTATTTATTTCATCTTGAATTTCTTTGCTTACTTAATTCGGCTCTGCTTTCTTTAGATCTGTTTTCTCATAGGCTTTCATAATTAAATCATAAGCGTGTTTGAGTGCGTGATTATTTTGTCTAGCCATTTTGTCAAATATATACTAATCCTTATATTTCTTTGCTTTACATGAAATGCGTGAACTATGAAGGGTTTCATTGCGAGACCCATCGCGCTTCCATCAAAGATCTGCACCCACATTTGCGTGTATCCCGCATCCGTGTCCGCATCAGAAATTCCAAAGCTACAGGCGAAATGATATCGCCGATCCTGCAAGTCCTCTTTTGATTTCTTCCCCGCCCCTATTCATATATTGTAATGATTGTCTAACATTACTCTATCGTGAAACGATTAGAACAATTAAATCCTGAATTAATAAATTAGCAAGTAGCTTGGCATTAGTTTAGCTCGCCATACGTTGTTAAGTTTTATCATTTTCACTCCTATAATTATTTAGGTAGCCACGATACTTATTACTAAATCCTAGCATAAGAAACCTATTTTATACTAACTTTCTTATTAATATTCCTGTAGGAGAATTAGTAATAAACCCCTTGCATTCTAGGTATACTCCATAAACGTATCTTTCGTCATAATCAATATTTTTGCACTATAATCATGCTATGCGATATATACACCTTATTAAAGTATTTTATGAATAGATATTCTCATTTGAAACTAACCTTGGTTTCATAGATAAATTTTACAACTTTCTTTTATTGAGAACGATCCTTTTCTTAAATACCCTTCAAAACATGCATTTTTCTTAGTATAATAATTAACCCTAGGTTTGGCGGGACAACCATGAGTTAAGCGGATCTTAGAGGTGCCTAACCCCTTCCCTCTAGATTAATAAAGAACCCTTACCCGGAATCTCATTAAGTTTAGCAGACCATAAAAATGGAGTTAGTGTTGACTTTAACCTAGTTGACATTTAGGTGTCCTAATTCACCCAATTAATTAGGTGGCGACTCCGCGAACCCTTAGCATTTAAGCACCCTTTTGCACTTTTAGCACCCTTTTATATTTTAGCATTCTTTTAAATATTTTAGCACTTTTATTTTATTTTCTAACACCTTTGTTAGTTGAGCAGGAGTTTAGAACCCTTTTGCACTTTTAGCACCCTTTTATATTTTAGCATTCTTTTAAATATTTTAGCACTTTTATTTTATTTTCTAACACTTTTATTTTATTTTCTAACACTTTTCTAAGCAGGAGTCTAGAAAATAAATGTCGCGGTCGGAAAAGGGCGTGACATCCAGAATGACGGAGAAGAGATGCATTAATCAATAGAGTACGAATCATATTGTTAATGGTGTGAATGATTCTTTCAGCTTTACCGTTTTGTGGGGAGGTGTGAGGACAGGAGAATCTAAAGACCATGCTATTATTTGTACAAACGGTGAAAGGTGGAGTTATTGAATTCACAATCATTATCGCACTGAAAAGATTTTATACCTTTTTCAAACTGTGTTTGGATAAAAGTGCGAAACTCAAGAAATTTGGCAAACACTTTCGATTTAAATTGTCGCGCCCATTTTCGGCCGCGACATTTTCTAAATAGCGAACCCTGCTTGAATAAATGCAATGTTAGAAAAATAAAATAAAAAAATGCTGAAAGGTTTAAGAGGCTTAAAGGTTTTAAAAATGCTAAAAGGATGCTAAAATTGCAAAAGATGCTAAAGTTTAAAAGGGTGCTAAAATGCTAAAGGGTTGCTAGAATGCTAAGGGTTCGCGGAGTCGCCACCTAATTAATTGGGTGAATTAGGACACCTAAATGTTTAACTAGTTTGAAGTAAAACATTAACTCCATTTTAAGGGTCTGCTAAACTTAATGAGATTCTGGGTAAGAGTTCTTTATTAATCTAGAGGGAAGGGGTTAGGCACCCTCTAAGATCCGCTAACTTGCGGTTGTCCTGCCAAACCTAGGGTAATTATTATGTTTAAGAAATGCAAAAATAAAAGTTCCTCTGCTAATGAAATGCTAAAACGTTGAAATGTTTGAAAGGTGCTTTAGGTATAAAAAGGGCAAAAGTGTTATGAATAAATAAGAGAGCCAAATGCTAAATGTTTAAAAGAATGCTAAAATGTTAAAAGGTGCTTAAAGGTGCTAAAAGATTAATTTTAAAGCTAAAGGGTGCTAAAGGTGCTAAAGGGCGCTTAAAAATGCTAAATGCTAAAGGGCGCTTAAAAATGCTAA
Source organism: Przewalskia tangutica (assembly GCA_029844215.1). NCBI lineage: Eukaryota > Viridiplantae > Streptophyta > Magnoliopsida > Solanales > Solanaceae > Przewalskia > Przewalskia tangutica. The sequence goes on from CM056728.1 coordinate 115,458,423, forward strand.
ATGCTAAAGTCTTTGAAAGTAGTGCTAATATGCTAAAGTACAAAAGAATGCTAGGAGGTGCTAAAATATTAAGGGACGGAATGTGCTAAAGGTGTTAAATGCTAAAGGCGATTAAAAGTGCTAAAAGGGCTAGAAATGCTAAGATGCTACAGTGCTTTATGGACTAATTGTGTATCTTGCTAATTTGAATTAATCTTGCCTAACCTGCGTACAGTATTATAGATGCTTAAAGACGATTCTTGACGGTTTAGGAAAAAATCTGTTATGAATTTTAATAAACAAAAATGTTGGTTTTATGATGCGAGTTAAATCATTTAAATTATTTTTGCAATTTAGACATGTCTAATAGTCCTAAAAGACAAATAAAGTAGAAGTGCGTTTCTAATTATGAATTACTTTCACTTATATGTTTGAAGCTTAATTGTTCCAAATATCCTAAATATTACGAAATAGAGTAATTAAATTACAATAAACAAATAAATAAATGAAATGCAAGTAAAAGAGAGGATGGGATTTAAGAATGCTCTTTCTGACGGATGAAGCGTCTATTTGTTTTTCTAGGAATTCTTGAAGCGGGAGCGAATGCGGATGCACATGACGCGGGTTGTCGTTTGAAATAGCTCGTGATGAGTCTCACGGAGACTCTTCATTTTCTTTCGGTGCGTGCCATGTAAAAAAAGAAAGATAAGGATTAGTATATGCCCGGTTTATTTAACCAAAACAAGCACTTGACACATAGTTTGTATTTAAGCAAACACATACAAAAAAACCAAACATAGGCAATATCAGATGGTAATTGCTAAGCCGAAACAGTCAGAAATATATCCAAAATAAGTACACCTTTCTGCGGACTGCTGCAGCAGTTCTCAAATCTGTAAATACTAGTAAGCGGTGGCGAGATCAAGCAAGACGGAAAGGACATGAAACATTCAGTTTTCTTTTCTTTTGAATAAACGAGATGGGCCCTAATACAATCAGCGCTTTTCATGCTAATCGGGTTTTAAAAGCGTGCGGGATCAATGCAAGTCATAACGATATATCAACATACTTTCCAGTACACCAAATAAACAGATAAGCAAGATCAAATTAATTGAGCCAATACACATTAAACTGGATCTTTTAGAATGTATGTAGAGAGGTTCAGCTTCAGGCCTCTGTTTAGTATGATGGGAAGCTCCTGGATGATGTATGTACATATAACTTAGGCTAACATATAAGTTTGAATCTCATAAATAGACCACTAAACCAGTGTTTCATGACATCTAATTTGCAAGACATATTGAGACTAGAAATGAAAAATATAAGAAAAACTGCTATGGAGATATCTTCACATGACCTGGGCAGACAACCAAGTGTTAAAAAGAAACTGATTTTAGACTAGTTCAGGAAATACCCTTCCATGTAATTCAGCAAAAGCAGGAGCATATGACATGATTTTTTAGGCAAGATGAACCATTTCTGGACAGTCTTAACTCCTAAGGATCCTTAACCCAGGACTCATATATATAGGAAAGAGCAGAACCAAACAGACTCAGATATGACCAAGATTTAGATTACATCTACAAATATACGACTATTTTTATCCAGAGAAAATATACATGCTTCATTATTGGTCTTAAGCCAAAAACAAGGAGTAAATAAGTCAGGCTCATACACGACCATTGCAACCCTATCACTGATAACATGTAGGACTTATAAATTGGGGCAGACACACAAACATCTACAAATTGTGTATTAAGCATACTGTCTGCTGGACTCTAAGAATAAACCTACATTTAACTCAATATGCAAACATCATTCGATCTAGAACATCTATAAAGATTCCAAAATAGACATGACCAATTCACACATTTGCTAACATGTTGTCATATTATGGTTTAAGGCAGACACATATGGATTAAGAAAATTAAATCAAAAATATCGATACGAGTAGCAAATTAGCAACAAACACCAGTATTTAGGTTAACAAGTCTTGAAGCCATTTAGGATTGGGTTAAGTTCAGATCCCAAACTATATCATGCTCAAGAGATGCACACACACCTAAACTAGCAATCGCACGCTGTTAACATTCAAAACAATCTCAAACAACTCACAACAGCACAATATTACTCAACACAATACGTAATACATTACTGTATTATATTAATCTCAGATTATGCGAATAAAACTAAACTACTACATGTTTAATACAGAGAATGCACAGAAATACCAAATGAACTGAAAAGAGTTTCAGTTTACCTTCTCCGGGCAGCGAACCGGGGCAGCGTATCAAGTCGTCGGTTCACTCGACGGGTTATTGCGATGCGATTGAAAAGGCAAGGTTTGTTTTGCTGATTTCTTGCTGATATTGAAAAGAAAGATTTCAGGCTTCTTATTTGTGCGATGCTAATGGTCTGGATTGTCGATTGCTGGACCTCCTAACCTCACATGCACGCGATCATCGCTATTGGACTCCTCGACCGAGCTCAATCCTGCATGGGTCCCTACTTTTTTTTTGCTCTGCTCTGTTCTGTTTACGCCTCGTGCTTGACTCATTCCCCCTTGACTGAGCCCTGCATCGATGCCCTAAATTGCTATGTAGTTGCCCTTCCTGCTCTCTGTCCTAAGTTGATTCCTCCTCTCTGCTCATCGTCGATGCTCTCTTAATCCCTCAATCGATTGGGTTCTTAACTGCCGCTAAGGGGGAATGTATCAAACCGATGATTGCTCCCCTCCTATGCCTATTGCATGTGCTTTATATAGCCCTCCTTCGAGTTCTAATAATGGTAAGTAAATAAGGCGGATTCTAGGCTTGATATGTGCTGATTCGACGAGATTCTGTGCTGATTTGTGTGATATTTGGGTGCTGGTTTATGGTAAGAAATCGTTAGAGACGGGAAAGGAAAGTCGACTGGGGTGCGTGGGTAAAGGGAAGCCCGGATTCTCCGGCGAGAAATCCGGGCATGGCGGCGATTGAAGGCTTTCTAGGGTTCGTTAAGTTTTTTTGGGGTTTTGGACGAGGGAGACGATGAAGAGGGCTGAAGGGGCGAAAAAATGGATTGGGCTGAGGGGTTTGGGCGGATATAGGATAGAGGGGCGAGTGGGCTGGCGGGTCGCGGGTTTGGGCTGGGCAAAAATTAAAAGGTGGGCTGAGTATTAATTTTAGGTTAGTGTTATAATTAATATGCTATTTAATTAATAGTTTTAGGCTTTTAATTAGTGATAAATTAATTTAATAAATTGTGCTTAAATTATTTAGGTGCTCCATTAATCTAATTGTTATCAAAAAATAAATGCGGGCATGCTATTTAATTAATGCTTAATGCTCTAGAATGCGGCGCTATTAAAATCTTATTATTGCATTATTGCGAAGTTAAATTAAAATTGAATTGAGTTTAGATTAAATTATTTAAATGCTAAATGCGAGTATGATATTTAAGAATCGTTTAAAGCTTTATAAATGCGGTGCTATTAAATGCATATATCAGATTGATTTTAAATTACAAATGATTACTAATAAATGTGGCTATGCTACCTGACACGACGTTATCGCTAAATTATTTATTTTATGCATTTATTAATTATTTAAGAATTACGACAAAGCTTAAAGTTAATAAATGCGGGCGCGGGACTCTAAGTGCTTAAAACTCTACGTAAGACGCGACACCCTTATTAAATTATTTATTTATGCCTGTTTTTATGTTCTATCGCTGCATTTCATTATAAAAATCCTAAAAATTATTTCTACAAAATTAGTGTAATTTTATAGTTAACGGCTGGACGGGAGGGTCAAAATTGGGTGTCAACATAAATTTGAGAGGATATAACCAAATGTAGTGAGAAAAATTATCTAGCAACATAAGATGCTATTTATGACCGAAGGAACTAGAGATAGGAGATGTCTATAGATCGACATGTATAATATCAAACGGTGCAAAAGTAACACTAGTAGATGATTTAAATGGAAGACGAGTATGTTTGCCTAAAGAACAAGAAACACAAAGTTAGGCTAGTTTCTCATTATTACATGAAATAAAATTATTGTCCCTAAGCAAATTAAAAATTGGGGCTCCTGGATGACCAAGCCTATTATGCCATGTGGAAGGAGATATAGACGTTAGAGAGACGGGAGAGCAAGATCTGGCAGTGGAGGTGAATGAGAATGGATAGAGATCCCCCGTGCTATTGCATCTCGTAAGAGGTATCCTCGTATGAAGATCCTTCACAGTAAAACCAAAAGGGTCAAAGTCAACAGAGACCGAATTATTACGAGTAAATTTGCGGACATAAATTAGGTTCTTAATGATGTGGGGGGCATATAGGACATTTTTAAGGGAGAAAGATGGATGAGGTAGTTGTGTGTAGGATGTACCATAGTCCTGTATTGGAATGTGGTGGCCATTGCCAACTGTAATATATTGAAGATGCTTTAAACTAAACATTTTAGATATATTACCTGCAGACCGGGTGAGGTGAGATGTGGCTCCCGAGTCCATGTACCAAGTATTGTCCGGTGGCTGCAAGTTTAGGTTGCTGAAGGCCTGACCCAAATCAGTGGTAATCATGTTGGGAGCGGGCTACTGAAACTGACCTTGTATAAAGTGGGCTTGTTGTTGGTACTGGGCTGGAGTTGGGACCAACAACCCTTGTTGAGCATACGGATTGAAGGGTTGCTTCTTTGATGCTGTTGGCGCCATGGCTCTGCTGGAAGCTGATGAGCGCGCGGCTCTGCTGGAAGCTGATGGCCGCGCCCAATCAGGCGATGGGCTGCGGTCTGGCCGCGAACCTTGCCACGACCACGACCTCCTCTGCCGTCGCGGTCCTACCACGGTTGGAAATTTTACGACGAGGTGTGGTCGGCTGGAATTTGACTTTGGGGTTGCGTTTTGACAGCTAACGTCTTCTGATTGTGTTCATCCTATTTAGCACGACGGGTTTCCTCCAATAGTAATTGTGAGCGAGCTTTGTTAAAACTGGGAGGAGGGTCAGCCTGCTGAATCATCGTGGTTAGGGTGTCGTATTCCCCTTTAGGAAGACCTGTAATCAATTGCAACACCATTTTTGTTTCGGACACAGGCGTACCAACATTGGACAATTAGTCTGCCACTAGTTTCAGTTGTCGAAAATATTCGAACATATTGGAATAATTCTCCATACGTGTGTTGTTGAATTGCTCCTCCAAGTACACTGCGCGAGTGTGTTTGTTGTCTTGGAAAATTTCTTCCAATCTTGTCCATAACTCACGGGCAGAAGCCCCCATTTTCATGATGGTGAGAAGTAGGTCTTTGGATATAGTACCATATATCCACTGTTTAACCACGACATCAAGACGATGTCATCAATCTCCGGGGGTGAGTAACAGAATCGTCGATGTGATCAATGACATGATAAACACATGCATGCATTTTAAAGAGTTCGACCCACGACCAGTATTGACCATCTTCCTGATCAAGAATGAGAGAGATGAAATTCTTGATGTTTGTAACGGCGAGAGCCGGATGAAAAGATGGTGATGAGTTGGTGGTGGGAGGTGTGGAAGCGGAAGCATCAGAAAGTGTTGGAGAAGCAAAAGAGGATCCATTTAGAGAACAGATGAATGGTAGAGAAAAACCAATTTTTTTTTGTGAAAAGGGTGGGGGTGGGGGGGTCGGCGGCCAAGGCTAAAAAAATTATAGGTTTTTAGGTTCTTGGCTTTTGATACCATGTAAGATGATATTAATCTTTCTTGAGGAGTTTTTCTCATTAATATCAATGTATATAGTGTACAATATACATTTCTAATACAATGAGAATCTTAGTCCTAATTACAAGAGGAATTCTAGTTTACCATAATTATATATCACTAAATATTTACACAATATATGACATATATTCTAACTGTGCATATACAAATATCAATAGCCCGTAAACACTTTCTAGATGAGAGAACTTTTGAAAGATTGGGCTAACATGAAATGAAATTGGTCGTGCAGGAGGCTCATTTAAAAACCATTACAATTTGAGTTGTAGTCATGTAAGTTGTAAATAACTTTGTAAGAAATTGACGATTCTACTTTCTATATTGCTTCACTTTTTTTATGTAAAAAAAACCCGGAAGGGTCAAAATGTCAGTAAATTATGTGTAGTTGATTAAAAATGTCCTTAGTTAATAGATTGGTTAAAAATGTCTCTATTTTTACTTTAAAATATTTGTGAAATATCATCGATGGAGTTGCAACGGAAAAAAAAAACTTGTCACGTGAACTACCTTATAGAAAAATTCTCGAAAAAGTAGCGACTATGTGAAATTCTTTATATGAACATCTATTTGTTGCTTATGATTATAGAAGACCTATAACTTTATTTTTTTTAACGCCCATAATTGAAATTCAACTGATATGGTTGTAGATAGCGATTGGGAAAAAATTCGAAATTTATTGTATTTTTAGAGAAAAAATTTCAAACTACTAAAGAATTTTTCAGTATTTATTATCCTACTATTTCAACAATGTTATTTTATATAGCTCTAATATTTTTGTTACTTAGTGAATATATGGAAAAATCATCTTATAAGGCACCTATTAAAAATATATATATTTTATTTCTATTCTCACTATTTATATTATTGATGTTGTATTAAATCTGACTATTAAAACAGACGGTTGTAAAACATTTATTGAAACTATTTATGATTTTATAGCAGTATTTTCACCTCCAACTCCAAAAAATCCAAATGAACAACCACCTAAGGAAGAAGTTTTGTCTACCATATAAGATGAATACAAAAAGTATATAGGTATTATCAACAAGAAAGTGTTAGCAACCCACCGACTTTCATACCATCTTCTTCTTCAACACAACCTCAAAAAAGACACATTGTTTCTGCGACATTGAAAGTCTAAGACATAGAATGTATAGTGGTAACACTACTAATCAAGTTAGCGAGTTTGATGTTTTTGTTTTGCAGGGCGTTGTATCGTATCAAGCAGTTCTCAATGAAAAAGGACATGAGGTACTTCAAAGTACATTTTCACAGTAGATTGAATGAGTAGTTCGTCACTGAGACTGCCTTGACTTAACAGCTACTTGTTGGGCCTTTCGCCCGAGAGTCCCCTCCGGATTTCTATTGGGAACTGAAGTCGAATGCTTGCACTCCTCCGAACTAACTCGTCGTCTGGCTACGCTTGTGACTTCACTCACCTTCCTCTTCTCCGTCTTTGTTTGGGAAGCATATACCTTGTCTTCTTTCATTGAAAAGTGCGGTGGCGAATGAGCAGATCAGCGATGCGAAGGACCAACAACGACGATGAAGTAGAAAGGGGGACGTAGGGAAGCTGCGGGCAAACAAACTACATAGCGGGCATGTAGTCTCTGAGGTTCCTACTAGACTGCTTTTATGTCGTTGGTTACCTGCTGATTGTGTCTTAGATAGTCCATTTTTACTAGACTTTATTCTAAAAGGAAAGGAGCGAAGCAACTTGACCGCAGGGAAAGGAGCTAAGGCTATCAAATAGGTAAGCGTCTTATTCCGATACAAGAGCACGATCAATTCTAGATTCCACGTGTCTGTTAGTGTGTCGGCGCCCACACCAGGTGAACTTACTACCAGTCATAGTAACATCAACAAGGAGACAAAAAAAAAAGGATTCTTCTTCATTCTCAACAGGAATGCATCAACAAAACTGCCCTTTCATATAGATCGTCGGATCAACTACCTTTACTTTAGAGATGGGAAAGGAGTAAGAACTGATAGCCATTTCCCGCGAGGATGAACAAGACTTTTTTCATCGCCCCACCCAAGGCAGATCGAACAAAAGATCTTCCCACTAATGCTTTAGGTTATGCGGCTATATAGAAAAGGCGGGTGGGGCTTCAGGCGGCTTTTTTTATGAATAGTTTCAAGGCTCTTGTTGGTGCATAAACCTTCTATGGCCTAAAGTCTGCTTTCCAAAACGAGAGTTTGACATGCCACACGGAACTTATCACAAGGAGGTCAAAAAAGGCTGGATCAAGAATAGATAGTTGTCTCATCAATAGATAGAAATAGGAGATTTCCCCTTATTCTGACTTGCTGAAATACTGGAGGGAGAATGAGAAGACATTTTCGACACTATCTAAGATGACCCGAGATGTGTTGAACATTCAAGCGTCATCAACAGCGTTTGAAAGTGTTTCTTCTGCCGGAAGATTTCAAATAGGAGAACACAGACACTCATTAGCGGGAGACTGTTTGGAGATTGCAGTTTTATTCAGAGATAGAATACGAGCGGAGCGTAAAAGGTGCGGTCAACTGGAGATCAATGAAGAAGACGACTACAACGAAATCTTATCCAACGGATGTGGAAACGACGTCGAGCACTTTGACTAACAAATTTCAATTCCAACTGAAACCCCACAAGACATTGTGAAGAAACTAGAAAATGTGTTTATAAAAATGTAATTTTTTAAATTGCAATTTTACTATATGATTTGCAACTTTGGAACAACACAAAAAAATCTTATTTCTATTAAATAATATAAGAGGCACAAAAATAATTTTGAGATATTTTTATTACATTATTTTGTTCAATTATTGAGGTGTTTATATATGTTATTTTTTTAAAATTAAATATAAAAAGTAATTGGAAAACCCGATCCGACTCCGTCCCACCCCGATAACATCGGTGACTACGGGAACGGGAATGGGACGGATATCGGCGGATCCCGCCAATTCCGATCCGCCGGAGGTCCGGTCACGCCCTCCCGCCCCGTCGGGTCCCGTCCCGCTGGGACCCGTCTCACCCTATACACGCCTCGTTGGGCACCCTTACCTACAACGGAAGAAATTGAAAACGTTACCTTATCAATCCTAAGCTTCAGCACCAAAATCGGTGGATCTTTATCGGCCCGCATTATACAGATAATGCAGCCCACGTGTATTATTAATCCACAAGCCATCTGTCCCATTAAGGCCACACACACATTTTGAGAATTATTCCTTCCCAATCAATAATCATATCTTTAAATATCAAAAAGTAAATAAATGAAGTCTCATTTTTAAATGTAAAAATCTAGAATTGGATCCATAATCCAGAATTGCATTTAGGGCAGTTCGGAGATCAACAATGGCTACAGCTCGAAGCTCCGCTTACCTGACAGCTCTTACACAAGAGATTGAAAAGAAACTTCAACGTGTACGTATATGCTTCGAATTTGTGTGTGTTAATTTGTTGAATTTTATGCATTAGTTTTTGGATTTTTTTTTTCAGGCATTGACTTCGCCGTCGCAGAGACGTAACTTGTTGCAAGAGCTATTCGCCGATATAGCTTTGGAAGTAGATGATCGAGCAAAAGGTAACTTAAATGTTGTTACTCTTTTTGATGGCTTAGGTATGTAGACATTATTTGCGTGATGTGGAAAATAAAGGTGGAAGATTTAGCTCTAAGGTCTGTTGGGGTTTAACCACAAAGCGCGTGGACTTTAATGCAGAAAACATATATATATGTTTATGTTAGAATATCTTACAGTTTAGTCCAATAACTATAAGCATGAATAAAAAAATTATGGACAAAAAAATTGAAAGAAAATTAAGCTAAAGTGAATTATCAATTGTTTTGTGTCGCCTCTTCGTGAAATGCTCATTGGCAAGGAAAAATATGTCTTAGAGGCCTTGATGATAATACTAAAGTGCACATTAAGCGAGGCTTCCTTTGACAACACTGATAATAAGTCAACTTATTGATTGTAAAAGTGAAAAAGGCATATGGTAAATTTAGTAAGGTTTTCCACTCGCATTTTTTGTGAATATTTATGACTTAAAAAGCTGTTGAGGGGTAGCAAAAATGTCATGCTCTGATAAGTGAGCCACACTACAAACAAAATAAAGTCTGAAAGTTGCCTGGTTGATCAAAAGGAGATGTCAAAATTAGTTGATTAATATGTATTTACTACTGAAGCTAAATGATCCAAGTGCCTCTTTTGGGGAAGAGGAGAGGGGTCATCTGGAGGTTTTATTGGGTAAAGTTGGGCAAATTTTGGTTATAAATACCCTGTGTGTTTTGAGATTAACTTGACAGTGACTTTCCATTTTGTTTGGTAAGTGTGAAGCTGGCTAGTTAGATGTTAATGTTACCAATTTTACCTGTAGCACTTTCATCTTCTCATAGAACCTTTCGAATATAAGATTGGAGCTCCTGTCCATTATATAAATTCCTGTAAATATATGGGTCTTTTATTCATCTCGTTGCTTCTCTTGTATACTGAATGATTGATATGAAGATACATCTTCACCTGAGGATGCTTCTTCAGGGAAGTTTCGAAAAAGCGATACAGAAGTAATTATGTGATCTTAGTGCTATCATGAGAGTCGTTTAATTTAATCATATCAGTCACAGAGATGCTATACTGTTCCTTATAAATTAAAAAAAGAGATGCTATACTGTTCCTTATAAAAAAAACAGAGATTCTATACTGTTAACATATTTATACAATATATGTGAGTAACGTGTGGTAGTTGCATTTGCTAGATATCCTTAATTGAGAAATTATTGCAATTTCATTCATCAGAGGGAATTTGGTGCTCTGATTGTAACCTGTTTTAGACTAGCCCGTTTGGTAGTGAATGTTGTGCTCTGTATGTTCAATGTGTATATTAGAATACAACATACTCCATTTTTCTAATGTTATTGGAGAGATGGTATTATTGGGACTGGTACTTTTCCGCATGAGGTTTTCAAATGATAAAAATGTTCCTTGCATATTTATAGAAACTAATATCAGGTAATGCTGGAAAAAAGCTAATTGGATGACAAACCAAAGTGCAATGATGTGGTAAAGTTTGTATAACCCATATTTAAGTATAGATGTAATATTTGACTAGTACATTCCGCTTCAAATCATGTATACATCTACTCGGTGAATGAAGAAAATCTAGAACGCAAATTGAAGCCTAAGCCTTCACATTGGAATTGAAGAATCATCAGTTGTAGAATTATTTCTAGTAGGCCAGCCACAGGGTTGTGAACCTGCATAATAAATTAGGATAGATAATTTAACAAATAAAATACTGTAATGTCCTTGAAGTTGCTATACCGGTAGCAACCATGTAATATCACCTGAGCTAATAGAGTACAGCTGGATTTATGTAATAGATACCCATATCGGAGACTGTTTAGCACCCAGAAAAATTGAAGCTGCTTTGGGATTGTTTTAACAGAGAGGACGTCTCATTTCAATTCCTTGACAATGTAACTGACCTAGTGGAGGAGTGGTGGAATAAGTTGTAAGGATTTTCTGGCATTAACTCAAGTAGTATGCTGAAGTAAGGATTGGATTGCATTCATTTCTGATCTGATATGGTCAAACAAAGGATAGTCACATGACTACTTAATTCTCCTATCCAAACTTTTTACTTAATCCACTCGAAAATTGCAGCATTCGGAGAAATATAAAGCAGACTTTTGTGGGTTTTATTGATTCTAGGATATTTATTTTGTCGACTTTGTACTAAGCACTTTCTTGGCTGTATATTTTTGGTGAAATACATCTTATTCACTAGAAGTTTTTGTTCCTATGTAAAGAAAGGTTTCATACTGACTTCATTGTAATGCATATCCATTGTACTCATTGAAGAGACATAAAAGAACAAAGAAATATCGTTGATGTTGAAAACATTGCAATAGAACTTTATGAACTTTGGATAACTTCGCCATGAGGATACTCTATCCGTGTCAAACATCATATGTTTTCTGGCCCTAAATCTGTTTAACTCTCTGTGATATTTATCCCCTTTGATCACTTCAATATGGAGAAGGCTATGGCAGTAAGATTAAATGCAGGACTATTCTTTATCTCGTAGAAATAGAATTGTAGTCCTGCCTTTAAAAATAGAGTGTCAAAGTGTGAGAGCTTGTTTCCTAGATATTTTCACATCCCTAGCACCTGCTCCTAAACTTGCATGTTCTGAAACGTTAAGTAATTAGGTTCATAGGTTTATGAATTAATGATAAAAGATAGATCTTCTATTCACATTCATTTCCTCAAGTCTTTTTCCACTATCCCTTGTTTGAAAATTAGGAAAGGGGGGAGGGGGAGAAGAGTCACAGTCCTCGCCCGAATCACCCTCTAAAGGAATTTCCACTTTTTTATTGGGTAAATTAGGAAAAAACGCTTTCTTTTCTTTCACTTGCTTCTTGGTTTTTCCTTCTGTTCACTTCCATTCCCTGGCTTCTGAAAAAAAAGTAACCAATATCTTCTCTGTTTCTTCATTTCCTTGTGTTCTTTTCCATTTTTTTAAGGAAATCAAATTGCATGAAGTTAATAGGTGCAGTACAGCAAAATATGTAGTCAATATATATGACTGGGCATTGTTTCTTTATCTTGCATAATAAATCTTTACCTTGTCGAAAAAGGATTGAACTAATATTTTCATTCTGAAGAATCTCACTAATCTGTTATTCAAGCTAAAAGTTCCAGAAGTATGAGATATCATCTGCTGGAGGAAATTCAGAATTTTGATGTGAAGCATTTTTGGTGATCAATCTGGGAGAGAACTTATTTTGTGGTTTTAACATTTAAACAGAGATAATACTCAGCAGCGAGGATGCTATTACGGTTGCAGAGGAACGGACTGAAGGACCGATATGCTACTATTATGTGCTTGCTGATCATTTTGTCCATGTACCTCAGAACGGAAAGCCGATCCTTGATCTGATAGTCCAACTGTGGAGCCAATCATTCGCTTCAAATATATTTTCACTCCTTTTCCACAAGTGGGTTAGTAGATTTTTTACGTCTTTCTATGATCTTAATTTCCTTTTTAAGTTATTTACTCTGGCAGAATGAGAACTTCGTTTCAAGGAGTAAAAGACGGCTTCCAGAGCCACAAGTTAAGGATGCTGATATGACTCTTAGTGTCGTTTTTTTTTAATTTTTTACCACTTCATCGTTCTCTTTTTCTTCTTTTTTCTTTTCATAACTTATGTGCAGCCTTTTTATCTTTCTTTCTTGGCCTTTGTAAGAAGCATGTGTTTCTCCCAATATTTTGGGTTGTGCTTGAATTTGGTTATTGAATATGGCGTGAACTAATGGGCCAAAAGAGGCTTTACTCTCCGAATTGACTTAGACTGACAGGGCTATATTTATGTAAAAAGGGCAGCCCAGTGCACTAAGCTCCCGCTATGCGCGGGGTCCGGGAAGGGCCGAACCACAAGGGTCGTACGCAAAGTGTCCCCTAGAATCTCTCTCTTAAATCTGCAAGTCTAGGCATATCCAAGAGCTAAGACTATTCTCATGGTGTGGTCTGTAAATATTATCAAGATGTTAATACAGCATCACCTCTTCCTTCTCACTCCCAACTCCAAAAAAAGGGCAAAACGGACCTCACAAGAAAGAAAAGCGGGAAGGGGGTTGGAGGAGATGAGTGTGTTTTTTATTCATACAACAGTAATGAACCTAGTCTTTATCTATTCTTCTCCTCTTCTACTTTGCAGTTGTTTGAGGTTCAACTTGAAAATTCTGATGTCCTCCTCCGCTACTCATCAGCTCTTGTTCAAGGAGCTACAAATGTATTCTGGTATGAGTTTCACTTTTATTTTAAATTTCATCGATTGCTAATGACACTTCTCATTTGCGGCTTCTATGAACTCAGAAATCTGTAAAGCTACCTGTATGTGTGCTTTCTATTCTAGTGCTGAGCTCGCTATTATTTCAAGGGCACAATTCCTTCATTTCTTAGACATATCAAGGTTCAAATGTGATTAAGTTAACTGTATAGGGTCTTCCTGTTGTGCAACAATCTGGAGTGTGTGTTGCTTTATACAATCCTTAGCGTGTGCTTCTCCTTTTAGCAATCTTCCTAAGTTTTCTTGGTGATACTGGGACATTGATTTTTTGCATACATTTTCTCTTGCATGACTGATATGTATCATCTTGTTGGATCAATTTTTTAGCCTTTAAATCACATAATGAAATATCTTCACCTACTTGCATTGTCCATGTCTACGAGATTTACTCTGTTGATGCTCATAGAATAGACTGATTAATATTTCTGTCCAACTTTATTGTAGTGTCTGGCAGAGTTTTTATGCTTTAAATGTATATTCTGCTCTTCTGCATTTCAGCATTTTTTTCCTACTTTTTTTTGGGTGCTTCAAAATAACTTCTCAAAATATGTAATTATTGCTTTTTCTTTTATTTCTTTCACAGTGCACAATTGAAGAAGTTAAAGGTCGGGGATGGAATATGGGGGTAATAGTAAAAAGTGTTAAGTGATTGGCTGAAATATCCTTTTTGCAGGATTGACATCCAAACAAATACACGGCGTTTCCAGAGTCTCTTTCAGGTCAAATATCACTGACTTGATTTCTATTTTTGAAGTATTTGGAGTAAAGGCTACCACTGGTGCGTTCTTTTGTTGCTCTTTGATTGATTGAAATAAATGGTGATAATTGGTTATATGGCTGTGTGTAACAGTATCTACTTGAGGATGTTGCTGTTGCTCCTGAGCGATTAAAGAAGATCCCTTTGCAGGTCTAATGTTTGCCCCCTCTGCTTTTCCTGTGTGCCAAAGTAAGTCTAGTTTCAGTGGGTTTGTCCTAACATCATTTGGTGGTCTTCATCTTGTCAGGCCCAAAGAGATTTATTTCTGTTCCTTTCAAGGTTCATATTTTTCTATAACCTAGGTAAGTTGATCTTAGAAGTAACCTCGCATTGGAGGTTGAGAACTTGAGATTACACGCTTATGTTAAAGCTTTTGCAGCTGACAGGCTAGAAAGCTTTTTAAGTCAATTCCCCGACTTTCCAAATGCTTTCTTGATTGGTGGTCCAGCAGATATATTTATCACTGAACTAGCTGATCAGGTAAAAGAAGGATCTTCAACATCCCGAGCTGTCTCCTTATTCTTCCTGTATTTGTTCTCATTTACACTTCTGTTATCAGCTTCAAAAACTAAAAGTGGAGCCAGTATTGTTGCATTATCTCTCCCAATTGAAGGTCCTTCAAGGTAAGCTAGACCTATATAAGCTAATTTCTATGTGGTCTACAATAAATGTGGGTCTTGCAAAGAAGGGAGTTACATTTATTACACCGATCTTTCTGCAGGATTAGAGTTGAGAATGGCTACTAGTACAAGATTGAAAACTTGCTTGTATAGCTTCACGTCCCCAGGTGCTCCCATGTACCCAACAAGAGCTGTCCGCCATGCAGCATGGGATGCATTAGATTTGCTATATCCTGTGAGTAACCTGTCCATTATCTGAATCGAACTTGTGATTTGATATCATTACATCGTCGTATTTCGGACATTGTATGGATCAACGTTAGATGTATTAACTTGTCATCTGTGCATGAGATGTTTAATGGTGTAGCAAAATATCGTAATGCACAATGCACCTAGCAAGTAGATAAATAATTACAGAACAGTAGCGCAGATTCCTTTGGTGAGTATCTAAATTAAAAGATATTCTGGTCTCCACCAGGTTTTTCTTTGAGAGCCAAAAAATGCTGTGTGTACCTTAGCTGCGTATATTTTTAAACTAGCTTGCAACATCCTGTGCATAGCTGTTGGAAAGAACTAGAAATCAGGTTATTTATCCGTGAAAAAAAAGAAGAAACATCCGGATTCAGAGTAGATAAACCTAATCTGTAGTGGGCACTTGCGGTATTTCTACAGGTGAAAAAAAAGTAGCCCGGTGCACTAAGCTCCCGCTATCGCGGGGTCCGGAGAAGGGCCGGACCACAAGGGTTTATTGTACGCAGCCTTACCCTGCATTTCTAGTCTCTTGATCCACGGCTTGAACCCGTGATCTCCTGCTATTTCTATAAGTGAATGGTATAAAAAGATAACTTCTTAGAAAAGCTGTTTCAGTTAAACTTGCCAGTTCCCTGGTAAATATTGAGTCCTTTGTTAGCTTTTGTATTTCCTTTGAACATGGAAGCACGTGATTGTTGTTGGAGAATATTGCAAGCTGGGGAGTCTTGTTGTCTTTCCCTTCATCCTATAGTTCCAGTTTATCCTATAACGTGATTTAATGACTTGCTTCAGGTCGGACAATACCCTCGGCATATTATAAGTCTCTTTTTCCGTCTGCTGTATCCGTGGTATTGGCCTTCTTCATTTTGGAACTTCATAAAGTCATGCATACTGGCCATATTCTTTTCTCTTTTGAGGTTAATATTTTCTAGTTGGGATAAAGTGAAGACCAGAACAAAGGAGCAATGATGCTGCACCAATGGCTCTACATCTAGCTTGGGTGGAGTAATGTTGTATTTATTTTTTAGTCAAGTTCGGTCGATGTATCAAAGGTTTTTCCTGCATGTAATTAAGACATTGGGAATTATTGTTTTCCAAAGCATGGTGGTGAAAATCGATGTAGAGGTAGTATTGTTCTCCATGAATATACTACTAGCGTGCTTTTATTTTTCTTAGTTCGGGTTGTACGTGCACAGAGATTGGGGGGATGTTTTTCAATGAGCAAACAACTGTCTGTGCCCCTATTAGTACGGCATGTATTTCTTGCAACTCATTTTGTTCGGTAAACTACTCATGGTTTAGTAAAAAGGGAGAGAATAGTTTTTCTTCCGGAGGTTCATTCATATGTCCGCTTCTTTGGGTTGTGGCGACGCAACAATGAGTAGTTCGCTGCATATTGGGCGCTCATTTTATTTAGATTATATATGGACATTAATAATCTCGTATTAGTATCTCGCTTGTCCCGGCCAAACGACCACTGAAAAAACAAAATCATCCACCAAATTGCGCAGCTCAGGAAGTGTTTTTTATCGGTTAATTTTGTAATCATATAAACATTATTTTGCTTGCGTTTTTCATCTTTTGCAGCATTTTTCCAATGTGCACACATAAACGCATCCTTCCTTTAAAGAAATTAGAGACAACGAAAAAAAACAAATGCAGGAAACAAAATCGCATAAAATCTCAGAGAATCAGAACCGTATCAATGGTATTGCTTATTGGACTGGCAAAGAAATCATCACAAATGAGACTGAATAGAAGCCTATCAACAACTAATTCGAACACAAGCTTGCATGATTTGTGCCAAATTTAAGCTGGGCGAAAGTTGAACATAACCACCAACACAGGTGGATTAAAAGACATATATTCAAAAAAGGAAAGCTCCTTACAAATTTCTACTTCCCAAGTATGGACGACAGGACTCGAAGTTAATGATGGAAAAGAATACCCCACAAATCGAGAAGCTCGGGATGGAAAGAGCCCACAAACAGAGACAAATATACTTCATTGTTGCTTGCTTTAGGCTCTGTTCAAAATGATTATTCATATAAAGGCATCAAAAGGAAAGCACAAACTGGATCTCTTTCTCCCAAAAATTAATCATGTGTGCTACGATATCCTTTACAGAAAGATTCCACTGATGATTATAAGCCACTTCTGATATCTCAGCACATACATTAGGCTTAAGCCTCGATAGCACCACAACCATTCACAAGATATCAGTTCTAAAATCACCCAGTAGATAAGCTATCTACAGGGCAGCTAATATACATTGTCCCTGTAGTATCTAAATTGCAGTACTGGGAAACATCATAATGCTGAGTAGAACTGAGATTTTTTTTTTTTGGAAACACGACATAGCAGAGCACATAACCATCTCAATGATCTAAAAAGATATACAAACATGACGATGCTGAGGCATTCTAATCACTAAACTTCAAGCAGAAACAGCCTAAAATGCAATGTCGTATGAAGGCCCAGACTCGAAGAAATTCCAAGAGAGCCACTTTTGGGAAGCAGGATTTAAGACGGTATGGGGCACAAGCTCTGTAAAACTGTAAAAATGCAGAGCGCCACTGTACTCAAACATCATGTTCACAGAACGAGGATGAAGCCTCTTTCTCCTTAGACATCAACGAATCATCAGCACAATGAGCAATTCGGGACCCGACAACACCAGCATTATTCAGCTTGCTGCTACCTCTCATATATTTGCAATAAGACATAATTTCATTCAGAGGATTCAGCTTAGTCACCCAATTATGATCCCACTAACCTCCTTCCTAAGTCAACTTTTTAAAGCTTATTATAAACATGGAAAACTAGATTAAAACTTAGGAAAGCTAATTGCAATAAACTGCTATTATAAATCAGGGACAATGAATAAAGTGACAAAAACTACCTCACAATTGACGCCCACATTAATGACTACACAAGCACTTCAGGACACAAGTTAGCAAGAATTTAGAGGTAAATAAGGGTACTACAAATCAAAATGCTAAAGCAAAGGACAAGAAGAATAAATACAAGAATGTAAAGTCAAGATTCGATAAAACGCAACACTTTTTGGAGATGTTCATACACACCTTTATATTGTTATGTAAAATATACAATATTATACAAACTTATACATTAACTGAGTTTCAGTTTCTACGGACTTCAACCTACGAAAACAGAGAAAAAACATCACCTAATGTGTAGTTGTGTACACTTTTTGGTGATTGATTGTGTGCTGCCTAGCAATGGAGACTTCCTCTCCCTCATCCAATAACCAATGCTACGGGATGATATGCACAGTTTTGCGTAGTGTAAATTTTATGTTTAGCTATTACTTTTATACATAGGGATGGTCCTGTCCATCCCTTAGATAGTCTCAAGAGATTAGTCAATACGTCTCCCTCTTTAATCTGTACAAGTTATTGGGTTACAGTTTAATCTAATAAGGGTCATTTGAACAAATGCCCCTATTTTAGGATGGTCTTTAAATTTGTCTTAAATTTATGGTCTTTAATTTTGCCTTTCACAATTTTTGGCACGCTATAATTTAGATTTCTCAAAGCCGGCAAATGTATCATAATATTCACACAAATTATACGGACAAGACAAAAATTTCAACTGAAAAACGGCATAATTTGAGCTCGACGTAATTTATTTCAACATATGTATCAAACATCCACACAATTATCCGGACAAGGTATAATCTCAGCTTCACACATTGAAATATCTTCCAAATGAGATGAACAAAATAAATCATCCATAGTACCATTATTCACCTCCAAATTTGGCATATTTCCAAAGTACTCCATCAAGTTATTTTGATTCTCAATCTGCCCCCTGGAAAATTGTAACTCAACATCTTGTCTTTCTAATCCTTGAGTGTAATAATTTCCCTCTTGAAAATTGACAACTCCTATGCCACATGAAGAAGTTAATCTTGAATTTGATTCTCTAGCAGAGGTGTCTTTATTATCATCAATTTTCTCATTTCCCACAATGCCAAACACTTCATTGGGACATTTGGTTATAATAATATGATTTTCTTCATTATTCTTGATCATGTTGCTAGAACATGTATTGACATCCTTAAGTAGCTCTTTGATATTGTCCATGCCGTAACAACTTGAGCTTTTAATATTTAATTGAGCTTTACTAGCAGAATTACCAGTAGAACGTATTACTCGTAATCTATGCTTCTGAAAGGGAAGAAAGAAACAAAAGTAAGAGAAGTATTCGTTGAATTACAATCTACTATTTAACCTAAAGAAAAATATAATAAGTTCATTAGTTACTCAACAACTTTGGGAAATCGTAGAGCAATTGAAGCAAGTTTGCCATTAAAGTTGTTAATGTTGGATTTGGTGGTGTGACATTTGACTCAATATATCTCCTAAAGTATTGATATGAATGTGTAAGTATGTTGGGACAAATGTTGCACAACATTCGGACCAACATTTTCAGAACTGATTTTGACTTACTTCACGTAATGATAACTATGTAGTAAATATGACTTGACAAGGTAAAAAAGAGTTGATAAACACGTGTGAAGAACGAGTAAATATGACTTGGCAAGGTAAAAAGGAGTTGATAAACACGTGTGAAGAACGAGTAAATATGACTTGACAAGGTAAAAAGAAGTTGATAAACACGTGTGAAGAAATGATTTTGTTTATTTGTATAATATATATATACAATACACTTGGTCATTAACCATCATAAGTTATATTATATATATAACTTGTGAAAATTTAAAATCTGTGTTATTTAAATTTTCGCTGCATTTACTCTTCAAAATTTTCTATTTTGCTAAAGTGTTGTTATTGATGTCGGACGATATAATTTTCGACATTAAAAAACAAAATTCACATTCAAGTTTATTTCATTCTGTTTTTATTATTCCATAGCCCCTTTAACAAAAAGTTATACCAATATACTCTACCAAAATTTATTGGTAAAGATACACAAAGATCACTTTAATGCAGGGAAATCTCTCTATGTTTCTTTAATGCTAGGCTGCTAGGGGTCAGAACATGGGTTTAAATTAAATTGTGTTTCCTTCCAGATCGGATGATTGTCCATTGAAAGTATATATGTCCTAGAAACAATTATTTTAGGAGCACATGTACTTGAACACATTCATATTATTAATAAGATTAATATATATACTTGGCATTTGCAATTATTGAATTATTATTTGATTGTTTATATTATTCATTAATGTGCATCCCTTGAACTTACATTGTCATTAATAGTGTGAGATATTAATGATAGAGTGTAGTTCTTAAAATAGCCTAGACTAATGATCATTGAGAATGGGATATCAATGATATGTTATAAGTCGACATGTGGTCTGCATCACATTCTTAGAGAATGTAGTATATCTCACTTACTGCAAGCAATAGTTGCTACTGATGGACACATGGATACTCTTGGGAGTATTGGCATACCTGGCGATAAACTATTTGTTATACATGTCTGAGTATTATCGCGTGGAAGATAGAGGTCCTTAGACTTGAGGTCAATATCGCCTTGTTTACGGAGCAATGCACTTTGATCCTGTCCTAAGCTCAAATGCCTTATAGGTTGAGACGCGACTTGTATTGGGTGCATTACGAAGTAGATTGAAGGTGGTAGTTGAGCCAAGAATAGAATTCATTCCTCGATTGGAATTTCGAGAGAACACTCAACTTCTCAGAGATGTTAGGTCGACCAAGTCATTGGCAACGCAAGAGACATATTTAGGATATGGTCTAGTTGTCGACTAATATAGATGAGATAAAGTGATCGCCATTTGGATAGACACTTGGCAAATCTTATGCTTGATCGAGTGTGTCGCGAATGAAAGAAATTTATCATCTCACATAGAGGTTTGTTTACTTGAGTCTTGTAAACGTACTTCACATATTGGGTCCGCCCGTGGCCGTCTGGGAGTTCCGTGTGAACCTTGATTTGATCAAGTCTTGGGTGTGTGAAGGTCACACTAAGTCGATTGTCTTTTCGGTGTAAGGGTATATTGAGAGAATGTAAAATATCGGATTTTGAATCAAGATATTTTATTTTATAATAAATTATGGGATAATTTTCATTTGATGAAAATTAATTAATTAAGTTAAAATTAAGTCTTGGATTTAATTAGAATCAAACGTCTGTAAAATAAATAAAGGAATCAAGATAACAGTGGGCCCAGCCGATCGCCCATCGCATTTGGATTGGGTCGCTTGAAGCTCGATCCAAATCTGATTAGGTTTAGGGTTTCCTCACTATATATTTGGCACTTAACCCATAATTTCAGAAGAACTCATTTTTCCACTTTCTGAACTTAGAGTTCAGGAAATAAATCCTCTCAAACCTCTGCCAAGATTTCCTAGCTTTCTTGGGCAAAAGAATATACTGAAGCAAGGCTTGCACCCGGATTGACAATCGCGTGCGCACCTTTTAGTAAAGACTGTAAGTTTCTTTTTTATGTCTTTGCAGATTTGAATTATCGCATAATCATACCAGAAACGTTTGTTGGAGCAAGTAAGTTTACTCAAAATTTTAAACTTTCGCTGTGCCTTACTTGTATGTTTTTCACCCAACAAATCCCTACATCCATAAACAAGAGTCCAATCATATCTAATATGGCTATTGGGGCCTACATGATATGTGTGGTGGACGTGTATCTAGTGAGACGATGAGTGATGATACATGTACGAGGTTTTCTTTTAAATTTCAGAAATTGGGAAAAAACGGTAAGTATGCATGGGTTGTTGGTGAAACCTTAATATTTTTTTTTATTTTTATATAACCATTCAAATTTTCTATATCTACACAGCTAACTGGAGTACGCCTAGACGAACGAGGAGTATGAGAAAAGAGTTTCGAAGGTCAAATCGGGTTGGCTGGTAAAGCTTGTGTTCCCCTGTGCCTTATCAATAATTAATAAGGAAGACCGGGCGACTCGATTAATTCAAACTCGTGCCGGTTAAGGCCTACTAAAAAGGAAGCATCCCTAACAAGGTCAGTTAACATCTAATCTTGCATTGTGATAGCAACTTTATGACTATGAGTTAATTCATTAATTTGCAATTCAAATTATAGAAATGACTCAATAAGTTTAAGAAAAGGGCTAGAGTTATCCTATAAATATACATTTGTGCATATTAAATCTTGAAATAATTGTCCGTTAATTTTAACTATCGTTGTCAATAAGAGACCAGATATGTTTAATTATGATATATTTAAAGAATCGAATGGTGCAAACCTGCAAATGACTAGCAATATGTCGATGAGTTAAGTTGGGAACGTTCATCAGCTTTAATAGTGCCTTTGGTTGAGCCTCTGGATATATAAAAGAACCAAACAAACAAACAAATTGTTTAAAGTTTTAAAAAATGGAAAACATTAATAATGAAGTTGAGACTTACTCGTTTCACTGCCTAAAGCATTAACAGCTTTAAGGAATTTAATATGAAGTTGAGGGGTCCAAATTAAACGTTGTTTTTGCTCCAAGTTAATGTGAACCTCTTCTTCTTTGTATTCTCCTGCATGCGAGCCGTGTTACCGCACAGGGCCCTCAAAAAACGAAAAAATTTAGGGGCCCTTTTTTCATTTTTTATTAAGTAGTATTAGCCAGAATTTATAATTCGCAGGTCTTAGCCAAATCAAAGTAGGAGTTGATTAACTTGAAGTTGTATTGGGTTGTTATTTTTTCTTATTAAAGTAACAGAATTTAACCGTACTAAAATTTATTTTTATCATAGGTAAAAGTTCAAATCCGAAGCCCTAGATCAGTTGGTCTTGAAGGCGAGATATCATCGATGGGTGGTGTGGGAGCAGTCACAAGTTCAAACCCCAGTAACGCTCGACCGCCTTCGCCTCTTGGGGAGCTCACACACACTGGCCAAATGTGATTTAAGCGGGTGACGTGGTTTGCGGTATTGCGTCGGTCGGGAGTTACCTGTCGCATTTCAAAAGAATGATCGCCTTCAATAAAAAAAAAAAAGTTCAACTACTTTAATGTGATAAAAAGTAATTATGTGACTTTACAACAAATTTAGTTGAGGATGTTCATTTAATGGTGGGCAAAAGTCAACTTATAAAATAGATTTGCAGTATTAACATTAACTACTTTTTACCAATGAGAGATTCTTCTTCTTGACATGTAAGCTTCACTTTTTGAAGTTTTGCTTTGTTTTTTTCACGAAAAATATGCTGCCAAACATTGATGAGATCCTTCATCCTTAATGGTTTTTTCCAAAAAAAACATGCTCCTTCCTCTAAGGCTCTCTTGGCCATCTCCATGTTTGATTTATGAGACATCACTACAACAAAAATATAAAAAATATAATTTGTTTGCATAAGATTTCCTAATATGATGCATGTAAAAAAAAATTGCTCGATTAACTGCTTAAATTACATTTAACCTATATATGTGTATAATCAATGTGGAATCTATATATACTGATTAGAAAAAATAAACTGTGAATATCATCGACTATTTGAGTAAAGAACTTCTACTCCTCGGTCTCAAACAAGTTCTGCTTAAGGATGCATAAACTTACAAATAATTGGGATATCTCTTTCATGCAAAATGTGCTTGAGAAATGTGAATCCATCCATTTTTGGCATGTCGACTTCAGCAATGACAAGGTCATAATGGTTCTCCCTTTCTCGAATCATTGACAATGCAATATTTCCTAATTCAATCGTCGTCACTGTACAGCGTGAATAACAACATATACGCCTTAATCTTAACCAATTGTTGTAGTCACTATATATAGATAGAGAAAAGTTTTAATTTGTCCGTAAACTTAAAAGTAATTGAGTATGTGTTAATCATTTACTAATTATGTTATGTCGTCAGACTCCTCCATCCTCAAGCGCTAGTAATATTCACATATATACCCGATGAATATGCTAGATCAATAATTTCATGACATGAAATATTTTTTTTAGACAAATTTATATCACTTAACAATGAATAGATCGTTAAATTAGAAATTGGAGAGAACTTTAAGTAAATAAAAACTTTTATATGTAACTGTAAAGAATGGATCTTGAGTCTAACTCATCCAAAAAGCTAGCTTGTAGGATGAGGATTGTCCAAGTCCATATAAGGAGTACATGTTCTCATTTCATATCCGATGTGGGACTTTTAACACTCCCCGCACGTCCAGACCTTGTTAACTGGAGCGTGGATAATATAATTTGGAGGCCCAATATCGGTGAACAAATAATTGGAATTGATCTGGCTCTGATATCATGTAAAGAATGAATCTTGTGTCTAACTCAATCCCAAAAGTTAACTTGTAGGATGATGATTGTTCAAATCCATATAAAGAGTTTATGTTCTCATTTCATATCTGATGTGGACTCTTAACAGTAACCTAAGAGACAGTGACAAAATGTTTATAAAATAAAAGCAACAAGAATCACACGAGATACCGTATAAAATAAAGAAAAGTTATAGCTAGTGAAGAGTACTAAAACTCTAGAAAAATAAATTAATTGTAATTAAGAATTAAAGAAAAAAATACCTTTATAAGAGTGTTCTTCGAGTATGGCTGCTGTATACATTAGTGAACTAGTGTCAGGATCAACCACGAAAATTCGAAGCCCTCGAGCAGCACTTGGAATGACTATATACTCCAAATATTTAACATCCATTATATTACTACACAAAAAAGGGCACAATTTCAGAATTTAGCTATCATGTTCATGGAGAAAAATTACATATTATTTTAATAGTGTGGTATATATATATTGGTGAAATACCCTTCTACAAAATAATATGACATTATTAAAAGTGTTAACAAAGAAAAAATTGAAAGAGAACGTTGTGAAACAATCACTTGTGATGGACAATATGCTAAATTGATCAACATAGTTTATATAGACATCATTCTTTATGTGTTGACATCCTGTTATTGCTACAGATAAAGACTCCATAATGTATAAAAAAGGAGAAGACAAATCCTCCATATGTTTGATAGCTAACTGTCTAGTTCTAACTATAATTTCTTCATGTAGATATAAATAAATGATAAAATGAGGAAAAGAGAGTTTAAGTGCATGTTTGGTTCCGGGTTCCCAGAATTGATTCTGGGTACCCACTTTCTCGAAATAGAAAAATTGGGATGTTTGGTTCCGCGTTTCAGAATCAATTCTGCTCTTCATAATTGATTATGACAGAAGCTACAAATCTTCATAATTGATTTGTAGCTTCTGCCAGAATTAATTTTGTCATTTATTTCAATTTGAATTTACATTTTCCTTTATTACCTCCCTCTTTAATTTTCATCAGCAACTTTATCCACCTTCATTACCCTCTTTTTAAATATCTGCAAATCATTACTAAAAAAGTTCAAATATACAACTTTCATTACCCTCTTTAAATATCTAGAAATAATTACTAAAAAATTAAATATCCACCTTCATTGCAAGTTTTGTTATTTTTGAAGCTTGTGCAATTGTTGAAGGGATAAAATGAACGATTGAAATTTACATACTTTATATTCTAATATTTAAGTACTATATTGCACTTTAAATTCTATTATTTGTTTGTAATTTTTATTTACATACTTTAAATTCTAATATTTAAGTATTATATATTGCACTTTATTAAAAGAGTAAAATTAGAACGACATTTCGTTAAGGATATTGTATAGTTTAAAAGAGTAAAATTAAGTATTAAGTATTATTTAATTCTAAAAATTAAGTATTAAGTAAAATTCTAATATTTAAGTATTATATATTGCACTTTATTAAAAGAGTAAAATTAGAACGCACTGTATATGTCTCACACGTGTAGTAAAGCAATCATTGTATATTTTTATATTTAAATATAATATTTTTTAATATATAATGCATAACTTCAAAATAATGGTATTTGATTTGGACAATATCTTGATTCAACTTTGTATAACCATTTAAAAATATATATTGTCTGTTCGAATTTAATAAACGAGATATCATGTTACTTCAGTTAATTAAAATATAGAAGGAAAATATTTAATTAAAAAAAATAAATGTAAATCTTCTTAATTCTCTTATCTATTTAACTATGTCTTTTTTGGTAATTCTACTTTCAAAAGCAATTTTGATTCAAATATCATAAATTGATAACAATCACTTTTATATTGTTGCATTCAAACATAAATCAATTCTATCAAAATCAATTCTGTCCACCGCAAAACCAAACAGACGCTTGTTTTAACAATTGATTCTGTTTGTAGTTTATCTGTTTATGATCCTAGTGAGAGACTCTGCCTTCTCGCTGAGAAGTGGGAAGCAGCTAGAACAACTTACACCTCAGCATGTGGTAGGACAGAGAGTTGAGCAGAGAGTAGAGGCAGAGAAGGGAGGGTTACTGAGGATCGCCCTATTTTAGAGAAGGCTCCAACAGTTCCAGTAAGGGAATACATAGAGAAGATTCCTTACCCTCAGAGGTTGCAAAGGAAAGCATTTGATAAGCAATTCTCCAAGTTTTTGGAGGTATTTAGAAAACTGCACATTAACATCCCTTTCATTGAGGCGTTGGAGCAAATGTCTACTTATTTCAAATTTATGAAGGAAATTCTTGGGAAGAAGAAGAAACTAGCTGAGTATGAGACAGTGGCATTGACAGAGGAATGCAGTGTCATCTTGCAGAAAAAACTGCCCCCCAAGCTTACGGATCCAGGGAGCTTCACATTGCCTTGCACAATTGGTAGGGTGACATGTAACACGACCCTGTGTGATTTGGGGGCCAGCATAAATCTCATGTCCTTGTCCGTTTTCAAGAGGTTGGGTTTGGATGAAGCCAAACCAACCACTGTGAACTTGCAGTTGGCGGATAGGACATTGGAGCATCCCAGGGGAATAATTGAAGACGTATTAGTTAAGGTGGGAAAATTCTTTTTTCCTGCAGACTTCATTGATATTGAGGAAGATGATGAAATCTCTATCATCTTGGGAAGACCATTCTTGACAACTGGAGAGCCTTGATTGATGTGGAAAAGGGCGAGCTGACACTCAGAGTTGAGGATGAAGAGATGGTGTTCAAGGTGTTTAAACACATCGTTGAACCCCCAGTCATAAGCAAGTATTTTGCAGTCAGCACCGTTAGCACATCAGTTGAGCCAACACAGGCCAAAGCAAAGGAAATCAGTCTGCCAGTACAGGTGAGCAAAGCTAAACCATCTGTTGATAAAAAGGAGAAAAAGAAAAACAGAAGGCGAAAGAGAAAAATGATTATGAAATGGATAGGCTGTGGGGTTAAGTTACCCCATGCCTCTTGATAAGGAAACTGCGTCCGGATAAAAGACGTTAAAGACAACGCTACTTGGGAGGCAACCCAAGATTTTTTGAATTCTATGCAATTTAGTTTTAGTTAGAACAGTCTCACGGAAGGTATTGTTTACATGTTGTGATGACAGGTACATGACTAAAAAGTGGAGGATGAAAAACGTGAGAGAGGAGGAAATCGGCTCGGCGCCACGGCGCCCAGCAGAGGGCCATGGCGTCGAGAATGCAGAAAGGCGCAGGAAGTTGGGCGCTACGGCGACCGAGCCGCAGCCGAAAGTCCGTAAGCGTCTCAGCCAGCCACGCTTAAATCGAGTGCCACGGAAGTTCGTGGCGCAGATGTTTGGGCGCCACGGCGCCGATCTCAGGGCCGTGGCGCCGCGACGGAAAAACTGAAATTAAAAGAGCCCTAATTCGACTTCCCCTCTCCAAATCAAAAACTCAAAACCCTTCCTCTCTCCAAAACCCACGAAATCAGCCTCTATTACTCAAAAATCTTCCACAAACTAAACTCAATCACAACCAAAGTACTTCAATTCCTTGCACCCTTAACCATCTCAAACAACAACCCGCATTCCATTGCCTCAGTTCATCACTAGGAATAAGAAAATTTTGAAGAACACCGTCTAAGGTAACTTTCATCACTTTTCTTGAAATTTTCAAAGCAATTAGGGGAGGTAATTCATAGGTTTGGGGATGTGCTTTATTGGTGGATATTGTGGGGTGTGTTGAAGTTTGGTGTGGAAATTTCAAGGTAAGATTGTACGTAGTGATGTAGGGTGTTGTACCTATGATTTGAGTGAGGTTTGGGGGTTGAATGGTGTTGTATTTTGCTGATTACGCTGTATGTTGATTGGTGTGATTGGAAGTTGTTGGGTAATCTCACTGAAACAGAGAAAACGCTGCTAAAAATTTTCCAAAATGTCTGCCAGAAAAAAAAGAGTTTCCACATCCGCCTCCGTTCCACAATATGACACTACTAGATTTGTTAGTCAAAAAGCAGAAGACAGATATTACAAACTTAGTACTAGACCCTTGATACCTGAGCGAGGTATGGAGTACCAAAGGGAGTCATTTGAGGATGGAGATGTCTATGAGCCTATTCGGACAATGATAGAGGCCATTGGGTGGAAGAGATTTGTTAATCCGGAGAGAATAGTACCACAGAACACTGTAATGGTAAAAGAATTCTATGCTAACTTTCCAGAACGGTTAAATGGTAGATGTTTTGTGAGAGGACAGTATGTGCCTGTGACGGCTGAGGTGGTGAATGAGATATTAAGAACAGTCGATGTTAAAGAAAGAGGCGATGATCGAAGCTATTTCAGAACTTGGTCTAGAGATTCCAACATAATCGATTGGGACATCGTCGCAAGCACATTATGCTACCCTGGGGCTGAGTATGATATTGCATGAAATTGATCAAGAGGACTGAGCAGATGTCAGTTCAACAAAACAGCCAAGGGTTGGTTATATTTTGTCAGTGCCCGCCTGATTCCATCGACGCACTTCACCAGAGTGCCAGCGGATAGAATAAAAATGATATATGAAATTATGGAAGGAAAGACGATTGATGTTGGGAAAGAGATATTGCAGAACATTGGAGAAACCAGTAGGTTGGTCACTACATGTGGGTTGGGACACGGATCACTTATTTGTAGTTTATGTTCTAGACATGGAGTCCCAACCCTAGCTACTGGTACATATGAGAAGGGCCAACCTCCTGTGACATTTGGGATAGTGCATGCCTTCCCAGAACCAGTTCCTCCAAAGAAGAAGAAGGATACCAAGATCAAAGACCAGCAGCAGAGGTCACATGATGAAGATGAGCCTGAGACAAAGGCTCAGCATGAGGCAGGTAGCAATCGCTAGCAGCCCCTGGAATTGGAACCTCCGGTGCCTATGATGGAGCAGTTACTCATGAACCAGCGGAGAATGATGCAGAGTTTTGACACGGTGATACAAGGTCAACAGGACCTGAGGCAAGAACATCAAAAAATAAGACAGGAGCAACAATTGTTGAACCAAAGATTTGATGAGATGAGTTCCTTGTTTAACCAGCGGTCCATGCATTATCCGCCGCCACCGCTACCATTTTAAACCAAGTCTGTAAGTTGTCCCGTCTTTTTTTTATTTTTGAGTCTTGCACACATTAGGGACTGTGTGATTTAAGTTTGAGTGGTGTCTTATATTTTGTTTTATTGTTTTGAGTTTTTGTGATTTGTTTTGTGTGTTTTTGAGTATTTTTGAGTCATAATTTTTTTTAAGATCATGCATGTTGTAGTTACTTGAAATGCCTAGTGGAGTAAAGTGGAATAATGTAATGGAATTAGAAGCGATCATCTGAACACTTAGGTTAGATATGCCAAGAATTCATGAAATCAAACTATTTGGGGTATCTTGCTTGATTTATGCATTGTTAGTGATTAAACCTATTTGTCTGCTTGCTTGTTATTTGAGGCGAAATAGTTAGGATATGCATGTTAGGGAGATGATTCAGGCATTTCTTTGTTAGCTCTTTCTTACCATTCATTGCATATCCCTGACATTAAAATTGTATCTCTAGTCAGCCCCTTTGAGCCTAAAATAAGATCTTTTCTTTGACATCCATAATTCCATACTTGTGTCATAAGTGAAGAAATTGATGTGTTTGGAATATAAAGTGTTGAAAAGAGACAAAAAGAAAGTGAACAATCTTGATGCACCCCAATGAAAAGTAATCATAAAGAGGCAAAAGCCTAAGTTTGGGGGTGTCTACTATTCATCAGACACCTTATTCTCTCAAAACAAAAAGAGGAAAGATAGATACGAGGTTAAAAAGAAAATCAAAAGAAAAGGGAATAATCGAAAGCAAAAGAGCTTATGGTACATAAGATTGAGCCTAACAACCTATTTTTACCTACACATGTCTATGCCTACATTACAACCCTGAAAAGCCCTGATGATCTCTAATGTGTGTATCCATGATTAATGGAGAATAGCAACTAAACAGGCCATAGGATTTTGAAATTAACATGCATAGTTAGGTATTCTTACTTCCATTGAGCATGATTAAATTGAATTTGCGAAATATCTGACTTGATGTGTTTAGAATGCTAAAATCCATGCTATATGTTCCTGCATATTATTCTACTAACCTTCATGCTTTTCTAAGTAACAATGATGCAGTAAAATGATCAATGTCTTTGAGTCATTTTATTTTCTTTTCTTTCGTGTCTTTGTTTCTATTTTTTTTATCTTTATTCGAGGGCGAGCAAAGGTTAAGTTTGGGGTGTTTGATCGGTATATTTTATATACACCTTTTGAGTCATTTTTAGTCATTCTTTTGCCTATTTTTGTACAAATATGTGTCGTGTTAGGATAAATTTTCTTTCTTTTGAGTCATAATGGTTTAAAGTGGTACATTGGTGAGAAGGAGCGAAAAAAGAGCAGAAACAGAGGTTCCAGAGCTCAAAAAGCTAAAAAGTTGGCAACCCGAGAATGGCGCGGCCATGGCGCCATCCAACCAAAGAAGAGCAGAGCCACTACGCCCAAGAAGCAAAAGTCGCAGAGTTTGGCGGCTGGCACGACTGAAATTGACAAATCCGAATAGGATTGGGCCAAGGCCAAGAAGGAAAAGGTTTTGCACGTTTTTGAGGATATAAAAGGACCTTTTAGGTCAGATTTGAGGGAGTTCCACACCTTACCATTCATCACAACTTGAGATCAAGATTGGAGACTTATTTTTGAGTAATTTCTTGTTCTTTATTTTATTTATTTCTAGTATATGTTGGATATTATTTTAGTTCTTGACATGTCTATGGCTAGGAACTAACTTAATTTAGGGTTTTTCATGTCGAATCGCTTGAACCTCGTTCTTCTGAATTAATGCATGTTTTGGTTTCTTCTTATTTTTGTTGAGATTTATTCAATAATTGTTTTGATTGCTTGGTAATTAATTGATCACTAATTATCATAACTTATATGATTTCTAATCGAAATTTGAAAGGGGAGATTGTGAATATGCTATAGTTGAATAAACATAGGTTTAAATCGTGGACGAAAGTACTCCGATACTTGTGTAGCTTGATAGGTTATTGTTCTTAATCCTCTTTTGTAGTCAATTTTGTCATCGAAAGATAGAAGGGTTCTACATTGGGGTTGAATGTTTATATTACCTTAACAGGAGTATAAAACGGCTTAGTTAACCTGCTATCTCAAAATAGAAGAAGAACCTTAATTATTTGCATTAACGAGTAAAGCGAGCGGATAGTTGAGGAGATTTGGAAGCCCTATTTCCACCATATCTGAAGTAAAGTAAAGTAATTTAGTTAGCATCTATAATCATAGCTATAAATAAATCATCAAATTATCGGTTACCAAATAGATACTACATAATAGAGGTTGGTAATTGAACATTAATCTCTGAGGACGATAACTCGGTCTTCTAGACTATATTGCTTGTCACGATACGTGCACTTGCGTTTAGCGTGTGTATAAGTCGCGCATCAATGAGCAAATAGTCAAGCTGCTGAGTCAGAACATGGAACAAAATGGATCTGGTAAGTCACAACAAGAAGCACATGCTACACACGCTGCAGCCAATTCAACAGGTATAAATGGTCACAAGGTAGTGGATGTAACTAACATACTTAAAATGAATTATTGACATTGGTGCCACAAATCATATGATTTCAGATTTACAAATGGTAGATAAAACAATTAGAATATAGAACACATCTGACCATAAGCAATTACATCTACCTAATGGAGAAAGGGTTAAAGTAACACATACAGGCTCAAGCACTATTTCTAACAAAAGTTGTCTTAAGAATGTGTTTTCTTTACCACAATTTAAGTTTAATTTGATGTTTGTATCTCAACTAACCAGAGAACTACATTGTGTTGCAACCTTCTACCCTGACTTTTGTGTATTTCAGGATTTTTACGGTGGGAGGCTGAAGAAGATTGGTAGGCTACAAGATGGACTATACATATTAGGGGATCAGGAGTCAAGAGAAACTTTAAAAGAAGAACTGCAGTTAGGATTACATGTAAAACAGTCTATAGATATTGTTAGTATGACAAAAGATGAAATAGAATTGTGGCATAAAAAGTTTGGGCATACTTCTAGTAATGTACTAAGTAAGTTGATTAGAGCTAAACTTGGGGACATATCCAGTACTGTGAAAAACTACAATGTATGTCCTTGTGCTAAACAATGTAGATTACCTTTTCATATCAGTAATAACACTAGTATGTCTATCTTTGATCTTGTACACATGGATGCTTGGGGGGACCTTATAAAGTACCAACTTATAATGGAAAGAAATATTTTCTTACAATAGTAGATGACTGCACAAAAATGACATGGATATATTTGCTAAAACTAAAGTCAAATGTTTGTGTGGTTATGCAACAATTTCTCAGTTTTGTACAAGACTCAATTCAATAAAACAATGAAAATTATTAGGACTGACAATGGAACTGAGTTTGTAAATGAAATATGTACAAAACTATTTCTCACCTTAGGTATTATACATCAAAGGTCATGTGCTTACACACCACAACAAAACGGGGTAGCAAAAAGAAAATATAGACATATACTAGATATAACTAGAGCTATTAGACTCCAGGCCAATATACCATTAACATTCTGGGGGGTGTATGTACAGGATGATGTGTATCTAATTAATAGATTACCTTCTGCAGTAAATAGTACAACTCCTTATGAGAAACTCTACAAGAAGAAACGAGCTATTAGTCATCTCAAAGTGTTAGGATATCTTTGTTTTGCAAAAGGTTTGGCTACATATGATAAACTACAATCTAAAGTAAAAACTTGTGTTATGATGAGATATTAAGAAAACCAAAAGGGGTATATCCTTTATGACTTACAAAATAAAAACTTCATGGTCAACAAAGATGTTACATTCAGGGAGACAAAGTTTTCTTTCAAAAACAACACACCAGAAAAGCCAATATTTCTAGGTGACCAATATGATAGAACTGATGACACATATACAATTATGTCTATACCTATAGTTAATTACCAGGAGGGAATACTCACACTAGAAAATAACCAACCAGATAATAACCAAAATATACCATCTGCAGATATACATCAAATATCTGGTTAAGAAATTATATCACATGAAACTCCTAGTCATGCTCAACTACAACAATCCTTCTTGGTGGGAGATAGCAGATACCCCATAAAATTAATTGAGGTGCATTCAAGCTAGTTGAGAAAATAGTAAAAGAATTGAAAAAAATAACTTCTTTTCAGTCGAATCCTTCTTCTAAACGGTGTTCATTTGAAATAAATGTTTTAATTAATATAAAACTACAGGAAAGGTCATAAATCAATTCCATATTAAATTGAAAAAAAAATCAGTTCATGAGGTATTATATTCATAAATAAATTAAAGAACACGTTCAATAAAATGAGGGGGACTCTACTTTTTTTTAAGCAATCCACGGATTCTCGGCCCGAGACAATTTTATATATAAAAAGAAAAATACAGGGGGCCCCGTAGGGGAAAATACACTGCTCATCAGCAGGAATGCAAAAAGAAAGATGAAGCAACAATCAAATAAGCTATGATCATCACCGAGTTTATAACATACTCGATGATGATAGTACAAATGCGGATACAAACAAAGTTAAGATACAATGTAAGCCTAAATCTATAAACTACCTCCGGGCTTACAAAATCTTCAATCTGCAGTGTCTCATCTCTGTCGTCCTCCAGGTACTCTAAAAATCTGATCATCTAGGTCCTGGATCTGGTAGTAATGGGTGAAGGTGCCCGAAGTGAAATCTTCGGAGCAGATCTTTGTACTGGAACCAGTGAAACTGGGTCGGGCTGAGCAAGAAATGCATCTGTCATGGACCTGAGTGTCTGTGCATTCTCCTCTGCCGTCATCCTGATGTATCTGCCAGGGTCTGGCTCACTCAAATCTGCTATCAACTGATGCTCTGACTGGTGGTGAGTGTAGGGCTCTTGTGCCTGAATCTTGTACATGTTCCTATCAAGAGCCTCATCAATCATATCTAAAGTGGGGCCATAATTGTCCGCGTCTCTAACACCTGACTATTTCTGACACCATAATTGTGTTGCTCTCGCGTCCATCATGATTTTGATGAAATCTGTGCACTGCTCAGATAACTTCATTACCATTCTCAGACGAGGATCCTGAATGTCCCTGTTCCTAACTGGAGCAGCCCCATCCGAACCTATCGGAAGAGCTGGTGTAACCTCTGGAATCTCAGTCTTCTGCAGAACATAGTCAGCTGTAGAAGAAGAAGAAACCTCAGGAGTGCTTACTACTACAGTTGGCTGGTCAACCGCAGTGTTTTTATCCTCATCAAACAAGTCATCCATGTCAACAAAATTATCATAATTGTCGGTCAGGACTTCCTCGTGAATATCAACCTCGACCTCATCATCATCATCAGCAACAACAACCTCATTACCACAAATCCTCCTCACACTACCAGAAGAAGGGATACTAGTACCAAAAGTCTTGTCCAGAGAAGGTAGCTCAAGATTAATGTCTATCATCAAGGGGTCTTGTTGACGGATGCATTTTGAAGAAGTAGGGGAAGATGGTACAGATGAAAAGATAAGGCGTTTAGCTTTGGCTTTTCCAATATCCAGTGGGAATAATGGATGAGTAAGGGTAAATGAATGGGTGTGAAAAACGGGAGGGGTGTAGGTTCGGATGTAGGGGTAGGTTCGGGGGGAGAAAAGGGTGTGTTGTCGGGTAAGGCTGGTTGTGGGGTGGTATCGGGTGGGTTTGGTACAGGAGTATATGTGGGTTGTGTGAGGTGGGTTGGGTGGTTGAAGGGTGGGTGGGGTTAGGTAAGGGGGTGGAAGTGCTAGCAATGGTGGGGATGGATTGAGCCATGAATTGAAATAAAGGAAGGGGGTTTTGTTGAGGGTTTGGATCACCTATAGGAGTAGGTGTGGGGACTGGTAATGGAGTTGGGGTGGGTGGTATTGCTGAGGATTGGGCTATAGTAGCTTGGGTGTTTTTAGTAGAAGGTTGATTTTGAGTAACTTTGGATTTTTGGAACGGGTTTTGCTTCCCCGTATTTTTGGTAGTTGGTTTTTGGATTTGGGGGCCATTTTTCTTTCTTTTTTTAACGACAACTGTTTGCCAGTCATTTGGATTTTTAGGCGCTTCTTTGACTTGATTTGAATTTTTGGGAAGATTGTTAGTTTGGTTTGGATTATCCGATGGATTTAGATTTTGTGGGTTAACTTTGGGTGGAGGAGGAACAGGATGAGTGTTTTCTTTGTCCTTCGAAGTTCTCAACGAAGGATTTAGTTTCGAACACCTATGCACATCATGTCCTTGAAGGGAACAATTAGTGTAATACTTTGGGAGAAAGTCAAATTGAATCTTATAAGAATTCGTTTGAATTCCTCCCTCAGTAGCAATTTGTATTTGGATGTTTTTGGGATGTTGACGCAACAAGTCTAATTCGACCTTTACCTTAGCACAACTAGGGCGGGTCTTATTTTTGGTTGTTGCATCAACACAAATGGGTCTACCCACAGCAGAAGCAAAGGATAAAAAAGTAGACTCCTCAAAATAAAAGGGTGGAAGGTTAGGGAATGAAACCCAAGCCCAAGCGATACTTGTTTCTTTTGTAGGATCAAGGAAACATCATATTTCATGGTGCGCAACGGGTATGATTCCCTTTTGTCTTTGATATTAATGCTAGAGGTGATGGACATGATCATATCATAATCTTCTTCAATGGAACATCGAATCAGAATATAACGGCTAAACAGATAACCAATTCTAATATGGGCTTTCAATTTCATTTGTTTAGGTAATTCAGTCCTTAGAAAATCTATGTTAGGCATACCATGACTGAATTTACCTATAACAACCCATTTCAATTCTTGACGCGCAATTAACACCTCAATTTCAGATTGTTGAAATAGGAATGTAGGTTCACCATGAAGATAGTTTACCTGTTTAGACGGAAGAAGAGGTGGTAATTGACTGATTTGAGTCGAAGTGGGACCCACTGAATTTGCGAAATTTCCGGCGAATGGAGTTGATGACCGGACTGCCTGAGCATACTGTTGAGCCAAGTTGTCATTTTCTGGGTGGTTATCCGCCGCCACAGGTGGCTGTCCGACCGGCGTCGCCGCCACAGTTCACTGGAAAATTCCATTATGATCCAATTGAGGGGAATTCATTGTGTTGTTGCTGCTTGGATGAATTAATGGCGGAAAATCAGATGGTATGGACTGGACGACCTCAACGGGATGTCGCCCAGTCGAAGTTGCAGCCATGGAAACCAGCGGCTGGAGCTTCTTCAGTCAACAATGGCGGATTCCGATCTGGGTTGAATGAGGTTGGGTGCAAAATGTAGCTAAGACCAAGACAAACTCAGGTCCGCCTACACTCAAATGACAATGCGATGGAAGGTGTTGCTCATTTAACACCAACTTCAACTACTTTTACCTCTGCTGTTTGGCAAGCATGAGGACATATTGAAGCAGCATGGGAAAGCACCGAGGCTGCTGCTAGCGTTCTTTTTGTGACTTGTGGTGGTAAAGGATTGATCTTCTCACCGCTTTGCTTACTTTATCAGGAAAAGGAAAGGATCAATCTTCTCGCTTGCCTTGCGCACTCTGGGCAACCTATGCAGGAGTCTTGAGAAGCTATTATGCCCCGAATGATGCAAAAGACAACTTTCTGTATAAAGTATTTTGATGTTGTACACGTAGTAAACCCAAAATAAAATGGTTATTAGTCATCATGTAATTACGAACCCATGTCACATGTATTTTAGGTAGCATATTAGGTGAATTTTAACATGCTCGTAAGTCTGAATAGAAGAAAATGATCTTGTAAAGACTGTCTATTTTTATTTCCTTCATATTTTTCATATGTAAAAGTAAACATCGTTTGTAGAAAAGACAAAACTAAAAGCAAATTTGTAAAAAGGACAGTCCGCTGCACTAAGTTCACACTATGTGCGGGGTTCAGAAAGGACCAGACACAAGGATCTATTAAAAGCAATTTGTAAATGACTACAAAATCAATTGACATGTTCGCATCCTGGTAATTCCAAGTAGGAATATAATAAGAGAAGTCCTGGTCATTTGGTAAGTCTAGTGATCGGAGAGATTTCGATAGTTCCTTATCCAGCTATTATAACCACATTTGATGATCCCATCACCCAACCACCACCCACTCCCGTCGCCAGCAACAAAATTCCGACTGAGAAGCTCCCGTCCGAGCTAGACTTCGAATTCTTATACTTAGATTCACACCTACAGAAATACTATTTTGCGAAAAATGCATATTTATACATTACAAGTATAATCAAGAAAGGGAAATGTGGATTTCCAGATAGATATAAACCATTTCTGAGAGTTCAAATTAGTAGAAGTATTTCCACCATTAAAGCAATAAACTAAAATTTCCTCTAATTCGTGTTTGAACTGAAGCACGTAAATATGTATTTGAACGAAATACTACATTCAAAAGTGGTATATATGAGTGGCCGTATTGGATAAGTAGCCAATTATTGCTCTATACAAATTTCGTTAAATAGCAATTATTTCTTACACTTGCAATAGGATAATTGCATACATAAAGTCAATCTGTGGAATATACATAAAGTCAACCTTTTCTTGATTTTCATAAGTACCCCATTGTTGTTGTTGTACCCGAGAGTTTGATTCTCAAACCAACACTATATTCATCAAACTTCTCGAAGGAACGACTAATTACTATTTATAGAGATATTGTTACTTAAATATGCAGTCCCATAAAAAAAGCGAATAATTTAAAACTTATTTTCTAAAAGAAATTTAAAGGGAAGATCTATATGTAGCATGTCTTTCTCCAATTGGATATGTATCAACTATCAACATTGGGTCAATTGAGAAAGGCAGTCAAACTCTATGTTTTAAACAAGATGAGCGACCCATTATGTATATGGTTTAATTTCCATAGCAGAAGGAATCTTGCTTAACAAGCCATGAATAATCACAAGGATGAAGGAACTCACCATTAACAAAAGGACCAGGGTGAACTTCAGAAGTGGAGTACCTAATTTTAGATTTTTCAAAGTCGGAGTTGAGCAGTTTGCTGCCGGAGTTTGCCTTGTTTATTTAAGGGATTAGAGAGAAATGATCTGGGGGGTTGTGTATAATAACTGGGTCCGGGCGAGTCAATTAAATGAATGAGTTATTCCAAGTGATTTGTGGTTTTCCATCCAATTTGGGGGTACGAGGGTAAACTTTGTAGACGGCAGGGTACTGCTGGAAAGCTTTCCTCAAAGAACTTCAAAATTTCCAATTCTTTTTTCAACCAAACACTATTATAGATTAGTTCTCATTTTTAGCAGAAACTAAAAAACACTTGTGGAGTAGCTTTTTACTTTACAAAAACTGAAATTTTTGCAAGTGTTTGGTTGAGAAAATCTTTCAAAAAATTATCCTCTCACACTGCTTAAGCAAATGCCCGACTTCCAGGGGAAAAGAATCCTTAGTGTCCTGAGGGTAACTATTTCAATCTAAGAGCACCATGTCAAATACTAGAAAAAAGGCATTAT
Source organism: Przewalskia tangutica (assembly GCA_029844215.1). NCBI lineage: Eukaryota > Viridiplantae > Streptophyta > Magnoliopsida > Solanales > Solanaceae > Przewalskia > Przewalskia tangutica. The sequence continues at coordinate 115,497,449 of CM056728.1, forward strand.
TAAAGGCGCCAGCAGTAAAATCAACAAGATAAACGAGACGGATGTCAAGTATATGAGATTCAGTAGTGGCCAGTCAGCATCTCCAAGGATCAAAGATACAGAAGTTGCAGTCAGGTCAGCTATCAATAGAAACATACAAACCAAAGAAATAACAATCCAAGGACTGTTGATTGTCACCAGCTCCAAAACAAGAGCAATTCATTGCACACGTTCCACACAGTAAACACAAAAAGATATCGAAACCATATCAGTTGTCTAGACTAGAGGAAGACAACTTCAACATAAAACTTGATAACAAACCACCATCATATTTCTCTCTTGTCCCGACAGACTATTAACATTTCTCTTGATCAAAGCAAGAACGTGTCTGTTGTTGTACTAGAGGAATTTATTCAACTGGTGCGGCTTTTAAAGACATCCAGATCCATCTCAGTTGGGTCAGTTGCCTGCAGCTCCACCTGAATCCCATCCAATTCCCTCTTAAATCTATCCTTGGAACTGGCATAGATCATTTTGCTTCTAACCTTTGCTGTATCAGGAGACCTACACAAAGCATCATAAATATACACAAATATGAAAAGTTAGAGAGCACATTCACGAACATGCAATAAAATGAAATGCTGATTATTTACTTTTTGAAATGGTAAATATTATATTTAAGAACAAAGGCAATACCACGCAATGAAGAAAATCCTGCTCTTCTGGCAACTCTCCGCCGTCACAAAGTCAAAGTCATACACTGCATATCGACACTCATCTGCAGGCATACAAGCAGCAAAGTCCTCATAACTCTGAGCAGGTTCACCAAGCTTTTCCACAATGACCTGCTTTTGCTTCTCCTCAATTTTGTATACTATGAAGCGATAAGTCCTCTTGGATTTCAACTCCAGAAATTTCAGCTTGCAATCGTCATGCACAGCCATGCCTGATGCCGCATTAGCCTATTCAAATTTCCGAGGTGAATACATAAAAAATATAATCATTGCAGTACAAAAACCAGAGGGAAACAATATTTCCACAGCCACTTAAAGAAAACATACAACCTAGTGCATGTAAAACTTGTGTCCCACCTTCTATTCATAAAAATAATCACCTTTTGCATTCACCGTGCTACTTGGCATTACAACATATAACCTAAAGAATATCCACGTGTTTCCTACCTTCTACTCATGAAAGTAATGGACTCTTGGTATTTACATGCCACTTAGCATACCACACATAAAAAAGGTAATGCAGGTCCACGTGTTTCCCACCTTCTATTCATGAAAATAATCAACTTTTGTATTTGCGATAAATATTTTAGATTACAAAAATATTACACTACAAGTCAAACTCACATCCAGTTAACGTAGTCCACAAAGACTTGATTTTCAAAAAAACGAGTAAGGGCAATTATCTAAAACTAGTATCAAAATGTGATGATGTCTGTAATGTATATTCTTGCTTGGTTTTTGGTGCTTATCTGCTCACGACACTCTCTGTGATAGCAAACATGTTAGAGCCTGATGCTATGTTGGACTTTATCTGCGCATTACTCTTTATGATGAAAATACTTTTTTAATGTAGTTTCTCCAGCTTCAGCTGGCATACATCAATAAACCTTAATTTATCAGAAAATGTCATGAATGCCTGTATGGAAACTGAATTCAGTTGAGCCTGATGAATTGGGGAAATCACCTGATTAATATAAACCATCATTTCTTCAAAAAAGCCATGGTGTAGATTTAGTCTAGATATACTCAACGGAGAAGAGTGGTACAGTAAACACGAGAGACCCCTAAGCTCCCAAGTGAAGCATACTTTATCTCAGAGGCAACATAATTTTGATTACTAGTTCCATAAATTCAATGTTACACCTCCACTAGATGCAAAAACAAAGGTATAGTTGCTGATCAACTATGGAATGACGGTAAAACGCAAATACACCGAAAGTCATCACAACACAAAACCAGCCAAGTGAATCTCAAACCAAAGAACGGTTCTATTTCAGCTTATACTAATAAGCATCCACTTCAAAAAGATATATATCTCAGGAGACATTTTCCTGATCTTACATTCCTATAATTATAAGCAACTTTAGCTCTTTGGCATCGGCACCAGCCAGAACATTCTCCACTCAATTACTACGCAACGCTTGTAAAAGCCATAATTTTCCAGCTACAATCAGCTTGCATCTGAATTTAAATTATCCAAATTCCATTATGTAGCGACCTCATGACTAATTGATGAGATGCAAAAACTACTAGAAGTTCTAGAACAGTATAGTAAATGCAGGTAATTGAACAATCTCTACAGTAAACCTATAGATAAGACGTTGAAGTGAATCACGCCTATATCCAAACAACTCTGCATTTTTATGTTTCTTGGAGAAAGCAACTCCTAAACAACCAAAAACAATCATGGATCGAACTTTAAAGAGGTTCAATTCAGTTACGATGACGAGATAATCCAAATTACATATATACACAACTAAAATTTTGAGTAGCTAAAGTAAATGCAGGTAACTGAACAATCTCTAAATGGATAAAACCTTACACATCAGCAATCCAAAAAGTCTGAATCTTAAGATGTTCCTTTATTAACAACAATTCCTCAATGCCGGAAAATCACAGATCGAAATAGTAAAAAAAAGTCCAATTCAGACGTAACGAATAGATCAAGGTAAAAAATGCAGCAACCATCAGATCCATTGACTAAGAGCAGAACCTAAGGTTTCCCCGAAGCAGATAGATTATCAAAAATTAAAATCAGTTCAATAATATAGATAAAGCAAAACAACAAAAAACATTACAAAAATGCAGAATAAAATAGCTTCGTAGAAGTTTAAGGAGGACTTGCCATGGCGAATCTGAGAGAGATTGTAGAGAGAAAATTTACAACTGTGCAGATATTTTGTGATGTAGAGAGAGAGAGCGTTGAGACCGGAAAAGACTGGGACGGATGAACTAATATTTCTTTTCAACTATACTCTATTTAAAGGCGCTCAATTCTCAGCAAATATTTAGTGCCAGTTTGGTTTGCTTATGGAAGTTCATAATCTTATGGAAATTTTAGAGGTGTTTGGTTGAAAAAGAGTAAAATTTATGAGTGTCATAAGTACTTATTTCATAAGTCCAAAATTTGATTTTGGGCTTATGAGAGTAGAGTTTCTTTTAACATACAACTTTTTTATATAAAAATACTTCTTTTATTGGCAATCAAACACCTAACAACTTTTTGATAAAAGTTCTACTCCTATAAGCTCTACTCCTATAAGGTCTTTTTAATAAGATATCAAACGAGTCCTTAATAGTCCTGAGTGAGGTAGTTCTGAGCCTGTGAAATAAAAATTCACGTGAAAGGTTATGGCATGTCCGCTCCATGGTCCGTTTGGGTGTTCCTGGTATTTCTAACAAGTTATGAGAACTAGGGGTTGAATGAGGTAGTTCTGAGCCTGATGCTCCAAGAGCGTTATCCGAGATAGAAGACACGTTTTCTTGAGAAGGATGGGCTTCGGTTCCCGGGAGAGCTTCATCATCTTCGGCTTCCCTAGACGAAGCATTATCTTATTCCATTGGGAAGGATCCATCAGGACTATCAGCAGAGGCCAATTCTAATTGTCGAGCCTTAATAATCTCTCTGTCAATATCTGTCACGACCCGAACCCGGGCCCGTGACTGGTGCCTTACCCCGGGCACCCTAGTGATACAACATCAGAGTAATCAGCGGAACATAAGACGATAACATGAAATAACAAGAAGTATGAAACAATAGTCTGAGAAAACTTGCCTTACGGCATATATAAATAAATCAATTTAAAACCAACGATTCGTCCCATTACAACTCGCCTACAACAAGATTACGGCACTTAAGAATGATACGACAACAATGGCGGGACAGGCCGCCATACCCCGAATGTAAATACCTACAACGGCGGGACTATACCACCGATAAGCCTCCGAGAAACGGAGCTTCCCATACGCCGAATCGTGACCCAAGGCGAGGATCAACACGGTGTACCTCAACTGCGGCATTTAACGCAGCCTCGGAAGGTCGATACAACAGTACCAAGTATGTGAAATCAAAATATCAGTAAATGAAATCATAATAGTCTATAAAGCGGGAGACATGTATGATAACCAAACTACGATTCACAATAAATAGCAAATCAGTCAAGTCGTGACTCACGCCTCAAAGTCATCACTCAAATGTAACTATGGGTCTCACGCCCATAACATCAATCATGCCTGGAATACCTTCCTCACCGCGCAATTTATGATATAAAAGCACCAAGCAATACACATGAACACCGAGTCCCACTGTGTCCTAATAAAACAAGACAGGTAAATACGAAGGCATAACCGACTACTAACACCTGCAAGACTAACATGGTCAAAATCAGATATCATGATATCTGTCTGCATCACATGATCAAAGCCGGTCACTCGCGCGCAGATCAAATGCGCGTCTAGCCCAGAACTCTCCGTAGCTCGCGTAGGTCAACCTCATAGCCCGCATGAGGTATTCTCGCGTCGAGGTAGCTACTCCCCAAAGATCGCCCCGACTCGCATCCGCACGCCACAAAGACCGCGTGACCACGCGGCCGCAACTAACCGGAACTCCGTAGTTCCGCATGGATCCCCGACCCGCATGAGGTATTCTCGAATCATGGTCCTGCATCACCGAAGTCTACCCCGTGACGGCGGCAACCTCCGAGACAAGTCAAGGTGAGTGGTACAATACCAACATAACTGGTGAGAGTCAAACAACTTAAGCGCGATCGAGGAAAACCCCTTTACACAAAACATCACAAGATACTAACACACGTAGCATCCTAGCATGTTTACTTATCAAATCAACAAGAAAGTATTACAAGGCTATCACAAACCAACACAATCATGTTATACACACAAGGTACATTCTAATATATGATTAACAAGATCGGGTATCTATTCCCAAAGTACTTCATACATTATCTTTTAAAAGATACGTTACGTTTACAAAAGTCACACAATACGTAGTATATGAAAATAGAGTGATTATCTTTTGAAGTAAATCAAAACACTTACCTTTGTAAAATCAAGTAACAACATTATTTTCCAAACGTCCAAGTTTGCCTAATTTCAAATGTTCACGGTTCTTATTTTAGAAAGGTTTCAGTAGTTCATAGTCTTATTCATTTAAGAATATAATTCTCTTTTAAACCATCCGAGAAAACGTAAGCCTTATATGTGAGTAGGATATTCTTGTTTATAACAATCTTATTACAAAATATGATCTAGAAATATCATTTTGTCTCATCTTAGCTTCATGCATGGAAGTTTCTCTGGTTTTAATAATACTTAATCACAAAATATTTCCTTTTATTAACGCTGCAGATGGTTTGTCGATACACATTCTCGATTTCCAAATCAAGAAACATTCTTAAGCCGTTATACCTAACTTTCCATAAAGCTAGTATAACACTTAAGTTTTCAAAACCCAAGATACTTAACTTTCAAAATGATTCAAAAATCTTTTGAAATACTTCAAGTTCTTTATTATTACATAACCATCGGTTATAGTTCAAATCGTTACTCTTTTAAAAACCACAAGTATTTTATTACCTACATAAAGTCATTATAACTAACTTCCCATAAAGCCGTTATAACACTTTATGTTTTAGACCAATCAAATACATTTAACACGTATGACGCTCATCGCACTACATAGTTACACACATATCATGCTAGAAGAGATGGAAGAGGTTCACATACCGCGACGATTATCGACTAATAGCAAACGCTCAAGTACTTCCAACCGCTTGCCTACTCCTTGCCAGTAGATCGCGCCACACGCGATTTCAACCTATAAGGCCACAAGGCGCTTATTAATATTTAGATCTCTTCGTAGAACATTCTAGAAAATTCGACTCCCTCCCCTCCCCACACAAACGTAAATCTCCTCCTCTATCTGGCTACCAAGCCAACCAGGGGTTATACGTCTAATCCGGACGTGCACAATTCTACCTCACGAAAAGCTACACACCCCATCAGAATACACCCATGTAATTACGCCAAAGACTCTTCTTTCGGAAAGGTTTCTTATTATTGCTTAAGTCCAAAGGCATCGCGATAACAACGCTCGATTCTATATATAGTATACTTCAACTATATAGTCTAACAATCATGTAATTTCCAATTACTATAGAGGACAAGATATTTACCTCGATAAGCCCATAATTATCCAAGTATAAAGTCGATCCCGGCAACGTTTAGCTCCAACTCCGTGCGCTCAACCCGCCTCCAACTACCCTTAGAAGTTCTAACCAACTTCTACATACTACTCCAACTAACCATGGAGATTTTCCTTGTGGTTTCGGTTTGGTGGTGACGGAAGTATAATAGTATTACTGGCTTTTCAGATAGGTATAACCTTAGAATACTACAAGGTATACGGCTAAGGTAATTTGGGCATTATAACAATACTTTGAGAGTATTTCTACCAAGAGGGGTATTTATACGAGACAACACCACAAGGGGTGTATACTCTACTTACCCCACTGTGGGTACTATCGGCCAAGGGAGCTCTCGCCACAAGGCCTCACAGGGAGGGTGGACGAAACCAACAAGGAGGAGGGAAGATTTCAAGACTTGGAATTGTAGAATGGATGAAGAAGTCTTCAGCTGGGGTATTTATAGTTCAGCAAAGGCCAACCAATGGCCAAGATCATGCCAAGTGCAAGGCAAGTGTAGGCCGTGATCATGCCAAGTGCACCTTATCCATCTACCACCAAAATATCCTACCAACCCTCGACCAAAACAATGGCCAAATCGTCCCACGCGCCGCCCACTATTTTCGCCAACGAGAGGGTGCCGTGGCGCCTCTCGTTGGTCCAACACGCTCGTCTCTCGGAAAAATCCGCAAAAATTAAAAATGACATAGCCGAATTTTCCCTTCGCAAGTTATGTAAAACGTTTACGAAAAATGACTCTAAACGTGTTGTGCACAAAGTGAAATCGCCAAGCCACTTTAAAAGCCCAAACTTTTCTACGTCGCCCCACGCATACTGAAATACGGTATAACATTCTCCCCTCCTTAGAAACATTCGTCCCGAATGTTCCTTCTAAGTCTCAAAACAAACGCGCGCCAGTATAGTCTTCACTACTATACTTACGAGAACAATCCTGCCACACATGGCCACAGAAACACCCGCACAAATACCTCCATCCAAGTCCACGAGGAAACACCTCTAATATTACCACAAACACCTCTCTCCGGGGTCTAAAATATACTTCCTTCGCACCTTCTCCTTACAAAAGAAATGATCACATCTATGCTCGCCATACATGCTCGCTTCTCCCTTTACTCGTCGTGATACCACTTTTGTCACTTTGCCGCGAGGTTCTAGTGTCACTCCGGCGACCCAACAAATGGTACCGGGCTGCATGCGATCCCTGAGGCTGTCGTACACTCGAACGCTTACCACATTTTCGACATCGCTTCGGTTCCAAAACTCGAGGTTACTATCTCTAACGTGGTCATCATTAACTGGGAACACTCTGGATGGATCTCCGATACTTTCCCGATCATAACAATACGAAAGACCGGACGTACTGCCTCCTAAGTCGGACGACAAATGCTATCATATAGGCAACCTGGCCTATCCCTCACATGAACTCAAAAGGCCCAAAGTAACTCGGGCTAAGTTTCCTCTATTTTCCAAAGCTCATCGCACCTTATCCGGGGTGGTACCTTCAAGAAGACCGACCGTCAACCTGAACTCTAAGCGTCGTCGCCGATAATCCGCACGATTTCTCTGAGCTGCCAAAAACCTCTTCTAGATAAGCCTCACCCTATCCACAGTCTGTTGGAACAAGCCTGAACCAACTATCTGAACCTTGCCAACATCAAACCAATCGACCGACAACTTACACTTTCGCCTTGCAAGGCGTCATAAAGCGACATCCGAATACTGAAATGGTAGCTACTAAAACACTCCCTCACAGGAGACAACAATCCTTACAGCTACCCCTGAAATCTACACACTGGCCCGAGGGCGAATGCGATTCTGAGACTCACCTGAGTTCCTAATCCTGCCTGGTAAAACTTCCAGAAAAGGAAACAAAATTTTAACACAGGCTCCACTGCATCATAAGGTAAAGGTAGGCACCGTGCAGCCTTACAACCTTTCTCGATATAACGCCGCAACATACCACCGAGTACACGGTTTGGACTAAAAGATAAGACGGCCGACCTCATCGGCCCGACCATCGATTAACGCATCCACGAACTCGTGACGGTTAACTAAACTGGGCCTAACACCTCATAACCCTAACACAAAGCGGGACCACCACAACGGACCCCACCACCAGACAGGCCGCGGGTTGACCCGCAACGTGGCCTCAACCCGACCCGGCAACGCGCAAGACATTAGCTCCCCGAACCGGAAAACTCTCACTAATCACGTTACGAAAACCTAGCGGTCTTCTTAGCTCAACTACCTTCTTTCATTCCACACTACTCAGGGACTTATCCCACAAACATAGCTCACGTGCACTATGCACTCATATAAGGGTCAAACATAAACATACGTCTTTTACTCGAGATGGCCTTACCTCTAAGGTCTTCACGTATAATGCTCTAAGGCTCACACCTTCTCTATCCCCCAAATCTTACTTGGTTAACTAACCAAGATTTCTAATTACAATTTACACAATGCTATCAGAATATAACACTTAAGGTATACTCACCCTATCCCACATACTAATCCCTGAGGTTAAAGATCTATCTCAGATTTATCGCTTCACTCCCTTAGTCGTTCTAATCAAACCCGCCTGCAGGCGATAGCTGGCGAGGTGACGAACTACCCACCGATCCTAAAGGCCGAGTCCTCCTACTAGGACACCCATTCGACATGGCCTCGACCACGGCCAGAATACGAGCACCAACAAAAAGACGACGTTCCCCGGGATGACGTCTGCCACACTGTGAACCGGAAGATCTGGAGCTCTGACCAACTCCTGCATACCCCGAACGTCCTGAAATTCGTGGAGGGCCTCTCTGTACTGGTGGATGTGCATAATATAATCCGCTGGTGAGGTGACTCGCCTCGAAAGTTACCAAAGGACATTCCGCTCGCCCTCTTCTCGCCCCTTGGTTAACCCGTCGATCTCTACGCTTCTCGAGGCGCATAAGCCCGCATACGAGCCATGCTCAAGCCTAATCAAGAATTACTCTTGTACAACCCTCTCTAGATAGTCATCAAGACTCGCGGTACATCGGTATACTCTCCGTAGCCAAATCCATAGCTAATAACAGGTCGCTTTCGCAATCTAAATTCATCGCTCCTGGCCGTGGAATCAAGGTTCAAATATCATGGCGCAGAGGAATCGCCGCCGCAGCTAAACTCTATTGGGCCGTGACGAGCATAACTCCCGAATGAAATACCACCCCGGTGATGATTGGGCATGTGCCCTTGTAACCTCTCAACTCTACTCGCAGCCTCCTGGTCGCTTTCGCCTCCTGGGCCCGGTTGCCTACGCGAGGCATAGCGGTAAGTGGAAAGAAATACGTGAGAGGTCCAACTTACAACACAACTCTAAGGCACGATCTCGAGTGAGAAGAATAGAAACCAATCCTAAATATCCTATAGCCTCACGATTATTGGTGTGGTGCCCAACACACCGATAATCAAGACTTCTTCGATACGGTCTCAGACACTTTCCGAGGATTAATCGCTTCGATACCACTTTTGTCACGACCAACCGGCCCGTGGATCGTGCCTTACCCCGCACCCTAGTGATACAACATCGAGTAATCAGTGAACATAAGGCGATAACATGAAATAACAAGAAGTATGAAACAATAGTGCGAGAAACTTGCTTTACGGATATATATATAAATCAATTTAAAACCGACGATTCGTCCATTACAACTCGCCTACAAGATTACTACGGACCTCAAGAATGATACGACAACAATGGCGGGACGGGGCCGCCATACCACGAATGTAAATACCTACAACGGACGGACTATACCACTGATAAGCCTCGGAAAGCGGAGCTTCCCATACTGTTGAATCGTGACCCAAGAGCGAGGATCAACATCGTGTACCTCAACTGCGGCATGACGCGGCCGAGGAGGTCGATTACAACAGTACCAAGTATGTGAAACGAAAAATCAGTAAATGAAATCATAATAGTCTATAAAGCGGGAGACATGTATGATAACCAAACTACTGATTCCTGATAAATAAGCGGTCGAGTCAGTCGGGGACTCACGCCTCAAAGTCATCACTCAAATGTAACTATGGGTCTCACGCCCATAACATCAATCATGCCGTGGAATACCTTCCCATCGCTGCAATTTATGATATAAAAGCACGCAATACATGAACACGGGTCCCACTGTGTCCTAATAAACAAGATGCAGGTAAATGCGAAGGCATAACCGACTACTAACACCCACGCGGTACTAACGGTCAAAAAGCGTATCATGATATCTGTCTGGCCGTCACGCATGATCAAAGCGGTCACTCGCGCGATATCAAATGTGCGCGTCTAGCCACGAACTCTCGTAGCTCGCGTAGGCCAACCTCATAGGCGCGTGAGGTATTCCTCGCATCGAGGTAGCTACTCCCGGCGTCGCCCCGACTCGCGATCGCGTAGGCCACAAAGACCGTGACCACGCGGCGCAAACTAACACGGAAATCCGTAGTTCGCATGGATCCCTGGACCCGCGTAGGTATTCTCGAATCGTGGTCCTGCATCACTGAGTCTACCCGCGTGGAGGCGACAACCTCCGGAGACAAGTCAAGGTGAGTGGTACAATACCAACATAACGGCTGAGAGTCAAACAACTTTAAGCGCAGTCGAGGGAAAACCCCCTTTACACAAAACATCACAAGATACTAACACACGTAGCATCCTAGCATGTTTACTTATCAAATCAACAAGAAAGTATTACAAGGCTATCACAAACCAACACAATCATGTTATACACACAAGGTACATTCTAATATATGATTAACAAGATCGGTATCTATTCCCAAAGTACTTCATACATTATCTTTTAAAAGATACGTTACGTTTACAAAAGTCACACAATACCCGTAGTATATGAAAATAGAGTGATTATCTTTTGAAGTAAATCAAAACACTTACCTTTGTAAAATCAAGTAACAACATTATTTTCCAAACGTCCAAGTTTGCCTAATTTCAAATGTTCACGGTTCTTATTTTAGAAAGGTTTCGTAGTTCATAGTCTTATTCATTTAAGAATATAATTCTCTTTTAAACCATCTGAGAAAACGTAAGCCTTATATGTGAGTAGGATATTCTTGTTTATAACAATCTTATTACAGCAGCCATGATCTAGGAAATATCATTTTGTCTCATCTTAGCTTCATGCGGATGGAAGTTTCTCGGTTTTAATAATACTTAATCTGTCAAAATATTTCCTTTTATTAACGCTGCAGTGGTTTGTCGATACACATTCTGATTTCCGAAATCAGTAAAACATTCTTAAGCCGTTATACCTAACTTTCCATAAAGCTAGTATAACTCTTAAGTTTTCAAAAACCCAGTATTACTTCTTCAAAATGATTCAAAATCTTTTGAAATACTTCAAGTTCTTTATTATTACATAACGATCGGTTATAGTTCAAATCGATTACTCTTTTAAAAACCACAAGTATTTTCTTACCTACATAAAGTGTTATAACCAACTTCCCATAAAGTCGTTATAACACTTTATGTTTTAGACCAATCAAATACATTTAACACACGTATGCGTCTATCGTCTACATAGTTACACACATATCATGCTAGAAGAGATAGGAAGAGGTTCACATACCTCGTGGCGATTATCGACTAATAGCAAAACGCTCAAAGTACTTCCAACCGTCATTACTCCTTAAGCCAAGTAGATCGCGCCACGCGATGATTTCAACCTATAAGGCCACAAGGCGCTTATTAATATTTAGATCTCTTCGTAGAACATTCTACGAAAATTCGAAGACCTCCCCCTCCGCAACAGCGTAAATCTCTCTCTATCGGCGGCTACTAAGCCAACCAGGGGTTATACGTCTAATCCGGACGTGCACAATTCTACCTCACGAAAAAGCTACACAATTCTCATGTCTGATCTATGTAATTCTGATTCGGACTCTTCTTTCGAAAGGTTTCTTACTATTGGGCTTAAGTCCAAAGGCATTGCGATAACAACGCGTTGATTCTATATATAGTATACTTCAACTATATAGTCTAACAATCATGTAATTTCCAATTACTATAGAGGACAAGATATTTACCTCGATAAACCCATAATTATCCAAGTATAAAGTCGATCACAGGCAACGTTTAGCTCAACTCCGTGCGCTCCAACCCGCTCCAAACTACCCTTAAGTTCTAACCAACTTCCACATACTACTCCAACTAACCATGGAGATTTTCCTTAGTGGTTTTGGTTTGGTGACCGACGGAAGTATAATAGTATTACGGGCTTTTAGTATAGGTATAACCTTAGAATACTACAAGGTATACTGGCTAAGGTAATTTGGGCATTATAACAATACTTTTGAGAGTATTTCTACCAAGAGGGGGGGTATATATACGAGACAACACCACAAGGGGGGGGTGTATACCCCTCGGCCAACCCCACTAGAGGGGTACTCTCGGCCAAGGGGGGGGAGGAGCTCTCGGCCACAAGGCCTCACAAAGGGAGGTGGGGGACGAAACCAACAAGGAGGAGGAAGATTTCAAGACTTGGAATTTGTAGAATGGATGAAGAAGTCTTCAAAGGGTGGGGGGTGGTATTTATAGGTCTAGCAAAGGCCAAACAATGGCCAAGATCATGACAATTTCAAGGCAAGTGTAGGGCCATGATCATGCAGTGCACTTATCCATCTACCACCAAAATATCCTACCAACCCGCCGGCCAAAACAATGGCCAAATCGTCCCATGTGCCGCCCCACTATTCCGCCAATGAGAGGGTGCCAAGTGGCGCCCTCTCGTTGGTCCAACACGCTTCGTCTCTCGGAAAAATCCGCAAAAATTAAAAATGACATAGCCGGAATTTTCCCTTCGCAAGTTATGTAAAACGTTTCGTCGAAAAATGACTCTAAACGGGTGTTGTGCACAAAGTGAAATCGGCCAAGCCACTTTAAAAGCCCAAACTTTTCTACGTACGTCCTTACGTACATACTCTGGAAATACGGGGTATAACAATATCAACAAACTTGACTTTCGCTGCCTCCAAAGCTTTTTGGTGCATCATGTAACCGTTCCTAACCATGGACAGTATAACTGTCAATGGTGGCCTGGATTTCTTCCTATGAAGCTTGAACGACCTGGGTAAGCTCGAAACTGGTGACATGAAGGAGCTCATTGGCTTTGGTAAGCTTCATAATCTCCTCTAATTTCCTCTCATTTTGAGCGGATGTATTAGAAAGTCGGGACATCAAGGACTTGTTCTCTATTTTGAGGGCTTCTCTCTGGTTGTTTAATTTAGAGGCGTTCAGATAAGGTGCCTACATCAACCTCAAGGCCGAACAAACGCATCGTCAGATCTGACATAGTGTCTAATGCTTCATTCCACTTTTTTTTAATCCATGGCCCGGTCTTCATGTAATGAGGCCTATTGCCTATATGCTTTTTTCTATTCCTCCAACTTCTTGAGTTTGCCCCGCAGTTCATCAACACGAGCAAGCTTCAACTCTGTAACTGATAGACGGTGAACAACGTTGCCCATTTCGATTGTCAAGGCAACCTTTTCTTCAATCATCCGGTGAAGCCCCTCATTGCATAAAAATATTAACGAGGCCACATTACATGAAATTGAAGAAAAGACTGCCTGACTTTAGTTACTATCAAGGTTTTATCCATTTAGAGATTGTTCAGTTACCTGCATTTACTTTAGGTACTCAAAATTTTAGTTGTGTATTTGGATTATCTCATGATTGTAACTGAATTGAACCTCTTTACAGTTCGATCCATGATTTTGTTTTGGTTGTTTAGGAGTTGCTTTCTCCGAGAAACATAAAAATGCAGAGTACCGACTCTTGAGACTTGTTGGATAAAGGAAAGCTCCACAAAAAAATAGAATAATCATAAAAAAGAAGACATAATAACGATGACCCAAAGAACTTAAAACATGAGATGTCCATAAATCACCATGAATAATGTCAAAAAACATCAAATTACGAGAAGTGGAGGCTACAAAATGTAATCTAATATGTTTTCCTAACAGACACGAACAAAGTGGAGTACTACATGTACATTTACAAGTGATAAAATTATTTTTATGCAAAGAAGAAATAATAGATGACCCTGGATGACCCAAACGTGCATGCCATGAGAAAGGAGCAAGAGCGGCAAATGTAGAAGGTGTGGCTTGACTCGTGGAAATGGTGGTGACTAGATAAAGTTCTCCCCTATTATTGCATCTCATTAGAGGTAACAAACAACAATTTAACATATTTTCCAAGTGGACAAGAAGGACAAACATTAGTACTACGCGTACTATTACACTTAATAAATTTATTGTTTTTAAGAGAGGAAATAACAGATGCTCCTGGATGACCCAAACACGCATGCCATAAGGAAGGTGCTAAGGTGGCAAATGTTGACGGTGTGACTTGTTTAGTGGTGGTGGTGGTGATGGGATAATGCTCGCTCCGACTATCACATCTCATTAGAGGTATCTCCGTCGAGAAATCCTTCACATAAAATCCAATAGGGTCAAAGTCAACAGAAACCCAATTATGAGTTGTAAATATTTGAACATACACCAAATTTTTAATTAAGTGAGGAGCATAAAAGACATTTTTCAAGGCGAAACGTGGGTTCGGGGGAGATAAATTTGTGTGAGCATAACTACATATTGGAATCGAATTATTATTACCAACAATTATGCCACAATTTTTGCTCAAATTAAAATAAGACGAGTGATTATCAGTGCGGACATCATGTAAGAAGTAGCACCGGTGTCCATGTATCAATTTTCATCCCGAGGATTTAATCCAATTGTGTGCATCACTGCCTCGATATCCGTGTGGGTTGGGGTTGCTGATGGGCCCGTAACAGCGAAGGCCTGCTGAGGCCCTATCAGACCAAGCTAATGCCAGGCTTGGTTCTGCCGAGTCTGGACCGCTGCCTGCTACTGGTTGCTATTTGGCCTGGCCCAAAATGTAGGAGCCGAAAATGCTGGAGTGGGCCACTGCCCATTGGCCCAACACCACGACCATGGTTGGCCACTGCCTTTACTCCGTCCTCCGCCACTGCCACTACCGTTGCCACCGCCGCTGCGGTTTTTGCCACGATTTTATGATTTTGGCCATTTTTCCTCCACCATTATTGGGGTTTTGGCCTGAATTTTTCAAAAAGGAGTGAGGGTCCTCGGTGTGGCATGACGTGGTCACCATCATGGAATAATTAGCTCAAGTTGCCACCTTTTTTGCTAATCCTGCTCATGTAATGTGCCTGGTAGAACAGTGAGAGAGGATTTTTTTGACGAAGAAGAGTGTCAACTCCATTATATGCCTCAGAGAGGCTTGCAACCATCTGAAGAATGAGACGATCGTTTGTTGATGGGCGCGCCGACGTTCTTGAGTTGATCCGACAAATCCTTGAGCTTATGACAATAGGCTGAGACATTCGAAAAATCCTCCATATTTATATGAGAGAATTATTGCTCAAGGGTTACGACACGAGAATTCTTGTTATCTTGGAATATATCACGCAACTTATTTCAAGCTTCCATTATCGTAGCGTCGGGTTCGATAATTGTCTGTAAGAAATCTGTAGATATGGTGGAATAGATCCATTGAAGGACCGTAGCATCAAGAGTTGTCCACAACTCAATTTCATCATCCGTGGAAGGCACCTTCTCCTTGCTTTTTGCGGGTGAGATGATGTGATGAAGGACTTTATTAGACAGTGCGTGAATTTTAAACAGTTTTTCCTACGTCGCGTATTGGACGTTTTCCATCTCAAGGACAATAGAAATGCTATTCTTGATATTGGAGATTGCAAGGACAATATGAAATGTGTTCTTTGTGGTAGACATGATGGAAGAACAAGAAGAGAATTAAAGATTTAGATTTTTTTAAGGGATGGGGGTTTTCGGCCGACAACCGAGAAGAGGTTTCCGAGTAGGGCGGCGGAAGAGTGTTAGGTTTGGAGAAGGAAAATTTTGCCTTAAACTTCTGATACCATGAAATCTCTTAATTATTTTTCATTAATGTAAAGTGTTTATATACATTACATTATATACAATAGTAAACCTAGTCTATAATTATGAAAATCAAATATACATTTACCTAATACAAGACTACTATCATAATTACACATGTAAAAGAAGATCTCTAATAATATCAAAAAATATACATGGTATATTATGAATATATTACGTATATTATGAATATGGGGGGGAGGGTTTATGGTGGGGGTGGACTGTTTAGAGGTGATGGGTGGTGAGAAATGGGAAGGCTGGGAGAGAAGATGGCACGCTAGGGGTGGGAGTTTTGTTTTCTACTCAATTTTTTTGGGTTAACTACACTCAAAATCCATGTGACTTTTTTCAATTAGTTAATTTTGGTATATCACCGTGTTTGAAGCGCACATACCATGCTATTTTTAGTGGCTAGTCATGAGGTGTTAGATAGGTACATTTTAAATGAAGTTGGAGTGTTCAATAATAATAAATTCCAGTTAACATGCTAAAATGAAAATTTTAGACAAATTTAAAGGGTCCTCTATATATTTGGCCAAAATTTAGGTTATGATATGCAAAATGTATCATCACATGTAGGGATGACAAATGAGTATAATTTTGCGGATTCCGCACCGCATCCGTCTCAGTTGAGGTGGATATGGGTATAATTTTGACAGACAATAAGCGGATATGGGTATTTAAAAATGTATCCGCCACGGATAGGCGGGTAGGTGGTGAATTTGCAGCTATATCCGCCTCCCCCATCTACCCGCCCGCCTACCCGCCCCATAAGCCCAGTTATATTTGTAGGCTTGTAGAAGTCTGCAAGCCCAATATAAATTTTTTAATAAGTTAGTAGAGTTTTCATTTTATGCCTTTACTTCTCATTCTCATCAGCCTTCACAAATATCACAACTCACTCTTCTCTTTTTTCTTAACCCTTCCCTTATGCCTCCGCCTCCGCCTCCCTCACCCTCTCACTTCAGCACTCTCAGTCTTCATCACTCACTTCCACAACTTAACTCGCCTACTTATATGCACTTAACTTCACACTTTTTAAGCCACAATCAAACTCTCCTCTTCTCTTGCCATTACTCTCTCTTTTACTTTTTTTTTCTTCATTAATACTAGTCATGGATAGGAGGGTTGTATTTCTAGTGTCAATTTTGTGCATTGTAGTGGCAAATGTCACGAGTCGACCAGCACTCTTACATTTATGTTGCTCTGCAATTGCTCCGGCCATTGCTCTACTACACTGTTATTCTTGCCGTATCAACACCACCAAAGAAAAACACTAGCAAATTCTCCACCGTTGAGCTCACTTGCGGTCAATTTCCCACTCGACTCCAGAGGCGACACCACCACCGCTTACGCTCCGCTGATGTAGTTCGATTCGTCACTGTTATTTCGAGACGATGCAGCGCTGACTCTAGCAAAGCGAGGCGAAGAAGGAAAGAAGCCTGATCATCACGGCCTTCTCCCGATATGATGAGCCCACCTGCGTCTCCTACTGCAGCTCCTGGACCTAATTGACCTGAATCCGACTCTCCTAGCCCATCTCTTAAAGTTTTAATCTTCTAGTTGTTGTCTGATGTACGATGGATTGTTAGTGTCATTTCACTAATATGACTGGCGGATATAGGCGGGTGACGGATATCCATTTGGGTGGTGGAGCGGGTGTGGATTTAGAATATGCCTGTCTAGGCGGGTATGAATGTTAAAATTGTACCCGCCACAGATGACGAATAGGTGACGGGTAATTTTTTTTGACAGGTACGAATGCGGGGGAGGGGTACCCGCACCTGCCCCGCCCAATTGCCATCCTAATCACATGCATGATTATTCAAAAATTGCCATTATATTTGAAATGTCAAATTTATTGTATGTCATGCATAGTGGAAATAAAAAGAGTTCATTATAGAGATGTAAAAGAAAAACATGTTGATAGATCCAAGACTTACCAATTGGCCAAAGGATATAGGTGAATTTGTCTTGCATTGGACATTACTCATAATAGTAAAGAAGAAAGATTTGACCCAATATATGACAGAATGGTAATTTTGAGATTTTAATATGTTAAGAACATTTTTGACCTAATAAGTGAAAATAATTTTAAATTTAATCCAATAATGAAAAAAGGATATTTTTGAATCAATTCTAATACGTTAAGGATATTTGTAACTCTTTTTCATTTATTTATTAGTTAAATATAAATACTTAGTGCGAGTAAATTTTTACCCATCATTAATTATTGGTTTGTAGGGTGGAGAAGGGCCCTTTAACTGTAAATAAACGACTCACGTCTTACAACATTCAAATTGACACTACGCTTCCTATTGGTCCATTTAAAATGATACGGATAGCTACCTATTCATTGTTCACCGTTGATGAAGAATAAATCAAACGGCCGAAAATAACCATCCGAAACTCAAAACCAAATGACAACGCAATAGCTCTATAAAACCATCTCCAGACTCCGATCCATTTAACATCTCTCGCTCCGACAATCAATTATTATTTTATCTATATCTTCAAATGGAGTCTACCGGAAAGGTTAAGAAAGGTGCCGCCGGAAGAAGAGGTGGCGGTCCAAAGAAGAAGTCGGTTACCCGGTCTGTTAGAGCCGGTCTACAGTTTCCGGTCGGTAGAATTGGTCGTTACCTGAAAAAAGGCCGGTATGCTCAACGTGTTGGTAGCGGTGCTCCGGTTTACTTGGCCGCTGTTCTCGAATATTTGGCTGCTGAAGTAAGTTTCCTATCCCTTTATTCTTCAACATTAAGCTTTGCTAATTTGGGGTTCAATTAGGATCTAGGGTTTCGATTTTTGTTCCCATGGCCTAGAACCAGATGTTAATCTTACAATTAATGAGTTTGTTTGGTTGTTATAGGTGTTGGAGTTGGCTGGAAATGCGGCACGTGACAACAAGAAGAACAGAATAATACCAAGGCATTTGCTATTGGCAGTGAGGAATGACGAAGAGCTTGGAAAGCTTCTTGCTGGAGTGACAATAGCACATGGTGGTGTTCTTCCAAACATTAACCCTATTTTGTTGCCAAAGAAGACTGGAGCCGAAAAGGCACCTAAATCTCCATCCAAATCTCCTAAGAAGGCTTAGATTTATTGTTTTGGTTGGATATTCTGTGTATGTAGTAGTTCTCTTATTAGTTTTTCCCTCCTATTGTCAATCAATGAACCCCCCCTTGTTTCGACTTTACAATCTTCTTTCCTATTTGCTTTGTTTTGTTTGTAATGGTTAATTTCTGCTTTTTTACATGTTAATGTTCTTATTTTGGGGCATATCAAACAGTGGTAACTTGTAGAATATATGAGCTTCTGTTGCATGCAAGTTATCTGAACAATTGCTCACATAAGTGTGCAATT
The DNA here is from genome assembly GCA_029844215.1 of Przewalskia tangutica. Lineage (NCBI taxonomy): Eukaryota > Viridiplantae > Streptophyta > Magnoliopsida > Solanales > Solanaceae > Przewalskia > Przewalskia tangutica. The sequence continues at coordinate 115,517,004 of CM056728.1, forward strand.
GAAGATCCAGAAATAGAAAATCAGATCGAAAAGAGGAGAGGATATTTGTGGAATCTTTTCTCTTATTTTTCATACATAAAAATGTGAATTATACACTTGTTTATGCTTGTATATTTAGACTAACTGAACAACAAACTTAATAGCAAACTTCGACTAACTAACAAATTTACCAACAAACTTCTATCAAACTCCAACTAACTAACAAACTTAACAATATACTTCTAACAAACTCCAACTAACGAACTTAACAACACAAGTTAGAGTAGAAATAATGTTATGTGATGTTGTATGCTATGTTGCATTCTGCATCCTTTGGCACTGCTGCATGCTTGCAAAGCTCGAGTGTGCATGTGAAGTGGAAAAAGACGTGTTTCCAAGTCAACACGAGCAATAGCAATACCAAGTGTTAAGTCCAGGCATGTTGTTTACACCCACAATAGTTACACCAATACCAAACTTGGGCACTGCATTTCCACTAACATTAAGACCTGAAGCAAAGAAATCATCTGCTTTTGCAAGCTTTGGGTCTTTGCAAATCTTTCCATTAAGCTAAGCATATTATTCAGATATAATTACTGTAAGAGATGACAGAAATTCTACAACATACAAATACTATGCCTCATTCTCAAACAAATAAGTTTAGCTGAAGCTTTAGAGTCGTTAACTGCAACACATATGTCCTGAAGAGGGTTGAGATCATTTGCATAAGCAGGGGAAGAAAAGAAAGCAGTAATAGCTAAAGTTGTTATGAAACAGCACGTGTTCATTGTTATTGCAAAGTTTGGTTTATTAGCAAATCCAAGCCTTTTCTGGAAACAAGTTTGTTTGCTATGTTTTTTTTCTTCAAACAACCAGAAAGCTGTGACTACTTATACTCAGATCTAGTTGAAATATAAGAGAAACAATAGGTATTGAAAATTTTGCATCATGTCTATTTTGGTAAGGCTAGTATAGGATTAAGAGTTTCACGTGAACCAATTATATGGTGTCACAAAAATTATGTAGAGACTCTCAGATGCTATTAGGTTGGATTTCGAGGGATCAATAGATAGATGAAGCATAAATACTGAATAGGTTAGGTACAACTTTAACCATTTTCCGCAGTACTTTGCAGTTGCACTATCTTAGCATATTTACCTTCTAGTCATATAGGATTCGTTTGATATGTCGTACTGAATTGTATAATTTTACATGGACTGTACTATATTGTAATGGATTGGACAGTATTAATATATAATGGACGGTATTAAAATATTAATATATAATGGACTGTATTTTTTTTATTTTTAGTACATTCCAGGAATGAATCTCAAAAATGATAGTTGGAGTGTACTCCAGTCCGGCTGAAAACGCCCACCAAATTTATCTTAACAGTTATGGTATGTAGGCTTATGAATTTTGGGGGAATCTTTTCTTTTTCCTGTTCAATGAGGACATGAAAAACCTTTGATCAAGAAATGGGAATAAATATAAATCTGATTTATTTTGTATCTTGTTTAAAGATTTTTTTGCTTGAATACCTAGAAATGATGACATTCAAGATTATGCCTAACTATACCTATTAAGATTGACCTATTTTTAAACCCGCAAGGGTAGCTAAGTTGGTGTAGCAGAAGAGCTTGGGACTGCAAGGTCACGAGTTCGATTCCCTGCATAAACCACCTTCTTGGTTGAGCATGTCACACATAGCTTGCCAAGTGTGATTTACTGACGTGATTTGCACTCTATTGCGTCAAGAAAAAAAAGATTGACCTACTTTCAATCTTTTTGGGACAAAAGGAATAATACAATGCAAGCAAAAAAATCTTGCATTGAAAGTGTATAACTTTCTACGGTTGATAGTTATATTAACTTCCAGAAATTCCACTCGACATTAATGGCGACAACTGCTTCAGAATATATTTAAGGGATTACTTTGAACCAACCCTTAAATATAAGGGACCATTTTTGGCATTTTATATATGAAAACTTGACTAGGATTAGAATGAAAGTACACACTTGTAATCCACTTTCAGAGAATAATACTATGTAACTATAATACTGGAATATTTAAAGGTTAAGGGTTCGTAAAATTCACTTCAGAGACTGCAGGCAGTAAGTCTTTGAAGCAAATGGACAATCAGCGCAGGGTCGGATCTAGGGCCCGGGGATGGAGTTCTTCGGTAAAAAAATTGCATCATAATATATAAGGTGTTTTTTTTATGTATACAGATTTTGAATAGCTTGAACACAAGAGAAGATGTTGGTTCAGTGATTTGGTGTTCAAAATTACCTTCGGGTTCGAAATTTACATTTTTATTTTTTAAATCCCTCAGTGAAATCTTAGATCCGTCACTGCAATCAATGGTAAAGTGCTATGTCTATTCTAATGTTTGCTTTCTAGTTTATAGCAACCTACTAAGGATGACAACAAGGGTTTCAACTCTGATCTTTCGTTGTATATTTATGGATATTCTTGGCTTGTTATAACCTCTCTTTTACTGTCCATTATATGACAAAAAAGTTAAAATAGATAGAAGAGTAAGTTACACATTTAGTTGATCGGCCAAAATTAATTATATCATATCGGATAGATAAGCCAAATCATTCTCGTGGCCTGCCAGCAGATGATCATCGAGCAGATCTTCAACAAGTCAAATATATATAATTATACAATAATTATGTATAATTTATGTATATTATATATTTGCCAACTATTATTTTGGGCGACGGCTACACAATATAAAATATTTTAGAACTTGGAAAGCTTGCTGAAAGAAGCTTGTCTAATATATTCAACTTCGGTCACTTGCACTACCGCCACACTTCTTTTTTGCTTTCAGAATAAAGTATTTATTCATTGCTATCTTTCTTACTTCATTTGGAAGACGCGGTACTCATTAGGGAGTGTCTAGTACCCAACGATTCCGAATCATTCGAGAGAGAATTTTCATATGGAGTGTGCTCTGAATACTAATACAAGAGGCAAGCTTTTCAGATTTCTCAATGTACTTACTGAGAATGAGCAATTCATGAAAGTTGTGAAGGATTGCTGGAAACAGGATGTGCAGGGGTCCAGTATGTATAGGGTATGGCAAAAGCTCAAGATATGTAAGGAACCTCTGAAGAAACTAAAAGAAGCCAGTTTTGAAAGTATTGACAGACATGCTAGAGAACTACTTGAATACATACAAGTTCAATTGACCAATTCCCAGGACCAAGCACTAATAATAGAGGAGAAGGAAGCTGGTAAGGAGCTTAATAAATGATTAGCTCTGCAGGAGAAGATTCATAGACAGAAATCCAAAGCACATTGGATTAAGGAGGGGATGAAAGAATTAATCCCTTGATTATTCTTATTAATGAAAGACATATATATACAAGTTACAAGGAATATCCTCTTCCTATTCTACCTAGAAATCCATATTCTATAAGAATACTAACTTTACAATTATGGTAGTATTACACTACTAATTAAGGTACAATTCTAAGTCTAATATTTACCAAATATACAAGAAAGGGCAAGGGCCCCACTGGACTGTAACGTGACCGTGGGTCACTGTTTAACAGGGGATGGTAATAATAGTTATTTCTTCAACCGCCTTAAAGCTAGAGAGCTAGCACAAATCATATCTCTATTTTGAAGAATGAAGCTGGACATACTTTGCAGTTTCAGCTGGAAATTGAAACAGAGATTTTAATGTTCTATAAGAAGCTGTTGGGATTTTCTACCAATAACCTACCATCTGTTGACTTGAAAATCATGAGGGAGGGTCCAAGTTTAACTATTGCTCAACAAAGACTCATGTGCTCAGAAGTAACTGCTCAAGAGATAATGAGTGCTCTATTTGGGATATATGATAACAAAGCCCCAAGATTGATGGATTTAATGCTACCTTTTTTTAGAAAACCTGATGTATTGTCCAGAATGATGTTTGCCAAGCTGTACATGAGTTCTTCCAATATAACAAAATGCTAAGAGCAGCTAACAATATTGTGGTGACTTTAGTTCCTAAGAAATCTCATCCTGAGACCATTAGGGACTTTAGAACAATTGCTTGTTGCTCAACTATCTACAAAATTATATCCAAAATCATTTCTGAGAGGATTAAAGGCGTGTTGGAGGATATTGTGGGAGCAAGTCAGTCAACTTTTATTCTAGGAAGACTTATCACTGATAATATAATCCTAAGTCATGAGTTGGTCAAGGGATACAACAGGAAGCACTTATCACCAAGATGCATGATCAAAGTGGATCTCCAAAAAGCTTATGATTCAGTGGAATGGTTTTTCATTGAACAAATATTGACAAAATGGGATTTCCTTGGAAAATGGTGAATTGGATAATGCAACGTATTAGTACTGTTAGCTATACTTCTATGGTGAATGGTAGGTTGTCAGATCTTATGCAAGCTAAAAGGGAATTGAGCAGGGGGATCCCATGTCCCCCTACATCTTTGTGCTCATTATGGAATATTTAAACATATGCCTGAAGTCCCTAAGAAAGGAACCTGCTTTCAATTATCATCCCAGGTGTAAAAAGTTGGATATTGTGCACCTATGTTTTGCAGATGATCTCCTTATGTTTGGAAGGGGAGATGTCAAGTCAGTGCAATCCTTGCTTGCTTAATTCAACAAGTTCTCTACGGCCTCTAGGTTGAAAGCTAACATGTCAAAAAGTTAAGTATATTTTGATGGTGTTAAACCTGAAATTGTGGCTGAAATACTGAATGTGCTTGGGTTTGAGAAAGGAGAACTACCATTTAGATATCTTGAGGTTCCTCTCTCAACTAAAAGACTGACAGTTGCACAATGCAAGTCTTTAGTTGAAAAAATAACAGCTAGGATAACTAACTGGATGGCTAAGAGGTTGTCTTATGCAGGGAGGCTACAGTTGATCAGAGCAGTGTTGTTTGGAGTTCAAGCCTATTGGTCATAACTTTTTTTGCTTCCCTAGAAAGTGACTAAGATGATTGAAGCTGCTTGCAGAAATTACCTATGGTCTGGTGATGTTGTCATTACTAAAAGAGCTCTTGTAGCATGGGACAAAGTGTGTTTACCTAAGGGCGCTGGGGGATGAATGTGGTACAAATGAAGATATGAAATCAGACTGCCCTTTGTAAGTTGTTATGGGCTTTAAGTCAGACTAAGCAAAAGTTATGGATAGCTTGGATCCATACATATCATATCAAGAAGCAAGTGCTAGAAAGCATAAATAGTCCCAAGCAAGCATCTTGTATGGTGAAGAAGGTGTCTAATATGAGGAAATATTGGTTTCAACAAGGTGCTAGGGATCAAGTAATACAGATGGGCAAATTTAAGACATCTCAAGCATACAAAACTCTGAGAGGGGATGTGTGTAATGTTCTTTGGAGAAATTTAACTTGTCATATTGTGGCTGAGCCTAAACAAGTATTTATCCTTTGGTTGTCACTGCATGAGAAGCTCAGAACTAAGGACAGGCTAATAAATTGGGGATTGAGCATAGATGATAAATGTGTTTTCTGTAATTTGACACCTGAGAAAGCTGAACATTTGTTTTTTAATTAAAATTATTAACGTATATTACTAATAATATACTCCGTATATTTTGTAATATTTAGTGTTGTATAATTATGGTAGAAATAGGATCCACATTGTACTAGGATTCCACATTGTACACACTATATATGTTGTATTAATGAGAAAGACTCTCAAGGGAGATTAATACAATTCTACATGGTATCAGAAGCCAACAATCCTTCCCAACCCAAAACCTAATTTTGGCCGCCCATTCCCCTCTTTTTCCGGCGCTGAACCGCCAGTATACCTTCGTTATACGCTGATATACAGCTGCCCAACCCCTCAATTTTGCTAACAGCCATGTATACCCCTGTTATACTGCTGATATACAACCCTCCTTCCATATCTCTCCAATAGGTTGTATACCCATTGTATACAATTTATACACGCCGATATACACTATGTATACGACTTGCCACTGTATACTATCGTATACAACCTCCCTAAGCCGTTATACATCTCGTATACGACTGTTTCTGCCTCATATACGCTTCGTATATGTCCCAAACCCCCCTGATTGTTTTTCTCTCCTATCCGATCTCCGAACAACCACCATGATCGGAAACCACCAGATATGGTTGTGGACAGAAGTGCAGGGTCGACCGCAGGTGTCGAGCTAGGAATTGGGCTTCCAGCTTGGGCCCAGCAGCCCGAGCCCAAGAATCGTGGCCCAGACACAACCCGTGGCCCAAGTTCCAAAGAATACGGCTTCGCCCTGCACAATCGTTGGTCCATGACCATCCGACCCACCATCCTTCAGCCCAACAACGACCTAGCAGTCTGGGATCGCGTCTGATGGCCCACAGAAGTCAGGCTCAATTTTCTGGGGCCTATTTCTCTACTCTGGGCCTTCCCCAATCCAGTTTGGGCCAGACTTTCGAGACATTGACTCATCGGAAGTCCGATAATACGTGGTATATGGATACAAGCGCCACATCTTACCTCACCAACAATTCTGTTAATCTTCCTCAAATGCGTAATTTAAATACTCCGCAATCTATTCTGGTTGGAAACAGTCATCGCATTCCAATTCAGGGTTTTGGCCACACTCTAACCCCACCACTGCATTCCCAGTTCTCCCTAAATAACGTCCTCTATGCACCACACATTATCAAGAACTTAATCTCCGTTAGAAAATTTGCCACAGATAATTTCGTATCAATTAACTTTGATCCGTTTGGATTTTCTATAACGGACCTACGTACCGGGAAACTCCTTACCCGATGCAATAGTGAGGGGGACTTCTATCTTTTCCTATCCACGTCCGCTGCCAGTGTCACCCTTCCACATCTCTAAATGCCCAAGTCTCTCCTCCCACCCTTTTAGCAACAATCTTTTTGTCAACCTGGCACAATAGACTTGGACATTCATGAGCTTCTATTTTTAGTTTTCTTCGATACAATAATTTAATTCGTTGTCCTAGTGGAAAATCTGTCCAACCGTGTTTTTCTTGCCCTTTAGGCAAACACGTACGCCTCCCTTTTCGGTCTTCCTTAAGTGTTACATTTTCTCCATTTGATATTGTTCATGCAGATTTGTGGACATCTCCTGTTATTAGTTCACTGGATCATAAATTCTATCTTGTGTTATTAGATGACTTTTCTCACTTTATCTGGATTTACCCTTTAAAATTCAAGTCTGAAGTTTTTACCAAGTTTATTGAGTTTTGTAACTTTATCAAAACACAATTTGAAAAATCCATCAAATCATTCCAATGTGATAATGGTCGTGAGTTTAATAATTACGCGTTTTATAATTTTTGCACCAATAATGGCATGGTCTTCCGTTTCTTCTGTCCCACACCTCACCCCAAAATGGAAAAGCCGAATGAATCATATGTACTATCAACAACATGGTTCGTACCTTTCTTTTCCATGCCTCTCCCCCATAATTTTGGGTCTATGCAGTCAAAATGGTAGAATACATCCTTAATATTTTACCACCAGTACTCTTCACAACAAAACCCCCACCGAAATTCACTACCGTCGGATCCCTTCCTATGATCACCTTCGTATTTTTGGTTGTCTTTGCTATCCAAACCTTGACTTCACCGCCCCTCATAAATTAGCACCCCGAACCACTCCTTGACTTCGTAGGTTTTCCGTTTAATGATAGGGGCTATTTGTCCTATAACTTGTCCACTCGTCAAATTCACGTCTTTCGTCACGTTACGTTTAACGAGAAGATTTTTCCTTTCGCCAATATTAAAAAATTCCTAAACACGGACTATACCTTTCTAGATGAATTCGACATCTCCCTCATCATCCTCACCGAACTCGGTCATGCCACCACCACAGTCCCCCAATCAACGTCACTGCGCGATATGATCGCGGCTGCGGTCACGTCGACGAGCTCCATCACCACCGACCACTACCGTCGCGATAGTCGGTCGGTCGTTTCTCAAACACATCCCACCGTCACATCTTCCACTCATCGACGACATCTACCGTCGTCCTCTGCATCACCAGTCACCACCACCTACCGCCGCAGTTCCAATCAACCAACCCAGCCTAGAAAAATCACCATCCCACCGGTACAGTCACATCCCTAGAGACCAACCCCGACATCACCACTAACAATCCGACACCATTTTTTACCACGCGACTTCAATCGCGCTATCGCCACATCAAATGACCCGCTGACCCTCACGGACTCTTCACCGTCGCCCAACACCACCAATACATTATGCAGATTGGATTTGTATGCAACAAATGTGATAATTATCTATTTATTTTTCATAGAGGTAGTAGCATTGCTTATTTGTTGTTATATGTGGATGACATTGTGCTTACTGTCTCCTCTGATTTGTTGAAAAATAAGATCATTGCATTGCTAAAAACCGAATTTGTTATGTCCGACTTGCAGAAGTTGAGTTACCTTTTGGGGATATCAGTGACTAGGTCTGCAAATACTATATTTTTATGTCAGCACAAGTATGCAGATGAGATAGTATACAGGCTAAAATAGCGAACTGCAAGATAATGTCCACTCCGGTTGAATCTAAATCAAAGCTTAGTGCTGATGATAGTGATCCAGTGTCCGATCCTACCCTTTACAAGAGTCTTGCAGGTGCACTACATTATCTTACTTTCACCAGGTCCGATGTGCGTATCTTTGTTCAGTGAGATATGCTTATTCACGACGCCCGGGAGCCTCGTTTCTCGCTCTTAAGCGTATCATTCGGTACGTTAAGGATAGGGATGTCAATGGGGTGGGCGGGTAGGGAAGGTACCCGTGCCCATACCACCACCTAAACACACCCCGCCCCACCACCCATCACGGGTAGTAATTCCTCCGCGTCCGCCCACTTACTCCGCGCGGGTACCCACTTACCCGGCGGGTACCCATTAATCTCATTCTCTTTTCCTGACGGTTCCGAAAAAATGATTAACTAGTTTCCAGGATTTGCCTTGTCAAAAAGACAAACCCAACTATACACAGAGCTCTCCAGGTTGACTTTTGAATCTCTCAGTTAACCATCTTTCCACTGCAAGATCAAGGTTTTAACTTAGCATAAATGCTCGCTGAAAAGTTGGCAAACATTAAAACACAAATGATAGGCATTCCAAGGTTAGAGTTGTTTCATCCACACATGCAAGCCTAACCTAAGCATGCATCCTATTAAACTTACTATTTTCATATACCAGAGATGCAAATGGACAATAAAAGTAGATTAGCCTACTAATATTATTTTCAGGATTTCCATAATTAGGAGCATGAAACTCAGTTGTGGACAAAGGGGAAACTAAACAACAAGTAAATGGAAGAGGTACTTTCATGATTAGTACAAAGCCATTTTATAAACAAAGGGCGAGGTACATTCGTGGATCGATGACACTCTTGTTTATGTAAAAAAAAAAATGGAAAGAGGTACTTTCATGATTTGTGACACGGTCTTGGGTTGACTCAAGTCATATTTTAAATCAAAGGGCGAATAAATTCATAAATAGCCTAATTAAACTAATAGACGATCTGAGATATGGGTGATGCGGAGTGCGGTCGGTGTGGAGTGCATGCGGGTAGCGGGGCGGGCGGGTGCGGGAGTCTTATATGAAATCCACCCGCCCACTACCCATGGCGGGTAGCACTTTGATACCCATACCCGCCCGCCCACCAAACCATCCCATACCCGCCAATGGGCGAGTGCGGGCGATAACCGTGTTACCCGCCCCACTGACATCCCTAGTTAAGGGCACACTTGATTATGGATTACATCTATACCCCTCAGCACCAACCAAGTTGTTATCATATACATATGCTGATTGGGCAGGCTGTCCGGACACGCGACGCTCCACCTCCGGCTACTGTGTGTTATTAGGGGATAATCTCATATCTTGGTCTGCCAAGAGTCAAGCCACATTATCCCGTTTGAGTGCAGAAGAAGAATATAGAGGCGTTGCAAATGTTGTTGCTGAGATCTGCTGGCTCCGAAACCTTCATTTGGAGCTTCAGTGTCCCCTGCGTAAGACGTCTTTGGTTTACTATGATAACATATCCGCCATTTATTTATCTCATAATCCGGTTCAGCATCAGCGAACCAAACACATTGAGATGGATATACACTTTGTTCGTGAGAAAGTTGCTATCGGTCATGTTAAGGTGTTGCATGTGCCTTCTTCGTATTAGTATGCAGATATTTTCACGAAAGGCCTTCCTAGACAACTATTCCTCGACTTCAGATCCAGTCTTAGCGTCCGGCCGCCTCCTGCTCCGACTGAGGGGGGTGTATTAACGTATATTACTAATAATATACTCCATATATTTTAGAATATTTAGTGTTGTATAATTATGATAGAAATAGGATCCGCAATGTACTAGGATTCCACATTGTACACACTATATATGTTGTATTAATGAGAAAGACTCCCCAAGGGAGATTAATATAATTCTATAGAAATATCACAAGAGAGTTCTGCACTGGCTCAAGTGGCATAGAACTGTGCAAACATGGAAGGAGGAATGGGGATGGGTTACTAAAATGTCCAAGGGGAAGGGAGCAGAAAAATGCCTGTTGAAAGCTGGACTTGCAGATGTGGTGTATGTCCTGTGGATAGAGAGGAATGCAAGGGTGTTTCAACAAAAAAGCTAGCAGCATTTAGAAACTGCTACATAGGTTGAAGACCAAATAACTACCAATCTATGCATTAGACTGAGGGATAATAGTCGGTTGTTTGGTATATTTGTTCTTTATAGTAGTCGATAGTACTATGTTAGTCTGTAGTAGTTTAGACTTAGTATAAGCCATAGAGGATAGGTAGGTTGGTTTTTGCTTCTGAGATGGGGTTAATCTGAGTGGTTTCCCCTGGTTTTGTACTGTTGCACTGGTGATTAATAATAAAAGATCGGTTAATTGCCAAAAAATAGTGTACACTTGTCCGTCCAAATGATTGACCTTGTCATTAAGTTGGGTCACTCTATCCTCGAGTGTTTCCTTAACAACAACCACCACTGCAGCACTCCATTGCTATCATCACTGCGTAGACAATAGATTTAAAGGAATTGTCTAACTTCAAGTACTTTCAAGGCTCACACTACAGCTAGACCTGGAGAATGCTTTATTATAGAAAGAGATTCACATTAATTACAAGTTGTGCTGACAAAATAAGCCTATTTTTTGTTAACCCGTCTAATACAAATTGTGCATTATTTATAGATATTATAAATCAAATATAAAGTTTGGATCAAAGCTAATGAGTTTTGCCGAACTCGTAACTTCAATGGTAAATCCGACACTCTTGTCATCGCCCTCTTCTTTCTTTCCGTTACTATATTGATGCCCCTTCCCATCTCCTTGGTTATTATAATTGCCGTTTGAGCAAAGTACACTTATTCCGCTTGGTTCCAAAGCTCTACTTGGTATTTTAGTGTTCATTACACCGTTTTACTAACTTAGCTGAGTAATGAAGACCTTTCATCTGTTCAGTAGGTGTAATGCTTACCCGAGTGCACTCAACGCAACTAACCTTCGATACTGGAAATAAAGAGGGACTCACTTGAACACTCCTTGGCCAAAAATCTATCGGAAACAACCTCTCTACTTTTCAAGGTAGAGGTAAGATCAAGATCGATTAAATGAGAGTGTGACTGACATGGTAAAAGAACAAATCCACACTTTTCTGGACCCGGAGAAAGGATAGTGGGTAGGGCTTATCTTTCCCCCAGACTACTTTACTCACTGAAAATCATTCCACGTACAGGAACTGAGAAAAAAAAAAGGGCTCGAACTACAGGGATCTGATACCTGGCTTTCTTGGTATGAGAAGTTGGTTATTACGGCTGACAACCTTTCCTAGGTTGTTTCGAGCAGGCCAAATAATCGATTAGTCTCTTCCCCTTGTTGTTGTCGTATTTTGCATATAGGTGGAACATAAAAATGTGATTTGTGCAAGTTCTTCCCAAGTGCGCCCCCTTGGTAGGCTTTCCCGGGGAAAAGGAATTACACTAGATCTTGGTAATGGCACTCCAACAAGCTCGGCAGGGAGAGAAAGAAGAAGGAGAAGGCCCCCTACAGAGCGGTGGGAAAGCAAGGGCGTAGCAGGAAGAAGAAGTATGAAAGCAGCAAATCTTTCCTCCTCTGATGAGCCTTTACTTTCCCCCTCCCCCCTCTTTCAACGAATTCAACATTGTTGATATGTTTTGCATCTTGTTTAAATAAAGGCAAGGATGAAAGGGGGTACGAAGAAAGATGGGTCTCTGATCCTGACTTCGAGGAGTGGCTACTCCTCCAACAAGCAGCGGATGAGCACACTATCTGCGTACAACCTACCCTTCCCAGACGCCATTTGTGGAATTACACTGGATATGTTGTTGTACTCACTCGAACACTCCCAACTATAAGAAATGGAATCCCTGCCCACGAAACACAGAATTTGGAAAATGATTTTATTATCTTGTTCACATCCAGATTATATCAGATACTGTTGGATCCTCCAAGACCAACAAGCCTTAACCATTGAATCTGGTTGACAAATTTCTGGAAAATCACATCAAAACAGGAATAATGGAGGAAAATTTCTCTGAAACAGAATGAATAGACGATAGAAAAAAGAGGGTTAATAAAGGTGCCCTTGTACATCATTAGTCTTTATTACTAGAGAGTTTACAGCCTGACAGCTTAGAAAACTACACAAAACCCAAATTCAAACAGATACAAAAACTATAATCCACATTAGAGAGTAGATACTAATGATTATCCGTGTTGAGGCTGTTGGCCAATACTTAGCTCCTTCTAGGGGCTAGTGCGCACTGCGCAATATTCCATGCAAATAACCACCAGTCATAACAAGAGACACAAAGGAGACAACACCAGCTGGAAAAACCTTCTTCGACTTCAGAAAGCGAGATCCCATTACTCCAAGAAGTCCAGCCGAGAGGACGAAACCCATTGCTGATGCCAAAACAGGTTGTGTTGGAAGCATAACATAAACAGAGTACAAAAGGGCGGCAGAAACTCCACCTGCAATAAGGGACTTCGTGCTGCCACTCTTCAGATAACCCATAAAACCACCAGCTCCAACCAAGAAAGCGTAACCCAATGTCAATTTTTGGGACATAGAAAGGCCCATTTTCTTTTTATCCTTGCCTTCATCTGACTCCCCTTCATTGCCACCATCATTATTATTATTTCCACCATTATCTCCCCCGCCGCCACCGTTGTCATTTGCACCCCCAGAATCACCTCCACCACCACCTGTCTCTGGCAGAATATCGATTCCTGGCCCAGCTGAATCAGCAGTAAAGGTGGTTGGCATTGTAGAGTCAGAGACAACACTGGCTCTGACTCCAAAGTAGAAATGCTTTGATCGAGTGGACAAGTCCGGATACACTGTGCGAGGGGTAGTCAAGGGATGCGGAGATGAATGAAGCGACCTCAATGGCTGACTATGAGCAACAAAATGCTGCCTTTGACTCCAAGCTTGGAAGCGAAAGTGAGGCAACACTACGGAGAACTGAGAAATGGCCAAAAATTCTCCCATTATATGGAATATGAAATAGCAATGTGTACACTAAATTATAAGAAACTTATTTTCGGGATGTTTTGTTTTCTGCAGCTCCTGTAGTCTCAGCAACTTCCACAAAAATCAGTCTTCCATCAACAATCTGCAGTCGGTAGATCATTTCAATGACAGAACAGAAATAGACCAAGTAAATGGAAGCAACAAGACTCAGACAGCCAACATAGGAAATTTCACGAGGAAACAATATAAAGGGCCCGTTTGTCCATGAATAGTTTTCACCTTTTTCCGGAAAACTGTTTGGACATAGAATTGTTACAATTTTCCGGAATTCGAAAAACTCCAAAAACATATTTTCACTCCAAATCACTCACAAAAATTCAAAAACAACTCCAATTTGTATTCATGTACAAACACAACTCCAATTTCCAAATACAATTTCAACTTGAAAACAAATACTCCCCCTCCGTCCCAAAAAGATTGTCCTAGTTTGACTTGGCATGAAGTTTAAGAAATAAAGGAAGACTTTTGAAATGTGTGATCCAAAACAAGCCTTAGATATTTGTGTGGTTATAAATCATCTCATAGAGTTAAATTGTTTCTAAATATAGAAATGTGCCAATTTTTTGGGACAAACTAATAAGTAAAGTAAGACAATCTTTTTGGGTCGGAAGAAGTACTACTTTTTTCCAAATTTCACAATTCTCATGTCCAAACGCCCACTAAATACACTTTACAAAGCTGGAAAACAAATTCCCTTGGGAAAGTATAAAAAGCTTTCTGCAAAGATAGTCAAAACTCAAAACTGACTTTTTTTGTTGATAAAATCCATCTACTTTGAATTTATGAAATAAAATATAAAATCAAGACTTTGGACATAAGTAAATCAAGCACAATGGTTACAAACAACCAACCACCACAATTTCAAATCAGCTTTCAATACAAAGCTTGTGCACTGTTGACCTCTCTACTCAAAACAAAAACCCTACTTCATGCATTATTTAACTTAGATATACAAACAAACCACAAACCTGCAACCAAAGTAGATGTGTAGACAAAAGATTGTCAAGAATAACACCAATTTTTTTTCTTTCTAATATTCACATTATTGATATAGGATTTCTGCTACTCTCAGAAACTGTGCTTGCTCTCACCTCTATTTCTCTGTCTGCTCGGTACTTTCTCGTGTTTATCCCAAATTATAACAATCTTTTTGCTCTGTGTACACAATGTTTAGGGATTTCTGTTCTGAACAACTTAATGTCCATTATGCAAATATTACACTAAAACACACAAGAAAAAAGATTCACGGAAGTTGAATGTAGCTAGTCTTAAATTTCACTGTATTTCTTTGCTTTATGTTTGGAGCAACATAGCAAATTTACATGTTACTCACGATGTTGAGGCCATGATTGACCTTATTAGCTCTTTATGCAACTTGTAAGATCTTTTGAGGTACTCCATTGTACATGACAGCATATTCTTGAAGCTGGTGCTTATATAAAATTTTACCTTATCAAAAAATAGATATATTCACAGAAGTGGGGGAATGGACACGGATGATGTGGCAATTAGGCATCAATATTAGATGAGAAGTCAAGGAAGGTAGTGGCCACAGAGGGTGCGTGGAGGTAAATAGAGGGGAAGCAGACAGTTCATCAGTTTGGAGGGCACCAGGAGTGGAGTTTGATATCATAATTTTGTTCTTCAGCTGACATGTTTTATGCATACGAGTATTCTTTCTTCTTTTTCTTGTTTTGTTTATTACCGGCTGAAAAATTCTCATCTCAAGAACACAACCCACCCATTTTCTAAGTCCTTATTTTCCTTGAATTGAGAACTTCATAACATCTTTAGTCTTTCTTAAGAACTTCAGTCTCTTATCAATAACTCAATGACTACAACTACTTAAAGCAATATAACATCTTCGACCAGTGAACTTCAAGAGATTTTGTCTCTACTATATTGTCTGCAAAACAGAAGGGGGACTTGAGACAACAGGAGACTTCCCAGTCTTCATCCCCAATAAAGAGTTTATGAGCAAATTAATTCGACAAAGGTAGGATATATTTCCATAAAGGAAAAATGAAATAAAAAAGGAACCAAGAACAACAGCAACAATGATCACATGTAATAGATATAGTTCCTAGAACAGGCACCATTCTTTACACAAACCAGTAAATTTCTAGAACCTAGACCCCTTCTAAGTGAAAGTAGAGTTTCTTAGATGTTTATATTCTTTGCATGTTTCATTATAAACCTATGAATCAATCAATGCCCTTATCATGGGTCTTGTTACAGAAATCATTATCCTGTCTCCAACTGAAAGCATTTGCAGGACCCAAGTTCATATTTTGAAGTACTCAACAACAACATACCCAGTGAAATCTCACAAAGTGATGATATCTTGAAGTACTCAAGACCAACAAATGCACCAGTTAGATGCAGGTGAATGCTAGCATAAAGTTCACCAAGTCAAACAGCACGCTGAAATGATTCAGCAAGGAATAGATCTTTCGCTTCCAGTTTTGCAGTGAAGTGTCTGCTTCCTTTAACCTATGACTGACATACAGTTTTTTTAAAGCCGATGACAGTCTCAGAATTGTCAATAGGTAGAGGCACACCTAGTTTTAAACATGGGATACCACTATGACCAAAACTACTTGTCCCCTTTCAAACAATAGGTACAGATTTAGTAAAAACCTTACTCCATCCATTCCATTTTAATTGTAGCTTTAGCTTTTTTCACGCCCACTAAAAAAATAATAAAACAAGGTATAGTTTACTAAGTTACTCCTATTTTTTCTTTAATGTTAAGGGTATAGTTGGAAATAATTGTCAACTTTAATCTTGAAGTCCTAAAGTGCCAATTATTTCGGGACAAGTTTTCTGAGCTAAAATGACAATCAAAATGGGACGGAGGGAGTATATATTATCCAAAATCTTATATATAGCTGAGCAGAAATAAAAGGAATCCTTAAGCATGTTCTATCAACTCGATATACAGAAAACACACCCTCGACAAACACACATAATGAAGCGTACCCATCTACAAAGCTGAGGGAATACCCTTCCATTCATAGAATTCAATGCATTCTAGGCCTCTGCTTCTTTCTCAAATGTAACAAATCCAAAACCTTTAGGCCTTTGCGTTCTTGGATCTATAACAAGCCTTGCTGCTCACCCAATTAACAAAAATCCAATATCAATCAATCAATCAAATTAACTAAGCCCTAATCCCCAAACTAAACACAGACCCACTTAACAAATTCATAAAAATAATTCCTCCATCCCAATTTACATGACACATTGTTCTTTTTAGTCCGTCCCAACACATTTTCATATGCGGTAACAATTTAATTTTAAACTTTATCTTATACGCTTAACGAGATTCTATAACCACACAAATAACTTTGGACTTATTTTAGATTACAAGATTCAAAAGTGTTCCATCATTTCTTAAATTCCGTGTCCAGTTAAACTACATCATGGACGGAGGTAGTACAATCTTTATAGAGAATTTACAAATTAACCACATATAGTAGGTTAAATTTAACACAGCAATAAAGAAATGCGAAAGTAACCTTCTGTAACAGCGCCAAAAGGTGAAAAGAGCCTCTTCAACTGTTCATTCGTAGTGTAAAATGATTATCCTATTATAACAACAAAAAACAATTAGGGTTTAATAAGGACTCCAGCAGACATAAATTAGGCTTTAAAATATTATTAAGTATACAATATATATGTGCGTGAGTGTCTGTAATAACATTTTGGTCCCTTTTGTTTGGAAATAATTTCATTTTGGTCCCTTTTTTATGTTGGTAAATCAATGACTTCATAGTCAACTTAAAACTATACCTGACTAACGGTCCGGGTTGACCCGGAACCGGACCGGTCCCGGTACAAAATCCGGTCCGGTAAGCCTTACCGGGTTGGGGGTTGGGGCCAAACCAACCCCAACCCGCATGGGTTGTAGATAAATTCGGTAAGGACCCGGACCGATTGAACCGGTAACGGAAACCGATGACCTTACCGGTTAACCAATTCGGTCCGGACCGGTAAGGTTAAAAAAAATTTAAAAAAATAAAATGGGCTGTTGCCCAACGGTAATATTACCGTTGGGGGAGGGGGCTGGGACTGGGGGGTTGTTGCCAATAGTCTTTTGGCGGTTTGGCCTCTTTTTTTTGTTTATTATTCTTTATTAATTACATTTTTACCCTTTAAAAAAATATATAAATACTCTATATTCTTCTCATTTTTATCACACAATTATTTCTACAATTCTCATACTCTCTTAATTCTCTCTATTATCAATTCTCAAGTTATTATTATTATCATTATTAATTTTCAAAGTAGCAAGACACAAGACTTCGAGCTTCGAGTTTCAATTGAGTTCTGAGTCCTGAAGTTTGGTACACTCGTTTCATTCTCTAATTATTTTATTAAATTGTCATATTTATTTGTTGATTATTTAAATTAAAATTAAAATTAAAATTAAATATTTTATAATGGATAAAGGTAAAACTATTTCAAGTGGTACAAAATCTAAAGTTTCTTCATCATCTAATCAAAGTATAGATTATGATCAAATGCAAGAAGATTTTGAAATAGAAGATAATTATTATGATAATGCTCATATAGATAATATTGTTGAAATCAAACTCATACACCTACTTAGTGTGCATACATCAATGTTAGTACTACTAGTCGTAGTCGTAGACCTCAGAGAAAAAGGAGTAAAGTGTGAAACTTTTATGATAGAATTGAGGACACTGATAGATTTAGATGTAATATTTGTGGGCAAACTTATAAACATGGTAATGACGGGGGGGGGGGGGGGCACTTTAGTTAGGCATGTACAGAGAGTTCATCCGACACACTGGTCAACAATAAATTAAGTATAAAATATAAAGATGCAGTTACATTATTTGGTTTTTTGATAATTGAACAACTCTGCTACTAGTTCTGCTTTGGTTCTGTGTCTACATCTGCAAGATTCAATGAAGACGATGATAATGAATCTAGATTCTAGATATATGGAGCACTTTTACAACAACACAAGTTGCGGCGGAACAACGGAAGCGGGACTGAAATTAATACTCCAAATTTAGAAGCTATGGACTATGGAGCATCACCAATTCAATCAACCTATAAATTACGAAGAATTATGTAAAAGGATGCATAATATGTAAATAAAATTATTATTACTTCATTATGTACTCTTATTAACATTATGAATAATGAAAGTTCGAAAGTTTACATCTTATCATTAGTTTTTATTTTATTATCGCTTTAGTTGTTAGTTGTTACTTGTTAACTTATGTCTACTAATTTAATAAATTAATAAAAGATTAAAAGTATAACTACAATATAAACTATAAAATAGAAAGTTAACTTTACATTTTAAAATATAAAATATAAAACAGAAAACTATATTATATTATATATTTAATTTGAATTAAGTTAAATTTTCGAAATTAAAAAAAACGGTCCTAGAGGCTTGCTCAACCCGGACGCGCACGGGCCTTCCGAAAATCCGGTTGTGAACCCCGATTAGCCGGATAAGGCGATGAAGCCGGACGATGCTCGCAGGCAGGTTCAACCCGATAACGAATCTGTCCGATCAGGTCGATCCGTTAACCACCTTTACTTAAAACGTTTCCTTGTATGTTAGTCCCGGATAGCCCAAAACCAGCATTAGCAGTTACATTTTCATCCGGAGCATTGTCCGACAATGTCAAGAAATAACATCCCAAATTACATTATTGTTAGAAGCTGATCTAGAGTGAGTACAATCAAACATCTCTATAATTGTCATTCGCTATAACAACATTTCACTATAACGACCTAATTTTCTCCGGAATCAATTTTCATTTTATATTTTACTTCTCTATAACAACATTGTATCTATAACAACAATGACATTTATTATAGCATATGCTCTTTATAAAATTAACTCTCTATAACAGTCATACTCAAATATAGTGTAATAAAATTTGTAAGACGTTGTTGAGGATGTTGGTAATGTCTCATCACTTATAGCATAGATCTCTTTCGGCAAAGAATTTGACCAAAAAGCCCCTTGGATTCGAGAAGAAGGAAATGAAGAACGGGAACGAAACGAAATAAAGCGTTTCTAGCTCCTATCTCATAACCAATCATTGAAACTTAAACTGACGAAGAGATTATTGCACAAGTGATTGAAGTGGAAGAACAAGAGACAACAGATACAGAAGGTGACAACGAAAGTGTTGATGAAGAGCATCAACCTATTGCTACTTGAGGTGAGATAAAAGAGTCAACTGTTAAGCTCTTAGACAACCTTCAAGGGAAAGCTATTTTCCCTTTTGTTGAAAGTTTAGACAAAATTCTTCGTCAATTCAAGCGTTATATTATCGCTAAGAGAATGAAATTTACGAAACAACCTATAATTATAGAATTCTTACGTCAAACTTGAAATTGTGTTTAAATTCTCAATTAATTTTAAATGCATATGTTCCTTAGATTTCAATTCTTTATCGACATGGTACAACTAGTCATGAATTTATTTATAATTTATTAGTCTTTTTAATTAATGAGATGTGAAAATCAATTGAGATTTTAAAATTAACAAGTATATTATTTTCGTTTATAGCATAAAAAGTACAGAAAATGCGTATTTTCATTTATAACATCTAAATGAGATCTAAACATCAAATGCTAGTATACATATATAACAACATTCATTATCGGAGCCATGAAATTCTCGGACAAACGATGCCACTATAGAGAGGTTTAACTGTAGTTCCTTCCATGTACGCCCAGAAACATGTAGATGCATACACATGAGGAACTGCCAAAAAAGTTGATTCCCCAAAAAGTCTTGATTTTGCTCCATGTTTAGCTAATGCATCAGTGACTGAGTTCTGCTCTCTGTAGCCATGGCTGCTTGCTACTATCCTCATGGTCTCCATCAAGTATCTCCATTGATAATCAGAGGGTCGTAAATATCATGTCCATTTTCTAGCATGCTTATTACCTCTTTAGAGTCACTTTTTACTTTCAGTGGTGTTAGTCTTTGCTCATGTGCTGCAGAAGTTAGTTCTGCAAGAGTACTGGTTGTGTATGGCAGACCTTTGGCAAACCCACTGATCTAGTTTCCACTGTTGTTTCTAATGACTCCCCCAATCCCACCAATGTGAGTGTTTTCCTGGAAAGCCCTATCAATGTTTAGTTTGTAGGTTCCTCTTTCAGGAGGGTTTCACTTAATGTTGATGATGGTGCTTCCTCTAGAAGTTGGAGGGTTCTTGATCAGCATTGCATACTCAATAGAAGCATTGACGGTAGCTTCATAGGTAACAAAATTGTAGAGATTGTTGAATTGGTTTTTATTTCTGTTTAGCCGGATGTGCCAAAGGCAAAAAGGAATGAGCTCCATCCACCTAAGGAAGTGGTTATAGGGTTTAGATTGAATTGTTTTCCAAGCTGATTGCCAGTTGTTAGGGGTCATAGTTGATTTTATACCCTCCATCAGTGGTGTGTGCTTTGCTGCAGATTTCTTACCAGAAGGAAATTGAGTTATGGCATTAGAAGAAGATGTGATTTATGGTTTCATTTTGAGTGATGCAGTGGTGGCAGATGTCGGGAATGTTGATTCTTATTGAGGAGAGGAAACTATTTGTAGGAAGTCTTTCATGGTGGAAAGTCCACACGAATAATTTTATTTTATTGGGAGCATTGAGTCTCCAAATTCAATTGATTTTTTTCCAAGAGGCTGTCGGTGAGTTCTAGTACTGGCATCAATGATGTTGTAGGCAGACTTAGAAGTGAATTTTTCATTGCTGATCAATTTCCAAGAAATACTGTTATCCTTGTTGGAGTTTGGGATGAAGGTATTGTTACTGGTTTCAGTGATGGTGTTTGAGAGAAAAAGGAGATGTTTTCTAAGTTCCATCTGTTGTCCTGATGTAAGTCAGTAATTTTCAGGTTCTCCAATCCTAGGGAAAGGGGGCCTTGAATGGTGCTTCTAATGGTTTCATTTCCTGAAAGCCAATTACTGTTCTAGAAATTGGTGCCTCTACCATTATGCATAATATTAATGATGCCTTTGTTACAGGTGTTCCATGCCATCCCTGGAGGATTGCTTTTCAAGATTTTGATTTGATGACTTTGAGATTTGGGCCCATTCTACAGTGTTTTGACAATAAGAATAGAGGCCCAGTTGGAAGTAAGATTCTTGAGAAGTCTCCAAGGCTTGCTAGGAGGGCTTTGTTTTTTACTTCAACTTTTTGAATTCCCAGACATCCTTTGCTTTCGGGGATTGTAATGGTATCCCACCCAACCATGGTATCTCTCACACCACCGTTAGGTTCATAAAAATTTCGCCTAACTACGACGTGCGGCAGTCGGCAAACACCTTTGTCGACCTCAGCCTTCTTCAAGTTCACTCAATGTCAAGTGAACTTCAGCGCTTTGCGGAAGCCTTTAAACATGTTGAAACTCAGAATATAACATTTGGGAATGGAAGACAATACACAAGACGTTTACGGGCAACAACATGCCCAACCTTCGTTTTATTCATTTCACGACGTGTCCACGAACCAGTACAACGATCATCTTGACTTGGCCTTGGCTTCATCGTGACCCTATCACATGGCGGGACACTCTTCAACAGACCCCACTTCATTCAATGTGGTTTGACCCGGGATAGATCCGCAACCCGACCCGAAACCCGCAACTGCATTTCGAGAAACTAGGATTGACTTGGTCATTCAGACTTTGTTCAAGCTCAACCCTTCTCCAATGGATTAGACCACTTTGTACACGTCTTAGACCATCTCCCATGTCCTAAGGAACCATCCCCACGCATCCACATCATGTCCCTTTGCGTTGGACTTTGTCAACTTGCTTCTTTGTGCCCTCTTTGTGTTGCATGACTTGACCACGTGTATTACCACGTCTTCACGTGCTAACCCACTGCCTCAAGTCTCTAGACATGTATTAGAACATCTCCCACATGTCCCGTACACTTCCCACGAACCATGGCCACATCCGCAAGCCACAAACACACTTCCTTAATTCTCGGACATTGGCTAATCGTGCTTGGACTTTGTCAACTCACACCCTTAGCCTACTTCTTGCATTTCTCATTGCATTGCATACTGCATGTCATGTTGTGTATGTTCCCCATCTTTGCTAATCCGCATGATCTCCTCACCACACGGCCCTCCACAAGAACTTTCCTCACTTGGAATTCTTACCTTTCATCCCAACATTGTTTCACTCCAACACCTAACTTGTATTGGACCAAATATCAAAGGACAATGTACTAACCTTGACATTATATCACGAGTTTTGCCTTTGTCCCACAATGAGCAAAACTACGGGTGTGACAGTATCCCACCCAGATGAAGCTTTTTCTATATGGAAGTGGTTCCCCAAATGAAATTTCTCTGAGTCCTATTGATGTGCTTTGTGACAGTGACAACAACAACATACCTAGTGAAATTCCATAACGTGGGGTCTGGGTAGGTTAGAGTGTACGTAGATCTTACCTCTACCTTGGTACCTGTTGTTTCCGAAAGATCCTCGGCTCAAGACAAACATAAGCAAGCAAAGCAAGAGAAACGATCAGACCCGGATAAAAAGGGAGATATATTGCATAGTATGGTTAGGAATGCTGCTCAAGGTACCTTTTGCTAAGGTGGTTCTACCAGCAATGTCATAAACTTGGTTTTTCATCCAGCCATCCCGCAATTGAGACTATCAATAATGTATTGAAAGTATGAGTATATAGGCTTGTTGTGGAAAATGGAGAAGCCAAGGTACTTCACAAAGTGGTCGCTTTGCTTGATGCCAAGCATTGTTGAGATGCCATCTTTAGCACTAGAGGTGATCTTGGATGAAAATACCACTTTGGATTTTATGAAGTTGATTTTCTAGCCAGATTTGGCACTAAATCTTCCAAGAGTGCTGAGAATGAAGTTGACATGTTTTGTGTTGGATTTGGCAAACAATGTGAGGTCATTAGCAAAGAAAAAGTGAGAAATATTTGGTCCCCCTCTGCTTATGAAGATGGGAGTAGAAATTCTTTTTGGAGACGTCTTGCTCTGTGCTTCTGGATAGAAGTTCCATGCAAAGTATGAAGATGTAGGGGATAGTAAATTTCCTTGTCTGATACCCCTGGTTGAAAGGAAGGGAGTGGTTTTACCTCCATTGACCAGTACAGAAATAGATTGAGAGCTTACACAAGACATGATGAGATTGAAGAGATTAAGAGGGAAGTTAAAGAACAGTAGCATCTCTCTTATGAGGGACCATTCTATCATATCAAAAAGCTTTTTCCAGATCAATTTTGAGGATCATGTTGGAGCTTTTGCCTTTCATATGGTGGAAGTGGTGATGTACTTTGAACTATAATAGCATTATCAGAAGCTCTCTTATTGGATAGAAAACTAGCTTGACTAGGATTAATTGTTACTCTTTCCATTTCAATTTGTTTGTGTTAGTTTAATTGGTGTGAAGTTTAACAAAGTAAAAAAGTCTTTTAAATCTTGTAGTATTAAACTAAAGATATGTATAATATACCAAAATGTCTTTTAATTTTGTGATCTTAAATATGTCATGTGATATTGAAATCAAAGCGTTGTCAAATTAGAAAGATACATTCTTTTCTAAACAAACTAAAAAGGAAAGTAAAACAAGCACATTGAAATAGAAGATTTTTTTCCCAATAAAAGCTATTATTGTGGCAGGAGGTTAGACAAGACTACTACCTCTATATTAATAATAAATAATACTCTCCCAGTTTAAAAAAGATTGCCCTAGTTTAACTTAACACGAAATTTAAGAAATAAAGAAAAACTTTTAAAATGTGTGATCTAAAACAAGTCTTAAATATTTGTGTGGTTGTAAATCATTTATAAAGTTAACTTATTTCTAAATATAGAAATATGTCAATCTTTTTGTGACAAACTAAAAAGAAAAGTAGAACAATCTTTTTTGGACAGAGGAAGTAGAAAACACAAGACCTAGGAACAAAATGCCTAAGTTCCTCAACTGTACAATGTGGATTAGACATGGCTAATCCCATAGAGAAAGTTACAAAGTATAGATGTCTTAATTATGTTAGAACTAGCGTGGGCAGTGAGAGTACTACTTTCATATACAAAAGTGGATGTATTAGTTAAGCTTACAATTTACAAAAAAGAGATATTGGTATCAACAAAATCATAATGTAATGGGGTTAAGGAAGGCTATATTGTGCATTCTTCAATTTGGTCTTCCTAATTTAGAGCCTCTTTAGGCATTTCTCCAACTTTAAAAACATGTTAGCTATATAAGGAACACCTCAAGATGAAATCCCAACTTTGCAACGGTATTTGAGACATTGTTTCTCTCTATATGGCTATGTTGAACTTGAATATGATGTACTTCCATTGCAAGCAACGATCTACTTCTAACCTCTCAGTAACCAGTGAGCAGGCGATGCATAAATTAATTAGTTCGATTTTTTCTGGTAAAAAAGAAGATATGATTCCGGATTATTCATTGCCATCATGTAATTTCCATGAAGACTTGTATTAACCGTTCAACATCTTAACAATCGAGAGTGGATCTAATTCAAGAGTGATATTTTTAAGATTGTTTGAACTTTGAAGCAGCCTAAGAGATGCACAAAGAAAGCTGTTGCAGTCTCAGCTGCATTATTAGTGCAAAAATGGAAAGCCTTAGCAAATTTCATTATTAGCTCTCCATTACTATTCCTAAACGATGCCCCCAATTCTAGTTGCTTTTAACACTAGAACTGCTACTATATGTGTTAATATTTAGCCTATCAGTGGGAGGCAATTTCCATGCTACTCAACATATCTGTAATGAAAGCTTAAAATAAACCTAGAAATAACACCCCATGAAGACTACCAATTAGAGCATCTGTAGTTAATTTTCAGAAGCAAGACTGTGATGAAATGAATCTGATGAATCACCATTTTGAGGGATGAATTTGTATCATGTCATTATACTTAGCTGCAAAACGATTCTTTTAAAGTTCCCAGCAGATAGTATATGAAACATATTGAAGGATAAAATAATAAACTTCATTCACAAATCTAGTGAACCACCATTTCATACAAGTTTGTTTTATGTCCTCAGCTATACTCATATCAAGAGAATGACAAAAATATTTTCAAATTCTCTGGGCCTTCTAGCTGTGAAAGAGTGTGAGATATGGATTCTTTATGTGATTTCCTATAAAATAGCAACTCGAATGACCCCTCAAACCTTCTTAAACCTTCATCTGTAGGTAATCTTCGTCTCAACATCCTCTCCATGAAAAAATATATTTTAAAACGTATCTTTCTATGCCAAACAATCTGAAGATAAAGTGTCACTTTTAATACGCTTCATTGCATTAAGCTAATTTACAAGAGTAGTTTCTATCTGTTGAAGGTTTCTTGACAAATCTGTCCAATCTGCTGACATCTCAGGCTTAAATTATTCTAATTTTTTTCAATAATATGTGTAGGCAATTATTCTGGATGTCATGTAGTTTCGATCTAGCATTTTTGATGAAGTGATTCAGTTTAACTACATCAGGTTTAGATCCTATTTCAACAAACCTTGCCAATTGACCTATGCTTATCTAAATATCCCACCAAAAGAAAATATTATCAATTTCAGGTTTCTATAGAATTGTTCAACCTTGGTCTTGATCTCCATCATTTTTCTCAAGATATGTGATTTCCTACGTCTTCACTTCTTGGCTACTAGATGTGACCTCTTGTAATATTTCGCTTCGATGAATTCCCTCAATAGTGGTTGTAGGGTCCTGAATCTGCATTAGTTTTTAGCAGCAAAGATATACATATTATGTATAGACCTAGAGTCTTCCTTTCCACAACACAGCAACTTCCTGGAAAACTAATGATGTTTCATTTTATCATGACTTTTTCCAGAAAATTTTAGCAGTCACTTTCTTAATAAAATTAAGGGTGGTTTTAAGAGGGTCCTCAACCGCCAAGATGTGCTTAGAAAGTGAATAGAACACAAAACTGCTCTGATAACCTATTATTCCATCCTTGGACTCTACTGGCAACTTTGTTGACCATGTTATTGAAGAAGTAAATCTTCTTCCTTCCTATATATATGGGTGGTCCAAGATATATAATGGGAAAATTCCTGTGCTGAAATGTTGTCAGCATCTTGATCTCTTGAATCATGTTCTGAGAAGCCTAAGGTGCTACCAGGAATGAAGACTTCTTCTTGTTAATCATTTGTCCAGAAACACTGCATCATTTATCTCGAAGATTCAAGGTCATCCGATGTAAAAAAAATTATTCCGTCAGTTTATAACAAATGAGTGATCATTGACCCCTTTTTATCTGCAACATATGGAATGAAATCAGTATTCTGAGGTTTGGTTCATCATTGGAATATGGGCATTTCTCTTCACATTATAGAGCCTCTTCCTCTAGTTTCTTGTTCTAGCAAAGATGTCCCCAATATATTGCTGTTCAGTTAGATAATGCGACATTGGTATTCTTCATTCTTAAATGAAAAGACCATAAATATTATTTCAGGAGAGAAAAGCTCCTATTGGAAGTACCTTTTTTGTTTCCTGCAGAAAAGCTGTTCTTGAAATTGGACTTTACGCAGCGCAAACCCAAACTGCTCGGGTCAATAATTATTGAATACCAGATGGTTAAATTAAAAATAAAACACCTTTTCTGTTTCGAATTATTAAATGGGAAAGCATGATAACATCACCAAACAAATCGGAGAGATTTCTTTCGAGATTTTCCAAGTAATAGCATCTACACCCAATAGCTAAAATACAAGCTCATCTAAGAACCGGCTTACACTACTATTACTAGAGCAAGAATCCTTGACTATGACTTCCCATGAATCAAAATCAAACCTTTTCTTTCTCTTCTCCATCTCCTCCAAAACAAAGCAAGCATCTTCAACCTTCCCTTTATCAAGCAGACCAAGAATCAAACACCTTACTGTTTCCATACGCGGAAAATGCTTGCTCATCAACATTGCATTCAAAACCTTCAAACCTTCCTCAAATTCTCTTGTTTTACAAAATCCATCAACCACCATTCTATACGTAGCTGCATTGGGATTGCAGCCTGCAATTTGCATATCAACTAACATCCTATACGCCTCAATAGTTTTACCTTCCTTACAGAAATAATTTATTAACATGTTATAGATCACGACATCAGGCTTAATGCGCCTTTTCTTCATCTCCACAAGTAAATTCTTTGCCTCACCAATTTCGCCTCGTTTCAAAAGATCAGTCATTAAAACACCATAATTTACTATTTTCACCTTACATCCTTGATATTCCATATCAAACATCAACTTCTTGGCTTCCTTATACTTCCCCGAAAAACATAAACCTTCCATAAGCAAAGCATAAGAAACCGCATTTGGCTTCTTTCCCTTCCTAACCATATCCTGAAACAAACTTTTACCACCTTCAACATCCCCCCTTTTACACAAAAATCCAATTTGACAATTATAAGTCACCACGGTCGGCTCAACCTCTCTCTCAAGCATTTCATCGAACACTTGGTGAGCCATTTCCCAATCACCCTTTTCCAACCACATCTTGATGATAATGTTAAACGAAACGGAGTTTAACCAGATACCATTCTTCGAACAACTCCTTAACATCTCATTCGCAGCGTCACAACACCCGTTATCAACAAGCACGTTAAGAACTGCATTAAAAGACTGTATACTATGCGAACAATTAAACGAAGACCCCATATTGTGAAAAAGCTCAACAGCTTTATCAACTAACTGGGCTTTCCCGTAATGTTGAATCAACCCAATAAAAAGTGTTTCTCTACATCGAATATAATGGGTTTGGAGATGCCCAAGAAGGGTTTCAACAGCTTCAAAGTTTCGAGACTTTGCGAGCTTATAAACAAGACAAGAATAAGTAGGGTAGTCATGTTTGAAACCCGTTTGTTGGTAATCATGGAAGAGTGAAATAGCTTCATCGGGGTCGTGGATTTGTTTGAGGTCGGCAAGGAGTGGTATTGGCTTGCGAAGAAGGTTTCTTGTGGGTTTATGAGGCCTTTCGGTTTTAGGTGAGGATTTTGAGGTGGGTTTATGAGAATGATGACTGTGGTATGGTTGGGATTGGGAATTTGTGGTTGTGAATTGTGCAAGATTCTGAATTTTGAGTCTTGAGGGATTTATGTTAGCTTGTTTAACTCTTGAATTGATCATGGAATGAAGAAAGTGTAATTCAAATTACAGTTTCAAGCCTGATCTGATGGAGGGAAAAAGGTGCTTAAACTTGGAAGCACATTTGAAAGCTTCTCTACTTTATTGTCTGCAAAGCCTGAAGGAAGACTTGGGACAACAAGAGCCTTCCCGGTCTTCATTTCCACTAAAGAGTTAATTAGTCAATTAATTCAACAAAGATACCATATATCTCCATAAAAAATTAAACAGAAAAGCGACCAAGAACAAACAACAATAATAAGCATCATAATGAGATCCAGTTCCTACAGCTAGTGCAATTTCTCTATGTAAACCAGTAACTTGCTATAACCTAGATCTCCCCTTTAAGTGAAAGTTAGATGTTCTTAGATGGTTACATTCTTTGTATGTTTTGTTATAAGCCTAGGAATCCCCTCCCCAAAGTTTACACTTTCCACCCTATGTTTGGTCTCATTTCAACAAAGATTATCCTGTTCCCAACTGAAAACATTTGCAGGACCTATATCATATCTTACGTCCTTAAGACCAACGAATGCACCAGTAGATGCAGGAGGATGATAACACAAAGTCAAACAGCACGCTGAATCACCTAAATGCTTGGAATAGAGACAGTTTTGCAGTGAAGTGTTCGAAATAGATATCTGCTTTCTTTAATCTATGATTGATAAAGAAAAAGACGATCTAAGAATTGTCAATAGGCCGAGACAGACCTAGTTTCCACTATAACCATCACTCCTTGTCTTCTTCTTCTTTTTTTTTTTTTTTTTTTTTTTGATAATCCGCGGTGGCGCCTTAGACTTACATCGCTAAGACATGCACAAGACTTACTATGCTCCTGAAGGCGAATGGAACCCGTTCTTAGCCGCCATCGCCAGGTAAATCGCGGGATGTGCGCCCCGCATTCAGTGTCTGATCGCCATCAACGGATCAATCTACTGGTCAGGCCAGCGAGGATTGTGCGAGTATCAAACTCACACCGCAACATGCCCGCTAAGCTACGAGCTTTAATACGAGGCATATGCCCCGGAGAACGTATCCGCCGAGAATCGAACTTGTGACCCTAAGGCCACAAATTTGACTAATGGCCACTGGGCCATTATCTTTGGATAAAACTTTGAGGGTAAACTTTTTATACTAGTCATCCCCACCGCATCACTGCGGCTCCACACACAAGAAACCCACCTCCATTCTGGCCCTACTTGAATTACCGCAAGGCTGGCGAGCAGTGGAGGATTTTTATGAGGCAGTTACCTCTACCATTGGAAATCGAACTCGAGACCCAAGGCAGCAATACCCTTAGTGTAATGACCACTTGGCCAAACACCTCGGATTCCTTGTCTTCTTTCTAACAATAGGTACAGGTTCAATTGTCTTCTTAAAAAATCATTAATTAAATATTTATTTTACTAAATTATTTTATTAAATTTTAAAATCTTAATTTGACTAGTACTCTAATTAGTTAGAAAGGGTTACTTGACAAGTAGAAGGGAACTGAGGGAGTAAAAAATTTAAGCTAATTGTTAGGAAGAGTTAATTATTTACCACATATATTGGAACGAAACAAGTGAAATGGGAATTATATTGTAGGAATTGTTTATATGGTGATTAAAAATAAAGAGATTGTTAAACGATGATTAATAATAAAGGGATTGTTATACTGTGATTAAAAATGAAAGGATTACTATGCGATAATTAATAATGGGGAAAAGGGTAAAAAACAACCCTCTACTTTTATAAATTGACTATTTTTATCCTCCGTTACAAGTTGGGGTTAATTTTACCCCTTTCTTTACAAGTTGTGGCTAAAATACCCCTCATTTTTAACATATTCTCACAGAAGCAAGCATACTCATTGAAATTGGGTGACATGGACGCAAAATGACATTTAACTTATTCTATGTGGTACATGATAATTTTTTTTAACACAACCTGGAAAATTGTTTTTTCTAAAAATAAATCTAGAAAAAATAGTTTTTATTAAAAATCTATTTTTTTTATTATATAAAGCCCATTTTAAAAAAAATCTGGAAAATGATTTATTTTTAAAATTAGTTTTTCAGATATTTTTAAAAATTAATCCACATTTAATAAAAAATATATTTCTAGGACACTTTAAAAAAAATACTTGACATTTTCTAGATTTTAAAAATCATTTTCGAGATTTTTTAATTAAAAAAATCTAATTTTCCAGAATTTTTTTTTAAAAGCGGGTTTTATAAAATTAATTAATTTTTTAGATTTTTAATAAAAGTCATTTTTTTCAGATTTGTTTTTAGAAAAATCAATTTCTAGATTGCTTTTTAAAAAATTATCACGTAGGCATGACATAGAATAAGTTAAATATAATGTGACGTACATGTCACCCAATTTCAATGACTAAGCTTGCATATGTGGGAATATGTTAGAAATGAGGGGTGTTTTTGAATATTTTGCTAACGGTAGGGTATATTTGGCCCCAAGGTTAAAAATAGCTATTTTGGCTCTTTATTTTCAAAATCTGTCAAAACTTCATAAAGCTTTTTAACCGTTGATTCTGGCACTTAGTGCCCGTTAGGTTAGACTTCTCAAAAGTGTCAAAAACACTTTTGACCTTTTTTTTGAGTGTTTGACTGAAAAGATCAAAAGTGCTTTTGACAGTCAAAAATATTTTTGGCCTCAATTTTCAATTTGAACTTTTGGAAGTAGAGACAAAATCTCTTTTGTCTTTTCTCATTTTTAAGTCAAAAACACTTTTTTTATTGACAACCAAACACCTAACAACTTTTTGATAAAAACTTTACTTGAAAAAACTCTATTCCTAAAAACTCTACTTCTATAAGCTCTTTTTAATAAACTGTATCAAACGAGCCCCAAAGCTGCTATGCAAATATTGATATTTTCATTCTTTCAAATGCAACTTTTATACTTCAACTATGAAGTGTTGCTATTATCTCGTTTCCTATTTAAAACCTCCATTGAGTGTCAAATAGCATGAAGAGTAGCATATCAATATTTGCACTCTAGAATTATACTATTTCAATGTCCGAGCTTTGGTTCAAAATTCCGAAGAGAAAAAGTTTAAACAAAAAGTAAAACTTCATACATTTTGTTTGAAGTTTGGCGTTGACAAGCTTAACTTCACATTTATATATATGAAGATTTTTGAAACTTGATATTTGCAAGCCTAAAGTTGATTTTGAAATAGCTAGACTTGCAAAAAAAATTATAAACTTCAACTATGCTTTAAATATGGGTCAAAGTGGTTATCCGTGCACTTTTGCGTGACAAACTATACATTTTTGTGTACTTTTGATCTTATAAGTAACTCGACGCTATTGAGATATTACACCACAGGAATATAGTGACAATGAAAATCTTTTTT
The DNA here is from genome assembly GCA_029844215.1 of Przewalskia tangutica. Classification (NCBI taxonomy): domain Eukaryota; kingdom Viridiplantae; phylum Streptophyta; class Magnoliopsida; order Solanales; family Solanaceae; genus Przewalskia; species Przewalskia tangutica. Next base: position 115,549,086 of record CM056728.1, read on the forward strand.
TCAATGAATGGGCGTTCTGAAAATGATTGAAGCCACATATATACATCAATAGTTGAAAAGACCTGTAACCAAAATCCAAAACTAAGAATTGAATTCGCAAAGTCGGGTGTTTAGGTTGATGAATAGTGTAATGAAGTATGATACTGAGAACCAAATCGAAACAATAGAGTTGTTCTTACAAGAAACGTGGGTGTCTAAGTACTGACATGCTGCTGATGTTCCTAATGTGGTCTCTGGATACCAGATGTTTAACATGCGGGATGTTCCTCCAACTCTCTCCAAGTGCTGGCTTGGAAGTACCTCTCTCACCACCCATCATGTGATTCATGGCCTAGCATATAAGGCTAAATATTATAATGAGGTCCACATAGGGGCGGAGCTGTGGGAAAATTACACGGTCTATACAAGGTAAAGTTAATTTTTACGTATATATACTTGATGTTGAATTCGCTTCGCTTCTTCAGTTGTTTACTTTTTTATATTTTGAATTCCTGGCTTGGCCAGAAGGTTCACAAATAGGATATCAAGCAACCTAACTGCATATTGTGAAAGTAGAATTAGAATACTCTACCCTTTCTAGACCCTACTTGTGAGATTGCACTGGATATGTTATTGCTGTTTTGGTCTAATTTTCTTTTCTGAGAGACCATATAACTACTTGGTTATCCAAAGGTTAATACGCAGTGGAAAAGTTTCAGTTTTGAGCTTCAAACGGAAGAACACCATTTGATACCCGTGATGATCAATGGCTGAAAATATGGTGTAAAAGTTTCAACTTTGAGCTTTGCTAAACCCATTTAGAGTTCTCTGTTTTTCTCATCTCTAGAGAAAAGACACTTCTATTTAGTTATTTTAGTTCTTTTGATAAGGTCTTATAATGTTCCTTCCTCAGCAAAAGCAAATCATTTCACGTATCCCATATTTTTAATGTTCTTGTAGATAGAGTTAGGCAACAAGTAGTGATTGGTTCACTTGTATCTTTTCTTTTACCTTTTCAAAGTCTTTGGGGATGGTCAGGATGTGATTTAGGACATCCTAATGTACCAGTTAAAGATGTTAATCAGTGGCTCTAAACAAGGAATTGCTCTTGTGACTGTGAGCTCATAGGGGACAAATTCGACCCCTTGCGCATCTAATATTCTCATCATTCTTGCCATAACGAAACAACAATTGTATACACAAAATAAAGTTCAGATCCTGATTGTAAAGAATGTACACAAATTCTGATACTCTCTAAAAATGTTGCCGGACCGGATCCTCCAAAAAATGCGCTAGTTTTGGAGGATCCAACGTGCACCGACGACTTTTTTTTATGAGTCTAGCAACATATAGGCAACTAACTCTGTAAAGAAAAACTATTCACAAGTAAATTTGATCACTGTGACATTAATAAAATTAGCAGTAAGCTTTCAGTAGCTTCTCACAAGAACGGGAAACGCATAAGTTGACCTATGAAGGAAACAAAAACTGATGGAAAAACAATAAAGCTTCTTGAAATAAGTTGGCAAGTCACAATATCAATAAGCCTCAGAAGTTTCAGCACCTTTATGTTGATTATGACTACTATTGAACAAATGATGCAGAATATCGCAAGCAGAGAGAGCTTAAAGAGAAGTAGCAGTAGATGAAAGTTGTTAAAGGTAAAACCTACATCTAATAGCTGATAAAATTTAAAGATAACAAGGTAACCAAACAAAAGAGCAATTAAACTATGATTTTATTGTAGGAAAAATGAAGAGCCGCAAAGGTACTTGTTCCGAACACCATAAGGAAATCTAAAACAGTAACCACAACCTCTATACTACTACTACTACTACTACTACTACTACTACTCTTATTACTAAATTTAAAGGAGGATGGAAGACTTGGCCGATGAGTATATCAGTTTGATGGTGGGAAGAAAATCTCTTCAGCAGTTCTCTTGGAGCTGAATTCCTTCTCAACATCTGGTGAAACCTTGAAAGCAGCCTGCAGCACTTGTGGGGATAGAGCCTTCCATGTTGAAGTCCTTCCAGCCAAGTGAGTGAACATTGGATTAGGTGTACTGATGATGGAGAACCACTCCATGCCATCAGGATCTCCAATTTTGGAGACAACAAAGAACCTGGGAACAATGAACAGACAACCAGCTTTGATGTGTGTCTCAAGAACACGCTTACCATCAGGGCCAACAACCTGAACTCGGCCACTGCCTCTGACAATGTAAGTGACCTGAAGAGCTGAATCACATGAAAAACCGGGAGAACACATAGCACTTCCGTTCAACCTAACAAGATCAGCACCGAGTCCAACTTGGCCGATTAAAGGCAAGTTGTTGGTATTTAAAACAACCACCTTCCACCACCCTTGATATCAACATCCAATGGGGCTTCCTCACAGTTGAGAATCATGCCGTCTCTGTGGCCTTGCTTAGGCTCGGGCATTTGGGATCCCGCATCGAGCTTGACGATACCCTTAGCAGTCTGGGAGCTAACTAGAGTCTTAGCAACGTTCTCTTCTACATTCCATGCCCTAGCAACAAACTCAGTTGAGAAACCAGTGAAGATTCCGTTGGAGCCGGTCAAGTACATGTCTGTGAATGAACCAGCCTTGTGTGCAGTTTTGGTATCGCCAAGGAAGAGAAGGACAAGTTCAGTGTCGTCTTTGTTGTACCACCATGTTACAACACCAAAAGGGAGGGCAATAGCATCACCCTTGTTAATGGACACCACCTTCTCTTCTTTCTCTGGAAGAACAATTCCAGCAACTCCACAACCTGATAGATGTATTCAGATAAATAAGTAATAGATTGAAGATAACACAAGACCCAGATGATAAATTTGTACCTTGAAGAACATAGGCGACCTTGGCAGAATCAGAGTATTTGGGCAAAGCAAAGCCATTCTTGGAAAGAGCAAGCTTAGCAGCACCAATGTTTCCTTCCTTCAACATTGGAAGATCATTAGGACACCATGCATGATATGAACCACCATCTCCTCCATACACTTGCTTTGCCAACTTTGGGGTTAGATCAACATCCATCTCTCTTTGTCTTATACAAAACCCAATTAGAGTTTGGTATTTATAGAGGGAGGCCACACCAAAATTAAGTTTGTGATACAACAGGATTATAGATTACTCATGGGGTTTGCGGAATTTCAGTTTTAGATAAATGTGGAATGCCCTTTTTTTTTATTAGTATGAAATATTTGTGAGTCTTAACTCCTTCTGATGTACGGAAAATAGTAAACTACTATTACAAGTGCTAAAAAAAATAACAATTGTGTGTTGCAGTATACTTGATGCCAACAAAAATTGAGGCAACAATTATGGTTTGTGGTCTTGATCTTTATACTTGAATTCGTCTTGAATCTTCCGCCTTGAATCTTCGTTGTTTCAGCAAACTCTTTGAATCTTGTTAACCTGCAACCAATAGACACTAAATTCAGGTTGCTGAGTCGATTGATTTATCAACCTTCCCTTAAGACAATATTGCCCGTATACATGCTTTGTACGGATGAATTGCAACTTGTCTCCCAAGGTAAAACATCGGAGAAATATCACTTGTGCAAAGCAAACAGAAGTGATCCTAGCGAAGAAAACAAACAGGAAACGATTGCTAAATAATGGAAAAGAAGAACTTGTTCTTTGCAGTGGTTTTCCTCACTGTTTTTGTGTCATCTATCTTGTATGCTCAAATCTGAAATAAGGTATGAATATATAGTGTTTTAGGAGGAGGAAAGGTGTTAAAAGGGCCATTATGAGGTTGTTTAAGAGGCCAATGAAGTGCCAAAACGTTCTGCAATAAGTGCCAAACGTTTCAGAAACTTAATGACATTAAACTGCTGGCTTTACCGTTCTTTGGGCGATTCTTCGGACATTTAGCGCCATGCGCTGGCAAGGCGTAGCGCCGCTGCCAATTTCGCTTCGAAACGGGGACCAAATTGTAAATATTACAAAGTTTGGGGTCCAAAAAGATAATACCAGAAGACGTCCAACGCCCAACAGCCCGCGACCCGGACCAGGCGGGTGGTGGCGGCGACGCGCGTGTGGGCCTAGTCTCGAACTCAAGCACACCTAGGTCCTCATTCCTTAAAACACATGGGTTATCCCTTGGGGTCCCAATCCCTTATTCAGTTTTGAGGCTTATATTATGAACAATTCTTCCTTTTCCCACCGATGTTTAGATTTGTCTCACACCACTCTTCCATGTCTCAAACACCTAACTTTGCGGCCAATATCTCTTCCATTTCTTAATAGAATTTGACGATTCTTGGTCCTACGTTCATCTACTCACTTAGTAGATTAAACACGTGTGAAGAACTAGGTTCTCCAATAAGTGGAACCATGATGTTTAAGTCATTGAAGATGGGCGGACCCAACCTCCACCAAAGGCAAATTTCCAACAATCCCCTATTCGAAGAGATTTTGGCGCACTCACAAGGTGTCTTCTTTCAGCGAAAAGATATTACATCTGGAGAGGTAGCTGGAGCTTTGAACCTTCCATAGTAGAATATCATCAGACATATTTACTGCGCGGTGAACGTGATGTCTTGAACCTTCAGTGTTTAGTATATGCCAAGACAATTGTCACGCCCCGAACCCCGGGCCCGTGACTGGTGCCCTACCTGGGCACCCTTCTACCTTAACAATACAAGTAAGCTGCGGAACTGAAATAACACCTCATTTTTTTTTTAAAACAAACGTACTCACAAGGGCAAAGCCGACAAGGCTGCCATACATACATAAACAAAAGACACTACACCGTACATGAGTCCAATCCCACATATGAATACGCACTTGCGAGTTAAATCAACTATGACGACAAGAGCCCCGCCGTACCCAAAACTATACAAAGCCTGTATCAAGGACATATACCAAAGATAAACTCGGAATAGAAGGAGCTTATCCAAAACTCGGCGAGGATCCTACACTGCCGATCACCGAATCAAGGCATCTAAACTCGCGGCGATGAACGCACTTCAAGGAGGTCGATTGAAGAATGTACCAAGTATGTGAGCGATGAATGCACTGTAATACAATCATAGCAGTCTAAATAACACAAGCGACATGTATGATATCCAACCTACAGTACATAACACATAAGCAGTCATATCAAGTCAGAGACGCAGGCCCTCAAAGTCATTACTCAATATAACCATGGGTCTCACGCCCATAATATCAATCGTGCGTGGAATCCTTCCGCCACCGCGATCCGGCGATGTAATAACACCAATAAGGATACATGAACACCAAGTCCCACTGTCCTCAATACCTCGTGGTCCCATGCCGGAATCCTCCTCGTAAAAGCGTGACCATAGGGTAACACAAACAAATCAGGGACATATATGATAATCAAAATACAACACATTGTGCTCCTTGCGATGATGAGTAAACGGTGGTATCCTTACAATATAAACTAGGAAGCTCATGATCAAACAGACCATCCGCGCAGATCATTTAGCAATCCTATTCACGGGACTATTTCACCGCGTAGGTCGCGTGGACCGCGTGAGGTATTCCTCGCCATAGGTGGACCGCCGCGTGGGACTATTTCACCCGCGTAAGCCCTTTCGGACCCGCATGAGGTATTCCTCGATAGACTATTTCACCGCGTAAGCCGCTTTCCGGACTCGCGTAGGTATTCCTCGCATAGTGGACCCGCCCGCGTGGGACTATTTCACCGCGCATAAGCCCTACGGACTCGCGTGAGGTATTTCTCGCATCGTGGGTAGCAAATCCACGGAATTACGCAAATGCCACCAACCCGGGGAATGACCCCGCAACGACTGATATAACAATAGCACACAACCGCTATTTCCGGACACATAGGCAAATCCTTAATTACAAGCCAAAGTCCTTACCAAGGCACACTTAGAATAATTCTCTTTAACAAGCCAAAGTACTTATCAAGGCACACTTAGACAAATTCTCAATTTATCAAGCCAAAGTACTAATCAAGGCATACATAGAATAATTCTCTTTTAACAAGTCAAAGTACTTATCAAGGCACTTTAGACAAATTCTCAATTTATCAAGCCAAAGTACTAATCAAGGCATACATAGAATAATTCTCTTTTAACAAGTCAAAGTACTTATCAAGGCACACTTAGACAAATTCTCAATTTATCAAGCCAAAGTACTAATCAAGGCATACATAGAATAATTCTCTTTTAACAAGTCAAAGTACTTATCAAGGCACACTTAGACAAATTCTCAATTTATCAAGCCAAAGTACTAATCAAGGCATACATAGAATAATTCTCTTTTAACAAGTCAAAGTACTTATCAAGGCACACTTAGACAAATTCTCAATTTATCAAGCCAAAGTACTAATCAAGGCATACATAGAATAATTCTCTTTTAACAAGTCAAAGTACTTATCAAGGCACACTTAGACAAATTCTCAATTTATCAAGCCAAAGTACTACATACGTACATTCTTTTATAAAAGTCTAGCGTGTATTTAAAGCCCCACGATACTAACACCCGTAGTATCAAGGCGTGTCTATTTTTTTCAAAGTAAGTTACTACACTTTTAGAAAACTCATTTCAAAGCTTGAAATCAAGTAACTCCAAATTTTCACAATCTAGGCAACTTATGCCGATTAATCAAAATAGACAACTTTCTAACCTTCCATAAAGCCGTTATAACCAACTTCCCATAAAGCCGTTATAACCCTTTATGGTTTTAGACGTATCCATTCCTTCAATAACCAAGAGACTTATACTATTTAAAACCAAGTATCACATACTTACAAATCAAGTTCTCAACTTTCAAAATACTTCAAGTCTCTTAATAGTTAGAAAACAAGTTTTCTTCTACTTTTTAAACCTCAAGTAACTTCACCCTTAACGCAAGTTACTTCTCTTAAATCATGTCATTTCTCCTCTTTTAAATCAAATAAGTAAATCACTCCTTTGACTCCCCTAAAGTCATTATAATGACCTTTAGGTTTTAGAACTAAGGCACTAGCCAAAAGATTTGGAAACCACTTCCTTTTCAAGTCTCTATGTACTTTAAGAAAAATACCTTCACTTTTAAGAATCCAAACTTCCCTAAGGAAATGGATTATACTACTTACAATTTAAACATCAAAGTACACTCAAGGAAGTACATAGAACAAATTCTATTTTAGGCAATCCAAATACAAGCAAGGAATGGATCATTCGAAAGTAGAACTCACTTTCTTTATTCTAAGGAATCACGCTAGAAGGAGATAGTTCACATACATTTTCGGCTAATATCCACAAGCTAAGCCGAATACGCCGTACGTAGAAGTGTCAACCTATAATGGTCACAACAAGACTATCAACTTCTAGTCTCAACGTAGAATAATACTAAGTATACGGCCACTAATTCTACGGAAAATCGGGCAGCACTTCCTTTGTTTCTACTCACTTTGCCACCTTTTTCAAGGCCAAATACAATAACCAACAAGCCACATTTAAGGCTCCAAACAACATCCAAACAAAGGGGATTACACGCCTTACACTACGTGTAAAATTCCGCCCCACAATTCATACGAAATAGTATAATACTTCACTAGCCATTCTCGGCCAACATATAACCAATCACACTACGTCTTTCCAATCCTTATCCAATTTCAAGTTCTTAGGTCAACATGTTAAATAGTTATAAACCACTTCAACAACTATAATTTCCTTCTTTATTCAACATGCGACGACTTAAACTAATAATCAACTTGAATTCCAACCTTAAAGCTAAACATGCTCGTTTTCGGATTAGGGTTCCAATAGCCCATAAACATATCAAACTTCATACTATATAACACATGCTTTCTAAAATCCATAGCTACAACAATAAGTAAGTCTTAACTACTAAAGCGACAAAATTATACCTTTCAAAGCCCTTAAAATTTCCAAGATTCCAAAGTCGCGCCTTAGAAATTCTTAGCTCCTTTCCTTAAGTTCCAATCCGCTCCAAGCACTCCTTAGAGGCCTATGAAGAACCCATCTTCAAGTTCCATCTTCAAAGTTGAAGAACTCACTTAGTTTCCGCCTTGCGACTAACGTAAAAATACGTTTTTTCCGAAATCTTTCTATTGAGATAACCTTACAACACTCTTAGGAACCTTGGTTTAAAGTCTTGTGGACAAAGGAACAAGATTACAAAATTTTTGTGTGAAGGGATGCTCAAACCCGAGAGCACTATGGCTAGCACAAAGTGTTGTGAATTTTTTTCTAAGTCTTCAAGACCTTGTCTTGCTACTAGTAGTATACTTATAACACAATGGAGGGTTTAGATGTCCACAAATGTGAGGTTAGGATGATTATCACAAGGATTAAGCCCATGTGGACAAGTTGACTTGGTCAAAAATGTCAAGCTTGCAAGACTTATCATCTACATAGGTCAAATGACCATTCTACCCCTTGCATTTTCGTCCAAGACCACATGAGGGGGTGCCACGTGTCACCCTCTCATTCGTCCATAAAATTCTGTAACCCTCGTGGGCCCCACAAAACGTAAAATTCCTCGGGTGGGCCCCACGTGACCAAATCCGTAAAAATAAATTTCCATAATATTAATAAGTTCCTTACTATTCAAATAATGCATTTTGAGAATCCAATTCTCAACAACGAACATTTTTCCTTTCCGACGTTCGGAACATTTTCCGTCGGAAAAACAATTCTTCCTTTCGTACTACTTTCCAAGTCTTGTTTCCTTTCGTACATTCTCTTTTACATGTCCTGGACTTACGGGGTGTAACAACAATGATACCAACACAACAACTTTTCATTACTTGTTTTCGTTCTTATTGTTATGTCCATTGTGGTCGTGGACACACTTGAATTCTTAAGTGCGTTCATTTGAGGCGGCATGTCCTCGCACTTAAATAGGTGGTCTCCTACAAGGTATCCTGCTATACCCCACTTCACAAGTGTTAGACATCATTAAAAGTTTCCCCAAACCTAACCTCAACCGATGGAGATCAAAAAAGGTTTTTGGAAACTTAACCTTTACCCACACTGCAGATAACACTTATTGTCTATCACGGGAATGATCTTGGATTCATGTTTCTAAGTATAAATCATTATCCGAATTGCTCTTGCTTCCACCGAAGCGCTCAACTGAACCTTTACAGTTTAGTTTTTCCATTGAACCTTATTCTTGGGATCTCCAGTCTGTAAGGTTGGGTGTCCACTATATCAGTTCATATTGATTAGGTTTTAAACACATTCGCATTCCCCTAGACAGGCAGAACTCTTGATCTGTGGGGTTCTACTATATTCTTCTTTGATTAGTAATCAAGGAAATGTTACCCGTGAAGATCAACTGTCATTCGGTCTTATGTCTGCGACATATATGTCCAGACGCCGTCATTCATGTCTTTTCAGTGTATAATTGACGTAGGAACGAGTTACTCCCAGTAAGGGACATCCTCTAAGAAGTCGTGAAGTTATTCAACTTCTCATCATCTTTTGTGCGAAGAGATGAACTCCGATTCCATCATAAATCGTCCGATGTAAGGTTTGCTTAGAGGATTTTCCTAAGTCACACCATGCACATTGGTGTTCTTCAGGTCTTATGTCCAGTTTGCATCATTTTGTTCTCCCAAAACCACTGGACATCTTGAATATCATAAAACATAGATAAGCGAATAATTCAGATGTCGTCACATACAAATTAACGCCTTCTGTTGATCATTTTCAGAATCACTAGTAAACCTTAGTTCAACTGGTCTTCTTTTATGAACCGATACCAGGTCACTTACAGTGTGACCTGAACATATCTCTCCTGGCATATGGGTGCACCATGATTCCATTCAACTATGTGATTCAAATCCATTGGTGACTTCAACGAGACTATCAAGCTCCTCACAGAGGAGTTTGGAATTAGATCAGTTTGTTAGATGTCTTAGGGATTCCAACTCCTAAGAAGTCATCTGTATTACCCATATCTTTTCATGTTGGAACATGTATCTGAGGAGAAATGTTTCGTGCCAATATTTGAGGTCTGTTTCAGCCCGCACAAAGATTTGATAAGCCGATAGACTTTCTTCTCACTCCTGGAACCTCAACCCCTCTGGTTGTTCCGTATTACTTTCTTCTTCCACTTTCGGACTTATGGTTTTCCAACTGTTGGCTTTATGACTTCAGAGTCAATATTTTTGTAGTCAGATTCATTGTTTTTGTTTTATCTGAAACTTTCAGGACCAAAATGTAGACATTTCAGGGACCATAAAGGAATTTCAGGAACAAGCCCAACAATCCTCAAACCCAACTCTCCGGTTAGGAAGGCTGACTCAACATCCATGTCACACCGCACAACGGTGGCCTTGGATGTTAAGCTATTCACATAGGAACACATGTCTTGGTAACTGAGGCCTTATACTTGTCAATAAATCCATCTACTTTTATAACCCACGTGTTCTTTTCTCGGAGGAAGATCTACCTGCACATAGTATGGTTTTATCTGACGGAATCTATTTTTATAGCTTATTTCCAAAGCAGCGCTTCTGGAGATGACAATTCTCAATTTGTCCATGGTTTATTCTTAACCATATAAACTAGATGGCCTGGAACAAGTCTTTGTCCCCTATTTTGCCTCGGTTTGGTTCAACATCTAGAATCTCTAAGTTCTGTAGATCTGGAATATTAAGTTCCGGATAGTCAGCAACTTTCGAGTCCTGTAAATCTGGAACGTCTAGTTCCGTACAATCAGGCACTCGCGGGTTCTAGTTAACCTCGATCAATTACTTCTTTTTCCTCTTCAAGGAAAGATAACTTCAAAGAATGCAGAACTCCTGGGAGGCGCCGCGGCTCCTGAAAGATCAGTTTTAGCACCGCGGCTCTCTTGAATTTGGCCTGGTCAGCGCCGCGGCCCTTTATGGCTTCGCGACATTTCTGACTCGTTTTATCTTTGTTCTTAAACAAATGATGCAATATGTTGTATCATCATCAATTAAGATCACAACGTACTTGTCTCCCCGCTCTATATGTACAAACTTTAAATCATCCATGTAGGTGTTACTAAGTTATAGAGGAGCGGTGCTTCTTTCTCTATTCCTTTGAAGAAACGGAAAGATGATTTTTCCTCTTCGCCTACCTCACATTCATTTGAGGGTTTATGTCGACAGACGACAACAATCTCAATTTCGTTGGCTTTTGAATGATTTTATGTCAGGACCCGAACCCGGGCCCGTGACTGGTGCCTTACCCCGGGCACCCTAGTGATACAACATCAGAGAAAATCAGCGGAAATAAAACATAAACATGAAATAAGAGATTTGATTAAATAAACAGGCTAACCAAAACTGTTGCCTTCTGTATATATACATAAAAACCCGAACAATTATCCTTTTACAGACGCCACAACAAGCATTTACAGCACTCTAAGAAAGTGACAACAACTATGACGGACAGGGGCCCGCCATACCTCAATGTACAAGAATCTACTGACTCGGGTAACATACCAAAAGATAAGCCTCCAAGAAATGGGGCTTCCCGACACTGAATCGTGATCCTATGGCGAGGATCCACAACCGATGTACTTACCTGCAGATGAACGCAGCCTCGGCGAGGTCGATAACAGTACCAAGTATGTGAAATCAGTAAAGATCGTAAATGAAATCATAATAGTCTATATAAAGCGGGAGACATGTATGATAACCAAACTACGATTCACAACATAAAAGCGATCATGTCAAGTCGTGACTCACGCCTCAAGTCATCCTCACGCCCGTGGAACTCCTTCCTCACCGCTTCGGCGATCTAGGTATAAATCGTGTGGAATACGTGTCGGCCCGTCCTGGGACTCGGTAAAGAATCATGTGGAATACGTGTCGGCCCATCCATGGGACTCGCAGAATCGGATGAAATCGTGTCCGCCCATCTCGTGGGACTCGGTGAATAATCGGATGGAATACGTGTCGGCCCATCCGTGGGACTCGGTGAAGAATCGGATGAAATCGTGTCGACCCATCCCGTGGGACTCGGTGAAGAATCGCTCATAACAAATCAGCCGCCTCCATCGAGAGACGCGGTGGTATAGAAATACGATTTGCACAACAAGGCTATCAAACACAAACATAGGCAAGTTACACACAACTCAAGTTTATTTTAGGCCAAAGTCCAGGTTCTGACCCCAAAGTATTACATACGTTAAAATCTTTTTAAAAGATCCATTTCTTTTATAAAGGTCACCCGATACCCGTAGTATAAAAATAGGGTGACTCACATTTTTAGGTAAACCCAAACACTTTCCTTAGGGTTTCGTTTTTGTGACTAAAGGGAATATAGTAGTATTTCCGGGCTCTACGTATAGAGGTAACTTTGGAAAGTACTACAAGGTATCTGGGCTAGAGTATTTTGGCATTACAACAATACTTGGAGAAGTATTTCTCAACCAAGGGAAGGGTATTTATACGAGACAACTAGGAAAGGGGGTAGGCTCGGCTAAAACACTACAAAGGGGAGGGTGCTCTCGGCGAGGCCTCATGAGGGAGGGTGTTGTGGGACGAGAAACTATCAAAGGAAGAAGGGTTTCAAGACTTGGTAAATGTCTAAGTGTGGATGAAATAACTCATCAACTAAAGGGGTATTTATAGTTCAAGCAATGGTCAACCAATGGCCAAGATGAAGCCAAGTGGTAGGCAAGTGTAGGGCTAGGATTTACCCGTGTGTACCTTATCCATCTACCACCAAAATATCACAAATATCCTACCAACCCTTGACCCTTAAATCGTCCAACTTGCCGCCCATTTCAACGCCCAATATGAGGTGACACATGCCACCCTCCCGTTGGTCCAAAATGTTTCATCTCTCGGAAAAATCCATGAAACATATAAATGACATAGCCGTATTTTTCCGCCGCGAGTCTTGTAAAGCGTTTCGTCGAAAAACGATTCCTTTCGGTACTTGTGAACAAAAATTTACCCCTAGCCTACTTTAAAGCTCAAACTTTTCTACGTGCGTCACGTACATACTGAAAATACGGTATAACATTCTCCTCCTTAGAAACATTCGTCCCGAATGTTCCTTCTCAAGCGGATAACGATGAAGTCCTTCTTAACATAAACAAGTTGCCAATGCCACACATGGCCACAAAAATAACGCATGTTTGTTCCTTCCTTGCTCGTCGCACTCGCCTCGTATACTCGAGTTCTTCCTAATAAACTTACCACATTTCACATTGCTTTAGTTTCCAAAATCTCATCACGCCCTTCCGGGGTGATACCTTCAAGAAGACCCACCGTCAACCTGAACTCCAAGTGTCGACGCCAATTATCCGCACGACTTCTGTTGCTTCTGAGCTGCAATAACCCCTACTGGATAAGCTTCAACTTATCCACATCCTGCTGGATCAAGTACGGACCAACTATCTGAACTTTGCCAACCTCGAACCAATCGACCGGCAACCTACACTTCCGCCCCTACAAGGCGTCATAAGGCGATATCCGAATCACGATATGGTAGCTATTATAATACACACTCAACCAAGAGGCGAATACTCGCTACACTACCCTCGAAATCCAAACACCGGCCCGAGGCGAATGCGATACTAAGACTCATCCGAGTTCCTAACCTGCTGGTAAAACCTCCGGAAAAAGAAATAGCCATAACACGGGCTTCATGCGTCTTAAGGTGAAAGTAGGCACCTCGTGCAGCCTTACCACCTTCACGATGTAACATCTCGCATAACCTCTCTGCGAGTAAATACCCGATCAAGGACAAGATGGTGACCTCATCGGCCCGACTTCGGTCGACGCTTCCACGAACTCGTACGATGGCTACCCAAACCTGGGCCTAGCACCCTTGTGACCCTACCACCTGGCGGGACCACCTCGAGCTGACCCCACCTCAATCCGGGTTACGGGTTGACCCGCGAATGGTCCTTGACCCGACCCCAAATCGCGCCAAACTTCTTGTTCCCTGATACGGAACAATCTTACTAATTCACGTCGAAAGCTACCACTTCCATCTCACACTACCCATGGACTTATCCCACAACACATTTATACGCAAACCAAGTATTTCAACAAAGACTAACGTAAAATCTTTTATTCAAGATGACCACATCTAAGGTCTCAACATGAAATATTCTAAGGTTCACACTTTCCATGCCCCATACATATCCTTTCAACTAACCATGCTTTCTAACTCATAACCAACATAACGCTATCCGCATATAGCACACAATAATAAGGTCATCATATCATGCATACAAATCTCTGTAGGGTTAAGGATATACCGAATCTACCGCCCACTCTAATCATAGGCACTGCCTGCAGGCGCATAGAAGGCGATGAACTCGCCATCGACCGGTGGTGAGTCATTCGCCGCATCCTTTCTATTAGGGATTTCGTCATATGGCCGACGGCCGCAGAAAAACAAGCACCGATAAAAGACGACATTCCCGGGATGGCGTCGCCACATCGTCACCGAGGAAAACTCAACCCGATCGCTAGAACCCATGTATATCTCGTGAACTGAAGCCCCGAGCCCGATCGCTCGAATACCCGAACGCCTCGAAGGCGCGGAGGACCACTGCATGGCGGAGGTACATAACTAGTCTGGCACGAGGCGCCCGCCTCGAAAGTTACCAAAGGACCTGCTGCTCGCCTCTTCTGCTGATCCTGGTCATTCCGTCGACCTCTCCGTGCCTCACATCCTAGTGCATGGGCTTGCATGCGGGAAATGTCCATGCCCGGCTGAAGAGCTACATCCGTACAAGCCTCTGCCAGTAATCATCTAGCCCGCGTAGCGGTGTACTCGTCCTCCATATCGGCTACATCGGGAACATACCGAGCTAATGAGTCGAACTCCACATTGTACTCTCTAACCGTCCGCCCATCCTGCCTCAACGTCAAAAATCTGTCGGCCCGACCCTCCTCATCTGTGGGGGAAAGAAATGTGCAAGAAAAGCCCTTGAGAACTCGTCCCAAACGGCTGGAAGTGCATGCTCTCCCCGGGAGCTCCACGAATCAAACCGATCATTGCGGATCACGCACGGTGATGCGAACCCAATACCACCGACTCGCCTGCGAGACTCGATCACTCTCGCGATCCGTGGCTGTCGGATAAACTCGAGGGTCATCCTCGGCTCTCGATCCATAGAACATCGCGGGCTCTGACTCGAAAGTCCCGTAGTCTCAAATGCGCTCGGGGTGAACTACGGGTGCTCTGACGGAATCGCTGCATCCAGCCTCTCTCATATCGCCACGACCACGGCGATGGCTCGCCATCTCCTTGTACTTATCTCATCTGCTCCGGTGTGGGATGGAGGCTCAGTATTGTAGTCTCGGCAGCTCGCTGCGGCTCTAAACTCTGCGGCCGCAAAACTTCCGTCGGAAGCACTATCTCGTAACGACCGGGCCTCTGCCAGTAACCTCCGTGCTCTACTCACGCTCCTCCCGCCTTGCCTTCGGGCGGGTTGCCTTACGCGAGGCATAATCTAAAGGAAAGGAATATGTCGGAGGGTCCAACTTATCACACGGCTCTAAGGCACGATCTCGTAATGAGAATAATGGAAACCAATCCTAAATGTCCTATAGCCTCACGATTATAGATGTGGTGCACAACACACCGATAATCAAGACTCTACTGAACACGGTCAGTAGACACTTTCCGAGGATTAATCGCTCGATACCACTTTTGTCGGGACCAACGGGCGTGATCGTGCCTTACCGGGCACCCTAGTGATACAACATCGAGAAAATCAGAAATAAAACATAAACATGAAATAAGAGATTTGATTAAATAAGCAGGCTAAAAGCTGTTGCATACGTATATATACATAAAAACCCGGCGGTTATCCTTTTCACGACGCGCCACAACGATTACTCTGCACCTCTAAGAAAGTGACAACAACTATGACGGACGGGGCCCCGCCATACCACGAATGTACAAGAATCTATGCACTGTGGTAACATGCAAAAGATAAGCCTCAAGAAATGAGGCTTTCCGACACGCTATCGTGATCCATGGCGAGGATCCACAACCGATGTACTTACTGCGGCGTGAACGCGGCCCAAGGAGGTCGATCTAACATGTACCAAGTATGTGAAATCGTAAAAGCGTAAATGAAATCATAATAGTCTATATAAAGCGGGAGACATGTATGATAACCAAACTACGATTCACAACATAAAAGCGATCATGTCAGTCGTGACTCACGCCTCAAGTCATCCTCATGCGTGGAACTCATTCCTCACCGTCGGCGATCTAGGTATAAATCGTGTGGAATACGTGTCCGCCCATCCGTGGGACTCGGTAAAGAATCATGTGGAATCGTGTCGGCCCATCCCGTGGGACTCGGTGAGAATCGGATGAAATCGTGTCGACCCGTCGTGGGACTCGGTGAATAATCGGATGGAATACGTGTCGGCCCATCCCGTGGGACTCGGTGAAGAATCGGATGAAATCGTGTCGACCCATCCCGTGGGACTCGGTGAAGAATCGTTCATAACAAATCAGCCGCCTCCATCGAGAGGCGCGGTGGTATAGAAATACGATTTGCACAACAAGGCTATCAAACACAAACATAGGCAAGTTACACAACTCAAGTTTATTTTAGGCAAAGTCCGTGTTCGACCCCAAAGTATTACATACGTTAAAATCTTTTAAAAGATCCATTTCTTTTATAAAGGTCACGATACCGTAGTATAAAAATAGGGTGACTCACATTTTTAGGTAAACCCAAACACTTTCCTTTTCAACATCAAGTAACAACATTCTTTTCCCTAAGTTCAAGTTTGCCTAATTTCAAGTACTTAAGTATCTTATTTTAGAAAGGTTTCATAGTTCATAGTCTTAATCACTTAAGAATATGATTCTCTTTTAAACAATTTTGCGAAAACATATGCCTTATATGTGAGTAGGTTATTCTGGTTCATAATCAATCTTATTAAAGCGGCATGATCTAGGAAATGTAAGATCAGTTTGTCTCATCTTAGCTTTTATGCAGATGGAGGTTTTGGTTTTAATAATACTTAATTAGTCAAAACATTTCCTTTTATTAACGCTACAGTGGTTTGTCGATACTCATTCTGATTTCCAAAATCAGTAAAACATTATTCCTCTTAAAAACCAAGTACTCATTACTCACGAATGAGGTTTCACACAAAGTTCATATTAATTCATTCAAGTCAAGTCTCTTATCTTTTAAAATCAAGTCTCTTAACTTCTAAAAATCAGTAAACCATTCTCTTTATCTCTCTTAAGACGTTATACCTAACTTCCCATAAAGCTAGTATAACTCTTATGTTTTCAAAACCAAGTATTACTCTTCTTTCAAAAAGGTTTCTTATTTCTTTTGAAATACTTCAAGATTCTTCTTATTCAGGCTTAAGTCAAAAGACATTGCCGTACAACTACGTTCAGTTAGCACACGTACGTCTACCGTACTATATATATATATTTTATTCAGGCTTAAGTCAAAAGATATTGCCGTACAACTACGTTCAGTCAACACACATACGTCTACCGTACTATATATATATATATATATATCTTTAAAAATATCATGCTCAAGAGTATAGGAAGAATCACATACCTCGCGACGATTATCGACTATAAGCATAACGCTCCACGGCTATAACCCGGCTAGCCTTGTCCACCTTCCAAGTAGCACATGCTACTCGCAGAACATTCAACCAATAAAGGTTATCAGTCTACTGTAAATACAGTCCTATGTAAGTACAGATTAATCTTCTACTTAATATTCTTCTGATGTGATTTCAGTTCAATTCTTTTCTGTAATATCCTTCTATTACAGTTCAATTCTCTTCTATGAATCTTATATTCATTTTTATACAACTACAATATGTAATTTCCAATTACAATAGAAGGATAGGATTATTTACCTCGGTAAGCCCAAAATTATCCAAGTTTAATGTCGATCCTGAGCAACGTTTAGCTCCTACTCCGGGTGCTCCAACCCGCTCCAAACAACCCCTTAGAAGTTCTACGCAACTTCTTCTTAACACTTCAACCGGTTATGAAGGTTTTCCTTAGGGTTTCGTTTTTGTGACTAAAGGGAATATAGTAGTATTTCCGGGCTCTACGTATAGAGGTAACTTTGGAAAGTACTACAAGGTATCTGGGCTAGAGTATTTTGGCATTACAACAATACTTGGAGAAGTATTTCTCAACCAAGGGAAGGGTATTTATACGAGACAACTAGGAAAGGGGGGGGGGGGGTAGGCTCGGCTAGAACACTACAAAGGGGGAGGGGTGCTCTCGGCCAAGGCCTCACAAAGGGGGAGGGGTGTTGTGGACGAGAAACTATCAAAGGGGAAGAAGGGTTTCAAGACTTGGAAAATGTCTAAGTGTGGATGAAATAACTCATCAACTAAAGGGGTATTTATAGGTCAAGCAATGGTCAACCAATGGCCAAGATGAAGCCAAGTGGTAGGCAAGTGTAGGGCTAGGATTTACCCATGTGTACCTTATCCATCTACCACCAAAATATCACAAATATCCTACCAACCCCTTGACCCTTAAATCGTCCAACTTGCCGCCCATTTCAACGCCCAATATGAGGGTGACACATGTCACCCTCCCGTTGGTCCAAAATGTTTCATCTCTCGGAAAAATCCGCAAAAAATATAAATGACATAGCCGTATTTTTCCCTTCGCGAGTCTTGTAAAACGTTTCGTCGAAAAACGATTCCTTTCGGTACTTGTGAACAAAAATTTCGGCCCTAGCCTACTTTAAAGCTCAAACTTTTCTACGTACGTCCTTACGTACATACTCTGGAAAATACGGGGTATAACATTTTATATTAAACGTGTCTTAATCTATGACGTCATAGATGCACGAATTACAAATATATCATCCACTTGGCTACAATTTTATTGTACCACTTGTGGTTATTATCGACCTGTGGGACATGAGGCGAAAAACTCAAGCCATATTGTCCAACAACGTCCTTAAAACCAAGTTCAGGACATGTATCGCTTCTTCTAAGAGTGATCCCATTTCTTAAGTCCTTTTGAGGACAACCTCTTCAACATCTTCTATTTTGAAGGTATCGTTGCTTCATATGAACAACCTCTTGCCCGTGGTTAGGACGTAACCGGATCACAAGTGATCTAGACTCTCTGGTCCACTCTTGTTGCCTTAACAGACTGAATGTCCAATTTCTTTTCTGTATTTCTTTTAGCCTTCAGATCTATTAAGATCTGGTAACTCTGAACCACTCCAGTCGCCCGTAGGCTTTGTATGACTGAGTGTTCAACATCGTCATGTCATGTGACGATTCTGGCCCACTCCAGTCGCTTGTAGGCTTTGTATGACTGAGTGTTCAACACTATCCTGTCAAAAGAAGGATCTTCTGTCGAAGATGGTGACAGGATTGTCTCTAGTCCTTGTCTTTAGTCCTCTAGTCATCTTCCCATGCTTAGAATTATCCATAAAATTATTTTATTACAATCTAAGTCCATATCTTTTAGGTCGTTGTTTATAACAGTCCAATATTCCCGGGAAGGAAAGTGAGATTAAACATTCTGATTTTAAGGCGTAGGGAATATAAAGAAATACTTTCATTTTTTTAGCCTTATTCAGTTCATTTTAATCAGACATCTTTTAATCTCATTTTTGACAAGGAATAGATAATTAACTCATACATTTGGTATTTGGCCCACGTTCGTCACGTGTCCAAATCCTCATTACCATAAGATGGAGGCTTCTTCTTAGAAGATGAAGCATCTCTTTTTGCCTTCTCCTCATGTCCAGTTGATATCTTCGACCTCTTGTGGACACTTGTTTACACCACTCTCGGAAGCGATGACAACAACTCTTCCTTGATCCTTGCAAGCATGACTATCAACAATGTCTTCAAGTTCAAGATCAACAACAGAGATCTCACTTTGACGACAATAGATTTGTAAGTATCGTCAAAGAGAGCACATATCTTTCTAGCACTAGCACAATATTGTCTTAAGATTGTGAGTCTTAACTCCTTTTGATGTACAAAAAATAGTAAACTACTATTACAAGTGCTAAGAAAGAATAACAATTGTGTGTTGTAGTATACTTGATGCCAACAAGAATTGAGACAACAATTATGGTTTGTGGTCTTGATCTTTATACTTGAATTCGTCTTGAATCTTCGTTGTTTCAGCAAACTCTTTAAATCTTGTTAACCTGCAACCAATAAACACTAAATCTAGGTTTCTGAGTTGATTGATTTATCAACCTTCCCTTAAAATAATATTGCCCGTATACATATTTTGTACGGATGAATTGCAACTTATCTCCCAAGGTAAAATAGGGAGAAATATCACTTGTGCAAAACAAATAGAAGTGATCCTGGCTAAGAAAACAAACAGGAAACGATTGCTAAATAATGGAAAAGAAGAACTTGTTCTTTGCAGTGGTTTTCCTCACTGTTTTTGTGTTATCTATCTTGTATGCTCAAATCTGAAATAAGGTATGAATATATAGTGTTTTAAGAGGAGGAAAGGTGTTAAAAGGGCCATTATAAGGTTGTTTAAGAGGCCAATGAAGTGTCAAAACATTCTGCAATAAGTGTTAAACGTTTCAGAAACTTAATGACATTAAACTGCTGGCTTTACCGTTGCTGGGCAGTTCTCTGGACATTTAGCGCCGCGGCGCTGGGCATGAGGCGCCGCCTCGCTTGGCCAATTTCTGCTTCTGGAAACTTCAGGGACCAAATTATAAATATTACAAAGTTTGGGGTCCAAAAAGATAATATCAGAAGACGCCCAACGCCCAACTGCCCGCGATCTGAATCGGGCGGGTGGTGGTGGCGGCGCGTGTGTGGGCCTAGTCTCGAACTCAAGCACACCTAGGTCCTCCCTCATTCAAACACATGGGTTACCCCTTGGGGTCTCAATCCCTTATTCAGTTTTGAGACTTATATTATGAACAATTTTTCATTTTCCCATCGATGTGGTAGATTTGTCTCACACCACTCTTTCATGTCTCTAACACCTAATTTTACGGACCAATATCTCTTCCATTTCTTAATGGAATTTGACGATCTTGGCCCTACGGTCATCTACTCAATTAGTAGATTAAGCACGTATGAAGAACTAGGTTCTCCAACATGTGAAACCATCATGTTTAAGTCATTGAAGATGGGCGGACCCAACCTCCACCAAAGGCAAATTTCCAACAATATTCAATGCCAATTAATTAGATTCATCATTATTACGTGTTTATTTAATATTCTTTATATTCTAATTAATACTCCCCCTACTGGTCTTACTCTTATTGTGCGTCTTATTCTTATTGTGCGTCTTATTCTTATTGTGCATATTATGTATGTGGAAAAGATCCTGATTTTCTCCCACATGTCTTCACTTGTGTGTCTAATACTGCAGATCGACATCGGGGGTGACTGTGACGCTTCCTATTGAGTACATTACATAATTCAGACTTGAAATTCGTTTACCATTTACAGTATAAGATGAGAAAGACAAAACTAAAGAATGGGACTGAAGGAACTGAGCGCCCCGACGAATAAAGAAATCCAATATTGATCGGGGACGAGCCCCCACTTCCATAGATACTTGGTTTGACCTCCCGTAGTGGTTCTTGCTTTTAAGAAAGCGGAGCGGGGCCAATTTCTCATACTTTGTTATTGTTATGTTGATGTTATATTAAAGAATGAAATCTAAAAAAGTTGCTAAGTCCCATTCTTTAGTTTTGTTTTTCTCATCTTATATTGTAAATGGTAAACAAACTTCACTTCTTCCCTGTGCATTAGCTCCCCCATCGTTAACCGAATCACGTCAACGTTATGAAAGTTCCTGGATCGTGTAAAATAATAATAGTACCAAAGACAACACCTTCTATAAAAAAATGGAAAATTGGCTATGGAGATTCCGTACTGTCAGAAATTAATACAGACACAAAGGGCTTCAACAGGAAAGTCGTTTCTATCCAATCCATTCTTGGGGTCAGAAAAGCTTAAACTCTGAATCCTCATTTTTGCTAGGGCCACGCGGACTATCTTTTCCCTTCAGTTCTGCCACTTTTCATTCGGTTGCCCCCTTCAGTCCTTCTAGAAAAGATTCGTTACCCGATTGTGATTTGCTTTTCTCAATTAGCTACTAATTTGAATGGACACCCTAACCACCACACCGTATCTAGATTAAGTCACGAAAGCTACAACTGGGACTAAAAAGAGAATACAAAAGAGAATCTCTACGATCTCCAAAGTCGACTTCCACTAGTACCTCACACGGGAACACTCACACCGTACGCTAGAAAGATGAAAAGAAGAATATGCCAACAAGGAAATATTATGCCACCGGAAATAGAGAAGCCAATCCGGCATAATAATGAAAGGATGCCGCCACCGAATGAAGACAATACCCACCATAGAGAAACAAATCAATTAGAACACTACAGTTTCCGTCCTATACTATAGTTCTCGTCCTGCCTTTCCAACAGGACAGACAAGCTTACGACTTTCAGAGGTTCGAAATGTATGAAGAAGGTTAAAGTATACGTCAAGTTGTAATACTGATTGAAAGATTGCCATTTGACCCAACTAGCGAATATGTTGGCTTAGCACGCTAGGAGTGAGAGCTTCCATCCTTTCTTTTTAAGTGATTTATTTATTTTATTTCAAAATAAGTAATTTTTTTTTTTAAAAAAAATATCCTGCTTTGATAAATAATGCTGAATAGACTATTAGAAAGAATAGGAGAGCTGTCAGAAACAAAAAAGGATTTCCAAGTTGAAACAAATTATGATCCCTGTTAATTAGTGTTTCTATTATAATTAGGACTGACCAAAAAAGATTCAAATAAATTATCTAATTTGAACACCCGTCCTAATTATAATAGAAATCTGATAAAATGATTCCATTCGTAATAGAAATTTCTATGTCTAATTTGAACTGCCCGAACATCCGTTCGTAATCACCTCCTGATAAAAAAAAATATTCATTTAATCATTTTCACCATCCTTAAGAAAATATTAATTTTTAGATAAAAATAGGCAAATGGAAGGTTGCCCATGTTTATGGATTGGACGAAGACGAAACCCACTGGCGAACAAACCACGACTCCGATCACGATTTTCAGTTGACTTTATCTCAGGTGACAGGGGCAGGAGAACACTTCACAAAATGGTTCTGAAAGATGCTCGAACGTATGTGAGAGGTTCTGCTTTTAGAGTTTCTCTTTCATAAAGGTCAGGAGATGCTTTGTCTTACTTGCCAAGAGGCACCCTGGCAGATATCTCTTTTAACGAATTGCCTGATTGCGATAGCTTATCGAGACTTGTTACTAGACTCGTAAAACCCCTTTTGAGAGGAAAAATCTATCAAAGCAGAAAGTCCAAAGCCAAAGGTTTTTTTCAATGCGTATGCTTTAAAAATCGGAAAAATAGCTCGACTTCAGGATGATAAAAAGCTTAACACCTCTCATTCTTATTACTTTTTAATATGAAAACGAAAAAAAAAAAATTTAGGGTTTTCACTTCCACGTCCCAGCTCGTCGAAGCTACCACCTATCGATTGAAATTTCCCTCCTCAGCTGGAGGCTCGAAAACCGGGATCTGCAAATCCGAGAGGCTTTCGCGCTAGTGAGCCGTTGCTTGTTGCGCAACGGCTTTCGCGCTAGTCATTCTAACAACCAACTCATTGCCCTATTTTATCTAGTCTCTATAATTACCGAGACCCTACCCCTTTGGTGACACAGAAATGAGAGGGGGGATAACGTCCAGGCCATTCAGTCTCGCCTTTTGGCGAATGTCGGAAATCGCTTGTTGGGTTGGTCCGACCAAGAAAGGCATGGGACTTTTGGGCAAGTCCCTTCCTCTGTGATGCGAAAGCAGCAACTCTGACTTGACTTTACCGAAAAGAGATCTTTGCTCGAAAAAGAGTAAGCCATGAGATTCTTCTACCCTTCGTGTCTGACTTCTCTCCCCCTTCCCCTTCGCGGATTCCAGATTTGATCGATGATTTCTGTCAAATATATAGCTGATTTGGGCGCTCTAGCCAAAACGAATCCTATTTTGGCTATTACCTTCTCCATTACTATGTTCTC
Organism: Przewalskia tangutica; assembly: GCA_029844215.1. Classification (NCBI taxonomy): domain Eukaryota; kingdom Viridiplantae; phylum Streptophyta; class Magnoliopsida; order Solanales; family Solanaceae; genus Przewalskia; species Przewalskia tangutica. Next base: position 115,573,059 of record CM056728.1, read on the forward strand.
ATATGCAGGAATACCCCCGTTAGCAGGCCATTCAGTATCGCCTTTTGGCGAATAAGACCCTTCCTTCTGCCCAGGAGATCGAACAAGCGTACATAGATGCTTAATTAAAATACTCTTAATTATAAGATTAAATCTGAAAAGTAAAATTAATTCTTTCTTAATTTAATAATTAAACGTTTTTTTTACTTAAAAAATAAAAACTAAATGAACATTGTTTTTTTATCCGGAGTGAATATAATAGAAATCTCATAAGATGAGTCTATTCGCATTAGAACATAATGACCTGTCAGAAACATGGGGAAAAAAGATAATGAACATAAAGAAGTGTGATTAAGAGACGTGACCTATTGGTGGGATAACCAATTGGGAAAAATATTTCACGTGGGTTATTTTTTAAGAAGATTAGAACAACAACATATTTAATGTAATTCCACAAGCGAGATTTGAGAGGATAAAATGTATGCAGATCTTATTTCTATCAGGTAGAGAGACTATTTTCGAAAGAATCCGACTTAAAAGAAAGCATGACAAAGAAAATGTCAGATAAGAATTGATGAAAGTAGAGAAGTCATGACAAAGAAACGCTAAATAAACATTATGAAGGAGATTAAGTAACAATAATTGCAGGAAACTAATACGATAATAGAAGTACAAGAAATATCAGATAGTGACAGAGACTACAAAGATATAACTACACCTATTAGTCTGGAACTATACACAAGAAGACGCATTACTACCTACTAACCTTCTACTCTAATCCGCGCCCTCCCCCCCCCCCCCAACTTTCTATCTAAGGTCATGTTCTCGGTAAGTTGCAACTGCGCCATGTCCTATCTAATCACTTCTCCCCAATACTTCTTCGGCCTACCTCTACCTCTCCTGAACCCATCTAAAGTCAATCTCTCACCTCCACACTGGGGTCTCCGTACCTCTCTCTTGTACATGCCGAACCATCTCAATCTTGCTTCCCGCATCTTGTCCTCCACCGAGGTCACTCACGCATTGTCCTGAATAACTTCATTTCTAATCATATCCTTCCTAGTATGCCTACACATCCATCACAACATTCTCACTTCTACAACATTCATCTTCTAGATGTGGGATTCTTAACCGGCCAACACTCCGCCCCATACAACATAGTAGGTCTAACTACCACTCTGTAGAACTTACATTTAAGTTTTGGTGGCACATTTTTGTCACACAAGACTCCGGAGGTGAGCCTCTATTTCATCCACCTTGCTCTAATACGATGTGTGACATCATAATCAATCTCCCAATTTCCTTGTATAATTGACCCAAGATACTTAAAACTTCCTCAATTTAAGATGGCCTGCCCCTCAAGCTCCACTTATGTGCCCTCCTCATGCATTACATCACTGAACATGCACTCCAATTATTCCGTCTTGGTCCTACTCAACTTGAACCCTTTGGATTCCAGGGTCTGTCTCCAAACCTCCAGCTTAGAATTAACTCTGTCGCGGGTCTCTTTTTAATAAATACTATGTCGTCAGCATATAACATATACCATGTCACCTCACCTTGGATTTTCCTCGTCAGTTCATCCATCACCAAAGCAAATAAAAACAAGCTAAGAGCTGATCCTTGATGCAACCCATCACAACTGGAAAAGGCTCTGAATCTCCTCCCACTGTCCTTACATAGGTCTTGGAACCATCATACATGTCCTTGGTCGCCCTAGTATACATCATCGGTACACCTTTAGCCTCCAAACATATCTATAGAACCTCTCTTGGGACTTTGTCATATGCCTTCTCTAGATCGATGAACATCATATGGGTCTTTCTTCCGCTCCCTATACTGCTCCACCATCCTCCTAACAAGATGGATGGTGTTAGGCGTATTTTGTATACGCTTTTTGAGTCATTTTTTAACTAGTATTTTTCCCATTTTCGTTTGAATAAGTGTCGTGTTAGGGTCGTTTTTCTTTCTTTTGAGTCACATCGGTTCAAAAAGGCAAAATGACGAAAAGGAGCGAAAAGTGGGCACAAAAGGAGGGTCCCGAGGCAAAAAGGATGAAAGTTGGCAATTCAGGACAAAGATGCGGCAGCGGTCTGCCATAATTATCGAGAGGCTGCGGGACTTTCGGCCACCGCGATGCCGACTGCGAGATCGAGTCTTGCGGCGCGTTTTTCGGTCCGAGGCGGCGGGGAAGAAGGGTCCAGGGCACATGATTTTTGCAGCATATTTAAGCCCTTGGGACAGATTTTAGGGATTATTCTATCATCCATCATAACACACATCACAAGGCAAGGCTTGCAGGCGACGATTGGAGACCTAGTTCTAAGTATTTCTTTTCTTTTGCCTTAGTTTATTTCAGTTATGTTGAATTGTAATTTAGTTCTTGATATGACAATGTTTAGGAGCTAATTACTTTAGTAGGGTTTTCCATCGAATCTTCTTGAAACTCTTTCATATAGTTAATGCATTAGTTAATTGATTTCTTCTTCAACATTATTAAGATCTATTCAATATTGCTTTGATTGCTTGATAATTAACTGGCCATTAATTGTCATAACTTATATGATTTCGAATCGAGAACCGAGAGGAGAGATTTGAATATGTTGTAGTTGTTTAGATATAGGTTAAAATCGTAGACGAAAGTACCCCGATACTTGTGTAGTATTTAAGGTTACTGTTCTTAATCCTCTTGTGTGGTAAAATCTATCATAGATATATAGAAGGTTTCTGCACAAGATTGAGCTCTCGTATATCCCAACCGGAATATGATGAGACTAGTTAACCTGCTATCTTAATAAGAAGAAGACCTATTAGCATTGCATTAACAAGTGAAAGAGTAGATAGTTGAGGAGATTGAAAGCCCTATTTCCATCATAACTGATTTAAACCAAAGTATTATCATAATTAGTTCATTTTCTGCAATTACTTAGTCTTAGTTATTAGATAAAAATACAAACAAATTAACGTTCACTAAATAGAAACCATAGAATAGATAATCGGTACTTGATAACCAGTCTATGTGGACGATATTCGGTCTTACAGACTATGTTACTTGTGACGATACGTACACTTGTGTGAGCACGTGGAAAACGCCCAACAAGTTTTTGGCGCCGTTGCCGGGGACTGACGTATAATCAATATCGAACTATCTATCCTTATTTCTAATTTGGTTTTTATTTTCTGTCTTTTTATTTTAGAATATTTTGTCGTGATCTGTTTGCTTGTTTTTTATCAATTGCAGGAAGGACAAGGCAATTACTGATACTTTGACAATGGAAAATCAACAAAACAATAATTTGGAGGATGGTGAGCTACCGTCTGTCTTAAGATAAGTCCCTGCAGAAAGGATCTTGGGGGATTATGTATTGCCTACAGTTACAGGGGTGAAGACTTGCATCAGGCTCCCAGCGATAGGAGCCAACAATTTTATGATCAAACCTGCTATTCTGGGTATGGTGCAGAACACAGTCCAGTTTGGAGGGTCGCCATCTGAAGATCCACATATGCATATCGCAATTCTTTTGGAGCTTTGTACCACATTCAAATACAATGGTGTTACTGATGATGTCATTCGGTTGAGGATCTTCCCATTTTCACTCAGGGACAGAGCAAATGTTTGGTTGAACTCCCTGCCAACAGACTCTGTTTTCATATGGCAAGACCTAGCCCAGAAATTCCTTGAAAAATTCTTTCCACCAGCGAAGGCAGCAAGGCTTAGGGGAGAATTGAACAATTTATATCAAATGGATGGAGAGTCATTGTATGATGCTTGGGAGAGGTTCAAGAATTTGCAGAGGAAGTGTCCACATCATGGCCTTGAGCAATGGAACTTGGTGCACATCTTCTATAATGGTCTGAGTGAGACTACTAGAACAATAATTGATGCAGCTGCTGGTGGCACTTTCATGAAAAGAACAACACATGAAGCTCATGACTTGTTGGAAGACATGGCCACGAACAATCACTTGCCAGATGATAGAGGAACAGGTGGCAGAAAACCAGTTGGGGTTCATGAGCTAGATGCCATAGCTGAACTGAATGCACAAGTCGCTCTCTTGACTAAGCATCTCCGGTAGAATACCATGTCCGTAAAGGCGATCCAGTTACAAGAAGTTTGTGAGATTTATGGAGATCCACACACATTCGATAGATGTCCAACAACTGATCCCAACAACATCCCAATGGAGCAGGCTCAATGTCAGGCTGTGGGAAATTTTCAGAGGCCCTACAATAATGCATACTCCAACACATATAATCAGGGGTGGAAAAATCACCCAAAATTTTCATGGAGGAATGATCATGGGCAGCAACCTCAGTTTCAGGGGCAGTATCAACAGAGTAATCCACAACAACCCTTGACTCAAACATCTTCTTCACTGCAGTTCAGCCCACCAGCCCCACACGAGAAGTTAGATGAGTTGAAAACAACACTGTTGACCTTGGCAAAATCCCAAACACAATTCATAACAGAGACAAGGTCATTCATGGCAGAAACTAAGTCCTCACTCTCAACCTTGTCCAACTCCCAAGAACAAATGACCGACTCTCAGACCCAGTTCATGACATAGACTAGGTCATCCATAAGGAATTTAGAAGCAAAGTATGGATAGCTGGCAAACACAATGAATAACAGAGAGCAAGGTATTCTCCCCAGTAATACAGTGATGAACCCAAGAGAGCAATGCCAGGAAATTAACTTGAGAAGTGGGAAGCAGCTAGAGCAGGTTGGATCACAACCAGGGAGGGGGAAGGAAAATGAAGTGGAGAAGACAACTGAGGTAGAGAAGGAGGGGGTTACTGAGGACCGCCCTATTATAGGGAAGGCTCCACCGGAATTCATGAGAGAATATGTAGACATAATTCCTTACCCTCAAAGACTGCAGAAGAAGTTCTTAGACACAAGGAGTTTTCCAAGTTTTTAGAGATCTTCAAAAAGCTTCATATCAATCTCTCATTCATTGAAGCTTTAGAGATAATGCCAGCTTATGTAAAGTTCATGAAAGACATCCTATTTAAGAAGAGGAAGCTGACAGACTATGAGATAATAGCGCTGACAGAGGAGTGCAGTGCTATCTTACAGAAGAAACTTCCCCCTAAATTGAAAGATCCAGAGAGTTTCACCTTACCTTGCACCATAGGGAATGCGACATGCAAGCAAGCCATGTGTGACTTGGGGACATGTGTGACTTGGGGACATGTGTCAACCTTATGCCCCTTTCTGTGTTTAAAAATCTTGGTTTGGGGGAAGCAAGGCCAACAACAGTCCATTTGCAGCTAGTTGATCGCTCTATTGTGCACCCTAGAGGAATAATTGAAGATGTATTGGTAAAGGTGGGCAAATTCATATTGCCTGCTGACTTCCTCATTCTTGATATGGAGGAAGATGAGATGATACCAATGATCCTTGGGAGACTATTCTTATCCACATGGAGGGCATTGATTGGTGTTGAAAAAGGAGAGCTAAAACTTAGGGTTCAAGGTGAAGAGATGACCTTTAAAATGTTCAAGTCACCACCTGAGCCAAAGATGACCTTCAAAGTTTTCAAGCCATCCACTGAACCTCAAGTTATGGATAAATGTTATGATATTTGGATAGTTGACAAGGTTGTGCCTGAGAAAAGCCTCACGAGTACTGATGCTCGTGGGATACCATTAAAGCAAAGCGTAGAACCTGTGAGTAAGGCCAAGGAAATGGTGAAAGATGGTAAATGCTTCTGAAAATAACACTGTGAAAAAAAAGAAGAGGAAGATGAAGCAATTGGTGCTGAGATGGTTGTGTGGAGGGGATACTCTACCCCTTTGATTTAGTAAGTGAACTGCGTCCGGCCAAAAGACGTTAAAGACAGCGCTACTTGGGAGGAAACCCAATGTTTTAATTATGTTATTTCAATTTTTGGTTTTAGTTGTTTTAGTTTAACTTGAACAGTCTCACTTGATGGTATTTTTGGGTTGTGTTGTGATGACAGGTGAAGGAATCGGAGACTAAGCACGAAGCAATGGGTGGAAAACACGGAATCGGGTCGATGCCGGTGCGATTTGCGAGGAATCGCGGTCGAATGTTCGAAAGGTCACGATCTTTAGGCCTTTGTGGTGCCACCATCGCATGACGCGTACACAGTGCGATTTAAGAAAAATAAAAAGCCCTAAATCACCAAATCCCTTCCCACAGATCCCGTCTCAATGCAGTATCCGCCGCCACCACATCCATTATGAACCGCTATTGTCTGTAAGTCGTCCCTTTTTAATTTTTTAGTCTTTACACATTTGAGACAATGTGTCGTTTAAGTTTGGGGGGTACTTATTTTATTTTTGAGTCTTTGTATGTTTGTGAGTCTTTGTGATTGAGTTTTTTGTGTCTTTTATTGTGTATATATGAGTCAATTTTTTTATGATCATGCATGATGTAGTTGCTGAAAACGCCTAGTGAATTAAGTGAGATAATGTAATGGATTTAGAAACTAAAATCGGTGTGCTCAAGTTAGATATGCCAAAAATTCATGAAAATCTAATTATTTGGGATATTTGTGGTTAACCTATGTGTTGTCAATTAAGAAAAAAAATGGTTAAAAAAATGTCTATGAAGTCTGCTTGCTTGTAATTTGATGCGAAATAGTTAGGATTACATGTTTAGGGAGATGATTCAGGCATTTCTTTGTTAGCACGTCTTACCTTTCATTACCTACCTTGCAATAAATTGTATCACTAGTCAGCCCCGTTGAGCCTAAAATAAATTATTTCTTTTGTCACGACCCGACCAGGGCATGTTGGTGCCTACACAGGCACCACTGCAGTATACATCAGAGGTAACCAGCGGAATATAAATAAAGCTCATAGACATGCAGTAATGTGAATAAGAAACAGGCTAGCCGACAAGGTCACCTTGCTAATATATACATAACAAAAGAGATACATATTTTATAAGTCCAACCCACAAAACATGACTACAGACCTCTAAGAGTTTCGACATATCAACTGTGACGGGACAGGGCCCCGCCATACCCCTGAAATGTACATAAACCTACAACAACAGGGATCTGTACCAAAAGATAAGCCTCCGGAGTAATGGAGCTTCTCAAATATCTGAACAGTGATCCTAAGAGCGAGGATCAGCAAACTGTGTACCTCTACATGCGGCATGAACGCAGCCCCCGAGGAAAGGGGATCAGTACAAAATATGTACCAAGTATGCAAAACTGAAAGTACTGTAATGAAATCATATAGTCTAAAATAAAGCTGGAGACATGTATGATAATCAAATTAACAGTACACTCTGCCTTATTAATAATGAGAGTAAATAAGAGTAAACTTTACCGTTTAAAAATAGGAAGCTTATGATCAAATTAGGGTCACCCGCCCGTAGTATCATTAAGCCAATCTAACCATGGGTCTTAAGCCCATAATATCAAAGCGTGCCCGTGGAATCCTTCATCACTGTCGGCATGCACAAAGTATAATTTATATATATAACATGCCCGTGGAATCCTGCATCTCGGGTACATGTCTTCATGGAGAGCTACTCCATGGATAATAGTATCATCCGGGGATCGAACCCGCATCATGGCCGCACGCCCTCGGAATCCTTCATCGTGTACGCATGTCCATGGAGCAATATAGTGGAAGCATACCCGTGGAGTCCTTCATCACTGTCGGCATGTCCAAATAAAATACACAACAAGATGATCGGCCCTCCAATGAGAGGCACGACAGCGTAGAAATATAACACTTGCACCAAAGAGGCTATCATAAGCAAACATATGCAAATTAACAATCTTTAACTCTCATTAATTAAACTTAAGGAAGCAATGCCAGGCAATTAGCTTGAGAAGTGGGAAGCAGCTAGAGCAGGTTGGATCTCAACCAGGGAGGGGGAAGAAAAATGAAGTGGAGAAGACAACTGAGGTAGAAAATGAGGGGGTTACTGAGGACCGCCCTATTATAGAGAAGGCTCCACCGACAGTCATGAGGGAATATGTAGACATAATTTCTTACCCTCAAAGACTGCAGAAGAAGTTCTTAGATAAGGAATTTTCCAAGTTATTAGAGATCTTCAAAAAGCTTCATATCAATATCCCGTTCATTGAACCTTTAGAGCAAATGCCAACTTATGTAAAGTTCATGAAAGCCATCTTGTTTAAGAAGAGGAAGCTGACATAATATGAGACAATAGCGCTGACAGAGGAGTGCAGTGCTATCTTGCAGAAGAAGCTTTCCCCTAAATTGAAAGATCTAGAGAGTTTCACCTTACCTTGCACCATAGGGAATGTGACATGCAAGCAAGCCCTGTGTGACTTGGGGGTAGGTGTCAACCTTATGCCCCTTTCTGTGTTTAAAAATCTTGGTTTGGGGGAAGCAAGGCCAACAACAGTCCATTTGCAGCTAGTTGATCGCTCTATTGTGCACCCTAAAGGAATAATTGAAGATGTGTTGGTAAAGGTGGGCAAATTCATCTTGCATGCTGACTTCCTCATTCTTGATATGGAGGAAGATGAGATGATACCAATGATCCTTGGGAGACCATTCCTAGCCACAGGAAGGGCATTGATTGATGTTGAAAAAGGAGAGCTAAAACTCAGAGTTCAAGGTGAAGAGATGACCTTTAAAGTGTTCAAGTCACCACCTGAGCCAGAGATGACCTTCAAAGTTTTCAAGCCACCCACTGAACCTCAAGTTATGGATAAATGTTATGCTATTGGGATAGTTGACAATGTTGAGCCTGAGAAAAGCCTCACGAGTACTGATGCTCGTGGGATACCATTAAAGCAAAGCGTAGAACCTGTGAGTAAGGCCAAGGAAATGGTGAAAGATGGTAAATGCTTCTGCCAATAACACTGTGAAAAAAAAGAGGAGGAAGAGGAAGCGATTGGTGCTGAGATTGTTGTGTGGAGGGGATACTCTACCCCCTTGATTTAGTAAGTGAACTGCGTCCGGCCAAAAGACGTTAAAGACAGCGCTACTTGGGAGACAACCCAATGTTTTAATTATGTTATTTCAATTTTTGGTTTTAGTTGTTTTAGTTTAACTTGAACAGTCTCACTTGATGGTATTTTTGGGTTGTGTTGTGATGACAGGTGAATCAGAGACTAAGCACGAAGAAAAGAGTGAAAAATACGGAATTGGGTCCAGACCGCATGTCATTTCAGAACCATGCGTCGAATGTTCGAGAAGGTCACAGATTTTTAGGCATCATGGTACATCATGCAGATCATGCGGTTCTGGCGCGATTTCAGAAAAATAAAAAGCACTAAATCCTTTCCCACAGATCTCATCTCAATGCAGTATCCGCCGCCACCACCTCCATTTTGAACCGCTATTGTCTCTAAATCGTCCCTTTTTAATTTTTGAGTCTTTACACATTTGGGACAATGTGTCGTTTAAGTTTGGGGGGTACTTATTTTATTTTTGAGTGTTTGTATGTTTGTGAGTCTTTGTGATTGAGTTTTTTGTTTCTTTTATTGTGTCTATATTAGTCAAAAAAAAATTATGATCATGCATGTTGTAGTTGCTGAAAACGCCTAGTGAATTAAGTGGGATAATGTAATGAAATTAGAAACTAAAATTTGTGTGCTCAAGTTAGATAATGTCTAAAATTCATGAAAATCTAATTATTTGGGATATTTGTTCTTAGCCTATGTGTTGTCAATTATGAATAAAAAATGGTTAAAAAAAATGTCTATGAAGTCTGCTTGCTTGTTATTTGAGGCGAAATAGTTAGGATTACATGTTTAGGGAGATGATTCAAGCATTTCTTTGTTAGCCCTTCTTACCTTTCATTACCTACCTTGCAATAAATTGTATCCCTAGTCAGCCCCGTTGAGCCTAAAATAAATTATTTCTTTGACACTTTATGATTCCCTTGTGTGCCATAAACATTAATTGAAAAATTGGGATGAAGAAGTGTGAAAAAGAAATACCAAAAAATAGTAAAAAAAATTGATGCACCCCAATGAAAAATATAAAAGCTTAAGTTTGGGGGTGCCTATGTGGATGTGTTTCATACTCTCAAAAAGAGAAGAGGGTAACGATAGGTATGAACTGAAAAAGAATACCAAAAAGAAGGACAAAATAGTTGAATGAGAAAAACGCTTATGGTACGTAAATTGATCCTAAATGTCTACTCTTACCTACCCTGTCTAAGCCTACATTACAAATCTGAAAAGTCCTGAAGATCTCTAATGTGTATATCTATGATTAGTGGAGAATAGCAAGTAAACAAACTCATGGAACTAAATGAAATTGACATGCATAGGGTAGGTGTTCATGCTTCCATTGATTATGATTGAAATGAATTTACGAAATATCTGACGTGAAATTCTAGGTTGCTATATTCATGCTGTATGTTCCAACATATTATCCCAACTGACGTTTATGATTTTCTAAGTAACCTTGTGCAGCTGCTTGATTTGAGTCTTTGAGTCTTTTTTATTTTATTTCGTTATTTTTGTTTTGATCTTTGCTCGAGAGCGAGCAAATGTTAAGTTTGAGGGTATTTGTTAGGCGTATTTTGTATACGCTTTTTGAGTCGTTTTTTAGTTAGTATTTTTTCCATTTTCGTTTAAATAAGTGTCGTGTTAGAGTCGTTTTTCTTTCTTTTGAGTCACAGCGATTCAAAAAGGCAAAATGACGAAAAGGAGCGAAAAGTGGGCACAAAGGAGGATCCCGACGCAAAAAGGACGAAAGTTGGCAATTCAGGACAAAAGACTACAGCACCGCGGTGCCGTTCATACAGGACCGCGGTGCCATAATTACTGAGAGGCTGCAGGACTTCCGGCACCGCGGTGTCGAGGCCCGTTTTTTCAGATCCGAGGCAAAATTGGCCAAGGGCAGAAGGATCCAGGGCTCATGATTTTTGCAGCATATTTAAGCCCTTGGGACAGATTTTAGGGATTATTCTATCATCCATCATAACACACATCACAAGGCAAGGCTTGCATGCGACGATTGGAGACCTAGTTCTAAGTATTTCTTTTCTTCTCCCTTAGTTTATTTCAGTTATGTTGAATTATAATTTAGTTCTTGATATGACAATGTTTAGGAGTTAATTACTTTAGTAGGATTTTTCATCGAATCTTCTTGAAACTCTTTCATATAGTTAATGCATTAGTTAATTGATTTCTTCTTCAACATTATTAAGATCTATTCAATATTGCTTTGATTGATTGATAATTAACTGGTCATTAATTGTCATAACTTATATGATTTCAAATCGAGAACCGAGAGGAGAGATTTGAATATGCTGTAGTTGTTTAGACATAGGTTAAAATCATGGACGAAAGTACCCCGATACTTGTGTAGTGTTTAAGGTTACTGTTCTTAATCCTCTTGTGTGGTAAAATCTATCATAGAAATATAGAAGGTTTCTGCACAAAATTGAGCTCTTGTATATTCTAACCGGAATATGATGACAGACTAGTTAACCTGCTATCTTAATAAGAAGAAGACCCATTAGCATTGCATTAACAAGTGAAAGAGTGGATATTTGAGGGGATTGGAAGCCCTATTTCCATCATAATTGATTTAAACCAAAGCATTATCATAATTAGTTCATTTTCTGCAATTACTTAGTCTTAGTTATTAGATAAAAATACAAACAAATTAACGTTCACCAAATAGAAATCATAGAATAGATAATCGGTACTTGATAACCAGTCTCTGTGGACGATATTTGGTCTTACAGACTATATTACTTGTGACGATATGTACACTTGCGTGAGCACGTGAAAATCGCCCAACAGATGGCTTCTGTAGTTGAGCATCTCGACATGAATTCGAACTGGTTCTCGAAAATAGACACGTCCTTTCTTACCTGCAACTCCACCATCCCCTCCCAGACATTCATCGTGTGGCTTAGCAATTTGATATATCTATAATTGTTGTAACTCTGAATGTCATCTTTGTTCTTGTACATCGGAATTACTGTACTCCCTCTCTATTCTTCGGACATCTTTATCGTCTTGAAGATTAGTGCCAAAGTAATTTGTTGGCTACTAAAATTTCTCTCTTTTTCTTTTTTGTTTCAAAGAAATGTTTGTAAATTTTATTTAAAAAGTTCTCTACGATGTAAACTCTTTTCGTTTTGTTTTCTTTTCCATTATAAAAACTACTGTTATAATGGAAGGTTACGCTTTGAGATTTTCTATTTGATTATGATATTACATTCTTTAAATAAAGTCTACTTCTCCACATTGCCTCATTGGCCTACGTGAGTAACATGTTGGATCGAATTTACATTAATTTTAATTAAGAACTATGAATCATTTCGATCTTTTGTCCAGTGTCATTGAAAAAACAAAACACTTTAATAACGCAAGATATAACTGGTGGGAAATGTTGCATGATAGAACATTTAACTTAAGCAGAGATGGAACCAGGACATGAAGTTTATGGTTCAAGATTTTAATCATTTAAAGTTATTGTATTTTAATTAATACATATTCAATATTTTTCTAATAAAAATATAAAGTTTGAACTAAGATCCAACAGAATCCGTAATCGAAGGACTAGCCCTGCCTCTAAATTTAACATATGATAATACTGACAATTTAAAGATTAATGATAATAGTGACGATAATAATATAATTAAAGTTAATTCCTTGCAAAAAAAAAACAATTGTTTCAGATATCAATAAAATTTATTTGAAAATAATTCAAATAAATATTTTTATTTATTTAAGTAAAAAAACAACTATCTTCATCCCTTTTTAAAGTAATTTTTTATTTATTCAAAAATAAATATTTTTGTATACGGTAAAATCTAGCATCACACGTGTCAAGCACGGGTGTACAACTCGAAGTAAGAAACGACGTTCATAAGTTCGGTTATAAAATGAACCCGGAGTAAGAGACTTCGGGAACGAAGCCAGACAAACTGCTACGATTGTAATCGGAGGAAATGGTGAGCACTGATTACTGTTGATCCCGTCTGGATATGGCTTCATACGTTACTCCTTCAACATTTAAAGCCTTTAATATCTTATTTAGTGCACTTTAATTCGTGGACATTAAAACCCTGTTTTCAATCTTATTAAAGGATCAGGAAGAGTGTAAGGATGATTTTTGTTGAAATAGACCAGGTAGGCGAGGCTTGGTACTCAGGTCATTCCAAAGAAATGAAGCTTCAAGTAGCTCGCGTCTATTATCTAAGGAAATTGAGAGATTAATGACGATGTCACACATCGTATTGGGGCATGGTGGATGAAACTGAGGTAATGGTGTGTATTGCTGAAGGATGGTGGCAACACCGTCATATGACTCGTTCAAGCATGTAATAAGTTGCATGTCCAATCGTTGATTAGTGACTGGTGCGCCGAAGTTGGAGAGTTGGTCAGCAAGCATCTTGAGTTTTTAAGACAACTGATCTTAAAAAGCTCCGTCCACGAGGAGTATTGACCCTTTTCCATCTCAAGGGTGATAGGGATTCAAGGGTGATAGGGATGAAGTTTTTTATGTTGTTTACTGCAAGTGCATGATGTAATTTGATTTTGTCAGCCATGAAAGATGAAATTTATGAGGAGAATAGAGGGAGAATTGCTGGGAAAAAACATTAGGGTTCCGTAGGGTGGCGGATATTTTTTAGGCTACTGATACCATAAATGAATATGTTCCTTGATTGTACTCATCAATAATGTACAATATATATAGTAGTATAGGAATATTTAAATTAGGTAACTAATCAATCTAATGACAATATGAAATATAATTTTATCTAAAATAGAAGACCTAAATACAATAGAAATATAATTATACCTAAAATAAAAAATATACAATTAATAAAAGAATATTCGAGAAATATTCTATTAGTATCTTCATTTTTTTACATATAAGAGATACGAAAAAATACATAAAAGATATAAAAAGATATTTTTCTTCTATTCAAATTGTAAAAAGGCAACCTCATTTCTTCTAAAATTTCTTCCTTATCAATCTTTGAAACTTTAATGAAAAAATTATGGCAAAATGCACTCAAGACTTTCGCGTATTTCCATAAACCTAACCAATTTTTCCTCACCCCTTATAACATCTATGGGTCACCCCCCCCCCCCCAAGTCTCGATAAATACGAAATTGAATAAAAATTGGAAAATAAGTTACCGAAAATACGAAATTGAACCCCAGGTCTCATAAATTCGAAATTGAAGAACAATTGGAAAAAAAGGTTGTGTTTGTGTGGCCCGTATCAATTATATTTAGAAGGAAAATAAATCAGTATCAAAACAACAATGGTTAAATTTAATTTTTTTAAAATACTGAAAAAGAATTCTCTGAATTGCTTTTAATCTATCTAAAATTTAGAAAAAAATTCCAACTAAGCATTTGTTTCATCTTAAAAAAAGTACCAGGCTACGAGGGACTGAAACAAAACATACACAACGTAGTTTACAAGTGAGATCTGAGGAGGGTAGAGTGTACGCAGACCTACTCTTACCTTGAAAGGTTATGCGGTACTGAAACTAATTTCAAATATCCCTATTACACTTTTGAAGGACAGCACAGCACAGGCCATCTTTAGTACATTGAGAGAAGAATGAGATGCAATTAGTAGTTGTGTGCACAAGTCGTATAACCATAATGTACGAGTAATCCATTCTACACAAACACTAGATTTCCTCCGAAAATAGGCTCTACAGATAATACACTAGATTTATTCTGAAGATCAGAAGTTAATTTGTGATGGATTTCCTTATGAAGGACCTGGGGCTTTAGTTTCAGGCATCTCCAATGATGACAGCTTCTGTTTTGTCTTCAAGAAGCTTCTTGCATAAAGGGACCCAAAGACAATAACCTGGAAAAAGAAATCAAACTAGAATACTCTTTTTCTTTTAAGTAAATATCAGCTTACACAAATCAACAGAGAGAAGTTGATACTTACAGCTCCGATGCATTGCTCCCAGCTCAAAGGATGGGCAAACCACAAACATGACAGCAAAATGCTCACCAACTACACAAATTTAATCAGAGGCCACAGTTTTAGTTTGAGGGAAGAAGACAAAATTTTCGAACTCTCAAACTATTTCTTAATACCTGTCGTGTGGTCATTATGGTTGCAAATGTTAGAGCACCAAATGTGCGGATTGTGTAAGAAATGAAAAATTGACTTGCAGTTGCTACCTGCAACCGAAAACACAATATCAGTTTCGTCCTCCCAATTTTTCCATTCAAAAAGTAAAAAGGAATAGGCTTCTTGACATGCATCTTTAGTGACAGCAAAGTTTGACAACACAGATATCTGTAAACCAGGATAACTGTTTAAGCAAATCAACTTCTACAGGGAACAACTTACAGTTGAAAGCAGAGCAATATCAAAGAAACAATCATGATGGCGGGATACAAAATCTATTGCTATTAGAAGATTGCCTTGCAAAATTAGACCTGCATGCGAAACAGAGAACATAATCCAGTTGATATCTAGTCATTGGAATATAACCTAGATAAACATCAGAAGTAATATGAGGTGTGGCACCAACAGAACATCAAAATCAAATAACACTACTTAATTCGACCACTAGTACCTGCAGTAAAGACTAATTATAACTAAAGAGCAGGAAAACAGGCATATAATTAGATATAACCAGTAGCCCGAACTGTATGCGGATGTCTCTGCTAGAGTTTAATCCATAATCATGTCAAAAAAGTGCATAATAAATCCTTATAGCAAATATGTTTTTGAAATAATTATGGAAAAATAATTGAGAGCAAATGATATCAATACTCAAAATCTTTTGTAAATTCACAACTAATTCAAAGCCAAACATACTGAAGCTTGAAAGCTAACAAATCAGCATGTGTTTGACAGATTTTCTGTGACAAACTTAAGAAATCATTATCACGTTAAAGATTTTTATGTAAAACACAACCATAATGAGGTACCTAAAAATAAAAGCCACACCCTTCACTCCCGTGGTGCACATGAAAAACATACAGACAGGTATATACTGTGAAGAACTGGATATATCATGCTCAGTAAGAAGATATTTGAAACAACTGAATGGTCAGCATATTATCTTCTGGAAATGTAAGGTGAATCTCTCAAATACGCACTCAATAGTTGCAAAGGCTTTCACTGAAATGGCAATGTACCCATAGTTGCATAGTCTTGTCACCCGATTCCAATAGACGATTTACTGATGAAACTAAGATGACACGAAACTCAAGGCTTTTGTTTTGAATTGGTAATGTATTCAATAGTTGCAAAGGCTTGTTACTCGATTCCAATAAATGAGATCTTACCGATGAAACTAAGAAGACACGAACAGGCTGTTGTATAGAATATTTGATTGTGTATTTCCATATCATAGCCTTTGAAAAGTTTATCCTGGAAAGTACTCGTAAAGCCATCAAACCTGTGAGATCAGATGACTGATAAAGCTTGTGAACATCCCAGATAACATATCCAGACACTAACAAACATTCAGTTTCCTAGGGCGAATAACAACGTGGTGTTGCTCCTTTAACAGACAACTATCTCAAAACCCTAAAAATATATATATATATCCTGCGCAGAACATCAGAAGCATATTGGTACAGACGTTCTTTCAAGAAAAAAACTGTCTTCCATCGAAATATCATCTGTCCCCCAAAAAAAGGCAGGGGAAAGAGAGTATTTGATATATGTGACTTGTGGAAAATATGATATGATAATCTTTATTTCATTTTCCACTTTCCAGTTAACATCAAAATCTTTCATTCTGATCAGCACCAAATAATCTTTCTTGCATTTGCACTTGGGCGGGGCAAGAGCTGGAGAACCATGATATTGACCATTCCATTTCACTCACGGGTTGTCACAATTCTTCAATTGACCAATTAATTAGGCTTTGAAGGTTGGGCCACAGCATTAGAAAAGTAGAATTATCCTATTGGCGGCGGAAAGATATGGAATAAGTTTGAGAATGATAAATAAGTAAATATGATACCCAAATACACTTTTTAAACAGCCCAACTAACAAAAGCTGATGTAAATACCATGACTATCTATTTAGTATTTCAGTAATTTTGTCAAAATATGTTGCATTAAGAGATATTGCAGGAATTTGTTTTTGGGGGGAGGGGGCAGCAGTTAAGATTGTGATGCAAAAGGATTCAGACAATCATTCTTTTGGCGATCTTATAGAATAAGTCAGATGATGCAGTGAGCAAGGGAAAGAGAAGCGAAAAGTATGTAAAATTTCAATACTCAAATATCAGTCAAATTCACACTATGAGATGGTAAGTTGAAAGCCAATTTCCTACAAGCTAAGGTACTCAATCTTCTGGAGGAAACAAGTCTTGATATTCAGAAAACCGAGTTGCTTAACTTAGCATTTTGTTAATCAAATGACTAAAGGTTTAAAATGCTGGAAGATTATGTGAGTTATAGTCCATACCCAAGATAGCCTATCATCAGAGAAACTCCCCAGACTGTGCTTTCCCTTCCTCTATTGAAGGGACTTATGTCACCTGCAGCCTAAAACCAAACACAAAATGGCAAAAGCATTACCGCCAAGTGGAGTAACCGTAGAAGCTAATGTAAGTCCAGAACTTAGCAAACCAGATACAAGCATGACTATAGAAACAAAATTCCTCCGGTAATAATTTTAATGGAAAAATGGGATTAACTAGTACACAGGGAAGTATACATCATTAAAGAATTATGCAAGATAGAGCTTCTTTCTACAAAATTAATCCAGTCCTTTCTACAAAAACACGAGTCTCTTTAGTGAGCATCTATCCATTTTGGAGAATCAGTAAAAACTATGAAAACCTGTCCAGTGCTGGTAATTTTATACAATGAATGGTTTAGGTGACACAAGTAACAAAATAAACTGCAGCATCCCCTTTAGCTTTTCCAAATCAATATCACCGCAGTTTTCCTTCATTCTAAAAGATGGAGACATAGAACTAAGCATTCTCGCAGACAGTGTTCTAAAAAATGGCCTGGGCGGCCACCTAGGCGCTAGGCGCCCCCAGACCGTCCCGCCTAAGCGCCCACTCCCCGCCCTGGGCCCGCCTAGCGTTTTTTAGAACATTGCTCGCAGAGTTTTAGGGAGATTCAGTACAAAACTACCTGAGAAACTTTGATATAGCTTGCAGAATAACAAGTAGAAAATTTAGTTAGATGATCTCGGTGAACCAAAATTTGACCCATCATCTAGAGCTACAACCATTCCACAGTTTGTATGTGTTCTTTGAACAGAGATGATATATGTATATATGTATGTATTGTTGGAGGTCAAATAAAAAGTATATTCTAGAATTTCAAGACAAAGAATACAACACTATCTTTAATATTTCAGTTCTTAAAAGAAGAATTGAATTTCCCAAGTAAGGCCATTGTACTTTCTAATTAAGACAAGTTCTATGTGAGTTCACATTGACCAACTTCTGGGACTAGATTCAAGAAACAGTACCTCAATACACATGAAGACTTCAATATATTTGATTGTTGACACTACTAAAATGAGAAAGTAACATCATACATAAGCAAGAAAATAACTTTTCACCCAAGAACCTAGTGAAATCATAGTTTAAGAGACGTACTCAACGGAAGCCCAAATATCAAGAGTGCTGCAATATCAAAGAGCATGGATCTCCGCTAGTTTAATAGTATAGATGGGATACTTGGATGGCATGACTCCTTGGTTGTGAAACTCAGTTACTTATGCAAGACTCGAGGGCTCAACCATTAACATGTTTGCTTGCAGTCTCTTCTGGACAGCCAGAAAACTAAAGCCTTGAGAATTTTAACTTGGATGTCCCTTGTGCCCAACCAAAAAGGGAGCATTGGGGCACCATGGTGCACTTGTCAATAGTGGGAATAAGAAGTTCAGCTTCAGAAAATATTCAACTTAGGGTTCGGGCCTTCTAGGTAATTTCATGGTTAATAGGAAAAAAGACTACGCTCTGAAACTTGAGTTTATTAATACTTATGTATCCAATCCAATCATTGGACTTTCCAACTGCCTACATCAACAGTCAACTGATGCATCATTGTCTTAAATTGGTTTACGGTTTTTTGTGTTTTATACTGAGCGAACATTTAAAAGCATGAAATCATTCAGCAGTTCTCAAACATAATAAAAAAGTTGCAGTATTTGATGAAAATGATACCATGGCTGTGACATCAAACACACATCATTTATCAAAGATTTTTTTTTCCGACAAGTAAACATCATTTATGAACTTTTCACTTGATCAGTATATTCTGACAATGATTCTTGACATAATTTGAGAAAGTAGCAATTTATAATATCCAACAGGCAATTCAAACAAGATATTAGTAATGACCTGATACAGTATAAATAAGGAACAACCCAGGGTTACTAGGAACGCCAAAAGATAGTCCTGTCCTTGGTACATCTTTTGCATAATGATGGCACTCCAGATCTGCATCAGTACAAAAGGAAAAGAGAAAACGATATCAACTAGAAAGGACAGTTAAATAATTTACAATTTGTCTAACTTGTAGCCTAGGCAAGATGACATCCAATTATGAGATGCCTTAATAGAAAATTATACTAAGAGACTTTTTCAGTATCGGGGGCAAAAGGGTTCTTGGTTTGCTTTATATATCTAATATGACACACCACCTAGCAAATTCCAATAATTTTAGTATTGCAACAAACTCCAGTTAACATAATTTTCAACCAGACAATTGGATTTGCATACGAATGAGTAAGATTCTATAAATAATAAATGTAAACCATTTTCAAAGCAGACTAATATGATATCATGGCTGTGATTAGTTTCAAACAAAATGTCAAAGCTAAGCCTAAAAATAGCAATACCACAACTCAAACACATATGAAATAGGTTTTATTCATGCATATACTAGAGAAGCCCAGACCAAGAGTTGCATGCAGTAGTTGCACTAAGCAATTATAGCAATCTCTCCAGCAAGTTAACTTACCATTACAGGTATCATCTTGGCACATTTTGCCAGGGTTTGAACAGGAAAGCTAACGTACTTGAGCGCCTGAAGCAAGAATTCATCAAAAAAAGCCAGTGCTTCGTTATATAACAACTGGACAAATCTTCCAACGCTTTTTAAGTCACTTTTCAGTTTCATCTCAAAGTGTTCTTAGGTTACCTCATACTGACAAGTAGTTGTAAGGATGTTAGAAATAGAAACAACACCATATTTATAGAGTGGAGCTACTGGTTCCAAGGCCTTCTTACTTGCCTGAAAATAAAAATAAAAATAAAAAAAATGAACGGAGCAAAATGTTAACTGTTCTTACAAGATTCCTAGGAATAGAAGTAAAGCAGATTAGAGAATGAGCCTTTTGCTCTTAATACACAATAGAAAGTAGACGAACTAAGCCAGGAATCATTCCACTACCAGTAAAACTCCGGCAGAGACCGCAGAGGTGGTAATCCGATTGCAAAAGACAAGAAACAATGAGTATGAAAAATATTCTTTATACGGCCCGTACGGAACTCTCATGATCTTTTCCTGCAGGTACAAATCCCACCACCATGTTAAAGTTAAAAAATACATATTATTGTAAATATGAGAAGCAAAGATATTTTATTTTACCAGTACATACTGGACAGAAGTGTCAAATAGATCAGAACATATATATAGGCGGATGGTTAAATATGCACCAATGAAGCTACAGAAGAAATTGAAGAAAAAGACGCAAATGAACACATGCTTGGCTACAGAGATTCCCTTTTTAGATTAAACCAAATTGTCACTTAAGAAAGAGTGCTTCGTGGGGGAGGGCGGGGTGGGGGGTGGGTGTGTCATTGATCGAGGAATTAGATCCTAGAGCAGTCACCATCAACAGTTCGTTTTTTACAAGGTACTGTGATTCTCTAGTTAAATTATAAGCAAAATTCTATAAAGTGTCTGAATGACAAGCAACTAGGAAGCAACAAATTGTGCTGAGAGATAAAAAGGTCATTAGTCTTTAGTACCCACTATCCACCATACTGAACAGAAAAGACAAACCATGAGCCATATGATAGTCCCTTAAACTTACAGTACATACTTTAACAAAATTGAACTCTTAATTAACTAATGGAAAATCCATAAACTGTTATTACATGCATAGACAGTTTCCACTAACAGGGTTGAGAAAAAAATCATGAGATCAAGTTATGGTATGAAATTAAGTAGGTTTGCTTCAACTTCTGCGAGACTGGACTGTAGAAGATAACTGTTTGCAAGAATGTATTATTTACTGACTTGTTTTGTGAATGTTATTTGTAAGCTGCCTGAAGACACTCAGCTCTATTGCAAGATGTGGCCCCACTGAGTGATATACAATATTCAATTAATCAACTATATCAATTCCAAACTAGTTGAGGTTGACTACATGAGATTTCTGTATCCAAATACAGAAGATTCATCATACTTTGACTATTTTTACGCTAGCCATCAACCTACAGCCACCTCCTCTTTTCTAGACATGGGACGGGCTATGTTGGAGTCCACTGAGTAAAGCATAAATGACACTATTATAAATGCAGTCAGGTACCACTCATAGATGAACTGTATGTCAAGGTTCTTGTTGCCCGAGCAATTAAATTAAGGACATATGCTGAACGACACATATATTATGCATTAATTTGTTATATAGGTGCACTAAAATACTCTAGAATAAAAACTTAAATTTTTCTTTGGTGCATAATTGTTTTTTGGTCTGCTCAAAACAAACTTATGTTCTCTTCTTCTCCACCTTTTCTCCTTTTCATCTAAGGAGCTCCAACACTGTGGCTTTTAGTTTAGCCACAAAAGCCATAAAACCATATGTGAGTTGACCATGTCCAACACGGATCTCATATCTACACTCGTGTCCTATCATGACCAGCACCAAACTGGCCATATAGAATGGGACATTGTTGATATCGGATGACACAAGAATATCAAGCTAAAAGGAAGGCTTTGCCCTGGTAGTTCCACTCTCATAATCTATAGATTGGTCTTAAGAGAGAATAATTTCCCTCAAGCGTATTTGCATATCTTGAGATGGTAATTTCAAATTTCAATAGTTTAATTTTAATAAATCTAACAAAAAAGCACTTACGCTATGAAATGCTTTCTTTTGATTGTATACTTTGAAATATTTTTGCCGAATAAATCAAATGGTTGATAATGTTACACAATCCAAAAAATTCACTAAAATGTGCCAAAGCTCTATTTGCCCCTGTCATTCTATGTGTCTCTTCCTTTTTGCGTATGGCATCACCACTCCCTTTGGCAGCATTCACTAATTCAAAACTTAATTTGAAAGCCATATTTCAGCACGGGCGTTTTCGGGATGCCACTAATAACCAACGAATAGCAAGTGCTTTTCCTTGTGTGGATCCTATTTCAATGGGAACTTGATGAGTCAATCTAACAACACGTCTTGCTTTTACTATTATACTAATATGTATAAGTGATTCAGCGAATTTGCTGGACAGAATTTTTTTATCTATTTTATTAAATGAATTGGCATGTATACTTCTTGTATAGTGAGTCATCCCCTCCATTAATATTACTTCCTCATCAAAAGAAAAGTTCTTTATAACCGTGCTTGTCGTAGGTGATCTTCATATCTTACGACTTTCTTGTT
Organism: Przewalskia tangutica; assembly: GCA_029844215.1. Taxonomy (NCBI): domain Eukaryota; kingdom Viridiplantae; phylum Streptophyta; class Magnoliopsida; order Solanales; family Solanaceae; genus Przewalskia; species Przewalskia tangutica. The sequence goes on from CM056728.1 coordinate 115,595,575, forward strand.
AAATCTTTAGGGTCTTCACCATAAGCACAAACCCCTTTTGATAAAGAAACCATTAAGCACAAATCTTGAATACAACAAACATTTAAATTTGCAGTTTTGCACAATTTCAGAATAAATCTCAAATTGGAATTCTTAATATTAATTAGAATGACTGAATGATTCACTTATTCAATTATATCACACAAAAGATTTCAGTAACTTGTCTCGGTTGCATAGTGGATCAAAATATGAACGCAGCTGAAAACTAGTCATGAGAAAAGAAGTTACTAATAAACCTCAACCTTACTCACTCAAAAGCTCAGCCAAACAGATGAAAGCATCATCAGAGAGACTCATACATTACAAATAAAACATTTGAATTTTTTTTAATGGTAAGTATTCATTCAAATGCCTTCGTATTTACAAACCAAAAGTACATCAGACAAGAAATTCCTATACTTCTTTTATCTTAAATACTAAATCTGCTTTTTCAATTTCCCTTTTTCCCCTGCAAAAGAAATATTCAAAAAATTCTATCTTTACCAACTTCAAGGCAAGCGGCACGAGCTTCCTACACTTCTCCACACACATCACAAATGCAGTTACTTTTCCTTTTTTTCTTTTCGAGTATGAAATAGATAAATATCAAACTTCTTCTTCTAAAAAAATAATAATATCAAACTTTGAAGTTGTTTCTCCTAGTTTTCTATTAGGCAGCATACATTACAATCACTAAAATCTTTACACCAAAAATCCTTTCAATTGTTATATTAGCTTCACTTATCAAAATAAGAACGCCAAGTAAGCCCTTCTCTACAGCTAAAGAGATGTATAACACATACAAGTTCTTGTGACTGTGCTTCCTTGTATTAAGAGCTAATGGTCAAAAACACACCTAAACTATCACTTTTTTGCGAGTTTCATACCTCAACTATCCATTGTTCCCTTTACATATCTAAACTATCGCTCCATTTGTATTAAAACACACCTCAATGATGAGTTGTCCAAATATTTGTTCCAATTCAACAATAGGCTCGTGGAGGCCAACTCAGCATAGAGGTGTTTTGTGATACAAAGAGTGATAGTTTAGGTACGAAACTCGCGAAAAAGTGTAGTTTAGCTGTATTAACTGTTATATTAATCAACCAAACACACAGACAGATTGTGAAGATCATGATGCAGTAGAAGCAAACATACCTGTAAGATGCCATAAATAACAAGAGTAGACATGATTCCAACCACCGCAAAAGTTCCTTTGGCTAGCTTGTTCTCTTTCAACGGTAGCTCCGCCTCCGCCATATCCCATCCAATCGACTCCGCTACCACCACCTCCACTTATCAAAACAAATTAACCTAATAATTTCTTCGCAACAGTTCGTTGTTTTAGACTATGCAAAGCTTATTTGGTTCTACTAGTTACTTTACATTTGTTATACATGTGAGGAGGCGACAAATGTGTAGCTACTAACCTTGGATGAACAAACTTGAGACAGAAACAGTATTTTCACAACTTCGAGCTCCGAGATTGTCAGGGCAATCGCCGGCGAGTTTACGCTTTCCTCTTTTTTTTTTTATGATTTTGCTACTTTTTTGGCCGAATATATGCAAACATTTTACTTAAGACACCTCAACTAAAAAGATATGACATTAAACATTCAGGTGGTGTAACTTCTCAAGTTTTTCTAAGGTCAAACACCTCTTTTTTTTTTTTTTTTTAGAAACACAAATACTTTTTCCAAAGGCTAAAAAGTGTTCTAGATGGAAAAAAAAAAACCAATTTAGTGTTTCTCCAGACGCACGTTTTGGTCATTAAATATTTTTTTTGTTTTTTTTACCATTTTCTTTTCACACAATTTCTTTTAATCTCATATAATATCCCCATATAAAATAGAAATTTGAAAATAGAATAGAGTGGGATAGGGGTAGGGCGAAAAAAATTCATATTTTTTATTTTTTTAAATAAAAGTAATAAAAAATATGAAATAGAAATTGAGGATGGGTAGGAATGGGGTGAGGTGGGGTAGGAGGTAAGTGAGTAAGAAAAATCTTTTTTTATAAAAGTAACAAAAATATGAAATATAAATTTTGAAGATGGGGTAGGCAATAGGTGGGTTGGGGGTAGGCGGGGTTAAGAAAAAATTTATATTTTTATAAAAGTAACAAAAATATGAAATATAAATTTGAGGATGGGGTAGAGGCAATGGGGTGGGGGGTGTGGGTAGGTAGGGTGAGTAAGAAAAAATTCATATTTTTAATAAAAGTAACAAAGAATATATAATAGAAATTTGAGGATGGGGTAGGGCAATGGGGTGGGGTGGGGCTAGGGGTAGGGCGGGGTGTAAGAAAAAATCATATTTTTATAAATTATTTATAAAAGTAAAAAAATATAAAATAGAAATTTGAGAATGTGATAGGTGGACTGGGAGGGGTAGGGTAGGGAGGTAAGAATCCTTTATAAAAGTAACAAAAATATGAAATAAACCCGAGGATGGGGTAGGGGGTGTGGTGGTAATGCGATAGGGCGGGGTAGGTGTGGATAGGGCGGGGGTAGGTTTGGACATATTTGAGTCATTGACTATCAGATTGTCGTTAAATTTCTTATGTACAATATAATATTATTTTTTGATTAAATGTTGCAATTAAATAATTTTAAAAAAATATATTATTAAATTATAAAGATATACTAATTTTTAGAAACATAGGATAGAAAATAATATTTTTGATAGTTTTAAATCTATTAAAAATAATATTCTAGTAAATTTGCATAAATGTGAGCCAAACAGAAAATTGTTTTTGTTTCTCAGAAGTATTTCTATAAATATAGGTCAAACACCCTAACAAATTCTCTAAAAAAAGTTCTGCAGAACTATTTCTAAGAAACAAAAATACTTTTCCAGAAGCTTGGCCAAACAGACCCTTAGGCTCTTTGGTAGAATGTATGAGAATAGTATTGAACACCTCAACTTGGAGTAATGTAAATATTTTTATGATAGTTTCATTTTGATATTTATGACTTGCGAATGGCTAACACGATTCTCGAGATAATCAGGTGAATTTTGGATCAAAATTAGCATAATTGAAAGTTTTTAAATTAAAGAAATTAAAATATTTGACAAAAGTCAATATCGGGGTAAACATGTCTTTTTCGAAGATGTTTGACAAAAGCTTTTGAATGGTCGAAAGAAAATGCAATCGTTAGAGCTAGTCCTATGTTAGGTTATTTCTACCTGAACTTCATTCATGTGTAAATTCACATATTTTATCCAAAGTTTAATTTTTTATCAAGTCTAACTTCAAACACAAACATATCTGAATTGGGCACTTGGAAAATAAATTGAGAGATGAATACATAAAATGACTAAAATAAGTGACCGTGTGAATTTTTGACGTGTCTAGACTATTCAATATCTCACGTTGTGTTTGTATGTTGTGTTTATCAGTGTATATCACACACAGATTTGCATGGATACACACAAATATATATGATATATCCGTTACACATTTTATACATGAAGATATACACGAAATAGAAAGGGGATACACAGATTGAGTCGTCGTCATCAACCTTAAGTTTTCAATTTGAAATTCAATTCAAATACGCCTCACATCAGACACCTCCAAAATTTATATTCAAGCTCTTTAAACTATTTCCAATAAAATTCTATATCAACCATCGAAACAAATCACAAATATGCAGATAAAAAAGTTTGAATCAAGCTCAAATGATCTTTAATGGTATTTTTAGGTCCTTGAGAGACAACAATAACATACCCAGTGAAATACCACAATATGAGGTTTGAGATGGGTAGAGTGTACGCACACCTTACCTCTTCAAGATTTGAAAAAAAAAAGATTGAAAATTTTGGGGAGAGAAATTAGAGAAAATGTTTAGAAGAGATAGAAGTAACTATCTTAAAGCTATTTTAATGGAGAATAATTTTAGCTATCAAATACAGATTTTTTAAGTCAAAGAGTGCATATGAGCTGCCGGATGTCAAATTAAAACCAAGAGCTGACAGTTTTATGTTATTTCCTGCGTTAGGTTGCTATGTAGCACCAAATATTTCTTTTAAGTAACGTGTTCCCTCCGTTCCAAAATACTCGTGTCTTTATTAAAAATTATTTATCTCAAAATACTTGTCGTTTCATTTAACGAAGAAAAAACACAAGTATATTGGGATGGAGGGAGTATTTGTTTGGCGCATTTGGATAACATAGATTCTTTTAATAATGCCAAATTTTTTTAAGGAAACATAGGCAATGAGTGAATAATAATTATAGCAAATATTAAATGACAAATGTGTACGCCGTTTTAGTTATCCAGGTAAAGGATCTGCTAGATCATAGATGCATTGAATGTTAATGAACCAGTATAAAAACCACACATTTTTGTCATTTAATAAAAATTGCTAAAATGCACTCCAAACTTTGTTCGGATTTACTATAACACACTTAATCTTTACGAGAATCATATTAACTCCATGAACAATTTCAATGTGGAATTAATTTCACCCTGTAAAGCCATAACCAGACCTGCCTCATGTGGATGAAATACACGCGCCTTACACGTGTATTTTACCACTTAAATATTGATTCGTGATTACTGACAATTAGCTTGGAATCAGTGAATAATCGAAGGGGAAACCAAAGAAAAAAAAAAAAAATTGTCAGAAATATTAGCGAATATTCTCTGAATATTCACAGTATATATTATAATTATTATTGCCATATATTTAAAGTAACTTAGGATTCTTACTGTATTAGGAATTACTTTTGTACAACTATATATATTGTGATTAATGAAAGAAATTCCTAAGAAAAATTATTCCAATATCTAACATGGTATCAGTAGCCTAAACTCCCTAAATCCTAATTTTTTCTCTTGAAACCGCCGACACCCCCCCCCCTTCTTCTCAGTCGCGACGGCTTCTTTCTCTAAAAATTCCAAACCCTGTGGCTACTATGTCTCTTCCTAACTCCCCTAAAACTATTGGTTCTACCTCCGGTATAATTGACACACCCCCTCCTTCCGCAACGCCTTCTTTTCATCCGTGTTTTGTCATCACAAACATCAAGAATTTTGTCCCTATAATTCTTGATCAAGATCACAATATTCTACGCGGTAGAATTGTTCTATATCCATGTTTGCGCGTATAATGTGCTCGCCACATTGATGATTTAATCCTCGCCCCGAGATCGGACTGACATGGCACCGCCTTCGACGCCATCACAAGCAATATATGGTACTATCTCAAAAGACTTGTTGTGTACTATCATGAAAACAGTGCTTGCGCGAACTGGGTATGTTGGAGGAAATATTTCAGATAATAAAAATACTTGACGGTGTATTTAGAGGAGCAGTTCAACAACACGCGTCTTGAGAATTAAAACAACATGTCCGAATATTGCAAACAACTAAAACTCATCGCCGATCAACTCTCTCACATTGGGACAATTGTTTCTGAGACTAAAATGGTACTACAACTAGTTGTAGGTTTACCGAAAGGGGAATAAGATACTCTTGCAACAATGATTCAACAGACTGATCCACTTCCAACTTTCAACAAGGCGCGTTCAAAATTGTTATTGGAATAAACACGATGTGATAAACAGGATGAACACGATAAAAAAACACTTGCCGTTGAAAGCACTCAACCGCCGACCAACACAACCGCTACACCACCACTGCACTACCAAAGCAGAATGTGGCCGCGCGAGGACGCGCGCGGCCGCCGAAATGGTAATAAATGCAAGGGTCGCGGCAGAGGCCAAAAAGCCCAACAGGCAGCCCCGCCCCCTCAGAATCCCTATTTCCCGTGGGATGGTCAGCAAGGGTGGTCCAATTCCGCGAACTGGGCCTCGCCTATGTGTCTCTACCCAACAGTATGGGCCCAGTTCCAACAGACCTGAGACCGTGTCTCTTGACCAAAGACCGCAACAGAGGAAAGCCCAACAACTGAATCAAGAAGACACTTTACGCCACCACAGATTCCGCACCTAACTTCCGCCCCGATTCAGCGTGCATTCAACACTCTCAATCTTCAACAGCTCGACAATAATTGGTATATGGACTCTGGAGTCACATCACACCTAACCAGCTCTTCAGGTAATTTTTCGCAACTGCTTCGGTTAAAGTATCCTCAATATATTACTGTCGGCAATGGTCATCCCATTTCAATTGTAGGTTATGGTAACACACACATAAAATATCCTCATCCACCCTTCTCACTTAACTATGTCCTCTACGCACCTCAAATTATTAAAAATTTGATATCTGTTAGAAAATTCACTCGTAATAATTGAGTGTCACAATTTTGACCCTTTTGATTTCTCTGTGAAGGATCTCAATACGGGGAGAACTCTTACGTGATGCAATAGTGTGGGAGACCTCTACCCTTTCACTCACACTTCCGTTGTCAAAACTCAACCACCTATCTCTCTTGTTGCACTGTCTCCATCCACCTGGCACAATAGGAACACACGTGAATTTAATAATTCAGCATTCCATAATTTTTCTCTTTCTGGCTGAACGAATTATTCGTATTATCAATAACATGGTCTGTACCCTTCTCTTTCGCGCCATGTTTACCACTTTTCTTCTGGGATTATGTTGTTAAAATGGTAGAATACCTCCTCAATATTTTACCCACTAGCACTCTATAAAATAGAACCCCATCGAAATTCTATTTCAGAAGACTCCATCATATGACCACCTATGAAGTTTCGTCTGTCTGTGCTAGCCAAATCTTCCCTCCACCCCCCCCTCCCACTCCCATAAGTTGGCTCCCCAAACTACACCATGTGTATTTCTCAGTTTCCCACCCAACTATAGGGGATATTTGTGTTATGACTTGTCTACTCGTCAGATTTACATTTCCCGTCACGTCACGTTCGACGAGACCATATTCTAGTTTTCGAATCCTCAGAAATATCGAAAATCGGACTACTCATTTCTTGATGAGTCAGTCATCTCTCCTATCATTATCAGTCAACTCACTCATGGCACCACCGAAACATCCCCTCCGATCCAGCCTTTCAGTGAGCACACTGATTATTTTCAGTCAAGACAACGCTTCTGGGACGCATTACGCAAATTCTTCCAAATGAGCTCGAGTCGCGGCGGCGCCCGACGATAATTATTCCATGCTCCCCATCTTCGACCATACCATCTGTCTCAGATCCTGCTACTCAGCCAATGCAGCCACCCACTGTCCCAGTCACCAAATGGAAACTCGTGCCAAATACGGGATTTTCAAACCCAAAATCCAGTTTAACTTATATGCTCAAACCATTTCTCCAATTCCAAAAAACTCTAAATTGGCCAAACAAGACCCTAATTGGAATGCGATCATGTCTGAGGAAATAATGTTTTAACTAAGCAGCACACTTGGGATCTAGTACCTAGACTGGAGGGGGTGAATGTGATCTGATGTTTGTGGCTCTTTCGTCACAAATTCAGAGACAATGGTGATTTGGAACGCTACAAAGCACGACTTTTGACAAATGATACTAATCAGTAGGAGGGCATTGACTGTGGTGATACTTTTAGCCCAGTTGTTAAACCGGCTATGATTCATACTGTTCTTAGTATTGCTATGAGTAAAAAGTGGCCGATTCATTAGCTAGATGTTAAGAACGCATTTCTTCACGAGGATTTGAAAGAAACTGTGTATATGTATTAGCCACCTGGTTTTGTTCATCCTGAAGTTCCTTAGTATGTCTACCGTCTCAGGAAATTACTATATGGTCTCAAACAGGCACCTCGTGCTTGGTATGATCGCTTTGCCAGGTACATTATGCAGATTGGGTTTATTTGCAGCAGGTGTGACACATCTCTGTTCATTTTTCATCATGGTAGTGACATTACTTACTTATTATTATACGTGGATGACATTGTTCTCACCGCCTCATCCGACAAATTGAAAAATGACATTATTGGGTTTTCTCATTGAATTTGCTTTGACCGATTTGGGGTGTCGAGCTACTTGGGTATATCATTACTAGATCTGCAGAAATTAAGTATCTAAGTTAGCATAAGTATGCAGAAGAAATTGTGTTCAGAGCTAAGATGTAGAATTGCAAAGCTATGCCTAATCTGGTTGATTCGAAATCCAAACTCAGTGTTTCGGCGTGATCCAAACAGATGATCCTACTTTATCAAATTCTTACAGGTGCTCTTCAGTACCTCATATTTACCAGGCCCGACATTGTATATGACGTTCATCAGGTGTGTCTATTTATGCATGTCCCGAGGGAACCTCATTTTGCTGATATTAAGCGTATTATCATATACATTAAGGGTACTCGATTATGGGTCAGATCTCTACCCTCCGTCCGACTGTGCTTTCTTACATAAATGTTGATTGCGCAGGATGCCCGGACACGAGACGCTCTACTTCCTGTTATTGTGTTTTTTTAGGGGATAATCTTATTTCTTGGTCTGTCAAGCGACAAGTCACTTTATCCCGCCTCCAAAGGCCAAAGCAGGTGGTGTTGCTAATGTAGTTCTTGAGTCCATTGGCTCAAATCTTCTCGAGCTCGGATGTCCAATGTGTTAGAGTCTATAGTCTATTGTGATAACATATCACATATATATGTTCATAATCGTCCAAAGATCACGACCAAATATATCGAGATGAATATCCACTTTAGACGTGAGAAGGTATCACTGGTCTAGTCAAAATCGCACGCGTGCCCTCATGATGCAGACATCTTCACAAAGGGACTACCTAGACTTGCTCATGATTTCGATCCACCGAGTTTCGGTCTCCTCCCGCTCCGTCTGAGGGGGAGTATTAACGAATATTCTCTGAATATTCACAGTATATATTGTAATTATTATATTCATGTATTTAAGGTAACTTAGAATTCTTAATGTATTAGGAGTCACGTTTGTATAACTATATATATTGTGATTAATAAAAGAAATCTCTAAAGAAAATTATTTTAATATCTTACCAGAAAAATTACAGGAAACTGCATATCTCCGGCGAAAGGAAGTGTTAGTAACAAAGAAGAAGAAGAATCAAAGAGAAAGAAAAAATAAGTAAAGAGAAAAAGTAAAAATGTTGATTATTTTACTTAATATTTTTATTAGCTTCTCATTCTCTTTGAGAGAGTGAACTACACTTTCTGTGCCACTTCACCATCCAGGGAGGGATATATTTCGGTTAGGGTAATAGAAACCCGTAAAAATTAGGTATATTATAATAAATTCGGATAAAGCTTGATATGCATTTTAGACATTTTTCTTAAAATATAAGCAACTTTGTCTGCTTCTTAGCCAATAGTATAAAACCATAAGGAAAAGAATTAAACAAACATATAAATTCTAAGTGTTCCAACAGCCGTTAAGAATCAGGCAATGCGTGTTTGAAGAATGGAATTGAAAAAGGGGAGAGTGCGACATTAATGAGGAAGAGAAGGAAGTTTGGGAGCAAAAGGGCTCTTCTAGAGATATTTTTGTATATAATTTGCTCAATCTAATTACAAGAGTTTAGTGATGTATTTATACCACTTACCCACTAATAATATTCTACTAACAATATTACAAAATATCCAATTAATCCAAAATATCTAATATTCAAAAATATCTAATTACGATTAACTAATCACATATATACATTAACTAACCACATATATACAATGTATATATATAGTATATCTCAACAACAACTTGTAATAGTGCCACGTTTCGTAACACTGCCATGCAACTACAGTATTGAAACTATTTAAAGATTGGATTAGGAGGAGAATACAAAATTGAGGACGTAAAACTACGTAATCATAGAGAAATTGAACGGCGTACGATTAATATCATATGGGTTTGTTGTTAATAGCGCCGGTGTTAGATATTATTGAGAAAAGAAATAACTCAATTTACTGTTATTAGCATGGTTTACATAGAAAATAACAGTGTAACAGTATATAACGTGAAGACAGAAAATGTAAAGAGTTGAGAAAGAAAATCTGAGTGCAAAAACAGGTTGAAACTGTTTGGGAATACCTCATCCATGTTCATAGTCTTTGTCAGAACCTGACTTTATCTGTATTCTGATTTATTATTTTAATTCAAATCTTGATATAATGTTTCATTATGAGTTCATCATACGCTATTTGAGGTCACTACAATAAGCTTGAGTTTTGTCTTTCTCTTTGGTATAACCAACAGAAATAGGAAAAGATCTAGCTAATTGGACGTATGAGATCTGAAATAGTGCATGTGTTGAAACTTACTGCAGCATCAATTGTTCTATTAGATTAATAATGTAATAGCAAAATCATGTATCAGTAGGAAATTAAATCACACCTATTATGGCCTTAACGAAAATACTGCTTCGGGTTGAGTGTGCCGAGGGTCTATCGGAATTGTCCGAAAACAGACTCTCTACCTTTCAATGTAAGGATAAAGTCTGCGTATAATATATACTCTCCAGACGTCACTTTGTGGAATTCAATATGTTATTGTTGTTGTTGTATAACCATAACAAAATGTTGTTGTGAGACTTTTGCCTTGAGAAACAAACAAGAAAATTCTGTAAGTAACTATATATCTTTGATAATAGTAAAGTTGTCTCCAAATGACCTCTAGGTTACGGGTTCGAATCGTGGAAGCAGTCACTAATCTTTGTAATAGGTAGGTCGTCTACATCACACCTATTAAGATGAGGCCCTTCTTCGATCTTGCTAATGCGGGATGCATTGTGTACCGGACTATCAAAAATAAGTTCTTCGAATACTACTCGCTTCGTTTTCTCATTTTACTTCACACAATCTCCAAATTAAGTATTCTTACTTACTTGTGTTTGGTCGGAAGATAACAAATGATAGTAGTAAAAACAATATAGAATTTATACTCTTTTTGTTCTAGTTTATGTGAAAATATTTATTTATTAGTAGTATATCAAAAAAAACAACATATTTCTATATTTTAGAAATAAATTAAGAAGTGATTATTCTCTTTCATGGTATAAGCAGTCTAGGGTAACTTTTTTCCTTCTCCATACCACTTCCGCCGCCCTCTCAATTTTTTCTTCCCTTCAATTTTTTTTCCGCCACCCTAATCCTTCTCTTATTCCTCCATCATATCTAACACAAAGAATAGCTTTCATCCTGCTCTTGAAGTCTCCAACATCAAGAACAACATCCCTATCGTTCTTGAAATAGAGAACGTCCAATATGTAACGTGGGCGAATTTTTTTAAAATTCACGCAAAGTCTCATAAAGTCCTCCACCACATCGTCAAACCGAAAAAAGGCAAGGAGAATGTGCCTTCCACCAATGATAAAATAGAGCTGTGCACAACTCTTGATGTTGTGGTCCTCCAATAAATTTATTTCACTATCTCTACGGACCTCTTACACATAATTATCGAACCCGACGTCACGACAATGAAAGCTTGGAATAGGTTGCGCGATATATTTCAAGATAACAAAAATTCTCGCATCGTAACCCTTGAGCAAGAATACTCTCACACAAATATGAAGGATTTTTTGAATGTCTCCGCCTATTGTCAAAGGCTCAAGGAATTTTTGGATAAACTCAAAAACGTCGGCGCGCAGTCATAAATGATCATCTCGTTCTTCAGATGGTTGTAGGCCTCTCCGAGGGTATGATGGGGTTGAAACTATTCTTCGCCAAAGCAATTCTCTCCCACCGTTCTACCAAGCACGTTTCATGCTCACCCTAAAAAAAGTAGAGTTGCCTAAAAAGGCCGCAACCGGGCTCATTCTGCCATAACGGTGGCCATGTCCTGAGAAATTGATGACTCTTAATCATTCTTCATAAATTATGGTCAAAATAGTAATAATGGAGGTGGCAAAAGGGTCAAAACAGTGGCAAAAAACTGCGGCGGCAGCAGCAGCGGTGGCAGCAGCAGCGGTGGCAGCCGCAGCGGTGGCAATAGTGGTGGCCGCGGTGGTAACGGTGGCGGCAACGATGGCCAGTAGGGGGATGGGCTAAAGCACCCCTGTCGCCAAGAAGCTTGGGCGGTGGCGTGGCCCATGCCGCCTCCCTTCCCAATACAAATCGGGTCAGCCTGGATGACAAAGATAGCAAGCCCAGAATGGGCTTCGAAATCATTCGGTCTCGCAGCAACCTGGCCTACTTGGGCTTCGGCCACATCAGGCTTTCGTTGCTGCGAGCTCAGTCGTATCTCTGACCCATACAGACATCAAGGTTGTAATGCATACACTTGGATTAAATCCCTCGGATGCAAATTGGTACATGGACACTGATGCTACTTCTCATATGACATATGTGTAAGGTAATATCGTCTTATTTCAATTTGAGCAATGCATAATTGTTGATAATGGTCATTCAATTCTAATTTATAGTTATGGTCACATAAATTTATCTCCCCCAAACCCACATTTAGCCTTAAAAAATATCTTTCATGCTCCTCAATTAATTAAATAGATAAATATCAAACTTCTTCTTCTAAAAAAATAATAATATCAAACTTTGAAGTTGTTTCTCCTAGTTTTCTATTAGGCAGCATACATTACAATCACTAAAATCTTTACACCAAAAATCCTTTCAATTGTTATATTAGCTTCACTTATCAAAATAAGAACGCCAAGTAAGCCCTTCTCTACAGCTAAAGAGATGTATAACACATACAAGTTCTTGTGACTGTGCTTCCTTGTATTAAGAGCTAATGGTCAAAAACACACCTAAACTATCACTTTTTTGCGAGTTTCATACCTCAACTATCCATTGTTCCCTTTACATATCTAAACTATCGCTCCATTTGTATTAAAACACACCTCAATGATGAGTTGTCCAAATATTTGTTCCAATTCAACAATAGGCTCGTGGAGGCCAACTCAGCATAGAGGTGTTTTGTGATACAAAGAGTGATAGTTTAGGTACGAAACTCGCGAAAAAGTGTAGTTTAGCTGTATTAACTGTTATATTAATCAACCAAACACACAGACAGATTGTGAAGATCATGATGCAGTAGAAGCAAACATACCTGTAAGATGCCATAAATAACAAGAGTAGACATGATTCCAACCACCGCAAAAGTTCCTTTGGCTAGCTTGTTCTCTTTCAACGGTAGCTCCGCCTCCGCCATATCCCATCCAATCGACTCCGCTACCACCACCTCCACTTATCAAAACAAATTAACCTAATAATTTCTTCGCAACAGTTCGTTGTTTTAGACTATGCAAAGCTTATTTGGTTCTACTAGTTACTTTACATTTGTTATACATGTGAGGAGGCGACAAATGTGTAGCTACTAACCTTGGATGAACAAACTTGAGACAGAAACAGTATTTTCACAACTTCGGAGCTCCGAGATTGTCAGGGCAATCGCCGGCGAGTTTACGCTTTCCTCTTTTTTTTTTTTATGATTTTGCTACTTTTTTGGCCGAATATATGCAAACATTTTACTTAAGACACCTCAACTAAAAAGATATGACATTAAACATTCAGGTGGTGTAACTTCTCAAGTTTTTCTAAGGTCAAACACCTCTTTTTTTTTTTTTTTTTAGAAACACAAATACTTTTTCCAAAGGCTAAAAAGTGTTCTAGATGGAAAAAAAAAAACCAATTTAGTGTTTCTCCAGACGCACTTTTTGCTCATTAAATATTTTTTTTGATTTATTTACCATTTTCTTTTCACACAATTTCTTTTAATCTCATATAATATCCCCATATAAAATAGAAATTTGAAAATAGAATAGAGTGGGATAGGGGTAGGGCGAAAAAAATTCATATTTTTTATTTTTTTAAATAAAAGTAATAAAAAATATGAAATAGAAATTTGAGGATGGGTAGGGAATGGGGTGAGGTGGGGGTAGGAGGTAAGGCGGGAGTAAGAAAAAAATCTTTTTTTTTTTATAAAAGTAACAAAAAATATGAAATATAAATTTTGAAGATGGGGTAGGGCAATAGGTGGGTTGGGGGTAGGGCGGGGGTTAAGAAAAAAATTTATATTTTTTATAAAAGTAACAAAAAATATGAAATATAAATTTGAGGATGGGGTAGGGCAATGGGGTGGGGTGGGGTGTGGGTAGGGGTAGGGCGGGAGTAAGAAAAAAATTCATATTTTTTAATAAAAGTAACAAAGAATATATAATAGAAATTTGAGGATGGGGTAGGGCAATGGGGTGGGGTGGGGCTAGGGGGTAGGGCGGGGGTGTAAGAAAAAAAATCATATTTTTTTATAAATTATTTATAAAAGTAAAAAAAAAATATAAAATAGAAATTTGAGAATGTGATAGGTGGACGGGGGAGGGGGTCGGGGTAGGGGGAGGTAAGAATCCTTTATAAAAGTAACAAAAAATATGAAATAGAAACCTGAGGATGGGGTAGGGGTATGTGGTGTGGTGGGCGATAGGGCGGGGTAGGTGTGGATAGGGCGGGGGTAGGTTTGGACATATTTGAGTCATTGACTATCAGATTGTCGTTAAATTTCTTATGTACAATATAATATTATTTTTTGATTAAATGTTGCAATTAAATAATTTTAAAAAAATATATTATTAAATTATAAAGATATACTAATTTTTAGAAACATAGGATAGAAAATAATATTTTTGATAGTTTTAAATCTATTAAAAATAATATTCTAGTAAATTTGCATAAATGTGAGCCAAACAGAAAATTGTTTTTGTTTCTCAGAAGTATTTCTATAAATATAGGTCAAACACCCTAACAAATTCTCTAAAAAAGTTACAGAACTATTTCTAAGAAACAAAAATCTTTTTAGGAAGGCAGCCAAAAACAGACCTTGCTCTTTGGTAGAATGTATGAGAATAGTATTGAACACCTCAACTTGGAGTAATGTAAATATTTTTATGATAGTTTCATTTTGATATTTATGACTTGCGAATGGCTAACACGATTCTCGAGATAATCAGGTGAATTTTGGATCAAAATTAGCATAATTGAAAGTTTTTAAATTAAAGAAATTAAAATATTTGACAAAAGTCAATATCGGGGTAAACATGTCTTTTTCGAAGATGTTTGACAAAAGCTTTTGAATGGTCGAAAGAAAATGCAATCGTTAGAGCTAGTCCTATGTTAGGTTATTTCTACCTGAACTTCATTCATGTGTAAATTCACATATTTTATCCAAAGTTTAATTTTTTATCAAGTCTAACTTCAAACACAAACATATCTGAATTGGGCACTTGGAAAATAAATTGAGAGATGAATACATAAAATGACTAAAATAAGTGACCGTGTGAATTTTTGACGTGTCTAGACTATTCAATATCTCACGTTGTGTTTGTATGTTGTGTTTATCAGTGTATATCACACACAGATTTGCATGGATACACACAAATATATATGATATATCCGTTACACATTTTATACATGAAGATATACACGAAATAGAAAGGGGATACACAGATTGAGTCGTCGTCATCAACCTTAAGTTTTCAATTTGAAATTCAATTCAAATACGCCTCACATCAGACACCTCCAAAATTTATATTCAAGCTCTTTAAACTATTTCCAATAAAATTCTATATCAACCATCGAAACAAATCACAAATATGCAGATAAAAAAGTTTGAATCAAGCTCAAATGATCTTTAATGGTATTTTTAGGTCCTTGAGAGACAACAATAACATACCCAGTGAAATACCACAATATGAGGTTTGAGATGGGTAGAGTGTACGCACACCTTACCTCTTCAAGATTTGAAAAAAAAAAGATTGAAAATTTTGGGGAGAGAAATTAGAGAAAATGTTTAGAAGAGATAGAAGTAACTATCTTAAAGCTATTTTAATGGAGAATAATTTTAGCTATCAAATACAGATTTTTTAAGTCAAAGAGTGCATATGAGCTGCCGGATGTCAAATTAAAACCAAGAGCTGACAGTTTTATGTTATTTCCTGCGTTAGGTTGCTATGTAGCACCAAATATTTCTTTTAAGTAGCGTGTTCCCTCCGTTCCAAAATATTCGTGTCTTTATTAAAAATTACTTATCTCAAAATACTTGTCGTTTCATTTAATGAAGAAAAAACACAAGTATATTGGGATGAAGGGAGTATTTGTTTGGCGCATTTGGATAACATAGATTCTTTTAATAATGCCAATTTTTTTTAAGGAAACATAGGCAATGAGTGAATAATAATTATAGCAAATATTAAATGACAAATGTGTACGCCGTTTTAGTTATCCAGGTAAAGGATCTGCTAGATCATAGATGCATTGAATGTTAATGAACCAGTATAAAAACCACACATTTTTGTCATTTAATAAAAATTGCTAAAATGCACTCCAAACTTTGTTCGGATTTACTATAACACACTTAATCTTTACGAGAATCATATTAACTCCATGAACAATTTCAATGTGGAATTAATTTCACCCTGAAAAGCCATAACCAGACCTGCCTCATGTGGATGAAATACACGCGCCTTACACGTGTATTTTACCACTTAAATATTGATTCGTGATTACTGACAATTAGCTTGGAATCAGTGAATAATCGAAGGGGAAACCAAAGAAAAAAAAAAATTGTCAGAAATATTAGCGAATATTCTCTGAATATTCACAGTATATATTATAATTATTATTGTCATATATTTAAAGTAACTTAGGATTCTTACTGTATTAGGAATTACTTTTGTACAACTATATATATTGTGATTAATGAAAGAAATTCCTAAGAAAAATTATTCCAATATCTAACATGGTATCAGTAGCCTAAACTCCCTAAATCCTAATTTTTTCTCTTGAAACCGACACCCCTTCTTCTCAGTCGCGACGGCTTCTTTCTCTAAAAATTCCAAACCCTGTGGCTACTATGTCTCTTCCTAACTCCCCTAAAACTATTGGTTCTACCTCCGGTATAATTGACACACCCCCTCCTTCCGCAACGTCTTCTTTTCATCTGGTGTTTGCTGTCACAAACATCAAGAATTTTGTCCCTATAATTCTTGATCAAGAAGATTGTCAATATTCTATGTGGGTAGAATTGTTCTATATCCATGTTTGCGCGTATAATGTGCTCGCTCACATTGATGATTTAATCCCTCGCCCCCTGAGATTGCAGACTCGACATGGCACCGTCTTGACGTCATTGTCAAGCAATATATGGTACTATCTCAAAAGACTTGTTGTGTACTATCATGAAAACAGGTGCTTCGGCGCGCGAACTTGGGTATGTTTGGAGGAAATATTTCAGGATAATAAAAATACTCGGACGGTGTATTTAGAGGAGCAGTTCAACAACACGCGTCTTGAGAATTAAAACAACATGTCCGAATATTGCAAACAACTAAAACTCATCGCCGATCAACTCTCTCACATTGGGACAATTGTTTCTGAGACTAAAATGGTACTACAACTAGTTGTAGGTTTACCGAAAGGGGAATAAGATACTCTTGCAACAATGATTCAACAGACTGATCCACTTCCAACTTTCAACAAGGCGCGTTCAAAATTGTTATTGGAATAAACACGATGTGATAAACAGGATGAACACGATAAAAAAACACTTGCCGTTGAAAGCACTCAACCGCCGACCAACACAACCGCTACACCACCACCAGACTACCAGCAGCAACAGGGCCGCGGCGGAGGACGTGGCGGCAAGGGCCGCCGAAATGGTAATAAATGCAAGGGTCGCGGCAGAGGCCAAAAAGCCCAACAGCGGCCAGCCCGCCGTAATCCTATTTCGTGGGATGGTCGTGAGGTGGTCCATTCCATGGCCCTGGCCTCGCCTATGTGTCTCTACCCAACAGTATGGGCCCAGTTCCAACAGAATCGGAGACCAGGTCTCCTTGACCCAGCACCGCAACAGAGGAAAGCCCAACAACTGAATCAGTAAGCACACTTTATGCCAGCCCAGCAGATTCCGCAGACCTAACTTCTGGCCCTGATTTGGGGCAGGCATTCAACACTCTCAATCTTCAACAGCTCGACAATAATTGGTATATGGACTCTGGAGTCACATCACACCTAACCAGCTCTTCAGGTAATTTTTCGCAACTGCTTCGGTTAAAGTATCCTCAATATATTACTGTCGGCAATGGTCATCCCATTTCAATTGTAGGTTATGGTAACACACACATAAAATATCCTCATCCACCCTTCTCACTTAACTATGTCCTCTACGCACCTCAAATTATTAAAAATTTGATATCTGTTAGAAAATTCACTCGTAATAATTGAGTGTCTGTCAATTTTGACCCTTTTGATTTCTCTGTGAAGGATCTCAATACGGGGAGAACTCTTACGTGATGCAATAGTGTGGGAGACCTCTACCCTTTCACTCACACTTCCGTTGTCAAAACTCAACCACCTATCTCTCTTGTTGCACTGTCTCCATCCACCTGGCACAATAGGAACACACGTGAATTTAATAATTCAGCATTCCATAATTTTTCTCTTTCTGGCTGAACGAATTATTCGTATTATCAATAACATGGTCTGTACCCTTCTCTTTCGCGCCATGTTTACCACTTTTCTTCTGGGATTATGTTGTTAAAATGGTAGAATACCTCCTCAATATTTTACCCACTAGCACTCTATAAAATAGAACCCCATCGAAATTCTATTTCGTAGTACTCCATCATATGACCACCTATGAATTTTCGGCTGTCTGTGCTATCCAAATCTTACCTCCACCCCCCCCTCCCCCTCCCATAAGTTGGCTCCCCAAACTACACCATGTGTATTTCTCAGTTTCCCACCCAACTATAGGGGATATTTGTGTTATGACTTGTCTACTCGTCAGATTTACATTTCCCGTCACGTCACGTTCGACGAGACCATATTCTAGTTTTCGAATCCTCAGAAATATCGAAAATCGGACTACTCATTTCTTGATGAGTCAGTCATCTCTCCTATCATTATCAGTCAACTCACTCATGGCACCACCGAAACATCCCCTCCGATCCAGCCTTTCAGTGAGCACACTGATTATTTTCGATCGTCGACAACGCGGCCTGGGGATCTTGTTGCGCCCGACCTTCCGATGAGCCACGAGTCGCGGCGCCTCCGACGATAATTATTCCATGCTCCCCATCTTCGACCATACCATCTGTCTCAGATCCTGCTACTCAGCCAATGCAGCCACCCACTGTCCCAGTCACCAAATGGAAACTCGTGCCAAATACGGGATTTTCAAACCCAAAATCCAGTTTAACTTATATGCTCAAACCATTTCTCCAATTCCAAAAAACTCTAAATTGGCCAAACAAGACCCTAATTGGAATGCGATCATGTCTGAGGAATATAATGTTTTAACTAAGCAGCACACTTGGGATCTAGTACCTAGACTGGAGGGGGTGAATGTGATCTGATGTTTGTGGCTCTTTCGTCACAAATTCAGAGACAATGGTGATTTGGAACGCTACAAAGCACGACTTTTGACAAATGATACTAATCAGTAGGAGGGCATTGACTGTGGTGATACTTTTAGCCCAGTTGTTAAACCGGCTATGATTCATACTGTTCTTAGTATTGCTATGAGTAAAAAGTGGCCGATTCATTAGCTAGATGTTAAGAACGCATTTCTTCACGAGGATTTGAAAGAAACTGTGTATATGTATTAGCCACCTGGTTTTGTTCATCCTGCAGTTCCTTAGTATGTCTACCGTCTCAGGAAATTACTATATGGTCTAAAACAGGCACCTCGTGCTTGGTATGATCGCTTTGCCAGGTACATTATGCAGATTGGGTTTATTTGCAGCAGGTGTGACACATCTCTGTTCATTTTTCATC
Organism: Przewalskia tangutica; assembly: GCA_029844215.1. Taxonomy (NCBI): domain Eukaryota; kingdom Viridiplantae; phylum Streptophyta; class Magnoliopsida; order Solanales; family Solanaceae; genus Przewalskia; species Przewalskia tangutica. The sequence goes on from CM056728.1 coordinate 115,615,249, forward strand.
ATGGTAGTGACATTACTTACTTATTATTATATGTGGATGACATTGTTCTCACTGCCTCATCTGACAAATTGAAAAATGACATTATTGGTTTTCTCATTGAATTTGCTTTGACCGATTTGGGCAAGCTGAGCTACTTCTTGGGTATATCAGTTACTAGATCTGCAGAAATTATGTTTCTAAGTTAGCATAAGTATGCAGAAGAAATTGTGTTCAGAGCTAAGATGTCGAATTGCAAAGCTATGCCTACTCTGGTTGATTCGAAATCCAAACTCAGTGTTTCTGAGGGTGATCCAGTGTATGATCCTACTCTTTATCAAATTCTTACAGGTGCTCTTCAGTACCTCATATTTACCAGGCCCGACATTGTATATGACGTTCATCAGGTGTGTCTATTTATGCATGTCCCGAGGGAACCTCATTTTGCTGATATTAAGCGTATTATCATATACATTAAGGGTACTCCTGATTATGGGTTGCATCTCTACCCCTCCGCTCCGACCAGGTTGCTTTCTTACATAGATGTTGATTGGGCAGGATGCCCGGACACGCGACGCTCTACTTCCGGTTATTGTGTGTTTTTAGGGAGATAATCTTATTTCTTGGTCTGCCAAGCGACAAGCCACTTTATCCCGCTCCAGTGCTGAAGCAGAGTATAGGGGTGTTGCTAATGTAGTTGCTGAGTCTGTTGGCTCCGAAATCTTCTCTTGGAGCTCAGATGTCCAATGTGTTAGGAGTCTATAGTCTATTGTGATAACATATCTGTCATATATATGTCTCATAATCTGGTCCAGCATCAGCGGACCAAATATATTGAGATGAATATCCACTTTGTACGTGAGAAGGTATCACTTGGTCTAGTCAAAATACTGCATGTGCCCTCATGATGCAGACATCTTCACAAAGGGACTACCTAGACAGCTGTTCATAGACTTCAGATCCAGTCTGAGCGTTCGGTCTCCTCCCGCTCCGTCTGAGGGGGAGTATTAACGAATATTCTCTGAATATTCACAGTATATATTGTAATTATTATATTCATGTATTTAAGGTAACTTAGAATTCTTAATGTATTAGGAGTCACATTTGTATAACTATATATATTGTGATTAATAAAAGAAATCTCTAAAGAAAATTATTTTAATATCTTACCAGAAAAATTACAGGAAACTGCATATCTCCGGCGAAAGGAAGTGTTAGTAACAAAGAAGAAGAAGAATTAAAGAGAAAGAAAAAATAAGTAAAGAGAAAAAGTAAAAATGTTGATTATTTTACTTAATATTTTTATTAGCTTCTCATTCTCTTTGAGAGAGTGAACTACACTTTCTGTGCCACTTCACCATCCAGGGAGGGATATATTTCGGTTAGGGTAATAGAAACCCGTAAAAATTAGGTATATTATAATAAATTCGGATAAAGCTTGATATGCATTTTAGACATTTTTTCTTAAAATATAAGCAACTTTGTCTGCTTCTTAGCCAATAGTATAAAACCATAAGGAAAAGAATTAAACAAACATATAAATTCTAAGTGTTCCAACAGCCGTTAAGAATCAGGCAATGCGTGTTTGAAGAATGGAATTGAAAAAGGGGAGAGTGCGACATTAATGAGGAAGAGAAGGAAGTTTGGGAGCAAAAGGGCTCTTCTAGAGATATTTTTGTATATAATTTGCTCAATCTAATTACAAGAGTTTAGTGATGTATTTATACCACTTACCCACTAATAATATTCTACTAACAATATTACAAAATATCCAATTAATCCAAAATATCTAATATTCAAAAATATCTAATTACGATTAACTAATCACATATATACATTAACTAACCACATATATACAATGTATATATATAGTATATCTCAACAACAACTTGTAATAGTGCCACGTTTCGTAACACTGCCATGCAACTACAGTATTGAAACTATTTAAAGATTGGATTAGGAGGAGAATACAAAATTGAGGACGTAAAACTACGTAATCATAGAGAAATTGAACGGCGTACGATTAATATCATATGGGTTTGTTGTTAATAGCGCCGGTGTTAGATATTATTGAGAAAAGAAATAACTCAATTTACTGTTATTAGCATGGTTTACATAGAAAATAACAGTGTAACAGTATATAACGTGAAGACAGAAAATGTAAAGAGTTGAGAAAGAAAATCTGAGTGCAAAAACAGGTTGAAACTGTTTGGGGAATACCTCATCCATGTTCATAGTCTTTGTCAGAACCTGACTTTATCTGTATTCTGATTTATTATTTTAATTCAAATCTTGATATAATGTTTCATTATGAGTTCATCATACGCTATTTGAGGTCACTACAATAAGCTTGAGTTTTGTCTTTCTCTTTGGTATAACCAACAGAAATAGGAAAAGATCTAGCTAATTGGACGTATGAGATCTGAAATAGTGCATGTGTTGAAACTTACTGCAGCATCAATTGTTCTATTAGATTAATAATGTAATAGCAAAATCATGTATCAGTAGGAAATTAAATCACACCTATTATGGCCTTAACGAAAATACTGCTTCGGGTTGAGTGTGCCGAGGGTCTATCGGAATTGTCCGAAAACAGACTCTCTACCTTTCAATGTAAGGATAAAGTCTGCGTATAATATATACTTTCCAGACGTCACTTTGTGGAATTCAATATGTTATTGTTGTTGTTGTATAACCATAACAAAATGTTGTTGTGAGACTTTTGCCTTGAGAAACAAACAAGAAATTCTGTAAGTAACTATATATCTTTGATAACAGTAAAGTTGTCTCCAAATGACCTCTAGGTTACGGGTTCGAATCGTGGAAGCAGTCACTAATCTTTGTAATAGGTAGGTCGTCTACATCACACCTATTAAGATGAGGCCCTTCTCCGATCTTGCTAATGCGGGATGCTTTGTGTACCGGACTACCAAAAATAAGTTCTTTGAATACTACTCGCTTCGTTTTCTCATTTTACTTCACACAATCTCCAAATTAAGTATTCTTACTTACTTGTGTTTGGTTGGAAGATAACAAATGATAGTAGTAAAAACAATATAGAATTTATACTCTTTTTGTTCTAGTTTATGTGAAAATATTTATTTATTAGTAGTATATCAAAAAAATAACATATTTCTATATTTTAGAAATAAATTAAGAAGTGATTATTCTCTTTCATGGTATCAGCAGTCTAGGGTAACTTTTTTCCTTCTCCATAACACTTTCGCCGCCCTCTCAATTTTTTCTTCCCTTCAATTTTTTTTCCGCCACCCTAATCCTTCTCTTATTCCTCCATCATATCTAACACAAAGAATAGCTTTCATCCTGCTCTTGAAGTCTCCAACATCAAGAACAACATCCCTATCGTTCTTGAAATAGAGAACGTCCAATATGTAACGTGGGCGAATTTTTTTAAAATTCACGCAAGGTCTCATAAAGTCCTCCACCACATCGTCAAACCGAAAAAAGGCAAGGAGAATGCGCCTTCCACCGATGATAAAATAGAGTTGTGCACAACTCTTGATGTTGTGGTCCTCCAATAAATTTATTCCACTATCTCTACGGACCTCTTACACATAATTATCGAACCCGACGTCACGACAATGAAAGCTTGGAATAGGTTGCGCGATATATTTCAAGATAACAAAAATTCTCGCATCGTAACCCTTGAGCAAGAATTCTCTCACACAAATATGAAAGACTTTTCGAATGTCTCCGCCTATTGTCAAAGGCTCAAGGAATTTTTGGATAAACTCAAAAACGTCGGCGCGCAGTCATAAATGATCATCTCGTTCTTCAGATGGTTGTAGGCCTCTCCGAGGGTATGATGGGGTTGAAACTATTCTTCGCCAAAGCAATTCTCTCCCACCGTTCTACCAAGCACGTTTCATGCTCACCCTAGAAAAAGTAGAGTTGCCTAACAAGGCCGCAACCGGGGCTCATTCTGCCATGATGGTGGCCATGTCCTGAGAAATTGATGACTCTTAATCATTCTTCACAAATTATGGTCAAAATCATAATAATGGAGGTGACAAAAGGGTCAAAACAGTGGCAAAAAACTGCAGCAGCAGCAGCGGTGGCAGCCGCATCGGTGGCAATGGTGGTGGCCGCGGTGGTAACGGTGGCGGCAACGATGGCCAGTAAGGGGGATGGGCTACATCACCCGCGCCGACAAGCTTGGGCGGTGGGCGGTGTCGTGCCGCCTCCCTTCCCAATACAATCTCGGGCGGGCACAGTGGATGACATCAATAGCAGCAAGCCCAGAATGGGCTTCGAAATCATTCGGTCTCGCAGCAACCTGGCCTACTTGGGCTTCAGCCACATCAGGCTTTCGTTGCTGCGAGCTCAGTCGTATCTCTGACCTATACGGACATCAAGGCTGTAATGCATACACTTGGATTAAATCCCCCGGATGCAAATTGGTACATGGACACTGATGCTACTTCTCATATGACATATGTGTAAGGTAATGTCGTCTTATTTCAATTTGAGCAATGCATAATTGTTGATAATGGTCATTCAATTCTAATTTATAGTTATGGTCACATAAATTTATCTCCCCCAAACCCACATTTAGCCTTAAAAAATATCTTTCATGCTCCTCAATTAATTAAAAATTTGGTGTCTGTTCGAAAATTTACAACTGATAACTCTGTTTCTGTTGAATTTGATCCTTTTGATTTTTTTGTGAAGGATTTCTGGATGGGGATGCATCTAATGAGATGTGATAGTCGGTGAGAGCTATATCTCATCACCACCATCATCACAACTAAATAAGTCACACCGTCAACGTTTGTCACTTTAGCACCTTCCTTATGGCATGCACGTTTGGGTTATCCGGGAGCGTCTGTTTTTTCCTCCTTTAAGAATAATAAATTTATTTAGTGTAATAACGCTTGTAGTACTAATGTTTGTCCTTCTTATCCACTTGGAAAATATGTTAAAGTGTCGTTTGTTGCCTCAAATTCTAGTATTTTATTGTCATTTGATATTATTCATAGTGATCTTTGGACGTCTCCCATTTTGAGCTCTTCGGGACACCGTTATTATGGTTTGTTATTGGATGATTATACTATTTTTTTTACTGGATATTTCCGTTATCTAAAAAGTCTCTTGTTTGTTTATTCCACATTCATATCATTTAGAGCATTCATCTGTACTCAAATTGAACGGTAAATTAAGAACATTCAATGTGATAATGGAAGGAAAATTGATATTGCACCATTTAGAGAATTTTGTAAGGTTAATGGTATATCTTTTCGGTTTTCATGTCCACATACGACATCACAAAATGGGAAAGCCGAAGAAAAATCTGCACCATTAATAATATTGTTCGTATATTACTAGCCCATGCATCATTACAGTCTTCATTTTGGCATCATGCTTTACAAATGGAGACTTACCTTCTTAACATACTCCATAGCAAATGATTAGCATACCAATCTCCACTATAAATTCTTTATCAAAAATACCATTCGTATTATCATCTTAGGGTGTTTGGGTATTTATGTTATCCTCTATTCCCCTCCACTATAATTAACAAACTTCAAGTCCGCTCTACTACTTGTGTGTTTTTTTGTTACCCATCTAATCATCGTGGTTACAAATGTTTTGATTTATCCTATAATAAAATCATCATTAGTCGCAATGTCATTTTTTATGAAACCCAATTTCTGTTTGCTAAGTTGCATAATTATGCGTCCAAGTCTTATAAATTTTTGGATGATGGGCTATCACCGTTTGTGGTCCACCATTTGGTCCAGCCCACACCTCGGAACTTGGACCAGCAGGCACAGTCCGACCCACTGCCTGCTGGCCCAACACGCACTCGTCCAAATTTTCTCCCAGCAGGCCCACTACCTGTTGTCCCAAATAATTCCAACCTACAGCCGACCCAATTCCTCCCAACCCGAATCGGTACCAACACCTTTTGTTGCGATATTTCTAGATGCTTACGCAGGTGTACGTATCGTTCAAGTAATAAAGATCTGTAAGACCGAGTTTATCGTCCACAGAGACTGGTTTATTAAGTACCGGTTATCTATTCTATGGTATCTATTTGGTTGACGTTCTTTGGTTTTAGATTTATAACTAAGAATTATGACTAAGTGCAGAAAATAAACTAAAGATTATAATACTTTGGGTTTATAACAGTTATGAAGGAAATAGGGCATCCAATCTCCTCAACTATCCACTCTTTCACGTGTTAATGCAACGCTAATGATTCTTCTTCTTATTAAGATAGCATGTTAACTAATCTGTCATTATATTCCGGTTAGGACATACAAGAGCTCAACCTTGTGCAGAAACTTTCTATATTTCTATGATAAGTTTTATCATATAGGAGGATTAAGAACAGTAACCTTAATTACTACACAAGTATCGGGCTTCATTTCTTGACCTTTTTAGTGTGCAATTCCCTCTCAATTAAACTCATTTCATCATCGATTATGTACTTCCTCCTTTATGATCGTTGTAACTCAAAAGAAAGAAAAACAAACTTAATACTATACTAAACACGAACGAAATGAGTAAAATACTAACTAAAAATAGACTCAAAAGTGTATACAAAATACACTTAACAAACACCCCCAAACTTACACTTTACTCGCCCTCGAGTAAAGAACTAAACAAAGAATAAAAATAAAAACAAAGACTCTATGAAATAGATCAAGTAGTTATAGCAATGCTTCTTCAAAATCATGGATGAGAGTTGAGATAATATGTTAGAACATACATAGCATGAATATTCAGCAATCTAGAATTTCAAGTTAGATTTCACAAATTCACTTAGATCGTGATCAATGAAAATACAAACACCTAACCTATGCATGTCAATTTCGTTCCATCTTTCCCAAAATGCTATAGACCTGTTTACTTGCTATTCTCAACTAATCATAGAAATACACATTAAATGTCATCAGGACTTTCAAGGGTTTATAGTAGGCTTATGCTGTGGTAGGTAAAAGTAGACATTTAGGCTCACATTACGTACCATAAGCATTTTTCATTCAACTCATTTTTTCTTTCTTTCTGATTTTATTTTTAATCTCATACCTACTTTTCCCTATTTTCTTTTGAGAGAATGAAATATATTATAAATAGCAATCACCCCCAAACTTAGGCTTTAGCATATTCTTCATTGGGGTGCATCAAGTTTTCATTCTCTTTTTATTTCTTTTTCAACACTTTTCATCCCAATATTTTCAATTATCACTTATGACACAAACAGAGAATCATAGGGTGTCAAAGAAAGATATTTTATTAGGCTCAAAGGGGATGACTAGTGATACAATTTATGTCAGGGTGGGTAATGAATAGTCAGAAGGGCTAACAAAGAAATGCCTGAATCATCTCCCTAAACATGTATATCTTAACTCTTTCGCCTCAAATAACAAGCAAACAAATTTTCTAGACATTTTTCAACATTTCTTTCCATAACTGACACACATAGGCTAAGCATAAATATCTCAAATAATTAGATGTCATGAATTTTTGACATATCTAACTTAAGCACACATATTGTCGCTTCTAATTCCATTACATTATCCCACTTTATCCACTCAATATCTTTAGCAACTACAGCATGCATGATCCAAAAAAAAAATTACGACTCAAAAACACATAAAACAATACAAGGACAATAAAAAAGACACAAAATAAAACAATAAAATAAAATAAGACACCCCCCAAACTTAATCGATATATTGTCCCCAATGTGTGAAGACTAAAAATAAAGGGACAACCTACTGACACAACACAACGGTCATAACGGGCGTCCGAGGAAAATTCGAAATTACACGCCTGAGCCTCGGAAGTTTCAGTACTGCATTTTTGGCGCCACACGGCGCTGCTAATTTTCTCGCCAAGATTTTTCGCTCTTTTCTCTTGGTCGATTCGCTTTATCTGTCATCCAAAAACACTAACATACCAGATCGTGAGACTGTTAAAGACAAAATAAAACAAACTAAAACAAAATTTAAATAACATAATTAAAACCATTGGATTGTCTCCCAAGTAGCGTTGTATTTAACGTCTTTTAGCCGGATGCAGGTTACTTACTAGATCAAGGGGGTAGAGTGTCCCCTCCGCATATCCATTTTAGCACCATTTTCCTCCTCTTTCTCATTTTTTTTTCCACAGGGCTCATTTCAGGAGGGTTCATTCCCTTGTTCTCATCCATAACATCATTTACTGGTGCAAAATTCTTACCATCAAGGGCATCAGTGCCCTTGGAACTTTCATGAGGAGCCTTTTTATCAACTACACCAACAGCAAAACATCTATCAGTGTCTTGAGGTTCAGGCGATGGCTTGAACACTTTGAAGGTCATCTCTTCATCTTGCACTATGAGCTTCAACTCTCCCTTTTGAACATCAATAAGTGCCCTCCATGTGTCTAGAAATGGTCTCCCAAGGATGATGAACATATTTTCATCTTCATCCATGTCTAAAATGAGGAAATCAGCAGGAAAGATGAATTTACCTACTTGTACCAACACATCTTCAATTATTCCTTCGGGATGCACAACTGAGCGATCAACTAGTTGCAAGGTGACTGTGGTTGGCCTTGCTTCTCTTAACCCAAGTCTTTTGAACACAAAGAGGGGCATCAGATTGACACTTGCCCCCAAATCACATAAAGCTCTTTTACATGTAACATTTCCTATGGTGCAAGGTGAAACTCCCTGGATCATTCAACTTTGGGGGAAGTTTCTTTTGCAGTATATCACTGCACTCCTCTGTCAGCACCACTGTCTCATAATCTGCCAGTTTCCTCTTCTTAAAAAGGATATCTTTCATGAACTTCACATACGCTGACATTTGCTCGAAGGCTTCAATGAAAGGAATGTTAATGTGCAGTTTTTTAAATACCTCCAAAAATTTTGAAACCTGCTTATCCATAGCCTTCTTCTGCAATCTTTGAGGGTAAGGAATTTTGTCTGTGTACTCCCTCATCACTACTAGTGGAGCCTTCTCTAAAGTAGGGCGGTCATCAGTGACCCCCTCATTTTCTACCTCAACTGTCTTCCCCACATCATTCTCCTTTTCAACCTCTAGTTGGGGTGCCCTCTGCTCTAACTGCTTCCCACTTCTCAAACTGATTACTTGGCATTGCTCCCTTGGATTCATCACAGTGTTGCTGTGAAGATTACTTTGCTCTATATTATTCAACGTGTTCGCCAGCTGTCCCACATGTGTTTCCAAACTCTTGATGGATGACCTAGTCTCGGTCATGAACTGGCTGGTCTCCTTCATGAATTGAGTCTGAGAGTTGTTGGATTTTGTCTGGGATTTAGCCAAGGTCATCAGTGCTGCTCTTATTTATCTTATTTCATCTGACTTCTCTTGTGGGTCTGGTGGGCTGAACTGCTGTGAGGACGATGCCTGAATTGTGGTTGCTGACCTTGTTCATTCTTCCATGAAAAATTTGGGTGATTTCTCCACTCCGGATTATATGTGTTGGAGAATGGATTGTTGTAGGACCTCTGAAAATTCCCCACTGCCAGAACCTGCTCCATGGGAAAATTATTTGGATCTACTGTTGTACACCTATCAAAAGTATGGGGGGCCCCACAAATTTCGCATCTCATTGGTGTCTGAACCGCTTTAACTGACATGGTACTCTGCTGCATCTGCTTTGTCAAAGTAGCTACCTGCGCAGTCAATGCAGTGATAGCATTTAGCTTATGAATCTCAGCCATCTTCCTACTGTTCATTGCTCTCTCATCGGCCCCCTGATGGTTATTTGTGGTCATATCCTCTAGCAAATCATGTGCCTCATTGACACTCTTTCTCATGAACGTACCTCCTGCTGCAGCATCAATAATGGTACGAGTTGTACCACACAGTCCATTGTAAAATATGTGGACTAGCTTCCACTTCTCAATCTCATGATGTGGACACTTTCTCTGCAAGTCTTTAAACCGCTCCCATGCATCATATAGTGATTCTCCCTCCACCTGATAAAAGTTATTCGACTCACCTCTGAGCTTCGCTGCCTTAGCTGGGGGAAAGAACTTGGCAAGAAACTTTTGGGCTAAGTCTTGCCATGTAGTGATGGAGTTCACCTGTAATGAGTTCAGTCAGCACTTTGCTCTATCCCTGAGTGAGAATGGGAAGAGTCTCAACCGAATGTCATCATCAGTAACACCATTGTATTTGAAGGTTGCACACAGCTCCAGGAAATTTGCGAGATGCATATGGGGATCTTCAGACGGTAATCCCCCAAACTGAACTGGTTTGAACCATGTGCAATATGACTGGTTTGATTTCAAAATTATTGGCTTCAACAAATGGAGGCCTGATGCAAGTCTGCACCCCTGTGATTGTAGGCAACACGTAGTCCCACAAACTCCTTTCTGCAGGACTTGTCTTAAGACAAGCAGTAACTCATCATCCACCAAATTATTATTTCGCTGATCTCCCATCGCTAATGAATCAGCATTTCTCTTTTCTTTCCTTCTGTCTGCACAATCTTTCAATCTCAAGGTTCAGAGGGATAGGAATGTCAGCTCCTCGTTAACTTCGCATAAACTAAGCACCTGAGACTAATAAAAAACAGCAAACAGATCACACCAAACAGCACTAAAGCAAAATAAAAATAAAATAAAAAACTGAAAATAGAAAACCAAATTAGAAATAATAATAGATAATTAGATATTAACAGTACGTCAGTCCCAGGCAACGGCGCCAAAAACTTGTTGCGATATTTCTAGATGCTTACGCAAGTGTACGTATCTTTCAAGTAATAAAGATATGTAAGACCGAGTTTATCGTCCACAAAGACTGGTTTATTAAGTACCGGTTATCTATTTATTCATGCATGATTCGAGAGAAGAACACATGCATGCTCTCAAACGCATTGTGCACAACATTCAGTCACTCTTGATTATGGTTTACACTTATATCCATCATCAGTATCTACTCTCATGTCTTATACATATGCTGATTGGGGTGGATGTCCAGATACCATACATTCGACATATGGTTATTGTATGTTTCTTTGTGATAACTTTATCGCGCTCTAGCGCGAAGACAGAATATCGAGTGGTAGCCAATGTGGTGTCTGAGTCCTGTTGGTTGCATAACCTCCTCTTAGATCTTCCTTTTCCTATTCGAGAAGTGTATATCACAGTTGTCACGACCCATTCCGGGGCCCGTAACTGGTGCCTTACCGGGGCACCCAAGTAGTCATACATCAGAGTAATCAGCGGAAATATAAAACAAGACATGAAACAGTTTATAAAATAAGACACAGTTTATGTGAACAAACGTCGCCTTTCGGCATATATATATAAACAAGGTTTAGCAGTTACATCCGATACTGTACAACATGACTACAGACCTCTAAGGAAAAATACAACTATGGCGGGACAGGGCCCCGCCATACCTTGACTGTACAAAACTATCTACAACAGGGAGATCATACCAAAGAGTAGAGCCTCCGGAAGAGATGGAGCTCCCGACACCAACGTAGAGATCCTAAGGATGCGGATCTAGCACCTGCCACCTGTACCGCATGAACGCAGCCCCAGCGAGGTCGAGACAACAGTACCAAGTATGTGAAACTATAAAGAATCAAATGAAATCAAAGTATTTAAAACCTTTTCACAAATACAATCGGTTCAATTGCACATAGTGCACATCACAAACAACAACAAGAATAGAAAATCAGAATAGTCTATTCTAGGCCGCGAATGATCGGGCAAGGCCAATCGCCCATAGTATCATTCTGCGTGCCTAGTCCCGACTTCCGCACCCGCATAGGTCACACACTGCACTGCGCAGGTATTCCCGCGACGGGGCAGCAACCCCAGATCCGCCTAGGCTCCCGCACCGCATAGCCTCAAAAGCGCGTAGTCTCAACAGACCGCATGGAATCCCGCATCGTGCTAAACACCCGAATGATCAATCTCGAGCATACCGCGCTCGCATAGTCTCACAGACCGCATAGCCGTATAGACCAAGATCAAGCTGGCAAGCCCTGTGATAACGATCGAGGGTAGGTGATACAATAACAAGACAACTGACTTACCGGTTAGCAACGTAGCACAAGCAAATGACCCCCTTACACAGTATTTCAAGACACTAACCCAGGTAGCATCATAATATGTCTACTTATCACACAAATCTTACTACACTTAACAGAAATCAATACAAGGCTTTTATAAACAAACAAGTAAACAGTTCCTTTTTATCTTTCTTAAGTTGTTATACCTAACTTCCCATAAAGCTAGTATAACTCTTAAGCTTTTGTTTTAAAAACCAAATATTTATCTTCTGTTAAAAATGATTCAGTATTCTTTTGAAATGCTTCCAGTTCTTTGTTATTCAGGCTTAAGCCGTGAGGCATTGCCGTAAGTATTATTCAGGCTTAAGCCGTGAGGCATTGCCGTAAGTATTATTCGAGCTTAAGTCAAAGACATTGCGTAGTTATTATTCGCTTAACACGTATGCGTCTACCGTACTATATATTGTAAAATATCATGCTTTAGGAAGAATCACATACCTTCTCAAATAAAACCACCGCCAAGTTCAATATGTCGCGCAGAGAGTCACCTATAATAGTCACAGACATCTATCAAAGACTACTCAAGGTCATTCTAAACAGAGGGTTCACAATTACGGAAAGTCGGGCAGTACCTCCTACCCGGTGAGCTATATAAGTTCATCGTGAAAACATTCTATGTAAATCTGATTTGATTATTCTTCTTTTAAACCGCCCTACTGTGGTAATTCAATTCTATTCTGTGATATCCTTCTAAGTATTTAATACTTATTCAATACTACTACAGATGTATTCTCTAATTCAAAAGAGGTTAGGATTAGTTACCTCAGTAAGCCCAAAATATCCTAGATAAAGTCGCGCTGAGCAAGGTTTAGCTCCTAAGTCATGACGCTCCGGTAGCTCCAAGAAACCCTAGAAGTTCTTCACAACTTCTACTAAGTACTATGGGATTTGGGCTAGGGTATTTTGGGCATTATAACGATACTAGAAGACAACTTTTAAACCAAGGGAGGGGGGGTAGATTTCGGCTAGGCTAGGGGGTAGGCCTCGCCAAACTCACTCGAGGGGAGAGGTGTTGGACGAAAGGCTAAGGAGAGGAGAGGATTTTTCAAGACTTGGAAGATAACTTTGTGGATGAAGAACTCTTCATCTCTGAGGGTATTTATAGCTCAAGCCTTGGCCAACCAACGGCCAAGATGAAGACAAGTGCAAGGCAAGTGTAGGGTGAGGATTAACTATACACAAATATCCTACCAACTCGACTTGTGCACAAGGCACAAAAACGTGCCATGGCTCTTCAATTCGTCCAAATGGACGATTCAAGTCACCAATGGGAGGGTGCCAGTGTCGCCTCCCGTTGGTCCAAAATGTTTCGCCTCGGAAAAATCCGCAAAAATAGCAATGGCATAGCCGAATTTTCCTACGAAAAGTGGAAACGTTTCGTCGGAAAACGATTCTTTTAGTGAGTTGTGTACAAAAAAAACGTCCAAGGCTAACTTTAAGGCCAAACTTTTTGTACGTATTCCCTTACGTACATACTCTGGAAATACGGGGTATAACAACAGTTTTATATTTGCGTAAACCAATTACATTAATGAAACTAGGAAGTGATTATTCTCTTTCAAGAAGCTTTTATATATGCGCATGTTATGTCCATCAAGTTTATGACACAAGTTTCAAAAGACTTCATTTATTTTTTAGATTTTGTGTCAAGTCAAACTATGTCACATAAAATGAATACTTATTTGGCTTAATTTGTGTTTTTATCGAGACAAAATTTAAACCACATTAATTTCCTATGTTGATACAACGATTGAGTGATAAATATCAGCACAGTTATTACTCTCTGATAGACAATGAATATTGACCGTGATATACACTTACCATATTTAAGTGTATATCACTATTTTGGGCATATTGTTTAGTGTATATATTTTGTATTAATTAGTCTTGTACACTTACCATAATTGTAGAATTTTTGTACTAATGAAATAGGGGTTTTGGTATTAGAATAGGAATAGGATTTCCCATTATGGAATTTGTAAATTGTATATATTCTATTTCATTAATGAAAATAATCAAGAGATTATTTCTTTCATGGTATCAGAAGTCTAGGTCTAAAATCCTCTCTCCAAATTCTTCTAATTTTCCGTCACCAATGTTTCAAAATTCGAGCCCTTCTTCTCGGAATTTGTGCCAACGGTTCCTCTTCTCTTCCCAAAATTTTCTTCTCAATCCCTACATCACGTCTTACGTTGCTCTTATGGATAAGAACACGTTTCAGCCTGCCCTTACAGTTTCTAACATCAAGAATCACATCTCTATCATTCTTAAAATAGAAAACGTCAAATACGCGACGTGAGAAGAATTGTTCAAAGTTCACGCACGCTCTCATCATGCTGTCCATCATATTATCCCCGCGGCTCCAACGGATACGGGGATGCCCAAACCCCAGGATGATCCTAAGTTATGGACAACCATTGATGCTATTGTTCTTCAGTGGATTTACTCCACTATTTCTACCGACCTTTTGCAAACGATAATGAGTCTGACGCTATGACAAAGGCGACTTAGGATAGACTACGTGATATATTCCAAGATAATCAAAATTCTAGAGTTTGTACTCTTGAGCAGGAATTCTCCCATGTCTCTATGGAAGATTTCCCTAACGTTTCGGCTTATTGCAAAAGATTGAAGGAATTGGCAGACCAACTCCGCAACGTTGGCACGCCTGTTTCGAATGATCGTTTGGTTCTCCAAATGGTTGCAGGCATATCTGAGGCCTATAGTGGTGTTGGCACACTTTTTCACAATTTTATCAAGCTCGTTCTATGCTTACGCTCGAAGAAGCCGGCTTGGATAAAAAGGCGGCTAATCGTACTAGTCACATAGTTATGATGACATCCTCTACAAAATTTCCGGGTTTCGGTGATACTTCGGGCCAAAATTGTGCTCACGGTGGAGACAAGAATACTCAGAAAAATAATGGCAAAAACCGCGGAGGCAAACGCGGTGGTTCCAGAAGTGGTGGCGGGTGGCCAAAATACCGATGGTGGACTCCGTCCAGTCAGCAGTGGGCACCGTACCAATGGTCCCAGCCCTGGCCCCCTTACCGTGAGCCTGGGTCAGTGGGTAGTGGCCCAACGACCCTTATTCATCACCGAGTCCAGCCACTGTCCAGTGGGCTTCCCAGCAGGCCTATCGGCCCAATGCCAACTAGGCCAGTGGTTCCCGAAACAGCTCTGGGCAGGGGCAAAATCCAAGTGTTCTTGGGCCCTGGCCTTCGCAGACCCATCGCGTAGTGGCCCCCACCCCGTCCGACATTGAAGCCGTTATGCACACACTTGGCTTAACTCCATCGGACCCAAATTGGTACATGAACACTGCCGCAACTACACACATGACGTCCGATGAAGGTACTCTCTCGTCTTATTCAAATTTGAGCAACAATCGTGGAATAATTGTTGGTAACTGTAATTCAATTCCGATTCGTGGTTATGGTCATAAAACTTTGTCTCCACCCCCATCCACCTCTTATATTGAAAAATACACTGCATGCCCCTAAATTGATTAAAAATTTGGTGTCTGTCCGTAACTTCACCACTGAAATTGTAAATAGGAATATGATTTTCTATTATAAAAATTATAAATTGTATATATTCTCTTTCATTAATGAAAATAATCAAGGGATTATTTCTTTAACTCTCTCCATTCCATGATAAGTGATGTTTTATACTTTTTATTTTATTTCAAAATAAGTGGTGCGTTAGGATTTTAAGAAGAAATTGACCTTATTCTTCTACAATCCCTCATTTACATAATAAAAAATCATTAAGTAACTTTTCTTTACTAGACATTAATTATGGGTAAATTAATAAATATACTCATAATTTTTTAGAAATGGATAATTTTTTAAGGGGTGCGCATAAGTTAAAATCACCACTTATTATGAGAGAGGGAATACTTATTAGTGTCATTTTCAATGTAATATTAGAGTTGTATATTACAAGTCTCCTTTATTATAATTTCATTCTGTAATCCAAGTAGTTGGATTCTCCCTATGCATAGTCTGGATTAACTAATTTTCCTCATCTCTCTTAATATAATTAATTAAATCAATGATAATGATCACAGCATAAAGCCGTGTGCCAGTTGTATGGGGATATGTGAAAACTGTCAAAATAAAATATACAATTAAGGTAGTAGAAAATACACTTTAAAAGTCAACAACAATTCGGTTTTATTTCAGTTTTCTTGGGCAGTTCACACAAGCACACCGCCCCAAGGAAGATTATAGTATTTCATACTAAATACCATGGACGTGTTAATTACTGTCCACTAAATTGTTCTTTTGAACCAGCCTAACTAAAAGTGTAAAATAAAGTAAACTATGTAAAAGAACAGTTTGTTTTTATATACATTCACCTAGAAAGGGGAAAAAGAGGAGATATTTAAGGAGAATATTACTGAATTTAATCATATCAATTATACGTATGATAGAGGGAGGACAGTGTACTTGTGTAAATGAGATAAAGAGATATGTGCATGAAAGTTTTTGTTTTCCCCAAAATCTGTAAAGATAAATATTTTCATAATTTTATTCCTATAAATCTTTAGCAGTAATTTTTCCAAATATTATCCAAACGGCAAAAGAGAATTGGGGGTTTTGAAGTCCTCGGGCACAACTGGATGACAAAGGAGGTAAACTTAAAATCCAGCTAGAGGCCTGCAACGCGGGTTCAAATCCTGGTGAGAACACTTTACTCTCTTCTGAGATAAGACCTTGTAGGTGATATCAGTTGTTCTGTTCTCAAACTCTGATCATTCAGACACATCCCGCGATTTATTGATGGTAAATGACATTTGTATAAGATATTTTCATTTTTTATACCTAAGAGATCTAAAAATAAACACATAAAATGTTGGAACTTGTAGAAGAAGAAGAGATAAAGTGATTAAATTAAGCGTTGCGATTTTTGGCGCAGCGCCGCGGCGCCAAAAGAGAGGGCCGCGACGTCAAAAGTTCAGAAGTCCGCAGGAGTTTCGGCACCAAGATGCCGGGGACAACTGTAACACCCCATTTTAACCGGAGTCGGAAACGGGATTACTGCTACATATGGTTGATTCCTAAATGTATTTTAAGGAGTCGCCACCTAATTATTTAAGTGAATTAGGACACTTAGTTTATTGCAAAAAATACTGCAATTGACTTCCATTTAATGGTCTGCGAAATTAGTGAGATTCTGGATCAGGGTTCTTTATTATCCTAAAGGGAAGGGGTTAGGCATCCTTTAAGATCCGCTAACTTGCGGTTATTCGTTCAAACCTAGGTTAATTATTTATTGTTCTTTTTATTCTACCTATTCTAAGCATTTTACATAATTTACAATTAAAATAAAATACAATGCAAAATAATAAAACATGAAATTAAATACGACATAAAATAAACTCCGGGGCATTCTTTTTGAAATGCATCTCCGGATACCTGCATAAACACTTAGTAAAAGTATTAGTAATAGAATACATAAATTTTAAAATAATAGCAAAAATTAACAAACAAAGCAAATAAATTCGTCTTTTGCACAGAGGAGGCCTTGGAAATCAGACGGGGATTCCTTCATCGGCCAATATTGCTAAAAAATAATAAAATAAATAAAACATTCGGATCCGCGCTAAAACAGTAATAGTTTTAAACACGGAGGGCTCAGATATGTAAAAATATAAAGTAGGACAGCCTAAACAAGTGCGGCTGCGAGAATTCGCCTTGCCAAGCGCATGTTGGTTATCCGATGTAAGTGGAAGAAATCATCCTTGCCCAGAAAGCTTCATTTATTTTATTTTCCGTCTTTGCAACTGTGGAGGCCTCAAAAATCGACGGATAACTTTTCATCGGCCAGTGTAGTATCATGTTCAAATCAGTCAATACCACAGTGTAGTATCTTGTTCAACCAGTTTAATAAAAGATAAAAGGGCAAAATAGTAAAAATCAGTAGCATTTGTCCTTAACCAGTTTAAAATGAATCAAAGAGCCAAATTGTTCCAAATCGGTCCCGAAACCACCAAAATCGATGAACAAAGAACAACATGGCCCGAAATCACCCAAAGAAATGGCCAAACAATAGCAACAAACCCAACCTACCAACAAATCAATTTGAACGCACCAACAAGAACAACCAACAAATATAGAAAAATCGTAAAATCACTCTCGTTCGAAGGTCGCCGAGTCTTAAAACTCCGGCAAGACAAGAAAAAATCGAGGAGTAAAACACCAACAATCGATAATATAATAGCCAACAAAATCAAATCACCCAACAAGAATAACGTAACCAGCGATCGGAGTTTTGTTAAAACTCCCGACATTCAAAATAATAAATCAGCCCAACAAAAGAGATACAAACAAAGGATATTGCCGAGTTAACAACACGAAAAGGCGCAGGCGGCGCTTCCACGGCGAGGTCGCCGAGCGACGCCACAAAGAATGAGGTGTTGAGGTGAGAGGATGAGGATTCGACGGAAATGATGGTGAGGCGGTGGGCCGAGGTGTTGCTAGGGGTTCGCCGCGTTCGCGACGGAGCAGCCGGGTTGACGGTGGTTCGCGAGAGGCGACGGCGACGGAAATGATGGTGAGCGGCAGTGGTCACGAGGTAGAGGTGTTCGCCGCGCTAGGGTTAACAGGCTCACGGAGGCGGCGATGGTGTATGTATGTGTGAACAGTGGGTAGGGTTACAGGGGTTCGCGGCGTTGTGGTGGTTTGAGAGTTCACGGAGTTTTTAGAACTCCCAGCGACGGCGAAGGAGAGAGAGTGAGGGTGATGGGTGTGTCGGCTAGACGGGTTTTGTGGGGCTTATGGGTAGTTCACCGAGATAACTCCCGTGAAGGCGGCACACGGCGGCGGCGACGGGTAGTGAGTGAGAGGTGAGGAGTGAGCCGATCTTGTGAGCTTGGGATCAATGAAATGGGAAAATGTTTTGTTTTATAGGGTAGGATTAGGGTTAGGTATTGGGGGGAAAATGAAAAGTGGGGTATTGTTTTTGGGGGGGAAAATGAAAAGTGGAGTTTAAAATTTAGGGGGGAAAATAAAAGAGTGTTTTTTGGGTGATATTAAAAATAGTGTTGGCTTGGACTGATTCAAATTGCGTCTTGGACTGGACTGGTTTGACAAAATGCGAGGCTAGTTAATTATTTAAAGAAAAAAAATTATTTAAAAGATGCAAAATTATTAAAATGCAAATGCAATATTTAAGACACGTTTAATGTCTGATTAAAACTAAAAATGCGGTGCCGATTAATTATTTAAAAAGATGCGAATATTATTAAAATAAAACTGACGCTATAACAATAATAAAAACATAATATTAACAACGACATAATGCTTAATTTACAAATAAAAGATGCAATGCCATTTTTGTGAAGAAATAAACATAGAATATTATGTAAAAATATGCAAAATAACGATAAAAATGAGGTGTGCTAAAATACTTAAAATTGTACGAAAAATATTAAAAAACGGGTCAAAATTGACTGTCAACAGCATGTCCCTCTTTGTACGGAGATGATGGAAGAGTCTTCGGACAAAGATGTTGACTTGTAGCCAATTTTGTCCTGTTTTATAAACTAGAACTCAAAAATAGGGATGATGCGCACCTAAAATGTCCCGATGTCAAATCATGACGACACCGTCGTTGTGATGCAAAAATCAAAAGCAAAGTCGACGATTTAAAAATGTCCGATGTCGGGTATGATTGACACTGAGTTGCAGGTGATGTGGTGCTGAAAAAGATAAGGTTATTGTAGATGTTGATGGCGTCATTGCATAGACGCGATGCAGATGCTCGTCGTTGCATGGACGAAACATATATGAAGTCGTTGCATGGGCTTAAAAGAAATGGCGTCGTTGCATAGACGCGATGCAGATGCTCGTCGTTGCATAGACGAAACATGAATGAAGCCGTTGCATAGGCTTAAAATGAAAGGACGTCGTTTTCGGACGCAATGCAGATGCTCGTCGTTGCATGGACGAAACATGAATGAAGCCGTTGCATAGGCTTAAAATGAAAAGGCGTCGTTGCATGGACGCGATGCAGATGCTCGTCGTTGCATGGACGAAACATGAATGAAGCCGTTGCATAGGCTTAAAATGAAAAGGACGTCGTTTTCGGACGCAATGCAGATGCTCGTCGTTGCATGGACGAAACATGAATGAAGCCGTTGCATAGGCTTATATGAAATGAAAAGGCGTCGTTGCATGGACGCGATGCAGATGCTCGTCGTTGCATAGACGAAACATAGATGAAGCCGTTGCATGGGCTTTTAAAATGAAAAGGCGTCGTTGCATGGACGCGATGCAGATGCTCGTCGTTGCATAGACGAAACATGAATGAAGCCGTTGCATAGGCTTATATGAAATGAAAAGGCGTCGTTGCATGGACGCGATGCAGATGCTCGTCGTTGCATAGACGAAACATAGATGAAACCGTTGCATGGGCTTTTAAAATGAAAAGGCGTCGTTGCATGGACGCGATGCAGATGCTCGTCGTTGCATGGACGAAACATGAATGAAGCCGTTGCATAGGCTTAAAATGAAAAGGCGTCGTTGCATGGACGCGATGCAGAGGTTCGTCGTTGCGAAACGAATGAATGAAGCCGTTTCATAGGCTTAAAAATGAAAGGGCGTCGTTGCATGGGACGCGATGCAGATGCGTCGCGTTGCATAGGCTTAAAATGAAAAGGCGTCGTTGCATGGACGCGATGCAGATGTTCGTCGTTGCATAGACGAAACATGAATGAAGCCGTTGCATAGGCTAAAAAATGAAATGCATTGGTTTAGGGGCGTACCTGTTTTGTGACCCGTCTGGATTGAGATAGCGTCATTGCATGGACGTTGTGCATTTGTGACCCGCATGAGTTTATTGTTGTGTTTCTGCCTTTGCTGATATGAAGATCCTGCACTCAAAGAAAACTTAGTGAGTTTTAGAAAATGAGTGGTTGATTAGCGTCGACTCTGTAGCTTTGGCTCTTGACGCTTGCATTCTTGGTTTGCACTGAAGACCTAGTTGGCCTGCTTTTCCTGTCTATTGTCATTTCCTTGCAGTGAATTCCTTAAAATGTCCCAGTTTCTGGTAATGAAGATGTTGAACTGGGTAAGGTTGCATCTTGACGCTATCAAAGCGATCAGGTAAGCAATTTTTTTTTTGTTTTGTTTTTTTTTTTGTTTTTTTTTTATGTAAAGCGAATGCGAGAATATGGACAAAATCGAGTCCTCTGCAAAAACAAGGAAGAAATATTTCTAACGGTTTGACCGAAGCCGATGTGGCTGTCTACGTATCCCGCCGAGGGAGTCAGGTCAAGACGTAGTTCATGCTGCAAAAATAAGAATTTTTTATGATTTTAAAATGATGTGGGACCGAAGCCGATGTGGCCGCCTACGTATCCCGCTGAGGGAATCAGGTCAAGACGTAGTTCGTGATGCAAAATAAGGATTTTTATCATTTTTAAAATGATGTGGGACCGAAGCCGATGTGGCCGCCTACGTATCCCGCTGAGGGAATCAGGTCAAGACGTAGTTCGTGATGCAAAATAAGGATTTTTATCATTTTGTTATTTTTTCTGAAAAAATGGAAGACGACATTACGTTCTGACTCCAGTTGATACCAACAATTAGTATTGTGCATAAGGATGTTCTTTTATTGCTTTCAGTATAAACGAGATTGACTCCGGTGTAATTCACACAGCTTCAGATAGTACCTCAGACATACCTGAGTGTCGACACACCTGCTTGCATCCAAGGTTTCGAACTACACGTAATCTCACGTTTCAAATGCCTCACTGAAAGAAAGTCCCATTTCACACATATATTTCAGTATTTTGAATTTTGGGACGTTGAGAGAATTGCGCTCACACTCAAAAAGATGTTCAATGCATGCAATTGTGATACCATAGGCTTGGTCGTCATGTAAGTATCCACTAATGTGAGAACCTCGAGATAAGATCATGTAGGGCTTGTCACGGGCTTGTAATGTATGCTTGGGAAAGGAATGAATATCATTTGGATAAAAGTGACTAATCCCTCCTCGAGCGTTGGACTACGTCCGTGCTTGATATTTGTGTGCTTTAATGCTGACCTGCTTTCTTTTGTTCCAGTTTTTCTGTATTGACTTCTTTTGAATCTTTCATTTCGAGCCCCTTTTTTCGGGGTCATATATTTCCTTTTTTATTTTATTTATCGGGGCTTTTGATTTCATCTTTGTGTGAAGTCGTCTCTGCTTTTGGTTTTTGAGACTTTGACAATTTTTGTCTTTGCAAGCTTCAGCTAGAATTTTGTCGATCAACACTTGCACATTTCTAAAGCACTCGAGGAGGTCGCCAAGAGAGGATAGTGCGTCGCACTCGAAAAGTGTAGGTGTAATATGCGGTTGTAAAAAAAAAAAGGTTTTAGGCTCAAAGGGGTGTACTAGGGATAATGTTATTTGGTAGGCTGAAAATGCTCAAACGGGTCAAAGAAAGCCTACGATCATTTCCTACACCGAGTGTTACTCAGGATTTCGCCTCAACAAACATTCAGGCCAAGTTCTAGATCACAATGCAATGCGATTGAACTTATTCAAATAACTCACCACACAATGCATATGAAACGATGAGGTCGGCTTCATTCTTATCTTGGAAACATGCAAGACAATGTTATCTGCGGGTATGAATAAGAGGTACCAAAAGAATCTATGGTTTACCACAAAGTCAACCCATACTGATTATCACTTGTTTTTTTTTTGTTTTTTTATGCACAACCCTAAATGTATTGGTATCAACAAAGTTAAACAATAATACTAAAAACAATGTTTTTTTTTTAATAACATTTTTTTTGTATTTTTTTTGAATAAAGTATTTCTTCTTTTTTGTATTTTTCGAATAATTGTTTTTTTTTTGAATAAATAGTACCGAACCCGAATAAGGTCGCTTCACGTATCCCGCCGAGGAATCAAAGTGCGTAGTTCATTCAAATATGTTTAAAAACGCATGCTAAAAAAAAAAAAAAAAAAAATATTTATCAATGAAAGGATGGCAATGTAAAGCTATGCAAAGAAAAATGATTGTCCACGTGGACGAATGCAAAGTAAAATGAATGCCCGAGAACATGATGAATGAGATGTGAGTGAGAAAAAATATGTTTATTATTTTTTTGTTTTTATTTTTATTGTGGTGTCGAAACCAAAATGAGTTTCCTACGTATCACACCGTGTGATGAGAATCAGACACGCGTAGTTCGGAATAATTATGCTGTAAAATGCATGATATGAAAGAACTATGCAATCAACGCTAAAACTATCAATGAGATTTGCAAATATGAATAAAAATACAACGTAAAGAAGAATTGAGAGCGATGTCTCGTTGAATCTGATATAAATTGACTTCTATTAGTCAACATAACTACCGCTCCTTGTGATGACCTTTTTTTTGTTTTCTTTTTTGAACGCCCTCGACTCTTCGCGCGATCGCTTTCTGCAAAAATATGAGAAATAGGTGAGTAGGAAAGTTACAAAATAATAAAATGAAGGGATGTGACAATATAGTCAGAGACTCCCCTGATTGGTTCGACCGGACTGGTAGTTGGTGCTTCACAAAGTCCAAGCCGCGCTATTCAAGTGTGATTTACGCAGTAGGAGTCCTGATTGAAATGTGACAGCAAAAGTGCAAAAATGCAAATGTCCGAGCCCGGAATCACCAAAGAGTAATTATTGCATTAAATAATATGTACAGGGTTGCTAGCGACAACAATAGTAAACAAAAAAACATGCAAAACAAGCGCGTGCCCTAATATGCTTGGGACCTCCCTTATGCCAGAGGTGAGCCTAAACGCCAAATACGCGAGATTATGATAAACAAGTCCAAGCCGTTAAACTGCAATGTTTTGTTGGAAATGACGACCAAATGACGGTGCACTTTTTCCAATTTCGACGTGTCATGACCAGGCTTGGATCCGTCTATCATTATCACGCTACACATATATGTCAATGGGTCGTTGGGTTGTGGAACCCGTCGACAAGTTTGGTGGATTTCTAATTGTGGCGTTAATACCAAGGATTAACCCACCTAAGGTTTATGCATGCATGACTTAATATAAAAGGTGTTATAGCTCTATCCTAATTTTGGTAAGATTTGGATGACTATACACAATGGTTCCCGAGCGGACTACTCGAGTGAGAAGGCTACGCGGCCACCGGATGGTCCGGCCGCCGCGCTTTGCCAACTCTCCTAAAATTGGGTAATTGAAAGAAATTTTGCGGGTGCGTACAACACACCTCGCGTGTAGTGTGTGATAGTGTTAATTTTCCAGAACGGAGGAAATATGAGCGGAATGTCAATTTAAGGAAAGCAATAAAATAATGTAGCAATTAAAGTAGTTAATCACAAAATAAAAGTAAACAATATAAAATATTTACAACAAACATGAAAGCAAAATAAAGTGCAATATTTAATTAACCTGGGTTTGCTATGAT
Organism: Przewalskia tangutica; assembly: GCA_029844215.1. NCBI lineage: Eukaryota > Viridiplantae > Streptophyta > Magnoliopsida > Solanales > Solanaceae > Przewalskia > Przewalskia tangutica. Next base: position 115,639,725 of record CM056728.1, read on the forward strand.
CAAGAACCTGATATCCCCAGCGGAGTCGCCATGCTGTAACACCCCATTTTAACCGGAGTCGGAAACGGGATTACTGCTACATATGGTTGATTCCTAAATGTATTTTAAGGAGTCGCCACCTAATTATTTAAGTGAATTAGGACACTTAGTTTATTGCAAAAAATACTGCAATTGACTTCCATTTAATGGTCTGCGAAATTAGTGAGATTCTCGGATCGTGGTTCTTTATTATCCTAAAGGGAAGGGTTAGGCATCCTTTAAGATCCGCTAACTTGTTATTCGTTCAAACCTAGTTTAATTATTTATTGCTCTTTTTATTCTACCTATTCTAAGCATTTTACATAATTTACAATTAAAATAAAATACAATGAAAAATAATAAAACATGAAATTAAATACGACATAAAATAAACTCCGGCATTCTTTTGAAATGCATCTCCTGATACTGCATAAACACTTAGTAAAAGTATTAGTAATAGAATACATAAATTTTAAAATAATAGCAAAATTAACAAACAAAGCAAATAAATTGCCTTTTTGCAGATGAGGCCTTGGAAATCGACGGATTCCTTCATCTACCAATATTGCTAAAAATAATAAAATAAATAAAACATTCGGATCCGCTAAAACAAAGAATAGTTTTAAACACGGAGGGCTCGATATGTAAAAATATAAAGTAGGACAAACAAACAAGTGCGGAGAATTCGCCTTGCTGCGCATGTTGGTTATCCGATGTAAGTGGAAGAAATCATCCTTGCCCGTAAAGCTTCATTTATTTTATTTTCCGTCTTTGCAACCATGGAGGCCTCAAAATCGACGGATAACTTTTCATCGGCCAAATGTAGTATCATGTTCAAATCACCAATACCACAACAGTAGTATCTTGTTCAACCGCTTTAATAAAAGATAAAAGGGCAAAATAGTAAAAATCAAGAGCATTTGTCCTTAACCGCTTTAAAATGAATCAAAGAGCCAAATTGTTCCAAATCGGTCCCAAACCACCAAAATCGATGAACAAAGAACAACATGGCCCGTAAATCACCCAAGAATGGCCAAACAATAATAGAACACACCAACCCAACCAACAAATCAATTTGTAACGCACCAACAAGAACAACCAACAAATATAGAAAATCGTAAAATCACCTGTTTCCAAAGGTCACGAGTCTTAAAACTCCGGCAAGATACCAAAAATCGAGGAGTAAAAACAATCAACGATAATAATATAATAGCCAACAAAATCAAATCACCCAACAACAAGAATAACGTGTAACATTCACGGAGTTTTGTTAAAACTCCGGCGATTCAAAATAATAAATCAGCCCAACAAAAGAGATACAAACGGTGATATTGTCGGAGTTAACAACACGAAAAGCGCAGCGGCGTGGCGTCGCTTCCACGAGGTCGCCGAGCGACGCCGCCACAGCGATGAGTGTTGGTGAGAGGATGAGGATTCGACGGAAATGATGGTGGCGTTGGGGCCGAGGTGTTCTTAGGGGTTCGCCGCGGTTCGCGACGAGCGATGGGTCGACGGTGGTTCGAGAGAAGCGACGGCGACGGAAATGATGGTGAGCGGTGGGGCCGAGGTAGAGGGTGTTCGCCGGCGGCTAGGGTTAACAGGGGGCTCGCCGGAGCTGGCGGCGGCGATGGTGTATGTATGTGTGAACAGTGGGTAGGGTTAACAGGGGGGTTCGCCGGCGTTGTGGTGGTTTGAGAGTTCGCCGGAGTTTTTTAGAACTCCGGCGACGGCGAAGAAGGAGAGAGAGTGGCGATGGGTGTGTCGGTGGGCCGGGTTTTGTGAGGGCTTATGGGTAGTTCACCGAGATAGAACTCCGTGAAGCGGCGGCGGCAGCGACGGCAGGTAAAGTCGAGTGAGGTGAGGGAGTGAGCTGATCTTGTGGGCTGCGGCTGGGATCAATGAAATGGGGGGAAAATGTTTTGTTTTATAGGGTAGGATTAGGGTTAGGTATTGGGGGGAAAATGAAAAGTGGGGTATTGTTTTTGGGGGGGAAAATGAAAAGTGGAGTTTAAAATTTAGGGGGGAAAATAAAAGAGTGTTTTTGGGTGATATTAAAAATAGTGTTGGCTTGGACTGATTCAAATTGCGTCTTGACTCGGTGGTTTGACAAAATGCGAGGCTAGTTAATTATTTAAAGAAAAAATTATTTAAAAGATGCAAAATTATTAAAATGCAAATGCAATATTTAAGACACGTTTAATGTCTGATTAAAACTAAAAATGCGGTGCCGATTAATTATTTAAAAAGATGCGAATATTATTAAAATAAAAATGACGCTATAACAATAATAAAAACATAATATTAACAACGACATAATGCTTAATTTACAAATAAAAGATGCAATGCCATTTTTGTGAAGAAATAAACATAGAATATTATGTAAAAATATGCAAAATAACGATAAAAATGAGGTGTGCTAAAATACTTAAAATTGTACGAAAAATATTAAAAAACGGGTCAAAATTGATCACAAAGATGTCCTCTTTGTACGGAGATGATGGAAGAGTCTTCGGACAAAGATGTTGACTTGTAGCCAATTTTGTCCTGTTTTATAAACTAGAACTCAAAAATAGGGATGATGCAGACCCAAAAAATGTCCCAGTGTCAAATCATGATGACACTGGGTCGTTGTGATGCAAAAATCAAAAAGCAAAGCTGACGCTGATTTAAAAATGTCCCAGTGTCGAAGTATGATTGACACTGGGTTGCAGGTGATGTGGTGCTGAAAAAGATAAGGTTATTGTAGATGTTGATGGCGTCATTGCATAGACGCGATGCAGATGCTCGTCGTTGCATGGACGAAACATATATGAAGCCGTTGCATGGGCTTAAAAGAAATGGCGTCGTTGCATAGACGCGATGCAGATGCTCGTCGTTGCATAGACGAAACATGAATGAAGCCGTTGCATAGGCTTAAAATGAAAGGACGTCGTTTTCGGACGCAATGCAGATGCTCGTCGTTGCATGGACGAAACATGAATGAAGCCGTTGCATAGGCTTAAAATGAAAAGGCGTCGTTGCATGGACGCGATGCAGATGCTCGTCGTTGCATGGACGAAACATGAACGGCCGTTCGCCAGGCTTATAATGAAAAGGACGTCATTTTCGGACGCAATGCAGATGCTCGTCGTTGCATGGACGAAACATGAATGAAGCCGTTGCATAGGCTTATATGAAATGAAAAGGCGTCGTTGCATGGACGCGATGCAGATGCTCGTCGTTGCATAGACGAAACATAGAAGCCGTTGCATGGGCTTTTAAAATGAAAAGGCGTCGTTGCATGGACGCGATGCAGATGCTCGTCGTTGCATAGACGAAACATGAATGAAGCCGTTGCATAGGCTTATATGAAATGAAAAGGCGTCGTTGCATGGACGCGATGCAGATGCTCGTCGTTGCATAGACGAAACATAGATGAAGCCGTTGCATGGGCTTTTAAAATGAAAAGGCGTCGTTGCATGGACGCGATGCAGATGCTCGTCGTTGCATGGACGAAACATGAATGAAGCCGTTGCATAGGCTTAAAATGAAAAGGCGTCGTTGCATGGACGCGATGCAGATGTTCGTCGTTGCATAGACGAAACATGAATGAAGCCGTTGCATAGGCTTAAAAATGAAAGGGCGTCGTTGCATGGACGCGATGCAGATGCTCGTCGTTGCATGGACGAAACATGAATGAAGCCGTTGCATAGGCTTAAAATGAAAAGGCGTCGTTGCATGGACGCGATGCAGATGTTCGTCGTTGCATAGACGAAACATGAATGAAGCCGTTGCATAGGCTAAAAAATGAAATGCATTGGTTTAGGGGCGTACCTGTTTTGTGACCCGTCTGGATTGAGATAGCGTCATTGCATGGACGTTGTGCATTTGTGACCCGCATGAGTTTATTGTTGTGTTTCTGCCTTTGCTGATATGAAGATCCTGCACTCAAAGAAAACTTAGTGAGTTTTAGAAAATGAGTGGTTGATTAGCGTCGACTCTGTAGCTTTGGCTCTTGACGCTTGCATTCTTGGTTTGCACTGAAGACCTAGTTGGCCTGCTTTTCCTGTCTATTGTCATTTCCTTGCAGTGAATTCCTTAAAATGTCCCAGTTTCTGGTAATGAAGATGTTGAACTGGGTAAGGTTGCATCTTGACGCTATCAAAGCGATCAGGTAAGCAATTTTTTTTTTTTTTATGTAAAGCGAATGCGAGAATATGGACAAAATCGAGTCCTCTGCAAAAACAAGGAAGAAATATTTCTAACGGTTTGACCGAAGCCGATGTGGTCATCACGTATCCCGCCGAGGAGTCAGTCAAGACGTAGTTCATCGCCGCAAAAATAAGAATTTTATGATTTTAAAATGATGTGGGACCGAAGCCGATGTGGCCGCCTACGTATCCCGCTGAGGATATCAGGTCAAGACGTAGTTCGTGATGCAAAATAAGGATTTTTATCATTTTTTTAAAATGATGTGGGACCGAAGCCGATGTGGCCGCCTACGTATCCCGCTGAGGGAATCAGGTCAAGACGTAGTTCGTGATGCAAAATAAGGATTTTTATCATTTTGTTATTTTTTTCTGAAAAAATGGAAGACGACATTACGTTCTGACTCCAGTTGATACCAACAATTAGTATTGTGCATAAGGATGTTCTTTTATTGCTTTCAGTATAAACGAGATTGACTCCGGTGTAATTCACACAACTCGGATAAGACTCGGACATACCGAGTGTCGACACACCTGCTTGCATCCAAGGTTTCGAACTACACGTAATCTCACGTTTCAAATGCCTCACTGAAAGAAAGTCCCATTTCACACATATATTTCAGTATTTTGAATTTTGGGACGTTGAGAGAATTGCGCTCACACTCAAAAAGATGTTCAATGCATGCAATTGTGATACCATAGGCTTGGTCGTCATGTAAGTATCCACTAATGTGAGAACCCTCAGTATAAGATCATGTAGGGCTTGTCACGGGCTTGTAATGTATGCTTGGGGAAAGGGAATGAATATCATTTGGATAAAAGTGACTAATCCCTCCTCGAGCGTTGGACTACGTCCGTGCTTGATATTTGTGTGCTTTAATGCTGACCTGCTTTCTTTTGTCCCAGTTTTTCTGTATTGACTTCTTTTGAATCTTTCATTTCGAGCCCCTTTTTTCGGGGTCATATATTTCCTTTTTTTTTATTTATCGGGGCTTTTGATTTCATCTTTGTGTGAAGTCGTCTCTGCTTTTGGTTTTTGAGACTTTGACAATTTTTGTCTTTGCAAGCTTCAGCTAGAATTTTGTCAGTCACTTGCACATTTCTAAAGCACTCGAGGAGGTCGGGCCAAGAGAGGGATAGTGCGTACGCACTCAGAAAGGGTGTAGGTGTAATATGCGGTTGTAAAAAAAAAAAGGTTTTAGGCTCAAAGGGGTGTACTAGGGATAATGTTATTTGGTAGGCTGAAAATGCTCAAACGGGTCAAAGAAAGCCTACGATCATTTCCTACACCGAGTGTTACTCAGGATTTCGCCTCAACAAACATTCAGGCCAAGTTCTAGATCACAATGCAATGCGATTGAACTTATTCAAATAACTCACCACACAATGCATATGAAACGATGAGGTCGGCTTCATTCTTATCTTGGAAACATGCAAGACAATGTTATCTGCGGGTATGAATAAGAGGTACCAAAAGAATCTATGGTTTACCACAAAGTCAACCCATACTGATTATCACTTGTTTTTTTTTTGTTTTTTTTATGCACAACCCTAAATGTATTGGTATCAACAAAGTTAAACAATAATACTAAAAAAAATGTTTTTTTTTTTAATAACATTTTTTTTGTATTTTTTTTGAATAAAGTATTTCTTCTTTTTTGTATTTTTCGAATAATTGTTTTTTTTTTGAATAAATAGTACCGAACCCGAATAAGGCTGCCTACGTATCCCGCCGAGGGAATCAGGTGCGCGTAGTTCATTCAAATATGTTTAAAAACGCATGCTAAAAAAAAAAAAAAAATATTTATCAATGAAAGGATGGCAATGTAAAGCTATGCAAAAGAAAAATGATTGTCCACTGTGGACGAATGCAAAGTAAAATGAATGCCCGAGAACATGATGAATGAGATGCATGAGTGAGAAAAAAATATGTTTATTATTTTTTTTGTTTTTATTTTTATGGTGGTGTCGAACCCAAAATGAGTTGCCTACGTATCACACCGTGTGGTGAGAATCAGACACGCGTAGTTCGGAATAATTATGCTGTAAAATGCATGATATGAAAGAACTATGCAATCAACGCTAAACATATCAATGAGATTTGCAAATATGAATAAAAATACAACGTAAAGAAGAATTGAGAGCGATGTCTCGTTGAATCTGATATAAATTGACTTCTATTAGTCAACATAACTACCGCTCCTTGTGATGACCTTTTTTTTTGTTTTCTTTTTTGAACGCCCTCGACTATTCGCGAGGACTGTTTTCCTGCAAAAATATGAGAAATAGGTGAGTAGGAAAGTTACAAAATAATAAAATGAAGGGATGTGACAATATAGTCAGAGACTCCCCTGATTGGTTCGACCGGACTGGTAGTTGGTGCTTCACAAAGTCCAAGCCGCGCTATTCAAGTGTGATTTACGCAGTAGGAGTCCTGATTGAAATGTGACAGCAAAAGTGCAAAAAATGCAAATGTCCGAGCCCGGAATCACCAAAGAGTAATTATTGCATTAAATAATATGTACAGGGTTGCTAGCGACAACAATAGTAAACAAAAAAAACATGCAAAACAAGCGCGTGCCCTAATATGCTTGGGACCTCCCTTATGCCAGAGGTGAGCCTAAACGCCAAATACGCGAGATTATGATAAACAAGTCCAAGCCGTTAAACTGCAATGTTTTGTTGGAAATGGCGACCAAATGACGGTGCACTTTTTCCAATTTCGACGTGTCATGACCAGGCTTGGATCCGTCTATCATTATCACGCTACACATATATGCCAATGGGTCGTTGGGTTGTGGAACCCGTCGACAAGTTTGGTGGATTTCTAATTGTGGCGTTAATACCAAGGATTAACCCACCTAAGGTTTATGCATGCATGACTTAATATAAAAGGTGTTATAGCTCTATCCTAATTTTGGTAAGATTTGGATGACTATACACAATGGTTCCCGAGCGGACTACTCGAGTGAGAAGGCTATGCCACCGGATGGTCCGGCTGCTCCGCGCCTTTGCCAACTCTCCTAAAATTGGGTAATTGAAAGAAATTTTGCGGGTGCGTACAACACACCTCGCGTGTAGTGTGTGATAGTGTTAATTTTCCAGAACGGAGGAAATATGAGCGGAATGTCAATTTAAGGAAAGCAATAAAATAATGTAGCAATTAAAGTAGTTAATCACAAAATAAAAGTAAACAATATAAAATATTTACAACAAACATGAAAGCAAAATAAAGTGCAATATTTAATTAACCTGGGTTTGCTATGATCAAGAACCTGATATCCCAATGAGTCGCCATGTCAGTAACACCCCATTTTAACCTAGTCGGAAACGGATTATCGCTACATATGGTTGATTCCTAAATGTATTTTAAGGAGTCGCCACCTAATTATTTAAGTGAATTAGGACACTTAGTTTATTGCAAAAAATACTGCAATTGACTTCCATTTAATGGTCTGCGAAATTAGTGAGATTCTGGATCAGGGTTCTTTATTATCCTAAAGGGAAGGGGTTAGGCATCCTTTAAGATCCGCTAACTTTGCGGTTATTCGCTCAAACCTAGGTTAATTATTTATTGCTCTTTTTATTCTACCTATTCTAAGCATTTTACATAATTTACAATTAAAATAAAATACAATGCAAAATAATAAAACATGAAATTAAATACGACATAAAATAAACTCCGGGGCATTCTTTTTGAAATGCATCTCTGATACCGCATAAACACTTAGTAAAAGTATTAGTAATAGAATACATAAATTTTAAAATAATAGCAAAAATTAACAAACAAAGCAAATAAATTTGTCTTTTGCACAGAGGAGGCCTTGGAAATCAGACGGGGATTCCTTCATCGGCCAATATTGCTAAAAAATAATAAAATAAATAAAACATTCGGATCCGCGCTAAAACAGTAATAGTTTTAAACACGGAGGGCTCAGATATGTAAAAATATAAAGTAGGACAGCCTAAACAAGTGCGGCTGCGAGAATTCGCCTTGCCAAGCGCATGTTGGTTATCCGATGTAAGTGGAAGAAATCATCCTTGCCCAGAAAGCTTCATTTATTTTATTTTCCGTCTTTGCAACTGTGGAGGCCTCAAAAATCGACGGATAACTTTTTCATCGGCCAATGTAGTATCATGTTCAAATCAGTCAATACCACAGTGTAGTATCTTGTTCAACCAGTTTAATAAAAGATAAAAGGGCAAAATAGTAAAAATCAGTAGCATTTGTCCTTAACCAGTTTAAAATGAATCAAAGAGCCAAATTGTTCCAAATCGGTCCCGAAACCAGCCAAAATCAGTGAACAGCAACAACATGGCCCAGAAATCAGTCCAGTAAATGGCCAAACAATAGCAACACAGCCAACCCAGTCAACAAATCAATTTCAGAACGCACCAACAAGAACAACCAACAAATATAGAAAAATCAGAAAATCACTCCGTTCCAAAGGTCGCCGGAGTCTTAAAACTCCGGCAAGACAGTCAAAAATCAGAGGAGTAAAAACAGTCCAACAGTCAATAATATAATAGCCAACAAAATCGAAATCAGTCCAACAACATTTGTTAAAACTCCGGCGACATTCAAAATAATAAATCAGCCCAACAAAAGAGATACAAACAGTGATATTGTCGGAGTTAACAACACGAAAAGCGGCGGCGGCGTCGCTTCCACGGCGAGTCGCCGAGCGACGCCACAGATGAGGTGTTGAGGCTGAGAGGGATGAGGGATTCGACGGGAAATGATGGTGAGCGGCGCTGGTCAGCCGAGGTGTTGCTAGGGGTTCGCCGACGGGTCGCGACGGGAGCAGTGGGTTGACGGTGGTTCAGAGGAAGCGACGGCGGCGAAATGATGGTGAGGCGGTGGCTGCGAGGTAGAAAGGTGTTCGCCGGCTAGGGTTAACAGGGGCTCACGAGTCGGGCGGCGATGGTGTATGTATGTGTGAACAGTGGGTAGGGTTAACAGGGGGGTTCGCCGGCGTTGTGGTGGTTTGAGAGTTCGCCGGAGTTTTTTAGAACTCCGGCGAGGGACGGCGAAGAAGGAGAGAGAGTGAGGGTGACAATGGGTGTGTCGGCTGGACGGGTTTGTGGGGGCTTATGGGTAGTTCACGGAGATAGAACTCCGCTGGCGGCGGCAGGCGGCGACGGCGGGTAAAGGGCGAGTGAGGTGAGGAGTGAGTGATCTTGTGAAAGCGGTTGGGATCAATGAAATGGGGGGAAAATGTTTTGTTTTATAGGGTAGGATTAGGGTTAGGTATTGGGGGGAAAATGAAAAGTGGGGTATTGTTTTTGGGGGGGAAAATGAAAAGTGGAGTTTAAAATTTAGGGGGGAAAATAAAAGAGTGTTTTTGGGTGATATTAAAAATAGTGTTGGCTTGGACTGATTCAAATTGCGTCTTGGACTGGACTGGTTTGACAAAATGCGAGGCTAGTTAATTATTTAAAGAAAAAAAATTATTTAAAAGATGCAAAATTATTAAAATGCAAATGCAATATTTAAGACACGTTTAATGTCTGATTAAAACTAAAAATGCGGTGCCGATTAATTATTTAAAAAGATGCGAATATTATTAAAATAAAAATGACGCTATAACAATAATAAAAACATAATATTAACAACGACATAATGCTTAATTTACAAATAAAAGATGCAATGCCATTTTTGTGAAGAAATAAACATAGAATATTATGTAAAAATATGCAAAATAACGATAAAAATGAGGTGTGCTAAAATACTTAAAATTGTACGAAAAATATTAAAAAACGGGTCAAAATTGACTGTCAACAACAACGCCATGGTGCCACACAACGGTAATTTCCAGATTTGAACCAAAAGTTGTCTCTCTTCATGTAAGGTCACAATCTTTGATGAATAGTTGCTTAAGGTCGAAAATTATGCTATAAATAGCATGTTAATCACTTGTCTTAACATACAAAAAACAATTAATCTTCTGATTTTGAGAATAAAAAACTCTAGAAGATTAGTACTTACTTCTTCTTCTTCATCTTGTTCAAAACATTTCTGAAGAACACATATAGTAAATTCGTCAGGAATGGAGTTCTTGTGCTAGAACTATCACTCAGATAGTTGTATCCTCAAGGCAGACGTCCGTAGAACTACAATACAAGTGTGGACTAATTTTTGTCTTAGGACACTGCGTCATTGCAGACCTCTATCTACTACAAGTTAGTATGTGTTTAGCTTTTGTTGAATTTCTTTATTGTTGATTTAAATATAGTTGAAGTATCTATATATTATTGTGGTTTATACATTGAAGGTCTAGATTGACACTAACAATCTAATAATTTTTTAAAAAATAAAATAAAAATCAATTCTCAGAAAATTCATTTTTCTGACTGTGTAAATCTTGCAAATTTTTCAGAGAATACATTTCCTGATTTTCAAAAGAATGTATCAATCTGGATCATCAATAGTAAAAAACCATGTGGAGAAATTCGAGAAATTCAAGGGTGCTGATTTCAAACGCTGACAACAAAAGATGCTTTTTTATTTGACCAATCTTCATGTGGCAAATGTGTTGACTGCCGAGGCTCCAACGGTACTTCCGGTTGGAGAAGGAGAGAATGCCCCGACTGAGGATGCAAAGGCTGAAAATCTCAAGGCTATTTAGACTTGGGAGACTCAAGAGTTTCTTTGCAAAAACTATATTTTAAACGCCTTGGATGACTTTCTATATGATATCTACTCCTCGTTCAGAACGGCGAGGGAGTTGTGACAGTCACTTGAGAACAAGTACAAAACTGAAGTTACTTGTTCGAAGAAGTTCGTCATCGGAAAGTTTCTAAACTTCAAGATGAGCGATGCAAAGGCGATTGTCAAGCAAGTGGAGGAACTCCAAGTCATTGTTCATGAACTAGAGGTTGAAGGTATGGGTCTTAACAATATTTCCTTGTTGGTACTATTATTGAGAAATTACCTCCTTCTTGGAAGGATTTTAAGGTTTATTTGAAGCATCTAACAGAAGAAATTAGTTTTGAGCAACTGGTTCTCAAATTTCGTGTTGAGGAAGATAACCGGTAGAGTGACAAGGCAGATGCAGTTTCCTTGGAGCCAAATGCAAATGTGGTTGAAGGAAATTCATCAAAAGCCAAGTTTCAGAAGGGCAAAGGCAAGTTCAATGGTGCCAAGCCGTCATTTTCTGCCGGAAGAAGCACACTCGCCCCACAAAAGACCAATATGTTCAAGAAACAAGTTGGTGTTTGTTGGGTGTGCGGGAAGCCAGGGCATAGAGCAAAAGACTGTCGCCATCGTAAGAGCCAAGGTGGTGGTGGTGGAGGTGAGTAATGTCAATCAGTCCAACCATGTTGAAACTAAGAACCAATTCATTGGTGTTGTCACTGCTCAAGCAAATCTGGTTACAAATTCAACCGATTGGTAGATGAATACGGGTGCTACCATGCACATATGTTCAGACAAGAACATGTTTTCATCCTACCAAGCCATCAAGGATGGAGAACCGTTGTTTGTTGGGAATGTTGCTTTTGTGAAAGTGGAAAGCAAAGGGAAGGTGACTTTGAGGCTCACCTCCGGAAATGATCTTGTGCGCACCAATGTACTACATATGCCTGAAATTTGTAAAAATTTAATTTCTGGTCCTGTTCTTAGCAATAAGGTCTTTAAGTTAGTTTTTGAATCCGACAAATTTGTACTCACCAAAGGTGGGGTGTACGTAGGCAAGGGCTACCTCAGTGAGGGGCTCTTCAAACTAAGTGTTGTATGTACTAAGACATTTGTCGTTATCAATGAAAACGCAGGCAATAGTACTGCTTCTGAGTATGTGATTGATTCCCTTTCTTCTTTATGACATTCTTGACTAGGCCATGTAAATTATCGTTCCTTACAAAGAAAAAAAAAATAGGCATGTTTCCAAAATGTTCCATGAACAAAATAACCAAATGTGGGGTTTGCATAGAATCAAAATATGCAAGTCATCCTCATAAATCTGTTGTGAAATCAAATGAAGTGCTTGGTTTAATTCATAGTGATTTGTGTGATTACCAGCAACCCCCTCGTGGAGGAAAGAATTATTATATATCATTTATTGATGACTGCAGTAAATTTTGTTATGTATACTTAATACATACCAAAGATAAGACTTTGAACATGTTTAAAACATACAAAACAGAAGTGGAAAACCAACTTGACAAAATAATTAAAATTCTAAGGTCAGACCGAGGTGGTAAATATACGTCGAATGAGTTCAAAGAATTCGGTTCTACTCATGGTATACTTCATCAAATAACTGCACAATATACTCCACAACAAAATGGATTTGCCGAACGAAAGAATAGAACATTGAAGAATATGATAAATTCAATGTTGATTAGTTCGGGTGCACCTCTTAGTCTATGGGGTGAGACATTAATTGCTGCAAATATGATATTAAATAGAATTTCTCAAAAGAAAAGTAATCAATCTCCATACGAATTATGGAATGAAAGATTGCCTACTTTCAAAAGGATGAAAGTGTGGGGTTGCCTTGCAAAAGTTCAAGTTCCTTTACCAAAGAGAACTAAACTTGGACCAAAAACAGTGGATTGCATTTATGTTGGTCTTGCCAATAATAGTGCAGCGTATAAGTTTTTGGTGTATCATTCTGCTGTTGAAGGTGTGTTCTTGAATCTGCTGAAGCATAATTTTTTGAGGATATATTTCCTTATAAAGACAATGATAAAAGTGTTCCTAATTACAAAAAGAGGACACTGCCTCAAAATGAGTCAAACCAAGACACTCTAAATGTTGAGAATCTTACTTCTTCCTTTCAAGAAAATAATTCTGAAATAAGAAGAAGTAAACGTGAGAAAATTGTCAAAGATTTTGGACCAGACTTTTTGACCTTTTTCGTTGAAGGAGAACCTCAAACGTATAAGGCTGCAATGGAATCATCCGAAGCACCTTATTAGAAGGAGGCCATCCAAAGTGAGGTAGAATCCATTGTACAAAATAGTACATAGATATTGGTTGATATTCCTCCGGGACAAAAACCAATAGGCCATAAATGGATCTTTAAACAGAAGTTAAGACCTGCTGGTACTATAGAGAAATACAAAGCTCGAATAGTAGCCAAAGGATTCCGACAAAAGAAAGGTGTAGATTTCTTTAATACCTACTCACTAGTGTCTAGAATTACGTCGATAAGGACGTTAATTGCTATAGCAATGATTCAAAATTTGGAAATTCACCAAATGGATGTGAAGACTACATTTTTGAATGGTGAATTAGATGAAGAAATCTATATGGAACAACCCGAAGGTTTTGTTGTGAAAGGTCAAGAAAAGAAAGTCTGTAAATTGGTTAAGTCATTATATGGACTTAAACAAGCGCCAAAGCAATGACATGAGAAGTTTGATAATACATTATTATCAAATGGTTTTCAAATGAACGAATGTGACAAATGTGTCTACATTAAGGAATGTAAGAATGCATGTGTCATTATATGTGTCACGATCCGACCCGACGGGCCGTGACTAAGCGCCATAATGACACCATTATACTAACATATCACGTAACCAAACTGACACTAAAAACAATATAAAATCCGACAACATAAAGCTGCAATCATAACATACGTCCGATTAGGCAAACCGGCAAGGCTGCCTTTACCCATGAATATCCTGTCTCATGAGGAGTCACATCTAAATCAAGTATATCAAATAGGTGAGCCGACAAGGCTTCCACTATATACGGGAACATTCCAAAATGGAATACGAAAGTACAGCTGAGCAAAACATATCTACAATCTTCGTATATCCAACCCATACATATACAACCCACAACTGTTGATCGGTGTATTTTATATACACTTTTTGAGTCGGTTTTAGTTAGTCTTTTGTCCCATTTTGCACATATAAGTGTCGTATTAGGATAGTTTTTCTTTCTTTTGAGTCAAAGTGGTTAAAATGGCCAAATGGCGGAAAAAAGAGCAAAAAGAGGGCAAAAGAGGAGATGCCAGAGCTGGAATCAGAGAAAGTGGCGAACGAGGGAAAAATCAAGACCAGCGCGCGGCCTCCTGCGATCAGCGAGCGCGCGCCCACTATCCGAGAGGTCGAAGACTGTGGCCGCGCGCCTCGAGCAAAAAATCGGCCGCGCGCAAACATCCGGAGCTACAAGATCTGGCGCGGCTCGCCGAACAGCGAATATCGGGCCGCGCGCCAAAACACCCGACGGATTGCAGAACCTCCGCGCGGCCTGTCATGCATGGCGCCACGCGGAAAAATTAGGTTTTTGGACGAAATTCTGGGCCAGGCCTGAAGGAAAAGAGGGAGGCGGTTTGCAGCCTATAAAAGGAGAACCCTAGGCAGTTTTTAAGGGTTCCCCTTCTTGCACAACACAAGACTTTGGCTTGGAGATTGGATACCATTAGTTTAGTAATTTCTTTTCCTTTTCTTTTCTTTTATTTCAGTTTTTGTATGATGAACTTTGAATTAGTTCTTGTCATGTCTATGGCTAGGAACTAATTCTCTTATAGGGCTTTCCATGTTGAATTGCTAGAAACTTTTGTTATGAATTAATGCATGCTTATGGTTATTTTTCTTATTGTGAGATCTATCCAATAATTGAGTTGAATTCTTGGTAATTAATTGACAACTAATTATCACTATATGATTTCTAATCAGATTCTGAAAAGGGGGGATTGTGAATATGCTGTAAGTTGGGTAGACATTCTTGGATTGGGGATGAAAATACCTCAATTATTTATGTAGCGTTGATGAGAGGCTTAACAACCCTAATTTTGCGCATTGTGCGTGACGGTCAACTAGGTTTTTGTTCTTAATCCTCCTATAAAGTTATCCTTATCACTGAAAGGTAGGTAAGGTGCGATACTGGGGTTGAGTGTTTATATAACCCTAACGGGAGTATAAAACGATTTCGTAAACCTGCTTTCTCCTAAAGAAGAATACCATAAGTTAATGCATTAGTAAGTAGCATAAGCGGATAGTAAGGATACATGGAAGCCCTATTCTCATCACATCTGAAGTAAATCTTTATATTTAAATAGCTTTCATAATTCGTAGTTATAAACAACCAATCAACTATCAATTCGCCAAATAGATACTAGAAAATAGATAGTTGGTACTTGAACCCTAATCCTAGAGGACGATATTCGGTCTTATCAAGACTATACTACTTGTCACGATAACGTGCACTTGCGTTTAAAGTGTGTGCATCTTACCGCGCATCAAGTTTTTGGCGCCGTTGCCGGGGATTAGGCATAGTTCAATATCAAATTTATCTATTTTTAATTTCTAATTTGGTTTTTAATCTTTGTTAATTTTTATAAGTTTTTATTTATTCTATTTTATTTTATTCTCTTTCGTTTTATGTATTTATTGTGTGAAAACAAGGGTGCCGTGATCCGTTGTTGGTTTTGATACATCTCAGGGATCCTCAAGACATGGATTTCTACTGTCAATATGATCGAGCTCCAACCATAGAGGAAGAGAGAGAGGAATTGCGAGAAGTCATACTCAGTCTCACTAAGTATCAAGCGCAGTTCATGGACGAAATGAGATTGGCCATAAAGAAGCTGGAACTGCAAATAGGAGAACTCACAGTCATTTTTAACAGTGAACAACAATTTGAGAAGCCTGAACCAAACCCAACTATTGAGGAATCTGGTGAGATAGTTGGTGTAGAAAAGGAAAAGATTGCAGAGATCCAATTATTTACCTTCTTGGACTCTGTAGAAATCCTTTTTCTTGCACCTATTACAGAAGAACCACCACTAGCTATCACGGTTGATCCCCAATTAGGAAGCCCATACCATCAAGGTTACCCCCTAGAGTTAAGAGATGTAGAAAATTTCACGGATTCCTACGTTATAAAAAGCATAAAAGACAAGCCTGTCTTGTGTACTTGGGGGATAATTGTATGTTTAAGGCTCTTGGTTGAGCAAATGGTCGTAGGGAAATTGAGACCTACAACAATAAATCTGTGGATTGCAAGCAGTTCGCAGAAGTATCCAATGGGCACTCGTACCGGTTAATTGTGTCCGGCTAAAAGACGTTAAAGACAGCGCTTGTTGGGAGGCAACCCAACGTTTTCAATTATGTTATTTTAATTTCTGTCTTTAGTTTATTTTATTTTGTCTAAAACAATCTCACGGTCTTGGGTTCTTGTGTTTGTGTTGTGATTGACAGGTACAGGGAAATAAACTGAAGAAAAGCAAGAATTTCCAGAAAAGCGGGTAAGCGCCGCGACGCCCAGGAGCAGGTCCGCGGCGCCAAAAGAACAGCGTAGAAGTTTAGCGCGCGCTGAAGCTGTGGCGCGCGCCAAATCGTAAAAGATGCCAAGTTTAGCGCGCTCAGAATAGGCCGCGACGCGAAGTCCCTGAAGCGCAGATGATTAGCCGCGCTGCTGAAGGCCGCGCGAAAGCGGGAATCCAGAAACTTAAAAACGCCCAAATATCAGATTTTCCCCAATTCCAAATTCAAAAACCTAACCTTCCCTCTCCAAAAACCCACGAAATTCCAGAAATTTGCCCACAAATCCTCCACAAATCCAACCCAACCACAATCAAAACTCTTAAATTTCCAAAAACCCTTAGCCATCTCAACCAACAAAGCTCCATTCCATAGCCTCAAACCACCATTAGAAACAAGAACAAGCTTGACTCTTCTCATAAAAAGGTAATCCCTTTCTTTGTTCTTGAATCCTTTTACTGAAGTCATAGGAGGTAGTAGTTTGGAGGAGTATTGTAGTTGGAGTAATTTGGGTGCTGAAAAGTGATTGTGAAGTTGGAGAAAAGAGTAGAAGAATTTGTGGGTATTGAGTAGAAAGGTTGAAGTTTGGGGGTGTTGTGTTCGCTGCTAGTTGTTAATTGTGTAGGAAACATTTGTGCCACTAAATTGTAAACCCCAGAAACTGTTTTAACCATGGCCACCAGGAAAAGAAGAGGCTCCACATCCACCCCAACCCCACAATACGATGAAAATAGGTTTGTGAGCTACCAAGCCTACCAAAGATACAAAAAACTTGATACCAGACCCATAATACCGTAAGGGAATGGGACCGCCAGAGGAGTCATATGGGGAAGAAGATGTTTATGAGCCCATTCGGGCGATGATTGAGTTAAGGGAGTGGAGGAAATTTGTGAATCCGGAGAAGATAGCATCAGTAAACACAACAATGGTGCATGAATTTTATGCCAACTTTCCGGAGAAGATGGAAAGGGGATGCTTTGTAAGGGGACACTATGTGTCTGTGACAGCAGAGAATGTAAATGCACAATTGAAAACAGTTGATGTTGAAGAAAGAAGTGATTGGAATCACTTTAGAACATGGTCTAGAAGCATTGACCACATCGACTGGAATGCCGTCGCAAACACAGTGAGCTACCCTGGGGCTGTTTTTGATATTGGAAGAAATGGGTCAAGAGCACTGAACAGGTGCCAATTCAACAAAGTAGCCAAAGGTTGGCTATATTTAAATCGGCCGCATGATTCCATCCACGCACTTCACCGAGTGCGGAGGATGAGATCAAACTGATATATGGAATTATGAGGGGGTTGACGATTGATGTGGGGAAAGAAATAGTGCAGAGCATTGAAGAAATCAGCAGGTTGGTAACAACAGGCGGATTGGGACATGGCTCAGTTATCACCAAGCTATGTCACATGAGTGCGGTTCCAAACCTACCCACTGACACTCATGAAAGAAACCAACTGCCCATATCCTATGGGATAGTGCACTCTTTCCTGCACTCCAAGCCCCCAGACGGGACGGAGTACAACCAAAGAGCAGCAGCAGCAGCAGAGGCCGCCATGGACGAAGATGAGCCTGAAATAGGGGCTCAATATGAGGCAGGACCTAGCCACCGGCCAACCACAGGAGCAGAACCTCCAATGCCCACAATGGAGCAATTGTATCAGAATCAGATGAGGATGATGCAGACCCTGGACACAGTAGTACAAGGACAACAAGAAACAAGGCAACAAATCAACGAGTTGAGTTCCTTGTTCAACCAATGGTCGATGCATTATCCACCGCCACCACCACCATTTTAACCAAAGTTTGTAAGTGTCTATTTCTTTTACTGTCTTTGAGTCTACACACATTGGGGACAATGTGTGTTTTAAGTTTGGGGGTGTTTATTTGTGTTTTGTTTTATTTGTGTGTCATGTTATGTTTTAGTTAAGTCTTTTTGATTGTTTTATGTTTATTTTGAGTCACCAAATTTTTTCTTTTTTGAGTCATAATTGCCTGTCAAAGATCATGTATGCTGTAGTTGCTATAAACACCTAGTGAAATAAGGTGGAATAATGTAAAGGAATTGAAGCAACTATCTAAACACTTAGGTTGGATATGCCAAAAACTCACAGAATCTGTTTATTTGGAGTTTCTTGCTTGAGTTATGCATGCTAAATGATAAATACTTATGTGTTATGATTGCTTGCTATTTGAGGCGAAATAGTTAGGATATGCATGCTAGGGAGATGACTCAGACTTTTCTTTGATAGCCAATTCTTACCATTCTTTTTCTATCCCGTACTTTAAAAATATCCCTAGTCAGCCCCATTGAGCCTAAAAATTGAAACTTCTTCTCTGACACCCTATATTCCCACAAATTGTGCCATAAGTGAAAATATGAAATAGTGGAATACATTGTGTTAAAAAAGAGACAAAAAAAGTGAATAAGTCTGTTGCACCCCAATACAAAAGTAATAAGAAATAGGCAAAAGCCTAAGTTTGGATGTGCTTGTCATTATTATATACTTCACTCTCCCAAAACAAAAGAGGGGAAAGATAGAATCAAAATGAAGAAAAGAACAAAAAGAAAAAGGAAATCTTGAAAATCAAGAGCTTATGGTACACGAAATGAACCTAAATTGCCTACTTTTACCTACCTATACCTAAGCCTACATTACAACCCTTAAAGTCCTGAAGATCTCTTTTATGCATATCCAGAATTAGTGGAGAATAGCAAGTAAGCATGCCATAGGAATTCTTGAATTTACATGCATAATTTAGTATAGTGACTTCCATTAAAGCATGATAAGTATGAGTTTGCGAAATATCTAGCTTAATGTGCTGAAATTTCATGCTATATGTTCCTGCATATTATTCTGCTAACCTTCATGTTTTTCTAGTTAGCACTTATGCAGCAAAAGTGATCAATGGCAGTGAGTCTTTTATTTTTCTCGTTCTTTGAGTCTTTTATTTTATTTCTTTCTATCTTTGCTCGAGGGCGAGCAAAGGTTAAGTTTGGGGGTATTTGATCGGTGTATTTTATATACACTTTTTGAGTCGGTTTTAGTTAGTCTTTTGTCCCATTTTGCACATATAAGTGTCGTATTAGGATAGTTTTTCTTTCTTTTGAGTCAAAGTGGTTAAAATGACCAAATGACGAAAAAAAGAGCAAAAAGAGGGCAAAAAAGGAGATGCCAGAGCTGGAATCAGAGAAAGTGGCGAACGAGGGAAAAATCAAGACCAGCGCCGCGGCGCCTCCTGCGATCAGCGTGGCCGCGGCGCCCACTATCCAGAGAGGTCAGAAGACTCAGCGCCGCGGCGCCCTCAGACAACAAAATCAGGGCCGCGGCGCCTAAACATCCGAGGAGCTACAGAAGATACAGCGCCGCGGCGCCCTCAGACAGCAGATATCAGGGCCGCGGCGCCAAAACACCCGACGGATTGCAGAACTTCCGGCGCCTGTCTGCAGGGCCGCGGCGCCGACGCGGAAAAATTAGGTTTTTGGACGAAATTCTGGGCCAGGCCTGAAGGAAAAGAAGGAGGCGGTTTGCAGCCTATAAAAGGATAACCCTAGGCAGTTTTTAAGGGTTCCCCTTCTTGCACAACACAAGACTTTGGCTTGGAGATTAGATACCATTAGTTTAGTAATTTCTTTTCCTTTTCTTTTCTTTTATTTCAGTTTTTGTATGATGAACTTTGAATTAGTTCTTGTCATGTCTATGGCTAGGAACTAATTCTCTTATAGGGCTTTCCATGTTGAATTGCTAGAAACTTTTGTTATGAATTAATGCATGCTTATGGTTATTTTTCTTATTGTGAGATCTATCCAATAATTGAGTTGAATTCTTGGTAATTAATTGACAACTAATTATCACTATATGATTTCTAATCAGATTCTGAAAAGGGGGGGATTGTGAATATGCTGTAAGTTGGGTAGACATTCTTGGATTGGGGATGAAAATACCTCAATTATTTATGTAGCGTTGATGAGAGGCTTAACAACCCTAATTTTGCGCATTGTGCGTGACGGTCAACTAGGTTTTTGTTCTTAATCCTCCTATAAAGTTATCCTTATCACTGAAAGGTAGGTAAGGTGCGATACTGGGGTTGAGTATTTATATAACCCTAACGGGAGTATAAAACGATTTCGTAAACCTGCTTTCTCCTAAAGAAGAATACCATAAGTTAATGCATTAGTAAGTAGCATAAGCGGATAGTAAGGATACATGGAAGCCCTATTCTCATCACATCTGAAGTAAATCTTTATATTTAAATAGCTTTCATAATTCGTAGTTATAAACAACCAATCAATTATCAATTCGCCAAATAGATACTAGAAAATAGATAGTTGGTACTTGAAACCTAATCCTAGAGGACGATATTCGGTCTTATCAAGACTATACTACTTGTCACGATAACGTGCACTTGCGTTTAAAGTGTGTGCATCTTACCGCGCATCAACTGTCTACAGACCTCTATGAAAAAGGTAACGACATGTGACGTGACAGGACCCCGTCGTGCCCCAAAATATACATAAATAAAACAAATAGGGTTTTGTACCAAAATGACAAGCTCTGAATCAAATGAGCTTTCCAATCAGCTGAGTAAGAGTCCTAGGCCTGAGGATCACAAAACTGAGAACATGTACCTGCGGGCATGAACGCAGCCCCCCGAGGAAAGGGGGTCAGTACGAAATAATGTACTGAGTATGTAAAACATGTAATATTGTAAGGAAGATCATAAGTGACCAATAGATAACAAGAGACAGGTATAATAATCAGAATCCAAATCCAACTGTGCCGTATACAAATGAGAGTCAACGGTGCCTTATAAAAATGAGAGTCATGTATATATATATATACCGTACTCGGCCCCCCAGTGAGGGTCTCAGTGTGAATGAACCCATATAAACATATATACCGTACCCGACCCATTATGGAACACGGTGTGAAATCATATACATACCGTACCCGATCCATTATGGGACTCGGTGTGAACTCATCATTCGACTCTTAATAAAATCATTAAACCAAACACTTTACTGAAAATTTAAGACACTTCTCATAACTCATATTACTAGGAATTAGACTGTATAGAAACCATGTACATCTCTCGTACGTTTACTTAATAAAAATCATGCCAAAAGAAAGAAGGAATAGTTCACATACCTCTTAGTCGAACTAATCAACTCAATATTAAGATACGTCTCGTCTAGTACGTCAATCTATAATAATGGTAATACGTTCATCAATTCTATGATCACTAGCATACTTATATCGAATGACGATTTCCTATTCTATAAAAATTCGGGCAGCACTTCCCCTGTTTATATGTACATCCACAATTTACAATAAATGCCAACCAAACCAATAACCAAGCACAATTCCAAGATATAACCAAATTAGTCTCATGTACTTCATATACGTTACCATAGTACATTCTTTTTCTTTTACATTTATGCAATATGACAACTTCAACAACCAAGTAGTGCAAGTCCTACAATTTTCAACATAATATCCTTTTACTCTTTAATTCTTTAAGACAGGTATTAGTAATTACCACAACGTATATACATGTTCATAACATATATTTTCAGAATTAGAACTTAACAAAACAACCCCTAATACATCACAACAACATCTAACAATTTCATGAAGTTCTTGGTCACAACATGTCATAATTCCATAACTCTTTTCACAACTTTCTTAGAATCCAATTTCCCTTTTTAATATTTTCATATAACCAACTATAACTTAAACTTAAACATCAAGGTTTCTTCTTCAATTTAAACATGTAATTGGTGAAAATAATAACAACACAACAATCATAGCCAATGCACACCAAAATAATCCAAGAATCGGCCCAATCAACAACATTGCAACAACCACATGCATTTTCTTACTTCTATTTCACTTAATCTAAGTTCATCTTCTTAACACAGGTTTATTTCTTAATTAAAACAATATGAAACTTCAATTACACCATTTAATCTTCCAAATATTCTATAAAAAGAAAAGTTTTTACCTTAATTTCCAAGCCAAAGCAGTCCTTAATCGATATTCACTGTTTTATCGATTTTTCTTCACCAAATTTCCCACCTCTTCAACTCCAAGTGACATGCAGGTGTTCTACAATGTTAACCCATCATCCTTACATGATTTTATTCCTAAAAATTTGTCCAAAATTAGAAGAATTCTTGGCCAATTTCTCGGCCAGCAGTGGCACGGATTGCTCACTGTTTGGTGTTGTTTTGGCTTCTAATTTTTGGTGAATAATGTAGTCTAAGAAGAGGAGATAAAAACCTTAAATTTTGCTATGTATTGGGGTGGGTCTCGGCTGGGGTTTGGAGGAGGAGATGAGGGAATGAAGTTTTGAAATGAGATGAAGAAATGAGGAGGTGAAGAGTTTTCTCAAGGTTAAAACAAGAAAATTTTGAAAAATATTTAATTGCAATTAGGTCCACTTCTCTTACTTGTCTATTTAAATTAATCCCTTCTTCTAAAATGAATCCCACATAACTCCCCTTTCATAAAATCTGAAAATTATAAGTTCATTTTGGTCCAAGTCCCATAATTTATTAACCTTAGGTCCCACTCCTTTTAAATCCCGATAATTCCATAAGATTACATATTCTCAAGGTCATAATTCTTATAATATGTTACTAATCCATAACGGGAATATACAACTATCATTATAAGTTTCCAACGTCACACTCGTAGTAACCAAAACATTTCCGGACTCATATCCTTTTATATACTAATTTTCGATATTCGAATCCTATTTCCTTAATTACGTTCTTAATTATCGCTTTAATCTTATGAGGTGTAACATCATTCCCCTCCTTAGAAACATTCGTCCTCTAATGTTCATAATATGTGTTATGTCCTAGAAATTTCGGCAGAGTCTCCTTTATAACTATGCCTATCTACCTACACTCAGCAAACCAACGGATGCCACACAGGGCCACAATATAGCACACATGCAATTCATCCATTACTATAATCAAATAAGGAGTTGAATTGAATTACATGGAGGAACAGGGAATAAATGAGGATACTACTTCTTCATTTCATCTTCCGCTTCTCAAGTCATTTCCTCCCTATTGTTGTTTCGCCACAATACCTTGACGGAAGCCATATCCTTCGTCCGTAATCTCCTGACCTGACGATCAAGTATGACTATGGGACTTTCCTCATAAGACAAATCCTCTGTCACCTGGACATCATCTACTGGGAAGACTCTGGAAGGATTACCAATACACTTACGTAGCATCGATACGTGGAAGACTGGGTGTACTTCTTCCAAATCAGATGGTAGATCTAACTCATAGGCAACCTTGCTTATCCTATGAATGATCTGGTATAGCCCAATGTACCTTGGGATAAGCTTCCCTTTTCTTTCAAATCTCATCACACCCTTCATGGGTGACACCTTTAAGAACACCCAATCATCAACCTGAAACTCTAAGTGTCGACGTCGATTGTCAGCATATGACTTCTGTCGACTCTGGGCTGCTAATAGTCTCTCCTGAATGAGCTTCACTTTATCAACCGCTTGCTGAACCATATCTGGGCCGATCAACTTAGTCTTACCTACATCAAATCAACCAATAGGTGACCTGCACTTCCTCTCATATAAGGCCTCGTATGGTGCCATCTGGATACTAGAATGGTAGTTGATGTTATAAGCAAACTCAATGAGTGGTAAATGATCGACCCAGCTACCTCTGAAGTCAATAATACAGGCTCTCGGCATATCCTCTAGTGTCTGAATAGTACGCTCTGCCTTCCCATCCGTCTAGGGCTGAAATGTTGTGCTAAGACTCACCTGCATCCCCAATCCTTTCTGGAACGATCTCCAAAAGTTCCTTACTCCATAATAATAGGGCAGTCTTGACATTCTTCAGTTTCGGTCTAAAAGAAACGAAATCATCTTACTCAAAATTAGTGTGCCAGTTTTGATTTAGCGCCTATAAGAATGCTTCATATTCTGTCCAAAATTTGAGGAATCTAAATGGTTTACTCACATGCATAGATTGATCACCATAAGTTAACAACTAATGGGCATGGTCTAAACTTGTTCTTATTACATGTTCCACCTCCCTTTGTCCAAACCAATCTAAAAATAAATATTTGTCAATATTCTATCGAACCTCTTAAAAATGCAGTCATTATCAGCTCTTTCATTCCACAATTTAAAAGGATGTTACACCCCGTAATTCCAGGACATGTATATAAGAACGTACGTACAAAAACAGGACTTTAAGATTTGAGACTCGTAGAATTTATCAAAATTATGGAAATGTCGGGAAACAAAATATTACGATGAATGGGAGGGTGACACGTGTCACCCCCCCCCTTAGATGGTCTTGGTCGAATAGACCAAGGGCTAAAGGGTCATTTGACCAAAGCTTAGATGATCAAGTCTTGCAAGCCCAAGCTTGATATATTTGACCAAGTCAATGAGCCACTTGGCTAGATATTTAAGTCATCCAAATTCAAGCCACACAAGTGTTATGATCTTAACCCTCCATTTAATTATATATTCATCCTAAGTAGCAAGACAAGTCTTTTACACTTAGAAAAAAATTTGAAAACATTGTTCTTGCCTGGTGAAGCTCTCGGGTTTGCTCTCATATGAACAAGAAAAAATTTCGTTTGTGGTTCAATAATCTCAATACTTTAAACCAAGGTTCCTAATGGTATTACAAGAATATCTCAATAGAAAGATTCCGGAAAAACCACATTTTTACATTAGTCGCAAGGTGAAAACCTAAGTCGCTTTCATAGATTTTGTTTGGAAATTGAAGGAAAGTTGTTTGTGAACTTCTAAGGGCTTAAAGTGGCGGATTGGAGTGTCAAGGAAAGGAGCTAAGTTGCTAAGGAGCGACTTCGGATCTTGAAGTTGGATTAAGGCTTGTAAAGGTAACAATCTTGTCCTCTTTGTAATTAAAGACTACATGTTGTAGTAGATTGGTAATTGATCATGTGAATTACATTATGAAGATTGATAAGTGTTATGGAATATGTGGATGGAATCCGAATGTTGCATGATTTAGCCTTTAAGATTGTAATTCAATTGAGTTATTAATTTAGTCGTCGCATGTTATCTAAAGAGAGGATTGTGGTTGTTATAATCGAGTGCAACTATATAACATGTTAGACTAAACAACTTGAATTAAAAAGGAATTGGAAAGGATTATATGTTGTTGCACCTATTAGCCGTGAATGACATTGTCTTTTGGACTATTTTGATATCAATTGTGGGGCAGAATTTTACACGTCCTGTTAGGCGTGTAATCCCCTTTTGTTAGCTACATTGTTGAGCCTTAAATGTGGCATGTTTGGTTATTGAATTCGGGCCTTGAAAAAGGTGGAAAAGTACGTAGAAACAGAGGAAGTGCTGTCCGGTTTTCTGTAGAATAAGCGACTTTACACTTAGAATATACTACGTTTGAAGCTAGAAGTTAATAGACGTATTATGGTCATTATAGGTTGACATACTACGTACGGCATATTGGACTTAGTAAGTGGATTGAACCGAAGAGGTATATGGAACTTTCCTTATCTCTTGAGCATGAGTAGTTGTAAATGTATAGTACGGTAGACGTACGAGATTTAAATGAATTTAGTTTCATTTGATATCCTTGACTTGTTTTTTTAAGAATGTCCAAGTTGGTTGAGTTAGAGAATTAACTCACTTGTTTTAAAGGTTAAAGACGTCTTAGTTTCTAAAGCATAAAGTTAGTATAACGGCTTTATGGGAAGTTGGTTATAACAACTTTATGGGAAGTTAAAAGAATGGTTTATTCTAGTAAAGTAAGCAAGGATAAAAGACTTGAAATAAAGAATGGCAATTTGATTTAAAGGTATCCATTGCTTAAAGTTTTAAAGTAAGGGTCACTTGGTTTAGAAGTCTAAAAATGTATTTCTAAAGGTATAATGACTTGTTTTGAAAAGTAGACAAGCCTTGATACTACGGGTGTTAGTATCTCGGGGATTTTATACGAGAAAGAGTCATGTTTTAAAAGGATAAAGGTACATAGTACTTATGGTTAAATTCCCAGATTTTTAATAACATGTTAGTGCCTTAAGTAAACTAAAATGAGAGTGTATAATAATTAAGGCTAATAAGAAGTTAGGGGATTTCTTAACTTACTTATGATAATTATGATAAGCCGGTGGTGCTTATGTTATGTATGATAAGCCGGTGGTGCTTATGTTAGGTATGGTAGCCGGTTGTGCTAGTGTTATGTTATTCTTGCGGGGTAAACCCCCGGGTTACTACTTATTCCATGGATTTGCTACCCATGATGCGAGTGCGGCGTTTGTACTCATTGCGGGCCCACCGGGCCTAAGCGGGTGAAATAGTCCTGTGCAGGTGAAATAGTCCCATGCGGAGCAAATCGCTCCATTGCGGGTCCACATGACCTATGCGGGTGAAATAGTCCCAGAAATAGGATTGCTTAATGATACTACAGGTGGGTGACCCTACTTTGATCATGAGCCTCCTATTTTTATGCAGTAAAGTATACTCTTGTTTACTCTCATTGTTAGTAAGACACAGTGTACTGTTATTTGAGTTATCATATATGTCTCCAGCTTTATTTTAGACTATATGATTTCATTTCAGTACTTACAGTTTTACATACTTGGTATATCTGTTGTACTGACCCCCTTTACTCGGGGGCTGCGTTCATGCCGCAGGTAGGGGTAAGCAGGTGGTGGATCCTCACTCTTAGGATTACTGTTCAGTTGTCAGAAACTCCATTTCTCCGGAGGCTTGTCTTTTGGTACGGTTTCCCTGATGTTGTAGATTTATGTACATTCAGGGGTATGGCGGGGCCCTGTCCCGTCACAGTTGTTATTCTTAGAGGTCTGTAGTCATATCTTGTGGATTAAGTTGTAAGAACAAAGATGTAACTGTTTTTTTTGTTATGTATATTTCATGGAATGTGGCCTTATCGGCTAGCCTGTTGATATTTATTGTCTAAGTATTTTATGAGTTTATGTATGTTCCGCTGCTATTCTCTGATGTATACCTGTAAGGGGTGCCCAGGTAGGGCACCAGTCGCGGGCCCGGGGTCGGATCGTGACAAAAGTGGTATCAGAGCAGTTAGTCCTCGGAAAGTGTCTACAGACCGTGTCTAGAAGAGTCTTGATTATCGGTGTGTTGTGCATCACATCTATAATCAGGAGGCTGCAGGACATTTAGGATTGGTTTCCATTCTTCTCTCTCTGAGATCGTGCAATAGAGCTGTCTTATTAGGTTGAATCCTCTCTGACCTATTCTTATGTATCAGTTATGCCTCCACGGAAGACGACCAGGGCCCAGAAGGGCAAGGCAGCAGCAGGAGCTGCTAGTGGTTCGCAGAGGGTTACTAGGACTCAGGCCCAGACTATGCCTGAGGATGTGGGCCGGTCGACGAGTTCAGCCACGCCGACAGTATTAGAGGAGCCGAGAGCGGCCGTAGCTCCAGAGGTTCCGATACCTGAGCCTCCAGTTCCGCAGCCAAGGGCAGAGTGTATAGATTATAGAGAGCAGATCATGTTATTGACTAGCATAGTGGCAGGGCAACGCCGACAGGAACATGTAGCTAACCCTAGAGCCGACAGTTTGAGGATTCGGGATTTTCTGGGTTGTAATCCACCCGAGTTCTATGGTTCGAGATCTGAGGAGGATCCTCAGGAGTTCATTCGGCAGGTACATCGGACTATGCAGGTGCTTAGGGCCTTGGAGATAGAGTCAGTTGTGTTAGCTTCTTACCGGTTACGCGATATTGCGTTGAACTGGTTTGAGTCATGGGACCTGTCTAGAGGTATGGGTGCTCTTCCAGCTATTTGGGATGAGTTCATAGAGGCCTTCCTTGATCACTTTTTGCCTCCTGAGATGAGGAGAGCCCGCGTGGATAGGTTCTTGACATTGAGACAGAATGGGAGGACTATGTACAACCTGGAGTTTGACTCGTTGGCCAGGTGTGCGATCACTATTGTGGCTGACATGGCGGACAGAGTTCACCGCTATGTGATGGGGATAGACCGTTATATGATTACTGCATGCCTGGGAGTGGCCCTTCATCCAGGTATGAATATTGCCAGGATGCAGACATATGCTCAGGGGATTGAGGATAGAGAGAGAGAGGACCAGCCAGATCGAGGCCAGCCTAAGAGGGCCAGGACGGCAGAGTTGCAGGGTAACTTTCGAGGCGGAAAACCTCAACAGCAGGCCAGGTCTACATTTCAGCCGGCACAGAGTGCTCCTTCCCGGTTTTCTGGCAGGAGGTTTGATCGGCCGGGTTATTCAGGAGCAAGTCAGGGCTCCAGGACTTTGGGTTCCCAGGGGAACCGTGGTTCCAGTCAGACGAGGCCACCTTTACCTCGGTATGGTCGATGTGGTAGGTCTCATCGTGGGGAGCGTCGTATTTCTCCAGGAGCTTGTTACTCTTGCGGCCAGCAGGGCCATTTGAAGAGAGATTGTCCGACCAGAGACAGCATGGGTGGTATGATTCAGCCTACAGGGTCAGTTGTCGGGTATTCATCTTCTGTGAGTATGCGCCCCGGAGGGCAGGGTGTTCACGGGCCGGCAGGCCGCGACAGAGGTCGTGGTGGAGGTCCTATTTCTAGCGGTCCACAGAACCGCACATACTCCTTAGCCAGCCGGCAAGATCAAGAGGCTTCCCCGGATGTCGTCACATGTACATTATTGATTTCATGCTGTAACGTTTATGCTTTGATAGATCCAGGTTCTACCTTGTCCTATGTGTCCCCTCTTATTGCTGGTAGAATGGGAATAGAGCCTATTGATCGGTGTATTTTATATACACCTTTTGAGTCTGTTTTAGTTAGTCTTTTGTCCCATTTTGCACATATAAATGTCGTATTAGGATAGTTTTTCTTTCTTTTGAGTCAAAGTAGTTAAAGTGGCCAAATGGCGGAAAAGGAGCAAAAGAGGCGAAAGAGGAGATGCGAGTCAAAACAGAGAAAGTGGCGAACAAGGCTAAAACCAGACAGTAGCGCGCCTCCTGCAATCGAAGCGCGGCGCTATCAATCGAAGAAGGTGCAGAAGATCCAGCGCGGCGCCAAATCGTGGCCGCGACTCCCTATTCCGGAGGCGAAGACTTCAGCCGCGGCTCGCATGCGCAGGCCGCGGCGCTAAACATCCGGAGAGCTACAGAGTTACTGGCGCGGCTCTCGCATGCGAATATCGGGCGGCGCCAAAACACCCGGCGATTGCAGAACTTCCGGCCGCGCATCTCAGGGCGGCGCCGACGCGGAAAAATTAGGTCTTTGACGGATTTTTGGGCCAGCCCGAGGAAAAGAAGGAGACGTTTTAAACCTATAAAAGGAGAACCCTAGGCAGTTTTCAAGGGTTCCCTTTCTTGCACAACTCAATATTTTCTTGCTAGGAGATTGGAGACCTAAACATTAGTAATTTCTTTCCTTTTTCTTTTCTTTAATTCAGTTTTGTATGATGAACTTTGAATTAGTTCTTGTCATATTCATGGCTAGGAACTGATTCTCTTATAGGGCTTTCTATGTTGAATTTCTTGAACCTTATGTTATAAATTAATGCATGCTTGTGGTGATTATTCTTATTGAGAGATCTATCCAATAATTGAGTTGAATTCTTGGTAGCTAATTGACAACTAGTTATCACTATATGATTTCTAATCAGTTACGAAAAGGGGATTATGAATATCTTTGTAAGTTGGGTAGACGGTCTTGAATTGGGGATGAAAATACCTCAATTAGATTTGTAGCGTTGATGAGAGGCTTAACAACCCTAATTTTGCGCATTGTGCGTGTGATCAACTAGGTTTTGTGCTTAATCCTCCTATAGCGTTACCACTTATCGTGAAAGTTAGGTAAGGAACAATACTGGGTTGAGTGTTTATATAACCTAACGGAGTATAAAACGATTTAAATAAACCCGCTTTCTCCAAAAGAAGAACACCATAAGTAATGCATTAGTAAGTAGCATGCGGATAGTGAGGATACATAGAAGCCTATTCTCATCACATCTGAATTAAATCTTTATATTTAATTAGCTTTCATAACTCTTAGTTACAAACCAAACAATCAATCATTAATTCACCAAATAGATACTAGAAAATAGATAACTGATACTTGGACCCTAATCCTAGAGGACGATATTCGGTCTTATCTAAGACTATACTACTTGATACGATAACGTGCACTTGCGTTTAAAAGTGTGTGCATATATCGCGCATCAAGTTTTGGCGCCGTGTCGGATTAGGCAATAGTTCAATATCAAAATTATCTATTTTTAATTTCTAATTTGGTCTTTAATTTCTAATTTTTATTTTTCTTTTCGTTTTCGCTATTTTTCGAAAATCAGGTTGCGTGATTCGCTTTTCCGCTTTTGATCTATTTCGTGCAATCGGTTTATGCGAAGGAGAAGAGAGCGGACACTCTTGTTCCCTTCAATCCGAGATCGAGAAAACTTGCAAACGAGCGAAAGAATCAACGGGTTGCAACTTTGATAGAGATGGACGGTAATCTAAACAATAACAGATGAGAGAAGGGTTAGGTGAAAATCAACCTAACCGGAAGATCCTCATCAAGTGCCAATAGATGTGGAGGATAGAGTCCGAATCCAACCAAAGAAGTTTGGGAGATTATGTCGCCAAGAGTGAATGGGGCAGACATGCATTAGGCTCGCAATAGAGCCAACAACTTCGAGATAAAACCAGCATTTTGAGCATGGTACGGCAATGTGCAATTCGAGGATCGCCATCGGAGGATCCACACATGCACATAGCTAATTTCTTGGAGCTATGTGCCACTTTCAGATATAACGGCGTTACTGATGATGCCGTCAGGTTGAGGCTCTTTCCCTTCTCACTCAGGGATAGAGCAAAAGTATGGTTAAATTCCCTGCCAGCCGATTCGATATTCACATGGCACGAGCTGGCACAGAAATTTCTAGCCAAGTTCTTTCCGCCTTGTAAAGCAGCAAAACTGAGAGGGGAGTTGAACAACTTCTACCAAGCTGATGGAGAGTCTTTATATGAGGCGTGGGAAAGGTTCAAGGATCTACAAAGAAAGTGCCCACACCATTGCATTGAGTTGTGGAACTTGGTCCACATCTTCTACAACGGGCTGAGCAGTACAACCAGGACCATCATAGATGCAGCAGCAGGTGGAGCATTCATGAGGAAAACAGCCCACGATGCTCATGAGTTATTAGAAGATATGGCCACTAACAACCATGTCACTGAAGAGAGGGCGACAGGTGGGAGAAGAACTGTGGGAGTCCATGAGATAGATGCTATTGCTGCCTTGAACGCCCAAGTAGCTCTTCTAGCAAAACAGTTGCAGCAGCATACAGTGTCGGTGAACGCGGTACAGATGCCTAAAAGCTGTGAGATATGTGGTGGCCCACATACATTTGATCGGTGTCCTTCAGCGGATCCCAATAATATACCAATGGAGCGGTAGTGTCAGCGATGAGGTAATTACCGAGGCAAGCAACAACCCTTACTCAAACACTTATAATCCAGGTGGAGGAATCACCCAAATTTCTCATGGAAAGGAGATCGTGGCGGCAGAATCAATATCGAGCGTGAGCGATGCGAGGCGGCAGAATCGGTATCGAGAACGCGAGAACCAATACAGAACCGATGCAACCAGCAGAACCAGCACGCTTCATTCAAGCCCCACGGCCTCAGCGATTGATATGCAGTTGTGAAAAGCGGATGAGCTTAAAAAGCGGCTTTTGACGACGCGCCTTGACGCAGTTTATGACAGAAGCTAGATCCTCGTTCAGAAACTTGGAAACACAAGTAGGGCGGTGGCAAAGCGGTAAACGTCGAGCCACAGGACACCGCAAGCAATACGTAGGTAAATCCGAGAAGCAATGTAAGCGATGCGGTTGAGAAGTGGAAGACAATTGGAGCAACGGCCACCTCACCAATAGTTAAGAAGGCGAGTTAGAAAAGAGAAGGTGGTCAACGCGCTGAACCTAGCCCAAGAATAGAAAACTCCTAGAAGGAGTATACGAAAGATTCCTTTCCCCGGAGATTACAAAGGAAGGTGGCCGATTAACAATTTTCCAATTTGTTGGAGGTATTGAGGAAGTTGCATATATTCATACCTTTCATAGTGGCTTTGTTTCAGATGCCATCTTATTTAATGTTCATGAAAGAAATCTTGGGGAAAAAGAGAACCGGCGAATATGAGATAGTAGCACCGATGAAGAGTGTAGTGCTATCTTACAAAAGTTTGCCACCAAAGCTAAAGGATCCTCGAAGCTTTACACTACCATGCACAATGGGCGGGGTGACGTGCAATGAGCTCTATGTGATTTAGGGGCGAGTATAAATCTGATGCCCCTATCAGTTTTCAAAAGATTGGAGCTGGGAGAGGCTAAACCAACCACGGTGAGTCTGCAACTAGCCGACAGGACAGTGGTTCATCCACGAGGCAAGATTGAGGATGTGATTGTGAAGGTAGGAAATTTTTTCTTTCCAGCAGATTTCCTCATTCTTGATATGGAAGAAGATGCAGAAATCCCTATCATATTAGAGAGGCCATTCCTAGCAACAGGGAGAGCTTTGATTGATGTTGAAAGAGGGGAGTTGACATTAAGGGTGGAGAATGAAGAAATGGTGTTTAAAGTGTTTAAACATGTCATCGAACCACCACCAATGAGTAGGTGCTTTGCAATCAGCACCATTAAACCCCCATGCGAGCCAGTACAAGTGAACCAAAGAGTGATGAGCCCAAGAAAGCAAGCATGGTTTGCCGAAATGCCACTAAAGGAGGTAAGTGTTCCTGAACTCCCTATTACCGATAATGCTAAAAAGAAAAGGAGAAAAAGGAAACGCCAAATGTGGAGGAAATGGATAGGTTGGGGGTTTAATCCGCCCCAAGGTTATTAAGACTAAGGAACTTGCGTCTGGCTAAAAGACGTTAAAGACAGCGCTACTTGGGAGGCAACCCAACGTTTTCAATTATGTTATTTTAATTCCTGTCTTTTAGTTTATTTCATTTTTGTCTAAGAACAGTCTCACAGTCTTGGAATCTTGTGTTTTGTGCTGTGATTGACAGGTACAGGGAAATAAACTGAAGAAAAGCGAGGATTTCCAGAAAAGCGGGTAGCCATTTCCAGAGCAGGCGCACAAATATCTGAAAGAGTCTTTGAAGTTTAAGCGCGCCTAGGAAGCGCTGCAGAAATCCAGAAAAATATGCCAAGTTAGGCGCCGCGGCGCATGAAATCCGGGCGAGCAGAGTTTAAGAGTCGCGCCAAAATCGTAGACCGCGACGGCGAATTCAGAAACTTAAAAAACCCAAAAATCAAATTTTTCCCAATTCCAACTTCAAAAACCTAATCTCCCCTCTCCAAAAACCCACGAAATTTCAAAAACTTTCCCACAAATCCTCCACAAATCCAACCCAACCACAACCTAAACTCTTAAATTCCCAAAAATCCCCAACTATCTCAAACAACAAAGCTCCATTCCATAGCCTCAACCCACCAAGAACAAGCTTGAATCTTCTCATCAAAAGGTAATCCATATCTTTGTTCTTGAATCCTTTCACTGAAGTCATAGGAGGTAGTAGTTCGGAAGAGTATTGTAGTTGGAGTAGTTTGGGTACTGAAAAGTTGGTTGTGAAGTTGAGAAAAGGAGGTTGTGGGCATTGTTGAAGTTTGGGGGTGTTGTCGCTGCTAGTTGTTGAGTGTGTAGGAGACATTGTGCCACAAAAATTAGAAGCTGCAGATTTTGTTTAAAAATGGCCACCAGAAAGAGAAGAGGATCCACATCCACCCCAACCCCACAATACGATGAAAATAGATTTGTGAGTTACCAGGCTTACCAAAGATACAAAAGACTTGATACTAGACCCGTAATTCCAGAAAGGGGAATGGATTACCAAAGGGGATCATATGGGGAAGAAGACATTTATGAGCCCATCCGGGCTATGATAGAGCTAAGGGGGTGGAAGAGATTTGTCAATCCGGAGAAGATAAAACCAATGAATACAACAATGGTGCGGGAATTTTATGCAAACTATCCGGAGAGGACAGAAAGGGGGTGCTTTGTAAGGGGAAGTTATATGCCTGTGACGGCGGAAGCAATAAATGCAGATCTCAAAACAGTGGATGTTGAAGGATGAATTGGTGATTGGAGCCATTTTAGAACATGGTCAGAGAAGCGACAACATCAATCGATACAGAAACACCGCGGCTACCACCGAGCCGCCTTTGAGATTGGAAGAAATGGAGCGAGCAGCGGCGGTGCCAATTAACAAGCGCCAAGGCTTGGCGTATTTCGTCGATGCGCGTGATTCCATCTACGACTTCACCAGAGTGCGTAAGACGAGATTAAGTTGATTTATGGAATTATGAGTGACAATTGATGTGGGAAAAGAGATAGTGCGAGCATCGAAGAAATAAGCGAGTTGGTGACAACAGTGGATTGGGACACGGTTCACTTATTACCGCCTATGCCACACGAGTGCGGTCCCACAACTACCACGATACTCATGAAAGAAACCAACCGCCGTTGTCTTATGGGATAGTGCACTCCTTCCTGCACCCCCCCGCGGCGGACGGAGAGCACCACCACCAAAGCAGCAGCAGAGGCAACCATGGATGAAGATGAGCCGAAATAGGGGCTCATATGAGGCGAGACCCGGCCCGGCCAACCAAGCGAGTAACCCTCGGTGCAATGATGGAGCAAGTGCTCGTAACTGCAGGATGATGATGCAACACTTCGCACATTGTTACAAGGACAAACCGAGTTGAGACAGGACAATGGGAGTTGCGACAAGGCAACAAGTAAAGGCGGGAGCGCGGCAACGGTGCACTGATGGTATGAAGAGTCGAGCTCCTGCTCAACCAACGGTCGATGATTATCCCCCGCCACCACCACCATTTTAGCCAAAGTTTGTAAGTGTCCTTTTTCTTTTACTGTCTTTGAGTCTTGCACACATTGGGGACAATGTGTGATTTAAGTTTGGGGGTGTTTTATTTGTGTGTCATGTTATGTTTTATTTAAGTCTTTTTATTTGAGTCACCAAATTTTTTTCTTTTTTGAGTCATAATTGCCTGTCAAAAATCATGTATGTTGTAGTTGCTAGAAACACCTAGTGAAGTAAGGTGGAATAATGTAAAGGAATGGAAGCAACTATCTAAACACTTAGGTTAGATATGCCAAAAACTCACAGAATCTGTCTATTTGGAGTCTCTTGCTTGAGTTATGTATGCTAAATGATAAATGTCTATGTGTTATGACTGCTTGCTAATTGAGGCGAAATAGTTAGGATATGCATGATAGGGAGATGACTCAGACATTTCTTTGATAGTCAATTCTTACCATTCTTTTCTATCCCGTACTGTAAAAATATCACTAGTTAGCCCCATTGAGCCTAAAAATTGAAACTTTTTCTTTGACACCATACTTTCCCACAAATTGTGCCATAAGTGAAAAGATGAAAAAGTGGAATACGTTGTGTTAAAAGAAAAAGAGACAAAAAGAGTGAATAAGCCCGTTGGACCCCAATAAAAAGTAATAAGAAACAGGCAAAAGCCTAAGTTTGGGGGTGTTCATTATTATTAGATACTTCACTCTCCCAAAACAAAAGAGGGGAATGATAGAATTGAAGTGAAGGAAAGAATCAAAAGAAAAAGGGAAAAATTGAAAAGCTAAAGAGCTTATGGTACACAAAAATGAGCTTAAATGCCTATTTTTACCAACCCCTACCTAAGCCTACATTACAACCCTTAAAGTCCTGAAGATCTCTTTTATGTATATCCAGAATTAGTGGAGAATAGCAAGTAAGCATGCCATAGGAATTTTTGAATTTATATGCATACTTGAGTACACTGACTTCCATTTAAGCATGATAAGTATGAGTTTACGAAATATCTAGCTCAATGTGTTGAAATTCCATGCTATATGTTCCTGCATATCATTCTGCTAACCTTCATGTTTTTCTAGTTAACATTCATGCAGCAAAAGTGATCAATGGCAGGGAGTCTGTTTATTGTCTTATTTATTGAGTCTTTCATTTTATTTCTTTTTATCTTTGCTCGAGGGCGAGCAAAGATTAAGTTTGGGGGTATTTGATCGGTGTATTTTATATACACCTTTTGAGTCTGTTTTAGTTAGTCTTTTGTCCCATTTTGCACATATAAATGTCGTATTAGGATAGTTTTTCTTTCTTTTGAGTCAAAGTAGTTAAAGTGGCCAAATGGCGGAAAAGGAGCAAAAAGAGGCGAAAGAGGAGATGCAGAGTCAGAGAAAGTGGCGAACAAGGCTAAAACCGGACTGGCAGCTCTCGCGATCGAAGCGGCGCGCGCTATCAATCGAAGAAGGTGCGAAGATCCAGCCGCGGCGCTAAACTGGCCGCGGCGCCCACTATTCCGGAGAGGCGAAGACTTCACCGCGGCTCCTCAGAGCAGCGGTCAGGCCGCGGCTCGCCGAACAGCGATGCAGGCGCGCGCCTAAACATCCGGGAGAGCTACAGATTCTGGCGCGCGCTCGAACAGCCAGATATCGGGCCGCGCGCCAAAACACCCGGCGATTGCAGAACTTACGCGCGCCATCTGGCAGCGCGGCCGCCGACGCGGAAAAATTAGGTCTTTGACGGATTTTTGGGCCAGCTGCAGGAAAAGAAGGGAGACGTTTTAAACCTATAAAGGAGAACCTAGGCGCTTTTCAAGGGTTCCCTTTCTTGCACAACTCAAGATTTTCTTGCTAGAGATTGGAGACCTAAACATTAGTAATTTCTTTCCTTTTTCTTTTCTTTAATTCAGTTTTTGCATGATGAACTTTGAATTAGTTCTTGTCATATTCATGGCTAGGAACTAATTCTCTTATAGGGCTTTCTATGTTGAATTTCTTGAACCTTATGTTATAAATTAATGCATGCTTGTGGTGATTATTCTTATTGAGAGATCTATCCAATAATTGAGTTGAATTCTTGGTAGCTAATCGACAACTAGTTATCACTATATGATTTCTAATCGATTCGAAAAGGGGATTGTGAATATCTTTGTAAGTTGGGTAGACGGTCTTGAATTGGGGATGAAAATACATCAATTAGATTTGTAGCGTTGATGAGAGGCTTAACAACCCTAATTTTGCGCATTGTGCGTGACGGTCAACTAGGTTTTTGTGCTTAATCCTCCTATAGCGTTACCCTTATCAGCGAAAGTTAGGTAAGGAACAATACTGGGTTGAGTGTTTATATAACTTAACGGGAGTATAAAACGATTTCGTAAACCTGCTTTCTCCAAAAGAAGAACACCATAAGTAATGCATTAGTAAGTAGCATAAGCGGATAGTGAGGATACATAGAAGCCCTATTCTCATCACATCTGAATTAAATCTTTATATTTAATTAGCTTTCATAACTCTTAGTTACAAACCAAACAATCAATCATTAATTCACCAAATAGATACTAGAAAATAGATAACTGATACTTGGACCCTAATCCTAGAGGACGATATTCGGTCTTATCTAAGACTATACTACTTGATACGATAACGTGCACTTGCGTTTAAAAGTGTGTGCATATATCGCGCATCACCTATGTCGATAGAGCCTTTTGAGGTAGCTACGCCAGTGGGTGATTCGGTGTTAGCTGAGCGGGTGTATAAAGATTGTCAGGTGTTCATATATAGTCAGCAGACCCTAGCAGACTTGATAGAGTTGGAGATGACAGATTTTGACGTCATTATGGGTATGGACTGGTTGGCTTCTTGTTATGCCAATGTTGACTGTAGAGACAGGTTGGTCCGATTCCAGTTTCCCGGTGAGCCGGTTATTGAGTGGAAGGGCAGTACAGCGTCGCCGATGGGTAGGTTTATTTCTTACCTCAAGGCTAGGAAGATGGTGCAGAAAGGGTACATCTATCATCTGGTACGGGTATTCGATACAGAGGCTGAGGTGCCAGTTCTTCAGTCAGTTCCGGTGGTTAGAGAGTTCCCGGATGTATTCCCAGATGATCTCCCAGGTATCCCTCCTAAGAGGGAGATTGAGTTTTATATTGATATGTTGCCAGACACTCGGCCTATATCTATTCCGCCGTACTGGATGGCACCTACTGAGTTGAGGGAGTTGAAGGACCAACTGAAAGATTTGCTGGAAAAAGGCTTTATTAGGCCTAGTATTTCTCCCTGGGGAGCGCCAGTTTTGTTTGTTAAAAAGAAGGATGGGACGCTGCGTATGTGTGTTGACTACAGGCAGCTGAATAAGGTAACCATCAAGAATAGGTACCCCCTCCCCAGGATTGATGATTTGTTTGACCAGTTGCAGGGTGCGAGGTGTTTCTCTAAGATAGACCTGCGGGTCCGGTTATCACCAGGTGCGTGTTAGAGAGGCAGATATCCCGAAGACTGCATTCAGGACCCGGTATGGGCACTATGAGTTCAGGGTGATGTCTTTCGGTTTGACTAACGCTCCAGCGGTATTTATGGATTTGATGAACAGGGTGTTCAAGCCATTTTTGGATACGTTTGTTATAGTATTCATCGATGACATCCTGGTTTATTCTCGCACAGAGCAGGAGCATGCATATCACTTGAGGATGGTACTTGGGGTCCTCCGGAGCCGACAGTTGTACGCCAAGTTCTCCAAGTGTGAGTTTTGGTTAGCCTCAGTGGCATTCTTGGGGCACATTATCGGGGCAGACGGTGTTCAGGTTGATACGACAAAGATTGAGACGGTCAAGACTTGGCCGAGACCTACTACTCCGACGGAGGTGCGCAGCTTCTTAGGGCTAGCATGTTATTATCGTAGGTTTGTGGAGCAGTTCGCTTCGATATCAGTACCATTGACTAGGCTGACTGAGAAAACGGCTAAGTTCCAGTGGACAGAAGCTTGTGAGAAGGGCTTTCAGTTACTGAAGGAAAAGTTGACGACAACTCCAGTTCTTACTCTTCCCGAGGGATTAGAGGGTTATGTGATTTATTGTGATGCCTCGGGTATCGGGCTAGGGTGTGTATTGATGCAGCACGACAAGATTATAGCCTATGCTTCCCGGCAGCTACGTAGAATATTCTAAGTGTAAGTCGCTTTCATAGGTTTTGTTTGGAAATTGAAGGAAAGTTGTTTGTGAACTTCTAAGGGCTTCAAGTGGCGGATTGGAGTGTCAAGGAAATGAGCTAAGTTGCTAAGGAGCGACTTCGGATCTTGAAGTTGGATTAAGGCTTGTAAAGGTAACCGGTGAGGGTCTCGGTGTGAATGAACCCATATATACCGTACCCGATCCATTATGGGACTCGGTGTGAACTCATCATTCGACTCTTAATAAAATCATTAAACCAAACTCTTTACTGAAAATTTAAGACACTTCTCATAACTCATATTACTAGGAATTAGACTGTATAGAAACCATGTACGTCTCCCGTACGTTTACTTAATAAAAATCATGCCAAAAGAAAGAAGGAATAGTTCACATACCTCTTAGTCGAACTAATCAACTCAATATTAAGATACGTCTCGTCTAGTACGTCAATCTATAATAATGGTAATACGTTCATCAATTCTATGATCACTAGCATACTTATATCGAATGACGATTTCCTATTCTATAAAAATTAGGGCAGCACTTCCCCTGTTTATATGTACATCCACAATTTACAATAAATGCCAACCAAACCAATAACCAAGCACAATTCCAAGATATAACCAAATTAGTCTCATGTACTTCATATACGTTACCATAATACATTCTTTTTCTTTTACATTTATGCAATACGACAACTTCAACAACCAAGTAGTGCAAGTCCTACAATTTTCAACATAATATCCTTTTACTCTTTAATTCTTTAAGACAGGTATTAGTAATTACCACAACGTATATACATGTTCATAACATATATTTTCAGCATTAGAACTTAACAAAACAGCCCCTAATACATCACAACAACATCTAACAATTTCATGAAGTTCTTGGTCACAACATGTCATAATTCCATAACTCTTTTCACAACTTTCTTAGAATCCAATTTCCCTTTTTAATATTTTCATATAACCAACTATAACTTAAACTTAAACATCAAGGTTTCTTCTTCAATTTCAACATGTAATTGGTGAAAATAATAACAACACAACAATCATAGCCAATGCACACCAAAATAATCCAAGAATCGGCCCAATCAACAACATTGCAACAACCACATGCATTTTCTTACTTCTATTTCCTTTTAATCTAAGTTCATCTTCTTAACACAGGTTTATTTCTTAATTAAAACAATATGAAACTTCAATTACACCATTTAATCTTCCAAATATTCTATAAAACGAAAAGTTTTTACCTTAATTTCCAAGCCAAAGCAGTCCTTAATCGATATTCACTGTTTTATCGATTTTTCTTCACCAAATTTCCCACCTCTTCAACTCCAAGTGACATGCAGGTGTTCTACAATGTTAACCCATCATCCTTACATGATTTTCTTCCTAAAAACTTGTCCAAAATTAGAAGAATTCTTGGCCAATTTCTCGGCCAGCATTGGCACGGATTGCTCACTGTTTGGTGTTGTTTTGGCTTCTAATTTTTGGTGAATACTGTAGTCTAAGAAGAGGAGATAAAAACCTTAAATTTTGTTATGTATTTGGGTGGGTCTCGTCTGGGGTTTGGAGGAGGAGATGAGGGAATGAAGTTTTGAAATGAGATGAAGAAATGAGGAGGTGAAGAGTTTTCTCAAGGTTAAAACAAGAAAATTCTGAAAAATATTTAATTGCAATTAGGTCCACTTCTCTTACTTGTCTATTTAAATTAATCCCTTATTCTAAAATGAATCCCACATAACTCCTATGTCATAAAATATGAAAATTATAAGTTCATTTTGGTCCAAGTCCCATAATTTATTAACCTTAGGTCCCACTCCTTTTAAATCCCGAAAATTCCATAAAATTTCGTATTCTGAATGTCATAATTCTTATAATATGTTACTAATTCATAACAGAAATATACAACTATCATTATAAGTTCCCAACGTCACACTCGTAGTAACCAAAAAATTTTCGGACTCATATCCTTTTATATACTAATTTTCGATATTCGAATACTATTTTCTTAATTACGTTCTTAATTATCGCCTTAATCTTACGAGGTGTAACAATATGCTTGTATGTGGATGATATGCTAATTATGGGAACAAGTAAGGATGTTATCAACCAAGCTAAAAAGATGTTGCATGCCGCTTTCGATATGAAAGATATGGGATTAGCGGATATTATTCTTAGTATTAGAATTCAAAATAATTTCTGATGGTTATGTACTAACCCAATCCCATTATGTTGAGAAAGTCCTTAGAAAATTCGAACACTATGATGATAGGCCGGTTGTTACGCCATTTGATCCCGCTTGTCACCTTAAAAAGAATGAAGGTGAAAGTGTGTCTCAATTGGAGTATACACAAGTTCTTGAAAGCTTGATGTACATAATGAATTGTACAAGACCGGATTTAGCATATACAGTGAGTCTACTTAGTCGATACTCACACAATCCTAGAAATGATCATTGGGTAGCGCTAATACGGGCACTACGACATCTAAAGTATACAATGAACTATGGGTTACATTATACAAAATATCCTCATGTGTTAGAAGAATATTGTGATGCTAATTGGATTTCCAACCATTCATAAAGTAAGTCCA
This sequence comes from Przewalskia tangutica, assembly GCA_029844215.1. NCBI lineage: Eukaryota > Viridiplantae > Streptophyta > Magnoliopsida > Solanales > Solanaceae > Przewalskia > Przewalskia tangutica. The sequence continues at coordinate 115,681,775 of CM056728.1, forward strand.
CAAATGGGTATGTATTTACACTTGTTGGAGCGTCGGTTTCATGGAAATCATCAAAACAAATGATAAATACGAGATCAACTATGGAAACAGAGTTTGTAGCCTTGGATAAAGCTGCCGAAGAGGCAGAATGGCTAAGAAACTTCCTAAAAGGTATTCCGTTGTGGAAAAATCCAGTGACCGCCATTTGCATACATTATGATAGTATGGCTGCCCTGACGAGGGCAAAAAATCAAATATATAATGGCAAATCAAGGCACATAAAGCGACGTCATAATACAATACGAAGCCTGCTGAAGAATGGAATAATTTCCATTGATTATGTAAAGTCAAAGGACAATATAGCAGATCCTTTGACAAAAGGCCTTACACGAGAGCAAGTCGTATTTACATCGAGGGGAATGGGCTTAAGCCAATACAATGAGTTGTGAATTGGTGGAAACCTAACCTATCATAATTGGAGATCCCATGGTTTAGGTTCAATAGGCAAACTAGCTGGGGAAGACTCAAGGAGCGTAAAACACACATATGCTCGTTCTTATGATGTACCAAGTGTGTTAATCCGCTTGTGATATAGTAAGTGAACTCGTTCTTAATATTATTAATAGCCATTATGGTGGGATAGTACGGACTATTCTTGATTAATATTACCTATGTGAGATTGATGTGGGGTCGCATCTGGGAGAACCGATATGGCTACGTTCTCTAGAAATTCTCATGAAGAATGAGTTGTTCATGACCGAAAAGAACACAACCGTATGAATTGAAATATGTTGGTATGATGTGTGTGATGCTTGTTGTCTCGATCTACTATAAAACGTGAATAGTTCAAGGCATTACGTCCACTACTTCACAAGTAGATCCGATGGGTATTCACTACGAGTGGTTCAAGTCCAAAAGAAACCATCTCCGATGCATGTCACATCGTGTTTGACAGAAATGACGATAAGTTCATTTTATCTTATTTTCTATCCACATGTGGGGTATTATTGTATGTGTGAATAGAAAATGTGGGGTATTATTGGAACTTGTAGAAGAAGAAGAGATAAAGTGATTAAATTAAGCGTTGCGATTTTTGGCGCAGCGCCGCGGTGCCAAAACTTCAGAAGTCCGCGGGAGTGTCGGCGCCACGGCGCCAAGATGCAGGGCCGCGGCGCCGGGGACAGCGCCACGACGCCACGCAACAGTAATTTCCAGGTTTTATACCAAAAGTTGTCTCTCTTCATGTAAGGTCACAACCTTTGATGAATGACTGCTTAAGGTCAAAAATTGCGCTATAAATAGCATGTTAATCACTTGTCTTAATATACAACAAACAATTAACAAGATTAATCTTCTGATTTTGAGAATAAAAAACTCTAGAAGATTAGTACTTGCTTCTTCTTCTTCATCTTGTTCAAAACATTTATGAAGAACACATATAGTAAATTCGTCAGGAGTGGAGTTCTTGTGCTAGAACTATCACTCAGATAGACGTCCGTAGAACTACATCACAAGTGGGGACGAATTTTTGTCTTAGGACACTGCGTCATTGCAGGCCTCTATCTACTACAAGTTAGTATGTGTTTAGCTTTTGTTGAATTTCTTTGTTGTTGATTTCAATATAGTTGAAGTATCTATATATTATTGTGGTTTATACATTAAAGGTCTAGATTGACACTAACATAAAATATATGAAAAAGTCATTTTCTCCAAATAAAATTGTTAGTCATTCCGTCAGACTTTCTTTTACTATAATACCTAAGGGTAAATAATAGTTATACTTAAGTTTAGTTATCTAGTATGGTTAAAACTGTTGGATTTGACATTGGATATTTCATGTGACCTTCCATGCCTTGTTTAAGATGTCACTATCTCTCCTAACTTTGAATTTCTTATTCATGTAATGATTATAACAAAATTAACTACTGTGAATTTCATCATTCCATCCAAAGTTTTTGAATTATTGATCTCTTACAATTTCAAATTTTGTAGACTTTTCTCTGACTTGGTATTAAATGTTGCAGACCGTGGATGAAATGAGACATAAGCTTCTGTACACTAATCTTGAACTTGAACAATTGAAGGCGGAAAGAATTGATGAAATGAGGAAGAACAAAGAATATATGAAGCAATTAATCAAACTCTTGAACATGGTTTGTTAAGAAAGAGATGAAGCAAGAGATCAACTTCAGAAACTACTCAACAAACTTGATAGTCCTAATCGTGTCAAGGCTAGCTACAAAAGCAAATTCAAGTATAACTGAGTCCAATAGCCTACATAATTCATCTCCAATCGACTCGTTTTTCAATACAGTTTCATCTCCTGAATTTTCCAACAACATGGCTGATTCAAATGCAGTAGCCTATATGAACCAGCCTTTGCCTCATGATTGTAACGTTCTATTCTCGGATAATTATGTCCCTCAAGTTGATAAGGCCACATTGGTTATTGACAATTTAGTAAAGGGAAAAACTTTGCCTCAGCAAGGGAAACTATTGAAGGCTGTTATTGAATCAGTGCCACTTTTGCAAACACTTATTGTGGCTGGTTCACTTCCTCAATGGCGAAATCTGCCGCAGCTTGCCTTCTCAACCTTATTTTGACATGTCATGTGGATCTTCACAATGTTGTCGAATAATTCATAAAATAGGTCCAAACTTATTAAGGGTTAAGATATAGCTGATTAATTGAATAATAGTAATACTTACAATTACTAATTATAAGTCAAGATAACAAGCACACATCCCTTCATGGACGGTAAGCTAAGTGTTTTGAGAAACATGTACTATGTAAATGTGTCAAGGTTTCTACCAATTTCAAATTATTCCATACTCTTCTCTTTTTGCTTAATTACTATCCGGTATTCGAAGTTTACTAACCAGATTAATCTAAATTTGCACCGCGTAGGTTCCCTATAGGGTAAAATACTTCCTGCCATTTAAAAAAAAAATCTCAAGGACTTAAATTTGAGACTTCTCATTAAGGATAGATGAAACTCAACTATCAGTGAATTCTTTGACCGATGACCATTACTCGCCCTTCACTGCATTCATTCTCCTACTCTAGGACATGCATTGTCATATACTATACCATGAAGAGGTTTCAAATTCGAAATTTCTCGAGTATGAAATCACCTTTATAAGTGTTAAAATAAAGGGTTGTTAGTATTGGCCCATTAAGGGAGCCCAATATAAACAGCCCAGAAGGCCTCTTTAGTTCTATTTGTAATACAGCTCATAAGGGCCTTTAATGTTTGTCTGGTTATAAGGTCATACCCAATGACCTAGATCAGTCAGTTGTTACCTTGTGTATTATACGAAAACCTCTGAAAAAGAGAGTAAAAAAGGGTAGAAAACCCTATTCTTCATCTTCCTCTTCATGCTACTGTTCGTCTTCTTTCTTGCTTGCATGTTCTGTCTATAATCAGTGTGTGTGACTATCTAGCTTCAGACTTCGTGGATAGTTCCGGTAGACTTGTTGGTGACAAGGTTTCAACATGGTATCAAAGCCAATGATCGAGGGGCCAAACGAATCGCATCACTGAAATGCTGTAATGAAGATCTTGTTATTTTCTGTTTGTGCTTCCTTCCATAGTTCATTATTGAAAAATCTGAGACTAATCGTGAGTCGAAACCCTAAGATCTATCGAAACCCTAGGTTCTGGGTTAAAATCGCTATCAGGGTAAGTCTGAAACTCATCAAGGGTCGAAACCCTAGTCTCTGTCAAAACCGAGTCTCTAAACACCTTACCTGAGAAGATTTGAAACCCTTCCTCAGGCTAGATCTGAAACGTAGTGTCTTGGAAATACAAGAATCTCCACAGATCTGTTGTAAAGAATCATAGATCTGTAAAATGGGCACCGACTCAAGTTCAGGAGACAACTCTCCGCACAAAACTCTTCCTGAGGGCAACACACGACCCACAACTTCCTTAGTCACCTCTGTTTTTTATCATAACCACCCACTCTTTCTCCAAGCCTCTGATGTGAGTGGAGCATCATTAATATCCTTCCAATTATTGGGGTCTGAAAATTATACTGTATGGAGCAAATCCATGAAAATAGCCTTACTTGGTAGAAACAAACTAGGATTTGTAAATGGAAGATGTGTTAAGGACCAGTATGAAATGGAATTTTGGGACCAGTGGGACAGAGTCAATGCCATTGTCCAAGCATGGCTGATGAACTCAGTGTCCAGCAGTCTACTGAGTGGGGTTTTGTATGCTGAATCTGCCTTAGAAGTATGGGAAGACTTGAGGGAAAGGTTCGATAAGATAGATGAGTCAAGAACCTATGACTTGCATAGGGAAATTGCCACTCTAACACAAGGAAATAACAATGTTTCAGAATATTTCACTAAGTTGAAAACCCTGTGGGTAGAATATCAGGCCTTAGTGCCACCTAATCGTGCCCTATTTCCAAAGACTTCACAAATTACCTACAAAAACAAAAACTGTACCAATTCCTCATGGGCCTAAATGAAAACTATATGCAGGCTAGATCCCAGATATTACTCATGACACCACTCCCCACTGTTAACAAGGCCTACTCTATGATTGTCAGTGATGAAAATCAAAAGGGTATAAGTGTCAAGTCTGTAGGCTGCAGTGTTGGGCCCAAAGAATATGGGACAGATAATAGTTCGAGCATGTATTCCAAGATAGGAACTACGGTAGGAAAAATTCAAAAGAAATACAAATCTTTTTTGTGATGTGTGCAAAATGAGGGGGCACACAAAGGAGTTCTGCTATAGGATAGTTGGTTACCCACCAGGATTCAGGTCAAAAAGAAAGGAGCATGCAGTGAACAATGCACGTCTGAAGATCTTGATCACACAATGTGATCGGCACTGGAAAGACTGGAAATAACTTGAAAGTTGGAGGAGCACCAGTGTTCTCACAGGACCAATATGAACAGATTCTCAGGCTGCTAAATCAGAGCAAAGGACAGACTACTATGAACACTGACTCTCAAGGTGACAATTCTTTAGCAAACACTGCAGGTATGACTAAACTCAAAGCCTTGCATGCTGTTGATACAAACAAGAAATGGATAATAGATACAGGTGCCACAAACCATATGGTATCTGATTTAGGCATGCTAGATATAGTAACCAAACTAAGTGAGAATAATGCAAGCAATAAGAATGTTTTTCTACCAAATGGTGAAACTGCCAAGGTCACTCACACTGGTACCAGTAATCTGTCTACCAGAAGTACCTTGAGCAATGTCTTGTATCTTTCTGTTTTTAAACACAACTTGCTATCTGTATCACAACTCACTAGAGATTCAAAATGTGTTGTTATCTTTTATCCTGATTTTTGCCTGTTTCAGGATCTCTACACTGGGAGGGTGAAGGAGATTGGTAAACTTCATGATGGCCTCTATATACTAGCTTCAGGAACCATACAGGATCCAAAAAAGTCTGCACTAACTGTACAAGCTAAAGAAAGTGCAGAAGCTGAGATAAATCTGTGGCATAGAAGGTTTGGCCACACCTCTAGTAAAGTACTTAGTCTATTGATTCCTACTAGTGCTGATAATATAGCTAAAACAATAAAAACTTGTAATGTGTGTCCCTGTGCAAAGCAATATAGACAACCTTTTACCAATAGCAATACTTGTAGTAACTCTATATTTGATATGGTACATATGGATGTATGGGGTCCTTACAAGATAGAAACACATAATGGCAAGAAATATTTCTTAACTATAGTAGATGACTATTCCAGAATGACTTGGGTTTACCTGCTAAAATTAAAATCAGAAACCTGTGTAGTTATTAAACAATTTCTTAGTTATGTGTCTACTCAATTCAACCAGACTATTAAGATAATTAGGGTGTGATAGCACAGAGTTTGTTAATGATATCTGTAGCAGCCTCTTTCAGAAGCTAGGGATAATCCATCAAAGATCCTGTGCCTACACACCCCAACAAAATGGTATAGCAGAAAGAAAACATAGACACATTCTAGAGGTAACTAGAGCAATAAGGCTCCAAGCCAATATTCCTATTAAATTTTGGGGCCTATGTGTAGTAGCAGCTGTATACTTAATAAACAGAATGCCTTCTTCCATTACTGGAAAGACACCCTATGAAAGCATTTACAGACAAAAACCCTCCATAAGTCACATCAGAACCATAGGCTGCCTATGCTTTGCTAAAGACCTTACTGTCACTGATAAACTACAATCTAGAGTTAAATGCTGTGTTTTGATGGGCTTTTCAGAGACTAAAAAAGGATACATTCTGTATGACATGAATGCTAAAGTTTTTGTTGTTAGTAGGGAGGTTACATTCAGGGAAACTGAGTATCCCTTTAAGAAAGATTTAGACACTGTACCTATTTTCAATAATTTGAAGGAGAATATCCACATGACCCAACCAGATGGTATACCACAATCTGTCACTCAAAACTCTCTAATTGAATCTCAAAAAGAAACCACAAATACTACCCTCATTCCCACTACTGATAAAACTCCTTACTATACTGATAATAACACTAATAATTCTGAGTTGTCTGAGAATCAACAGCACCCAGACATTACAGTTAGTATCAGAAAATCCAGCAGGCCTAGACAACCTCCTATATGGCTCAAATATTTTGTCACCCCAAATGTTAACAATGTCCTCTATCCCATTCAGAATTATGTGCACTATGAACACCTAAGTAATAAATATCAGGTTTTTCTGTCTTCTCTCTCTGAAATAACAGAACCTCAAAACTACAATGAGGCTTCAAAAGATCCTAGGTGGGTAGAAGCCATGAAAGCTGAAATTAAAGCCTTACAAGATAATCAAACTTGGGAAATTGTTCCCTTACCTACAGGAAAGTACTCAATAGGCAGTAAATGGATCTATAAAATTAAATACAAAGAATCTGGTGAGATAGAAAGGTTAAAAGCTAGGTTAGTTTCTAAAGGTTACAATCAACAAGAAGGAATAGATTATCAAGAAACCTTCTCTCCGGTAGTAAAAATGGTTACTGTAAGGACTATACTAGCCACTGCAGCTTCTAAAAATTGGCATATTCATCAAATGGATGTGTATAATGCCTTTCTTCATGGGGATCTCTATGATGAAATTTATATGGATCTCCCACAAGGATTCACTAGTCAAGGGGGGAAACATGTGTGTAGACTACATAAATCCTTATATGGGCTCAAACAAGCACCCAGACAATGGAATTCAAAATTAACAGCAGCCTTGATTCAAATGAAATTCAGGCAGTCTCACTATGATCATTCATTATTTATAAAACAAACCAGTCAGAGTATTATTCTTATACTAGTCTATGTAGATGACATGTTAATTACAGGGAATAATGTAAATCTGATAACAGAGACAAAGCAGTCTCTTCAAGATGTGTTCAAAATGAAAGACCTAGGAGAATTAAGATACTTCTTAGGAATTGAATTTACTAGATCTAATAAAGGGATCCTAATGATCAAAGGAAATATGATTGGAGTGATTTCAGATTTGGACTAGCTGGGGCTAAACCTAATAACACACCTACTGATTGTAATGCCAAAATGACTACTAAAGAATATGATGAACTAGCTGCTAAGCAGCAGAATAGTCAAGGAAAAAATAATGCCACTACTGATAAACTCTTAGAAAATGTTAGGATCTACCAAAGACTGATTGGTAAATTGCTATATCTTACTATTACAAGACCAGACATAGCATACAGTGTTCAAACTCTCAGCCAGTTTCTGCAACAACCTAAGCAGTCACATCTAAATGCTGCTCTTAGAATAGTAAGGTACCAAAAGAATCAGCCAGGACAAGGGGTACTTATGTCTAATAGTCAACAGATTACACTAATCGCTTTACGTGATGCGGTGAAGCGTGTCGCACACAAAAAAATCCATTACAGATTATCTAGTGAAAGTGTGAAACTGGGTGATTCTCTCATTTCTCGAAATCGAAGCGATCTACTATCTCTAAGCTCTGCGATGCGAATCTGAAGCTGGCGATCTTTGTTCTTTGAAATAACTTGGATAGTTGGACTGTTAAGGGATATTGACATCACTGTAAGACAACCAGTCACAATCTTCACTGACAGCAAGTCAGCCATACAAATAGCAGCAAACTCAGTCTTCCATGAAAGGACCAAACATATAGAGATTGATCTACACTTCATAAGGGGAAAAATCCAGAAAGGAGTGGTAAGAACTGAGTATGTTCCTACTGCAGAACAGCCAGCAGATCTGCTTACAAAAGGGCTAAATAGACATCAGCATCTTCATCTCTGTTCCAAGCTAGGATTGCTGAATATTTTTCAACATCCACTGGAGGAGCTGTTAAAATAAAGAAATTAGTATTGGCCCATTAAAGAATGATATAAGCGGCCAGAAGGCCTCTTTAGTTCTATTTGTAATACAACCCATAAGGGCCTTTAATGTTTGTCTGGTTATAAGGTCATACCCAATGACCTAGATCAGTCAGTTGTTACCTTGTGTATTATACGAAAACCTCTGAAAAAGAGAGTAAAAAAGGGTAGAAAACCATATTCTTCATCTTCCTCTTCATGCTACTGTTCGTCTTCTTTCTTGCTTGCATGTTCTGTCTATAATCAGTGTGTGTGACTATCTAGCTTCAGACTTCGTGGATAGTTCCGGTAGACTTGTTGGTGACAAGGTTTCAACAATAAGGGAGCACTTTACTGCAATTTTTTGGTGTGAATGTGAATTTAGTGATGTCAGTATCCAACACCGGAGGAAATCAAATATATACTATAGCATGAAGACCAAATATACCAAAACCTAGCTAGCTTAGTCCATAATTTAGCAGCCTGAGCACATGCTTTTATTATCATGTTCGCATCACATCAGTGATTTCGTGTCAAAACTTCCTGTTTAAAGTGCCAAAATTATTACTTTGGCACAAGATTCTTCAGCATAAACCATAACCATGATTAATGAAGTTGAGTTTCTAACTAATCTCAAAAGCACAAAATAATTTTTTCCTGTAAATTTCTACTAATAATTATGCTAAAAGCTTATACCTTTTGACTTAATTGACCCTCCATTAATTTTGTGGAGTCTCTTTTTTTCCCTCCACTTTCCACCTTTGCGTTAGGTGGTCTTCTAAAACAAAAGCTAGCTGCCTGCTCTGATGGGGCACATAAAGTTACCTCTTTCTTTAATGTCTCCCCAGACTACAAGGTAGGTCATGCCAAAACTCTTATTATAAAAATTCATTGATCCAATTAATTTAAATATTTATCGTATAGAAACGATTAACGAGGAAATATTCCTTATTAGTTTGTGTTTTCATTTTTGAGATTCAACTAAAGACTACTAATTAAGGAAAAACGAAGGTTGAATACACCAACAATCTTTATATTTGCTAGTAAATTTTATTTAAAAACTCAAACTATGACATATATTTCAATTGAGCACATGTACGCATGATAAATTATTCATATTAGACACTTTAAACTCTTATTTTGAAAAAGTTTATAAACGTGATCACAAGTGCTCATTACGTAGATAAGTTAATCAAATAAAATATATTTTATCCTTTATTTATACACATCAGAGTCAATTGGAACATGGATGATCTTTTACGGCTTATTGATGTCAGTGCATATAATTAAAGGAGATGATATATTTTAGATGATAACTTATCTTTATAATGGATACTTAAAAATACACGCAAAATTTTTTGAGTCAAAAGTGTCTGATAGAAAGACTTCGTCGTATATTGAGATGTTCAATCAGAACCTATAGTAATTCGAGTATCTAAAGAAATTTAGCAATAAATTTAAGAGACCGCTACGTATTTTGTATTACCATCAAATATGTTTGGTGGTTCCTCGACACGGGTTGGTTGATTTTGCTTTAGACAAAGAAGACCCTTTTACTTACAGAGTCGATCATTGACCACACAAAAAACATTTTGCCTTCTCTCTTTTGCCGTCATATACCTACTAGAGTCGTTTTTTGGGGTCCTGTTCTAATTCGTAAAAGTGGACTTTTAATAGAGCTAAGACCTGCGAATTATAGGTCTTTACAGTAAATTATGACTAATATTACTTAATAAAAAATGAAAAAAGAGGCCCTAATATTTTTTGTTTTTTAGGGACCTTATGCGGTAGCACAATCTCAAAGGGATCCAAAGATAACCCTGATACTACTCTAGAGTGACCAATTAAAGAATTGAGCAAAACGTGAGCAGATCATTAAGTTACCCTACCGAACAAGCAATTTCCCTTATCTGGTCAAGATATATAAGACATATATATACTAGTACTACTATGATGTGGCATCCCCAAATAAGTCACTATCAATTTGACTTCATATTTCATTTAGCTCATTATTTCTTTCGAGCTTCACACTCTTTATCTCATTACCAATAAATGAAAAATTGAAGTCATAGATAAAATTGGTTTAGGTAAACTTGACATAATGTGGAAATGCCCCAAGATTATAGAATATGATATGAGAATAGATTGCATTATTTTGTCGTGGCATTAACAATTTGATTTTTCTTTTCCATAACGAATACTTGTATAATGAGCTAATATATAGGAAAACATTAATATAATAAGCTTCAAATTATTTGATAAAGTTAGCAACACACCACAAAAGTTGTGGTAGATGGTATGAAGTACTCCAATATCTTAACTAAAAATTTCGGATTCGAACTTTGTTAATGAAGTCATTTTTAATTAATTTCTTTTTTTTTACTTTAAAATTGAAATTTTTGACGTAAATCTGAATTAATCAGATTTCAGAACGTGTAATGAACGCCGAGTGGGGAAACAAGAAAAAGTTAGCAACACTATACTCGCATGAGTAATCCACACTTTTGGAATAAGATTTTAAAGAAATTCTAACATTGATATTGAGAATATATGGTTCTACCAAATTCCAAAGATAAAACACCTTACACATACATGTTGCATACCCACTCTACAATTTCCTTTAGTCTTTGATTAGAAGACCCTCTCAACTACCTATGATTTGCAACTTAGAATGTTAGAGGAGTACAAAAAATGCATGTGCCACTCCATACGGGCAAGGTGACAAGTGTGCGTACTAGAAGAGGTTGTGACTCTTCTGGTAGTATTTCCTTTCTTTTAAATTATATCTAGAAGCTAGAAGAGCTTCTTCTACTAGTCCACACTGAATGAAGTCCTCCATTTCTTTTGAAAGTGTTGACCCGCAGCGAGGCAGAGATGACTAAGTGACATATGAAATATGACGACGACAACAACATATCGTAGAAGGAGATAACATGTGGAGCCAACGACCCACTAAGACTAACCTATCTACAACTACATCCCCAAATTTTTTTATGCCGATATAAGAGAATTTGTATTTTATCAAATCATAATTACATCATTACAATGTAACCTTCTCATAAAAGTAAGATATTTTTTCTCAACCCATAAAAGTGAGATTAGTAACCTGAAAATAAAATATATATTATGTTGAAATATATAAATAATGTAAAAACTATTTATGTTATTCAAATATCTTAATTTAATGTTTGGATACACATGACTTTGTAGTTTGTACCAAACTCCTAATGCCCCATGTGCAAAATCGGACAATATAGCTTTCTTAACAGTATTCCTTAATCCTTTACCGCCCCCTAATGAAAATAACATGCCCCTTAATTATGCACTTAGCTTTTTATCCCTTTAATTACTCTCTCCAGCAGGTAAAGCGGTTAGTCGTTAGGAAGCTAAAAACCAAGTAAAAGTTCCTAAAACAGTGAAGAGTAGTGTATTAAGGATCGTCTTTGGACCCGTTTAAAGTGTGCTACCGCACAGGTCCTCCGAAAAAGCGAAAAATTTTAGGGTCCATTTTTTCATTTTTTTTAAAATAGTATTAGCCAGAATTTACTGTAAAGACTCATAATTCGCACGACTTAGCTCAATTAAAAATTCACTTTTACGAATTAAAACAGGGCCCAAAATGTTTGAGACGACCGTGTGACCCTATGCTTTTCATAACAGTTGCTTCGATGGCCTAAAAAAATGAAGAAAAAAACTAAAAAGGAACACTTATCATGTAGGTTAGGCACTTAGCCATGTGTGAGTTGTGACTAGTCCCATTAGCTACCTACATTATTTTGTACATGTTCATGCATGTGTCTAAAACCATTCTGATTCAAGGAAAAAAAGAAGAAAAAAGATTAGGCCAAAAAGAATTCTCCAAAAATGTCACATTTTAGAAGTTGAATTATAGATAATATATACAAAAGTAATGTCCTAAAATCTAGGCTGCGTACTTGCTACTGTTATCAAAGCTTGAACAAGTAACTGGATTAAGTCACACGAACTTTAAAACTATATTTTAATACTCCCTTCATTTCATAATAAATGAATTTATTTTATTTTAAAATAAGTGATGTTTTACAAAATCAAGTAGGTGTTGATTTTTTTCTTCCAATTTTAACCTTATTTAAATAAATGAAAATTTTATATAACTAAGAAACAATCTATTTTCTTTTTTCAAGACATTTGATTAAGGATAAGTTAGTAAAAATACTTTTCACATTCCGAAAGTGCATAGTTTATTTAAAGGTATAACTAAGCTAAAAACATCACTTATTATGATTCTGACTCGAAGGGAGTAATAAAATCGAGTTGATGTTCTTGGATCACCATAAATTATATATTAAAAGGGTCAACTTTTTTCCAGGAAACCTAGGTGAGTGAGTAAAATAGAATAATAATAATAATGTATATGATGCGTGTGTATGCCATTTGATTATAATCTATGTTGAGGACTGCTAGATACATTGGATGGACATGAACTAATAATACACAAATCAAGCAGTTTTGTCCTTTAATGCAACATTTTTAAATGTAAACACCTTTGACTGCTTCTTAGCCAATAGTGTAAAACCATATAGTATATAATAATAAAAAGAAGCAACATCACAAAAACAATTCTAAGAACGGAAGGTCATAGTGCCACGTTTCATATACAAATGTGCAAGTACAGTGTTTAAGTTTAGATTAAGAGAATAAGACAAACTTATGACGCAATCATTAAGAAATCTAACGGCGTAGAATTACATTGTATGGATTTGTTAATGATGCTGGTATTAGATTCGGGGATAATTTCAATCTGGAAATAATATTAATATCAGTCTAATGTGATGATAAAATAAAATATAAGGAGTGCCGGAACAGCTTGCTGAGAATAAAGTTAGCTAGGCCTCTTCCTGCTTTTCGTTTATCCATGTGCATTGTCACAACTCACAACTTTGTTGTATCCTTATTATTTTTTAATTATAAATTGAGAAATCAATGTAATTGAAAGAATTAATTCCTTGATTATTTTTATTGATGAATGACATATATATATACAAGTTATATAGAAAAATTATTTTTCTATTCTACTTCTAAATCTCTATTCTATAAGACCATTTGTAAAGATGTCTGCAATTTGATATCTTGAAGGGACATGACAGACGCGTACTTGTACTTTAGCTACCTTCTCTCGAACAAAGTGAATATCCATCTCTATGTGTTTAGTGCGCTGGTGCTGAACTGGATTACCAGAAAGGTAGATGACACATATATTATCACAATAAATCAAGGTAGTCTTCTCAATAGGACAATGAAGCTCTAATAGTAGATTTCATAACCAACATGACTCAGAAACCACATTGGCTACCCCTCGATACTCGACATCTGCACTTGAACGTGAAAGCGTGGATTGACGCTTGACAGACCATGAGACCAAGTTATTACCTAAAAACATGCAATAGCCAGACGTAGACCGTCTGGTGTCAGGACAACCACCCCAATCAGCATCTGTATAGGAGACTAGTGTAGATGTCGACGAAGGATACAAATGCAAACCATACTCAAGTGTTCCCTGAATGTACCTAAGAATGCGTTTGAGCGCATTCATATGTTCAACTCTGGGATCATGCATAAACAAACACACATACTGTACGACATATGTAATATCAGGTCGCGTGAACGTCAGATACTGAAGGGCGTCTGCAAGACTACGATAGCGGGTCGGATCCTCATAGGGAGAGCCAGCTGCAACACCCAACTTAGGTTTAGTACCAACTGGAGTGGAAGTGGACTAACAGGATGACATCTCAGCCCTCTCAACTGCCAATGAGAAAAACATAGCATTTAGGAGTGCAACAACGAGAACATAATTAAGTGTTTGCTCTTTTTGGGGACATTGTGGCTATGAGTTTGACAGCAGACTATTATGTGCCATACCTTATGGATGATTATGTTTTTGAGACCACAAACTCTGTCAAAGCTCATATTGGTAAGGACGAATGCGAGGCACTACTCAAAATGAATTGGTTAGGTGTTAATCAAATTGAAGTTTATATTTGGTACGTCTTTTAATTTATTGGCTGTTTTTCTTTTACATTATGTTCTGTTGTGATGTGTGCATTTGACATTAGTCTACTAAAAAAAAAAATCCATATTAACAGCTTCTGTGAATTGCCATGTTATTAGCACATACCTCTTTTTCTGTGAATTACCATCACAGTAATGTTAACTTTTATTGTGAACTATTTTGTTGATGCAAAAATTATTGTCATGTTTCTATTTTAGCTTGTTGCATGTGAAATACAACCAGTCGGGAAGAGGAAGAGTGCGACCATTTAGGTTTGTGCTGCCTGGTTTGGTGTGTGCAAATATAAATCCAAAAGGTAAATCAAACAGTCCACCTGAAAAAAGGGCAGCAAGTTTATGTGATCGTTTGTTGAAAGGGAAAGACGGGCAATATATCTTCATGTCATATAATCCTCAGTATGTCAATTATGTTTTCTTTATATATTGTATTTAAAGTCTTTTTTTCCCTTAATTAGATTGAGAAATACTGAGTATACATGATTTGTAGGAATCATTGGGTATTGGCTATTTTTTATGTGTCTAAATTTGATGTATACTATCTCGATTCTCTTAGTAATGCTCCTTATCAAGACTTGGTAAAACTTATCGCAGTACATATCGTTTACTTGTTATTATTTACTAACTTGTTTTAATATTGTTAGTCAAATTATATTTCAAGAATGTTGACAAGCATGTTCTAATATTTTGTCATTTTTATAGCGCAATGCGCATGTACGCAGCTCAAAAAGGTTATAATAAAAAATGACCTTTTTCTAGAATGTTGAAAATTGTTAAGGTACTTCATTTTATTCAAGTCTTTAATTGCATGTAATGTAAGTTCAAATTTATTCAGTTAAAAGATTGTTTGCATCTATCTATATGTTCATGCTACCACTGTATGTTTAAAATACATCCAATTTGTTTCAAATGCATATCTAATGCATATCTAGATAAACATATGAGAAGTTCATAATATTTGTGCTAACTGTTGTGTGCTATTGCATAATCTAAATTGGAAAACTAAGCTAAACTTTATCTGTTAACTTGAAAGTTGTTCATAGAGGTACATTTGACCTTTGTATGTCAACTGAGTCTAAATCACCTTGAAGATTTGATACTTTGCTTGATAATTGTTTAAGTTAGAACTTGACACCTGAGTCACTTTAATATGATTCACATCCTTGTGAAATTGGCAATTATGTGTTTGTCCTGATAGCATGAGTGGACACATCATTTTTCAAAGATTTTCCGTACTACGTACAGAAGTTGTGTCACCTTCATGATGTTTGGATAATATGTACTTAGGCTCATTTTGTTTTACAAAACATTTTGTTTTGGATACATTTGGGAACAAGAAGATTTGTAACGTGATTTGATTAATTAGTTACATTTTAGTTACAATCGTAAATGTTTCAATATTATGTATTAAAATGATTTGATTAATTAGTTACAATATGCCATTTTCCCACCAATTTAACTATTATTGAAAAATTAAAAAAACAATTAATTATTAAATACAAAATGCGTCAAAATCAAATTTTTCGAAATTATTTTATATTTAAATTAAATTAATTAAAATTAAATTTATCGCCAAAAAATACATTAAATTAATAAATGCAAATATTTTACCGCCAAAATGTGTAAATACCCGAGATTTTTTTTAAAAAAAGAGGGAAATAGTCAAAGGCAACGAGAAAATGTGTGACGGTTTATGCCCGTCAAATATTATGTGACAATTACAAAAACCGTCATCTATTCGTGACACTGGTTACAATGACACTTACAAAAACCGTCATCCACCCCCTCCGATGATAGTTTTTAACCGCCATCATAGATTTTTTTTCTTGTAGTGATTTATGATGAATTTGAATAGATTGAGACCATTGGAGCTTGTTTTGGTGGACTTTGTTGCCGCACCCCATTTTTCTCACGAAAGGCGGATCTCAATATGTGACCACTCTTTTAATAGGTTTAAAAGTATTAGCCGTGTATAAATGTAACATATTTATCATATTTAATGTTATGTAATTATGGTAGAATTAGGACTCCTATTATATAAGGATTACACATTGTACACTTATATATATTTTGTATTAATGAGAAAGACTACTCAAAAGAGATTAATACAATCTTACAAAAAGAAAGAGTCGTCGCCTAACGGGTTAAGGTGCTTTAGGGCACCTATTTATTACGACTAATTTATGAACTTCAATTTTCCTCCCTTTTAACAAGTTAAATTATTTACGTTTTATAAAGCTGTTAACTTTACCTATCAAAATGTAGCAATAGACATGGAGCCAACTAATTAGCTAGGTGAGTTGAATACTTGAATTTAATCAATTCAAATGTCATACCCTTAAAACTAGGATGCGTACTATCTCAAATGTTGTCAAAACTTGAAGAAGTAACTGAATTAATTAATCCACGCTTTCTTAAAATCGTGTTTGAACTTAAGTTAATTATATATATCGCAAGCAAATTATTGAGCTTAAGTTAATTATATATATCGCAAGCAAATAACTTTCTGTTATTTAGAATTTAACTTCTAAATACTGACAGTATAAAATATTTTTTACATTATCAGTTTACTTAAAAAATAATAAAGATAATCACCCATAAAATGTTGGAGTAATAACTTGAAATAAAATAATTTACAATTACAACAGATTAAAATACATTAATATAATATTAAAAATTGATTTAAAACTGTCCAAGTACTTTAAAGAGTCGACTTTTTCAGGAAACCTAGGCAAGTGAGCTAAAATATAATAGGGATAAATAAATAAGTATATGATGTGTGTGTATGCGATTTTCTAATCCAATTAGAGATCTAGCTGCTAGATACATTGCACAGGAGATGAAATTAATACAAAAAATAAGCAGCTTTGTCCTTTAATGGAACATTTTCTTTAAAATAAATAAAATGGCACCTTTAATATGTCTGCTTCTTAGCCAAATTAAATAGTGTGAAACCAGGGCCGTCTTTGAATCTGTGCGAGGTGTGCTATCGCACAGGCCTCCCGAAAAACGAAAACTTTTACGTCTCATTTTTTCATTTTTTATTAAGTAGTATTAGCCAGAATTTACCATAAAGATTCATAATTCGCATGTTTTAGCCCAATTAAAGGTCCACTTTTACGAATTAGAACAGGGCCCCAAAATGTTTGAGACTATCCCGTGTGAAACCAGAAACAAACAACACAAAAAAAATCTGAAGTGTTAAAGCTCCAATAGCTGATCATAGTGTCACGTCTCACACACAACCATGCACCTATATTATTAAAGATTGGATTAGGAGGATAATAAGACAATATTAGATAAATCTAACGGCGTAGAATTAAGATTGTAAAGGGATTAGTTAATAATGGCGGTGTTAGATTATTACTTATGGCGGTGTTAGTAATACGAGTGTAACGTGATGGTATGGAAAATATACTGAGTAGGGAAACTGCTTGTCGGGGATAACGAAAGAAGTTTTCCTGCTTTCATGTTCATTGTCTTTGTCAGAACACTAGGTTTTATCCTTAATTATTTTTGTTTGTTTAATCTGAAATTTTTGCAATGTTACCTGAGTTCATCAGATTCTATTTGTAACCAATACATACACATGAAATTTTGTCGTTTTCTTTTTCATCGGAATAATCTCGTTTTGCTCTTCTTTGTCCTGGCATACATGCCATGAATCTTTGATGCACACTGTCGAGGGTCGTCTTTGGGCCCGTGCGAATTGTGCTACTGTACAAGACTTTCGAAAAACGAAAAATTTTAGAGCCCATTTTTTTCATTTTTTATTAAGTAGTAATAGCCATAATTTACGATAAAAACTCATAATTCGCAGGTCTTAGCCTAATCAAAGTAAAGTGTGTTAAAGTCAGAAGTTTTGTCCTTCCTTCACGGACTGAAGCTGATGCTACTAGTTGTTGTTGAGAATATGAATGTGAGGCTACTGATTGGAGTTGAGCATATGGTTTGAATATTTTGGATGATATGTGTATATGTGCTAACATCTTTCTTCTTTTCTAATTGTATATAAATGGTATATATATGTAAATCTTGTATATGTTGTGTTTATATGTCATTACAGATTGAGGGGGAGCATTTGTGTGAATTTGCCATTGTTATGTCACTTATGCTTAGTTGGTTAAGTTTTGTGAAGAAAGGCAAAAAGGGGAGAATGTTAATGTTAGGATTTGTATCATGACATTTTTCCTAACATATCGTTTTCCAGAAAATGTCGGAACAAATGTCTTGATATTTGGGCTGACATTCTGGTAACGGTTTTGCCTATCTTCATGGACTGTTTTTCAGGAAACTGTGACCTTATTTAACACATGGCAAATTGACTTGGCAAAGAGTATTTAAAATAGATTATGATCGATGAAGACCAAGTCCAAGTGGAGCATAACTTGAGGAGCAAGACGTGGAAGAAAAAGTCCAAGCTGTTGAGAAATTCTCTCCTCAAGTTTCTGCCACATGTGACCACTTTTAGCTCAACCTCTACAATCAATTGATGAGCTTTTCAAGGAGGACTCTCTACTATAAATACAGAGGGCAGATCAATGAATCAATATGTAGAAACAAAATGTAAAAATACCAAGAGAGCTCTCGGAATTTCTTCTTAGAAATCTGGATCACAAAATGTTGTCTGAGTTTGTGACGACATTCTGCATGACATTTCAGTCGCTGTTTCAGATTCTAGATTATCTTTGTATGGAGCGATTGTAATGAGATTTTTGTCACTTCTATTTAGATAGATTTTTCAGGCATAAGTCATCTGCGACTTAATCTTTTTATTTCTTTTGTATCATCTTGTAAATCTTGTAAAGAAATGAATATATCAATTGTATATATATATACAATACTTTGGTTATTGACCATCATGGATTATATTAATATATAACCTATGAAAATTAAACCTTTGTGTCTTTATTATTTCCGCTGCATTTTACTCTTCAAAGGTTTTATTCTGTTTTTAACTGAACATTGTTTTTAGCGAAATGTCGTCAGTTATGTCAGGTGACATTTTCGCTGACATTTGCAAACTGTTCCAGCATTCGAATTGAGTTAATTTCTAGTTTATTTTTATTATTCCTTAGTTGTACCCCCGGGACCCAACAATTGGTATCAGAGCCGACACTTAACACAATAAGTGCTTGGTCCTTTTATTTAACTATGGATCCGGTTAATCAAAATATTGGTAGACTTCCCATTTTAAATGGTACAAACTATACCTATTGAGGATTCACCTACGTTCTCACATCAAATCAATTGATGTTAGGACATGGAGATCTATAACCAATAGGTATGTTATTCCAAATGTTGTCGCCGGATGAGGAATATGACATTCTAAACCTGAATCCAAATGGACGGCGGAAGTGATGCGCGGTAAGATGAACACACTTTAAACGCAAGTGCACGTTATCGTGACAAGTAATATAGTCTTGATAAGACCGAATATCGTCCACAAGGATTAGGGTTCAATTACCAACTATCTATTTTCGAGTATCTATTTGGTAAATTGATAATTGATTTGTTGTTTATAACTAAGAATTATGCAAGCTATTTAAATATAAAGATTTACTTCAGTGGTGATGAGAATAGGGCTTCCATGTATCCTTACTATCCGCTTATGCTACTTACTAATGCATTAACTTATGGTATTCTTCTTTTGGAGAAAGCGGTTTCTGAAATCGCTTTATACTCGTTAGGGTTATATAAACACTCAACCCAAAGATCGCGCTTACCTACCTTTCGGTGATAAGGATAACTCTATAGGAGGATTAAAACAAAAACCTAGTTGGCCACGCACAATGCGCAAAATTAGAGTTGTTAAGCCTCATCAACGCTTACATAAATAATTGAGGTATTTTCATCCCCAATCCAAGAATGTCTACCCAACTTACAACATATTCACAATCCCTTTCTAATCGATTAGAAATCATATAGTGATAATTAGTTGTCAATTAATTACCAAGAATTCAACTCAATTATTGGATAGATCTCACAATAAGAAAAATAACCATAAGCATGCATTAATTTATAACATAAGTTTCTAGCAATTCAACAATGGAAAACCCTATAAGAGAATTAGTTCCTAGCCATTGACATGTGAGAACTAATTCCATGTTCATCATACAAAAACGAAATAAAGAACAAGAAAGGGAAAAGAAATTACTAAACTAATGGTATCCAATATCCAAGCAAAAGTCTTGTGTTGTGCAGAAGGAACCTCAAAACTGCCAGTGGTTCTCCTTTTATAGCAAACCGCCTTCTTTTCCTTCGTGCCTAGCCTAATTTCGTCAAAAGACCTAATTTTTCCGCGTCGGCCGCGCCTGCATGGCGCCATGCCGGAAGTTCTGTCAATCGGGTGTTTTGGCGCGGCCATAGCGACGGTGGCCGGAAGTTCTGCATCCGTCGGGTGTTTTGGCCGCGCCGATATCTGGCTTCGGCGCCGCGACGCTGCATCTTGTGTAGCTCCTCGGATGTTTAAGCGCGCGCCTGCATTCTTGTCACGAGCCGCGCTGCGAAGTCCTCTGCGAATAGTGGCGCGCCGCTGATCAGTGCGAGGCCGCAAATGTCCGATTTCACCTCGTTCGCCACTTTCTCTGTTTCACCTGCATCTCTCTTTTGCCTCTTTAGCTCCTTTTCCGCCATTTGGCCATTTTAACCACTTTGACTCAATAGAAAGGAAAACTATCCTAATACAACACTTATATGTGCAAACGGACAAAAATTAACTAAAATCGACTCAAAGGTGTATATAAAATACACCGATCAAATACCCCAAACTTAACATTTGCTCGCTCGAACAAAGATAGAAAGAAAGAAATAAAAGACTCAAAGAAACGAAAAATAAAAGACTCACCGCCATTGATCATTTCTTTGCATTAGAGTTAACTAGAAAAACATGAAGGTTAGCAAAATAATACGCAGAACATATAGCATGAAATTTTCAAAGACACTAAACACACGAAGCTAAATATTTCGCAAACTCATATTCATCATGCTTAATGGAAGTCAATATACTAAATCATGCATATAAATTCAAGAATTCTATGGCATGCTTACTTGCTATTCTCCACTAATTCGGATATGCATA
Source organism: Przewalskia tangutica (assembly GCA_029844215.1). Lineage (NCBI taxonomy): Eukaryota > Viridiplantae > Streptophyta > Magnoliopsida > Solanales > Solanaceae > Przewalskia > Przewalskia tangutica. The sequence goes on from CM056728.1 coordinate 115,703,198, forward strand.
AAGAGATCTTCGTGACTTTAAGGGTTGTAATGTAGGCTTTAGGTATAGGTAGGTAAAAATAGGCAATTTAGGCTCATTTCGTACCATAAGCTCTTTAGCTTTTCAATATTTCCCTTTTTCTTTTGTTCTTTCCTTCACTGATTCTATCTTTTCCCTATTTTGTTTTGGGAGAGTGAAGTATAACAAGCACCCCCAAACTTAGGCTTTTGCCTGTTTCTTATTACTTTTGTATTGGGGTGCAACAGACTTATTCACTCTTTTGTCTCTTTTTTAACACAATGTATTCCACTATTTCATATTTTTACTTATGGTACAATTTGTGGGAATATAGAGTGTCAAAGAAGAAGTTTCAAATTTAGGCTCAATGGGGCTGACTAGGGATAATTTTTAAAGTACATGATGGAAAAGAATGGTAAGAATTGGCTATCAAAGAAATGTCTGAGTCATCTCCCTAACATGCATATCCTAACTATTTCGCCTCAAATAGCAAGCAATCATAACACATAAGCATTTATCATTTAGCATGCATAACTCAAGCAAGAAACTCCAAATAGACAGATTCTGTGAGTTTTTGGCATATCTAACCTAAGTGTTTAGATAGTTGCTTCAATTCCTTTACATTATTCCACCTTACTTCACTAGGTGTTTCTAGCAACTATAACATACATGATCTTTGACAGGCAATTATGACTCAAATTTTTTTTTTTTTGTGACTCAAAATAAACATAAAACAATCAAAAAGGCTTAAATAAAACGTAACATGATACACAAATAAAACACCCCCAAACTTAAATGTGTGTAGACTCAAAGACAGTAAAAGAAATAAGACACTTACAAACTTTGGTTAAAATGGTGGTGGTGGCGGTGGATAATGCATCGACCATTGGTTGAACAAGGAGCTCAACTCGTTGATTTGTTGCCTTGTTTCTTGTTTTCCTTGCACTACTGTGTCCAAGGTCTGCATCATCCTCATCTGATTTTGATATAATTGCTCCATTGTGGGCGTCGGAGGTTCTGCTCCTGTAGTTGGCCGGTGGCTAGGTCCTGCCTCATATTGAGCCCCTATTTCAGGCTCATCTTCGTCCATGGCGGCCTCTGCTGCTGCTGCTAGTGGTGGTGGTTGTACTCTCCGTCTGGCTGCTGATGGGCTTGGGTCTGGGAAAGAGTGCACTGTCCCACAGGACACCGGCAGTTGGTTTCTCTCATGAGTGTCAGTGGGTAGTTGTGGGACCGCACTCATGTGACATAGCTTGGTGATAACTGAGTCATGTCCCAATCCGCCTGTCGTTACCAACCTGCTGATTTCCTCAATGCTCTGCACTATTTCTTTCCCCACATCAATCGTCAACCCCCTCATAATTCCATATATTAGTTTGATCCTGTCCTCTGGCACTCTGGTGAAGTGCGTGGATGGAATCACGGTATTGACGAAATATAGCCAACCTTTGGCTACTTTGTTGAATTGGCACTTGTTGTGCTCTTGACCCATTTCTTCCAATATCAAAAACAGCACGGTAGCTCGGTGTGTCTGCGGCATTCGGTCGATGTGGTCAACGCTTACAGACAATGTTCTAAAGTGATTCCAATCACTTCTTTCTTCAACATCAACCGCCTTCAATTGTATATTTATATCTTCACACACAGCACATAGTGTCCCTTACAAAGCATCCCTTTCCACCTTCTCCGAAAGTTGGCATAAAATTCACGCACTATTGTTGTGTTTCGGTGCTATCTTCTCCGGATTCACAAATTTCCTCCACTCCCTCAACTCAATCATCGCCCAAATGGGCTCATAAACATCTTCTTCCCCATATGACTCCCTCTGGTAGTCCATTCCCCTTTCTGGTATTATGGGTCTGGTATTAAGCTTTTTGTATCTTTGGTAGGCTTGGTAGCTCACAAACCTATTTTCATCGTATTGTGGGGTTGGGGTGGATGTGGAGCCTCTTCTTTTCCTGGTGGCCATGGTTAAAACAGTTTCTGGAGTTTACAATTTAGTGGCACAAATGTTTCCTACACAATTTACAACTAGCAGCGAACACAACACCCCCAACTTCAACTTTTCTACCCAATACCCACACTCCTTTTCTACTCTTTTCTCCAAACCTCACAATCAACTTTTCAGTACCCAACTACTTCAACTACAATGCTCCTTCAAACAACTACCTCCTGTGACTTCAGTAAAGGATTCAAGAACAGAAAAAAAATTACCTTTTTATGAGAAACTTCAAGCTGTTCTTGTTTCTAATGGTGGTTTGAGGCTATGGAATGGAGCTTTGTTGGTTGAGTTGGCTAAGGGTTTTTAGGAATTTAAGAGTTTTGATTGTGGTTGGGTTGGATTTATGGAGGATTTGTGGGCAAATTTTGATTTTAGGTTTTGGAAAGGAAGGATTAGGATTTTGAAATAGGATTTGGGGAAAATCGATTAGGCGTTTTAAGTTCGATTCCGCAGCGCGCCATGCTTTTAGCGCGCGGCTAATCATCTGCGCTCGCCGGGACTTTCTGCGCGCCGCTTCCTGGCGCCGCGACGCTAAACTCGGCAAACTTTCGGAATTCTACCGCGGCCTGCTCTGGCGCCGCGGCTTAAACTTCAGCGCTGTTATTGCTTCTTTTGGCCTGGCGCCACGCTGGCGTGGCTACCCGCTTTGAAATTCTTGCTTTTCTGATTTATTTCCACTGCACCAATCACAAAGACAAACACAAGACCCCAAGACCGTGAGACGTTCTTAGACAAAATAAAATAAACTAAAGAGAAATTAAAATAACATAATTGAAAACGTTGGGTTGCCTCTCAAATAGCCGTTGTCTTTAACGTCTTTTAGCGGACGCAAGTTCCTTAGCCTTAATAACCTCAGGGTGGATTAAGCCCCAACCTATCCATTTCCTCCACATTTGGCGTTTTCTTTTTCTTTTCTTAGCATTATCGGTAAGAGGAGTTCAGAAAACATACCTCCTTTAGTGGCATTTCAAAGAAACCATGCCTTTCTTGGGCTCATCGCTCTTTGGTTGACTTGTATTGGCTCGCATGGGGTTTGATGGTCTGATTGCAAAGCACCCACTCATTGTTGGTGGCTCAACGACGTGTTTAAAAACTTTAAACAACATTTCTTGCACTCCACCCTTAGTGTTAATTCTCTCTTCAACATCAATCAAAGCTCTTCCGTTGCTAGGAATGACCTCCCAATATGATAGGTATTTCCGTCTTCTTCCATATCAAGAATGAGGAAATCTGCAGGAAAGAAGAATTTTCCTACTTTCACAATCACGTCTTCAATCTTGCCTCGTGGATGAACCACTGTCCTGTCGGCCAGCTGTAGGCTTACTGTGGTTGGTTTGGCCTCACCCAACTCTAATCTTTTAAAAACTGATAAGGCATCGATTTATACTCGCCACAAATCACACAAGGCTCTGTTGCAGTCACCCCGCCCATCGTGCAAGGTAGTGTAAAGCTTCAGATCCTTTAGCTTTGGTGGCAACTTTTACGCAAGATAACACTACACTCTTACATTAGTGCTACTATTTCATACTCTGCCCGACTTTTTCTTCTTCCCAAATCTCCTTCATAAACTTGAAATAGGATGGCATCTGCAATGCTTCTATGAAAGGTATGTTGATATCGCACTTTTCGAATGTCTCCAAAATTTGGAGAATTGTTTATCAACCGCCTTTTTTGTAGTCTCTGGGGAAAGGGATCTTCTGTATACTATTTTTCTCGAGTTTTCTCTCATTGGGCTAGGCTCAATCACCTTCTCTTTTCTAACTCGCTTTTCTCAACTCTTGGTGAGGTGCTTCCAATCGTCTTCCACTTCTCAATCGCTCGACATCGCTCCTCCTGATTTACCTCTGTATTGCTTGCAATGTCCTCATTTCTTTGTTTACTGTTTTGCTAATCGACCCACTGTGTCTCAAGTTTACGAGCGAGGATCTAGCTGTCATGAATCGCGTATGGGCGTTGGCGTCTTTGTCCATGCTTTCGCTCATCCGCTTTTCTTCTTGAACCGGTGTTAATTGCTGTGGGGCTTGAATGAAGGGTTGCTGATTCGCTCTGCGGTTACGCATCGCCCTATCTGATTCTGCCGCAGTCGGATTCTGCCCGTAATGCGGTCTGCGCCGCTTGCGGTCTGCTGCCGCAGTCTCCTTTCCATGAGAAATTTGGGTGATTCCTCCATCCTGGATTATAAGTGTTAGAGTAGGGGTTGTTCTGTTGCCTCTGATAATTACCTATGGCCTGACACTCTACCTGCTCCATTGGTATATTGTTGGGATCATTGAAGGACACCTATCAAATGTATGTGGGCCACATATCTCACAACTTTTAGGCATCATCACGCATTCACCGACATCAGTATGTTCTTTATCGCTTTCGCTAGAAGGGCCACTTAGGCATTCAAGGCAGCAATAACATCTATTTCGTGGACTCCCACTGTTCTTCTCCCATTTGTCGACCTTTCTTCCGTGACATGGTTGTTAGTGGTCATATCTTCTAATAACTCATGAGCGTCGTGGGCTGTTTTCCTCATGAATGCTCCACTGGCCAGATCTATGATGGTTACGGTTGTCTTGCTCGGCCGTTGTAGAAGATGTGGACCAAGTTCCACAACTCAACGCAATGGTGTGGGCACTTTCTCTGTAGATCTTTGAACCTTTCCCAAGCTTCATATAAGGACTCTCCATCGCTTGGTAGAAGTTGTTCAACTCCCGATTTCTTTGCTTTACACGGGAAAGAACTTGGCTAGGAATTTTGTGTCATTTCTTGCCATGTAAAAATCGAATCGGCAGGAATTCAACCATACTTTTGCTCTATCCCTGGTGAGAAGGAAAGAGCCTCAACTGACGCATCATCGAACGCCGTTATATCTGAACGTTGCACATAGCTCCAAGAAATTAGCTATGTGCATATGTGGATCCTCCGACGCGATCCGAATTGCACCGCAGGTCGCACTCATGCTCGATTGCCGTTTTATCTCGGTTGTTGGCTCTATCGGGGAGCCTAATGCATGTCTGGCTCCATTTACTCTTGGTAGCACATAGTCTCCCAAACTTCTTTCTGGCCGACTTGGACTCTCTCTTCCACGCCTATCGGGCGCTTGCCTAGGTATTCCTGGATGGGGATGATTCTCTCCTAACCCTTCTCCCATCCCGTTGTTGTTATGAACGCCGTTCATCTCTAACAAGGTTGCAATCCGCTGATTCTTTCTCGCTCGCTTGCGTTTTTTCAATTTCGGATTGAAGGAACAAGAGTGTCGCTCTTCTCTCCTTCGCATAAACCGACTTCTGAAATAGATCAAAAACAGATAACAAATCACAGACTCGAATTTTCAAAAGAAAAACGTAAAATTAAAAATTAAAAGAAAAGTTAAAAACCAAATTAGAAATTAAAAATAGACAAATTTGATATTGAACTATGTCTAATCCTGCAAGGCGCCAAAAACTTGATGCGCAGAAGATGCACACACTTTAAACGCAAGTGCACGTTATCGTGACAAGTAGTATAGTCTTGATAAGACCGAATATCGTCCACAAGGATTAGGGTTCAATTACCAACTATCTATTTTCGAGTATCTATTTGGTAAATTGATAATTGATTTGTTGTTTATAACTAAGAATTATGCAAGCTATTTACATATAAAGATTTACTTCAGTGGTGATGAGAATAGGGCTTCCATGTATCCTTACTATCCTCTTATGCTACTTACTAATGCATTAACTTATGGTATTCTTCTTTTGGAGAAAGCAGGTTTACGAAATCGTTTTATACTCCCGTTAGGGTTATATAAACACTCAACCCCAGTATCGCACCTTACCTACCTTTCGGTGATAAGGATAACTCTATAGGAGGATTAAGAACAAAAACCTAGTTGACCGTCACGCACAATGCGTGAAATTAGGGTTGTTAAGCCTCTCATCAACGCTACATAAATAATTGAGGTATTTTCATCCCCAATCCAAGAATGTCTACCCAACTTACAGCATATTCACAATCCCCTTTCTAACTGATTAGAAATCATATAGTGATAATTAGTTGTCAATTAATTACCAAGAATTCAACTCAATTATTGGATAGATCTCACAATAAGAAAAATAACCATAAGCATGCATTAATTTATAACATAAGTTTCTAGCAATTCAACAATGGAAAGCCCTATAAGAGAATTAGTTCCTAGCCATTGACATGACAAGAACTAATTCCATGTTCATCATACAAAAGCGAAATAAAGAACAAGAAAGGAAAAGAAATTACTAAACTAATGGTATCCAATATCCAAGCAAAAGTCTTGTGTTGTGCAGAAGGGAACCCTCAAAACCGCCTAGGGTTCTCCTTTTATAGCCGCAAACCGCCTCCTCTTTTCCTTCGAGCTGGCCTGCAATTTCGTCAAAGACCTAATTTTTCCGAGTCGGCGCCTGCGAGCAGCGCGCCGGAAGTTCTGCAATCCGTCAGTGTGTTTAGCGCCGCCGATATCTGGCATGCGAGCGCGCGTGCTGCATCTTCTGTAGCTCTCGGATGTTTAGCGCGCGGCCCTGCATTCTTTGTGCAGTAGCGCCGCGTGCAGTCTTCTGCGCCTCTACGAATAGTGAGGCGCCGCGCCTGTCCGATTTCACCTCGTTCGCCACTTTCTCTGACTCTGGCATCTCCTCTTTTGCCCTCTTTTAGCTCCTTTTCCGCCATTTGGCCATTTTAACCACTTTGACTCAATAGAAAGGAAAAATATCCTAATACAACACTTATATGTGCAAAACGGGACAAAAGATTAACTAAAACTGACTCAAAAGGTGTATATAAAATACACCGATCAGGAAGAAACCAATTATGCTATATATGTTCATAAGCAAGTATGAACTTTAAGGATGGAAGAAGCGGATGATATTAAATCTTATCTTGAAAAGGCTCTCTGTTCTCTTCCTGAAAAGTTCAATTTAAAGATTTGTGCCTTTGAAGAAGTTCACATCTTACTCACATCTTGCTACTATGAACCTTCATACCTTGATGAACATTCTCAAAACCTATGAGATAAACATTAATATTCAAAGGGAGCTATATTAGAGCAAGAATGTGACACTTTAAATTCAATCCTTAGAGAATCAAATCAATGAAGAGGATGAGAATCTTGAAGAACTTGGTAAAGGTGCTAATGTTGTCTTACTCACTCGAAATTACAATTCGAATGTGAGGAAGTTCAACAATGAGAGATATCAATCTAAATCTAAAAAGCATCAAAACCAAGACTTCAATCAAAAGCCCACCAAGTTTCCTTCCAAGTGCTAAAAAAGGATGTCCACTAAGAAGAGGAAGAAGATCAAGAAATTAAATCACAAGCACTGCTGGCCACTGTTTACGAACAACTCTTGTCTGATAATGAAAATGTCGTCTGTAATGTTGCCTCAGATGTCACGACATTTCAGGCAACATCTGCAACGACATCTGCATTTCCAGCAACATCTGAAATGTACATATTCTTTAACTATCCTGATGTTAACTGCTTTAGTGATTTTATTTCTAGTGGTGAGACTGGGCGTATAGATCAAGTTTAATGCAAATATGACATGATTAATGAATTGCAAAACATTTGCAAAACCTTAATCGTAGAATCCAAGCAACTTGAGACAAAGGTAAAATCTTTAACTTGTAAGATTGTAGATCTAAAAGGCACAATAACCCTACTAGAGGTAAACACATCAACCGTGCAGGTTGACCGAGCCGGACCGGTTGACCGTAGTTTAACTGCCGGCCGACCGGTAAGGCATCTGGGTTGGGGTTGGGTTGGCAACCCCAACCCGCGGGTTATTTAAAAACCGGTAAGACCCGGACGGTTAGGCGTGCAGAACCGGTTCAGATTCTGGTTAACCGACCGGGCCGGACCGGTAACAAAAAAATTAAAAAAATTGCCCACGGTCAAAATGGCCAGTTGGGCTTGGGAAGAAATTTGGGGCGGTGGCATCTGTCATTTCGACCGTTGGTCGATATATATATTTTTTTTTTTGTTTTTTTGTTTTGTTTTATTATTTATTTTAAGTCCATTTTTACCATTTAAAAAATCTATAAATTCTCTACATTTTCTTCATTTTTATCACACAACATTTCTCTCAATTCTCTTATTCTCAATTTCTCATACTCTTAATCATCTTTATTATCAATTTTCAAGTTATTAATATTATTAGTTTTCAAATTCAAAGTAGCAAGAGCCTTGAGACTTGAGCTTGAGTTTCTATTGAATTCAATCCGAAGTTTGGTACACTCGTTTCATTCTCTAATTATTTTATTAAATTGTCATATTTATTTGTTGATTATTTAAATATTTTATAATGTCTTTACTAAGGGGAATTGCGTCGGATCATGTAGTAAATCTAGTTCAAGGGAAAAAATCAGAGTTCTTCATCATCTAATCAAAATATAGATGATGATCAAATGCAAGAAGATTTTGGAATAGAAGATAATGAATGTGATAACGTTCAATTAGATAATATTGTTGAACTTGAAGAAAGAACAAGAACCTCCTACGCTACTAGTGTTCCTTACATCGATGTTGAGTGCGCTAGTGGTAGTCGTAGTCGTAGACCTCCTTTACCAGAACCAGTAGCAAGAAAAAAAAGGAGTAAAGTGTGGCTCTTTTATGATATAGTTGTGGGTACTGATAGAGTTAAATGTAATATTTGTGGGAGAACTTATAAACATAAGACAGGGGGTGGTGACGGGGGACGGGCACTATAGGTAGACATATAAAACACGATCATACGGCACAATGGGATGCTGTCTCTAATTTAGAACCCGGTCAACAACAACTTAATCCATTAACTGGAGGGTTGGCTAAGTACGATCCAAAAAAAGATCGCATTGAATTAGCAAAAATGATTGTCGGAGGTTGTTTGCCTTTTCTTGTGCTTCTTCTTCATATTTAATTACATATATTCAAAGAGTATATAATCCTTTTTTTAAAGGTGTTCCTCGTAGTACTACCAGAGCCAATATTTTTAGACTTCATAATGATTATGTTATTTTCTTGCAATATTTGTTTGCTAACCTTCCATGCCATGTTAGTTTTACTTGGACATTGGACATCGTTGAGCAGTTATGATTATTTAACAATTACTTGTCATTGGATTGATGAAAATTTTAAAATGGAAAAACGTATTATTGCTTTTGCGTATGACGAGGATCAAAGTCATACTGGAAAATATATAAGCGAAACTATTTGTTTTTATGCCCAAAAATATAATCTTTATAATAAAATACTTTGTGTATCATTTGATAATTCATCTAATAATCACGATCTTTGTAGATCTTTTAAGCGGAAGTACAACCACCACTTACGATATATTTCATGTTCGTTGTGCTTGTCATATTTATAATTTAATTGTTAAAAGTGGTCTTGATTTATTTTCACTGAAATAAAACTTGTCAAAAGAAATTGTTGGAGTTATTCAGTAATAATAGGAAAAATAGAATTATAGAATTTAAAGAAAAATGTAAACAATTTAATTTGAGACCTAAATTCATGCCAGAAGAGATTATTACACGGTGGAATTATACTTATTTATTTTTAAAAGAATGTTATAAGTATAAAGACCCATAACACATGTTGCAAATGCGCATTGTAAGAACGTAATGTATATATATGTTAACCGAACATTGGAAATCAATTGGTGAACTTTTAAAAATTTTACGTAAATTTTACTGCAATCGTTGAATTTTCGGATCTTATTACCCAACAGTTTGTAATGCTTTAGCTCATATAAGCTGAAATTTCCTATTTACTTTATGGTTTAAAATCAAATGTGAAATATCTGAATCACGATTCTGATTATGTTTGAAAAGTTTAAAAATATTTTTTCCTATTCACGATGTTTATTGTATTAGTGCGATCTTAAATCCTTCTATTAAAAAGGTAGATTGTCATAATCTAATATTTAGTTTATATACTTATATGGAAATAGGTGGAGCAAACTCCATCTTCATTTGATTGCATAAATAAACTTGATACTAATTTAACAACATTATATGAATATTATGCTACATTACATGATAACACCAACTCTGCTACTAATATTCCTTCTAGTTAGTTACGTGTCTACACTGCGAGGATTCAATGATGATGACGATGAAGAAGAATCTTTAGACATATGGAGCACTTTTACAACACAACCAACCATGGCCGTCTTGCGATGAGATGCAATTTTATTTGCAAAAGCCAGCGGATCCGAGGAAAATTTTTGACCCTTTACAATGGTGGCAGGATAACAAAAGGCAATTCCCGTTACTTGCAGAGATGGACCGGGATGTTATTAATGAGTCGATCTCAAGTGGCTTCGAAAGTGCATTTAGCCAAGCACGAGATCAAATAGGAGACACACGTCACTCGTTGGGTGGAAGCACATTAGAAGTGTTAGTGCAGCAAGGGATTGGATCAGATCAGAGAGAAGAAATCAATGATGTGGAGACTTTAATTCTACGGAAGATTAAGAAATAAGGAATATTTTGGAAGGCGGGAGCGAAGGCGGGTGGAATTAATACTCGGATTTAGAGGCTATGGAGCATAACCAATTCAATCAACCTATAGATTACGAAGAACTTGCAAAAGGATGCATAATATGTAAATAAAATTATTATTACTTCATTATGTACTCTTATTAACGTTATGAAAGTTCAAAAGTTTACATCTTATCATTAATTTTAATTTTATTATCTATTTAGTTGTTAATCATTTACTTATAAGTTATATGACTTATATCTACTAATCTAATAAATTAATAAAATTATAATTACAAATTTACAATATAAACTATAAAGTTATAAACTATAAAGTATAAAGTTATAATCTATAATAAAGTATAAAGTTATAAACTATAAAATAAAAAGTTAACTTTAAACTTTAAAGTTTCAATTTTAATATATACAACTAAATTATATATTATATTATTATATTACATATTTAAATTGAATTTAGTTTATATTATAGAAAATAAATACTAGAATTTAAAACAAATTAAAAAAAAATAAATAGGACCGGTTGGACCAGATTCGACCGAAACACGCCAACTCGAATCCGAACGAACGGACCGGTTGGCGTGTAGTCGATGAACCGGACCGATCGTCCGGGCAAGTTAAACCTTGAGGAGCTACTGGTCGGTCCGGCAGTTAGCCGGGTATAACTAGAGGTACTTGCCAAAAATGATATTGAATTTGGTAAGACTTGTGCAAAATTGTATTTAGCCGAAGTAACCTTCCGTAAGCTCTACTCATGGACTTCTAAATTGAATGAGATACTCAGTTTTTAGTAAACTTCTGCATGCAGGTATTGTGTACTAAAACTTTCTTAAAACAATATGCTCTAATTTGTTTGACAAAAATGAGAAAATGTGCTTTGTAAAAGAAAAATGAATATATAATAGGTTCTTATATATGTCAAAGGATATGAAGTTTGTGTGCCGTCATTGTAACTACCATGGATTATTTGTTTTCCAGAATTCTATGAGCAAAATGCTGCCTAAAATGTTGTCCAACATTTCTGAGATGAAAGGTAAAAAATGTTTTAAAAGAGTTTGGGTTCCCAAAATGGATATAATTTGTAATGTTGTGATAACTGCTTTAAGAACTAACATTATAGATTCTTAGTACTTTTATAGTGGATTTCCTCGCCACCTGACAGGTACAAAGGAGTTTTCTAAAGAACTGTGAATCATTCAATGGATGTAACGTAACGTTTGGAGGTGAAATTTAATGAGAATGCCTAAAAAGTTACGAATAAAGCTAAGGAATGTGTCATGTCAAGTACTAGAACAGGTGATAATTGCTATCTTGTTGCAAGATAAGAATCGTGCAATAATGTCAAGATCGACGACACAACACTATGACATCAAAAGTTGGGGCATGTCAACTACCGCAATCTGAAAAAATTTGTCTCATATGGAGCGGTTAGAGACTTACCCAACTTCAGTCATAAAGGTAAAACAGTCTGTGCAGATTGTCTCCAAGGTAAGAAAACCCCATGTTTTCCATAATGTTGTCCAGAATGACGACAACATTCAGGTATGTCTCACTGTTTTTAATTTTTTCATATGGATCTTATAGGTCCAATTGAGGTAGACAGTTGAGGAGGCATGAGGTAATCTTATGTGATTGTAGATGATTTTTCTAAGTACTTATGGATATATTTTTTTGAAAGAAAAATCTCAAACTTTTGACATGTTTTAAAATTTTGCACTCTAGAATTAGGAACTTGTTCTATTCTCCTATTTTTTGGATTATATCCGACCATGGAAAAAGAATTTGAAAACATCTCCTTCACAAAATTTTGTGAGAAAAGAGGAACTTTCCATGAGTTTTTTCTGCTCCCAAAACTCCTCAACAGAATGAGGTAGCAGAAAGGAAGAGTAGAACATTACAAGAAATGGCTAGAGTTGTGCTTAGTTCTAAAAATGATCAAAATGATTTTACTGCTTGTCACATCACTAATAGAGTCTATTTAAGGTCTGTAACAAAGATGACATCCTATGAAATTTTAAAAATGAAAAGAAACCTAATTTGTGTGACTTTCATATTTTTGAATGTATTTGTTACATTTTAAAATGATATAGATTATCTGGCTAAGTTTGACTCTAAGAGTGAAAGGAATTTTTGTTGGCTATTCTCAAAATAGTCATGCTTACCGAGTGTTCAATCTAAAGGACAAAAACTATATAAGAGTCTGTTAACATTTTTTTTGATGATTTTTCTGACCTTACAGGAAATAAGTCTGAAAATAATGTTATAATTACAGTGGAGAATGCGCAGAATGTTGAAACTCCAAATGTTGCTCCAAATGTCACGACATCCGAAGCAACATCTGAAGCAGAAACCGAGAACACAATAGGTGCAGATGAGGAGTCAAGTGCTGAATTGCTAAATCAAGTTCGAAGGGACCCTCATCAAGGATTAGAAAGAATCATCCAACAGGTCGGGTGATAGGGGGAGTGTTTGAAGAATTTAGAATAAGAAGCAAAAAACCTCATAATTACCGAGTCATGGTTAGATATGTGTGCATGTCTAACATTTATCATAAGGTAAGTCTTTTTTTTTTATGTCTACATTACAACCAAAGAATATTATCGGTGTAGATGTAATGTTTAGTGTTTGTGTATGTGCTTGATTCCAAGCCTATCCAAAGTCTCTCACTTAAATGTCGTAAAATGTGTCATTCGATATGTTGCCGACATATGTGAGTTGGTGATGCGCGAAAAGATGCACACACTTTAACGCAAGTGCACGTTATCGTGACAAGTAATATAGTCTTGGTAAGACCGAATATCGTCCACAAGGATTAGGGTTCAAGTACCAACTATCTATCTTTTGGTATCTATTTGGCAATCGATATCTGATTTTGTTGTTTATAACTAATAATTATAAAGACTAATTTAACTAATTTGTTTACTTTAGTTGTGATGAGAATATGACTTCCATGTCTCCTCAACTATCCGCTTATGTTATTTATTAATGCAATGAATTATGGTTTTCTTCTCTCGGAGCTAGCAGGTTTACGAAATCGTTTTATATTCCCGTTAAGGATATATAAACACTCAACCCCAGTATTGCTCGTTTCTACCTTTCGGTGATAAGGATGACTCTATAGGAGGATTAAGAACAAAAACCTAGTTAATCAATCACGCACTACGTAAAATTAGGGTTGTTAAGCCTCTCATTAACGCTACATAAATAATTGAGGTATTTTCATCCCCAATCCAAAATATGTCTACCCAACTTACAACATATTCACAACCTCCTCCTTTCGAAGTTTGATTAGAAATCATATAAATAATGATAATTAGTGATCAATTAATTACCAAGCATTCAAAGCAATTATTGGATAAATCTCAACAAGAAGAAAAATAACCATAACATGCATCAATTTATAACATAAGTTTCTAGTGAATTAACATGGAAAACCCTATAAAAGAATTAGTTCCTAGCCATTGACATGACAAGAACTAATTCAAGGTTCATCATACAAAACTGAAATAAAAGAAAAGAAAAGGAAAGCAATTACTAGACTATGGTCTCCAATCTTCAATCCAAGAATCCTTGTGTTGTGCAAGAAAGGGAACCCTTAAAATCTGCATAGGGTTCTCCTTTTATAGGCTCAAAACCGCCTCTAACGCGTTTCCTTCGGGCTGACCGTAAATTCGCCATTAAACTGATTTTCCGCGTCGGCGCGCGGCCACGCTATCGGCGCCGCGTGCGAAGTTCTGCGGTGCCGGGTGATTTGGCGCGCGGCCCGATCTCTGGCATGCGAGGCGCGCGGCGCAACTTATGTATCCTCTCGATGATTAGCGCGCGGCCACGCTCTTGTTGGCATGGCGTCGCGGCGACTGCGTTTACGCCTCGTTCGCCACTTTCTGCCTTTTAAGCTCTGAACCTCCTCTTTGCCCTCTTTAGCTCCTTTTCCGCCATTTGGCCATTTTAACCACTTTGACTCAAAAGAAAGAAAATCTATCCTAATACGACACTTATTTGTACAAAAAGGGACAAAAGACTAACTAAAAACGACTCGAAAAGTGTATATAAAATACACCGATCAAATACCCCCAAACTTAACCTTTGCTCGCCCTCGAGCAAAGATAGAAAGAAAGAAATAAAGGACTCAAGAAAACGAAAAATAAAAGACTCACAAATTGATCACTTTTCTTTGCATTGATGTTATCTAGAAAAACATGAAGGTTAGCAGAATAATATGCAGTAACATATAGCATGAAATTTTTAGCACACTAAACACATTAAGCTAGATATTTCGCAAACTCATTTTTATCATGCTTAATGGAAGTCAACATACTGAATCATGCTTGTAAAATTCAAAAATCCTATGACATGTTTACTTGCTATTCTCCACTAATCCTGGATATGCATAAAAGAGATCTTCAGGACTTTAAGGGTTGCAATGTAGGCTTAGGTATAGGTAGGTAAAAATAGGCATTTAGGCTCATTTTTGTGTACCATAAGCTCTTTAGCTTTTCAGTGTTTCCCTTTTCTTTTGATTCTTTTCTTCACTTCAAATCAATCTTTCCCCTCTTTTGTTTTGGGAGAGTGAAGTGTATAATAATGACAAGCACCCCCAAACTTAGGCTTTTGCCTATTTCTTATTACTTTTTTTATTGGGGTGCATCAAAGTTGTTCACTCTTTTTGTCTCTTTTTTAACACAATTTATTCCACTATTTCACATTTTACTTATGGCACAATTTGTGGGAATATAGGGTGTCAAAGAAGAAGTTTCAATTTTTAGGCTCAATGGGGCTGACTAGGAATACTTTTAAAGTCCGGGATAGAAAAGAGTGGTTAGAATTGGCTATCAAAGAAATGTCTGAGTCATCTCCCTAACATGCATATCCTAACTATTTCGCCTCAAATAGCAAGCAATCATAACACATAGGTTTTCATCAATTTAGCATGCATAATTTAAGCAAGCAACTCCAAATAGACAATTATTTTTTGAGTTTTTGGCATATCTAACCTAGGTGTTTAGATAGTTGCTTCTAATTCCATTACATTATTCCACCTTACTTCACTAGGTGTTTCTAGTAACTACATCATACATGATCTTTTGACAGACAATTATGACTTAAAAGAAAAAAAAATTGTGACTCAAAAATACACACAAAACAACAAAAAGACTTAACATACTATAACAATAGAACACAAATAAAAACACAAATAAAACACCCCCCCCAAACTTAAATCACACATTGTCCCCAATGTGTGTAGACTCAAAGGCAATAAACGAAATAAGACACTTACAGACTTGGCTAAAATGGTGGTGGTGGCGGTGGCATGAGATAGTGCATGGACCACTGGTTGAACAAGGAACTCATCTCATTAATTTCTTTGTCAGCGTTTCTTCTTTGTCCTTGTATCACTTGTGTCCAAACTCTGCATCATCCTCATCGATTACGAAGCAATTGCTCCATCATGAACCGAGGGTTCGAATCGTGGTAGGTGATGGCTAGGCCTCTTGCATATTGAGTCCCTATTTCAGGCTCATCTTCGTTCATTGCGGCCTCTGCTGCTGCTGGTGGTGGTGGTTGTACCCTTCTTCTTACTGCTGGGGGGCTTGGGTCTGGGAAAGAGTGCACTATCCCATATGTCACAGGCAGTTGGTTTCTCTCATGAGTATCAGTGGGTAGGACTGGGACCCCATTCATGTGGCACAAATTCGTGATAAGTGAGCCATGTCCCAATCCACATGTTGTCACCAACCTGCTGATTTATTCAATGCTCTGCACTATCTCTTTCCCCACATCAATCGTCATCCCCCTCATAATTCCATATATCAGCTTAATCCTATCTTCTGGCACTCTGGTGAAGTGCGTGGATGGAATCACGCGCCGACGAAATATAGCCAACCGTCGCTGCTTTGTTGGTGCACCGCCGGTGCTCTTGACCCATTTCTTGCAATATCAAAAGCAGCCCCAGGGTAGCTCACTGTGTCTGCGACGGTGTTCCAGTTGATGTTGTTGGTGCTCCTAGACTATGTTCTAAAGTGACTCCAATCACCAACCTCCTTCAACATCAACTGTTTTTAGAGACATATTTATCGCGTCTGCCGTCACAGGCATATATCTTCCCCTCACAAAACATTTGTTGTCCACCCTCTCCGGAAAGTTAGCATAAAATTCACGCACCATCGTTGTGTTCATTAGTGCTATCTTCTCCAGATTTACAAATCTCTTCCACCCCATTATCTCAATCATTGCCCGAATGGGCTCATAAACATCCTCCTCCCCAAACGACTCCCTTTGATAGTCCATTCCCCTTTCAGGGATTAAGGGTCTAGTACTAAGCTTTTTGTATCTTTGGAAGACTTGGTAGCTCACAAACCTAGTATTATCGTATTGCGGGGCTGAGGTGGATGTGGAGACTCTTCTCTTTCTGGCGGACATGGCTAATACTTTATGCAGCTTTTCCTTCGTAGCACAAATGTTCCCCAACACAATCAACAATTAGCAGCTAAAACACTAACACCCCCAAACTTCAACTCTACTACCCAATACCCACACCCTCCTTGTCTACTCCTTCTCTAAACTTCACAACCAATTTTTCAGCACCCCAACTACTTCACAATGCAACACTTCTCCAAACTACTACCTTCTTTAACTACTGAAAGCTTTCAAGAAAAGATGAAGATTACCTTTTTATGGTGTTCTTCAAGGTGTTCTTGCTTCTAATGGTGATTTGAGGCAATGGGATGGAGTTTTGTTGGTTGAGATAGCTAAGGGTTTTAGGAATTTAAGAGTTTTGATTGTGGTTGGGTTTGATTTGTGGAGGTTTTGTGGGTAAATTGTGGATTTTCGTGGGTTTTGTGGAGAAGGGGGGTTAGGTTTTGGTTTTGAAATTGGGGAAAATCTGATTTCTGGGCGTCTTTTAATTTCTGGATTTCCGCTTCGGCGCCGCGGCCCTGCTTTTGGCGCCGCGGCGCCCAATGTTCTGCACTCCTTCGGGAATTTCTGCGCCGCGGCGCCTAGACTTGACAATTTTTCTGGATTTTTGACGTCGCGGCCCTGCTCTTTGGCGCGCGGCACCAACTTCAGCGCTGTTGATTCTTTTGCACCGCGCCTTTGCTCGCAGTAGCGTGGCGCTTACCCATTTTTCTGAAAATCTCTGTTGTTCCTCAGTTTTTCGTCCTTCAATTTATTGGCCTGTACCAGTCAATCACAGCACAAACACTACCTCCGTGAGACCGTTCTTAATAAAAACTATTATATTAAAGTAAAATAAATCAAAATACCTTGGGTTGCCTCCCAAGTAGCGCTGTCTTTAACGTCTTTTAGCCGGACGCAAGCTCATTAGTTCAATAAACGTGGGGTGGATCAACCCCACAACTAATCCATTTTCTCCACATTTTTCGTTTTCTTTTTCTTCTTCTCCTCTTAGCATTATCGTTAAGAGGAAGTTCAGGAACACATACCTGCTTTTGTGGAGGTTCGGTAAACCATGCCTGCTTTCGTGGGCTCATCTCCCTTTGTTTGACTTGTACGGGCTCACAAGGGGGGGTTGATGGTGCTGATTGCAAAGCACCTACTCATGGTTGGTGTCTCAATGATGTGTTTAAAAACTTTAAACATCATTTCTTCCTTCTCCACCCTCAATGTCAACTCTCCTCTTTCTAGATCGATCAAGGCTCTCCCCGTCGCTAGGAATGGTCTCCCCAATATGATAGGGATTTCTGCATCCTCTTCCATGTCAAGAATGAGGAAATCCGCAGGAAAAAAGAATTTTCCTACTTTGACAATCACGTCCTCAATCTTCCCTCTTGGATGAACCACTGTCCTATCGGCTAGTTGCAGGCTCACAATGGTTGGTTTTGCCTCACCCGACTCCAATCGTTTAAACACCGATAGAGGCATCAGATTTATAATTGCCCCTAAATCGCACATAGCCCTGTTGCATGTCACCCTGCCCACTGTGCAAGGTAGTGTAAAGCTCCCTGGGTCTTTTAGTTTTGGTGGCAACTTCTTCTGCAAGATAGCACTACACTCCTCCGTCAGTGCTACTATTTCGTACTCTGCCAGTTTCTTCTTCTTCCCCAAGATCTCCTTCATGAACTTAAAATAGGAGGGCATCTGCTCCAAAGCTTCTATAAAGGATATATTGATATGCAGCTTTGTGAATGTCTCCAAAAATTTGGAGAATTGTTTGTCAACCGCCTTCCGCTGTAATCTCTGGGGGAATGGGATCTTTTCTGTATACTCCTTCTCTGTAGTTTTCTCTACTACTGGGCGAGATTCAACCACCTTCTCTTTTTCTATCTCTGCCCTTTGCTCAACTACTGGCTGAGGAGACTGTTGTTCCAACTGTTTGTCACTTCTCAATTGTATTGCCTGGCATTGCTCTCTTGGATTCACCTCTGTGTTGCTTGGCAATGTACCCTATGGCCTGCTGTTTGCTTGCTTTGCTAGCTGACCCACTTGTGTTTCCAAGTTCCTGAATGAGGATCTAGCTTCTGTCACGAACTGAGTCTGGGCGTTGGTGAGTGCCAATAAAGCTGCTCTCAGCTCGTCTGGCTTTTCTTGCTGAACCGGTGCATTGAACTGTTGGGGATGTGGGGCCTGAGTAAAGGGCTGCTGATTCTGTTGGGTTTAGTGCGGCCCTGTATTGATTATGCTGCCCATGGTCTCCTCTCCATGAGAAATTTGGGTGATTCCTCCACCCTGGATTATATGTGTTGGAGTATGGATTGTTTTGTGGCCTCTGATAATTACCCACGGCCTGACACTATGCCTGCTCCATTGGTATATTATTAGGATCAACTGAAGGACACATATCGAATGTATGTGGGCCACCACATATTTCACAGCTTTTAGGCATCTGCACCACATTCATCGACATCAGATGTTGTCGCATCGTTTCGCCAAAAGGGCCACTTGGGCATTCAAGGCAGCAATGGCATCTATTTCGTGGACTCCCACTGTTCTCCTCCCACTCGTTGATCTCTCTTCTGTGACATGGTTGTTGGTGGCCATATCTTCTAATAACTCGTGAGCGTCGTGGGTTGTTTTCCTCATGAATGCCCCACCTGCTGCTGCATCTATAATGGTTCTGGTTGTACTGCTCAGCCCGTTATAGAAGATGTGGACCAAGTTCCACAACTCAATGCAATGGTGTGGGCACTTTCTCTGTAAATCTTTGAACCTTTCCCAAGCTTCATATAAGGACTCTCCATCTGCTTGGTAGAAGTTATTCAACTCCCCTCTCAATTTTGCTGCTTTGCATGGGGGAAAGAATTTGGCAAAGAATTTCTGTGACAGCTCTTGCCATGTAAAAATCGAATCGGCTGGCAGGGAATTCAACCATACTTTTGCTCTATCCCTGAGTGAGAAGGGAAAGAGCCTCAATCTGACGGCATCATCAGTAACGCCGTTATATCTGAAAGTTGCACACAGCTCCAAGAAATTAGCTATGTGCATATGTGGATCCTCCGATGGCTGTCCTCCAAATTGCACTGTGTGTTGTACCATGCTCAGAATCGCCGGTTTTATCTCAATGTTGTTTGCTCTTATGGCAGGGAGCCTAATACATGTCTGTGCTCCATTCACTCTCGGCAGCACATAGTCTCCCAAGCTTCTTTCTTCCTGGACTTGAACTCTTTCCTCGACATCCATAGGTACTTGCCGAGGCATTCCTGGATTGGGTTGATTTTCACCTAACCCCTCTCTCATCATGTTGTTGTTTTGAACACCGTCCATCTCTATCAAGGTTGCAATCCGCTGATTCTTTCTGTTATGTTTACAGGTTTTCTCAATCTCTGGATTGAAGGGAACAAGGGTGTCTGCCCCTCTTCTCCTTCGCATAAACTGATTTCCTGAAATAGATCAAAAACAGACAACAAATCACGACAACTGGTTTTTTTTTTTTTTATGAAAAATAAATAATAAAAAAAAAACGTAAAAATAAAGATTAAAAATTAAAAACCAAATTAGAAATTAAAAATAGACAAATTTGATATTGAACTATGCCTAATCCCCGGCAACGGCGCCAAAAACTTGATGCGCGAAAAGATGCACACACTTTAACGCAAGTGCACGTTATCGTGACAAGTAATATAGTCTTGGTAAGACCGAATATCGTCCACAAGGATTAGGGTTCAAGTACCAACTATCTATCTTTTGGTATCTATTTGGCAATCGATATTTGATTTTGTTAATGTGTTTACTTCAGTTGTGATGAGAATAGGGCTTCCATGTCTCCTCAACTATCCGCTTATGTTATTTATTAATGCAATGAATTATGGTTTTCTTCTCTCGGAGCTAGCAGGTTTACGAAATCGTTTTATATTCCCGTTAAGGATATATAAACACTCAACCCCAGTATTGCTCCTTTCTACCTTTCGGTGATAAGGATGACTCTATAGGAGGATTAAGAACAAAAACTTAGTTAACCGTCACGCACCATGCGTAAAATTAGTGTTGTTAAGCCTCTCATTAACGCTACATAAATAATTGAGGTATTTTCATCCCCAATCCAAAATATGTCTACCCAACTTACATCATATTCACAACCTCCTCCTTTCGAAGTTTGATTAGAAATCATATAAATAATGATAATTAGTGATCAATTAATTACCAAGCATTCAAAGCAATTATTGGATAAATCTCAACAAGAAGAAGAATAACCATAACATGATCAATTTATAACATAAGTTTCTAGTGAATTAACATGGAAAGCCTTATAAAAGAATTAGTTCTAGCCATTGACATGACAAGAACTAATTCAAGGTTCATCATACAAAGCGAAATAAAAGAAAAGAAAAGGAAAGAAATTACTAGACTATGGTCTCCAATCTTCAATCCAAGAATCCTTGTGTTGTGCGAAAGGAACCCTTAAAATCTGCATAGGGTTCTCCTTTATAGGCTCAAACCGCCTAACTTTTCCGCGGGCTGGCCCGAAATTCGTCATTAAACTCGATTTTCCAGCGTCGGCGCGACCACCGCTATCGGCGCGCGATGCGGAGTTCTGCGTGCCGGGTGATTTGGCGCCGCCCCGATCTCGATGTCGGAGCGCGCCACTGCGGCTCTGTAGCCTCTCGATGATTAGCGCCGCGCCCGCTCTTGTTGGCATGGCGCGCGACTGCGTTCTGCCTCGTTCGCCACTTTCTCTGCTTTTAAGCTCTGGAACCTCCTCTTTTGCCCTCTTTTAGCTCCTTTTCCGCCATTTGGCCATTTTAACCACTTTGACTCAAAAGAAAGAAAATCTATCCTAATACGACACTTATTTGTACAAAAAGGGACAAAAGACTAACTAAAAACGACTCGAAAAGTGTATATAAAATACACCGATCAGTTGGGAATTTGGTATTTCAAGGTCACTAATCTTAATTTAATATGATATAGTGACTCGGATTGGGCTGGTGATGTGAATGATATAAAATGTACAAGTAGAGGATATTTTTATCTTGGCAATAAATCTTGTTTTTTTTGTAGAGTCGTAAACAAAATTGTGTCTCACTTTCAACCTTGAATCAATATGTAGCAGTTGGAAGTTGTTGTTCTCAATGAATATGGCTAAGACACATGTTAAACGACTATGATTTTACTAGCAACATTTGTTTTTGTACTATGATTAGACATCATTTTTTTTAAAGAGATTTCATTGAAAAACAACTAGTTCAAATTAAACATGTTGATACTCTTCATCAACTAGCTGATACTTTTATAAAAGTTTTGGATCATGAGAGATTTTTTAGTGTAGAAATCTCGTGGTCTTTGTAATCTATATTTTGGGCATTTTTGGTGAATGTCGGCTGGAATGTCTCTAACATTTCGGGTGACATTTACTTGTGTAATATCAGAATCTGATTTTCAGTATTGTTTTTGGCTGATTTTTGTTCACACATATATGATTCCAAACGTGATTTTAATGTGATATTGTTCTCTGCGATGATATTAGATATCATAAAAAGGGAGTATCAAAATAAGGCAAAGTCTTTCTAATTCTCGACAACTGTGCAATACGGGCAAATCCCTTGAAATTGATATCGTTCCTATACTATAGAAGTATCAAAGTGCTTAAACAAAGAAAAACATTATGAGGATGCTAAATAAGTATTCTTGTTTTTGACACGAAAATGAATTTTGTATGTGTTTTATGATTAGATCTAGGACTCAATGGGAAAATATTACATTGGTCTGGAGGTTAAACTCATAAAATCATATATGAAACGTGTCTTGATTTGTTGCCGAAAGGAAGATGTTCTTGAAGGATCATGGTACTTGTGTTGTTCAAAATGTTGCCAACATTACTGTTGACATTTTCAAATAATGATATTTGTCGGGATGCTGATTGTAACTGATTTTTGAGAATTCAGTTACTTTCCCCTATTTGTATGCATTGTTTCAAGAGAATTTTGAACTTTAAAATGATAAGATTAATTGAAATTTCTACCGTGATGTTTATCTTTCTATCCCAATATTTTAGGTGTAAGGTATTGTGTAAAATTAAAACACATAAAACTAAGAAATTTTTGTTGTTTAGAAAGATTTGTCATGTATATAGATATTCCTCCCATTTGTTATTTTTTTTTATCACTCTCTGATTTTCCCTATATATAAAAAAATATTATTATTAATAATAAAAAAAAAAATTATTTTCTATCATTTCTGTTTTTTTCATTAAAAAAAAAAGAAGGGAAATCACATCACAACTCGGGCATATAGGAACTGTTACAATCCTACCTACCCGATGGAATCTTCACCATTCCAAACACCATTCTCAATCCCCTCAAAACCCTCTCCACCATATTCACCCATGAAAACCTCTTCAATACCAACACCAATATCAACCAACTTTCCAATAAGTACTAGTCATTCCAGTGAACACTGAATCTGCTGAGCATATAGAACCACAGCAACCCCGCTGGTTTCCTTCTTCACCATCCACAAAGGACTTGTCTAAAGCTACAGTATATGGTAAGAGACCAAGACCCTCCACATTCCCTACTTGTCGATCGAGTAGATTGTTTGAGAAGAAAAGTCCGTGCAGAGCCAAGCAACAACAGGTCCAGGTCCATATATGATACTTCAATACATGTTTGCTCGAGTAGTGACAGTGACGACATGAACTTGGTGTTCTCAACAGAAGAGAGTGAAGAAAAACCAACTATTTCTATACTGCAAAATGTGTCTCAAGTAAACGAGGAAGTTCCTGATGAAACTACAGTGATGCAATTCTTCCCAAAGAGAATTTCCAGATATACCGAATCGAGTGTTGCTCCGAATGTTGCCACTGATGCCACAACACCTCAGAAAACATTTCACCAACATCAGTAGAGACACAAATGGATCTCTAGATGTCCATCCTCTGAATAACAACCATGTTTGCCACCCTGTTGTACAAGTTACCAATTTGGCACAAAAAGAATCGACCTCAATCCTCCCTTATCTCTCTGATATACAAAGTTAACTACCCTGGAAAATGAAAGGAAATAGTGCAGATGTTGACAGAAATGTCACCAACATTCTTGACAACACTGGTCCAAGACGATCTCCATCGCTTCAGATAACTTGTGATTCATATTGCAAAGATCAACCAACAAATCTCTGAGGTTGACACTGTGAGGAATGCTCTAATTCAAGCCAGATACCATTTTATGGTGCTTCTTTCTTCACAAAAAGGGGGAGAAAATGCTACTGATATGTTGTTACTGTACTGTCGAGAGAATGATAAATCTATTGTCGAGGCTAATGTGGATAAAATGATGATGGTGCAGAGGAAATGCTAATGCAGGGGGAGCAGAGTAAGAAGGCGAGATGCTGCTGTTCTGTGCAAAGAAGGAGTTATGCAAGAATAGAGAGCTGCTGAAAGCTAGTGCTGCTGTGCTGGAAGCTACTGTTGTTTGTTGAAAAAGTTGTTTTGTGAAGAAAGACAAAAAGGGGGAGAATGTTAAAATCAGAAGTTTTGCCCTTCCTTCACGGACTGAAGCTGATGCTACTGGTTGTTGTTGAGAATATGAATGTGAGGCTACTGGTTGGAGTTGAGCATATGGTTTGAATATTTTGGATGATATGTGTATATGTGCTAACATTTTTTTTTCCCTCCTAATCCTATATAAATGGTATATATATATGTATATCTTGTATATGTTGTGTTTATATGTCATTACAGGTTGAGGGGGATCATTTGTGTGAATTTTCCATTGTTAGGTCACTTATGCTTAGTTGGTTAAGTTTTGTGAAGAAAGACAAAAAAAGGGAGAATGTTAATGTTAGGATTGGTATCATGACATTTTTTCTAACATATCGTTTTTCAGAAAATGTCGGAATAAATGTCTTGACATTTGGTGACGATACAGTAACGATTTTGTCTATCTTCATGGACTGTTTTTCAGGAAACTGTGACCTTATTTAACACATGGCAAATTGACTTGACAATGAGTATTTAAAGCAGATTATGATCGATGAAGATCAAGTCCAAGTGGAGCATAATTTGAGGAGCAAGACGTGGAAAAAAAAGTCCAAGCTGTTGAGAAATTCTCTCCTCAAGTTTCTGGCACACGTGACCACTTATAGCTCAACCTCTACAACCAATTGATGAGCTTTTCAAGGAGGACTCTCTACTATAAATAGAGAGGGCAGATCAGTGAATCAATATCCAGAAACAAAATGTAAAAATACCAAGAGAGCTCTCGAGATTTCTTCTCAGAAATCTGGATCACAAAATGATGCCTAAGTTTGTGACGACATTTTGCATGACATTTCAGTCGCTGTTTCAGATTCTAGATTAGCTTTGTATGGAGCGATTGTAATGAGATGTTTGTTACTTCTATTTAGATAGATTTTTCAGACATAAGTCATCTGCGACTTAACCTTTTTATTCCTTTTGTATCATCTTGTAAAGAAAGGAATGTATCAATTGTATATATATACAATACTTTGGTCATTGACCATCATGGGTTATATTAATATATAACCTATGAAAATTAAACCTTTGTGTCTTTATTATTTCCGCTGCATTTTACTCTTCAAAGGTTTTATTCTGTTTTTAACTGAACACTATTTTTACCGAATAAACATCGCTATGTCGCATTTACATTTTGACATTTGCAAACCGCTCCAACATTCGACCGAAAGTTAATTTCGCTTGTTTTTATTATTCCATAGTTGTACCCCCGGGACCCAACAAAGTGATTCAGTTTCATTGGCGCGCGCATGTGGATGCCCAAATTCAGATTATTGAAATCGTATATTTACTTGTATTAAGGGTCCACTTTTATGAATTAAAACAAGACCCTCAAATGTTTGAGAAGACCCTCTACACTGCGAATATATCTCGTCGAAATTACCCCAGAACTAACATTTTGAGTTTATGGGTTCAAGATTTGGAAAAGAAAGCTATTGATTCTTGATACATTATTTATACACATTAAGTGAATTTTTAATACAAAATATAGTTACCCGTAAGCAAAATGGCTCCTCTCCACTGACGATTAGAAAAAATATACTTTTATTTATTTAATTATATTTTCAACATCATCAATGACAATTAGAGAGATCATACTTTTTGAAGAATAAAAATCCCCTTACACGTAATTAACATAAGTAGTATAGGTAGATTAGTTATGGTACGCGACACTCAGAAGAAGGAAAGATGATAAAAAGATGGTTTGAAGTCCATTCAAATACTATTATTTTTTATAAAACAATACTTATCCAAGGCTAAGTTCTTTGAACTCTAATGGAGGGAGTTCACTAGGAAACATGGCTTTGTTTCCCGATTGAAATGTCTATAATTGTTTTATTTTACAGTAGCTTAAAACCCTGTGCCAGTCAAAATGATATAATTAGAAAATACACTTACTGTATAAAGTCAACATCAATTCAGTTTCTTGGGCAGTTCACACATGGATTTTCTTTTCATGGAAATAAACCAATCATTTGCCAATAATACATTTTACAGTTTTTTTTTTTAAAAAAGACATTGATTATAGAGCTCCGATTAACTGATTTAAAATAGCTGGTAATAAAATTTAAGTGCTAAAAAACAATTTTATAAATACACCGATTTTTTGATAGAAGTGTTGAAACTATTAACACGTCGTTGATATCTTTGATAAAAATATTGATAAATTGTTCTTTTGTTAGAACGACTTAAAATAAAAATATTTTTTTTTAAAAAGGAGGATAGTTAGAATGTAATAAAGAACATTCTTTCTTAACAAGTACTTGGTCAGTAAAATTAAGAACATAACAATGGAAATAGCATTATGGCAGCATAGGAGAACAAAAGTTCCATTCATGTATTCTAAGTAACTTAGGAAAAAGCTAAATAAATGGTATGATTTTTCTCGAAACTACCTTCCTAAATAACAACATGCGACATCAAAAACCCGCAAGAGTAGCCAAGTTGGTGTAGCAGTAGAGTGCGGGACCGCAAGGTCACGAGTTCGATCCCCTGCATAAATCTTCTTGGTTGAGCCTGTCACACATGACTTGCTAAGTGTGGTTAATCGGCTGACGTGGTTTGCAGGCTATTGCGTCAGCCCGGGATTTACCCTGTGCGCACTCAAAAGAATAGCGGCTGCGGGTTCCTTCGTAAAAAAAAAAAAACATGCGACATCAAATTCATATCCATACTTAAATTATGGAACAAGGTTTGTCTTTAAACCTTGCTTGTAGTAATAAAACTTTTATTTTCAATACTCCATCTGTCTTGAATTATTTGTCGTGATTACTAAAAATAGTTATTTTAAATTATTTGTCATTTTATAAATTCAAGACATAATTAATTGTTTTTTTTCTATTTTTTACCCTTTGTCATTAATGAAGATTATACATAAATAGAATAAAAATTTAATGGAGAGAGATTATAACTTAGACATAAATAAAGGCAAAGTAGGTCAAATACCCCTCATAATTAATATTTTTTAAGGGAAAAAGTGACAAATAATTTAAGACGGAAGGAGTATTCTGTGGGAGGATTTTCATTTATTGGAGGGTGTTGTTCAAATTCCTTCTTATTTTAATTATTTTATTTTATTTTTTTGTAAAAATTGTTTTATTACATAGGGGGCACGGGAAGAGAAATGAGGAAGGAGATTAAAGGTGAAAGTTGAAGCAGTCAACCAATTAAATATTACGATTAGCCATTCTTTTAATTGTTTATATTCACCTAGAAAGTAAGAAAGAGTTTTTAATTTTAACTCAAAGAATTTTTTTATGGAAATACTAACTAGATATGGTCATTGACCAAATAATTTACACGTATGAAAGAGAGAAATATTATCGAGGGTTTTTCGAAAATAATATCTATCTCCTAAGATAGAGATAATATTTGCGTACACTATATTCTCTCAGATCCAACTTTGTGAAATTTCACTGATATATTATTGTTGTATAAAAGAAAAATAATAACATTTATGTACTATATTTTAGAGAAGTTGTCAGACTCACGGTGTGAAATTACACTAAGTATGTTATTATTATATTTTAGAGAAATTGTGTTTAATTTTACACATATAAAAGATTTTGTACACAAAATCATGTATAATAAGCGAGATTAGTAATCTAAAAATTAAAACCTATAAAATACATTGATTATATAAAAACATTTTGCACCGTCCACGTATATATCTGAGGTTTTATTTTAAGGTAAGAAGAGACAAGGGCCTAAAAGAATGGAACCCAATTTCTGCAAGAAAGGAAATAAAAAATAATTCATTAAGGGAGGGATTATTTTTTAGAGAAATGGGATCTTTTCTTTTTCTTTTTTCTTTCTCCAATACTTTCTCCGTCTCAATTTAAGTGTCTTATTTTTTTATTTGATCTATTTTAAAAAGAATGATTCTTTTTATATTTAATAAGTTTTGACAAGTTTAAGATCAAAAGATTTAAATGACGACACACATATTTAATTAAAGATTACAAGATTCAAAAAAATTCTTTATTTTTTAAAATCCGTGTCTAGTCAAACTAAAACACTTAAATCAGGACGGAGAAAGTACTCCCTCCGGATAAAAAAGACTTAGACTTTATTTTTTAGTTAAAAAAGAGCGTCCACTTACCAAATCAAGAAAGTATTAACTTTACTTTTTCAGACTTTCCTTATTAAGTGTTAAGTGACCAAATTTCAATATCTATTTAATTAGATGTATTTTAGTTAAATTGTTTATTTTGCCTAGGAGTTACATAATATATTTTTTAAGTGATGGATAAATGGCTATATTTACACTCTTTCAGGAGTACTATTTTTAAATTTTAATGGGAAGTTTTTAAGATTCCATAATAAACTTTTGTTACCATAATTGAGATTGATTGATACTTTGTACTGGAGCTTATTTTGTCCTTTTTTTTGGGTACCCTCCTTCTATATAAGACTTACAACTCACCTCTAAAAAAACTCCCCTTCCCCTCAAAAATTCTTTTCAAGATTTCATTTTTCTACTTCCCATATTTCTTATTTCAAGCAAATTTGAGTGTTTGAGAGAGAGAGAAAAAAATGGAAGAAATGAATTCTTTATGGTGTTACCAAGAGGTGAATATTTACTTCTTCATTTTCTTGCTTTCACAATTTCTCACAGTATCTTGTTAATATTCAACCTTATAGTGATAGTAAAAAGTTTAGTTTTTTTGGAATTCTCATTTGGTGTTCCGTACTCGCTTTAGGGTCCGAACTAATTCGTATTCGTGCATGTAAGACACATTTAAAGGAGAAGCGTTCTGACAGAATTTTTTACATACCCCAGGCTCAGACCCGAGACTTAAGGGTGGAGGCTGTATCCATCCACCACAGCCCTTATTGGTGTTGAGCTTTCTTTTTCACAGTCAATGATTTTCTGTTTTTAGGCTTACTATAGTTTTTGTTTGGTAAAAGTGGTGCAACCCCATTTTTTTCTCTTAATTCCAAAACACGTCTCTGTTGTTTTCACTCTTTCAAGAATCTATTGGCAAATTTAAAGAATTAATCATTGCACGGCCCAATGCAATGAAGTTTTTCTTTAAAATATAGGTATCCAATGGTGAATCATATGCTTCTACTTAATTCTTTTGTTTACAATTTAAAACTTTTGGATTTGACTCAGATGATTTCATTACCTTCCACATGGGATTGGGCCCTATATAAGATGTCATTATCACTAATAACTTTAATTACTTGTTCATTGAATGATTATAACCAATATCTTTGAATTACTGATCTTTCTTAAGTAGCATACCTAAATGATTTTTGTGTTATAAAATTCAATTGTTGAAGTCTTTTACCTAACTTGATTTTGATCATTTTTGCAGACCATGGATGAAATGAGACAAAAGCTTATATACACTAGTCTTGAACTTGAAAAATTGGAAGTGCAAATGAGTGAAGAAATGATCAAGAACAAAGAGTATGTGAAGCAATTAATCCAACTTTTGAAGATGGTGTGTCAAGAAAGAGATGAAGCAAAGGATCAACTTCATAAACTACTCATTAACAGAAAGGCAAATTCAAGCATAACTGAATCAAACAGCCTATCTGAAACATATAATTATCAGTCACACTATTCATCGCCTGTTGAGTCGTTTTTCGATGCAGTTTCGTCTCCTGAATTTTCCAACATCAACATGGCTGATTCAAATCCAGTAACTTATGTTAACCAACCTTTGGCTCATGACAATTGTCTCCCTCAAGTGTCCTTGAAAGTCGATAAGGCCACATTGGTTATTGACAGTTATGTAAAGGGAAAACCTTTGCCTCAGCAAGGGAAACTATTGAAGGCTGTTGTTGAAGCAGGGCCACTTCTGCAGACACTTATAGTTTCAGGACAACTTCCTCAATGGCGCAATCCTCCTAAGCTTAAGCCATTTAATATTCCGCCAGTTTCCATTTTAGGGTATGAATGCGATATCGCAAATCAGAATCTTGGTGAAAATTTGAGCTACATTTCTTCGAGATCGCTTCATTCTCAACCTTATTTTGACATGTCATGTGGATCTTCACAAATGGTGTCTACATCTATGTTGAATTTTGCAAACTCTGCCTCTGGTTCCTGTTTAGAAAATCAGATTGCTCGTGCAAATATGGACAGTTTTGTCTACCTCGGAAAGAGACAAAGATTGCAGTGAAACAAATCGAAAGATGGATGCCTATATTTCAATTTTTTGTACAAAGCATTTTGCCGGGTGGTTGTAAATGGGATATATTGATCTTGAGTTTGAGAGGATTAGATTTTTTTAGCTTGATGAATTTCATATCTCCTTTTGGCTTTTTCCTTACAGTTTTTCTTTTTCATTATTCAATAAACAGTAATATGAATTTGAATTTGGATTATGGTTCTTCATATTGTAAATGTGTAACTGAATTTTTTTGCTGAAGTTTTTGCTGTCAAGGAGAACTTTTGATATGTTTCAGAAAAAGAATTTCTTTTATTATTTAGTTTCTTGCTGCTATTACTGTTTATTATTACTGTTGCTTTTTTCATTTCTACTAAAGTCGGGAGTCTATCAGAAACAACATCTCTACCCGTCAAAAGGTAAGGATAATATGTGCGTAGGTAAGAATAATATGTGCGTACACTCTATCCTCCTCAAACCCCACCTGACGAAATTATACTGAGTATGTTATTGTTGTTTGAAAAACCGTCATTCCCTAACCCTCCTCTATTTGTACTCTGTCTAATGTAGACTGAATTATCATTTTTAAACTAATCTGAAGGCAAAATTCTGGATTATAGTATCTTGGTGGTTGCATAGAAAATGACAAACATGAAAAAGTATCATCAATACATAAAATCTTTGGTATAATGAAAAAATAAGCGATACCAAACACATTAAAATTTATTAATTCTATTTTCTGTCGTTAAAATGAAGAACTAAAGCAAAAATTCTCTTTCTTCGTAGAAATTTGTAACTTCTTCTTAACATAAGCCTTCTTGCAACATAACTTAAATGAACTTGCCCTTAAATTAGTGGATTCATCACCAATCTTTTTTGTCTATACTGGTCTAACTTTGATATTACCGTCAGCAGATGTCCTCAAAAGATTTCTAAACTTAGAATTCTCTCCAATTACAAAGTTCCTAATCTAAGCTATCCCTCGAATTTAAAGGCCTATCGATTATGTGAGTAAAATTGTAAGTACAATAATTAATAACAATTAGATGAACGAAAAGTAATTAATTATTACAAAGATTACAATCTGGAAATGAGAACAAAAGAAGGTTTGATGAGTCGAGTGATATTCACTTTGTTCTTAAGACAATATTGCCCCGTATAAATCCTTTTACGGTAATTGACAACTTGTCTCCCAAGATAAAACAACAACTAACAAATGAGCAAAGGAAACTCAAGTGTTTACTAAAAAAGAATCTTTGAGTGTGTGAAAAAAAGCTTAAAGAGGAAGAAGTTCAGAAAATCTGATTTAAGCAAGTGTGAAGTGTGTTCTCCCAATTGAGCTAAAGCCTCAATTTATAGTGCTAGGAAGATGACCTGTCAACTAGCCAACTAATGGCTTTCAATAGCCATGTAATGAAACATTTGAGCGGTTACAATCAGCCAATAATGCAGTCAAATAATGACTGAGCTATGGAGGAAAAACTATCATTTGAATGCTCCAAAACGTCCCCATAATCAGTCAACTTTTGTACTTTCGTCGCAAAGACACTTTCGGATTGGCGTCGCGGCTCAGCCTCAGAGGCACCACGTCTCCAGTAGCCGAACCACAAATAGCGTCGCTGCTCCCCGATTCCGTGGAGACGCCGCGACCCTTTTTCGACTCGTTTCGATATTTACACTTCGTACACTTCTTCCTTCATTTACCAACGTGAAACACTCGTTATTTGGCCAACAATCATCTATAATTTCATGTTCATTTTATTTATGTACCAATATCTCTTTCACTAAGAAAATTTACGATCATTGTTACGTGTACACGTATGTGAAAACGATGTTTCCGACGTGCGGGGCCCCAATTATTCGAGTCATAAATAATAGGATAAACTTTATTTCACGTTAATAAATTACGGGTGAACCTAGCCAACTTGTTGACTGCATACGCGATATCAGGTCGGGTGTAGTTTGTTATGAACTACCAATCACCTGAGCATATAGCTCCTGGCATACGGGCGCACCATAATTTTATCAATATTTTGATTTATATCCAGTGGTGACGTTAACGGCGAACTATCAAACATCTCAAACTTTCTCAGTACATCCTCGATGTAGTGAGACTGAGACAAGATCAGTCTGTCAGATGTCTTAGAGATCTTGATTTCTAAGATGACATCTGCAATACCCATATATTTCATGTCAAAACATTGTTTGAACACATTCTTAGTCTCTAAGATCAATCTAGGACTGCTCTATGTGATCAACATGTCGTCTATGTAAAGGCATATCATGAAAAACGAGTCGACATTTCCTTTCGTGTAGACACATTTGTCACACTCATTAATGACGAACCCTTTTGATAGTAAAGGACTATCAAATTTCTCGTGCCATTGCTCCGGGGCCTGTTTCAGCCCGTACAGAAATTTGACAAGCCGACAGACTTTCTTCTCTTGTCCTGAAACTACATACCCATTGGGTTGGTCCATATAGATTTATTCTTCCAAATCACCATTTAGGAAGGTTGTCTTGACATCCATTTGATATATCTCAAGACCCCGCAATGCGGCGATCGCAATGAATACTCATATGGACGCCATTCTAGAAACCAAAGAGTACATGTCAAATTAGTCAAGACCTTCCTTTTGTCTATAGCCCTTAACTACAACCTGACCTTGTACTTGTCTATAGATCCATGTGCTTTCAACTTCTGTTTGAGTATCTATTTACAACTCAATAATTTGTTTCTGGAGGAAGATCAACCATCTCTCAAGTATGGTTGTGCAGAATGGAGTCTATCTCACTCTATATAGTTTCTTTCTAGAGCGGTGCTTCTGGAGTTGACAACACTTAAGTAATTGTCTGTGGTTCGTCATGAACCATATAAGCTACAAAGTCAGGACCAAATGACTTATCCTTCCTGGCTCTTTTACTTCATCTTGGTTCCATCTCTGAAGCCTCCAAGTCCTGAAAATCTGGAACACTATATTTCGGATGATCAGTCACTTCAGAGTCCACTAGATCTAAACCACCTAGGTCCTGGCAGTTAATGACTCCTGAATCTTAAGAGCTTTGCTCATAACTTCGTTTGTGAGGGGTTATGTCTCTTTCATTTCTAAGAAACGAGTCCTCAAAGAAATTGACATCCTTGATTCCATGATTGTACCCACATGGATGTCTGGTACATCTGACTTATGCACTAAGAAGTGATAAGCACTATTATTATTTGCATATCCGATAAATATGCAATCTAAAGTCTTAGGCCCAATATTGACCTGTTTTGGCTTAGGTACTTCAACCTTTGCCAAATAACCTCACACTTTCAAGTATTTTTAGGTGAGTTTCTTCCCCTTTCATAGCTCCAATAGCTGAACCACAAATAGTGTCGCGACTCACCGACTCCGCGGCCCTTTTCTGACCCGTTTCGATATTTACACTTCATACACTTCTTCCTTCATTTACCAACGTGAAGTACTCGTCATTTGGACAACAACCGTTGTTAAGTGTATTTTGTATACACTTTTGAGTCCTTTTTAATTAGTATTTTACTCTTTTATTTTGTTTTTAGTATAGTGTTAGGTGTGTTTTTCTTTCATTTTGTGTCACAGCGGTTATAAAGGAGAAGATACTACTTTCAAGAATGAAACGAGCTTAATTGAGATGAAATCAGCACAAGCACAGCCCAAGGAATGAAGCCTAAGAAGTGTCAAAAAGAACAGAAAAAATCTGGCAGATTCCGGACAGAAATCAAAGAGGCACCGAGGTGCCGGGCCAGGTAGCACCGCGGTTCCATGGAATCGCGGTCAATAAAATTAGCACTGAGGCGTAAAAATTGCCGAAAGTCCGAAAATGAAACATCGTCGAAGGCACCGCGGTCCAGGAAAGAAGCACCGCGGTGCCATGTTTTCAGTAAGCCCCAGTTATTTCGTGAGGAATTAGCACCGCGGTGCTAGGCAAAGGCACCGCGGTTCCGACGCGCATTTTCAGAATTCCTGGGCCGAATTGAAGAGGGTTTTTATGGTCCTAAATGCAACTTTTCTCAAGTATAAAATCTCTAAACCCTGCTCATATGCCATATCACAAATCATACTTTTGGGAGACAAGAATGAGGCTACAATTGGAGACTCTTGTTCAAGTTCTTTTTCTTTCCTTTGTTCTTTATTTCAGTTTATGTTGGATTGTAATCTAGTTCTTGACATGACAATGTTTAGGAGCTAATTAATTTAGTAGGGTTTCCATCGAATCTTTTTGATGCTCTTTCATATAGTTAATGCATTAGTTATTGATTTCTTCTTCAGGCGGAAAAACTGAGGAAAATCAGATTTCTTCTTTTAAAAAGGCCATGGGAGGGTGATAAGTGTCCCCCCCATCTGATTTTTCATGCACTACTTATTGACCAAGTCTTGAAGACTTGGTCATCTTTCAAAGCTCTTCTCTCTCTCTAAGTTAGAAGCTCTCCCTTCTCTCTAGAATTTCAAGAGGAAATCAAGGTTTGAGGAAAAATCTGAAAAATGTGGCAAGAAGGAAGCTTGTTGGCTAGCTTGTAGAAGTATTGTGTTGGTGTTGTTGGAAAGGAGGATAGCAAACTTGTTGGAATAATTTGGCTAAAGCTCTAAGGTAACAATTCTTTTCTTGTAGCTAGTTTTTAGTGTTGCATGTGAAGAAGAAAGATTTTGTAGTGGTAAATATTGCCCTTAGATACATTGCATGCAAGAAATATGGTTTGGATATGAAAGGGTTGGATAAGAATGATATGTAAGCATGTTGTAGCCTAAATACTACCTTAAAATTGTTAAGTTAGTTGTTGTACATTGTGGGGCAGAATTTTACATATCCAAGTTTAGGTGTGTAATTCCCTTTGAAATGTTTGGATTGTTGGGCCTTAAATGTGGCGTTTGGATGTTGAATTCGGCCTTGAAAAAGGTGGCAAAGTATGTAGAAACGAAGGAAATGCTGCCCAATTTTCCATAGAATTTAGTGACTTTGAACTTGGAATATTCTATGTTGTAGCTTGAGGTTATTAAACGTATTATGGTCATTATAGGTTGACGTACTACGTGTGGTGTATTGGACTTAGCAAGTGGATTAACCGGAGAGGTATGTGAAACTTTCTTATCTCTTGAGCATGAGTAGTTATACTATATAGTACGGTAGACGTACGTGTTTTGAATAAAGTAAATCCTTTGGTATACTTGAAGTATTTTGAAAATTGTGTAAACTGATTTGAGGTATAAGTCTCTTGGTTAATAAAAGAACGAAATTGTTTATAAGGAGTTATAACGGCTTTATGGGAAGTTAGTTATAACGGCCTTATGAAAGGATAAGAACGTCTTAATTTCTAAAGCATAAAGTTAGTATAACGGCTTTATGGGGAGTTTGTTATAATAACTTTATGGAAGGTTAAAGAGTTGGTTTTCTTGAATAAGGTAAACAAAGATGAAAGAATCGAAATTAAGTAGGGCAATTTGATTTAAAAGGCATCAATTGCTTAGAGTGTAAAATGGGAATTTTTATGTGAAAAAGGGATCTTTGAAAGGAGTAGAAGTACATAGTACTTCGGGTTAAATTTCTTCGGATTTGATTAAGTAATAAAAAGGTGCCTTAAGGTCAAGAATGAGATTTATTTTATTAATGAAAGTCTAAAGAAGTTATGAGTTTACTTGGACGTACCGTCAGTGATGGAGGATTCCACGGGTATGCTTCCATTGTCTTAGTATGAGTTTGCTTGGACATACCGTCAGTGATGTGGGATTCCACAGGTATGCACCTTGGACATGCTTACGATGAGGGATTCTGAGGCATGCAGTATGAGGGGTAAGAGTATAAATGAGGGGTAAGTCCCCAAGACGTTATACCACCTCCTTCAGGGTAAGAGTATAAATGAGGGGTAAATCTCCAAGACGTTATACCACCTGCTTCAGGGTAAGAGTATAAATGAGGGGTAAACCCCCAAGACGTTATACCACTTATTCCGTGGATTTGCTACCCACGATGCGAGGAATGCCTCATGCGAGTCCATTGAGGCTTATGCGGGTGAAATAGTCCCATGCGGGTGAGTACAGCCTATGCGAGGAATACCTCATGCGGGTCCATGTCACGACCCGACCCCGGGCCGCGACTGGTGCCCTACCTGGGCACCCTTAAAACATACAACATAATAAACTGCTGCGGAAAATAAGTAACACATTTTTTTTTCTTCTTAAAACCAAGGCAAAGCCGATAAGGCTGCCGTAATATAAATCACCCAAAAGGGCTTACACTATCCAAAAATGTAATTACAATTCTAACCATCCACCTTGCGTGTGAATACGCACCTCTAAGATTTGAACACCTACTATGGCGGACAAGGCCCGCCGTACCCACGAATATACATATCCATGACAACTCCGAACATTGGAGCCATCTCAAAATCTGAACCAGATCCTAAGCTCGCGGATCCATAATCGTAATACCTAAACTGCGGACATTTAACGCGGCCTTCGAAGGGGTCGATACAACAATTACCGAATATGGAACAGAAATAAATCTGATAAAGAAGATCATAATCGTACAAAAGAATGACAGAGCAAGTATAAAAAGTACATACCGGATCTGCCGTGTCATTACCACATGAACTTAATTGCATATCATTATCTTTTCCATTCCATTAAGAGTTATAGCCATATCTTACGTACATACTTAGGAGAAGTCATTAAGCTTATTACCAACTAACTTACTTATCTTTCATAACCTAATCCGGCTCTTTACGGAGGGACGCCTATACTGCCCGGCCCGAACTGGGACGCGATAAAGTCACATAGTCTGCCCCTAAAGGTATACTGCCCGGCCCATCTCTGGGTCGATAATGTCATATAGTGCGCGTGCAGGTATCTTGCGGCCCGTCTGGGTCGATAATGTCATATAGTCTGCCGTAAAGGTATCTTTGCGGCCCGTCTGCGGGTCGATAATGTCATATAGTGCGCGTAAGGTATCTTGCCGCCCATCTCTGGGTCGATAATGTCATATAGTCTGCCCGTAAAGGTATACTGCCCGGCCCATCTCTGGGTCGATAATGTCATATAAAACCCGAGAATTTAACCCAACGTACTACGCACCTCTACTCCTTTAGAAAGACTCTTTTTTAAATAAAACTTCCCAGATACTAACAACCGTAGTATCAAGTCATCTCTACCTTTCAGGACAAGTCACAATACCTTTTTAGAAATACAATTACCGGCTTCTAAATCAAGTGACTTCTTTCTTAAAGACCTTAAGCAATTGGTACCTTTAAAACAATTTGCCCTTCTTTATTTCAAATCATTTCTTATTTATTCTTCAAGAAAACCATTCTCTTAACCTCCCAAAAAGTTATTATAACCAACTTCCCATAAACCCGTCATGCTAACTTTATGCCTTAAACTAATTCATTCTTTTTATAACCAAGAGACTTATACTTTCAAATCAAATCACATAGCTTTCAAAATACTTCAAGTCTCTTAACTTTTAAGAAAACAAGTTTCAAAGTCTTAAAAACTTCATACGTAAACTCTTTTAAATTAAGTAACATATACTTTGGTGCGTTGTGAATAAGTTATACTTATTTATAACGATCTTATTCAAGTAGCCATGATCTAGAAAATGTAATACAATTTTGTCTTATCTTAGCTTCTATGCAGATGGAGAATTCTACTTGTTTTAACATAATTAATTGTCATTACATTTTCCTTTATTAACGCCTGATGGCTTGTTCGATACTTATTCTCATTCGTGTAGTAAATTAGCCAAGTCAACTCGACTCAAATACTTCCTAACGACTCTTACCAACATCCCCCATAAGACTTGGTAAGGACTTAGGA
Organism: Przewalskia tangutica; assembly: GCA_029844215.1. Lineage (NCBI taxonomy): Eukaryota > Viridiplantae > Streptophyta > Magnoliopsida > Solanales > Solanaceae > Przewalskia > Przewalskia tangutica. The sequence continues at coordinate 115,741,559 of CM056728.1, forward strand.
TTTCTTAGACGTAGCTTTTACATAGAGTAAATCAACATAACTACCTCTTAACTTCTAAGAGTAGACGGAATCATGAAATACTACTACATGTATATTTCATACATAGAATCATGCCAAAGGAAGGAAGAGGTTCACATACCTCGCGACGATTATCGACAAGTAGCAAAAAGCTCCAAAGTACTTCAACCTTGCTAGCTATTCCATCCTTCAAGTAGAATACGCTATACTTGGTACTTCAACCTAAATTGGCCATAATACGTCCATTAACCTCTAGCGAGCGTAGAATATTCTAAGTGCTAAGTCACTAAATTGTACTGAAAATCGGACAGCAATTACTTTGTTTCTAAATACTGTGCCACCTTTTTCAAGGCCGAATACAATAACCAAACACGCCACATTTAAGGCCCAACAAATCAGCTAACCAAAGGGGATTACACGCCTTAACAGGACGTGTAAAATTCCGCCCCACAAATTACATTAAACTAGTCCACAATACAAATGTCAATTCGGCCAAAAAGTGCAACAACTTATCAACCTTTCCAATTCCTTTTCAATCCAAGTTCTTAGGTCTAGCATGTTATATAGTAATAAACAACTTAACAATTATAACCACCTTAATCCACTCTTTAGATAACATGCGACGACTAAACTAGTAACTAAATTGAATTACAATCTTAAAGGCTAAATCGTGCAACTTTCGGATTCCGTCCAAATATTCCATAACACATATCATTCTTCATAATATAATCCCAATGATCATTTCTAACTACTACAACATGAAATCTCGAATTAATATAGCAAGACGGAAATTATTACCTTCTTAAGCTCAAAATGATCCAAAACCCTAAGTCGATCCTTAGCAACTCCAACTCCTTTTCTTGACGTTCCAATCCATTATTTGCAACCCTTAGAAGCTTGTGAAAAACTCCTCTTCTATTTCCAACTTCAAAGTTGAAGAGCTCCCTAGGTTTTCGCCTTGCGACTAACGTGAAAACGCCGTTTTTCCGAAATCTTTCTATTGAGATATCCTTACAATACCCTTAGGGACCTTGGGTTAAAGTCTTGTGAACAAAGGATCAAAACTACAAAATTTTCTAGTGGGAATAGGCACTAAGCCGAAGCGACTTAAAGAGGACAAGAGTTCTCTAATTTTTTTCTAAGTGTTCAAGACCTTGTCTTGCTACTAGTATGTATTTATAACACATTGGATGGCTTAGACTTAAACAAATGGGTGGCTAAGATGAAAATCACATGGATTAAGCCTATGTGGACAAGTTGACAAGTCAACAATGTCATGCTAGCAAGACTAATCTTCCAAGGTGGTCAATGACCATTTTACCCTCACTCTAATTTCGACCAAGACCTTGTGGGGTGCCACGTGTCGCCTCTCATTCGTCCATAAAAATTCAGAACCTGCGTGGCCCCACAAAAAGTAAAATTTCTCGGTGGGCCCCACGTGACCAAATCCGTAAAAAATAATTTCCATAAGGTTAAGAGTTCCATACTCTTCAAATAATGCCTTTTGAGAATCCAATTCTCAACAACGAACATTTTCCTTTCCGTTGGAAGATTTCCGTCGGAAAAACAATTCTTTCTTTCTACTTTTCAAGTCTTGTGTTCCTTACATACATTCTCTTAAACATGTCACGGAGTTACGGTGTAATCCACATGACCCGTGCGGGTGAAATAGTCCCGCGAGTAGGGTGCTTAATGACATCATGCGGTGACTGACTTTGATCATGAGCTTCCTATTTTCATGCAGATGGTATATACTTGATATTCTCATTGTTAGTAAGTGCAGCAGTCTTGTAAATTGATTATCATACATGTCTCCGCTATTTTAGACTTATGAGGTATTTTCGTATTTTTCCGATTCCGCATACTGTACTGTTAGATCGACCTCCTTCGGGGGGCTGCGTTCATGCCGCAGGTTGAGGTTCGTAGCTTGCTGATCCGCACTCTTAGGATCACTGTTCAGTTCCGGGAAAGCTCCATTTCTCCGGAGGCTTTGTCTTTTGGTACGGTTCCCTGAGGTTATAGACTTTTGTACATTCAGGGGGTATGGCGGGGCCCTGTCCCGCCACAATTGTTATTCTTAGAGGTCTGTAGTCACATTTGTGGTTTGGGCTGTAAGAACAAGTTGTACTGTTATACTTTTGATTAGGTATACTTTTATGGAAGGAAGCCTTATCGGCTTGCCAGTGATGTTTACTTTATATAGGTTATGTGTTATGTATGTTCCGCTGCTATTCTCTGATGTATACCTGTCGGGGTGCCCCGGTAGGGCACCAGTTGCGGCCCCGGGGTCGGGTCGTGACAACTTAGCCCAGAAGTTCCTTGCCAAATTCTTCCCTCCATCCAAAGCAGCAGAGCTCAGAGGAGAGCTTAATAATTACTATCAGATGGATGAAGAGTCACTCTATGATGCATGAGAGCGTTTCAAAGATCTGCAGAGAAAGTGTCTGCATCATGGGATTGAGAAGTGGATGTTGGTCCACATATTTTACAATGGGTTGTGTGGTACAACTCATACCATTATTGATGCTGCAGCAGGAGGGACGCTCATGAGAAAGAGTGCCAATAAGGCACATGATTTGCTAGAGGACATGGTCACAAACAACTATCAGGGGGCCGATGAGAGAGTATTGAATGGTAGGAAAGACTGGGATTCATGGGCTAGATGCTATCATCACATTGATTGTGCAGGTTGCCACTTTGATAAAGCAGATGCAGCAAAATACCATGTCCGTCAAAGCTATCCAGACTGCCGTGAGCTGTGCAATTTGTGGGGGTCCCTATACTTTTGATAGATGTACAGCAGTGGACCCAAATAATGTGCCTATGGAGCAAGTTCAGGCAGTTGGAAATTTTCAGAGGCCCTACAACAATCCTTACTCCAACACATATAATCAGGGGTGGAGAAATCACCCAAATGTTTCGTGGAAGAATGACCAAGGGCAACAACTACAATTCCAGGCCTCATCTTCACAGGAATTCAGCCCATCAGACCCACAAGAGAAGTCAGATGAAATAAGAGAAATAAGAGAAGGACTGATGACATTGGCTAAATCAGAATCCAACAACACCCAAACTCAATTTATGAAGGAGACCACTCAGTTCATGATAGAGACCAGATCCTTTATCATAAATTTAGAAACACAAGTAGGACATTTGGCGCACACATTGAGCAGTAGAGGGCAATGTAATCTTCCCAGTAATACAATGATTAACCCAAGGGAGCAATATCAGGCAGTCAGCTTGAGAAGTGGGAAGCAATTAGAGCAAGGTGCACCTCAACTAATGGTCGAAAAGAGAAAGGGTTGGAGAAGACAGTTGAGGTGGAGAAGGAGGGGGTTACTGATGACCACCATATTTTAGAGAAGGCTCCACCCGCAGTGATGAGGGAGTACACAGATAAAATTCATTACCATCATAGACTGCAGAAGAAGACGTTGGATAAGCAGTTTTCAAATTTTTTGGAGGTATTAAAAAAACTGCATAGCAATCTTCCATTCATTGAAGCTGTGGAGCAGATACCTGCTTATGTGAGATTCATGAAAAACATCATGTTTAATAAGAGAAAGCTGACAGATTATGAGGCAGTGATACTGACAAAGGAGTGCAGTGCTATATTGCAAAAGAAACTTCTTCCAAAGTTAAAAGATTCAGGGAGTTTCAGCTTACCTTGCACTATAGGGAAGGTGACATGCAAGCAGGCTCTATGTGATTTGGGGGCTAGTGTCAATCTGATGTCCCTATCTGTGTTCAAAAGACTTGGGTTAGGAGAAGCAAGGCCAACCACAGTCACATTGCAGCTAGCTGATCATTCAGTTGTGCATCCCGAAGGAATAATTGAAGATGTGTTGGTAAAAGTAGGTAAATTCTTTTTTCCTGATGGCTTCCTCATCCTAGACATGGATTCAGATTAAAATATGCCCATTTTACTTGGGAGACCATTCCTAGCTACAGGGAGGGCACTTATTGATGTCGAGAAAGGAGAGCTTAAACTCAGAGTTCAAGATGAGGAGATGACTTTCACTGTTTTCAAGCCTTCCACTGAACCACAAGTCACTGATAGATGTTTTGCTATTGGAATAATTGACAAGGTTGTGTCTGAGAAAAGCCTCACAAGTACTGATAATTGTGAGGTACATCTCCGGGACCATGGAAGTAGATTCTCCACTAAATGCGCAAACCCAAAGTCAACTAGACTGGAATTCCTTCTATGGTTCCACATGAGAAACCAGTACGAATATAACCTACATGTCCAATTGAACACCAAAGCAGCATGGAGAACTTGATGGTAAGAATTCTGAACCTAGCCTTGTGAAAAAGAAGAGGAGAAGGAGAAAGAGAATGGTGCTAAAATGGATATGTGGAGGGGACACTCTACCCGTTGATTTAGTAAGTAACCTGCGTCCGGCTAAAATACGTTAAAGACAACGCTACTTGGGAGGCAACCCAATATTTTTAATTATGTTATTTCAATTTTTGTTTTAGTTTATTTTATTTTATCTTAAACAGTCTCACGATCTGATATGTTAGTGTTTTTGGATGACAGATAAAGGCAGGGACTCACTCCGAATGACGAAGGCTTCACAATGCAGAAAACTGAAGACACTGGAATTTTTTGGCAATTAGCACCGCGATTCTTGGAGCAGAACTGCGGTTCCTCATGGGAAGTGTGCACAGTAATTTCTCCTTCATCCCAGACCTCCATTATGACCATTGTGTTGTGTCAGTAAGTTGTCCGTTTAATTTTTAGTCTTCACATATTGGGGACAATGTGTAAATTTGGGGGTGTGTTATTTTTTATTATTGTTTTTGAGTCTTTTTGATTTGTCTTTGTGTTGTTTTATGTGTTTTTGAGTCATAATTTTTTTTAATAGATCATGCATGTTGTAGTTGCTAACGATATTGAGTGGATAAAGTGAGATAATGTAATGGAATTGAAAGCAAAAATCGATGTGCTTAAGTTAGATATGCCAAAAATTTATGATATTTAATTATTTGGGATATTTGTGCTTAGCCTATGTGTGTCAGTTATGGAAAGAAAGGTTGAAAATGTCTAGAAAATTTGTTTGCTTGTTATTTGAGGCGAAATAGTTAATATATACATGTTTAGGGAGATGATTCAGGCATTTCTTTGATAGTCCTTCTTACCACTCATTACCTATCCTGACATAAATTGTATCACTAATCAGCCCCTTTGAGCCTAAAATAAGATCTTTCTTTTACACCCTATGATTCCCTGTTTGTGCCATAAGTAAAATTGAAAGTTAGTGGGATGAAAAGTGTTGAAAAAGAAACAAGAAGAGAGTGAAAATCTAATGCACCCCAATGAAAAATATGCAAAAGCCTAAGTTTGGGAGTGCTTGTTATTTATAATGTATCTCATTCTCTCACAAGAAAAGAAGGGGGAAAATAGGTGTGAGATCAAAAAGATAGTCAAAAAGAAGGAAAAAGATTTGAATGAAAAATGTTTATGGTACGTAATTGAGCCTAAATGCCTACTTTTATCTACCCCGGCTTAAGCCTACATTACAACCCTTGAAAGTCCTGATGATCTCTAATATGTATGTATATGATTAGTGGAGAATAACAAGTAAACAAGTCTATAGCGTTTTGAAAAAGATGGATTGAAATTGACATGCATAGGTTAGATGTTTGTATTTCCATTGATCATGATCTAAGTGAATTTGCGAAATATCTAACTTGAAATTCTAGATTGCTAATAATTCATGCTATATATGTTCTAACTTATTATCCTAACTTTCATCCATGATTTTGAAGAAGCATTTCTATAACTACTTGATCCATTTCATTAAGTCTTTTATTTTTATTTTGTTTTTGCTTAGTGCTTTACTCGAGAGCGAGTAAAGTGTAAGTTTGAGGGTGTTTGTTAAGTGTATTTTGTATACACTTTTGAGTCCTTTTTAATTAGTATTTTACTCTTTTATTTTGTGTTTAGTATAGTGTTAGGTGTTTTTTTCTTTCATTTTGTGCCACAACGGTTATAAAAGAGAAGATACTACTTTCAAGGATGAAACGCTTAACTGAGATGAAATCAACACAAACACAGTCCAAGGAATGAAGCCTAAGAAGTGCTAAAAAGAATAGAAGAAATCTGGCAGATTCCGGACAGAAATCAAAGAGGCACCGCGGTGCCTGGCCAGGTAGCACCGCGGTTCCATGGAATCGCGGTCAGTAAAATTAGCACCGAGGCGTAAAAATTGCCGAAAGTCTGAAACTGAAATACCGTCGAAGGCACCGCGGTCCAGGCAAGAGGCACCACTGTGCCATGTTTCTAGTAAGCCCCAGTTATTTCATGAGGAATTAGCGTCGCGGTGCTAGGCAAAGGCACTGCGGTTCCGACGCGTATTTTCAGAATTCCTGGGCCGAATTGGAGAGGGTTTTTATGTTCCGAAATGCAACTTTTCTCAAGTATAAAATCTCTAAACCCTGCTCATATACCATATCACAAATCATACTTTTGGGAGGCAAGAATGAGGCTACAATTAGAGACTCTTGTTCAAGTTCTTTTTCTTTCCTTTGTTCTTTATTTCAGTTTATGTTGGATTGTAATCTAGTTCTTGACATGACAATGTTTAGGAGCTAATTAATTTAGTAGGGTTTCCATCGAATCTTTTTGATGCTATTTCATATAGTTAATGCATTAGTTATTGATTTCTTCTTCAACGTATTAAGATCTATTCAATATTGTTATGATTGCTTGATAATTAACTAGCTATTAATTGTCATCACTTATATGATTTTGAATTAAAAGTCTGAAAGGTGAGATTTGAATATGTTGTAATTGTCTAGACATAGGTTAAAATCGTGGACAAAAGTACCCCGATTCTTGTGTAGTAATTAAAAGTTATTGTTCTTAATCCTCTTGTGTGATAAAACTTATCATAGAAATATAGAAGATTTCTGCACTAGGTTGAGCTCTTTTATGTCCTAACCGGAATATAATGACAGATTAGTTAACCTGCTATCTTAATAAGAAGAACAATCATTAACATTGTATTAACACGTGAAAGAGTGGATAGTTTAGGAGATTTGAAGCCCCATTTCCTTCATAACTGTTATAAACCCAAAGTATTATAATCTTTAGTTTATTTTCTGCACTTAGACATAATCTTAGCTATAATTCTAAACTAAAGAACGTCAACCAAATAGATATTATAGGATAGATAATCGGTACTTAATAAACCAGTTTCTGTGGACGATAAACTCGGTCTTACATATCTTTATTACTTGAACGATACGTACACTTGCGTAAGCACTTAGAAATATCGCAACAAGTTTTTGGACTCCGCGGCCCTTTTCTGACCCGTTTCGATATTTACACTTCGTACACTTCTTCCTTCATTTACCAACGTGAAGTACTCGTCATTTGGCCAACAACCGTATCATTTCATGTCTCAAACATTTTGTTCACGTATCAATATCTCTTTCACTAAGAAAATTTACGATCTTTGGTACAACGTGTGCACGTGTATGAAAATGATATTTCCGACGTGCGGGACCCCAATTGTTCGAGTCATAAATAATAGGATCTTTATTTCACGTTAATAAATTTCCAACAGATTCAATTTTAAGAATTCTTTCTTGCTGAAATTTAGAAATATCATGTCTTATCTAGACTCCTCTCCAGGAGTTGGATCTTCGCGTTGGGATCCACTACTAATTGTCGTAGTAGGGGTAATTTGTTTGATCTTTCTTCTATTCAGTTACTTCAAGATTATATAAACACACTGTTGTGGATTTCTATCTGTGCATTTCTATAGAATTCCAACTCATAGGCATGCACCAACTAAAAAAGCAAATTTTTGAAGATCCTGATTCACAACTCAAAAGTCGTGGACTAGACTCCTATATTATGCATTCGCTGCCAATCACTCAATTCAAAAAGAGTGACGAACAAACCGCCAGACCAAATAATACAGATTGTGCAGTTTGTTTAGGAGAATTTCAAGATGGTGAATGGATCCAAATGGAGTTGGTTGAAAAAATTGACAAAATCCATGGGTTATTACACAAGAAAAGTTGAGGTGATTTCGCATTCCTGGTTCGTAACTCCGAAATGCCCAAAAAGTGAAATCAGTCATAATGAAGAAACGGGTATTGGTCCCCTGTACATTTCATAAGGATCTACCAAGTTTGGGTCCAAACAGAGTCGGTCGAAAAAATTCGCATTTTATAGGCTTACACACGTCAAAAGTAGAGGTGATTCTAGGGGTGTTATCGGTCCGGTCCGGTCCCGGACCCATAAGATTTCGATCCTGGGATGAGATCCGGGACCAGACCGAAACCTTATCGGTCCGGTAAGAATTTTTCGGGTCGGGTTCCAGGGCCCGATTTTTTTTATTTTTTTAAAATTGAATTTTCAATACTGAAATTGACATTCTCGGACACATTACCACAAAATTTGAACGTTGAAATCTATTGTATATCGCGAGATATTAGCTTTGAAAAGGGAAAAAAAGTAACGATTTGGGGGAAAAGTGAAATTGATTGCCAAGAAGGACGATTTGGGGGAAAAGTGAAATTTGAACGTTACCGGGTATTTTATCGGGTTACCGGTCCGTCTCCTTATCAGACGGGGAAAATTTTGGTACTCATATCCGGACCGTTAACTTTTCGGTCCGAGTATCGGTTCGGGTTTACCGGTCCGATTCTCGGATAATTACCGGAAGTATCCGAACCGGTAACAGCCCTAGGTGATCCCCTATTTCGTGATTCAAAACGTCAAACAAAAATCCAGATCAGTTATGATAGAGCCATTATTGTGTTGATGTATGAGGACAAGAAAGATGAAAATATATGTCATTATTGTCACAAAAGTCACGAAACAGCCTATTGTCAAATTCCCTACCATTATCACATTGAGTGTTTTTAATTTTCCATTCAAATTGGATACAGATGAAATCTCTAAATTTTAAAAAGGTTGAAAACAGTTGAGACTTTTTGGATAAAAGAAAGGTCCATAAAAAATTAGAGTAGTCATCCAAGAATAAAACATAATAATGATGGCCCACAGAACTTAAAACGGGAGATGTCCATAAATCACTATGAACAATGTCAAACGACATCAAAGTACGAGAAGTAGAAACTACGAATGGTAATCTAACATGTTTTTCTAATGGACACGAAGGAAAAATAGGAGTACTACGTGTACTCTTACAAGGAATCAAATTATTACTACGAAGAGAAGAAATGATAGACGACCCCGGATGACCTAAAAGGGCATGCCACAAAGACGGGGCAAAAGCAGCAAATGTTGAAGGTGTGTCTTGACTCGTGGACATGGTGGTGCCAGATTTCCTCCTGAAATATTTCCTCCAAACGATTCCATAACTCAAGGGATGTGGTGCCAGATTTCAGGATAGTAAGAAGAAGGTCTTGAGAAATACTACCATAAATCCACTATTTGACGCCGGCGTCTAGACGACGTCAAGTAGACTCATCAACCTCCGGAGGGCGCAGAATGGTGTCATCGATATGATCAAACACATTATAGAGGCATGCATGATTACGAAACAGTTCAACCCAGGGAGAATACTGACTGTTTTCTTGATCAAGAAGAATGGGAATAGAGTTTTTGATGTTTATGCTTGATTGAAATTTGGATAAAAAGAGGATGACAACGTGGTGGTGGGATTTGTGGAAGTAGAAGATTCAGAAAGTGTGAAAGATTTAGGGATAACCATTTAGAGAATAGAGGAATGAAGAAGAAAACCTGAATTTGTAGGGGGGCCGCGGCGAGTTCCGAGGGGGGGTGGGGGGGTTCTCGGCGGCGGTAGGAAAAAAGAGTTATAGGGTTTTGGGTGTTTGACTCTGATACCATGTTAGATGATATTAATCTCTCTTGGGGATTCTTTCATTAATATCAAGGTATATATAGAGTACAATATTCACCCCTTATACAATATGAATCCCAAGCCTATGTAAAAGAGGAATTCTAGTCTTACCATAATTATATTAACACAATATATAGAAATATTCTAATTATGGGTAGAGAATATATTATTTCCTATATTACATGTTTACAATTACAATCGTACAAGAACTCTACAATTTTAGTAAATAATATAACGAAATATGGAAGGTCAATAAACACGGTTGGGCCGTGTATATGACATTCTTTTTTTTTTTTTTTTTTTTTTTTTTGTTGTGAAGGAACGCGGCGCTCTTTCTTCGAGTGCGCCACAGAATAAACCTGATAGCACGCAAGCCAAACCACGTCAGCCATGTAAACCACACTTGGCAAGCCATGTGTGACAGCCATGTGTATATGACATTCTGTCACTTATTACGGTGTCACACAATATAATTTTAAAAGTTATAAAATATTTATTTAGAATAATTAATTTAGCCGCAAGAGTGTTGCAGAAGCAGTGGTATTGGAATTATATTGCTTAGTCATTAAAAAATATTTGCAGCTATGAATCAATACTAATCATATTGAGTAGTGGCATTGAAATTGCTTGTGAAAAGAAAGGAAAAGACCTATTTGCAGTAGTGAATTAACAAATTAATAAATGCTTTGCACGTTGAATGAGAAGGACTTTATCTCCATTTCAGAACGATCTTTTTGGCCAATGACAAGGTCGCTGCCTTTCTAGCTTTTTTTTCTTCTGAATTTCCTTAGCATGGTAAGTTCGTTTAATTGTTTCTTTCTAATAATAATTATTACAATTTTCTATCAAGTTAGAGTCGATTATATAAATTATTATTGTTTACTAATTCAATTCCGAGCAAGTTAGGGCCATCTATTAGTCATGGTCTGCATGACTAGTAGAACATGGTACACTAACTTATATGTTTAGCATGAATTAATAAAAAAGACAAGTAGGCCAAAACATTCCAAAAAAATCACTCACCCTTATAAAATCAATACAATAATAATCACGGTTAAAACATAAGTGTACAAAAGTACTATAAATTAATACTTTTCTTATGTCAATGAAACTATAAAATATAATTTAAAATACTAATCATAGTGTAAGATGATATTAATCTCTTCGATCAAATTAGGGTCATCTATTAGTCATGGTCTGCATGACTAGTAGAACATGGTACACTAACTTATATGTTTAGCATGAATTAATAAAAAAGACAAGTAGGCCAAAACATTCCAAAAAAATCACTCACCCTTATAAAATCAATACAATAATAATCACGGTTAAAACATAAGTGTACAAAAGTACTATAAATTAATACTTTTCTTATGTCAATGAAACTACAAAATATAATTTAAAATACTAATTATAGTGTAAGATGATTATTAATATCAAGGTATATATAGAGTATAATATTCAACTCTTATACAATAGGAATCTTAAGCATATACAAAAGAGGAATCCTAGTCTTACCATAATTATATTTACACAATATATAAAAATATTCTAATTATGGGTAGGGAATATATTGTTTCCTATATTTACACGTTTACACAACCCCTCAGTCGGAGCGGGAGGAGGCCGGACGCTGAGACTGGACTGTCTGGAAAGTCCTTTGGTAAATATGTCTGCATACTGATACGATGATGGAACATTGATGTGTGATTTATACACACGCTAAACGCAAGTGCACGTATCGTTACAGGTAATATAGTCTAGGTAAGACCGAATATCGTCCTCAGGGACTGGTTTTCAAGTACCGATTATTTATGCTTTAGTTTCTTTTGGTTAACGTTAATTGGTTTGGAATTCTAGACTAATAATGAAGGAAATAAACTAATTAAGAAAATACTTTGAATTAAATCAGTTATGATGCAGAATTAGGGCTTCCAAGATCATCAACTATCCATTATATTCAATCCTTAATACAATTAGGCTGACTTCTTCTTCTACGTTAAGATAGCAGGTTAACTAGACCGTCTTATACTCCTGTTAAGGTAATATAATCACTCATCCCCGATGGAGAACCCTTCTATCTTTCTATGACAAGATTGACTACAAAGGAGGATTAAGAGCAATAATCTATTAAGCTACACAAGTATCGGGGTACTTTCGTCCACGATTTAAACCTATATTTATTCAACTATAGCATATTCACAATCTCCCCGTTCGGATTTCGATTAGAACTCATATAAGTGATGATAACTAGTGATCAATTAATTATCAAGCAATCAAAACAATTATTGAATAAATCTTTAACAAGTGAAGAAGAAATTCAACTAAAGTATTAATTCATGAATAAGAGTTTCAAGAGAATCACAAGGAAATCCCTAATAAATTAATTAGCCCCTAGTCATAGTCACGCTAAGAACTAATACAATCTCCATACATGAACTGAAATAAACAAAGAAAAGAGAAAGAAAAGAAAATATTTGAACTAGGTCTCAAATCTTCGTCTCCTACAGTTGTGTTGTATGTACAATGGATGGAATAATGAGGTATGGAGAGGTGGGAACCCTCAAAATCTTACCTAAAGGTCCTTTTTATATCACCAAAAACGTCCCAAACCTTTTCCTTCTTGGCCCATTCCTATTCGGATTTGGCTGATTTCCCGCCTCGGCGCCACGGCCCTGAGACCGGCGCCGTGGCGCCGAAACTTCTGAGGTTGAATCTCGTGCTGGGCACCGTGGCCCCGCTGCTCCTGATGGACTGGAGCCACGGCGCCGCACTGTATTTTGTCCGGGGTGCCAACTCTTCAGCTTTTTGAGCTCTGGAACCTCTGTTTCTGCCTTCTTTTCGCTCATTTTCACCAATGTGCCACTTTAAACCACTGTGACTCAAAAGAAAGAAAATATATCATAACACGACACATATTTATACAAAAAGAGGCAAAAGACTAACTAAAAACGACTCAAAAGGTGTATATAAAATACACCGGTCAAACACCCCCAAACTTAACCTTTACTCACCCTCGAGTAAAGATCAAAAATAGAAACGCAGACACGAAAGAAAAGAAAATAAAATGACTCAAAGACATTGATCAATTTGCTGCATCATTGTTACTTAGAAAAGCATGAAGGTTAGTAGAATAATATGTAAGAACATATAGCATGAATTTTTAGTATTCTAAATACTCAAGTCAGATATTTCGCAAATTCAATTTAATCATGCTCAATGGAAGCAAAAATACCTAACTATGCTTGTCAATTTCAAAATCCTATGGTATGTTCACTTGTTATTCTCCACTAATCATGGATACACATATTAGAGATCTTCAGGGCTTTTCAGGGTTGTAATGTAGGCTTAGGCAGGGGTAGGTAAAAATAGGCTTTTAGGCTCAATCTTACGTACCATAAGCTCTTTTGCTTTCGATTCTTCCCTTTTCTTTTTAACCTCATACCTATCTTTCCCCTCTTTTGTTTTGAGAGAATGAGGTGTCTGATGAATAGTAAGCACCCCCAAACTTAGGCTTTTGCCTATTTATTATTACATTTCATTGGGGTGCATCAAAATTGTTCACTCTCTTTTGTCTCTTTTTTCAACACTTTGTATTCCAAGCATCTCAATTTTTTTCACTTATGGCACAAGTATGGAATTACAGGGTGTCAAAGAAAAGATCTTATTTTTAGGCTCAAAGGGGCTGACTAGGGATACAATTTATTGTCAGGGATAGGAAATGAATGGTAAGAAAGGGCTTAACAAAGAAATGTCTGAATCATCTCCCTAACATACATATCCTAACTATTTCGCCTCAAATAGCAAGCAAGCATACACATTGGCTTAATTATTAATCATGCATAAACCAAGCAAGATACCCCAAATAGTTTGATTTCATGAATTCTTGGCATATCTAACCTAAGTGTACAGATGGTTGCTTCGAATTCCATTACATTATTCCACTTTACTTCACTAGGCGTTTCACGTAACTACAACATGCTTGATCATAAAAATAAAAAAAAATAAAAAATTAGACTCATAAAACATAGAAATAAACAACAAAAAGACTCAAAAATACATAGAATAAACTAAGAACCCCCCCCCCCCAAACTTAAATCACACATTGTCCCTAATGTGTGCAAGACTCAAAAATAAAAGAAAGACGGGACAACTTACAGACTTGTGGTTTAAAATGGTGGCGATGGCGGCGGATAATGCATGGCAGATAAGGTCAGAAATCCCGTCAGAATGGAAGAGGGAAATCGTTTCTAGGGCTCTTTATTTTTCATATTTTTAAATCGTGCGCGCCACGAGGCCGGCCGTGGCGCCCAAACATCCGCGACCCTCTGAACTTCCGGCGCCGTGGCGCTCTGAGATTGGCACCATGGCGCCCGAACTTCCGCAACTTTCTGAGCTTCCGGCGCCGTGGCGCTCTGATTTGGCACCGATGACGACTTTTCCTTTTTCAGCGTTTTTGCTCCTTTTTCCTCAGAGTTAGCTTTCAGTCCACCTGTCATCCAACAACACAAAACAAGAACCCAAGACCGTGATACTGTTCAAGACAAAATAAAACAAACTAAAGACAAAAATCAAACTAACATAATTAAAAACATTGGGTTGCCTCCCAACAAGCGTTGTCTTTAACGTCTTTTAGCCGGACGCAGTTAACCTTTATGAGTGCCCATTGGATCCTTCTGCGAACTGCTTGCAATCCGTATAGTTATTTTTGCAGGTCTCACTTTTCCTACAACAATATTTTCAACTAAGGGCTTCAGATAGAAGATTATCCCCCAAGTACACACGACATGCTTGTCTTCTAGGCTCTCTATAATGTAGGGATCAGTGAGATTCCCAACATCTCTCAACTCTAGGAGGTGCCCTTGATGATATGTACTTCATATTTGGGGATCAACAGTGACCGCTGGTGGTATTTTTTTTTGCAATAGGTACAGGAAAAAAAAATTCCAAAGAATCCAAAAAGGTGAATAATTGGATCTCAGTAACTTTTCCTTCTCTACACCAACTATCTTGCCAAATTCCTCAACAGCTGGGTGTGGTTCAGGTTCCTCAATTTGCTTATCACTTCCCACAACGGTGTCGCTAGGCAGACTTTCTTGAAGTGTATTGCTCATCCTATCCATTAGTTGCCCTATTTGTGTCTCCAAATTTCTGAGGGACACTCTTGTCTCATCCATGAACTGAGACTGGCACTTGGTGAGCCTGAGTATGTCAGCCTGCAACTCATCTAGATCTTCTTTCATAACCTGTGGGTTAAGTTGTTGTTGATGAATTTTCCGCCCTTGATAGAAGTAGTAGTCCATGGACCTGTATATATATATTTTTTTAATTTAACCAGCAAAATAAAAAAAATAAAAAGTGATAAATAGATGCTCGCTTGGAGCAACCAAATTAGAAATAAGAATAGATAAATCGATATTGAAAGTACGACATTCCCCGGCAACGACGCCAAAAACTTGATGTGCGATTTATACACACGCTAAACGCAAGTGCACGTATCGTTACAAGTAATATAGTCTAGGTAAGACCGAATATCGTCCTCAGGGACTGGTTTTCAAGTACCGATTATTTATGCTTTAGTTTCTATTTGGTTAACGTTAATTGGTTTGGAATTCTAGACTAATAATGCAGGAAATAAACTAATTAAGAAAATACTTTGAATTAAATCAGTTATGATGGAGAATTAGGGCTTCCAAGATCATAAACTATCCATTATATTCAATCCTTAATACAATTAGTTTGACTTCTTCTTCTACGTTAAGATAGCAGGTTAACTAGACCGTCTTATACTCCTGTTAAGGTAATATAATCACTCAACCCCGATGGATAGCCCTTCTATCTTTCGATAACAAGATTGACTACAAAGGAGGATTAAGAGCAATAACCTATTAAGCTACACAAGTATCGGGGTACTTTCGTCCACGATTTAAACCTATATTTATTCAACTATAGCATATTCACAATCTCCCCGTTCGGATTTTGTTTAGAACTCATATAAGTGATGATAACTAGTGATCAATTAATTATCAAGCAATCAAAGCAATTATTGAATAAATCTTTTACAAGTGAAGAAGAAATTCAACTAAAGTATTAATTCATGAATAAGAGTTTCAAGAGAATCACAAGAAAATCCCTAATAAAGTAATTAGCCCCTAGCCATAGTCACGATAAGAACTAATACAATCTCCATACATGAATTGAAATAAACAAAGAAAACAGAAAGAAAAGAAAATACTTGAACTAGGTCTCAAATCTTCGCCTCCTAGAGCTGCATACAAACCCAATCTGCAAGATATACCTGGCAAAAAGATCATACCACGCACGGGGAGCCTGTTTCTGGACATATAGTGACTTACGGAGACGACACACATAGTGAGGGACTGTTGGATGGGTGAACCCAGGCGGCTGATGCATGTACACTGTTTCTCTCAGGTCCCCATGTAAGAATGCATTCTTCACATCAAGTTGATGGATCGGCCAGTGTTTGCCCATGGCAATGCTCAAAATTGTGCGAATAGTAGCCGGTTTGACAACCGGACTGTAGGTCTCTCCACAATCAATGCTCTCATGCTGATTTGTGCCATTAGCCACAAGACGGGCCTTATACCTCTCAAGATCCCCATTGTCTCTGAACTTGTGACGAAAAAGCCACATACATCGAATTACATTCACCCCTTCATGTCTAGGTACTAGATCTCACGTGTGCTGTTTAGTTAAAACATTGAATTCCTCATACATAGCCACATTCCAATTAGGGTCTTGTTTGGCCAATTTTGGGTTCTTTGGAAGTGGAGAGATGGTTTGGGCAGACAAGTTGAAATGGACTTTGGGTTTGAAGATTCCATACTTTGAACGAGTTTCCATTGGATGAGTAGGGATAGTGGGTGGTGGAGTGGTGTCTGAGACGGTGGGTAAAGTAAGATAAGGAGAAGGTGGGGGCGAAGCCGTAGGAGGAGCCACGACTCCTGGATCGACGCCGCGGCGCTAGAAGGTTGACAGACTTCTCTGAAGTTTGGGCGCTGCGTCGCCTCAACACAGGGTCGCGGCGCTGTCGACGGTATTCCTGAAGATTGCTCACTGGAAATTAGGCGTCGCGACGCCTCCCCTTGGGGCCGCGGCTCTGATGACGGAACAGAGGACGTGAGCTGTTCGAGGATGAGGGGAGAGATGGCAGGCTCGTCAAGAAATGAGTAGTCTGGTTTTTGGAATTTTGGAAGATTCGAAAATGAGAATGTGGTCTCGTCGAATGTGACGTGACGAGATATGTGGATTTGATGAGTTGACAAGTCATAGCTTAGATAGCCCGTATGGTTTGGCGGGAATTCTAGGAAGACACGGGGAGTAGACCTAGGATCAAGCTTGTGAGGGGCGGTAGAACTGAGGTTGGGATAGCATATTCAACCGAAAATCCGTAGATGGTCATAGGAGGGGACTCTATGGTAGAGGATTTCGGTAAGGGTCATATTGTGAAGAGTGCTAGTAGGGAGAATATTTAGAATGTTTTCTGACATTTTAGCAACATATACCCAGAAAGAAGGAGGGATGAAGGCATGAATCAATAGGGTGTGAATCATATTGTTAATGGTACGTATGATTTTTTCAGCTTTACCGTTTTGTGGTGAGGTGTGAGGGCAGGAGAAGCGAAAAACCATGCCATTATTTGTACAAAACCGGTGAAACATAGAGTTATTGAATTCTCGACCATTATCGCACTGAAATGATTTTATACTTTTTCCAAATTATGTGTGGATAAACTTGCGAAACTCAAGAAATTTGGCAGACACTTCCGATTTAAATTTAAGAGGATATAACCAAACATAGTTTGAAAAATCATCAAGCAACACAAGATAGTATTTATGATCAAGAGAACTAGAGATAGGAGATGTCCATAAATCGGCATGTATAATATCAAAATGAGCAAGTGTAACACTAGTAGATGATTTAAACGAAAGACGAATATATTTGCCTAAAGAGCAAGAAACACAATTTTGGGTAAGTTTCCATTACAAGCAATGAAATTGTTGCCTTTAAGAAAATTAAAAACTGGGACTCCTGGATGACCAAGCCTATTATGCCAAGTTTAAGAAGAAACATCCGCTAGAGTGACGGGAGAGCAAGATATGGCAGCGGAGGTGGAAGTGAATGGATAGAGATCCCCGTGCTATTGCATCTGGTAAGAGGTGTCCCTGTATGAAGATCCTTCACAGTAAAACCAAAAGGGTCAAAATCCACGGCGACAGAATTATTACGAATAAATTGGCGGACATATATGAGGTTCTTAATCATGTGTGGGGCATATAGGGTGTTTTTTAGGGAGAATGGTGGATGAGGAGGTTGTGTGTATGAGGTACTATAGCCTTTAACTGGAATGTGTTGTCCACTACCAACTGTAACATATTGAGGATGCTTTAAACTAAACAGTTTAGGGATAGTACCTGTAGATTGGGTGACGTGAGATGTGGCGCCTGAGTTCATGTACCAAGTATTGTCAGGCTGTTGCATTGAGAGGGTGCTGAATGACTGTCCCAACTTAGTGGGTGTCATGCCAGATGAGGGCTGCAAAACCTGACCTTGCATGAAGTGGACCTGCTGCGAGGCTGGAGCAGGGCCCAACAAACTAGCGTAAGAATACGGATTGTAGGGCTGCTGCATCGAATGGACTCGCGCCGCGCTCGAATCTGGCGCCGCGCTCAGACAGGGAGCCGCGCCAGGCAGCGAATTGTTCGTGAGCCGCGCCCGCTTGTTCTGCGATCCCCGCTGGCTGCTTTGCCGCTGGTTCTTGCCGCGACCCTTGCCACGACCACGATCACGACCTCCCCTACCGCGGCCCCTGCCACCCTTTCCACCGTGTCCCTGCTGTGGTTGAGAGTTTTCTGGCGGCGTTGGATCTTGAGGGCACGTTTCGACCGCTAATGCCTTCTGACTGTGCTCATACTGCTTAGCACGTCGAGTCTCTTCAAGCAACAAATGTGAGCGAGCTTTGTTAAATCATGTTGGCCAAAGTATCATATTCGCTTTTAGGAAGGCCAACAATCAATTGTAACATCAGTTTGGTGTCAGTAACAGGCTCGTCGACAGCAACAAGTTGATCCGTCAGTAGATTTAACTGTTTTCATTACTCAGTCACATTGGAAAAGTTTTCAAGACGTGTATTGTTAAATTGCTCCTATAAATACACAGCACTGGTGTGCTTATTGTCCTGAAAAATTTCCTCCAAACGATTCCATAACTCAAGGGTTGTGGCGCCAGATTTCATGATAGTAAGAAGAAAGTCCTGAGAAATACTATCATAAATCCACTGTTTGACACCGGCTTCTAGACGACGCCAAGTAGACTCATCAACCTCCGGAGGGCGCGGAATGGTGTCATCAATGTGATCAAGCACGTTATAGAGATATGCATGATTACGAAATAGTTCAACCCATGGAGAATATTGACTGTTTTCTTGATGTTTGTAACAGTTATGGCTGGATAAAAAGAGGATGACAACGTGGTGGTGGGATTTGTGGAGGTAGAAGATTCAGAAAGTGTGGAAGAATCAGGGATATCCATTTAGAGAAGAAAGGAATGAAGAAGAAAAACAAAACCAAGAATTTTATGGAGAGAGGGGAGAGCCACGGCGCAATACCCGAGGGTGGGGGTGGGTGGTCGGCGGCGGCTTGCTCAAGAGAGAGGGAAAAAAAATCTAGGGTTTTGTGTTTAGGCTCTTGATACCATGTAATATGATATTAATCTCCCTTGGGGAGTCTTTCATTAATATCAAAGTATATATAAAGTACAATATTAATCCCTTATACAATAGGAATCCTAAGCCTATACAAAAGAGGAATCCTAGTCTTACCATAATTATATTTACACAATATATGAAAATATTCTAATTATGGATAGAGAATATATTATTTTCTATATTTACACGTTTACACATAGTTCATATAGTTTCAATTTTAAGAAGTAAAAAATGTCATATAACTACACAATTATTGTTCTTCCTATATATGTAACAAGATTGTCCATCCCCCTATGATTCTCCTCTTTATATGTTGATAACAAGAAGGTTACAAGTTATATATGTTTTTGTCTCTTTTTTTGGAGTTTCAAATGACGTGTCTTAAGTTAAACCTAATTATTATTAGTAGGGATGTCAACGGGGCGGGGCGGGGAAGGGTACTCATACCCGTATCCGTCATCTAATACCCACCCCGTCACCCTCCCCACCATCCATCACTAGTAGTAATTCCTCCACATGTACCCGTGCCATCACCCACCAAATCATTCTCATATCCGACCCAACTGGAGCGGGTGCGGAGTACCCACATTTACCCGTCCCACAATACAATAGTCAAAACAAAAAACTTTTATCTTTTGTGCACCAAAACAACAAATCTAGAATCATGTGCAACTAGCATTTAGTTTTACCAACTTCATTCTAATTAATTACCACCTTAATTTGTCTCATTTCCTCTTTAATTGATAAAAAGCATCATATTATTAAAAAACGAAATAAATACTTTAACTTTAGAAGAGAGAAGAGATTTACCTGAATAATACAGAGAACTGAAGAAGTAAGATTTGAAAATAATGAAAAATAATGAAAAAGAATTGAAAAGTGAAGACCTAACGAAGAATGAAAAAACAGGAAGAAATAAAGATGGGTTTTACCTTGAATAGAAAGAGATGAAGATGGTATCAATGATTCATGGCAGCCGCAGAGAGTTTTTTTTTTTAGTTTGGCTTAGGAATTAGGGATTTAGGGTTGGCTTTTGAGTTTCATCCTGGGAAGCTTTTGGTTTTGAGATTTCTGGGATTTCACAAGATAGGTTATACGTGTACGCTGTATGTGAGAAATTGAGAATGTTTTTTTTTTTTTTTACTTTTTTCACTTTTAAATCATATTTGAACTTTGGGCTAAGAAAACAAGTTGCATGCCCATTATTTAGGCGGTGCAGGTACGGGCGGTGCAGGTAGCGGGTACGGTGCAGATATTATATGAAATACACCTCCGCCCCACTACTCATGGCGGATAACACTTTTGATACCTAAACTCGCCCCACCACCCACCAAACCATCCTCATACCCCACTTAATTGGAGCGGGTGCATGGTCAGGGCCGTCTTTGGACCCATGCGAGGTGTGCTACCGCACAAGGCCTCCGAAAAAAGAAAAAATTTAGGGCCTCTTTTTTCATTTTTTATTAAGTAGTATTAGTCATAATTTACTGTAAAGACTCATAATTCGCAGGTCTTAACCCAATTAAGGCTCCACTTTTACGAATTAGAACAGGGCCTCTAAAATATTTGAGACGGCCCTGTGCAATTATGATACCCGTATTTATCCGCCCCAGTGACATTCCTAATTATTATAGAAAGAAAAGACCAAGTAAAAGGTATCCTTTAATTTGATGCTAAACCTTAAATTATCTCTCACGTATCCCTTCATATTCTACAAAGAATCTCCTCCACACTTTGCCTTTTCCTAAAGAAACATAACCCCCTCTTTTTATCTACAGTATAATATGCCAAAACCAACTATATCATAACTGCCTTATCCTTTCCAAATTCGAAATTACATTCTTTCCAAAAATATGGAATCCGTTGCCTCTAGTTCTTCCGACCACCACCGTCCTCATCGCCGTCTAACGCCAACTCAACCCCTCGCCGACAGAATATTCCGAGCACTTAGCAACCACCTCCGCCTCCTCCACCGTTGCGACGCCACTTTTTTCGTCTTAGGTGCCACGTGTAATGTCTACACTGTGACTCTCTCCACCACCCCTTCATGTAGCTGCCCTGATCGTACCACGCCATGCAAACATATATTATTTGTGCTTATTAGGTGAGCATATTTTGCTCATTCTTTCTATGAAATTTTTAAATTTTGAATTTTAACTATATTTACATTGAATGTTTCCAAAAATATCATATAACCTAAAAGATAATTACAGGCAACAATTACTAAGATGAAAATTAAACACATTATTTGTTATAACAGGTTAAAACACGTATATATGGATAATCAGTAAGAATTTGTTTTTAAACTGCTAGTGTTTTAAAGATATAGTACGGCAAAACCTAGTAGCTTTGACTTACGCCCAATTTTTTTTTAAAGTCATTTAATAAATAATCTATCTAAATTAAACCTAATAAAGAAAAAAGATTGCTGACTCTGCCATTGATATCATAAGTTAAATTCTTTAAAATATAGGGAGCGTTAATGCCTATACATATTATTTGTGCTTAATTATTTAGGGTATTGGGTGTATCGATTGATGACACGTGTCTCTATCGACGGAGTCTTCGGCCATGTCAGCTTCAACGTCTTCTTAGTTTGCCCATTTCGACAGAAGCATTAGCAACTCAAAAAGTACGTGAAATGTTTCACCAGTTGTTTTCTCAACAACCGCAGAGGACTTCGCCTGTAATAATAAAGGTTAGTCTAATTTCTAATATTAGTAACTAGTTACTCTATCCCATGTTTAAAATGCATAAATATTAGAGGCGGATTAATCAGGATTTGAAATTTATAGTAACTAATTAAAATATATAAATATACACAAATATATAAATACACTATCGTATTATTATTATTATACAAATGAGTTTAAGCTATTTACATCGTTAGTAAATATTTTTTTACACATTAGGTCAACTAAACGATATATATTGATAAGCCGTCATGAAAAATGAGATTGTAATCTTAAAAATAAGGAAAGTTACGTGCTACAAGCCTACAACCCGTAAATGTGACCTTATACCAAAGAATTTTTACACCATCAGGCATAAGTGACTCAACTATAAGACCAGTAAAGCAAACACTTGGGGTCCAAACTTTTTGGGGCTCTCATTTTTTCTTAAAAGTTGTATTATATATATATATATATATATATATATATATATATATATATATATATATATATATATATAATTTTAAAAAAATATGTGTACTGTTAAATTTGAAGAATATTTTCATAGAGAAAATACAATAACTTGTTAAGTACATTTTAATACGGTGATCCTTACAATAATTGAGAACGGAATAACTTTACATGGTAATTGGGTAGCTATTTTATTATCTCATTTATATCTTAAAAATTGATATAAGCCCAATTATTAATATATTTACCTTTATCATTTTACTTTTTACTATTCTTATTCTCAATATTGAAAAGTCTCTCAAACGATAACTTCATGCGGCTTACAAGTTATAAGTAACAAAAGTTGATTCTTTTCAAAACGTATATTGCTTACAGAATAATATTAATAGTTTCTATAATTATTGTCTCGGCCGAAAGAAGTTTTCCGAAGTTAAAATTGATGAAATATTACTCCCTCCGTCCCAAAAAGATTGACCTAGTTTGACTTGGCACAAAATTTAAGAAATAAATGAAAACTTTTGAAATGTGTGATCCAGAATAAATCTTAGATATTGTGTGACTCTAAATGATCTCATAAAGTTAAATTGTTTCTAAATATATAAAAGAGTCAATCTTCTTGGGACAAATTAATAAGGAAAGTAGGTCAATCTTTTTGATACGGAGGGAGTACTTAGATCAACCATGTATCAATAGAAATTGAATGGATTAGCTATATTATCAATTAAAAAGAATTTATTAAAATAAATCTATTATATAAAATAGTAATTAATGATTGCACATCTAAAAAAGCTAGAAAAATAGAATTTAAACAAAAATGTATATGACGATCTTTAAAAAACATTAGGGCCTCTCTATGAAGTATGGCTTTAGGCCCCCAATTTTGTTGAGACGTCCTGCCATCAAACCACCTTTACTTGTTGTAGTAGTTAACTTGACTTTTTCCGATATTATAAATATCATATTTTAAGAAGAAAATTACATATAAATATTCTTTGAATAAACTGATCATGTGATTTTAAAAATAATAATAATAGTGTATATAACTTAAACTCATAAATATATTGAAGACCTCAACTCAAACTTTGGGTACATGCGGACCTTTAATAAATGTTTTATTTTTAATGGCCTACTGGTTTTTGCTCTATATATAGAAAATCCAGTCTTATTTTTCTTGCAATAGTATATTCTTTTTGAGCCGATGATCTATCGGAAACAACCTCTCTGCCCCACAAAGATAAAGGTAAGTTGTTGTCGTAAATATAGAAAACCCCAACCAATAATAAGTGGCTATAAAAGAAATTTCTCTGTTAGTATCTTGAAAGAATTTGTCTCTATTTTCCGAATCAGTATATATACATGTGATACCTCGACTTGACGTGTCAAACCTTTTCTTGACAGGTCGAAAATGGGACGACGTGTCCGGTGTGTTTAGAAGAGATGAATGAAGAAGAAAAAATTGCTGCTTGTGTTACATGTAGAAACCCTATTCATGAAGAATGTTTAATGGCATGGAAAAGAAGTAGCAGAAGAAGATCAATTAGTTGTGTGCTTTGTCGTGCAAGGTGGAGAGATTTGAGGGCTGAATTAGAAGGAGACAAGTATTTGAATTTATCTCCATATGTTATTAGTAACGGGGAAAATCATGAGATTCGTTGTTGGGATTAATACAAGGCTTAGAAGTTCGAAGAAATAATCAAGAACGATTTATTGGTTATGTGCTAATCAATTTCTTTATTGTATTTGTTGGATAGGATGTATATGTAACTGCAAAATAAATTCTAATATTTGAGTAAGAGATTAAAAGTAAATTTCTTGCTCAGAAATTTGTACTGGGATCAAGTCTGGCACTTATGCCTATTTTTGTGCTGGTTTTTAAATAATTTTCCCAGACCCGTATAGATAACTGATATCCAAACGGGGGAAATCACTACACCAGTCTAACAGGCATAACAAATAGTAACTTTTTCACCGGAATAAGTTTATATTTCACATCATAATATGTCACAAGTTTTGCCCTTAAAGAATTTATGCTTCATTAGACATAAGTTCGATTGCTAAAAGACAAAAATTAAAGACCAACCAATTGGATAAAAAATAGAAATCAACCTATTTGAATGACAAGTAGTGTAATTTCTTCGAATTCAACTTATGAGTTCTGACAATTTTCTATTTACTACCCCCTCTGTTTCAATCTATATAACTCAATTTTAAAATATATTATTCTTTTTTAAACTGATTAATAATAAAATTACGTTATTTAAATTGAATAAATATAGTACAACTGCATTTCACCCCATTTATATTATTGATGATCCTCTCCAAGGTGTGCTTCAATTTCTTTATACTCAAGCCTATCCTAATTTATTTGATGCACATATTTTTAGTCTGTTTAAAAATAATTTAATTTTAAATTATCTATTTTACCTTAACGTGAATCACACAAATGGGGATTAAAGAATATACAATTTCAATTGACATAATGACAATAATTAACAATAATGATAGTATAGTTGAGAGAAGTATTTCGGATGCTACACTTAGTAATTCCACAGTAATGACGGCTCAAAGCAACTAAAACATCCCTCATTGTCAGGATAGAACCACCCATCCACCAAGTCGTCAACATAAAATAAACTCATTTTTTAAATGCTCGAACGAGTCATCAATACTAGTTCCAAGTCGTGGCAACTCAATGATTTGGGACAATTATTCTGATGTCTCTAAAGTTTTTAGAGATGAATGTTGAAATGCCAGGAATCAACGATTACATTGTGTATTTACAAGTGCAGAAGAAAAGAAAAGAGAAGATTAGAAGTGAAAGGAGACAAGAATAAGAAGAGAAGATGGTGCGCAAGAGAAGGCGGTGAGAGAGAGATAGGAGAGACGTAAGAGGAGAGAAGTTGGGATCAGTTTTTGATTAAAATGTATATCTGTCCATGTACATGTATATATACTAGTCTATAAGTAACTAGTATACCACTACAACTACAAAATATCTATACAAAATATCTAGTATAGAATACAAAAATATCTATCTAGCTAGTCACTAAGTCACTACTCTCAACACCCCCCTCAAGCTAGGAGAAATGAAGATGTTCTTCATTCCTAGCTTGGAAAGTAAATGATGATGCTGAGGTCGACCAAGGGCCTTTGTCAATAAATCTGCAGGTTGTTCTTCAGACGCCAGAAACAAGGTGGAAATCAGACCCTTCTGTATCTGATCACGAATGAAATGACAATCAATGTCGATATATTTCGTTCGCTCATGGAACACTGGATTTGCTGCAATCTGAAGTGTGGATTTACTGTATGTGTGCAGAGAAACTGGTGTATAAATTGGGACTCCAAGCTCCTTATAGAGGCCAGTAAGCCACATTATGTTTGCCACTGTCGCTGCCATGGCACGATATTCTCGATGAAGCTTTTAGACATCAAGTTTCTCGCTTGGATTTCCGTGAAAACTAACGAATCTCCAAAGGATACGAGATAACCAGTCAATGAACTTATACTATAGACACATGATGCCGATCGCATCACGTAAAGCTCGCAATCGCTGTGAAGAATCGACATGAGAACCCCGAACGAGTTCTTTCGATGCCTTACAAGTCCGAGCGCAAATTTCTAAATGAAATGTTTTTGGAGTCTGCATGAATTGAGTCAAGCACTGGACTGAGAATGCAATATCTGATCGTGTGTTTGTGAGATACAACAATCTTCCAATCAACCTCCTATAGATAGTAGGATCATGAAGTAGCTGATCATTCTTACGTAGCGAAAGGAGAATCGATATGGAAGTGGTATTGGAAGTAGGAGAGGCTGATTTTCGACTGTCATTGAGATCAAATTCAGTGGTAGTGAGTTTTATATTTACTTCCATGGGTGAAGATACAGGTTTACCTCCTGAAAGGCCCATGTCAGAAATGAGCTCTAAGGCTTCTCTGGTGCATAATAATTCCAGTGGAACTCCTTGCGAATTCAATTCCAAGAAAATATCTAAGCTCCCCCAAGTCTTTTATCTTGAATGCATTCTGTAGAGTTTCCTTGGTGGACTGAATCAGTCCCAGATTGTCTCCAGTGATAAGTAAATCATCGACATACACCAATATCACCACAATGCTATCATCAACATGCTTAGTGAAGAGAGAATAGTCCCTATGGCTCTGCTGAAAACCAGCATCCACCAAGGCAGTGGTGAGTTTGATATTCCATTGCCTTGAAGCCTGTTTCAAGCCATAAAGGAACTTCAATAGTCTGCATACTTGCTTCCTGCCATTGTCTACAGCAAAACCATCTGGCACCTTCATATACACTTCCTCATATAAGTCACCTTGGAGGAAGGAATTATAGACATACATCTGATGGATCAGTCATCCTTTAGTAGCTGCAATGGAGATGACTGATCTCACAGTAGCCATTTTAACTATGGGGGAGAAGGTCTCTTGGTAATCTAAACCTTCTTTCTGATTGTATCCTTTCGCAACAAGTCATGCTTTATATCTTTCCACCTCACCTGTTGCCTTGTATTTGATTTTATACACCCATCGACAACCTATAGCTTTCTTGACATCAGGGAGAGGAACCAGTGTCCAAGTTCCATTATCCTCTAAAGCCTTTATTTCTGCCCTCATAGCTTCAATCCATCTGGTGTCCTTGGCAGCTTCCAGGTAAGAGCTAGGTTCAACAGTTTCTGAAACTTGAGCTACAAATCTTTGATATGGAAGAGACAAGCCAGTATAATCCATTCCATCAGTAATAGAGTAAAGACATTTCGATGACCCCTGTTGTGTAACATAATCCTTATTCCAAATTGGAGGTTTGCTGGATCTGCCAGACCTTCTAGTGGAAAGGCTTGGCTCATTATCTACTAAAGAATTATTCCAAGCATCCTTCTGTAGGATCTCAACAATATGTTGAGCTTCCTCATGATCAGCAACCACCTCATGTGTGTCCCTGTGTGAGACATCTGCATGAACAGAAGGTTGGACAATAGAAACTCCTTGTGGCAGCCTGGTCACCTGAGAATGAACTAACTCATCATAATAAAAAATATCATGTTATTGAATGTGAGTAATAGTATCAGCAGTATTCCCTTTGAGAGGAAAACTTTTTTCCATAAAAACTACATCTCTACTCATGAAAAATGTGTCATTCTCAATGTCATATAGTTTATATCCTTTTTGGGAAGCACCATATCCAATATGGACAGCCTGTATTTCCCGAGGATCAAATTTATCTTGTCGAACCAAGACTGTAGCATAACACAGACAGCCTATCACTCTTAAGTGAGAGAGAGATGGATGTGTGTTGTACATCAGTTCATAAGGAGTTTTGTTGCCAATAGTTGTGGAAGGCACCCTATTGATGATGTATACAACACCCTCTATGCAGAAATTCCAGAATCTATCTGGCAATCCCCCTTGAAACTTTATAGCTCCAGCAAACTCAAGAATGTGCCTATGTTTTCTTTCCACCACTTCATTCTGATGTGGAGTGTATGGACAAGAGCTCTCATGTATTACCCCATATTGTGTAAACAAATCCTTGCAGCTATGATTGAAGAACTCAACTCTATTATCAGACCTCACCTTCTGTATACAGACCTGAAATTGTGTGTCAACTTCAACAAAAAAAATTAAGTGTTGTGAATACATCAGATTTCAAACGTAACAAAAAAACTCATGTCCATCTAGAAAAGTCATCAACCACTGTCAGAAAATATCGCATTCCATTATGTGATTCAATCTTGTAAGGGCACCATACATCAATGTGCAACAATTGAAAAAAATGGTGTTTCTACTAACACTAACAGGGAAAGGAATTCTGGTCTGCCTAGCTAATGGACAGACCTCACAGTCATGTAATGTAGAAGTAAGTTTGATACATGATATCTTCTTTAATACACTCATTGGTACATGACACAACCTCTGGTGCCAAGTTTCGTGATCAATCGTGAATCATGCATGCATCTCTGATAATCCTCTCCTTTATTCTGTAAATCTAAGCACACAATGTACAACCCCCCCTTCTTCTTTACCAATCCCCCTCACCTTCCCAGATGAGAGATCCTGAAATATACAACATGTGGAAAAGAATTTAACATTTCAATTGACATAATGACAATAATTAACAATAATGATAGTATAGTTGAGAGAAGTATTTCGGATGCTACACTTAGTAATTCCACAGTAATGACGGCTCAAAGCAGCTAAAACATCCCTCATTGTCAGGATAGAACCACCCATCCACCAAGTCGTCAACATAAAATAAACTCATTTTTTAAATGCTCGAACGAGTCATCAATACTAGTTCCAAGTCGTGGCAACTCAATGATTTGGGACAATTCTTCTGATGTCTCTAAATTTTTTAGAGATGAAGACGATAAAGAATCAATTTTCTTCATTGAAGATGATGATGAGAAAGAATTAGAATTTTTCATAGAAGCTGTTTTTACGAGTTCTGGGAAGTTTAGGATTGCAGCATTACCTATTAAAGATATAATTAAGTAAATTCATTAGAAAAATCACACGATATGGTCATGTAGTTCAATATGTTCGCGTAAATTCGGACTCATTGATGTTGTTACTCATTACTCAAATTCAGTTTCGTAGGAACCCCTCTTAACAACACTTGCGTATCTTTGAATGTCTCTATTTAGGGCTGACAATTTCACCCGGACCCGATGGATATTCGATCCATCCAATCCGATTATATGGACGAAAATCTGACAAAACACGAATTTTAATGGGTGATGGATGGATCGGGTGACAGATCGGGTTGGATTCGAGTGGACATACATCCAACCCACCACCTGACCCATCCATCCACCCGCTTATAAATTAATTATGTTTTTAAAGTTTTATTACCTTTTAAATATAAAACCTTTGCCTTCAGCCCTTCGCTAAACATTTCACCCAAATCTCCTAATTCCTAAACCCTAGCCGCACCACCCAAATCTTCATACATTTAGTGCTCTTGCCATGGTAAATCCTCCTCCTCCTTAACATTTAATGCGGCAAATCGCCACCACGTAAGGTAAAATACTATCACATGCATATAGTTGTCCTTAATACTTTCTGTTGTTCACAAGAATCACTGAGTTGATCCTCACGCCCCCGTGTATATCGTCACCATGCGGCAAATTGCAATAGTGCTTGATCCTGCTTTTGCCTGCTTCAAAGAACGTGTATATCGTCTTAGTGGAGTTGGTTCAACACTTACTGGAAGCATATGCCGCGAGCTTTGCTTCTCTGAATTTATTGTCTGATGTTTTGTCAAAAGAGTTGTTTGTAGATTCTTTTTTTCCCACATTAAGTATACTTATGACTATAGTATTTTTAGTAGATTCAATAGTGGGTTTTGTGATGTTTAGCATGTGGTCTTCATTAGCTGCTAAAAACAAGATTCTTGTTTTCGCCAACATTTTATATTCTTGTTTTGATGACTATATAATGTTCCGTTAGGATTTCTTTCTAATTGTTTTTTAATGTTAATGTATGATAGCGATGGACATGGGAGATAGTAGTGCTGGCTCTAAATCTGTCTCATGCTCCCCTTCTCCGTTGTCTTCCGAAATTTCAGTTCCAGTGCCTTCTCGTCTAACTACTCAACCTCAACAAGGAGAGGGAGAAGAAGAAATAGGACCGGCACTTCCACGTCAGCCTAGTAGACTTACATCAAAAGTGTGGAATCACTTCGAGAAGACGATAATAATGGTGAAACAAAGGTTAGATGTTTGCACTGTAAGTCATTATTTTTGGGAAAAAGTAAGAATGGGACTTCTCATTTGAAAGACCATCTTGATCACAGACACATGAAGGTTGATATATATCAACAATTGTTGTCGATTAATCATAGACAAGATTCAAGCTTAAGGCTAGAAAACTATGTCATTAGTCAATAAGTATCAAGAAAGGAGTTGACTCACATGGTTGTTCTTCATGAGTACTCATTGTCAATTGTAGAGCATATTGGGTTTAGGAAATTTGTTAATAGCTTGAATCCAAACTTCAAGATAATAAGTCGCAACACTTTAAAAAGTGATATTATGAAGTTGTTTGTAATTTGAGAAAGCAAATATCAAGAAGTTGTTTGATGGTCATGTGGGAAGAGTAGATATTACAACTGATATGTGGACTGCTTCACACCAAAAGAAAGGTTATATGGCCGTCACATCACATTTCATTGATGATCAATGGATTTTACGAAACAAAACTTTGAGGTACTTAAAATTTGAAGTTTCTTGTTATTTTGTATTTACTGATTAGTGGTTGTATATATGCTTGTTTAATTTTATGCATATTATTTTCCACCAAATTGATATATTTTAATCAAATAGGTTTGTTTACGTTCCTTGTCCACACACTGCCAATATGCTTGCTCAAGTTCTGGTGGATACGTTAAATGTATACAATATAGCTGAGAAAATATCTTCTGTGATTCTTGATAATTGTACCACATATGATGTCATGGTTGATCTTTTACAAGAAAAGTTTGATTCAGATAGTCTTTTGTGTTCCGATCAATTTTTGCATGTGCGTTGTAGTGCACATCTATTAAATTTGATTGTACAGGATGGTTTGATGGTGATTTGTTCTGGAATAGAAAGGATACATAATTGTGTTGTTTTTTGGGGTTCAACACAAAAAAGACTTCAAAAGTTTGAGGATAAGGCAAGAGGTTCGAAAGTTGATTGTTCTAAAAATTATCTCTTGATTGTAAAACAAGACGGAACTCGACTTTTTTAATGCTTGAAAATGCTCTACCATATAAGAATGTTTTGCTAACTTAAAACTCAAAATTCGAAGTTTAAATTTGTGGTTCCTACTCAACGTGATTGGGAGTTGGCTGAAATTATATGTGATAAATTGAAAAGATTTCACATAGTGACTGAGTTGTTCTCTGGTAGAAAATATCTCACTGCCAGCTTATTCTTTTGTCAAGTATGTGAGATTAAATTAGCTTTGCACTCGTGGATAAATAGTAATGAGCAGGTTGTTAAGGATATGGCTCAAAAAATGGTTGAAATTTTTGACAAGTATTGATCTAATATCAATGGAATATTGTCGGTTGCTGCAATTTTAGACCCTAGAAATAAGTTGGAATGTGTGGAGTTTTATTTTAATGAAATATTTGGTGATAAAGCTTATATTGAGGTAGCTAGGATAAAAAGTTTGTTGTATGATTTGTTGCATGAGTACCATGAGAAATTCGAAAGAGAGGATGTTGTGTCTCCTACTTGTAGTCGTACTGTACTTCTTGGGAAGCGGCCTAGTGATTGCAATGCTTATGATAATGGTGGTATTTATGATAAATGGACTTTGATGAAAAAGACTAAGAAAAGAAAAGGCAATGTGTGATGTGAGTTAGACCTCTATCTTGAAGAGGATGTCTTACCAGAGAGTAGTGAGTTTGATGTCCTTAATTTTTGAAAAACGGACTTAAAGTATCCAACTTTGAGAAAAATTGCTAAAGATATATTAGCAATACCTGCATCAATAGTAGCTTCTGAGAGTGTTTTTAGTATGGGCGGTAGGGTGATTAGTTCCCATCGTTCGAGCCTTCCTGCCGATACAGTGGAAGCACTTATGTGCATGCAAAATTGGATCCTTGGAGAGTATTCAGGTAATATATGTTTTTGATTTACAATCACTTGAATCATTTTTTTAAAATTAACGTGATGATAATTTATGAGTTCTTGTGGATTTTTTTAGAATCTTCTTTTGATAATGCACACATATGTGCAACTATATTGGATTATGCCGATGTGGGAGGTGATGGAAGCTCTACAAGTGAAGTCATTGATGTTAACTCGATAAACTAATCACATTTATTTCCTACGATAATATTTGCTTTAATAATGTTTTGTTTTTGTTATGCTTTTATTTCATTAATGGCATGAGGGAGAGGACATGGATATGTAATTTAGAAAATGAATTGATCTTCGAGGATGTGATATGAAGACGGAAGACCTAATGGATTTTAATGTTTTAATCTATTAAGATTGTCGCTAATTAGAAACTCAATTATTAATATTATTAGAATTGGCATGTAATCTTTTAATTGGTGTCAGTATACTGTGGGTTTGTACCAAATACCAATCCTTCAAAGGAATGCTTCATGCAGTTTTTATTTGTTACGTATTAGCTTATTGATAAAGCTGTTAGAGAGGCTGAAAGAATTTATTTTAATGGTAATTGGTAGTTGGTACTTGGCTATGTTGACTATCTGGGCTCGCCAAGATGTAATCTGCCTTTTAGATAATCTTGAGGAACTTAGACGTGGTTTTTTGATAGGTGAAATTAAATATTAGTTTTAAAGCATTGTGAACTCTTACAGGTGCAGTGAAAGTTTTAAGGAAGAACATGATTCCTGATGATTTTGTTTGTTGATAAAAAAAACTGCAGGGAAATAGCCATCGTTAGGTGATTGATGACTTATTATTGTGCTATAATTTTCATCCGCGAAGCACCCGATCCACCCGATTCACCCGTGGATGATGGGTGGATTGGATGTGGATTAAGAAAAAATAGGGTGATGGATGGGTCGGATGATGGATGTATAGTTGACGGGTGGAGGCGGATTGAGCTCCACCCGATCCACCTCCGATCCATTGCCAGCCCTATCTCTATTATCCCCTTCATCTGATAACTCATAAAATCCAACCTCGGTCTTCCCCGTGTGTGTTTCTGAGTTACCCCGTCAATCATCGTGGTTACTCGTGCTATGACTTGTCAAGCCGTAAAATTATTATTTCACGTTATGTCCTATTTGATGAGTCTCATTTCCTTTTTGCCTTCCTAAACTCGCTACCTCGGCATTCCTATGACTTCCTAGATGATGGCCTGAACCCTCTTCTAATTTATCATTTACATAGTTCGTCGCCTGCACTCGATAGCGCCACCACCTGACACCGGGATACACCGCCCACTGCTCGCCGATGGCCCGGAACAACCCACCTCAAGGTGATTCCGCACCCACCTCTTGGCAAATTGAGTATCGACCAGTCAGTTCTGCCACCCCTGCCCTTCCTCCTCTTCCATGGAGACTCGCAGCACGCCCCCTCCTATCCCACATCCCGAGATACGCTCTCAGATCATGGAAACTCATGTCATGCACAGAATTCATAAACCTAAATGGTTGTTTAACCTATCCATTTATGTTGTCTCTTCCACTGTCTCTCGAAATATGAAGGATGTCTTGTCCGACCCTAATTGGAAAGGAGCAATGATTGACAAATATAATGTTCTTATTGATGATAAGACGTAGGACCTAGTACCTAGTACCCCGTCCACCTGATGTTACATTATTCATTCTATGTGGATTTTTAGACATAAAAATAAATCTGATGGTTCTTTTGAGAGGTACAGGGCTCATCTTGTAGGTGATGACATGTCTCAACAGATGGAAGTGGACTATGGTGAAACGTTCAGCCCGATCGTAAAGCTCGCAACCATCCGGATCGTCCTCAACATTGCTCTATCCAAGTCGTGACTCATTCATCAGCTTGATGTCAAGAATGTCTTCTTACATGGGGATCTTGATGAAACGATATATATGCATCAGCCTATGAGTTTCAGGGATCATATTCATCCGAATTATGTGTGTTTGTTGCGTAAATCGCTTTATGGACTGAAAAGACTCCTAGAGCATGATACCAGCGATTCGCCGATTATGTCTCTTCTATCGGTTTTTCACATAGAAGATCTGATCATTCTCTGTTCATCTACAACAAGGGTACATACATGGCTTACTTATTATTATATATGGATGACATCATCCTCACCACATCATCTGATGCTCTCCGCCGGACCATTATGTCTCTCATTTCCTCTAAGTTTGCTATGAAGGATCTGGTCCCCCCTGAAGTTATTTCTTGGGCATCTCTGTCACTCAAAATTCTGGTGGCTTATTTTTGTGTCAGAAGAAGTACACTGAAGAGATTCTTGACCGTGCAGGCATGACATCTTGCAAACCATCCAACACGCCAAGAGACACAAATTCCAAGCTCGCTAATTCCCACCCCACACACACACATTCAGACCTTACTCACTATCGTAGCCTGGCTGGGGGCCTACAATACCTCACATTCACGAGACATGACGTATCATATGTCGTGTAACAAATCTGCATACACATGCACAATCCGACGGAAGCACACATGCATGCCCTCAAACGTATTTTACTATACGTCCAAGACACACTTCATTACGGATTACATCTATACAAGTCCTCGCTCATTGGTCTCACTACTTATTCTGATGTTGACTGGGATGAATGTCGTGACACCCGACGCTCCACGTCTGGTTACTGTTTTTTCTCGGAGATAACCTATTATCTTGGTCTTCCAAAAGGCAACCTACAGAGGTGTCACCAACGTCGTATTTGAGTCTTGTTGGATCTGTAACCTTCTACTTGAGCTTCACTGCCCGATTCAAAAAGCAACACTGGTCTACTGTGATAATATTAATGTGATATATCTTTCAGGAAATCTCGTCCAACATCAGTGCACTAAACACACTGAGATGGACATTCATTTCGTTCGCGAAAAAGTGGCTCGTGGTCAAGTTCGTGTCCTTCATGTTCCTTCTAGATATCAGATTTTC
Source organism: Przewalskia tangutica (assembly GCA_029844215.1). Classification (NCBI taxonomy): domain Eukaryota; kingdom Viridiplantae; phylum Streptophyta; class Magnoliopsida; order Solanales; family Solanaceae; genus Przewalskia; species Przewalskia tangutica. The sequence continues at coordinate 115,776,897 of CM056728.1, forward strand.
GACATATTCACCAAAGGACTTCTGCGCATACTATTTGATGATTTTCGAGCCAGTCTCAGTGTTCATGAACCTCCCGCTTCGACTGCGGGGGTAATAGAATATTTCCGAATATTCTTTCATTAATTGTATATCTCTTATTTTAGGTAGAATTGTATTTCTATTGTAATTATGTCTCCTATTTTAGGTAGAATTATATTTCCTATTGTAATTAATTTGATTAGTTACCTAGTTTAAATATTCTTATACTACTATATATATTGTACATTATTGATGAATACAATCATATTCCTTTATTAGCATATATGTAAATATAGTAGGTAGCACATTACAATTGCAAAACAAGTTTATCCAAGCTTCTAACTAGCACAAGGATATGATTTTTCTAGGACACAATTATCAATCTAATCATACACTTCATTAACCCAACCATAAAATATAAGGAACTAAAATATAGGAAACAATAAGAACCAAATTGAAGTCGAAAGTTCACAGCATTAGAACAGAGAGTTAATGATCAAAAGCACACTTAAATTATCACATTGTTCCTTTCACCTATCTAAATTATCACTCATTATGTATTAAAACACACGTCGATGTTGAGTTGGCTGTTGTCATTGATTTTAACTCAGCATCGAGGAGTGTTTTAATACAAAGGGAGTGATAGCTTAACTAGGTAAAGGGAATGGATAGTTAAGGTATGCAACCCACGAAAAAACGATAATTTAGGTGTGTGTTTTTACCATTAACACTTGGATCAAATGGTGATCAAAGATAGTAAGCTAAGAGATACCTATGTATGAAAACTCACCAGGATAGATGGTGAAATTTACCCGAAAATTAGTGTAATGGAAGCACTCTTACGTGTTGGTTCTTTTTTTTTCTTTCAATTGACTAGTTTATTTGATTTTTTTCTCTTATGAAGTTTTAATTGGGGTTGAAAAATATATAGCCACTAACCAACGCATGGAGCAATTCCTCGGGATATTTTAAAGTTTTTGGTTAAAATTGTCGAGAAAATGTCCACTATAGTCTATCTTTATACCTAGGCTTAAAATTAGAGTGAAGTCCACTTTATCTCCTAATATTTTGAGTTTGGGAAACAATATACCCCTTGACATTTTGAATGAGACAATAAACCCCTTTGATCTTAAATCAATGGCTAGAATGAGTAAAACTATTGCATATAAATATAAATAAGCATACTAAGAAGCCAAGAGAATTCAATATCTATTATGTATACATCAAAAATCATTTTAACATTATATATACAGTGTAATTTTTTCGGCGAAAGAGATCCGAGTGAATCTTCTTGCGCCCTCTAGCTCCGCCCCTGCTAGTAGCTATATATCCTTGCCTTTAAGTACTAAATGCAATGTGAGTTTGAATGCTGAAAATGAAGAACCTCTTTGTAGCGAGCATTTTACCTCTGTTTGGTAGACCGATATACTCTGTGTAAATTTGAATCAATCGGACCAATGAATTTCGGATACCAAAATGCTTAAAGCAAAAACACTTAAAAGGCTAAAACAAAGATAAAAAATAAGCTGGAAAGACCATATGCATGCATTAATCAGACAATCCTGTTGCATAGCATCTCAGAAAATTACCCTTGTTTCTTGATCTACTGTAAAAACAATACTTGACCAAAAGGACACTATCTTATGTATGTTGTCACAAGTGGGAATAATTAAACAAAATATGAGAAACTAGAAAATACTCTGATTTTTTGTATTTATCTTCTAATCCTTGAAAAAAACTAAGCAAATAGTATTACATTATTGATTATACAGTAAAATGTATTTCTATAACAACTATAGTTCCATTGTACAAGTTGATCAACTGTAATCTTTTATTTGATTTTTTTCCATTTCCAATTATAAAGAAAATGAAGAATGACTCCCCAGTCTAAATACATAATTGCAGCGATAGGAGCATTTTTTCTACCCTTTTCTTCTCTTTGGGCTCAGTATGAAATCATCATCGTCATCGCTATCATGTTTTAGTTGTTTCTTCGCCTTTACATCGCTGTTCTTTGATACTAGCTGTTGATTTTTTGAACTCTCGGCTTTGCTTATGAATGGGCGCGGAGGAGGAGATTTAATAGGAGTCCCCATGCGAATTTGCTTTTGTTTTCTTTGCTTTTTCTCGAACGCCTTCTTTGATCTCTCGGGTGACAACAGACCATGCTCCATCAACCTGCAGTTACATGCTAATATTTTCAACTCTATTTAAACGGGAGGGAACATTTGAAATATAACAACAAAGGGAAGAGGTATATAGGAATACATTTGTTGGGGCAACCACAGGTGAAGAGAACACTACAAATAGTGCTAAGAACAATGATGAAATTCAAAGTACGTAGTAAAATAACCAATTATTCATGTAAGAAGTATCAGAAAGAAAAAACATATAATTCCTCATACTTGAGAAAATATCATATCCTATAACTCTGACATGCCAAGGTCTGATCCTAAACTCATGATCACAGAAAAAAACTGTATTATCTTACTTAAGTCATTGGTCATATTGAAGATATGATGAGCTTTTCAATGAAAAGAGAACCAAACAGAGCTGATCATGAGAGTTACCAAGTCACTAGACAAGAAATTTGATATATAGTATAATGGAAATTGACTACTCTTATCTATTAAGGACCTGGTTAAAGGAACAGCCAACTACGAGATCCACCAGTTTACAAAGACAGGAACATAGATGTTGATTTATCATGTGGCTATGATGTCACTGTAAGCTTGGTCCTAAAATAGGCTGAAGAAGCTACAAACACTATTAACTCACTCTCCAAGAAAAGCATCTAAAATAGTTCTCGAATTTGATGCATGCCCCACAGCAGATGATGCTGGGAAGTTGTGTTAGACCCAATTGCACATATTAAATGGCTCTTGACATTAGTTATTAAGGGGAAATATCAGCATCAACAAGCATTTCTGGCTTGTACAACCTTTTTCTTTAAAAAAGATACTCGATCAGCAGAGTACATAGTTTAGTGAAAAAGAAAACTTAACAGCTCCCCAGAAGAAGACCCTTGGTAACATGTGATTTTTGAATATGTATGATGAGATCCTATGATATAAAGGGTTGTAATTGGAAATTCTCTTATACAAGCAGGCTAGTTAACTCACGTAACTTAATTGTAGTGAGGTTTTTGTTCATGGCAAATGATAAATATCAATGTCAATGTCTTACCCTGTGGTGGCAGGTGGAGACAATGAAGACCTTCATAACGAACGAACTAGATTTCCATGGCTAAGTTCAACAGGTTCTTTATGTTTCTGAATCTCTCATAGAAAAATTGTAATAGATCTATAATACATATTGTTAGAATAGGAATAGGATTTCATGTATAGTATTCCACTAGGAAAAAGATTGTAATGTAGTGTCTATAAATAGAGCTCAGTGTAATCATGTAGATACAATAATTTAATAATATATTTTCTGCCATAATTTCTCACATGGTATCAGAGCATTGGTGAAAAAATATAGCTATGCAAAATACCAGCTCTTCCGGTTAAGAAATTCCGTCATTGTGCAACTTCCGGTGATTGCTCGCATGCTCGCAACCATCTCTGTTTCTGTTGGTGTTGTGCAAATTCCATCACCATTACAAGGTCCAGCAACCTCCGGCGACCAAATCCCAGATTTACCGACAAAAGGTACCTCACGAGCCCTCACACGCGGCTAGATCAAGGGTTCCGGCGAGCGCGTCCGTCTCACACGCCGGAGCCGCCGGTCAGTTTCCGGCGAGATCCAAAATTATTTTTCCTTCTGTGGTGGTCGCATGTCCGAGGTGACCCATCCAAGTTTTTCTCCATTCTGGCCAACAATTATTGTCATTTTAGTGTTTTCCTTGCGTTTCCGACCAGAACTCCAGATTCCGACGCCGATATTTTTTTCCTCGGGTCGCCCGAAGTTTCTGAAGGTGTTGTGATTAGGGCTGCACAAAGGGTCAAAACCGGACCGAACCGGACCGGACCGAGGACCGAGAATTCGAATTCTCCGGACAGAAGACCGGACCGAATTTCTCGGTCGGCTTCATCGATCGAATTTCTCGGTCGGTCATCGACCGAATGGACCGATCGCACCCCTTCCTCAGGCCCCCCACCAAATTTCACCACCACTCGGCCCCACTCACCCACTACCACAAACCACTCCAGACGTATTGACATATCAAATATAAGTCGTAAATTAGTGAAACTTTAAATGGTCATAACTTTGCGCTCGGACGTCCGCTTGATCTAATTTTTTTGATTTCGCGTATTTTTCGAGATCGAATAATCCCAATCCGCTTGCTTCACCGGATTTCTCCAAAACGCCCATCTTGCCCTCAATTTCTCTTTTCCCCAAATCGTTACGTTTTCCCATTTTCAAATCTAAATATCTCGCGATGTACAATAGATTTCAACGTAAAATTTCGTGGCACCGCGTCCGAGAATGTCAATTTCGAGATTGGTAATTCAATTTTTAAAAACGGGCCTCTAACCCGATTCGAATTATATAATATTATATATTAGAAATTTAGAAAATTAGGAATTATATATATTAGGAATTTAGAAAATTATAAATTATATATATTATATATATTAGGAATTATATATATTATATATATTATAAAAAAAATCGGTCCTGACCGACAAAACCGAATTGAAAAAACAGGACCAAGACCGATCAATTTCTCGGTCCGGTCGTCCGACTTTTTTGTGCAACCCTAGTTGTGATATTTATTTTGAAGATTCAAATCGCCGGAACCCTAATCCGGTGCTTTCCAGTCAGTTTCCGGCGAGTTCTCCGGTAAACTTTTCTGACATTCAAGACAACCACTAGTTACCAGCAACCCAATAGCTTTGTAGACCCTATTCAACAACTTTTAGGCATATCTAATAATATATGTGTGTATTTGTCAATCATGTCTTTTGGGTGTGATATTTTTGCCTCCAAAAATACGGGAATCGTAACTTCAAAACCCTTATCAAGGAGATCAGAAAATCAAACATCACAGTCTAAAATTCGACGAAAAAGAGGTCGTTTTGGAAGATCTAGACCCAAATATAGTTATAGTTATTGTCATAGGTTTGGACACACTCGTGAAATATGCAAATCTCGACCTAAGTGTAGTTACTGTAATAGATTTGAACACTCTTGAAGTATGCTAGTCTCTACATGGTCGGCCACCCAAGAATACTCATATTGCTCAGACTGCCACTACAGGTAACCAACGAATTTATTTATCAGTAGAAGAATATAATGAGTACCTTTAGTATCGAGCAAGTAAACACACATCTTCACAAGCAACATCAGTCGCACAATCTAATACCACTGGATAGTGGGTTGTAGACTCTGGCGCTTCTGATCATATTTCTGGTGATAAATCACTTTTGTCAGATATTAATTATTCACCGTCTCTTCCCGCTATCACTTTAGCCGATGGGATCCAAATAACAGCAAAAGGAGTTGGACAAGCTAAACTCATATCTTCGGTCACTCTAAATTTTGTTCTCTATGTCCCTGGTTGTCCTTTTAATCTTGCATCGGTCAGTCGTTTGACTCGTGCCTTAAATTGTTCCATACTATTTCTTGATGATTCTTTTATCATGCAGTACCGCAGTACGGGACAGCCGATTGGCGTAGGATATGAATCACAAGACCTCTACTACCTTACCTTTATTTCTAAATCCTCCATAGCGGGTCTAGTTATCATCCAGACTTAATACATAAATAATTGGGACATCCGAGTCTGTTCAAGCTACAAAAAATGGTGCCTAATTTGTCTAGTCTATCCAAATTAGATTATGAGTCGGGTCAACTTGGGAAGCACACTCGCACTACCTTTCCACATAGTGCTGAGAGTCGTGCAGAGTCTATTTTTTCAATAGTTCATTTCGATATTTGAGGTCCTAGTAGAGTAAGTTCATTTTTAAGATTTCGTTATTTTGTTAGTTTCATTGACGATTTTTCCAAATGCCCTTGGTTATTCTTAATAAAAGATCGTTCTGAGTTATTCTCTATATTCAAGAGTTTTTGTGCTGAAATACAAAATCAATTTGGTGTTTCTATTAGTACTTCTCGTAGTGATAATGCCTTAGAATACAAATCCTCCCAGTTTCAACTGTTTATGACTCACCAAGGAATTATTCATCAAACATCTTATTCGTACATCCCTCAACAGAACGGGGTAACAGAAAAGAAGAATAGACATCTCATTGAGACTGTTCACACTCTTCTCATTGAATCCCATGTTCCGGCGTTTTTTGGGCGATGCAATCCTCACAACCTGTCATTTAATTAATCGAATGCCCTCATCTTCTATTCAGAATCAGATTTCATATTCTATAGTATATCCTCAGTCATCTCTATACTCTTTTTCTCCTCGTTTTTTTAGAGCACATGTTTTGTGCATAACCTAGCTCCGGGGATATATAAATTAGCCTCCCGCTCTCTTAAATGTGTCTTTCTTGGTTATTCTCGAGTTTAAAAGGGGTATCGTTGTTTCACACCTGATCTCCGTCGATACCTTAGGTCTGCTGATATCACATTTTTTGAGTCTCAACCTTACTTTAGGTCTCCTTATGATCATCCTGATATCTCTGAGGTCTTACATATACCTCAGTTTTTACCTACACCAACATTTGAGGAATCAACAGTTACTTCTACATCTCCAGTCACAGTGCCACTTCTTACTTATCATCATCGACTGCGTCCAGCATCAGATCCTACATCAGGCCCAAATGATTCATATCCTACGTCGGACCCTGCACCTACTGTGGACTTATCTCCTTCTGACCAGTCGATTGCAATTCGGAAAGGTAAACGATCCACTCATAACACTAATCCACATTATACTCTTTTAAGTTATCATCGTCTATCATCATCTCTTTATGCCTTTGTACCATCATTGTCCTTTGTCCCCATTCCTAAGTCTACAAGTGGAGCCCTTTCTCATCCCGGATGACGACAGACTATGATTGACGAGATGTCTGCTTTACACACGAGTGGTACTTGGGAGCTTGTTCCTCTTCCTTCCGGTAAATCTATTGTTGGTTGTCATTGAATTTATGCCGTCAAAGTCGGTCCGGACGGTCAAGTTGACCGGCTTAAGGTTCGCCTTGTTGCGAAAGGGTATACACAGATATTTGGGCTTGATTACAGTGATACTTTCTCTCCCGTGGCTAAAATAGCATCCATCCATCTCTTTCTATCCATGGTTGTTGTCTGCCATTGGCATCTTTATCAGTTGGACATTAAAAATGTTTTTCTCCATGATGATTTTGAGGAGGAAGTTTATATGGAGCAACCACCTGATTTTATTGCTTAGAGGGAGTCTAATCTGGTGTGTTGATTGCGTCGGTCGCTTTATGGTCCAAACGCTCCCGAGCCTAATTTGGTAAATTCGATCTGATGGTCGGGAGTTTGATATGACTAATGCGGGCATCATTCTGTGTTTTATCGACATTCTGCTCCAGATATGAGTATTTATTTGGTAGTTTAAGTTGACGATATCGTTATAACTGGCAATGATCAAGATGGTATCACTAATTAAAAGCAACATCTCTTTTAGCATTTCCAGACTAAGGACCTCGACAGACTGAAGTATTTTTTAGGTATTGAGGTTGCCCAATTCATGCCAAGTATTGTTATTTCGCAACGCAAGTATGTTTTAGACATTCTTGAGGAGACAAGAATGATGGGATGTAAACTCATTGACACTTCTATGAATTCAAATGCTAAACTCTTGCCAGGACAAGGGGAGTCACTCAGTGATCCTGGAAGATATAGGCGGTTGATTGGTAAGTTGAATTATCTCACAGTGTCTAGACCTGACATTTTATTTCCCATAAGTGTTGTAAGTCAGTTTATGAATTCTTCCTGTGATAGTCATTGGGATGCAATTATTCTCATTCTGCGATATATTAAGTCAGCCTGCTTTTCGAAGATCGAGGCCATGAGCAGATCATTGGATATACAGACACTGATTATGCTGGATCACCCTCTGATAGACATTCTACATTCGAATATTGTGTGTTAATAAGAAGTAATTTAGTGTCCTGGAAGAATAAGAAACAGAGTATCGTTGTTCGATCTAGTGCTGAATCAGAATATCGAGAAATGGCTGTAGCAACTTGTGAGCTAGTTTGCATTAAGCAGTTGCTCAGAAAACTAAAATTTGAAGAAATCAGTCAAATGGAACTTGTGTGTGATAACAAAACGACCCTTCATATCGCATCAAATCCGGCATTTCATGAGAGGACTAAGCACATTGAGATTGACTGTCACTTTGTCAGGAAAAAGATACTCTCCGGAGATATTGTTACTAAATTTGTAAAGTCGAGTCATCAACTTGCGGATATTTTCACCAAGTCACTCACTGGTCCTCGTATTAATTACATATGTAACAAGTTTGGTACATATGACTTGTATGCACCAACTTGAGGGGGAGTGTTAGAATAGGAATATGATTTCATGTATATATCCTACTAGGAAAATGATTGTAATGTAGTGTCTATAAATAGGGCTCAGTGTAATCATGTAGATACAACAATTCAATAATATATTTTCTCCCATAATTTCTCACACATATCAACACCGATGGCAAAATCATGGTAAGGTAATTAGCCGTTGTCAACAATCATATAAAGTGAATGTATATCCAATTTATTAGAACTAAAAGTCCCGTTCATCATTCTACTTGTGTAGATTAGGTTTTTCAATCAACAAAATGATAAGTAGGAAAATGAAAGGAATCTTTGACCAGTTCTTATGTAAAAATAGGAAAGTGTACTTTAAACTTAAACAGAACAGCAACGTTAAGATTTTAATGTTAAATTCACTTATGAGAACTAAGACTTAGAATATTGTTTAAAAAGTCTGATTTTACCATTGTGCAGCCAAAATGAAATACAATTCAGTGAAACAGAAAGCATGTTTAAGTTAATGTTATTACTTCCCCAGTTTCTGAATTATTAGACTGGAATTCCATTTGAAGTATAAGTCTCTGACAACAAGGCAAATGCTGTGTTTGGCAAATTAAGCAAGTAAATATTCATAGGACAACCCCACACATATCTTGGCCAAGCTTGTTTTAAACTTGCGCAGCCAAGATTTCCATTTTTCTCCTTTGAGAATTGTATGAAAATCCTAACAACTAAAAGCCCTTGGGTATAGCCTTGATCTCTGTCTTCTGACAAGTCCAGAACAAGAGAAAAAGAAAATCCTACAAAAAAGTCGCACAAAAATTGACTTCGTTCCAAAGACCTCCCTTTTATTAAGCCACCAAAAATGATTTGAAACCCATGAAGATTGGTGTTAACCACAAGTGTTTTGTTTCTAATTATTATATTTTAATAAATCAAAATTCATTAATAGAACATCAAGATGGTGTTGATGGTACAATGTATCATGATTCAAAAGAGTATGAACCACCCTATATAATCAAGACAATTGTCCATGCAAATTGGAAGCTCTTCTCCACACCAAAAATACAAAGAAACAAAACAGAAATTTTACCACTTTGTCATGGGTATTTGTTTCCTTTAAAGATCGTCGTTGTATTTCTTTGTTTCATATGGACACAAGATACCAAATTAACTGTCAGAGCATCAACAATACTGAGAAAAGAAGATACAAGCAACCACACTGTTTATTCACGACTGCAAAGCTCTCCAATGGTGATAGTCTCTTTTTTAAGAAATCCCTTCAGAAATAGCAAGTTAGACTAGGAATATTGACAAAACTAGTTTGCCCAATTATTTAAAAACTTGTACAAGTTCCTTTTCTACATAAATTATAGACATATATAAGGTCCCTAGATTAGTTTTTGCTCCTTTTACAAGTAAAATATCCAGAGACAAATGTCAAGAAAACTCACCAGAACTCTGCCATTTCACTTGAAGGTATCTGTTTTGACAATGATTCATAGAATAACCTCAGCGGTTCTCGCTGTTGAAGAGAATAAACGATATTAAAAGAGCGGACCAGTCATTCCGAATCTCCGTTTAAATTAATCATTTAACAGATCATGAAGAAAATAAAGGAGTATATCACCTCTTCAGGAACATCAAATTTCTGGCCAGCCAAGGAATAAACTTTCTTCACTCTAGTTTTGGTTTGCGTTTTTGTGACGGTCTTGGATGAACTTGAGGTTGTTTTTCCTTTCACCTTTACTTGGACAACAAGGATTCAAAGAACTAATCAAGGCCATAACCATCAAAGTAAAATAAGCTTCATTCATCAATTTCTATACAAGTATTGTATTAAAGCAAAATTGTTGTTAAGAAACACTTAAATTTATGGCCCATTACATCATATGGTTACTAAGTCACATGCATCTTAATTTAATCCTATTGACAGAAGATACAATATCAATTCAACATGAAAAACAAATCAACAAGAATCTCATACACTCAAATCATAATAATAAAGAAACCATACAACAAAGAGAGGAAAAGATGAATCTTTCTAACTATTTCAGAATATGACAAATATGAAGAACAAGAAAGTGATTATCTTTCTTTCAAATGAGTACCTCAGTTTTAGAGACAACAAAGAGGGTCAAAAGGGAAATTTTTCAACTACTTGTAATGAAAAGATAAAATTCTAGCATATCAACATTTGAAACATAAGAAAAAGCAAATATTTTTTTGCAGATGGGTACCTCAAATTTTCAAGAATATCAAAAATTTGAACCATAAAAAGATGATATTTTGCAGATGTTACCTCAACCTTTTACAATTAACGAATTATCTACCAAAATTAGAACGAAATGGATCTCGAACAGAACAGAATTTATACAGAACATTAATAGTTTAAGATTGAGATATAACTGATTGATTGTAAAAGAGTAATGATTGTTTGCATATGTGTACCTCAATTTTTCAAGAATATCAAAATTTGAGCATAAAAAGTTGATCTTTAACCTCAAATTCTCAAGAATATCAAAATATGAAGCATAAAAAGATGATCATTTTGCAGATGTAACCTCAATCTCTTACCAATAGACAAATCATTTACCAATATTATAATTAAATGGATCTCAAATAGAACAAATTAATATAGAAAAAAGCAATGATCCTATGCAAATGGGTACCTCAATTTTTCAAGAATATCAAAATTTGAGCATAAAAGGATGATCTTTTAACTCAAATTTCCAAGAATATCAAATTTTTAGCATAAAAGGATGATCCTTTAACTCAAATCTTCAAGAATATCAAAATTTGGGCATAAAAAGATGATCTTTATCTCAATCTTTTACCAACATTAGAACTAAATGGATCTCAAATAGAACAAAATTATCATTTTGCAGATGGGTACCTCAGTTTTAGAGACATTAATGGCAGATTTACCCTTTGAATCTCCAGATTGCTTTGATGAGATCTGAACAACTTTTTTCTTGATAACAGATGAATCAAATTTGGGTTTTGAAGATGACCCAACTTGATTATTACTACTAGGCTTCACCTTCACTACACTAGATTTGGTCTCAGTAGCCATATCTAGTCCCTTAGACCACAAAATTTTCTTGGTGTTGATCTGCTAAATTGCTTATCTTTGCTGTTTTTTCCCTCAATTGTTCATTGACATCATCTGTCCTATATCTCTGTAAAATAATCTGTGTGTGTAAAATTGCTAAAAATAGATTTTAACAGTGAGATAAAAAATTGGTGTGATTTTGGTGGGTATACAACTGTCGCTGCATATATTCATGGGGGATTTTAACTACCGTTTGTGCATTAAGTTCCGGTTATTTGCGGAGTGGAGGAAGGACCGAATCAGAAGTGTCTATTGAACACAATTTTATCTCACGTTTCTACAAAAAAAAAAAAAAAATCACATCTTGAACTCACGACCTTCTGGTTTTAGGCATGTGACGGATGGAACAAAGAGTAAAAGGACAATAATTAAAAGGAAAATATGTCATTTAACTATTGCAAATGGTCATTTATATCATTAGTTCATTATTAAAATGACTCGTTCATGCAACCTTTCATTAACGTCACTTCTATAATATCATTTTTCATTAACGTTAATGTTAATGAAAAATGACATGAATAAACTATTTTGATAACAACAGTAACATAAATGAATCAAACTATTAACAAATGACATAAAATAAGTCATTTCACGTAGTTTGACATATTTGAGTTTTTTCCATTAATTTGACATTTTTATATGCTAGTAAGCTGCGGTTAATAATCTTTTTAAGATAAATTGAATTAACATAAGCTGAAATATTGGATGATTGAAGTAAAAATTATCAAAATTTCTAAACTAAATCATCCTTTTTGTACTCGTGTGATTAGATAATTTAAGTCAAAGTGCATGGGTCAATTGCTGGATCTTATATATCATGCTCTGAAATATTGATTTTCACGGAATTTAATAGTACGTCTTTTTGTTACTTTTGCATTAAAAAGGCCCTCTCTAAGATCAGCGATACGACGACGTTCGAGTTGCTTTAAAAGGGACTAAATGGTGCATTTTTTTTTATAACGCAGGCTTGCGCCTGACTATTTTACTCGTATTATCCAGACGTCCTGAAGGTAATAGTACCGGTCCTTCAACACTATCACCAGGTAAATCGCGGGATGTGCTCCTGTGGCCAAGTTTCTGGGAGCGTACAACTGATCAATGAGACAAGGTCTAATTCCTCAATATGTAGAATTTCTTCGTGCTTGCGGGGAATCGAACCCACGCTGTCCATGCCAGAGCGTCTTATAGCGCCCAGAATTTTGCCACTGGACTATGCCCCGGAAGACCTAAATGATGCATTTCTAGACTTCTGGAAATTGTCCAACTTCACCCCCCAAAACTTTCTCTAAAGGTATAATATACCCATTAAAATTTGTTAAAGGTCAAGTTGCTTGACCAATCTGATAACCAATTGCATATTTCCTTTGGATGAAATATTAGTAATATTAGTCTTGTAACCTTAATTAGAATTATAATATTATCATAAGTGTATAGTTATTCTTCATATAGAATTGGGTGAATTTTGTGAAGCCTCGGAAATTTCACAAAGCGCCGCGCACAAGAACTGCAGGCTACGAAGTTTTGGCGCCACGCAGCTCTTTAGTGTCGCGATGACGAGATTAAAGGACCCTGTTCTCTGAAGTTTTGGCACCGCGGCGCTGACGACGTATTTTCTGACCAATGACGGAGAACATAGGGGGAGATAACATCATCCAAAAAATCATAAGAACTAGGCATATGTTGTTCTACTTTAGAAAATGGAAATTGGGATTCATCAAAGAGGACATGACGACTAATGATAATTCGTTTGGAGGACAAATCAAAGCATTTATAACCACGGTGATTTGACGGATAACCCAAAAACACACAAGGAGTAGAACGTGCCTGAAGTTTGTTGATCGTAGTGGATGGAAACAGTAGATAACATAAACATCCGAAGACCCTAAGATGAGAACACGAAAGAGTCATATTGTATAAAACTTGAAGAGGGGAGGAATATGTCAAACCTTTAGAGGGTAGAATATTAAGTAGATCGGTAGTCATTTATAGCGCATGATGCCAAAATAATAGAGGGAAGGAAGAATGAACCAATAAAGTGCGAATAATGTTATTGATGGTACGAATTTTCCGTTCTGCTTTTCCATTTTGTGAGGACGTATGAAGACAAGAAAAATGAAAATTTATCTCATTTTGTGCACAAGACTCCCTAAATTCCACATTGTCATACTCTTTACCATTATCACATTGAATGTTCTTTATTTCTCGTTCGAATTGGGTTCTGATGAAAGCTCTAAATTTTGTGAAGATGAAAAAAACTTGTGATTTTTTCGCAATTGGAAACGTCCATAAAAATTTAGAATAGTTATCCAAAAATAACACATAATAACGATGACCCATAGAACAGAGAGCGGGAGATGTCCACAAATCGCTATGAATAATATCAAATGGCATTGAAGTATGAGAATTCGAAGCTACAAAACGGTAACTTAATAATTTTCCCTAAAGAACAAGATTGACAATTTGGAGTACTACTGATCGGTGTATTTTATATACACCTTTTGAGTCATTTTTAGTTAGTATTTTACTCATTTCATTTATGTTTAGTATAATATTAGGGTTATTTTCCTTTCTTTTGTGTCACAGCGGTCAAAAATGGAGAAATGGCGAAAAGGAGATGAAATGAGCATAAATGAGATGGAATTGCACACTAAAAGGGCCAAGAAATGAAGTCTAAAAAGTTCCGGGAATTATAGAGGAGATCAGACGAAGTCCGGACGAAAAAAAGAGCGACAGACTAATCCGCCAGAAAAGTCACCGGCGCCATGGCGCGGCAAGAGCGCCGCGCTCCCAATGTCTTTGCGAAGTCCGAAAGTGGCGAGTTTTTCGCGCCGTGGCGCTCAGTGCCATACACGACGCGGGATTTATGAAGTTCTGGGCCGAATTTGACATGTTTTCAGAGTCCTAAAGGGATAACTTTTTCAACCTAAAGGGATAACCTTTCCTACCTAAAGGGATAACATTTCCTACCTAAAGGGATAACTTTTCCTACCTTAAAACCCTTACCTAAAAGGATTCTAATAACTTTTTCTACCTACATAATCCTTAACCCTTCACCTAAAGGATTCTTGGTCTATAAATAGTTTCTACATCATTAGAAGAATTCATTCTCCATTCATCCTACATCTCATTCTCCATCCCATTCCACCATCCACCATTTCATTCCATTCCATTCCATCTTGTAAATATTCCACAACACAATTCTTGGATGCTAGAAGGCTTGGAGACTCGTTCTTGAGTATTTTTCTTTTCTTTCTTTTTGCTTTAATTATTTCAGTTCATGTATGGAGATTATGTTAGTTCTTAGCGTGACAAATGGCTAGGAGCTAATTACTTTATTAGGGATTTCCTTGTGATTCTCTTGAAACTCTATTCATGAATTAATATATTAGTTGATTTCTTCTTCACTTGTTTAAGATTTATTCAATAGTTGTTTTGATTGCTTGATAATTAATTGATCACTAATTATCATAATCCATATGATTTCTAACCAAACTGAAGTGAGGTTGTGAATATGCTGTAGTTTGATAAACATAGGTTAAATCGTGGACGAAAGTACCCCGATACTTGTGTAGTATTAATAGGTTTTTGGTCTTAATCCTCCTCTATAGTCAATCTTATCACTGAAAGGTAGAAAGGTGCTATACTGGGGTTGAGTGTTTATATAACCTTAACAGGAGTATAAAACGGTCTAGTTAACCTGCTATCTTAACGTAGAAGAAGAAGTTAGTCTAATTGTATTAAGGATTGAATAGAGTGGATAGTTGATGATCTTGGAAGCCCTAATTCTCCATCATAACTGATTTAATTCAAAGTATTTTTATAATTAGTTTATTTCCTGCATTATTAGTTTAGAATTCCAAATCAATTGATGTTAACCAAATAGATACCATAGGATAGATAATCGGTACTTGAAAACCAGTCCTTGAGGACGATATTCGGTCTTACCTAGACTATATTACTTGTCACGACACGTGCACTTGCGTTTAGTGTGTGCATAAATCGCGCATCAAGTTTTTGGCACCGTTGTCGGGATTGGCGATTTCAATATCGATTTATCTATTCTTATTTCTAATTTGTTGCTCCAAGAACAAGTTTCTAACTTGTTCTGCGAGCATCTTTTATCACCTTTTCGCTTTTTCTTATTTTGCAGTTAAATTCGAAAAAAAAACTCGATACATGGACTACTACTATCGAGACGGTGGAGTCATCAATGACTTAACCCACGAGTTCTAGAGAAAGATCTAGATGAGTTGCGGCGTGCATACTCAAGCTCACTGCCGGACTCGGTTTATGGCCGAGACAAGGAGTTCCTCAAAAATTTGGAGACCCACATAGTAAATCCGATGGATAGGATGAGCAATACACTTCAAGAAAATCTGCTTAGCGACATCATTACGAGGTGGTAAGCAAATTGAGGACCCTGAACCACACCCAGCTGTTGAGGAATCTGGCGGGATAATTGGTGTAGAGAAGGAAAAGGTTACTGAGATCCAATCATTCATCTTTTTGGATTCCTTGGAAAATCTTTTTCTTGTACCTATTGCAGAAGAAACACCACCAGCTATCAATGTTGATCCCCAAAAAGAAAGTCCATACCATCAAGGGCCCCCCCTAGAGTTGAAAGATGTTGGGAATCTCACTGATCCCTACATTAGAGAGAGCCTAAAAGACAAGCATGTCTTATGTACTTGGGGGATAATCGTATATCTGAGGCCCTTGTTTGAAGCAATTGTTGTAGGAAAAGTGAGACCTGCAACAATAACTCTGCGGATTGCAAGCAGTTCGCAGAAGGATCCAATTGGCACTCGTAAAGGTTAATTGCGTCAGGCTAAAAGACGTTAAAGACAGCGCTTGTTGGGAGGCAACCCAATGTTTTAATTATGTTATTTTAATTTTTGTTTTAGTTGTTTTATTTTGTCTTGAACAGTCTCACGGTCTTGGGTTCTTGTTTTGTGTTGTTGGATGACAGGTGGACTGAAAGCTAAAACCGAGGAAAAAGGAGCAAAAACGCTGAAAAAAGGAAAAGCAGTCGTCAGCGCCGCGGCTCCCAGAATCAGCGCCGCGGCGCCAGAACTTCAGAGAGCCACAGAACATGGGGCGCCGCGGCGCCAGTTGCAGGGCCGCGGCGCCGAAAGTTCAGAAACCCAGATTCCGTGCAAATTCCAGAATTTTTCCTCCTAGACCTCCGTTATGACCGCTGTGTTGTGTCAGTAAGTTGTCCATATTTTTTTGAGTCGTGCACACATTGGGGACAATGTGTGATTTAAGTTTGGGGGGATGTTCTATTGTTTTTGAGTCTTTTTGATTTGTTTTGTGTGTTTTTTGAGTATTTTTTAGTCATTATATTTTTTTTATTATTATTATTATTTTTCAATTTTTTTTTGATTTAATGGATCATGCATGTTGTAGTTGCTAAAGATATTGAATGGATAAAGTGGGATAATGTAATAGAATTAAAAGCGACAATCTGTGTGCTTAAGTTAGATATACCAAAAATTCCTGACATCTAATTATTTGGAATATTTGTGCTTAGCTTATGTGTGTCAGTTATGGAAAGAAGGTTGAAAAAATGTCTAGAAAATCTGTTTGCTTGTTATTTGAGGCAAAATAGTTAAGATGTACATGTTTAGGGAGATGATTCAGGCATTTCTTTGATAGCCCTTCTGACCATTCATTACCTACCCTGACATAAAATTCACTAGTCAGCCCCTTTGAGTCTAAAATAAATATCTTTCTTTGACACCCTATGATTCCTTTGTTGTGCTATAAGTAATAATGGAAAAGTATTGAGATGAAAAGCGTGAAAAAGAAACAAAAAGAGAGTGAACAAATTTGATGCACCCCGATAAAAAAATATGCAAAAGTCTAAGTTTGGGGGTGTCTGTTATTTATAATACATATCATTCTCTCAAAAGAAAAGAGGGGAGAAAGTGGGTACGAAACTAAAAAGGAAATCAAAAAGAAGGAAAAAGAGTTTGAATGAAAAAAGTGCTTATGGTACGTAATTGAGCCTAAATGTCTATTTTTACCTACCCCTGCCTAAGCCTACCTTACAACCCTTGAAAGTCCTGATGATCTTTAATATGTATGTCGATGATTATTGGAGAATAACAAGTAAACAGGTCTATAGCATTTGGGAAAGATGGAATGAAATTGACATGCATAGGTTAGGTGTTTGTATTTCCATTGAACATGATCTAAGTGAATTTGCGAAATATCTAAACTTGAAATTCTAGATTGCTGATTATTCATGCTATATATGTTCTAACATATTATCTCATCTTTCATCCATGACTTTGAAGAAGCAATATTATAACTACTTGATCCATCTCTTTGAGTCTTTGTTCGTTTTGTTTTATTTTTGTTTTGAGCTTTGCTCGAGGGCGAGCAAAGGTTAAGTTTGGGGGTATTTGATCCGTGTATTTTATATACACCTTTTGAGTCATTTTTAGTTAGTATTTTACTCATTTCATTTATGTTTAGTATAATATTATGGTTGTTTTCCTTTCTTTTGTGTCACAGCGGTCAGAAATGGAGAAATGGCGAAAAGGAGATGAAATGAGCATAAATGAGATGGAATTGCACACTAAAAGGGCCAAGAAATGAAGTCTAAAAAGTTTCGGGAATTATAGAGATCGCAGAAGTCGGACGAAAAAGTGCGGCGACGAGACTAATCCGCCAAAAACGCCACGGCCGCGATGTTGGCGCCGCGGCGCCCAATGTGCTGCGAAGTCTGAAAGTGGCAGGTTTTTCGGCGCCGCGGCGCCGACGCGGGATTTATGAAGTTCTGGGCCGAATTTGACATGTTTTCAGAGTCCTAAAGGGATAACTTTTCCTACCTAAAGGGATAATCTTTCCTACCTAAAGGGATAACATTTCCTACCTAAAGGGATAACTTTTCCTACCTTAAAACCCTTAGCTAAAAGGATTCTAATAACTTTTCCTACCTACATAATCCTTAACCCTTCACCTAAAGGATTTTTGGTCTATAAATAGTCTCTACATCATTAGAAGAATTCATTCTCCATTCATCCTACATCTCATTCTCCATCCCATTCCACCATCCACCATTCCATTCCATTCCATTCCATCTTGTAAATATTCCACAACACAATCCTTGGATGCTAGAAGGCTTGGAGACTCTTTCTTGAGTATTTTTCTTTTCTTTCTTTTTGCTTTAATTATTTCAGTTCATGTATGGAGATTATGTTAGTTCTTAGCGTGACAAATGACTAGGAGTTAATTACTTTATTAGGGATTTCCTTGTGATTCTCTTGAAACTCTATTCATGAATTAATAAATTAGTTGATTTCTTCTTCACTTGTTTAAGATTTATTCAATAGTTGTTTTGATTGCTTGATAATTAATTGATCACTAATTATCATAATCCATATGATTTCTAACCGAAATCCGAAAGGGGAGGTTGTGAATATGCTGTAGTTTGATAAACATAGGTTAAATCGTGGACGAAAGTACCCCGATACTTGTGTAGTATTAATAGGTTTTTGGTCTTAATCCTCCTCTATAGTCAATCTTATCACCGAAAGGTAGAAAGGTGCTATACTGGGGTTGAGTGTTTATATAACCTTAACAGGAGTATAAAACGGTCTAGTTAACCTGCTATCTTAACGTAGAAGAAGAAGTTAGTCTAATTGTATTAAGGATTGAATAGAGTGGATAGTTGATGATCTTGGAAGCCCTAATTCTCCATCATAACTGATTTAATTCAAAGTATTTTTATAATTAGTTTATTTCCTGCATTATTAGTTTAGAATTCCAAATCAATTGACGTTAACCAAATAGATACCATAGGATAGATAATCGGATTGAAAACCAAATCGAGGGCGATATTCGGTCTTACCTAGACTATATTACTTGTCACGACACGTGCACTTGCGTTTAGTGTGCGCATAAATCGCGCATCAACTACGCGTACCCTTACAAGAAATAAACTTATTCTTATCTAAAACAGATAAAATTGACGATCCTGGATGACCTAGACGAGCATGCCACAAGGAAGGAGCAAGAGCTACAAAAGTGGATGGCATAACTTGACGCGAGATGCTGAGACTCGGTGTGATTGGATAAAGATCTCCATACTGTCACACCTCATGAGATGACTCCCCCGTCTTGAAATCCTTTACAGAAAACCCAAAAGGATCAAAATTAATAAAGACTCAATTATCATTGGTGAATTACGGGCAGACACCAAATTTTAATCAATTTTGGGCATGAAGGGTATTTTTCAGGACAAGTGGTGGATGAGGAGGGGACAAAGTTTTATTACCATAACCCTTTATTGGAATAGAACTACCATTACCAACAATTATACCATGATTACTACTCAAATTGGAATAAGACGAGAGATTACCTTGGTCAGATGTCATGTGGGTAGTGGCACCTGTATCCATGTACCAATTAGGGTCTGGTTGAGTCAAGTCAAGTGTCACGACCCGACCCCGGGGCCGCGACTAGTACCCTACTGGGGTACCCTGTCAGGTATATGTCAGAGAATAGCAGCGGAACATAACACAACACATAACTTCATAAAAAGGGTAAAACATAGCCACCGATAAAGCTTTCCATAAACATACTTAAACAAAGTATTTATAATACAACCGTTCTTATAGCCCAAAATATATATAGGTGGCCACACTTAAAGATAACAAGCGTGGCGGGACGGGCCGCCATACCACGGATGTACAAAATACCTATAAGATCGTGAATATCCATACCATAAATAAGCTTCCGAGAATGAGCTTCGACAGGAATAGTGATCAAGAACGAGGATCCTCGATACCTTACCTGCGGCATGAGCAGCCCAGGGAAGTCGGTCACAATATGTACCAAGTATGTAAAGCTGGAAAATCGTAATATGATATCATAAGTCTAAAAGCAGTGGAGTCATGGAAGACAATAAAATACCTTTTTGTGCCTTACTAACAATGAGAGTGACAAGTATATATATACATATATAATCTCGCATAAAATAGGAGGCTCGTGATCAAAACAGTACCTCGCGTAGTATCAAAAGAAACCATCCTACTCGGGACTATTTCACCCGCGTGGGTCATGGACCGCAGGTACTCTCGCGTCGCACTGCCGCCAAGACGTGGGACTATTTCACCCGCGTAAGCCCATAAGGACTCGTGAGGTATTCCTCGCATCACGGGTAGCAAATCCACGAATTGGTATAACGATCTTGAGGACTTTCCTCGGATATACTCTACCAAACAGATGGTATAACGATCTTGGGTCGACCGGATATACTCTTACATCGAGCAGATGGTATAACGATCTTGGGGCTTGCCGCCGGATATACTCTTATCTTCGTGCGGATGGTATAACGATCTTGGATTCGCCGCTCGGATATACTCTACACTGAAGCGGATGGTATGACGATCTTGGGGTGGCCGCCTCGACATACTCTTACATCGAAGGAGGTGGTATGGCGATCTTGGGGCTTGCCGCCGACATACTCTTACTCTATCACAAATCGTCATCATATCATAATAATAATAAGTTAAGAAAACTTATAACTTCTTTTAGTCTTGTTCACATACTCTCTCATTTTAGTTTACTTAAGACACTTAACCATATCTTTAATAAAAGAACAGAATTTAACCCAAGTACTACATACTTCAACTCTTTCAAAAGTGACTCTTCTTTACGCAAAAGCCTTTGGGCAATTGATGCCTTTAAATCAATTTGCCTCTTCATATAATTATCTTACTTAGAGTAAATCCTTCTCATTAACCTTTTATGAAGCTAATAGACCAACTTCCCATAAAGTTGTTATATTAACTCTATACTTTAGTAAAAATCATACTTTTCCTTAACCAAGGACTTATACGTTCTAAAACGAAAAGTCATTTTATACTCAAAACAAGTAAGAACACTAAATTTGCACATAGTTTCATCTATTCATGCTCAAGAGATGAAAGCTTCACATACCTCTTTGGTCAAATCAACTTGCAGAGTCTCGCTCTTGTATATAACCTATAATAGTCATGATATGTTTATTAACCTCTAATCTTAATGTAGAACAATCCAAGTTCAAAGTCACTAAATTCTAAGAAAAATCGGGCAAATTTCCTTTGTTTCTTCACTTTGCCACCTTTCAAGTGAAATTATCATCAAACACCACATTTAGGCTCAATCAATCCAACAATTCAAAGGGATTTCACCAAAATTTCTGCCTCATAAGTTTACAACAAATCACTTAACAATTCTAAGGTAGTTTTTAGGCTACAACAAGCTCATTTGTTCTTCTTAACCCATTCTTCATATCCAAACCACATTTACTTGCATGCAAAGACTCTAAGTGCATTATTTTACTACCACGAGATCTTGCTTTCTAAGCATGCAACACTAGAACTAAGTTTAAAGGAAGAAATGTTACCTTAAAGTTTTAGCCAAAACTTATTTGGAATATTGTTGTGGTAGTGTTCTTGGCAAGGAAGCTAGCAATATTTGGAATAAGTTTTGGCTAAAACTTTAAGGTAACATTTCTTCCTTTAAACTTAGTTCTAGTGTTGCATGCTTAGAAAGCAAGATCTCGTGGTAGTAAAATAATGCACTTGTAGTCTGCATGCAAGTAAACGTGGTTGGATATGAAGAATGGGTTAAGAAGAACAAATGAGCTTGTTGTAGCCTAAAACTACCTTAGAATTGTTAAGTGATTTGTTGTAAACTTACGAGGCGTAAATTTTGTGTGAAATCCCCTTTGAATTGTTGGATTGATTGAGCCTAAAATGTGGTGTTTGATGATAATTTCGCCTTGAGAAAGGTGGCAAAGTGAGTAGAAACAAAGGAAATCCGCCCGATTTTTCTTAGAATTTAGTGACTTTGAACTGGATTGTTCTACATTAAGATTAGAGGTTAATAAACATATCATGACTATTATAGGTTGAAATATTACTTGCATGTAGTTTGACTTGGCAAGTGGATTGACCAAAGAGGTATGAAGCTTTCCTATCTCTCGAGCATGAATAGATGAAACTATGTAGTACCTAGACGACAAGATTCGTGTTCTTACTTGTTTTGAGTATAAAATGACTTTTCGCTTTAAGAACGTATAAGTCCCTCGTTAAGGGAAAAGTATGATTTTTACTAAAGTATAGAGTTAATATAACAACTTTACGGAAGTTGGTCTATTAGCTTCATAAAAGGTTAATGAGAAGGGATTTACTCTAAGTAAGATAATTATATGAAGAGGCAAATTGATTTAAAGGCATCAATTGCCCAAAGGCTTTTATGCATAAAGAAGAGTCACTTTTGAAAGAGTTGAAGTATGTAGTACTTGGGTTAAATTCCTGTTCTTTTATTAAAGATATGGTTAAGTGTCTTAAGTAAACTAAAATGAGAGAGTATGTGAACAAGACTAAAAAGAAGTTATAAGTTTTCTTAACTTATTATTATTATGATACGATGATAGCCAGGATGTGGTAAGAGTATGCCGGCGGGCAAGCCCCAAGATCGCCATACCACCTCCTTCAGCAAGAAAGATGTCTGGCGGGCCACCCCAAGATCGCCATACCATCCGCCTGCAAAGAGTATATCCGGCGGGCGATCCAAGATCGCTATACCATCCGCACTAAGATAAGAGTATATCCGGCGGGCAAGCCCCAAGATCGTTATACCATCCGGCTCCAAAGAGTATATCCGAGGTACACCCCAAGATCGTTATACCATCCGCTTGTGGTAAGAGTATATCCGGCGGGAAAGTCCTCAAGATCGTTATACCACCTGCTCCGTGGATTTGCTACCCATGATGCGAGAATACCTCACGCGAGTCCCATGGGCTTACGCGGTGAAATAGTCCCACGCCAGCAGTACCGACGCGAGAGACTCACGCGGTCCACAGACCCACGCGTGAAATAGTCCCGTGAGTAGGATGGTTTCTTTTTGATACTACGGGCAGGTACTGCTTTGATCACGAGCCTCCTATTTTATGCAGATTATATATGTATATATATACTTGTCACTCTATCATAGTAAGGCACAAGAAAAGGTATTTTATTGTCTTCCATGACTCACTTGCTTTTAGACTTATGATATCATATTACGATTTTCCCACTTTACATACTTGGTACATATCACAGATCGAATTTCTCGGGCCGCTCACGCCACAGGTGGTAAAGGCGATCGAGGATCCTCGCTCAGGATCACTATTCCTGTCGAAGCTCCATTCCTCCTAAGCTTATTTATCGTATGGATATTCCCGACGCTATAGGTATTTTGTACATCCGTGGTATGGCGGGCCCGTCCCGCCACAGTTGTTATCTTTAGAGGTCTGTGGCCACCTATATATATTTTGGGCTATAAGAACCAGTTGTATTATAAATACTTTGTTTAAGTATGTTTATGGAAGCGCTTTATCTACCGCCGCCATGTTTTACCCTTTTATGAAGTTATGTGTTGTGTTATGTTCCGCTGCTATTCTCTGACATATACCGGCTGTGGTACCCCGCAGGTACTAGTCGCGCCCCGGCCCGTCGTGACATCGCCGCGTGCATCGCCGCTTCAATGTCGGGCTTGAGCGGGCCCATCGCATGGTGGCCGCGGCGAGGCCCAAGTATCCCGATCATTGGGCTGCCCATACCGGTCCGAACCACGGATTCGACTTGGGAAGAAGCTGGGTCGCGACGCGAGGTATCGGGACCCATCACATCGCCCGTGGCCCCCCGACCCCGTAATCGTTGCTGACGGTTTCCCCCATTGTTGCCTCCGCGATTCTTGCCATTATTCTTCTGATTTTGGCCCTTCTTACCACCCCCTTTGTTGTGATTTTGGGTCACGTTGGCTGGATTGGAAGGGGGAAAATTAGAAGCAGTCATCATGGCGACGGAATTTGCTCTGATCGATGCCCTCTTAGCCAAACCCGTATCTTTCAATGTGAGCATGGAACTAGCTTGATAGAACTCCGGCAGGGGGTTACTTTGACGAATAACCGAAACAACCCCTGTATAGGCCTCGGATAGACCGACAACCATCTAAAGAACTAGACGACTATTAGAAACATGAGAACCCACGTTGTGAAGTTGGTCTGTCAAGTCCTTGATATTTTTGCAATAAGAAGAAACGTTTGGAAAATTCTCCATAGAAACTTGAGAAAATTCCTGCTCAAGAATAACAATGCGAGAATGACTGTAATCTTGGAAGATGTCACACAATCGATTCCACGCCGCCATAGCTGTGGAGTTAGGTTCCATAATCGTCTGTAAAAGATCCAAGGAGATAGTGTCATAAATCCACGGAAGAACCTTGACATCAAGCATAACCCATAAGTCTGGATCTGCTGCTTTGGTGGGCACAACCGTTGTAGACGTAGATATTGTATCACCCGTAGGAGTAGTGGGAAGGATGATGTGGTGAATAACTTTATGTGTCATAGCATGAATCTTAAATAATTCTGTCCACGTCCCATATTGGACGTTCTCTAGATCAAGAACGATAAAAAGAACGCTCTTCATGTTGGAAACAGTGAAGACAGGATGAAACGTGGTTTTATCAGCCATGGTGAATAAAACACAAACATTCAGAGAAGGGAATTGGGAGAGATGATTTTGTTAGAAGCAAAGAGTCGCGGTTGGGGTTGAAAAAACCGAGAGGAAGGGTCGCGGCGGTAACAGAAAAATCTGAGAAGAAAAAGAATTATTTTTTTAGGAGCGGAAGTAAGGTAAAGAGAACCTAGACTCTTGATACCATGAAATAATTAATCCCTTGATTATTCTTATTGATGAAAGGCATATATATACAAGTTACAATATGAGAATCATATTCCTACTTTACATCTAAATCCATATTCTATATGAAGAATAACTATACACTTATGGTAATATTACAATCATAATTAGGTACAAGACTAATATTACTAAATAACAATGAACTTCTATGAAATGGTTTCACGGGATTCAGCAAATTGTCTTGATCGTGGAATATCATTGAGAAATAGGAATCGTACAATTGGGACTTTTAGGACTTACACGGATGGTCCGTGGCCCACTGTTTAACAACTTTAAATATGATTAGTGATTCGCTAGATGAAAAAATTAATGTATGGAGTATTGGTCAACACATATATCTAGAATTGGGGAGTGACACTTTCCCAGTTGCTCGCAATCTTATACGGGCACGTTTGGTACGTTGTATTACGCTAGACTGCACTCAATAAAAAAAAATACAGCTTTGGTGGACGTTTTCAGCCGGACTGGACTGTACTATTTCTAAAAATAGTACACTCCAACTGTCATATGGGTCTCTCCTGTACTGTACTAAAAATAAAATAAAATAAAAAAATACAGTTCATTATATATTAATACAGTCCATTACAATATAGTACAGTTCATGCAAAATTATACTGTCCAATGTGACGTACCAAACAAGTCCATAACGTTTATGGAAGTTTGGTCTATAAACCCTGCAAAAAAATTCGTCTGATTTGTACACAAGTTGAGTCTATACATAACCCTCACCAACCTATGATCGACTTTTAACCTCAAAAAATAAAACGTCAAACAAATTGAGCCTGGCGATTTTGCGGTTATACAACAACTGCCTTATTGGCCCTAACATGTAAATTTAGTAATCGTAAAAATAAGACAATTGACCTGCTATAACTTGTCAATTATATTGGCATTGTAAAAACTCTACATAATTCTCTGTGCATCCACGATTTTTTGACAACGTAACAACTCAATCGTAAACATATGCGTGAGTTTGCGACATGTATCCTAATTAATCGAGTCCAAAAACAGATAATGAACACTACAGAAAGGGAACCCCTCCCTTCCCCCCAAAAAAAACAAGCAATAAATTATTCTCGATATATTGGGGAAAAAATACATAATAATGCCTTGTGATCACATAATCTAACTATAAATGTGAGACTTTGAGATTATTTTCCTCAAATTACCTCGTTCCATTAGGTAAGAATATATAAATCTATTACAATGACTAGGAAGAGTAAGTCTTCCCTAGTATAATCCTAAGAATATTCCTAACAATAATTACCTACCATATAGGATGAGATACTACATTAATACAAGATATTACACAATATTATATTAATAATATTATTCTAGAATATTTTAATACTAATATTCTAACACTCCCCCGCAATCGAAGTTGGAGGGCGACGAATGCTGAGACTGCCCCGAAATTCGTCAAATAATATCAGCGGAAGTCTTTTTGTGAAGATATCAACAATCTGATGTCGCGTCGGAACATGTAACACTCACACTTGTCTGCGAATCACTTTTTCACGGACAAAATGAATATCTAACTCAATATGTTTAGTGCGTTAATGATGAATTTGATTCCCTGATAGATAGATCATACTAATGTTATCACAGTATACCATAATATCCATCGAAATAGGGTAATAAAGCTCAAGTAAAAGATTTTGAATCCAGCATGAGTCAGATACAACATTGGCAACCTCACGGTACTCAGCTTCAGCACTCGAGCGTGATACTGTGGGTTGCCTTTTAGAAGACCAGAAGATCAAATTATCACCAAGGAAGACGCAATAACCGGAGGTGGAACGTCTGGTGTCCGGACAACCTGCCCAGTCTACATCTGTGTAAGTGACAAGTTTGGTGATGGAAGAAGGATAAAGATGTAATCTATACTCCAGAGTGCCCTGAATATACCGCACAATGCGTTTGAGGGCATGCATATGTTCTTCCATCTGATTATGCATGAATATACACACTTGTTGTACTGCATAGGTAATATCTGGCTTGGTGAATGTGAGATACTGCAAAGCTCCAGCCAGGATGCGGTATAATGTAGGATCAGTTAGCTAGAGATAGCACTCAACTTGGACTTTGTGTCCACCGGAGTTGCCAAAAGTTTGCATGAGGACATATCAGCTCGTTCCATAATCTCAGATGCATACTTCTTTTGGAAGAGAAATAACCCACCTGCAGGTCGTGTTACATCAATGCCTAGAAAATAGTGCAGTGGACCAAGATCTTTCATAGCAAATTCGGAACCAAGCTGAGACATGATACTCTTACGGAGGGAGTCTAAAAAAGATGTAAGAATGATATCATCCACATATAAAAGAAGATAAGTAGTATTATTACCCTGACGATAAATAAACAGAGAATAATCAGAACGGCTGTGAGTAAAACCCATGTGTGACACAAAATTTGTAAACCGCTTATACTAAGCCCTGGGGCTTGTTTGAGGCCATATAATGATTTGTTCAGCAAACACACATGATTGGGATATGCAGGATCTCTGTATTCCAAGGGTCGCGACGTACACCGCCTCATTCGATGACACTACGAAGAAAGGCATTTTGACATCCAAATGACGGTTACCATCCTTTTCGAGAGTGATGACTTAGAATCGCTTCACGGTAGCTGGTTTGACCACTGGATTGAACGTCTTCCCACAATCGATGCCAACCTGCTGGGTCTTCCCATCACCTACAAGACGGGTCTTATGCCGCTCAAAAGAATTATAAGATTTTTCTTTATGGCTAAAAATCCACATATAGACCGAATAATATTAGCATTAGATGGACGAGGTACTAAATCTCATGTCCTATTTTTAATTAGAGCATGATATTCATCATCCATGGCCATTTTCCAATTCGGGTCTTTGAGAGCAGACACTGCGTTACGAGGCAAAGGTGATTTGGAAACCTGTGTGTGAAGGTTGTATTTGGTATTGGGTTTACCAATACCATGTTGACTATGGGTGACCGGACGAGAGGCATGACCAGTGGACTGGACGCCACTGGAATAGAGGGAAGCAGTGGGTTGAACGCCACTGTTCTGTCCGTGAGTGTAACTGGGCCGAGATAAATGGATCGGGTATTGGGCCGTGAAGGCGAGCGCCCAATCTTGGAAGCGGTCCCACCTGGAGAGGGATTGTGTACATCGGGCCGAATCAAGAGCCCACCATCGGACGCTTTGATCCAGCTGACGGGTTGCCGTCCGCGGTCTAGTGGGGTCACTGTTTGTGTACCTGCGGGTCCCGAGCTGTGAAAAAAATATGTTAGATATGAAATCTTGTCATTATCCAAAAAATCATAGGTATGGGTCCCGATTTTATGTATTTTAGCAAAGGGAAAAATTATTTCATCAAAAATGACGTGGCGACTCACAAACATTCTTTTGGAAGAAATATCATAATATAGGTAACCACGATGATTAGTAGAATATCCCAAGAAAACACATGGAGTGGATCGAGACTTGGAGTTTTATGATTGTGGTGGATGGAAAGAGATGGTAGCAAAGACAACCAAACACTCTTAGATTATGATATGAGGGCTCTCGTAAGTAAAGCATTTTTAGTGGAGCTTGGTAAAACATATTTTTATGAGGAAGAATATTCAACATGTAGGTAGCCATTTGAAGTGCATAATGCCAAAAGTTAGGGGGTATGGATGCATGAGCAAGGGATGTTCTAACAATATTATTGATGGTTCTAATCTTGTGTTCTGCCTTCCCATTTTGTGAAGAAGTGTGAGGACAAGATAGACGAAAATTTAAACTATTTATTTTGAAAAAATCCCAAAACTGATTATTGTCAAATTCCCCCCATTGTCACATTGAATACTTTTAATCTCCCGTTCAAATTGAGTTTTGATGAATGCCCTAAAAGTGAGAAATGTGGAAAACATTTGTGATTTCTTTGACAAAGGAAATGTCCACAGATAATTAGAATATCATCAAGGATAAGCAAATAATATCTATGACCAGAGAAACTCAAAACGGGAGAAGTCCAAATATCACAATGCAAAATATCGAAAGGCATAAGGGTGCATGAAGTAGAAGCAATAAATGACAATTTCACATGTTTACCAAGTGCACAAGAATGACACTTATTCAAAATCCGAGTCTGGGTACAAGAAATAAATTTATTTTGTTTAAGAGAAGCTAAAACAACCTCCCCCGGATGTCCCAAACGTTGATGCCATAAAGATGCTGCCAAAGCTGCAAAGGTAGAATGAAACTTGGATTGATTAGCTAAAACAGCCTCCCCCTTGCTATCACATCTCATGAGAAGCCTCCCCGTATGAAAATCACGCACGGAAAATCCAAACGGGTCAAAATTAACAGATACCCAATTATCAGTCGTAAACTTTCTAACATATGCCAAGTTTTTTATTATTTTTGGAGCATGTAGGACATTATTTAAAGATAGTGGTGGGTTAGGTGGTGATAATGTAGTAGAACCATACTCTTTAATTAGAATTGAATGGTCATTTCCGACAACTATACCACTATCATTGCTCAAATTAAAATATAACGTGAGATTACCTTGGGAAGACGTCATGTGTGACGTTGCCCCGGAGTTCATGTGCCAATTTGAATCCGGTGGATTGAGTCCAAGAGTGTGCATGGCGGACTAATATCCGTTGGGTTGACCATGGTTGAGTGGGCCTCATGCCACTGGGTCGGATGAGGCCCAAAACCACTGCTTGTCGAGACTGGAGCAACAACATAGCCCGCTGGGCCGGCCCACCGAGGCCTGTGTTGAGACGCTCGCCGCCACGGCCGGATCGCCAGCTGGCCGTGATTCGCTCGCCGAAGCCTCGCTAGTCGGGCGGCGCAGTGCCATCAAAGCCTGGGCTATCGACCACCACCCGCTGCCATCGCCCGCCACCGTCACCGGTTTTGCCAATGTCCACCATCGGAGTTGGTGGTGCCGCTATTTCCACCGCCACTGGAATTTCGGTGTTCTCCACCTTTGTTATTTCCGCGATTTCCACCCTTATTTTTATTATTACGTCTTTTTTGTCCCTTATTTTGGTGAGAAGGATCAAAAGAAGTACCATCATTTGAAGGAGTGGCAATGAATGCGAAATTTGAAGTAGTTGAGGCCTTTTTTATCAAGTCCGACTCTTCAAGTACAAGTATGGATCTTGCTTGATAGAATCGTGGTAAAGGGTTACTTTTACGGATTAGAGTTCCCACTCCGCTATATACATCAGTGAGACCAGCGACCAATTGCAAGACTAACCGGTTATTAGTAACCGGTGAACCGACGTTTCTTAACTGATCTGCCAACACTTTGAGGCGTTGACAATATGCCGAAACATTAGGAAAATCCGCCATGTCAATGGTAGAAAATTCTTGTTCCAGTGTAACAGCGCGAGAGTTTTGATTGTCTTGAAAGCTATCTCTCAATCGGTCCCACGCCGCCATGGCTGTTGAATCCGGCTCCATTATGGTGTGCAACAAGTCCGTGGAAATTATTGCATAAATCCAATCGAGGACTGTGACATTAAGTGTATCCCACAAGTCCTTGTCTGCATCCGTGGGTTCCTTTCCCTTCACATCTTTTGGTGGAATGATATGATGAAGGACTTTGTGAGCCCTACAATATATTTTAAACAATTCTGCCCATGAAGCATAATGCACGGTTTCCATCTCCAGTTTAACAGAAACATGTGACTTAATATTTGAAATGGCTAAAGCGGGATGAAAAGATGATTTAGATTCAGACATATTTTGGTTGAGATGAAGGTTGTTCAACAATGGAGGGTTAAAACACACAAAAAAAAACAAGGCAATTCGTCCAAGATGAAGACTTGGTAGAAAAATGGGAGAAAATATTGATCTTTCCTTAAGCTTTTTATACCATGTAAGACTTTGAGATTATTTTTCTCAAATTACCTCGTTTCATTAAGTAAGAATATATACATCTATTACAATGACTAGGAAGAGTAAGTCTTTCCTAGTATAATCCTAAAAATATTCCTATACAATAATTACCTACCATATAAAATGAGATATTACATTAATACAAGATATTACACAATATTATATTAATGATATTATTCTAGAATATTCTAATACTAATATTCTAATAATAAATTTGTCCCACTCATTGCCCAAACAAAGTTGTTGTCATATGATCAGGAGGTCATGTGTTCGAGCCGTGGAAACAGCCTCTGGCAAAAATGTTAGTAAGGCTGCGTACAATAGACTCTTGTGGTTCGGCCCTTCCCCGGATCCCGCGCATAGCGAGAGCTTAGTGCACCGAATTGCCTTTTTTTACTAAAAACTGTGGAAAGAGGTGAAGAGATGTGGCTGCTTGTATTTATGCATGTCAAGTTAATTGCCGTTTGCAAAAGCCTTTTATTATACCCAAATTTAAGGACTTGAGAGCCTCAGTTTCGTCTGCTTTGAAGGTGAACACAACAACCCTCCTCTCTAAAAAAAGTTTGGATTTTTTTCTTTTGAAAGAATTATTAAGGATTTATAATGTTGTAAGCTAAAGGAGAATAACCGACGACAGAGGAAGCAACCCGTCTGCTGTGATGATGACTCGGTGACCTTTAACACGTTACACGTAGTTGCACGTAATCTTGACTTTCGCCTAATCCAATCCACGAAATAATTTGATCTATGGACAGCGTCGTTGTGGTAAAGGTCGTAATGCCAGAGGAATCATTACCGAGAGGCATAGAGGGGGAGGAGGCGGATTGTGATAGACAATACTTCATCCATTCCATTTTATGTAGCGTATTTTTTATTTAGTCTGTTTAAAATAAATATCACGTTTTTATGTTTAAAAATATTTAATTTTAAACTTTTCATTCATTCTTAATGAGATAAATTATAACCACACAAATCACAAATATCGATGACTTATTTCAGACCATCAATTTCAAAGCACTTCGTACATAATTACATTTGGTGCAATTATTTTTTGTTGTTTAAATGTTAGGTCATATTGGTTGCTTGTAAAGCTAAGCTAATTAGAACTTGCTTCATGTTTTTTTTATTGAACAGCCATTTTTGACAAATTTAGAGCATTTTCCCTTGATAGTGGATGTTCCAAAAGTTATGAAGGAAACTGCTTTCAAATTATTGGACACTTATAGATTTAACCTTTGAATTTGTGGACCAACCTTTGTCCCCATCTCAGGTATATATATTTGTCCTTTATCACACTTTTTGGTACATATTTCAGTTCATTTTGTATATTTTCACCAACGAATACATTTAATTCAGAGTAATTTTGTACCTGTTGAAGAGATTGGAGAAGCTTATGAGAGTGACTGCAATTGAAGGGGAAATTCCAGACGATTTTCCAGAGGGTGTTTACATAAGAAACGGTAAGAAATTGTCTTAAAGATCTTTCATATATTATCGGGACATCTAAAAGATAACTATAAACAATTGCACGCAGTTCATAATAAGTGAAACTAGTTACTTACCTGAAAAATAAGTGGAGTATATTGTAAGGAACAATAGGTTTAATATTAGTATTGATAACGTAAAATTATTTTATATTATCGAAGTATATCAATTATTAAATCCTTTTTTTCACCAGGCGGTAAGCACTCAAATATTAAACTAGTTAGATTTAAATTTCGAATCCGTCTCTAATTGCAGGATCAAATCCTCTTTTGGAGGATTAAATTCAACCAAGTCCATATTTGGAAAATCAAGCCATCTATGGATTGAAGGAGAAGGAATGCTTCATGCTTTGTACTTCACAAAAGGAAAAGGAAAATGCAGCAAATGGAAGAGATTGTACAAGAACAAATATATAGAAACAGACACATTATTTTAACTAATTAAGTCATCACCTTTAGATTGTGAGTCTAAGGTGTGGGGGTTTGGCTTGGACCCCTACCATGTTAATTAATATGTAAATAAATTACAAGGAAAGGAGGGAGACATGGAAACCTTGCCTCTAATCGACAAAAAAGATTGACAAAGCAATCTAAGGAAAGGAATAACATATACAAGTTCCTTTCCATAATACAAAGCAAAATTAGCTTACAAAAAAGTTACATTTTTCACATCTCCTCCTAAATGTGGGAACTTGTCCTTTGTCAAGTAGCAATAGTCCCTTTACCTCTCTAGGAAGCTCTTAAGAGAAGGTCCTAATACTACTAGTGGCAGCTAGTTTAGCCAAGAAATCTGCAGCTTTGTTAACTTCTCTGAAGCAGCGAGTTATGCAATGTCTGGTATCACTCAAAATATTGGTTGTGCTCCTCACAATGTGTTTAAGCTTGAGATTGTTGGTATCTTTGTTGAGCATGTTAGCTACCATGAGACTATCCAGCTCCAGATGAATGTTTATGTAACCATATTGAAAGCACCACTCTATACCTGCTTTAATTGCTAATGCTTCTGCTTGGTTGCTGCTGCCACATTGAACAGGAATAGAAAATGTCATGATAAGATCTCCATGATCATCTCTAACTACCACCACCAACACCCCGTTTCAGCTTTTCCAGTAGTCTTGTAGAAACTACCATCACAGTTAACATTCACAAAATTAGCCTCGGGATTATTCCATTTCACAATGATAGTTCTTGAAACTGGGTTAAGTTTTTCTACATGCTGACAGATGTTTAACCAGCTTACATCAATGGCAATGTTTGGATAGGCATCCTGGATAACAGCTTTCATGTTTCATATGCATTTGGTGACGATTCTATACAATTGAAACCTTGTGTTGTCCCCATATTTGCATGCAGTCCATGCCTTTCATATTTCCCAACTTATCATGATAGGAGTAGCTTGAAGAATGAGTTTATGAACTCTATTATTAGCCTTTCTACTCGTGATCCAGTAGTCCTCTTATAGGTCTCTGTTGATGAATTATTCCAAGAGAAGCTCCCATAGCCTTCCAAATGTACTCAGCAACCTTCCCTTCCACAAAAACATGTTGGATAGTCTAATTTCTTGGAATAAAACTACATACACAGTCCACCTCATCCTGGTTGTCAATCCAGTTCATGGTTTCCTTAAAAGGGAGTTTTTCAAAGAACAACCTCCAACAAATAAAAGAATAATTAAAAGGAACTGATTTGTGCCACAGCTTGTTGATAGTATGATTAACCTGTCTGTGGTCTCTGATCAAGTTCCAAGCAGATCTATTAAAGTATTGCCCATCTTCAGATAAGCTCTACACAACATAATCTTCAACTTCTTTTTACCCTATTTCAATGGAAATGATATGAAATGCCATTTGTCCAGAAAGAGTATTGTACAGCTTTTGTGCATCCCACCTGTTATCAGAAATGAAGTCCCTCACTTTTGCTTTGGCATTGCCTCTATTCATATACATAGCATAGCTATGTACAAGAGGCCCTTGTTTAGTTCAGTTATCCCACCAGAAATTATAAATTCCTTTATTAATCTTTCAATGTATGTATTTTTCACTTTGATCTCTGGCCTTCAACAGAGATTTCCTAAGAATTTTCTGCAACCCACTTCTTACCAACTGCATTCATTCTTGGACAATATTTAGCAATCAGAAAAATTGACCCGCATGGAACTCTTTGACCTGAATTGCCACCATCTTTTGACTGTGAGGGTACTAGAGATTTCTTTCATGTTTCTTATGCCAATCCCAGCTTCATTTTTTAGGAAATAAAGTTTCTTCCAAGAACTCCAATGGTATTTGTTCTTCCCATTTGCATGTCCCAGAAGAAATTAAAATATGTTTTTCCATTAGCTCCAGAGTACCCTTGGGAGGATTGATGGCAGATAAGATGTAAATAGAGAGTGATTGAATCACACTTTTGATCAGTACCTTCCTGCCATCTGTAATACCCAATTTTGACCGGAGCCAAAACGGTGTACGACGTATGGGTGATTCCTGAAATGTATTTAAGGAATCGCCACCTAATTATTATAGTGAACTATGACACTTTTTAAATGTAGCATAAATGCTACAAATGATCTCCATTTTAAAGGTCTACGAAATTTGTGAGATTCTGGGTAAGGGTGTTCTATTATCCTAAAGGGAAGAAATCAGACATTTTTAATAGATTTTTAATACATTCTTAATCAATGTATTAAAAATGCATGTTTTTAAAAAACATAAAGTTAAAACTGTTGCAAATAATTACTTGAAGTATATATTCTCCATAAAAATTGCATGAGTTTTTTCTTAAAATGCATAAAAAATGGTTTTGTTTAGAAAGTATATTTTGTATGTAAAATTAATTTTTGATAAAAATATGCATTTTATGTGGCAAAAATATATGTGACGAGCCTAAAATAGACTAGTGGGGATTTTCCTATTTTTAACTACCCTTTCTAATTTGTTAATCCTAAGTTTACCTATTCTAAACAAAAAATCACACAAGATAACGTAACTAAATTGCAATAAAAGTAAATGGCGGAATTAAAGAATAATAACGAAGAATGACGGGGGGCGAACGATGTTGTCATCCAGCCCGTTTTGTTTAGGAATCCCGAGTCCGGAAGATGCAAGGAACGCGGACATGGATGTGGTGAGGCTCGTAGCGAGACTCTTATTGCTCTCCAATGCATTTCATGTAAAATAAAAAAAAGAAAAGGATTAGTATATATTCCAAGATTGTCAATAACGCAAGTAAATAAAAACGTTCCTGTGAATCATATATAATTCAACCACAGCAATCCAAAATAAAATGGCAGGCACCGTTCAATTAAATATTGATCCCCAGATGCAAATAATATGCAAAAGCATATGAAGCAGGTCCCATAAAGGCCAGTCTGACATTTTCAAAGAATATTGGGCGACACAAACATTCTCCTTTTCACGCTTTTCATATACTTTATAATACTACATTAACATGATTAAAACAATATCCTATATTCACATGATAATCAAACCAGCCACAACATCTCTATAATTTTATCTTTAACTGTTAGGCCGAAATATATCAAGCTATCAACTCCATGGCATATACTAGATTCAGAGGTAAAGGCAAGGATCAAACCTAATCTAGTTCAAGAAATTATCTCAAGTGTCTAACTAAAGCTGGCGATGAGCATTAAATTAATCAGTAAGGGACATGCTCTAAACTCAAATTCTTAAAGGATAGTGATCATGCTGGCAGTCTTCAGGGCTACCCAAATGGTCTTCTTAATAAAAATAAGAACAGGCCAATATGGCTTAAGCAGGCAGAACATGGGACACATCTCATAACACATGAAAGTTGGCTTGATTATCCAATCTCACTAATAGATGATAAAAATAAACCCAGGAAACACCTATCTTATTCAACATATGATGAATATTGGTCTAACCGGGTCAAGCCGACATTATCGTAACTAATACATACTTAATATTTAATTACAGATCCCCACAGTCGCAATCCCATAACATTGTTAATGACTAATGTGAGATAAGTTCAAACCACAAACAAACACTTGCTCAATGGATAACAAAATAGAACCAGCAGTCTGTTAATCATATTTGGTAACTAATTAAATGTTTTAAGGTAGTCATTTATACCTGTTTACCCTTTGAGAAATGCATCAATACCAACATACTATGACAAACCATAACCAATATGCTGTAATTTAACTAACAAATTCGAACGACAACTACACTTAAACCGGAACACATTTAATAAAGATACGTAATCACGTCATATAGAACACATAATTATGAATTAAATAACAAAATTAAAAGAAAGAAAGTAAGCTCACTGACCTTCTCCGAGCAGCGAACCGAGGCAGTATCTCAACTCGTCGAATTTGCTCGGAGATGTTTTGCTTTTGTTTATGCGATGAAAGGTGCGAAAGCTTAGAGATGTTGTGGCTGTTCTGATTCGGATTAAGAGTAAAAAATAGAGTTTTCTTTCTGATTTTTCCGTTGGTTTTTCAAAGGAGTAAAAATCGATTTTTGGTTCTTGATTCCGGAAAATAGTAAAATCGATTAAGAGTGAGAAGCATGAGTTTTGTTCTTGGCTTTTTGGAAACCCAAAAAAATACCTCCTACACATAACCCAAATGGGTCATATTTATACTCCAAGATTAAGGGCTTCCTTCCTTCAATTCGAAATTTGAAATCAAAGAAAGGACAAGTGACCGTTTTCTTTTAGCCGTTTGGGTAGATTAGGGGGTATGGGTCGCGGATTTTAGGGGAATTTGCAGGGTATGGGCGTGGGAGATGCCTGATAGGTAAATGGAAGGGTGATGGCGATGGGTGCTCGTCTGATTTTTGGTTGGAAATCGACGAGGGATTGGTTTTGGTTGAAGAAATGGGGTTCTCGTTTAGGAATGGATATTTTGGGGTCTTCTCGTTTAGTTCAGAGAATATAGGGCTGTTGGTTAATGAAAATAAATAAAGGCTGGAAAATTGAAGTTTGGCTCGGGTGTGGGCTGATTTAAAGGGATAGATTTAGGAATTGGGCTTGGGAAAATGTTGAGAATTTAATAGTCCAATTCTCTCAATTAATTAAAATATGCTTCTTTCGTCTTAATTAATTTCAAAGATGCACACACATAAAATATGGTATAAAATATTTAATATATGTATTTAGTTTTGAGTAAAATATAATATTCATATGAAAATGATTAATTTGGTAATTGGTAAAAATATTAAAAGAAAATCAATCACCAAAGTCAATGCTGAGATATTAAAATTATTTTGTTTATATTATAAAATATAATATTCGGTATTTCAAAATTATACGGTAATTAGTGAGAAAAGATTAAAATTACTAATTTTTAAGACTAAGAAGCATAGTAAAATTAATTAAAGATAAAAGGATGACCCGAACAAATAATCGATAAAGATGAGACAAAAATGAGTGTCAACAACATATTTCCTTGCCAAGCGTGTAGTCTTTTTATGATTTTTTAAACCATGTTATCAAAGTAAGATATCCTCTTTTTTTCAATATAAATAGGGCAACCAAGGTACATAAAAGGGAAGTTTTTGTCCATGTATGTAGTACAAGCTCTCTACCTATTTATCCTATAAGCACAAATTTTTGGTCCTGTCAAAAAGCAGCTTTTATCTTTGCTCACTAACTGAGAAAAGGATGAAATTAGATTTATCAAGAAGATTATTAAGGGATCTGAACAAAACTTCAGCAGCTATCACAAATAAGGAAGGGGATAGGGGGTCACGTTGCTTGAGACCTTGAGAGAAAGTTAAAAAATCATGTCTATATTATAAATACTCCTCCTAATGAGGAATATTTAAAAGTGATAGAAGCAAGATAAATAATCCTATTGGAGAATCCACATAGGATTACTCTGATTTCCTCATTCCAAGAACCTTGAACAGTTTTTAAAAAGTCAGCTTGATCTACCCAAAAATTAAGGAACTTGAAGTACTTTATGTGGCTTTGTTGGTCATTATGACATTTGACAAGGGCCTGTGGTCTGAGCCAGATCTTGACAAATGCTTAACAGTATTGCTTTAAAAAATTTGAGCCCATTCATCATTAATTAAGATCCTGTCAAGTCCATATCCTTTTACTTGGTCTCCAATAGTTACACCAAGTGAACTTTGGGCCAGTATATCCTATGTCAGTCAGCCTACAAGAGTCCATGCAACTAATGAAATCCATACTCTTGGTCATTCTATGAGAAAGGCCACTCAGCTTCTCATCAGGATATATGATAACATTAAAGTCTCCTCCCATACACCATGGACCAGTAATATAATTGCTAGTGTCCAAGATATTGTCCCAAAGATCCTCCCTTTCACCAGGAGTACATTTGGCATACAACAGTAACAAAATTCCATTGTCATTTGCAGAATCTTTGAATTTGAGAGTAACCTGTTGTTCAGTGTTAGTAATCACCTCTGTAAAATCAGCATTTTTCCAGAAACATCATATTTGGTCATTGTCATTGGCCATACAATGGTGGAATTCAAAATATCTCATGTAACTATTTATCTTGCTTCTATCACTAAAACGTTCATATATTGCTATAAAAACCACTTTATTGATGTTACCAAGAGTTTTGAGTCTGTAGAATGATTTCTTAGACCTAACCCTTCTAATGTTCCAAAAAATTGCACTAATCATGGATTGAGGGGGATGGGACACTTTGTATATGATCCTTGCCCTTCTTTAAGGACTTTGATTGCTTTGTAGGTCTTCCTTTCTTTTTGGATTTGCTTCTTCCTCTAGTGTCAATGGAGTTGAATTTTCCTTGACTCTGTGCAGTGTCTGTAGTTTCTCAGATCTTCTATCTCTGTAATCAGCTAGATCCTCAGAAACAGTTTGCATTCTTCCCAAGTTTATAGTTTTTTTCTTCCTCTCATCTCATTACTAGCAGATTTAGAGTTGTTTGCAGTCTTATGTTTGTCATTGTTGTTCTTGGTAATAGATTCCATGCTACTTCTCAAATATTATCCTCCCTTCTTCCACAGTTGAGTTCCACAAAAAGCTCCATTGATTTAGCATTCTTGATCTCAGATGGCAGGCTAGGAGAATTACATTCTCCTTTCTCAATTTCTTCTTTTTAACCAATTTTCCTGTTGTTCCTCTCAATGCTTTGCAGTGTGTCACTTACATAAGTTAACTCAATCTGGTTTTCCTATATATTCTTTCCAGTCTGAATTTCCTCATTAACTTCAGCATGATCTCCAATCAAATTATCCTCCTTGCTAGATACTTGGTGATCTGTCTGTCTCCGTTTTGTTGTCTTTCTTTCCCTTTTTTCATAAAAATGCTCCTTTCTCTGATGCTCTTTTTTATCAGTTCCCCCCCCCCCCCCTCCCTTC
This sequence comes from Przewalskia tangutica, assembly GCA_029844215.1. Lineage (NCBI taxonomy): Eukaryota > Viridiplantae > Streptophyta > Magnoliopsida > Solanales > Solanaceae > Przewalskia > Przewalskia tangutica. Next base: position 115,816,896 of record CM056728.1, read on the forward strand.
TTCATTCACTTATTCCACCACATGTTGATTGAAAGGGATGGTTTTGATCCTTTTCCTTCTCTTAGCTATCTCATTTGGAGCCACTGTTTTAAATATCACTTTATTCTTCTTCTTTAGTGTCTTCTTTTTCTTTTTGAACTTGGCATCATTATTTTGTGTTTCCTTTTCCTTCATAACCTCTATCACCCTGCTCAGTTTGAGCCTTCTCAGTGCTATTTCTTTTTGTTCATTAGTGTTCCCACTGTTTCTATGGTCAGAATCATTGTCCTTCTGTTATTTTTCAGCCATATTAATGTTAGAACCACCTGACCTTTCATTCATGTTACTTTGTTTTGCTTGTTCCTTTCTAAGATTTAATCTTTCAAGAACTCTACAGTCAGAAGTATTGTGTCCCAACTTCTTACAGTGTGCGCAATATTTAGGGACCCCTTCATACTCGATTTTTTGATAAAAGTCTTTTAGGGGAGAATCTTTATATTCCATACCAATCCAAATTTGATCAATTTGGGGTTACCTTACACTCTGTTTGGATGGTAGTTACTCATGGTTTCATAATGTATAGTATAGTATGGTATTGTATTAATGAATACAATGTATGGATAGACTGTATTGTTTGTTGTGATTTAATAAATAAATTATTATTTGATTTGATTGTATGGTATTGTATAATAACATGCAAGTTTATTAAATAACTTTAACCCTAATTACAAACTAATTTTTATATATTAATAAAATTAAGTGAAGAATAAAATAGAAACTTTTAAAAATAAGTAGGTTGTGGATAGGGATGGTCATTGGGTGGGTGGAGGGGTGGGTGGTGGCTACTGGTGAGGGGTAGTGGGTGGTGATGAAGGGTATAGTGGGGGTGGATGGAAGAGGGGGTGGGTGGTTGTGAGGTAGTGGGGGTAGGTGGTATGATGGGGGTGGAATGGTGGGGTAGATGGTAAGGTGGGTAGGGTAGGTGGCGGAGGTTTGGGTAGGTTTGGGTATGATGGAGGGGGTGGGGTATTGGGGGTGGTGGCGGAGGATGGGGGTTTGGGGGTGGGTAAGTTCGGGTGTGATGGAGGGTGTTGGGGGTAGGTGGGTAGGGTGCGTAGGGGTTGGTGAGGGTGGTTTGGGGTGTGATGAAGGTGGGTGGGGATATAATGGAAAAATGAAATACGTAACCACGCAGAACCACAAAATTCATGATTACGAAAGTTGAGTATTTTCATGATTATTTAACCACGGAATTACAACGGGTTTACAACACCATACAATATAATTTTAAAAACAATACGAACAAACATGATTTCATAAAAAATAATACATGAACCACTAAAAACAACCATCCAAATAGGGGGTTAGATCAACTTCAGCCCTAATTTTCGCCATACTAGGCCATGTTCTACTGATAGTAGTACCATCTAAAGTAAGAGGGGTTAGATCAATTTCATAGTACTCAAAACCTCTAAAAATGACAGCATGAACTCTGTTATGAACAGTTTGTTTCGCAATCACGATTTCCCTTTCATGACGAGCAAGAGAGTATTTAGAGCTATATGAAGATAGAAACAGACACATTCAACATGGAAAAGGATAGAAATGTCAGTTTTTCTTCCTAATATGGAAGGGGATGCTATTGCTATTGTGATAGATTCCCTTTTAAATGTGGTATGTCATGAACTATACCTCTTTCATCCAATTTGTATATATCTAAACATTTTATTTTGGTATTTCTCCGGATGTCGAGTACCAAAATTAGGCCCAATGCATGTAAGGCTTATTAAAGGGTGAAACACTTTCTATCGGGATTTTTTCTCATAATTAGAGTATCAATCCAAAATCTTTGATTAAGGATTAAGGATAGAGTATCTATTTCATATCGAGAGCTTTAATCCTAGAGACTTCTGGTTAAAGATGAAGATTATCTAATGTTATTTTTGTGTTAGGATGTTCTAAAGTATTTGACATCATTTCGCAAATAATATTAAAATTTAAGTTATATACACTAATTTTTAAAATTTTGTACTCATTTTATCAGGGTAAAGTTGTTGTACATGTACGACAGGTCATGAGTTCAAGCATGAAAGCCTTCGAGAATGCCAAGAAGATCACAGACATCCTCGCGTCCGCCTTCCTGACCCCCGCACATAACAAAAGTTAGCAATGCGCCCATGCTCTACTCATTTTAATAGGGTACACGTATAATACGTGTATCCATACACTAGCTAGTAATATGAAAAAAAGGCAATACTATTAACACTGTCTAACCTTATTGTCTTGCAGTTGAGATTTGGTGTATTACACAAATATATAAGCAACACATGTTTTTGAGCACTCAAAGAAGTACTATTCAATTGCTGAAAATCATATGCGTCAAGAGAAAAAACATACAAACCCTAGAAACTTTGGGTAATTGGACTGTCAATGGAGCTTGGAGTCAATCATTTACGGCCCATCCAAAGGTAAATTGTTCATAAAAGAACTCTATTTTCTGTGTTTCTCGGATTATCTAGAAATATTATTGAATTCGTATTGTATTTTTGAAAAATGATACTTTTTTTGGAGGATCTAATAGTCATTCGCCAGTATTTCTGAAGAGTCCAAGCAATATAACTCATTTTCACTAGATGCTTTGTTGCGGCAACTTTAGATTATGCACAAAATTCTTAAAGTGTATCATCATCTAATTTAAAAATATTTGCTGTTGGAAAGATATTTTTTTTTACTTAGTTACATTGTATCTCAAACGTCTTACACGTCTAGTAGACCTATTTTGTTTGAATCAAATACGTAAAAATATTTTATTTTTGCTTTCGGATGTGAGCAAGATTTAAAAACCGGATCTATATCATAGTAAAGTATATTAAAATAATATTTTTTTTTTATCATTAATTATATTATGTCTCAACAGAAAGTTACAGATACTGCGAACTTGTTATAATGAGAATTAATCCACTAAAGCTAGCTTATCTTGATCTAGGAGTCATTTCAGGTATGTTATTTTCCATTTTAAGCTAAATTTATAGGTAAATTCATCTCCTTATTTAGTTTTCTAATTTATTTATAATTTCCCTTCCTATTTTCAGCTGATGGAAAGCAAATGGGTCACAAGGTGGATCTCAGATTCAATAGGTGTGTCCTTTGCCATGAAATAGGAATTACAAAGAGGTATTATTATCAATGTAACCAAAAAAATAAAATGGAAATTGCTATAACCAGTTATACTTATGCTGATAGTGTAAAAATATATTTTGTTGTTCAATATATATGAATTGTAGAAGATATTGGGAGATACACAGATGCACCATGAAGCACACTACATTGGATGGTTACCAATAGTTAGTTAGTTGTTAGTTAAAGTTGTTAATAGTTGGTTTTAATTAATTAATAATTGGTTAATTGTAGTTAGTCAATTGTAGATATTTCTAGTAGATGGTTCTAGATATTCTACTTGTATATATATATGAGTGTTGGTACTCATTTATAACTAATGAGATATACATCGAAAATTCCCAAAAGTCTTTCTCTCTCTCGAGCAGTTCCATTTCTCTTCTTTCTGAAGCATCACGACTGATTCGCTTCATATGAATCAGTAGATCAGTGATTTCAACATGGTATCAAAGCTAAAAGCAAGATCGTGGATAATCTGCTATTTACAATTGAAAATTTTGACGAATTAGAAGTCGCAGATCGAAGATAATTTGTTACATGCATGAGATAACTGAAACAGATCGAGAGGATTGGAATTGATTTCAGAAGTGAAGTTAATTGACGAAATCAAACCAGGAAAGTCGAGTCGAAGAAATGGAGATGGAGAATGTCGCAGGGGGAAGTGGAACTACAACAACAGTGAGTGCAAACATCGACCACAACCATCTCTTATACCTTTTCCCATCAGATGCACCGGGATCTCTATCAGTCGGAGTGGTGCTTAATGGAATGGACAATTATACGCTGTGGAGTAGAGCAGTAAAATTAGCTCTATTATGAATGAATAAACTGGGATTCATCGATGGAACAGTAAGGAGGGAGCATTTCTATAGTGATTTAGGAAAAGTGTGGGATAGGTGTAATGCGATTGTGGTGTCCTGGCTAATGGCGAATGTAAATAAAAATTTACTGAGTGGAATGTTGTTTAACTCAGATTCATATAGCATATGGGAAGAGTTGAGAGAAAGGTTGGACAAAATTAATAGTTCAAGAGCCTTTCAATTACACGAGGAGATTGTCACGATGATGCAGGGATCACAGTCAATCTCAGTGTATTATTCTAGGCTTAAAGACCTTTGGGATGAGTATGATTCTATCATACCACCACCATCTTGTTGTCCTAAGACTGAGGAGTTTGTTGATCACCGCACATCGTAGAATATTGCAATTTCACGGATGGATGACGATTCACAACAAGTCGAGCCAAATTATCACGACGCAAAGAAAGTCGCCTAAATCAAGTATATGCAATGATTAACTGAAGAGAGCCACAGTTGACGATGCGAGGAGAAGGTGATGACGACGATGCAATGGATCATTCTGCTATGTTCACAGCTAAGAATGGGAATGGAAAGTTCATGAATGGAAATCAGAAACCAAGGAAACCTTATAATCCTAATGCATTATGTGACTTCTGTCACACGAAGGGACATGTTAGGCTGGATTGTTTCAAACTAATGAAATGTGATTTCTGTCACAAAACATGGCACATACAAGATAATTGTTACAGGTTACATGAATATCCTGATGATTTCAAAGGCAAAGGAAAGAAGGCATGTGTTGTGACTGGAGGTTTCTTTGAAGATACTGGACAAGAGAAGGAAATGCAGAAGCAGTTTGGACAGAAGTCAGGACCAGCTTATTTTCCACAGGCTGCACAACCAGCATATTACCACAATCAGGAGAGGATGTGGAATGCAGATACCATGGGACAGAATCAGTGTACTCCCAATATGTGGACTGCAGATACCATGGTACAGAACCATTTTACCCCAAGCCAGCACCAACAAATCCTTCAGATGCTCAACAACAATGAGAAGATCAGTGGAAGTGTTAATATGGCAGGTATATGTGCCCTTAACTCAGACACTTTGATGAAATGGATAGTGGAAACAGGTGCGACCAATCATATGATTAATGATCATGCTTACTTACGAAGTAAAAATAACATGACAGAAGGTACATGGAAGGTACAATTACCCACTGGAGACTTAGCCAGGATCTCTCATGTTGGAGATTATCACATGGGAGGAGGTGATGTTCTCAAAAATGTCCTTTGTATACCAGGCTTTAAGTTCAATCTTATGCCTGTGTCGAAAATTACAAAGGAACTAAGTTGTAGTGTTAAATTCTTCTCAACATATTGTGTATTTCAGGACCTCTTATCTGGGAAGGTGAAGGGGATTGGTAGTGAAGAAGGAGAATTGTACATATTATACTTGGATGGACAGAATAAGAGAGAAATAGTGAACAAGTGTTTCTCCACTTCACATCAGGAGAATGCAACTCTCTGGCATCAAAGACTATGCCATGTTCCTATGTCTGTAATAAGAAAGATTTCATGTTTCAGAAACAATAGTTCTTTTGTGTTGAATAAATGTGAGATATGTCCACTAGCCAGATAAAGTAGGACACCATTTCCAGACGGCATCAGTAGGAAGTTGAAACCTTTTTCAGCTTTTACACATGGATGTATTGGGGCCCTATAAAATAGAAACATATAATTGAATGAGATAATTCTTTACTATTGTGGATGATTTTTCTAGATGGACTTGAATTTTTTAATTAGGTTGAAATCTGATGTGCCTACAATACTTAAAAACTTTTTTATTAAAGTCAGAACTCAGTTTGGAAGCCAGATTCAGATAGTGAGATCTGATAATGGGACTGAATTTTTTAACCAATCTTGTGAAAAACTGTTCAGGCAGTGTGGTCCCATTATGTGATATGTAACTAGATCGTCAAACTCTTTCCCACTATACCCAGCCGATTCTCAAGGACAAAAGGTATAGCATTACATTTTAACAGACAGATGAAAGATAGGTCTCTACTCCTTCTGAATGAGGAAGCTTGAACCATAGACCTCACCCGTGAAGTAAATCATCGCACCTACGGTCCAACCAATTGGGAGAGAATCAATAGATTCCTTTTCGGGAGCGATTCATCCTTCCCGAACGCAGCATACAACTCTCTGTTGTACTGCGAGGCTTTACATTCGTAGAAATGATCAAGAAGTACTTCCCATGATTCTGATCCAGAGTATGTTCCTATCCACTGAGTAAGTAAATAACTATCAAGAACGAAGTAATAAAGCGTCTTCATTAATAGATAGAGTTGGAGTACGTAGTGAGAGTCAAGGTCAAGGTTGATTGATGAGTTCAGTGGATAGAACGATCGATGTGAGGCCTAGGTCAAGACAGGAAGTTAAAGTGTGAATTCCCCCGTAGTTGGGGGCGGAATCCATGAGAGTTCATGTCCACACACACCACAACAAAATGGTGTTGTGGAAAGAAAATATAGACCCATACTAGAAACAGCTAGGGCCATAAAATTCCAATCTAATTTTCGTGATAATTTTTGGGGTTATTGTGTGGAGGGAGCTGTGTATGTCATAAATAGAGTATCATCCACTACTATAGGAAATAAGTCACCATATGAGATGTTGTATAACAAAACACCATCACTTAATCACCTCAGGATAATTGGTTGTCTATGTTTTGCAACAATTGTCAAAGTGCAGGATAAATTTGGACCTAGAGTTGTGAAAGGAGTTCTGATTAGCTACAGTTCTGTGCAGAAGGGGTTTAAAATTTATGACATAGAGAATGACAAGTTTATTATGAGCAGTGATGTGAAATTTGTAGAAACATCTTTCCCATTCAGAGATACTAGCTCAAATGATCCAGCTGACTTGTTTAGATCTACAAAGTCACAGGAAATGGGATGCCTTGATAATTTGGTCCATCCACATATTGTTGCTGATCCATCTGTAAGCACAAGGACAATGGATGAGAATGTTGATCACATGAGCACAAACATGGAAGTTCAAACACAGCATGAAGAGCCCCTGGATCATATCCAGACAGAAACCAGAAGATCAACCAGAACCAGCAGGCCTCACATATGTCATAAAGATTATGTCACTGGTCATGGCTCTTCAAACTTCTTGTATTCCATATCTAACAGTGTTAACTATGCAGGCCTATCACCTATGTATCAGACCTTTGTAGCCAATGTCTCACTGGATACTGAGCCACAAAACTATAACACAGCAGCACAGGACAAGAGGTGTATTCAGGCAATGCAGACAGAGATCAAAGCTATACAGGACAATGGTACCTGAGAGCTGGTAACACTACCTGAAGGAAAGAAGGCTATAGGGTGCAGATGGGTGTACAAGATCAAGTACAAGGCAACTGGAGAAGTGGAAAGATTTAAAGCTAGATTGGTGGCAAAGGGCTACAATAAAAAAGAGGGTCTTGACTACCAAGAGACATTTTCCCCAGTGGTGAAGATGTCTATTGTAAGAGCTGTTATATCAATTGCAGCAACTAAACAGTGGACCATACACCAAATGGATGTATACAATGCATTTTTATAAGGAGATCTCTATGAAGAAGTGTAAATGGCTATTCCGGAAGGTTTTGGCATTGCTGCCACAGGAGGGAAGGACACACAAGGACAGAAACAAGTTACTGAAGTCATTGTATGGTCTAAAGAAGGCTTCAAGACAGTGGAACATTAAACTTACCACTGTCTTGACCTCATATGGTTTTAGACAGAGCCATCGAGATTATTCTCTGTTCACAAAAGTAAAGAATGACAGCATAGTAGTGGTGTTGGTGTATGTTGATGATCTATTACTCACAGGTAATGATCCGGATCTCATTCAGTCCACAAAGGAAGAATTACATGCATCCTTCAAGATAAAGGACTTGGGGGAGCTTAAGTATTTCCTTGGGATTGAATTTGCAAGAAATTGTCAGGGCGTCTTGATGCATCAAAGGAAGTATGCCTTAGAATTAATATCTGATATGGGACTTGGTGGAGCTAAGCCAGCTTGCTCTCCTATGGACATGAATCAAAAACTTACCACCAAAGAATTTGATGATACTATACCAGAGAGTTCAAAATCTTCTGATGCAAAATCTACTGCTCCAACAGTACCAAATGCTCTTCTACCTGATCCCACAGTGTATAAGAGGCTGATTGGAAGATTGCTTTACTTGACAACAACCAGGCCAGACATTGCATTTGTTGTGCAGTGTCTGAGTCAGTTCATGCAGAATCCCAAGATATCACATATGGAAGCAGGGCTCAGACTTGTTAAGTATGTCAAACAAGCGCCAGGATTGGGAATCCTCATGTCCAGGCTTAGTGATCCACATATTAGGGTATAATGTGATGCTGATTAGGGAGCTTGTGTGAACAGCAGAAAGTCAGTTACTGGATACTTAGTGAAGTTTGGATGCTCACCAGTGTCTTGGAAATCCAAAAGCGAGGAGCGTGTCCGGAGCTCACCGGTGAAAGTACGAGCCATGGCGAGCGAGTGAGGTAGTATGGATAGTTGGGCTATATAAAGAGTTGGGAGTGGAGATTCAGACTCCGTGTTCTCAGACAGTAAATCTGCAATCCAGATTGCAGCCAATCCTGTATTCCATGAGCGCACAAAGCATATCGACATCAATTGCCACTTCATTAGAGAAAAAATCCTCGAGGGACTGATCCACACCTCATATTTATCATCTGCAGAGCAGCCAACAGATGTGCTTACCAAAGCTCTTGAAAGATCACTACGTGTACACTTAATGTCCAAGCTAGGAATGAAGAACATCTTCATATGTCCTAGCTTGAGGGGGTTGTAGAAGATATTGGGAGATACGCAGATGCACCATAGCACCATGAAGCACACTACATTGGATGGTTACCAATAGTTAGTTAGTTAGTTGTTAGTTAAAGTTGTTAATAGTTGGTTATAACTAATTAATAGTTGGTTAATTGTAGTTAGTCAATTTTAGATATTTCTAATAGATGGTTCTAGATATTCTACTTGTATATATATATATGAGTGTTGGTACTCATTTGTAACTAATGAGATATACAAAATTCCCAAAAGTCTTTCTCTCTCTCGAGCAGTTCCATTTCTCTTCTTTCTGAAGCATCACGACTGATTCGTGCTTCATATGAATCAGTAGATAAGTGATTCCAACATGAACTCGATCAAATCCAATCGTTATATACGCTAATGTTATTCTAATATGGTATCTTATACCAATGTGATTTTGAAATTTTCACTAACTATAGACATAAGCAGACTTATTAGTGCAGAAGAATAAGTATTTCAAACATAATTGTAGTGATACTAAAATTGAATGATATTTATAATTAATTTTGATTAAATTCTTTAATTAATCTGTATATATACTTCTTATTTTGCAGATTAATAAAAAATATGCACGAAATGGAATAATGCCTCGTTATGGTGATGCTAATTCTGTTAAATGGTTTGAAATTGAACCATGCTATGTATTTCACATTATAAATTGTTTTGAAGATAATGACGAGGTATTTAACATTCTTTTAACTTGATTTAATTTCAGATTTATTTGATCATGAAGCTAGTAAATTTGCTTAATTTGATTTCAAATTGTTTTTGTGTAAAAGGTGGCGGTGATGGCATGTAGAGCTCGTAGAACAATTATACCAAGACCGGATCTATGAACACTTCATTGGTCTTAAAAACAAATTTGGTTATCAACAACTTGTTGATTCAGAAGCTTTCTCTAATTACATTGGTTAGTACTCTAATTTTTATTTGACTCCGTAACAAAAGAAAAAAGGACTTTTTGATATGAGGTATAATCACTATTACAAAAATAGGAATTATTACCTACGAAGTTTATTGTTAATTTATCATTAAATAATCCGTAGCTAACAGGAAATATTAATAATCCGTCGTTAAATAAAATTAGTGACATATTTTTATTATTTAGCATAAACATTTATGTGTTACTAACTAAACCTCATGTGACATATATCTTGAATTTAGCAAAGAATTTATCAGGAGGATTTGCTAAATTTGGAGGGCTAGCCAAATGTCCCAGTGCGGAGATGTGAGAGGTTGGTTATGGACGGGTTCAGAAGGGTAGAGGTAGGCCGAAGAAGTATTGGGGAGAGGTGATTAGACGGGATATGACGCATATGCGACGTACTAAGGATATGACCTTAGATAGGAGTTTGTGGAGGACACGGATTAGGGTTGAAGGGTCGAGCGTAGTCCTACTCACGCCCACAAAAAAATAGTTGTAGTGTGAGCAAGGTAGGCCCGATTAGCTCATCACACTTATAGAAGAAGTATTGTTTTATATCCCATGTAGTTGATTTCTGCGGCTATTTGTTCGCTAGTGTACTTTGTTTATATTATTTATTTGCGTTAGCTACTGCTTTCTTTGGCAGAATGCGCTACCATGGCGTATTCGAATTTTGTTACCAGCATGTTATATAGCTTTAATTTATTATCTCTGATCGTTTATCTTGCTATGCAACGTTTGTTTTGATTGTGATTACGCAGGTCTTGAGCCGAGGGTCTCCCGGAAACAGCCGCATGACCTACCAAGGTAGAGGTAAGGTCTGTGTACACACTCTACTCTCCCCAGACCCATGTGATAGGATTTTACTAGGTATGTTGTTGTTGTTGTGGAGGGCTAGCCAAACTTCATTTTGAAGAAACACAAGTTGAAATGTCTAAGGTAATTGCTAATTAATTTGTGACTCGGCTACGATAACATTATATTGACATTCTTTTTAGCATTAATTTTTTGTCCCTATAAATTTTAATTTTAAACCTTGTGATTCTATTGGTTAAACACGTGTAACTTTCTATTAATGGATATGTGCACATGATCCCTCTGCCTATGAATCTCACAAATTTAACTGATTATTACGTGTTTATAAATCACAATTATCAATTTGTTATGCTAAATTCGTTCTATTACTCCATATTTGAGAATAATATGGTTATAAAAATAATCTAAATATCACATATTTCATGTATGGAGGGACCAAAAACACACATTTTTAGTTAATCGAGGATTAACTGTGCTTAGTCAATGGGAACCAAAAGTATGATTATCTCAAGTGTAAAATTCATGTATTTAATTGATATACTTTTTTTAATGTTGATTAATTAAGATGACAAAGAAGAAGATGATTTGATTAAGGTTGAGTATCACATTTTCCCAAAGAACACTTTCTGCAGTGGAGCTGCCTTTGTTCCAAAACTTGAAGGTGTTGATGAGGATGATGGTTGGAATTCAGGGTCGTCTTTGGACCCGTACGAGATGTGCTACCGCATAGGGCTCTCGAAAAACGAAAAAATTTAGAGCCCTTTTTCATTTTTTATCAAGTATTATTCGCTAGAATTTATTGTAAAGATCCATAATTCGCAGGGTTTAGCTCAATTAAGGACCCACTTTTACAACTTAGAACAGGGCCTCCAAAATGTTTGAGACGGCTCTGGTTGGATAGTGGCATTTCACACACAATGAAGATACAAATGAATCTGAAGTAAGTTGATCATAATATAATTATCATATATATTTTCTAGATTTGTTCATGTCATTCTTTCTTATCGACCATGCTAATCTTCTATATGTATTGTTACAATTATACGATATGTTTTTGAATGGACAAATAACCCATAAAAAATGTTGTACCCAATATTGATAATTTTGAATAGAATTCCTTGAATCTTCTTGTAGTTTGTTATACTCAAACATGATTTTGGAATTTAAGTATCCTAATATGCATATAATTTCTATGTTGCAGGTTTATATAGTTGATGCAAATTTTTTTTGAAAGTGAACCAGTTGCCATTATCATATTACCTATACTAGAGTACCATATGGATTTCATGGAGCTTTTATGCCATTGAACTTATAGATAGTGTAGTATAATACTCCATACGCCTATATTTTACTCAGGGCCCAAGTGTAGTAAACCCATAAATTTCAAAATCTCTCGACAGGGCCTAAGTGTAGTAACCCAAAAAAATTAGTGTAATTTTATAGTTAATGACTGGACGGGAGGGTCAAAATTGGGTGTCAACAACCCATAAATTTCAAAATCTCTCGACCGGGTGTTCACCGTTAGTGCGAGGAAAAAAATGTGTGTATACTTTTTTCGGGAGATTTTTAATAACTGAAGGAAAATAATACTCCATACAACCCATAAATGAAGGTTGTAGAATTTTAATAAGACTTCACGTTTATCCCAAGATGAAGTTTATTTTGCATTGTCTTTCAAGCTGTTAAGTCAATTGTGTGTTTACTTTTTTCTGGAAAACATATTGGGTACAACATTTAATTAAATTATTTGGCAAAGCAATGTCCAATGACACCACTTGCATTGTACTCCCACAATCCTTGAATTCCCGTATTTTGATTTTAGAGTAAGCAACCCGGTGCACTAAGCTCCCGTTATGGTCGGGATTCAGAAAAGGACAAGATCACAAGGGTCTGTTGTATTTTGATTTTAGAGTAAATGTATTAAATGATTGTTTTAGGATAATTATGGGGCTATCCCATAATTATCTCAAATTATATATTTTGTAATACCATAATTTATTATGATTAGGATTTGAGTGTAAATCAGTATAACTTAATTTAGGATGATTATATTAGTCTTCCTTAATGTTAACATTGTATACTTGTATATATATTTGACTATGAGAATGAAATAAATCAAGGAATCAACTTTCTACATGATATCAAGAGCCACAAATCTTTTTTCCCTAAACCCTACCTCCCCTTCGGCCTTTTCTTAGCCAAAATTCATTTTTATCCTCCTTCAATTCTTTTCTCTTCTTTCTCGGCTAACCTAGGGTTTTCTCCCAAAACCCTAAACCTAAAACAACAGCTCTAACCCTAAACCATTACCCCCCTCGGCTACCACCTTTCTTCTTCTCTCCAAAAACCCTAGCCGCCACATAGGATTAGTTACTACACTTCCATCAAACACAAAACAATTTTCTATCCTTCCTTTTGTTTTGATTTTTCGAGGAACCTATGACCAAAAAACAAAATTTTCATCCAGCTCTTGTTGTAAACAACGTCAAGAACTTTATTTCCATAACACTTGAGATGGTAAAAGGGCAATACACCTCTTGGGCGAAATTATTCAAAATTCATTGTCGCGCATATGAGGTAATCGTCTATATCATACCTTCCGAGTCATCATCGGACACCACTGAGGTAGATAAAAAGTTATGGTCCCGTTTAGATGTTATAGTCCTTCAATGAATTTATGGCATTATCTCCAACGACCTTTTGTATACCATATTAGAGCCAAACTCTACGGCTCAACATGCGTGTGAACGTTTACAATTTTTTTTCAAGATAACAAACTTTCTAGGGTTGTATATCTTGAACACCAATTTACCAACGTTAAATTGGATGACTTCTCAAAAGTGTCTGCCTATTGTCAAGAATTGAAGGTACTTGCAAACCAACTATCCAAGGTTGGTTCACTGATAACAAATCAAAGATTGGTCCTTCAATTAATTACATGATTGAATGGACAAATGATGGAGTCGCTACGTTCATTCAGCAGAGTAATCCATTGCCTCAATTTTACAGGATGCGTTCGAGGTTGATTCTCAAGGAAACACGCAAGGCAAAGCAGGCGGCCTATGGGGCAACCACCGCCGGAACTGCCCTCGTCTCCGCCCCAAAATTCAGGTTCGATTGGAACTGGAAACCGCAATAATAATGGTAAAAACGGGGGTCAAACCGTAACAATAAAGGAAAAAATAATGGTGGAAAGGGACGGGGGAGGGGCGGTGGCTAACCAGCCAACGACAACACCAACCAAAGACGGCAATATGGCCCAACTAGTGGCGACCGCCTAGTCTGCTTCGGTAACGATGGGGCGATTCGCCGCGTTCGCCCCACAGCTGATTTAATTCTCCACGCCTGCGTACCATATCACGGCATAGGCCAGGCCCTCATCTTCAAACCAACAGCTCGGAATTCTAGGGTCTCTTCCACAACACGCATTTGCAGCCCAGACAATGTCTTTGTAGATTATGGTCTCACTGATATCGAACAAGCCATGAATAACATGAATTTGCATGTTCCAGATGAGTCGTGGTACATGAACACAGGGGCTACGTCTCATGACGGCATCTCAAGATAATCTTGTTACACCCCGTAATTCCAAGATAATGAGACGAGAACGTACGTAAGGAAATGAGATTTGAATTTTGGAAAGAAAGAAAGATTACTTTTTCTTAAGGAAAAATATCGGGAATTTGTGAAGGAAAAGGTTTATTAATTGAAATTTGGTTCTCAAATTTGGTATTTGGGACTTATAGAAGATATTGGAATTTTGAATTTTGAATTTTCAAGTCTCGAATTTGGTCATGTGGGGCCCACCGGAGAATTTTACGTTTTTGTGGGGCCCACAATATTTTGAGATATTTTGGCCAAAAATGGATATTTTGGGAGATGAAATAAATTTAGACCAATCGGAGGGCGATACGTGTCACCCCCACTTGGTCTTGAAGACTTGACTTAGATATTTTGTGACAAGTGGACAAGTGAGTCATGTGGGTCTCACTCCACTTGTCTTGCTACACTTAGGCCATACACTTGTCACGATCCCATGCCTTGAGATACATTTATATATACATAGAGGGTGCAAGACTTCATCTATACTTAGCCAAATTTCACAAGACAAATATATCCCTCTCTTGACATTGATCTCGGCCAAGGGCCTTATTTTGAGACCAAAATTGTTCAATATTTGATGATAAATCCTCAAACTCAAGACTAAGCTCCCTAATGAAGTTCTAAGCCTATATAACCCCTTAAACCCTAAGAATCATGTGTTGGCCGAGAATAGAGGGTGAAACCCTAGGAGTTCCGTCGACTTTTTGGAAGTGAAATACAAAGTGAAGTTGTGTATAAGTTCATAGGGGTCACATATATGTGATTGGAACTTGAAGAAGTGGAGTAAAACGAAAACTGCGGACTATTGTAGCCCGGATTGTTTTGGGGCATTTTTGGGCACAAAATGAGGTAAAAGTTCTTCTTCTTTTAAAGTAATTGGATATTATTTATTGTTGTTATGTATGGATGAGCATGTACTAAAAATAATGAAGATTGAAAAGTATTTGGGCCATTTTTGGCAAGTTGACCGAGACTATGCAATGTTTGTCGTCGTTGGATTCGTTGGTTATTATTGTTATTAATAACACTTGTTTCATGTTATATAATGAAGTAAATATTGTTGTTTATAGTTTATATAACTTATATAACATGTTGGAATGTGAATTGGATTAAAAAGAATTAAGGAAAAGGACATTGGATTGTTGTAGTTATTGTTGGACGAAAACTGCCCAAAACTGTTAAGACGTTGTGATGTCACTTTATGGACTGTTTTGGGGTGTATATATGCTGGAAAATCATCCCCTAAACATGCATGTTTAATGTGGTAAAATGACTAGTGAAAGTCCTAAGGAATAAGGGTGTTAAAGGCTTCACATAGTACCCTTAATGTTGGTTTATTGTGGACTGCTTTATGGACTGTTTGCGGACTGTTTTAATGTGATTGTGGGGCAGAATTTTACACGTCAAGTTAGGCGTGTAATCCCCTTTAGTTAACTGTTGGTTGTGCCTTAAATGTGACTTGTTGGTTGTTGAATTCGGACCTTGGAAAAGGTGGAAAAGTACGTAGAAACAAAGGAAGTGCTGCCCAAATTTTCGTAGAATAAGAGGGCCATTAATTGGTATAAGTATTATAATAGTAGCTTGAAGTTGATAGAAGTGCTATTGTCATTTTAGGTTGAAGTACTACGTGTAGCATAGTCTACTTGGCTTGAGGAATAGCCGATAAGGTTGAAGTACATTGGAGCGTATTGCTACTTGTCGTGTTGATTAGTCGTCAACGAGGTATGTGAACTCCTTCCTTCTATCGGCATGATGGTTATTTTAAGTATACTTGCCTTGTTATTTGGAGTATACATGACTTATTCTTGAAGTATACTTGCCTTGTTATTTGGAGTATACATGACTTATTCTTGAAGTATACTTGTCTTGTTATTTGGAGTATACATGACTTGTTTTCTTGAAGTATACTTGCCTTGTCATTAGGAAGTATTCATGTTATTGATTTTATGCTAAAGGCATGTCTAAAATATTCCTAAGTTCTTACCAAGTCTTATGGGGATGTTGGTAAGAGTCGTTAGGAAGTAGTGGAGTCGAGTTGATCTTGCTAATTTACTACACTAATGAGAATAGGTATCGAACAAGTCATTGCAGCGTTAATGAAAATGTATCGACAATCAATTATATTGAAATGAGTAGAATTCTTCATCTGCATAGAAACTAAGATAAGACAAAATTGTATTACATTTTCTAGATCATGGTTGTTTTAACAAGATCGTTATAAACGAGTATAACCTATTCACGGCTCCTATAAGTATTAATTTTGAAAGTATAGGAGACTTGATTTTTGAAAGTGTAGTAACTTGATTTGAAAAGTATATGTTACTCGATTTAAAGAGTACAAGTAACTTGATTTAAATGTATAGGTTACTTGATTTTAAAAGGGAAGTAACTTGATTTAAAGGTATAAGTTATTTGATTGATTTAAAGAGAGTAAATGACTTGATGTAAAGAGAAGTAACTTGATTTAAAGGTATGAGTTACTTGAGATTTGAAAGTAGAAGTTACTTGATTTCAAACCCTTGAATTGAATTTCTAAAGGTGTAGTAACTTGATTGGAAAAGTAGATGTGCCTTGATATTATGAGTGTTAATATTTTGGGGTTTATTACATAAAATGATTCTTTTTTAAAAAAGAATAGATGTACGTAGTACTTTTGGGGTCCAAGTCCCTAATATTGCACGAAATGATTTTTTTTATAAAGAATAGATGTATGTAGTACTTTTGGGTTCAACTCCCTAATATTGCATAAAATGATTCTTTTATAAAGAATAGACGTACATAGTACTTTGGGTTCGATTTCCCTAATGTTACATGACATGATAATGCCTTGGTTGTATTAAAAGGAAAGATGTGGTAGTGCTTTAGTTTTCTAAAATGAAAGTTGTTATAACGGCTTTATGGGAAGTTTGTTATAACAGTTTTATGGAAAGTCAAGAGATGGTTTAAAAATGTTTTATGGAAATCATGTGAGAATGTCCATGATTATTATAAAAATTGTGTAGTTGGATCATGTGAAAATATCCATGATTACAACATAAATCTTCTTGTGAAAATTGTGTAAGTTGGATCATGTGAGAATATCCATGATTACAACATAAATCTTCTTGTGAAAATTGTGTAAGTTGGATCATGTGAGAATGTCCATGATTACAACATAAATCTTCTTGTGAAAATTGTGTAAGTTGGATCATGTGAGAATGTCCATGATTACAACATAAATCTTCTTGTGAAAATTGTGTAAGTTGGATCATGTGAGAATGTTCATGATTACAATATAAACCTTCTTGTGAAAATATTATAAGGGAATCATGTGAAAATGTCCATGACTACAATATAAACTTTCTTGTGAAAATGTTATAAGGGAATCATGTGAGAATGTTCATGATTAATCCTTAATATAGTACATGAAATGAAGTGTCTTGAGTTTATAAAATGAAGCTCATTATTTATGTATGGTACACGAGATGTTGGTACCTAGATTTGTCTAAAATGAAGTTCATTATATGTGTTGGGTACATGAGATGTTGGTACCTTGGTATTTATAGAATGATAGTTCACTCATTTTGTTTAATGAGAGTTAAAGATTGTTTAACTTGCATATGTTGTTCATGATAGCCATTTGTGTTATGTTATTCATTGCGGGTTCAAATCCCATGACATAATCCATGGACTAGCTCTCCGTGATGCGAGTATCGGGTACAGATGATCATGCAAGTCCACAGGACTCATGCGAGTGAAATAGTCTCATGCGGGTGAAATAATCTTATGCGGGGCAAATTATTCTATGCGGGTCCACAGGGCCTATGCGAGTGAAATAGTCTCATGCGGGTGAAATAGTCTTATGCGGGGCAAATTGTCCTATGCGGGTCCACAAGATCTATGCGGGTGAAATAGTCTCATGAATAGGATTGCATAATAATTCTGTGGGCAGGTGTCCCTGATTTTGACATGACTTGCATACCTTGAAAATGTATAGTGACTCTCGGTGTTATAGTAGTACAGTGATACAGTGATACAAGGTACAGTTGGCTTTTATTTTATATGACACATTTGAATTTGGTATTTGATTATTTTACTTGTCCCTGTCCTTTCTTGGCCAGCTATGATTTTAATAATGTACTTTATTTTCCGTTCCATACTTAGTACTTGTTGTTTCGGGAGATGCGTTCATGTCCGCATGTATTAGGTACTTAGTTGTGGATCCGCGAGCTTAGGATCCTTGTTCAGCATTTTGAGATGGCTCCGATGTTCCGGATCTTGTCATTATGGCTAGGTATATTCAGGGGTACGGCGGGGCCTTGTCCCGTCATATTTTACTGTCCAAAATCTTAGAGGTCTGTATGCATATGTGGGCTGGACTGGTGAGAGTTGCATTTAAATTGTTGTACGGTTGTAGACCCATTCGGGTGTTATATATATATCATGGCAGCCTTACCGGCTTTGTCTTTGTTTAAGAAAAAAAAATGAGTGTTATTTAGCTTCCGCGAGTTACTTGTGTTGTACGGGTAGATGGGTCCCCAGGTAGGGTATCAGTCGCGGGCCCGGGGTTCGGGGCATGACATATCTCTCATCTTATTTTAATATGAGCAGTAATAAAAATATTGTTGTCGTCGGTGGGCATGAAATTTCAATTCATGGTATTGGTCAGGTAAAACTACCCCTCCCACACCCACCATTATATTTGAAATAATGTCTTACATGCACCAAAATTGATTAAAACTTGATATATGTACGACGTTTTATAATTGACAACAATGTTTATGTGAATTTTGATCCGTTTGGCTTTTCTGTGAAGGATTTTCAGATGACGATGCCACTAATGAGATGTAATATCATGGGGGACTTGTATCCCATCACTATCATTTTCAACAATCATATGACCAAACCATCAACCTTTGTAGTTATTTTCCTGTTGTATGGCACAATCTGTTGGGACACCCGGGAGCACCAGTTTTCAATAATTTTAGGAAGAATAGTTTTATTGTTTGTAACAAACTTTTGGACTCTTCTATTTACCAAAATTGTGTTCTTGAAAAACATGTTAAACTTCCGTTTTCATCATCTACCTCACATACGCTTATGTCATTTGATCTTTTACATTGTGATTTGTGGATATCACCAGCTTTGAGTTATGCATGTCATAAATATTATATGCTCATTTTAGATGATTATTCAAATTTTTTGTGGACATTTCCCTTAGGACATAAATCGCAAGCCTACACCATTTTTAAATAATTTAGTGTTTTTATCAAAACTCAATGTGACAAATCCATTAAATATTTTCAATGTGACAATGAGATGAAATTCATAAATACTCAATTTAATAATTTTTGGCACCAAAATGGGATGTCTTTACGTCTTTCGTGTCCACATACATCACCACAAAATGGAAAAGCCGAAAAAAATTTCGAACAATTAACATTATGGTTCACACTCTTCTTTTGCATTCGTTCACACCACCAAAGTTTTGACCTCATGCACTTCAAATGGTCACATATCTTTTAAATATTCTTTCTAGAAAACTACTCTCTGATGTGTCACCTACACAAATGTTGTACCACCCTCATATCTTTTACACATTTAAGGGTTTTCGGGTGTTTGTGTTATCCCTTATTTCCGTCCACAATCATTAACAAACTTCAGGTCCGTTCCACTCCTTGTGTATTTTTGGGATACCCACAAAATTATAGGTGATATAAGTGTTGTGATATGACAAATGAGAAAATCATTATTTCTCGTCATGAAATTTTTTATGAGTCTACATTCCCGTTTGTTAAATCTCACGTGGCATCCTCACCTTCATATGATTTTTTGGATGACGGAATACATCCGATTTTGAATCACCATTTAAACACCCAGAATAGTGTGGGACCAACCCAAACAACACTGCCTAACGTCCCAACTCAACCACAAAATATGACTGGGCCAGTTCGAGGAGCAGAGGTCACTGACTCTCTTCCTTCGATCTCGGTCCAGTCCACATTTAGTGGCGGGCAGGCCCAACCTATCTGCCCCCTGCCCGTGACACTCACCCAGCCCACTGTTTTGGCCCAAACTTGGTCAGCTGCTTAGCCGACTAGCATACCCGACAGCCCAACTCTCCAACCTCGGACCATTGAAACTCGTGCAATGCACATAATTTTTTGACCTAAGCGTTATTTTAACCTAACAGCTTCAAACGTCACCACTTCCAAAAAAACTCAAAGCAAACCTTATCATACCCGAATTGAAAAGCTACCATGTTAGACGAAATTGATGATCTTATTAAAAATAAGATGTGAGAATTAGTGCCACTTCCATCTAATGTAAACATAATTCGGTCTATGTGGGCCTTTTGTCATAAAAAGAATTATGATGGCTCTTTTGCGAGATACAAATCTCGTCTTGTTGGTGATAGCAGGTCTCAACAGGTTGGCGTGGATTGTGGTGAAACATTCAGTTCGGTGGTTAAGCCACCAACTATCATGATTGTTCTTAGCCTAGCACTTTCAAAATCTTGGTTCATTCATCAGTTGGATGTCAAAAATGCATTCTTACATGGCCAGTTACAGGAAACGGTGTGCATGCACCAGCCTTGGGTTTCCAAGATTCTACTCATCCAGATTATGTTTGCCTTTTGAAAAAATCATTATATGGTTTGAAACAGGCTCCCAGGGCATGTTATAACAGGTTTGCAGGGTTTGTCTCCAAGCTGGATTTCTATCACAGCAAGTCGGATCAGTCCTTGTTCATTTATAGGAAGGGAAATGACATGGCATATATACTTCTATATGTAGATGACATTATTCTCACAACATCATCTACATCACTTTGCCAATCTATTATGTCTCTTCTTGCGGTAGAGTTTGCAATGAAGGACTTGAGTCCTTTAAATTATTTTCTAGGCATTGTTGTGACTCAATATGTAGTGGTATGTTTCTCAGTCAAAAAAATATGCCAAAGAAATAATTGAAAAAGTCGGGATGTCCTCCTGCAAACCATCACATACGACGGTTAATACTAAGGCCAAATTGAGTAACTCTACAGGTACTCCATACAACGATCCAACATATTACCGCATCCTAGCAGGGGCTTTGCAATATCTAACTTTCACAAGGCCCGATATTTCCTATACGGTCCAGCAAGTATATTTACACATGCATGATCCAAATGAAGAGCATATGGGGGCCCTCAAGAGAATTTCGCGATATGTTAAGGGTACTCTTCATTTTGGTTTGCATCTGTATAAGTCCTTTCGAGTATATCATCCTATACAGATGTTGATTTGGATGGTTGCCCGTACACACGGCGTTCCACCTCTGGATATTGCGTATTCTTAGGGGACAATCTCATTTCATGGTCGACTAAACGACAACCCACGATGTCTTGGTCGAACGCTGAGGTAGAACACTGAGGGGTGGCCAATGTGGTTGCTGAATCATGTTGGCTCTGTAATCTTCTGTTAGAGCTACATTGTCCAATTGAAAAGGCAATTGTGGTTTATTGTGATAATGTGAGTGCGATATACTTATCTGGTAATCATATCCAACATCAACGCACAAAACACGTAGAAATGGATATACTATTTGTTCGAGAAAATGTTGCACGGGGACAAGTCTGTGTTCTCCATATACTGTCCCGTTATCAGATTGCTGACATCTTCACAAAAGGTCTTCCACACGTATTTTTTGATAATTTTAGGGACAGTCTCAACATACGAGAACCTCCCGCTAAGACTACGTGAGATCGCATAATTATCTCAAATCATATATTTTGTAATACCATAATTTATTATGATTAGGATTTGATTGTAAATTAGTATAACTTAATTTAAGATGATTAGATTAGTCTTCCTTAATGTTAGCATTATATACTTATATATATAATTGACTATGAAAATGAAATAAATCAAGGAATCAATTTTACTACCAATTGGTTCAATAGTAAAACTGACAATTTAACCTTCATTCACTAATTTCCTTTTTTGGTTCTTTCTAAACAGATCAAGACCTATAATCCTGATCTTTCACAAGCAAATGATATATAGCACCAAAAAAAGAGTAGATTTTGGAAGTTGACTAGAATAAAATTTTACTTGCATCATCAATTGATTTGGTTCATAGTATTGTGTTTACAATCAAGAAACTATCTCCTCTTTGCTATTTAAAAGATCAGTCATAAAAACGAAAATGCTAGTCAATATTTTACTTCAAGAAAACATTAAACATTACAACCAATCTTGATATATGCAAGCTCAATGAGAGGTTGAATCCTCCATATTGAGCCATTAAGTTGTATATTGAAAAGCTTCAGTCCAAAGAATTGGACGGATACTTGCAACTCTACATTTGTGTAGTCGTAGATGGCCATGAATTCTCACCAATCAGTTTGTGAATGACCTGGCTAATTGTGGCTTTCCACTTAATAGCCAGAAGTGTGAAGTGCGACGAACTCAACAACTGTATAGGTCCTTTATAACAAGAAAAAGTGGGGTACCAGTTTCCCGAGGATTTCTAAATACTTCTACATGGATTGAGACACGGGCAACATTCCGGTAACCACGAGCTGATGGTCGGATAACATTTTGCAGCAGATGCTCATAATCATAACACTTAATCCCTGCATTTGAGAAGAAAAGAGCATGGTCGATATATTACTGGAAAACCAAAAACCAAAACTTTTGAGAACTAATAAAAATCTAGTCGTGCACTGGCATATATCTAAGAGAGGTATTCTGTCTCTCCATCAAAAAAATAAAACCTCAACAGTGTAGAAATTAACTTAGATGCAATTGTCATGCTGGGCCCTCATACATGATCATCAAAATATTTTTAAATGAGGTAATTCTCCTAATACGTTGTGCCCTGCTTCTTCTGGTAAGTTTATTGCAATGGGTATAATCAGTTCAGCTCCTAGCTAGATTTGGTGCTCCATAGAATTGCTTGAATATCTTTTTTTCTGAGGCTGTCATGGGTGTTTTGCTGTCTATGTTCTCAAGAACAAGAATCTTTGAATCACTTTTTTCTTTCAATATCACTCGTGCTCATTTCATCTAGCTACGGTTACAGACTTACTGGGGAAAATACTCTTATTTAGGAGGAAGTTTACTGCTGTTTCGGGTAACAAGGAAGGGGAAGTGTAATCTTAGCTATTCGAAATTCACCTTGGTCCATGCTTCGAATATCATGTGGCAGGCAAGGATCACAACCTTCACAAAAAAAAAAGGGCAAGGAGGTCCTACTATCTTGGAAATTGTGACCAAGTCCAAAAGTTACTTAGCATGAAGCATATATCCCACAGCTTCGAGCTTGTGATTGTTTTCAGGGATATGCACCTTGTTGAAGAATATCGTAAATGATACTGTGTATCAATTAGGATTAATCATAGTTAGTTAGATTGATTCTTTCCTATTTTATCAATTGTACATTCACTGTTTAAACTCAGCAGCATTAGAGGGACTAATCAAGTAGTGTTTTCTCTCAATTTCTCTTCTTCCTCACAACCTAATGTGTCATTCCCTTGCTATTCTAGCAATAAGTTTTTTTAGGCAAAAAAAAAAGTGAAAATAAATTAAACAAAGCAAACTGAGGCTTCCTATATATTCTGCTAGCTATTTGAACACTCACAGCGGAGATAAAGAAGTAGAGAGTTACGTTACGACAATGCAAGCAGACACTTCAAACCAAAGGTGCAATCTAGATAGTTGAAATGGACTGTGTATTGTGATATCTTTCTATCATAAAAACTAAAATTTGCAAAAGAAAGATTGTTAAGAAGCTCCTTAGATAAAATTTATATGATATTGCTTAAAAAGAAAAGAATGACATAATTTGCATACCTTGTTTACGCTGTAGAAGCACTTTCTATGCCAACATTTTCACACGCTAGCCTCAATAGTGCCTGAATAATTCTTTACCCACCACATGTGAGAGTATGGATACAACAGCTCTGTATTGAATTGCCAAACCATAATTCTTGAGCATTGTATTGGAAAGCCTTCCATTTGGCTTTCATCTTCCACAATTTGTTCAATAAATGTGCTTACCTGCAATATAGGATCATTGAGAATCACATCATATACAGACAGGAGAAAAGGGTAGTTTGGTGGCAACTGTATTCTGAAAAGTGATAGTATATAATCGAGAAAATGACAAAAATGGTCCCTTATGTTTGAGGATAGGTTCAAAATAATCCTTCAAGTATGCACTTAACAGTTTTTGGTCCTTTAAGTTTGCCAAAGTTACACTGGGTATTTTGTTGTTGTTGTAACTTGTAAGTTTGCCAAAGTTAACACTATTAGTCTCCGTCATATATTTACGTTTACCGAACTCTATCTGTTAGATTTGACAGAAACAATAGATAACAAGATTTAACTATAAACACCAAGATGACGTGGTTTGCAGGCTACTGCGTCAGTCCGGGGTTTACCCTGTGCGCACTCGAAAGAGTAGCGGCTGCGGGTTCCTTCGTCAACAAAAATTATAAACACCAAGAAAGTCCCATCAAATCCTAAAATATGCAACACAATAAACTACTAAAAAGATATAAAAAAATAGCATAAATTACACCTCAAAAGTTGCACCATATTCTCTAAATAAATAAAAAATAGCAAAAACTACAAAAAATGTACCTCTAAATGTGAGTTCCCCCTAAATTTGTTTTCCGTAGTTTCGGTCATATTTAGCATACAATATTAAGTAAATATTTGATGGAGACTAAAAGTGTTAACTTTTGACAAACTTAAACGACCAAAACTGTTAAGTACATGCTTAAGAGACTATTTTGAACTTACCCTCAAACATAAGGGACCCTTTTTGTCATTTTCTCTAAAAAAAAGTCATGTAATTTGTGGTGAGTACAAGAGTGTTGACTAATAAAATAACTGTTTGCACAAACATCTAAGTTACAGTAGTAGCGGCAAAACTCACTCGGACACCACCTTTTACTATATCGAGCTGCCTAATGGGCTCTAGTGTTGGTCGATTCCACCTTTTTGGATCCCAAAGTACAGTACTATTGAATGCAAATCCTGATATTTCAGCATAGAATCTCTGGAATTTTTTTGTCATTCCGCCTGTATGCCAACCTATAACCTGAGATCCATTACAGATTGGGCCCTGCAAGATAACTTTCCTATTATTTTCAGCTAGTCTTGCTGCAACCCATGTCCCGAACCAGCTGCATACAACAATTTTCTATCAAGAAAGCTGATAAGACAGAATGGTAAGTCAAAATTAAGTATATGAGCAAAAATTCATCATCTTTGTCAATGAGAGCCAGTAAATGCTTAAATGCAATAGAAACTCGAGACGGATCAAGGACCAAGAAAGGAAGAAAAGTTTTTTTAAAAGATGTAACTAAAAATTAAGATAAGGAACTAAGAAATATAAGTGGACTAGGCAATGCAAATGGTAAATGGTGAGGTTTAGTCTCAAACTGCAAAAATTAAAATAGAAAGAAAATTGACCGTAGGACCAATACTTTCTTATTAGGACTTGCGTTGGCCAAAGTTTTATTTTTTTGTTCTATAAACCTTTATAATATAACAAAAGTGCAAAAGCCGGGGCAATTAGATGGTCTTTTACTTAATATATTTCAAATAATAGTATTTCTTCAATTCATCAACTTATATGATTGTTGTTTGTGTTATAGTTATGTTTTCTACAGTTGTATGAATGTTAAATTATTTTCTGTCCAACGAAATGTGAACTTCCGGTTGTACTTCTTGGTTAAATCCTCAGCAATTCTTGGCACTTTTTCGCCTTTGAAAATATTATAAGACCATAGACATGACAAAACATTTCTCATCATTCCCACATATTGGAAGATTTTCGAGTGATTGGAAAGCTAGAAAACGACAGAAAGAATGAATATTTATTTGAAGATTGGACTAATCAAGGGAATGCCACATTGGATCTGTTTTGTGACACATTAGCCATGTCAGTAGTCTTAATATACAACTATGACAAAATCAGTCAATCCTAAACTACTAGAGGTGGACTATATATATATATATATACATCCATTCTGCTCCACTGCAGAGTCCTATCCACTACTACCTTGAACCCTGCTTGTTTGTTCCTCTATGTACAATCTTCAATCACTCAACTACGGCTCAATGATCAAGTTAGTTGGGGTCGGATATCAAGCTGATGTTTGCTTTCTTGACTCTTCGTTTCACTAGTATACTTTTATGAGTTTAGCTTGCAGCAAAAACATATATAGAGAAATAAAGGGCACAGGTGCTAACCGTGCTATTACCAATTAGAGAATAGTAAATACCAGTCAAAATTTGTTTTGCTCTAATATATTCAACAACAACAACATACCTGGTATAATCTCACCAGGTGGGGTCTGAGGAGGGTAGAGTGCATGCAGACCTTACCCCTACATTGTGAAGGTAGGTAGGTTGTTTCTGATAGACCCTCCGCTCAAGAAAAGATGCAAAAATTCTTCACTGACATTAATTGTCTTGAAAATTTGTAATTAGTGCTAATTCAACAATCTATTCCACTGTTCTCAGTCATAAAGGTAAGAAAGGAGTACAAGCTTTCTCTGAACAGAAATCTCAGTTGTGTAACTTGAAGAGAAGGTATGTTTCTTCGTAATTACTGCTAATGTGTGCAATAAAATCTAACTTCATGATTCAAAAGCATGGCATACAACATCTAGTCATTTACTCAGCTTTACATAAACAATAATTTCCAATTTACTATCTAAGTTTTTGGTGATGATAAACTAAAAACTAAATACATCTGACTAAAGTAATCAACCTCTTTAACATAATCAGATCTTTATGACTTGAGACAAATAGTCTTCTATGGAATATCCAGTTGGTAAATGAGAAAGCTTTAATAGTTTGATATCTGCTATCACACTTTCTTCTTTACATTCAACTTTCACTAGGTCATATAACTTACAATTTGATAGCTCGACATTTCAGTTTCAATTCTTTCTAGACAGAAGAATTCACATCTAACATCTCGGTACCACAATAAACCTACGAAAAAGCTTTAGATATCTGTGTCCTGATTATGACCAAATACAGTTACCTCTCCAAACCCCCCAGTCCCGAAGCGGAGCCAGAATTTTTAGTTTATGGGTTCTAGACTAGAATTTTTTTTGCATACTAGGTTCTGCAAGAAATTATTTATACATATTAAATTATTTTTAATGCAAATACAGGGTTTGTGCTAAAGTTATGGGGTTTTGACGAACCTGTATCTCCCACGGTGGCTCCACCCCTGCCGCTCCCCCCAACCCAAAATAAAAAGAAAAACAAATAATGTTAAGCGAAATCAATGTAAGTGTGTGTAGATATGGAAAGGAGGTAAAAACATTAACATTGACAGCTAGGCGGCATAATGAACCTATCCAGGTACATAGATCAAATAACTGCAAAAATCAAATAATAACAAACTTCGCAAGAACCAAAGGCAAAGAAAGATTAGTATATGAGAAATGAATAAATAGACTACCTGATCTGTCTCATTTGTTCAAAGACATCTAGGGAGTATATGTTGGAATCATCTGCAAAGTAAACAATCCCATCAAGACGATGTGTTTCAATGTGCTTTAGCGCCATATTCCTTAGGTGCGCGCTTTTATCATTTACTTCAGTTGATTTCTTCTTGCATACAAGATGCCTGTACATAACTCCACTTCTCCTCAATATATCAGCTGTCTCCATTAACTGTGAGTGCATCTCCACAATTATCCACAACAAAGGCGGATGGACTAATTTTAATGTGTGTGCTAAACGGTTAAGATAGTAAGCTTGAAATGACTGGGCTTCTGTTGGTGTCACAATGATCAAAAGTTTTCTGGACACTATAGATTCTTGATCAAGTGATTGGTTAACGAAGCCATCGACGGAAATTTCATCTTTCACTTCACCGTATACTAAATTAGGCTTTGACGTAGAATTATCCAGGAAATCCAAACTGTTGAAGGATGATGTCATATTTCTAGACACGTCATCAAATAAAGGACCATTTTCGTAAGCTTGATGTTTAGACATTATATTTGCTGACAAATTCAGAGAAACAAATGGAGTAAGGCCAATAAAAACTCCAACGACAAAGCACATAAAGAATTGGACAAGTGCTCTCCTCCAAATTTGGCCCTTTAACTTGGACCTCTCCAAAGGCCTAGATGATCTTCGCGATAAAAGACCAAGTACAAATGTCCAAACTTTGTAACACCCATAATCCAATGAACCAAAATAAGAAGACATCAACCCTGCAGCCGGTGCATAACTTTCGTTACACGGCGATGACTTGGACAATGATGATGGGGACAATGCTTCCCCATTAGTTCTATCCCCCAGACGAGGCACTGGGGACAATGCTCTTCTAATTGAAGCCATTACAACAAATCAAGTGGACATTTGATTGCTTAAGATACACTCAGGGGCGGAACTAGAGCTTCGCCTACCAGTTCGGCATAACCCAATAACTTTAGCTCAATATTTGTGTTTAAAAATCCACTTAATATTGATAAATAAATTATCAAGAACCCAACAAGTTGAGTTTTCTAGAATCAAGAACCCATAAACTCAAAATTCTAGCTCCGGGCACCCTCTTGCCAGAATTATCCAATATTACCTTCAGCACAACTAGCAAGCACTACTAATCCTAGAGCACCCTTTCCAATCTAAATCATTATCAACAACACAACTTCTAAAAGAATACATAGCTAAAACTTATATCAGATAATCTCAATTATAAGAACAGATAAATGCTAAACCAACTGATTCTCATAAAAATATGATCAGTAATGATATTCAGTACAAGTTCAAGCTACCTCAAAACAACATAAAAATCAGTTCTTTTGGAGGATTTGCAACAGAAATACAAACACTACTCAACCAATCACAGCAAAATCTCAATTTCTGATCAAACATTCTTGCAAGCAAATATTAATCTATACTCAACCGATGACACTGAAAAATCAAAGCTTTATCAGAGAAAGAGCAAGACACCACCAACTAAATCTTAAATAAAGTTCAAGAAAACAAATGCCCATTAGCCAAAAGCACAAGAATCACCAGATCTCAACTTCAGATGAGCAAATCTTGAGCTCAAACGAAAAGGGTTATCTCATTTCAGTTCAATATGAAATGGGTATTGATATCTTGACGCAAATGAATAGGAGGACTAAGAACAACAAGACACGATTCTCACTTCACGTGGCTCTGTAAAAAAAAACTCTTTATTTTAACAATTTTACTAAATCAAATGCTGAGCTGAAATTGAAAGAATAAAGAGAGAAGAGAGAGAGAGGGGGGGGGGGGGGGGGGACTGAAACACATGACAGAGATGCGAAGGTTTATTTATTGGACTTGAAAGAAATTGTGGAACTTAAACTATGGAATAAATAATTTATTGAAAAAGAGCAGTAAAAACTTAAAAACGATAGGAATGTTCCCAAAATGTTACGTACGTGGCCTGGAACATTAACAATAACGACCTAAAGAACGAGTTAAGATCTGTGAAATAAATCAAGGACACCTAAGATTGTTTTCATAAGTTATATAATTGTATATAACTTATAGTGGTCTCATGACCAAAAATTTATTGTATAAAAATTATACAATCTTACAAATCCTTGAGAATGAGCGATGTCAAGTAAAACAAGAAAGGGATTAAAAAGAAGTTAAATCCTAACTTAAGCTGAAAAATCTATCTAAAATAGAAGTGAAAAACACCTATTACAATTGCTTGAATTGAAAGAACAAGTATAGATCTAAGAAAGCAATTAGCAATTTTGAACAAGTGTAATCACAAAACCAGTCGCTCGATCCGGTGTGTTTGAGGCAATATTTGAGGCGTCTCGGATCTGAATTTTCTTCCGCAAAAACTGGATGTCAAAGCCTTGGAGTGAACCTCTATTTATAGTGGAGAGTTCACGAGGCGCTCTTGATTCTCGGTGGAGGTTGAGCGAGAATAGGGTTGGCTGGAGGTTCTTGACCTTAAAATTCTCAATGATTTGACTTTGTCTTCCCGAGAATGCTCGCTTAGTTATGCACTCTCGGCGGACTTGGTCATTAAGTATTATCGTGTTTTCCTTAGCTCACAACCAAGCCAAACATTCACGTGATAAAATCTTCTCGGCAATCGCGTGAAGATAGGCAAAACTC
This sequence comes from Przewalskia tangutica, assembly GCA_029844215.1. NCBI lineage: Eukaryota > Viridiplantae > Streptophyta > Magnoliopsida > Solanales > Solanaceae > Przewalskia > Przewalskia tangutica. Next base: position 115,847,220 of record CM056728.1, read on the forward strand.
TTGCGAAATGTCCTCGGATGTCGCGACATTTGGGATGACATTTTCTGCTTTTACTTAACACCAAAAAGAGACATGTTACGGAAAATGTTAGGACACGTAACCTAACACTAACAATCTCCCCTTTTGCCTTTCTTCACAAAACTAAATAGTTTAATGATTTTATCACGGTGCAAATATCTCAACCTTCAACTCAAAGCGGTTATAAAGCACGATATATACACTATGTGCGATAAGTTACTCGAATCGGTATGATGCAAATGCGAGTATCATCTAAAAGATTAATGCACGAAACCATCAATATACACATAAACGATATAGAATAAATAGCAATATATAAGCGAATTAAAATGTCTCAAATCGAGCCAAATAACTACGATCCACAACTAATAAGTATTCAACAAGCTGCTACTTAGCGGCTAAACCACAAGACCTCGTTTGTTTCGATTCATTGCCGGCCTCAGATTGTCCTCTGGTTTCATCTCCCTGTATCAAGATCCTCTGGTTTGAGCATTCACCACATCGATTGCTCACAGACTGGACCCATCTCCCTTTTTAGGAAGAAAGCAAAAATAGTAACGTTCCCTAGCTTCCACGGGGCTCCGTACTGGTCACTCGCGATCTGGGCATTGAGCTTTGCAATCTCTTGCACCCGGCAGCGATTGTCGAACGGCTGTGAGATATTCTGGAGATGCGGGACATTTACGTAACACTAGCAATTCCATTTGTATTCGTCCATGGAAGATCAATGACTCGCTCTTGCTCTTGAGATCGTCGATTAACGGCGTATCTTGAGTTCTTTCGGGCGAGATCTGGCAGGGCTTGGAATCCTGTGAGTTAGTACCTTAAAGATCAATGAGAAAGGAAGGATGATACGTGTCCTTTTCGCCATATTTACACTGTTGAAAGATTGTTTTTCCTATATCAACACTAAAACATTTTCCTATTTTGTATAGGAACAATCTTTGTTCAATTGTTACAATTGATTTGTTCAAAGAACACAACCAATTGTGTATCATTAACTTGTGCAAAACAACAAATAAAGCGATGAGTTTGGAGGTTGGACACCTTGAAACCCATTTCTTCACAACTCATGGTGAGGTATGAAACGACTTCATCCACTGTCATTTATCACTTCCCATTTTGCCTCTCATCATCATTCACTCTATTCAAACATTGGTTAATTGTAGTCGGTGTGAAGTCATAAAATTTGTTATAGAAACACTTTCCCAAAGTGTTTCGACTTGGGTTTCTATTTTACTTGTTAGATTTGCATAAAATAACTTCACTACCTTGTATACATAAGGACATTTGTTATTTATCGAGTCTAGTAGATTTCTTGAAGTGAAGAAATCCACGGACGTGGCTCTTACAAGGCCTTGATGTCAACACCTTCTCGGTTCGAATGGCTCGACCGTTGAACCAACCAACGTTTTGTGTGATTGGTCGTTAAAAACTTGGGAGAGAAAGGGGTTACCTCGGATCTGATTCGAGCTCCGCTTGTGAGACCTTGGACACTAGAATCGAAGTTTTGTGGATAGATGATCCGTAAGATGTCATAACATTTTACGTGACATCTTGAGGGTTGATGATGATTTTGTTTCCACGAGGCATGACCAGATTTCTTGTGATAAAACTTCTTCAGCGGGGTGTCGTCTTGAATTTCATCTTCCTCACTGGATTACGGTTGTGAAGGAAGGTGAAGCGGGAGATTCAGTTGGGACTCAACCAGAAAGTCTTCTCTGAATCGTGAGCTGGAGCTTGAAGAGGAGGAGTCGTGACTTCTTCCTTTTGGTGGAGGATTCACCATCGCCAAAGGCCTTCTCAAAGTTTGGTGATCTGCGAGTGGGAAAAGGCTTGATTTGTCCTCTTTGGGAGGACGGAAACATCCGGGTTTCTAAGTTGATAGGATTATTTGTCTCCCTGGATAAGCGATTTCCAAAGGTTCTTGAAGTCACTTATCACCAAATCTGCACAATGGTGGACTTGTGCTCATCGTGGTGTTCTGGGACCGTGGTGACATTTTCGTGACATGGGTGAGACATCCATTGAGAGAAAGGGAAGAAGAGAAGGAGAAGTTAGGGTTTTTGAGGTTACGGGAATGGGAGAAGTTTGTGAGGTAGATGTGTTATGCGAGGATTCATCGGGTAATGTGCGAAAATTTCGTTCCCACTTTTTTTTTTTTTTTGTTGTTTCTGAGGAAGTTTCTTTGGAAGTGAGAATTAGTATTTAGTGAATGGGTATTTATACACTTGGCAAAATCTATCTACATAAGTGTTTAAATTCTATACAAAGACTAGTTCCTAAGGTTTAGAGGTTGTTTCAAAATAGACATCAAAACCAAGAGAAATTTTTCAACAAAAACCAACTCAACATTAATCGACACACGTCTTTTGAAAACTGAAATCTGAGTGTTATCGAAATGTTTAGCACATTTTGTGTAACACGAGTCATTTTCTCATAGGAGCAATTTTGAACTAAACAAGACACTTTATAGAGTTTTGTCTCTAAATTAGTGGAACAATGTATATTGCGTCCAAATAGATAAGATCTTGTGTCTATCATGATATAAATTATAAGTATGTTGATACTCATAGAATAGGAGCAGTATCAATTTTGTGGGCTTTGACATTTTACAATTCTGAGGAATTTAAGGCTTTGCCTTATTTTTTGATACTCCTTTTTATGATTTTTATATCATCGCAGAAGAACAGTATCATTTTAAAAGGTGTTCCTTTGAGAAGTCATGACAGTTAGAAACACAAAACAACTTTCACGAAAAGAAGCGGTTCAGATTTTACTGGATGAATGTTACCACAAATGTCGTGACATTTGGATAACACACCCCAAAGTGATGTTAATTTTTATATTGAGCAGAGGCAGAGAGTTTTTCAAGTTTGAAAACCTCTCATGATCTAAAGCTTTTGTAAAAATATCGGCTAGTTGATGAGAAGTGTCAACATAATCGATTCTAACTATTGCTTTTCAACCAAGTCTCGAAGAAAGTGATGTCTTATATCTATATGTTTTGTATGCAGAGTCTTGAACCAGGATTTTTAGATATATTGATGGCACTCATATTATCACAAAGACAAAACTAAGATATTTTTTGAAACATCATAATCGTCTAACATGTGTCTTAGCCATAATAATTGAGAGCAACAATTCCCCGCTGCTACATATTCAGATTCAGCAGTTGAGAGTGAGACACAATTTTGTTTACGACTGTACCAGGAAACTAAGTTATTGTCAAGGTAAAAACATCCTCCACTAGTACTTTTCTATCTTCCACATCCCAAATTCAATCCGAGTCACTATATCCTATTAGATTAGGATTAGTGTCTTGAATACCAAATTCAACTCGCGTGTGCGTGACATATCTTATGACACGTTTGTGACGATTTAAGTGGGAAATTTTAGGGCATGCTTGGAATCGTGCACACACAAACACTAAACATAAGATCCGGCGACTCGCGGTGAGATACAAAAGGCTACCTATCATAGATCTGTATAAAGTCAGTCAACATTCTCCCAACATCATCTTTGGATATAGTGCAGGTTGATCCCATCTGAGTCTTCATATGTTTGGCATTCTCCAATCCAAATTTTTAACCAGTTCTTGGCATATTTGCTTTGTGAAATGAAGATACCTCCTCATTTTGTTTTATCTGCAAGCCTAAGAAAAAGGTTAATTCCTATCATGCTCATTTCGAATGTTGAGGACATAAGCGACAAAAGTCTTAAGATGAGACATTGAAGTCGAACCAAAAACTATGTCATCTACATAGATTTGAGCAATAACCATATCTGATCCATGGTGTTTTATAAATAAAGTACAATCAGCTACACCACGTTGGAAACCAAATTCAAGAAGGAATTGAGTTAAACGACCATACCATGCACGTGGAGCTTGTTTTAGTCCATACAAGGCCTTTTTAACTTTGTATACATGTGGATGGTGAGGATCTTCAAATCCTTTGGGTTGTTCAACATATATCTCCTTATCAATATCTCCATTCAAAAAGGCACCTTTCACATCCATTTGGTGAAGAGTTATCTTTAAACAACAAGCTATGGCAAGTAATAATCTAATTGATTCAATTTAGCTCTGGAGCAAAGGTTTCATCATAGTCGATACCTTTGACTTGAGAGTATCCTTGAGCCACTAGTCTAGCTTTATTTCTAATAACCAGATTCAGTTAAATCGATTTATTCTTAAAGATCCATTTAGTTCCTATTACATTAGTCTCATCGTGGCGAGGAACTAGATCTCAAACCTCATTTCTCGTGAATCGTTTCTAGTTCTTCTTGCATGGCTTGTATCCACCAACTGTCTTTTAGTGCTTCATTAATGTTTTTAGGTTCCAAAGTAGAAACATAGCAAGATCGACTTACCTTGTGATGTATGGTGGACATACACGCATACTTCACCATGTCTCGGTAATTTTTGGCTCTTTTCTCCTTGTTTTATTCCTTGAATACTTCTCCTATTACATTCGGTGGGATGGTTTCTTGATTACGGATGAGGATCCTGCGTCTTGAATCACGAAGTTCGACTTCAATCCTCGTGAACTGCGGTGTTCTCATCTTCGGTTACAGGTGTTGCTGCAGATGTTGTGACATTTGGTGTAACATCTGCATTTTCTGTGGTCTGCCCCTCCTGTATTGTTACGACAGCATCTGTTACTGGTGTATTTCCTGCATAATCTGCATTATCATCAAAAACAATGTTAATGATTCTTGTACTGATTTGGTTCGAAGATTGTACACTCGGTAAGCATGACTATTTTGAGAATAGCCTATGAAAATTCCCTTATCACTCTTAGAGTCAAACTTTGCTCGATTATCTCTATCATTTAGAACATAGCATACACACCCAAAAACATGAAAGTAACGTAGATTTGGTTTCTTTCCATTCAAGATCTCATAGGGTGTCATTTTTGTTCCTGGTCTAAGATAGACTCTATTGAGATGTGACTTGCGGTGTTTAGGGCTTACGCCAAAAACGTTTTGTGATTTTTAAAACTTAGCATGACTCTAGCCATTTCTTGTAGGGTTCTATTCTTCCTCTGCTACACCATTTTGTTGGGGTTTTGGGAGCAGAAAATTCATGGAAAATACCTTTTTCTCACAAAATGTAGAAAATTGATTATTTTCAAACTCCTTTCCATGATCGGATCTTATCCAAAAATAGAGAAATGATATAGATTTCTAATTCTAGAGTACAATATTCTAAACATGTCAAACGTTTGAGACTTTTCTATCAAAAAGAATATCCAATAGTATCTTGAAAAGTCATCTACAATCACAGCGAGTACCTCACGCTCCTAGGCTATCTACCTCGATTGGACCCATAAGATCCATATGTAAAAGTTGAAAGCAATGAGGCGTGCACTGGAAATTTCCATCACTCAACAACTTTGTGAGGACACGGGTTTGCTTACCTTTGAGACAATCTTCACACACCACGGTTTCACTCATAGGACTTATTTTAGGAATGCCTTTACCGCCTCATAAGATATCAATTTTCTAAGGTTGTGGTAATTGACATGTCCTAGTTTTGATGCCACAATGTTGTGTCATCAGTCCAACACTATTACAAACCTTATGTTCTCCGACAAGATAACAATTATCACTTGTTCTTGTACTGTCATTATCATTTGTTAGTTTCATCACCATATACGCATGTTTATTGAATCTTACCTCTAAGTTGTCATCACACGGTTGGCTTATACTAATTAGGTTAGCCATCGCACCATCAACGCAAGACATTATTCAAATTTGGAATTCCGGGGCATTAACAGATTCCTCTTCCTATTATCTTACTCTTTCCACCTCCTCCATATGTAACATTTCCTCCATTTAGAGCTCGTAGTTCTTTGAAGCCTTTTGTTCTGTCGTATGGCGGAATGCATCACATCAAAGTACCACGATCCGGAGATATTGGTCCCAGTGCGGTTATGGCTACATTACAACTTGTTTTCTTGATGGGAACCCAAACCTTTTTGTTACCTTACGATTTTTGTAGATAGAGAGTCTCTTAGAGTCTTTATGCAAGTTCTTGACAAGATTCTCGGAAGACCTTTTCTTTACGAGTTTTAGTAACTTAAAGCAAAAGGTTTTAAATGTCCAGATTTATTACAATAATTGCACACATAGTTGCTACCCTTCTACGGTTCATTTCCCATTTTTAACAAACAAGTTGGAGCGTAATGTATTGATAGGATTCTTGTAGCCCAAACCAGATGCAGTGAGGTTGACTAACACTAAGGATTTCATCTAATTTGGAGGTGCGTGTTAAGCTTTTGAAGGTTGCTTGGCTAGATCCAACTTTGCACTTATCTTTCCGAATTCAAGATCTTTTTGGTAAGAGTCACTTCCATGTAATGGTACTTATCAAATCTGCATTCTCACGAGTTAGAGTTTTCACCTTTGATTCAAGTTGATTAGATTCAATGATTAAGTCCTTGCAAAGGGCTTGCAATTCCTTAAACATATCATCCTTAGAGTCTTCGAGTCTCGAGTTTAGAATCATTTTTGAAATAAAGCCACGAAGCAATTGACATCGAAGAATTAAAAACTCATACATGCATTGTCTTTGTATCTACAGATGTTACGGTGATGTTCGGAAATGTCATGACATTTAGTGTATCACGATCGGCTAAACCTTCATCATCCGATGAGAATGTTCAAAAACGATGGCGGCATTGCTTGTGACTCTATTTACGTATTCTCTTCCCTTCACCTTCATCATCACTTAGGGAAATCCATAGACTTTTGCCAACCTTTCTTAGGGTGTTTGCACACTCGTTGGCATAATGGCCCCATCCCGAGCAGGCATGACATTGAATGCTGTCGACTTCAGGATCGAACTGGTTGATCGAATTTATTCTCCTAAGTTGATTGCCTTTTTGTGCGGTGGGAAAATTCTTGGTAATTCGTGGATTGAGTCCTTGGTTTTGGTGCTCTTTAGACTTAGTTTTATTCTTATCTTCGTTGAATCTTCTTAACATCGTATTGAACCTACGAGTAAGAAGAGCAACGCGTTAGCACCATCCCCAATTTCTTCAAGTGTTTCATCCTCTTCATTGACTTCCGTCTCTAAGGATTTTGCTTGAAGGGAAACATCCTTGCCTTTGTATAAAGACCTTTGATTTTCCATGTTCATCTCATATGTTTTGAGAATGCTCATTAAAATATGTAGGTCCATTGTGGCAAGGTTGTGTGCTTCTTCAATCGCACAAATTTTAATGTTGAACTTTTCAGGAAGAGATCGAAGGGCTTTTTCAACAAGTTGATTGTTGGTCAATGGAGAACCAAGAACTTGACATTCATTAGAGATATCAATCAACTTTTCAAAATAGGTTTTAATATCCTCCGATTCCTCCATCCTTAAACGTTCATACTTACTCACGAGGCGCGAAGCTTCGTCATTTCGAACACTCGAGCTACCTTCACAATGAGTTTGTAAAGTATCCCAAGCATCTCGCGAGAGCAATTTTGGATGAGTTTGAACATATAAAGATCAACCCATCCGAAAATAGCATTTAGTGCCTTTCGTGAAGCTCGCACTATTAGTTTCTTGAAAGTCCATTCGGCCTCGAGCTTGACCAAAATGTCGCCTTTCCTCGTCAGGTGGAAGCATAGGAACAGTGTATCCATTAGTAATAGATCTCCATGCTCTAACATCAATGGATTTGATGTGAGAACGTAGGCGAATCTTCCAATAAGGATAGTTTGATCCATCTAAAATAGGAAGTCTACCAATATTTGGATTAGCCGGATCCATAGTTAAGTAAAAGGACCTTAGCACTTATTATGTCAAGTGTCGGCTCTGATACCACTTGAAAGGAATTGTCGAACTTAAACTATGGAATAAATAATTTCAGCAAAGAAGAACAGAGGTAAACTTAAAGACAGTAAGGAATGTTCCCAAAAATGTTCTGTGACATGAACTGGAACATTAACAATAACGCAGAACTAAAAAACGAGTTAAGATGCAGCGGAAATAAATCAAGGACACCCAAGATTGTTTTTCATAAGTTATATAATTGTATATAACTTATAGTGGTCTCATGACCAAAAATTTATTGTATAAAAATTATACAATCTTACAAATCCCTTGAGAATGAACAGTAATCCGTAAAACAAGAAAGGGATTAAAAAGAAGTTAAATCCTAACTTCTAAGCCTGAAAAATCTATCTAAAATAGAAGTGAAAAACACCCTATTACAATTGCTTGAATTGAAAGAACAAGTATAGATCTAAGAAAGCAATTAGCAATTTTGAACAAGTGTAATCACAAAACCAGGCTGCTCGATCCAGCTGTGTTTGAGGCAATATTTGAGACGTCTCAGATCTGAATTTTCTTACGCAAAAGCGGATGTCAAAGCCTTGGGTGAACCCTCTATTTATAGTGGAGAGTTCACGAGACGCTCCTTGATTCTCGGTGGAGGTTGAGCGAGAATAGGGTTGGTGGAGTGTTCTTCACCTTAAAATTCTCAACAGATTTGACTTTGTCTTCCCGAGAATGCTCCTTAGTTATGCACTCTCCTTGGACTTGGTCTTGTTAAGTATTATCGTGTTTTCCTTAGCTCCTAACCAAGCCAAACATTCACGTGATAAAATCTTCTCAGCTTCAGAAATCTGCCCGTGAAGATAGGCAAAACTCTTGCCAGAAATGTCCTCCCAGATGTCACGACATTTGGGATGACATTTTCCTGTTTTTACTTAACACCAAAAAGAGACATGTTACGGAAAATGTTAGGACACAGAACCTAACACTAACAGGACTTTTAAATTTGATTCTATCTAGGGCAAATACCTCTGAATATGTTTTATAGTTTAACTTTAACCTTGTCAAATTTTGAGATAAAAAATGTCCTTTTCGTTAGCAAATTTATCAAATTTGCCCTTACAAAAATAAAAATATGAGTTGGACTTCACGTCATATCCACATAGGCGCTCCATGTCGGATCCACATAGTTGCACCCGTAACCTGTACCCGTACCCGTTACTCCACGTCGGATCCAAACTGATATCACCACCGACCGTTATTTCAATTTCCAACTCCCAAACCACCACCGACATCCAACAAACCATCATCGGTGTCTCTCTTTGTTCATTCATCAACCACATCTCCGACATAATCCATTCCGATCTTTCAAATTGGAGTCCACGTCTGCTAAAAACAATCACATAAGGTGAGTTGATTTGTGTGTTTCGCCGAAATAGTGGGCGTAATGGTATCGTTTGGCAGTGGTGTTATTTGGCAGTGGTGTTGAGGCAGATTGTGATTGTTGACTGAGTTGGGTGGTTCGTGGAGGTTTTAGTTGTTGATGGGACAGTGATGGCGATGGAGAAGAAGGGAGCGAGAGAGGGAGGGAGCAAGGGAAGGCGTTGGGTTGCTAGTGGTTTGGTGAGATCGTCGGAGTTTGGAGCTCCGACGGTGGTGGTCGGAGGATCTAGTGGTGAGGGAGTGAGGGGTTGACGTTGTTGGTGGTGTGGTTACCGGCGGTGTTTGGATTTGGGTATTTGGGGGCTCACCGATGGTTGTGTTTGGTCATCACTGTGTTTCGTCACCGACTTCGCCGAAGATGGCGGTGGTGGTCTAGGTGGTGAATGCGATAGTGATCTAGGTGGTGACTACTTCGGTTCACCGATTGGTCATCACTCATTGTTGTGTTTCGTCACCGATTTCGCCAGAGACGACGGTGGTGGTCTAGGTGGTGACTGCGGTGGTGGTCTAGTTGGGTGAGCCGAATTGGGTGAGCCGGTGTGGAGTCTACGTAGATCCGACGTAGAATTCAACTCAGATTTTCATCCATGTGATGGCAAATTTAATAAGTTTGCTAACAGAAGTGACATTTTTTATAGCAAAATTTATTGGATGACAATGTTAAACTATAAAGGATAGTTGGCTAACAAATTTAAACATTTTCCTTCTATCAATAAAGAACACAAAGGATAACATAACCAAAAATGTCCGACAAAGTCAAAGTACAATATTGACCAAATAGAAGTCTCTATTTTTCTTATTTTACACATTTGGAGTTGTTTGGCCAGAGGCATTAAGTTGGTTATTTGATATAAATTTTGAGATAATTATGTTGTATATTAATTAATGCAATTTTACTATTAAAATTGATTACACCTTTTTAAATCTTACAAAAATCTTAATTATAATCCCAAATATATTTTGTGCTGAATTAAAAAAAAAACTTCATTTAAGATATTCATTTAACTTGTGTTAACAGCATTAGTAGAAAAAATATTGAAATAATAATTTAAAACTTGGTTAATAAGAAAATATCACGACATGTCCCCCTTCCTCTTTAAAAACACCACAAATACAATTCAAAAAAGTTTTCCCATTAATTATTGTAGAAATCTCAACTTCCAAGTAAAAATCTTTTTGGTAAGTTATTGTTTTGGGAATTATTTTGCTCTAATGCACTATTAACATGGATTGATTGCATTAATGTTTATTCCATTTTGCTTAGGATTTCAAATTTCTCAAATCTCAATATTATATTTAATTTAGGGTTCTCAATATTACATTAATTAATTGTGTTTAGCTTAGATTTTACATTACTTTTATTGGTAATGTATGTAATGGATGACTTGTATTTTACATGATTACATTAAATTTGGGTTGTCTTTTTGTTTCAATAGGAGAATTACAAATGTCTCATACCCGAAAATATCCGTCTGGACATTAAAAACTTTAAAAAAAAAAAGACACGAAGAAGAATTCATCAAGTCTCAAAGAGGGGCATTAGATAGATTTTTCCATACATTCTTGATTATGAAGATTGTTTGATGACTTTGCAGATAAAAATGCAAGTATATCAATTTTCTATGTCTAATCTAATGATAATTTTTCTTATAAATCTTTCATGTAATGACATTAAGGTATTTTTTTCGTAGCATTATTATTTATTGTACTGAATATGAAAACATTGAATCGAATATAGTGTTTACTATACATTTATTTGATGTTTTGATCAATAATTTTTTTAATATTGATTAATTAGTTAATTTTAATTTTTTATGTGAATAAAAAGTAGTTTTTTTTTATTTCTCGCACCGGACCCTTAAAAGTATAGAAACGACCCTGGATGGTTTTAATTTATAATAACGTGTTCAATGTTTTAGTTTATTTTAGTAAAGTATATAATGCTTGCATAGGATTGATTAAGTATGGTTCATAAGATCAAGTGATTTCTCTGGATTTGGGGATAAATGTGATGAATATAAATATTGGAGATTATATATTTGTCTATAGCACTATATTTATCAAAAAAACTCAGCATGATTGTCAATTGCTTTGTTTATTTTTAGTAAATCTAATTTTAGAATAATTAGATATGGTAAAACATTTTCACGTCATAATAATGATGGAGGTGCATGCATGGATAATAGAATTTAGCAAAGATATGTATCTATCACCAATAAATTTAATATATCTTTATGAGGGAGAAATATATATGGGATGGAAACTCTACTATATATTCATATAGGAGTAAGACATTATTTGGATTATGATTAAGACGATTGAGACAACAATAAATACTCCAAATGCATATGCCCATGTACAAATGAACCCACTGTCATTTTCATTCTAGCTAGCACTAAAATCAAATCGATCCACGATAACTTTACTGGAGAAATGATTTTCTAGCGCATTTATAAAATATTTTTAAATTTATTTTCTTTTTATAATAGATCTTTCTTAGAAATATTTTAAAACTAAAGTAATACACACAAATTGTGGGGGGTGGAGGGTAGGTGTGGGTAGGGCGGGGTGGAGGTAAAAAAAAAATTAATTTTTTTATAAATTTTTATAAAAAAATAGAAATTTGGGAATGTGGTAGGGCGGGGGAGTTAGGGCGGGAGGTGGGGGTAGGTAAGAAATTTGAAGATGGGATGGAGGGGGTAGGGGGAGGAGGTAAGAAAAAAAATTATATTTTTAATAATTTTTTTATAAAAGTAAAAATTATGAAATAGAAGACTTGGGTAAACAATAGAATAGTAGATGGATTACTTTGGGCTAATGTAATGGGTTGATTTGGGTTGTTCAAGATGAATGAGTTAAGTTGGATTAGCTCAAACTTAGCCCATTTAGTAGTATGTCATTGCCTAAACCCATTAAAATCTGGACGGATTGAGCGGGTCAATTGGGTTTGGGTCCATTTTGTCACCCCTGCACACAATCAACTTTCATGTTGTTGGAACTTGTATAAGAAGAAGATTAAAGAAGATTAAAAGTGATCGGAAAATAGCGCTGTGATTTTTGAGCCTGTCGTCATGGCGCCGAGGCAGTAGTGGGTGAAACTCAGAGCCTCGGGAATTAGTGTGGCCAGCGTGCGTGCGGCCGTGGCGTGCGTGAGATTTTCCAGTTTGAACTTTGAACCAAAAGTTGCAACTCTTCACATAGAGTCACAACCTTTGATGAATGGCTACTTAAGGTCGAAAATAAATGATATATAAGCATGATGATCACTTGTTAGAAAGGAACAACACAATTAACAAGATTAATCTTCAGATTTGAGAATCCAAATCATTTTGAAGAATCTTTCTTGTTGCTTCTTCTTCTTCCCAAACCAAATTTCTGAAGAACGCATAAAGTACATTCGCCAGAAGTGAATTTCTTATGCTTCACTTAGATAGTTGTATCCTCAAGGCAGACATCCGGAAAAATGCAACACATGCGGGGACGAATTTTTGTCTTAGTTCACTGCATTTGTAGGCCTCTATCTACAAATCAAGTTAGTATGTGTTTATGTTTTGTTGAATTCATTGTAGTTGATTTCAATATTGTTGGTTCCTTATTGTTGTTGAATTCAATTATTTAAATTTCGTTTATATAATATTGTGGTTAAACATTGAAGGTCTAGATTGACAATAACAATCTAAGATAAAATTTTCTTAGAAAAATTATTTTTCTGACTGTGTGAAGCTTGCAAAATTTTCAGAGAACACACTTTCCTGATTTGCAAAAGGATGGATCAATCTGGATCATCAATGGTGAAGAACCACGTGGAGAAACCCGAGAAATTTAAGGGTGTTGATTTCAAGCGATGGCAACAGAAGATGTTATTCTATTTGACAACACTTCACGTGGAAAACGTTTTGACTGTTGAGGCTCCAATGGCACTGCTGGAGGGAGAAGGAGAGAATGCTCCAACTGAGGAGGCAAATGCCGAAAGGCTGAAGGCAATTGAGACTTGGTGGACACAAGAATTTCTGTGTAAGAACTACATTCTCAATGTCTTGGATGATACTATCTATGACATATACTCCACGTTCGGAACAGCACGGGAGTTATGGCAGTCACTTGAGAACAAGTACAAAACTGAAGTTGCTTGTTCCAAGAAGGTCGTCATCGGAAAGTTTCTAAACTTCAAGATGAGCGATGCAAAAGCAGTTGTCAAGCAAGTAGAGGAACTCCAAGTTATTGTTCATGAACGGGAGGTTGAAGGTATGGGCCTTAACCAATATTTTCTTGTTGGTGCTATTATTGAGAAATTACCTTCTTCTTGGAATGATTTTAAGGTTTATTTGAAGCATCTAACGGAGGAAATGAGTTTTGAACAATTGGTTCTGAAAATTCGTGTTGAAGAGGACAATCGAAAGAATGAAAGGGTTGATGTTGTTTCATTGGAGCCTAATGCCAACATGGTAGAAGGCAATGTTTCAAAGGCCAAGTTTCAGAAAGGCAAGGGCAAATTTGTTGGTGTCAAGCCATCTTTTACAACCGGGAGAAATGCACTAGCCCCACAAAGGAACAATACATTCAAGAAATCACAACCAGACTTATGTTGGGTATGTGGAAAATTGGGGCACAGGGCAAAAGATTGCCGCCTTCGCAAGATTCAAGGTGGTGGCGTTGGAGGTCCGAGTAATGTCAACCAATCCAACTGAGCTTAAACTAAGAACCAATTCGTTGGGGTTGTGGCTGCTCAAGCAAATCTAGTTACAAATTCAACCGATTGGTGGATGGACACAGGTGCAACTATGCATATATGTTCAGAGAAGGACATGTTTTCATCTTACCAAGTCATCAAGGATGGAGAACCATTGTTTGTTGGGAATGCTGCTTCTGTGAAGATGGAAGGCAAAGGGAAAGTGACGTTGAGGCTCACTTCCGGCAATGATCTTGTACTCACCAATGTTCTACATGTGCCTGAAATTTGTAAAAAATTAATTTTTGGCCACATTCTTGAATGAGGGCTTTAAGTTAGTTTTGAATCGACAAATTTGTACTACCAAAGGTGGTGTATATGTAGGCAAGGGCTACCATTGAGGGCTCTTGAGCTAAGTGTTGTATGTACTAAGGCATTTGTCGTTATCAGTAAGCCTTGACATATGCTAACTTACGAGTATGTGATTGATTCCCTTTCTTCTTTATGGCATTCTCGATTAGGCCATGTAAATTATCGTTCCTTACAAAGAATGGTAAAGATAGGCATGTTGCCAAAATGTACCATGAACAAAATAAACAAATGTGGGGTATGCATAGAATCTAAATATGCATGTCATCCTCACAAATTTGTGGTGAAATCAAATGAAGTGTTTGGTTTGATTCATAGTGATTTATGTGATTACCAAGCAACCCCTTCTCGTGGTGGAAAGAATTATTATATATCATTTATTGATGATTGCAGTAAATTTTGTTATGTATACTTAATACATACCAAAGATAAGGCTTTGAACATGTTTAAAACATACAAAGCCAGTGGAAACCAAACGACAAAAGAATTAAAATTCTAAGGTCGGATAGATGTGGTGAATATAAATCTAATGGGTTCAAGGAATTATGTTCCACTCATGGTATAATTCATCAAACCAATGCGTCATATACTCCACAACAAAATGGATTTGCTGAACGAAAGAATAGAACATTGAAGAATATGATAAATTCAATGTTGGTTAGTTCGGGTGCACCTCTAAGTCTATGGGGTGAGGCATTAATTACTGCGAATATGATATTGAATAGAATTCCTCAAAAGAAAAGTGATCAATCTCCATACGAATTATGGAATGGAAGATTGCCTACTTTCAAAAGGATGAAAGTGTGGGGTTACCTAGCAAAAGTTCAAGTTCCCTTACCAAAGTGAACTAAACTTGGACCAAAAATAGTAGATTGCATTTATATTGGTCTTGCCAATAATAGTGTGACATATAAGTTTTTGGTGTATCATTACGATGTTGAAGGTATTCACAAAAATACACTTATGGAATCTGTTGAAGCCGAATTTTTTGAGGATATTTTTCCTTTTAAAGACAAGGATAAAAGTGTTCATAATTCTAAAAAAGAGGACACTGCCTCAAAATGATGATAATCTTACTTCATCGGTTTAAGAAGAAAATTCTGAACTAAGGAGAAGTAAACGTGGTAAAATGGCCAAAGATTTTAGACCAGACTTTATGATATTTTCCGTTGAAGGAGAACCTCAAACGTATAGGGCTGCTATGGAATCATCCGAAACATCTTATTGGAAGGAGGCCATCCAAAGTGAAGTAGAATCCATTGTACAAAATGATACATGGATATTGGTTGATCTTCCTCTGGGACAAAAACCAATAGGTCATAAACGGATCTTTAAACGGAAGTTAAGACCTGATGGCACTATAGAGAAATATAAAGCTCGGATAGTAGCAAAAGGATTCCGATAAAAGGAGGTATATATTTCTTCGATACCTACTCACCAGTGTCTAGAATTACGTCTATAAGAACGCTAATTGCTATAGCAGCGATTCACAATTTGGAAATACACCAAATGGATGTGAAGACTGCATTCTTAAATGGTGAACTAGATGAAGAAATATATATGGAACAACCCGAATGGTTTGTTATGAAAGGTCAAGAGAAGAAAGTATGTAAGTTGGTTAAGTCGTTATATGGACTTAAACAAGCGTCAAAGCAATGACATGAGAAGTTTGATAATACATTATTATCAAATAGTTTTTAAATAAACGAATGTGACAAATGTGTCTACATTAAGAAATGTAATAATGCATATGTCATTATATGCCTATATGTGGATGATATGTTAATTATGGGAACAAATAAGGTTGTAATTCATCAAACTAAGAAGATGTTGCATGCCGCTTTCGATATGAAAGATATGGGAATAGCGGATGTCATTCTTAGTATTAGAATTCAAAGAAATACTGAGGGTTATATATTAACTCAATCACATTATGTTGAGAAGGTCCTTAGAAAATTTGGACACTATGATGATAGACCGGTGGTTACGCCATTTGGTCGCGCTTGTCACCTTAAGAAGAATGAAGGTGAAAATGTGTCTCAATTAGAGTATACGCAAGTTCTTGAAATATTGATGTACATAATGAATTGTACGAGACCGGATTTAGCATATACAGTGAGTCGGCTTAGTCGATACTCACTGTCAGACATATTTTATATACCCTTTTTGAGTCATTTTTAATTAGTATTTTACTCGTTTTCATTGTGTTTAGTATAGTATTAGGCTTGTTTTTCTTTCTTTTAAGTCACAACGGTCCAAAATGGTAAAATGGCAAAAAGAAATGAAAAAAGGGCATAAAATGAGAATCAAAGCGGAAAGAATGAGAAAATAAAGACCGGACGAAAGTCGAGCGTAGCCATGGCCCGGAGCTATGAGAATACCCACGAAGATTGGCGCGGCTCAGGTCAATGTGGCAATGGCGCGTCTGGAAAAATTCGAATTTTAATTGGCAAAGGATAAATTGATCCACATGACACGAAATTTGAGAGATACAAAAGCCCTAGGGATTATTCTTTTAGAGGAGGCCACCATTCTATGGGAGAACAGAACACATGGCAAGATTGAGAGCTGCAATTGGAGACTTTAGCTTAAAGTATTTTTCTTTCTTTCTTTTTAATTCAGTTTATGTTGGTAATTGTATTAGTTCTTAGCATGTCTATGGCTAGGAGCTAAACATTTTATTAGGGTTTTCCTTATGAATCGCTTGAAACCTCTATTCATGAATTAATGCAGTAGTTTGATTTCTTCTTCACTTGATTAAGATTTAGTCAATAATTGGTATGAATGTTTGATAATTAATTGATAACTAATTATTATAATATATATGATTTCGAATATAGAACCAAGCGGAGAGATTTATATATGCTGTAATTGACTAGACATAGGTTAAAATTGTGGATGACAGTACCCCGATACTTGTGTAGCATTATAGGTTACTGTTCTTAATCCTCCTATGTGGTAAATCCTATCATAGAAATATAGAAGAGTTCTGCACTTGAATGATTATATGTCCTAACCGGAATATAAGACAGTTTAGTTAACCGCTATCTTAACGTAGAAAAAGAAGTCATTCTAGTTGCATTAAGGATTAAATAGAGTGAATAATCGAGGATTTTGGAAGCCCTAATTCATTCATAACTGATTACAACTTAAATAGTTCAGGAATTCTTGCAATTATTCTAGAAGTTAAACAAAACTCAACTCAAATATCGATTTCCAAATAGATAACATAAAGTAGATGAACGGTAATTAGAAATCAGTCTCTGAGGATGATATTCGGTCTTATCAGACTATATTACTTGTCAACGATGCGTACGATTGTGTGAGCATTCGAAATATCGCTAACAAGTTTTTGACGCCGTTGCCGGGGACTGACGTACTTCTAATATCGAACCGTCTATTTTTAATTTCTAATTTTGCTTTTATTGTTATTTCTTTTTACTATTAGAACCGTGTGCCTTGATTTGTTTGTTAATTTTGATCTATTTCAGGGATCTAGTTTATGCGAAGAAGAAGAGGTGCAGACACACTTGTTTCTTTCAACCCTGAGATTGAGAAAACCTGCAAACTAAACAGGCGGAATAAGAGAATAGCTGATACGATAACCATGGAAAACCAACCACCGAATCAGAATGGGGCAAACAATGAGGTCCCTGAAAATGCAGCGGAGCCAATTCCTGTTTCAGCGGAAAGAAGTTTAGGGGATTATGTTACTTGCGATCGGCAGTGCGCATACATCGTGCTCCCAAGATAGGGGCGAACAACTTTGAGATCAAGCCAGCCATCCTGAGCATGATCCAGAACACAGTACAGTTTTGGGGACTACCATCTGAAGACCCCCACATGCACATTGCCAAATTCCCGGAGGTGTGTCACGTTCAAATACAATGGTGTTACTGATGGTGCCATTAGACTGAGGCTCTTTCCGTTCTCACTCAGGGACAGAGGAGCCAAAAGCTGGTTGAATTCACTGTCTGCCAACTCCGTCACTACCTGGCAGGACCTGGCCCAAACGTTTCTAGCAAAGTTCTTCCCTCCATCCAAAGCAACAAAGTTAAGGGGAGAGTTGAACAATTATTACCAGGTGGATGGTGAATCGCTCTATGATGCATGAGAGCGATTTAAGGATCTGCAGCGGAAATGCCCACATCATGGCATAGAGAAGTGAATGTTAGTCCACATCTTTTATAATGGGCTGAGTGGTACTACGCGTACCATCATTGATGCGGCACCAGGGGGTGATTGCATGATAAAAAGTTCCAATGAGGCACATGAGTTACTGGAAGATATGGCTGCTAATAATTATCAAGGGGCAGACGACAGGTTAGTGACCAGCAGGAATACTATGTGCATACATGAACTAGATGTCATCACTGCTCTGAATGCACATGTGGCCGCAGTGAAGCAAGCTGCGCAGAACACCATGTACATGAATGCGATCCGAATCTGGGTTAATTGTGAGATTTGTGGTGGGTCGCACTCCTTTGACATATGCACAGTGGTGAATCCCAATAATGTGCCAATGGAGCAAGTGCAGGCAGTTGAGAATTTTCAGCGGCCGTATAACTCCAATACATACAACCCAGGGTGGAGAAATCACCCTAACTTTTCGTGAAGGAACGATCAACCCCAGCAGCAACCATATCAAGGTGGTTACCAGAATCAGCAGGTACAAAATCAGGCCACTTCATCCCAGCAGTTTAGACCACCTATACAACAGGAGAAGGCTGATGAACTGAGAGTTGCATTGTTTACACTCACCAATTCGCAGAATCAGTTCATGTCTGAAACAATGTCCTCTCTCAGGAGCTTGGAAACACATGTTGGGCAACTTGCAAAGATGATAACCAACAGCCCGCAGGGCACACTCCCAAGAAATACAGAGGTAAATCCTAGAGAGCAATGTCAGGCAGTGTGTTACACCCCGTAATACCAGGGCTACTAATTGAGAACGTGATTAAGGGTTTAAGATTTGAATTTTGGAAGGAATGAATTATTACATCTTCTTAAGGGAAATTTCGGAAAAATGTGACGACGAAAAATTATTAACTTGGAGTTTAATACTTCTAATTGGATTTGTGGGATTAGTATTGGATTACGGAGAATTGGAATTGAAAATATGGGGTCCGCCGAAAATTTCACAATTTTAGGGGGGGGGTTCGAAAATTATAATATTTTGGATCAATAAGAGGGTGACACGTGTCACCCCTTCAAATGTCTTGCAAGACTTGAATTATTTAGATATTTTGAGGAGGTGAAACATGGACCTATAAGAAGGTGACAAGTGCCCCATCCACTTGTCTTTCTTGAGACATCTATATAGATATACACTTAGAAGACTTTGATTCATTATTCACTTTCATTCAAAAGCTCTCATCTCTTCTCCCTTAAGCAAGGTTTTCGAAAATCTCCATAGCCAAGAACAATAAGATTAGTTAGTTTATTTCTCCAAGATTAAGAACATTAACCAAGTGATTAGCCAAGTTAACTCTTCAAACCCTTCAAATCTTGTGTTGGCCGAAAATGAGGGTGAAACCCTAGCTTGATTCGTCGACTTTTTGGAGGTAAAACGTGAAGGGAAGTTGGTTCTAATGTTATAGTGGACACATGGAAGTGATTGGATCTTGACAAAGTGGAGCAAAACGAAAACTACGGGCCAAAGTGGAGCGGACTGCCTATGGACGTTTTTGGGCATTTTAAAGGTAAAAATTCCTCATTCTATTGAAGTAATTGGATATTACTTATTGTTATAATGTATATATGAGCTTTTTCTAAAAAGAATGAAGATTAAAAAGTGTTTGGACCAATTTTGGTGTCTTGGCCGAGAATGGGACAGTTTTGGTGTCATTGAGTTTCGTTGGTTATTGTCGTTGTTATCTTCACCTATTTCATGCTATAATGGAGTAATATCGATGTTAATAAGTTTATATAACTTATATAGAAGTTTTGGAACTCGAATTGGAATAAAAAGGATTAAGGAAAGAGTTGTCGGATTGTAGTTGTTGGCCGTAGAATCTATAAAACTGTTGGACGTTATTATGCAGTTTTTATGGAATGTTTTGTGGTGTTAGGCTGTTGGAAAATCAGCCACCTTAATGCATGTTTAAATGCAGTATTTTCTAATGAAAGTCCTAAGGATTAAGAATGTAGAAAGGTGTTGAAAGACTTCACATTTTACCCTTGTTGTTGTGGGATATTGGGCTGATTTGTATGGACTGTTTTATCTTATTGTGGGGAAGCATTTTACACGTCTAGTAGGCGTGTAATCCCCTTTGGTTAACTGTTGGCTATGCCCTTAAGTGTGTCTTGTTGGTTGTTGAATTTGGGCCTTGGAAAAGGTGAAAAAGTACGTAGAAACAAAGGAAGTGCTGCCCAATGTTCCGTAGAATAAGAGACCCACAGTTGGTATTAATCTACCTTAGAAAGCTTGGAATTGATAATCGTGTTATTGTTGTTATAGGTTGAAGTACTTTGAGACGTATTCTAGATTGTAGAGTTGGTTAGTCGCCAAAAAGGTATGTGAACTATCCTTTCTTCTTCTAGCATGATTCCTTGTTTTAAAGTGAGTGTATCCTACTCCTTAGTGATGTAATTCTTGATAGTACTTTAATTTTATAAAATGGAAGTGGTTCTATCCATTCTTTTGATAGTACTTGGGGTTTCTAAAATGAAAGATTGTTATATATATTCTCTTGATAGTACTTTGGGTTGTCTAAATGAAAGTATTTCATTTTAGTTCATTGTAGTATATGAAAGAAGTTACATGATTGAAAGGTATAAATTACTTGGTGTTAAAAGTATACTTGACTTGGTTTGAAAAGTATAACTTACTTGAGTTTAAAAATATAGTAACTTGATTTTAAAAGTGGAAGTGTCTTGATACTATGAGTGTTAGTATTTTGAGGTTTATAAATGAGAAGATATATGGCGGACGTAACTAGTACTTCGAGTTCAATTTTCCTATTATTACTAGATGTGATATTGCCTTGAGTTCTCTTAAAATGTTAGTTCATTCTATTTGTGCTAATGAGAGTCGGAGATGATTTAAATTGTATAGTTGGATCATGTGAGTACGTCCATGATTACGACATAAATCTTATTGTGAAAATTGTATAGTTGGATCATGTGAGTACATCAATGATTACGACATAAATCTTATTGTGAAAATTCTATAGTTGGATTATGTGAGTACGTCCATGATTACGACATAAATCTTATTGTGAAAATTGTATAGTTGGATCATGTGAGTACGTCCATGATTACGACATAAATCTTATTGTGAAAATTGTATAGTTAGATCATGTGAGTACGTCCATAATTACGACATAAATCTTATTGTGAAAATTGTATAGTTGGATCATGTGAGTACATCAATGATTACGACATAATTCTTATTGTGAGAATTGTATAGTTGGATCATGTGAGTACGTCCATGATTACGACATAAATCTTGTTGTGAAAATTGTATAGTTGGATCATGTGAGAACGTCCATGATTACGACATAAATCTTATTCTGAGAACGATATAGTTGAAATCATGTGAGTACGTCCATGATTAGGACTTGAACATTATATAAACTCATGGACAAGATCCATGATGCGAGTACAAATACTCTTTACGGTTGATCTAACTCTTAAAAGGCATAACTTAAAAGGTAAAGTTGACTCTCATTACTCTCATATTTGCAAGGCACAATGTACTGTTATTTTGAATTATCATACTTGCCTTCTGTTATATTTAGACTGTATGATCTCCTTTACAGTACTTATTATTTCACATACTTGGTACATTTTCCGTACTGATCTCCTTTCTCTGGGGGGCTGCTTTCATGCCACAGATTTAGGTACGCAGTTTGGTGATCTGCAAGTGTAGGATCCTTGCTCAGAATTTTTGGGATAGCTTCATTATTCCGGGGCTTATCATTTTGGTATAGATCTTTCATTACATGCTTTTGTATAGTTATGTGTACGACCCGGCCTTGTCCCGTCATAATTCTGTAAAACTCTTAGAGATCTGTATTCATATGTGGGATTGGACTCGTGTACAGTGTAGTTTCTTTTGGATTATATATATATATATGGCAGCCTTATCGGCTTTGTCTTTGCACGTTTGTAAAAAAATGAGTGTTATTTAACTTTCGCGGGTAACTTGTGTCGTAGAGGTTAGAAGGGTGCCCAGGTAGGGCACCAGTCGCAGATCCGGGGTTCGAATCGTGACACAGTGTTGTTGAGGAGTGGAAAGCAGTTGGAGCAGGGTGCTCCCCATCCCGCAGTGGTAAGTGAGAAGGAGTGTGAGAAATCAGTTGAGGTAGAGAATGAGGGGGTCACTGAGGATCGCCCTACAGTGGAGAAAGCTCCATCAACACCTTTGAGGGAATACGTTGATAGAATCACTTACCCTCAGAGGTTACAAAAGAAGGCAATAGATAAGTAGTTCTCTAAGTTCTTGGAGGTATTTAAGAAACTTCACATAAATATCTCCTTTATCGAAGCACTAGAACAGATGCCAACATACTTTAAATTCATAAAGGAGATACTTGGAAAAAAGAGAAGGCTGGCGGATTATGAGACAGTATCTTTGACAAAGGAGTGCGGCGCACCGTTACGCAAAAGCGCCTCTGGTGAATGATCCAGGAAGCTTCACCTTGCCCTGCACTATTGGCAAGGTAACATGCAACAGGGCCCTGTGTGACTTAGGGGCTAATATCAATCTCATGCCTCTGTCTGTATTCAAGAGATTGGGTTTGGGGGAAGCCAAACCAACCACAGTAAATTTGCAGTTGGCCGATCGAACCATGGTGCACCCCAGAGGCATAATTGAAGATGTGCTTGTCAAGGTGGAAAAGTTCTTCTTCACAACAGACTTCCTAATCCTTGACATGGAGACTGATGATGAAATACCCATCATTTTGGGGAGACCATTCCTTGCAACTGGGAGAGCCCTAATTGATGTAGAAAAGGGAGAACTGAGACTAAGGGTCCAGGAAGATGAGATGGTATTCAAGGTGTTCAAATCCACCATTGAATTCCAAGCCATCAACAAGTGTTTCGCGATCGGCCCTGACAGTGATTCGGCCACGGTCAAAGCTAGGAGATCATTCTACGGTGAACCAGCAGTCGCAAAGAATCTTTGAAACAAAAATTGATGCCATGGAAGCCGTCGAACAGGTAAGTCTTACTGAGCCCCCTCTTGTGAAAAAGAAAAATAGAGTGTGAAATAGGAGGATGATTTTGAAATGGATAGGTTGTGGGGTTAAATTACCCCAATGATTTTTTATAAGGAACTTGCGTCCGACTACAAGACTTTAAAAACAGCGCTACTTGGGAGGCAACCCAAGGTTTAATTTATGCAATTTAGTTTTGTTTGAACACTCTCACTTGTGGCATTTTTGTGGTGTTGTGATGACATGTGAAGAATGGGACACGAAGCACGAAAAAATATGGAAGGAAGAAAATCGGTGCAGCGCCGCGGCGTCGAAAGTCCAGACATGTGCAGGAGTTACAGGGCTGCAACACCAAAATACAGGGCCGCGGCGCCGATTTATCAGAGAAGTGCAGGAGTTTGGGAGCCGCGGCGCCGGTCTGCAGGGTCGCGGCGCCGGGACGGGTTTTCAAAATATAAATCCCCAATCTTCTCCCACAATCAAACATAAACCTTCCCCTCTCTCTAAAAATACCGAACATCATCTCTCCTACACACAAGAATCTTCTACAAACTCCATTAAATTCTTTCAATTCAAACACACTATCACCACCAAAACCTTCTAACCTTCTCCACAATCATTCAACTCACTTGGGCTAGGGCAATTTGGAAAAGATTCGTAAAAAAGGTAACTAATTGGAACCTTACCTTTAGGTTGTTGCTAGCAACTTGGGATTGTGATTTGTGGGTAATTGGGTGTGAATTTTAGTGTGGGTTGCGGCGTGTTGGTGGACTGTGTGTTTTTGATGTGTGTGTTGTTGTGTAGTGTGTGGGTTGTGGTGTATTTGTGGGTGTATTGTTGTTGTGGTTTGGTGTTGCTTGGTTATTGTTGTGGTATGGAATGAAAAATTGTTGGGAAATCTCAAAGAAACAAAGGAAACGCTGCTGAAAATTTCTCAACAACTTTCAATAATAACTTCAAGGAAAAGAACTGTATGTACTACCTCATCTTCATCAGTCCCAGATCATGATGTTACCCGATTCACCAACTGGAATGCGGAGGATCGGTACAACAGAATAAGTAGTAGGGCAGTGATACAAGAGCGAGGGATGGATTATCAAGCCGAACCACTCGATGAGGATGATGTTTATGAGCCCATTAGAGCTGTGATTGAAGCTAATGGGTGGGAGAGGTTTGTCGATAATGAAGTTATTCCACAACAGAATGTCAGCTTGGTGAGAGAATTCTACGCCAACTACCCAGAACAAAGCAATGGGAGATGCTTTGTAAGAGGGCGTCATGTCCCAGTTAGTGCTGAAGCAGTGGATGTTATGTTTGGGACATCTGATATTGGAGACCAGAGAAACTATCTGACCCAGTTCAGAACCTAGTCTAGGAATGCAAACCACATACACTGGGAGACAGTTGCGGAGGCCCTATGTTATCCAGGCGCACAGTTTCATTATTCCCGCAGCGGGGGCATAGGACTTGCCAGGTGCCAGTTCTATAGAGTAGCCAAAGCTTGGTTATATTTCGTAAGTGCACGCTTGATTCTATCGACTCATTTCACTAACGTACCGACAGACAGAATCAAGCTCATCTTTGGCATCATGAGGGGCCTGACTATTGACATTGGAATGGAGATAGCGCAGAGTATTGGGGACATCAGTAGATTGACTACCACTGACGGGTTGGGACATGGTTCTTTCATCACTGCAATATGTGCTAGGCACAGAGTCCCAACATTCACCACAGACATTCTTGAGAAGACTCTGCCGCCCATTACATACAGTCTAGTCCATGCATATCCAGACCATGTGAACCCAGGGGATAGGAGACGAGGTCGAGAATAGGGTGGAGCAGGCGCAACTGCAATGGAACAAGAGGAGACAGATCCTGAGGCAGCCACACATTATGAGTCAGGGCAAAGCAACCATCAACCTCCTTTAGCCTTGGAACCTCCAGTGCCAATCATGGAGCAGATGCTCCTGAATCAACAACAGATGTTGCAAAACCATGAACAGATGTTCTTAAATCAGCAACAAATGATGCAAGGGCATCAGGACATGAGTCAGCGCGTCGATGATTTGAGCACCAGGTTCAACCAGTGGTCAATGCAGTATCCGCTGCCACCACCATTATTTTGAACCGCTATTGTCTGTAAGTCGTCCCTTTTATTTTTGAGTCTTACAGATTTGGGATAATGTGTCATTTAAGTTGGGGAGTTGTATCTTATTCTATTTTTGTGTGTTCATCCAGTTTTTAGTCTTTTTGTTGTTTTTATGTTCTATATGAGTCAATTTTTTTTTTAGGATCATGCATGATGTGTTTACTTGGAACGCCTATTGAATTATGTGGGATAATGTAATGGAATGAGAAGCTAAAATTTGTGTGCTTAAGTTAGATATGTCAAAGATTCACGGAAACTTGATTATTTAGAATATTTTGTGCTTAGCCTGTGTATTGTCAATTTGGAAAACATCTATGATGTCTGTTGCTTGTTATTTGAGGCGAAATAGTTAGGATGTACATGTTAGAGAAATGATTTAGACATTTCTTTGTTAACCCTTCTTACCCTTCATTGCCTATCCTGACAATAAATTGTATCCCTAGTCAGCCCCTTTGAGTCTAAAATAGAAGTTATTTCTTTGACACCCCAGGTTCCTTTGTGTACCATAAGCAGTAATTGAAAACATGGATGAAAAAGAGTGAAAAAGAAATACAAAAAGAGAGTGAAAAATTGGTGCACCCT
The DNA here is from genome assembly GCA_029844215.1 of Przewalskia tangutica. Classification (NCBI taxonomy): domain Eukaryota; kingdom Viridiplantae; phylum Streptophyta; class Magnoliopsida; order Solanales; family Solanaceae; genus Przewalskia; species Przewalskia tangutica. Next base: position 115,873,388 of record CM056728.1, read on the forward strand.
AATGGAAATATATATATATATAAGCTTAAGTTTGGGGGTGCTTATATGAATGTATTTCATGCTCTCAACCAAAAAGAAAAGAGGGAAATGATAGGTATGAGGAAAAAAAATCAAAGAAGAAGGAAAACAGAGTTGAATGAAAAATACTTATAGTACGTGAATTGAGCCTAAATGCCTAATCTTACCTACCCTTGCCTAAGCCTACATTACAACCCTGAAAAGTCCTGAAGATCTATGGTATGTACGTCCATGATTAGTGGAGAATAGCAAGTAAACAAACACATAGAACTTTGAGAAAAATGAAATGAAATTGACATGCATAGGTTAGGTATTCATGCTTCCAGTGATTGTGACTGAAATGAATCTGCGAAATATCTAACTTGAAATTCTAGATTGTTAGATGCATGCTGCCTCTATTCCTGCATATTATCCTGACTAACGTTCATGTGTTTCTAAGTGACATTGTGCAACTTCTTGACTTGAGTCTTTGAGTCTTTTGATTTTTGTTTCTTTGTTTTGTTTTGTTCTTTGCTCAAGGGCGAGCAAAGTTCAAGTTTGGGGGTTTGTCATGCATATTTTATATACCCTTTTTGAGTCATTTTTAATTAGTATTTTACTCGTTTTCGTTGTGTTTAGTATAGTGTTAGACTTATTTTTCTTTCTTTTGAGTCACAGCGGTCCAAAATGACAAAATGGCGAAAAAGAATGAAAATGGGCATAAAAGGAGGAATCCGAGGCAGGAAATGACATAAAATGAAGACTCAGACGAAAGCGAGCACATGACGCTGATGCGAGGCGGCGCGAATCGCAGAATACCCACAGAAGATTGGGCGCCGCGGCTCCAATTAGCAGGGCCGCGACGCCGGTACGGAAAATCCAGTTTCAAGTTTTAATTGGCAAATGACAAATTGGTTCATAGGGCACGAAATTTGAGAGATACAAAAGCCCTATGGATTATTCTTTTAGAGGAGACCATCATTCTAAGGGAGAACAGAACACATAGCAAGATTGAGAGCTGCAATTGGAGACTTTAGCTTAGAGTATTTTTCTTTCTTTCTTTTTAATTCAATTTATGTTGGTAATTGTATTAGTTCTTAGCATATCTATGGCTAGGAGCTAAACACTTTATTAGAGTTTTCCTTATGAATCGCTTGAAACCTCTATTAATGAATTAATGCAGTAGTTTAATTTCTTCTTCACTTGATTAAGATTTAGTCAATAATTGGTATGAATGTTTGATAATTAATTGATCACTAATTATTATAATATATATGATTTCGAATATAGAACCGAGAGGAGAGATTTAAATATGCTGTAATTGACTAGACATAGGTTAAAATCGTGGACGACAGTACCCCGATACTTGTGTAGCATTATAGGTTACTGTTCTTAATCCTCCTATGTGGTAAATCCTATCATAGAAATATAGAAGAGTTCTGCACTTGAATGATTATATGTCCTAATCGGAATATAAGACAGTTTAGTTAACCGCTATTTTAACGTAGAAAAAGAAGTCATTCTAGTTGCATTAAGGATTGAATAGAGTGGATAATCGAGGATTTTGGAAGCCCTAATTCATTCATAACTGATTACAACTTAAATAGTTCAGGAATTCTTGCAATTATTCTAGAAGTTAAACAAAACCCAACTCAAATATCGATTTTCAAATAGATAACATAAAGTAGATGAACGGTAATTAGAAATCAGTCTCTGAGGATGATATTCGGTCTTATCAGACTATATTACTTGTCAACGATGCGTACGCTTGTGTGAGCATTCGAAATATCGCTAACACTCACATAATTCTGGAAATGATCATTGGGTAGCGCTAATAAGGGCACTACGATATCTAAAACATACAATGAACTATGAGTTACATTATACAAAATATCCTCTTGTGTTAGAAAGATATTGTGATGCTAATTGGATTTCCAACCATTCAGAAAGTAAGTCCACAAGTGGGTATACATTTACACTTGGTGGAGCGTCGGTATCTTGTAAATCATCAAAGCAAACGGTAAATACGAGATCAATTATGGAAGCAGAATTTGTAGTCTTGGATAAAGCTGTCGAAGAGGCAGAATGACTAAGAAACTTCCTAGAAGGTATTCCATTGTGGACAAAGCCAGTGACCGCCATTTGCATACATTGTGATAGTATGGCAGCCCTGACAAGGGCAAAGAATCAAATATATAATGGCAAATCAAGGCACATAAAACGACGTCATAATACAATAACAGCTTGCTGAAGAATGGAATAATTTCCATTTATTATGTAAAGTCAAAGGACAATATAGCAGATCCTTTGACAAAAAGCCTTACAAGAGAGCAAGTCGTATTTACATCGAGGGAAATGGACTTAAAGCCAATACAATGAGTTGTGAACTGGTGGAAACCTTATCTATCATAATTGGAGATCCCATGATTTAGGTTCAAAAGACAAACTAGCTAGGGAAGACTCAAGGAGCGTAAAACACACATATGCTCGTTCTTATGGTGTACTAGTGTGTTAATCCGTTGACAATAAAAGGGCTGAACTTTTGTTCTTAATAATATTAATAGCCTTTATGGTGGGATAGTACGGACTATTCTTGATTGATATTACCTATGTGAGATTGATGTGGAGTTGCATCTGGGAGAACCGAGATGGCTAAGTTCTCTAGAAATTCTCATGAAGATAGGAGTTGTTCATGACCGAAATGAACACAACCGTAAGAATTGAAATATGTTGATATGATATGTGTGATGTTTGTTGTCTCGGTTTACTATAAAATGTGAATAGTCCAAGGCACTACAACCACTACTTCACAAGTAGACCCGATAGGTATTCACTACGAAAGATTCAAGTCCAAAAGACACATTTTTCGATGCATGTCATGTCGCGTTTAACAGAAATGATGATAAGTTCTTTTATCTTATTTTCTATCCACATGTGGGCTATTGTTAGATGTGTAAATAAAAAATGTGGGGTATTGTTTGAACTTGTATAAGAAGAAGATTAAAAGTTATCGGAAAAGAGCGCTGCGATTTTCAGGCACAGCGTCGCGACGTCCAAGGACAGAACGAGATTTTTCAGTTTGAACCAAAAGTTGCAACTCTTCACATAGAGTCACAACCTTTGATGAATGACTGCTTGAGGTCAAAAATAAATGCTATATAAGCATGATGATCACTTGTTAGAAAGGAACAACACAATTAATAAGATTAATCTTCAGATTTGAGAATCAAAATCATTTTGAAGAATCTTTCTTGTTGCTGCTTCTTCTTCTTCCAAAACCAAATTTCTGAAGAACACATAAAGTAGATTCGCCAGAAGTGAATTTCTTGTGCTAGAACAGACAAAGGAATGGTCTCACTCTGGGGGAATGCGCCTTCATTAAACAAAGAAGCTGAGCAAGGGCATATTTCTGCTGACGAAGGATAAGAGTGCGCCCCTGCCGATACACTTCCATACCAAGAAAGTCGTGGAGAAGGCCCAAGTCTTTCATATTTTCATGAGCATGCAAGAAGCGTGTCCGAATATGTTCTCGCAGGGCCGGAAGGAGCGCACGCCGAGTTAGATAGAGCAAAGGAGGGATCAGTTAACTAAAAAACGGATCATTCCTTTGCTTTTGGAAGACCCAATCACATAATTTCATTATCTCCCTTCTAAGCCTTCTATTTCACTTCTATTTCATCTGCTATTTTTTAGGAATAAAAAAGGATACACAGATAGAGTACAAAATGGCGACGCATCATGAGCCGTAGCAATGATGCCAGTGTGTGAGTGATATAGTTAAAATGGTGCCTTTTAGGCCTTTCAGGTAATAAAGATTCATCCTCCTAATGTCCTTAGTTTTGCTTTTCAGCTCCTTTCCTTCGCTACTAGGAAAGTAAGCAACTTCTATTAGCGCCGGACCTTGGCAGTGCTTTTGTAAGCATACTCATAGAGAAGAGAGAAGGTAAGATCGCGGCCGACTGGTTGGCATCTGAAGCTCTGTCTCTCGTTGTATGAGCCCCTGAACAGCTTGTTATACAAGCCGCCTGCTTGAGTTTATTTTACAGTTGTTCCAGGGATATGGGTATAGAGTGAATTCTATTCACTCTTTATGAAGTGGCGAGCCGCCGACAACTCCCAGGGTTCACTAAAACAGGGGATACTCCGCGAAAGACTATTGAGTGACCTGTCGAGCTGATCCGACACCAAGTGGGCCGCACCTCTGAGGACTCAATATGAAAGAGAAAGGTGTTCCTTTAAGCCCTAAAGTCGTCCGCTTTCTCACCGGTCGCAGAAAGTCTTTTAAGAAAAAGGCTTCCCTAAATTTTCGTGGCATCCGGATCGGGATATTGGTCAGACGACGACTACTTCACTTATTATTTTAGTATTAGCCGCCTATCCCGGAATGGAATGGGATGGAATAGAAAGAACGCGAAGGCTTTGCAGATGCTTTCAAATACTCTAGCAGTATATTCCATTCATTGTATATATCCCTAGGGAAAGCCAGAGAAGGGGGCCCGAGATTAGTAGTTGCGTCTCGTCTCATTTCCTTACTTCTTGCCAACTAATAGAATAGTGAAATTCGAATAGGCATATTTGATGATGTCGCTTAGAATAGGCCCTAAATAGGGTTCTTTTCACCTTTCCCTCACGCAAGTGACTTCCGCGCCTCTCTTTCCTTATAGTCAAGAGATTTGCTTAGAGCTTCGGTATCGGCAGAGAAAGTAGAGAAGGACAGTGACACAATAGCTCTAACATAAGCAAGGCATCAAGAGGAGCAATGCGATCGATTATCTGAATCGGCTTTTTAACCATTCGATTCGCACTAGTGGTTACTCCGTCCAAGCACCCTCTCCTTTAGCGAGCTCGCCGTTCCTCGCCGTGTTCACTTCTTTTTCGCCAGGTTTCATTCGATTTGTTGTGGATTGGATGATGGAAAAACCAGTGGCTTGCTTGAGGCAGATTCAAAAAAAAGCGGTTGATTACTCGGATTGGTTCTCGCATCCCTGTGCCATCCCGCTCCCCACAGAGCGGTAAGGAGTCTTCTTGTGTGTTATAATCTTTACGGGAATGAATCGCATATGTTGGTTGAGAATTGTTGTTCATTGATTAGTACACCTCCGGTGCTGGTAAGGCCGGGACCGTGGTCGTCTAACTTCACTTAGATAGTTGTATCCTCAAGACAGACGTCCGGAAAACTGCAGCACAAGCGGGGACGAATTTTTATCTTAGGTCACTGTATTTGCAGGCCTCTATCTACAAATCAAGTTAGTATGTGTTTATGCTTTGTTGAATTCATTGTAGTTGATTTTAATATTGTTGGTTCCTTATTATTGTTGAGTTCAATTATTTGAATTTCGTTTATATAATATTGTGGTTAAACATTGAAGGTCTAGATTGACAATAACACATGTTATCCAAAAGATAACTTTTGCATACATCTACGTAACAGAAATCTAATTACTATTATAAAAAAAAATGCTATTCCAGAAATTCATAATTCCTCTAATAGAAATTTCCCAAAAAGTAGAAACTTAGTACAAATATCAAATTCAATGACTCGGTTTTGGTCTGGCATGGTTCACGTTCTAAATTCTGATTATCTAGCTTTATATCTTTTCTCTTTCGATCAGTCAACATTAATTCAACAATGGAGTAGTCCCCACAGGCCATTTTTGCAGGCTAAGTACACTGTTATTTCTGAATTTTACAACTCATTTATGGACTGAAGTATATTATGTAAAAGAAGCATTTATTATTGTTTTCAACTTGAGCTAGTTTTTCAAAACAAAAAGAAAGAGATAATTATGATAAAAAATACATATAAACTAGTATCATTTTTTCACGTGAATTTCCAATCCCAATTATCAATTATTTCTTTTTTTTACGTTCCAAACTATGATAATCTATATATTAAAAAACATACTTCAACTATCAACTGTTCTATCTTCCTACCTGAACTATCACTATCGTTGAGCTAGCATGGGAAGTAAGAGTCCAAACTCTATATAGTTGTCGAGATTGTTAAGAGTCTTACATCAGATATAAAATGAGAATATGAATTTGGACAATCCTCAACTTGGACAATCCTCACCCTATAAGCTAGATTTTGATGTTGAGTTAGACCCAATTTTTTTTTATATGGTATCAAAATCGAATTCATTCTATTTCTTTGTTCAACTATGTTAGGCCTCCAAATTATACTATTCACGCTTTAGTTAACAAGATCTGAGCGTGCGTCCAGTGTTAAGAGTCTCACATCGGATAAGGAATGAGAACATATAATTTTTTATATAGACTTGAACAATATTCACCTTATAAATTAACTTTTAAAATTGAGTTAAATTCAAAATTCATTTTTTACGGACATATTCACGGAATACGTGTATATAATAAACTTCAAAACTCATAAATTGATATTCACGAATTATTGTACCATTCTTTTTACTTCATTCTCTCTCTATCATTATCACCATGAAAACCCATCACCACCCAAAACTCAGAACCTCGTTTTCTTGCGGATTCTTCCGCCGCTGTACTCAGTCCGTTCTCAGCCCAACTACCACCACCCCACCCACCTTATCCCTTCCACTTTCCGACCCACCTAAACCAATTCCGTCGCCGTTACCACCACCTCCTCCGGCAAGTTCATCGGAATCTTCTTCGTCCTCTAACACTAATTCACAGAGTTTTACTCAATGGAGATTTCCATTACCAAGTTCACCACCCATTTCACACACTACTATTTACCCACCAAGAGAAGCCATGCAAATTACTAAAATCGCCCCTCCAGTTTTGTACACTAATTTGGAGGAACTATTCCACGTGGCGGAATTACAGCTCACTACTTGTTCGGATTTGGACAAGGTTTGTTCAATAAATATATACTTCAAACTTTTGACCTACCACTTTCGTTTGTTTGAATTGGACAAATTTAAAATTTAAAATAGATATATTTGTAATTTTTGGCCAAGTATATTTTACAAATTAATAAATGTTGCAGTTTTAAGTGATTTTCACATAAATATACATGCTTATCTAAAAAAAAAATGATACATTCCTTGAATCCCTTAATTATATGCTACATTTGCTGTCGAGTAGAATATATAGTTCTTGATTTTAACAATTTGTTAGTCAAAATAAGTATGTATTGTGCTAGTAGTTGAACATTTTTTCCTGAATTTTAAGCTTATGAAAAAACTTAGTTACTTTTAAAATTTATTTTGCGCTACTAATTTGTCTTTATTGTGCATTTTTTTCGTTTAAATTTTCAACAAGGTTAAGGCAATGTACTTGTTGGAGCATTCACTTGTTCCCAATCCAGTGGCGGCGGTTGAGGGAGGCGGAAATTCAGTGACTTGCCCGGAGACAGTGATGAGAGGGGTAGTTGGTTGTCTAAAGGACAAAAGAGTAGCAAAATCAGCTAGCAAAGTATTATTAGCACTTTGTTTGTCGGAGAATAACCGACACGTGGCGGTCGAGGTGGGAGCTGTCGGGGTAGTAGTGGACATTTTGTCTGATTTGGATATCGCGGCGGCGGAGAGGTCGTTAGCGGCGTTGGAATTGTTGTGCACGGTAGCGGAAGGGGCAGCAGAGGTGAGGACCCACGCACTGGTGGTGCCATTGATGGTGGAGGTTATGGGGAGAATGGACGGGAGTCGAGGGAAGGAATACGCGATAAGCGTTTTGGCGGTGATATATGGCGGCGCGTGTGACGGTGTACCGGTGGCGGCACCGCCGGAGGAGGTGGCGCGTGCGGTAATGTTGGCTTTGAAGGGTGATTGTAGTGCTAGAGGGAGGAGAAAAGGGGCTCAGCTTCTTAAGATCCTGCAAAATCATGGGCTGCCCGATCCGACCCGAGAGGAGGAAGTGGAGCCCCAAGTCGATTAATAAGCTTTTTTTTTGTTTTTCTTTCAAAATAAGTACTGTTTATTTTAGTAATTCTTTCTCTTATAAAAAGATTGTTCTAGGTTGACTTGGTAAATTATTAATGATAAATTATTTCTAAATATAAGATATATTAATAAAAAAATAGATCAATCTTTTTTAATAAAGGGAGTAATTAGTTGTAGCATTTTATGTACATACCGCAAGAGACGTTTTGACGTCAAAATAAATTTAATACAACCTTGATTTATATATACAACATATTACAGATATCCGTAAGGGTAGTCAAGTTGATGTAGCAGTAGAGCGTAGAATTGCAAGGTCACGAGTTCGATCCCCTGCATAAATTTTTTTGGTTAAGTCTGTCACACATGATCAAGTGTGGTTAAACGATCGACGCGTGGTTTGCGGTATTGCGTCGATCAGGGTTTATTTAGATGCACTCGAAAAAGAATGTACCGCAGTTCCTTCGTCCAAAAAAAAAATACAGATAGGTTAAATGGATAATTTTACTATCGCGGTGTTTATATCTCCATCTTTCTACATTCTTTTCTATTCATTCCTTATTTCCTTTACCTTTGTCTATTTAAATTGGAGATCGATTTTATGCCTTTTGTCTATTTTATTAATGAATATAAGTAGAATATTCATCGTATATTGTGTAATTATTAATGTGTACAATGTGGAGTCCGAAATCATAATATAATAAGGATCCTATTAGTTAATATTAGTAGAATATTCACCATATATTATGTAATTATTAGTGATATATAATTATGGCAGTTATAGGGTTCTTATTGTATTAGGACTCCACATTGTACACACTATATATATATTTGTATCAATGAGAAAAGACTCATCCAATGAGATTAATACAATTCTACATGGTATCATGAGCGCCCTTCCCTAGCCAACAATCCTCCCCGACCTAAAACCTAAATTCGATCGCCCTTCCTTTTTCTTCTCCGGCGTCAAACAGACTGTATACCACTGGTATACATCCGATATACGCTGATATACAGTTGCCCAACCCTCCAATTCTACAAACAACCATGTATACATCTAGTATACTATTGATATACTTCCCTCTTTCCTTCCATATCTCTCCAACAGGTCGTTTACCCCTCGTATACAACATATATGTGCCGATATACACTATGTATACGATTGATATACCCTCTTTGCTACTATATACTACCTGTATACAGCCTCCATAAGCCGATATACACCTCGTATATGACCCCATATACACCTCGTATACTTAACGAACCCTCCATATTTTTTTCTCTCTCACTTACTCTCCGACAACCTTCATGGCCGAGAACAACCACAAATGTGGTTGTGGCGTGAGCGGTAGGGTGAGGCTGGCTTCAAGGTCCAAAGAACATAGTCCAGAAATGCGGCCACAATAAACTATTCTGCGCCCAACTTGAGAGCATGGCCATGGGCGTGACAAACATGCCTTTTTAGGCGGCGAGCGCCCCAAACTAGTCGATAGGCACAACCATCTGACCAAATTTCCTGACCCGTCGACCCAGATGAGCCTGGCCAAGCGAGCCACAACAATCAGGGCTAATTTCCTGGCGCCCAATAGTCCGCTCCAAGCCTTCCCCAATCCAATTTGGGCAAGGCTTTCGTCACATTGACTCTTCGACAACCCGATAATGCGTGGTATATGGATACATGCGACACATATCACTTCACTAACAATTCTGGTAATCTTCCTCAACTGCGAAATTTAAATACTCCACAATATATTATGGTCAGAAACGGTCTTCGCATTCTAATTCAAGGGTTTGGCCACACACTAACCCCACCACCTCATCCCCACTTCTCCCTAAATAACGTCATGTATGCCCCAAATAATAAGAACCTAATCTCCGTTAAAAAAATTGTCACCGATAATTCCGTATCAATCAATTTTGACCTATTTGGGGTTTTTTGTAACAGACCACGTACCGAAAAACTCCTTACGAGATGTAATAGTGAAGGGGACCTCTATCCTTTCATATCCACGTCCGCTGCCAGTTTCAATCATTCCACATCTCTAACTGCGCATGTCGCTCCTCCCACCGCTTTACCAACAATCTCTCCGTCAATCTAACACAATAGACTTAGACACCCAGGAGCTCCTGTTTTAAATTTTCTTAGAAGCAATAATTTAATTCGTTGAAATAATAGGAAACTTGCCCAACAATGTTTTTCTTGTCCTTTAGGCAAACATGTTCACCTTCCTTTTCAGTCTTCTTTAAGTGTTACGTTTTCTCCCTTTGACATTGTTCATGTAGATTTATGGACATCTCTCATTACTATCTCATTGGGTCATAAATTTTATCTCGTCTTATTAGATGATTATTCTCACTTTATCTGAATTTATCCGCTTAAAATTCAAGTATGAAGCGTTTGTCAACTTTCTTGCATTTCGTGTCTATGTCAAAACGCTATTTGAAAAAGACATAAAATCATTTCAATGTGATAACGATCGTGAGTTCAATAATTCAGTGTTTCACAATTTTTGCTCTAATAATGACATAATTTTTCGGTTCTCGTGTCCTCATACCTCCTCTCAAAATGGCAAGGCCAAATGAATCATTCGCACTATCAATAACATGGTTCGTACGATTCTATTTCATGTCTCTATCCCCCTCCCTTTGGGTCTATGTTGTTAAAATGGCTGAATATATTCTAAATAGTTTGCTCATCCAAACTCTCCAAAATAGAACACCCACTGAAATTATATTCCGTAGGATCCCAACTTATGAGCACTTAAGAATTTTCGACTGCCTGTGCTACCCGAATTTTGCCTCCATAGCTCCGTATAAACTTGCACCGCGCACCACTCCTTGTTTGTTCTTAGATTTCTCGCCAAATCATAGGGTGATATATGTGCTACAACTTGTCTGCTCGCAAAATCACCATCTCACGTCACGTTTGACGAAATAATCTTCCCATTCGCAAATATCCAAAATTTAGATTACATATTTTTAGACGAGTCTGACACATCACAGTTCTCCGCGCTCTGCGGTCGGTCATCCTGTCCCGGCGGCGACGGCTGTACCTACTGCCTCTCTGCCCGATCTCCTGCCGGTCGATCCACGATCTCCGTCCCGTCGACCACCCTTTCAACATTGCCATTTCAATCCGACCTGAATCCCCCAACCCACCAGTCACCGGAATAATTTCGCCTTAATTGGTCAAACACCCACCAACCACTGACACCAATAACCGCAATCACAAACCACCCGATAGCTACCTGGTGGTACGATCGCACACACCCAAAAACCCGTCGAAATCATCAACGTTGATCCAGACCACCCAATCGACCAACCCGACAGCAACCACTCACCGAACCCAATCCCGTCGCACCACATCGACCTGCCAGTCACCAGTCAACACACATAACATATCAACCACTGCCACACCACCTACACATATCACTACCAACCCAGTCCCTCTCCCCATACACAAAATAGAAACACATGCTCAACACAAAATATTCTAACCCAAGACCCACGTTAACCTGTCCACCCAAAAAATATCCCAAATTCTCAAACCCTCAAATTAGCCAAACTTGACCCTAATTGGAATGCAGCTATGCGTGAGGAATTTAATACTTTGACAAAATATCAAAATTGGGACTTGGTTCCTAGACTGGAGGGGTGAATGTGATCCGATGCATGTGGCTATTTCGTCATAAATCATAGACAGTGGTGCCCTCGTGAGATATAAGACGAGACTTATGGCTAATGGTACTAATCAGCAGGAGGATATTGATTATGGTGAGACATTCAGTCCGGTTGTTAAATCAGCTACCATTCGCATAGTTCTGAGTATTGTTATGGATAAGCATTGGACGATTCATCAATTTGATGTGAAGAATGTTTTTCTACACGGGGACTTGGAAGAAACTGTTTACATGCAACAACCGCCAGAATTTGTCCATCAAGAGGCCCCTCGTTAAGTATGTCGTCTTTGTAAGTCACTCTATGGTTTGAAAGTAAACCGACACCCAGAGTGTGGTATGAACGATTTGCTACTTACATAATGCAGTTTGAGTTTGTATGCAACAAGTGTGATAATTCTCTCTTTATTTTACATCGAGGTAGTAACATTGCTTATTTGTTGTTATATGTGGATTATATTGTGCTTACTGCCTCATCTGATGTGTTGAAAAATGAGATCATTGCACTACTTAAAACTGAATTTTCCATGACTGGCTTGTGGAAGTTGAGTTACTTTTTGGGGATATCAGTGACTAGATCTGCAGATACTATATTTCTGTGTCAGTGTAAGTATGCAGAGGAGATCGTGTACACAACTAAAATGACGAACTGCAAGATCATGTCAACTCTGGTTGACTCTAAATCAAAACTAAGTGTTGTTGATGGTGGTCCAGAGTCCGATCCCACTATTTATAGAAGTCTTGCAGGTGCACTTCAATATCTTACTTTCACCAGGCCTGATATTGCTTATGTTGTTCAGCAGGTGTGTTTGTTTATGCATGCCCCCATGGAACCTCACTTTAATGTCTTAAATGTATCATTCGATATGTTAAGGGCACACTTGATTATGGATTACATCTATACCCCTCTACACCGACCATATTGTTATCATATACGAATGCAGATTGGGCAATATGTATGGACACGCGACGCTCCACCTCTGGATACTATGTGTTCTTCGGGGATAATCTCATTTCATGGTCTGCCAAGAGGCAAGCTACTCTATCCCGTTCGAGTGCAGAAGAAGAGTATAGAGGCGTTGCAAATGTTGCTGCTGAGATCTGCTAGCTCCGAAACCTTCTTTTGGAGCTTCAGTGGCCCTTGCGTAAGGCGTCTTTTGTTTACTGTGATAATATATCCGCCATATATGTATCTCATAATCTGGTCCAGCATCAACGAACCAAGCACATTGAGATGGATATACACTTTGTTTGTGAGAAGGTTGCTATAGGACATGTTAAGGTATTGCATGTGCCCTCTTCTTATCAGTATGCAGATATCTTCACTACAGGACTAACTAGACAACTATTAGTAGAATATTTATCATATATTGTGTAATTATTAGTGATGTATAATTATGATAGTTATATGATCCTATATATATATATATATATTTGTATTAATGAGAAAGACTCCGCATTAAAAACTAATACAATTCTACATATTTAAATTTCAGATCGGTTTTATGTCAATTACATATATATATTTTTTCTTATATGATCTTTTTCACAGACAAGACAGAATGTAATAGTACATGAGATTGTTATTTAATTTTTTTTTATTAATTATTTGCTTCAAGTCAAATTGTGATTATTATAATATTACTGTATTTTCTCGTACTTTAAGTTTCTTTAAGAATATTATATGTAAATAGTAAAGGAATATGGTATTAAATCACCTGAAACTTACATTAGATTTGCTGAAAAAGGTGTTGGATTTTTGTGACAGTTTCACGTGGGGGGTGGGGTTGATATAATCTGCATGCACTGTTGTATAGTCTTTATCTTTATCATTTTTTTTTTTGATAATCGAAGTTTTCGGGCTTGCGCCTGACTACTTAACTGGTATTACTCAGACGTCCTTGAGGTGATGACACCGGTCCTTCAACAATATCACCAGTAAATCGCGGGATGTGCTCCAGTGGCTAATTTCTGGGAGCGTACAACTGATCAATGAGACAAGATCAATTTTCCAACATGCAAAATTTCTTCGCGCCTTCGGGGAATCGAACCACATGTCAGTATCGGAGAAGCGTCTTATAAGCCTAAACTTTCTGGCTGGGTATCTTGAAAATCTTTATCATTCTATCAGTACTGAAAAAGTGGGTCATTGCACAATAAGCTACAAAAACAGTATCAGACAGTCAGACCTTTATATTTTCCACTCAAAGTTATAGCCATTGAAATTATTATCTGTGTGTTGTAGTTATCGATCACGAGTTTACACCTTAAAAATCGTTACAAAAACAGTCCAATTCAAGATCTAAAATTAGTAGATTCATAATAGGCCGTATTTTCAATCGAAATTTAAAGTCAGTAGATTTAAAACGAGTGTAATTTTATTATTATTATTATTATTATTATTATTATATACCCCAAATATTATTTTCAGGCTTAAAAAACTGTCCTCTATTAATGACATAAGTATATGAACTTTAATTAAATTAATGCAACCAAGCAATAACAATAAATTTTCACCTCCATTATAACCCAATTTAAATATATTAGCGGCCTTAATCATATTATTAGTTTACATTAAAATGTAAGAGCAAATACGCAGATTTGGTCATGATCTTATAATAATGATTTTAAACCATCCAATTTTCACTCCCCAACGTCCATATTTTATTTTACTAGTTATTAAAAAAAATTAAGTTTCAAGTTATCAGAGAAAGATAACTCAAAATATATTATAAAGGAAATGAAGTTTATAAGAACAAGTAATTCCTAATCAGACCCAAACAAATACACAAAACAGACAGTAATAACAAATGGGGAAGGAAACTGATCTTATTAGTGACTCTTCAGCTCAGTTTTTCAGCACGATATAATCCCAGACAATGATTAAGGTCACTAATATGTTCGAAGTGGGTTATAATCGAATAAAAAAGGAAAAACGGAGGTCAAAATTGTTCTTATTGCTTGGTTGCATTAATCTAATTGAACTCCGTATAATTATGTCATTAATGACGGATTATTTTAAGTCTAAAAATAACATTGGGGTAAATTTGAGAAAATAGGTGGAAGGAGAGCATTTTTGAGCTATTTCTAATACGTTGAGGGTATTTTTGAGATCTATAGGTGGAAGGAGGAGCTGATTTTAATTTATAGGGTTTTGTTGGGTTCGTACACGCAACGAAATTTGAAAATTTATGTCTCAAACCCGACGACGGTCAAACTGTAGGATGATTATACAACGTAAAATAAACACAAGCAGAAATGTAATACTTCGAGCGAAGACTTAAATTGATAGTTTAGCAATCTGAAAACTTGGAGGCTTGTGTAGTTCGAGGGTGCGCACGCAATAGTTCCTCGATTTGCAAGTCAAGAACTATGATGTAATCTCTCTTTTGGAAAGCTAGGAATTCTAGCAGAGTTTCAGTAGAGTTACTCTTATGAAAAGATGGTGTAGAAAATATGAGGCAAAACCCTGTATATATAGCTGAAAAATCAACTAGGGTTTCCCTCGTGGGCCAGACCCAGAAACCAAAGCAGAGTGGGTCATTCGGACCCACTGGATGTGTGTCGGCGCCGCGGCGCTGAGTAAGTGGCACAGTGGCCCTACTCCAATTTTTTCTTCGTTTCTATTTTATTCTAATGTCTCGGTTATCAACCGAACATTTATATCCTCTCTGATTACATCATTGAATCGACGAAACAATTGACTTAGTATTACCCTTCAGGCCTTTACATATTGACACTAACTACATTAGGGTCTACACGAAACTCCTAGAATGCGTCGGAAGACGAACTCAATATGTAAAGTTTAGCTACACGAAACATGTGAACTGAACCACTATGTGAGAAGATAAAATTCTTTCATTCATGAAACACTCAATCAAGCTAAGGATTTGTCAAGTGTCTATCCAAATGGCTTGATCATTATAACTCATCTATATTAGTTGACAACAGGACCTTATCAAAGACATGTCCAATGCGTTGGCCAACGACTTAGTCAACCTAATACCATATGAGTATCTAAGTGTTCACTTGAATATACATTCAAGGAATGAATTCCAATCTTGGCTCACATACCACCTTTAATCTACTTCGCAATGCACCCAAAACAAGCCGCGTCTCAACCTATAAAGCTTTTGAGCTTAGTACAGGATCAAAGTACATTACTCGGTAAACAAGGTGATATTGACCTCAAGTCTAAGGACTTCTATCTCCCACATGTCGATGACATTATAGACATATAACAAATAGTGCATCAGCAGGGTATACTAATACTTCAACAAGTATCCATGTGTCCATCACGAGTTGCCATAGTGAGACATACTACATCCTCTAAGGATATGATATAGGCTACATGTCGACGTATCGCATACCATCGATATCCCAATCTCGATGATCATTAGTCGGATGTAATTTAAGAGTTACGTTATAACATTAATTCTCACATCATTAATAAACACGTAAACTCTAGGGATGCATTTATAGAATATTATAAACAATCAACTAATAATTCAATAAATGTAAATGCCATAATATTAATCATCATTAATATAAATGCGAATGTGTATAAAGTACATTTTGTCCTAACACAGATTGTCTCTAGGACATACATATATTTTCAATCTCCCACTTGACCTAAAGCCAATCACCAACATATCTAATACCCATGTTCTCAAAATGACTATTATGCTTCACCAAGCTTAATGGTTTAGTAAACGGGTCTGCTAGATTATTGTCTCTGGGAACATAATCTATCCTAATATCTTCAGCTTTCACCATCTCTCGGAGAATGTGGTACTTCCTCGGTACATGTTTGTTTCTGTTAGTTGATCTTGATTCTTTTGCCTGTGCAATTGCACCAGTGTTGTCATAATAAATGATTATTGAACAATTAGCACTCGGAACAACCCCTAGTTCTTTCAGGAACTCGGAAATCGCGACAACTTTTTTAGCAGTTTCCGATCCAGCAATGCACTCCGCTTCAGTAGTCGAATCAGTAGTAGTAGCTTATTTGGAGCTTTTCCAACTCACTGCTCCTCCATTGAAAATGAACGTGTAACCAGACTGAAATTTAAAATCATCAACATCTGTCTGAAAACTAACATCGGTATACCCAGTGGCAACCAACTTATCTCATCCACCATAGACTAAGAAGTAATCTTTAGTATGTCTGAGATACTTAAGAATACTCTTGACTGCCTTCCAGTGATCATCACCAGGATTCTGCTGGAACTTATAAGTCATACTAAGTGCAAAGGCCACATCTGGCCTAGTACAAGTCATGGCATACATGATCGATCCTATAGCCGAAGCATATGAGATCCTCTTCATGCGCTAAAGTTCTGCATCACTAGAAGGGCAACCCTTCTTAGATAACTTGATGCCTTGACCCATTGGAAGACCGCCTTTCTTGGAATTCTCCATTGAAAAATGTCTAAGCACTTTGTCTATATAGATTGACTGTGACAGCCCCAACAATATATTAGGTCTATCTCTATAGATCCTAATTCCCAGAATGTAGCAGGCTTCACCTAATCCTTCATCATGAAGGTCTTGGACAACCAATCCTTAATTTACTGCATGAGAGTCTTATTGTCTCTCATTATCAATATGTCATCAACATATATAATAATGAAGACAATACCCTCATCCTTGCGTTTGATATAAACACAAGGATCCTCCTTGCTTATGAAGAAATCAAAATATTTGATAGCCTTGTCAAAGCAAATGTTCCAACTCCTAGAGGCTTGCTTAAGCCCATAAATGGACTTCTGTAGCCTGCACACAACATTTGGTCTGGACTCGGATGAAAAACCCTCGGGTTATTTCATATACACTTCCTCAATTAGATTACCATTGAGGAATGTAATTTTGACGTCCATCTGCCAAATGTCATAATCATAATGTGCAACTATCGCAAGCAAAATCCGAATAGACTTTATCTTAGCCACCGATAAAAAGGTTTCATCATAATTCACGCGAGGACGCTGAGTAAAACCTTTAGCCACTAGTCTAGCTTTATAAGTCTGAACCTTGCTAGATGCATCAATCTTCTTCTTGAAGACCCATTTGCATCATATGGGTTTAACCCCATTTGGCAAATCAACCAAGTTCCACACTTGATTGATATACATAGATTCCATTTTGGATTCATGACTTCTTGCCATCTCTTCGAATCAATGTCTAGCATTGCTTCGCTGTAGGTTGTAGGCTCATCATCATCAGGAATATCTAACTCATTTTGTGTTTCCACAAGTAGATTTAGTCTTTTCGGAGGACGATGAGTTCTAACAGACCTACGGAGTTGAGTGTCTTGCAGTTCAGTTACATGTATATTCTGATTGTGAGTAGGTTCTTGTGCGTTGGTCGATCCACCAGTATTAGAGCTTTCAGGAATATCATTTTCATGTCTTTCCTGAATGGGAGGAGGTGCAACTGGTGCACTAGCTCCCAAGGTATGTGTAGGAGGATCTTGCATTTCTGTATTTCTCCTCGTAGAACTCCCACTGGTCGAAGGGCGTACCCTGAGTACCCAATCTCCTTCATAAGCTCCCACTGAATCCTTGTCTTGTTCACTCGGCAAGGGTTCAACCTCTATGTTACTTTGTTCTTATATTTTTTCAAGTTCTATCTCTGTGCAACTCTCTTCCTTGTAGACATATTCATCTTCACGAAAAGTTGCGTTCCTAGAAACAAATATCTTATGTTCTCCAGGAAGATAGAAATAGTATTCCTTAGTTTCCTTTGGATACCCAACGAAGTAACGTTTCTCACTTTTAGACTCCAACTTATCAGTGATCAACTTCTTGACATATGCAGGACACCCCCAGGGCCCCATGTGTCTAAGTGATGGCTTCTTGCCACACCATACTTCATATGGTGTCTTTTCAACTGATTTAGAAGGAACTCTGTTCAGAACATATATCGAGGTTAGAATAGCATATCCCCAAAGGTATGTTGGAAGAGCTGAAAAACTCATCATGGAACGAACCATGTCAAACAAGGTTCAGTTTCTCCTCTTGGCAACGCCATTCATCTGAGGTGTTCCAGGAGGTGTTCATTCGGAATAGCTTTAAGTATTCAAGAAATTCTTTACTCAAGTATTCACCCCCACGATCAGATCGGAGAGTCTTGATACTCTTTAAGAGATGTTTCTCAGCTTCACCCTTAAACTTCTCGAAGGCCTCAGATTTATGTCTCATAAGATACACATATCCATACCTTGATAAGTCGTCTGTAAAAGTAATGAAGTAAGAGAAACTTTCTCTAGCTTGAGTCGAAAATGGTCCACATACGTCAGTATGCACCAACTCAAGCACCTCCTTGGCACGGATCCCCTTTCCAGAAAGAGGTTTAATGGTCATCTTACCTTTCAAACAGGATTCACATTACCATAAGATTGTAAGTCGAATAGTTCAAGTAATTTAACTTCCTCAACCGTTCTATCCTCGTTTGATTGATATGACCAAGTCTGCAATGCCACAAGTAGGTAGAATTTCTTTCACTTAATTTAGCTCTTTTATTTTGTACATTGAAAATTTCCCTGTGGTAGTTTAATGTATACAATCCATTCACAAGAGGCGCAATTACATACACAATATTATCAAAAGCCAAAATCATATTGCTATTATTAATGCTTGAGGAAAAGTCCTCAGTGTCAAGAACATGAATGAAAATGACGTTCCTTGTCAAAGAATGAACATAATAACAATTGTTTAACATTAAAATATTGTCGGAAGGTAAATCTAATCTATAATCTCCCACGCCAAAGATCAACACGCGTTCGCTTTCACGCCAGCAGGTCCACCTCGCGAGGTCCGACCTTCCTGCTATTAGTTAGCCCCTGCACATTTGTACAAATGTGTGAGTCACAAGCGGTATCTAGTACCTATGAATGAGAGTAATTTATAGATAGATTAATTTCAATTACAAACATACCTTGTCCACTAGAAGATGGTGCACCTGGTGTCATCCCTCCTCCTGGAGCTGTACAGTCCTTCCTCCAATGCCCTTTTCTGTTGCAGTTCATGCACACATCTGATGCTGGAAGTTTGTTCTTCTTCTTTTTTGTTGCTGAGTATATTTTATACACTCTTTTGAATCATTTTTAGTTAGTATTTCACTATTTTATTTTGAGTTTAGTATAGTGTTAGGTGTGTTTTCTTTCGTTTGTGTCACAACGGTCATAAAGGAGAAGATATTACTTTTGAGGATGAAATGAGCTTAACTGAGGATGAAAATTTACACAAGCACATCCCAAAGAATGAAGTCTAAGAAGTGCCAAAATAATGTAAGAAATCGCACAATCCGGCAGAATCGTAAAGGCACCACGCGTTCGCCAAGAGTATCTGCGTGCGCCAAGTAGCACCGAGGCGTAAAATTACCAAAATCCAAATCGAACATCGCCAAGGCACCGCGATGTCTGGCCATGGAACCGCGGTGCCATATTTCCACAAAGCTACAGTGATTTGGCTGAATAAGCACCGCGGTGCCTGGCCATGGAACCGCGATGCCGACGCGTAAAAATCAGAATCCGAGTCGAAATTGGAGAGGGTTTTTATGATCCGAAAGACAATTTTTCTCTAGTATAAAATCTCTAAACCCTGCTCATATTATATACCTTATACCAGATTACAATTATTATACTTTGGAGAGGGGAACGACGGCTACAAGCGACAATTGGAGACATCTTATTGTTCAAGTTACTTTCTTTCCCTTATTTTATTTCAGTTTATGCTCAATTGTAATTTAGTTCTTGACATGACAATGTTTATGAGCTAATTACTTTAGTAGGGTTTTCATCGAATTTTCTTGAAGCTCTTTCATATAATTAATGCATTAGTTTTTGAGTTCTTCTTCAGCGTATTAATATCTATTCAATATTGTTATGATTTCTTGATAATTAACTAACTATTAATTGTCATCACTTATATGATTTCGAATCAAAAGTCTGAAAGGTGAGATTTGAATATGCTATAATTGTCTAGACATAGGTTAAAATCGTGAACGAAAGTACCCCGATACTTGTGTGGTATTTAAAGGTTATTGTTTTTAATCCTCCTGTGTGGTAAAACTTATCATAAAAATATAGAAGATTTCTGCATAAGGTTGAGCTCTTGTATGTCCTAACCGGAATATAATGACAGATTAGTTAACCTGCTATCTTAATAAGAAGAAGAATCATTAGTATTGCATTAACACGAGAAAAAGTGGATAGTTGAGGAGATTGGAACCCTGTTTCCTACATAACTGTTATAAACCCAAAGTCTTGTAATCTTTAGTTTATTTTCTACAATTAGTTATAATTCTTAGTTATAATCCTCAAACTAAAGAACGTCAACCAAATAGATACCATAGAATAGATAATCGATACTTAATAAACCAGTCTCTGTGGACGATAACTCGGTCTTACAGATCTTTATTACTTGAACGATACACACACTTGCGTAAGCACTTAGAAATATCGCAACAAGTTTTTGGCGCCGTTGCCGGGGACTGGCGTACTGTTAATATCGATCTATCTATTCTTATTTCTAATTTAGTTTTTATTTTCAGTTTTTTTATTTTATTTTGCTTTAGTGATGTTTGCCGTGATCTGTTTGCTGTTTTTGATTAGTTTCAGGAATTTAGTTTATGCAGTAGAGAGAGTCGCCATTCCTATCCTCCAACCCTGAGATTGAGAGATTGTGTATGCGAGAATAAAAGAGAAAGAGAAATGATTCCTTAGTAATGGGAGATCAACGAAACAATAATGTGGGGGATGATGAGTTACCACATGTTTTAAGACAAGTCCCTGCAGAAAGGAGTTTGGGGGACTATGTGATGCCAACCATTACATGAGTACAGACTTGCATCCGGCTTCCAGCAGTTGAAGCCAATAATTTCGAGATCAAACCAGTCATATTGCATACGGTTCGTGAGCTCGCCCGTTGGGGGGTCATTGCCTCAAGATCCTCACTTGCATCTAGCAAACATCCTGGAGATGTGTGCAACGTTTAAATACAATGGTGTTACTGATGACGACATTCGATTGAGACTCTTCCCATTCTCACTCAGGGATAGAGCAAAGTGCTGACTGAACTCATTACAGGTGAACTCCATCACTACATGGCAAGACTTAGCCCAGAAGTTCTTTGCCAAGTTCTTTCCTCCATCCAAAGCAGCAAAGCTCAGAGGAGAACTTAATAATTACTATCAGATGGATGGAGAGTCACTTTATGATGCATGAGAGAGGTTTAAAGACTTGCAGAGAAAGTGCCCACATCATGGGATTGATAAGTAGATATTAGTCCACATATTTTACAATGGGTTGTGTGGTACAACTCGTACTATCATTGATGTTGCAGCAGGAGGTACATTCATGAGAAAGAGTGCCAATGAGACACATGATTTGCTAGAAGATATGACCACAAACAACCATCAGGAGGCCGATGAGAGAGCAATGAACTGTAGGAAAGTGGTTGGGGTTCATGAGCTAGATGCTATCACTGCATTGACTGCGCAGGTAGCCACTTTGAAAAAGCAGATGCAGTAGAGTACCATGACAGTTAAAGCGGTTCAGAGACCAGTGGGTTGTGAGATCTGTGGGGGTCCCCATACTTTTTATAGATGCACAGCAGTGGACCCGAATAATGTGCCCATGGAGCACGTTCAAGCAGTGGATAATTTTCAGAGACCCTACAATAACCCTTTCTCCAATACGTACAATCAGGGGTGGAAAAATCACCCAAACTTTTCTTGGAGGAATGAACAAGGGCAACAAACACAGTTTCAAGGCCAAAACCAGAACCAACAGCCACAAGAGAAGCCTGATGAGATAAAAGCAGCATTGCTAACACTTACAAATTCGCAGACACAGTTCATGACAGAAACTAGGATATCTATCCGAAATTTGGAGGCACAGGTTGGACAGTTGACAAGCATGCTGAACAATAGAGAATAAGGAAACCTCCCCAACAATATTGTGGTGAATCCAAGGGAGCAGTGTCAGGAAATAAGCATGAGGAGCGGAAAATAGTTAGAACAAGTTGCACCCAAATCAGTGGCTGAAAAAGAGAGGGAGTTGGAGAAACCAGCTGAGGCAGAGAAGGAGGGGTTACTGATGACCGCCCTATTTTAGAGAAGGCTCCACCCGCAGTGATGAGGGAGTATACCGACAAAATTCCTTACCCTTAAAGATTGCAAAAGAAGTCCTTAGACAAATAATTTTCCAAATTTTTAGAGGTCTTCAAAAGCTTCATATCAATCTCCCATTCATTGAAGCTTTGGAGCAGATGTCAGCTTATGTGAAATTCATGAAAGACATCCTGTTTAAGAAGAGAAAGCTGGTGGACTATGAGACAATAGCACTGACAAAGGAGTGCAGTGCTATCTTGCAGAAGAAACTTCCCCTAAGTTGAAAGATCCAGGGACTTTCACCTTACCTTGCACCATAGGGAATGTGACATGCAAGCAAGCCTTATGTGATTTGGGGGCAAGTGTCAACCTAATGCCCCTCTCTGTGTTCAAAAGACTTGGTTTGGGGGAGGAAAGACCAACCACAGTCACCTTGCAGCTAGATGATCGCCCAGTTGTGCATCCCTAAGGAATTATTGAAGATGTGTTGATACAAGTGGGTAAATTCATCCTTCCTGCTGATTTCCTCATTTTAGACATGGATGAAGATGAAAATATGCCCATGATCCTTGCGAGACCATTCCTAGCCACAGAGAGAGCCCTCATCTAGCATCGACTTGAGGTTCAAGGTGAGGAAATGGTGTTTAAAGTTTTCAAGCAGTCCACTGAACCTCAAGTCGATGCTAGATGCTTTACTGTTGGTGTAGTTGATAAAAAGGGTCCTCATGAAAGTTCCAAGGGTACTGATGCCCTTGATGGTAAGAATTTTGCACCCGTAAATGATGTGGTGGATAAGAACAAGGGAATGAACCCTCCTGAAATGAGCCATGTGAAAAAGAAAAGGAGAAGGAGGAGGAAAATTGTGCTAAAGTGGATATGCGGAGGGGACACTCTACCCTCTTGATTTAGTAAGTAACCTGCGTCCGGCTAAAAGACGTTAAAGACAGCGCTACTTGGGAGGCAACCCAATGTTTTAATTATGTTATTTAAATTTTTGTTTCAGTTTATTTTATTTTATCTTGAACAGTCTCACGATCTGGTATACTAGTGTTTTTGGATGACAGATGAAGGGCAGGACTCTCTCCGAAGGGTGAATGGTTAACAATGCAGAAAATCAAGACACCGAATTTTTCGAATTAGCACCGCAGTTGCTTGGAGCGTAACCGCGGTGCCTTCCTGCCAGGCATGCAATTTGGCCTTCCTCCCAGACCTCCGTTATGACCGCTGTGTTGTGTCAGTAAGTTGTCCCTCATTATTTTTAGTCTTCACACATTAAGGACAATATGTCGATTAAGTTTGGGGGGTATTTATTTTGTTTTGAGTCTTTTTGTTCTCTTTTTGTTTTTTTATGTGTTCATGAGTCATATTTTTTTTATGGAGCAAGCATGTTATAGTTGCTAAAGATATTGAGTGGATAAAGTGGGATAATGTAGTGAAATTAAAAGCGACAATATGTGTGTTTAAGTTAGATATGCTAAAAATTCATGACATCTAATTATTTGGGATATTCGCGCTTAGCCTGTGTGTGTCAGTTATGGAAAGAAAGGTTGAAAATGTCTAGAAAATCTGTTTGCTTGTTATTTGAGGCGAAATAGTTAAGATGTACATATTTAGGGAAATGATTCAAGCATTTATTTGATAGTCATTCTTACAATTCATTACCTATCCTGACATAAATTGTATCACTAGTCAGCCCCTTTGAGCCTAAAATAAGATCTTTTTTTGATACCCAATGATTCTTTTGTTGTGCCATAAACAATATTTGAAAACTCTTGGAATGAAAAGTGTTGAAAAAGAATAAAAAAAAAGAGTATAAATTTGATGCAACCCAATGAAAAATATGTAAAAATCTAAGTTTTGGGGTGCTTGTTATTTATAATGTATCTCATTCTCTAAAAAGAAAAGAGGGGAGAAAATAGGTAGGAACAGGTTATTGAACATCATGAATAGCTAAACTCATACTATTGTCCTAGAGCAATATTGTTCTTAAGTTACTAGGAAATCCTGTTACTCTGTCTTTGTTCCTATAGCTACTTTGTTGATAACCTGTTCTTAAGGTCTTCTCTTAGTCTAGAGTAATAGGCAGGTGTGTCCTGGACCGTTGGATTAGCACGTTAGGTTGGAAGAACCAGTGTCGGACCCGGTGGACACAACCGATGTACTTTAGGATAAGAAGCTAGATAACAAGCATATGATATCCGCTATAGTAATTATGGGAATAAGAAACAATTAACAATATCTTCGTAACCGATAGAACAATAGATCCAAAGGATAGTAGCCTCCACGCAAAAGAATACCCCTTTTTTGAAATAATATTTTCATAGGATGAAAACCCATCCCTTTTTTTATCATATTAGAAAAGAAAACCACCAAAAGCTAGAATGTATAATAGATAAAATATATTATTGATTGCTAAAAGGAAAAATCTTAAAGAGTTAGAATACTATAAAACATTAAAACCAGCAGAAGGTTTAGACGAATATACCCAGATCATAGTTAGACAAATAATCATTAATAAAATGGTTGATCTCTATAAAGAAGTTATTCAGATTGGCGAAAGACTTCGTTATCTCGGAACCATAGAGTTCTGCTCCGATTACTTACTAAATCTCTACTCAGCCCAGTATTAAATGAACGAAGCAGGAGAGTCACGTATAATTAATAGTGAAAATCTAGCAACCTCAAAAATTGCTAAGGTTGAAAGAGATCTACATAACTGGAATATTCCAAAAGAATATTTCAGATCAGTTTATGAAACATGCAAGTTTGATTTTATAAGAAGTTATAATATTAAAACTTGTGAATCCACTATAGCTATCAATAATTCCAAAGAAATTATTAAGCTATTATCGGTTCATGACATAAACAGATATAAAAAAGATTTTAATTTCCTACATATATGATTGGTTCAAGTTGTTGTCAAACCTTTATATCGACTAGGTTTAGACACTCCCATCTGTCTCTTACTAAGAGATGTCAGGCTACTAAACTTTGACGATTCCTTACTTGGAGTCTTACAAAGCAATTTAGCCAGAGGTCCTGTTTATTTTAATTGTTAACCAAATTTTTCTATAGATATTAATGATCAAAACGTTATGGATACCCTAACGTTAAACATTAAAACAAAAAATATGAATAGCAAAACAAACGCGAGGGAAATAGCTGTAATATATAGAGTATATTACATACTAATGAAAATTACTTTAGCCCCAAAAGCTAAGTTAATTAGTAATAAAGGTGCTACCATGCTCATGGAAGCAAACCAGGAACATATCAATATCTTTGTTCCTAGAATGCTAAAATGGAATGAAATTTTAGCAAAAGACGAATGCCACTTTGATGCCATCACCCAACCAAAACTAGAGCCAGAAAGCTCTAACATTGAACAAATAATCCAACATATAGATGGATCAATTGACCTAAATTCTTAAATTCTAAGTCCTCGGGAAGATACTCCTTCGCATCATCTTCTTCCAAACCCCGGGAGGAGGAGGAGCGTTCCGACGATAAT
Organism: Przewalskia tangutica; assembly: GCA_029844215.1. Taxonomy (NCBI): domain Eukaryota; kingdom Viridiplantae; phylum Streptophyta; class Magnoliopsida; order Solanales; family Solanaceae; genus Przewalskia; species Przewalskia tangutica. Next base: position 115,899,556 of record CM056728.1, read on the forward strand.
TCTGCAGAATCTATAAGTGAACAAAATGTTCGAGGGATAGACTATGCATCAGCCATACCCAAAGTTCATTATCATCCCATTGATAAAACCAATAGTCCCACTAAAAGCGAGATGCATGGTGACGGCCTTGGAATGATTAAACAGGAAACAGATTTTAAAATAGATTTTAAAACCCTTGATAAATTATGGGTAAGCCCTGAGAACGCCATAAAAAGAAAATGGTATGTAAGTACTTTCCTATTAGAAGAAAGGAAGTCATTCAGAAAACAATGGATTGAAGATATGAAAAGGGTTAAAAATGATATAAAATTCTTTAAGTGGTTCCAAATCACATATCAATTAGATAATAACAGATAATCCCTTAGTACCATTGTTAGGAAATGGTATACAGGTAGTAAGACCATTGAATCTGAAACTCCACCTTTAGAACAAATTAGAATCCCTATAGACGGAGAAATCCTATTAGCAGCTCCTTTCAAAAGAGACCTAAAAGAGGATCCCCACTCCAGACTACCCCAAAGGGAAGATATTAATAAAACTCTCCAACAAAACAACTACACTAATCAGTTGTTACATGTTGCTTCTAATCAGATCACCCAGGAAAGTAATACCTCAGCCTTAAGAAGTAATCCAGTTCGGTCAGAGGAAAGTACTCTCTCTGAACCCCTCTTTAAGATTTCCCAATTTTCGGCAAATACCTACCCGAAATTTGGAAAAGAAATCGATAATAAACTATTAGATAGGATAAGTGAGAAGTTCAAAGAACTAAAAGTTACAGAGGAGTCTACCTCCAGAGACGCTACAGACGAATCAATAAAGGTACTCACCGAAGGGTCTAGTTCAAAAGATAAACAAGATATTAACAAAATATCAAAATTTACGGGTCTTGGAGCAAAAAACTTCAATAAAAGACCTACGTTTCCTGATATGCAATATGAAGAGCACTTCACCTATAGGGCTTCATACTCAGGAGAAAAGATTAATGAATGGAACATAGACGGAATATCTGAAGGCCAGATAATCAAAATACTTCATGAAATGAGAGTATATATTACTGGTTATAAAATAAAAGAGCATACCGATGATGTTCAACTAGCAACAATTCTAGTTTCAGGTTTTACCGGAATGTTAGAAAACTGGTGGGATAACTACCTGGTGGAAAGTACCAGAAGTGAGATCATGAATGCCACTACCACAGTTCAAATTAAGAACATTGATAATACTTTTAGTAAAGAAGTTCGCAAAGACGCCACAACGGCCTTACTTTATTGTATAGGTAAACACTTCATAGGAGAGCCAAAACTCTTTCTGGATAAAAGCTTAGAAATCCTTAATAACTTAACTTGTCCAAAATTACACGATTTTAAATGGTATAAAGATATATTCCTTAACAAAGTTATGCTCAGAAATAACTGTAACCATGATTATTGGAAAGAAAGATTCATTAGTGGATTACCCAAACTTTTTGCCAAAAAGGTAAGAACAACCATAAGAAACAAATTCAATGGTGAAACTCCTTATAGTCTAATGACAGACGGAGACCTTGTTAGCTTTATTAATCTAACAGGATTGGAATTATGTAACACGATAAAACTTAATAATCAAATACAAAAATCCTCAAAAGGAGAATTAGGGAGTTTTTGTGAAGACTTTGGATATGTTAAAATATCTGATCCTTCCAAGAATATCAAAAGAATGAAAAAGAGACATAATATATCTCTCCCTAAGCCTTATAAAAGAAATTACACTCCCAAAAAGAATTCTCGTAAGAAAAATACCAATAAAACTCCCAGGAAAAAGGAAAAATGTTGGAACTGTGGAAAAGCAGGTCACATGGCCAACGCTTGTAAAGAACCCAATAAAAAGTAAGATAAAATTAATCTGCTAGCAATTGATTTAGACATTAAAGAAAAACTTTATACAATATTAGATGAAGAACAATCTAATAGTAGCTCTGAAGAATCCTCAAATGACTATTACAGTGATGAATGTTGCTTAGATTTAGATTACAGCTCAGATAGCTCCACCTCCAAATTTTCGATCAGAATGTTCGAAGATCTCAGACTGTACTCAAATGCACCATCAACGTTATCTCAGATATCAGCCAAGAATTCTTCTTTGATATGATTGACCACATTAATGACAATGATATTAAAAGAAAATATTTAACAGAACTTAAAAAGCTTGTTCTTAATCAGAAAAAGGAGAAGAAAATTATTGAACCTTTTGACATGAAAAGAGTTTTCAATAAGTTTAAAGAATCTAAAACAAATACCACCTTGCAAGATTTACAGGGAGAAATATCACTTTTAAAAGAAGAAATCATCAGTGTTAGAGAACGACTCAGTTCTTTAGAAACAGAAGCTTTCGCTAACAGCTTATTAAAGGAATTAGATCCTATAAAAGATATCCTTACCCTCTCTACGTCAAAAGGAATAACCACAATTAATTCTGACGAAGAAGAAGAGGATAGTAACTCACAATCAGGATTAAAATTAATCTCCAGGGTCAAAGCTCTAAGCTATCATGTCCCTATTAAATTAGTCATAAATAAGAATTTTGTCCTTAATAAAATAGCCCTGCTAGACTCAGGAGCTGACCAAAACTGTATTTGTGAAGGATTAATCCCTACTAAGTACTTAGACAAAAGTACACATAAACTTTATTCAGCCATATGCGACAGAATAAAAATTGATTATAAGATTTCAAAAGCTCATGTCTGTAATAATGGAGTTTGTTTTGTTAACGACTTTATTATTACAAGAAATATAACTGAAGAAGTTATATTAGGAATTCAATTCCTAACCCAAATAAAATTATATACCGCCAAACTAGACGGTATTTACACTACGACCATGGGAAAAGATTTAGTGTTCCCATATCTAAACCCTTTGTCAGTTGACCACAGTAACCATGTTAAACAGAAGACAGTGTTTAAAATACAACTGTTAACTAACCAAATTAATTTTTTAAAAGAAGATATTATAATTAAAAGAATAGAATCTACTTAAAAAACCCCGGAGGTAATTAACAAGATAAATTTTTTAAGAGATTCTATAGAAAACCAAGTTTGTTCATAATTGTCGAACGCTTTTTGGGAAAGAAAAAAAGAACATGGTAAACCTACCCTACACAGATGACTTTAGTGAAAAAGACATACCCACTAAAGCCAGACCAATCCAAATGAGCCACGAGCTCATGGAACATTGTAAGAAAGAAGTTAATGATCTGCTCCAAAAGAAGATCATTAGACCATCCAAATCTCAATGGAGTTGTTAAGCTTTTTATGTAAACAAAAATGCTGAGAATCTAAAGAGGAGCCCCGAGGCTTGTAATAAATTATAAACCTCTCAACCAAGTATTAAGATGGATTAGGTACCCGATCCCTAATAAAGGAGACTTATTAAAAAGAACTTATAATGCTAATATCTACAGCAAGTTCGACATGAAGTCAGGATTCTGGCAAATACAAGTCGAATAAAAGGATAAGTATAAAACAACTTTTAATGTTCCCTTCGGACAATATGAGTGGAACGTTATGCCATTCGGGCTCAAGAATGCCCCGTCAAAATTCCAGAACATCATGAATAATATATTCAACCCATATAGCCAATTCACAATCGTCTATATCGATGATGTTTTAGTATTTTCTGATAATATAGAACAACATTATAAACATTTAAATATCTTTGTTAAAACTATAAAACATAACGGTTTGGCAGTAAGTGCTAAAAAGATAAAACTCTTCCAAACATCTATTAGATTCTTGGGTCATGATCTCTACCAAGGTACTTATAAACCAATTTGCAGAGCCATAGAGTTCTCTACTAAGTTCCCTGATGAAATCACAGATAAAACACAACTACAAAGATTCTTAGGAAGTCTTAATTATGTAGCAGATTTTATCCCTAAAGTTAGACAAATATGTGAACCTCTATATAAAAGGCTTAAGAAAAACTCAGTCCCCTGGTCAGAAGACCAGACTAAAGCCGTCAAGCAAGTGAAAGAAATAGTCCAGAAACTTCTTTGTCTAGATATTCCAAATCCGGATGCCTTTATGATAGTCGAAATTGATGCCTCCGATATTGGTTACAGTGGTATTCTTACACAGAAACTATCCTCTGAATCTACTGAATAGTTAGTAACATTCACCTCTGGAGTTTGGAATCAAGCTCAAAAGAATTATAGTACAGTCAAAAAAGAAATTTTATCCATAGTGCTATGTATCACCAAGTTTCAAGATGATTTGATTAATAAAGAATTTTTGTTAAGAGTCGACTGCAAAGCAGCCAAAGACATTTTACTAAAGGACGTTAAAAATCTAGTTTCAAAACAGATTTTTGCCAGATGACAAGCCCTATTATCAAGCTTTGATTTTAAAATCGATTTTATAAAAGGTGAGGAAAACTCTCTATCAGATTTTCTAACAAGAGAATTTTTACAAGGTAACAATGAGACCAGGCTTTCCGGGCTTACTTCCGATGAGACCCCCGTTCATAAATAAGCCAGAAGAAAAACTAAAACAACCTTTTAAACCAGAAAGCTCAAACAAAGTTTTACATAAACCCAGTGGATAAAATATGTTCACATTTCTTGGAAACCTCCCAGTAGTACCATTTCTTCCAAAAGAACCAACACAAAAGAAACATGCGCAACCTTTCAAGGCTACGACATCAGAAACTCAGAGCAGAGATAATTACAAAATGGTTCCTCCAGAATCATATTCAGAAGCGGTTAAACCAGCAACCCCTATGAAGAAGGAAACCCCAACTCCTAATCCAAAACGGGAATTCATTGCATCACAGGTTTTGCCTATAATGGCATTAGATAAACAATATGAGAATTTCAGGGTACAAGATCTCCTGAAACCTTGTTATACAGACCATCAGTACGTGGATACCCAAGATCCCATGAAAATAAGAAGATACTATGAATTTATCTTAATGGACACAGACTCCATCTAGATAGAACATAAGTACTTTGATAAAACAGGTGTAATTGAATATTCCAAATTTACGATTAAAAAGATTTTAAGCCCATTTGATTGGTATGTAGATCATCTGCAGACACCAATACCGTTATCCAGAACTCATAAACTCCAGACGTATAATTGGTATGACTATAAGGATGCTTGGTTTAATTTCTTATATGTTCGTCCAAATACCCACACATGATTTGTGAAGTATGCCGAGAGCATGAAGGAAAAGGTAATTCCCCGATGGTTCTATGAATGGTGGAACTTGTTTGGAGGACATTTACAAGTGGTAGCCCCGAGCTTCCAAAATCAGTATACAGGTTTTCTGGGAGAACAACAAATCTCCACTTTACCAGAGCACATTAAATTGTGTAAATTCTTTTTTAATAAACGAATTTCATATATTATAAATTGGTCGTTCGATATCCAAGAAACGAACAAAATCAAATACTTAAGCAAGACCATCAAAATTAAAGGATGGAGTCCCAAGGCAAAAGAAGAGATTAAGTTGAAAAAGAAAGGTTCATCTTCCTCAGAAGAAACCTCAAACTCAAAGGCAGAAACTTCCTTGAAGCTTTGTCCAGACTAGAAGACGAAGACGTGGTATCTAACCACAGTGAAGCAGACAATGACGACATGATGATCCCACGTGGAATCGCACAAGCCTATGCAGACGCTTATCTACTAGGATAAAGATAGAAAGCATAAAGCAGATAGTGATGTTTGCCCTTTCGGAAAAGCAAAAACGTAAAGACATAAAGCAAAAAAAGACATTTGCCCTTTCAGAAAAGCAGAAGAGAAGGACAATCATGTAATCTTAATCTTCCATTTGTTTTAATCCTATCCGTCCACATGTTAGGACGATAAAATTGTCGATGCCTATTTAAGGTTCTCAAGTTGTAAAATAGAAGACATTCTGAAATTCCCTCTCTCTCTCTCTCTCTTTTCCCTGTCTGATCTTATGTACCTTACTATGCTTTCCTAATGAAATAAAACTGTAAGTTTTTACTAATTTATTATCTTTACTTATATTTTACTTTAATTCCTGTCTTTATATTTGATAACTCATATTTTGCTTTAATTCCTGTCTTTATATTTGATAACTCAGTTCCGCTTTTATGGTATCAGAGTCATGTTATTGAACATCATGAGTAGCTAAACTCATACTACTGTCCTAGAGCAATATTGTTCTTAAGTTACTAGGAAATCCTGTTACTATGTCTCTATTCCTATAGCTACTTTGTTGATAATCTGTTCTTAAGGTCTTCTCTTAGTCTACAGTAATAGGCAGGTGTGTCCTGGACCGTTGGATTAACACGTTAGGTTGGAAGAACCAGTGCCAGACCCGGTGGACACAGCCGATGTACTTTAAGAAGCTAAATAGAAAGCATAGGATATCCGTTATAGTAATTATGGGAATAAGAAACAATTAACAGTATCTTCGTAACCGATAGAACAATAGCTCCAAAGGATAGTAGCCTCCTCGCAAAAGAATACCCATTCTTTGAAATAATATTTTCATAGGATGAAAACCCATCCCTCTTTTTATCATATTAGAAAAGAAAACCACCTAAAGCTAGAATGTATAATAGATAAAAATAAATTATTGATTGCTAAAAGGAAAAATCTTAAAGAGTTAGAATACTATAAAACATTAAAACCAGCAGAAGGTTTAGATGAATATACCCAGATCATAGTTAGGCAAGTAATCATTAATAAAATGGTTGATCTCTATAAAGAAGTTATTCAGATTAGCGAAAGACTTCGTTATCTCGGAACCATAGAGTTACTGCTCAAATTACTTACTAAATCTCTACTCAGCCCAGTATTAAATGAACGAAGCAGGAGAATCACGTATAATTAATAGTGAAAATCTAGCAACCTAAAAAATTGCTAAGGTTGAAAGAGATCTATAGAACTGGAATATTCCAAAAGAATCTTTCAGATCAGTTTATGAAACAAGCAAGTTTGATTTTATAAGAAGTTATAATATTAAAACGTGTGAATCCACTATAGCTATCAATAATTCCAAAGAAATTATTAAGCTATTATCGGTTCATGACATAAACAGATATAAAAAAGATTTTAATTTCCTACATATATGATTGGTTCAAGTTGTTGTCAAACCTTTATATCGACTAGGTTTAGACACTCCCATCTGTCTCTTACTAAGAGATGTCAGGCTACTAAACTTTGACGATTCCTTACTTGGAGTCTTACAAAGCAATTTAGCCAGAGGTCCTGTTTATTTTAATTGTTATCCAAATTTTTCTATAGATATTAATGATCAAAACGTTATGGATACCCTAACGTTAAACATTAAAACAAAAAATATGAATAGCAAAACAAACACGAGGAAAATAGCTGTGATATATAGAGTATATTACAGACTAATGAAAACTACTTTAACCCCAAAAGCTAAGTTAATTAGTAATAAAGGTGCTACCATGCGCATGGAAGCAAACCAGGAACATAACAATATCTTTGTTTCTAGAATGCTAAAATGGAATGAAATTTTAGGTAAAGATGAATGACACTTTGATGTCATCACCCAACCAAAACTAGAGCCAGAAAGCTCTAACATTGAACAAATAATCCAACATATAGATGGATCAATTGACCTAAAATTCTTAAATTCTAAGTCCTCGGGAAGATACTCCTTCGCAGCATCTTCTTTCAAACCCCGGGAGGAGGAGGAACGTTCTGACGATAATTCTGCAGAATCTATAAGTGAACAAAAAGTTCAAGGGATAGACTATGCATCAGCCGTACCCAAAGTTCATTATCATCCAATTGATAAAACCAATAGTCCCACCAGAAGCGAGATGCATGGTGACGACCTTGGCATGATTAAAACCCTTGATAAATTATGGGTAAGCCTTGAGAACGCCATAAAAAAAATGGTATGTAAGTACTTTCCTATTAGAAGAAAGGAAGTCATTCAGAAAACAATGGATTGAAGATATGAAAAGGGTTAAAAATGATATAAAATTCTTTAAGTGGTTCCAAATCACAGATCAATTAGATAATAACAGAGAATCCCTTAGTACCATTGTTAGGAAATGATATACAGGTAGTAAGACCATTGAATCTGAAACTCCACCTTTAGAACAAATTAGAATCCCTAAAGACGGAGAAATCCTATTAGCAGCTCCTTTCAAAAGAGACCTAAAAGAGGATCCCCACTCCAGACTACCCCAAAGGGAAGATATTAATAAAATTCTCCATCAAAATAACTACACTAATCAGTTGTTACATGTTGTTTCTAATCAGATCACCCAGGCAAGTAATACATCAGCCTTAAGAAGTAAACCAGTTCGGTCAGAGGAAAGTACTCTCTCTGAACCCCTCTTTAAGATTCCCCAATTTTCGGCAAATACCTACCCGAAATTTGGAAAAGAAATCGATAATAAACTATTAGATAGGATAAGTGAGAAGTTCAAAGAACTAAAACTTACAGAGGAGTCTACCTCCAGAGACGCCACGGCTGAATCAACAAAGGTACTCACCGAAGGGTCTAGTTCAAAAGATAAACAAGATATTAACAAAATATCAAAATTTGCGGGTCTTGGAATAAAAAACTTCTATAAAAGACCTACATTTCCTGATATACAATATGAAGAACACTTCACCTATAGGGCTTCATACTCAGGAGAAGAGATTAATGGATGGAACATAGACGGAATGTCTGAAGGCCAGATAATCAAAATACTTCATGAAATGGGAGTATGTATTACTGGTTATAAAATAAAAGTGCATACCGATGATGTCCAACTAGCAACAATTATAGTTTCAGATTTTACCGGAATGTTAAAAAACTGGTGGGATAACTACCTGGTGGAAAGTACCAGAAGTGGGATCATGAATGCCACTACCACAGTTCAAATTAAGAACATTGATAATACTTTTAGTAAAGAAGTTCACAACGACGCCACAACGACCTTACTTTATTGTATAGGTAAACACTTCATATGAGAGCCAAAACTCTTTCAGGATAAAAGCTTAGAATTCTAAATAACTTAACTTGCCCAAAGTTACACGATTTTAAATGGTATAAATATATATTCATTAACAAAGTTATGCTCAGAAATGACTGTAACCATGATTATTGGAAAGAAAGATTCATTAGTGGATTACCCAAACTTTTTGCCGAAAAGGTAAGAACAACCATAAGAAACAAATTCAATGGTGAAACTCCTTATAGTCTAATGACATACGGAGACCTTGTTAGCTTTATTAATCTAACAGGATTGGAATTATGTAACACGATAAAACTTAATAATCAAATACAAAAATCCTTAAAAGGAGAATTAGGGAGTTTTTGTGAAGACTTTGGATATGTTAAAATATCTACTCCTTCCAAGAATATCAAAAGAATGAAAAAGAGACATAATATATCTCGCCCTAAGCCTTATAAAAGAAATTACACTCCCAAAAAGAATTCTCGTAAGAAAAATACCAATAAAACCCCCAGGAAAAAGGGAAAATGTTGGAACTGTGGAAAAGCAGGCCACATGGCCAACACTTGTAAAGAACCCCCCTTGTATGTTCATTAATAAATAATGTATCTCGTTAAAATCTTATTAGAAAAAATCATGTGGGAAAAATCCAAGTGAAGCAAAAAGAGTACACATCTAGTAATACGTGTTACAAGATGCCTTGTTAAAAACCTTACTAGAAAAATTCAATGGGACAAAACCTTGATTAAGGAAAAAAGAGTATAGCGCGTGTTTTACTCCCCCTGAAGAAGACCACAATTCATATGTCCGAGTCTTCGCATTCCTATCTTATCTACTATATTAATCGCAAATGCTAGATTGTAATACAAGTCAGAAGATAAAGTTAGTAGTTTCTCCAAGATATATTTTTGGCCGGAGACACGCTTGATAATACCAAGATATTCAACATTTATTTCATTTAATGTCTTAAGATGATACCCATTTCGACGGATATCTTTGAAACTCAACAAGTTTATTGGGAATTTAAAAGAGAACAATGCATGTTCTATAACAAGTTTCGTCCCCTTAGGCATAAATATAGTAGCTCTTTCGGAGCCTTCAGTCAATTTAGAATTATCAGAAATTGTACTAACATTTGCACCTTTTCTAAACAAGTAAGAAAAATATTTCACATTTTTTAATACGGCGTGCGTTGTTCCACTATCAATCACACAAATATCTTCATGATTGATCATTAATCCCGATAAAATTTGAGAATTTTTCATATATTCTTCAAAATAAAAATATAGACAAAGTGAATGTTATAGTAAATATCATTACAAAATATGATTTATACTTTATTGACAATGCTCATAGTCGTACAAATCGGATCACTAAAACAAAACATGACTTATCTTCTAACATAATTATACTAGCTAATACAAACAACATAAATTACATATTTCAAGTTTCTACATATCATCTCTGATTACAGAATCTATTTCTGGAGTGCAAAGTAATCAACTACATCCAAATGCATGGAGTCATCATTATCTTCAAAAATAAAATTTGCTTTAGCATTCTTTTGTCTTTTTTAGGGAAGCTTGATAAAGCTCACCCAGGTGTTTTGGCGTACAACAGGTACATGCTCAGTGCCCCTTTTCTCCATATCGGTAACATTTATTTTATGAACTTTTTTTTGCATTGCTTCATGCTTTTCATCCTTTTTTACACTGCTGGTGTTGAAGGGTATTATTTGGTGTAGAACAACAACCATGATTAAAATTTATTCTTTGACCACAACCATGATCACGACTGGGTCCACGACCTCTTTCACGTCTAGATTGGTGAAAGTTTGCCTCATGCTCTTCAGGAATTGGGATAGTACCAATAGATCGATTTTCATGATTTCGTATTAATAATTCATTATGTTTGTTGACACCCAATTTTGACCCTCTCGTTCAGTAATTAACTATAAAATTACACTAATTTTAAAAAAATAATTTTAACAATTTATAATAATAAAATGCAACAATAAAACATTAATACATGCATAAATAAGCGATTTAATAATGACACCGTATTTTACGTAGAGTACTAAGCACTTTGAGTATCGCGCCCGCATTTATTAATTTTCAAGCCCTATCATAATTCTATTAATTTTTAATAATTTTAATAATAATAAATACATAAATAAATAATTTAATAATCTAGAAATAACATCGCATCACACATTCATTAAATAGCATATTCACATTTATTAATACGCAAGACAATTTCATAATTATTATTTGTAATTTATACTCCTATTAAACTAATTTTAATCTAATACATGCGTTTTAATAATAGCGTCGCATTCATAAAAGCATTAAGCATTCCTTAAATATCATATCCGCATTTAATATTTAAATACTTAATAATAATTTAAACCCATCTTTATTTTCCACTAATTTTAATCTAACACTTAAAACTAACACCTAAAGCTAGTCCAAAATCGTCCAAGCCCAACACCCTTTTATTAATAACTCACCAGCCCACATCTAATTCCCTTGGCCCAACCCGCCAAAGCCCACCTGCCCTTTACTTCATCTCCTCCAAATACCCCAAAAACAAAAACACACTAACCTAAGCCTAACAGAATAAAGCCGCCGCACACCCCTCCCTAATATCACCTTTCATAAATCCCACAAGTAAGAATCAACCAAAATCTTACCCAATTACCATAGTCGACGCCTCCCGATTTACCACAACCAAAATCCCTCAAATCTTCCTCAATTACTAATATTAACTTACCATTTACATCATACCACAATAAGCACAAAATCTCTCCAAAATCGGAAGTCCACATTTACCATAACAATATTACACCAAACCGCGTCCAAATCCATACAAAATCAGCTTTAAACTATCCTGAAATATAAACTTATCATAACAAATCTTACACCTCCAAATCATGTAAAGAATCATATCGAATTTGCATTAAAAGGTTTACCTAATTTGGAACCAACATTGAGGCTATATAAACCAAAAATCTATATACACTTGCAACGACATTCAGAAATTGAGAGAAAAACAGGCAAGAATCATTCAAAATTAGCATTCTAGAGCAGATAATCAGAATCCTCAAGCCTTTTTTAGAAGTTCCATCCTTTCAAATCGCATAACCGCAATAAATCCTCCGAGTGAATCGACGACTTGATACTCTGCCCATTTTTTTTGCATTTCCTTTATGTGATCCTTATAGTTTGTCCTAAACCCTCCTGCCCATGCTTCGCTTATTCACTAATATGTCGATCTTTGCTGAATCCCTACACATAAACTCAGCATATGGCATATTGGTTAAACTTCTATGCTAATTGTTTGTTCATTATTTCGATAGGCTTTGGATGCATACTAGTCTTTATCTTTTCTTATTCTTGCATGAAATACAATGCATTGGAGCAAATGAAGAGTCTCGATCCGAGACTCATCACGCCTCTTATAAAAAATGAAGATCCCTGCTTGCGTTCCTCGCCGCCTCTCGCATCATAAATTTCAAGCCACAGGCGCAATGCCACCGCCATGCCTTTGAGTCCCTTGTTAATTTACGCCCCCTTCCCGTTCATTTATTGTATTAATTGTCTAATGCTAACATTACATTAGTAGGATACTTGATACCTTTAAGCTTTGAGTTGCCCTTAAGAAGTAGCTTTGACACTAGACTCCTTCGCACCCCCCCCCCCCCCTTAATTACTTTAGGCGTGCCACACATCTTTTAATAGCCATAATAAACCATCAAATAATCTTTACTTACATAATTATTCATGTAGCCAGGACATTACTTGTCAACCCATAAACTCTTAGCTATACTCATACAATTTTTTTTTTTTTTTTTTTTTTACAAATAGATATTCTATATGCTAGGCCTATTTACAAATACATATTTTTGTCATAACTAATTTTGCATTACTATTCTTATTATATTGCTATGCAATATGTGCATTTTGTTTTGGGCATTTGTTATGAATGAATATTTTCTAAACTAACTTTATATATTTTTAACAAATCTTACATTTTCTTTTGGTCAAAATACTTTTTTTTGTCTTTTACTTAAATATCTTTCAAACATGCATTTTCTATAGAATAATAATTAACCTAGATTTGGCCGGACAACCGCAAGTTAGCGGATCTTAGAGGGTACCTAACCCCTTCCCTTTGATTAATAAAGAACTCTTAACCAGAATCTCACACTAGTTTTGCAGACCATTAAAATGGAGTTAATGTTGACTTTAACCTAGTTGACATTTAGGTGTCATAATTCACTCAAACTAATTAGGTGGCGACTCCACGAACCCTTTAGCACTTTCAGCACTTAGCACATTATTAGCATTTTAGCACCTTTTTAGCATTTATTTTATTTTATTTTCTAACCTTTAAAGCAGGAGTAGTAGAAATGTCGCTGTCGAAAATGGGTGTGACAATGTTGTTCAAGCGCTAAAAGATGTGCAACTAGGTCAGAATATTTCTGAAATCGCATCTCTCGGTATTACTACTGCATGTGTATACTTGAGGCAAAAAAGTGAAGAATATTTTCTCCAGCATATCATGATCAATGATATTTTCACCACATAATTTTAGCTGAGAAATAATTCTGAACATGGAGAAATTATACTCATAGATGGATTTAAAATCTTGTAGCCTCAAATGGATCCAATCAAAACGTGCTTGTGGAAGTATGACCATATTCAATTATATATCTTTTAAATTATTCCACCGCAATCTTTAATAGTGAGATATTTCAATTTAGGTTCTCATTAAAGTGACGACGGATGAATATCATTACCTTGGCACGATTTTGATTTGATGCATTATTTTTATCTTTGATGGTGTCTGTCAGACCCATCGCATCAAGATGAATTTCCGTATCAACAAATTCACATTTAGAAATATTAGCCATTAATGAAGAAAAAGAAAATCAATACCTTAGAGGCTTTCAAAGTTTTTGTTTCATATGAAAGAGTCTCGTGCTGATAACGTGTTATAAAATAAAGACTATATAGTAAATACACCAGAGACAAATATAGAGAGACTGATATATTATTCAATTTAAAACTGATATATAAATGAAATGAATTGACTTTCTATTTATAGATGAAAAGAAACAATTGCGAGACTTTTCAGAAAGCTGCTGCAAGACTTTTCAGAAGCTACTAGTAAGATGTCTGCTTGAGATACTTGCAAGCTATCTGCTTGAGCTACCTGCTTAATTGCAAGCCTGCGGAAGTTGCTGCAAGGCTTTTCATAAAGCTACTGACAAGTTGCCTGCTTGAACTACTTGCAACTTGTCTACTTGAGAGCTTGATTGTAAGCTTATCCAGATGATTGTGTATTTGATTGTAAACTTATCCAGATGATTGTATATTTGATTGTAAACTTATCCAGATGACTGTGTAGTCCATTTTTCCAGTTGTATGTTTGTGATTATCTTCAATAATGGCTTGGCACGTTTCTGTTCTACCAATTGGGTGCATCCCTCTTACGATTAAGACCAGTGGGCTCAGTCGTACTATTTGGACCAAAGCCCGTGGCCTACGTTAATGAATTTGGGTTTCAACAAACTGTTAGGAGGGTGTTTGAATTGACTTATTTAAGTAATTTTTGGCTTTTAAGCTCTTTTCTACTGTAAAACCCAGTGGACAAAATATGTTCACAGTTCTTGGAAACCTCCCAGTAGTACCAGTTCTTCCAAAAGAACCAACACAAAAGAAACATTTGTTTGAGCCTTCTTGTTTAAAAGGTTGCTTTAGTTTTTCTTCTGGCTTATTTATGAACGGGGGTCTCATCGGACGTAAGCCCGGAAAGCCTGGTCTCATTGTTACCTTGTAAAAATTCTCTTGTTAGAATCTGGTTGAGAGTTTTTCTCACCTTTTATAAAATCGATTTTAAAATCAAAGCTTGATAATAGGGCTTGCCATCTGGCAAAAATTTGTTTTGAAACTAGATTTTTAACGTCCTTTAGTAAAATGTCTTTGGCTGCTTTGCAGTCGACTCTTAACAAAAAAAATTTATTAATCAAATCATCTTGAAACTTGGTGATACATAGCACTATGGATAAAATTTCTTTTTTGACTGTACTATAATTATTTTGAGCTTGATTCCAAACTCCAGAGGTGAATGTTACTAACTGTTCAGTAGATTCAGAGGATAGTTTCTGTTTAAGAATACCACCGTAACCAATATCGGAGGCATCAGTTTCGACTATCATAAAGGCATCCGGATTTGGAATACCTAGACAAGAAAGTTTCTGGACTATTTCTTTCACTTGCTTGACGGCTTTAGTCTGGTCTTCTGACCAGGGGGCTGGATTTTTCTTAAGCCTTTTATATAGAGGTTCACATATTTGTCTAACTTTAGGGATAAAATATGCTACATAATTAAGACTTCCTAAGAATCTTTGTAGCTGTGTTTTATCTGTGATTTCATCAGGGAACTTAGTAGAGAACTATGTGGCTCTGCAAATTGGTTTATAAGTACCTTGGTAGAGATCATGACCCAAGAATCTAATATCTGTTTGGAAGAGTTTTATCTTTTTAGCACTTACTGCCAAACCGTTATGTTTTATAGTTTTAACAAAGATATTTAAATGTTTATAATATTGTTCTATATTATCAGAAAATACTAAAACATCATCGATATAGACGATTGTGAATTGGCTATATGGGTTGAATATATTATTCATGATGTTCTGGAATTCTGACGGGGCATTCTTGAGCCCGAATGGCATAATGTTCCACTCATATTGTCCGAAGGGAACATTAAAAGTTGTTTTATACTTATCCTTTTCTTCGACTTGTATTTGCCAGAATCCTGACTTCATGTCGAACTTGCTGTAGATATTAGCATTATAAGTTCTTTTTAATAAGTCTCGTTTATTAGGGATCGGGTACCTAATCCATCTTAATACTTGGTTGAGAGGTTTATAATTTATTATAAGCCTCGGGGCTCCTCTTTCTTTCTCAGCATTTTTGTTTACATAAAAAGCTGAACAACTCCATTGGGATTTGGATGGTCGGATGATCTTCTTTTGGAGCAGATCATTAACTTCTTTCTTATAATGTTTCATGAGCTCGTGGCTCATTTGGATTTGTCTGGCTTTAGTGGGTATGTTTTTTTCACTAAAGTCATATGTGTAGGGCAGGTTTACCATGTGTTTTTTCTTTCCCAAAAAGCGTTCGGCAATTCTGAACAAACTAGTAAGGTACATAAGAT
This sequence comes from Przewalskia tangutica, assembly GCA_029844215.1. NCBI lineage: Eukaryota > Viridiplantae > Streptophyta > Magnoliopsida > Solanales > Solanaceae > Przewalskia > Przewalskia tangutica. Next base: position 115,915,717 of record CM056728.1, read on the forward strand.
CAGGCAGGAAAAAGAGAGAGAGAGAGAGAGAGAGAGGGAATTTTCGAATGCCTTCTATTTTACAACTTGAGAACCTTAAATAGGCCTCGATAATTTTATCGTCCTATCAGGTGGACGAATAGGATTAAAACAAATGGAAGACTAAGATTACATGATTGTCCTTGTCTTCTGCTTTTCTGAAAGGGCAAATGTCCTTTTCTGCTTTATGTCATTACGTTTTTGCTTTTCCGAAAGGGCAAGCATCATTATATGCTTTATGCTTTCTGTATTTATCCTAGGAGATAAGCGTCTGCATAGATTATTGTCTAGGGGAATATAATCTATCCTAATATCTTCAGCTTTCACCATCTCTCGGAGAATGTGGTACTTCCTCGGTACATGCTTGTTTCTGTTAGTTGATCTTGGTTCTTTTGCATGTGCAACTGCACCAGTGTTGTCACAATAAATGGTTATTGGACAATTAGCACTCGGAACAACCCCTAGTTCTTTCAGGAACTCAGAAATCGCGACAACTTTGTTAGCAGTTTCCGATCCAGCAATGTACTCCGCTTCAGTAGTCGAATCCGCAGTAGTAGCTTATTTGGAGCTTTTCCAACTCACTGCTCCTCCATTGAAAATGAACGTGTAACCAGACTGAGATTTGAAATCATCAACATCTGTCTGGAAACTAACATCGATATACCCAGTGGCAACCAACTTATCTCATCCACCATAGACTAAGAAGTAATCTTTAGTACGTCTGAGATACTTAAGAATACTCTTGACTGCCTTCCAGTGATCCTCACCAGGATTCTGCTGGAACTTGCAAGTCATACTAAGTGCAAAGGCCACATCTGGCCTAGTACATGTAATGACATACATGATCGATCCTATAGCCGAAGCATATTGGATCCTCTTCATGCGCTAAAGTTCTGCATCACTAGAAGGGCAACCCTTCTTAGATAACTTGATGCCTTGACCTATTGGAAGACCGCCTTTCTTGGAATTATCCATTGAAAAACGTCTAAGCACTTTATTTATATAGATTGACTGTGACATCCCCAACAATCTATTAGGTCTATCTCTATAGATCCTAATTCCCAGAATGAAGCATGTTTCACCTAAATTCTTCATCATGAAGGTCTTGGACAACCAATCCTTAACTTACTGCATGAGAGTCTTATTATCTCTCATTATCAAAATGTCATCAACATATATAATAATGAAGACAATACCCTCATCCTTGTGTTTGATATAAACACAAGGATCCTCCTTGCTTCTGACGAAATCAAAAGATTTGATAGCCTTGTCAAAGCAAATGTTCCAACTCCTAGAGGCTTGCTTAAGCCCATAAATGGACTTCTGTAGCCTGCACACAACATTTGGTCTGGACTCGGATGAAAACCCTCGGGTTATTTCATATACACTTCCTCAATTAGATTACCATTGAGGAATGTAATTTTGACGTCCATCTAGCAAATGCCATAATCATAATGTGCAACTATCGCAAGCAAAATCCGAATAGACTTTATCTTAGCCATCGATGAAAAGGTTTCATCAGAATCCACGCGAGGACGCTGAGTAAAAGCTTTAGCCACTAGTCTAGATTTATAAGTCTGAACCTTGCTAGATGCATCAATCTTCTTCTTGAAGACCCATTTGCATCCTATGGGTTTAACCTCATTTGGCAAATCAACCATGTTCCACACTTGATTGATATACATAGATTCCATTTCGGATTTCATGGCTTCTTGCCATCTCTTCGAATCAATGTCTAGCATTGTTTCGCTGTAGGTTGTAGGCTCATCATCATCAGGAATATCTAACTCATTTTGTGTTTCCACAAGTAGATTTAGTCTTTCCGGAGGACTATGAGTTCTAACAGACCTACGGAGTTGAGTGTCTTGCGATCAGCCATACGTATATTCCGATTTGTGAGTAGGTTCTTGTGCGTTGGTCGATCCATCAGTATTAGAGCTTTCAGGAATATCATTTTCATGTCTTTCCTGAATGGGAGGAGGTGCAACTGGTGCACTAGCTCCCAAGGTATGTGTAGGAGGATCTTGCATTTCTGTATTTCTCCTCGTAGCACTCCCACTGGCCGAAGGGCGTACCCTGAGTACCCAATATCCGCTATAAGCTCCCACTGAATCTTTGTCTTGTTCACTCGACAAGGGTTCAACCTCTATGTTACTTTGTTCTTGAATTTCTTCAAGTTCTATCTCTGTGCAACTCTCTTCATTGTAGACATATTCATCTTCAAGAAAAGTTGTGTTCCTAAAAACAAATATCTTATGTTCTCCAGGAAGATAGAAATAGTATCCCTTAGTTTCCTTTGGATACCCAACGAAGTAACGTTTCTCCCTTTTAGACTCCAACTTATCAGTGATCAACTTCTTGACATATGCAGGACACCCCCAGGGCCTCATATGTGTAAGTGATGGCTTCTTGCCACACCATACTTCATATGGTGTATTTTTAACTGATTTAGAAGGAACTCTGTTCAGAACATATATCGAGGTTGGAATAGCATATCCCCAAAGGTATGTTGGAAGAGATGAAAAACTCATCATGGAACGAACCATGTCAAGCAAGGTTCAGTTTCTCCTCTCGGCAACGCCATTCATCTGAGGTGTTCCACGAGGTGTTCATTCGGAATGAACTCCATGTAGCTTTAAGTATTCAAGAAATTCTTTACTCAAGTATTCACCCCCACGATCAGATCGGAGAGTCTTGATACTCTTTGAGAGCTGTTTCTCAGCTTCACCCTTAAACTTCTCGAAGGCCTCAGATTTATGTCTCATAAGATACACATATCCATACCTTGATAAGTCGTCTTTAAAAGTAATGAAGTAAGAGAAACCTTCTCTATCTTGAGTCGAAAATGGTCCACATACGTCAGTATTCACCAACTCAAGCATCTCCTTGGCACGGATCCCCTTTCCAGAAAGAGGTTTAATGGTCATCTTACCTTTCAAACAGGATTCACAGTTACCATAAGATTGCAAGTCAAATAGTTCAAGGTAATTTAACTTCCTCAACTGTTCTATCCTCGTTTGATTGATATGACCAAGTCTGCAATGCCACAAGTAGGTAGAATTTCTTTCACTTAATTTAGCTCTTTTATTTTGTACATTGAAAATTTCCCTGCGGCAGTTTAATGTATGCAATCCATTCACAAGAGGCGCAATTACATACACAACATTATCAAAAGCCAAAATCATATTGCTATTATTAATGCTTGAGGAAAAGCCCTCAGTGTCAAGAACATGAATGAAAATGATATTCCTTGTCAAAGAAGGAACATAATAACAATTGTTTAACATTAAAATATTGTCGGAAGGTAAATCTAATCTATAATCTCCCACGCGCTCAGCATCAACACGTGCTCTGTTTCCGACGCGCAGGTTCACCTCGCGAGGTACGACCTTCCTGCTATTAGTTAGCCCCTGCACATTTGTACAAATGTGTGAGCCACAAGCGGTATCTAGTACCTATGAATGAGAGTAATTTATAGATAGATTAATTTCAATTACAAACATACCTTGTCCACTAGAAGATGGTGCACCTGGTGCCATCCCTCCTCCTGGAGCTGTACAGTCCTTCCTCCAATGCCCCTTTCTGTTGCAGTTCATGCACACATCTGATGCTGAAAGTTTTTTTTTTTTTTTTGCTGTTGAGTATATTTTATACACTCTTTTGAGTCCTTTTTAGTTAGTATTTCACTCTTTTATTTTGAGGTTAGTATAGTGTTAGGTGTGTTTTCTTTCGTTTGTGTCACAACGATCATAAAGGAGAAGATACTACTTTTGAGGATGAAATGAGCTTAACTGAGGATGAAAATTGCACAAGCACAGCCCAAGGAATGAAGTCTAAGAAGTGCCAAAAATAACAGAAGAAATCTGGCACAATCCGGGCAGAAATCAGAAAGGCACCACGGTGCTTGGCCAAGTAGTACCGCGGTGCCTGGCCAAGTAGCACCGCGGTCAGGAAAATTAGCACCGAGGCATAAAAATTGCCAAAAGTTCGAAACTGAAACACTGTCGAAGGCACCACGATGCCTGGCCATGGAACCGAGGTGCCATATTTCCAGAAAGCTACAATGATTTCGGCTGAATAAGCACCGCGGTTCCTGGCCATGGAACCGCGATGCCGACGCGTAAAAATCAGAATCCGAGTCGAAATTGGAGAGGGTTTTTATGATCCGAAAGACAACTTTTCTCAAGTATAAAATCCCTAAACCCTGCTCATATTATATACCTTATACCAGATTACAATTATTATACTTTGGAGAGGAGAACGACGGCTACAAGCGACAATTGAAGACATCTTATTGTTCAAGTTACTTTCTTTCCCTTATTTTATTTCAGTTTATGTTGAATTGTAATTTAGTTCTTGACATGATAATGTTTAGGAGCTAATTACTTTAGTAGGGTTTCCATCGAATCTTCTTGAAGCTCTTTCATATAGTTAATGCATTAGTTTTTGAGTTCTTATTCAGCGTATTAAGATCTATTCAATATTGTTATGATTGCTTGATAATTAACTAGCTATTAATTGTCATAACTTATATGATTTCGAATCAAAAGTCTGAAAGGTGAGATTTGAATATGCTGTGATTGTCTAGACATAGGTTAAAATCGTGGACGAAAGTACCCCGATACTTGTGTAGTATTTAAAGGTTATTGTTTTTAATCCTCATGTGTGGTAAAACTTATTATAGAAATATAGAAGGTTTCTGCATAAGGTTGAGCTCTTGTATGTCCTAACCGAAATATAATGACAGATTAGTTAACATGTTATCTTAATAAGAAGAAGAATCATTAGCATTGCATTAACACGTGAAAGAGTGGATAGTTGAGGAGATTGAAACCCTATTTCCTTCATAACTGTTATAAACCCAAAGTCTTGTAATATTTAGTTTATTTTCTGCAATTAGTTATAATTCTTAGTTATAATCCTCAAACTAAAGAACGTCAACCAAATAGATACCATAGAATAGATAATCGGTACTTAATAAACCAGTCTCTGTGGACGATAATTCGGTCTTACAGATCTTTATTACTTAAACGATACGCACACTTGCGTAAGCACTTAGAAATATCGCAACAAGTTTTTGGCGTTGTTTCCGGGGACTGGCGTACTGTTAATATCGATCTATCTATTCTTATTTCTAATTTGGTTTTTATTTTCAGTTTTTTTTCTTTTATTTTGCTTTAGTGTTGTTTGCTGTTTTTTATTAGCCTCAGGAACTTAGTTTATGCGAAGTAGAAGAGGAGCTGACATTTCTATCCCTCTGAACCCGGAGATTGAGAGATTGTGCAGACAGAACAGGAAAGAGAAAAGAGCAGTTGATTCCTTAGCAATGGGAGATCAGCGAAATAATAATGTGGAGGATGATGAGTTACTGCCTGTTTTAAGACAAGCCCTGCAGAAAGGAGCTTGAGGGACTATGTGATGCCAACCATTACATGAGTACAGACTTGCATCCGGCTTCCAGCGGTTGAAGCCAATAATTTCGAGATCAAACCAGCCATATTGCACATGGTTCAGAGCTCAGTTCAGTTTGAGGGGTTGCCGTCTGAAGATCCTCACTTGCATCTAGCAAGCTTAATGGAGCTGTGTGTAACGTTTAAATACAATGGTGTTACTGATGACGCCATTCGATTGAGACTCTTCCCATTCTCACTCAGGGGTAGAGCAAAGTGTTGGCTGAACGCATTACAGGTGAACTCCATCACTACATGACCAGACTTAGCCCAGAAGTTCCTTTCCAAGTTCTTCCCTCCATCCAAAGCAGCAAAGCTCAGAGGAGAACTTAATAATTACTATCATATGGATGGAGAGTCACTCTATGATGCATGGGAGAGGTTTAAAGACTTGCAGAGAAAGTGCCCACATCATGGGATTGAGAAGTGGATGCTAGTCCATATATTTTACAATGGGCTGTGTGGTACAACTCGTACTATTATTGATGCGGCAGTAGGAGGTACATTCATGAGAAAGAGTGCCAATGAGGCACATGATTTGCTAGAAGATATGGCCACAAACAACCATCAGGGGGCCGATGAGAGAGCAATGAACAGTAGGAAAGTGGCTGGTGTTCATGAGCTAGATGTTATCACTGCATTGACTGCGCAAGTAGCCACTTTGAAAAAGCAGATGCAGCAGAGTACCATGGCAGTTAAAGCGGTTCATACACCAGTGGATTGTGAGATCTGTAGGGGTCCCCATACGTTTGATAGATGCACACCAGTGGACCCGAATAATATGCCCATGGAGCAGGTTCAAGCAGTGGGGAATTTTCAGAGACCCTACAATAACCCTTACTCCAATACGTACAATCAGGGGTGGATAAATCACCCAAACTTTTCTTGGAGGAATGAACAAGGGCAGCAAGCACAGTTTCAAGGCCAAAACCAGAACCAGCAGCCACAAGAGAAGCCTGATGAGCTAAAAGCAGCATTGCTAACACTTACAAATTCGCAGACCCAGTTCATGACAGAAACTAGGTCATCTATCCGAAATTTGGAGGCACAGGTTAGACAGTTGGCAAGCATGCTGAACAATAGAGAACAAGGAAACCTCCCCAGTGATACTGTGGTGAATCCAAGGGAGCAGTGTCAGGCAATAAGCCTGAGGAGCGGAAAACAGTTAGAACAGGTTGTACCCAAATCAATGGCTAAAAAAGAGAGAGAGTTGGAGAAAGCAACTGAGGCAGAGAAGGAGAGGGTTACTGATGACCGCCCTATTTTAGAGAAGGCTCCACCCGCATTGATGAGGGGGTATATTGACAAAATTTCTTACCCTCAAAGACTGCAAAAGAAGTCCTTAGACAAACAATTTTCCAAATTTTTAGAGGTCTTCAAAAAGCTGCATATCAATCTCCCATTCATTGAAGCTTTGGAGCAGATGTCAGCTTATGTGAAATTCATGAAAGACATCCTGTTTAAGAAGAGAAAGCTGGTGGACTATGAGACAATAGCGCTGACAGAGGAGTGCGGTGCTATCTTGCAGAAGAAACTTCCCCTTAAGTTGAAAGATCCAGGGAGTTTCACCCTACCTTGCACCATAGGGAATGTGACATGAAAGCAAGCCTTATGTGATTTGGGGGCAAGTGTCAACCTAATGCCCCTCTCTGTGTTCAAAAGACTTGGTTTGGGCGAGTAAAGACCAACCACAGTCACCTTGCAGCTAGCTGATCGCTCAGTTGTGCATCCCTAAGAAATTATTGAAGATGTGTTGGTACAAGTGGGTAAATTCATCCTTCCTGCTGATTTCTTCATTTTAGACATGGATGAAGATGAAAATATGCCCATGATCATTGGGAGACCATTCCTAGCCACAGGGAGAGCCCTCATCTAGCATCGACTTGAGGTTCAAGGTGAGGAAATGGTGTTTAAAGTTTTCAAGCAGCCCACTGAATCTCAAGTTGATGCTAGATGCTTTGTTGTTGGTATAGTTGATAAAAAGGGTACTCATGAAAGTTCCAAAGGTACTGATGCCCTTGATGGTAAGAATTATGCACCTGTAAATGATGTGGTGGATAAGAACAAGGGAATGAACCCTCCTGAAATGAGCCCTGTGAAAAAGAAAAGGAGAAGGAGGAGGAAAATGGTGTTAAAGTGGATATGCGGAGGGGACACTCTACCCCCTTGATTTAGTAAGTAACATGCGTCCGGCTAAAAGACGTTAAAGACAACGCTACTTGGGAGGCAACCCAATGTTTTAATTATGTTATTTCAATTTTTGTTTCAGTTTGTTTTATTTTATCTTGAACAGCCTCATGATCTGGTATACTAGTGTTTTTGGATGACAGATGAAGGGAAGGACTCTCTCCGAAGGACGAATGGTTAACAATGCAGAAAACAGAAGACACTGGAATTTTTCGGCAATTAGCACCGTAGTGCTTGGAGCAGAACCGCGGTGCCTCCTTCGGCGTTATGCACAGTAATTTGGCCTTCCTCCCAGACCTCCGTTTTGATCGCTGTGTTGTGTCAGTAAGTTGTCCCTCATTATTTTTAGTCTTCACACATTGAGGAAAATATGTCGATTAAGTTTGGGGGGTGTTTATTTTGTTTTGAGTCTTTTTGTTGTTTTATGTGTTCATGAGTCATATTTTTTTTATGGAGCAAGCATGTTATAGTTGTTAAAGATATTGAGTGGATAAAGTGGGATAATGTAATGGAATTAAAAGCGGCAATATGTGTGCTTAAGTTAGATATGTCAAAAATTCATGACATCTAATTATTTGGGATATTTGCGCTTAGCCTGTGTGTGTTAGTTATGGAAAGAAATGTTGAAAATGTCTAGAAAATCTGTTTGCTTGTTATTTGAGGCGAAATAGTTAAGATGTATATATTTAGGGAAATGATTCAGGCATTTCTTTGATAGACCTTCTTACAATTCATTACCTATCCTGACATAAATTGTATCACTAGTCAGCCCCTTTGAGCCACCCAATGATTCTTTTGTCGTGCCATAAGTGATATTTGAAAACTCTTGGAATGAAAAGTGTTGAAAAAGAATAAAAACAAAAGAGTATAAATTTGATGCACCCCAATAAAAAATATGCAAAAATCTAAGTTTGGGGGTGCTTGTTATTTATAATGTATCTCATTATCTCAAAAGAAAATAGGGGAGAAAATAGGTATGAAATTAAAAAGAAAGTCAAAAAGAAGGAAAAAGAATTGAATGAAAATGCTTATGGTACGTAATTGAGCCTAAATGCCTACTTTTACCTACCCCTGCCTAAGCCTACTAGTGAAAGTCCTGATGATCTTTAATATGTGTGTCTATGATTAGTGGAGAATAGCAAGTAAACAGATCTATAGCGTTTGGGAAAGATGGAATGAGATTGACATGTATAGGTTAGGTATTTGTATTTCCAATTGATCATGATCTAAGTGAATTTGCGAAATATCTAACTTGAAATTCTAGATTGCTAATTATTCATGTTATATATGTTCTAACATATTATCTCAACTTTCATTCATGATTTTGAAGAAGCATTGCTATAACTATTTATTTAACTTTATTTTTATTTTTGTTTTTGTTTTGTGCTTTACTCGAGGGCGAGTAAAGTGTAAGTTTGGGGGTATTTGTTGAGTGTATTTTATACACTCTTTTGAGTCCTTTTTAGTTAGTATTTCACTATTTTATTTTGAGTTTAGTATAATGTTATGTGTGTTTTCTTTCGTTTGTGTCACAGCGGTCATAAAGGAGAAGATACTACTTTTGAGGATGAAATGAGCTTAACTGAGGATGAAAATTGCACAAGCACAACCCAAGGAATGAAGCCTAAGAAGTGTCAAAAAGAACAGAATAAATCTGGCACAATCCGGGCATAAATTAGAAAGGCATCGCGGTGCCTGGCTAAGTAGCACCGCGGTGCCATGGAACCGCGGTCAGGAAAATTAGCACCGAGGCGTAAAAATTGCCGAAAGTCTGAAATCGAACATCACCGCGTGCTCGCCATGGAACCAGCGGTCGACGCCAGAAAATTAGAATTCGTGTCGAAATTAAAGACGGTTTTTATGATCCGAAAGACAACTTTTCTCAAGTATAAAATCCCTAAACCCTGCTCATATTATATACCTTATACCAGATTACAATTATTATACTTTGGAGAGGAGAACGACGGCTACAAGCGACAATTGGAGACATCTTATTGTTCAAGTTACTTTCTTTCCCTTATTTTATTTCAGTTTATGTTGAATTGTAATTTAGTTCTTGACATGATAATGTTTAGGAGCTAATTACTTTAGTAGGGTTTCCATCGAATCTTCTTGAAGCTCTTTCATATAATTAATGCATTAGTTTTTGAGTTCTTATTCAGCGTATTAAGATCTATTCAATATTGTTATGATTGCTTGATAATTAACTAGCTATTAATTGTCATCACTTATATGATTTCGAATCAAAAGTCTGAAAGGTGAGATTTGAATATGCTGTAATTGTCTAGACATAGGTTAAAATCGTGGACGAAAGTACCCTAATACTTGTGTAGTATTTAAAAGTTATTGTTCTTAATCCTCCTGTGTGGTAAAACTTATTATAGAAATATAGAAGGTTTCTGCATAAGGTTGAGCTCTTGTATGTCCTAACCGAAATATTATGACAGATTAGTTAACCTGCTATCTTAATAAGAAGAAGAATCATTAGCATTGCATTAACACGTGAAAGAGTGGATAGTTGAGGAGATTGGAACCTTATTTCCTTCATAACTGTTATAAACCCAAAGTCTTGTAATCTTTAGTTTATTTTCTGCAATTAGTTATAATTCTTAGTTATAATCCTCAAACTAAAGAACGTCAACCAAATAGATACCATATAATAGATAATCGGTACTTAATAAACCAGTCTCTGTGGACGATAAACTCGGTCTTATAGATCTTTATTACTTGAACGATACGTACACTTGCGTAAGCACTTAGAAATATCGCAACATTCGCCCCTCCTTTGGGCTTCATTGTTGTTGCCGGAGCAACAACTTTGCCCTTCCTCTTCTGTTTTCCCTTACCATTTGGTTTGGGATAACTAGAGGAGCCAACCATCAGGATAGGTTTGCTCTTGGAGACCAAAGATTCAAAAGTTTTCAGCATATTGTGCAATTCTAGAAACTTCGCCTTAGTTCCATTCATATTGTAATTTATAATGAAACTCTCAAACGAACGTGAAAGTGAATAGAGGATGAGTGTGGTAGCAACTCTGTCGTGAAAATTTATTTCAATAGATGCCAACCTTTCTATCAACTCAATCATTTTCAGCACATGAGGAGACACTTGACCCACTTCAATGAGTTTACTTTTGAAAAGTTCTATGAGCAGTTCATACTCCATTGTCTGAGACTGCGAGTCATAGAGACTCTTCAAATGTATCAACATCTCATTGGCCCCCATGTTCTCACGTTGTCTTTGTAATGTAGGTGACATATAAGACAACATCAAACACTAAGCTGAAATGGCATCATCATAATGTTTTTTATAAGCCACTTTATCAAAGGTTGCATATTCGACAGAGTCCTCCGCAGGCACTATAGGGAATACCAGGTCCAATGTATATTCAATTTTCTCTTGTCTCAGGACTATTCTTACATTCCCGAGCCAATCTATAAAGTTGGGTCCATTATTGGATTCCATTAACATTTTCATTGAGAAGTTCGACATTCTGAAGATCTGAAGATATAGATAGATAGGAAAATGCAATCAAAAATTCATTCTCCTAATTATACACATTCGTTATATGCTAATTTAACATGACCTTTTGTTTTAATTAACTCCCACTATTTTGCATACTTCTACGACCCCAAGGTAGAATACAGACCTAAAATATTTTAAGGTCATACTGGGTCAAGATCCAAACATATGTTATATCCGCGTTTGCTTTGGCTGATAACTTCAATAGCACACTTTGGTAGGTCCTTAACCAATTGTAAAGCTTATTCACAACTCTTGGTTTGATTAAATATCATTCATTTTAATCTTACGTCTTTAGACTAGTCCGACACTTTGGCGCCAAGATTCATCTAAACAAGCCAACTCCATTACACAACTGCGTTTAAATGCCTAAGTAAACTTAGCCTTTGCAAGCAAACACTTTGGTGTAAATACCTACAAAGTTTATTATCTACTTTAATTTTAACACATCTATGAAAGGGTCTGAGTCCTCGCAGACTTAGAGCAAATGCTTTGACATAAATATTCGTATCGGCGAAAAGGATTTTACACCCTAACAATTATAATGGACGACGCGTTTTAATTAGACTTGTATTTTAATGTTTGGGGAACATTTTTTTTTCAGTTTTGGGGATTTCAACCAAGATCAACAATTATGTCATACATCATATAACATCCTATCATGCAATTTCTAAACACATTTAGATGGGTAACCATCAAACCTATTAGGCATGATATAAGATGGTTTTAATCACATACTGGGCGCCGTCTACCCAGACAGGTATAGCGGTCATTGAAAGTAAACAATTACTGGGCGCCGCCTACCCAGACAATAATTGCGGACGCTATGCTAACAATTTAAATGCAACACATTCAATCACTTAGCACATTTGTATATTATAAAATAATATACCATTAATGACAATCATGAGTTTATTTGTCTAAACTTTAAAACTATGTCTATGCCAAACAGTCCCTAAATATTTTCTGATTTTAAAATTCTGATTTTCAGGATTTCTGTAAACTTTTAAAATTTACAGTTTAGTCCCTCAAGAATTTAAATGTTCAAATTGAACCCCATTAAATTCAGGAAATATAATTTTGACTCTCAAAAAATATTTTCAGGTTTCAGGGACCTGTTTACAATTTCCAGAAGACAAAAATAAAATTTATAGAGAGTTTCTTTAATTACATATTTGCCCGAAATGATCAAATCTATCCTATTTTAAAATTTTATTTTCAGATTCTGAAACTTTAAAACTTTCAGAATCAGATCCTGAAACTTTTAAAACTTCAGTTTCTGATTTCAATTTAAAAAAAAAAAAAAACTTCGTCGACGGCACCGTGGCCCTGTAGGGAGGCGTCGCGGCGCCGAAATTTCAGAGAACAGAATTGTCTCGTCAGCGCCACGGCCCTAACAGGTGGCGTCGAGGCGCCTCAGATGTAGTGAGTCCGAAAAATAATTTTAAGCTTCTGGATGAACATCGTCGTGGCCCTATTTAACAGAACCACGACGTCGCCGCAAAACCCTAACCAGCGCCGCGGCGCTCCATGGTGGAGCCGCGACGCCTTGACCCCAGAAACACAATTTCTGCAATTCCAAAACCCTGAAACTAGTTTAGCTCAGATTTGCAGATTCATTCCGTACTCCTTTCACTATTCAACAACACGTTCATCGACCATTATCAAATCTCTTCTCGTTCTTCGTCTCAATGCACCATGTTCAAATCGAACCGGTTACGCATATCAACTTAAATGAGTTAGATTTGATTGACTTCCTCGATTACATCACTGTTTAACAGATTTGGATACAAAACTATGTGTTCTTGGGATTTTAAGGTTTTAAAGCTTTTAAACGACATAAATTAAAATTTAAACAAATCCTAACCCACATTATCACTAATATTGTCACGACCCGATTCCGGGCCCGTGACTGGTGCCTTACCCCGGGCACCCTAGTGATACAACATCAGAGTAATCAGCGGAACATAAAACGATACAAGACATATTATGAAATATGAAACAATAATCTGAGAAAAACTTCCGTTTCGGATATATGTAAATAACAACTTTTTCAACATGAACAGTTTAATCCTTTTTACAAACCCCGCCACAACAAAGATTACTGCACTCTAAGAATGATATGACAACAATGGCGGGACGGGCCCGCCAAACCCCGAATGTAAACACTTACTACGCATGGGACTATACCATCGATAAGCCTCCGAGAAACGGAGCTTCCCAACGCAAAATCGTGACGAGAGCTAGGATCAACGCGGTGTACCTCAACTGCGGCATGAACGCACCCGAAGGTCGAGGTCAAGATAACAGTGCAGTATGTGAAACTAAAAATATCGTAAATGAAATCATAATAGTCTATAAAGCAGAGACATGTATGATAAGCAAACTACGCTCAACAAATAAGCGATCATGTCAAGTCAGAACTCACGCCTCAAAGTTATCACAATAAAACCGCACGGGCAAGTAAAGGCATAGCCGACTACTAAGACCCACGCACCAAAAATACCACAAATCGTATTCCGAGGTCTTTCTAGACCGCACTACATGATCGGCCGCCACTCGCCCGCAATATCAATGTCGCGTCTATCCTCGAACTCTCGCAGCCTCGCATAGGTCACACACGGACCCGCATGAGGTATTCCTCGAATCATGGTCCTGCATCGCCGAGGTATACCCCGCATCGGGCGGCTAACCTCGGTATCCGCCTAGGCTCCGCAACCCGCATAGTCTCAAAAGACCGCGTAGTCTCAGCCGCGCATAGGAATCCCCGCGTCGGGCTAAACACCCGAATGATCAATCCCGAGCTACCGTGACTCGCGTAGTCACGAGGACCGCATAGCGTAAAGACCGCATCAAGGGTGGCAAGCCCTCGGTATAATAAGTCAAAGGGTATGTGATACAATAATAGTACAACGCTTAACGCTTAACAACGTAAGCACAACAAGAATGACCCCTTACATCACGATCACACAAGATACTAACACACGTAGCATCCTAACATTTTCACTTATCACATCAACAAGAAAGTATTTACAAGGCTATCTCAAACCAAACACAATCAAGTTATTCACACAAGGTACCTTAAGCTAACAAGTTCGGGTATCTACCCCTAAAGGACTTCATACATTAAATCTTTTAAAAGATCCGTTGCTTTCACATAAGTCACACAATACCCGTAGTATAAAATAGAGTGACTGACTTTTTAAATACCAAAACACTTACCTTTGTAAAATCAAGTAACAACATTATTTTCCAAACGTCCAAGTTTGCCTAATTTCAAATGTTCACGTTTCTTATTTTAGAAAGGTTTCGTAGTTCATAGTCTTATTCATTTAAGAATATAATTCTCTTTTAAACAATCTGAGAAACATAAGTCTTATATGTGAGTAGGATATTCTTGTTTATAACAATCTTATTACAGCAGCCGTGATCTAGGAAATATCATTTTGTCTCATCTTAGCTTCTATGCAGATGGAAGTTTCTCGCTTTAATAATACTTAATTAGTCAAAACATTTCCTTTTATTAACGCTGCAGTGGTTTGTCGATACACATTCTGATTTCCGAAATCAGTAAAACATTCTTAAGCCGTTATACCCAACTTCCCATAAAGCTAGTATAACTCTTAAGTTTTTCACAAACCAAGTATTACTTCTTCTTTCAAAATGATTCAAAAATCTTTTGAAATACTTCAAGTTCTTTATTAACACATAACAAGCCAGTTATAGTTCAAATTAGTTACCTTTTTAAAAAAACCACAAGTATTTTCTTACCAACATAAAGCTGTTTATAACCGACTTCCCATAAAGCCGTTATAACACTTTATGTTTTAAACCAATCAAATACATTTAGCACATGTACGTCTACCGTACTACATAGTTCACACATATCATGCTAGAAGAGATAGGAAGAGGTTCACATACCTCGCGACGAGTATCGACTAATAGCAAAACGCTCCAACCCGCTCTAAACCACCCTTAGAAGTTCTAACCAACTTCTACACAATACTCCAACGGACTATGGAGATTTTCCTAGGGTTTCGGTTTTGTGACAGACGGGAAGTATAATAGTATTTCTGGGCTTTTCGTATAGGTATAACCTTAGAATACTACAAGATATACGGCTAAGGTAATTTGGGCATTATAACAATACTTTTGAGAGTATTTCTACCAAGAGAGGGGGGGTATATACGAAAGCAACTAGGCTAGGGGGGGGTACCCCACGGCCACACTACTAGGAGGGGGGGTGTACCCCTCGGCCAAGGCCTCTAGGAGAGGGGGAGGCCTCTTGGCCGAACTCAACACAAAGGGGAGGGAGAAGATTTAACACTTAGGAACATTTAGGAATGGATGAATAAGTCTTCAAAGGGATGGGTATTTATAGGCCAAGTGAAAGCCAACCAATGGCCAAGATTGAGCCAAGTGCTACACAAGTGTAAGGCCAAGATTCACCCAAGTACACCTTATCCATCTACCACACCAACCAACACAAAATATCCTACCTACTCCTTAAGCCCAAATCGTCCATAATGCCGAGGTGTTCCAATGAGAGGGTGACAAGTGTCGCCTCTTGTTGGTCCAAAATGTTTCGTCTCTGAAAAATCCGCAAAATAAAATATGGCATAGCCGAAATTCCCTACGAAGTCGTGGAAAACGTTTCACTAAAAACGACTCTAACCGTCAGGCATTAAAATTAAATCGCCAAGCCTACTTTGCCTACTCAAGGCTATAAACTTTTATACGTACGCCCTCACGGACATACTCTGGAAATACGGGGTATAACATGCTCCCCTCCTTAGAAACAGTCGTCCCGAATGGTCCTTCTAAGTCTCAAAACAAACGCGCAGTATAGTCCTCACCGCTATACTTATTTAAAACAATCCCGCCACGCATGGCCACGGAACCAACTTGCGCAAAGTACTTACCTTCAAGTCCACGAGGACACACCTCTAACATCACAAACGCCTCCCATCCAAGGGTCTAAAATATAATTTCTTCGCACTTTCTCCACACAAAAGAAATGATCACATCTACGCCGCCATACACGCCGCTTCTTCCCTTACGTGTCGCACTTTCTCGCACACTCGAATTCTTACCACATGATACCACTTTTGTCACTTTGCCCGAGGCATAAACCTTCTCGAGCGACCCAACAAATGGTACCGATCGCATGATCATCTGCGCTATCGTACTCCCAAACTTCGATATCGTCGCTTCCAAACTCGGTTACTATCTCTAACGGGTCATCATTAATCGGGAACACTGGATGGATCTCCGATACTTTCCGAACATAACAATACGAAAGATCGACATACCGCCTCCTAAGTCGGACAAGCAAAGCTAACATATAAGCAACCCGCCTATTCTTCACATGAACTCAAAGGGCCCAAACAACTCGCTAAGTTCCTCTGTTTCGAACTCGTCACACCCGACCGGTGGTACCTTCAAGAAGACCGACCGTCAACCTGAACTCTAAGCGTCTTCGCCGATTATCCGCACGATTTCCTCTGAGCTGCCAGAACTTCTTCTAGACAAGCTTCACCGACCACGATCTGTGGAACAAGCTGAACCAATCGTTCAACCTTGCCAACATCGAACCAATCGACGCAACTTACACTTCCGCCTCTTACAAGGCTTCATAAGGCGACATCCGAACACCGAAATGGTAGTTAAAAACATTTCTCTCCAGAGACAACAATCCCTACAACTACCTCAAATCCAAACACCGCCCGGTGGCGAATGCGATTCGAGACTCACTCAGTTCTTAACCTTGCACGTAAAACTTTCCGAAACAAAACAGCCGTACCACTGGCTCCACTGTCATAAGGTGAAGGTAGGCACCCTGCGCCTTACAACCTTTCTCGGTAAAATCAACATCGCCGAGTAAACCGCTTGCTAGAAGACAAGACGGCCGACTTCTCGCCCGACCATCGTCGAACGCATCCACGAACTCGTATCTTTGGTTAACTAAACTTGGGCCTAACACCTCACAACCCTAACACAAGCGGGACCACCACAACCTGACCCCACCACCAAACCTACCGCGGGTTGACCCAACGCGGGCCTCAACCCGACCCGGTAACGCGCACAATACTAGCTCCCCGATCCGGAACAATCTCACTAATCACGTTTCGAAAACCTAGCGGTCTTCTAGCTCGACTACCCTCTTTCAAATCACGCTACTCAGGGACTTATCCCATAAACATAGCTCACGTGCACTATGCGCTCCGATAAGGATCAAACATAACACTACACCTTTACTCGAGACGGCCTTACCTCTAAGGTTCCTACGCATAAAACTCTAAGGCCCACACTTTCTCTATCCCCCAATCTTCCCCGGTTACTAACCATGATTTCTAATCACAAATATTAACACACTGCTATCAAAACATAGCACTTATGCTATACCCATCTTATCACACATACTGAACTCTAGAGGGTTAAGGATATGCACGAATCTCTTCACTCCCTAGTCGTTTAATCAAACTCGCCTGTAGGGCGATAGCTGGGAAGGTGACGAACTACCCACCGATCCTCAAGGCTAAGTCCTCCTACCAGACACTCTTTCGACAATGCACTCGACGGTCATAGGTACAACAAGTACGAACTAAAAGACGACATTCCGGGATGACGTCTCACATCAGAACCGGAAACCACGGAGTTCACCAACTCCTGCGTACCCCGAACGCCCCGAAATCCGGAAGACCACTCGCATTGTGGATGTGCATAATCGACCGCCGCGAGGTGACTCGCCTCGAAAGTTACCAAAGGACTCACGCCCGCCCTCTTCTCGCCTCGTTAACCTGCCGATCTCTACGTTTCTACCGCTTGTGTATAAGCTCGCATACGTGCCATGCTCGCTTCAATCAAGAACTACTTGCACAACCCTCTCGTTGATATTCATCAAGACTCGCGATACATCGGTATACTCTCCGTAGTTAAATCCATAGCTAGTAACAGTGGTCGCTTTGCAATCCATATTCTCTGTTCTCGGTCGTGGAACCGGCGTTCAAATATCATGGCCGCAGTAGGAACTGCCGCCGCCGTGCTAAACTTTACTGGGACTAGTGATGTCGCAGAAATCCCCGAATGAAGCACCTAACTCAGGTGATGATTGGGCCTGTGCCCTCGTAACCCTCTGAACTCTACTCGCGCCTCCTCGGCCGCTTTGCCCTCCCGGGCGGGTTTGCCTACGCGAGGCATAACGATAAGAAATAATTTCGTCGAGGGTCCAACTTACAACACGACTCTAAGGCACGATCTCGAGTGAGAAGAATAGAAACCAATCCTAAATACCCTATAGCCTCACGATTATTGATGTGGTGCACAACACACCGATAATCAAGACTCATCGATACGGTCAGTAGACACTTTCCGAGGATTAATCGCTCGATACCACTTTTGTCACGACCGATTCCGCCCGTGGATCGTGCCTTACCCGCACCCTAGTGATACAACATCGAGTAATCGAACATAAACGATACAAGACATATTATGAAATATGAAACAATAATCGAGAAAAACTTGCCTTTCTAAGATATATGTAAATAACAACTTTTTCAACATGAGCAGTTTAATCCTTTTTACAAACCCCCGCCACAACAGCATTTACTGCACCTTCTAAGAATGATATGACAATAACGATGGCGGGGCCGCCAAACCCCGAATGTAAACACTTACTACGACGGGGACTATACCACCGATAAGCCTCCGAGAAACGGAGCTTCCCAAACGTCAAACTGCGTGACCGAGAGCTAGGATCAACGATCGTGTACCTCAACTCGCGGCATGAACGCAGCCGGGAGGTCGATAACAAAAATTTAGTATGTGAAACTAAAAATACGTAAATGAAATCATAATAGTCTATAAAGCGAGACATGTATGATAAGCAAACTACGATTCACAACAAATAAGCGATGTCAAGTCAGAACTCACGCCTCAAAGTTATCACAATAAAACCGCACGGCAAGTGCGAAGGCATAGCCGACTACTAAGACCCACGCATCAAAAATACCACAACCGTATTCGAGGTCTTTCTAGACCGCACCACATGATCGGCCGCCACCGCCGCAATATCAATGTCGCGCGTCATCCTCGAACTCTCGCGACTCGCATAGGTCACACACGGACCCGCATGAGGTATTCCTCGAATCATGGTCCTGCATCACCGAGGTATACCCGCGTCGGCGGCTAACCCTCGGTATCCGCCTAGGCTCCCGCAACCCGCATAGTCTCAAAAGACCGCATAGTCTCAACAGCATCGCATAGAATCCCGCGTCGGGCTAAACACCCGAATGATCAATCCCGAGCTACCGCGACTGCATAGTCACGAGGACCGTGATAGCCGTAAAGACCGCATCAGGGTGGCAAGCCCTCGGTATAATAAGTCAAAGGGGTATGTGATACAATAATAGTACACCGCTTAACGCTTAACAACGTAAGCACAACAAGAATGACCCCTTACATCACGATCACACAAGATACTAACACACGTAGCATCCTAACATTTTCACTTATCACATCAACAAGAAAGTATTTACAAGGCTATCTCAAACCAAAGACAATCAAGTTATTCACACAAGGTACCTTAAGCTAACAAGTTCGTATCTACCCCTAAAGGACTTCATACATTAAATCTTTTAAAAGATCCGTTGCTTTCACATAAGTCACACAATACCCGTAGTATAAAATAGAGTATTGTCTTTTTAAATACCAAAACACTTACCTTTGTAAAATCAAGTAACAACATTATTTTCCAAACGCCCAAGTTTGCCTAATTTCAAATGTTCACGTTTCTTATTTTAGAAAGGTTTCGTAGTTCATAGTCTTATTCATTTAAGAATATAATTCTCTTTTAAACAATCTGAGAAACATAAGTCTTATATGTGAGTAGGATATTCTTGTTTATAACAATCTTATTACAAATAGTGATCTAGGAAATATCATTTTGTCTCATCTTAGCTTCTATGCAGATGGAAGTTTCTACTGGTTTTAATAATACTTAATTAGTCAAAACATTTCCTTTTATTAACGCTGCAGTGGTTTGTCGATACACATTCTGATTTCCGAAATCAGTAAAACATTCTTAAGCCGTTATACCCAACTTCCCATAAAGCTAGTATAACTCTTAAGTTTTTCACAAACCAAGTATTACTTCTTCTTTCAAAATGATTCAACATCTTTTGAAATACTTCAAGTTCTTTATTAACACATAACAAGCCAGTTATAGTTCAAATTAGTTACCTTTTTAAAAAAACCACAAGTATTTTCTTACCAACATAAAGCTGTTTATAACCGACTTCCCATAAAGCCGTTATAACACTTTATGTTTTAAACCAATCAAATACATTTAGCACATGTACGTCTACCGTACTACATAGTTCACACATATCATGCTAGAAGAGATAGGAAGAGGTTCACATACCTCGCGACGAGTATCGACTAATAGCAAAACGCTCCAACCCGCTCTAAACCACCCTTAGAAGTTCTAACCAACTTCTACACAATACTCCAAACTGACTATGGAGATTTTCCTGTGGTTTCGGTTTTGTGACGGGAAGTATAATAGTATTTCGGGCTTTTCAGATAGGTATAACCTTAGAATACTACAAGATATACGGCTAAGGTAATTGGGCATTATAACAATACTTTTGAGAGTATTTCTACCAAGAGAGGGGTATATACGAAATCAACTAGGCTAGTGGGGGTAACCAACGGCCACACTACTAGGAGTGGTGTACCTCGGCCAAGGCCTCAGGAGAGGAGGCCTCTTGGCCGAACTCAACACAAAGGAGGGAGAAGATTTAACACTTAGGAACATTTAGGAATGGATGAATAAGTCTTCAAAGGGATGGGTATTTATAGGCCAAGTGAAAGCCAACCAATGGCCAAGATTGAGCCAAGTGCTACACAAGTGTAAGGCCAAGATTCACCCAAGTACACCTTATCCATCTACCACACCAACCAACACAAAATATCCTACCTACTCCCTTAAGCCCAAATCGTCCATAATGCCGCCCTGGTGTTCCAATGAGAGGTGACAAGTGTCGCCTCTTGTTGGTCCAAAATGTTTCGCCTCTCGGAAAAATCCGCAAAAATAAAATATGGCATAGCGGAAATTCCTACGAAGTCAGGAAAACGTTACTAAAAACGACTCTAACCAAAGTGTCAGGCACAAAATTAAATCGGCCAAGCCTACTTTGCCTACTCAAGGCTTTAAACTTTTATACGTACGCCCTCACGTACATACTCTGGAAATACGGGGTATAACAAATATTCATTGTATAATCACACAAAATAGCCCAGGCTCTGATACCATTGTAGGGTTTTGTCGTGTTCGTACATGCAGCGGAATTTGAAAATTTATGTTTCAAACCCGACGGCGGTCAAACTGTAGGATGATTATACAATGTAAAATAAACACAAGCAGGAATGTAATCCTTCGAACGAAGACTTACATTGATAGTTTAGCAATCTGAAAACTTGGAGGCTTGCGTAGTCCGAGGGTGCGCACGCAATAGTTCCTCGATTTGCAAGTCAAGAACTATGATGTAATCTCTCTTTTGGAAAGTTAGGAATGTCACGACCCGACCCCGGATCCGTGACTGGTGCCTTACCCCGGGCACCCTTGTGATACAACATCAGAGAAAATCAGCGGAAAATAAACTCACAACAAGAACTCATATGGAATATAAACAGGCTAACCCAAAATGGCTACCTCTAAATAAAACAAAGCTGAACAGTTACATCCTTAACAACCCAAGTTATAACAGGACTACAGACCTCTAAGAATGTGTAAACACTATGACGGGACAGGGCCCCGTCATACCCCTGAATGTATAAATATCCACAACACAGGGAGAACCGTACCAAAAGTCGAGCCTCCGGAGAAATGGAGCTTCTGACACCTGAGCAAGATCCTAAGAATGAGGATCTACCACCTGCTTACCCTTACCTGCGGCATGAACGCATCCCCCGAGGAAGGGGGTCAGTACACAATATGTACCAAGTATGTAAAACTGGAAAATACTGTAATAAAATCATAAGTGTAAAATAAACTGGAGTCATGGAAGAAAGTCAAAATACAGTACACTGTGCCTTACTAACAATGAGAGTAACAAGTATAAACTCTACTGCATAAAATAGGAGGTTCATGATCAAAACAGGGTCTCCCGCCCGTAGTATCATTAAGCAATCCTACTCCTGGGACTATTTCACTCGCATAGGTCCTGTGGACCCGCATAAGGTCATCACCTCGCATGAGACTATTTCACCCGCATGGGACTATTTCACCCGCATGAGGTCATCCGCCTCGCATGGGACTATTTCACCCGCATGGACCCGGTGGGCCCGCATGAGTACAAGCGCCGCACTCGCATCATGGGTAGCAAATCCATGGCATAAATAGTAATAATAATAATAATACATAAATCAGCACAACCGGCTATCGTACATAACATAAGCGCTACCGGCTTATCATAACGTAAGTAAGTTAAGAATATCTCCTAACTTCTTAATAACATTTCTAGTACATCCTCTCATTTTAGTTACTTAAGACACTACATGTCGTTTTAAAAGAAAATCCGGGAATTTAACCCAAGTACCACGTTCCTTAAACCTTTTAAGAAAATGACTTCTTTCTATGTAAAACTCCCAAGATACTAATAACCGTAGTATCAAGTCACGACAACTTTTCAAAACAAGTCACGTTTACCTTTAAAAAATACAATAGATTTCTAAATCAAGTGACTTCGTTTCTTTTAAAACCTTAGGCAAATTATTGCCTTAAAAACAATTTGTCTTTCACAAGTTCAAATCCGTTATCCGTACTTATCTTACTTGGAGTAAACCTTTCTTTGTTAACCTTTCATGAAGCCAATACAACCAACTTCCCATAAAGTTGTTATATTACCATTATACACTAATCAAACACATCTCCCTATATCCAAGGGACTTATACTTTTTAACGAAAACAAGTATCATATACTTCAAACACTCAAAGTCCCTTAACTTTAAGACTTAAGACATCATTAAAACAAGTAAGGGATACCAAAGCCTTTGTACGTCTACCGTACTACATAGATACAATTATTCATGCTCAAGAGGTAGGAAAATTCCACATACCTCTTCGGGTCAATCCAATTGCCAAGTCCAAACTACCGCACGTAATACGTCAACCTATAATGACCATAATACGTTTATTAACCTCTAGTTTCAATGTAGAATATTCCAAATTCAAAGTTACAATTTCTATGGAAAATCGGGCAGCATTTCCTTTGTTTCTACATACTTTGCCACCTTTAACAAGGCCGAATTCAACATCCAAACGCCACATTTAAGGCCCAACAATCCAATCAACACAAAGGGGATTACACACCTAATCTTGGGTGTGTACAATTCTGCCCCACAATGTACAACTACTAACTTAACAAGTTTAAGGTAGTATTTAGGCTATAACATGCTTACATAACCTTTTTATCCAATTCTTTCATATCCAAACCATATTTCTTACATGCAATTTATCTAAGAGCAATATTTACCACTACAAGATCTTTCTTCTTCACATGCAACACCAAAAATTAGCTACAAGAGAAGAATTGTTACCTTAGAGCTTTAGCCAAATTATTCCAACAAGTTTGCTATCCTCCTTTCCAAAAACACCACCACAATACTCCTACAAGCTAACCAACAAGCTCCCTTCTTGCCACACTTTTTCAGATTTTCCTCAAGCTTTGATTTCCTCTTGAAATTCTAGAGAGAATGGAGAGTTTTAGCTTTAGAGAGAGAGATGAACTTGAAGAATGACCAAGTCTTCAAGACTTGGTCAATAAGTAGTGCATGCAAAATCAAATGGGGGGGGGGGGGGACCCTGGTCACCCTCCCCTGGCCTTTTTTAAAACATAACAGCTCAGATTTTTCCACTCAACTTCGCAGAACCCGGCCAAGGCCATGCCCACGCGCCAAGGCCACTAAACCCTGCAACCCTCCGGAACTTCCGGCGGCCACTGCAACTTCAGCGTTCCCACAGAATATCCGGCGCCGCGGCCCTGCATCCGGCGCCGTGGCCCTGAGGCTCCTGACCGAAACACCTTTTTGTCCGACTGCGCACTGAACTTGTAACTCCCATAACTTTCTAATATGATGTCCTATCGACGAACGATTGGTTGCGTTGGAAACTAGACTCAAAAAACTACGCACTAGGCCTTTGAAACACCTAGGAACTCTCAATGTACCGGGTCATAACCCGCCTCAAAGTTGACCAAAAACCCGTCCGAAACAATCCGTCAACCTATCCTTCTCAAATTTAAGTCTTAATCCCTTTTGTACGCTCTCATACGCATGACCAGAACTACGGGGTGTAACAAGGAATTCCAGTAGAGTTTCAGTATAGTTAATCTTATGAAAATATGGTGTAGAAAATATGAGGCAAAACCCTATATATATAGCTGAAAAATCAGCTACGGTTTCCCTCGTGGGCCAGGCCCAGAAACCAAAGCAGAGTGGGTCATTCGGACCCACTGGACGTGTGTCGGCGCCGCGACGCTAAGTAAGTGGCGCTGTGGCCCTGCTCCAATTTTTTGCTTCATTTCTATTTTTTTCTAATGTCTCGGTTATCAACCGAACATTTATATCCTCTCTGATTACATCTTTGAATCGAAGAAACAATTGACTTAGTGTTATCTTTCAGGTCTTTACATATTGACACTAACTACATTAGGGTCTACACGAAACTCCTAGACTGCGCCGGAAGACGAACTCAATATGTAAAGTTTAGCTACACGAAACATGTGAACTGAACCTCTATGTGAGAAGATAAAATCCTTTCATTCATGACACACTCAATCAAGCTTAGGATTTGTCAAGTGTCTATCCAAATGGCTTGATCATTATAACTCATCTATATTAGTTGACAACAGGACCATATCAAAGACATGTCCAATGCGTTGGCCAACGACTTAGTCAACCTAATACTATATGAGTATCTGAGTGTTCACTTGAATATACATTCAAGGAATGAATCTCAATCTTGGCTCACATACCACCTTTAATCTACTTCGCAATGCACCCAAAACAAGTCGCGTCTCAACCTATAAGGCATTTGAGCTTAGGACAGGATCAAAGTACATTACTCGGTAAACAAGGTGATATTGACCTCAAGTCTAAGGACTTCTATCTCCCACATGCCGATGACATTATAGACATATAACAAATAGTGCATCAGCAGAGTATACCAATACTTCAATAAGTATCCATGTGTCCATCACGAGCTGTCATAGTGAGACATACTACATCCCCTAAGGATATGATGCAGACCACATGTCGACGTATCACATACCATTGATATCTCAATCTCGATGATCATTAGTCGAGGTAATTTAAGAGTTACGTTATAACATTGATTCTCACATCATTAATAAACACGTAAACTCTATGGATGCATTTATAGAATATTATAAATAATTAACTAATAATTCAATAAATGCAAATGTCATAGTATTAATCATCATTAATATAAGTACAAATGTGTATAAAGTACATTTTGTCCTAATACAGATTGTCTCTAGGACATACATATACTTTTAGATTTAATTCAATAGGGGAAATGAGGGCATATTTAAGTCATTTCTAATAGATTAAGGGCATTTTGACCCTTTTACGTTTCTTATTTTGTGTGTGTATTTTTTTTTTGTTATAGAATAATTGGAAGAGCTTCTCGACGAAATCTTACTAATACATAAACCTTTATAATTAATTATATGAATAAATTAAATAGCAAATTTAATTTGAACCATTCCGCAACTTGCAAGTTCCCCTTAATCTTTTGAAAAAAGATCCCATCATTTATTGGAGGGCTTTGCCTCTATATAAAGAGGCTATTATATCGGAGGAAAGCAAGAAAGAATTCTTCTAATATTTTTATTCTCTCTAAATTTTCGTCGTTTCTCAAATTTAACATGGTATTAGAGTCACGTTGAAAGAACATAAAATCCCTAAATAATGGATGGCGACGAAGAAATCCGTGTTAAAAACAAAGAAAACGCCAGTGAAGAAACTAAAATCCAAAGAAAAACAATCTCCCCGTATGACATTACGTCAAACGATAATCCCGAAATTATGACGACACAAGTCCAATTGAAGGGAGAAAATTACGAAGAATGGGCTCAATCAATGAGGACGACCCTAAGAGCTTTTTGACTTCATTGATGGTACGATCAAGAAGCCGGACGAAGAATCACCGGACTTAGAAGCCTGATGGACTATAAACTCTTTGTTGGTATCATGGATTCATAACACAATCGAACTAACGCTCCGCTCAACGATCTCTCATAAAGAGATAGCGAAAGAATTATGGACGAGCATTAGGGAGAGGTTCGCTGTTATCAATGGACCTCAGATGCAACAATTGGAAGTAGAACTTGAGAAGTGCAAGCATAAGGGAAGGATCATAGCGGATTACTATGGAAGACTAACCAAATTATGAAAAGAATTGACAAATTACGAACATATTCCGACTTGCAAGTGCGAAAAGTGCATGTGCAATCTGGGGATGATCTTGGAAATAAAAAACAAGGAAGAAAAATGAGTATTTTTGCCTTTATATAAAGAAGTCATTATAATAAATGAAAGCAAGAAAGAATTCTCCCAATATTTTCTTCTCTCCAAATTTCCTTCTCCTCTCAAATACATCTTCTTTCTTGTTTATTACTCCTAGTAGGTATTAGTTTCGAACATTAATTTCGATTATTCAACAATATCCAAAATTAGAACGCGAGAGAAAATAAGAAAACTTAAAAAGAAACTAATTACTATCAGATCATTTACGTGCCAGTCCTTAACAAACTAAAGTAACAAAGTAGTTAACAAACTAAATTTAGATTGCGTTACATATATATATATATGTACAGCTCTCTTGATTAAACAAATCATAAGTGGGTTGGTGGGAGAGGGGCCAGAGGTTACTCTTTGCTCAGTCCATTTTCTTTTCACTAGCTTGAACTCTATATATACTATGGATTATTTTTCATATTACCAATATCACAGTTATGAACGGTTACCCATAATTATTTTCTATATGCCAGGTTTGATTGGAGTATAATTTTTATTCTCATAACCAGGGCTATTTTTGGATATGTGCAAGGTGTGCTACAGGTCTCCCGAAAAAGCGAAAAATTTTAGGGTACCTTTTTATATTTTTTATTAAGTAGTATTTATCAGAATTTACTGTAAAGACTCATAATTCGCAGGACTTAGCCCAATTAAGAACCCACCTTTACGAATTAGAATAGGACCCCCAAAATGTTTGAGACGGCCCTTCTTATAACATCAGTGTATGTAGTTTAAACTCTTGTTACAGATAAATCTCAAGATTCAATAGTAAAACCATGAAGAACACTTATCTCTGGACAATATTTAGTTCTTCCAAAGTCTACAGACTACAAATCTCTCTTCATTTCAATATTTTCTTTTCCTATAGGCAAGGCCTGTGCGCGAATCGGTTTGATTGGGTTTTGGCCATTATCAGTTTGAAATTTTGAATTTCGATTTTCTAAATTTTTTAACCAAACTCAATCCATTCTAGGTCTAATTCGATTGTTGTTTTATTATTTCGGTTCGGTAACACAAATCGATTTGTTCGATTTCAAAATTCGTAGTCTCTCATTCAATTCATCCCTACTCTATCGTAGAAAATTGCGTAGGGAAAGGAGTACTAAACAAGCAACTATTTTTATTTCAGTTTTAAAGCAAATATAACCAAAAGTAATGAAATCCTAAATTTGATGTCTTGTAACCAAATTTATCCAGCACACTCTTTTCCTTTATCTTGGGTTAAGTGGTCTGGATGTAGAGACGCATCATCTAATTGCTCTGCACTTGAAGATCCCAGTATCATAAGTTATATGCCCATCGGCGATGAAAACTCCTTTATTTCATTGAATTCAGACTCATAATTCATAAACACGAATACACAACAAGTTTCATTTACGTAACTCAATATATGCCATGCGTTCAAGTACACGTAATTAGTGGGAGGGAGACTGAGTCGTATGATTCACATAATTTCTCTTTACATTAGTACGTGTCGTTCCAGCTTAGAGGAACATCTTATTTTTTTCATATTCTACACCAATCCAGATATGACCTCATAGTCATACGTGAAGTAAGCGGAAATGGTTAGTTGACTTGATACATTTAAGTAGAGGTCTTGATTTTGAGTCCAATTCGAATATATATATATATATATATATATATATATATATATATATATATATGATATGACCGATCGATATGATTAATCATCATAGGTGAATGTGGGTTTAAATTTTACGGATTCAAGCTTCTTAGATTGAACCTATATTAAAGTTATGAAGTTATATTTATTATTTGTTGTACTTTTAACAAAATTTGTATATATAAATTTCTGCTTCGCATCAAAAGTACTAGACTCATAATGAAGCCGATATTGTAATATTAGATCCGTGCATGAGATCCATCTTTAGTTATTTCATACATGAGATTAGATAAATATCATATTCATGGAATATGAATCACTTTCAAGATAACTAATTTATTGTGAAATGATTGACATCTGAGACTCAAAATTTCATGTTAAAGAGTGTGGAGTTTCGAGCCCACTTCACGATGCATAATATTGAGAATGTTGGTCATTATAAAAAAAAATTGAAAAGAAGAGTTTTTCGACTTTTATAAACTTTATACGATGCAAATTTAAATTTATTAAGTCGGTAAGTTCCAAATATTGAATGATTAAACAAAAGAAAGTAACTGACCAACTACAAGCTCGTTAAATTAGATTAGTAACTAAATTCAAATTATATTGAAAGGGAAGAATATAAAATTAGATGAATGCAATTTAGCAAGTACTACATGAGTTGCTTTATTAGTGACTTACTTACTCAGCCTCGTACTTAAGTTTGCCCTAACCTGAGGTTGTCTTTTAACCAACAATAAAGAAAAAAAAATCAAATTCATTAGCCGACCCACACATGATCGTGCGTAGGGGTACGCACTTTCAAGCTGCACTCGCGCAAATGAACATCGTGTATGTCCACCCACACGTTGAGTTGTCCAACACTAAACTCTCAACTTTCACTTATTCCAAATTGATCCTTCAAGAGATGATATCCTTTTCTTTAATATATTTCTAGTCATTTAAAATTCGAAATCCGACAACTAAGTATGTGTTGACCAATCTTTTACGAGTGTTTCTTAAGTTGAAAAATATTTTTTGGGTCAAACACATACTTATCACGAAGTAGATTTTTTTTTAAAAGTCAAAAAGTGTTTCTACGGTATCACAGCCGCTACTGAATCAATATGTGGCCCATTGTTGCTGCTGCTGATTCTGTTGTCCGCGACCCCTACCACGATCACGACCTCCTTTGCCGCGACCCTTGCCACCGCGTCCCTGCTGCGGTTGAGAGTTTTCTGACATCGTTGGATCTTGAGGGCGTGTTTCGACAACTAACGCCTTCTGAGTGTGCTCATCCTGCTTAGCACGGCGAGTCTAATAGCGGATCTTTGTTAAAACTGGGAAGCGGATCTGCCTGTTGAATTATGGCGGCTAATGTATCATAGTCGCCTTTGGAAAGGCCTGCAATCAATTGCAACACAATCTTAGTGTCCGAGATAGGGGTGTCGACGTTGGAGAGTTGATCCGCTAGTAGTTTCAACTGTCTGCAATATTCAGTCATGTTGGAGAATTTTTAAGACGTGTATTGTTAAATTGTTCCATCAAATACACCGCACGAGTGTGCTTGTTATCTTGAAAGATTTCCTCCAAGCGGTTCCATAAATCACGGGTTGTGGCACCAGATTTCATGATAGTAAGAAGAAGATCCTGAGAAATACTACCATAAATCCATCGTTGGCGTCGTCTAGACGACGCCAAGTAGACTCATCAACCTCCGGAGGGCGCGGAATAGTGTCGTCGATGTGGTCAAGCACGTTATAGAGACATGCATGATTACGGAACATTTCAATCCAAGAAGAATACTGACTGTTTTCTTGATCAAGAAGAATGAGAATATAATTCTTGATATTGGTAACAGTGAGGGCGGGATAAAAAGAGGATGACGACATGGTGGTGTGATTTGTGGAGGTAGATGCGTCAGAATCAGAAGAGTAATCCTGAGTATTCATTTAGAGAAGAGAGAAAAGAAGAAGAAAACTCAAGAATTTTGGGAGGAGATGGGGGAGGAACCGGGGGGGCTGGTCGACGGCGGCGGCTCACACAAAGAAAAAAATTAGGATTTTGTGTTAGGCTCTTGATACCATGTAAGATGATATTAATCTCCCTTGGGGAGTCTTTCATTAATATCAAAGTATATATACAGTACAATGTTCATCCCTTATACAATAGGAATCATAAACTTATACAAAAGAGGAATCCTAGTCTTACCATAATTATATTTACATAATATATGAAAATATTCTAATTATGGGTTGGAATACAATTGTTTCTATAATATACATGTTTACAGTTTCTCCAAGGTGCTTCTTGAAAAGTCTTTTTTGCCCATTAAATGATTTTTTTTTATTCATTTACCATTTTCTTTTCACAAAATTTCTTTTAATCCCATATAATATCCCCATGCAAAATAGAAATTTGAAAATGAGGTAAGGGGGGGGGAGGGGGGGTAAGAAAAAATATCATATTTTTATAAAAGTAACAAAAAATATGAAATAGAAATTTGAGGATGGAGTAGGGCAATAGAGTCGGGGTGAAAGGGGTAAAAAAAATTCATATCTTCACAGTTATTGATGGTTGTTCATTTTTGTATGACAATTAATATATAGTGAGATATTAGGCTAATATTAGTTTTATTATTGTATTAGTAATAACTGAACATCATATTAAAATAATGATTTAGAAGTTGAGAGTTTTGTTCTCATTTAGCTCATCTTAGATCATATATGTTATTCCATCCGTCCCAATTTATGTGATACTATTTGATTTGGTATGAAATTTTAAAAAGAAATGAAGACTTTTAAAATGTGTGACCGAAAACAAGTCTTATAAATGTGTGACTGTAAATCATCTTATAAAATTAATTTTTTTCTAAATATAAAAATGTAATATTCTTTTGGAACAGACTAAAAAAGAAATGATGTCACATAAATTGCGCAGAGATAGTATCTTTTAACAGATGGCCACCCCAACCAAACTCTCCGCCTAATAATGTCTTTCGCTCGTATTATCCCACAAAGCAAGCCTTGAGTCAAAAAAAGGTTAAGTGTGCTAATACTTAAAAGCAAAATTTTACTACAACTAAGTACATATTCAGAGGATTATATTAAACTAGAAAAAAAAGCTCTTTGGAAATTACAAATCTCAATAGATCTCTTTAATCTTACGCTAGATTCGTGCTTCCCTAAATCTGGATTTTATATGATTCCAAGAAGCATATAACTAAGCGTGTGTTTGATTCTGCGGTGTGGTGGACGATTTTGAAAGAATTTATTTTGACAGATTTGAGTTTGACAATAATTTATTTATGTTTGAATGCAACAATGTAAAAGTGATTGTTATTAATTCATGATGTTTGGATAGTTTTGATCAAAAGTATTTTTGAATGTAGAATTATCAAAATGGACATTTAGTCAAATACATATAAATAAAAATTACTAAAATGAAAGTATGTAAATAAAAATTACAAATAGATAATAGAATTTAAAGTGCAATATAGTACTTAAATATTAGTAGAATATTATTACAATACTAATTTAAAGTGCAATATAGTACTTAAAATATTATTAGATATTATTAAATATTATTACAATATTATTTAATATTATTACAATACTAAATTAAAGAGGATAATGAATGAAAAGGTAAAAATTCAAATTGAAATAAATGTAGAATTGATTCTACTCATCTTAGAAGCTAGAAATTGTAGCGTTTTCCAGAATCAATTTTGAAGAGGAGAATTGATTTTGGAGAGGAAATCCAAACACCCCAATTTTGCTCATTTTTACTAAAGTAGCAAATTCAAAATCACTTTTGGATTGCCAGAATTGAAACCAAACCTCCACTAAGTTCTGATCACTTTCCAATTAATACACACAAAATTCTGCTATGCTTATTTAAATATCCACGAAAGTACTTCTTTCAAAAAGGAAAAAAAGAAGATTATCTTAAAGAGAGTTATGAAATTTCCGATACATCTAAATATATATTTATCCCGTGAATGTGTGTTATTCTAATTTAAAAAATATAGTAAAAGACCATTTTTTTCAACTGCCTTTAGACATGCCATGAGATTAATATGGTTGTAGAAGCATGTCAATAAAACTGATAAAAAGAAATGGTTACAGTTAAATTATTTTCAAATGCAGAAACGTGTATTTCTTTCTGTAACAGGTTAATAAGAAAATAATATCACATAAATGAAACAAAGGGAGTGCAAGCCTAGATTCGGAAATGTAGTCTAATTCCAGGTTGAAGACATGGCGCGGTCAAACAAAACTATCCATTAATCAACTATACGTCAATTCCAAACAAGTTGGAGTCAACTATATAGACGTAAATGAGAAAATAGAAGATGCCATTTATAATTGAGGAGCAAAAGCTGATTTATCTCATATTGTCTCTGTTCAACATGCTTGAAACATACAAAAAATACACATTTCAAGCTTATTTTTTTACAACAGAAGCACAACAACTACACACACAAGTTATCTAGAATTCACCATGTCTTCAAGCTTGGTCAAGATCCGGAATCAAGCGCTCCGGCTTCTTGAATCAGTTTCAAGTTTGTGTACCAGAGTATAACTATATTCAATTTTTTTGAACATTTTGATACATTTCTTATTATCGTAGAGTAATTTGCACTGAAAACTCTTAACATGTATAGTAAATGAAATTATATGCTGAGAAACCAACCAGCATTAACCAAGTATAAGTTTTATCTCCACAGCAACAAAGATAAACGATTTGTGGTGTTCACAATGCACGGCCCAATGGTGGTAGTCTTCCGGCTCTTTCCTTTATAATTTTCCGCTGCTTTCGCTTATTCAAGTCAGCATTGTGAGAACTCTCTCTTGATGAGGTCTTCTTCCCAATTCTTGGATCCTTTATGGTCCTAGTGAAGGGGTTCCCTTCTTCTGGTACGCTAAATTCAGCAGGATTTCGATTAAGGCTGCAAATATAACTTTCACAATTGCTTTTGACGGATACAGCTCTAGCAGTGCTGTCGCCCTCCAAGTCAAAGAATTTTGAAGCATTACGATCCTGCAGTGGAAGCACCCGAGAACTAGATGTGCCTTGGAATCTGTTTTGCTCATCCTTCTCTGGATAAGAATCTCGAGTCATGCTTAGCTGGCCACTTGAAGACGCAAATCTCTCCATTTTGTTTCCACCACATTGGGAAGGTGCATAAGATTTTCTTGATTTCTCTTGTCCTCGAGACTTGAAAGATATTTGATCTGTAAACCCAGCTTATTAGAGTTTGTTTCATTCACACACATGAACAACAGACGGACCAATTTAAGTACAGGAAGTGAAGATGAAACTACCTCTCTATAACAACCATCCTTTTATAACAATATTTCACTGTTAGTGGAACCGATAGAGAGGTTTGACTGTATTCTATATACGCTTACTGAAAAAGGAACAAAAAGATTATTGAGCTCTAACCTGCATAATAACCACCAGGGTGTACCCCGGGGGACTCCTTCAAGTGTTGATGTGATAAATATGACCCATTGAGAATACTCTGCTTCCCATCCATATGAAACCTCGGGTGATAGCTGCATGGTGAAAAAGGTTTCTCAAGGAGCTTGTTTGCGTCAAGATTGAAAGGAGGATTTGATGGCATCCTTCGGTCCATAAGGCTGAGTAACTGCATAGCTGGGATTGTCTCATTACAATAAGGATCTAAAGACCCCATACCTTTCACGTTCAAATCGGCATTGCCTGATTTGGCAAAACGAATATGATGCTCATTATGCGTTCTCACGTCACCACACTTGATGTCACTAATCGTCCTCCCTTTCTGTAGTGCGGCAGGTGCTTGTCCATGAATCATTTTCTCATTTGGCTGACCGATGGATTTCTGTGGAATTCCAAGTCCCAATGGCGGAAACCATACAGGTTGTGCTTCTTCACCACGCTGCAAACCAGGTCTGGTGTGCACGGAAGCCGAACCTTGCCCTCCACCGGAAAATTTCTGTTGAGTTTGTGGAAAAGTACCAAACAGTTTGGTTGGCGGTCTTTCCACCTGGGCCATCCCCAGGTGGTTCCTCTTAACATGAGAGATTTGGAGTGAACTTCCTCTGCTTGCTCCAACATCAGTCTTCATATTCGCATTAGCTGGACGGAAACTAGTTACACCAGGACGTGACCATGTCATTGCTTCAGTCTCATGTATTTCAGTATATGGTCTTGCAAAACCATCAGTCCTTTCAATCATGCATTTGGTTCGGGTCTCAGTAAGACCTCTCTCGTACTGGTTCTTAGCCATTAGCTCCACAATTTCCATTGGTATATCATCTGACAACCCTCGTTCTAAAGCCTTCTCAGAGTGGTGATAACTGTGATGCTCTAGAAATTCATTACGGTTTTCTTTGTTATGCCGGTGAGGTATTTCCTGCAAAGGGAAATCTCCATGAATTTACTGAATACAAGGAGTTACCTTAAAGCTTGCACTAATAAGTTGCATTGACTAACTCTACAACATTCATGAAACATCACAAAAATAGAACAAGTCACACAACCACTTATAGAAATTCAGTTCACCCAAAACACCAGTATTAAGCATATAAAACAATAACCAAGTAAACTCACTCGAAATCAGTAAATGTAATGATGATGTTGTCTCTTAACATCCAGACTGGATATTCAGCTAGTCGCTTCAGTAGCTTCCTTTGTTTAAGAACAAAAAAGAAATGAAAGGAAAAATGGGACGTGGCTGTCTATAGTGAATATAATTTGTTCTTACCTTTTTGACCTTAGTGATCTATTGTTTTTATAAGGTAAATAATTTTATTAACAAATGGGGAAAACCCCCATTTACCAGCCGTATGCCAAAAGAAGAGAACCTACATCAAAATATGGTTCTCAACAAAAGAGACCAAATCCTTATACAAATAGGGCCACGTAAGTACACCAAAAAAAAACTAGAGACAGAACAGTACTCTGCAACTTTACAAAATCTTGCTCCGCCCTTTCAAACGCCCTCCTGTTTCTCTCTTTCCAAATGACCCACATAATCGCTAAAGGGACAACACTCCATGCCCTACGCTTCTCTTCCCCCTCCTATGATTCCAACTTGGCAAAGCTTCTTTCACTGTGCCCGACATCACCCATTGCATCCTAAAAAAATTGAAGGGCACCCTCCATAACCAATTAGCCACCTTGCAGTGCAATAGGGGATGATTTACATTTTCGCCTGCACTCTTACACAAAAAACACCAACTAACATAAGTGATCCTCCTCTTCCTCAGATTTTTCGTTGTTAAAATCGCACCCCTTGCCGCCAACCTTACAAAGAAACACACCTTTTTTCGGAGCTCTAGGGATCCAAATAGAGTCATGGGGGAAAGTTACTTCCTCTTTCACTATAACCTCTTATAGTAAGAGATAACAGTGAATAATCCATCTCCACTCACCCAGCTCCATACATTCGATAAATTATTGGGAGTAGCTAGCCCATACAAAAATTCAATCAGATTGTGAAATTCTTCCATTTCCCAATCCTGCAGGTTCATTCTTTTTTGATGAAGCCCAGTAAATAACCCCCTCTTGACATTAGTGATCTATGAAACTCAACTTCTCACACGAAGATGTTCTATCATTGAATTGGCAGTCTTCTAAGATATATCTAAGTTATCCTGCTGCCTTTTTCCAAAAGTCTGTCAACCTCCCTCAATCCCATTTGTCAGATCAACACAATCAATCTGAACTGCAAAGGCATAGCTATTTTTGAAAATGAAGAGACAAGGGACAGTCATTCTACAATATGGATTTCAAGTCTATTCAAGATACCCGTGCTAGTTTATTAACAATATTTTAGCTTTTCCATCATATAAATCTGAACAAAAGTAATACTCCCCTAGTACCAATTTTAAGGTGTTTGGGCACGGATTTAAGAATGAAAGGACTTTTGAAACTTGTGGTTTAAAACAAGCCATAGATACTTGTGTAGCAATAAATCATCTCATTAAGGGTGAAATGATAAGTTTAAAGTTAAAATGTTAAGAAAGGTGTCATTCTTTTTGGAACTGACTATAAAATGAAAGAGAATCACATAAATTAGGACGAAGGGAGTATTAGGTATGTAAAAGCTAACAAATTCTAAAATGTGATTTCGAAGACAATTCCAAATATCTCTGCAGGTCCTCACATCTAGAGAAAAACTACAATCGCGAACTACAAAAAGTTTCAGATTTACTTTATAGCCTGAGCAACCAAAGAAAAGCAATGTTTCTAAATCATTTTACATAGATCCTTCGACTCCACAGGAAACAATGGAGGGGAGGGGGAGGAAACTAAATCATCGCAAACAAAAGGGACGCTCAAAGTAAAATGCAGAAATAGACCAGTACCATTATATCGGGAATATGAAGATTCCCCTTCTGAAGCAGAATTGGAGAGTTTTGGACCTCTTGCCACATTGATGCTGTCTGTGGAACTCCTTGGTTAAGGTCATAAATCACTCCTTTCCTTGAAGATTGACCTGATTCAGGCACATTTGACTGTCTGACAAGAGTATTATCTTTCCTTCGAGGATCACTACTCTTATTGCCCTTCTGCAAAATGAATGGCCAGTTCATCATATTTTTACTTCGGGTAATATCATTCTCAGCATGTTTTTCAGAATCTCTGAAGCTGTTCAAAGACAGGTCTAGTCTTAATTTAGCAGATAATTCATGCGCTGGCTGAAAGGTCACCATTTCGATATCAGTGGTTACTGGTACGAGATTCTTCCTCCTGGTCGAACTTTCTCCCGGGAAATTATTGTCTGGATGCATAAGAGTTGAGGCAGGAAACTTACTGCTCTTCCAACGCAAATCAGAGTCTCTATCTGTTTCTACCAATGACTGATAACCACTTAGATGAGGTTCAAATTTCCCACCCATGGAAGAACATTGAACTGAATGAACGAAGCTATTAACCGCACCGTATCCCTTTGAACCACTATTTTCCATGGTTGTATCCTGCCAGGGCATTTCAGGGGAATATCCATCGACAGGTCGAAGCTGCTTATTTTTCTTTTTCTTTATTCCATTTCTATGCTTAATCCGCAGACCTTTGGTACCACTCAGTATACCTTCTTCATCAGATTCCTTCTCATCTGAACGTGAATCAGAAATTTCAATTGCCATGGAACTCCTCTCAGCTCCACCATTAGATGACCTGACCCTTTTAGCAACGTTACATTGTATGCCCATCTCCGAAAGATTGCTGTCAACTTCTTGAGAGATCTTCCTCTTCTTCTGAAAGTATCTCTTATCTTTAGGAGTGCCAACTGGTTCTAGCTCAGAAGAAGGCACCACAGTCGTGGTGCTCGATGAATAACGATCTGCTTTGGCATGATTAGTCTCCAAATTGACTTGTCCACCCAATATATCAGTCAACAGACGCACCTTTCGAGTTTTCCGACGTGGTAGATCATTTGGAATATCATTGTGTGAATCACACTGTCTATTTTTAGCCAATATTGTGTCACTTCCTGAAGATGTTTCATTGTAGTCTCTCAATTCAATTGAAGGTAACCTACTCAGTTTTGTTTTACTGGTCCCATGAACCATATTTGGAGAACCCGTTGCTGTCTCTGCACCACCATCAGCATTTACAATTTTACCCCCTGATAGAGTTGAGTCGGAGATTGCAACTCGTATGCTGTTATTTGACAGATTAGCAGCTGTTTTGGAAACCAAAAGAGTTCTGGTTAATTTAAAAGAAACGCCACATGTAAATTGAAGATCATAGGATATTGACACAACCAAAAAAAAATTGCAATTGAATTACCAGGGGTATTTCTATCTATTTCTTGGCTTGAGCAATGTTTAGACATTGCTACCTCAATAGTTGGATATCTGATCTCCTCATTTCTAACATTTCCTGAACCAGTTCTGTTGCCTGAAAAGTAACGTGGATTATAAACACGTAAGCAGAATTTTTTATCATTCTAAATGAATAGAAATACCCAAAACATGTACCATAGTACATGAATTATAAAAGAAATTACCAGCTGTGACAGCTTTGTCTTCAACTACAGTGCACCTTCCTTTGTAAGGTTTATATACGAAGCCATAGCCACTGGTATTGGGAGAATCATCAATAATGGCTTTGTTTCTGTCACCTTTTCGTGAAGTTGACTCATGCACCATCGATGACAATGCATTTGTCGTAGCACTGCTAGTAGAAGCCATGTTTGCAGAGATCAATCTACTTCTGCAGCTTGGAGAAAGGATCTCAATCTCTTCTCCTGCATTTTGTGTGCCAATCTCGTGAATGCAATTTTTGCATCGCCACCACCTAAATTTGGGAACATCAAGAGGAGGAAGTTGCTCCTCAGAAATACTGCGGTTGTCACTGGTTGATATAAAAGGTGAACAAATTTTCCGGTCCTTTTTTCTCATCTCAGCAACATATCCACTGTGTCCAGTGTACGTAAGAAATGTAGTCAAGAAGATAGCAAACCGAAATAGATCAGAGAAGAGTTACGATAATCCAGGGAGAACATAGGATTTGGTTATAAAGACTTGGCAGCATATATACACCGAAAAACATTCCAATTTATTGCTTAAGACGGTAACTAATGGTAAGATTTTCGATCGAAACATAAATTTCTCTGGAGATAAACTTCTTAAGACAAAGCAAAAGCCAGCTATACATCATTGCTAAATTTTCCACACTCTCCCATGATACAACATATAAGTATGAAATTGTCAACCACGGATTGTTATTGGTGTGGCATCTTTTGAGCATTTAAGTCACTTTTCTATGCAAAAGAAAAGGGAGATCACTCGTATGAATCCTGAGTACAGCATTCATGTTCTCATTTATTGATGAACCAATATCTGCTATCAGATGCATAATCTATTTGTCTATCCAATATATTACTGTAAGCAAGTATCCATAAGGTGACCACCAATAACCAACAATCAAGTGTCAAGACAAAAGAATCCGCTTGTAGCCAAGTACTGAACCGAAAATAAGATTAAGGAAAGGATATAACAGAAACAGAAAGCAATATCAGAAGACAAATTATAGTGATTGGAGACTCACCGTATTGAAAAATGCTGACAGTTTCCTTCCTCTTTCTTCGGCATAGGAATATTAAGGTCTATAGTTATTGATTCAATTTGTATGAGGGATCCCAAGGATTTAGACACAGGAGTATCAGTATCACTTGTGTGAGTATTTTCTTCCACTGCTATGTTACTTTTCTCCATGTAAAAAGGAGATCAATAACTAGAAGTGATCTGCATAAACCAACAAATTTGCAGCCACAAAACAAAATTCAGGTGAGTAATTCAAAGAAAAAGAAGCATTGCAAATAGCTACATTATTTAGAAGAAGATATTTATCAGCTAGACAGAAT
The DNA here is from genome assembly GCA_029844215.1 of Przewalskia tangutica. Classification (NCBI taxonomy): domain Eukaryota; kingdom Viridiplantae; phylum Streptophyta; class Magnoliopsida; order Solanales; family Solanaceae; genus Przewalskia; species Przewalskia tangutica. The sequence continues at coordinate 115,955,462 of CM056728.1, forward strand.
ATGTTTTGCATTGTGCACCTGCGCATTATCACTAAAACATATATGTGTCCTTATGTACTTGTGTACACTCAAAATATTGGAACTTTATCATCAAGCCATGCTTAAGATAATTAACTGACATGCATGACAAGGCTCAAGTCAAGACACCAGAAAATCTATTTAATAAAAGACTTACGGCTAATTCTATAAATAGTACAATGTACACATACCGACAAGCCTTACACTATCAGGTCATCTTAAAGATAGGCACTGATAACCGTTCATAGAAAGTGGGACATATTAGTAAAAGGACAGTCCGGTGCACTAAGCTCCCGCTATGCGCGGGGTCCGAGAAAGGGCCGGACCACAAGGGTACGCAACCTTACCTTGCACTTCTGCAAGAGGCTGTTTCCACGGCTTGAGCCCGTGACCTGCCATGTAACCCGAAAAAATTAGGAAAGTTAACTACTTCGGCAAGTTGAAATTCAATATAAAAATTCTTTACATTATCAGTGTATATAAGTTAAATCCTCACCATTACGAAATAATGGTACAACACTCATGTAATTCTAATAGAACAAATGCTATAAACCCTAGTCTCAATGACAGCAAAAAGTTGATTTTTCCCATCAACTATTTCATAATCAACATGCATTACAATAACAGACATGTACCTAAGCTAAAATAACACACCAACATTAACCATATAATAAAGCAATCATTTATAGCCACTCTATGGTTTTGAAAATTCTCAACTCATTCCCAATAAATAGACTTAATCCAAAAGCTATAAAAACAAAATGTTTATCAATAGTTCCACAATTCACATAAAATCATACACAAATTTAACAAATTAATCATCCATAAGCAAAATTAGGGTTTGTGAAAATGCTCAGCTCACTCCCAATATATAAACTTCATCCAAAAGCAATAAAGACAGAATCTTTATCAATAGCTCCACAAATCACATAAAATTATACATAAATCTAACAATTTAATCATGCATATGCAAAATTAGGGTTTCACCGATACCTAAGCAGCATAAACCTCAAACCAATCGAACCCCACAACCTTAATCACAGTAAAATCGATAATAAAGAAAGTAAAAACCCAACAAGTACACAAAAATAAAATAAACAAAAAGGAAAAAAGGAACTAAACACTTAAAACGTACGGGAAAATTATACATCTCAACAGTAAGTCTGACCAAAGAATCAGCTAAAAATTCTCTTAAAATTCAAAACCCATATAGAAAATCACCTTAAATAAAATACCCAACAATTAAAATCGAAGGATTTGAAGAAAAATCTTACCTTTTTGACCAAATTCGATGAGAAAAACCCAGAGTTTTAATTTCCACGGATGATGAAAAAAAGACTATATTTGTAAAGAAGAAACTAAAGGGTGGTCAGATTTGCAAAAATCTTGAAGTGATTTTGAGTATGAAGAGATGAATTTGGAGTGCGAAATGAGCGAAACCCTTAGGTTTGGTTTAAGTGAGAAAATTGTATAGAGAGAGAAGAGTGAGAGTGAGGTTTTATGTTTTTTACTTTTTTATCTTAATGTTGTTGAAACCAGTTATATTTGTTCTTGTTATCTATACATACACACAATACTTTTTTTAGAATTTGCATGTGTACAGAGACAAAAAAGTGATAAACCCTAGTCAAGATGGGGTCTGAAACGTGTATTACACGCGCTAAGAGTGAGAGTGGGGATCTGAGTTAGTGTCCTTGTCGGAAGACAGATGGAACGCACTTAGGAGTGATTTGAGTGGTACGTGTTGACGCGACCATGTTTGGCGCTTGTGAAGGAGATAACGAGGAAGAAGGAAACCCTAATATTTTTTTGGGTATAACCCTAATTTTTTTGAAGATAATAATAAATTGAATGGAAAGGGAACAACTTGTTGAAAACGTATCAAAACAGAACATGCAATATGTGGGACCGATATGAATAAAAAATGTGATTTTAAGTTTTTTTGGTAATATTTTTTTTTTCTTTTCGTAATTTTCTTATGATGTATTTTTAGTGCTTCTATTTTATTTCGCCTGTTTCTGTCGTTAATGTTCACTTTCATGCATGCAAGAGCTTTGAGCCTTTGCCTGATCTGGATATGTCATAGATACATGTACCATAAGAGATCGAGAGAGCTCGGACAGATTCAATATTTATATTCGGTGAATTCGATTTCTAAGGTTTTTAGTATAGCATTTATTAAGATTGTTAATACTGTACCGAGGAGTACGTCTTTAGAGTATCTTGAATTGGTATAGCTATTCTTCTTCTAACAAAACAACACAATTGAATAAAATTTGTGGGTTCGAATTTAATATATGTTAGAAGTTTCAATGAATTTTTATTGAAATATATTTATGTTCTGCATTGAAAATATTGAGTTTGGATGAACCCGTTACCCCAATGCATGTTGAATAATCCCCCCATGCGAGGAAGAATAAGACTTGTTGTTAACAACTATGAAGAATTATATATATAATGAGTTTGTATTTGTTCATGCATAATTAATAATGTAAAGAATTCTTGTTTTATTAAGTTCAGCTCAAAAATTTGTACAATGTTAGTGAACTAAACCAGTATATAGATTATTCAAAGGTCGACAATATGGGTTGTAACCAATAGTTAGATCACAACAAAAAAAATTACGGAATACGTAGTTCTTGACGTCTTGTTTTGTTTGTTTTACAAATTAAAATATTCGAATATATATTTAAATAATTAATGTCACTTTTACCAGAGGCTGTAGGAGGAAACTATTTTGTGTGTGTACGTTAGGTTCAATTTCGAGCATATATTTCCATTTTCGTTATTTCCTATGATGAAATGTCTCTTTACATTAGCTAAGTTTCTAAATTAGATAAAGTGATAATATTTCTTTTTACGAAAAAGAATCAGATTCGAAAGCATTATATTCATGAGTTCATTATTATAACTATTTTAAAGCCCTATCAACATATGCTCTTAGTCTTTGACCTAGTTTTTATATGAAGTGACAGTTTTGTCTTTCAATGGTTCTCTTTTTAATGCAAAAGAATATTAACTAAGAAACATAAAATTTTGAAAATTTGAATTGTTTTTTGCAAAAACATCGACCAAACATTCTTGCCAGTATCCACTATGACCATCATTTATAATCACCAACATTTATCATCAAATTACAAATTAATTATTACAAAACCAGATATGTCTAAAAGGGTCCCCCCACTCACTAATGATTCTTATGGTCTGGAGTCTGGACGAAGAAATATTAACACTTTAACCTACGTATGTACGGTACAATAATTTTAAAGATATAATAAATTTAATATTAAGTATTGAAGTGTGTAACGATCTCATTTAAAAGTTTAAGCTATTAGAGATAACATATTTTTTTGTAAAAGTATCTTATTCCGCGTTTTCTCTATGGTGCACGAGAGAAATAACTAGATAATCAAGGGAACATGCCAAATTAACTTGCACATGATTATGAACTAAATTTGGCACAAATTTATAATACTACGTAACTAAAAGATGTCCATTTATGGATCTATTTCCAAGTTTCAACCATCTATATGAGTGTATCATATATATTTTGTTGATAAATGAGTGTATCATCTTGATTTCTACCTAATTTTTCAGCTCTCCACAATACGTCTCCGTCAAATAAAGTCATTTGAGTACCCAAAACCTACTATCAAACGTGTACCACTTTCCGTATGAATTTTAGAGGTTAAAATGTAATGTGGATGGACTTTAATTTTCTCTTTGATGCCAACAATGCGTTAGGGTTATGTCAATATCAGAATTTAATTGTAAAGGGTATGAAATGAAAGAATAGCATAAAAAAGTAGGACATATACAAATAAATAAATAATATATTGGAGCTTGAATTCTCACTTTTAATTGGTAACTGCATGACAGATCGTGTAGCTTTTAAGGAAGTTGGTTGAGATGAGCCATTCCTTTTCCCACTCTTAACAAATTTTGAAAATAGGAATTCTATTTACCTAGCAATATGATTGAGTCATATGCAGCCAAATTGGTATTGAATGGTGTGCTCAGCAGGAATTCACGTTTGGTAGTTAGTTAGAAGGTAAGTTATTCATGTATAAAATAATATAGTGTTTGATTTGCAATTTAGAAAACTGCATAACTAATACACGCAGGGACGAAGCCTCCCTCACCCCACTGGGGGATATAGACCCCAACAATTTTTTTTTACTATTACTACTATATTAACAATTGTCAAAAAGTCTCCACCCACAAATTTGTATAATGTAATACTAATCCCCTCGGAAAAAAATTGATGGCTTCGTCCCTGATTACACGTATAAGTGATGAGGGAATCTATAAGTTATTTTATGCAGGATAGAAGGTGAAATAATAGTACATGAATAACTAAATTTTGCATAACTAATCTTTACATAAAATAAATTAATCTATATATTACTAATACCTGTATAACTCTAACCACCTACCAAACGACACCCCTTGATATTATCCTTGAGGTAGACTCATTATAATATTATTCATAGTCACGAATTAACTTTCTGATGATCAGAAAACAAGAATACTAACAACTACAAGCTGAAATCTATATGGCGACGTGTTGGTATCGCCACCTTGGCTATGCAGTCGCAACTAAAAGTCTTTTGGCCGACTTTATAAGCTTTAGTGGCGCCTAAAGGTCGCCAACAGCTATTTTCTTGTTGTGACAATCTCATCCAGAGGAAGTGAGGGATACGCATTGTATATTTAGAAGTAAAAAAAATGTATAACCAGAATATACAAATACTTGTGTATGACTATTTGACAATTAACGGTTAGAAAATATTTCATGTCGAAGTTGATTTTGTGATTTTGTTTTTGCTCTCACACATCTAAAATAAAGTGTATTTATGCTCTTTACCACATCATTGTTCAACGTCATAGTTCAGGGGTTTATAAGTTACCAATAATTTGAATATGGAACAGATGAAATATGCCAAGTTTAGGAATTTCTTTTTACTCCCTCTGTCCCAAAAAAAACTATCTTAGTTTAACTTGACACGAAGTTAAAAAATAAAGATTTTAGAAATGTGTGATCCAAAGAAAGTTTTAGATTTTTGTGTAGCTGTAAATCATTTGATGAAGTTAATTATTCCTAAATATAAAAATGTGTCAGTTTTTTTGGGACAACCTAATAAGGAAAGTAAGAAAATCTTTTTTGAGACAGAGGGAGTAGCTATTTTGCCATAATTTTGTGATGCAAACTAAACATTGTATTGATTATGTGAAATCGTAACCGATTTTTTTCTTCTTATGCAACCAGTCAAACAACTTGTAATAAGTAAAAGAATAAATAAGGTCGAAGTAAATTTAATAATTCTTTAACAAAGATAATAAAGTTGTTGTGTGCTATGTAGAGTTCATCAATTTGATAACCAAAGGGACTATCATCCTCAAATTTGGTTTCTGGGATAATGTTCAGCAGGTTTTTAATGTAAAAATTACTGTCAATTATTTTGGTCCAAAATCTGAGACAAAAGAGTCCTTCAATTCTTGTAAATTCCCAAGTATTGTACACCTAAAAGTAAATTCTTTGTAACAAACTCCATTAAGGTGTATCCAAGTATTCAAATTTTTTTAATAACCGTACACTACAGGGCAACTTGCGACGCACCACAACTAATACCAACTGCTACCTCCCACTAGCACATATGCCGCGTAACTCTGTCCACCAAAGCTTGAAAAGATGGAAAGAAATCACCTAGTGTTTTTGCAAGAATCCACTATTATTATACAAGCACAAGACAGAATCAATTAGAGGGACAATAGTCTGATGAAAACCTGAATCAGATATTCATGAAGTATTAGTTGAAGAAACTTTGCAAGGTACAACGATCAAGATGATTTATACAATTTCACCAAACTAAAAAGACACAAAATATACTGATAAAGTGATGAATTGTATCAGAAGTACATGAATACACAATAGTGTCATGCATAGCTTTTTAAAGAACACTAAACAGATGAACTTTTGTTGATGCCATTATTACAAGGTGTGTGAACGTGGTTGTAGCTCATTGTTTTTATCCCTTCTTGGGCATTGCCGCAAGCCTAGTATACATCCTTGCCATTGATTGGAATCCTCTGATATCGCCCGATCGAAGTAGATTGCCTGTGTAAATACAAGTAGGCGTAGAACATCAGCATAAAAAAAATCAATCTAATTAGACTACTAGAGGACTTCAAAAGAGGAGAGGACGAAAAAGTTGCGAGGAAAGAAGCACTATCGTCTACCTTGAATCTAAACAAAATTCGAGCACATCAAAAACCTATACTAACCACCAAGTCTTACTTGAGTGCTTGTCGACTAACCAACCCCCCACCCCCACTTCAAAAAAAAAAACACGCACACACATACACACTTTTTCTTTTCATCTGTATATCTTTTTTTTTGCCACTATAGCATCAAAACTGCCTGTTTGACTTTCTTCTCCCGACTGTAGAAGCAGTTGTTTTCTCCCTCATATTTGCACTTATTACTCTCTCCCTTGCTGACATTCTGCTCTCTGTCATTTGTTTGAATCTACTGTACACTGCACACCCCGTCTAGTGGGATCAAAATCTTTGCAAATATTTGTGGCCCAGTGGCCATTAGTCAAATTTGTGGCCTTAGGGTCACAAGTTCGATTCTCGGCGGATACGTTCTCCGGGGCATATGCCTCGTATTAAAGTCTGGTAGCTTAACCGCGCGGGCATGTTGCAGTGTGGGTTTGATACTCCCTCAGACAATTCCTGTTGGGGGGTATCCGTTGGTGGCGATCAGACACTGAATGCGGGGCGCACATCCCGCGATTTACCTGGCGGTGGCGGCTAAGAACGGGTTCCATTCGCCTCCAGAAGCATAGTACCAGTACTTGTGCAGGTACTAGCGATATGGGGTACTAAGGCCACCCCGAAACCTGGATTATCAAAAAAAAAAAAAATCTTTGCAAATATAGTTTAAACTCTCTTATAAAAGTTTTCAGACACCTAGAAGGTCCAAATATTCTCATATTTCTCTTGAATATTACTTCCTCCGTCTCAATTTATATGACACTCTTTTTCTTTTTAGTCAGTTTAAAAAAAATGACACCTTTATTTATTTAGAAATAATTTAAATTTTAAACTTTTCATTTTACCGTCGTTAATGAGATGATTCATAGCCACATAAATATCTATGGCTTGTTTTACCCCACAAGTTTTTAAAAGTCTTCCTTTTATTCCTAAACTAAACTCCCTGCCCAATCAAACACCTTCGTATAAATTGGGACGGAGGGAGTAACAAGGATACGTCAAGGGGATACTAAGAGCTTGAAATGAAAATGGATGCATCTGCAATCATCAAATCAAAGGCATCACATGTTCCGAAAACATCACATAATACCTGAGTCACAGTTTAGTGGGCTATCAGGTTCAGGATGAGCCATCAAAGCAATTATAGCTCGACAAACAGACTGGATTGTCCATGCTGGGCTCCATGCATTCTTCAAAATATCAAGGCAAATCTCTCCGGTCTGAGTACCAAAAAAAGATAAAAGATAAGTTAAGAATGAAAAGAAGAGATCAGCAACAACTCCTTTTTGATTAGCAAGTAACAAATAACCGCACAACACCTTGGGAGATTCAGCGTGTGTCATTTGAAATTTGAGAATTTAAAACCCTTTAAGAAAGCAAAAGACAGACATATGCATACATATGTGTCAATTTTTTTAAAAGAGTCATTATTCCTGGATAGTGAGAGATTTTAACTCAGTCCATCTAGAAATACACGATTTGGTTTTCTCCATTTGGGGGAAATAAGAGAACTGCACATTGGACCCTAGATAATTACAACATTTCCAAACAAAAGATTAGCCTTTACATGTAAAGTACAAAACTAGAAAAGGGAAAAAAACTGTAAAAAGGTATTCCACTAGAAGTCCATACAATTGCTAATGACATAAATTCATGAGTTTTGACGTAAAGAACATGCTTCCTACATTCAGTACTATAATTGCATATAATATTAAACAACAATGACATACCCAGTGTAATCCCACAAGTGGGGTCTGGGGAGGGTAGTATGTAAGCAGACCTTACCCCTACCTTTGTAAGATAGAGATGTTCGTTTTCAATAGACCCTCGGCTCAAAATAAAAATATAATATTATAAACAACTAATTTTAAACTTAAATCGGTTATAAAAAAACTACTCTCAAACTCAACTTAAGCACAAAGTATAGAAGGTCCCAGCCTGTAAAACAAGAAGGTTGCAGTAGGTTGACTGTTGACATTCGTAGTATGACGAATCCACTGAATACTGAGCTACGATAGAGCAAAATGGATACAGAGGACTCAGATAGCTGACTTAACAAGCTTGAAATTTGGGCATAATTGGTAGGTTAGCTGGTTGAATGGTAGTGAGGAAACTGATTCCACAATACAACGGCCAAATGAATGTGCCTGTGAAGCTAAAATATGTCTTGATAAAGCATGGGAGTGAAGGACAGAGGGGCTTGACATTAACCTAAATAATTGAGCGGAAAAACAACATTTTGTTGTAATTAACTTTGCTCCATGAGTTACTATATATATTGATATTTTCTCCATGAGCTTTTCTATATTCTAATATTAGTGTTCGAGGAATTCAGCCCGCCACATCTTTTCCACACCAACAACATTTACAAACATTTCTTTTTTGCAAGACAGTGCAAAAACATATATCAAATTCCACTAGTGTTTTGTGGCACTTCAGGATATCAGACTCCCAGCAATTTAATCTCATTAAAGCAAAGAAAGAGTAACCCAAGAGGATAATTTAGCAGATACCTTAAAATGAACATTTGGGTGAAATATTTTGGTCAGGAACCGCACTTGAGGAGGTTGCAAAGGATACTGCTCCGGAACTGAGAAAGCGAGCTGGAACACTCCACCATCATAAGGAGTTTCAGATGGCCCCTGCGCACGACATGATTGAACAGTCAAAAGGATCATTAATGAAATCATTTTCTTGCCCACTGCTAGAGTTTGGAGGGGGGGGTGTTTGAACATAATGGAGCATATCATAGAGGAGAATACTTTAATAAGAGCCGTCCATTTAAAGATATTAGAATCATCACAAACTAATTGAATATCAGGATCAGCTGTTTTCTCTCTCTGTACTTCTTTGTACTCCTTGAAAAGCCTTGCCCTTGAAGCCTGCATCGCCATAGAATCAACGTTAAATCTTCCAAAGAAGTTATACAACAATAAATTATTTATCAAGATGCAGCGATAATTGTCAAGAGGAGAGACCTAAAGTCATAGAGTACTAATTTCTCCATCTAAAATCTTTAGCCTTACTATTTACACGGTCAATAAAAGGTGCATCCCTGCAATAAACTCGAATGACAAATGAATTTTCTTTCTTTTGCAATGTTTTAACTTCTTGGGAAAGATCTGATTTTAAATTGTACTATATAATATATGCTTTCTAATGTTAAGTCAACATTGTTGTAATTACATATGTACTCATCTTGCTTGCACGGCTCTAGTTTCCAACAAGAACCATATAATGGTGTGTATTTAGAAGCAAGAACAGCAAGGAATGAGTACGCCACATACCTCACCCCTCAGCCCTCCAAGACAAAAAAGAATAGAAAAAAGAGATTGCAAAGAAAAATGATGTTTGAGCTATGAAGGTATTTATTCATCACATGAAAACTTAGTTACATTTTATAAGGTAAATAATTTTTAATGATGGGGAATCCCCATATACTATACCAAAAAGTAGAAAACCTACAGCCAAATATGGTTCTCCACAGATGAAACCCATTCTTTATTGCAAATGGGGACCTTATTGGTAGACCAGAGAAATACTAAAAACAAGAGACTACTTCGGAATTTTACAAAATCCTGGTCCCTTCAAACATTCTCCTATATCTCTCTTTCCACATAACCCACATAAAGGCTAATACTCCCCCACCCCCAAAGGTCCAACTATTCAATACCTCCTTTATTGTGCCCACCAGGGGCGGAGCCACCTTGTAACCAGGTGGGCCCGGGCTCCCCCTCAAATTTAAGTTTTTCCTAGTATACTACTAATAATATTCATGATATTACAATAGAGTTCTCAATTCTTTACACTTCTTCTTTTAAAGTGCGGACAACTGGAAGTCTCCAACAATAAAAGAAAACTTTGTGGGGTCCACAAATTGACTCATTATCTCTTTATTTTTCTCACCCATATTCACAAATCCTACGGAAACCAAAACAAAACGACCCAAATAAATTTCACGAAGAGATAAGGTGTTCTCTCTAGTTTATTTGCTTTTGAAATTAGCATTGACACTACTTGTTGCTACTGCGACGGTAGAGAGGGTTTTTTCTGCAATGAAGATTGTGAAGAATAAATTACGAAACAGAATGGGAGATCAATGGTTGAATGACTGGTTAACTATATTGAGAAAGTCGTATTTGCTGAAGTTGATAATGAAGATATCATAGATACGTTTCAGAAAATGAAAACTCGCCGAGGTCATTGTTGAATCTGTGATTGTCATGATTTTTAATACATATTAATTTCTTTAATAATATATTTTAATTATGTTTAAATATAAATAGGCTCCCCCTAGACTAAAATCCTGGCTTCGCCCCTGTGACCGACCACGGCCATTACGTTCCAAACTAACTAAGGACCACCAAACACAATCGTGTAGCCACCTGACAATACAACAGGAGATGATCTACTATTTTTTGCCCAAATATCTACATATGAAGCACCAACTAATATAGGTGATCCTCTTCTTCCTTGTGTTCTCTATAATCAATATCACGCCATATAAAGAAATACACCTTATTGGGCGCCCTAGGAACCCAAATAGAGCGGTGCAGAAATGTAGACTCCTCTCTCCATTTCCATACGTCGATGTAGCTGTGTACTTTTCCCGTACTGCTCAACCAGGTTATGAAATTCGCCCAACTCCCAATCCTAGAGTCCTCCTAAATCTCATCCCAATGAACTTCCCCCGCATATCACCTAAGAATCTGTTGGACTATCAGTACGAGACTTTATATATGTTAGGAAAAGCTTCGCTAAACTCTCTCTCTCTCCACACCACCTGTGCCCCTACCTAAAGTTACATCTAATTTGTGAAATAGTTAAAAATGTCAAAACCATGAATCCACAATCACCAAATTTATAAATGACAGTCTTTTAACATTTCTTTGGGTTACATATTGAGTGACTTATTTGATTCATGGCTTCCAAACCTACGGCCGTGAAGACTCACTCCTTCATCAAGGAAATTCTTAATTAACTATTCTCACCACAACTCAAAAGTTACCCCAATATAGACTCCCTTTGAAATGCCAAATTCCATGGAACCAATCACTGACCAATTGCCAAATTTTCAGGGAAAAGTAATGCAAAATGATAACATTTGTGGTCAGAACCCATTGATAACAAAGTTAAGAACCCAATTGGACAATCGGGTATTGGTAATATCAACTAATATTTTAATAGATCAGCCTAAGATTACAAAATCAATTCTTTGGGTAATAAAAATAAATTATTTTGAAGGGTTACGAACCTGCATCTTTATAATCACCACAACCACTTCAACACTATATGAGAAATTCAAGAGCTAAGGTACCAATTAGTATCAAGATTCACTGGATGGAAGATATATCTCCTCTCGTTTTATAAACGTCAAAGTTAGTCCTCCAAGTTTTAGGTATGTATGAATTGACCACTTTATTGTATTTGTTCCCCAAAGAAAAAACTAAAATTGACTGTTTTGGAGAACAACAAACCCCTTTTGTTTTCTCATGCACTTAATTCAATTGTATAACTTTTGTTAGGATTTCAAAAATATGTAAAACAGCATGCAAGAAATGGGTCAAGTTCACAAATGCCCTTATCTAAAAAAAATTAAAAATTAGCCTCCGCTTTAAAAAAATCGCTAGATAAAGTTTTTGTTGCCAATCAGGCATAAATTGTACATAAATTAATTTTACCCATAGGACATAAGTTAAGGATGTTCCATTGAACACAAATTCTGTTAGGCAACTAAACATAACTTCTAGCTTTTGCAAAGGATATTTCAAAATACTGAACCTGCTCAATTGACATTAGTTTTGTCTTTGACAAAAGCTACAACACATCAGACAACAAAAGCTCATCGCAACAAAATTTTCAAAGTTAAAAGTCATTTTTAAAAATATTATTAAATGAAAACAAAAATTCAAGACTGGACACGTCATTTCCTCTATTAGCTTTCTGCCTTGCTATGTGTGATTTTACAATGTAATCTCCGGTACAACAGACAAAGCAAACGGGGGCATATATGATGACTAGCAGACTTTTCTTCTTACACATTTTAACTTGTCGAGCCAATATCTTAGATTAATTACCACTGGGTGTGTTACTTAAGTGAGTATACAATATTATGACAACAGTCTCGTACAAAAGAACAAAAATTACTGAAAAGAGCATCTGAACTTTGTTCCCAAAGAGAACATAAAAAAGGTAACTAAATATTACAGCACAGATTTATCACCTGAAACTGCATAAAAAATGAATAAATGAATGCATCCTATACATATTCAAGGTAGAATGTCTAAAATTGAAAATGAAGAAGAGACAACAGAAGCTTGACAATCAAATAGAATGCTAATATCAAAGAGAAAAAAAAAGAGAATAAAAAGGTGCAAAGCCAGTCACGTGCTACCAGCTCTGCTGGGAGCACCATTGGTTGGTTTGAATTTTGAAAGGTCAACAAGGTCCCCAAACAATTTGTCTTGCGGCTTTGAGGGCCTTCCAGACGGTACATATGAAGGAGTAGAAACTGGATAAGAAGAATTGTTGAGGCCACCATTGTCCCTCACTGAGAGCCCAGACATTCCTTGGTTTAGGAACTGAGTATTTTGTTGTTGAGCATTACCATAACCATAGCTGGCCATTTGGTTGCTATACATTTGCTGGGAATACATATAAGCCATCTGCCCAGATGGCATTTGTTGTGGAAAATAACCCGCTGGTTGTCCACCTTGGAATTGTTGAGGATGCAAGCCTTCCATCTGATTGCTTTGCATGGCCTGATTGTTCATCATAGCAGGCTGTCCAGCGGCGTTTGGCTGTGCATACATGCCGTGTAGGTATGCACCACCGGCCATTTGCTGGGTGTTGGCTGCAACCAGCTGATTATTTTGCATTGACATAGCACCTGGACTGCCAGGCATGACCTGATTGTTGTGCATTGCTAGAGCTTGTGGATTACCTGGCATCAACGGATTATTTGGCATAGGCTGAGCATGAGGGCTACCCATTATTTGGCTGTCTTCTGCCTCAGCTTCCCATGGAGGAAGTGGAAAAGGATTAGTGCTTTGGGTTCCTGTTCAGAAATTGAATGAGCAAGGGTGTTCCATGGGATATTCATAGCACCACAGAAATTGAACAAGGAGTCTTTAAACTTTAAATAGAAAGGGTTTTAGTTATTAGGCAATGGAGAAGCATATATCCTCATTGTCTTCCCTCTTCTACCTACTAGGTCTCTCAAGGAACCAGGCAGAAAAAAGCGCAAAAGGACAAAATTCAAGCTAGGCTTTAACACAACAGACATATTCTTTTTGAATCGGTTGTGTTGGCCAGCTTATGTGCACCTCGACTAATCCACACTCGCAGCTTATTCAGCCCACAAACAGAGATTGCCAAGGTACACAACAGGTATATTTCAATTACTTCTTTTTGTTTTTTTATCAGGTCCTTAATACTGTAATTCAAGTGGAAAGCATCTAGGATAACATAGGAATCACCGTAGACTGGAGAAGCTGGCTGTTGTTGCTGTGACATATGCCCGTTCCAGGCAGGACTGGAGCCTTGAGCATAGCTCATACCAGGGACACTTCCATTTTGGTACAAAGATGGTTGCATAGAATGAAAATTCTGTTGCTGCTGAAACTGAGGGGATGAAGGATGTGCCTGACCAACTGAATATGTAGAAGGGGTGGTGCTTGGCTGTGAAAACATGTCAAGAATAGCAAGGGCATTCTGCTGTGAAGGACTTGCTGGCTGAGGTTCTCCAACGGGAACAAGTGCAAGAGCATTCTCAGCTGTTGGTGAGCCGAAGTCATTTCCACTCAGAAGATCTATGAAAGGGACAACTTTTGTAGGAGTTGTTGATAGACCATTAGCTGATGGAGGAGCAGGAAGAAGCAACTGTGTCCCTAAAGCACTTGATGTAGATCTGGAAAGCACAACATACATGTTTTAGATAAAAAAAAATGCTTTTGACCTGACCAACACCGAAACTAAAATCAAAACCTATATTTGCTATTGTAAAAAATACTAACTGTCAAACAAATATTTGATAATCTAGGCAATTCATGTCTACTGATTTTAGGTATGAGAATCTGATATCCATATTTCTCAGATCCTTCTTGAAACCAATACATCAATTCAAATGTGAAGTGTAATAAGAAAAGACTTTAAAAAGTACATTAGATTGGTAAAAAGAAACAAGAAAGAATTTTTAGTACCCTTGGTCTGACTGGTTGCTGGTTCCAGTATCAATAAGAGGACTATCAACATCTACAAGGCATCGAGCAGGTTCAGATTTTGATGTTTCCCCTTTAACAGAAGTTCCCGATGCAATAGCTTCATGTTTGGCCAATACACGCTGTAAGTCATCATTCAATGCTAGTCCTTGGCACAGCAGTGACTCATCCCTGGATCATGTAAATGTAGGGTTCATAGGAACCACATCTGTGGTGCGTGACAAAGATGGGAGAAGAGAGATGACAGATAAAACGTCCATCAAATCCAAAATTGTTTTAAGTTCAATGTATAGTAAACATGGATAGTCTTTGCAATTTCCGAGAAGTTAATGAAAAACCCATCTATGAGAAAAGGTTGACTCAAATTACTTGAACTTTACAATATATATAACAACAATAGATGGAGAGAATGTTTGGCCTTCAACTTTTATTCCTACCAAGAACAAACCCAGGTTATACATGTAAGAAGCTTCAAATAAATATTTAGACTGACGCTTCCACTACAAATAGGACATTCTGTAATTACAAGAGTTTAAGGTTAATTTCAGAAATAAGAAGCATATCAAGAAGAAAAAGCAGCATCAAGATATCTAGAAAAAGTCACGAGAAATGGTCAAGTAAAACAAGGCCTTACGTAGTCGAGTTCACAAGGTGTACCAATCTCTGCTTGTAGGTACGGCATTGTTCCACCAAATCAACAATGACGTCTTGTCTGAGTCCCTGTAACCCCACATGCAAATATATTGCATCAAATAAAGAAAAGACATAATTCATCAAAAATTATCTGAACAAGAATGAAAATATCTTAGATTGTTTCATTTGTTAGCTCCAATCAGCATCTAAATTTAAACATCTAACTTATTGAATCAAAACATTTGGTCTCAATTCTCAAATACACTGGCAAGGGAGCATATTTCTGTAGACATGCTATGCATATGGACTTTTACCTCGTTTTCAGGACCTAATGCATTCAGCATTTCAGCAAGGACATCCATAATACCACGTGCATTCTGGATCTCCGTCAAGCTAACAATAGAAACATGCAGAAAAGAACCAAAGAAAACTAATTAACATAGCAATAAACATGCTTATGTTATCCTTATGGTGTACTGTTATTCAACTTGTTTATGATCTAAATTTTTCTTACCATTTCTAATACAACTCGATGTCAACAAAAAAACAGAGAGAACTCATAAAATTTGAAATGGTAGTAGGATCTCACTAGGTTGTTATCGTACATCTTAAACATGTTGAAGTCTAATTATACCACTTTCTGCTTCTATAAGAGATTCATAAATGTAGCTCAAACGAGAAATTTCCCATACAAATCCATTTTTTTAAATCCACACATAGCACATTTGCACAAGTGGCAGAAAAACAAAAGCAATAAATATGAATATGCTATCCGTATGGTATATTCTATTCATACTTGTTTATGATGTAAATTGTTCTTACAATTTGTAACACAACTGAACGCCAACAAAAAAACTAAGAAAAACTCATAAAATTGGAAATAGTAATTGGACGCATAGGGTCTTATTGTACATCTTAAACTTGTCTAAGTCAAGTTCTACCATTTTTTGCTTCTTAAAGATATTCATATAGCTACCAAGCACTCAGATCCAGATCTAATGATACAGGTTGCAATTCAATGGACATTGCACGCCTGGAAGACCGATGATTTACTAGCAATCAAACTCAGAGGCTATTTGATTCTTAATCACCTTTTGCGGCAAAAGGTAGTACTAGCACTAATTGAAGAAATTAATGTAGTCCTAAACCTCCCTTAAGTTCAAACTTTTCAGACACTAGTCAGTAATAAATTCAGATATTATGCTTGTCCATGAGGAACTGTCAAGGCATGCATTATAAACTACAGTACTAATCAATCAAGAGAATGCAAGGATAATGGGAGCATTTTCCTATACTGATCCTCCGTTGGAGTAATATTTTTCCCACCAACTAAACTAGCTACACTTCTTCAATGCTGACAGCTGGGTAACAGGATTAAAGACACAGAAAGAATGTTGGTAATTCCTCAATGGCCTGATATTATTAAAAGTAAAACAGTCACCTCAAGGTGGGATACTCAGCATCTGCTGAAGACTCTGCTGCGTCCTGTCTAGATTCAAGCTTCTGAAGATTATGTGGATCAGATGCCAGCGGATGTGTTTGGGGAGGTGTGAGAACAGGTGCTGATCTCTCAGATCTCTGAGGGAATACTGCTCCAAGGCGCTGAAAGTCAAGCAATACATTTGCAAAACATTTTCTATAAAGTGAGATGTTAA
This sequence comes from Przewalskia tangutica, assembly GCA_029844215.1. Classification (NCBI taxonomy): domain Eukaryota; kingdom Viridiplantae; phylum Streptophyta; class Magnoliopsida; order Solanales; family Solanaceae; genus Przewalskia; species Przewalskia tangutica. The sequence continues at coordinate 115,972,266 of CM056728.1, forward strand.
ACAAGCATATAGAAAGAACATATCATAGCAACTGGGCATGGACAAAATCCCAGTAGTAGTGGAAGTTCAGCAAGTATAATCAAGCATTTCGTTTTTGTTAGCAACTAACACCAACCAATTATCAATAGGTATATACCATTACTATTGGTTGGACAGTTACTTGGTTCTCTTCACGAAATGATCATAAAAGGTCCAGAATAACTTGCTTCAGAGAAAGAGAACTTCTACCCTCCGAGTAAACCCTATTGCTTATTTAGTTACTGCTTAACTTACGCTCCAAAGAACTTTCACTGCTCCAATGTGCTGAAAGTCAAGAAATACATTTGCGAAACATTTTCTGTGAATTGAGGTGTCAAACAAGCATATTGAAAGTACTATCATAGCAACTGGACATGGACAAACTCCAAGCACTGGTATAAGTTCAGTCTGGTACAATCAAGCATTTAGTTTTGGAATTTTAGCAACCAACACACAACCATCAACTGGTGATAAACCATTAATATTGTTTGGGTAGGTTCTCGGTTCTCTTTACCCAATGATTCATAAAAGGCACCAGAATAACTTAAGGAAAAGAGAACTTTTACTCTCTAAGTAAACCCTGTTGCTTATATAGTTGCTGCTTAGGTGATAAGTTAGAAACCTGAACTTCTATGGCCGAAGCCATGCAGAACTTATCCGGTGCTTTGTCACATAAACCCAAATAATGCCAACCCCTAATAGTGATGAAAAATAACTTCACAGACAAATAAGAAAAGTAAAAAACGGCATTCACTCTCACCAACAACTCTTGGTAGGCTCCATAATATTGTGGGTATCTCGCCCTTGGTCCTCCAAAAGCTTCTTGCCAAGTGTCTATCGAAATTAATATCTTTTCCTTGACGTGAAAATCGGGCTGCGTTTACAAAACAGTACAAGATTGATGCCTGAACTTTATGAAGGGGAACGATTCCAAAATAACGTAAGGGGGGTTCAGAGTCTGCAATTACCTTCTTCTTTACCATTTTCACCATTTGCTGAAGAAGACCTTTCTCAGCAACATGCATATGCACAATGTTTCCGCAATTCTTCACAATTGCTTCCAACAGCTGAAAATTGGTAACACTCTGGTTAAGCGTGTAGCAACTCAATTTTTTAATTGATAGGCCAAGCAAAGAGAATAACAGAATTCTCAACGAACAGCATAAACCCTTACAAAATTGAAGTGATATAAACAAATTAATACATATCCAAGCACCCAACTTATTTATTTATTATGATTAGTCAAACATTTTTCATTATAGATACACCAAGGTGAAAACATTTAAATCTGATCTTGTGGCTCGACCACGATCATCCAAACGAACCCCAACTACCTAAAAACAGAAGACTCTCTTTACACCAAAATATACATAAACTAAGAAGGATATTTTAATCTTGTTACATCATTCTCATTATTTGCCATGCTTTCTGTTTCTTTCATTCCAATAAGACAATAGAGACATAATATTGTTCTGATCCAAACTACCTTCCTCTTACTGGATATCTTCTTTAGTATCCACCTCAACATTACTTCATTCAGTGTCCATGTTACTGTGAGGGGAAGCCACAATGCAATAGGGGGTGGTCCGTGTCCTCTCCGTGCTTCTTACATAGATAACACCCGTTCACAACAATTTGCTTCACGTTCCTAAGATTATCAGCCATTAAGATTTCACTTTGTATACGTGAGAAAACATGCTCCTTTTTGGCACTTTGGCCATCCAGATATTTTCTATAGTCTAGACTTCCCTCTTCTCCCCTCGTACTTTAAAAACAATTGCCCTAAATCCTTTTCATATCATCATCATCTCATCCCCCCCCCCCCCCTAAATGCTAGTTTTGGTAGATTTTCAGTAAGAACTCTTTTGGACTTCCCCCTCCATATCCACCACATGATCCTCCCTTCATTCCTTTTTTTATCCCTCACCCTCGAGATCCTCTTCCATATGCTGACCATCAAGCAACTACGTCAAGTAAAAGTATTTTTTCATACATAAACATGGACAAACTGGCCATATACAAGGGGTATACCGAAAGGTAAGGACTCTACACAAGGATATGATTCTCTACAAACTCCCTCAATCATCTATACCACTAGGAACATTTGTTCACACCAAAGAAAATAAGAGAACGGAGACTACTCCTCAATTGAGAGAAACTTGACTCAACACCTTCAAAAGCTCCCTTGTCTCTCTCTCCAAACTACCCACATTAAAGCAAGTGGACCATGTTCCAAGCCCTTCGTCTACTCTACCTTCTCCCGCTCTTCCAACCGAACATCAAATCTTTTACCGTTTGTGGCATTGTCCAAAGAGTGACAAACAACATATCCCACCATAGCCTCATGGTTAGCCCGCAATGTAAGAGAAGATGATCCACGACCTCGCCCGTCTCCTTACACATGTAACACCAACTGACACAGACAACCTTCCGATTTTTAAGATTTTCTACTGTCAAAATCGCCCCTCTAGTAGCTAGCCAAGTGAAAAGGCACACCTTCGTAGGCACCTGGAATCCATGTTGCATTACATGGAAAATTCATCTCCTCCCTAACCAAGAGTTTCTTATAAAAAGACTTAACAAAGAATGTTCCATTATTTCCCAAACTCCACCTCCAAACATCATAATTATCAACCGAATTGTCTTGCCTATGTAGTAAGGCTAACAATCTCTAGAACTGTCACTTTCCAATCTTGAAAATCCCTTCTAAATCTCAAAAAGTTTCTCCGCCTTGTGTCCCTCTAATTCGCTGAATTGACAAGTCTCTTTGGCAAGAAATTCTATACAAACTCTAAAATTCATCTTTCAATAAAAAGTCCCCATACCAACTATGTCCCCAAAAACATACTCGAGATTATTTTTGGGAAAATATCTCATTCAGATAACCATCCATTGTTTGAAGTTTCATCTCTAATCACTAACACATTTTCCTAAAGCATTCTCTTCCGAATCTCCGATACCACTTCTTAGAAGAGTATGTTGAAGTTTTATGTTGCCACTTTTCCTTATCAAAAATAAGAGTATGTTGAAGATTGATAACCTTCCATATCCCTAAAACCCTATAAGTGGAAAATAATCTGATTGTTAAAATTAAGATAATTTTTAACAATCTATTAGCTATATTAGCAGATATAGGGAGTTATATTCGGGAGAGTGCACTTCAGCAATATCGTTTCTCTCCCTTAGATAAAATTGGCATTTTTACCATTAAGTCTTCTGAGACTTCTCAATGGGAGGTTCCCACAATTCTTTATCTTAATGATTCCCGATGCCTTCTTAGGCGGTATCCACAAATTGTAACAGCACTAAGCAACTATATAACTAACAAGCAATTTGTATCTAAGAACTGCATCGACATATGTCACTTGAGAGAGTAACAATCAAGCACATATAATTGATTAGAATCAGTTGTGTAGTTCATGCATATGCATATTTTGCAAAAAGTTCTTACTGTGACTCCCTCCTCATCTTATGTGACGCTATTTTAACAAACAAGACTTCAGACACATGCTAAATATATGCAAAAGTACCAAAATTATCCTCACAACCAACAATTAATATGGCAAGAGTTCCACATGTTCCTTCATCTTTTATGATACGGTACATGATCCTTCATCTTTATCTCTACTAATTAAAAATCAGCTCGTATATCAAGTTGGATTCCAACAAGTCATGTCAGTAAGATTGAAATGGGAATGTTAAGATTGAATAGCTTCCACATACAGGAAGACATCAATCTCTTCGGATGGATTAAAAGAAACGAATATCACATAGTGAGACGTTCAAAATAAATAGTGTGTTAAAAATCTCTTAATCAAAATGAAAAGAGATATTAAAAAAGAGATAACTAGATAAAAGTAAGAAAGTAAGGTACATTTGAGACTAAGACAATTGACAAATCTAGCCGTAGAATACTTTAGTTAGTATTAGGAAAATTGGCACAACCGCGATACTATAGTTTGAAGAGAAACCAATACTCTAGGCTGTTCGAGATTTATTAATAGCATTGATGGCATATTGCTTCAAGCATTTCATTATATCAAAACTTTCATAGTCTTCCATTATAATCGTATTTCTGTTGTTGCCGATAGTAAAGTAGAAGTAGTGAACATAAAAAGAAGGAGAAGATTGTACAAAATGACTGTAGACGGAAAACCAACAAAAAAGATGGAAGTAAGGACTTGATAATCCATTTAGTTCAAGCAAGTATTAAATTGTGGAATTTAAATTTTTGATAAGGTAAAACCATCGACAGAAATAGTTAAGGTGTCAGGCCAGGTATTATGGAATTTAGTAGTTTCAAAAGCTTACTGTCAGGGCGAGTAGCTGGACTTTTGATTTCTTACTGCCAAGACGCTTTTTTATTCCTTTCACAACATCTTTCGCTTGCCTGGGAAACCAAAATTAAACAAGCAATAAGAATTACTTTAACCAATCTTCAGTCCAAACAAAAGCAAAACCTCAATGATTATGCCAAATATTTGGAAATAGGAAAACAAAAGAAAAAGGAGAAATTACATTGAGGGTATAAGAACCCCAGTTCTTAATTTTACTCTAAATAAAAGACTCATATAATTAGTTCAACTCATCCACAAAAAGCATGGATTTGTAGGAGAGACTCGATGGCGATTATTGTTAGGTTAGCAAATTATTAATGATCCTCTTCACTAATGAAAATCTGTCAATAGTAGATTGAACCCTGTTTGCTTGGACCAGCGCCACTTTTTCCTTTAGGTCAAACATCTCAACTAAGGAAATCAACTCATCAAATGGCCTCAGAGGTCACTTCATTCCAATACTAACAAATAATTCTCACAAGCTAGATGTTTTCTATAATTCACCCTCAATCAAAACAAGTTGGAATTGACTATATAAACCGTCAGTATCCATTCCACTTTATACAACCCCATTTCTTCGCCAATAGTGGCAACTAATTTGTCTTCCAAGACATCCTTTATCGCCCTTTTTAATGGTTTTGTACAAACTAGTTTGCCTGTATCTCGATTATTTCACCAACTATGTGCATCCTCCTGCGAGTACAAGTACCAAAGGGCTCTGTCCACTTAGACTTTGGCAAGTAGAAACCACATAAGTTTTTTACCACTGCCAAGAATAAAATCATTGCCTCTCATGGTTTTCATTTCATATTCATTGAAATTAGGCTAAGCTTTCTTATAACCGAGAAATCTCTTTTTCTTCCAGACTCTTCTCGGCATTGAGATCAAGAATCAGACAAATTAAGGGTTCCCTAAAACTAGAAGTTCTCCAAATCTCACACTCAAGCTACATTGACATTCAAGCCTCTACTGTAACTAAAAAAATTACAAATCACATTTGCAAATATTAAAACAACTCACAAAACCGAAATAATATAAAAAGGTAAAAATGGAAATGCAAAATAGAGAAACAGAAAAGAAAAGAAGCTCAAACTAGCACTTAATTCTAGACTAGCACATCCCTATCTAACCAAAAACTATTACTACCAAAAGTTCAAACTTTTTCAATTATAAATAAAGTAATCAGAAATTCCGAATCATACTTTAAAATGAAAAAGGAAATAACAAAAATTTAGATACAAAAATAGAGAAAAAATATTTCTTTTTAAACTAAAAGGTCTTTAAATCTCACATCTATTGCTACACTGACATATATCTACTACTACTATAGAAAGCTTACAACTTTTTCACTTACAAATATTCAGCAAAACAGAAAACCAGCTCATAATTGAAAATATGAAAAAGCAAAATTCTACATGCAAAAAACAGATGAAAAAATTACTCCCTCCGTTTCAATTTGTTTATCATACTTTTCTTTTTAGTCCGTTTCAAAATGACTGCCTCTTTTATTTTCGGGCAACTCTTCAATTCCAACTTTTCTGGTGTCATATTTGAGACCACATTTGACGTATCTTTAGTTTGAGACCACAAGATTCAAAAGTCTATTTTACTTTCTTAAACTCTGTGTCAAATCAAAACCAGACAAACAAATTGAAACGGAGGAAGTACTTTTCTAAACTAAAATTTACATACTGATAACAATACCTAATCAGAAGCTACTACAGATGAGAATTGCAGTTTATTCAATTTCAAATATTCAATAAAACAGACAAAAAATTACATGCAGAATAAAAAAATGAAAATGGAAAAGCATACGCTGGATCGCGATTGCATATATCGCAGATCTCGATGTTCATTGCCCAATCAGGACCGATCAGCATATCGCTCGTCGCTCGTTCCACCAAAAAATTCACCATCTTATATTCTATTTACCGTCTCCGATCAACCCTAAACGAAAAAAGTGACCGCCGGTGAATTCTCCGGCGTTTAAAAATTGACCGGCGAGATTCCGATAAACAAATCAAATCATATGATTAGATTGCATTTTTCTGTTGTTACGATGATGAGTAGTTTTTTTTTTTAGAGTTAAAAGTTGCACCTTATAAACTTTTTTTTTTTTTTTTGTTGAGGAAGGAATCACGCCACTCTTTCGAGTCAAGTGCAGAAATCCCGATCGACGCAGAGTCGCAAACCACGCCACCATGTAAACCACACTTAAGCCACGCGCGACAAAGCTCAACCAAAGGTTTATGCAGGATCGAACTCGCGACTCATGGCCCCGCGCCATCACATAATTAACTCGCTACTTTGCGTATCCTTATAAACTTGAATGGATATTTTAAGGCTTTTATTATGGATTACTTCCTCCGTTACAATTTAATTATCTTACTTTTCTTTTTAGTTTATTCTAATTTTTTATATATATTTTTAGTAAATTTTGACAAATTACGACTACAAAATTTAAATATATATACACATCTTTAATTTAAAATCACAAAATTTAATTTATTTATTTATTTCTTAAACTTCGTGTCTAATCAATTTAAGATACTTAAATTGAGATTGAATGAGTACTATTTATTACTTATCATGCAATTTAAGTGTATCATAACATTCAATAGACATGATATAAACATCTTCTTGAAGCTTGGTCCATTAAAATCTATATGTACATTATATTAAAAGCACGAAGGACATTACAAATGTTGATTGATAGCTTTATTTTTTTATAAAATGAACTTGATAAAATGATATATCAATTAAAATATCAAAATAAGCTTAAACTCTATTTAAAAAAAAAGTTTGGATGAATGAAGCTGTTCTTTATGATACCCATGTCACAACCCATAATTTCAATGTGTCCTAAGGACATTACCCAAACCCTTAGGCGAACCCAAATGAAAGCAAATCCTCAAAATTTTAAGAAAAGCATAATCATAAAAGAAAAATAACCCATAAGTTCATAGTAAGTCTCATAACTACTTATTATAACTTGATGGTATCATGAGATTGAGAAATGTAATTGAATGAAGCAGTCCTCCATGATACCATCTACGTATATTTATATATTATGATGGTATTATAAAGGAATCTCTTTGAATGACTGAAGTAGTCATCCATGATATCATCTCAGTATGTGGTATATATCATGATGGATCATGCAAGAATGCTGACACACGTGAAGGACTCAAGAAGTCGATACAATCTCAGTATATTTTATACCATAATGGTATCATGGATGATTGGGAATTGTTGCATTTAAAGACTTCAACTGTAATTTATGATACCATATACCATGATTTATAACTTAGTTGTAAAAGATGTGCTATCACTTTTTGAAGACATTTTTAATAAAGTACAATTTGCTATAAACTTTATTTTTAGAAGTAATAGAATACAAAGAAAAGAAAAAAAAAATTGTCACGATTGTGGACTAACTTATAGAAAAATTTATGAAGAAGTAGCGACTATATGAATAGATATATATATATGAACAACTACTTGTTGCTTATGATTATAAAAGACCTATAACTTTATTTTTTAACGCTTATAATCAAAATCTGACTGATATGCTTGTAGATAACGATTGAGAAAAAAATTCATAACTTATTGTATTTTTAGATAAAAAATTTCAAGCAACTAAATAATTTTTTGGTATATATTATCCTACTATTTCAACTATGTTATTTTATATAGCTCTAATATTTTTGTTAGTTAGTGAATATATGAAAAAGCCATCTTGTAGGGCACTTATTAAAAAATATTTATCAAATTAAAAAATATTTTTTCCTATTTTCACTATTTATATTATTGGTGTTGTATTAAATCTGACTATTAAAATAGACGGTTGTAAAACACTTATTAAAACTATTTATGATTTTATAGCAGTACTTCCACCTCCAACTCCAAAAAATCCAAATGAACAACCACTTAAGGAACCAACTAAAGAAGTTTTGTCTAGCATACACGATGAATGCAAAAAAAGTATATACGCATTAACAACAAGAAAGTGCTAGCAATCAACCGGCTTCTATACCATTTTCTTCTTCTTTAGTACGATTTTATAAAAGACATGTTGTTTCTGCGGCTAGTATTGAAAGCCTTAGACATAGAATGTTTAGTAGTACCACTACTAATCAAGTTAGCGAGTTTGATGTTTTTGTTTTGCAGGGTGTTGTACCGCACCAAGCAGTTCTCAATGAAAAATGACGTGGAGACTTGCTTTAATACTGGAGGGAAAATGAGAAAACATTTTCAACACTAGCAAATATGACCCGAGATGTGTTGAACATTCAAGCGTCATCAACAACGTTTGAAAGTGTTTTCTCTGCCGGAATCTTTCAAATAGGAAAGCACAGACACTCATTAACGGGAGACAGCTTGGAGATTGCAATTTTATTAAGAGATTGGATACGAGCGGAGCGTAGAAGGTGCGATCAACCAGAGATCAATGAAGAAGACGATTAAACTACAACGAAATTTTGTCCGACAGAACTGGAAGCGACGTCGACCAATTTGACCAATAAATTTCAATTCCAACTAAGAACCACAAGACATTGTGAAGAAACTAGAAAATGTGTTTTTAAAAATGTATTTTTTTAATTGCAATTTTACTATGTTATTTGCAACTTTCAACACCACAAAGTTGCAATTTTGAAATTGTATTACAAAAAAATCATATTTCTATTAAATAATATAAGAGACACAAAAACAACATTGAAATGTTTTTATTATAATATCTTGTTCAATTATTGAGGTGTTTATATATATTATTTTTTAAAATTAATGACCAAAAAAATCGGAAATCCCAATACCGCCCCGCTAAGACTGGTCCCCTTTTTCGACGGGACGAGACATCAGCGGATCCCGCGGATCCCGCCATTCCCGCCCTTCCCAGTCCTGTCGGGTCCCGCCCAGACCTCGGCCCACTAGCCACCCCTAGCCATGTTCCTATAAGTAGGATTAGAGTAAGGTGAAGTCCTATGGCGCTCAGACACTCAAAAAATGTTGCCGCACCTAGAGTAAGGTGAAGGCCCTATGGTTTTCACTGTTGTTGTTCAAGTACCTTTAGTTATACACATTAATAAAAAAAGTTCTGCTGAAAATTGAACTGAATGAATAAGCTCACTAATATTGCTAATAGAGTGGATCACACAATATTATGTCAAAAAAAGAAAAAAAATCAACCTATCCCAATCTCTTTTCCATTATTCCTGGTATTCAAGATGTACCAGATTTTCAATTGATGGAAGCAGTAAAACAGAAAAATTCAAACAGAATGACAAGGGGAAAATGACAAAAAAAATCCTAAACAAAAAGATTTCTACTTCTTAATTCCTATATTTTGCTCTAGAGCAGAAATCTCTAAACAGTAAAATCACTATTGGTGCATAGCTAATGTAGAATGGAACCAACTTGAGGCCAAGACTTAGGGCCAGTTTGCTTCACCCCATTTCTTGGAGACTGACTTAATTAAACCTCATATTTGCAAAGGAACAGTAAAATCACTATTGGTGCATAGCTAATGTAGAATGGAACCAACTTGAGGCCAAGACTTAGGGCCTGTTTGCTTCACCCCATTTCTTGGAGACTAACTTAATTAAACCTCATATTTGCAAAGGTTCTCGAATCCCATGTATTCATCGCGCTGGATCTTCCCAATCATATTTGAGATCCCGACCCCACCTGTCAAAACGAAGAAGCAAACGTCATAGCTATTCAGATGAGAAGACAGAATGCAGCCAATGATTTATTACTAGTGTTGTTTCTTTTACATTGGCTATCTTTGTTATTGTTGTTGTCAATACTTTAATTTTCTTCGATATTTTCATCATAGCTTTGCTTTTACTCTTATATTTCTCAAATCTGTTTTGGAGAACACTTTTCTTGAGCAGGGGTCTATCAGAAACAACCTCTCTACCCCGCAAAGGTAGGGGTCAGGTCTGCGTACACCCCACCCTCCTCAGACCCCACTTGTGGGATCACACTGGGTAATGTTGTTGAAGGACTCTGAAATGTATAGGTGATGATGAGTTACTACCTCTAAGCATAGGGGAAAACTAAATACTCACCTAGTGATATTGCGCTTACGAAAATTGTGAAGGCAAGGATGAAGATGATAAGTGACGCCCGTCCTAATACAACAATCAACCTCCTCACGACGTGTTGCCCAACGAAAGCAGCAACGGTTGCCACAGCAACAAAGTAGAGAGCTGTAAGAAGCATACAGTTGTTAAAGAATGAAACTGAACAATCTATTCCTATGTTCAGACATAACTAACATAAGGGAATGACACATACCATAAGGAACTGGGAAACGCTTTAGAAGGTAATACTCCACCACGGACATTGACGAGGAGAACATCATAGCAAAGGTGGCAGTGGCACTTGAGACCTAATAACAGAAAAGAGTCACATGAGACAGGCTATTAAGTATGAAATGAAGTAGCATATAAATGAAAAGATATATGAATTTAGACAAACTAACCTGAGGAGGGACGCCCAGCTCCAAAAAGAGTGGACCCATGATGAATCCTCCACCAAGACCAAGAAGTCCGCCAACCATACCAGCTAGTATTCCGAACAAGCAATAAACAACCAGTTGCATCACACGGAAATTGGTGCCGTCTTCCCCCTTGGATTGAATATTTCTCCAACCTTTGTACAGGCTAATAGCTTCAAATGAAGATACCCCAACAGAAACTGGGATCTACAGGACAATACAAGAGTTCATAATGAATGCTAGAATCACTTTGTGATCTTCCGAAGTTTTCTTCAACATAATTTAGCACAACCAAATACAAACCTGCAGCAAATTCACCACCCAGTACCACACCAAACAAGTAGCTGTGTAAATCTATTTCAAACACACAAGGCTAGTGAGTTTATAGATTAACCAAAAAATGACAAAATTACAGCATCCCCTCCGAAGTATACTTGGGAACTGAACCAAAAAGATATGAAATGAAAACCTTTAGGATTTGCAGCGCTAGAAATGCAATCCAAACAAAACAGAGGAGTCCAAATTCCTTCCAGCAAACATTCTCCATGAAAGGGACCTAAATTGACATGGCTTTTTAGAGTTTTAAAATCAGGAGAAACATAATATTCCCTTTCAAGAGTTAGGATAAGTCACCTCTGGTTCAGCCGAACCCTTGGCATCCTTTTCATTTCCATTGGTGGGGCCGCTAGGAAGGAGCTTGTACTCTGCTTCATCACCCGTGCCTGACATAAACAAACAAAGAAAAACTCGAATCTCCACGAGAAGAAAAATCGAGATGAAATGCCCTGTAAACTCTTCATACAATAGAAAATTCATTGCCTAACCTACCATTTGCTCCTGAAAGTTTAGCAGCAGCCTCCTGAAGTAACAAAAAAACAAATGATTAGAAAAAAACCCAACACTTCACATGCATGACTTATTATAAAGGTGATAACCTTTTTCACAATAGTTTCTTTCTTCCACGTCTCAACCCCTCTTAGAAAGGCCTTGGTTGATGTGCCTGGGACAATCATTTACAATCAAAGTCTTGTAGGAGCAATAACTTAAAAAAACACCAGCGCCTATTATGAGAGATGATTTACCAAGGAAGAGAACAATTAGCAAAACTGTAACCATCCAATCAGCAAATATCACATTGAAAGTAACTCCAATACTAATGCCAAGCATCAGCATTGGCTGGATGAGCACAGCCAAGTCATAATCAATAATAGGCATGGCAATTGTGGGATGCCTCAGCTTTAAGTTATAGTAAACAGTAGAGACTGCAGCTCCCATGATCATACCTGTCAACCATAAATAGAAAGAGAAAAAAGTTCATAACAAAAGATGATTGTTCATAAATTAGGACTCGCTACTACAGTTTAGTGCTAATATCACGTGAGTTCAAAAGGTTTTCCTTACTCCTCTCTGCCCAGAGGAAAAAGATGTAATTATCTAATCTTCAGGACTAGTCTCGTCTAGTTCCATTTATTGATCCATATGATGAGTAACATAAACCATACTATTTCAAAGTTCTGATAAAATTTGTAACACTAGTATTGAATGATCTACCAACACAAAAATAACTGATCTTAGCTCAAGAACTATGGTTTTTTCTGTCTTTGGATAAGGCAAATATCAAGAACTATGGTGTAAAATGATGGAGTTTATGAGTGTTTTCCATTGATTATTTGGAATCTAATATTTTACTCTAGGTGAAAAGTTCAGGATGATGGAGTTCCTTTATTCGGTTATCGATAAGTATCGCAATTCAGTATTCCGTTCAAGTCATGAAAAATGAATTTCCTAAAGGTCATGCAAAATTGTCCCTAATCTTACATTTTGAAATTGCTGTAGATGATTTCGGATCAAATCCAACAATAAGACTAAGCATGGGTACGAATATGCCACCACCGCCAACACCACCTACACTCCCAAATGCTGCGCCCAAGAATCCAATTATGGTACCAACAACAATTTTCCATCCAAATTTCATATCCTGCAATGACACCCACAGTACATATTAAAAAATGTCCATTTCCCGACATAGTCAGCAGCATAAAAGCAAAAACGTGAGTAATGAAAGTATCAACAGAGCTCAAGGTGGGTTATAAACCTAATGTGCTAGTCCATATGAGGCACACCATAAGACACATGCGTTTAATAGCCCAATCATAGCTCAGATTCTCCAAGACACCTACCTCCCAAAGGTCGGCAGCACTCTGCTATGAGTAACTCCTAAATAGAAAATTTACATAACTAATAGTTGGAACCTCATCTCCACATCAGCCCAGTTACATGGACATTGTAGTTATGTTCATTCTAGGGAGTGGCATGGGCGGATCGAAAACGGGTTAAACAAAAATGGAAAATATGTCCTACCCGCCTATATGTAACACGGATAAAAATGGATTAACCGACGGATAATTTGGATATCCCCATTATCTATGGCTTCAAGAGTAGTCAGGTGAGAACACAAGCTAAATGCCAAAATAAGCTTAGACTCCTAGAAAGCAAGAACTCATGAAAAATAACAAGCATACAAATACAAAAAATATAGATAAAATATAGATATCCTTCTGCTTCTTCTCCTATTTTTGTCCATTTCTAATTGAACATCCTAGTTAGATTATCTATCTTCTTTTCTTTTTGATGTTGAATAGTAAGTAAGCACACCCCGTGACATGCACGTTCCATGCTTACTGAAAAAAAGGGAAATGAAGAAAATATTGATTCTACATATGCATGGAAATAATTAAGTGGTCCCTTTCATGCATACTGGTAAAAAATTTGACCTGCTTGGTTAAGGATTGCATTCACTCTTTAGTAGCTCATAGAGCTTATCTTCTCCAGAATCCAGATCAATTTAATCAATTAGTGGACCACCTAATCTAACAATTAATCTCACATACAACCACCAAGTACTACCTATTAATCAATGTTGCAGATCAAGCAAATATACACAAAGCTCACACACTAACAACTATGCCTCACATGCAAACTAGTTGAGATCGACTATATGAATACTCAATATCCACTCTGATTCATTCCAATACTCAATAAATTGCTCAGTCACAAAATATGAATGTTAGTTCTAACTAAATCCAAGCTACAAGAGTCCCAACAATTCGAAGAAAAAAAAACTCAAATTCAAAGAAATGATACCGGCCAAACATGTTGGTAACCAGATTCATTGGGCTTCCATAAGAAGTTGACAACAGCTGAAAGTTCAGTTGCATTTTGGGCAATACTTTCCCTCTTCAAGCTTCTTTCTGCTGATACAAATATCGCAGCTAAAAGAAAACTCCATGAAATTGACAAAAGTGTCCTCAAAATCTTCAATTTTCCTCCTACTCCTTCCATTCCAAACAAAGATTTCACCTTTTCAACTCACCCAAATAACCCAAAAAAAAAAATAATCTCCCTTTTCACCTTTTCAAACACTACACACACACAATCTTTCTTTCTTGGTTTTTGTAACAATTTCAAGATTGAAAATTGAAAAGAAAAATGTATGTTAAACCAATTTTTTTTTCTTTTTACTTGGCAAATGGGGATTAAAGATTTGATTGGTTGATGAGAAATGTTACAACCAAAGAGGAAGTGAAGTATAAAAATGGTTTCTTTATTGTGTGAAGGGAGAAAAAATAGGAGGAAAAGGAGTATAAAAGGGTGGATCTTTGGTCTTATGAGTCTCACAATTTGAATGAAATGGAATGCATGAATGAATATATGAAGAACAAAGCCTAAATAAGTCCAAATTATGGTAAGGACAAGAATTGAAATTTCACAACTGCATGAAAGAACAAGGTTTCTCGGTGCCTAGCAAGTGCTTGTCTCAACATATTTCTCTTAAAAGTTGCCCCTGTTTTGGTTTTGCCTCTCAAATAGCTGGTCTTTAATTTTTATTATACGTTAATTAATAAAAAAAATGATCGAAAATATCTCAAAAATTAAAAAATAATAAAAATATTCAGAATTTTCGGTTTGAATCCTAGTAGACTTAAAAAAAACGCATGGCAAGATTTCATAAAAATTATGTCTATTCGGTCAATAGACATAGTTTCTGTGAAATATTGTCTTGCAAAAATATTATTTTTTATTCTACTGGGTTCGAACCCAGAATTCGAAAATTCTTTTTTTATTTTTTCGATGTAAGTGATATTTTTGACTATTTTTTTATTACTTAAAATACCGAAGGACAAAAATTAAAAATTAGCGATTTGAGGAGCAAAAATTAAGAAAAACTAACTGAAATACCCCAAAAATAAACTAATTACCCGCCTCATGCCCCTTCTAAACTAATTATCCGCCGTACCCCTAGCCCAAAACTATTTACCTGACATACTTCTCGCTCAAACATCTTCCTTTGTGATACTATCACAGTATATTTATATATCATAATGGTATCATAAAGGACTAAGAAAATTACTGAAGTAATTTTCTATTCATCTCAGTATATTTATATACCATAATAATATTATGATCGTGTGTAGTTTCTCATTGATAATGAAATAATAAATGAGGTACCATCATTGGAATATGCATCTTTTATGGACCTTATAGAAAAACATTAAAATTTTGGAAACTTATATTCACCCCACTTTGAAAACATCATAAAGGTGATTAAGGAATATTTTTCTCTCCTAAGAAATATTTGCTCCGGACTTAATATGATTTTCGTAAAAAATGTTTACTGTTTCGTTTAATGAAATTTTAGTTGAATGAGACGTTTAAGGATAATTCAGATAAATACTTTTATAATTAACTCCATTAACTTTTATCTTTTTAAGATATGTGTAAATTTTAAAAGATAGATAATATAAACCAAAGAGAAAATTATGATGCATATACAATCTTAGTAGGATTCTGAAGTCCAGCCAAACCCAAAGTTATATATATATATATATATATATTTATAATTAATAGGAAATAGTAACAAAGAGCCAAATTAAAGACAAAAGGCCAAAAGAAAGAGTGAGTTAGTAATTAACTTAATTAAATTGATAACTAAATAGACAAACTGCGAAGAAGACGGTGATCCTTATAAAGTGGTACACCTACCAACATGGTAAAATCGGACCGGACCGGATCGAGGACCGAATTTTCAGAAAATGAGGATCGAAGATATCCGATTCGGTCCAAGTCTTTTTCAGTTCGGTCCGGTTATATGGACCGAATGAACCATGTACTAGCAATAGGGTTGCACAACAGGGTAAAACCGGACCGGATCGAGGACCGAATATTCAGAAAATTAGAATCGAAGATCGGACCGAATTTATCAATCCGGTCCGGACCAAATTTTATGCAGCCTACCTATTAGTCAACAAAATATTATAAATGGCTAAGACACGTAATGGTTGAGTCATATGTGAATCAGATTTTGACATTTGAAGATTGTTCAGTTAGAATTCTTTGAAATTTGACAAAATTAGATTAAAAAAAATTCACTCGATATATATTTTAAAATTCGATTAATTTGAATTCACATCGAAAAAAATCATTTTAATAATAAAATATTTCTTACTAAAAGTAATTTCATATTCAAGATTCGAACTAGAAATATTCAATTAAAGATTAAAAAAAAGTACTTACAAGTCTGCAATTATTTTTTATGATAAAATGAAATACATCTTAGTTAAGTTATTTTTACTCTATAACAGTAAACTTGTTACAATCATCTTAATTAATTTATTCAAGTTTGAATCTCCTAGATTCTCAAAGTAGTGATTCATATTCAGAGAATGAGTGCTTTGCTTATTCCCATTACTTATTAATGATAGAAACATTAATATAGAAAAATATACACTTCTTACCATTTTTGCCTTTTTAAATTCAATCTAGAAGCCTTTGCATCAACTTGCCTTTCATTTTTTATGTTTCTTTGAATGTTTGACCAAAAACTTGTAGATGCAAATGCAAGTCATAAATACATAAGCAGGTAGGATAACAACATTTGCAAGACTTATAGTTTAATTGGTTAAATATACTGTTTATAACAATGATATGTAAGTTTAAGCCTGCTAAACCTATTATTCTATGCTCTTCACTTGATAGAAGGCAGTCAAAATACCCGCTCCTGGCATATTTCAATCTAGCCTCTGTTGGAAATTTGTCTTTGGTAGAGGTTGGGTTCGCCCATCTTCAATGACTTAAACATCATGGTTTCACATGTTGGAAAACATAGTTCTTCATACGTGCTTAATATACTAAGTGAGTAGATGACCGTATGACCAAGAATCGTCAAATTCCATTAAAAATGGAAGAGATATTGGTCCGCAAAGTTAGGTGTTTGAGACATGGAAGAGTGGTGTGAGATAAATCTACCACAGCGGTGAGAAAAGGAAGAATTGTTCATAATATAAGCCTCAAAACTGAATAAGGGATCAGGACCCCAAGGGGTAACCCATGTGTTTGAAGGAAGAGGACTTAGGTGTGCTTGGGTTCGAGACTAGGCCCACACCCGCCAGTTCTTGGGCTATTGGGCGTCTTCTGATATTATCTTTTTGGACCCCAAACTTTGTAATATTTATAATTTGTGTCACGACCCGACCCGACGGGCCGCGACTAAACGTCCTAATTGGACGTCATTACTGACCTGTCACTCTTAATCCATTTAATACCGAGATCTATAGAAATTTCGGCAGCACAACGCTGCTTTTACAACATCACCCCAAAATGGGCGAGCCGACAAGGCTGCCAAATCAACAACAGAACAACAATCATAACGGGCTAGCCGACTAGGCTGGCACCAACCAACATTATGTACACAAAGGAATAGTCAAAATAAGCAAGCGGTAAAAGTGCCGCCACTGAATAACAACAAGTATAACCGGGAACGCCCCAACACAGAGTACAACAACATTACAACCCGAAACAAGGTACAAACGTCCAACCCACAATCGCTTCATGCACTCTAAGAGTACAAAGGTCGACATATGACAGACAGACTTCGCCGTGCCCAAAATGTGCATAAGTCTGAAAGATAGGGATCTGTACCAAAATAGCTGGCTCCGGAATAAAGGAGCTCTCGATCGCCGAATAAGCCCTAAACCGAGGGTCACCTATTCAACACTCAACTCGCGGCATGAACGCACCCAGGAAAGAGGGTCGACGAAATAATGTACCGAGTATGTAAGCATGAAATAATGTAAATAAGATCAAAACTGTGTCCTGTAAGGTAGAGAGTCAACTGTATCATAAAATAATGAGAGTCATATCAGTACTCATGCATGCTTAGTCATAAATCATCAGATGTAAATAAATGAATAAACTGTTCGGCCCTTGGGTGGGGGACGCGGTGGAATATACTGTTATGGGTATCTGTACCCGCATCACGGATGCATGTCCGTGGAATCATCATATATGTATACATAAACTGCCCGACCCTCTAGTGAGGGACGCGGTGAATCATCCTGATATATGTGTACGAATCACGCTACCGGTGAAGTGGAAAAATGACTCTTAGCACGAGTAGATATCATGAGCAACTGTATGCAATTTAAATCATTTCTTTGACTCTCATTAAAATCATTAAATGACTTCTTACAAGAAGATCACATATACTTTTCATAACTCAGATTACTATGAATAAGACTATGAAGGAGTCATGTACGTCCGTCGTACATTCCCTTGTATAATATTCATGTCGAATGAAAGAATCAATAATTCATAAAATCATGCCAAAAGAAAGGAAGATAGGCTCACATACCTTATAGTCGAGCTAACCAACTCACTACTAGAATATGTCTCGTCTAATACTCCAACCTATAATAATAACATTAGATCTGTCAACTCCATGATTCCTAACGTAAGTTAAATTGAAAGACGACTCTCTTATTCTATAAAAATTCGGGCAGCACTTCCCATGTTTATATGCATATCCACAATTTCAAACCAAGCCAGCAATACCAACAACAAGTCATAACTCAAAATATAACCACAATAATCTCAATATTCTATTTACGCTGTTAGAGCGCATACCTTCTCTTTATAATTATTCCATTTAACAACTTCAATAATCAAAGTAACTACTACATTTATTTCCCATGTTAGTTAATCATTTAGTTACGTTAGAATTATTCATGGGAGCAATCCAATCTTCTAGCAACGTCGTCAATTCAAGAATGTGAAATTAACACTTTCATACTCTTTAATTCCTCAAAAATGTGTATAGGAAATTACCACAATACATATGCATGTTTATAGCTTAATTTCCAACATCATAGTGTTAACAAAGTAGCCCCTAATACGACACAACCACGTTCAATAATTCCACCAACCTTCCGGTCATCACACTTATTCAATTCCACACTTTTCTTAATTCTTAGAATCCGGTTTCATATTTCAATACTTCCACATTATCAACTACAACTTAGTTTCAAGATTTCTTTTCAATTCTCAACATGCAATTAGTGATAAGAATTACATCACAACACTCCAATCTAATGTACATAAAATAGTCTTCAAATTGGTCCAACAACCTAATTCCATAACTCTTTAAAATTCAATTTCATATTTCAACATTCTTATATAAACAATTTACAACTTAATTCTCAATGTTTCCTTCAAATTGTAGCATGCAATTCTTATTCTCATTTCCTCTTAGTCTAAGTTTATTTCTAAACACAAATTCATCTCCTTAATTCTATTAATATGCATCTCACTTTAAATCATAAAAAGGAATTTTTACCTTAAAGCAATGTACCAAAAATCTGCTCAATGTACCAATATTTAGCCACTGATTTGGCCTAATTTTGGCTTCAATATCGCACTTCTTCAATTCTAAATCAACATGCATGAATCCCACAATGTTATTCCATCATTCCAGCATGTTTTCTCTTCCAAGAATCATTCCAAAAATTCGAAAATTTGGGGCTAAAATCGGCAGCAAGCTTTCCTTTTTAACTACAATGGTGGATTTTGATTCAGGATGAATAAAGGAATGAGGATGGGTTCTTTGTGTCGGCCTGAGTGAGACAAACACAACCACACCACTCACGAGCTTCGAATCAACCGGAATCCGTCCAAACGGCGTCTAGGGTTAGCCCCGAAATTGATCTGGTCGTCAGAGCAGTTGAGCAAGAATCGAAGGGTGTGGTAGGTATATAAATGACGAGCTTGACAAGACGAAGCTAATGGTATAAGCCTCGTCACCGTTGGACACCTGAATCGGCCGGAAATTGCGAATTACCGCCGGAAACACTGTTCACGGCGACAATCACTGTAGCAGCGCGATTTTTTTTCATTTTTGTATATTTTTTTTGAAATTCTAAAATGGGGAGAATGAAAGGTTTAAAAGAGTTTTAAGGATTAGAAAATCTGAAAATCTATTTGCAATTTGATCCACTTTTCACAATTAATCAACCTTATGTCTCACTCTCTTTAAATCTTGAAAATCTCACAAGACCTTGTATCTTTGTCGTCATAACTTATATAATACGTTACTAATCCATAACGGATTTATATATAACTAGCATTTTAAATTTTCATTGTCACACTCGTCGTCATCAAAAAAATTATTTCGGAATCACATCCTTAAATATATTAATTTCCTTAATGATGTTCTTAATTACCGCCTTAAACTTACGAAGTGTAACAATTTGGTCCCTGAAGTTTCCAGAAGCAAAAATTGGCCAAGCGCCGCGGCGCTGGGCATGAGGCGCCGTGGCACTAAATGTCCATTGAACTGCCCAGCAACGGTAAAGCCAATAGTTTAATGCCATTAAGTTTCTGAAACGTTTGACACTTATTCCAGAACGTTTTGGCACTTCATTGGCCTCTTAAACAACCTCATAATGGCCCTTGTAACACCTCTCCTCCTCCTAAAACACTATATATTCATACCTTATTTCAGATTTGAGCATACAAGATAGATGACACAAAAACAGTGAGGAAAACCACTGCAAAGAACAAGTTCTTCTTTTCCATTATTTAGCAATCGTTTCATGTTTGTTTTCTTCGTCAGGATCACTTCTGTTTGCTTTGCACAAGTGATATTTCTCCGTTGTTTTACCTTAGGAGAAAAGTTGTAATTCATCCGTACAAAACATGTATACGGGCAATATTGTCTTAAGGGAAGGTTGATAAATCAATCGACTCAGCAACCTAGATTTAGTGTCTATTGGTTGCAGGTTAACAAGATTCAAAGAGTTTGTTGAAACAATGAAGATCCAAGGCGGAAGATTCAAGACGAATTCAAGTATAAAGATCAAGACCACAAACCATAATTGTTGCCTCAATTCTTGTTGGCATCAAGTATATTGCAACACACAATTGTTATCCTTTCTTAACACTTGTAATAGTAGTTTACTATTTCTCGTACATCAAAAGGAGTTAAGATTCACAATCTTAAGACAATATTGTGCTAGTGCTAGAAAGATGTGTGCTCTCTTTGACGATAGTTACAAATCTATTGTCGTCAAAGTGAGATCTCCGTTGTTGATCTTGAACTTGAAGATATTGTTGATAGCCATGCTTGCAAGGATCAAGAAAGAGTTGTCACCGCTCCCGAGAGTGGTGTAAACAAGTGTCCACAAGAGATTGAAGATATCAACTGGGACATGAGGATAAGGCAAAAAGTGATGCTCCATCTTCTAAGAAGACGCCTCCATCTTATGGTAAGGAGGATTTGGACACGTGACGAACGTGGGCCAAATCCCAAAGGTATGAGTTAATTATCTATTCCTTGTAAAAAATGAGATTAAAAGAGGTATGATTAAAATGAATTGAATAAGGCTAAAAATATGAAAGTATTTCTTTATATTCCCTACGCCTTAAAATCAGAATGTTTAATCTCACTTTTCTTCCCGGGAATATTGGACTATTATAAACGACCTAAAAGATATGGACTTAGATTGTAATAAAATGATTTTATGGACAATCCTAAGCATGGAAAGAGGAATAAAGACAAGTACTAGAGGACTAGAGACAATTCTGTCACCATTTCCGACAGAAGATCCGTCTTTTGACAGGATAGTATTGAACACTCAGTCATACAAAGCCTACGGGTGACTATAGTGGGCCAGAACCGTCATATGACATGACGATGTTGAACACTAATTCATACAAAGCCTACGGGCGACTGGAGTGGTTCAGAGTTACCAAATCTCAATAGATCTGAAGGCCAAAAGAAAGGCATAAAAGAAATTGGACACTCAGTCTGCCAAGACAACTGGAGTGGGCCAGAGAGTCTAGATCATTTGTGATCTGGTTACGTCCTAACCACAGGTAATAGGTTGTTCATATGAAGCAACGCTACTTTCAAAATAGAATATGTTGAATAGGTTGTCCTCAAAAGGAATTAAGGAATGGGATCACTCTTAGAAGAAGTGATACATGTCCTGAACTTGGTTTTAAGGACGCTGTTGGACAATATGGCTTGAGTTTTTCGCCTCATGTCCCACATGTATATAATAACCAAAAGTGGTACAGTAAAACTATAGCTATGTGGATGATATATTTATAATCCGTGCATCTATGACATCATAGATTAAGACACGTTTAATAGAAAGTCATTCAAAAGCCAATGAAATTTAGATTGTTGTCATCTGTCGACATAAACCCTCAAATGAATGTGAGGTAGGAGAAGAGGAAAAATCACATTTCCGTTCCTTCAAAGAAATAGAGAAAGAAGCACCGCTCCTCTATAACTTAGTAACACATACATGGATGATTTAAAGTTTGTACAAATAGAGGGGAAGACAAATACGTTGTGATCTTAATTGATGATGATACAACATATTGCATCCTTTGTTGAAGAACAAAGATGAAACGAGTCAAAAATGCCGTGGAGCCGTAAAGGGCCGCGGCGTCGGCGATGCCAGAAACTTTCTGAAGTTTCAGCGCCGCGGCGCCTCCGAGGAGTTCTAAATTCTTTAAGTTATCTTTCCTTGAAGAGGAAAAAGAAGTAATTGCTCGAGGTTAACAAGAACCCGCGAGTGTCTGATTGTACTGTACGGAACTAGACGTTTCAGATATACAGGACTCGAAAGTTGTTGGCTATCCAAAACTTAATGTTCCAGATCTACAGAACTCAGGAATTCTAGATGTTGAACCAAACCGGGGCAAAAGAGGGGACAAAGACTTGTTCTAGACCATCTAGCTTATATGGTTAAGAATAAACCATGGACAAATTGAGAATTGTCATCAGTGCTGCTTTGGAAATAAGCTATAGAAATAGATTCCGTCATATAAAACCATACTTATGTGCAGGTAGATCTTCCTCCGAGAAAAGAATATATGGGTTATAAAAGTAAATGGATTTATTGACAAGTATAAGGCCTCGGTTACCAAGACATGTGTTCCTATGTGAATAGCTTAACATCTCGGGCCACCGTTGTGCAGCATGACATGGATGTTGAGTCAACCTCCTAATCGGAGAGTTGGGTTTGAGGATTGTTGGGCTTGTTCCTGAAATTCCTTTATGGTCCCTGAAATGTCTACATTTTGGTCCTGGAAGTTTCAGATAAAACAAAAATAATAAATCTGACTACAGAAATATTGACTCTGAAGTCAGAAAGCCAACAGTTGGAAAACCATAAGTTCGAAAGTGGAAGAAGAAAGTAATACGGAACAACCGGAGGGGTTGAGGTTCCAGGAGAGAGAATAAAGTATGTCGGCTTGTCAAATCTCTGTGCGGGCTGAAACATGCCTCAAATATTGGCACGAAACATTTCTCCTCAGATACATGTTCCAACATGAAAAGATATGGGTAATACAATTGACTTCTTAGGAGTTGGAATCCTAAGACATCTAATGGACTGGTCTGATTCCAAACTCCTCTGTGAAGA
Organism: Przewalskia tangutica; assembly: GCA_029844215.1. Lineage (NCBI taxonomy): Eukaryota > Viridiplantae > Streptophyta > Magnoliopsida > Solanales > Solanaceae > Przewalskia > Przewalskia tangutica. The sequence continues at coordinate 115,995,893 of CM056728.1, forward strand.
GCTTAACAGTCTCGTTGAAGTCACCAATGGATTTGAATTACAGAGTTGATTGGAATCATGGTACACCCATATGCCAGGATGGATATGCTCAGGTCACACTGCAAGTGACATGGTATCGGTTCATAAAAAAAGACCAGTTGAACTAAGGTTCACTAGTGATTCTGGAAATGATCAACAGAAGGCGTTAATTTGGATGTGACGACATCTGAATTATTCACTTATCTATGATTTATGATATTCTGGATGTCCAGTGGTTCTGGGAGAACAAAATGATGCAAACTGAACATAAGATCTGAAGAACACCAATGTGCATGGTGTGTCTTAGGAAAATCCTATAAGCAAAACTTGCATCGTACGATTCATGATGGAATCGGAGTTCATCGCTTCGCATAAAGGATGATGAGAAGTTGAATAATTTTACGACTTCTTAGAGGATTTCCCTTACTGGGAGTAACTCGTGCCTACGTCAGTTATACACTGTAAAGACACAAATGACGGCGTCTGGACATATATGTCGCAGACATAAGACCGAATGACAGTTGATCTTCATGGGTAACACTTTCTTGATTACTAATCAAAGGAGACTATAATAGAACCCCACAGATCAAGAGTTCTTCCTGTCAAGGGGAATGTGCTTAAAACCTAATCAATACGAACTGATATAGTGGACACCCAACCTTACAGATTGGAGATCCTAGGAATAAGGTTATGGGAAAACTAAACTGTAAAGGTTCAGTTGAGCACTTCGGTGGAAGCAAGAGCACTTCGGATAATGATTTCTACTTAGAAACATGAATACAAGGTCATTCCCGTGATAGAAAATAAGTGTTATCTGCAGCGTGGGTAAAGGTTAAGTTTCCAAAAACCTTTTTTGATCTTCATCGGTTGAGGTTAGGTTTGGTGAAACTTTTAATGGTGTCTAACACTTGTGAAGTGGGATATAACAGGATACCTTATAGGATACCACCTATTTAGTGTGAGGACAGACCGCCTCAAATGAACGCACTTAAAAATCCAAGTGTGTCCACGACCACAATGGACAGAACAATAAGAACGGAAACAAGTAATGGAAAGTTGTTGTGTTGGTATCATTGTCTTGGCATATACTAAACACTGACGATTCAAGACATCACGTTCACCGCGCAGTAAATATGTCCGATGATATTCTACTATGGAAGGTTCAAAGCTCCGGCTACCTCTCCAGATGTAATATCTTTCCGCTGAAAGATTGCTGAAAGAAGACACCTTGTGAGTGCGCCAAAATCTCTTCCAAGAGGGGATTATTGGAAATTTGCCTTTGGTGGAGGTTGAGTCCGCCCATCTTCAAAGACTTAAATATCATGATTTCACATGTTGAAAAACCTAGTTCTTCACACGTGCTTAATCTACTAAGTGAGTAGATGACCGTAGGACCAAGAATCATCAAATTCCATTAAGAAATAGAAGAGATATTGGTCCGCAAAGTTAGGTGTTTGAGACATGTTAGAGTGGTGTGAGACAAATCTACCACATCGGTGGGAAAAGGAAGAATTATTCATAATATAAGTCTCAAAACTGAATAAGGGATTGGGACCCCAAGTGGTAACTCATGTGTTTGAAGGAGGGAAGACCTATGATGTTACACCTCGTAAGTTTAGGGTTATAATTAGAGGACGTAATTAAGAAATAAGATTCGAATATTGGATATAAAGTATAATTATAAATGCTAATAAGAGAATTAGTATACAAAAGGATGTGATTCCGGAATAATTTTGGCTACTATGAATATGGCGATGGGAACTTATAATAATAGTTGTATATGTTCTAACGGGATTATGGTTTAGTCGTATTATAAAAATTAGGACATTGAGAATACAAGGTCCTATGGAAATTTCAAGATTTAAAAAGAAGTGGGATCCAAGACTAATTAATTATGGGAATTGGACTAAGTTTGCAAAAATAAAAATCAGCACACTAATACCCATAAAACCTTTCATTCTTCTAACTCTTTTATTTCAAAATATCCCTCACACACTCCCTCATTCTTTCTCTCCCCCTTCAGCCAATTTTCCTCTCCTCTTCCATAGCCAACATTGAAGTTTATTTCATCTCCTTCTTCCTAGATTAGTTCTTCTACAAATTATAAGCCAAAGTAAACTCCAAGAGCAGTGAAATCGACACTGCCTGGCCGAGAAACTGCCCAGAATTTTCAGCTTTGGAGATGAGTTTTTGAAAAAAAAACATGTAAGGAAGATCGATTTAAACTTATAGAATACATGCATGTCATTTTGGAGTTGAAGAGATGATAAAAATGGTGAAGAAAACTGGAGCAGTGGACCAATTTTTAAGAGACTATTTTGGCAAAAAATAAGGTAAGAACTCTTCTTCTTATGGTATAATTGGAGTTGCATGTTGTGGTAGTTTAAGAAATGAACTTGTGTTAAGAGAAACTTGGAATTAAGATAATGCATGTGAATGTTGTGGGTGTTGTACTGATTTAGGGACTGTCTTGGCTACATTGGGTTTGAGTATTATTATTGTTACCCTTATCACTAATTGCATGTTGAAAATTGAAGGAAAACCTTGATGTTTAAGTTATAATTGGTTATATGAGAGTGTTGAAAGATGAATTGGATTTTAAGGAGTTAAGAAAAGAACTTTGGTAATTAAGCCTTGTTGGTCGAGACTTGTATAAATTATTGAACATGTTGTGTTGTATTTTAGGGGCTATTTTGGTGGAGTTATAATGCTGGAAATATAAGTTATGAACATGTATATACGTTGTGGTAATTACTAATACATGTCTTAAAGGAATTAAAGAATAGAAATGTGTTATGTTGCAAACTATAAGACTTGCACTCTTGTTGTTGTTGCTAGATATGATGGACTGTTTTTAAAGGTTGTTCTAATATGGATTAAGGGGCTAAATTAAAAAGAGAAATAGGTGTATTAATCACCTTGGTTGTTGTAGTTATTATCTTCCATGAACGTAAAGAGAAGGAATATATTATGATGACGTATATGGAGTATTTGAGATTGTTTTGGTTATATCTTTAAGTTGTATCTTGTTGTTTGATTTGTTTGAAAGTTGTGGATGTGCATATAAATAGGGGAAGTGCTACCCAAATTTCTATAGAAAAGAGAGTCGTCATTCGATATAACTTATACTAGAAATCATAGAGTTGACGAACGAACTACTATTGTTATAGGTTGAAGTGCTAATCGAGACGAGTTTTAATTATAGAGTTGGTTAGTTCGACAATAATGTATGTGAAATTATCCTTTCTTCTTTTGGCATGATTTATATAAAATAAGTGTACGGCAGACGTACATAATTCTATTGAATCCTAATTCTTAATGATACATGATATGATAGTGCCTTGATTTTCTAAGTAATAGTTATTCTCTTTATTCCATTGAGAGTCAAGTGATGATTTAATATGTATAAAGTTACTCATGATATTCTATTCGTGCTGATGTGATTATATCATTTCATCGCGTATCGGGTCGGGAAGTTTCGTGCATAGTTCCTTATATGTTCACCGCGTCCTTCACTAGAAGGTCGGACAGTGTATATATGATACATGGACATGCATCAACGGATATGACTATGTATTTCATCGCGTCGCCATTGAGGGTGGACGGTGTATTTCACCGTCGCCCTTCATTGAGTGGGCGGTGTATATCATTCAATCGCTTCATTAGAGGGTCGGGCAGTGTATATATGATGATTTTATATGGACATTCATGACTCTCATTTCATAAGGCACAATTGTAATGATATTTGGATTATTATGTTTGTCTCCTGACATCTTTTGGCCAGTTATGACCTTATTTACAGTATTTCATGTTTTACATACTCAGTACACTATTTCGTACTGACCCCCTTTCCTCGGGGGGCTGTGTTTCATGCCCGCAGGTACATATACTTAGTTTGGTGATCCTCTAGTCTAGGATTCCTGTTCAACTATTAGAGAGCTCCATTGATTCGGAGCTTAGTCATTTTGGTACAGTACTGTCACGATCCGACCGACGGGACACGACCTGATGCCCTAATTGGACACTCTTATACTACCCTGTCACATATAATCAGACTCATACTGAGGGAAATATAAAATATGTAATAAACCTGCCTCCTGAGGAGTCACAACTAATCAACATATCAAGCTAGGCAAGCGACAAGGTCGCCACTATACATAGGGATAACAAAACACGTCACAACCGTAAAGCTGGCTAAAACACATATACAAAAGCACGTCTATCATCCACAACTGTCTACAGACCTCTAAGAATACGATAATGAAATATGATGGGACAGGGCCCCGTCGTACCCTTAAATATGCATAAGTCTATAATAGCGAATTTGTACCAAAATGACTAACTCCAGAACAATGGAGCTCCCAAGAAAACAACTGAGCATGAATCCTAAGCCGAAGGATCGCCGAACTGAATATATGTACCTGCGGGCATGAACGCAAATTTCGAGGAAAGGGGTCGATTTAAATAATATACTGAGTATGTAAAACATGAAGTACTGTAAGAAAGATCATAACTAGCCAAAAGATATCATGAGGCAAGTACAATAATCAAATTACTATTTCAACCGTGTCATATACGAATGAGAGTCATGTATGTCCATATAAAACCATCATATTTACATAAACTACCCGACCCTTTGGTGAGAGACGCGGTGAAATGTACTATCCTGGGTATCTGTACCCGCATCATATGTACATATACTGCCCGACCCTCCAGGGAAGGACGCGGTGAACATATAAGGTATACTGCCCGGCCCATTCTGTGACGCGGTAAAGTCGTGTAAGGTATACTGCCCGACCCATTATGGGACGCGGTAAAGTCATATAAGGTATACTGTCCAGCCAATTCTGGAACGCGGTAAAGTCATATAAGATATCTGCGCGCGTATCTGGCCGGCCCGGGACGCGGTGAAATGATATACTCACATTAGCACGAATTGAATATCATGAGTAGCTTTATACATATCAAATCATCACTTGTCTCTTAATGGAATAGATAAAATGCACTATCATATCATGTATCATTTTAAAACATCCTTTGAAAACTCAAGACACTTATCATGTCATGAATCATTTTAAAACATCATTTGAAAACTCAATAAAATCATTAAATGAAATTTTTACTAGAAAGTCAAAGACACTTCTCATGACACATATCTTTAGGAATTAAATTGTGTAGAAATCATGTACGTCCGCCGTACGTTCATTAAATCATGCCAAAAAGAAAGAAGGAATAGTTTCACATACCTTATCGTCTAAGCCAACTCGATAAATAAGACTCATCTCAACTAATACTTCAACCTATAATAAAGGGTAATACGTCCGTCAATTCTATGATTTATAACGTAAGTTATATTGAATGACGACTTCCTATTCTATAAAAATTCGGGCAACACTTCCCCTATTTATATGCAAATCCACAACTTTCAAACAAATCCAACAATACCAATAAGAAGATACAACTTCAAGATATAACCAATATAATCCCAAACATTCCATTTATGCCATCATAACACATTTCTTCTCTTTTATATTTATGTAAAACAACAACTACATCAACCAATGTGTTTTATACACCTATTTCTCATGTTATTGTAGCCCCTTAATCGTATTAAAACGTCCCTTAAAAACAGTCCCTACTTCTAGCAAAAATCGAGAGTTCAAGAATGCAAAATAACTCTTTTCTACACCTTATTCTTTGAGACATGTATTAGTAATTACCTCAATGTATATACATGTTTATAATCAAATTTCCAACATTTTAACTCCACAAAATCCGCCCTTAATACCTCACAACAATGTCCAATATTTCCATGTATTCGGCCAACAACAACATGATTCCATATTCTTTTCTTAACTTCTTAAAATCCAATTCATGTTCCAATAATTCTATATGAACAACTATAACTTAAATATCGAGATTTCCTTCAATTCCAACGCGCGATTAGTAACGACAATAGTAATAACATAATCGAATTCAATGTATACCAAAAACAGTCCCTAATTCGGTATCAATATCCAAAATATTCACATGCAAATGCCTTAACTCCAAATTTTTCTTAACACAAATTCCTTCCTTAATCTTCAACAACATACACTTCAATTATATCATAAAAAGAAGAATTTTCTTACCTTGAATTTGTCCAAAACAGTCCCAGCTGAATCGGTCCACTGTTTCATCGGTTTTGCCCAATTTTTCTCACTTCTTCAACTCCAAATTGACATGCATGTATTCCACAATTTTAACCCATCACTCTTACATATTTTTCTTCCAAATATTCATCTCCAAAACCTTGTATTTCCTGGACAGAAATCGGCCCAGCAGTGACACGATTTACCCACTGTTTTGATGCAATTTCTTGGCTTTTAATTTTGATGAATCATGTAATCTAAGAAGATGAGATAAAACTACAATTTTTGGTAAGGAATGGGGTGTGTATCGGCAGGGGGAAAGGAAGAGAGGAGAGGAGATGAAGTTTAAAATGAAATAAGGGAAATGATGAGTTGAAGAGTTTTTCTTAAGGTTAAAGACTAAAATCTGAAAATTGTTGTTTGCAATAAGGTCTCATTTCTCCTACTAGTCTACTTAAATTAATCACTCTTCTAAAATAAATCCCACATAACTCCTTTTCCATAAAATCTGAAAATTATAAGTTCAATTTGGTCCAATTCCCACAATTTATTAACCTTAGGTCCCACTTCCTCTAATTTCCGAAAATTTCATAAGGTTTCGTATTTTTAATGTCGTTATTTTTATAATACGACACTAGTCCATAACGGTATTATACAACTATCAATATAAGTTTCCAACGTCACACCCGTTGTAACCAACATTTTTTGGGAATCACATCCTCTTGTATACAAATTTCTGTATTAACATATGTAAGTGTACTTTATATCCAATATTCGAATCTTACTTTCTTAATGACGTTCTTAATCATCGCCTTAAACTTACGGGATGTAACAAGAACCTTATTTTTTATTTATACATATTCAGGGGCACGACGGGGCCCTGTCCCGTCATATTTCATTATCGTACTCTTAGAGGTCTGTAGACAGTGGTGGGTTGTGTATGCGTGACACAAGACATGTGTAGGTAGTTGTTTATCTTGGATATTCCCATGTATAGAGCCAGCCTTGTCGGCTTGCCTATGTTGTTATGTTGAATTGTTGTGACTCCTCAGGAGACAGGTTTCGTTGATACATAACATTATGAGTCAGCAGCTTATTTTTACGAGGTTTATATGTTGTTCTTGGTATCAGTCGGATTATATGTGACGGGTCAGTATAAGGGTGTCCAATTAGGGCACCGGGTCGCGGCCCGTCGGGTCGTGACATTTAGTGGTATCAGAGCAGTTCGTCTTTAGAATGTCTACATACCGTGTCTAGTAGAGTCTTGCGTATGGGTATGTTGTGCACCATACTTATACGCAGGAGGCTGCCGTACATTTAGAATTGGTTTCTATTCTTTCATCTAGTAGATTGTGCGATAGAGCGATGTTATTAGGATGACCCCTCTCTGACGAATTATTGTGTTTATAGCTATGCCTCCGAAGAAAGTGACAAACGCCGAAGGAAAATCGAGCAAGAGCTACTAGCTGAACTGGCGGTTACTGTGTCCATGCTCGATCTATACGAGATCGGCGAAGCTCTGATACATCGCCACCTTCAGAGGTTCCAGTTCAGGGGGCAACATCATCACTAGCTCCTGAGGCCCAAGACTGAGCCTTCGGCTCGCCGATTAAGGCGAAGACGAGCCATGAGAGATGCGATCGATTCTTGACGATTAGTGGCGAGCGGACTCGTAGACAGGGGCTTGGAGTTGATAACAGATCTGTTAGTTTGAGGGTTCGTGACTTTTTGAGTTGTAATCCTCCAGAGTTTTTCGGGTCAAAGCCCGAGGATGTCCCGCAGGAGTTTATCCGATAGATGCAGCGTACATTGAGGGCGATCAAGGCTTCGGAGACTGAGTCTGTTGAGTTGGCTACGTATCAGATGCAGGATGTAGCTGTAAATTAGTATGAGTCTTGAGAGTTATCTAGAGGCGAGGGTGCTCCTCCAGCTGTATGAGATGAGTTACTGAGACATTCCTTGGCCACTTTCTGCCTCCAGAGATGAGACGAGCTAGAGTCGATAGATTCTTACAGTTAAAGCAGGGTGGCAGGAGCGTTCGGGAGTATAGTCTGGAGTTTGATTCGTTGGCCAGATATGCACCTACTATCGTAGCTGATATGACGGATAAAGTGCATCGTTATGTGATGGGATTAGACCGCTATTTGATCGATGGTTGTATGGGAGTGGCTCTTCAGCAAGGTATAGATATTGCCCGAGTACAGGCCTATGCACAGGGGGTAGAGGATTGACACAGAGAGCGTCAGCCAGATAGAGATCACGATAGAGGTCAGCCTAAAAGGGCTAGGTCAGCTGGGTGTACTGGTGAGTCTCGAAGCGGGCAACCTCAATAGCATGTCAGATATTCTTCCCAGCTAGCACATAGTGCACCTCCACAGTCCTCAGACAGGAGATTTGACCGTACAGGGTATTCAAGAGCTGGTCAGAGTTCCAGGGCTTCAGGTTCACAGGTGAACAAAGGTTCTAGCCAGTCGAGACCACCTTTGCCTCAGTGTACTCGGTGTGGTAGGTCCCATTCTGGGATATACTGTTTTTGTACAGGTGTTTGTTTTTCTTGCAGCCGTCAAGGCCATATGATGAGAGATTTTCCTTCCAGAGGTGGTACAGGTGGTATGGCTCAGCCTACTGCATCAGTTGCTGGTTCATCATCTTCTATAGCTATGCGCCCCGCAGGGCAGAATGTTTGTATGCCAGCAGACCGTGGTAGAGGTCGTGGTAAAGTTTCTAGTTCTGGCGATCCCTCGCACCGCATATATGCTTTGGCTAGTAGGCATGAGAAGGAGGCGTCGCCAGATGTGGTTACAGGTATATTATCTATCTTTTACTGGGACGTATATGCATTGATAGATCCAGGATCTACTTTATCATATATACCCCCCTTTGTTGCTAGTAGAATCAGAATAGAACCTGAGTCGATAGAACCATTTGAGGTAGCTACACCGGTAGGAGATTCAGTCATAGCTAAGCGGGTGTACAGAAAGTGTTCGGTGGTTGTATATAATCGTCATACCATAGCAGACTTGATAGAGTTAGACATGAATGTGTTTGATATTATTATGGATATGGATTGGTTAGCTTCTTGTTATGCTAATGTCGATTGTAAATAAAAAATTGTTCGATTTCAGTTTCCAGGCGAACCAATAATAGAGTGGAAGGGGAAGTCAGCATCGCCGAAGGGTTTATTTCATACCTCAAGACAAGAAAGATGATTATGAAAGGTTATATTTATCATTTGGTTTGGGTACATGATACCGAAGCAGAGGTACCGACTCTTCAGTCAGTTCTGGTAGTTAGTGAATTCCCATGTGTATTCCCAGATGATCTTCCAAGTCTTCCTCCAGAACGGGAGATAGAGTTCACTATAGATGTGCCCCCAGATACTCGACCCATATCAATTCCTCCTTATATGATGGCATCTGCAGAGCTGAAGGAGTTAAAGGAGCAATTGAGGGACTTGTTGGAAAAAGGCTTCATCAGGCCTAATACATCACCTTGGGGAGCGCCGGTATTGTTTGTGAGAAAGAAAGATGGATCGCTGCGGATGTGTATTGATTATAGGCAACTGAATAAGGTAACAATTAAGAACAAATATCTCCTCCCCAGGATTGATGATTTATTTGACCAGTTGCAGGGTGTTAAGTGTTTTTCAAAGATAGACTTGCGGTCAAGTTATCATCAGGTGCGGGTAAGAGAGACGGATATTCCGAAGACAGCATTTAGGACCCGATACGGACATTATGAGTTTAGAGTGATGTCTTTTGGGCTGACCAATACTCCAGCTTTATTCATGGATTTGATGAACCGAGTGTTCAAGCCATTCCTAGATATGTTTGTTATTGTCTTCATTGATGATATCCTAGTTTATTCACGTTCAGAAGAGGAGCATGCAGACCATTTAAGAACGGTACTGAGGGTGCTCCAGCACCAGCAGTTGTATGCCAAATTTTCTAAGTGTGAATTTTGGTTGACTTCAGTAGCATTCTTGGGGCATATTATCGGAGCGGATGGTATTCAGGTAGATACACAGAAGATTGAGGCAGTAAAGACTTGGCCCAGACCTACGACACCTACTGAGGTACGCAGTTTTCTGGGGCTAGACGGATATTACAGGAGGTTTGTAGAGAAGTTTTCCTCGATTTCAGCGCCTCTAACAAGGCTAACTCAAAAGGCAGCTAAGTTTCAATGGACGGATGCTTGTGAGCAGAGCTTCTAGTTGTTGAAAGACAAGTTGACTACAACTCCAGTTCTGACTCTTCCTGAGGGACTAGATGGGTATGTTATTTATTGTGATGCTTCATGTGTTGGATTAGGTTGTGTGATGATGCAGCATGGCAGGGTTATAGCTTATGCCCCCCGACAGCTCAGGAAGCACGAGAGGAATTATCATACTCATGATTTGGAGTTAGCATCGGTGGTTCATGCCATGAAGATTGATCGGTGTATTTTATATACACTTTTTGAGTCCTTTTTAGTTAGTCTTTTGTCTCTTTTTGTACAAATAAGTGTCGTATTAGGATAGATTTTCTTTCTTTTGAGTCAAAGTGGTTAAAATGGCCAAATGGCGGAAAATGAGCTAAAAGAGGGCAAAAGAGAAGGTTCCAGAGCTTAAAAGACGAGAAAGTGGCAAACGAGGCTTGGACCAGCCGCGGCCTCCTGCGATGGCGAGGGCGCGGCGCTAATCATCGAGAGGCTGCAGAGGTTCCAGTAGCGCGGCGCTGCATGCAGCAGAGATCGAGTCGCGACGCCAAATCACCCGGCATCTGCAGGCTCCGTGGCCGCGCCGATAGCGAGCCGGCGCCGACGCGGGAATATCAGGTTTAATGTCGAATTTCTGGGCCAGGCCTGAAGGGAAAAGTTAGAGGCGGTTTTGAGCCTATAAAAGGATAACTCTAGGCAGATTTTAAGGGTTCCCTTTCTTGCACAACACAAAGATTCTTGCTTTGAAGATTGGAGACCATAGTTTAGTAACTTTCTTTCCTTTTTCTTTTTTTTTTATTTCAGTTTTGTATGATGAACCTTGAATTAGTTCTTGTCATGTCAATGACTAGGAACTAATTCTTTTATAGGGCTTTCCATGTTAATTCACTAGAAACTTATGTTATGAATTGATGCATGTTATGGTTATTCTTCTTCTTGTTGAGATTTATCCAATAATTGCTTTGAATGCTTGGTAATTAAATGATCACTAATTATCATTATTTATATGATTTCTAATCAAACTTCGAAAGGAGGAGGTTGTGAATATGATGTAAGTTGGGTAGACATATTTTGGATTGGGGATGAAAATAGCTCAATTATTTATGTAGCGTTAATGAGAGGCTTAAAAACCCTAATTTTACACATGGTGCGTGACGGTTAACTAGGTTTTTGTTCTTAATCCTCTTATAGAGTCATCCTTATCACCGAAAGGTAGAAAGGAGCAATACTGGGGTTGAGTGTTTATATATCCTTAACGGGAATATAAAACGATTTCGTAAACCTGCTAGCTCCGAGAGAAGAAGAACCATATTTCATTGCATTAATAAGTAACGTAAGCGGATAGTTGAGGAGACATGGAAGCCCTATTCCCATCACAACTGAAGTAAACTTATAGTTAATTAGCTTTTATAATTGTTAGTTATAAACCACAAAATCAAATATTGGTTACCAAATAGATACCAAAAGATAGATAGTTGGTAATTGAACCCTAATCCTTGTGGACGATATTCGGTCTTACCAAGACTATATTACTTGTCACGCATCAAAGATATGGAGACATTATTTGTATGAAGTTCATGTTGATATTTATACAGATCACAAGAGTCTCCAATATATCTTTAAGCAGAAAGAGATGAACTTACGGCAGAGACGGTGGCTAGAGTTGCTAAAGGATTATGATGTTGATATCTTGTACCATCCGGGGAAAGCAAATGTTGTAGCAGATGCTCTTAGTCGTAGATCTATGGGTAGCTTGACGGATGTGCAGCCAGACAGAAAGGAGATGGTTCGTGATATACACCAGCTAGCCAGCCTTGGAGTACGTTTGGCTAATTCTGGAGATAGTGGCGTTGTTGTTCGAGGAGTTGCTGAGTCCTCTATCGTAGAAGAGGTAAAGAGGCATCAGTATGAGGATCCTGTTCTAGCACAGTATAGAGATGCAACTCTTCAAAAGGAGAAGACTATATGTGAGGTTGCACCTGATGGAGTGCTATGATATGAGGGTAGATTGTGTATGCCTGATGTTGCAGGGCTACGACGACAGATTATGGGAGAGGCACACAATTCCCGTTATTATATTCATCCAGGGTCGACGAAGATGTATCATAACCTCAGATGCTAGTATTGGTGGGATGGCATGAAGAGAGACATAGCGGAGTTTGTTGCTCAGTGCCCGAATTGTCAACAGGTTAAGGTCGAGCATCAGAAGCCTGGTGGGTTATTGCAGGAGATAGATATCCCAACTTGGAAGTGGAAAGTGAGTAATATAGACTTCATTACAGGCTTGTCTCGCACCCAGCGAAAGTGTGACTCTATATGGGTTATTGTGGATAGGCTGACGAAATTAGCCCATTTTCTTCCAGTCAGGACTACTTATTCAGCTGAAGACTATGCGAGATTGTACATCAGGGAGATAGTGAGACTTCATGGGGTTCCCACGTCTATCATATCAGATAAAGGATCTCAGTTTACATCTAACTTTTGGAGATCGTTCCAAAAGGGATTGGGGACACATGTGAGTCTTAGCACAACGTTTCATCCTCAGACTGATGGGCAGGCTGATCGTACTATTCAGACAGTTGAGGATATGTTAAGGGCATGTATTATTGACTTCAAAGGTAGCTAGGATGATCATTTACCACTTATTGAGTTTGCTTATAATAATAGCTATCATTCTAGTATGCAGATGACCCCGTACGAGGCCTTATATGGGAGAAAGTACAGGTCACCTATTGGTTGGTTTGATGTAGGTGAGACTAAGTTAATCGGCCCAGACATGGTTCAGCAAGCTGTTGATAAGGTGAATCTCATTCAGGAGAGACTATTAGCAGCCCAGAGTCGATAAAAGTCCTATGCAGATAATCGAAGTCGACACTTAGAGTTTCAGATTGGTGATTGAGTATTCCTGAATGTGTCACCCATGAAGGGTGTGACGAGATTCGATAAGAAAGGAAAGTTTAGCCCAAGATACATTGGGCCTTATCAGATTATTCGTAGGGTAGGCAATGTTCCTATGAGTTGGATTTATCATCTAATTTGAAAGTGGTACATCCAGTCTTTCATGTATTGATGCTGCGTAAGTGTATTGGTGATCCTTCTAGAGTATTTCTGGTAGATGATGTCCAGGTGACTGATGAGTTGACTTATGAGGAGAGCCCCATAACTATACTTGATCGTCAGGTTAGAAGATTACGGACTAAGGATGTATCTTCTGTCAAAGTATTGTGACGAAACAACAATAGGGAAGAGATGACTTTGGAAGCAAATGACGGAATGAAGAAGAAGTATTCTCACTTTTTCCCTATGCCTACAGGTAATTTGATTCCTTACTTGACTTTATTGATTGGGGCATAATACATGTGATATCTTGTGGCCCTGAGAGACATCTATGGGTTTGCTGAATATAGGTTGGTAGGTATAGTTATAGAGGAGACTATGCCGAAATGTTTATAGCATGAGACCTATTAAGAGCATTCGAGGACGAATGTTTCTAAGGGAGGAAGAATGTTACACCTCGTAAGTTTAGGGCGATAATTAGAGGACGTAATTAAGAAATAAGATTAGAATATTGGATATAAAGTATAATTACAAATGCTAATAAGAGAATTAGTATACAAAATGATGTGATTCCGGAATAATTTTGGCTACTATAAATATGACGATGGGAACTTATAATAATAGTTGTATATGTTCTAACGGTATGGTTTAGTCGTATTATAAAAATTAGGACATTGAGAATACAATGTCCTATGGAAATTTCAAGATTTAAAAAGAAGTGGGATCCAAGACTAATTAATTATGGGAATTGGACTAAGTTTGCAAAAATAAAAATCAGCACACTAATACCCATAAAACCTTTCATTCTTCTAACTCTTTTATTTCAAAATATCCCTCACACACTCCATCATCCTTGCTCTCCCCCTTCAGCCGATTTTCCTCTCCTCTTCCATAGCCAACATTGAAGTTTATTTCATCTCCTTCTTCCTAGATTAGTTCTTCTACAAATTATAAGCCAAAGTAAACTCAAAGCGATGAAACCGCCTGCACTTGAAATTTCACTTTGGAGATGAGTTTTTGGAAGAAAAACATGTAAGTAAGATAGATTTAAACTTATAGAATACATGCATGTCATTTTGGAGTTGAAGAGATGATAAAAATGGTGAAGAAAATTGGAGCAGTGGACCGATTTTTAAGGGTCTGTTTTGACAAAAATGAAGGTAAGAACTCTTCTTCTTATGGTATAATTGGAGTTGCATGTTGTGGTAGTTTAAGAAATGAACTTGTGTTAAGAGAAACTTGGAATTAAGGCAATGCATGTGAATGTTGTGGGTGTTGTACCGATTTGGGGATTGTCTTGGCAACATTGGATTTTAGTATTGTTGTTGTTACCCTTATCACTAATTGCATGTTGAAAATTGAAGGGAAACCTTGATATTTAAGTTATAATTGGTTATATGAGAGTGTTGAAACATGAGTTGAATTTTAAGGAGTTAAGAAAAGAACTTTGGTAATTAAGCCTTGTTGGCCGAGACTTGTTTAAATTATTGAACATGTTGTGTTGTATTTTAGGGGCTGTTTTGGTGGAGTTATAATTCTGGAAATATAAGTTATGAACATGTATATACGTTGTGGTAATTACTAATACATTGTCTTAAAGGAATTAAAGAATAGAAATGTGTTATGTTGCAAACTATAAGACTTGCATTCTTCTTGTTGTTGTTAGATTTGATGGACTGTTTTTAAAGGTTGTTCTAATATGGATTAAAGGGCTAAATTATCAAGAGAAATAGGTGTATTAATCACCTTGGTTGTTGTAGTTGTTGTCTTCCATGAACGTAAAAAGAAGGAATGTATTATGATGGCGTATATGGAGTATTTGGGATTGTTTTGGTTATATCTTTAAGTTGTATCTTGTTGTTGGATTTGTTAGAAAGTTGTGGATGTGCATATAAATAGGGGAAGTGCTGCCTAAATTTCTATAGAAAAGAAAGTCGTCATTCGATATAACTTATACTAGAAATCATAGAGTTGACGAACTAACTACTATTGTTATAGGTTGAAGTGCTAATCGAGACGAGTTTTAATTATAGAGTTGGTTAGTTCGACAATAAGGTATGTGAAAATATCCTTTCTTCTTTTGGCATGATTTATATAAAATAAGTGTACGGCGAACGTACATAATTCTATTGAATCCTAATTCTTAATGATACATGATATGATAGTGCCTTGATTTTCTAAGTAATAGTTATTCTTTTTATTCCATTGAGAGTCAAGTGATGATTTAATATGTATAAAGTTACTCATGATATTCTATTCGTGCTGATGTGATTATATCATTTCACCGCGTCCCGGGTCGGGAAGTTTCGTTCATAGTTCCTTATATGTTCATCGCGTCCTTCATTAGAAGGCCGGGCAGTGTATATATGATACGTGGACAGGCATCCACGGATATGACTATGTATTTCACCGCGTCCTTCATTAGAGGGTCGGGTAGTGTATTTCATCGCGTTCTTCATTAGAGGGTCGGGCAGTGTATATCACCGCGTCCTTCATTAGAGGGTCGGGCAGTGTATATATGATGATTTTATATGGACATACATGACTCTCATTTCATAAGGCACAATTGTAATGATATTTGGATTATTATGTTTGTCTCCTGACATCTCTTGGCCAGTTATGACCTTATTTACAGTACTTCATGTTTACATACTCAGTACATTATTTCATACTGACCCCCTTTCCTCGGGGGGCTGTGTTTCATGCCCACATGTACAGGTACTCAGTTTCGTGATCCTCCCGTCTAGGATTCCTGTTCAGTTGGAGAGTTCCATTGATTGAGAGCTTAGTCATTTTGGTACAGAACCTTATTTTTTATTTTGCATATTCAGGGCACGACGGGGCCCTGTCCCGTCATATTTCATTATCATACTCTTAGAGGTCTGTAGACAGTGGTAGGTTGTGTATGCCTGACGCAAGACATGTGTAGGTTGTTGTTTATCTTGTATAGTCCCATGTATAGAGGCAACCTTGTCAGCTTGCCTATGTTGTTATGTTGAATTGCTGTGACTCCTCAGGAGACATGTTCCGTTGAGATATAACGTTATGAGTCAGCAACTTATTTTCACGAGGTTTATATGTTGTTCTTGGTATCAGTCGAATTATATGTGACATGTTAGTATAAGGGTGTCCAATTAGGGCACCGGGTCGCGACCCGTCGGGTCGGATCGTGACACTAGGTGTGCTTGAGTTCGAGACTAGGACCACACCCGCCCGATCTTGGGCTGTTGGGCGTCTTCTGATATTATCTTTTTGGACCCTAAACTTTGTAATATTTATAGTTTGGTCCCTGAAGTTTCCAAAAGCAGAAATTGGCCAAGCGCCACGACGCTAAATGTCTAGAGAACTTTCCTGCAACGGTAAAGCCAGCAGTTTAATGTCATTAAGTTTCTGAAACGTTTTACACTTATTCCAGAACGTTTTGACACTTTATTGGCCTATTAAACAACCTCATAATGGCCCTTGTAACACCTCTCCTCCTCCTAAAACACTATATATTCATACCTTATTTCAGATTTGAGCATACAAGATAGATGACACAAAAACAGTGAGGAAAACCACTGCAAAGAACAAGTTCTTCTTTTTCATTATTTAGCAATCGTTTCATGTTTATTTTCTTCGTCAGGATCACTTATGTTTGCTTTGCACAAGTGATATTTCTCTGTTGTTTTACCTTGGGAGACAAGTTGCAATTCATCCGTACAAAGTATGTATACGGACAATATTGTCTTAAGGGAAGGTTGATAAATCAATCGACTCAGCAACCTAGATTTAGTGTCTATTGGTTGCAGGTTAACAAGATTCAAAGAGTTTGCTGAAACAACGAAGATCCAAGGCGGAAGATTCAAGATGAATTCAAGTATAAAGATCAAGACCACAAACCATAGTTGTTGCCTCAATTCTTGTTGGCATCAAGTATACTGCAACACACAATTGTTATCATTTCTTAGCACTTGTAATAGTAGTTTACTATTTCTCGTACATCAAAAGGAGTTACGACTCACAGCATCAACATCTCATATATATAGATGTGATCATACCAGCACTAACACATCAGATTCTATCAGAACTCCGAAGTTAAGCGTGCTTGGGCGAGAGTAGTATTAGGATGGATGACTCCTGAAAAGTCCTCGTGTTGCATTCCTCTTTTTCAGACTCCACATTATGAGATTTTACTGGGTTCGTTGTTGTTGTTATATATATATATATATATATATATTAGTACGACATAGTTGAAGCAAAAAGAAAAGAAAACTATTCATTTTTCATGGGAAGAGGGGAATGAACAAAGTTGACTCTATGTCTATGAATTTTCAGTGTGCTTTTATTTATGATTGAAATAATCATGTCACTATTTATCAGTTGTTCAACTAATTTGTTTGATTCTTGATTAGTATGCTCCTAAATTAACTTGGGGGTATTAGTTAGCTACCTTAAACCAAAAAATGCTCCAAAATGATTACAATCACAAACTCCAACAGGTAAATAATAAATAGATCTTATAATAAGAAATCAATTTGATCGTATCACGTGGGCAGCTAACTATATAATCATCATGTTTTAATGGTCGGATCTGGTAATTAAGACTCATGATTAATTTTTCATAAGAGGAAACTATGTCTTAAGTACATCAAATTTGAAACTCGAAATCTTTGCAACGCCATTTGGTAAGACCATCTCAAACATTTTGGGGGTCATGTTTTAATTCGTAAAAGTGAGTTATTAATAAGTAAATAAACGATTTCAATAATTAGAAATTATTTTAAATTGTAAATAACAATCAAATACAACTTCAAATTAATCAACTCCTATTTTAATTGGGTGCGAATTATAAGTCTTTATAGTAAATTCTGGTTAACAATACTTAATAAAAAATGAAAAAAAGAATCCCTAAAAATTTTCATTTTTCGAATCCTGTGCGATAGCACATCTCGCACGGTCCCAAAAGCGGCCCTGCCATTTGGTCATCCTTACACAATGTCAACTAGCAATATAGCTCAAAATTAAAAAAAAAATGATGGTTGCAGAAAAAGAGGAAACTGGAAATTGCCTCATAAGCACATATGTCTGTATTGTAGTAGTTGAGAAGTTTCCCACAAGTCGCATAAGGCCTTGCTCATTAAAATTCATATGTATTAGGCATATAAAAATATGATCACAGCATCCAAGTTTGGGCGGATTAATAATTCGTTCATTTATTAACTCATTTTATTTTGATCCATCCAATTCAACTCATTTAAAATTTGAGTTGCTTTCAACTAAATGTGTAGTTCAAATCGACCTATTAGAAACTTTGTTGAAAGTTTATTTTTTTATGGCTCTTCACTTCCTTTTTTTTCCGGCCTGCCTTGATATATATTTTTCCTTGAGCCAATAGTATATTAGAAAAAGTCTCTCTACCTCCAAGATAAGTGCAATATTTTGCGTACACTCTATCATCATCATACATCACTTTGAGGGATTGCATTGCGTATGTTGTTATTGTTGTTGTTTTTGTTTGATACTTATATATATCTATAATAATAAAAAAATGTCTTTGATAATAAACAAACTATAAGGAAAAAAATAAAAATAAAATTAAAACTTTATAAAAGTTTGACGGGTTATATTACTTAGCTCATCTTGGACCCACCATATCTCAACTCAAGTAATATATGGAATCTAAAGAGCTCTAGCTTGCTGGTGAAAGGTTCTTGCCTCGATCCTAGAGTCGCAGGTACGAATCCCCTCGATGGATATCCTCATTTGGTGGGTATGGATAGCTTGGTCACACAAGTTCGAGACCCCGGGTAACACCTTGGCCTGCCTACGCCTCTTGGGGAGCCTGACACACATGGCTTGTCAGGTGTAGTTTAACTGACTGACTATGTTTGCAGGCTACTACGTCAGTCCGTGGTTTACCCAGTGCGCACCTTCGGGTAGCGACTGCGGGCTTCACGTTAAACAAAAAAAAGTAATATATGGACATGTTAATGATCAACCGATTATTAACTTATCTCATTTTAATTTACTCAAATTCAGTTCAATCCGCTCATTTGATACTCTTCATTTTTTTTAAATAATCTATTAGGTTATTTCTTGACGACAAGTTTTGAATATTGAAAAAAGAAAAGAGTGAGATAGTATTTTTTTTTCACTTTATGAAGTGAAGAAAATGTATATGCTATGATAATTTGACATTCATCATTCCCACCCACCCATCATCACCCCCACATTATGTAAGTGTGTGGAATGAGTAAAAACAATATGATATATAGGTTATTTACTAAGGTAATACGGTATACAAAGGATCCTTGTCGTCCGATCTTTCTCCAAACTCCACGCATAGCGGGAACTTAGTACATCGAACTGCTCTTTTTTATTTATTTATATAGGTTATAAAGACCTTGTAAAAAAGAAAAAAACATTTTGGGCCTGATTAGATGCCAGACAGACCCATGGATTTCAAAGTCACAGCCCAAATACTATTGTGGGTTATATTGATCCAAATACCAAGTGATAATTATCAGGCCCAATTTGAAATTGCACCTCTGCTTTGGCGCGTTCAGACCACTCTCCGTCGGCGGCGAACGTCCTCCTCTCCGTCTCTTTCTCCGGCAAATAAAGTGGTAACTACCTCTTGCAAGGCAAAACCCTAATTTATTTGTTTCTCCGATTATAAGCTCCGAATTGTAAATTGGATTGCAATACTATCACTGCATAATCAAAGCCTCAACTTTAATTTTAATAGTTTTTGGTTTAGTTTCTCCGATCATGCATTTTCATTTTTTTCTAATTACGACACCAATATTTTGATGCAAAGTATAGCTGGTCCCGTGTGTTGAGATATATGTTACAAGTTGTTAGAGTTAGTTAGTGGTGGTTAAAAGTTGGTTAAGTTAGTTAAAGTAGTTTTAAGTTTGTTGTAGTTGTTAAGAGTTGATTAGTAAGCTAGTTAGAGGATTCTATAAATAGGAGTCATATATACAATGTAAACTTTGAGCTTTGTATATGAAATAATAAGAAAAGCTCCCAAAATATCTCTTTCTTATTCCCTTTACTTTCCCCTGCTCTTCCTCTCCTTTGTTCTTCATTTCTGTCTTACCTTACCTTCTCTGCTTTTCTTCTCTGTTCTGAAATTGAATCAATACATAAATTTAACATGGTATCAGAGCCTTGTTGGATCTAATTCATTCATCTCAATTTGTGAATTCAAATTTACTGGAAAAAAAAATTAGGGTTCATGACGGTCGGCGGCGGTGATGGTGCCAGCGGAGTCACCTCCGACAAATGACAACGTGTTGGTAGTAATAGTCGAATTTCTTCAACTATCGGATTAATTGACTCTCATCCGGATAATACCCTAACAGAATGGACTCAAAAGCCATCAGTCGTTGATTCATCTCAATCTGATGTCCAGATCTATCTCCACTCTAATGTTCTTCGTCTATGTAAGTACTTCGATGCTCTCCTATCTGATCGTTGGCAAAAGGAATCAATCGACGTAGTTGATTCAGGAAACTCTTCTAGAATGTTCCGGAAACTCAATCTCGGTGTTCCTTCATATAATGGATCAAATCGATCATCATTTAACTGTTCTTCAGCTCTTATATACTAATGACTTTTCGATTACTATAAACAATGTTTCGGTAGCTTTGTGTTTACTACCCGTGGCTTTGGAATTAATATTTGAGGATTGTATTAAGGCTTGTGTTCGTTTCATTGAGGTTGTTCCATGGACTGAAAATGAAGAAAGGAAAATACTCAGTATCGTTCCGTTATTAGGCAAGGAGGAATCACAAGAGCTTCTCGCTAGGGCTTCGGTTGATAGGAATGCTTCGTCTGAAGAAATGCTTCATGGATTGATATTATCAGCACTTCATAACCATCCTAACATAACATTCGCTAAGGCATTTGTAGCTAAGCTTATGAGGGACTTTTTGTCTAAAGGGACAGCGAAAATAGTGTTGGACCGTGCTTTCCAGAGTAGTTTGAAGATTGTGAAGGAGTCGTTGGAGGATTATTTGACTCCTGATTTTAGAGGTGATCATAATGAGACCGAGGCGATACAGAGGTTGAATTTGCATACTGCAATGACGAATGGGAGGCATTTGTTGTGGTTGGTGGAGAGGATGATTGAATTGAAAGTGTCTGATATTACAGCAGTAGATGTTGGCAGATCAGGAAGGAGCAACGAAGGAAGATGATGGTTTCTATGTACTAAATATGAAAGTGCAATGAAGGGGAATTATTTTTCATTTGTTTAGCTCAGGACAGGAGAATCGAGGAATTTCTAGCCGGAATTGGACTAGAAATTGAGGGAGACTCCACTGCATGTCTGAGCTTTTTATAAAGCTTGCGTAGGGAGAATCGAGGGATTCTCTAGTCCGAGTGAGACTAGAGAACGAGGGGTTCTTGTCGTCGATTTTTTACATATAGGAGAATCGAGGGATTCTCTAGTCCGAGTATGACTAGAGAACGAGGGGTTCTTCATTGTTGAGAATCGAGGGATTCTCTGGTCCGAGTGTGACCGGAGAACGAGGGGTTCTTCGTGCTGCTACACTCTTATTTTTTAGTTTTCATTGATGGATTTGAAAATGACTTTATGAAGCCAGGAGTGCTGATGTTGCTGCTCACTGTAATTCATGTCTAAGCTAGGAATGAAGAATGTCTTCATATCTCCTAGTTTGCAGAGGGGGGGGGGGGGGGGTTGAGATATATGTTACAAGTTGTTAGAGTTAGTTAGTGGTGGTTAAAAGTTGGTTAAGTTGGTTAAAGTAGTTTTAAGTTTGTTGTAGTTGTTAAGAGTTGATTAGTAAGCTAGTTAGAGGATTCTATAAATAGGAGTCATATATACAATGTAAATTTTGAGCTTTGTATATGAAATAATAAGAAAGCTCCCAAAATATCTTTCTTATTCCCTTTAATTTCCCCTGCTCTTCCTATCCTTTGTTCTTCATTTCTGTCTTACCTTACCTTCTCTGCTTTTCTTCTCTGTTCTGAAATTGAATCAATACAGAAATTTAACACCGTGTCGCGATGAATGAGGAGTGTTGTGGTAGGAAGTGGCGGATCCAGATTTTCAGTCGGGAGATTCGAAAAAATAAAATAAAAGCTAAACATAAAAAATAATATTGTCCCTGAGAATCGAACCTAGGATGCTAAAGACAATTTTGAACACCCTGGACCGCTTGAGCTAGCTTTTTACATTTGTTCAAAGTATTCAAAAGTCAATACATGTACATAAACACATAAAATCTACCATATATATACAATGTAATTGTTTGCAATACCCATCCTAACCCCTAAATCCGCCCCTTGTGGTAGGTTGATAGTCAGGCTAAAATAGTCTTAACTGCATGAGAACTCTGCAAACTGAATTCATCTGGACACGTGCCATGATTATAGTGGTCTATTCATGTAGTCAATCGTAAATCATAGTTAGTTGACCGTCTGAAGAGTGAGGTGTACTAATCTGTTTTTATTAGTAATCAATTTCTGATAACTTTGATGGTTCTTCAGTGACAAGGATATGAGCTCCTACTTCAGCCTATTCGATAATGGCTCTAAGTTGTATCATTCTGCATTTGAGTATTTTTATCGGTAATAGGTTTTCTGTGATGTCCTATAATGTTAATACGTAAAGGATTGGCACAAAATATGGAACCTTTATCTTCATATCACGAGTTTTCAGCCCTTAAGGGGGACAATCCTATGTTTTCGAATCATGTACCAAATCCTTCATCTGTTAGAGCAAACAATTTGAATTTTGACCCCCACAAAGCTCAGCTATTTCAATATCAAGTATCAACCAATCTAAAATATCCTTGAAATCCTAATCAGTTCATCCAAATGGGTCGTTGTGTCTTATGTTGGAGAACTTTATAATGGTATTTCTGGTAATGCATAATTTTCTGCCAAGGCTATCTTTAAGACTTGTAGAATGCTTCATCAGCCGCTCCTCTCTATTAGAATAGACTCACATAAATAACAGTCTATTCGAATCTAGGATTTTTATCACTTATGACTATATTATCTTCCTATACATTTTGAACTCTTGTTTTATTGTGTGTATATATACTCCCTCAGGGAATGGAAAACGTGAGAAACAATTTTGGTGCAACTCAGTGTTGATTTGTTTTTAGGGTCTGTTTGACCAATCTTTTGGAAAGGTGTTTCTGTTTCTCAGAAGTAGTTCTGCAGAAATCAGTTAGGGTGTTTGGCCTATAATTATAGAAGTGCTTCTGAGAAACGGAAACAGTTTCCCGTTTGGCCAACATTTATGCAAATTTACTAGAATATTCTTTTTAATAGATTTAAAACTATTTAAAATATTCTTTTCTATCATATGTTTCTAAAAATTAGTATATCTTTACAATTTAATAATTTTTTTAAAATTATTTAATTGCAACATTTAATAAAAAAATAATATTATATTGTACATAAGAAATGTAACGATAATATGATAGTCAATGACTCAAATATGTCCAAATCTACCCCGCCCTACCCACACCTACCCCCACCTCATCCTCAAATTTCTATGTCATATTTTTTTTACTTTTATAAAAAAATGAATTTTTTTCTTCCCCCTTACCCCCGCTCTACCCCCAATCCCACCCATAGCCCTACCCCATCCTCAAATTTTTATTTCATATTTTTTGTTACTTTTATAAAAAAAATATTAAAAAATATGAATTTTTTTTCTTACCCTCCGCCCTACCCATACCCCTACCCCACCCCATTGCCCTACCCATCCTCAAATTTCTATTTCATATTTTTTGTTATTTTTATAAAAAAAATTATTAAAAAATATGAATTTTTTTCTTACCCCGCCCTACCCCCTACCCCACCCCACCCCCATTGCCCTACCCATTCTCAAATTTCCATTTCATATTTTTTATTACTTTCATAAAAAAATATGATTTTTTTTCTTACCCCCACCCTACCCCTCGTCCCCTACCCCCACCCCACCCCACCCCATTGCTCTACCCATCCTCAAATTTCTATTTCATATTTTTTGTTACTTTTATAAAAAAAATATGTATTTTTTTCTTACCTCCGTCCTATCCTCTACCCCTATTCCCAAATTTCTATTTTATATTAGGATATTATATGAGATTAAAAGGAATTTTATGAAAAGAAAATGGTAAATAGGTTCAAAAAAAATTCAATGAATGAGCAAAAAGGTAGTGTTTCTGCTTCTCTTCCCATCTAGTAACACTTTGGGTTCTGAAAAAATTGTTTCTACTTCTGGAAAGAGGGTGTTTGGCCAAAGAACAGAAACACTTCCAGAAGCTTGACCAAACACCACCTTACTCTATTATGGTGTCACTTATCAGAGTCTTCTCCTAGGCAAACACCCACAAGTCAACTTCCACAAATTCTTCTCCCTCTACTTCCTTCGTTCCAATGCTAAATTCTTCTTCCTCAAACCCAACTTCGATCATTGGGTTCAACAGGATCAGTTGATTACGAGTCTTTTAATCTTATCCCTTACTGAAGAAACACTACCCCTTGTAGTTGGCCTTACCACGTCCAAACAGATTTGGACAGATGTGATCAAGCTCTTTCCTCATTGTCCAAGACAAGAATTGTTAACTTGCACATGCAACTTCAAGGCGACCTTAGTGTCGCTCAATACCTCCAAAAAGAAAAACTTTTGTGTGATAAACTTGCAGAAGCGGGAAGATCTATTCCCTTGGCAATCAAAATATTTATATTTTTTAAGGGGCTTCGAGCTAACTTCAAAAATATAATTACCACTCTCTCTGCTAGATCTGAGCCTGTAACTTTCTCTAAAGTGCACACACTACTTCTCAATCATGAATTCGTTCATGGCTCTTCTTTAAACAATTTGTCCTTGTCTTGAGATACCTTGCATCATTCCAACAATCCCACTGCCAATGTTGCTCGAAAGGCCACAAATGATGACAAACATATACTCCAAGTTTTGGTAGGGAGCGTGGAAGGAATCCTAGGGGGAGAGGAGGTCGACGTTCCTTCCAAAATGAAAGTCCTTATAAGCTGAAGTCGTCTTGGCAGTCAACTGGTGGTCGTATGCATTGTCAGATTTGTAATGGCACAAATCATCTTGCCAATAGCCTAATATGTGTTACCAGTGCTACCAATCTCATCTCAATCCAAATGCCAATCTAGCACACCATGCACCCATTCCCTTCACTCAGAACTGGTATCAACACACCGGTGCCACTCACTATATCACTCCATACTTGGCAAATTTACAACATATTGAAGATTACAAGTGAAACGATCAATTTCATGTTGGAAATGGCCAAGCTCTGCCAATTGCTCACACTGGTAGTTCTATTCTCCGTTCTTCAACTCATACATGTAGCTTTTTAACAACAACAACATACGTAGTAAGATTCCACAACGTGGGGTCTAGGAAGGGTAGAGTGTATGCAGACCTTACCTCTACCTCGATAGGTAAAACGACTGTTTCCGAAAGACCATCGACTCAAGACACAACATAAACACAAGCAAAGCAAGAGAAATCGTCAGACCCAGCCAAAAAATTTAAAGCAGTATGACAATGATGGTAACAAAAGCGGATAAACCATGATAAAACATTCTGAAAAAAGAAGCAATAACTAACGCAGGTAGATAAGATAAACAAAGTATTACGAAAGAACACACATCAGCATAAATCAAACGACGAGAAACTATAAAGCAATTATGCGCCTACTAGTACGATAGGCTAAGCAGGTCTACAATAATACCACTACAACTACCAATATGTAAGCGTAAATAGGACACGCTCAACTACCTACTATCCTTCCACCCTAATACATGTCCTCCACAATCCCCTATCTAAGGTCATGTACTCAGTAAGTTGCAATTGTGTCATATCCCGTCTAATCACTTCTCCCCAATACTTCTTCGGCCTAACTCTACCCCTCATGAACCCGTCCATAGTCAATCTCTCACACCTCCGCACTGGGGTATTTGTGTCTCTCATCTACACATGCCCGAACTATCTCAACCTCGCTTCTCTCATCTTATCCTCCACCGAGACCACTCCCACTCTGTCCCGGATATCATCATTTCTAATCTTATCCCTCCTTGTATGCTCACACATCCGTCTCAACATCCTCATCTCCACAACTTTTATTTTTTGGATGTGCGAAGTCTTGACTGGCCAACACTCCACCCCATACAACATAGTCAGTCTAACCACCACTCTATAGAACTTGCCTTTAAGTTTTGGTGACATCTTTTTATCACACAATACTCCAGAAGCAAGCCTCTATTTCATCCACCCTGCATTAATACAATGTGTGACATCATCATTAATCTCTCAATTTCCTTGGATAATGGACCCGAGATACTTGAAACTTCCTTTATTTGGAATGATCCGAGTACCAGGCCTCACCTACATGCTTGTCTCAAGGTCGCTACCGTTACTGAACTTGCACTCCAAGTATTCTGTCTTGATCCTACTCAGTTTGGACCCTTTAGACTCCAGAGTCTGTCTCCAAACATCTAGCTTAGCGTTCACTCCGCTGCGGATCTCATCAATCAGGACTATGACATCTATAACATACACAATGACACCTCCCATTGGTCAGGTCAGTCCATCCATTACCAAGGCAAATAAGAATGTGCTAAGAGTTGATCCCTAATGCAGTCCCATCATCACTGAGAAGTGCTCCGAGTCTCCTCCTACAATCCGTACCCTAGTTTTGGCTCCATCATACATATCCTTGATCGCCGTAGTGTATGCCACATGTACACCTCTAACCTCCAAACATCTCCATAGAACCTCCCTAGAGACTTTGTTGTATGTCTTCTCGAGCTCGATAAAAACCATATGTAGGTCCCTCTTCCTCTTCCTATACTGCTCCACCAACCTCCTAATAAGATGAATGACTTCTAACGCCCCGACATGAATCCAAACTGGTTCTCAGAAATAGACACGTCTCTTCTCATCTTCACGACCTTTTCCAAACTTTCATAGTGTGACTTAGTAGCTTGATACCCCTATAGTTGTTGCAACTCTTGATGTCACCTTTGTTCTTGTACAAAGGAATCATCGTACTCCACCTCTAGTTTTCGCTAGGGGTGAGCACAGGTACATGGTACCCAGATACCCGACCGGAACCGACACTAATGGATAGGTTCCGGGTGGATA
Organism: Przewalskia tangutica; assembly: GCA_029844215.1. NCBI lineage: Eukaryota > Viridiplantae > Streptophyta > Magnoliopsida > Solanales > Solanaceae > Przewalskia > Przewalskia tangutica. Next base: position 116,023,427 of record CM056728.1, read on the forward strand.
TATTATAATAACGGGTAGGGTCCGGGTAGTAAAATTAGGAACCGATCAATGTCGGGTCCGGTTCCGGTTTCGACAAATAGAGACAGGGTACCCGGACCCGGAACCGATATCCGGAACCTATGAAATATTAAATATTTTTACTTTATTAATTCCATTATTTTTTAGTTAATAAAAAAAAGGCCATACCACTTGAGAAATCGTCAAATGCCTTTCTCTTCCTAAGTTTTTAGTTTTACCCAATCTAAATCGTCGTCACCCTCACATATACCCCCCAACCCCACATATACATTAGAAATACATAATATACACACAAATTATATATACTATATAGAACCTTTCACGTTCCTACAAATCTACAATAATCATACTACAAACTTGTTCTCTCCTTTTACGTTTTCCCCCTCAGTTATTTACTCTTTTTTTAGTCATAATTTGAGATACTTTCTCTGCAATAAAGCAACTATATTCAATCTTTTTTTCTCATTATTATTCAGAAATTCCACTGCATTTATTGAAACCCCTTTGAATTATTTCTTTCATATATAGCAGATCACATGTTATTTTGGTAATGTATCTTCTGGATTTCACTCATTTTGAGTGACAGCAAGTAAGTTTGTTAGTATTAAAAGTTTGTTAAAGATTCAATTTTTATTGCGTATTTTTCAGATTTTTTGCTAATGGAGGTGAGTGTTTGTGTTGTTTTTTATTTAGGCATTTTCCCATCAGTTGTATATATTTTTTCCGGTATTTAAGATTCTTTCTTTACACAAAAGCAACTAGGTTCAATTTTTTCTCATTTAAATTCAGAAGTTTCACTTTTGTTATTGTAATCTCTTCAAATTGTTAAACCCATTTGAATTATTTCTCTCATATATAGATCACAAGTTATTTTTGTAATTTAGCTTTCTTTTTCTACACTTTGTTAAAGATTCAATTTTTATGGATATTTTCAATATTTTTGCTAATGGGTCAAGTGTATGTGTTAATTTTCCAGTTATATACTTTTTCCAGTATATAAGATTCTTTCTTTGCATAAATGTAGCTGTATTCTCTGTTGCTTTTACACGTTACCCGGGAACCTACCCGGAACCACAGAGTCCGGGTAGGTTCCGGGTAATGATTGCTACGGGTAGGTTCCGAATAGTAAATTTAGGAACCGATCTTTTACTGGGTAGGGTTCGGATAGTTCAAAAAAGTTAGGGTACCCGGACCCGCTCACCCCTAGTTTTCGCGCATTCTTACCGTCTTAAATATGACATTAACAACTTAGTCAGTCACTCCATACCAGCCATGCCTGCGCTCTTTCAAAATTCAACTAGGATATCATCAGGCCCGGTCGCTCGTCCCCTGTGCATCCTGCGTACATAACTCTTAACCTCATCAACCTTAATACTTCTACAATATCCAAAATCTCGATACCTTCCGGATTGCTCCAGGTCTCCCATTATAATGTTTTTATCTCTTTCTTCGTTCAAGAGTTTATGGAAGTAAGACTGTCACCTCTGTCTAATAAATGCGTCCTCCACCAGTACTTTGTCGTCCTCGTCCTTGATGCACCTCACGTGATCCAAGTCACGGGTCCTCCTTTTCCTCACCTTGGCTAGTTTGTACAATTTTTTATCCCCACCTTTTTCCTCTAATTTCACATACAGGCGTTCAAAAGCCGCCATCTTCGCCGCCGTAACCGCTAGCTTTGTCTCCTTCCTCGCCATCTTATATAATTCCCTATTCGTCAATTTCTCCACCTCATTCTTGCTTTCTACCAATTTCGCATACACCACTTTCTTTGCTTCCACTTTCTCTTCAACTTTACCATTCCACCACCGGTCCTCTCGATGTCCACCACGGCTACCCCGCGAGACCCCTATCACTTCTCTAGCTACCTCCCGAATGCAACTGGTCGTCCTATCCTACATACCGATCGCATCCCCACTATTCCCCCAAGCCCCCTGGCCATCAACATCTCCCCCATCTCATGTGCACTAACCAAAATCAAACTCCCCCATTTGATTCTTTGCCTGTCATCCACAACCCTCCTCTTCTTTTCTATCTTGATCTCCAAATCTATCAACAAAAGCTTTGTCGGGTTGTCAGACACTCATTCAGAATAACCTTATAGTCTTTACAAAGACCGTTATCGACCTTCATAAGAAGCAAAAAGTCTATATGAATCTTAGCCACCGAACTACAAAAAGTCACCAAATGCTCTTCCTTCCTCAGGAACCTCGAATTAGCTATTACCATCCCAAAAGCTTTAGCGAACTCCAAAAGTGATACGCCTCCCCCGTTCCTGTCCCCGAGGCCAAAGCCTCCATGCACGTCGTCATAGCCCTCCGGAAGTGACCTGATATATCCATTGAAATCCCCTCATTCAAATAACTTCTCTACAGGTGGTATACCTCCCACCACCTCGTTCAAATCCTCCCAAACACGTCTCTTCTCCTCCTCGTCCAAGCCCCTGCGGCGCGTAAGCACTAATAATGTTCATAGTGGCTCTTCCAATTACCAACTTAATCGCCATCATCCTGTCATTGACCCTCCTCGCCTCTACCACCTGATCCCTTAGCTCGCTGGCTATTAAAATGCCTACCCCATTTCTATACCTCGACCTACCCGAGAACCATAACTTATACCCGTCCACATCCTTAGCCTTAGGTCCTACCTATTTGGCTCATGGACACAAACTATATTAATCCTCCTCTTCTTAAGAATCTTAACTAGCTCTATGGGCTTCCCCGTTAAAGTCCCAATGTTCTAAGACCCTATTCTCAGCCTAGCATCTCCCTTACCCCACCTACCCCCCTAACTCTCTCCCCCGTCCGCATACCTGTAGCTTTTTAACATTCTTCATATTACTAGAACTCTTCTTTCGGTTCACAAGTTTATTAATGACAATAATGTCTTTTTGTATTCCATCCATCTTTCTTTCTTGTAAAGGATCTGGTGTCCTAGAAAATTTTACTCTCTGGTTCAAGTAGTACACTCTTTCATCCAAGTCATGACCTACAACTTTCTTGGCCACAAAAGTCTCCTCAGTGTTGGCATCAATGTCTTGGTCATCCTCATCATCGTGTTCCCCATCAAATAATAAATTCCAACAAGCTTTCTTGTCTTTCTTTCAAATGTAATAAAATGTGTACGGCTTGCCAACTTGGCAAGTCTAGACGTTTTTTCTCTACTTCTTAGTTGAAATAAAAGTACTTCTGTATTTCAACTTATTTTTAGTGATGTTTGGGGTCCTTTTCCCTTTCTTTCCACAGAGGGTCATCGTTATTATCTTGTGATGGTTGATGATTATTTGAATTATATATGGGCTTATCCTATGGAAAATAAATCTGATGTGTTCTTAATATTTCAACGATTTCAAGCACTTGTGGAATGTCAATTCAACACTAAGATTAAAGCTTTTCAAACTGATTGGGGAGGGGAATTCGGCCTTTGGCTAATTTTTTGCTAATCTTGGCATCATTGATCGTTTTATCTTATCCGCATACTCATGAACAATAAGGCAAGGTTGGGCATCATCATCGGCACATTGTGGAAACCGCTCTTATCTTAATGGCTCAATGTGCCACACCTTCAAAATATTAGCATTTTGCTTTTGAAACTGTTGTGTTTTTAATAAATAGACTCCTTTCTCCTACAAACAATGGTCTCTCTCCATTTGAAATTCTTATGAAAATTCCACTAGAGTACACTTCTCTTCGAGTGTTCAAGTGTCTTTGTTTTCCTCATATTTGTCTGTACAATAGACACAATGAATTTTCGTTCTACTCCGCGTATTTTCCTAGGATAGTCCATCACATTTTGGGTATAGGTGACAAACAGACTGGACGATTCTACATAGCCAGACACGTGCATTTTGATGAATCTAGGCTCCCATTCAAGTCGGACTCTATTTTGGGCTCTCCTAATACAAGTCAACCATAATTCTCCTTGGATTTCAGCTCAAACAACCATCCCCTATACATCACAAAAATTCTTATTAGCTGCTCCAAGTTTCACGCAGCCGCCTCCTTCAAAATCTTGAATTATATCCCAATCTTTTTCAAACAAGTCTCCTAACTCTCCTCAACAACTTCCTCTCATGACAGTCTGTCCTACAGCCCCACAAATCCAACCAACGTCCTCAGTTTCCTTCTCTCAACATTCTTAGTCCAATTCGCCTTCACCAGTGCAACATCTTTCTCCACATCCCACGACTTCTTCTCCTGCTTCAATACCTTTCTTTGTAGTCATCACATGGTTTTGCTTTGCATGACCAAGGACCCTCATCACATTCTGCCATCAAAACCAACCACTCGCCTACTCAAAATCCTACTGTTGAACCACCTAATTTCACAGAAGCCAACAATTATCGTGTTTGGTGCTATGCAATGCCCGAAGAGATATCTGCTCTCCTCCTAAACAAAATGTGGACTCTTGTTCCATTTACGCCCTCCATGAACATGGTTGCAAATAGGTGTTTCGGATTTAGAAGAAAGCCGATGGCTACTTTGAGCATTACAATTCATGCCTTGTAGCCAAAGAGTTCCAGCAACTGGAAGGCCAAGACTACTACGAGACATTCAGCACCACTGTGAAATCAGCAACGGTCAGAGTAGTTCTGACCATTGCAGCTTCTCATGGCGGGCCTCTAAGGCAACTTGATGTTCAAAATGCATTTTTGCATGGAGAACTTCAAGAGGATGTCTTTATGGCTCAACTTCAGGGCTTCATCAATCACAGTTTCCATCTCATGTTTGTCAGCTTCAAAAAGCGATCTATGGGCTCAAACAAGCCCCAAGGGCATGGTATACAAAGCTGCACTCTTTCCTTCTTGAAGCAGGGTTCGAAAGTTCTAAAACAGATTCATCTTTGTTCATTTACATATCTTGAAGTATTTGTGCCTTTATCCTAGTCTACGTGGATAACATTGTTCTCACCGGTAGTGACATAGGTTTTCTCGATAAAGTCATTTCTAGTCTTGCAAAGCAGTTTCGCATCGGCGATCTAGGCTTGTTGAATTACTTTCTTGCTCAGTGAAGAGACAATCTGATGGCCTTCTTCTTGATCTAAAACAGTACATTACATCCCTTCTTGAACGTGCAGGTATGGCTGGTTTACGCCTTTCCTTACACCAATGCCTTTTACATCTAAGCTTTCTAGGGATGACAGTCCACTCTTTCACGACCCTGTATCGTCAAGTCGTGCAGCTCTTCAATTTGTTACTATGACACGTCCGGACTTGGGTTTTGCAGTAAATAAAGTTTGTCAATTTATGCATGCTCCGATAGACAACCATTAAATCGCGGTCAAAAGAATCCTCAGGTACCTCAAGCACACCATATCTCATGGCCTTCACATCAATGCGTCAACAAACTTAAGTCTGCAAGCTTTTTCAAACTCAGATTGGGCAGGTTCCATTGATGACTGGAAATCAACAGGAGGATATGCTATTTTATTGGGACGAAGTCGTGTATCATGGTCCTCTTAAAGCAAAGAACTTGGCCAGATCTTCGACAGAGTCCGAGTATAAAGCCTTGGCGGACCTACGGCTGAACTAACTTGGTTACAATCCTAACTAAAGGAGCTTGGGATCCAATTACCAGCAGTACCTATTCTTTGGTGTGACAATATTGGTGCAGGATATTTGAGGTTGAATCCGGTGTTCCATTAATGGAAAAAGCATGCCGAGTTCGATTTTCACTTTGAACGAGACAAAAGTTGCTCGGAAAGATCTCTTAGTTCAATTCATTTCATCCTCTGACCAACTTGCAGATATCATAACCAAGCCACTGCCTTCATCTTGATTTCAGTTTCTGCATGACAAACTGAATGTGCGAAATGCCCCTTCAGTTTGCAAGGGGAGTACTAGGATAGACTCACAGAAATAACATCTATACGAATCTAGAATTTATTTTTATCACTTGTAACTATATTATCTTCCCTATACATTTTGAACTCTTGTGTTACTCTGTATATATACTCCTTCAAGGAATGGAAAAAGTGAAACAATTTTGTGCAACTCAATATTGATTGTTCTTGCTTTATTACTCCCTATAGATGCTGTCCAGTTTTCTTGTTGGGGTCGTATCAGGGGAGAAATGTTTCAATCAAAAGAGAAGGAGCCGTAGGGCATCTGGTATTATAAGCATGTTGACTAGTATCAGATCTAATAAAGTTCTTGAGTAGTATTATGCTTCTTAGGTTCTAGACTAAGGTTTTGAAGCTGGATCTGAACTAGAATAAAAGTGGTTGAGGAGTAAAGTAACTGAAGAATCTAGAGAGAGCACAAGGATAAAAATTAACTTAATGCACCAAGGAGTTTGACAAAAAGGGAGGAGAGCAAAAGCGCAGGAATGCAGCCGATTTACCTTGTTGTATGCTTAATTTACTAAATTGCTGGTGTTCGTACTTTATTCTCTGTGGATCAAATACAACTATATGTTAGTTGCATATCTTGAAGCTGGTGCATCTGTGAAGTGATTTCATCTTTAACATACATTATCATTTGGTTTCTTCAGTGCCAGGCTCAGTGAACGACAGGATGAACCCTGCAACATCATTATTTAGGAGGTTAAATATCAGAGATCTGGTAACAAGAACACCTACTTACAGTGCCGCTAGTGGTATGTATTTAATTGTGTTCTTTCATGAAGCATCGGCTTTCAAAATAGATACAGATGGCATTTGTTTCAGTTTTCGCAAAAACCGAGTTTGCAAGAACTGTTTGATGAACTCTTTCAGTTTTTAAAATCTTGCAAAAAAAAAAAATTCCATCAAACAAAAGGTTCTTGCAAAAACTGAAACAAGTTCTACTAGCAAGTTTTGAATTTTCTGATGTATGTTTCACTTGTGAAAATTTCAGATGTATCTGGGAATGGATTGGGCTTGATGTTTAAGCGTTGGGCTACCAAAAAGACAGCAGGATCCACAAAGAATGGGCGTGATTCAAAACCAAAGAATCTAGGGGTGAAGAAATTTGGTGGAGAGGTAAGGACTCTCTTCATTGATGACATTATGGCGTTAAAAGATTTTTTTATCAAAACCATTGCGTACCAAGTACCCTTCAAGGCAATTCCTTGCACCCTTCAGTATTCTTATTTAAATACCGATTTTCGGATGCAGAGAGTGATACCTGGAAATATTATTGTTCGTCAAAGGGGAACCAGATTCCATCCTGGAAACTATGTTGGAATAGGGAAAGATCACACACTTTATGCTCTGAAAGAAGGTTGTGTAAAGTTTGAGCACCACAAGCTGAGTGGGCGCAAGTGGGTGCACGTTGAGCCCAAGGATGGCCATGTGCTTCATCCAGTTTACTCGAGTGCTGCAGCTCCTGAGCTGAAGATAGCAACTTAAGTTTCTCTAGTTGAAATTCTCAACCGTTGAATGCTTCATTGTGCATGGGTATAATTAAACAAAGTTATTTTTGCGTTGTATTCTCTATTTCAAATTTCGACTTGAGTCATTTTTTTTCTGGTGTTCTTTCACAGTAACATGCTGTATCGGAATACTTCTTTGGAATCAATGCACTTATATAATAGCTTTTAGTTGTGACTGGTAAAAAAGGGTAGATCATGTGTTGTTTCCTTGAGCCACTTATCCCACTAGGAAGTCACATTTTAGATTCGAAAATAATTTAACCAATATTTCTTATTGTACCCTTAATTATGCTTTATACCCGCCAAGTTTAAGTAAATGACTGTTTTGTATCTTGATCCATCCATCGTCTCAGTGACAAATGACAATTAAAAGATGATCATTACTCATATTTCATTTTTTCCCTCTCTTTTCAAGTATCCGAAATACTCTTATCCAACTAATTTGAATTTGCTAAGTATGTCACGTTGTCAACAAAGTGAACCCTAAAATGGATGGCCATGGTTGAATTTATAAATCTTTACATTGCACAAATGAATAAATTACTAGCCCTAATATTTGACTAGATACAATTTGGTACCATTATATAAGACGATGTATAGTTTATCGTCCGCATTATATTAATAAGAATTAAAGAAAATATAAAAAATGTAGGGAAAATGGTTAGATTTGCTCTCCAACTTTCGATTAAGGATCAAATTTACCATCCGTTAAAGTTGGGGTCAAATATACCCTCCACGTTAGCAAAATTGTCACATATGCCCTCTGTTGGACGAAAATCCCACGTGGACGACATGTGGGATCCACGTGGGCAACAATAAACACAGGTGGCTCAGATCTGTGCCATCTCCACCGACCGACAACATTTACCGGTGGCTCAGATCTGTGCCATCTCCCCCATGAACCATGAATCGACCACCATGAACCACTGTTCGTCCTCCCTCATCACTGCCAAGAGCTCCGCCAGCTATCCGCCGTCGTGAGACCGGAAAGATTCGGCCGGATTCTTCGGCTCTCAAGCGTTGCTATGGGAAAAGTCGTTAAAGCAATGCCGGAGCAACCAAACCACCGTCATTCACTACTCCGTTCTCACCCCTCTTCCCCATCACTGCTCCGATGAGCTACTACGAACAACACCCTTCACCCCTATTTTCCTTGTCTCCGTTCACTCAACATTAGAACCACCAGCGAACTTGCCGGGTCTTTCTAGATCTGGCTGGTGTAGGATTTTCACGGCAAGTCGTTGAATGAATTTGTGCTCTGGCGTTGCTCCGACACTTGTCGTTGAAGCAACACCCTCTTTCTCTCTACTGTCTCAAATGAATTGGTTTTTGATCTTATACCGTTCTTATGCTTATTTTGTAAAGGGTTTGGCTCGAAAATGTTTTTGATGACTAATTTTCGATGTGCTCTATGTCATTATTCTTATTTTGACGTCGTTTAGGTATTCTCCGGTGATTTTGTGTTGGCTGCTGCTCTCTTGATAGTCGTTAATTATTTGATTGTGTTTGTCTTTTTTCCGGCGAGTCAGATTTGCTGGTAATGTTGTCGGACGGTGGAGATGGGAGCCACCTGTATTTATTGTTGCCCACGTGGCGTCAATGTGGGATTTCCATCCAACATGACATATGTGACAACTTTGCTAACATGTAGCGTATATTTGATCCCATACTTTAACGGAGGGCAAATCTGATCCTTAAACGAAAGTTGGAGGACAAATTTGATCCTTTTCCAAAAAATGTATGACAGAATACATCACACATTTTATTTTATTTAGTTAAATATTTATAAATTATTAATTTTTTTGATTATTATATAAATTAATATTGCACAAACACCTTATATTAGTATGGTATGGTCTGGTCAATAAAGTGAGTATGAATCTTACAGAATTAGAAATTATAGAAAGAAAGAATTACTTACTACATTTTGTTACCCAGATAGAAAGTACATTCAATTAGTGTTGTAATAATGTAAGGACAAATGGTAACAAAAAGCTTTTCGCATTCAACCCCATTTGCATCTTTTTTGTCAAAAGGGTCAAATAAGAGCACCATTGAAGCATTGGTTTGTATTTAGGTTATTATAGTGTGTGTGTGTTTACATACATACATACATACATACATACATACATACATAGATACATAGATAGATGTTGCGGGTGTGGAAATGGTACCAAAATTGCTTGGCAGTTCATCCGGTAAAGACACAGGTCATCAGTTCCTGTTTGATTTGGGGTTTCGGCGATGTTGCTGCTCAAGCCGTTACTCACTACACCGCCAAAATACACCATCATCATCTTCATCTTACCACTGTATGTTTCTGTTCGATCCTGTTTTTGCATTTTGCTTTCTTGTCAATTATTTAGGCATTTCGTGTTGTTTCTGTTTAGTACTAATTGGTTTCTGGATGTTGTGTTTGCTCTGCTGTGAAATCACAAGGGTTGATTTGTTGGTGTTGATTCATTTCCACAATGGTTGTGGTGTACATTGATTGTTTTTACGGAAAAGGCTCAAATATGTCATTGAACTATCGGAAATGGCTCATTTATGACACTCGTCAATAGTTTGACTCATTTATGTCATCGCTGTTACAAAGTGACTCATCCATACCAGTTTTCATTAACGTTGGTTTTACAATAACAGATATGACACATGACTTTCAATTAAAAAACCACGTCGTTTAATTAAATCAGTCCAATTTAAATTCCAAATTAATAAAATATACGACCCATACACCCCACCCACCCACAACTACTAATCGACTAATAGGGAGGACTTTAGCGCCCGATGATGTGAGGTTCTATTGAGGGGTTACCGGGTGTTGCATTAGTTTTTGGATAAGATTTGTGGGCATGATATGTAAAGGTTAATACTTGGGAAGTCCTTTGGTTACTAGTATAATGACTTTGGAGGTGACTGAAGAACAGGGAAATTGCACGGTTAGTTGGATATGTTATGGTTTGGCAAAATAAAGTAAATATTGAGTTTTCTCAAGCAAACATTGTATAGACTCTCGAATAAGGTGTTGGTCAATGAGAATATTCATGGTAACAGTTTGACGATGGTTTGATCTAGTTCTAGTTGTGGAAGGATTCGGGTATTGATGATCGGGTCAGCGAACGCATGGACTGGTATAAAAAGAGGATTATTTCGGTTAAGGATTTTTGGCAAAGGTATTTCGACGAAACTATATGAGGATGGTAGCAGGAGTGTATGTTTGGTAATTAGGGATCACTTTCGGATTATGGATCAATTCGGGTTCGAGTTATTATTTGGGTACTAATGATAAAAATGTGGATGAAATTGAGCCTTGCATCTGGAGTCTTGTGCGATAAAAAGGTGCTACCAAAACTTAAAGGTAAGTTCTATAGGGTAGTGGTTAGACTGACTATGTTGTATGGGGCGGAGTGTCGGCCAGTCAAAACTTCACACATCCAAAAGATGGAAGTTGCGGAGGTGAGGATGCTGAGATGGATGTGTAGGCATACAAGAAAGGATATGATTAGAAATGAGGATATCCGGGACAGAGTGAGAGTGACCTCGGTGTTTGGATAAGATGCAGGAAGCGAGGTTGAGATGGTTCAGGTATGTGCAGAGGAGAGACACAAATGCCCCAGTGCGGAGGTGTGAGAGGTTGACTATGGACGGGTTCAGGAGGGATAAAGGTAGGTCGAAGAAGTATTGGGGAGAGGTGATTAGACGGGATATGACGCAGGTGCAACTTACTGAGGACACGACCTTAGATAGGGGGTTGTGGAGGACACAAATTAGGATAGTATGTAGTTGAGCGTAGTCCTACTTACGCGTAGATACTTGTAGCTGAAATTTGCGCAAATTTCGATCGGGCCAGAAAAATCGGGCCGGACCGAACACTGTTGGACCGGACGAACGACCGAGAAATTCGGTCCGGTCTTCGGTCCCTCAGATTTAAAAATTCGGTTTTCGGTCCGGTCCGGTCCGGTCGAGTTCGATCGGTCCGGACGAATTATATTTTTTTTTATTTTATTTTTATAATCATATATAATTCCTAATATATATAATATATATAATTTATAATTTTATAAATTCCTAATATATATAATTCCTAATTTTATAAATTTCTAATATATAATATTATATAATTCGATTCGGGTTAAATTCCGGTTTTTTAAAATTGAATTTACAATCAAATTGACATTCTCGGACGGTGACACGCATGATTTTACGTTGAAATCTATTGTAAATCGCGAGATATTTAGATTTGAAAATTGGAAAACGTAACGATTTGGGAAAAGAGAAATTGAGGGGCAAGATGGACGTTTTTGGAGAAATCGGAGGAATCAAACCGCGTGCGATTTGGCCACCCCGTATCGAAAAAATACGCGAAATCAAAAAAATTAGGTAAACGGACGTCCGAGCGCAAAGTTATGACCGTATAAAGTTTGATCAATTTACAACCTATATTTCATATGTCAATACGTCCGGCTGGCGGGGGCTGGCGGGGAGGGCTGGCGGGGTGGGGCTGGGGACTGGGGTTGGGGATCAAATTCGGTCCATTCGGTCCGAAAACCCGACCGGACGAATGACCAGACCGGACGGACGGACCGAAATTCGTCGGTCTTCGGTCCGGATAATCCTCCGATTCGGTCCTCGGTCCGGTTCGGTCCGGTCCGGTCCGGTCCTGACCCTTTGTGCACCCCTACTTGTAGCTATATTGTTATTATTGTAGTCTTGCTTAGCCTATCATACTAGTAGGCGCATTATTGTTTTGTAGTCCCCTGTCATTTGATTTCTGCTGCTGTATGTTCTTTCGTGTACTTTGCTTATCTTATTTACCTGCGTTAGTTATCGTTTCTTCATGGCGTTTTCGCTTTGTTACCATCACTTTCATACTACTTTAAATTTCTTGTGCGGGTCTGACCGTTTCTCTTGCTTTGCTTGTGCCTATGCTTTGTCTTGAGCCGAGGGTCTTTCAGAAACATCCTCTCTACTTACCAAGGTAGATGTAAGGTCTGCGTACACTCTACCCTCCCAAATCCCACGTTGTGGGACTTCACTGGGTATGTTGTTGTTGTATATTAGTTGCACTCCATCACCTTGAGGGAGTAAGCTTTTTCAATGAGTAGACTGGTAAAAGTGGAATTCATTTCCCACACCTTAATTAGCAATAAAATCCTTCTCGACTCATAATTTCATTGTCACAGTACTGCAATAATGGAAGAGTTTAGCATACTGCTTGGTCTAAGTGATATATCCTTAACCATTACGTTTCTTCCTTCTTGTAAAGCTCCATTTACCAGATACTCCAATTAGAAATGGCGATTCGTGGTTTCTGACTTTGGGTGACTGGGTTCTGGGTAAACAAAATCCTTCTAGTACCTAGCGATCTTAAATCTCCTCAGTTGTCATCTCAATATCCATATTTACACCACTTATCTTTAATTCAACCTTACTCAAAATCCTTTCATAATGCTACTTGTAGCTGTGTGGATTTACTCCTCTGAGTATTCTTCCATTCATGCTCTCATCTAGGAGGTGAGCCCAAAACAAAGTTGTGACTTGTACAATGAATGAGCATTGAGCTCATTGTTAGTGTTATTGTTTTTGGATAAAGAATTGGTTACTATTCCTTTCATATTTGTCAATGTAGAAAGACCTTAGTTGGAAATCCATTTTAAAGTCTCACTTCACCTTTTCCTATGAATGCAACCAACTCAACTTAAAATCCATTTTGAAGAATTAGTTACTAATCCTTTCTTATTTGCCACTGTAGAAAGGCCTCAGTTGGAGATCCGTTCAAAGTCACACTTCACCTTTACCTGAGAATGCAACCAACTCATCTCCTTGCATTTCAAACCATGATGAGCCTCACTAATAACTCTTATTTGAATAGAAGGAAGCATGGGGGTATAAATTGTCATATCATAGAGTTCCTCAATTATACTCCCTTTGTCCCATTTTAAATTCCAAATTAATAAAATATACGACCCATACACCCCACCCACCCACAACTACTAATATACGACTCATTCAGTATTTTTTTAAAACATCATGTAAAAAAATTATCAATGTAGCACTCAAAGTTATCACAACTTGCTCCATCAACTACCAAAGTGCACATCCTTTCCAAAATCATGTATAGAAGAGATAATGCCTTTGGCTATCAGCCACTCCTTCCAAAAAAATAGACAACCCTCTTAACCACATGTCTTCATTTACAACCAAAGTTTTATCATGCACAATTTCTACCAAATAAGTACCACTTATAGCAACTTCATCAAAGACATCAACTTTATTAACTTCAATATTTCCAACTCTAGAGTGGGATGACAGGTTCTGGAATATCAAACAGACACTTTTGCAGAGATTGGAATCTGATACAGTCGTGTTTCCTTACAATGTGGTATTTGGGAGCAAAACAAATCCTATTTCAAGTTTTATAACTAGTGGTTGACTAATGAAGGATTTGTGGAAAAAATTAGAGATTGGTGGAATTCGTTAGACTCCACATGCAAGCTTGACTACATTTTGGCTTGCAAACTCAAAGCTTTAAAAGGCAAGTTGAAGGAATGGAGTAGAAGCAGTCAAGGTAATCTGGGCATTTAAAAGGGACAGCTTTTGAGTCAACTGTCCACACTGGATTCTGTACAGGAGAATCGAATATTGACAGAAGAGGAGTCAGTTTTGGAGGCTTCTTTTTTGATGGAATATGAGAAACACATCAAAAATGAAGAAGTTGCATGAAGAAACAATATCTATCGTTTGGAGGCAGATTTACACTAGTCAATAGTGTATTGGATGGTATGCCAACCTGTCTAATGTCCCCTTATTTTCAATGCCAGTTGCTTTGGAGAAAAAATGAACTCTTTGAGAAGTCTTCTTATGGGAAGGTAATGCAGACAAGAGAAGATTTCATTTGGTGAAATGACAGGTTGTTTTGAGAGACAAGAAGGGGGGTGGCTTGGCTGTAAGAAATCTGAAGCTACATAATAAAAGTCTACTCAAATGGTTGTGGAGGTATAGCATGGAAGGTAAAGAGTTCTGGAAAAAGCTTATTAAATTCCATACATGGGAAGAAAGATGGAGAACTGTTAATGGGGGAGTATGGAAGAACATAAGCATACTCTGGGAAGACATTAGTCATTTTACTAGACTGGAGGTAGGAGATGGAGAAAAATTAGATTCTGGACAGATCTGAGGGTTTAGTGATGAATGTTTAAAAGATAAGTTTCCTACTCTTTTTAACTGCTCTACAAATAAGGATGGTAATATTGCTGAATTTCATTCTAACTCTGCAGCCAAGTTTCTGGAGAAATTTGAATGACTGGGAGATAGAAGATTTTTGTCAGTTGCTTCAACAATTGAGATCAGTTTATATTGATCAGAATAAGGTGGATACCCTGATTGGGCTGGCAAGTAAGGACAAGAAATTCAGTTAAGAATTGTTATAGTATTCTGTTAAAGCCAGGTCAATGGGATAATTCTTGGCCTTGGAAGATGATATGGAAGACAAGCTCCTACTAAAGTAGCATGTTTTGGATGGGTTGCAACTTGGGGGGCATGCTTAACTCAAAATAACTTGCAGAAAAGAGGTTTTAATATATGTAGTAGATGCTTCCTATGTCAAGAAGATCGGGTAACAGTTGAGCATCTTTTTCTCCATTGCGAATTTTCTAGAGAATGTTGGGTGTTAGTCTTAAATCTTCGTGGTATTAATTGGGTGATGCCTACTAAACTTAAAACCATTGTACATTTGGATTCACATACGACGACGATACAATTTTAAGTTTCTAATTTAGAGTCTACGACTAGTTTTATTGTCCCTTCTGAGATATCCAACTTAATGACTAGTTTTCTTATATCAAATTTCTAATTTCCTATTCTTTCACACTAACGTTGTTATTTATGTAACAATATAACACTTTGCCGCTATATTTTGTTGTTTGGTGTTGCCTTTTTCGAAACAAGGCATACAAGCTTTGTGATTTAACCTAATTTTCCTTTCTAAAAAAAGCAATAGTGGGCTGATTTTTATTGGGACACACTCCTCCTCTTTTGGTGCGTGCCCTGAAGCTCTGTCTTAGCAAGAGTAAGCAGCTAGTAAAAAACACCTTGCTTCAGGGCTCAATCCCTCTTTTAACAACTCTGAGTTTTGCTGAGGAGTGCAATGCTGATTCAAAATGAGCTCATTATGCATGATAGATAAGTGGGTGAGTGTTTCTGTTCCCATTAACAGAAAAAGAACGAAATGAAGGACTAAGAGGGCGTTTGGATTGATTTTTCAAAAGTAGCTTATAAGCTAAAAGCTAAAAGTCTTTTAGCTTTTAACTTTTTTGTACTTTTTGGCCTAAAAGTAAGAGCTTAAAAGCACTTTTTATCTTTCCCAAACACTACAAAAATAGAAAAGAGCTTAAAAGCCAATAAACACTTAAAATAAGTCAATCCAAACACCAAGTGTTTTTTCTTGTGTTACTGATACATAACTATTATTTACTCAACGTTTACTTGTCAAAGCGGGAAGGTTTTCCTTCTTCATGCCCCCCCCCCCTTCTATCTTTTTGTCCTTCGCTACAATCTTTGTTAGTTCTTGTTGAAATCTGGACAGATCTGAATCTGATTCCTCTTGATTTTAGTCGTTTTAGTTGTAGTGAAGTTGTTTGATTAGTATGCTCCTCTTTAAGAATTTATGCAGTCTGATTTTGACTCACTCTGATATTATTTATTGGGAAATGTTATTCTTCTTAACTGCAGGATGAAAAAGAATTTGCAATCAACCGGAGACGAGTTGCCACAACGAGTTTGTTTGGCTTTGCATTTGTTGGACCCATTGGCCATTTCTGGTAGACCTTTCTTTATTCATTTGCAATGTATGTTAGCTTACCTAACATACATTTCTGGTAGACCTTTCTTTATTCATTTCTGGTTGGACCACTTAGGTACTGATTTTCCACGCTTCACGGAGTGACCTATTTTTTGTCTTTGATGAGTAGAATTCTGTGATTAATATTACTTACCTAATGGGGTGCATTTCTTTTCAAGGGGCTGTCTGGCATACTGGCATTGTTATGTCACAGTTGTCATTATGTTTGTAATAAAAATATACTTTTTTCCTTTAGCAAATAAGTAAAAAATGTAGTCTCAATTCACTGGACCTTTCGGCTTTCACAACTTTCCTCTGAGATTTCTCAAAATGGGGCGTTGATGTGAATTTTTATCAATCTAAAATCTTTATTAATTGGAAACCTTAGTATTCCCTCTTCTTCATAATAAGTGTCCACTTAGCTTTTTTTATTTTGATTCAAAATAAGTGTCCTTGAGTTATTTGTTGCCTGAGGAACTGCTAAAAAAACTTTATGATATTTATTGCTAACGTCTCCTCTCTGATTTTGGATTTTTTGGGTCAGTCATTTTTCTCTCTCCTCTCTCCTTTCTCTTATTCCAACGGTAACTCCCAACCCCCTTCCCTTGCCCGATGGTGACCCACCGGCGATCAGCCCCCACCGCCACATAGCGGCCAACCTCCATCGAGGACCGATGACAGGCGACCAGGTATCAACCTTACTCTATTTATTTTTTTCTCTTCATTCGCCAATGGACGACACTACACCGACACAGCCGCCACCACCACCAACAACCGCCGACTTTGCGCAGTACGTCGATCGCCGACAACCGATGACCAGGTACGCAACCTTTACTGAGGTTCTCTGTTTTCCTCTCTTTTATTGCCTTTTTCTCCCACCGTGGTTGTATCGTCGCCGGCGACCTCTGACCACCGACGCTGCAAGGCACGCGAACCACAGGCGACAAGGTACGCCACTGGTCCCTCTCTATTTCTTTTACTCCCTCTCTTCTCTGTTTTGATCTGTCCGCTGGCACCGGCGGTCGGAGTTGTACCGTCGTTGGTGACTTCGGGTCCTCAAGCTCAAAACAGAAACCCTACAGCGAATTGAGGGCAGATTTACATAGCTACGCAATTTTTCAGAATTTTCGATGGTGAACAGTAACTGCCGGCAGTGAGCAAGCATAAGACATGCATTTGCACAGCTAAATAGCAATTTTTGGGTGGCAAGCATGTTAGATTCACCTGGAATTGGTACCTCCGGGTGACAATATTCATTCTTTGACCTTACCTTCGTAGTTACATTGTGTCGGTTTTGCTGTATTTGTATATTTACTTTACATTCTTGCCATTAATTCATGTTTTAGCACCAAGTGTGTTTGCGCACTTTCCTGCTTGTCTAAAGAGAAGTAACTGATTAGCCTGTCTTATTGGCTTTGACGACAAATGATAGACTAGGGTCATGTTCTCGGTTGGGGACGTGGGCGAGGGTTGGGGTAGGGGAGGTGCTAGGCTGAGAATAGGGTCTTGGAACATTGAGACTTTAACATGAAAATCCATAGAGCTAGTTAAAATTCTCAAGACAAGGAGGATTAATATAGATGTGTCCAGAAGACCAAATGGGTGGGGCCTAAGGCTAAGGAAGTGGACGGATATAAGTTATGGTTCTCTGATAGATCGGGGTATAGGAATGTGGTAGGGATTTTGGTAGACAATGAGCTAAGGGACCAAGTTATAGAGGTTAGGAGGGTCAACAATAGGATGATGGCGATTAAGATGGTAGTTGGAGGGTCCTCTATGAATATTATTAGTGTTTACGCGCTGCAGGCGGGCTTGATTGAGGAGGAGAAAAGTCGTTTTTGGGAGGATTTGGATGAGGTGGTGGCAGGTGTACCATCCACTTCGAAGTTCATGAAGAAGGAACACTTGGTGACTTTCCGTAGTTCGGTGGTCAAGAGTCGGATAAACTTTTTGCTTCTTAGGAAGGTCGACTACGGTCTTTGTAAAGACTGCAAGGTTATTCCAACGGAGTGTCTTACAACCCAACATAAACTTTTAGTGATGGATTTGGAGATTAGGATGGAGAGAAAGAGAAGGATTGTAGATGACAGGTTGAAGATCAAATGGGGGATTTTGATCATGGCTAGTGCAAAGGAGATGGATGAGAGGTTGATGGCCAAGGGGGCTTGGGGGAGTAGTGGGAACGCGACCAGTATGTGGGATAGAACAGCTAGTTGCATTCGGGTAGTGGCTGGAGAAGTGTTGGGGTCTCGAAGGTAGCTGTGGTGGGCATCGAGGGGACTGGTGGTGGAATGGTACAGTTCAAGAGAAGGTGGATGCTAAGAAAGTGGCGTCTACAAGACTAGTAAAAATCGAGGGTGAGGTGGAGAAGTGAACAATAGGGAACTGTATAAATTGGCGAGGAAGGAGGCAAAGCTAGCAATCACGGTGGCAAAAACGGTGACTTTCGAACGCCTATACATTGAATTAGAGGAAAAAGTCGGGGAGAGGAAGCTGTATAGGCTAGCTAAAGCGAGAGGGAGGAGGGCTTGCGACTTAGATCAAGTGAAGTGCATTAAGGACGAGGACGGTAAAGTACTGGCGGAGGACGCGCATATTAGGCAGAGGTGACAGTCCTACTTTCATAAACTCTTGAACGGTGCGAGACGCCTTGAAACATCAGTGGAGAATCGAGCGATGCGCAGTACGGATTTCGGCATGCGAGAGCATTAAGATCGAGGAGGTTAAGGGAGTTGTTCGCAGAATGCGCGGGGGAAGAGCGACTGGACCGGATGAGATCCAGTTGATTTTTGGAAGAGCATAGGCAGAGCAGGCGTGAAGTGGCTGACTGAGCTGTTCAACATCATTTTTAAGACGACGAGAATGCCCGAAGAATGGAGGTGGAGTACTATAGGAGTACTATGGTTCCTCTGTACAAGAACAAAGGCGATATTCAAAGTTGCAACAACCATAGGGGTATCAAGCTGTTGATCCTATCAACACTATGAAGTTTGGAAAAGGGTCGTGGAGATGAGGGTGCGAAGAGGCGTGTCTATTTTCGAGAACCAGTTTGAATTCATGCCGGGACGTTCGACTACCGAAGCCATCCATCTTATTAGGAGGTTGATATAACTTTATAGGGAAAGAAATAAAGACTTACATATGATTTTCATCGACCTCGAGAAGGCGTACAATAGAGTCCCTAGGGAGGATCTCTGGAGATGTTGGAGGTTAAAGGTGTACCAGTGGTGTACACTAGGGCGATCAATGATATGTATGATAGAGTAAAGACCAGGGTACAAACGGTACTCGGGGTACTTTCATGTGATGATGGGGCTACACGAGGGATCAGCTCTTAGCCCATTTTTATTTGCCTTGGTCATGGATGGACTGACGCGACAAATTCAAGGGAGGTGCTATGGTGTATGTTATTTGCATACCACATAGTCCTGATTGATGAGACTCGGGGTGAACAACAAGCTGGAGGTATGGAGACAGACCCTGGAGTCTAAATGGTTCATGTTGAGTAGGACCAAGACATAATACATGGATTGCAAGTTCAGCGACGAGAGCGACAGTGAGACAGGCGGGGAAATGCGGCTTGAGACTCAGGTCATCCTGAAGCAAGAAAGCTTCAAGTACCTCGGGTCTATTATCCAAGGGAGTGGAGAGATTGATGATGATGTCACACATCGTATTGGGGCAGGGTGGATGAAATGGAGGCTTGCGTCTGGAGTCTTGTGCGACAAAAAGGTGTCACCAAAGCTAAAAGACAAGTTTTATAGGGTGGTGGTTAGACCGAGTATGTTGTATGGGGCGGAGTGTTGGCCAGTCAAGACATCGCACACTCAAAGGATGAGTGGCAGAGATGAGAATGCTAAGATGGATGTGTGGGCATACGAGGGAGGATAAAATTAGAAATGAAGATATACGGGGCAGAATGAGAGTAGACTCGGTGGAGGATAAGATGCGTGAAGCGAGGTTGAGATGATTTTGGCATGTGCGGAGAGACATGAATGCCTTAGTGCGGAGGTGTGAGAGATTGACTATGGACGGGTTCAGGAGGGGTAGAGGCAGGCCGAAGAAATATTTGGGAAAGGTAATTAGACGGTATATGTAGCAGGCGAGACTTACTGAGGACATGACCTTAGATAGGGAGTTGTGGAGGGCACATATTAGGGTAGAAGGGTAGTAGGTAGTCGAGTGTAGTCTTATTTACGCTCACAATCTGTTAGGGTAGGGTTATTACTATAGGCATGCCTCGCAGATCATACGAATAGGTGTAGTGCTGCTTTATAATCTTCTGTATCTATATTTCTCCTGCTATACACTCAGTAATGTACTTGACTTATTTCATTTATCTGCGTGAGTATTGCTTCCTCTTCAGGATGCACTATCATGTGTATTTGAGTTTGCTATCAGCATTTTCTTATCGCTTTAAAGCTTTAGTTTTTGGACTGTGTATGACCTTGTTTTTCTGTTTTTTCTGTTTTTCTGTGTTTCTGTTTCCTGTTTTTGCTCCTGTTCTGTGTTGCCTGAGCCGAGGGTCTCCCGGAAACAACCGCTCTACCTACCAAGGTAGAGTTAAAGTCTGTGTACACTCTACCCTCCCCAGACCCCACGTTGTGGGATTTTACTGTGTATGTTGTTGTTGTATTCAAAACACTTGCATCATCAAGAAGTAATTAATTATTTTCTTTCAAATTTACCCCTATTTAGATAAGTGAGTTTTTATGTAATCAAGAAACTATATTAATTAGGGATCAGTTTAGTCAAAATACTTTTTTTCTAGGAGTTAGTATTTTCTTAAGGGATGTGTAAAAGGCGAAGTGGACACTTATTTTGAACCGGCGGGAGTAACTAACTAGTAATTGTGAGGTCAATTTCATACTTGCTGCTTTATATTTTGTTCAACAATTAGTTGCTGCTCTTGCTATATCTGCATAACCTTTCATATGTAGTTAATGATGCCACAGAGGGATATACTCCTATTTAGGCTCTTATACGTATTGCTACCATCAAACCTTATTTAAAATAAGAATGTAGAATAGATTTCTTATCTGGGTGTCTGATAAAATGAGCCTCCTGCAATATTACATAAGTCAGCAGTAAGATTTTTTCTTTTTAGCAGTAATTGCAAAGTGGAATTATGTCTTCCTTTGCATCATCTCTTAAAGCTTTGGTCAAAGAAGAAGCATTATTGTGGCTTGTGGATATATCTTCATTTCCCCTCTTTAAGGATCACGATCGAAATGTCTAATCTATTGATTTATGTCACTCCATTAAAGTAGAATATTAGTAGATTTTGGATCCAATTTGAACATTTAATAAATAAATACCGTAGTTTTAGTTTAAAACTAATGCCTTTTGGTATTTTCACTCCAATCTATGCAGTCCTTATACTATCTTAATACTCAGACTCACAATATCTGTTTATTTTATATGTGCCATAGGCGATGGCACTATTGGGGTCTCTCAGCTTGTACTCTCTTCTCCATTTTATTAAGTGAGGTCTTTACTGCATCTGGTGTAATTTATTGGAAGACTTGGCATAACACAATCCAAATCAGTGTCAGACTGAGACTAAATCTTTTCCTGATTTGGATTCTCCTGCCAAATAAAATGTCATTAGTTTGTTTTAAACAGGGTTAGACTGAGACTAATTCTTTTCCTGATATTGGATTCTCTGCCAAATGAAGTTTCACTAGTTTGTTTAGTAGAACTTACAGTTGTAAGTACTTGAACTTGTGGTGACAAAAGCTTTACTGATAATAAGCAAACTGAATAAATAGGATTTATTGGAATTATATCGCTGGAGGTGCTGTTAAGTTTTGTTACAATGTGCACTAGGAAATAATT
This sequence comes from Przewalskia tangutica, assembly GCA_029844215.1. Lineage (NCBI taxonomy): Eukaryota > Viridiplantae > Streptophyta > Magnoliopsida > Solanales > Solanaceae > Przewalskia > Przewalskia tangutica. The sequence continues at coordinate 116,045,471 of CM056728.1, forward strand.
TTTTGATGTGCTAGAGCATTTTTGTTTTCATAATTTACTCTGTTGTGACAACTGTGTCATGATTGAAAAGGCTGCAGATAAGTTTTACTTCTGTAATGTTTGGGGTGAATGGATCTCACTGTATTATCTGTTTAGGTATGAAGGATTGGATCGCTTCATAAGGCTGCGACTTCAAATGCGACCTAAATCCCTGCGGTTTGTTGCTACTAAAGTAGCACTTGATGGTATAATCTTTGGGCCCCTGGATTTACTAGTCTTTTTCACGTATATGGGCTACTCCACTGGGAAAGATACTGCTCAAGTTGTGGAAGGTGTGAAGAGAGACTTTCTTCCAGCCTTAATACTAGAGGGAGGTATATGGCCTATTGTCCAGGTGGCCAACTTCCACTATATACCAGTTAGGTATCAGCTCCTTTATGTCAATTTCTTCTGCTTGCTGGATAGCTGCTTCCTTTCATGGGTTGAGCAGCAGGAAGATGCTGCATGGAAGCAATGGTTGAAAAGCATTGTGCGCTTAAAGGAACAAAAGGAGCAAGGTTGATGATTACTTATTTTACTAGGGATATGCATTGGTTTTGAGAATCCCTTTTCTCTTTGATAATCGGGCATAGTGATATTAGGTATGGAGACATGTTAAAGACATGCAAAGTATTTACAGGAATCTTGGAGGGTGTCAACATGGAAATTGGTAGTTGGATTCAGTAAAAGTGATAGCACTTTGTCAAGCTACACTATTATCGAAGTGAAGCTTAACAGAGCTATTATGGACCGATCTTCATCCACTATTTGAATAAAAGCTTGTGGGACTTTTGATGCTGTCAAAGTTCAGATGCTATTGGTTTGTCCCTGTATTATGAGCTTCGAATAAGATTTGTTGTATTCTTTGTTGCTTTCACATTTCTATTAAATGATGTATCCAGATAATGCATGGGCTCTTTCAATCAAAACACTCTTTTAACATATTTAGATCTACTCATGTCAACATCCAACATTAATACAACCATTGGCCATAAATTCACATACAAAACACATGTTATATGCATCAATCTCGTAAATAATTCTCATTGTCTCGTGATAGTTAGAATAACCAAACTTATTATCCCTACTTCAAACAATTGCCGCATGACAGCAAATTATTGTTAATCCTCAAGAAAAGAAGTTTATTTCTTGTGTCAATTAAAAATAACTATAGTGTCGCAATTTAGTTCAATAATATAAACTTGTACCAAATTTAAGGTGAAATTATACTATTCCGCAAGCAACCTTGATTGTTACTTTGGTACTAAAAAATGCTTTTTATGGTGAGTAAATTCGTTTTTGGTGATGAATATTTTACTTATTTGTGATGGGAAAAAGTCCCTAACATGTATGTTGATTTTGATAGATGAATAATTCACTTCCTAACCTGCAACGACCCCTTAATATTAAGGTAATTCTTCAACACTTCAAAACATTATGAAACTTGTACGAGTAATTCTTCACTTGAGCATAATTGGACCTCATTTTTGCTTTTGCAACAATATGTCTTGGTGGCGACTAATATCACTTTCTGTGACGAATAAAGTCCCTACAAATAAGCACTTTTAGTGGTGACAAATATACCTTTTGTGACGACTAAAGTCACTACAAACATACCTTTAGTGACAACTAATATACCTTTCCGTGATGACTAAAGTCACTACGAAAGGTAACTTTTACTGTCGTAGTAAAAACCTTTCCATGAGGACTAAAGTCGCTACTAAAGGTAACTTGTAGTGTCGACTAATATTCCTTTCCGTGACGACTAAAGTCGCTACTAAAGGTAACTTTTAGTATCGACTAATATACCTTTCCGGTGACAACTAAAGTCGCTACTAAAGGTAATTTTTAGTGTCGACTAATATACTTTTTCGTGACGACTAGTATACCTTTCCGTATCTCTCAGTAGTAGCTACTGCTCCTCTTTACCATGGCTTATTTTTTTGTTATTTTCATTTTCATATTGCTTTGAACTGTTTGTCCTTATTTGACTTTTCTTGTGCTTTCTCTTAAGCTGAGGGTCTTTCGGAAATAACATCTCTACCTTCAAAGGTAGAGGTAAGGTCTGCATATACTCTACCCTCCCCAGACCCACATTGGGATTTCACACCTTTCCGTGACGACTAAAGTCGCTACGAAAGGTAACTTTTAGTGTCGACTGATATACCTTTCCATGATGACTAAAGTCGAAAGGAAACCTTTGGTGTCGACTAATATACATTTAGTGACGACTAAAGTCCCTACAATAAATACTATAGTGGCAACTTATATCACTTTACGTGACGACTAACGTCTGCTAATAAGTACTTTTAGTCGCAACTAATATACCTATCCGCAGTGACTACTGTAGCAAATTAGGGGGTAATGTTTGTTAGTTCTCCTTTTGGACATGCTTGTGTTTGTATATGCATTTTGTATTGAAAGGAGGTGGTTGAGATTGGACAATTGCAAATGGTAATTGCCTATATATATTTAGAAACATCGAAGTGTATTATAATATTGCAGTTGATGATGGATCAAGTCAAGTAGCCATTAAAGGGATTTGCTGGACTCATGTATGATTTTATTACAGCAGATTATTGCCCTCAGATTACGTTGTTGTCTTTTTCACTTATTAGTTTATAGAGCTGTCTTCTGTAAATGATATGAACCTTTAACATGTTGCATGGAAATATATTCTCAAATCTAATTTAAATTGATGTTGTAGCTATGCAAATAACATAAATGATGTCAAATGCACTTGATTAAGTGGAAAAGATACAACTGTGAAGAGGAACGAAGTTCCGCCAATTTGCACTATTGAGCTGATTAGTTGAACGACCTACCTAAGTCTTTTTTTAGCACAATGAACAGATGATACTGCTTTCATGTCTCTGGCGATCTTTCTAATCGCATACTATACTTTCATTTTTTAGTTCTTGGAAGTCCAAAAAAACAAACTAAAGATCTGCTCTTGATTTCAATATCCTACCTAAAATATAATTAATGGATCATACTGAGATTTTACTTAATGTAATATCCATTTCTTGTTTAAGACTTGAACAAGTTATCCAGTTTACTGAGGCACACAATTACATATGAAAAAGTAATTTGGCCAACAAAGGAGAAGTAATAGTTTGATCATTTCCCATACAAAATACATGTTCAAACTAAATACCTGCTATGAAGATTAGCAATAAACAAATGAATCCAATGCTCGCCAATTGGAACATGTACCCTAATTCAGCACCAAAGATTACTGATTCTATTTTCTATTTGTAAACAGATTCTGAACAAACATAATGCCAAAACAATTCATGGAGAAAAATTTCTGATAGAAATATGCATGTCGTTGCAAGGTAAAGTTTTGTGCCTTCAACATTAATCTTTTGCCTCAACCATGAAGTTGGGGTCCCCCAGATAGGTTAGGGATTGGGGTACACAAATCACCAAAAAAAAGGCCAGTAGAGAATATGACTAGAAAAGGAAAAACACAAATGTGTTTCATATATGTACATCTAAAAATTGCCAAGATTCCTGGAGGAATGAGTGTCTAGTAGTCATCTACCCGGACCTGTCAAGTGAAAAAACACCAAATCAGTGAAGTATGTAACTTTGTCAACACATCATCTATTCCAGCTCAGTTTTCAAGTTTGACATGATTACATATTTGTAAGCAAGTTGTGCAGCGTGAGAGATTTTAAGCAACATGCCAAATGACATAACAATAGTCATCCAAATGCATGTAAGTAATGGTAAATTAGATTTAGTGCATCTTATACAGACTATAACTGAACATAACACAAATTACTAGCCATCTTTCAGGGAAGAGACACAGGACCGTTGTTTTGATAACCGGCATATCTCCAAGGGCCAGCAAGCACACAGTACGAAACTTGGTGGATAATAGGCCCGCCCCAAAATCATTCTCCACTTAAATACCAATTTTTTTATTGCAGCAGGGTTCAAACTCGTGATGAGTGCCTAACTCATACATCACACGTTTTACTCTTACTACTTGACCTAAGCCCTGGGAACTAGAAAACAGAGGACTCCAATGTGCTGAAAATAGAATCAAAGGATTCAAAAGACAACCAAAACAAAGAACTGAGTTGCGGAGATATAGGAAGAACCTAAAAGATGACCCGTGAACTGAAACGTAACACAAGGCACAATTTGTAAGTACTGAAAAGAAATATTAGGTCACATCACGATTAGCAAGGAGGAGTGTCCTTTCTCACTTCAATATAGTATTTCTATCACATGATAACACTACATCATGAAAGCTTAGGAGTAATGGTTCTTATCCTCACCAATGGCATTTAATGGAACTAAACAACTTCGCTCCATCTTTGGTAGAAAAGAAAAGAACCCTTGTTTAGACTTTTTCTAGTTAGTACAGTAATATCACTGAACATGCAGCTTAAGGTTAAATAAAGTAGAGAGAGACCCTAACCCCCAGATGTGTCAATCGAGCAAAAATCTTGCATAGCTCCACTGGAAGTTATTGGAAGAACATCATTATCAGAAGAAGTCATCTCCAAAAAGACACAAACCTGTACTTTCAAACATAAAAAACAGCCAATAAGAAAACAAGAAAAGAAAACATTAGTATGGTTTAGATCCAAAACATAAACACAAGTAAAACAGTAGTACAGCTTACACGCTTTATCCAATGTAATTCTCCATAATGTTCATCCAAAGACAGAATTACATTTCCACTTTGGGGCCAAGAGTGTATATTTTAACGTTACTTTTATGAGAGCTTAATTAAGAATATTACCTTCTTTATTGATGATCCAGTTGTGAACAAAGGCAAAAAAATAAATAAAAAGCACATTAATAATGCTCAAATATGAGAAAAATAAGAAAATTAGTGCTATGCTTATCTTATGCACGAGAGACGAGTTAAACAAGTGGCAAATATAGTCTTTAGTCTTTACCACGAATTCTCTATTGACACTCTCCTTCCTACAGATAGCTGATCCTACATATTGATGCCACTCTTGACCCATAGCCACTGAATTATCCATTTTTACAACAGAACGCGTTTTATCGTTTTGATCACCACATTTTATTCTGCAAAGATCAACTACTTTCATCTGGTATGCTTGTTTCATGGGCAAGCACTGCTACTTTTTCTCTTTATATGTACATAACATTCAGAAAAGATAGTGTTCGAATTGGTGCCATCATCAATAAAAGAACAAGGTAAGTACAGCAGATTATGTGCCAGAAAAGGATACTAACCAAAGTACATTATGTACAAAGCTGTAGCTTCTCATGTTCTCTTGAAATCTGACGCGATTTTTCTTAGGTCTTCTTTTTGTTGCTAGAACAATCAATTAAAGAGAGCTCTGAGTGTTGTGTAAGATACAAGAACAATACTGATCTAAACTTGGAAAAACCACAAACTAGTTCCAGACCTTATATAGCCGATTCCACCAGCTGTCAGATCTTGATTGCAGTAAGCGCCACTCAATGCCCATTTCATGCTCTATGGTGTTGGGCTGAGAACAATGAGAAGTAGAAACTGCGTCTCTCTGAATAAAAAGACGGTCAAAGAGAATAGTATTAGGCTAGACAAACACGGCTGTCTTTTTTTTTCCCGGGGTTGGTGGGAGGGGAATATACAAAGCGGCTAGGAGAGAGACTGACCATTTCCCTCTGCACTTGTAGTCTTAGTTTGTCAACACATAGATGCCCAGCAAACGATAGAGTGTTTCCTTCCGTTTTTGGAATAGTTACAAAGCTAGCAACGAGAGGCCTGTGCATTAAAGAAGCTTTTATGCAAAGGGAAATCATCCCAGCCAAACATGTGTGCATTAAACAAGCTTTTATGCAGAGGGAAATCATCCCAGCCAAACATGTTTAGAACTACACTTTATTAAACCAAAGTTATTTACTTGTATATATATTGTTTCATTCGATCCTTTAGGTCCCAACTTCACTAGAAGCTCAGGGTAGGCGCTAGGCATCACTTAGGCCTCATTGCCCATATGTTCTATCTTGAAAAGAGCAGCACTAAACAATAAATATGATTGACAAAAACATATATTAATTGTTAAGGATATCATTATGATCAAGTTGTTACCTTTTCCTTGCATTGCACATATGTTTTTATTTTTTTCTTCTTTGGGTGACGGGGTCTGGTTATTTAGGGAAATAAGAAGAATAGGGGGAATGGGGTGAGCGTTGGGATGTGGGGAGTGGGAAACATTTTTGTTTGTTTTTTTAATATTGTATATCTTTTGAAAAAAGCTACAAGTGCACCCCTAAGAAGAGTGCAGAGAGGGAAAAATACTAGGTGATTTTTTTCAACTGTTTCAGCCGGACAAAATTTCTCGATACCTGAGCTGATGGGAGGTAACAGGTACCCAGTAGAATTAGTCGTGGTGAGCGCTAGATGGCCCGAACACCATTGTCATTAAAAAAAATCACAGGTGCCATTAAATGGTCAGTTCATTTGATAGTGAGTGTATTTCACGTGTTTTGTCTTGTGGATATCAGTGTTCATAAAAGACACTTCTATCGAGCAGAGGTCTTCAAATGGTAACTAGTTAAGTTGAAGCATCTAACTGACAAATCGTACCAACTTTAAAGGGCCATCTAGGTATTTGGCTAAAAATGTATATAGCCTCTCAAAATTTGTATATTGATATCCTATGTTCTCCCGATAAGAAGTTAAGGAAAGAACAAAAAGACACTAATGTATATATAAATAATGATAAAACATACCAATCATCCCCAACACCATCCCTAAGTTTTTGTAATGATAAAGTCAAAACCTTCCCCTAGGTCTTTCTCCATATGGTTGCACATGACAACAAAACAATATAAAAAGTAAACAATATCTTACCAGCAAGTTGTAAAGAAGGGGACAGGAGACCAGAAAAAATAGAAGACAAATAAATAAACAGGAAGCAGGGAGAGTCGCAAGTAAAATTAAGGATTTTCGAGAAACCATGTCCAAACCAATATCAATCTCTTTTATGCAAAGATTTCATCACAAGAAATGTCTACTTCGCCGCAAAACCACATCCCACCAGCCAGATTTGAAGATATGGACCAAGGCTTATTAAGTCTAACTCTTAATGTTCAATGAACCACAAGAGAATCAAATGATTAGATAAATTTTCCAATGGACTAGAGATTACAAAACATTTACACATAATTAAATTAGAACTGCTTTGGATGGGAACAGTCCTGTATATTTGGTGTCATGTACTGAATTCAGTTAACACAAAAAAGGAAAAAGGAAATTCGCATTCGTGGTCCCAGAAAATTAACTTTAGGAAAATCACCTTTGCCAATTTTTGGAAGAGCTTGTGTTGTTCTAACCAGTCTAACTAAGCAAATAAACCACTTTGGATCCTCATCCTAAAATTAGTGCGTTCAACATTTGTTGTCAAAAAGAACCTTGAATGTAAAATTCAATATATACCTCTGATTTGACACCATTAAGCATCCATCAGCCAACTTTTTACTGACCCTTTCTGCTGCTTCTCTTGTTCTGAAGGCAACTAAGGCTCTACCTACCACATCAAAAGAAACAAGGTCAAACGCAAGTACAGAGGATTTATCCACGATCATAAAGCAGTGTTTCTTCGGAAACAAAGCTGCCCACTCTCCCTTAGAAAGGCGAAAGAAGAAACCATAAACTTCATATGTCATTCTGACAGACAAAAAACACATTCCCATGAGATAACTAGTCGAAGCTTGTAGACAGAAAGATTGACCACTTGGAAACATACCAGAGTACGGGCTAGAGAAAGCAGTGCGCTGAACCATTCTGGCTGTGGAGTTTTCCCTACATGCATGCCAGATAATATCCTGTAACGTTATCAACACAATTGTCAGTACCAACAAGAGAGCCATGAAAAACTTACAGAATAGCCAGCTCCCTCAGTGCATGTTATGAGCAGAGTACATATTACAATCATTTTCTTTCACCAGATAAACCATAATTTCCCTTGAAAACTTTCCCGCTTCGATAGGAGCACCAATCCGTAAGTTAGAAAAGCCTGGGGGATAATAGGATGGAGGGCAACAGACAATGTTGTTAAGGGCTCATTTAAAGTATGTTCAAGCCCTAAGGCTAGTTGACTTTCAAGTTGGTGATTCGCCGCACCTTAGGAGGTGTTTTAATAGAGGCACCATAGTGATAAGGCAAGAGCCTTATCACTTATGAGCTCTATCATAAACAGAACATCACTAGAGACAGATACAACTCGTTAAGTGATATATTTAATAGTAGTTAAAAGTTACCAATCAATTGGTGTGGCTATAAGGATTTTGAAACTTCTTCATCAAAAAGGCTTTTGAAACTTGTGGTCTTAGAAATGTCATAACATATTTATGGCTATAAAAGCTTCTCATTAAGGACATATAGAAATGTCATAACATTAGTCACCCAGAACTTTGAATTTCATCATTACATCTTAATACAACAACAACAACATACCCAGTGAAATCCCACAGCGTGGGGTCTGGGGAGGGTAGAGTGTACGCAGACCTTACCTCTACCTTGGTAGGTAGAGCGGCTGTTTTCGAGAGACCCTCGACTCAAGACAAAGCACAAGCAAGAGAAACGGTCAGACTCATACAAGAAATTTAAAGCAGTATGAAAATGCTGATATAAAAAGCGAATAAGTGCATTCTGAAAAAAGTAGCAGTAACTAACGCACGTATAAGATAAACAAAGTACACTAGATAACACATAGCATCATAAATCAAACGACATAGAACTATAAAGCAATACTGCGTCTACTAGTATGATAGGCTAAACGGGCCTACAATAATAACACTACAACTACCGGTTTATAAGCGTAAGTAGGACTACACTGGACTACCTACTACCTTTCTACCCTAATATGTGTCCTCCATAACCCCGTATCTAAGGTCATGTCCTCAGTAAGTTGCACATGTGTCATATCCCGTCTAATCACCTCTCCCCAATACTTCTTCGGCCTACCTCTATCCCTCCTGAACCCGTCCATAGCCAACATCTACCCCTCCTGAACCCGTCCATAGCCAACATCTACCCCTCCTGAACCCGTCCATGTCCAACCTCTCACACCTCCACACTGGGGCATTTGTCTCTCTCCTCTGCACGTGCCCAAACAATCTCAACCTCGCTTCCCGCATCTTATCCTCCACCGAGGCCACTCCCACTCTGTCCCAGATATCATCACTTCTAATTTTATCCCTCCTTGTATGCCCACACATCCATCTCATCATCCTCATCTCCGCAACTTTCATTTTTTGTATGTGCGAAGTCTTGACCGGCCAACACTCCGCCTCATACAACATAGTCGGTCTAACCACCACCCTATAAAACTTGTCTTTAAGTTTTGGTCGCACCTTTTTATCGCACAAGACTCTAGATGCGAGCCTCAATATCATCCACCCTGCCCCAATACGATATGTAACATCGTCATCAATCTCTCCATTCCCTTGAATAATAGACCCTAGGTACTTGAAGCTTCCTTTCTTTGGAATGACCTGAGTACCAAGCCTCATGAATGGGCTAAGAGTTGATCCCTGGTGCAGCCCTATCATCACTGAAAAGTGTTCCGAGTCTCCTCCTACTGTATGTACCCTAGTCTTGGCTCCATCATACATATCCTTGATCACCCTAGTGTACGTCATAAGTACACCTCTAACCTCCAAACATCTCCATAAAACCTCCCTAGGGACTTTGTCGTATGCCTTCTCGAGCTCGATAAAAACCATATGTAGGTCATTCTTCTTCTCCCTATACTGCTCCACCAAACTCCTAATAAGATGAATGACTTTTGTAGTCGAACGCCCCGGCATGAATCCAAACCGGTTCTCAGAAATAGACACGTCTCTTCTAACCTTCATCTTCACGACCCTTTCCCAAACTTTCATAGTGTGACTTAGCAGTTTTATACCCCTATAGTTGTTGCAACTCCGGATGTCACCTTTGTTCTTGTACAAAAGAATCAGTGTACTCCACCTCCATTTTTCGGGCATTCTCGTCGTCTTAAAAATGACGTTAAACAACTCAGTTAGCCACTTCAAACATGTCCTGCCTGCGCTCTTCCAAAATAGTTATAGACGTGATTGATAGGATTGTTGTTTCACATATTTAACTAAGAAGATCCCATCGCTAATATTAATTTGTCCAACATATTAAAAAAAGGACATCCCGGTGCACTAAGCTCCCGCTATGCGCGTGGTCCAGGGAAGGACCGGACCACAAGGGTCTATTGTACGCAGCCTTACCTTGCATTTCTGCAAGAGACTGTTTTCACGGCTTGAACTCGTGACCTCCAGGTCACATGGCAACAACTTTACCAGTTACTCCAAGGCTCTCCTTCGTCCAATATATTAATTACTATATATATATATATATGATAGATAATTTATTTATATAAATAATACTCCCTCTATCCCAATTTATGTGATACACTTTCCTTTTTAGTATGGCCCAAAAAAATGCAACATTTCTATATTTAGAAATAATTTAACTTAAAACTTCCCCTTTCACACTTAATGAAATAATTTACAACCACACATAGCTATGGCTCATTTTAGACGACAAGTTTCAAAAGTATTCCTTTATTTCTTAAACTCTGTGTCTAGTCAAACTATATCACTTAAATTGGGACGGAGGGAGTAATAAATAAGACAAATATATGAGTTCTTTTTTATTCTGCATTACAAATTATTTTCATGCATTACAGGCACGCGCAAACACACACATTTATGCATTACATTCGCACCGGGGATAGCACTTTGGTGCCTGTGTTCAAAAGAGAGCACCGGGGATAGCACTTTGGTGCCTGTGTAAAAAACGATTCCCAGAATAGTATAGCCTTTTCTTTATCGTTACACTTCTCGAGCACATACAATATCTCAATCACAGTTGATTACTAGATACTTTGAAGAGAACCGTGTCTTAATGTAAAATCACTATTATATATACATGTATGCAGTGTTATCCCATCACATCAATAAAGTACTAATTTCACCAGGAAACACTCTGGCCAATGTTGAGGAGGCAAAAGATGATGATAAAGCAATTTATTGAACCCCAAATGACTTTTCTCAATCCAAAAATAGATGATACTTCTCATTGTCATGGTTTATGCAAGGATATGTAATCTTGTGTCTCACAATTAGTATTCACCTATTTCTATTCCCATGCCTCTTTTCCTGTTTTGGAAAGAGATAAGAAGGTTGAGTATCAACATAAAGGGCAGCTAGGATTTAAAAGTAAAATTTGGGAGAACTTCACAAGAAATTCAAAAGAATTGGTTTTTGGAACTGGTAAATTTAGAAATTCAATAGAAATTATCAACTATCCAGCATTCAATTTTATGACTTATTAATTGGAATTAACTTTTTGTTTTTGACAACTGTATTTGGTCGGAATTAATGTGTAATATGAACTTCAAACTCAAAAAGCTCAAATATTTAGTAAAATGCTCCAAGCTCTTGCAGACGAATCACAGAATGAGAAATAAAGTAGGAGAGACCAAGATAAGATTCGCTAGGTCAAATCATAATGTCATGAAAAAAAATTTAGCCCCATATAGTGTTGTGTTTTGCATTTATCTAAGCTTAAGAGCCCTTCTTATTTATGCAAATCATTCAGCCTTGAACTCTTTTGACGGTTGGCATGAAATATAAATATACCATAGGTCTCTATTTAAGATAACCAAAATGATTAAAATACCTCACTTAGATAATATCGGTCTTTTTTCTCAAGCAAACAAAAAAATGGGTCTCGTTACTTCACTTTTCTATTGGGTGGTTTCTGCCTTCAACTGCTGGCTACCAGAACGACAGATCTCAAGGCTAATCCCTGAAAGGAACTTGAGACAACAAACAACCAAGATCACAGTGAACTATGACATGGTCCTTCTCTGTGGAAATGGTTCAAATTTACTCAAACCATGAAAGAAAAACTACAAACAACCAACAGTAGAGCTGGCTTTTGGCTGCAAGTTTTCTTTATCCATAGAATCAAAACTTGTGCTTCTATAAGGCCTTTCTATGATTGTAACGGTTACGATCATTTCACCTAAGATTTGTGAGTAAGGAGCTTATACAGTTCTTCATTCATAATGACTACATAATTGCAAAGGGCAAGGAGGCTGACAGTAAGGTGGCCAGTTGTATTAAGTCAGTTTGCAGATGAAGGATAAATTGAATGAATCTGGAAAGCTGATATTTTCTACTCTTCTTGTTTCTCTCTAGTTCTCAGACAAGACAAAAGGAGGGGAAAATAGAGGAAACAAAAAAAGAAAAAGAGAACGAAAAGGGGAGGGTAAATCTGACAATTTAATAAGGATTTTGCAACAATCAGGCAAACCGAAAATTAATATATTCGTGGTCGGCCTATTATAGCCAATTCTCAGCCACAAGGAAGTCGAATGCAAAAATGAAAACGGTGGGTTGTCCAACAACAACTACAACACTATCAACCAAAGTTATTGGCTATTTGAATCCTCATTGTCCATGCCGCCCCATTAAAGCCAATTTCAATTAATTTTTTTATAATTTTGGTTTCTCTAGCATCAAAAGTTCTCTACATATTCTACAGACATATAAGCTTTTGATAAGACAAAGGAGTTGTTTGGCCATGGGACTTATTCACATTTTCCAGATATTTTTTCACTTTATTTGAAAATCAGAGTTTAGCCATGAAATTCCAAATACAACTTCAAGTTGTATTTGGAATTTGGAAGACACCTAAAACCCTATTTTCACTTTCAGTACATTCATACAACCAAATATTTTTTGCAAAAACTATAACCAAACAAACCATCTTCAAAAATTCCAAATAATGTGAAAAATATGTGGTTTCTATGGCCAAACACCTACTAAAAGATTCCTAGTGCTTGGATTCCAAGATTGGAGGTCATTTGAAACAATTTCCTTCATGTGATTTTGGGTCTACTGTCTCCTTTTAACACTTCTAATCCCCATATTCTTACTCCTACAAACCCGTGCAACTGGAGGCCGGCGTAGGACATGACCAAATCATCTCAAGCTCCGATTTATCCTCTATGCTACTTTCACCTTCTGCCAAGTATCACCGCACATCCATCTTAAAATTCGCATTTTTTTTTACTCATCTTGTGGATTTTTCTGATTTTAGAGGTCCAACATTTTACTCCCACATACCCTGCTAGTCTCACAACCGTGCTATAGAAACTTGTTTTTCACTTTGGTATGTGATTCTACGGCATGACAAAGGAGTAGCACTTCTCCACATAAACCATCCTATTTTGGTTCAATGTATCACATTTTCATTTATCATACCATTCTCCTAGAACGTCATGCCTAGGTATCAACTTTATCTTTTATCGCATCTATAGCACGAGCAACAAAACTATGGGCTCATAAACCCTTTCTTTTGTTTATTGAATGAAAAGGTCACTTAGGGCGGGAATAAGTATAGATTGATAAGAAGGCATCAAAAAGAGATTACTTTTTGCACTTCGTACCAAGAGAAAGGGTTTCTTGTGCCAACTTCACATAAACACTCTGAAAAGACAGTAAATTGTTTTCCAGAGAAGGATCTATAACTATCATTAGGTTCAAGAGACAACTGCAAGACAATTTCTACGATAAGGTAGTAAAAGAATAAGAGATGAACAAGAAACATAAAGTATACAACTCATAACCTTACATGGAGTCAATGGCCACAGAGAAAGAAAAAACTGTTAGAAGCATCAAGCATGCAGTGTGATCAAAAGCTATCGCTTCGTCGGTAAAGTGATGAAGTGATGTAAAGCAAGGGAATCGCTTCATCAAGGAAGCCATGCGCTTCAGATAAGTTTGTGCTTCAAATAATGACACAAAATGATACCAACGAGAAATGTCCGACTCTTTGAATCTCAACTTAGAGGTATTGACCTTTCTTAATTTCGTAAATTTTGATCTTTACTTTAAGAATGTGAGTGATATACTTCTCGTTATTCGCTTCAATCCCTGTGGACCTTATCTCTTTTTTGCATTTTTCACTTCTAAAAACACTATAAGCATGATACTTTATCCAAAAAAAACACGAGAAGCATGATATACTCACGTAAAAAACGATCACAAAATAGGTGTCAAGTTAGACTAGATATTATCAGAAGTTAACTGGCATGGAATAGGGTATTACCTCCACCTCTCCTGATGTATATTCAGGATTCAAATTTTCTAGCAAGACAAGTTTCCCTTGCTCATTTGATGTTTGCATCACCTCCTCCCATGGCTAAATATGAGAAGAAAAAAAAGACAATGAAAATGATGGATCTTATTCATCACAAAAAGGAAATCAGTATTCACCTACAAAAAACCAATCATACAATCTAATAGATTATATTTTTATTTTGAAAACTGATAAATTGAAGTATATTATCTAATAGGCTATATTGAAGTAACTAATAGATTATATTATCTAGAAGCATGAGCACCTTGTTAAGGCAGCAATCGTACTGTAGGAAATGACACACAAACTAACAACTCCAATGTGTGAAACATATCTCCACTACATGGGAAACCTTCAATCTTAAAATATGTGGTTAGAGCTTCACACCTGATAGTAACTTCTAATCTTTAATTGCGGTCAATTCGGCATGTGCATATAAGAAACAATCGGGAGCTATGTAATTTAGTAATTTTGCCACTACATTATCTAATAGATTTCTTTTTTATTAGTATGGTATGTAGCGACCCTTTAAGTTGTTTTAAGTTTTAGAACTCTTTTCCCTTATTTGAGACTTCCCGTAGGTTCATTTGATGTATTATGACTTGCGGGTATGGTTGGCACAGGTCCCAATGGGATCGGGCACGCTTCAGAACGCTTGACCTAAACTAGCAAATTGAAAAGTTTAGAGTTGACCAAAGTCAACATTTTGGGTTAGCGAACTCGGATTTAAGGTTTGGATAGTTTTGGTTTAGACCCGAGGGGGTTCGGGAGCTAAGAACTAGATCTGGTTGTGGCCGATTGTATTTTTGTTGGTGCAGCCGCAATGGCCAACCAAGGGCTGCATTTGCGACCCACTGGTCGATTTTGCAATGGAGGTTGGGGACCTTCACTTTTGCGAAGGAGGAGCCGCTTTTGCGAAGATCCCAGACAGTTTAAATATTTCAGAACCGGAGTTAACATTTCTAAACAGATTTTGGCATTTGGGACCTCAATTTTGGACGATCCAAATAGGAATTTTCGGCCTAAAGTATTGGTTGGGAGCTTTCAGAGGCTTCGAGAAAGGAAAAGTCATTCGTGGTGCTTGAAAGGCTTCGATCAAGGTAAGTTAAGACTTTGACTTCGATGGGGGAATTTTTCCTACAAATGATTAATGAAATGAACTAAAAGTTCTGGGGTAACTTATAGGCGAAGTGACGAGCACTTATGCGGGTACCTATGCGGGTACCAGACGCCATGTTTTTCAACTAATATTTTCAGCTTATGTGCTTATTCTTTCGTGTTACTCGACTGTTGAATGATTAGCTAAACATTCTACAATAATTGAGGAGATGAAAGTAGCATAGACTCACATGCTAGGGTACCATTTTTTTATATTTTATGTATTGGATGATACTTGAACGGTATAAATTAACCTCATGCACCAACATTGTTATGCGTTACTTAAACCGATGGTCTTTCGGAAACAACCTCTCTATCTCCACGAGTTAGTGGTAAGGTCTGCGTACACTCTATCTCACCCCACTTGTGGGGAATACACTTGATATGTTGTTGTTGATTAGATATCACATGACTACAAATGTGATTCATGATTATTCCATGGCATGCATTTTCTATTCTCTAATATGTTGAGATGAGCATGGTCGAATGGGACCTTGTTTTGAGCGGATGGATATGATTATGGCTGGGACCTTGGTCCGGGCAAATTGAAATGATGATTCTTGGCACTGTGGGACATTCCATGCAGGTGTGTGGACTAGGGGTATGCATATTTCAGGTAAAACCGATTACTCGAATCGAAAAAATATTATTGGTCCACTGATATGGGGTTACTGGGCTAACGGTTTGGCTACAATTTAGTATTATTTGACTATTGTGGTTATCAGTTTGGTAACGATATTTCTAATTTTTGTAATGGTTTAACCGATAACCCAATAAACACTTTTAAAATTACAATCTTACCCTTAGGTATATAAAGCCAACCTTATGGATCTCTGTGTCCCGTGCTTGTTAGTCTCTTTGCGTGCTACTACAAATTTTGTTCTAATTCTATTTTCGTGATTCTTCATTTTATGGTACAAAATCCTGGTATGATGCACTGGCGATCTTGAGAATTTTGTTACTTATGCTGAAAATCATATATTAATGAACACTACATCTCACACATCAATGACCAAGTTTTGCTACAGTTTTTTAACATGTTTTTTTCTCTCCTACAAGTAGTCTGGCTACATTGCTAATTTAATGACAGTTTACCACACAAACATTAATAACTCAATGATTTTTTTTTATAAATGTACAATTCATATCTGTTGAAGCGACAACCGAACCGTTAACGATCAAGAATCAATAAACCGATAACCAATATCCTATTGGTTTGTTAGCATATTTACAAACCGATAAGCCAAACCGATATCATTCAAAACCAAACAGAGCCGACCGATAAACACCCCTAGTGTGGACAATACAATCATCCCCCATGGGTTACTGGCCAAGCAACACCCAGCCGGACCAATGAGTACGCGGAGTGCTGGAAGCATTGGGTTTAGCCGAAGGTCTATTTGAGACAACCTCTCTATCCACAAAGGTAGGGGTAAGGTCTGTGTACATCTTATCCTCCTCAGACCCACTTGTGGGATTACACAGGGTATGTTATTGTTGTTTATCACATGCATTGCATCATAACTCTCATTTGTGCATCTTATTAGGATGTCTTGTTAGAATTCGTGCATATCATCTACATATGTTGATTTGTGAGATTCCTCAATAGCTGGTTGATCCGTACCAAGATATTTATCTCCTACTTCTTAGGGGTAAAACACCCTTTTCCGGTGGCTCTTCGGTCGGAAAATATTTTCCTCGTCTTCTCAACCTAAGCTATCGCCTTTTGTGATAGTTTCCAGCTCTTTTTTCATCTTTCCGACCAGATTCTCCAAGTGGGTTAGCTAGCTGTTTGTTTAAATCAAGTTTCTAATTTCTGAGCATGGATCGTAGCTATTTACTCCTTTGACATAGTGGAAGATGATCGAGCCAACTGGTATAGGTGGGTTGAAAGAAAGGGGATTCATGACTAGCATCCATATCAATGGTGATATTCTCATGTGGAATGCCAAGTTATGAGGCTGGCTTCCGTCGCCGACGGTGAAATCTGCAGAAAATGGAGGAAGAGTCAGCAGGTATATGAATATCTCATCTTCCAGAACTTCAATAGTTAGGGCCGCTTTTCTTACAATTGTTGCTATGCAGGGCAGGAGTAGTCAAATAATTCTCCCCGAGTTTAAGGAGAATTCTGGTTGGTTTGACCTAGCAGGTAGGATTCAGAGATTTTGCAGATAAAAGAAGCAACCAATCTCATGTGCCGATGCACATTCTTCAGAAGTCGTTCGTAGATACAACTATAGTCGCGAAAAGGAATGATTCAGACATTTCATTTTCTGCTGATAGTACGACTGCAGTAATGAAGGTAGATAGCAAGTCATTAATGCAGAGAAGAAAATATGTGAACATATGTTTGCTAGCAACGGGCTCTGTGGATCATAACCTCAACACTCCAGAATTCAAAGTATGGGCAAGAAAAAGCTGGAAGTTGTCATCTGAGTTGAATATAGTGGAGATGGATAATGGAAAGTATCTGTTAGAATTTCCCTCAACTATTGGAGAATGGAGATGGAATGGGAGGAGAATCAAACTAGACAAATAAGAGTTCAGTGAACAGTGATGCCGGCGTCACGAGAATACAAGGCAGAAGGGTCAGGTCTCCAATTACAATACTCCCACCGATGCTACTGTGGCCAGAATTGTGGCTCTGGCAATTTTCAATCAGGAAAATATGGCATAGGTGGGGGCGAGCCTACAGAGTACAGATGATATTACAGAAAGGGGGGTATCTCGGATTGCCCAGACGAAGGCCTTGGTGCCTACAGCTGGTAGGGGACGCATACCTAGGTGTTTTAGGGGTCGAAGTTGATACATTGACTGTGCTAAATCCAGAAAGGGTCATTGATCTCCCGGAAAATAAGAAATGGTGCCTTTTGCTCAGAATCAGCCCAAGCATGGAATGGGAAAGATCTGGGGGACTTCTAGTAGTCCCAAAACCAAATTTTTGAGGGGGGAGAGGTACTGATTTTTCACAACCAGATTTACCCAGAAAGATTCTTGAAACAGGGAGCAGTAGCACGGGTGTTCAGGGTGCTGATGTGATGCCGCTAGCTAGTCTTGAAGATAATAGAATCTTTATGAGGTGGGTGGGGGGAAAATTTCTTAGATTTGGGGAATTCTTGGGAGTGTCGTTTGTGGGGAAAGAAGCGAGGGTTCTAGAACTATTGAGAGAAATTGAACAAGATACAATAGTGGAGCCCAGGGAGGGAAGGGAAAGGATTTTAGGAGAGTAAGCGGGGAGAGGGAAGGTTGTGGTGTACACTCTGAGAAATAAGGAAGCGAGTGGGGAAATAGGGGGCAAGGCAGGAGCCAAGGGGGGAGATGATAAAGTAGTGTGTTGATAGATTGCAAAATCATTAGTTTGAATGTTAGGGGGATGAATGACTCCAGAAAGAGGGACATCATTAAAATCGGCTTTAGGGAATGGGGACCGGATGTGATTTGTATTCAAGAAACAAACGTTGGAGAACAGAATGCGGGAGAGTTCAAAGGAGACTTTTTGGGAAGAATTAAGTAATGGCATGGGGAGATGGGACATACCTTGGGTATTATGGGGATTTTAATACCATAAGATTTCCGGAGGGGCTTAGGTGTAACGCACTGTCCAAGGACATGGAGGAGTTTTCGGAGTTTATAAATAACCAGTTTCTTATTGATTTGCCTTTAATAGGTGCCTCTTTCACTTGGTCCAGATAGGAGGACTCATCTTCTAGATCGAGATTAGACAGATTTCTTATGTTTACTTCTGGGGAGGAAATAACACCCTACGCGATCCAGGTTCCTCTTCCGTGTCTATTGTCGGACCATTCACATATGATAGTAGAGGAAGACATATGAGATCTCCTTTTAGATTTGAGAATATGTGGCCAAGTGTGGTTGATTTCAGGGATAGAATGGCTAGCTGGTGGAGTAGTTATGTAGTGGAAGGGAGGCCTTCTATTAGGCTAGCCAAGAAGTTGAAATTGCTTAAAGCAGATATAATGTGGAATAAAGAGGTGTTTAGGAGGGTAGAGGTGAAAATGAGGAGATTATGATTGAAGTAAGGGAGCTGGAGAGGGTAGAAGTAGGGGGGAGTTAAAAGGAGAGGGAGAAGGAGAGAAAAGAAGGGTTAAAAAGGAAGCTAGTTGGCTTGGATTTGACCCCAAGAGGTTAGTTGGAGGCAAAAATCGAGGGCGCTGTGGTTGAAGAATGGAGATTCTAATACAAAATTCATTCACGGGGTAGCAATTGCAAATAGAAGAAGGAACTTTATAGAATCGGTAGAGGTCAATGGGGTGAGCCATGCGGGGAATGAGGAGTTAGAGAGGGAAGTTGTAGATTATTATGTTAAGTTGTTTAAAGAGGAAGCGGAGTGGAGGCCTACTGTGAGGGGTTTAAGGTTCAGCCAAATTGGCGGGGAGGAGGGTGAGTGGTTGGAGAGGGTTATCGAGGATGAGAAGGTGAAAAAAGCGATGGAGTGTTGTGTGGGTGATAAAGCTCCAAGTCGGGATGATTTATCTTTGGCATTTTTTCAGCATTGCTGGAATATGGTCAAACTGATGTGATGCATATTGTTGAGAGCTCCAAGATAGTGGTGAATTTGAAAAAGTTTGAATACCTCGTTCATTGTCATTATCCCTAAACAGGAGGGTGCTACAAGCATGAAGGATTATAGACCTATTAGCCTAGTAGGAAGCATCTACAAGATTATTTCTAAGGTGCTTTCCATTAAACTTGAGAAGGTGAAAAAAGCGATGGAGTGTTGTGTGGGTGATAAAGCTCCAAGTCTGGATGGTTTCTCTTTGGCATTTTTTCAGCATTGCTGGAATATGGTCAAACTGATGTGATGCATATTGTTGAGAGCTCCAAGATAGTGGTGAATTTGAAAAAGTTTGAATACCTCGTTCATTGTCATTATCCCTAAACGGGAGGGTGCTACAAGCATGAAGGATTATAGACCTATTAGCCTAGTAGGAAGCATCTACAAGATTATTTTTAAGGTGCTTTCCATTAAACTTAAGAAGGTGCTGGATGTGACTGTTTCTACTTCACATGATGCTTTTGTAGAGGGCACACAGATTTTGGATACAGCATTGATGGCAAATGAAGTGGTGGATTAAAGGAGAAAGAAGCAGCACTAGGTGTGTTGTGCAAACTTGATCTTGAAAAGGCATACGATCATGTGAACTGGAAATTCCTAGATTCAATTGTGCTCTAAACGGGATTTGGAGAAAAGTGGAGGAAATGGATATATTTTTGCATCTCTTCGGTCGGATTTTCTGTGTTGGTGAATGGCAACCCTTGCAGTTTCTTTGGGAGCTCGAGAGGTTTGAGACAAGGGGATCCTCTATCATCGATATTGTTTATTCTAGTTACGGAAGCCCTGAGTAGGATGATAGATAGAGTTGTTTCGGGGGCTACTTGAAGGGCTTCGATGCGGCAATTGGGAGTGAAGGAACAGTATCAGTGTCCCATTTGTTGTTTGCAATGATACCTTGGTTTTTTGCGATACAGTTGAGACCTAACTGGATTATCTAGGCCATCTCAGGGCTTCCGTAACTAGAATAAACAATATCGATGATAGAGGATCCCCTTGTCTCAAACCTCTCGAGCTCCCAAAGAAACTGCAAGGGCTTCGATGCGGCAATTGGGAGTGAAGGAACAGTATCAGTGTCCCATTTGTTGTTTGCAATGATACCTTGGTTTTTTGCGATACAGTTGAGACCTAACTGGATTATCTAGGCCATGTTCTCACTTGGTTTCAGGCGGTGTCAGGACTTAAAATTAATTTGAAGAAATGTGAGATTATTCTGGTTGAGGAGGTGAGTGACATTGGATCGCTTGCTCAAGTATTGAATTATAGGGTTGGGGCTAATCTGACTATTTATCTTGGAGTACCGCTAGGTGCTTCAAACAAGGATACATGTGGAATTCAGAGGGTCGAGAAGAGACTAGCAAGGTGGCAGAAAAGATAATTGTCCAAGGGCGGAAAGGATGTGCTTATTAAGAGCACAGTATCAAGCATTCCCACTTACCACTTGTCTTTATTTCTTGCTCCAACTTCGGTCACTAAAAAGTTGGAAAAGATTCAGAGGGATTTCCTTTGGGATGCAGCTGATGGGACAAAAAAGTTTCACTTGGTGTGGTGGGAGACGTTCACATCTCCTACAAAATGGGGAGGCCTTGGAGTTACTGATTTAAAAGTTTTTAATAAAGCTTTATTTGGCAAATGGTTGTAAAGGTTTGGAGTTAAGGTACAATCTTTTTGAAGGGGTGATAGTTGATAAATATGGGATTATGGAAAGGGGTTGGAAAACTAGAGATATCATTTTTCCTTTTGGTTGTGGTTTGTGGAGAAATATCATGAAGTGATGGGATTATTTCGTAGAAAATATCTCATTCAAGGTTGGAGATGGGAGGAGAGTATTTTTTGGGACATAATTAGGGTCGGAACATATTATTGATCGATGAATTCCAGAGTTTGTACAGAATATCTTGCCAGAGAATCTTGGCAATTCAACATATTAGGGGACACAATGTGGAGAAACTTTTTGAGATTTGAAATTTAGAAAGGGTTTTCAAAATTGGAAAGTGAGTTAGTTTCAAAGATTGATAGACTTACTTCATAGGCAAGTTAATGCAATAGATAATCCCGATGGGTGGAGGTGGGGCTTGGGAAATAATGGAGTGTTCTATGTGAAATCCTTTTATGAGAAACTTTTGGTTAGGGAGAAGGTTGATTTCTCATAATGCAATATGGTTCTAAGTGTGTCGGGGAATGTGTTTTTTCACTTGGCTAGCCACTAGAGGGGTGATTTTGACAGCGAAAAAGTCTTAAAAGTGAAAGGTTGCCTACGTCAGTTGGTGCCACATGTGCAAGGAGGGAGGCGAGGGTGTGGAACATCTTCTTCTACATTGCGGGCTTACCATGAGATTATGGTGGGATATGTTTAAGTTATTTCAGACTCCTTGGAAAATTCCAAGCACGGAGAAAGAATTGATTTTCCGTGGAAAGAGTGTGCGAATAAGGAGAAGACGAAGGTCATGGAATGTGGTTCCGCTTGTGTTAATGTGAGTAGTATGAGAGAGAGAAATAAAAGAGCTTTTGAAGGGGTAGGATCAAGTTTCTCTCAGTTGAGGAGTAGTCTCCGCTCCCTTGTTTTCTTTTGGTGTAAAGAGAATGTTCCTTGTTGTATAGATGATTGGGCGAAATTTGTAGAGAATCATATTTTGTAGATTCTTTACCTTTTGGTATATCCCTTGTATACCGCCAGCTTGGCCTTGTTCATGAATGAAAATACTTTTACCTGATAAAAAAGTAGATTTGTGCATCTTGTAATGTTGTCTTGGTTGAATCTGTGCATATCTCATATATATGTTTTGTGCATTATTATGCTTTTCAGATGGATTTACCTTGTGTACGGTTATTTTCTTTCTCAGTTGAGATTCTATAAGCAATGCAGGTTGAACACAAGTATTTCGATAAGCCAACCCTCGTCACTACCTTATTGGGTCGGTCGATAATACTTGTTAAGTACACATTGTCCTTTTGTACTCATACTACACTTGCTGCACTTTTTGTGCAGATACAGATCATTGTGGGAGCAGTGTCCGTGACTGAGTTTAGACCTTTGACCTAGAGATATTGGGGTGAGTTTCTTGTCTAGTTCGCAGCATCGTGGACTCTTTTTTTATTACTATTGTTCTACTCTTATTTAGATAGTGTATCAAATTTTGAACTTAAATATTTATTTCCTTTTAGACACTCTTGATTCATATCACCGGTTTTCGAGATATTGGTTGTATTTACGCCAATAAGGAAAAATGGTTAAAAGATGGTATTTGGTACGATTACCAGATCGGTGTGTAGCCATCACGACT
Organism: Przewalskia tangutica; assembly: GCA_029844215.1. Lineage (NCBI taxonomy): Eukaryota > Viridiplantae > Streptophyta > Magnoliopsida > Solanales > Solanaceae > Przewalskia > Przewalskia tangutica. Next base: position 116,068,659 of record CM056728.1, read on the forward strand.
AAGGGATTTGGGTCGTGACAGAATTTTTGTCACTACATTCTTTAATAGATTTCTTTTGTATTAGTATGGTATAAGAAAAATAGTTTACAAACATGTTATGGTAGATTTCTTTTCATTTACCGACGTCTTGGTGGGTATTTACCCAGTACTTGTGCACTTGTGCTAGTGGGAGGTAACACACACCCGATGGAACAACTGAGGTGCGTGAAAGCTAGCTCGACCACCGTTATCAAAATAAGATGTTATTATACACTATATTTTATGTAAATAACGTCAATCGTACCACTCATATTTCTTTGTTCCATAACCGAGAAATCCCTACGGCCCAATGGCACATGGTACAAAACTCGATGGATAACATTCACATCCCTCTACACTTCTCCACTTAGCTACCTGGATTTTGTCTGTGGCAGGTTCGAACTTGGGATGTGCGCCTAACTCAGACATCATGTGTTATACTCTTACCACTAGACCAACCAATATGGACAACAACATAATAATTTCGCAGTTCAATACTAATAGATGAGAAAAGACAGAAATATGTGCAACCCAAGTTTTTCTTGGCGATTTAAGAGAAAAATTATAGTATAGAGTTCTACTTTAAGGACATCCAAATAAAAGATTCCATGCAACCTAATAAGCTTTTAAAGCTACAAAATAAGCTCTCTTCTATACACTACTGCAACATGGGATAAATAGCTTTTAGTGTTGATGCGTGGTCTTGAGGCTAAATACTTCAAATCATAACACAGAAAGGTTTTGGCATAAATAAATCTTAGAAAGGAGATTTAGACTTCAATGATCTTTTCACAGCTCTCAAGAGTCAAGAAAAGAAATGGAGAAGTTCCAAGAGCCCCCCAGATCCCTTAGTTATATTATATAACAACAACATACTGGACCCAGTGTAATCCCTTAGCTATATTATGCAGAGTAAAATTACATTCCACAACTAAGGAAGAAAAAGGAAATCGCAGAAATTTTAATTCAACCCATGAAAACGAAGTTTCAAAGTCTTATTCATTCAATCCACAAAAGCTTTTGTTCCAAAAGGATTTGAAACTAATTAGTAAATGCGGTAAGAGAGAACAGAACTCTCAAATAAACAGAAAAAGCTAAAGAAAAAGAAGGATACTCAAAGTCGCCATGCAATTAAGTTGTCCTAGCGTAAGGATAATTTTTCACTCTTATTGTTGACTTGTATTTCTTTAGTAATAAAAGAACAGGCCAAATAATGACCTAGAATTCAAAGATGGCTCAAGCAATTTGGTTGAGGTCACACTTCTTACATGACAACGCATGTTGCGACCTTTCATCCTTGTCAATCAACATATGAGCAATCAAACCTGATCTTTAATCAACTAGGCCAGGCCACCATTGGGCAAGAAGAACTTGATTAAATGAATCACTCGAAGAACAATAAAAGAAACAATTCTAAGCTCAAATAGGTCACACAACATGCCATGTCAAAAGATTTCACCTATATTTATGACATGAGACGAGCTAAATATTTCCTAGAAATAATCGGCGTATTAGATAGAGTTACTTAATTAGCTAGGTAAAATAGGACCAAGGATAGGATTCACTTACAGGTGCCTTAAACCACTTGCTCGACTCCTGTAATAAACAAGAAAGTATGATACATAAGTTTGATATTTGGATAAAAAGATCGTAAATTGCAGAAATGATTGAGAGAAGCAGCATAAACTTCCACCAGACCATATCAATAATCTAATATCTCACAACAGATCACATGAATCCAAATTAAAAAAAAAAATCATTATACCAGAAAATCTGGAGTGAAAAGGATGATCACATTATAATCAAATCACATACACCAGATAGCAGCAAGTAAATCCATTTCATTCGCCAGCCAAAAAAAGATAAAAGGGAAAAAGCACATATTTTGAGTAAACATCCATATTTTCCCATCATAGAAAAAGATAATTATCCACTAACTAGGTTTTACAAAATTATGAGTCTTACAAGTATATAGAACTAGCATCTTAATTCTCCATATTTACTTGAATTTAGCATCTCTTTTGTATCTTCGACAACAATAAGAATCCTGAGATGTTGACTGCACATTCTCGTATGCATGAACTGATTTGGAATGAGTCCTTGAGATGAGGACAATTAATTCTAGGGGCATTCTTTTCCCTTTATCAATTTTTTCGCTACAACTAGCACATCATAAATTATCTTGTCTACGTTACTACCATATAAAAGCAAGGATAAGGAAGTTTTGTCATCCTCACAGCCTACATTCAGTGGTGATGAAGCTGCACATGTGGTTGTTACTATTGCTTTTCCCTGCAAATTTTCACTTTTGCCATCATTCTCTTTCTTAAGACATTTCCACATGGGCCCTTCTTATTGGTCTATATTGATATTGGAGTAGTAACTTTTTGTGAATTTCTTTTTGCTCCTTGATTATTACTCCATCCCAAAAAAATATTTGTCACGTTTCACTTTTCAATATATTAATTCCAACTCTTAGTATCTTACGTTCTTGCATTTACTCTTCTTGCCTTTGGTTATATCATTCTTTGCGTTCCTGTTGTAGGTGTAAACCTTTGATTAGCCTATAAGTTTATATGGGGTAAGTGGGGTAAGGGAGATATTAGGCTGAGAATAGGGTCTTGGAATATTGGGACTTTAACGGGGAAGTTCATACAGCTAAGATTCTTAAGAGGGGGAGGATTAATATAGCCCGTGTCCTGGAGACCAAATGGGTAAGACCTAAGGCTAAGGATGTGGACGGGTATAAGTTATGGTTCTCCAACAGGTTGAGGTATAGGAATGGGGTAGGCATTTTGGTAGACAACGAGCTAAGGGAAGTTATTTGTAGGATGGAATTTCAATGGACATATCGGGTCACTTCCGGGGGTTATGACGATGTGCATGATGGCTTTGGCCTCGGGGAAAAAAACGGGGGAGGCATCTCACTCTTGGAGTTCGCTAAAGCTTTTGGGATGGTGATAGCCAACTCGAGGTTCATGAAGGAGGAGCACTTGATGACTTTTCGTAGCTCCGTGGTTAAGACTCAAATAGACTTTTTGCTCCTTAGAAAGGTTGAAAACGGTCTTTGTAAAGACTGCAAGGTTATTCCGAGTGAGTATCTCACAACCCGATATAAGCTTTTAGTGATGGATTTAGATATCTAGATGGAGAAGATGAAGAGGGATGTGGATGACAGCTAAGAATCAAATGGGGAAGTTTGACCATGGCTAGTGCAAAGAAGATGGGGGAGAGGTTGATGGCCAAGGGGGCTTGGAGTAGGGGGATGCGATCGGTATGTGGGATAGGACGACCAGTTGCATTCGGATGGTAGCTAGAGAAGTGCCAAAGGACTCGCGGGATAGCTGTGATGGGCATAGAGAGGACAGGTGGTGGAATGGTAAAGTTCAAGAGAAGGTGGAAGCAAAGAAAGTGGCGTATACGAAATTGGTAGAAAGCAAGGATGAGGTGGAGAAGTAGACAAATAGAGAATTGTATAAGATGGCGAGAAAGGAGGCAAAGCTAGCGGTTACGACGGCAAAAACGGCGACTTTTGAACGCATGTATGTGGAATTAAAGAAAAAATGTGAGGATAAGAAGTTGTACATACTAGCCAAGGTGAGGGCAGTGTTCTAAAAAACGGTTGGGACGGCCGCCTAGGCGCTAAGCGCCCCCAGACCGTCCCGATTTTTCCCCAAGGCGGAACCCGATTCCGCCACCACCGGCCCCAACGGGACGCGTGTGATATACCAAAACACTCGTCTCATCATCTTTTTCAATTCTATACCACCCTTGCACATCGATTTTATCTCCTACACCGTCGATTTTACACGCAAAAACTGGCAGTCGGAGATTTGGATTTTCCGGTCGACTCGGGTACAATCGACGGGAGTGTGATACACCACTGTGACCGACTTCTCAACCCCATCATTTCTATAACTACCCTGTTGCTCGATTCATACTAAACCGTCAACACACCCAAATCGAAAACACACAAACCCTAGCCGCCGTCGGGCGATTTCCGGCGAACTGAGCTACAATCGAAGGTGATTGTTGGTACCAGTAGATTCGTCGTCCTCTTGCCGACATTCTACACCAACTCATCACCTTCAATTCTGCACCAAACCTCCGGACGACCAATTCGAATTTTCCGATCGAGTTTTGGCCATTTCCGGTCAACTGAAGCATCGACGAAGGCAGTGGGTAACATCAGTGAGTTCGTCTCATCATCATCTACAATATATACCCAACCCCGAGTTTCAACTATCAATTTTGGAAAAAAAATACATCCGCCTAGGCCCCCGCCTAGGAATTAGGCGCCCGCTTAGCCGTCTAGGCGCTAGGCAACCAGGCTCCGTCAAGCCTCCGCCTAGCGTCTTTTAGAACATTGGGTGAGGGAAAGGAGGGCCTGTGACTTGGATCACATGAGGTGCATCAAGAACGAGGACAGCAAAGTACTAGTGGAGGACGTGCATATAAAACAAAGGTGGTTGTTGTACTTCCATAAACTTTTGAACGAAAAAAGAGAAGAAGACATCGTGCTAGGAGACCTGGAGCAATTCGGAAGGTACATGGATTTTGACTATTGTAGAAGCATTAAGGCTGAGGAGGTTAAGGGTGTTGTTCGCAGGATGCGCAAGGGACGAACGACCGAGCATGATGAGATCCCAGTTGAATTTTGAAAGAGCGCACTGGGCAGGTTTGGAGTGGCTGACTGAGTTGTTTAATGTCATTTTTAAAACGACGAGAAAGTCTGAAGAATGGAGGTGGAGTACAATGATTCCTTTGTAAAAAAATAAATGTGACATCTAGAGTTGCGACAACTATAGATGTATCAAGCTGCTAAGTCACACTATGAAAGTTTGGGAAAGGGTCGTGGAAATGAGGGTGAGAAAATGTGTGTCTATTTTCGAGAATCAATTTGGATTCATGTCGGGGCGTTCGACTACAAAAGTCATTCATCTTATTAGGAGGTTGATGGAGCAGTATAGGGAGAGGAAGAAAGATTTGTATATGGTCTTCGTCGACCTCGAGAAAACATATGACAAAGTCCCTAGGGAGGTTATATGGAAATGTTTAGAGGTTAGAGGTGTACATGTGGCGTACACTAGGGCGATCAAGGATATGTATGATGGAGCCAAGACCAGGGTACAGACATTAGGAGAAAACTCAAAGCACTTTCCAGTGATGATGGAGTTGCACCAGAGATCAACTCTTAGCTCATTCTTATTTGTCTTGGTGATGGATGGACTGACGCGATAAATCCAAAGGGAGGTGCCATTGTGTTTGTTATTCGCAGACGACATAATCATGATTGATGAGACTCGCAGCGGAGTGAACGCTAAACTGGAGGTTTGGAGACAAACTCTGTAGTCTAAAGGGTTCATGCTGAGTAGGACCAAGACAGAATACTTGGAGTGCAAGTTTAATAACAAGAGCGACCATGAGACAGGCGTAGAGGTGAGGCTTGGTACTGAGGTCATTCCAAAGAAAGGAAGCTTCAAGAACCTCAGGTCTATTATCCAAGGGAATGGAGAGATTGATGACGATGTCACACATCGTATTGGGGTAGGGTGAATGAAATGAAGGCTCGCATCTAGAATCTTGTGCGATAAAAAGGTGTCAGCGAAACTTAAAGGCAAGTTCTATAGGGTGGTGGTTAGATCGACTATGTTGTATGGGGCGAAGTGTTGGTCAGTCAAGACTTCGCACATCCAAAAGATGAAAGTTGTGGAGATGTGAATGATGAGATGGATGTGTGGGCATACAAGGAGGGATATGATTAAATATGACATCCGGGATAAAGTGGGAGTGACCTCGATAGAGGATAAGATGCGAGAAACGAGGTTTAGATGGTTCGGGCATGTGCAGAGGAGGGGTAGAGGTATGTCGAAGAAGTATTGTGGAGAGGTGATTAGACGGGATATAGCGTAGGTGCAACTTACTGAGAACATGACCTTAGATAGGGGGTTGTGGATGACACAGATTAAGGTAGTAGGTAGTTGAGTGTAGTCCTACTTACGCTTACATACTGATAGACATAGTTGTAGTGTTATTATGGTTGTCCTGCTTAGCCTATCATACTAGTAGGCGCAGTATTATTTTATAGTCCCTTGTCCTTCGATTATTGTTGTTGTATGTTCTTTAGTGTACTTTGTTTACATTATTTACTTGCGTTAGTTACTACTTTTTTCAGAATGCTCTATCATGGCTTATTCGCTTTTGTTACTATCATTTGCATACTGCTTTAAATTTTTTATCTGGGTCTAACCGTTTCTCTTGCTTTGCTTGCACTTATGCTTTGCTTGCACTTATGCTTTGTCTTGAGTCGAGGTCTTTCGAAAACAGTCGCTCTGTCTACCAAGGTAGAGGTAAGGTATGCGTAAACTCTACCCTCCTCAAACCCCATGTTATGAGATTTCACTAGGTATGTTGTTGTATCTACTAGTAGCTAATGGTAGACCATTGATTCTTACTCTTACCTCCAATTCTAATATAGATAAGTATGTTAATATAATGAATAATTATTATCATAATGGTAGATAATTGATTCTAAAAGTTTCCAAATGGAGAAAGGTATTATTACTTTTGAAACAAACTAAAAAGAAAATGTGTCACATAAAAAGAGACAGATGTAGTACCATTCAAATGAATCAAAACTTTAACTATGGATATGCAATGCCTGATCCTCATATTTTTCCCCGTTTTTCGACCCCATTCTAAGTGTAGGAAATGTGAGCTAGTCGCTAGTTGAATTCTAGTTCATGCCCCACAACATTAATGATTTATAAGTACTACTTGAGCACTAGCAAATCCTATTATCACATTATATCTTCATCTTCATTTCCTTTCCTTTCCTATTATCACTTCATTTATTTTTTATTTTTTATTTTTTATATGGATAATCCATCCTGCTATTTCAACTATAAAGAACTACAACTAACATAATATCTCTTTTTCTTTTGATATAACATCCAACAGCATAGCCTATCGCAAACCTAATTCTCTAGTTTTTGTTAGTAATAGATCATAATTTGTTTCAATGATGTCACACCAAAAATGGTGTTAAATTTGTTTAAAAACGAGTGAGTGGCTCAACCACAATTTTCAAAAAAAATTGTTCCAATCATGTCTAGAAATTGGTAACCAATATATGCAAAAGAAACGAATTCATAGTAATCCCAGTATTCCTCGCATGTGAATGATGTGCTCTTATGTTCATCTCATTTAAGACAATCCAAGTGTACATAGAAGTATTGTCCTTCAAGTTGTCTTATTTTCCTTGTCTATCCTCGGTGATCTGATCACCAACCATTGATCATCACCACTATTACCTTTGGCTTCACCTAAGTCACCTTGCACAAAGGAAGTGCAAGCTTCCCAAGCAAAGTTGTAAATTTATTAAGTAGTAATACGCGAAAATCCTTTTCCTAAAATACCGTCAGAATTTCATGATGTGTTGCGCCAAGAATTACATCTTCTTAGTAGCTTTGGTATCAACACTCTCTTCCACACCTCCTCCTCATATCCCCAATTGTGCATGGCTCCCAATATGATGTACTCTCACCATAAAAGACATTGCCTTCTCCCTCTAGTCATACCATCCTATCCTCCCCTTCATTACCAATGGGTTGCTCATATATCCTATGAAGGAACTCTTCAATCTCCTCCAATTCCTAGTCATGCAACACCTTTCCATTATTGGACTAAGCTCTCATTCTTTAATGCTACATAGCAAATTTATTGAGTTAGAATTTGTATAGATCAAATTAGAAGCTACTTCACAGACCTAATATGAGTCTCGTCTCCGTAAATACAATGAAATGTTATGCTGTAAAACGTAGCTTGCTTCAATTCAAGAGATTTTGCTACGCCTTCATATGCTTGACTGCAATCAAAGAGTAGATGGTCCAAAGGCTTCTCATTAGCATGGAGAAGTACGCAATTCCATGTAATACCATCATTGTATCATCAAAAAGAAAAGCTTTAGTTCTTTACCAAAACTAGCATCACCGGATTCACAAAAGATCAAGTAGAACAGGTTATGCGCAATTTTATCTAGCAACAAATTGAATTTCGCAAGAAAACGACATTGCTTTAGGCAAAACTTACTGCAACGGGTCTCGGAGTAACTTCAAAGCTCTTCTTGCCTTCTGTTCTCTCAATTTCCTTCGGGGATGTTCCAGCAAATAATTTAGGCAACTTGCCTATATTATCAACAGGTTTACCTATTGACATGTTACTTTTATCTCTATCCTCTTTTACTTTAAGAGTGTCAATGTTTGCTCTCTTCGAAGGCCTAATATCCAGGGTAGCACCATCTTTTCTGATCTTCATGTTCTTGTCCAGTTCACTAGGAAGCTTACGATCTCCAGATTTCTTTATTTCTTCTGAAGGAGCAGCACTTGTTCCCATAACCTTTTTGTCATTTCTGCAAACAGTGGAGTTCTGTACACTGTTCCCACCCTTGTCCTCTGATAGTGTCACAGAACCATTAACTTTTATTCGTTTTGAAGGCCTATCGTCCAAAATGCCAAGATTCTTCGGAGGTTTTCCTCTTTCACCAGCTTCTACGAGTTTTATTGGAGGCTTATTAACTTTTTTATCATCCTTTTCATTCTTAACTGTCAAACGTGCATTTTCTTCACCTAAAGTATTTTGCTTGTGAACAACTGTGGTGGCTGTTGTTCTGTTAACAATCACCGCGGGATTTCCTTTCATTGTTGATTGCTGCTCAATGTGAGAATCATTTGCATCTCCATGTAAGGCATCCTCTCTAATCGGTGAACTTTGCGCATCTACATCTCTTCTTCCCACTAAATGACTTGATTTTCCAGCAGGTTTGGCAACTCCCAAATCATGTGAGTTTTTCTCACCAGGGACAGAATTCCCTTTCTTAGCTGTTTCCTGATTAACAGGTAACACATTTGTATCTCTCTTTAAGGCATCCTGTCTAACCAGAGGACTTTGTGCACCTGCATCACTTTTTCCAATTAAATGACTCGCTTTGGCAGTTCCAAGATAATTCTGTGGCTTTAGCCCAAAGGACTCCCCATTAGCTCGATATCCCACGGCAGTTTTGTCATCTTTGTGGTCAGAAGCAAGTTTGAGGACATGACTGGCCTTTTGACTCTCTTTCCTGTTAAATACATATTTGACTGTACCAAAATGTAAACAAATTTGCATAAGAGATAATCTAACACAACAAAATATAATGGAACAGATAGCAACTTTATATTTTTTGAGAAGGAAAACAGATAGCAACTTTATATTATTCCATTAAAACCGAAATTTATACTATGGTAACACCACAAAGAGAACTACCCAGGGAGCTGAGGCACATACCATCCAGCCCACCAACTTTGTCATCCATCTTATCCAAAATTGTACAATTTCCAACATCAAAAGCACGGTAGAAAACATAGTCAGCCATTTTAACTTCTTCATCTGATGGTTGCAGATTTCTGTTGTCCTCTGAAATGCAGACAACATTGCATTTGCCAGCAATAGCTTCCTGATCAAGTTATCGACACGGAGTTAAGCAGCACTCTCTTACAGTTACGAGGCAACAATCACTACTATAGGCATATGATAAATTACAACGTTAAGCACGTGACATTGATAATATCTATATGCGAACTCAGAAATGGACAGATTCGTATTGGAAGCAGAGTCTACTATAACGAGACCAACAAACATCATCAATATGATTCATACTTCATGTACCACCAGGGAAGAAAAAATAGACCACACTTTTGCATCCAAGGGTGTGACCAAGTTGACGAACCATGGGGTTTCAACTGCTCAGGTTCAAATCCCATAAAAGCAAAAAATGCAAGGTGATTTCTTCCCATTTGCTCAAACCTTGGTGGGCAGAGTTACCCTGGTGGGAAATAACAGGCACGTCGTGGGATACTCGAGGTACACGCAAGATGGCCCGGACACAATCGTCATAAAAACATAGATGTCATTCTGATACCAAACTTTTAGATCACTGAGAGCTTCTCTTTTGATGAAGGCATACATTTATTTAAAAACTAGGGAGAAAAAGTACTACCACATAAACTAGTAATATACAAAGTTACATGAGCCTATGGAGTAACATGTTTCACCACAAACAACCAATCCTTAACACTCATTGGAATGTTATGTGTACTCCAAAAGTGTAAACAAAAACGAAATTAGAATACTAATTTATTTATTTATGATAATTGTGGTGTCCGGGACAGCTTGCGCGCACCTCGACTAAATCCACGGGAAATCTGCTCTTTTATATGAAAGTTCTCAACTCCTTTAAAGGCTCTTTTATGTCAAACCTTCCATATTTTCCACGAGCGCCAAAGGAATCATCTCACAAACTCACTTTACTTTCTCTCGAATTCCAACCAAATAACAGTTCTCACAAACTCTCATTTTACATTCCTACATATTCCTTCTGTAAGGTAGATCACAAACAGTTGCATCTCTCTGTACTTCACAAATTAGGCAATAACTGCCTTATATTGTCTTTTTGATGAAGTAATTGATTCTATTCATGGCATCTAGAAGATGCAAAGTAGTTATAAAAGAGTGAGCACAAGTATGTTAGCTCTAGTACATAACCAGAGAGCAAACAAAATCTAAAAGGCTATCAGAGGAATCTATTGGGGATAAAAAGGCCCAACTATGTAAATGCATAAGACATTAAGCTTTGAGCATAGTTTGGCTAGTTGAGAGACCATCAAAACATCTTCTATTCCTTTCATTCCAAATAGTCCAAAAGATGGCAGTTGGTATCATCTTCCAAATCTTCTTGATAGTGCTGTCAACTTTCCATTGGCTCCAGCTTTCAAAAACTTCCTTGATAGTGTTATGTGTTACCCATCTGACTCCCAAAAAAGGTGAGGAACATATGCCATAAGTCTGCTGCAACTGGGCACAAAGAGGATGGAAGGGCTCGTACAAACAAACATTACCGCGCATTTTCTACTTCCAAAAGAAATTTAGTTCCACTTCCTACTATAAATCTTACAATTAAATAAAACCATCCCTCTTAAGTTCCTCAATAATAAGAAAGCTTACACATTTCTTTTTTATAGAGTAAGATGTTTCATTCACAAAAGAGCATCAAGTAGATGCATAGTTATAACAGAAGGAAAAAGTATTAACAAAAGAACTAATACATCCTTTACATTGTCAATTTAAGACAAGGGAACTAACAAAATCCAACAGTTGGTCAATGCTAATTAGAGTAGCCAAACTAGTCCGGCAAAAACGATAAAGTAAGCACTTAGTTTTGAGGTAGTGATTTGAAGTTGAGATTCCATCAAAACATCTCCTATTCCTCTCATTCCATATGTCCAGAAGATATTATCTACCAAACCCTTTTGGTGGCTTTATCAACCTTCCACAAGCTCCAGTTAATGTGTGCCTCCTTTTATGGTCTATGGCATGACCCATTTCAAGCCAACAATACAGTAGAACATGCTTCAAAGATCAATGGCCACTATGCAGTGAATAACAGATGGTTTATGATTTCCACCCTTTCCAAACATAGATAGCATCTGTTTACTAATTGAAAACCTCTCAATTGAAATTATCTTGAGCCAAACATGCTTCATTTAGGGCAATCCAATTAAAGCAAATAACCTTAGGAGGTAACTTTGTCTTTCATATCAATTTCCACAGCCAACTGTCAACTACTTGGTTCTGAGTGCCAAGCTGTCTATACCATTTTTTCATTGTGAGTGTACCCTTGTTTCCCTAACACATAATGTTTGTTTTGCTCTCATAATATTGTCCTATTCCACTTCTGCGAGCAATCCCATCAAGTTGTTCACTTCCCAAGTCTTGGACTAGCCTTCTAAGTAGAATAGCCCCAGTTGTGTCCATTTCTATTTTGTGCAATAGTGGAGTTTTTGTTCACAACAATCAAGAATAGAGAAGGAAACTTCTCTATAAATGTAGTGGCATTGAGTCATTTGTCCTTCCAAAATCTAGTATGTGCTCCATTACCAAGTCTAAAGTAGATGTTTTGGAAGAATTCTATTCCAAACTTGGCAATGAGTTTCCCAGAACCAACTCCATATGGAGCATTAGAGCTTTTTGTGCTCCAGATATCTCTTTCCTCATGCTTGGCCCATACCACCTCCTTCCAGAGGCATGGTTCCCCAGTGCCATACCTCCAAAGTCATTTCGTAATGAGGCACTTGTTATGAGAGACTAAGTCTCTAATTCCCAAACCTCCCTTGTCTTTGGTTGAGTGACACTCTCCCATTTTATCAAGTGAAATTTGTGAATGCTGCTGTTTCATTCCCAGAGGAAGTCTGGGAAATCCCTCCTGATTTTGTCTAATTGCTTTAACACCTTGGGAATGGGGAACAAAGACATAATATGTTGGTAGACTGTCAAGAACAGTGTTGATGAGATTTAGTCTTCCACCCATGAATAAGTATTGTAATTGCCAGGAATGCTAATTTCTTTTCAACTTGTCTACAATTCCATTCCACACCTCACAGTTCTTGAATTTATCCCCGAAAGGGAGACCTTAGTAGGTAGTAGGGAGAGTCTCAATGCTATAGCCCAAGATGCTTGAGAGTTCCTCTATCTTTGCCACAGGATAGACACATGATAGACAGGATATTTAATGCTTTTCAGGACATTGACATGCAATCCTGATAAAGTTTCAAACAAAAGAGTATTATATTTAAATATCTAAATTGTGACTCTTCTACCTCACAGAAGATCAGGGTGTCATTAACATACAACAAGTGTGAAATAATGACTGAGTCCCAAAATTTGGCCCTACTTTGAACCTCCTAAATTCATTAGTTCCCTGAACTTCTCTAGCATCTTTCTTAGACCCTCCATAGCTAGGATAAATAGGAAGGGAAAGTGGATATCCTTGCCTGATCCCTTTTCTGTGGTGAGAAGAAACCCATTGTTTCGCTGTTTACAAACACCGAGTATTTGACTGTTGTAATGTTGAATTTCGTCCACCAAATTCATTTCTCACCAAAATCCATCTTTCTCAAAATAGACTAATAGAGATTATGTAAGACCATTTCAGTTGGTCAAAAGCTTTCTCTATATCAAGCTTGCACATAATTCTAGGAACTCCAATTTTCATTCTCCAATCCAAAGCTTCATTAGCTATGAGTGATGCATCAGTAATCGGTATTTGCTTAATGAAAGCATTCTGGAAATTGAATATTAGTTTGCTAATCACCTTCTTTAATCTTTCAGCTAGCAGTTTCGCCATAATCTTGTATATACTGCCAATAAAACTGACTGGCCTAAAATCCCCAAGTTCAATGGCCCCTTTAGTTTTAGGAATTAGAGCAATGAAGGAGGCATTGCAAGATCTCACCTAATAGCATCCCTGGTGGAAGTGGTTGAGGTCCCATTATCTCTGGCCTGATGAAATCCCGTGATTTTTTAAAAAGGCCATGGGAAATCCATCAGATCCTGGATCTTACCTGCAGCACAAGACTATATCACAACTTTGACTTCGTCTTCTTCAAAGGCTCTCTCCAGCATCAATTTGTCCTCCTATGAAAGACTTGCTACCTCCTCAAAGTTGGCAGTAAGTCTACAAGCTTCATTCTCTGTGCATAGATTCTGATAGAAGAGTAGAATCTCTTCTCTAATCACTGTCTTGTCCTTTATGTATTCATCATCCATCTTGAGTTTATGAATGTTGTTGAATCTTCTGTCTAAGTTGGCTATTGATTGGAAGTATTTGGAGTTTCTATACATCCTTCAACCATGATATCTAGATTTGTGTTTCCAAAACACATCTTCACCTTTGGCAATATCTTCCAGTTCAGTTTTCAAATTCAAAAATCTTTGTTTTTCATCTGGTAGACTATGTTTCTGCCCTGAGAGACCTATTTTAAGGTTGTCAACCCCTCTAATGCTTTGTTTCTTCTTGTATCTAGCTTGTCAAAACTTTTTTGTTCCACTTCGAAATGTCTCTTCAGGTTTCGCAGCTTTTGAATGAAAATGAAGTCTGGAGTACCTCTAATTCAATAGCCCTACCACCACTATTTCAGCATATCAATAAGCCCCTCTTGTTGAAGCCACATATTTTCAAACTTGAAATAGGAATGGGTTGTGTCCCAATCTCCACACTCTCGTAATAATGGTTTATGATCAGAGATAGGTCTAGAGCAATTTGTTTGATTGCTTTGAAAGTTCTATTCAAACTAGGAAAATCAAGAACCTGTTAATCCTGGAGACCTGCATTGATCCCTCCCCTCTGGAACATGTATATTCAGCTCCATATAGTGGTAAATCAATCAATTGCAGGTCTGTAATGGTATCAGAGAAATTCCCTCATTGCTATGGACCTTCTGATGCTCAGTCTCTCAATAGTTACACTACAGACATTGAAATCCTATCCAATCAACCAATCTTCACTCCATAATCCCCTTATTGCTCCTAGTTCTTGCCACAATTCAGCCTTCTCGGTGTTGGTATGTGGACCATACACTCCAGTAAAAGCCCATCTAAAGTCCTCCATACTTTCAAGGATACAGGTGATTGAATATATGCCTTAGTGAGACTCCGTTCATCTCCAAACTCTTTTGTCCTGAAAAATAATAATGACATTCGTTTCCCCATATTTGGTATATAAAGCATGATGGTATGCTCTGCATTTTGGTCTCCTGATAACATACAATTTCAACTCTCCATTTTCGAATCAAAGAAGCTAAGTGTAAACCTTTATTCAAGTCATTAAGACCCCGATTGTTCAAAAAACATATGTGTCATCTAAGAACAAGCTTAATAGTCTTCTTACAACAACATTGTCCTCGTTTTGCTCACTTCATCCATCATCAAATATATTAGATTGTCATCTAAACTATATTTCCATCTTGAACTCCAAATACCAAAAAAACTCTTTATCTCATACCGTGTAGATTGTCATCTCTTTTTACCTGATATGCTATAGATAGTTGGGAAGGCAATGCCAAGTGACATTGCCTCTTTTTTACAATTGTAACAGTTAATCTAGTTAATCTATATATCCACAGGTATACTACATCCAAATGTGTAGTCCCCCTTCAAAAAGTTACATCTTACGTCTTGTTTCCTTACAATATTATCCTATTACAGTGAATCCAAAACATCAAAAATATCTTTTATTTGCACTAAAACTATTTGTTACACCAAAAGTAATAAAAGCTTAAGCAATTCATCTTGAACTTCTGTAAGCAATTCTGTTTGCTCTCAAAGCACCTCTAATTCCTTTCATTCCACACCGTCCATTATATGCATGATGGGTCAATCTTCCATCTCTCCACCCTTGTTGCATTACCATCTTTGTCCCAGCTGTTTAAAACTCTTTTAATGCTCCCAGGTTTCACCCACTTGATCCTCCTCTGATGAACATCTTCCACAACTGTTCTATCCATTTGCAATGTAAGAAGAGATGGTTGATTGTCTCATTTTGTTCTCCACATAAGAAACATCTTGAGCATAAGTGGAAACCTCTTTTGCTCAAGTTGTCATGAGTCAGTACTGCTTCATTTGCCAAAAGCCAATTGAAACAATTCACTTTGTACGAAACTTTTGTCTTCCAGATCATTTTCCAAGGCCATTCATTGTCTTTCTGCCACTCGATTGTATCTCTTTCTCCTGTCAAGTTGTTGAAATTGACCATTGTATTATGGAATGCTGCTATCAACTCTATTTCCCAATCATTTAGGTTTCTTCTCAAGTTCAAGTTCCATCCTTGCCCAGTCCACATTTCAGCCACAATGACAAAGACCATATAGGTCAGGGTACAACTACTTCAAAGTTGTATTACGAATCCACTTATCATTCCAAAATGATACCTATAACTCCCAAACCTTACATCTGATTCTTGCTAGCATAATAGGCCACAGATTCCCATAGCTCTCCAAACATTACAACTGTGTGGTATAGTTGCCATATTTGTTGTCCAGTTGTCTTCCATTCCATATTTAACAGTGATGACATCTTCCCAAAGCATGTTGTCATCTGTAGCAAATTTCCATAACCACTTCAACATTAGGTTTTGATTGGATCTTCATATCTCTAATACCCCTCCTCCTGCCTTTTTGATAATTGTCAATTCTTCCCACTTGACTAGATGTATCTTCTTGTCTTCAGGCATCCTCTATCAAAATAGTAAGAGAAAAAGAAGAAAGGGGCAAGGGTCTGTCTTGGGTTCAATTCCCAAAGCTCCTATGTGGCGAAAAAGACTGATTCAACGAGACTTATGCGGAGAAAGAGAAATATTTGTCCTAATTTGAATGCCTCTGCTATGTTCTCAAAAACCGTTCCTTTTTTCAGAGAAAATTCCTTCTAAGTGTGCCAATCCTTTTAATCACATTAACAGGTGTTGGAAAGACGGACATCATGTAAGATGGTAAAGCATCTAGCACATTGTTGATCATAGTCTATCTACCCCCAAGAGAAAGGTGCTGACTTTTCCAGTTAGACAATCTTTTCTCACTCTCGTCTAAAACACCATTCTATATCCCTTTGGACTTGCTTTAAGCTCATAGATGCATGCCCAGATATATGGTTGGAAGTTCCCCCATAATAAGTACATTTGGTCGTTGACCATACTTATGTACCTTTGATTTTGATGATGTAGCAAAAGCACGTGTATCAAGCACATTAGAAGCTTGAGAGTTTTCAAACTTTAATGCTCATGTCTTCTATCAACTTCTTTTATTCCATCATTGTGACCCCCATCGTCCTCCATTGTGAGTTTTAGATTTCTCTTTCAAAGATTAAAAACAAAAGCCTAATCGCCACTACCCTTGGTCAACTTCTTCAAAATGTTTTGCTATTATGAATATATAGAGATAAGATGAGTTGTAATTATGATGTCCCAGAGAAAATGAAAAGCACTTATGTGGACTTCACAAGAATTTATCCACTTGCAATTGTATTATTCCAACTCTATTGTTCACCTTTATAACTGCAAGAGGAAGGCGTGGTCTTTGTGCCATGAGCTAACAAGAACAACAATAAGCAATACATATTAATAAAGATTTAATTGGAAAACTAGCTAAAGTTTCTCCCCTAAACTCACACAATCAAACATGCATCCACGTTGCGGTCTCACAGAAGTTACACCGATGGGAAAGTTAGTAGAAATAATCCCAACAAAGAAATCAAGCTCGTCGCTTTGAAGAGCGACTTTTACAATGTTGACCCTGAAGAAAAGAAGCTTCATCCAAACACCATTTACAATAAAACTTATTTTGATCCCAAAATTGAAAACGTGTTCTTTCAATCCCGGCCCATCTCCTTTATCTTCCACAATTGTTGACCCTGAAAAGCTTCCACTTTTTTTCCACCATTGGATAAGCATTTCATTGTTTTAAGAGACGAGGAGAGCGCACAACAAGAATAAGTAGTAGAAAATGGGTCATTTGAAAATTGAGACAAGTTGGCTTTAATCACAAAGTAAGAGTTTGAATTTGCTAGATGTTTAAAAAAATAGTTTGTAATGATGAAAAAAAGAGAGTCTAGGAGTGTGTTTGGTATGAAGGAAAATTTTCAATTTTCACATGTCTGGTTGGTCAAATTGTCTTGAAAAATATTTTCCTTAGAAAAATAAGTTCCTTGAAAATGAGAAAAATGACTTCCCTAATGGAACTAGGGAAAACAAGTCCATAAGTGACATTCCAAGTTTAGTGTCTCCTCTCCCCACCCAACTCCCACCCACTCCCCACCCATCTCACCCTAGTATTTTGGTAGATTACATATAAATGCTCTTAGGATAATATTTGTTTGCTACTTTGCTTACATACCAAACACTAGAAAATAAGTAAGAAACCCACTTTTTTCCAAGAAAATATTTTCTAGGAAAACATTTTCCTTCATACCAAACACCCTAGGAGTTTGAATGGATTTATGTGAAAGTACGAGTTTACAATGGTGAAGAAAGAAGAGTTTGGATTTAGTAGGTTTCACGTTTGAGTGACAGTTTTGTTTGTGATGATGAAGAAGAAAAATATGTGGGACCGCCAATAAATGAAATACAAAAAGAATTTGACAGGAAGATGCGACTGTACAATACCTGATTTGTTGTCCATGTTAGCACAATAGGAGTTCATTGTATGTATTTTTAGCAAGAGTAGATGCTTATTGGAACCTTCAACACCCTTATGGTGAAAAGGAAAAAGATCCTGCAAGATCTCATAGCAAAGAAGAATATACTGAATTCTTGTCTTTATTCCCGAACCTAAACAGACCCCTCCTCAACTTTTCTTTCTAAATTTTTTTTGTTCCTCCTTCCCATTCTCCTTTCATTCATTTCTTATACTCCCATACTTACAACAATAATTTCCTCTCGCGATTAGGCAACTCCAACTACAATTGATGCTTTTACACTAAACATGCAAAAGATGGAACTTGTTTGTAAAAAAAATTACTCATTTCATCCTACATTTCACTTTCAAAATCCCCTCGTCTATCAGAGCAACATCCCCCCTCTATCATCACCTTCTTTCTTCCTTTTGTTGGGTCAACAAGAATTACCCTAAACAAAAAATCATTTAGAAAGAGGTAGTCCAAAGGTAAGTCCTTTTTTCAATCAATGAAGAGGATAAATTTTGTAAAAATGCATAGACAGAATTGGCATTAAGCAGAAATATAGGAGAGATCAATCTGCTAGCTTCTCCTAACTCTTATTTTAGACAACCTCACAAAGAAGAACTTATTGTTACAGGATCAATTGTTTTGCCATCATCAGCTAGTAATAAATCAGCTCAGACTTCCCTTCTGATTGTTCATCTTCCACCACCTTAACCATTATGTAAGTTAGAAAATAGCATCTAGTTTAGATACTCATCATTATCAAACTTCAGTAAATAATAACATCTGCTTCAAATTAATTTGTAGTCTTATCCCCTCAATACGAAGCCCCTCTTCAATTGAAGATTCACTGAAACCAAGTAGAAACAAGCAGAAGGGTCTCCACAAGAGCTAAGTGAATTTTACTAACATTGACGAGGTGGACAATACTACAACAACAACGTACCCAGTGAAATCCCACAACGTGTGGTCTGGGGGAGGTGGACAATAAATATATATATAGGACCAAATGTGCACATAAATCGAACTTAAGGAGTTGGTTGAGAGATAGTTTATGCTGCACATAAAACATTAAAACCATATGGTTCAGGTAATTCAATGAGATAAAGCAGACAGAAAGAAAATGCAATGAGATAAAGCAGTTTTATGACGCTCACCAAAGGATTAACATTAGCCAAACCAGTACCTTCACCAGAAGCAAGAAATACTTCATTCTCAACTACCTTTACATCTTTCAAGTGATACAAGATCTCTGATGGCCGGAAAAACCAGTGAATCTTTATCTTCCTAGACTTGTCTAGATTTTCCCATATCTTTATGATCATACCAATGTAAGGAAGTTCACCTTCCTTGTGCATGTATACATAGTCATATAGAGCATATTCCACACCGTCATACGTAAACGATTCATAAAACTGCACCTCCTTTCTCTTACCACCAACACCTCTCTTTCTACCCCAGACAAATCCAACTTCCTCATCATTTTCTACAACCGTTGAAGAATCTACTTTAACTGCTTCTACCAATGCCATAATTGTCTCCACTCACAAACCTGCTTCCTCTTCCTATCAAGGTTAGCCCTATAACTATCAAGGTTTCACCAAAATCCTAATTCTTGTTCAGCTTTACCTGAAATTCCAAAATACACAGTATAAATGCCTTAATTTTAGTTATAATGAAATTAATAATTGAGTAACAACTACTATAGGTATATACTAGTAAAAACCAATTGACATATTGCATAACAGGCCAAACACATGAGAATATTCCAAGAATTAAATCCTCTAAATTTTTCTTTTTTTTATGACAAGAACCCACAGCCGCTACCTTTGGGTGCAAACAGGTTAAACGCTCACAAACCACACAAGAGAGCTAACTCGTGCGATGAGCTCGACCCAGAAGGGCAAATCCCTGTTGTGGTAGGCTGGGAGTTTCGAAACCTGAGACCTCAGCCGCAACCCGAAAACAGTAATCACCAATTCTAAAACTAATGTCTAATTAGTAATGCAATCAAAACCCTAAATTTAAGTTTTTGGACAAAAATGAAAACTAAATACAGACCTTCACCCTTGAAGACCGCCACTTACAACGCAGTGATAGATTTAATTGTTAAATTTGATCACTTGTATCAAAATAGAATTTCACTTCTTCCGTTTGCTTGCAGTAATTTTAATTTTAATTTTAATTTTAATTTATTAAATTAATTTAATCTAATTTAGCTTTGAATATAATTAAATTGGCTCTAGAGAGTATTCAAAAGTATTACGGATAATGTTAATGTAATTTGAATGTACTTTATTCTGACGAACATAAAATATACTTTATCCCCCAATTTTTAAAAACTAATAAAATCACCGGGTTGATTAATTTACCTTAAACAAATAATCTCTGGTGAAATTGGTTGAATGGAATCCTGCATATCTTGGGCATTGAACATAGATCTCCGGTGAAAATGTATTGTGATAGTCAAGCGACATTGTATATTGCACGAAATTCAGTGTTTTACAAACTGACTAAATATATTGAAGTTGATTGTCATTATATATGGGACGCACTCCAAACTTGTATAATACTTTCGAGTTGTGTTTCAACTGACGAGCAATTGGTCGATGTGTTTACAAAGGTTTTTGGCAAATGATCACAACATGAATATTTACTTAGCAAGTTGAACATTCGAAATCCTCATGCTCCAACTTGAGGGGGGAGGGGGTATTGATGGACCCGGATTGAAAGAAGAAAAACATAGTCTAAGCCTAATAGTTTTATTGTAAAATTATATTCTAAGTCTAATAGTCTATTCTTAGTGAATTGTAATTATGCTAGTTTTATTAGAATATGGTTTCCTTGTTAAACTAGAAAAATGAAAAATTTATCTCTATATAAGGAGGTCATTGTGATAAATAAAATGTAGAAAAAATTCTCTCATTATTCTTCCCCTCTCAAAATTTCCGTCCCAACTTGATTTTAACATAATTACAAGAAGTACTAATACAAGATGTTGCTAACAATTTATTTCTCACATTCATATGCCCATTTTATTATTCACTTTAACATATATAGGCCACACTACGTACATTTAGATCTCTTGCAATAAGATAGAAGAGCTAAAACATTAGGAATGGACGACCTTTCTTTATCCTTTACTTAAAAGTTAAATGGACCACATATATAAATGAAAAACAAAACGATTATTTGTCATTAATTGGTTGATCAATCCAAATTTCTGAAGTCATCCATACTGAAAGTCTCTTTGAGGACATCATCATCCCATTCCCATGAATCATTTTCATGTCTTCTTTCGTTACTTCCCATAGTATTCTCCTGATTGTGAGAAAAACATCTTAAGTGAGTATATTTATCCTAATAATATAGCAAAAGAAATGAGGTTAATTAACTCAATAATAATAAGAATAGTGTTTTGAGCTGACCTCCATGGAATAGTTACATCCATTAACATTAGAAGCTCTTGCATCACTATGAACTGAAGAATGATCATTATATTGAGTGGTGTGATTGGTGGTGTTATAATTCAAGTTGGTACTCCAATTCGAATGGCCATATTCCAACTCTAATTGAGAGAGATTATTGAATTGTATACCCACATCGGAAAGTGGAGCGGAGATAGGCCTGAAAAAACCCAAAAAGCAAAAAAAAAAAAAAAACTTAACACTCATATCATGTTAAACAAGAATAATAACAACATAAATAACAGATATATTTTATTTGACTCATTTTATATGATATTGCTATTATTTCAGTAGTCTCCTTTATGATAATGATTTGATTTTGTATAGACTTTAGATGCGTTATAATTCTAATTCATCATTCTTTTTTAAACGAACAAAATATTATCTTTCCAATAATAATTAAATGCATGAATATTTTTGTTTGGCATAGGTTGTGAAATCAGGTTTATCGAAAAAAAACCTTGTTGAAGTGCAAAGATTGTGCCAAAAGTTCATGATAGAGTTGTCATTACTCTCACCAAAAATCACTTGTGCCTGCAAAATATATAAGTTTAATTTGGACTTAATAACGACTTCAATTTCTTTCTTCCAATTCCTAATTGTCACAACCCCTTTATAATAAATGAACAAAAAAGTGCTATATCATACCTCTGATTGTCCAAATGTTTGTGAGAGATTTCGTTTGACATCTACTACCATGTTATGTTGCCCGTTCTATCATGCAGACAAAAATAATAAGGAAAGTAAAAAAAGGTATCTCTTTAAGAAATTATAAAGAAAATTGTTACCTGAATATGGTTATAAGAGGATGGGTTTTGAATTTGAGGAAATGATACATTTTCACACTGTGAAGAACTTGCAAAGGGATTACTAGAAATGTCTGATACTCTCTTCCCTTTGTCTATCCAATCTTGAAATATGCTTCCTTGTATACTTGTACTGTAATAACAACGATAACAAAATAACATTAATAATATTAACAGAAATAAAAGAGTGATAGACCGTATACACGCGAGACTTCTTGAATTTACATATTTCAATTCTTAAAATTAACTCAATCACTCGTACGCTCTACTCAAATACGCATCATATAATATTTAGCGGTCGATTTTAACTAATCAATTTATAAAGTGAGACAATATCTTATGATTTCTTTCAGAAAACATTTGGTAATCAATTTTGAGGGAATTTTTGTTAAAGAAATTATCAAATATAATGTGAAAAGATGACCTGTATGGATTAATCCAAGTATCAAGCTGCTGGGGAGCTGTTTGTTGTGCAGCAATGTGAACATCCATCTTGCCTTGTTTCTCCAATTCCATCTGATTAAAATTCATTTGCCACTTATTGAATATACAAATTGATTTAGCGAACGATCTTAAGAAAAATCATTATATTCTTAACAAAGAATAGAAAACAAATTGTTGTGAAGGAAGAGCATGAGTAGCCAAGTTGGTGTATGATGAAGCGCGGGGCCATGGTCGCGAGTTCGATCCTGCATAAACCTTCGGTTGAGTCACATGCGCGTACTGCCAAGTGTGGTTTACATGGCGGCGTGGTTTGCGGGCTCTGCGTCGGTCGGGGTTCTGCTGTCTCGAAAGAGTAGCGGTGCGGATTCGCCGTCACAAAAAAAAAAAAAGAATAGAAAACAAATTGATTCAGTGCATGCATTAAATCAATTAAAATGGTGGAAGTAATACAAACTTTTCTATTCATGACTTTTTGCAAAGATTGTTGCAAGTTCCTCTCACACCAATAGAGTTGATGAAGAGAAGGCTCTTTGTCTGCTCCTGGTTCATAATCCCTGAACAAAATTAACAAGAAAACCAATGTATATTGCATAAAATGAATAGAATGGAACCAATGTACGACCTCTTAAACTTGTCAGTATATCATTTACACACTAAAAAAATAGCACCTGAATACGAGCCAAAGTTTTTATATTAGTCACTTTAGATTCAATTTTTTGAAAAGTTTTTGTGCCTATTTTATAGCGCTTATTACGTAGATAAGTTAACTACTTACATATGTCACCTTTTTTAGTTATACACATCAACCACAATAAGCCATAAAACCTTGGGCCTATTCCAATTGAGGCTGATGTGTATAATTAAAGAAAACATATTTTAAATGGTTTGCTTATCCACATAATGGAGTTTGAGAACACATACATAAAGTTTTTTAAAATTTAAATTGGAAGTGTCTAATAGAAACACTTTATCATGTATTCAAATGCTCAATTGAATCAGGTTGTAATTCAAGTGTCTAAATAAAATACACTATCAAACTTTGAGTGATGTCGATGTATTCAACCATGATGTTATAAGAAGAACTATAAAGCAAAACACTTGTGATATTAAATCAAATGACCTTGTGTTAGCATCCAAAATCTGCAATTCCAATGTGCTCTTCTTGATTTGGAGCTCCAAATTCTGCATCAAAGAATTTTAAGTTAAAAATGACTTCATCAACTTTCCTCATTGAATCTTAGAATAATTAACATTTATCATAAGAGACTATTCTTGATTTCTACTTCAATGTCTCACTTAATTAACAAATTATATTAATTGGAATAGAACAGATAGATTGAAAAAAAAATACTTATAAATGATTTCCTATCTTTGGGAAAAGTCAAAACATTTTGGACAAATTATGTTTAACACAACAACTAATATTTGGGATCAGAAGAAGTAAATATAAATTCAGTTTTCGAGTTTGACTTTTTTTTTTTAATATAAAAAATATCAACTCTTTGAGACCATAGTCATTGGGAAAACATTATATTAAGGTTGTGCTCACCTCAATCCTGTAGAAATGAGACACCAGCAACAAGTTGAAACATCCAAAGGCAGCCATATATGGATCATGAGAGAGTTTAATTCATTAGTGATAGTCAATATCATTTAATACAAATAAATCAAGTATGATGTACTAGGTAGTATCTAATATTTCCATAAATCAAAATAATGTAACACTTTGTGGGAGTATGCTACTATAACAGGGTATTTCGTTTTAACAATATTCATGGTTAAAGACTTAAAGCTAAAGGAAGGTACTAAATGATTATAATTCAAAGTTTAATGTTATCAGGATACTTGAAAGTTGCCCGGCCGGACGTAGCTCAGTTGGTTTCAGGGTGGTAGATTGCTCCCAGATAGACATGTTCGAGCTTTGACAGCCGCGGTGTGGGAGTTTCATTCCTCCTTTGTGGGGGATGGCTCCTTATGGGCACCCGGCACTGTGACTCTCACCTAGTGGGCCGCTGAGTCACCATGAATTACCTCCTCCACCAATCTCTATCGGGCCTGGGGTGGGAGCCCTGTGGACGAGGTATTTAGCCTTTTTGCCCCCAAGGATACTTGAAAGTTGTGAAAGGACTTATGTAATACTATCCTAAATATAAGGGTTCATCTGTATTTTTCTCTGATCAAAATAGATTTTTGTCATGCTTCGACTAACTTTCATATCTTTTTGGTCCGAAATAATTATTCTAATGATGTTTTGAATTGTGATTCTTTTATAACAAATAAATCCAATGTGGGAGAGTATTCTTCTTTAGTAGGTGTAAAACGCACTATATATTAATATGAGTATGATTAGTTAACTTTATAAACTAGTCAAACTATCCTATAAGCATCTTATAGAGCCGTTTGGCCATGATTTTTTTTACTTTATTTAGTAATAAGCGTTTGACTATGAAAATTTCAAATACAATTTATTTGGAAAACGTTTAAAACTATTTCATTTTTTTCACTTTCAGTACATTCAAACAACAAATATTCTTTATAAAAAATTATAACAAAACACAACTCCATTTTCAACTCTAACTTTAAATTTTCAAAAAAATTAAAAATATTTAATTCTCATGGTCGAACGCCTACTTAATTTATTTATCCATTTGATATCAGTAAAAAAAATATATAAGATAAGTGCTTATAAGTCAAAATTAGTTAAAAGTTATAAGGTGTTCAAGACTATTAATTTATAGATTTTCATCTTATAAATTTATTTTTATCAAACCCATGAACCGCTTCTTATCAATATTAACACTTCAACTTAAAAACTAATTACTTATTTATAAATCAATTTCAGTACCAAAAAGTATCTTTAGCACTTAATACGTATCAACAATTTTCAATCATCTAATCCAAATGAACTTATAATGTTAGTATACTGCGTTATAGCATTTTTGTTCTTTCATCTTTTTAACTATTTGATACATGTAATCCACTAGCATTGACTATTAAACGTGTCTTGGGTAGGCCTACTAAAAAAGTAAAGTGTGGCCATTGTGAGGTTTTTCTGCGACTCAAATTCAAGACATCTAATTAAAAGTGAAAAATTACAATCATCCCACCACATAGTTGCGGAATTAGAAATTGAATACAATATAATTAAGGAGAGACAATAAATAATCCAAAAAAGAAGAAGGAATAAAAGAATGGGAAGAGATCCAAACTGTTTCTCAAGAAAGTGTAGCTTGCTAACATCTCCCTTGATGTGGTTCAATTGCCTCAGTTTTTTCACTTTTTCCTTCATTTGTATACCAAAAAAATAATTAAGTGGTGAGCAAAATAGATCCAAGTAATTAAATTTTCTTAGTACTCTATATCACAATGAAAGAAATAATTAAATAGAATAGGAATTTAGATGTACAGTTATACTTTTTTGCGACTTTCAGAAATCAAACTTGTTATTTTTAACCAGACATAATTTTAAAAAAAGAGAAAATTCATGCAAATACATATAGATAAAAATGAAAAAGAGTAAAGGAGTACCTGAACATCGGCTATATGACTGACCCAAAAAGAAAAAGAAACTCATTAGTACAACGAGTTACTAATATATAGATAAATAAAAGAATTCAATTCAAGAAAATATAGAAGAGGTTCATGTACGTCAATCTCCTCTCAATGGAAAGATTCATATAGCGTTGAAGCATATCTTCAATACTACAAAGGTAAAAAATAAAAAATAATCAAACTAGTAGTTTACATAACTAAATTTTTCGCGTAAATTTTGTCAAAATCTTAAATGTGATACCTCTTTTGACTACAAAATTTACTGATCCGACCAGACGGTGAGAATGCGACAAATAATACGTCAACGTCACAACAAATAGCAATCTCTTCCGCCTTCTTAATTAAACTACTACGTCGCTTGGAAAATGTGACCTGTCGTTTCGTAATCTCTTCTATTTTCTTCATCTCAATTTTTCTACCCATTTTTGTTATGTGAAGAGAAGGGTCAAGAGAGTCTCTTCTCCCCCTTGTTGGAAGGAGTTCTGCAATGACCGAAAGAGAAATCTTAAGGAGCTAATTTATAAGGTCAAAAAGCTATTGGGGTCAAACATGAAATAAATAGAAAGTTGGTCAACCTCGTCCAAACACAGTCGTGGCCAAACCACACAACCTTTTATTAAATGCTAAATTATCATCATGAATTTGACATTTAGAGATTATTACATTTAAGTATGGATTTTATCTAATTTATTATGGCCTTTTGAAAAATATACAGCCCAATATAATATATTCACGTCTATATATATATTTTTTTGTTTACACCCATATAGCCAACTTCTCTTAGCTTCAGTGCTTATACACCTGGTATATAGTATCAATCTTGTATAAAAGTGTATAATTGTGTAAAAGAGGTGTTTATACACACTTTACACAGTTATATAAAATTATATAATATTATACAAACTTATATAAAAATTGAATTTTGTCTTCTACGAACTTCAACCTCTGAAACATCACCAAATAGCTCAAATCTTCATCGAATAGCTTCAAATTTTAGTCACAACTTCCTTCTTTTCCATTCGGTCCAATAACTAAGAGCGGTCGAAGTCCTGTCTCAGGGAATGGGCTTGAAGGCTAGTTGACATCCCTAACGAACTTCAATCACCAACTTATCAAAAAATTCAACAAATCATTTTAAAAACCCCAAAAAATGGAGTTTTAATTTTTCACTTTAATTCACCCATCAATATTTAAATATGTAATGATTAAAGCATGAATGTTACTCTCAATCAGTTTCTAAGCATTAAATTAAGTAGAAATCATAATCACAAATTAAGGAATAATTTTTTTGAAGTATTTTAAAATATATACAAAATGAACTAAATAAGATAAGATGGGCTCATTTTAGTTACAAGCTTGAGTCAAGTGACATAGAGTGTAAAAATCTCATTTATGATGTATTTATTGGGGGGGAAATCTAAGTGAAAAGGATTTGATTGACCCCATTAATGCATTAGATTATCCGATTATCCTTACATTTTGGTACATCAACTACCAGTAGGCAATCTACCTTCTGTCTTTTTCTTTTTTGTTATAACCTTTTTGTAAAGAAAACATAGACCCGTAATTGATTTTTTTTCTTATTTTGATGAATGTCAGTAGAGTTAACCGTATAAAAACAGTTTATGAAATGATGTATATGTTATATTACGAGGTGTAATATTTCTTTTTTAGAGTAGAATATTCTTATACTTGTATATATAAAAAGGCTGATGGTAATCTAGTTTTTTCGTGGTATCATAGCCAAATATTTCTTTTGAATCTTGAACTTTTGCTAGCATAAGTGAAAAAGATGGTGGTGAAAAAGGCTCAGTGTTAGGAGCAACTATAAATACTTGTGGTAAGGCTTTAAGTATTTTTACGTCTATTTTTGATATACATGAATAATTGATTTTGGTGCTATAAATCATATGACATGTGATTTTAGAGTAGAAATATTGTACATCGCAGACCCTCTTCACAAAAATACTTTGTGTGTTATTGTTGGAAATTTTACTAACGGAGGAATAAGTTTATCCCGTCATTTATGAATCAAACATAAGGCGCGCAACACGTCGGAAACCCTGTTTTCACACACGTGAGGTTAAATATCGTAAATTTCCTTAGTGAAAGAGATATTGACACACGTAAGAGTAACGTATTTGAGACATAGAATGATGGACGGTTATTGTCGACAATAATCTATATTCCACGTTGGTTAACGAAAAAAGGATTGTGCGAAGTGTAAGATGGAACGGGTCGGACCGCGGAGCCGTAAAGGGCCGCGGCGCCGGACGGACCGAGCTGCGACGGTGAAGCGTCGCGGCGCCTATGGCGACAAAGTCTACAGAATATTGGCGCGGCTGAGCGAGCATGGCGCTTCGGTAGTGAATCTAGAGACGAAAGTTTAAGGGTTTCTCTTGAATTTTGTATTGGGTTTTGGAAGGATGAACATACATTATGTGAGTCCTTGTTTTGAGTGTGTTCACACACTCTTTACTTGGCTCAATGAACCTCCATTAAGGCACCACATTGCAAGTGAATTGGCATTCACATTGCAAGTGAAGAGACATCTTTGCACCTATAAATTGATGCCTTTGTGGTTCAGATTTTATAGGTGTCTAACTGAAAGAAATAATATCTTGATTATTCTTATTAATGAAAGACATATATATATATATATATATATATATATATACAAGTTACAAGGAAGATCATCTTCCTATTCTACCTAAAAATCCCAATTCTATTCGAAGACTAATTTTATAATTATGGTAATATTACACTACTAATTAAGGTACACACCTAAGTCTAATATTTACCAAATACACAAGGAAAGGGAAAGGGCCCCACACGGTACATGGACATGGGTGATCGGTGTATTTTATATACACTTTTTGAGTCGTTTTTAGTTAGTTTTTTGTCCCTTTTTGTACAAATACGTGTCGTATTAGGATAGATTTTCTTTCTTTTGAGTCAAAGTGGTTAAAATGGCCCAATGGCGGAAAAGGAGCGAAAAAAGGGCAAAAGTGAAGGTTCGAGCTTAAGCGAGAAAGTGGCGAACGAGGCACGGACGGGCGGCGGCCGCGGCACTCCTGCAGACAGTCGAGCGCGGCGCCCGATATCGAGTAAGGCGCGAAGTTGCAGCGGCGCCTCTAGGCAGAGTGCGGGGCGCGGCGCAAATCATCCAAACATCGCGAAGTTTCGCTACGACGCCAAAAATCGAGTTTAATGACGACTTAGGCGGGCACGAAGGAAAAAGTTTGAGGCGGTTTGAGCCTATAAAGGAGAACCATGCAGCTTTTAAGTGTTCCCTTTCTTGCACAACACAAGGCTTGAAGATTGGAGACCATAATTTAGTAACTTTTTTCTTTTCTTTTCTTTATTTGATTTTTATGATGAACATTGAATTAGTTCTTGTCATGTCAATGGCTAGGAACTAATTCCATTATAAGGCTTTCCATGTTAAATCACTAGAAACTTATGTTATGAATTGATGCATGGTTATGGTTATTCTTCTTCTTGTTGAGATTTATCCAATAATTGCTTTGAATGCTTGGTAATTAATTGATCACTAATTATCATTATTTATATGATTTCTAATCAAACTTCGAAAGGAGGAGGTTGTGAATATGCTGTAAGTTGGGTAGACATATTTTGGATTGGGGATGAAAATACCTCAATTACTTGTGTAGTGTTAACGAGAGGTCTAAACACCTAATTTTACGCATGGCGCGTGACGGTTAACTAGGTTTTTGGTCTTAATCCTCCTATAGAGTCATCCTTATCACCGAAAGGTAGAAATGAGCGATACTGGGGTTGAGTGTTTATATAGCCTTAACGGAAGTATAAAACGATTTAGTAAACCTGCTAGCTCCAAAAGAAGAAGAACCATAACTCATTGTATTAATAAGTAACATACGCGGATAGTTGAAGAGACTTGGAAACCCTATTCCCATCACTACTGAAGTAAACACATAGTTAATTAGTCTTTATAATTGTTAGTATAATCAACAAACTCAAATATCGGTTACCAAATAGATACCAAAAGATAGATAATTGGTACTTGAACACTAATCCTTGTGGACGATATTCGGTCTTACCTAGACTATATTACTTGTCACGATAACGTGCACTTGCGTTAAAGTGTGTGCATCTTTTCGCGCATCAATGGGCGGTCTTCGTACGCTGAGACTGTCTCTAAAATCTTCAAAAAAGACTGAGGGAAGACCATTTGTAAAGATGTCTGCAATTTTATATCTCGAAGGAACATGACAGACGCGTACTTGTCCTTTTGCTACCTTTTCTCGAACAAAGTGAATATCTATCTCTATGTGTTTAGTACGCTGGTGTTGAACTGAATTACGAGAAAGGTTGATGACACTTATATTATCACAATATACCAAGGTAGCTTTCTCAATGGGACAATGAAGCTCTAAAAAAAGATTTCGTAACCAACATGATTCGGAGACCACATTAGCTACCCCTCGATACTCGACCTCTGCACTTGAACGTGAAAGCGTAGATTGATGCTTGGCAGACCATGAGACCAAGTTGTTATAAAAAAACATACAATATCCAGATGTAGACCGTCTGGTGTCAGGACAACCACCCCAATCAGATGTATAGGAGACCAATGTAGACGTCGACGAAGGATACAAATGTAAACCTGATGTGCGATTTATGCACACAGTAAACGCAAGTGCACGTGTCGTGACAAGTAATATAGTCTAGAAGACCGAGTTATCGTCCTCAGGGATTAGTGTCCAATTATCAACCTCTATTCTATGGTATCTATTTGATAACCGATAATTGATGAATTGTTTATAACTATAATTATATATGCTAACTAAATTACTTTATTTAACTTCAGATATAGTGGAAATAGGGCTTCCAAATCTCCTCGACTATCCGCTCATCTTATTTGTTAATGCAAATAATTATGGTTCTTCTTCTATTTTGAGAAAGCAGGTTAACTAAGCCGTTTTATACTCCTGTTAAGGTAATATAAACACTCACCCCAATATAGAACCCTTCTACCTTTTGGTGACAAGATTGACTATAAAGGAGGATTAAGAGCAATAACCTATTAGGCTACACAAGTATCGGGGTACTTTCGTCCACGATTTAACCTATGTTTATTCAACTATAGCATATTCACAATCTCCCCTTTGGGCTTTCGATTAGAAATCATATAGGTTATGATAATTAGTGATCAATTAATTACCCACGCAATCGGCGCCATCGGCACAAACTCCTACGCCTCAGATTTGGCGCCGTGGCTCTGATCTTCTTTGGTTGGAAGCGGCATGCGCTTCTCGCCCGGGTCGTCAACTTTCTAGCTTTTTGAGCTCTGGAACCTCTGTTTCTACCCTCATTTCACTCTTTTTCGCCAATGTGTCACTTTAAACCATTATGACTCAAAAGAAAGAAAATCTATCCTAAGACGACACATATTTGTACAAAAATGGGCAAAATACTTACTAAAAATGACTCAAAAAGTGTATATAAAATACACCGATCAAATACCCCCAAACTTAACCTTTGCTCACCTTCGAGCAAAGATCAAAAGAAAGAAATAAAGACACGAAGGAAAAGAAAATAGAATGACTCAAAAACACTGATCACTTTGCTGCACAATTGTCACTTAGAAAAGCATGAAGGTTAGCAGAATAATATGCATGAACATATAGCATGGATTTTTAGCATTCTAAACACATCAAGTTAGACATTTCGCAAATTCACTTTAATCATGCTCAATGGAAGTAAGAATACCTAACTGTGCATGTTAATTTTAAAATATTATGGCATGTTTACTTGCTATTCTCCACTAATCATGGATATACATATAAGAGATCTTCAGAGCTTTTTAGGGTTGTAATGTGGGCTTAGGCAGGGGTAGGTAAAAATAGGCATTTCGGCTCAATCTTACGTACCATAAGCTCTTTTTGCTTTAAATTCTTCCTTTTTTTTATTCTCTTTTTCACTTCATACCTATCTTTCCCCTCTTTTGTTTTGAGAGAATGAGGTGTATGATGAATAGCAGACACCCCCAAATTTAGGCTTTTGCCTATTTATTATTACTTTTTCATTGGGGTGCATCAAAATTATCCACTCATTTTTTTCCTCCTTTTCAACACTTTATATTCCAATCATATCAATTTTTCACTTATGACACAAATATGGAATTATAGGGTGTCAAAGAAAAGTCATATTTTTAGGCTCAAAGTGGTTGACTAGGGATATAATTTGAATGTCAGGGATAGACAAAGAATGGTAAAAAAGGGTTAACAAAGAAATGCCCGAGTCATCTCCCTAGCATGCATATCCTAACTATTTCGCCTCAAATAGCAAGCAAGCAGACACATAGGTTTAATCACTAACAATGCATAAATCAAGCAAGATACCCCAAATAGTCCGATTTCATGAATTTTTGGCATATCTAACCTAAATGTTCATATGGTTGCTTCTAATTCCATTACACTATTCAACTTTTACTTCACTAGGCGTTTCCAGTAACTACATCATGCATGATCTTAAAAAAAAATTATTATGACTCAAAAAGTACTCAAAAATACACCAAACAAATAAAAAACTCAAAAACAATAAAACACCCCCCAAACTTAAATCACACATTGTCCCCAATGTGTGCAAGACTTAAAAAAAATACAAGAAAAACGGTACAACTTACACACTTGGTTTAAAGTGGTGGCGGTGGATAATGCATGACAGATAACGTCAGAAATCCCGTCAGAGTGGAAGAGGGAAACCGTTTCTAGGGCTCCTTTAAATTTGAGATTTTTCGTCGCGGCGCCACGGCCCTGCAATCGGCGCCGCGGCGCCCAAACTTCTGCGACCCTTTGAACTTCCAGCGCCGTGGTGCTCTGATTTAGCCATGCGCCTGACTTTCTGCGCGCCTTCGCACTCCGCGCCACAACCTCTCACTGGCGCCGTACTGAGCCGATTTCTCTTCACGTTTTCATCCTCCAATTTTGGCCCCACATCACAACATGCAAACAATACCTCCCGTGAGACTGTTCTAATTAAAACTAAATTGCATTAAATAAAATAACCTTGGGTTGCCTCCCAAGTAGCGCTGTCTTTAACGTCTTTTAGCAGGACGCAGGTTCCCTACTCATGTTGGAGTGATATGGGTCACTAGGCTCATGTATTCCGTTTCATTGATCACATAGGGTTTCAACCTCTGTCCGTTTACCTTAAAAGGGGCTCCTTCTCTCCCTTTTACTTCAACTGCACCACAGGGGAATGCTCTTACAACAGTGTATGGTCCTGACCAACGCGATTTGAGCTTGCCTGGGAACAACCTTAACCTTGAGTTGAATAAAAACACTTGTTGTCCTGCTTGGAAGTCTTTTGGGATCAACATCTTATCATGTCATACTTTAGTTCGTTCCTTGTAGATCTTTGCATTCTCATATGCATTGTGTCTGAATTCATCCAACTCGCTCAGCTGTAGCAACCTTTTCTGCCCTGCTGCCTTGGCATCCATGTTCAGCTTCCTCATTGCCCAATAAGCTCTGTGTTCCAACTCTACTGGCAGATGACATGCTTTACCAAAAACTAACTTATATGGTGACATTCCAATGGGGGGTTTGAATGCTGTTCTGTATGCCCATAGTGCGTTATCCAGTTTGATAGACCAGTCCTTCCTTGAGCCATCCACCGTCTTTTCCAATATGCTATTCACTTCCCTGTTTGAAACTTCTGCTTGCCCATTCGCTTGAGGGTGATAGGAAAGTGTGGTGCGGTGGTAGACTCCATATCGGGAAAGCAATGTATTAAGCTGCATGTTACAAAAGTGGCTTCCTTCATCACTGATGATGGCCCTAGGAGTACCAAACCTTGTAAATATATTCTTTTGGAGGAACATTTGAACAGTCTTACTGTCATTTTCTTTAGTGGCTACCGCTTCTACCCATTTGGACACGTAATCTACTGCCAGAAGAATGTACTGATTTCCAAAATACGATGGGAATGGACCCATGAAGTCGATCCCCACACATCAAATAGTTCCACCTCCAAGATCCCATTCGAAGGAATTTCATTTCGTCTTGATATGTTCCCTGTTCTTTGACAACGATCACAGTTCTTCACAAAGGTGTGGGCATCCTTGAAGAGGGTTGGCCAATAGAACCCACTTTGCAATACCTTCGCAGCTGTTCTTGATGCCCCAAAGTGTCCACCACATTGTAAGGTGTGACAATGAGTGAGAATCTGGTGCATCTCATCCTCTGGTATACATCACCTGATGACTTGGTCGGTGTAGTGTTTGTATAACATTGGTTCCTCCCAATAGTAGTGTTTTACTTCGGAGTAAAACCTTTTCACTTGATGTCTTGACAATACTGGGGGTATTACCTTAGCTGCAAGAAAATTAACAAAATCAGCGTACTAAGGTAGCTTAAAGATAGAACTTACTCGAAACAATTGCTCGTCTGGGAAGTGGTCATTTATTTGCACATCCTTGGCGTTCTGGCTCTCTATGTTCTCAAGTCTCGACAAGTGGTCCGCAACTGAGTTCTCTGTCCCCTTTTTGTCGCGAATCTCCATGTCAAATTCTTGTAATAGCAGAACCCATCAGATGAGGCAATGTTTTGCATCCTTCTTTATCATCAAATACTTCATGGCAGAGTGGTCAGTGTATACTATCACCTTATTCCCAATTAAGTATGGCCTGAATTTCTCGAATGCATATACTATTGCTAGCAGTTTTTTTTTTGTAGTAGCATAATTTAACTGCGCGTCATTCAGAGTTTTACTAGTATAGTAAATGGATCTGAATACCTTATCGACCCTCTGCCCAAGCACTGCTCTCACTGCATAATCACTTGCATCACACATTAGTTCAAATGGGAGCTCCCAATTTGGTGCAATGACTATGGGTTCTGAAATAAGCTTCTCCTTGAATGTCTGAAAAGCGGTCATGCATTCCTTATTGAATTCAAAAGCGACCCCCGTCATTAGAAAGGTGGAAAGAGGTTTTGAAACTTTTGAGAAGTCCTTGATGAACCTTCTATAAAAACCGGCATGCCCAAAGAAACTTCTGACCCCTTTTGTTGATACTGGATGTGGAAGATTTTCGATTACTGAAATCTTTGATTTGTCCACCTCAATACCTTGGTTGGATATTTTGTGTCCCAGGACAATCCCCTCTTTTACCATGAAGTGACACTTCTCCCAATTCAGCACAAGGTTAGATTCTTCACATCGTTTCAGCACTGTTTCCAAGTGCCTCAAACACTCGTCGAATGAGGACCCAAAGACCGAGAAATCATCCATGAAAATCTCTATAGTCCTTTCCATCATATCCGAGAAAATTGCCATCATACACCTCTGGAAGGTCGCATGTGCATTGCAAAGCCCAAATAACATCCTTCTGAATGCAAACGTACCAAAGGGGCAGGTGAATGTTGTCTTTTCCTGATCTTCTGGTGTTATAACAATCTGATGATACCCTGAGTAACCATCCAAAAGCAGTAGTAGTTGTGCCCTGCAAGTCTATCCAACATCTGATCTAGAAATGGCAACGGGAAGTGGTCTTTTCTGGTTGCCTTGTTCAACTTGTGATAGTCAATGCAGATTCTCCACCCAGTAACTGTTCTAGATGGAATGAGTTCGTTCCTTTCGTTGGTCACTATTGTCATACCACCCTTTTTGGGCACTACTTGTACCGGACTCACTCATGCACTGTCAGATATAGGATAAATTACTCCTGCATCAAGCCATTTCATGATTTCTTTTCTGACTACCTCCTTCATGTTTGGGTTCAGCCTCCTCTGTGCCTCAATGGAGGGTCTGCTCTCCTCATCCAGACAGATCTTATGCATTACTGTTGACGAACTTATCCCCCTTATGTCTGCTAATGTCCACCCAATGGCACGCTTCTGAGCCCTCAGTACTCTCAGCAGCTTCTCAATCTCTACTGTGGATAGATGACATGAGATGATCACTGGTAAGGATTGATTCTCACCTAGATATTGGTACTGTAAATGATCTGGTAGAGTTTTCAACTCTAACTCTGGGGCCTTTTCTGTGGATGGTACTGATCTCTCTGGCATCTGCCCTAGCTCTTCATATCTCTTCTTATCACACTTCTCATAAGAATTCATCCAATTTGCATACTCCATCAGCTTTGGGTCGTTGCCACTACTATCATCCCATCGTGTCAGCACTTCTTCAAGCGCATCAGCATTTCTGAACCCATTTTCCGACACTGCTTCTTCGATCACATCAATGTCGAAGCAGTTGTCACTTGCCTATGGGAAGGTTGCTGCCCGAAAAACATTGAAAATCACCTCTTCTTCTTCCACGCGAAGTTTCAACTCCCCTTTTCGAACATCAATGAGTGTCTGTCCTGTGGCTAGGAAGGGTCTGCCAAGTATGATGGGGATCATGTCGTTATCTCTCATGTCTAAGATGATGAAATCAGCGGGAAAGATGAATTTGTCCACCTTCATCAACACATCCTCGATGACTCTTCTAGGGTGGACGATGGAGCGGTCAGCTAGCTGCAAAGTGATATTTGTAGGTCTGACTTCTCCTATTCTAAGTTTGCAAAACACTAGGTAGGGCATCATATTTATACATGCCCCCAGATCGTACAACGTCTTCTGACACTCAAACTTTCCGATAGTGCATGGGATGGTGAAGCTCCTCGGATCTTTCAGTTTCTGAGGTAGCTTTCTCTGTAGGATGACACTGCATTCTTCAGTCAACACCACTGTTTCGTAGTCATCTATCCTTCTCTTTTTGCTGAGAATCTCCTTCATGAACTTTACATAACTCGACATCTGCTCTAGTGCCTCAGCAAACGGGATGTTGAGTTGCAATTGTTTTAGAATTTCTAGGAATTTAGAGAACTGCTTGTCAAGAGAACTTGTTTTTAGCCTCTGGGGGTACTATATCTTCAACTGGGGTGCGCCCACAACAGCTTCCAACCCTATTTCACCCTCTGAGCCCTGGGCGCCGCGACCCTGAGATTCGGCGCCGTGGCGCCCAAAGCTCTGCAATGTCCCAGAATTATCGACGTCGTGGCGCTGCAACTGCTGCGAAAATTCCGGGTCTTATTTTCTGGACCTGGTGGTGGTGAGTTTGCTTCCACCGGTTCGCCATTTTTCAGGTCAATCGCCTGACATTGCTCTTTTATATTCCCTCCAATATGTTCAGGGTGATTCCCTTGTATTCTGATATTTAGCATGCCCGCGAGTTGTCCTATTTGCGTTTCCAAATTCTTCAGGGACACCCTCGTTTCGTCCATGAACTGAGTTTGGTGTCTAGTTAGCCTGAGTATAGTTGCTCGTAGCCCATCCTGCTCTTCCTGTGGGGCATGAGGATTACATTGTTGATAGTGGTATTCCATGTTTTCAGGATCACTGAGATGAATCAAAACCAACAAACGGATCACGGCGCACAGTTTCACGAATAAAAGAGAAAAATATAGTAATAAAAAAAACCAAATTAGAAATTAGGAATAGATAGAATGATATTGAACTACACCAATCCCCG
Organism: Przewalskia tangutica; assembly: GCA_029844215.1. Taxonomy (NCBI): domain Eukaryota; kingdom Viridiplantae; phylum Streptophyta; class Magnoliopsida; order Solanales; family Solanaceae; genus Przewalskia; species Przewalskia tangutica. Next base: position 116,106,493 of record CM056728.1, read on the forward strand.
GTAACAGCGCCAAAAACTTGATGCGCGATTTATGCACACACTAAACGCAAGTGCACGTGTCGTGACAAGTAATATAGTCTAGAAGACCGAGTTATCGTCCTCAGAGATTAATGTCCAATTATCAACCTCTATTCTATGGTATCTATTTGGTAACCGATAATTGATGAATTGTTTATAACTATAATTATAGATGCTAACTAAATTACTTTATTTAACTTCAGATATAGTGGAAATAGGGCTTCCAAATCTCCTCGACTATCCGCTCATCTTATTTGTTAATGCAAATAATTATGGTTCTTCTTCTATTTTGAGAAAGCAGGTTAACTAAGCCGTTTTATGAATCTTGAATAATTCCGCCCACGTCTCATATTAGACGTTTTCAAGATCAAGAACAATAGGGATGACGCTCTTGATGTTAGAAACCGAGAGAGCAAGATGAAAAGTGTTCTTATTAGCCATAGGAAATAACAAGATTCAGAGAAGGGAATTTGTGAGAAAGGTTTTTGGAAGAGAAAATACTCGGTATTGGTGAAGGAGGAAGAACCCACAAAACTCGAGAATTAGGGAAAAATTTCGGGAAAAAAAAGAAGAAATTTTGAGGAGCGGAAGCATGGTAAAGAGAATCTAGACTCTTGATACCATGAAAGAAATAATCTCTTGATTATTCTTATTAATGAAAGGCATATATATACAAGTTACAAGGAAGAACCTCTTCCTATTCTACATAGAAATCCCTATTCTATTTGAAGACTAACTTTACAATTATGGCAATATTACACTATTAATAAAGATACACATCTAAGTCTAATATTTACCAAATACACAAGGAAAGGGGAAGGGCCCCACACGGTACATGTACATGGGCCACACGGCCGGACCCACTGTTTAACACTAACATGTTGTTTACTTCAGATTTTTATGTGCCCAACATTCACTTCATTTCAAAGAAAGTCTTACACACTTCTCAAACATCTCAGGAGATGTGATGATTATGGACACATAGATTCAAGAACCTAGATACATAATGATTGTAACTAGATGTTACTATTGTAATGATCTACTTAGTATAACATTTAGATCACTTGTAATTGTTAGTTTAACTATTCCCCGGATGTACAGATAGGTACAAAATTTCCAACAATTATCAATGGTAACGAGTCTCCAATTATTGGTGAAACATCTTTATATCTCTTGAATACTTTAAATCTACATCTAGACTATATTACGTTTTGGTTGTGCCATCTTTAAACTAAAATCTTTTATCATATTCTCGAATTACTAAAGTTTGATCTTGTGTTGTTAGTTTTTTGGTATGGCTTGTGCTATTAAGGATATCAAGACAAACAGATGATTGAGTATGGTATTAGGCGACATAAATTGTATTATTTGGTTTTGATATAGAAGGTTTTGAAAAGTTACATAGAACTTTGATAGTGAAGAACACAACAACAACAAACTTAGTGTAACTCCACAAGTAGGATTTGAAAGGTAACGTGTACGCAGACCTTATTCCTGACCTTGATGAGGTAGATAGGTTTGTTTCCGATAGATGCTCGGCTCAAAGAAAGATGAAAAAGAAGAAAGTAGCAACATGCAGAAACAACAACAAGATAATACAATAATGCGACTAAAGAAACAACAAGTAATAATAAAAATCTAAAGATACGAAATACAAGAATAATACTAATACTTTGGGAATGGGAGAGAAATACATACACTACCTACTAACTTGCTATCATAATTCTCGACATCCACACCCTCTTTTCAAGGGTCATGTCCTCGGTAGCTAAAGTTGAGTCATGTCCTGCCTAATTACCTCACCCCAATACTTCTTAGACCTATCAATATCTTTCCTAAGTCCACTACGTCCAACCTCTCAGACCCTCTACCGGGGCATCCACATTTCTCCTTTTCACATGCCAATTATGTCAATCTCAATTCCTGCATCTTATCCTCCATGGGAGATATCATCGATGCCCAGCGTCAAGACTCACTGCTCTATTTTCAGTCCTTCACAAAATTGCAATCAACAATTGGTTGCCCTCTCTAAATGAATCTATCGTCACAAGAGAACAAACCTCCATGTTGTTCAAAATATGGAAAGGATTCAAAGTTGATATAGGCAAGATAATCTTCTCCCAGGTTGCCAATTTAGCAGAAAAGACATCAACTTCAATCCTACCTTTTCCTTCCCTGATTTTCAAAATATTAACTAGTCAAGGTCTAGAACTTTTGAAGGAAGATACTTTGGGCAAAACTCCAGAACTGTACACTATGAACAAAGCTATTCTAAAAATTAAAGAGAGAGTGATTGACCTCCCCTGGTCAAAAGAAGAAGAGAGGCAAATGTAGACAGAAATGTGCCTCCAATTCAGGGAAACACTAGTCAAAGACAGTATAACCTGACCAATCATTGGCTAGTGGAACAGATTTCTAACATCAACTTACAAATTGCTGGAGTTGATAATGCCAGAGAAGCATTAGTGCAGGCCAGAGACCATTTTCTACTTTTGCTTTCTTCCTAAAAAGGGGGAGAAGATCTTTGCGATGTTCGGGAAGCAGAGGGCGATGGTGAAGGCCAAGTCGTGCGAATCTTTCGCTAATCTTTGAAGAAACTGTTAATAAAGCCATGCAGAGAGAGGAAGAAGTTGGTAGAAGAGTCTAGCTGACAAGACTAAGACTTCGTGCAGAAACTGAAGCTGCAAGACAAAGAGCTAAAGCCGTTTGGGCGAGGGTGAAAGCGGTCGATATGAATGAATGATTCTGACTGGATATTACTTTTTGGGCATGTACTTAACTGATTACTGTTTGGATGTTTATTTTGGACAAAGTAGGTCTATATTTTGGGTTCGACTAATCCTATGTATGTATAGCATATGTTTTGTCTTGTATATGTTGTTTGTATGCTATCACAGGTTTAGGGGGAGATTCGTATAGCTATCCATTGCCCATAAGTCACTCGCACTAAAATGTTAGGTTTTGTGAAGAAAGACAAAAATGGGGAGAATGTTAATGTTGAGTTTTGTGTTATGATATTTTTCCTAAACAACATTTTCAGTACTAAGTTAAAAACCAAAATGTTGGAACAAATGTCTTTGACATTCGGACCAACATTCTGGTAACAGTTTTGCCCTTTCTTCACGGACTGAAACTTATCTCGTGAGATTTTTACCACGATGGTAAAGTGACCTGACAAGGAACTTTGAGCAGAATAAAAACGTGGGAGAACAAGTCAAATCTTGGAGAGCAAGACGAGTGAAGAACAAGTCAAATCAGTTGAGAGAATCACGCCTCAAGCTACTGCTTCACTTGCCCACTTTTAGCTCAACCTCCACAACCAATCGATGAGCTTTTCTAGGACGACTTTCTACTATATATAGAGAAGGCAGAAAAGTGATTCGATATCCAGAAACTTACAAGAAAAAGATCGATAGAGCTCTCCAGATTTTAGATCAGAAACTGGATCAACAAGTGTTGCCTGAGTTTGTGACGACATTCTGTCCAACATTATAATTGCTGCTTAGATTCTAGATTTGTTCTTTCATTGAAGCAATTGTAATGAGATGTCATGCACCTCTATTTTAGATAGATTTTTCAGGCATAAGTCATCTGCGACTTAACCATTTTATTTCTTTTGTATCATCTTGTAATATTGTAAAGAAGGAATATATCAATTGTATATATATATATATATATATATATATATATATATATATATATATATACAATACTTGATCATTGACCATCATAATATATAACCTATGTAAAATTAAACCTTTGTGTCTTTATTATCCGCTGTAATTTAACTCTTCAAAGGTTTTTCTGTTTTTATCTTAAGTGTTGACAGTTCTATCAGACGACATTGTTAACAACATTTGCAAACTGTTCCAAGCGTACAAGTATTTTACTTACTGTTTGTTTTTGTTTATTCTATAGTATAACCCACGGACCCATGGAGGAATGAGTTTCAGGAGAGAGATCACAGAAGGAAAGGGTGAGGTTGGGGAATATGACAGGGTGGGAGGTTTTTTCTAAAGATAGTGTTTTCTTTTTCTTTTTTTGTATTAGTTGGATTCAAAAGCCAAGTGGCTTTGGTCGATTCGCTATTTTGCCATGTTATCGCATGTGAACTCACACATTTTATTTTCTTGATAGCTAGGCATGACATGTTCATAGGCACATTTTAGACATACATTTAGGTGTTTGATGGGGTAACAACGTCAATAAGGTGTAAAAATTTTGGGCAACTTAAAGGGGTTGTCTATGTATTTGGCCTTTGCATTAAGAAGAGACAAACTGCTTCCTTTCCAAGTTTTAAGATTCCAACCCATGGTTGGTCCAAACACAGCTCATTTTACAGAATAATTTCCTAATTCATCACAAGTTACCAGAAATTTGGAAAAATACAAACTATCTGGCTGAATACAAACACTACTTCAACAAGACCTCCTTCAAAGACCAATTTCAGCATTGCTTGAAATTTTGCCTCAGCACAGTCCTCAAAGGACATAATGACAAACAAACAGCGAGAAGCACAGCATCATAATATAAAAAAAACTTATCATCTTCGACGTGAATAACTTAAGCTCTAGAATCTAAACGTCTTTCTTCTGTAGAGCACTAGAGACATTTCTTTTGCTTCAGTTCAAAAGCTCAGTTACGATTAGCGCATGTTTTTTTCCTTTTATTCTTTTCTAGTCAGAGAAATGCACATACTAGCTAGATATCTCAGATGGCAAACAATTATGTAAATGCCTTCTACAATCTCTGCAGCTATGAACTTAAAGAAAGGAACTTCACTGACATCCTCAGCAACACAAGATGGTTTAGGTCAGGGTTATCAGTTATGTACCCGAGTGTAAATCTGATAAACTACTACATTAGAGAATTCTCACCTTATCAAACATCCTTTTTTTTTTGGATAACTGTGGTGTACCTTATCAAACATCCTAACATATGCATAGATAATGATAATATCTGCCCAAAAAATGAAATCTTTTTACATATATCCTGTGTGACCAGGTGCTTCATTGGGTTGCAGGTTCACTTTAAAGGTTACTTACTATGCAATCTTGAGAGCAAACAGAAAAGAGATTTTCCTCATTTTGGCATAAATCTTTTTTTTTTTATGAAGTCATTTTGGCATAAATCTTTTACTACTGGAAGTTTCAATTTTGAACCAAAAAATGCAGATCTTTTTACAAATATCCTGTGTAAACAGTTGAGACATATTTCCTTGTTTTGGCATGAATCTTTTACCTCTGGATAGTTTCAATTTTAAAAATAAGCTTAAGAGTGCTCTTACCAGGATTTAGGAGACTTAGGTGGCAACCAAAGCAATTATTTGGTAACTTGTGAAGATCTTTCAGAACTGAGGGTGAAACGTCATCAAACGGTCTTATTGGGAAGAGATGGTGATATGACCTTGCCAAATGTGGAGAACATACAAGGATCAGTCCGCAGATGCAGCATTTGGTAGGCAGCTCACATATGCGCGCTTTGCATCTCGGACAAGTTTATCCACCACCACCAACTTTAGCCTCTTTGTGACATGAACAAATTGAAATGACACCCTCTGCTACTCTTTGGGGGAACCCCATCTTGATCAAATTTGCAACAGCAAACTCTGCAATAGCTGGAGGAGGTGGGGCATGCTCCAATACCAACTCTTTTAAATGAGGCTGACAGAGCAATAACCAAGAATCAGATTATAAAAAGTTTTAACAATATTACGCTTGCCACATATTGTTAATCATTATTCAATGAGATATGTTACATAATAGGCAATTAGAACCAAGTTTCTCCTAAATTTCCAGCAAACGATTTCCTTATTCCATTGGTTTTTGTTTCACAAGTTCTCATATTACCATTACTTCAGATCTCAAATATCTATTCCTCACCTCATCCAATGCAACAAAATACATTCCACCAGTCTCTTGGCAGAGATGCTTGCATATGTAGAGTTCTGCAGAGAGACAATTACTGAGCACCTCATCTTAGACGCTTTGCATTTTTGGGTGGTATCAAGTATATCTCCTGGATCACATGTGCTAAGAGCTGAATACAAGATAAGGACTTCACGATGACCATATGATGGGATTTGATTTAGAAGATCACGCAAAATCTAGGCCATTTTGAAGGGATGCATCACCTGAGGTCCCCAATTTACCCATCAATGCTTTGATATGAGCCTCAGGACTGCCACCAAGATCTGTTAAGCAATGAGCTACTCCATCTTTCAAGATCACCAAGCCAATTTGAGTCAGGGGATTCTGATTAAAAAAATCTCTTATAAAAGCCTCCACTTGTCTAGCCACTACAACCAGTCGACTTGGTTTATAATCCATATCTGCAGCTGCCTAAAAGTCAAAATTCAAGTAAGCAATTATTAACTCAATAGTTGTATAAAGTTCCAAGATATTATGAGACATTACTGTCTCACTTTCAAATAATCATTTTTAAAATCATCCAAACTTCATTGAATGAACGCTAAAAGTATCTCTTTTACTATGTCTAGATTTCTAGTCCTCGAAGCATTTCAATTATTCTTCTAGCTTTCCAAGTGTGTTTGCGTGTTGTGGAACTATAAGCTTGTAGGATAAGTATCAAATAGACACAACCAATTCTCAGAATTTTTTTCGAGTAATCTGAACAAAATAAACCTAGGAAAAATGTCAAAAAAGAAAAATGAATGCTGAACTGTCAGCGCGACTTTTACGTGCAAATGTTAAGATTGTATATTGCACCGTATCAACGAAAAAAAAAGGTTCAATGCAGTTATAAGCACAACCCAATTAAGGGACATTTTCAAAAGGAAACAATTGTCTTAGACACACTCAACTCACAATTTTATCTCAGAATTCAAAACGTGGTTCAAAGAAATCAATGCGAGATGGTGTTCAAGGATACATGGTGACATCAAAACTGAAAGTGGGTATTCACTTGAATACAGCAGCGTAATTTTCTGAAAGTTATTCAGAGTATTCATTTCCCTGTTAGATATAATGCCAACTCTCGTGAAAGATGGTTTTTAGGCTTAAAGGACACACCCATGCAACATAAATAATACTTTGCAACCTAAGTGCAATGGTTGCTCAAATTATACTATCATCTCCACTACCCTCAGTAGTAACTGGTTAAGTTTGTGTCTTCAATGTGTTGAAAGCCTATCCATCCTAATTCTCATTGGCCAGGAGGCATTGGACATTTGCTACTAAGGGTAGTCTACTAGACACAAAGAGTATGTTAATCGCTCTAACTAGAGAATCATGCATAGACAAATAAAGCTATTAAAAAGTTTCAATCCTCAAATGGATTATGCAATGATACAAGGATGATTTTTCGTGGATTTAAGAACATCATACATGTGCAGAAATTACAACGGGTCTATATGCTAACAAGCACGAAAATGAAGTCAATCCTTTCAAATAACGAAAATAATTTTTAATATTTTTATGTTTTGCAATAACGTTAAATAAAGCAGGGGTCAAACAATCCTCAATGTTGGATTGTATCTTTCTCACATGACCAACTTTACATCGTACTTTCAAGAGGATTTCATAAGTCGACAACAAGAGTTTAGATTATGATAGAGCAATAAAAAATGAATGAAAGAGGGACATACACCCGTAATATTGTCTATAAGAAAGTATTAGGTGAGATAATTATTTCAGGATTACGACAATTATAAAATCTCCTTTCAGGATTCTAAGGAGTAATCAGAGTGAAGTGGTTGACAATTTCTCCACATCGACACTTCTTCTTTGAAGAATAATTATTTTTTGATATTACAAACACAAATAATCTAAAGTAGGAAACTAATTAATTTGTGAAAGAACTAATATGTGAAACTGTTGGAGAATGAATAAAGGAAAATATAAACAAGGTGAGTTTAATTGGATGGGTCGAGTTTGGTTAAAGCCAGATACAACAACAACATAGTCGCTGTAATTCCACGATAGTATGAAAGAGTAGAGTGTACACAAATCGACTCAAAATAAGTGTTTAACTCAAGCAAGACACCAATACGTACATTTTAAGTGGGGACAAGGCTTTTTAACAGGGAGGGGCAAATATAACTTATCCTCGTATATGTCAAAAGTATAATAGAGGATAGATAAAACTAATTCCGATAGTATAAGGGTAAATATGTTCATTTCTCGTAATTTTTATAATATAAGATGTCTTTTTCAGCATTTTTTTTTGAAAAATCCTACTTCCTCTCACTCTATTTAGGTGTCATAACTCGAATTTCTAAAGTTAATAACAACAACATATTCAATGTAATCTCACAAATAAGAGACTGAAGATAATAGAGTGTACACAAACCTTACTCGTAGAGGGACTGTTTTCGATAGACCCTCATCCGTTCAAATTTTTAGAGTAAAATAATTTAATTTTAACGATAAATTTTGACATAAAATCTTTAATTTTTTTAAAATAAACTACGTAAAAATATTTAAGTCACAATAATTGACAATTCAAAATACTTAAAAAGATATATTAAAAAATAGGATCAAAGAAAGATTTATTAGAATTTTCACATCTAAAATAAAACGTGTCACATAAATTGAGACGGAGAGTATTATCTACTCTTAAAGTTCATATTTACTCTTAAATTATGATAGAACAAAAAACAAATCATATCAGTTGCTCTTTTCTCAAATCATGATATCACGCGATTTACTGATAATAGTGCTGAAGACCAGAATTACTATCTCCCGAAATAGCGTGACATTGGAAAAGCTGAATATAAAAAAAAAAAAGAAAGAAAGAGAAACAACTTCACCAACCAAGGAAACCACTGACTACGTTTCTTCCTACAACCTTACCTACTCTCATTACACTATATAAAAAAGCTGTCCCATCACCCAAATGGAATCAATTCCCACCAAATGGCTGCATCTTCATCTTCTTGTTCTATACAGGGTTCATCAAGAATTGGTTCAAGAACCAACATTCATTCTGATTTACTCAACCCCAAATCAATCTCTTTCTCATCTAACCTCAAGGGTCTCTCCCTCAAGTAATTTTCTCTTTGTTTCTTGAGTTTTAATTGTATTTACCTTAAAGAATTTTAAATTGAATTGTTAGCATGTACTCCCTCCTAATAAAAAAGAGTGCACCCCTTACCGAAAATACTAACTCGTAGACAAAAATAAATAATTTGACTAAATGTCTTAAATTAAATAGCTATTGAGTTTTGATCACCTAATATTCAAATATGGAAAGATAAGGTTAATCTTTTTGGTAAGTGAGCATTCTTTTTAAATCAACAAATAAAGGCTAAGTGACACTTTTTTTTTAATTCGGAGGGAGTATTCTTTAAGAATGTTTTAGCTGTGGTTTGCAATTGAGTTGATGAATTAGTTTTTGTTTAGTTCTAGGAATCTTGTTGATATGTTTATGGGACTTGAGAATGGTTGGGATGGTCAAATTTTGGATTTTTATGCATTAGAGGTTCCTTCTTTTGGGAGGGGAAAGGAGAGGGTTAGGGAATGTTTTCCATTTTTATGTATGTTTTAAGCTTCTGATCTCCCCTGTGCTAGAATTAGTCTGTTAGTATTTCTTTGTTTACTTATTAGACATCAATCCTTTGATTTCTTGTTACTATCTGTTATTTCTTGCATTCCGATTATCACACTAGTTTGATGCATTTACTGTTAAAATTTCTCCATTAATTCTTATCTGTAGTATTTTACCATGATCTCTTTACTTTACTTTACTTTGTTCAAACCTTATCTGACCCTTTTTGTCATATTTTCTCTTGAGTCAAGGGTCTTTCAGAAAACTCTCTACCTCCCAAGGTAGGGGTAATGTCTGCGTACACTCTACCCTGCCCAGACATCACACATTACACTGGGTATGTTGTTGTTGTTGTTACTTATTAGATATCAACATCAATGAGGATAAAGTATCTTTCTCATTCTTGGTATGTGGAAGTTTTCATTCATACAGTAGAGGTTCCTTTTGTTTTTGGTGGGGTGGGGGAAGGTGGGGACTGGGAGGTGGGTATCTCAGGAAATAAAGGCTGTCATCTTATGATGTGAAGCCACTGCTGACAACAAAGGAAATTACACAATTTGCAAAGACTACCAGCAAACACAATTCCTATTGTTGAAGAAACACGCAGTGTCACCAGCAAGAGATACAGTGATAAATAATAGTACTATATTGTTTTAACGTATTAGTTTAGTAGGCTGTTAGACACTCAGACTTTGAATTAAATGTGTAGTTACACAAAAAGCTGGTGTGTCATGATTTTAAAAATGTTAGAGCATCGCAAATTTTAGTTTAGGTGGTACTTGCCTTCTTAGAAATTTAAGCATCTATTATCTGTACCTTACTATTTGACCTAATAGAACTAAGAAATAGTAAAAATTCAGAAATTGTCTGAAAGAACGAAAACTCACAATGATCTTTAGCAGAGGCCAGAGAGTAAGAATGATAGTAACAGGGGAAAGGTTACCACAATAAATTTTTCGTTTAGATTTAACTCTTACGATGGAATCACAGAATGATGAGTTACTGGAAACCGACTAATATTATGGACTAGAAAAAGTTATAACAACAGCGGGCTACCAAGACAAGGTGACCACGACGCTTGAAGCTACTAGTCTGCATACCCAAAATTTAAAAGGAAGAATTTCAACTTTCATAGTCAACACAAGAGATGCAAGCTTAGTTGATTATGTAAACAAGAGTACATTTTTTACATGGAAAAATGTCGTTGTCTAATACATTTTTTAGTTAACTTGATACAATCTTTTCTTTTTCTTGGATATGTATATCTTTGGCTAATATCTAAATCTGCATAGAGAAATTAAATCGTACGACTCTGAGTGGAGTTATTAGTTTAGGCCACTGCATGCATGTAGAATAATTGAAACCATTATGCTTTTGACTTTGTCTAAGATAGCAATGCTTATAGCCTTATCATAGTTATTGACACTCCATGTAAACCTCGGGAAGGCCATGAAACTAACTAATGTCATCACTGCTATTAGTTAGTGGATAAGAAAGAAGATAATGCTACACAGAGATCCATTTCTGTACAATCTTAAGTAATATCAGTTTTTGATAAAGAATTTTAAGTATAATCATTATTAAGTGATGGTGATCGTATGTGTAATTTCACATCTCTCTTCTCATTTATCAGGGAAGAAAAGCCTCTTTTCCTTTTGTTCTCTCGCTATTGTTTTTCTAACCTATCTTTGACATATGTTCAGCTACCCCTGGTTCTGTTTATAAAATGTTAAATTGTAAAGATAGCGTCTCCCCTGTCAATTTTAGTCTAGTACCTTATTTTCATTCTAGGCCATCCCAAAAAGGTTAACCTCTTAACCGTAAAGTGAAAAGTTGTGATGTTGATATGTTTGAACGAACATGTAAATGCTAAAGGGGGAAAAGGAAAGAAAGAGAACTTGAAGAGATATCTTTTTCTTAGAAGGGTAACAAGAGCTTGAAGATATATCTTTTCACTGTTTTATCTTATCTCTCACAAAGGCCCTAAAAACATAAACTTTCCTATATTCGCAGTTCAGTAATAACTAGAAATAGGGAGTGTGTCAACATTACCAGTTTCAAAAAAAAATAGGGAGTGTGTCATTGAACCGTGACAAGCATCAGTTGGAAGTACTCCACCTAGATGTTTTTGCTGAATAAGAATATTTGTTTATATATGTCTGTGGCAGATCTTCAGCGTCAAAGAGACAGCTATACTCACGTGGAAAAGGTTCAGTTGTCATAGCACAGAGCATGGACAGAGTTGAGGTTGATATCTCGCTTAGCCCAAGGGTAAATTCAGTAAAGCCTTCAAAAACGGTTGCTATAACTGATCAGGCAACTGCTCTTGTGCAAGCTGGTGTACCTGTTATTAGATTAGCAGCTGGTGAACCTGATTTCGACACTCCAGCCCCAATAGCAGAGGTAATATTTATTAGGAAATCAATGTTCTACTCTTTTCTCTATTTACTAAATTAGTCTCACTTATTCAGGCTGGGAAAAATGCAATTCGTGAAGGTCATACCAGGTACACACCAAATGCAGGTACAATGGAACTTCGGTCGGCTATTTGTCATAAATTAAAAGGTACTAATTTCTCTAGCTGGAACTTGGAAGTTTATTACAGAGATTTTTGTTTCTATTTTCTTTTCTGATCTAATTTCTTGATGTAGAGGAGAACGGGCTATCATACACGCCTGATCAGATTTTGGTAAGCAATGGGGCAAAACAAAGTATTGTTCAGGCAGTGCTTGCAGTTTGTGCCCCAGGGGATGAGGTAAACTCTACACATCCAAGGACTAATAACTTTCCACATAATTCTCATTTCCATGTTGAATTGTTATTATGGGTCTCCCCTACAGTTTCCCTTTGGTGGTGGATGGCTTAAAAAGTTGATAACTGTTTGATTATTTAAGCAACTCCTCTTTTTCTTTTGACTGCTATGCTCATTGTTTGTATCCAAATTTTTTAACTCAAGAGTTATGCTGCCTTCTTCATAAAAGGAACTGCTAGCATATTTCACCTTTTCTCTATTGTTTAATATCTTGGTAGAAAATACTATAGCTGGTTTAATTGTGATGGAAAATATATCGTTAGTGTCATTACTTAAATCAGTTTTGCATTTTCCCCCTCTTGAAAAGAGAACTTTCATTTTGGTGAAATGTCTTCCATTTGTCTTCTCTCCGTCTTAAAGAATGTCAGATGCAAAAGATAAGTTTGGACACTCCTTAATTTTTCTCCCTCAAATTACTCAATCAGTATTGCCATATTGAGCCTATTGACACGAATAAGTCGGCAGCAAATTCCAGTTCAAGTTAGACTAGAATTAGGTCTAGAATCCAATCTTCAACTTAACAATTCTCTCAGCAGTAACTCTTGGTTTGACATAGTATCAGACCCACAATGTCGACATTTTACGGCATTCCCACTCCCAGTCCCACCACTTCTCCACCCTTAACTCCTCTCTCCATCTCTTCTTTTTCTCCTCCTACTCTGCTCAGCCATGCACATCACTTCATATCCATCGATCTCACTCCGGCAAATTATCTTTTCTGGAAAACACAACTTTTGCCTTTTTAAGAGGACAAAATCTCCATGGGTATATTGATGGAACTCTCCCTTGTCCTTCTCGTCAAGTTCTGATTGAAGGTTCTGATTCACTTCAATCAAATCCCTTATATGATCATTGGGTACAACAGGACCAACTTATTATGAGTTTACTGATATCATCCTTGTCGGAAGAAACACTACCAATAATCATTGGACTCACATCTTTCGAACAAACTTGGGACACGCTTGGACAGGCTTTTGCATCTCATCCAACACTCACGTCTTGAATCTCCATATGCAGTTGCAAAAATCTAAAGCAAGAGGATGTTAAGTGTCTCGCAATATTTGCAAAAGCTAAACTTATCTGTAATGAACTCTCTGCGGCTGGTCGTCCTCTTTCCTTGGCTGATCAGAATATTTATTTGTTTAAAGGCCTGAGACATGAGTTTAAAGATATAGTGACTACGCTCACAGTACGCCCCGAACCAGTCACTTTCTCAGAGCTGCACAGTTTGCTACTCAATCATGGCTCCACTCTATCATCTCTCACTATTTCCTCTAACTCACAAGACTCCTCCACCGCTACTGCCAATCTCGCCCAAAAGGCAAATACTTCAGATTGCAATTTTTCTTCTAATAATGATAGAGGTCATGTAGAGGCTATCGAGGGCGAGGGGGTCGTGGTAGATCACAACCTTGGTCTTCCCGTCCTCCCTCTAATAATTCTCATCATTGGTTTTCAAGTTCTGACGCTCGTTCATAAGTAAAATATGTAATGGCACCAACCACTTGGTCTCGACATGTTTTCAATGATACAATTACTTAAGCAACCCGAGTGTTAATCTTGCTCATAATGCACCTATTCCTCACGCTCAAAATTCGTTTCATTCCGGATTTAACATCCTTTCAACAAGTAGAAGAATACAAAGGTGGAGACCAACTACATGTCGGAAATGGTCAAGGCTTGCAAATCGTGCACACTGGTAATACTTTTAACTCTCCTCTCAAATCCTTCCGTTTAAACCGAATCGTTCACGTCCCTTGTATTACTAGCATTTTCTTCCTGTTCAGAATTTTACCACAGATAACAATTCTTTCTTTGAATTCCATCCTAATCATTTTCTTGTCAAAGATCAGGGCTCCAAGACAACACTTTTTTACGGTCGGAGTGACTGAGGTCAATATTCTTTGCCAGTCAATGTCACCTCTCCGCGGAATCACTCTGCCTTTCTCACCACCAAAGCTTCCTCCACTTGCTGGCATCAATGATTAGGTCATCCTGATGAACATGTTCTTCGTCAAGTGATTCATAGACATACACTAGCTTGATCTAGTTCTAAAATAAGTACGACTTGTACAACTTTTCAACTTGGCAAGTCTCATAAATTGTCTCTTCCTATTAGTGTCAATAAAAGTTCCTCTGTTTTGCAAGTTATTGTTAGCGATTCTCCTTATGCTTTACGCAAGTGTACGTATCGCTCAAGTAATATAGTCTTGGTAAGGCCGAATATCGTCCTCAGGGACTGGTTTTCAATTACCAAACATCTATCCTAAGTTATCTATTTGACTATCGATATTTTGTTTTGGTTTTATCTATAAACTACTGAAGTAATTGCAGAAATTAACTAAAATACTTTATTTGAATCGACATGGAAATAGGGTTTTCAATCTCCTCGACTATCCACTCGCATTAATCCTTAATGCAGCAATAAAGGTTCTTCTTCTATTTTAAGATAGCAGGTTAGCTAGACTATTTTATATTCCGGTTAGGATATATAAACCCCAGTGCAGAAATCTTCTATATTTCTATGATAGATTTTACCACATAGGAGGATTAAGAACAATAACCTATGAAGCTACACAAGTATCGGGGTACTTTCGTCCATGATTTTAACTTATGTTTATTCAACTACAGCATAGCCAAATCTCCCCTATCGGTTCTTGATTCGAAATCATATACGTGATGATAACTAGTGATCAATTAATTATCAAACAATCAAACCGAATATTGAATAAATCTTAACTATATGAAGAAGAAACCAAAATACTGCATTAATTCATAAAGACGAGTTTCAAACGATTCGAAAGGAAAACTCTAATAAAAAGTTTAGCTCCTAGCCCTACATGCTAAGAACCAAATTAATATCCAACATGAACTAAATTAAAATAAAACAAAGAAAAGAAAATACTTTGGAACAAGTCTCCAATCTTGTAGCCTCCAAAAACTATGTTGTGTTGTGAAAAAAGGTTGAGTCCCTTTTAAAAAATCTGCCCAAAGGGCCTTTTATAAGCTCCAAAAACGTGTACCCTTTTTCTCTTCGTCCTTGGCCAATTCCCTTTCGGATCTGGACAATTTTCCGCCTCGGCGCCGCGGCCTTGCTGACTGGCGCCGTGGCGCCTTAACTCCTGTAGCCTCTCAGATCTTTGGGCGCCGTGGCCCTGCATTCCTGCGCCACGACGCTGCTTCGCCTTTGTCCGGATTGCCAGCTTTCGTTAATTTTTGGCTCGGGAACTTCCTTTTCTGCCCAATTATTAGTCTTTTTCGCCACTTTACCTTTTTAAACCACTGTGACTCAAAAGAAAGAAAAATACCCTAACACGACACATATTTGAACAACATTGGGCAAAATACTAACTGAAAATGACTCTAAAAGTGCATATAAAATATGCCTAACAGTTATTTATGGTGATGTTTGGGGGCCATCTCCATTTTTATCTTCTAAAGGTCATCTTACTTTCTTGTGTTTGTGGATGATTATAAGAATCCCCCAAACTTAAATGACACATTGTCCCTAATGTGTACAAAACTCAAAATAAAAAGACGGGACGACTTACAGACTTTACGATTTAAAATGGTGGTGGTCGGGTAATGCATGGAAGACACTTTCAGATAGGCGCCGCGGCCCTGATATCTGGCGCCGCGGCGCCATTCTTCCTGCGGCTCTCATTTTTTACCCTTCTACTTCTAGTCCATGATCTGCCTGGGATTACAAGATTGTGAGTGTTCATGAGAAAAATTAACAAAATTTCTAAAGTGTTGGGTTGCCTCCCAACTAGCGTTGTCTTTAACGCTCAGAGCGGACGCAGACTTCTTTACATCGCTCGAGATGGATCACAGAGCTCACATGTTCCATGTCATTTATCAAGTAAGGTTTCAATCTCTGTCCGTTCACTTTGAATGGGGCTCCCTCTCTTCCTCTTACTTCAACTGCACCATAGGGGAATACTCTTTCAACAGTGAAAGGGCATGACCATCGAGATTTAAGCTTTCCTGGAAAGAGTCGCAACCTTGAGTTGAATAAGAGTACTTGTTGTCCTGATTGAAAGTCTTTTGGGATCAAGTTCTTATCATGCCATGCCTTGGTTCTTTCTTTGTAGATCTTTGCATTCTCATAGGCGTTGTATCTAAATTCATCTAACTCACTCACCAGAAAGTACCTCTTCTCTCGCCTCGCCTGGCATCCATGTTCAGCTTCTTCATTGCTCAATAAGCCTGTGTTCCAACTCCACTGATAGATGACATGCTTTCCCAAAGACTAACCGCTATGGTGACATTCCAATGGGAGTTTTGAACGCCGTTCTATACGCCCAAAGTGCGTCATCTAATTTGATAGACCAATTCTTCCTTGAGCCGTCCACTGTCTTTTCCAATATGCTTTTCACTTCCCTGTTAGAAATTTCGGCTTGCCCATTTGCCTGAGGGTAATAGGGAAATGTGGTACGGTGGTAGACTCCATAGCGGGAAAATAGCGTGTCAAGCTGCTTGTTGCAAAAGTGGCTTTCTTCACCGCTGATGATGGCTCTGCGAGTATCAAACCTTGTGAATATGTTCTTCTGGAGGAATTTTTGGACAGTCCTACTGTCATTCTCTTTGGTAGCCACTGCTTCTACCCATTTGGACACATAATCCACTGCAAGAAGGATGTATTGATTCCCAAAGGATGACGGGAATGGGCCCATGAAGTCGATCCCCCAAACATCAAACAACTCCACTTCTAAGATCCCATTCAAGGGCATTTCATTTCGCCTTGATATGTTCCCAGTTCGTTGACAACGATCAGCCCTTCACAAAGGTGTTGGCATCTTTGAATAGGGATGGCCAAGAAACCCACTCTACAAGATTGGCGGTGCTCGTGATGCTCCAAAATGCCCACCACATTGTAGGTGTGACAACGTGAGAATCGCGCATCTCATCTTCTCGTATACAACGCCGATTTGGTTTGGCAGTTGCTTGTAGAGAATCGGCTCCTCCCGTAGTAGTGTTTTACTCGAATAACCTTTTCACCTTTGCCTTGTCAATCCCGGGTACTACTCGTCGCAAGAAAATTAACAAAATCAGCGTATCAAGGTAAATTAAAACCAGTGCTTACCTGAAACAATTGCTCATCTGGGAAGTGATCATATTTATCTGCACATCCTTGGTGTTCTGGCTCTCCTTGTTTTCCAGCCTTGATAGTTGGTCAGCAACCAAGTTCTCTGTTCCCTTTTTATCACGGATTTCCATGTCAAACTCTTGTAATAACAAAGACTCCTGATAAGACGGTTTTGCATCCTTCTTTGTCATCAAGTACTTTTAGTGGAGTGGTCGGTGTACACTATCACCTTATTCCCAATTAGGTATGGCCTATCGCTAGCAGCTCTTTCTCTGTTGTGGCATAATTCAATTGTGCATCATTAAGAGTTTTGCTAGCGTAGTAGACGGATCTGAATACCTTATCAACCCTCTGCCCAAGAATCGCTTCCCATCGCATAATCACTGTGATCACACATTAGTTCAAACGAGCTTCCACGACGCAATGACTATAGTGCGCTTAAATCAACCTCTCTCGAGTGTCCGAATGCCGCCACGCATTCCTCATCAATTCAAAAGCGACTCGCTCATCGCCAGCGTGGAAAGCGGTTTCAAATTTTTAAGAAGTCGACGAATCTTCTATAGAAACCAAGCATGCCCAAGGAAACTTCTAACCCTTTTATCGACATCGAGTGGCGATTTTCAACATCAAATCTTTGCTCGCTCCACCTCAATGCCTTGGCCGGATATTTGTGGCGGACAATACCTCTTTACCATAAAATGATACTTCTCCCGCTTAAGCAAGGTCGACTCTTCGCACCGCTGCAACATCGCTTTCAAATGCTTCAAACACTCATCAAAGAAGACCCAAAGACGTAAAAGTCGCCCATGAAAATCTCTACGGTCCTCTCCACCATGTCGTAGAAGATTGCCATCATGCACCGTTGAAGGTAGCAGTGCATCGCGCTTTTCTTGATCTTCCGTGATATGGCAATCGTGATACCTCGAGTAACCATCTAGAAGCAATAATAGTTGTGTCCTGCGAGCCCGCCCAAAGATGTCGATCTAGAGCGGCAATGGGAAGTGGTTTTTCCGTTGCCTTGTTCAACTTCATGCGGAGTCAATGCAAATCCTCCATCCTCAGAATCGTTTCTAGATGGAATGAGCTCGTTCTTTTCATTGGTCACCACAGTCATACCACCTTTCTTGGGCACCACTTGTACAAGACTCACCCATGCACTATCAGAAATAGGATAAATCACCCCAACATCAAACCATTTCATGATTTCTTTCCTCACCACCTCCTTCATGTTTGGATTCAGTCTCCTCTGTGCCTCAATGGAGGATCTACTCTCATCTTCTAGACGGATCTTATGCATCACTGTTGAAGGACTTATCCCTCTTATGTCTGCCAATGTCCACCCAATAGCACGCTTGTGGGTCCGCAACACTCTCAACAATTTTTCAGTCTCTACTTTAGATAGTTGAGCAGAAACAATTACCGGCAATGTATTATTTTCACCTAGATACTGGTATCGCAAATGATCAGATAGCGTCTTCAACTCTAACTCTGGAGCTTTTTCGATGGATGGTACTGATCTTTCTGGCATCTGCCCTAGCCCTTCATATTTCTTCTTATAACATGGCTCATAAGAATCCATCCAATCCACATACTCCATTAACTCTGCATCATCACTTATGTCCTGGTCACATTGTGTTATCACCCACTCAAGAGCATCCACATTCCTGAGATTGTTCTTTGAAACTGCCGTTTCCATCACATCGATAGCATAACAGTTGTCGCTTTCTCTTGGAAAGGTTGCTGCCCGGAATACATTGAAAATCACCTCTTCTTCCTGAACACGAAGTCTCAGCTCACCTTTTTGAACATCAATGAGTGCATGTCCTGTGGCTAGGAATGGCCTGTCAAGGATAATGAGAATCAGTTTATCCTCTTCCATGTCTAAGATGATGAAATCAGCAGGGAAGATAAACTTGTCCACCTTAACCAACACATCCTCGATGATTCCTCTAGGATGGACGATGGAGCGGGAGCGATCGGCTAGCTGTAAGGTGATGGTTGTAGGTCGTGCTTCCCCCACTCCAAGTATGCAAAACACAGAATAGGGCATCAGCTTTATACCTGCCCCAAATCACACAAGACCTTCTGACATTCAAACTTCCCTATAGTGCAAGGGATGGTGAAGCTCCCCGGATCTTTCAACTTCTGAGGTAACTTCCTCTGTAGGATGTCACTGCATTCTTCAGTCAACACCACTGTTTCATACTCCTCCCACCTCCTTTTTTTTACTGAGGATCTCCTTCATGAACTTTACATAACTCGGCATCTGCTCTAGAGCCTCAACAAATGGAATGTTGATTTGCAGTTGTTTGAAGATTTCTAGAAATTTAGAAAATTGTTTGTCAAGAGAACTTGTTTTTAGCTTCTGGGGACATGGTATCTTCACCGTGCGCGGCAATACCGGCAATGTTCTTTGTTTCGACGGCGTCTCCAAAGAACCACTACGTTATGCGATATATCGCGCCGCTGCCCGTTTCGATGGAGCCGCGGCACCGAAATCCCTGAGCCTTCTGAGTCCTCCTTCTCCGAACACGGTGGTGGTGAGCTAGCTTCCACTTGTTCACCATTTCTTAGATCAATCGCCTGACACTGTTTTTTCGGATTCACTCCAATATTGTCAGGGTGGTTCCTTTGTATTCTGTTGCAGCTACAGGCCACTTAGCTCGAATAGATCTGATTTGCTAGCGAGTTGTCCTATTTGTATCTCCAATTTTTTTAGGGAAACTCTTGTCTCATCCATGAACTGAGTCTGGCGCTTAGTGAGCATGAGTATGGCCGCCTGCAACCCATTTTGATCTTCCTGTGGGACATGAGGGTTGCATTGTTGTTGATAGTTTTGTAGCCCGTGATAGTGGTGGTCCATGTTCGCTGGGTCCCTGAGATGGATCAAAACCAAACAAACAAATCACGGCGCACGGTTCCACAAATAAAAGAAATTAATAAAAAGAAAAGAAAAGTCAAATTAGAAATTAAGAATAGATAGTTTGATATTGAAACAACGCCAATCTCCGGCAACGGCGCCAAAAACTTGTTAGCGATTTTCCTTATGCTTTACGCAAGTGTACGTATCGCTCAAGTAATATAGTCTTGGTAAGACCGAATATCGTCCTCAGGGACTGGTTTTCAATTACCAAACATCTATCCTAAGTTATCTATTTGACTATCGATATTTTGTTTTGGTTTTATCTATAAACTACTGAAGTAATTGCAGAAATTAACTAAAATACTTTATTTGAATCAGTTATGGTGGAAATAGGGTTTTCAATCTCCTCGACTATCCACTCGCATTAATCCTTAATGCAACAATAAATGTTCTTCTTCTATTTTAAGATAGCAGGTTAGCTAGACTATTTTATATTCCGGTTAGGATATATAAACCCCAGTGCAGAAATCTTCTATATTTCTATGATAGATTTTACCACATAGGAGGATTAAGAACAATAACCTATGAAGCTACACAAGTATCGGGGTACTTTTGTCCATGATTTTAACTTATGTTTATTCAACTACAGCATAGCCAAATCTCCCCTCTCGGTTCTTGATTCGAAATCATATACGTGTTGATAACTAGTGTTCAATTAATTATCAAACAATCAAATCGAATATTGAATAAATCTTAATTATATGAAGAAGAAACCAAAATACTGCATTAATTCATAAAGACGAGTTTCAAGCGATTCGAAAGGAAAACTCTAATAAAAAGTTTAGCTCCTAGCGATAGACATGCTAAGAACCAAATTAATATCCAACATGAACTAAATTAAAATAAAGCAAAGAAAATACTTTGGAACAAGTCTCCAATCTTGTAGCCTCCAAAAACTATGTTGTGTTGTGAAGAAAGGTTGAGTCCCCTTTAAAAAATCTGCCCAAAGGGCCTTTTATAAGCTCCAAAAACGTGTACCCTTTTTCTCTTCGCCCTTGGCCAATTTCCTTTCGGATCTGGACAATTTTCCGCCTCGGCGTTGGCTGATCAGCCATGCGCCTTAACTCCTGTAGCCTCTCAGATCTTTGGGCGCCGTGACCCTGCATTCCTGCTTCGCCTTTGTCCGGATTGCCAACTTTCGTTAATTTTTGGCTCGGGAACTTCCTTTTCTGCCCAATTATTTCTCTTTTTAGCCACTTTACCTTTTTAAACCACTGTGACTCAAAAGAAAGAAAAATACCCTATCACAACACATATTTGAACAACATTGGGCAAAATACTAACTGAAAATGACTCTAAAAGTGCATATAAAATATGCCTAACAGTTATTTATGGTGATGTTTGGGGGCCATCTCCATTTTTATCTTCTGAAGGTCAGCTTACTTTCTTGTGTTTGTGGATGATTATACAAACTTTACATGGGGTTATTCTTTGGCTAAGAAATCTGACTTTCCACCGTTCTCCAATTCAAGATCTTAGTGGAAAAACAATTTGGCACTTCAATTAAATCAATTCAAATGGATATTGGTGGGGGGTGGGGGTGAATTTCATCCATTTTCACCTTTGCTTTCCAAATTCGGAATCATCCATTGTCTTTCTTGTCCACACACACATGAACAATAAGGTAAAGTGGAACGCTAGCATCGTCATATTGTTGAAACTTGCCTCCCTTAAATGGCTCACAGTGGAACTCCTTCATATTATTGGCACTTTGCTTTTGAGACTTCCGTTTACTTAATAAATCGCCTTTCTTATCTTTCCAATAATAATTTATCCCTTTGAATTAGCCTTTGGTACGCCAGCTGACTACAACTTCTTAAAGATTTTTGGTTGGCAGTGGTATCCCCTGCTTAGACCATATAATCGACACAAAATGGAGTACAGAAGTGCTCCTTGCATATTTTGGGATATAGCTCCAAACATCTTGGATATCGGTGCTTACAATCTAAGTCTGGCAAGTTATATATTGCACATCATGTTAAATTTGATGAGGCTGTATTCCGTTCAAATCAGCGTCGATTCTTGGCCCTCCTACAAATGTTAAAATTGTTCCAAACTCCACTTGGGCATCTTGCCAAATGATGCTGCTGGTTACGTCCGAAACGGAGTTTTAGAGGTCCAAATCTTGTGCCAGCAATTCCATCTGATTCGCACTGTCCCAAAAATTCCCTCCTAGTGCCACATCTATCTCCAGGTCTTCAATCTCACTCCCCAACTCATCAAGTTCCGTGTCACAACTTCTAACCGATCTCCAACTAACCAGACTTCAAAGTCCCCAATCCCCTCAAATGCTTTAGTATCCAGTGACTCTCCAAAACCTCTTCCATTAATTGTTGAACTTTTTCTTGTCCCATAGCTTCCCAATCCCCTCCTATACTCCCCATTTCGTCCAGTAAACTACCCACATCACAAAACCAATTACAACTCATCCTTTGTAAGCCCCCCTAGGTCTCATCATATGATTCGTAGGGACATGACTAAAGACCCTAAGAACACTTATGCTCATATGTCCCAGCTCCTCTCCCCTGCACCAAATAATACCTTTAAAAGTTCCCCTGCTATGTCCATTAATTCAATTTCAGATTTTAGTCCTACCATTGAACTTCACAGAAGCTAGTAAACACAAGCAATAGTGTGTTGCTAACTGCACTTCTTCGCAATAATACATGGACTCTAGTTCCATTCAAACCTTCCATGAACGTGTTAGGTTGCAAATGGGTGTTCTGCATAAAAAGGAAGTCCGATGGCATGAACTCTACAAGGAGAGGCTTGTTGCAAAAGGCTATCATCAACTTGAAGGTCATGACTATAGGAGAGTCCAGTAGTTAAGCCAGTGACCATTCAGGTGATTCTATCTATTTCCACCTCTAACAACTGGCCTTTGTGATTCTATCAATTGCCACCTCTAACAACTGGACTTTACGTCAATTGTATGTGCAAAATGCATTCTTACATGGTGACCTACAAGAAGAGGCATTCATGTCTCAACCTCCCGGTTTCACTCCCTCTCAATATCCTAGCCATGTATGTTGGTTGCGAAAGGCGTGGAGGTGAGGCTTGGTACCCAGGTCATTCTAAAGAGAAAAAGCTTCAAGTATCTCGGGTCTATTATCCAAGGGAATGGAGAGATTGATGATGATGTCACACATCGTATTGGTGCAGAGTGGATGAAATAGAGGCTCGCATATGGAGTTTTGTGCGATAAAAAAGTGCTACAAAAACTTAAAGACAAGTTCTATAAGGTGGTGGTTAGACCGACTATGTTGTATGGGGCGGAGTGCACATCCAAAAGATGAAAGTTGTGGAAATGAGGATGCTGAGATGGATGTGTGGGCATACAACGAGGGATATGATTAGAAATGATGATATCCAGAATAGAGTGGGAGTGGCTTCGGTGGAGGATAAGATGCGGGAAATGAGGTTGAGATGGTTCGGACATGTGTAGAAGAGAGACACAAATGCCCTAGTGTGGAGGTGTGAGAGGTTGGCTATGAACGAGTTCAGGAAGGGGAGATGTAGACCGAAGAAGTATTGAGGAGATGTGATTAGACGAGATATGGCGCATGGGGGTTGTGGAGGACACGAATTAGGGTGGAAGGGTAGTAGGTTGTTGAGCGTAGTACTACTTACACTTACATACTGGTAGTTGTAGTGTTATTATTATAGCCCTGCTTAGCCTATCATACTAGTAGGTGCAGTATTATTTTATAGTTTCATGTCCTTTGATTTCTGCTGTTGTATGTTCTCTCGTGTACTTTGTTTATTTTATTTACCTGTGTTAGTTACTGCTTTTTTTTTTCCAGAATGTTTTATCATGGCTTATTCGCTTTTGTTACCTTCATTTTCATACTTCTTTAAATATCTTGTCTGGGTCTGACCGTTTCTCTTGCTTTGCTTGTGGTTATGCTTTGTCTTGAGCCGAAGGTCTTTTAGAAACAACCTCTCTACTTACCAAGGTAGAGGTACGGTCTGCGTACACTCTACCCTCCCCTGACTCCATGTTGTGGGACTTCACTGGGTATGTTGTATACATGTTGCGAAAATCCCTCTACGGGCACGGGCTTGGTATACCAAGCTTCATCACTTCCTCCTCTCTCGGATTATGTAGCTCCAAGACGGATGCAACACTGTTCATTTTTAAGTCTAATGGAGTCGTGGCTTACATACTCGTCTATGTGGATGAAGTTATAATCACATATAGTGACTCTTCATTCATTGACACTGTTATAACAAGCCTGGGGCGTCAGTTCTCTATTAGAGAGTTAGGTCCTCTCAGTTTCTTTCTTGGGATTCAATTCTATTGCACTTCCGCAGGTCTGTTTCTTTTTCAACGCCAGTATGCTCTGTCCTTACTGTCCAAAACAAATATGCAGCATTGCAAGCCTGCCTCCTCTCCGATGGCCATAACCCAAAAACTTTGCAAAGCTGACAGTGCTCGCTTTGAAGATCCCACCTTGTACAGGCACATTGTTGGCGCTTTGCAAAACTTTACTCTCATGCACCCTGATTTATCCTTTGTCGTTAACAAAGTCTGCCAATTCATGCATGCTCCTACAACGGACCACTGGGCAGCAGTGAAAAGGATTCTTTGATATCTTCAACAAACTCAGTCGATGGGTCTTCATTTTCATTCGAACAATAATTTCCATCTTCAAGCATTTTCCAACTCAGATTGGGCAGGGGCTCTTTAGATGATAGAAAATCCACCGGCGGGTATGCTATTTACTTGGGAAAGAACTTGGTGTCCTGGTTTTCCAAGAAGCAGAAAACTGTGGCTCGCTCTTCTACTGAATCAGAGTATAAAGCTCTAGCTGATGCAGCTGCAGAACTCACTTGGTTGCAATCACTTTTTTATGAACTTGGTGGTGATCCAACGTCATGGTGTGACAACATAGGCACAGCTTATCTCTCAGTCAATCCTTTTTTCACTCTCACGCAAAACATGTGAAAATTGACTTCCACTTCGTTTGAGACCAGGTTGCTAGAAAAGATCTCAACGTGCAGTTCATCTCATCAAAAGATCAGATTGCGAATTTGCTCACTAAACCGCTGCCTACTGCCCGTTTCCAATTTCTAAGGACCAAACTTCAATTGGTGGATCCATCTTCAGTTTGCAAGGGGGGGGGGTGGGGGGGGGGTATTGAGCCTATTGGCACGAATAAGTCGGCAGCAAATTCCTGTTCAAGTTAGATTAAAATTAGGCCTAGAAATATTCTCTGTTATCTTCTAGAGTTTGTTTTCTACTACACTTGTACTAACCTTGTATATTACAATTATATACACATGGGACACACAATGTAAAGGTGTGGAATCCAATCTTCAACTTAACAATTCTCTCAGCCGTAACTCTTGGTTTGACATGCCATAATGCCAGTTTATGTATGAAGATTGTTTGTTAGTTCTGACATATAAGTACTTCTTTATGAAGTTTGTTGGCTTATTTATTAACCCACATACACGGCACAGGTTCTTATTCCAGCTCCCTATTGGGTGAGTTACCCTGAAATGGCAAGGATGGCAGATGCAACGCCTGTGATTCTTCCGACCAGCATATCTGAAGATTTTCTCGTAGATCCAAAGCTTCTTGAATCTAAACTGAGTGAAAAGTCAAGACTTCTGATTCTTTGTTCTCCATCCAACCCAACAGGGTCTGTTTACCCTCGGAAATTGCTTGAGGAGATTGCTGAGATTGTGGCTAGGCATCCGAGGCTTCTTGTAGGTTCATCATATTTAACTTGTCTTGAATATGATCCCAATCTGTTCTCTGAATCTTACCTACCCCCAAAAAATGCTTTCTGGTCTGCAGGTGATATCAGATGAAATTTACGAACACATTATTTATGCACCAGCAACTCATACTAGCTTTGCATCTTTGCCTGGTATGTGGGATAGGACTCTCACTGTAAATGGTTTTTCTAAGGTAATGCAGCTCTTATTGTATGAAAATTATAATTCCTTAGTTCTCCCTTGCGTTTCTTGAATTCCTTGGCAACGACCATTTCTTTTACAAATATGAGAATATTTATCTAGAGGTGAGTCATATAATATATACATTCTTGTAGGCATTTCTTTTACTGGGTATGTATGTTGTTGTTGTTGTATTCTTGTAGGCATTTGCAATGACTGGTTGGAGACTTGGTTATATTGCTGGTCCTAAACATTTTGTTTCTGCATGTAATAAGATCCAGAGCCAGGTAATATCTTTTATCCATCGTCTCTTTCCCCGTATATGATGAGTTCACTTCTAGATCAATTTCTCTGCTGTTGCAGTTCACATCAGGTGCAAGTAGCATCTCCCAAAAAGCAGCTGTGGCTGCTTTGGGACTGGGCTATGCTGGTGGAGAAGCGGTTGCAATTATGGTAAAAGCATTTCGTGAGCGGCGAGATTTCCTTGTCAGGAGCTTTGGGGAAATAGATGGCGTCAAAATTTCAGAGCCTCGGGTAACAGTCCATTTATATGAATTATGAGTGTACTTAATAGTAAAATTTCTTAATGGAGGCCTTAAAAAAGTAGAGAAACAGGATTATGTGCTACTAATAGTAGTAAGACTCTGCTGACTTCTTTCCTTTTAGCACTCTTACCCCTGATATATTGAGCCCAAACTTTCTGTTTTCTTTTACAGGGAGCATTTTATCTATTTATTGATTTAAGCTCTTATTACGGAGTAGAGGTTGATGGATTTGGCACCGTCAACGACTCAGAATCTCTTTGCCGATATTTTCTGGATAAAGCTCAAGTAAGATGCATGGTTTTTGAACTTTAAAAAGCATAATTACAAAACGATAGTTGCGCAAGATGTTCAGTTGCCTGTAGGTCCGAAGTGCTTGCACTAAAAAAAATATTCTAGGATACACGCTCTTGACATTTTTTCAGAAAATACAGATACTGCAACTCTCAAACAACTCTTAATACTTTGACCATGTGAGTGTGTTATCTACTTGAGCATCTAACCTGAGGATTCTGCAGAAAGGGTTTCCACCTTACTATGTCACTCTCGATTGTTAGGCAAATATAATTGGGATTTTCCCATTGGCCCGTCGGCCGAAATTAATTACGGTGCGAGCAAAAATATACAACACCTATACATTGAATTATTTATTATATGTATAATTTGTGTATGCAATATGTATATTATATGTATATTTATACTTAATATACAAAATCTGTTGACTATTATTCTTTTGAGCGGGCCAAAGATGTAATTGTCTCATTTGGTAAAGAATCTAGGAAGACAATCCTAGAAAAATCTGACAATTCGTCATAGTTTGGTGAATGTGCATTACCTTGGATGCTCCTTGCCTTTATTTCTTTTCTCCATGACTAATGCATGTGGCTCTCTCTTACCTTAAACAGGTTGCACTTGTCCCCGGGGATGCATTTGGGGATGACACGTGTATCCGTATCTCGTATGCAGCATCGCTCTCGACCTTGCAGGCAGCTGTGGAGAGTATCAAGAAAGCATTGGTTACTCTCAAACCTCCTGTTCCAGTTTAAAACATGCATCACTATGCTTGCTTCTTTGAATGCTGCCACAGCCAAATACTGTAATTAGTTTGTAGTCCTGACCCTCTATGTTCTGCCATTTTTCATGTATTCTTAAGTGCACTACTAGCGATTATTTTTCTCGGATCTTGAGAAAGTTGTTCTACACTGAAGTTTTTAATTTGTGTGCAATTTCTTGATTGCTGATGAAAAGTGAATAAATGAGTGGCGTTTATAATCCAAAATTATGAGCCAGTGATGTAGAATTAGTCAACAATTTGCCCCTCAACATTTAACTTCTACCTAACTATGCCCTTTGTCAGAAGTTGGAAAAATTGTCGTCAACCTTACTCAAACATACAGGCTCTAATTGTTTTACCCTATAGCTGATTTTGTTCATGCTGGAGCAGTATAATTGCCACAACACGTGGTAATAGAGAAAGGGGGGGGGGGGGGGGAGACCAGGAGGCTTTTTTGTTTTGTTTCCTAACCAATGTCCGGTATTCCTTTGAGGTCTCGACGTATCCGATTTACTGCGCAAGACCTATTAAAAAGGGGAAGAAAAGGAAAAGACCTATTAAAAAGGGGAAGAAAAGGAAAAAGGTGTGAAATTCTATTTTTTTAACTTTCATTTGATTCATGCAGGCGTCAGCCCCCATACATGGTCTTACGACTTTGCGGAGATCTGTGTTTTTGGTAAACAGTCGCACGGGCCTGGTCACTGCGACCCCCTTTGTGAGGAGGCACCCCATCGCTTTGCGAGTGTCCGCTCCTTAATCTCTTATCTAAACTCTAAAATCTCGAATTCTCCTTCTTTACCTGATTAATTTCGAAAAATTGGTATCAAAAGAAAAAAGGCGAGATTCCAACAAACAAACCTTTGTATAAGCCGGTTATCATCTACGTAACCGCAAACTAGGAGATTCAGCAACGGACTTTGCTTGAAGTGTTGGGTTGTGACTTGACTCGCCGGGCTGTAGAGTTCCAGTTTGCTCATAAGTTGGGCGATCTGACGGTCTTTTTCTTCCACGTTGTTTTTCAAGGAATCAATGGTTTGCGCTATCGCATCAAGCTGCTCGTCCACGTCGGTGGTGTTGGTCACCAAAGCGTTGACCACGGTTGAAGTAGACGAATCGGCCGAGTCCTCTCACTTCGTTCGAGCTTCATTACATCCACCCTACCTATTAAAAAGGGGAATCGTTTCGTACTAGGCTTTTTATCATTCTCAAGGCTTGAACTTGAGACATTTGATTAAGGATTGAAAAATTCTATCTATCCCACTGTCACCTTAGTAATGTGAGAAAGAAGTTCAATTGACAACACCACATTTGATAAATTTAATTTACGGAAAAAGCTTAAATATGCCATCGAACTATCAGAAATGCGCCACTCGTCAATAGTTTGGCTCATTTGTGCTATCACAGTTACAAAAATGGCTCATCATGCCATTTTTCATTAACGTTAGTTTTACAATATCTGATATGGCACGTGGTCGCCAATTAGAGGTCCACGTCGTTTCATTAAACCAACCCGATTTTAAATCTCAAATTAATAATAAATCCGACCCATACACCTGACCCACCCACATGTCATATCTGGTAGGGGTGAGCGGGCCCGAGTACCCTACCATTTTTGAACTATCCGGACCCATCCTACCCTGTAAAAGACCGGTTCCTAAATTTACTACCTGGAACCTACCCGTAACAATCATTATCCGGAACCTACTCGGACCCTGCGATTCGGGTAGGTTCCGGGTACCCCGTAACGGAAAACACATTCAGACCTCAATCATGAACATTAGCATTCAAATTAACAGATTACATACACCGATAATCCAAAAAGTTTGCTAGCTAAATATCCAAACATTATTCGATCTTAGACAAGTAAGATGTAAATCTGAATCCACCCAGTATCTTGCAGGACATAAAAGCTTCAGAACAGGATAAATCATATCATGTGTAAGGTACCCCAGCTTACCAATGAACTTGGCTTTCCTGGATAGATCACCACCCTCTCATTCTTCAGGGCATGCGTTTTATTTTAAAGAGCCGCTTGATCTCTGAAACCCAAATGAATCTCCACAAAGAAATTTCGAGCTGCAGGGAACGCGCCTTGTGGTTCTTGATTTAACTCGACATATAAAAATGAAAGGAAGTAGGACATCTCCATTTTGTCGCTTAAGATGCTACAATGCTTATCAAATGTCGCTTAGAACTATCTCTTAAACAAATTCATTTGTTTTGAACTTATCAAATATGACATCGTGAATCTTCTTATTCCCAGGTCAAGACTGGGCCAATAAATTAAATGCTCCAAAGCCCAAAACTAAATAATTTAAACGGGGGTGGGTTCATAGGGTCCGGGTTCGGGTACGCGGTCTCTATTTTCTGGAACCGGAATCGGACCCGACATTGATAGGTTCCTAATTTTACTATCCGAAACCTACCCGTTATTCTAATATATCTACCCAGAACCTACCCGTTAGTGTCGGTTCCGGTCGGGTATCTGGGTACCCTGTACCCGTGCTCACCTCTAATATCTGGTATTTTAAAACTAGTGTTTTATGAGAAATGACATATCCATCTTTGTAATCATAAATGAGTCAAACTATTGATGAGTGACATAAACGAGTCATTTTCGATAGTTCGATGACATATTTAAGCCTTTTCTGTTTAATTTATTATACTTCACATTTTGATGAATTTAATCTACTATATTTCACATATCGTTATAGAAAGTGGATTAGGATAATTTTGATTATATGTATTTTTTGTTGGTATAATAATCTGTATTTGGCTAAATAATGTCGAAACAATATGTTAATCACTTAGTGAAACATATAACATTAATGAAACAATAAACGAAAACAAAATCTGTTTTGAAAAAAATAATTTCAGAATGTAATCGAGCCCACTTAGTTCAAAGTGTGTCCTTAAGGAAATTATTCCCCTCACAGTACTCGAGGTTAACGGAATATCGCCTCCCAGGATAGAACGACCAGAATAGTAGTACTCTAAATTCCGGTAGCAACGAACCACTCAACGACAGTATATCACACAGAATGAAATTTTCGATTTGAAGAGCAACTTCAGAATTTCAGAATTGATTAGAATATGAATTAGTTAATAAATTCATGAAATAATTAAGAATTTATAGAGTTAGAGGTACTGATTCTGAATGGTTGCAACCATTCAGAATAGTCACCTAATTTTGGAGGGAAATTCGAAAAAGAGAGGGAGAGCCGGACGGGTCGGGTCGCGGGTCGATCCGTTTGGATTTGTTTTTAATTAAATAATTAATTAATTAAAGAAACGTTTGTCCAAAAAGATTATCAATCAATCCGAAGCCGAAGCCGAAGCCGAGCGACGACGACGGCGCGAGGGGTCTTTGCCCTCTCAATCCTTTTAGCAGCTCGAGAAGGTGTAATGTAATATATACACCTCTCTTTCCTTCTCTTTTTTCGATGTGGGACAAAAGAGCATTTTACCCTCTTTAATTTTTATCCCATCATTTTCCATTCACCAATATCAAAACCCAACATTTTTTGGAATAAAGTTTTTAGACATAATTTAACGGGTCAAAAGAGTTAACTTGTGATATGGTGCCATGTGAGCATGCGTGCCCCACTTTTTCTGATAACGTTGTTAACTAACGTAAGAGAACAGGGAATTGCTTATTTTGTTCCAAAGGTGGAATCTCCCCAGGAGCCTCATCTCGGCCCGACATAGTTGATGGAGGAGTTAAATCATGATGACTTAGTTGATTCGCAAAGGCTAGACTCATGTCACACCGCGCACAAGGAGCCCCCTCATTTATTTTAGGGGTCCACACTGCCGTTTGCGGGACTCGATCTTTGGTCACTTATTCTAAACTTCACTCTTGAAATCAACTAAGCTGCCCATGCGGACAGGAAATTACTTATCTTGTTAGACTTCCTTTTGCTTCAATTCTAATAACAAAAGAAAAATACTACTACCAATTAGGAGGGTTTTAATATTACTAATTCCCTCAAAAGGCAATAACGACTGTATTTTTTTTTTCCGAATTAGTCGTTTACCTTTATAAAAAAAACACCTATCTTAATTTATTTTTATATTACTATTCAAAACGTGTAATGTTTCTGTTCTTTTTTTTTTATGTTCATCTCCAAACAACTATTGACTTATTTAGCTTTTCTAGAACTACTTTTATAAAGCTGTATTTTTATCGCAATTTTTATATTTTCTAACTAGCCATGTTTGATTATTAGACATAAGTTTGATCATTTTCTAAATTGCTCTTCGTCATATTCTACTTAAGCCGAAGATCATATATACAACAACAACAATATATCCAGTAAAATCCCATAATGTGGGTCTGGAGAGGATAGAATGTACACAGACCTCACCTCCACCTTGGTAGATAGAGCGGCTGTGTCCAGGAGACCCTCGGCTCAAAATAAAGCATAATCAGGCAAAGCAAGCACCGAAGATCATATATAGTACGGCAAAAATCCTATAACTAGTGAATGCAATTTTATCTCCAAATAGAAAATGAAATTATTTTTAAAAAAAGTTCTCTTTAAATTGATATTCACCTAATTTGTTATATGCAAGTGAAAAAAAATAAAATGACAAGGCAATCCAACTAATATTATCTACACAATACCATTGGGGCTAGGAGATAGAGGGATGTTTCCTATCTAACTGGAATTCCCTTAAGAAAGGATATCATCAAGTAGAAGCTAAGGACAACTTTGTATAAACACCAAAACTTAGTCTAACTTGATTTACAAGACAATCTACCAATTAATGTCTCTCTCACACATGAAAGAATAATTCTATTTCCCCTCTTCCCATGCATTCTTCTTTATATATAACAAAGGACCATCATTTAATTTCCATCACTTCATCAAAATAACAACTTATCTTACAACTTGTTGAACCCTTAAAAGAAAAGAAAAAAAGCAATGGCAATTCCTAACATTTCAAGCAACAAAAGGTCCACAGAGATTGTGTTTTTCGACTTGGAAACAAACGTTCCATCGAAACCTGGACAGAAATTTTGGGTGTTGGAGTTTGGTGCAATGATAGTTTGCTCAAGAAATCTTGTTGAACTCGAAAACTACTGCACACTTATTAGGCCAGGTGACTTGTCAGTTGTGGGATTAAAGTCAGGGAGAACCGATGGGATTACGCGAAAAGCAGTTGCTGATGCACCTTCATTTGAACAAGTCGCGGAGAAGATCTTCAGCATATTGGATGGTAGGATTTGGGCAGGTCATAACATACAGAGATTCGATTGTGTTCGTATTAAAGCTGCTTTCGCTGAAATTGGTCGCCCTGCACCTGTTCCTGTTGGAATTATCGATTCCTTAGGTGTTTTGTCTGAGAAATTTGGTAAAAGAGCTGGAAACATGAAGGTATACATGAACATTCAGTCAATATACACTACTAAAAGAAACAGGAATTAGCACGACAAATTTCCGTAGCTAAACACCAAACTCCGCCGCTAATCCTATTTAGCTAGGGATAGGATTAGCGACTGATTATCATAAAATTATGTTAGCTACGAGCATTTAGCAACAGACTAGCGACAAAGTCCGTAGCAAATTCCATTTTTTTAGTGATAAAGTTCCATCTAAAGTTCAATTTTGACCATTGCTTCTTAAATGATTCTTTATTGTAGATGGCATCATTGGCAGCTTACTTTGGTCTCGGGGAGCAAAAGCACAGGTTAGATGAAAAAACCCTTAAAACTTTATGGGATACAATTTGTTATTTTCATGAATTGGATCCTAATTGGATTATTTTTTGAGAATGGCAGGAGCTTAGATGACGTTCGGATGAATTTGGAGGTCCTAAAACATTGTGCAACAGTTCTATTTCTTGTATGTCTATATATAGCTTATCATGACAGAATTTTCCAATTTGATCTTCCAAGTTGTTTGATTATATTTTGCTTAATGTGATTCTTTTCTACTGTTAGGAATCAAGTCTACCAGATTTGTCAATTGGCAATTGTCAAGGCACTTCCAGCATTACTACAAGAAGTAGAAGCCAAGTGGTATGTATATTAATTGATAAAAAATACTAGCTTTTGTTGGATCTATTCTTGACTAGCTAGTTTAGTGATCAAGAAAAGAAAACTTATGAGGTTATTTCTTGGATTTGATGTTTTGATATTCTGTTATCAGCAACATCTTCTAAGTTCTCCGATCGATAAGTGGAAGAATAATTCTGCTTCCTCAATAACAACAAGGAGTAGCAGAGGAAAATTTCCGTGTAGAGAAGAAACAAGCCGGAAATCTCCACCATTGACAAGTGCTGTTGGATATCAAAGAGCTGTTCCTTATGCAAGGCAAAGCTTGGGAAAGGTTTAATCTGAATTAACTCATAATTGTGAAACTTATAATGTGCATGATGGTTTTCATTTCTGACTTTGGATTTGGATTTGGAATTCATTAGGTGACTGCAGGTGTGAGGAATTTGCTGTGTAAAGCTCAAAACAAGCCTCTAAATACTTTATTGAAGCATTCATCGACTCTTTTCCGATGAGTAAGAAGAACTGATCCTTCTCATCTTAAGAAGCAAGATCATCAAAGGTTCAATCTGTTGGATAAGTTTGCAAGTATTTAAGTACAAGAATTCAAGCATAAGGTGCATAGCTGGAAGTTAACTTTCTTGGAAAATGTCTGGAGGAAATATTTTGTCCCCCTATGCCTGTTTCTGGGAAAGTAATCGACGTGGTTGGACCTCAATTTCCAGTTGCTAATTCAAGTTCTAAATTCCAGGGCTGCTAACCTTATCATCTAATTAACCAATTTATATTCTTTGGTTACTAATTTTTTCATTCCTTCAGCTGTGGGATAATGTATATGTTTGTACCTCTCAATGAATAAATTTCAGCTGATATTCTTTGATTCTATCTTTACCCTTGTGTTTCTACGGGTGATCAGTGTTTGAATCTCGGAACCAACCTCTCAAATGAGGAGGTAATACAGTTTTCATTATTCGCTTTCCCCAAGCCACCTGAACGGGACACTCAGGTTTCGCTTTTATTTGGCTGCTGAAAAGCTAGCTAAAATTCTGAATAGTTCAAAATTGCCATTAATTGGGCATTGAATTGAAGAGAACCCAATGTATGCGAAATTCACTCACATATATTACACATTCAAACTTACACATATGTTATAAAATAACATCATAATGTTCAATTCAAGCCAAATTGAAAGCCACGATTTCGTTCTTTCAGTGACAGGGAGCAATATAATACTATTAGCTCCTTTTATTATTGTCCCCTTAAATATATATACACAAAACATGGGTAAAATGTGTATATTATAGAAACAATTGTATTTCTACCATAATTAGAATATTTCCATATATTGTGTAAATATAATTATGGTAACACTATGATTCCTCTTTTGTATAGGCTTAGGATTCCTATTGTATAAGAGATGCATATTGTACTATATATATACTTTGATATTAATGAGAAGACTCCCTAAGGAAGATTAATATCATCTTACATGGTATCAAGAGCCAAACACCCAAAACCCTAGAAAAATATCTTCTTGCTGCTGAGAACCCCCCCTCCCCTCTCGGATCTCGCCGCGGCCCTCCTTCAATTTCTAGGTTTTCTTCTTCATTCCTCTCTTCTCTAAATGGCTACCTCTGATTCTTCCATACTTTCTGACCCTTCCACCTCCACAAATACCACCACCACGTTGTCATCATCTTTTCATTCCGCCCTAACTGTTACCAACATCAAGAATTATATTCTCATTCTTCTTGATCAAGACAACAGTCAGTATTCTCCTTGGGTTGAACTATTTCGTAATCACGCATGCCTCTATAACGTGCTTGACCACATCGATGACACTAGTTCGCGCCCTCCGGAGGTTGATGAGTCTACTTGGCGTCCTCTAGACGCCGGCGTCAAATAGTGAATTTATGGTAGTATTTCTCAGGATCTTCTTCTTACTATCATGAAATTTGGCGCCACAGCCCTTGATTTATAGAACCGCTTGGAGGAAATTTTTCAAGATAACAAGCACACTCGTGCGGTGTATTTGGAGGAACAATTTAACAATACACGCCTTGAAAATTTCTCCAACATGACCGAGTACTGCAGACAGTTGAAACTACTGGCGGATCAACTCTCCAACGTCGACACGCCTGTCTCGGTCACTAAGAGGGTGTTGCAGTTGATTACAGGCTTTCCCAAAGGCGACTACGATACGTTAGCCACCATAATTCAACAGGCAGATCCGCTTTCCAGTTTTAACAAAGCTCGCTCGCAGTTGTTGCTCGAAGAGACTCGACGTGCTAAGTAGGATGAGCAGAATCTGAAGGTGTTAGCTGTCGAAACGCGCCCTTAAGATCCAACGCCGCCAAAAATCTCTCAACCGCATCAGGGACGCGGTGGAAAGGGTGGCAAGGGCCGCGACAAGGATCACGAACAGCAGAACTAGCAGCAACAACAACAGGGCCCGCATAATCAGTTCAGCGCCGCGGCGCCCCAAAAGTACCCGTTCAGAGCCGTGGCGCCGCCGCAGTTCCAATACCAGTAGTCCTCGTCCAGCATGACACCCACTGAGTTGGGTCAGTCCTTCAGCTGTCTCAACATGCAACAACCTGACAACAACTGGTACATGGACTCCAGAGCCACTTCTCACCTCATCCGGTCTGCAGGTAATATTCTCAAACTGTTTGGTTTAAAGCATCCTCAATTTGTGACAGTTGGTAGTGGCCACCGCATTCCAGTGAAGGGTTATGGTACATCCTACACACCACCTCCTCATCCACTCCTCCTTCAAAATACCCTATATGCCCTACATATGATTAAGAATCTAATCTCTATCCGCAAATTCACTTGTAATAACTCTGTCTCTGTTGATTTTGACCCTTATGGTTTCACTGTGAAATATCTTCATACGGGGACACCTCTTACGAGATGCAATAGCACGGGGGATCTATATCCATTCACTCCCACCTCCACTGCCAGATCTAGCTCTTCCGTCTCTCTAGCGGCCATTTCTTCTTCCACATGGCATAATAGGCTTGGTCATCCAGGAGCCCCAGTTTTTAACTTTCTTAGAGGCAATAATTTCATTACTTGTAATGGGAAGCTTGCCCAAAACTGTGTTTCTTGTTCTTTAGGCAAACATACTCGTCGTCCGTTTAAATCATCCACTAGTGTTACTTTTGCACCCTTTGATATTATACATGCCGATTTATGGACGTCACCTGTTGCTAGCTCTCTCGGTCATAAATACTATCTTATCCTACTAGATGATTTTTTTCCACTTTGTTTGGTTGTATCCTCTCAAATTTAAATCGGAAGTGTTTTCCAAATTTCGTGAGTTTCGAACATTCATTCAAACATAATTTGAAAAAGGTATAATTTTTTTTCAGTATAGTCGTGTATTCAACAACTCTATGTTTCACCATTTTTGTACTAATAGTGACATGGTTTATCGCTTCTCTTGCCCTCACACTTCCCCTTAAAACGGTAAAGCTGAAAGAATCATCCGCACCATTAACAATATGATTCGCACTCTATTGATTCATGCCTCCCTACCTCCATCCTTCTGGGTCTATGCTGCTAAAATGTTAGAATACGTTCTCAATATTCTCCCAACTAGCACCCTTCACAATATGACCCCTACCAAAATTCTCTATCATAGAGTCCCCTCTTATGATCATCTCCGAATATTCGGTTGTCTATGCTATCCTAACCTTGCCTCTACTGCCCCTCACAAACTAGCCCCCCGGTCCACTCCTTGTGTCTACCTAGGCTTCCCGCCGAACCATAGGGCTATCTATGCTATGACTTGTCCACTAGTCAGATCCACATCTCTCTTCACGTCGACGAGACCACATTCCCGTTTTTGAATCTTAAACTGTTCCAAAAACTGGATTACTCTTTTCTTGACGAGCCTGTCATCTCTCCTATCATTCTCAGTCAACTAAAGCATAGCTTCTTCTTGCGTCGTCGCGATCGCAGCGGTCGCCGCGACGCTAAAACTTCGAACAGTCCTCGCTTCATCGCCGTCAGCGGCCGGCGCCAAAACTTCAAAGAAGTCTGCTCCTCCGTGGTCGCGCCTGATCACGGCGCGCCACGGCGCCGGCGCCGATTCCCTCCAAGATCGCGGTCTTGATCACAAGACGCAGTGGTGCCTCCTACGGCGTCAGCCCCTCCTTCTCCATATCCAACAAATCACTCCACCTTTGAGTCTCCCAATATCCCACTCACCAAATGGAAACTCATGTCAAACATGGAATCTTCAAACCCAAAGTCCAATTTAACTTGTCTGTCCAAACTATTTCTCCAATTCCCAAGAACCCTATATTGGCTAAACAAGACCCTAATTGGAATGCGGCTATGTCTGAGGAATTCAATGCATTAACTAAACATCACACATGGGATCTAGTACCTAGACCTGAGGGGGTGAATGTGATTCGTTGTCTGTGGCTATTTCGTCACAAATTCAGAGACAGTGGAGATCTTGAGAGGTATAAGACACGACTTGTGGCTAATGACACAAATCAACAAGAGGGTATTGATTGTGGTGAGCCCTTCAGCCCGGTTGTCAAACCAGCTACCATTCACACAGTTTTGAGCATTGTCATGGGAAAACACTGGTCGATCCATCAGCTTGATGTGAAAAATGCATTCTTACATGGGGATCTGAAAGAGACAGTCTACATGCATCAGCCGCCAGGGTTCACCCATCCAGCAGTTCCTCACTATGTGTGTCGTCTCCGTAAGTCACTATATGGCCTGAAACAAGCCCCCCGTGCGTGGTATGATCGCTTTGTCAGGTATATATTGCAGATTGGGTTTGTATGCAGCAAGAGTGATACATCAATCTTCATTTCTCATCGAGGTAGTAACACTGCTTACTTATTACTTTACGTGGATGATATTATTCTTACTGCCTCCTCCGACGGATTGAAAAATGAGATTATTGCCTTGCTTAAGTCCGAATTTGCAATGACTGATTTGGGGAAGTTGAGTTACTTTTTGGGGATATCAGTGACCAGGTCTGCCAATCATATGTTCTCATGTCAGCGTAAGTATGCAGAGGAGATTGTGTACAGGGCTAAGATGACGAACTGCAAAGAGGTGCCTACTCGAGTTGATTCTAAATCTAAGCTCAGTGCCATGGATGGTGCTCCAGTCTCTGTTCCTACTATGTATATGAGCCTTGTAGGTGCACTTCAGTATCTCACCTTCACCAGGCCAGACATAGCTTATGCTGTTCAGCAGATGTGCTTATTCATGCATGCCCCCAGGGAGTCTCATTTCACTCCTCTTAAGCGTATCATTTGATACATTAAGGGCACTCTTGATTATGGTTTGCACCTATACTCCTATGCACCAAACATGTTGCTTTCATATACAGATGCTGATTGGGCAAGGGTGTCCGAACACGCGTCGCCCCACCTTCGACTTTTATGTTTTTTTAGGGGATACTCTGATTTCTTGGTCTGCCAAGCTGAGTACAGAGGCGTTGCGAATGTAGTAGCTGAGATTTGTTGGCTCAGAAATTTACTGTTAGAACTTCAGTGTCCTTTGCGTCAGGCATCTATTGTGTACTATGATAACATCTCTGCCATCTATCTGTCTCATAATCCGGTTCAACATCAGCGAACCAAACACATTGAGATAGACCTACACTTTGTTCGTGAGAAAGTTGCACTAGGCCATGTCAGAGTGTTATATGTTCCATCATCCTATCAATATGCAGATATATTTACCAAAGGACTTCCTAGACAGTTATTTTTTTACTTCAGATCCAGTCTCAGCGTCCGGTCTCCTCCACTCCGACTGAGGGGATGTGTAAACGTGTATATTATAGAAACAATTGTATCTCTACCCATAATTAGAATATTTTCATATATTGTGTAAATATAATTATGATAAGACTAGGATTCCTCTTTTGTATAGGCTTATGATTACTATTATATAAGGGATGCATATTGTATTCTATATATACTTTGATATTAATGAGAAGACTCTCTAAGGAAGATTAATATCATCTTACAACATGAATCAAAATCGATTCACGAGCGAAAACATTAACTCTAAAAAGACGAATATTATTGTGTTCTAACAGCGGCATATCAAACAAGAACATTGAAATTGAAAGCAAGTTCTTACTAGTCAAACATGCTTCAATGGCTTCTCCAATGGTCAGAAAGACCCTCCCTTCAATTTTCTTCAAAAAGTTGGCTAACCTTAATTTGTGGATCACATGCCACCTTGGATTCGCTAGTGCCAACTGCAAACCAAAAATAAACAGAGTGAATGAAAAAATAATCTCCTTTATTAGATAACTGAAAACAAAACATCTCGAATACTATTCGAAATTCAGAAGAACTACGTGAAGGGCTATTAAACAATTCCAAAAAGTTCATTCACGCTTATGGAAAATCGAAGTCCAGCAGTTACAGAGTGAATGGATTTCATGTTGTATACATTCAACAACTAGGTTCACTATGAGAGTCCATTAATTTACACTTATATTTCGTTTTTTTTCTTTTTCAATAATTAGACATATGAGAGTCCTTTAATAGTCACCTGCATTCCAGCTCATTGTGCAGTTCCTCTAGAGCAGCTATACTGGATGTATCAATGTTGACTAAATCTACATTCATCAACATTTCAATAATGTAAATGAATAACAAAGTCTTAGCTAAGAGAAAAGGGACCATACGAATAATACTCCTAATATAATTGATTGGTCTATGATACGGGACTAGAGATGTCAAATTCAGTCAACAAAAATATAACTTGTCCAACCTGCTGTATATATATATGTTGCGGGGTCAATTCACGTATAACCCAAACTAGCCCATTTAAAAGTTTGGGCCAATTTGGGCAACCTATATAGCTCAAATTGGGTCAACAAAACTTATCAAAAGATTGTAAGTAAATTTTGGATAGTTAAATCTAGCACCCTAAATAGAAGGAAATGCTTTTATTGGTTTGATTTGATTTGGTAATTAAACAAATTATAAAAGAACAAAAAAGAAAAAGAAATGAAAAATTATCTTGAGTTGAACGGATTGGATTATAACTAATTGTTTAGCCCTAATTGATCAACTCATTTTGACCCAAGCCAATTTTAGGCGGATTATGGCCCAATTCTTTTTAGGAATATTTACTTGGCATGATAACTCTAAAAGGGTATTTGTGATTAGTAATTACTATTTAATTTAATTACTTTTCATATCTATAGTGAATTTTTAATTTACCTATTATAGCCATATCAAATATATTAGGTTTTATGGCTTATTTTTTCTCTCACCTCTCTCCCTCGTCTCTTACCTCCCTCTCTCAGGTCCCTCTCTCCATGGAACGACCAAACCAGCCTTCGCTCCACTAGCCCCGACGCTTACCACTGCTTCGCCAAACCCCCTTCTCACGTCGTCCCCGCTCAGCCAAAAAAGCACTTCCATGCACCAACCTCTCACCTTCCTCCACTAACCCACCAGATCCACGCCACCCCTGTTTCCTCCATATCTACACCAACCTCCCACCCTTACCTCGCCGAAATCATCAAGAAGACCCATCCCCACCTCGAACATCCATCACCCCTAAACAAACCTATCTCCCACGATCAAATCAGTACCCACCTCGAACATCCATGACTTCTTCTCCTTCTTGTACATCAGATCTTGTATTTGAGTGTATTCATTATTTTTAGAGTATTGTTTTGTATTTGATCGGAGATTGGACTGGAATATATGACTTCTTCTCCTTATCATATATCAAATCTTGTATTTGAGGGTATTCGTCATTTTAGTGTATTTTTTCGTATTTGACCGAAGATTTGTCAGGAATCCATCGAGATATGAGTGTATTTCGTCATTTTTTTGTGTAAATATAAGATTAATATATTTAGGTGATTGTATTTTGGGGCAAACTAGATGTATTTGACTGGTTGTATGTATTCAAATACAATCAAACACACATGACATCAGGTCACTAAAATCTCGCCCAAAAATACAGGATACACAAAATACATGTATTTAAATACAATGAAATACACCCAAAAATACCCTAAAAAAACTACAAACGGTAATTATAAAAAAGTAGCTATAAATGGTTAGAAGCCTACAAAATATAGTGCTTTCTGTAAGTTACCCATTTTAAGTCGTTCAAATTTAATCTGTTGGTAAAACGGGGCAATATTGATTACGAATAAATAAAATTGTAAAGAACAACTTATCGATTCATTCACAACAACATATAGCTACTTTCTTAAAAAAAAAGGCAGTCCGATATACTAAACTCCCGCTATACGCTGGGTCTGGGGAAGGGCCATATAGTTACTTCCTTATTTACAAAATATAACAAGTATGTTACATGTTGTATTAGATCTGGAAAAAAAAGAATGCAACTCCCTTCCTCTTCTCCTTAACGCTCTTTTCTTGTGATCCTCCTCTTCTTCTTTGCCGTCATCATTCCAATAGTTTCATTTATATGAGATGCTGATTTGCACCAAGCTTGTTGCTGGAGAAGATATTAGAATTCGAAATTTTCCTTAAGCTTCTCCAGCGAGAGGCAACTAGCTAGTAGCTAGAAACACCACAGAGAATTGAGAGTGATTATGGGCATGCATTGCATCTGGGATAGTTTCTTTTATTTCTTCTTTCTTTCAAAATATCTTATCATCGTTTTAATTCTTGTACACAGTCTTATAAGGAAAACAGAAACAATGGAGTGATCCAATCATAATTTAAAATCCATTGGCAGCCATTATAGGAGCTTGAAGTTCAAGTTAGGAAAATCGACTTGCCGCAAACAACTTCGTTTTGAGTGAATGATATCTCAAAAGAACAACAACGTCTAGCGGAGTTTGAATAAAAAAACATTTGGGGCTATTAGGATAATATTTGAGCTAGTTTTGGACTGTATTTCAGTCATAGTTCATTGAAGTTCGAAGTTACAGTCGAACTGTATCAAATTTGTATTAAAGTTGTATGATAATTCTACGCTGAGTTGTATGAAAATCATATTTTAAGGTTTTTATGTTGATGTAGTTGTATTAAATTTGTACGAATACGGTAAGAAAGTTGTATACAATGTTGTGTATTAAATTTCTAGCAACCAACATGAACTTTATATAAAATTTATACACTTATATACATATTGTAACACCCATTTTAATCGGAGTCGAAAACGGTGTACTACGTATGGTTGATTCCTAAATTTATTTAAGGAGTCGCCACCTAATTGTTTTAAAGATGAATTAGGACGTCTACTTAGCAAAATTTGCTAAAATAACTCCAATTTTATGGTCTGCAAAACTTAATGAGATTCTAGGTAAGAGTTCTTTATTATCCTAAAGGGAAGGGGTTAGACATCCTTTAAAATCCGCTAACTTACAGTTATCCGTTCAAACTTAGGTTAAAATGCATGTTTTGAGAAGCATAAGATTAATAAAAGATGTTGCAAATAATTGCTTGAAGTATATATTCTCCATAACATGAAGTTTTGTTTAAAAATGCATAAAAATGATTTTGTTTAGAAAATATATTTTGTATGTAAAATCGGTTTTTGATAAAGATATGCCTTTATATGGCGAATATATGCGACGAGCCTAAAATAGACTAATGGGAATTTCCGATTTCTAAAACTACTCTCTTAATTTATTAATCTTATGTTTACCTATTCTATGCATTTAGATAATCATACCAGATTATAAAATTAAATTGCAATAAAGGCATATGGAGGAATTAAGGAATAATAATGAAGAATGACTGGGGAGGACAATATTGTCATCCATCCTGTCTGTTTTGTTTAGGAATCCCCTTTTAGAAGAATAGTTCCGGAGAAAGGGGAAATTGAAGACTGAGAATTGCTACGCTCCAACCCTGAA
The DNA here is from genome assembly GCA_029844215.1 of Przewalskia tangutica. NCBI lineage: Eukaryota > Viridiplantae > Streptophyta > Magnoliopsida > Solanales > Solanaceae > Przewalskia > Przewalskia tangutica. The sequence goes on from CM056728.1 coordinate 116,150,202, forward strand.
ATGAGAGATGCAAAGAACGCGGACATGAATGTGGTGAGTCTCGTAGCGAGACTCTCGTTGCTCTCCAATGTATTTCATGTAAAAGAAAAGAAAAGGATTAGAAAATATCTCAACTTGTATTAACAATAACAACATTGGCATAAAGATTAAGTATACACGATATGTATTTAACAGTCCAAAGAAATGGGCATAGAACAAAATCCAAACAACTTTTAACTAATTAATGGGCCGCAAGATGTATGGAGCAGGAAGACAGTAATAAAAAGGCAAGGGGAGCAACGTTATATATGCAAACAGAAGGAACAAACATAGAAGAGAAATAATTTTTCTCAAGAAAACTTGTAAATAATCTATAACCCAGCCACTTATTATTTCTGTATCTCATTTTAAACATTCAGATTTCTTTATTCTATATCGGGCAGTAGATGTTAATTTAGATGACAAATTTAACAGTTTCAAGTAGACACGTAGAGGATTACTTAATCTAAAAAAGAGGCCTTTCAACAGACACATAGTTTGACAAAACATAAAACACATAGACCCAAAATACCAAATGGACTTATCTGGATTCTTACTAATCTTATTCTTAATCATTTATCACTGTAACGCACAATATGTGAGCTAAAACAGATTATACTTCATGTTCTAGATCATTACGCAAGCAACACAACTAAAAGTAATCAAATTTAACATCTATGTCTAGTTTTAATCATTCTAAAGCTTCAAGGTCAACTAAGAGGTTTATTATTCGTTTAAACAAGTCCCGTACCAAACCAGGTCCTATATGCTTACTACATGTTAATGATAGTAAGTTAACAACAGAATGTAACTATAATTTTAACATGCCAAGCTAGTTCAAATAGGTGTAAGAATGTTGACACAAATGATATTTAGATCACCCCACAAATATATATAGCAACAAAATAACTTAGAATGTATTACATGCTGTCGTGGATACATTTGATACTCAGACAGACAAGGGAAAACACACGGTTAAGTCGATAAACATGCTGGATATATCACACCAAACACCCAACAGTAGCTTAATCGTGCTTACTGGTTATAATCAAGGATCGTGTTGATGTTGGATATGATGTTGTGACAACATTTCAGGATGTTGCCTGCGATGTTACGACAACATTTCTGCCAACATCTATGTAACCGTTTTGCCTATTCTTCCGGCCTAACCAGTTAAAGTTACTGCGAGTAAAAATGACCTAGGCAAGCTTGCCAGATTGCTGTGTTTAAAACGTGGTGAAAGACCAAGTCAAAACGTGGAGAGAAAGCAGCGAAAACCAAGTCCAGATCATTGAGGATTTTAAGGAGGAAGACTCGGTCCAAGCTGCTGCCATCTTTTGCTCAACTTCCGCAACCATCAGTGAGGATTTCAAGGGAAGCTCAACACTATAAATAGAGGAGAGCTTCACAAGTATCGATATCCAGATTTAGAGAAGAAGAACTTTCAAGAGAGCTCTCAGATTTTACCTTGGAAAACTGGATAAACCTTTTAGCCTAAAGATGTTTTAACAACATCTTGTCCCACATTGCAATCGCTATCTCTATTCTAGATTAAGTTTATTGTTCAAGTGATTGTAATGAAGATGTTGTCTTTTATCTTTTAGATTTTGTAACTTTAGGCGAAGTCATCTGCGACTTCGTTTTTGTATGTAATTTTTTTTCCGTTTGTAACGCTCAATTTGTAAAAAGAAATTCTTTGTAATTGTATATAATTTATATAATTCGTTTGGTCATCGACCATCAAGGGATATATTTATATATACCCTTGAAAATATAAACCTTGTGTTCTTTCACTTTTCCGCTGCATTTACTCTAACAAGATTTATTCTGTTTTATTACAATGTTGTATCATATGTTGACCCAACATTGAAGGCAACATCCAGTGACTGTTTTTGTTGTTCGTAGTTTTGCGATTTTTATCTTACGTTTTACGAATCAGTAGCCCACGGGACCCAACAAGTGGTATCATAGCCTGCACTTGATACAATAAGTGTTTGATTCTGAATATTACGACTATGAACTCTGTTGCACAAAACGTTGGTAGACTTCCAATACTTGACAAATCTAACTATCCTATTGGAAAATTTGACTGCGTTCGCACATCAAATCCATTGATGTTCGAGCGTGGAGATCTGTATCCGAAGACTATGTAATCCCCAAGTACCCAGCAGATGAGGATGGTGATGTTCTCACTAAACCTGAGTCTGAATGGACCCAGGAAGAAATCAACTCGGCAAGCTTTAACGAAAATGCGATATTTGGATGGGTAGATCTCTATTTGTTCAAGCTTATCCAGAATTGTACAACGGCCAAGGATGCTTGAGAAACCTTACAAACCCATTGTGAGGGAACCTCAAGTGTTCGACGTACAAAGCTTCACATGATCTTGAGTCAATACGAGCGCTTGATGATGGAGGAGTCTGACGACATAAAATCCTATTTTGAAAAGTTGATTGACATTGCTAATCAGTGTCAAGTGCTTGGGTCTCCATTAACCAACACACAACTTGTGGATAAAGCTCTCAGATCTCTTCCTGAAAGATTTAATACTAAGATCTGTGCTATTGAAGAAACCCATAATCTTGCTACTATGGATCTTCACGCTTTAATGAGCATCTTTCAGACATATGAGATGAACATGAAGAACCAAAAATATCTATATAAAGACAAGACTTTGGCACTCCAAGGACAAACCTCCGAATCTGAAATAGAAAACGAGAAAGAAAACCTGGAGGAACTGGGGAGTGATGCTACTGTTGCCTTATTCACTCGTAGATTCAATTCTATGGTGAGAAAGATCAACACTGACCGTACTAAAGCAAAATATAACAAACATCAGAACCCTCTCTTCAATAAGCAGCCTAATAGGTCAACTTCTGAGCAAAGTAACCGCTTTCCACTAAGAAAATCCAACTCCGACGGAACCAATTACAATCCCACACAACTAGAGAAACTGCAATGTCATGCATGCTCAGGTTGGGGACACTTCGCTACTGAGTATGCAAACACCCTTAGGAAAATTGATAAGGTCATGTGGGTAACCCTCAGTGATGATGAGAATGAAGAGGAAGAAGAAGATCGAGAAGAAAAACAACCACATGTAATGATTGAAGCAATGTTTGAACACTCACTGTCCGACGATGAAGATGTTATTGACGATGTTGACCCAACATCTGAAACAACATCGGAGGCCACATCGAAAATGTCTGCATCATCAGAGAGGTATGTCTACTTTAATTATTCTGATGTAAATTATTTTAGTGGATTTATTTCTTCAACTGAGGCTGCTGATTTGGATCTAGTTGACTCGAAAGATGAAACGATAAAGGAATTAAAAAATCTTTGTAAAGCCTTAATCACTACACCTGAACAACTAGACTCAAAAGCAAAATCATTGGCTCTTGAGAACTGCAATTTGAAAGGCACAATCAACCGATTAGAGGTGACACTTACCAAGAAAGATATTGAGCTTGGTAAGATTCGTGCACGACTGTATATAGCTGAGACCACATTTCAAAGGCTAAACATTGGAACCTCCAAACTGGATGAAATTTTGAACTTCAGCAATCCCACAAGGACTGGGCTTGGTTATCATTCTCCAAGAAAAATCAATGTTGACACCCAATTTTGACCATCTCGTTCCATCATTAACTATAAAATTACACTAATTTTCCAAAATAATATTAACAATTTTATAATAATAAATGCAACAATAAAATATTAATACATGCATAAATAAACGATTTAATAGTGACACCGCATTTTACGTAGAGTATTAAGCATTTTTTAGTCTCACGTTCGCATTCGTTATTTGCATAAATATTATTCATAATTTAAGCCCTATTATATTTCCATTAATTCTTAATAATTTTAATAATAATAAATACGTAAATAAATAAATAATTTAATAATGGCGTCGCATCAAGCATTTCTTAAAATTATATCCACAACAATTTCATAATTTTTATTTTAAATTTAAACCCCCCCCCCCCCCCCCATTAATTCAATTTTAATTTAACATCGCAAAGCATCCAAAACAAATAAGATTTTAATAATAACATCGCATTATAAAATATTAAGCACTAATTAAATAGCACGCACGCATTTATTATTGTAATAATTTAAACCCAAGCTAAGACTAATAAAGCGCCTAAAATCATATTAGAATAACTTTAAACCCCATTTAATAACTAATTAAAATACACTTAAACTCTAATAACTCACCATCCCAACACTACCCTAAATACGCCCAAGCCCAATATAATAGCCTAACCCGCGGCCCACTCCCCTTATTTCCCTTCCCCATCGCCTAACCTGAACAAAATAAAAAAAAAGATAAAAAAAAAACTATCCTAAACCGAAAAGAAGCCAGCCGCACCTCCACGCTGCCGAGATCCTCGCCGGATTCTTGCCGGAGAATCCGGGATTATCCTTGTACTCACACCCGTGTCACCTTCCTTATCCATAACCAAATCAGTACCATCAAGTTACCCAAATCGCACGAAATCATAAGTTACCATAAATGATTCGTCGAGAATCACCTTACAAAACCATTATGAAAATCGAATTAAAACGAGCCAAAATATAAACTTACCTTAATCAAATCTTACACCGAAAATCTTGTCGAAATCAGTACCCGAAACAGGCCCAAAATTGACACCCAATATCACAAAATCAGCTATAAGAATCATACCTAAATGACAACCCAAACCATGGCTATATAAACGCATCAAGTTATACAGGCAAAGGGAGAGGAAAAGCAGCGAGAACCCCTTTTACCACAAGGAGAAGCCTTAAAACAATCCAGGAAAAATCATAAAAATCGGTAGGCATCGAAAGGGAGGGCATCTTTTAGCAGAGTTAAAAAGCCAATCGGCGAAACAGTCCAGAGTTTTTTTTACCGTCAAATGCACATTTTAACAGCAGTCAAGAAGTCTAGGAATAAATTATCTAAAAGTAAGAGAAAGGCATCAGTTCCCCTTAATCGCATAAGCAACAAATCCCGAGTGGCATCGACGACTTGATAGGTTGTCTCGGTTCGCTGCCCGGAGAAGGTAAAACCAATCCCCTTTAAATCTAGTTTGTTTTCCGTATCTGCTGCATTCTCATGAATTTTCTGGGTGTCGAAATGGTTTATTAATTCTTCTTGATATTATCGACTGTTGTATTCAAACTAAGTCGCGTGAGTTTCGTGTTTCGGGGTCATGTGATAAATGTGACGCATTGTTTTGTCGTAGAAGCTAGGATCTGTGATAGTAGAAGCTCATATGTGATTATAAGTGTATTCTTTGCTCATTCGAAATTATGTCGATAGTAATGATGCAATTTTATGTCCCAAAGGTGTTGTCCCAGCACCTTTGGGACAACAATGCCACTGTTGTGATGACCTGCTAAAGCTCCCAGCACCTTCTCATATTGTTCTGGAGTGTAGGACCTCAACAGAGAATTCAAGTGTTCATTCTGATAATCTGTGAGATGATTTGTTTGCACCATTATGTTTCTCTGAGTGTTCTTCTGCTGTGCTGAAGTACTTCCATCTACACTTCCTGAAACCACCATATTCACCTTCTTCTTGTTCCTCCAGTCATCAGAATTACTCTTCCTGACATCAGATTTGTTCCTCCAGTCATCAGGATACCCTATCAGTTTATAGCAACACTCTTTAACATGTCCTTCTTTCTTGCAATAGTCACACACCATCATCTTGTAACAAGTATTTCTGGTGTGACCTTTCATCTTACAGTAGTCACAAAAGGCACCTGGGATGTATTTACCCTTCCCTCTCTGCTGTGGGAACCTGCTTATCATTGCCATTGGATCATTTGCTTCACCTCCAATCATGTATCCTTCTGAGATCATCCTTTGACTCTCATCCTGGGCAACCATGGCGTATGCTTGATTAACACTGGGAATATGCGACATCAAAAGTATATGACTTCTTGCTTGGTTGTAACCATCATTGAGGAACTCAAGCAACCTTTGATTCGAGAAATGAAATATATATTCCCTGGGACTGTCACATTCACATGTTGGTGGTGGCACAATTGAGTGTATCTCATCCCAAAGGTCCTTCATCTTGGAATAATAGCTGGATACGGGCATTGTTCCTTGATGAAGCAGTGCAAGTTCTTTCTTCAGCTGGTACACCCTCGACAGGTTAATCTTATCGAATCTCTCTTTCAAATCCTTCCACACATCACATGTTGTGGATCTATATAATATTTAACTAAGTAAGCTCTTGCTCACATTTTTCATAATCCATGAACTCACCATGACATTACATCTATCCCACTGTTTTACTTGATTAGGTCCGAATGTGTCACTCTTAACAGATCTATCGATAAATCCAATTTTGTTCTTGGTCAACAGTGTTAATTTCATCGCGCGACTTCAAAGTATGTAATTTTCCATTCCTGATAGTTGAATCTCCACTTGAACACTCGAAGGTGTATCGGATACACTCAGGGAAAAAGGATTGTTATGATCAACGATGTTGAGACTCGCACTCGAACTATCTCCCATACTTGATTCTATGTGTGGTATTACGCCTTCCATTCTACTTGCTTTACTGACTCAGATCGCAAAATTAATCAGGAAACTCAATCGACTCCTCAGCTATTGATTTGAATTCAATTCAATTCAATAATTTCGAAATCGATCCAACAATACCAGCGAAAAATCTAGAAAATCGATTCAACAATATTATTGAAAAACTAGATCACAGAACAATACGCCTCAATCACATGCAATAAGTCGCAGTACCAGGATTTTGTTCCTTACACAACAAATCGATTCAAAAACAGCAAATCGATGATCAATTTCATAAAACGAAGTCTAATTGCAATACTCACAGTCGGAGGAAAAATTCGATCGCACAACTTCACATTTGTAGAAAGCCGTAAGATAAGAAATTATCTACAAATCCATGCGCCGATTTAGTGGCTCTGATACTATGTTAAAACTCCATTCAATCACCATGTTTGTAGAAGAAAGCAGTAAAAGAGATCCATTGTGGAAGCTTTTTTATCCCATATTTCACATATTCGTAAGACTACAAAGTGCTCAACTATTTATAGTTGAGAAGTTTAGGACTTAAGTGTACAAGGGAAAACTTGCAAGACAATATGTAATACAATATGTAATAAAGAAAAACTTACTAACTAACTAACTAACTCCCAATTAAGCTAATTAGCAGATAAGCAAATGCATCAATCTACACTTGCATCTGTATTCTCATCAAATATACGTGATTGAAATTACAAAAATAAATTACAAATTTTTGTTTGAAGTTTGGACGGTAATCCCAAACTTCAGACTCGAATTTTTGAAATTTGAATTATTAAACTTAATTTAGACCCAAATTTAGGTAAATTATTTTCAATCTTAGACACATTTTACATTATGTTTACTGCTTGGGATGTTGCTTCTTTGGACGTTCTACATAATCAAAGACGAACTAAGTTCAACAAAATTGGTAAATAATACTTTCATTGTTGCATTTGATATTGAGTTGTTCGCTCTCTTCTTTATTGCGCCAAGTGCTCTTTTTCCTCGTTAAGGACTAAATTCTAAGCAACGGTTGGGAAGGAAGATCATGTTTTGCAATACTTTTTGTAAAATAAAATTAAGTTGAATACCAGGTCGTCTCAAATATTTTGGAGATCCTGTTCTAATTCGTAAAAGTGACCCTTTAAATTGTAAATAACAACCCAATACAACTTCAAATTAATCAACCCCTACTTTGATTGGGCTAAGACCTGCGAATTATGGACATTTACAGTAAATTCTGGCTAATACTACTTAATAAAAATGAAGAAAAGGACCCTATTTTTTTTTGTTTTTCGAGGCTCCTGTGCGGTATCATAGCTCGCACGGGCCCAAAGACGACCTTGAATACGTGCTTTAATTTGTCCCTAATTGATTCAATTATTTCTATCAGAATTTTTTCGTTGGAAATTTTTGGTTTTCGGGATTATTTTCTAACAGTCCTTACATACACTTTTATATGCTCAAAGCAATTTGAGTCTCATAACATAGTGAAAATGAGTTTGAACTATGTAATATTAACGTATTTAGGGACATTTTCCTGGTAAAGAAGAAGATTTTATGTGGTAAGGGAGGAAGAGTAGGCTTTGACAACATTGTTTACAAGTTATTGTTTTAAAAACAAAATTAGGTATAACTTAAATAACATGGTGGAAACTAAACTGACCACCCCATTAAATTTTTAACACACTAAACATTACTAATTAATAGTTCTAGCAAAAAAAAAAACCTTTCACCCATATGCAATAAACTAACAAATGCTTAGTACTTGGCTTCAACACTAAATTTTATTTTATTTGCATCTAATGTTTATGCTAAGTTAATAAATATATGACATGTATATATTACACTTTTATCACTCAAGTATGGTGAATATATTAAATGTATTCGTTACTAATCATTATAAATGTATGTACTTTGATGTAAATATGGTGCAAATATTTTTCTCGTGAGTGGTCTCATTTATATTAAATGTATATTTAATTTATTACATAATCATTATAACTTTATGTAATTCAATCTGAATATTGAGTAAATATTTCTCTCGTGAGTGTTCTCTTTTATATTTTGCCGGAGTTTTTTGGCTACTTTAGTTTTTACTTTGTTTTGTCGCTATAAATGTGGACATCATGTCGTAAGAGGGCTAGTTTTAGTAGTTTAGCTTATTGTCTTGTACACATGAATTTCTATGCTTCATGTTTTTTATTTCTCCCTTTTTGAAGAACTAACACAAATAATACTTTATTGGACTCACAAAATTTCTCCCACTTGAGGTCTACATGAGATTTAAAACATTTTTGTCTATCAAATTTATGTCACACTCTCAGAAATTTTCGATTCGATTACAACAAATAAATATAAATATTGATTTTTTTTTTGATATCCAGGTTTTCTACATGCGCCAGACTAGTCCTGGAGCTAGTAGTACCGGTCCCTCAACACTACTATCAGTAAATCGCGGGATGGACTTCAATAATCAGAGTTTGAGAAAGGACAACTGATAGCACCTATAAGGATCAACTCCAAAAGAAAGCAGAATGCTCTCACCGGAAATCGATTTCACGCTGCAAGTGACCAGAGCGTCTTAAGCCCTCTCCTTTGTCATTGGACTGTGTCGGGGACGAACAACACAGATTCTTGAAAATATGCATAAACTTTTTGCATACTTTTGAAACAACTTTGTCATTTGTGTTTGACATTGATTCATGTATGATGTAACTGTAAGAAATTATATACGGTATGTTAATTATCATTTCATTGTGTTGCTGAATTTTCTTACAAGAAGTCTTAAACTATATTCTATCAAAGCCATGAGATTTCTCAAAACTACAAAATGTAGTGAAATATTCACTAGAAAACTTAGCCTATCACTAACTAATTAATCTAATCCAGAAGAGCACTTTAGTGCTTTGCCCATATTTGTCCTTAAACTAAAGCAGCTCCAAGTGCAAATATTTCATAATCATCAGCACTGAAAATACTACTACTATTGCACCCACAATAACCTTTGCAAGAACATGACTCATCCCATGATCTTCTCAATTTATCATTTTTCTTGACTTTTATTGCCTCTACTTTAACCTTCATTGCTATCTTCACCGCTGGAGGTTTCACATCTTCATTATTCTTGGAAGTAGCGCCCATGAATATTGTCCACTCCTCTATCTTCATTTCTGTTGACTCAAATACTCTTTTCCATGGAATTTCAGCTTTGCCCAAGAGTTGTGAGCTACCAAATTTTTTCCCAAGAAATGGAAGATATTTTCTTGACCGGAGCTCGAAGACGACTACACCTTGCTTCAACATGTTAATGGAGTCTTGAGTTCCCAAACAATCTAATGAGAAAGACTCATCCCAAAATAAGTTTGATTTTGATGAGATTTCTTGACTGTTTAGTTTAACTCTTTGGTTGTTTCCTACCGGAAGATAACATCTAACAAACAAGTTGCTTTTTCCTAAAGAACTTTGCTCTATGTTTCTTGCTCTTATGATTTGTATTTCACAACTAATAGATGATAAATGTTGAGTATTCTCCATGAGAAAAAATATAGGGTTATTCTTTGATGGAGTTGTTTTGTTTTCTTGAGAGATGGTTTAGTTTGTTTTGGTGATGGGAAGCATTTTGTTAGTGAGGGTATTTATAGTTGGGAAGCACTTATTTACTTTGGGTAGTGGAAAGAAAGTGGTGTAACTTTATGAAGAAGGTGCAGAGAACTCGATGGTGCTTAATTAGAGAATCCTTTGAGGATCATATAAAAGATTGCCTTTGTGAAAGAATTCATAAAAAGCTCTTCAAAGTTTCCAAAGGTTAAAAAAATACATGAAACAACTCTTAGGATAAGTATTAATGAGGTAGAATGCATGTTGATGTGGCAACTATGGACTTAGTGGGTTGATTTGAATCTCTAAACTGCTGTTAAAATATATTGCAATTTAACATATGGCTTATATTCATTTGCATCATTGTGCTCTTTCTTTTTTCATTGTAAAGTCATTTTGCCTTTGAAGGAGCTTTAATATATACCAATTTTAAGGAAAAGAGGTGGGATCAAATTGATAGAAAGAAACTCTTGGTGGAATGTCAGATATACACTTGTGATTAATTTAATGGATTCAGAGATCTACTTCTTCATATCAAAATCCAGGAGGATCGATACTTGAGAAATATTTTAAGTTACATAACTACTTGTTTAGTTTAGATGATGATTTTTATTGTGTACAATTTTTTATTATGAAAATGATAGTCTTTTCATTTTTTATTTGCTGCTTGGATTGTCTGAAATAATGAGTAAAATTAAATATATTCCTATGATTTGACATAATAGAGCCTTATAATCCCATAATGATAAAGTAAAATGTGTTAAAACCTAGTATACAAATTTAAGAAGTAAAACTCGCAATTATAGCTCAAGGACTGAGATATATTAGACCTGTACCAACATATGTTCATATTGTATTTTATCATATTTAGTCTTATGTAATTTGATGAATCCTTAAATCTAACCCATTAAGATTTCCATTCTTCGTTTAATTTGATGAATCGATTTCCAAGTCAATGCTAACATCTTGATATTCAGTGGCAATATATCGCGGACCCATATATATATCATCTGCTAATACATTACCAATTAAAGTAAAAAAAAAATCATTATTATCTCATTTCGAGGACTCACAAAAATACCCCTGTCACAATCCATTCAACGTACAATAATGTGTTGAACTACTTCAATAAGTTTGCGAGTGATGTATCCCACATCCAGTGTCTATAAATTTTGATAATTAAATTATATATATAATATATTAAACTCTTTGCTTTCGTGAACAATTAACTGTGTTCCATATTGATTTACTTTTGTAATATGCCATGTCATTTGCTGAAATTGCAACAAAAAAAGAAGTCAAGATTGACTTTGAAGAAACTGAAGTAAAAGTGTAAAACTCGAGAAAACAATTTGTCTGGAAAGATAAAAAATCTTTGTATTCTATCAAAGTCTCAAAACTACAAAACGTGCAAGAATGTAACTAATGAAAGTATATGTATGTATTAGAGACAATCTGTATTAGGACACAATGTATTTTATACATATTTATATTTATATTAATGATGATTAATATTATGACAATTTGCCTTTGTTGAATTATTAGTTGATTGTTTATAATATTTTATAAATGTATTCCTAGAGGCTACATGTTTATTAATGATGTGAGAATTAATGTTATAACGTAACTCTTAAATTATCTCGACTAATGATCATCGAAATTGGGATATCGATGATATGCGATACGTCGACATGTGGTCTGCATCATTTATAGTCAGAGTCCATCCATGGAGATTCTAGTCTTGATCCTCAAGTGTGTGTACCTCCTTAGAACTGCTACGCTTATAATTATACTTTCCAATATGCCTATTCTAATTGAACTATGAAAGGGAATTTGCGGTTATATCCTTAAGGAATGTAGTATGTCTCACTTGCTACGAGTTATGACAACTCGTGATGGACACATAAATACTTGTTGAAGTATTGATACGCCCTGCTGATGTATTGTTTTGTTATATTTCTATAATGTCATCGTCGTGTGGGAGATAAAAGTCCTTAGACTTGAGGTCAATATCATCTTGTTTATGGAGTAATGTACTTTAATTATGTCCTAAGCTCAAATGTCTTATAGGTTGAGACGCGGCTTGTTTTGAGTGCATTACGAAGTAGATTAAATGTGGTATGTGAGCCAAGAAAGGATTCATTCCTTGAATTTATATTCGAGTGAACACTCAGGTACTTATATGATATTAGGTTGACTAAGTCATTGGTCAATGCAATGGACATGTCTGTGACATGGTCATGTTGTCAACTAATATAGATGAGTTATAATAATCAAGTCATTTGGATAGTCACTTGACAAATTCTAAGCTTGATTGAGTATGTCATGAATGGAGGAATTTTATCTTCTCACATATAAGTTTAGTTCACATATTTTGTGTAGCTAAACTTTAAATATTGGATTCGTCTTCCGGCGCAGTCTAGGAGTTCCGTGAAGATCCTAATGTAATTAGTGACGATATGTAAAGGCCTGAAGGGTAACACTAAGTCAAATGTTCTGTCGATTGAATGATGTAATTAGAAGGAGATACCTAAATGTTCGGTTGATGACCGGGACATTAAAATGGGGAAGTGGGCAGAAAATAGGACGGAACCGCGGTGCCAGGTACACGTGCCAGCACCGCGGTGCCTCTTACTGAGGACCGCGGTGCCAGGACGTGGCCTGGCAGTCCGAATTCTGCCCAGTTCGTTTCTGCTGGGCCTGGCCCTACTGAAACCCTTGAGCTCTTATTTTATCCTATAAATAGGAGGCTCCTCTTCTCATTTCAATACACCAAAACCTAAGAGAGGTCAATCTCTTCTAAAGCTCTGTCAGAATCCCTAGCATTCCAGACTTAGCAAATTACATCACAGTTCTCTGAACTTACAAATCGAGGGACGTTTGCATGTGCACCCTCGGACTACACAAAGATTGAAGATTCGACTGCTTGGCTGACTTCTTCCAAAATGTAAGTCTTCGTTCGAAGTTTTACATTTACTTTGTGTTTATATTTAACATTACATATCATACTGCATTTCGACCGTCGTCGAATTTGAAACATAAAATTTTAAATTTCGCTGCGTGTACGAACCCGACGTAAACACATACAGTGGTATCAGAGCCTGGGATGTTTCGTGTGATTTGTAATGATATTAATGATAATATGGGTTAGGATTTGTTTAGATCTATATTTTATGTTGTTAAAAGCTTTAAACCCTAAACCTTTAGAACACATAGTCCTTGTGACCATATCAGTTAATGCAATGATGTATTCGAACAAGTCAATTCAATATATAACTCTTCTAAGTTGAAATGCGTAATCCGGCTTAAAGCATGGTGCATTGAAACGAAGAACGAGAAGAAAATTGAATTTGATGGTCGATGAACATGTTGTTTTAATGGTGATGGTAATACAAGTGATATATCTGAAAGATCTGGCTCTAAACCTGTTTTAGGTGTTCGAAAATTTTGGATTTTATGATTCTGGAGGAGAGGCACCGCGGTTCCATGATGGAACACCGCTCGCTAGTGGTTTTCGCGGCGCCGATTCCACATGGAACACCGCGGTCTTGCCGAATGAAACGAGGCACCGCGTCCTGCTCACGGAGCCGCAGCTTCGTTCATCCAGAGGCTTAAAATTAATTTTTCGGACTCACTGTCTTCGAGGCACCGCGGTGCCTGTGATGGTAATTACGGAACCACGGTGCAAATTGGTTTTGCGTAACGGTGACTTATCGCCTCAAAGGCATCAAGTGCCACCAATGACGTGCCATCGACTAATTTTAATTAAAAAAAAAACGAAATAAAAAACAGAGACTTAAAAGTTTCAGATTCTGAATATGAAGTTTAGAAGTTAAAGTTTCTGAAAATAAAGTTTTAAATCGGACGGATTTGCTCCTTTCGGGCAAATCTAAAATTAAAGAAAGTTTTCTGAAAGTTGATTTTAGGTTCTGGAATTTGCAAACAGGTCCAAGAAACTTGAAAATGTTTTCTGAGTTTTGAAATTTTATTTTCTGAATTTATAGGGGTTCAGAATTGAACTTTTAAATTCTTAAAGGACTAAACTATAAATTTTAAAAGTTTGTAGAAATCCTGAAAATCAGAATTTCAGAATCAGAAATGTTTGGGGACTGTTTGGCATTTCCATAGATTGTTGAGTTTAGACAAATAGACTCATAATTATCATTAATAGTATATTATTGTATAATATACAAATGTGCTAAGTGATTGAATGTGATGCATTTAAATTATTAGCGTAGCGTCCGCAATTATTGTATGGGTAGGCGGCGCCCAGTAATTGTTTAAATTCAAATGACCGCTATAACTGTCTGGGTAGACGGCGCCCAGTATGTGATTAAATCATCTTTTATCATGCCTATTGGATTTGATGGTTTCCTTTCTAATTGTGTTTAAAAATTGCATGATAGGATGTCATATGATGTATGACTTGATTGTTGATCTTGAATGAATCTTCGAAAACTAAAAATATTCCTCAAACATTAAATACAAGTCTAATTATAACGTGTCGTCCATTATAATTGTTAGGGTGCTAAGTCCTTTTCGGCGATAAAGATATTTATGCCAAAGCATTTGCTCTAAGTCTAAGAGGACCAAGGCCTTTTCATAGATGTGTTAAAATGAAAGTAGATAATAAACTTTTGTAAGTATTTACACCAATGTGTTTGCTTGCAAAGGATTTACTTAGACATTTAAATGCAGTCGTGTAATGAGGTTGACTTGTTTAGATAAATCTTGGCGCCAAAGTGTCGGACTAGTCTAAAGACGTAAGATTAAAGTGAAAGATATTTAATCAAACCAAGAGTTGTAGAGTTGCTTTACAATTGGTTGAGGACCTACCAAAGTGTGTTATAGAAGTTATCAGCCAAAGCAAATGCGGATATATCATATGTTTGGATCTTGGCCCACTATGACCTTATGTTGATTTAGGTCCGTATTCTACCTTGGGGTCGTAGAAGTATGCAAATAGTGATAGCTAATTAAACAAAAGTTCATTTTAAATTAGTTTATTATGAATGTGTATAATTTAGGATAGTGGATTTTGATTGCATTTTCCTGTTTTGTCTATTATCTTCAGATCTTCAGAACTTTTCGTTGAAAATGCTCATGGAGTCAAACAGACTCACCGGATCCAACTTCATTGACTGACTAAGAAATGTTAGAATTGTTCTAAGACATGAAGAAATTGAGTATACATTAGACAAGGTATTCCCAACCGCTCCAGCGGAGGACTCTCCAGAGTATGCAACTTTTGACCAGGTTGCTTACAAGAAACATTATAAGGATGTCACCACTGCTCAGTGTTTGATGCTGTCTTCTATGTCTCCTACATTGTAAATACAGCATGAAACTATGGGGCCCAACGAAATGTTAGCCCATTTGAAGAGTCTTTATGATTCGTAGAGTCAGACAATGGAGTATGACCTGCTCATAGAACTTTTCAAGTGAAGGCTAAATAAAGGGGGCCAAGTTTCACCTCATGTGTTGAGGATGATTGAGTTGATTGAGAGGTTAGCTTCTATAGACATAAGGTTTCATGACAGAGTCGCCACCACCCTCATCCTGCACTCACTTCCTAAGTCATTTGAGAGTTTCATTGTTAATTATAATATGAATGGGACTAAAGCGACATTACCGGAGTTACATAATATGTTGAAAACTTTTGAATCTTTGACCTCTAATACCAAGCCTATTCTAATGGTTGGCTCCTCTAGTCGCCCCAAACCGAAAGGTTAGGGACAACAGAAGGGGAAGGGCAAAGTTGTTGCTCCGGCAGCAGCAATGAAGCCCAAGGGAGGGGCGAAGAAGAAGAAGAAATTGTCGACATCAGATGTTTGCATGAATTGCAAAAGGAATGGACATTGGAGAAATGATTGCACTGCTCCAGGCGGAGGAATGGCACCAAGTGCTAATGTGCAAGGTATGTTTGTAATTGAAATTAATCTATCTATAAATTATTCTCATTTCTGGGTACTTGATACCGCTTGTGGCTCACACATTTGTACAAATGTGTAGGGGCTAACTGATAGTAGGAAGGTCGGGCCTCGCGAGGTGGACCTGCGCGTCAGAAATGGAGCACGAGCTGATGCTGAGCGCGTGGGAACTTATAGGATAGATTTACCTTTTTGGAAAAGTTTTAAAGTTGAACAATTGTTTTTATGTTCCTTCTTTGACAAGAAATATTATTTTCATTCATGTACTTGATTCAGAGGGTTTTCCTCAAACACATCTAATGGCAATATGGTTTTGACTTTAGATAATGTTGTGAATGGATTGTATACATTAAACTGCCACAGAGAAATTTTCAATGTATTAAATGTTGACACCCAATTTTGACCCTCCCGTCCAGTCATTAACTATAAAATTAGACTAATGTTGTAAAATAATTTTTATGATTTTTTATAATAAAATACAGCGATAAAACATAAATACAGGCATAAATAAACAATTTAATAATGGCGTCGCGTCTTACGTAGAGCATTAAGTACTTAGAGTCCCACGCCCGCATTAATTAATTTTAAGCTCTGTCAAACAATTCTTAAATTAATAAATACATAAAATAAATAATTTAGCAATGACGTCATGTCAAGTAGCATAGTTGCATTTATTAATACGCAAGAGAATTTCATCTAATACATGCATTTAATAGCGTCGCATTTATAAAAGCTTTAAACAATTCTTAAATATTCATACTCGCATTTGGCATTTAAATAATTTAATCTAAACTCAATTCAATTTTAATTTAACATCGCAATAATGCATAATAATAAGATTTTAAATAATAGCGCGGCATTCTAAAGTATTAAGCATTAAATTAAATAGCACGCCCGCATTTATAACAATTAGGCACCTAAAAGAATTTAAGCACAATTTATTAATTTAAATTACTACTGGCTAACTAATTAAAAGCCTAAAACTAAATTAACTCCTAAAATTAATACCTAATTAAATACCTAAAAATAACTAAACCAAGAATTTCACAAGCTCGCCAACGGCTATTTACCAAAGAAACACAAACTCACCAACCCGCAGCCCACAACCGCCTAGTCCCTTCAGCCCATTTTTATTTTCATCCCCCTCCCACTAAGAAGCCCTAAAACGTTTTCCCTCTTCAACCTTAAAGAGTTAAGAGAGCCCATCTGCCCTCATTTTATCTTCCCCCTTCGTCTTTCCCCTCTCCTAAACCCTAAAGAGAAATCGCCGCCGACAAACCAGCAACATCCTCTCCGGATTTTTCGGACGGAAAATTCGGCGAGTCAAACATATCACCTACCATAAAACCCTCGAGTAAGAATCAGCCAAAAATCTCTACAAAATCAAACAAATCAACCCAAAATAGCACACTAAATCGTAACAAATCACACCAAATCAGCCTTTAAGATCGATACCAAACTTAGAACCAAATCGAGACTATAAATTGATCCTCTTATACATGCAATAAGCAGCATCGATCGTCGAGAGCTCGAGAGAGAGGAGGGGACCCACAGCGTCGATCTGACACCCTCCTCGATGCACAAAGAGCACATAGAGCGGTCACGAGGCAAAGAATCGTCTTCACGCATGCAAGCAGAGCAGCAGAACATCCGGGAATAATCGAGAGCAGCAGAGCACAATACGACAGAGCACAATACGACAGAGCATAGGCAGCAGAATCGGGGAAGGAGCAAGGGCTCAACACCCAGACCACTAGCATATCACGAATAGGTAGTTCGAATCCCCTTCAATTCCAGTCAAAAATCAGAAAATAAACCTTTCCCTTCTATTCGCATCGCAAACCCAAAACCCGTCGAGTGGACCGACGACTTGATACGCTGCCCCGGGTCGCTGCCCGGAGAAGGTAAAATCAGCTTCCTATCGATTTCGTTGCATCTTTGTGTTTTTTTTGCATTTTTTATTTCGTGTGTTAAACATGTGTTAGTTCATTCGTGTGGTGGTGTTTGTTAGATGCTTAATATGATGTATGGGGAATAATCCAGTGTCGAAACCATCTAAATAAGAAGGAATATATCTCTGCTTCTAGTTATACATATGCTGAATTTGCTCGCTCAAGATTACATTCTTTATGTATAGGATGGTGGAACAGTGAAATGTGAGAGATAAGAGGAGATATTGTGTTTGTGTAAGGGGTTTTGGATGTTTGTTGCTCATACTAAAGCTTAGACAATATTGGATCATGCCTTATTTTGACAAGTTACAGACCAGTGTCACCCATAATAGGATATTAGTTATCTGTTAGATGTGACACGTTAAACTAGCCAACTTATCATAAATTCAATGTATAATCTATTGATGTAGAGCTCACCCTGAGTATGTCGTACTTTGTTGGAGGTATTAATCTTCACTCTGTCTGATAAATGATAGGAGATGATTTTTATGTGTGTGGTTTAGTTTATACGAAAGTGACCCTGCACATTCGAATGGTTCTTTAAGTATCTACTTGCTTGTTACTGTTAGAACTAGCCCTCATAATGGTATGGTCTACTAAATGTTGAATTGGCCTATGCATTAGCCTGTTAACCCCTTGATTGATCTATGCCGTGTTGAGTTATTAGTTTTCTTGTCGCGTCCAACTTTCAGATAATAATAAATAGCTGTATATAATAAGACATGTACAGGACATACCTTAGTATGGAGATTGGCTAATAGAAAGTGGAGAAATCTAGCAAGTGACTCGAATAAGAAATGTGCTTAGAAATATAAGTGCCTTGATTTGCTTCCCGTCGTGCTACTATTAAAGCTGAATCATAACTACGTTAAATTCGCACAAGCTTGCTATCTACCTGTATCGTCTGTTTCTGCGGATATGTATAATGTGTTTAAGCCTGATTCGTATAATCAGCGTGTTGTATGAGCTGTTTCTTTTAGTGCGTCCTTTGTTATTTTTATATTAAAACTATATCTTGGGAGCTGCCTTTGTTCCTTTCTCTTAAAACATGAAAATCTCTTTGTTTGGGGCTGTTTCGTGGGTCTGCTGCTGCTTATCTACTGCCCAAGTGCCCAACTTTTTTTAAAAAAAATTAACATGCCGTCCGCTAATTTCTTCAATGATGAACTATATGTGCATGAATTTTATTATTAATGCTTTGTTTGCTCTTTGATAAGTTTCTCCTAATCATTTTCTTTTCTTTATTTACATGAAACGCACCGGAGCAACAAAGAGTCTCATGGCGAGACTCATCGTGGCAAATTAATACCCGCATCTATGTGCATTTCTCTATCCGCATCAGAATTCCAAAGCCGCAGGCAAAAGACATCGCCATTCTCCGAGTCCTTTAATTATTTTCTACCCCGCCCCCATTCATTTATTTGTTGTAAATTATATGTCTAACGCTACATTAATTAGTAGAATATTCAAAATAGTTAAACCTTGAACCAATAGACTATAAAGTAGCTTGACATTAGAAATTTGCTTCCCCCCTTTAAGTTAATTATTTTAGCTTGCTTAAGTTATAATCAAACTGTTTAGTAATCCTCCACTCGCATAATTATTTAGGTAGTCAAAGCATTATTAGTTACTAAATCCTAACATGAGAAAATCATTTTTTATAAACTCCTATTAGCACTCACATAGAAAAAATTTATTTAAATCGCAAGATCGTTAGCCTTCGCATAATACACATTGTCATGTCCTATAAGCATATATTTTGTCATAGCAGATTTTGCATTAGTACCTCTATATTATACTTTATAGGATAAATTTCGAAATGCATGTTTTCAACTAGAACTAACTTTATATATTTTTCTTATATTTTATGTTGGTCAAAAAATACATCTTTTTCGTACAAATATCTTTTGCTCAAATACTTTCAAAACATGCATTCTTAGCAACAATAATTAACCCTAGGTTTGAACGGACAACCGCAAGTTAGCGGATCTTAGAAGGCGCCTAACCCCTTCCCTCTGGATTAATAAAGAACCCTTACCCAGAATCTCACTAAGTTTAGCAGACCATAAAGAATGGAGTTAATGTTTTACTTTAAACTAGTTAAACATTTAGGTGTCCTAATTCACCCAATTAATTAGGTGGCGACTCCGCGAACCCTTTAGCATTTTTAGCATCCTTTTTTAAACTTTAGCACTTTTAATATTTTAAGCATTTTTTTTAGCATTTTGATCGCCTAACACTTTTATTTAAGCAGGAGCCATTTTTTTTTATTTAAAAAATGTCGCGGTCGAAAAAGGGCGTGACATTAAATAAAAGGGCTAAGTTAAATTAAAGAAATTCTACCTACTTATGGCATTGCAGACTTGGTCATATCAATCAAATAAGGATAGAACGGTTGAGGAAATTAATTTACCTCGAACCATTTAACTTACAATCTTATGGTAACTGTGAATCCTGTTTGAAGGGTAAGATGACCATTAAACCCCTTTCTGGAAAAGGGATCCGTGCCAAGGAGGTGCTTGAGTTGGTACATACGAACGTATGTGGACCATTTTCGGCTCAAGCTAGAGAGAGTTTCTATTACTTCATCACTTTCACAGATGACTTATCAAGGTTTGAATATATGTATCTTATGAGACACAAATTCGAGGCTTTGAGAAGTTTAAGTGTGAAGTTGAGAAACAGCTCTCAAGGAGTATCAAGACTCTCCGATCTGATCGTGGGGGTGAACACTTGAGCAAAGAATTTCTTGACTACTTAAAGTTTCATGGAGTTCATTCTGAATGGACACCTCCTGGAACACCACAGATGAATGGTGTTGCCGAGAGGAGAAACCGAACCTTACTTGATATGGTTCATTCCATGATGAACTTTTCAACTCTTCAAACATACCTTTGGGGATACACTATTTTGACTTCAACATATGTTCTAAACAGAGTTCCATCTATCAGTAGAAAAGACACCATATGAGGTATGGTGTGGAAAGAAGCCATCACTTAGACACATGAGGCCCTGTGGTCCTGCATATGTCAAGAAGTTGATCACTGATAAGTTGGAATCTAAAAGTGAGAAATATTCCTTTGTTGGGTATCCGAAGGAAACTAAGGGATACTATTTCTATCTTCCTGGAGAACATAAGATATTTATTTCTAGGAACACAACTTTCCTTGAAAATGAATATGTCTAAAAGGATGAGAGTTGCACAGAGATAGAACTTGAAGAAATTCAAGAACAATGTAACAAAGAGGTTGAATCCTTGCCCGATGATGAAGGCAAGAATTCAGTGGGAGCTTCTGGTGAAGATTGGGTATTTAGGGTACTCCCTTCGGCCAGTGGGAGTGCTACGAGGAGTAATGCAGAAATGCAAGATCATCCAGCATAGACATTGGGAGCAAGTGCACCAGTTACATTTCCTCCCATTCAGGAAGGACGTGAAAATGATATTCCTGAAAGCTCTAATGTTGGTGGTTCGACCAGCGCACAAGAACCTACTCACAGTCAGAATATACCTATAACTGAACCACAAGATAATCAACTCCGTAGGTCTACTAGATCTCAACGTCCTCCGGAAAGACTAAATCTACCTGTGGAAACACAGAATGAGCTAGATATTCCAGATGATGACGAGCCTAGAACCTACAACGAAGCAATGCTAGACATTGATTCGAAGAGATGGCAAGAAGCCATGAAATCCGAAATGGAATCTATGTATATTAATCAGGTGTGGAACTTGGTTGATTTTCCAAATGGGGTTAAACCCATAGAATGCAAATGGGTCTTCAAGAAGAAGATTGATGCATCTGGCAAGGTTTAGACTTATAAAGCTAGACTAGTGGCTAAATGTTTTACTCAGTGTCCTGGTGTGGATTATGATGAAACCTTTTCACCGGTGGCTAAGATAAAGTCTATTCGGATATGCTTGCAATAACAACACATTATGATTATGACATTTGGCATATGGACGTCAAAACTGTATTCCTCAATGGTAATCTAATTGAGGAAGTGTATATGAAATAACCCGAGAGTTTTTCGTGTGAGTCCAGACCAAATGTTGTGTGCAGGCTACAGAAGTCCATTTATGGGCTTAAGCAAGCCTCTAGGAGTTGGAACATTTGTTTTGATAATGTTATCAAATCTTTTGATTTCGTCAGAAGTAAAGAGGATCCTTGTGTTTATTCCAAACGCAAGTATGAATGTATTGTCTTCATTATTATATATGTTGATGACATATTGATAGTGAAAGATAATAAGACCCCCATGCAGTCATTCAAGAATTAGTTATCCAAGACCTTCATGATGAAAGATTTAGGTGAAGCCTGCTATATTCTGGGAATTAGGATCTACAGAGATAGACCTAATAGATTGTTGGGGTTGTCACAGTCAGTCTACATAGACAAAGTGCTTAGACGTTTTTCAATGGAGAATTCCAAGAAAGGCGATCTTCCGATGGGGCAAGGCATCAAGTTATCGAAGAAGGGTTGCCCTTCCAATTGTCACGACCCGACCCCGGGGCCGCGACTAGTACCCTACTGGGGTACCCTGTCAGGTATATGTCAGAGAATAGCAGCGGAACATAACACAACACATAACATCATAAAAAAAAGGGTAATACATATTTGGCCAGCCGATAAGGCTGCCTTCCATAAACATACTTAACCAACGATTTATAATACAACCGTTCAGATAGCCCAAAACACATAAGGCCACGCACTTAAAGATAACAACTGTGGCGGGACAGGGCCCCGCCATACCCCTGAATGTACAAAATACCTATAGCATCAGGGAAATATCCGTACCAATAAGTAAGCTTCCGGAGGAATGGAGCTTCTGACACCGGAATAGTGGTCCTAAGAACGAGGATCCTCAATCGCGCACTTACCTGCGATTTAACGCAGCCGGGAAGGGGGTCGACACAATATGTACCAAGTACGTAAAGCTGGGAAAAATACTGTAATATGATATCATAAGTCTAAAAGCAAGCTGGAGTCATGAAAGACGATAAAATACCTTTTTACTGTGTCTTACTAACAATGAGAGTGACAAGTATATATGTAGAATACTGCATAAAGTAGGAGGCTCATGATCAAAACAGGTACTACCTGTAGTATCAATAAAACCATCCTACTCCTGGGACTATTTCACCCGCATGGGTCCCGTGGACCCGCATGAGGTACTCCTAGCATCGGCTGTACCTGCCGGCATGGGACTATTTCACCCGCATAAGCCCATAAGGACTCGCATGAGGTATTCCTCGCATCATGGGTAGCAAATCCACTAACAAGTGGTATAACGATCTTGGGGACTTTCCTCGGATATACTCTTACCCAGGCGGATGGTATAACGATCTTGGGGTCAGACTCGCCGGATATACTCTTACACCGAGCGGATGGTATAACGATCTTGGGGCTTGCCGCCGGATATACTCTACACCGTGCGGATGGTATAACGATCTTGGATCTGCCCTCGATATACTCTTACACCGAGAAGGTGGTATGACGATCTGGGGCTTGCCGCCGGACATACTCTTACCCTGGAGAAGGTGGTATAACGATCTTGGGGCTTGCCCCTCAGATATACTCTTACCTTAGCTCAAACTGTCATCATATCATAATCATAAATAAGTTAAGAAAACTTATAACTTCTTATTAGTCTTGTTCATATACCCTCTCATTTTAGTTTACTTAAGGCACTTAACCATATCTATAGTAAAAGAACACCGGGAGTTTAACCCAAGTACTACATACTTCAACTCTTTTGAAAATGACTCTTCTTTATACATAAAAACCTTTGGGCAATTGATACCTTAAAATCAAGTTGCCTCTCCATATACTTATCTTATTTAGAGTAAATCTCTTCTCATTAACCTTTTATGAAGCTAATAAACCAACTTCCCATAAAGTTGTTATATTAACTCTACACTTTAGTAAAATCATACTTTTCCCCTAACTAAGGGAATTATACATTCTTAAAATGAAACAAGTCATTATATACTTAAAACTAGTAAGAATACCAAATCTCAGACGTCACCGCACTACATAGTTTAATCTATTCATGCTCAAGAGATAGGAAAACTTCACATACCTCATTAGTCAATCCACTTGCTAGGTCCAACTACCGCAAGTAATATATCAACCTATAATAACCATGATATGTTCATTAACCTCTCATTTCAATGTAGAATAATCTAACTCAAAGCCACTAAATTCTACGGAAAATTGGGCAAAGATTTCCTTTGTTTCTACATACTTTGCCACCTTTCTCAAGGCCGAATTTATCATCCAAATGCCTCATTCAAGGCTCAACAATCCAACAATGCAAAGGGGATTACACACCCAAACTAATTCTGCCCCACAAGGTACAATAATTCATTTTAACAAGTTTAAGGTAGTTTTTAGGCTACAACATGCTCACTTGTTCTTTTAACCAATCCTTTCATATCCCAACCACACTTCTCACATGCAATCAATCTAAGGGCCTTATTTCCAACTAAAAGTTCTTCCTACTCAACATGCAATACCAAATACCAACTATAAAAGAAGAATGGTTACCTTAGAGCTTTTAGCCAATTTATTCCAACAATTGCTAGCCTCTACTCCAAGAATATCACCACAATAGTCTTCACAAGCTTGTAATAACCTTTCCTTCCTATCACACTTTTCAGATTTTCTTTAGGCTTAGAATTCCTCTTGGAAACTTAGAGAGAAGGAGAGCTAAAGCTTTAGAGAGAGGAAATTAGAAGATGACCAAGTCTTCAAGACTTGGTCAATATATTGCATGCAAGAAATCAGATGGGGACACTTGTCACCCTCCCAAGGTCTTTTAAAAGAAAATCGACTTTTCTAAGTTTTTCCGCCTAAAATCCGCCTGCGCGCGCCTCGCCCGGCCAAGGCGCACAAACCTCCTCCGGCTCTGGAATTTCGCGCGGCCCTGCTGTCCTGGCGCGCCGCTGAAACTTCAGCGACCCTCGATTTTTAGGCGCCATGCCTCGCGCTTTGCTCAAACGCATTACCGATCGCTACGAACTTGTAACTTTCATAACTTTCTACTCCGACGTCCTATCGACGAACGGTTGGTTGTTTTGGAATCTAGACTCAACGAACTACGCCTAGGCCTTTAAAATACTTAGGAACTCTCAATGAATCGGGTCATAACCCGCCTCAAAGTTGACTAAAACCCGTCCTAATAATCCGTCAACCTATCCTTTGAAAATTTTAAGTCTTACATGCTTTCAGACGCTCTCACACGTAGGTCGAACTACGGGTATAACATTCTCCCTTAGAAACATTCGTCCGAATGTTCCTTCTAGGCTTACTCAAATCATATTATCGACATAGACCCTCTCAACTACTCTTTTGCAAAAATAAGGAAGCTCACGAGCCACAAATGCACTTTAAGCGAAATTATCGAATCAAAACTAACAAGCGGAAAGTAGGTTACCCGAGGTATAGGGAATAAGTGAGGATACTTCTTCATCATATCGCCCTCCGCTTCTCATGTCATTTCCTCCTCGTTGCCCGCCATAGCACATCGACTAAGCCACATCTTTCGCTCAAGTCGCTTAACTCGACGATCGAGTATCGCTATGGGACTCTCTCATACGATAACTCCTCACTACTGACATCCCGAACCGGTGCACTCTAGATGGATCTCCAATACATTTCCGCAACATAGACACATGAAAATCGATGCACCGCCTCAAATCGGACGGAAGATCTAACTCATAGGCAACCCTACCTACCCTACAGACAATCTGATACGGCCCAATGTACCTTGGGCTAAGCTTCCCCTTCTTTCCAAATATCATCACGCCCTTCATGGGCGATACTTTTAGAAAAACCCAATCATCTATCTCGAATTCCGGTGTCGACGCCGATGATCTGCATACGACTTTTGCCGACTCAGCCGCCAACAATCGCTTCCTGGATAAGCTTCACCTTATCCATCGTCACGAACTAAGTCCGCCCGACTAATCGGACTTCTCCCACTCGAACCAGCCTATCGGTGACTGCACTTTCTCCGTATAAGGCCTCATAGCGCGCCATCTCGAATCTTGGAATGGTAGCCGTTGTTGTAAGCAAACTCCACAAGAGGCAAATGATCCTCGGCTACCCTCGAAATCAATAACACAAGCCCGCAGATATCCTCGAGTGTGCGGATAGTGCGCCGCCCGTCCGCTACCGAGGTGAAACGCCGCATCGAGACTCACCTGTCCCTAATCCCTTCGAAAAGACCTCCAAAAGTTAGCCGAGAACCGCCTCTATTCCGATATAATCGACACCGACTCGTGCGCCTCACAATCTCTAATATATAATCGACATAGTCCTCACCGAGAACGCTGCTCGATCGGAAGGAAATGGGCTGATTTCGCCACCGTCGACAATCACCCAAATGGAATCATGCTTCCTCCGAGTGGTAGGTAGCCCCGTAATAAAATCCATATTTATCACCTCCCACTTCCAAGTCGAATATCAATAGCTCGCAATGTTCACCGGGCTTCGTGCTCAATCTTAACTCACGACAATTCGCATCGTGCCACGAACTCCGCAACGTCCTCTTAGGCCATCCCACCAATACACGATTCGAGGTCATGGTACATCTTAGTCGACCGGATGAATAGAATAACGAGCACCGCGTGCCTCCCCAAAATCTGCGACGAAGTCTCGCTACACGGAACACACAACCGCCCTCGAATCTTAGCACCCCATCAGCGCTACCTCAAATAGACTCTCTCTTCTCAACAACGGCATCTCTGCATCAGACAAAATCGGATCCTCACATCGCCGCCTCTTCACCTCCTCGACGATAGAAGACTCGGCAACCTCTCGAATCCGAACTCCATCACTACCAGAATCAACCAAACGAACCCCAAGGCTCGCTAGCTGATGTAACTCTCGAACCATATCCCTCTTCTCTGGCTGAACATCGCATGCACTACCCATCGACCGCGACTAAGGGCATCTGCAACCACATCGCCTTCCCCGGTGGTATAGAATATCAACATCGTAATCCTTAAGTAGCTCCAACCACCGCTCGCCGCAAGTTCGGCTCCTCGGCCGAAGATGTACTGGAGACTCTTGTGGTCTGTGTAAATGTCCACATGAACTCCATATAAATAATGCCTCCAGATCTTTAAGGCATGAATCACCGCTGCCAACTCCAAGTCATGCGTGGGATAGTTCTTCTCATGCTTCCTAAGTGCCGCCGACGCATAAGCTATAACTCGCTGCCGCATCAAAGACGCACTCCAAGCCCGACACTGACGCGTCACAATAAACCACATATCCATCTAAGCCCTCTGGAAGAGTAAGAATCGAGCGCGGCCAACTTCTCCTTTAGCAATCGAAACTTTCCTCACAAGTATCCGTCCACCGGAACATAGTTGCCTTCTGGGTCAGCTTAGTCAAAGGTGCTGAAATAGAAGCAAACTTCTCTACAAACCTCCGATAATAACCTACAAGGCCCAAAAAGTTGCGCACCTCCGTCGGTGTAGTGGGTCTGGGCCAAGTCTTGACTGCCTCAATCTTAGTTGTATCAACCCGAATACCGCTACCCGGCGACATGCCCTAAGAAAGCCATTGAAGCTACGTAACTCGTGACTTCGAGAACTTGGCATACAATCGCCGGCCTCGGAGGACTCTCAAACCGCCTCAAATGATCCAGATGCTCGCTCAGGCGCGAATACACCAAGATATCATCAATAAACACTATAACGAACATATCCAAGAATGGCTCGAACACCCTATTCATCAAATCCATGAATATTCTTGGCGTTGTCAACCCGAAGACATCACTCAACTCATAGTGCCCATACCGGTCCCGAATGCGATCTTTGGGATATTTATCTCTAACTCGCACTGATGATAACTGCATCGCAGTCTATCTTGAAAAACACTTTGCACCCCGCAATCGTCAAACAAATCGTCAATCCCGGGAGGATATCTGCTTGATAGTTACCTTGTTCACCGTCAGTAATCAATACACATACGCAGCTGGCCCCATACTTCTTCTTTACAAATAACACCGTGCTCCCGAGGAGAAACACTTGGCCTAATAAAGCCTTTCTCCAAAGAAATCTTTCACCGGTCCTTCAACTCCTTCGGCGGTGCCATCCGGTATGGCGGAATAGATATCGGCCGAGTATCCGCGCCAAGTCAATGCAAAACTCAATCTCCCTTTCGGGAGGATACCCGCACTCATCCGGGAATACGCCCGAAACTCTCTAACGATCGGACCGATCAAGGTCCAGACTCGACCTCGATGTCGAATACCCGAACCATATGATAGATGTACCTTTCCGCACCATCTTCCTAGCCTTGAGGTAAGAAATAAACTTACCCTACGATGCAGATTCCCTTCCACTGAGCAACCTGGCCGTCGAAACCGAACCGAACTAATCTCTCTACTTCACGTTAGCATAGCAAGATGCTAGCCAATCCATACCCATAATCACATCAAAGTCTGTCATATCCAACTCTATCAAGTCGGCCAGAGTCCGACGACTATCTATAGTCACAGACAAGCCTTATACACTCGCCGCCTACCATCAATCACCCATCGCGTAGCCACCTCAAAAGGTCTTATGGACTCGCTCTATCCCTATTCTACCGGCATATGAGGAGATATGTAGGACAAGGTAGAACCTGGATCTATCAAAGCATATACATCACAAAGAAGAAACCAATAATGTACTGTGATTTACATATCCGCGACGCCTCCGGTCTCGCTGACCGACATAGCATATATGCGCGCTCGAGGACCGCTAGAATCGAACCCCTACCACGACCGCCGCGCCCGGCTGCCCATAAGTACCGCCTCGTGGCGTCTAACCATCGAAGATGAAGATCCAAAGAATGCACTTCGCCGGCCGAACTGTAATGCTCCGCCGCTGGCGACGACAATCCTTCTTCGGATGGCCTGCCGCAACAAGAGTAACATGATCTCGAACCCATACGGAACTCGCCGGATGAGACCTACCGCGTCGAACGCACCGGAGGTAGGTGGTCTCGATTGCGCTGCCGCCTCGCCTCGAAACTCGACGCCCCGAGCCCCGACTGCTCTCGAATAACCTCGCTGACGTACTCCCGCCGGAAATCGTGAAGGAGCACTCGCGCTGGCCGGAAAGTGGATCTAGTCACGCCGAGGCCGCCGCCTAAAATCGCCACGAACCCGATGTCACGCCTCTTGGCCGCCCAAATCTAGCCGATCTCGCTCTCTCGCCTCAATCCTCGCGCGTATGCTCGCATCTGGCAATATCCATCCCTGGCTGAAGAGCCACCCCCAAGCATGCAGTAATCATGTGACGGTCTAGTCCCATCACATATCTATGAACCATGTCTGCCATATCAGCTACAATGGTGTGTGCATATCTGGCCAAGGAGTCAAACTCAGTGTCAGACTCCCGATAGTCCTCCCGCCCTGCCTCAAGGTCAAGAACCTATCTACGCTGGCTCTCCTCACCTCCGAGGCAAGAAGTGGTCTAGAACGCCTCGTGAACTCCTCCCAATCACCGGGAGAGCATCCTCACCCTCGACAATACCCATGACTCAAACCGGTTCAACGCAATATCGCAGAACCGTAAGAAGCTAGTATAATGCACTCTACGATGCCCTAAGAACTCGCATGGTCGTCAGAATCGCCGGACAAACTCCCGTGGATCTCATCAAATCTCGAACCATAGAACTCGGGTGGTGACAACCAAGAAATCTGAATCCGTGAATCGGCTCTGGGTTGGCCGCCGCTCTCGCTTGCCGCCGCCACTATCGCTGGCAGAATCACCGTTTCGTAATCTCGTACTCGTGCCCGATCGGATCGAGGCTCGCATCGCGATCTCGATGGCCGCGTCCGCCGCCGACCGCTGAGGCCGGGCGACGACGTGGAACTCGCCGCCCTAAACATCATCTCCGTAGGGATCGGGCCTGCCTCGCGTGACTCTCCGCCCCACTAGCGAGACCTCAATCGCTTGCCCTTCGCCGCGGCGCTTTCCGCGAGGCATAATCATTACATAAAGGAAAACATCAGAGGAGGTTTAACCTATAACTCAGCTCTATTGCACGATCTTAGAGTGAAAGAATGGAAACCAATCCTAAATATCTCGCAGCCTCCACGATTATAGATGGTGCACGACACACCGATAATCAAGACTTACTAGACACTGCGTGGACACTTTCCGAGGACTAATCGCTCGATACCACTTTTGTCACGACTCCGACCGGCCTCGACTAGTACCCTACTGGGTACCGCCGTGTATATGTCAGAGAATAGCAGCGGAACATAACACAACACATAACATCATAAAAAAAGGTAATACATATTTGGCCAGCCGATAAGGCTGCCTTCCATAAACATACTTAACCAACGTATTTATAATACAACTGGTTCTTATAGCCCAAAACACATAGGTGGCCATGCACTTAAAGATAATAATCGTATGACGGGTCCCCGCCATACCCCTGAATGTACAAAATACCTATAGCATCAGGGAAATATCCGTACCAATAAATAAGCTTCCGGAGGAATGGAGCTTCTGACACCGGAATAGTGGTCCTAAGAACGAGGATCCTCAATCTGCTTACCCTTACCTGCGGCATGAACGCAGCCCCCGGGGAAGGGGGTCAGTACACAATATGTACCAAGTACGTAAAGCTGGGAAAAATACTGTAATATGATATCATAAGTCTAAAAGCAAGCTGGAGTCATGAAAGACGATAAAATACCTTTTTACTGTGCCTTACTAACAATGAGAGTGACAAGTATATATGTAGAATACTGCATAAAGTAGGAGGCTCATGATCAAAACAGGGTACCTCGCCCGTAGTATCAATAAAACCATCCTACTCCTGGGACTATTTCACCCGCATGGGTCCCGTGGACCCGCATGAGGTACTCCTCGCATCGGCTGTATCACTGCACGGGACTATTTCACCCGCATAAGCCCATAAGGACTCGCGTGAGGTATTCCTCGCATCATGGGTAGCAAATCCACTAACAGGTGGTATAACGATCTTGGGGACTTTCCTCGATATACTCTTACCCCAAGCGGATGGTATAACGATCTTGGGTCAGACTCGCCGGATATACTCTTACACTTGAGCAGATGGTATAACGATCTTGGGGCTTGCCCCTCAGATATACTCTTACACCGTGCGGATGGTATAACGATCTTGGATCCGCCTCGATATACTCTACACCTGGAGAAGGTGGTATGACGATCTTGGGGCTTGCCTCGCATACTCTTACCCCGGAGAAGGTGGTATAACGATCTGGGGCTTGCCCCTCGATATACTCTTACCTTAGCTCAAATCACATCATATCATAATCATAAATAAGTTAAGAAAACTTATAACTTCTTATTAGTCTTGTTCATATACCCTCTCATTTTAGTTTACTTAAGGCACTTAACCATATCTATAGTAAAAGAACAGAGTTTAACCCAAGTACTACATACTTCAACTCTTTTGAAAATGACTCTTCTTTATACATAAAACCTTTGGGCAATTGATACCTTAAAATCAAGTTGCCTCTCCATATACTTATCTTATTTAGAGTAAATCTCTTCTCATTAACCTTTTATGAAGCTAATAAACCAACTTCCCATAAAGTTGTTATATTAACTCTACACTTTAGTAAAATCATACTTTTCCCTAACTAAGGGAATTATACATTCTTAAAATGAAACAAGTCATTATATACTTAAAACGAGTAAGAATACCAAATCTTGTACGTCTACCGTACTACATAGTTTAATCTATTCATGCTCAAGAGATAGGAAAACTTCACATACCTCTTTAGTCAATCCACTTGCAGTCCAACTACCGCAAGTAATATTTCAACCTATAATAACCATGATATGTTCATTAACCTCTAATTTCAATGTAGAATAATCTAACTCAAAGCCACTAAATTCTACGGAAAATTGGGCAGCATTTCCTTTGTTTCTACATACTTTGCCACCTTTCTCAAGGCCGAATTTATCATCCAAATGCCTCATTCAAGGCTCAACAATCCAACAATGCAAAGGGGATTACACACCCAAACTAATTACGCCACAAGGTACAATAATTCATTTTAACAAGTTTAAGGTAGTTTTTAGGCTACAACATGCTCACTTGTTCTTTTAACCAATCCTTTCATATCCCAACCACACTTCTCACATGCAATCAATCTAAGGGCCTTATTTCCAACTAAAAGTTCTTCCTACTCAACATGCAATACCAAATACCAACTATAAAAGAAGAATGGTTACCTTAGAGCTTTTAGCCAATTTATTCCAACAATTGCTAGCCTCTACTCCAAGAATATCACCACAATAGTCTTCACAAGCTTGTAATAACCTTTCCTTCCTATCACACTTTTCAGATTTTCTTTAGGCTTAGAATTCCTCTTGGAAACTTAGAGGAGGGAGAGCTAAAGCTTTAGAGAGAGAGGAAATTAAGATGACCAAGTCTTCAAGACTTGGTCAATATATTGCATGCAAGAAATCAGATGGGGACACTTGTCACCCTCCCAAGGTCTTTTAAAAGAAAAATCTGACTTTTCTAAGTTTTTCCGCCTAAAATCCCCGCCTCTGCCGCCTCGGCGCCATGCACTGAAACCTCCTCCGGCTCTGGAATTTCGCGCGCCTCGCTGTCTGGCGCGCGCTGAAACTTCAGCGACCCTCGATTTTAGGCGCCGCGGCCTCGCCGCTTTGCACGAAACGCATTACCGATCATACGAACTTGTAACTCTCATAACTTTCTACTCCGACGTCCTATCGACGAACGGTTGGTTGCTTTGGAATCTAGACTCAACGAACTACGCCCTAGGCCTTTAAAATACTTAGGAACTCTCAATGAATCGGGTCATAACCCGCCTCAAAGTTGACTAAAACCCGTCCGGAATAATCCACAACCTATCCTTTGAAAATTTTAAGTCTTACATGCTTTAGACGCGCTCACACGTAGGTCGAACTACGGGTTATAAAATTCTCCACCCCTTAGAAACATTCGTACCGATTGTTGCTTATAGGCTTACTCAACTCATATTATCGACATAGACCCTCTCAACTACTCTTTTGCAAAAAAAATAAGGAAGCTCCACGAGCCACAAATGCACTTAAGCGAAATTATCGAATCAAAACTAACAAGCGGAAAGTAGGTTACCCGAGGTATAGGGAATAAGTGAGGATACTTCTTCATCATATCGCCCTCCGCTTCTCATGTCATTTCCTCCTGTTTCGCTCCGCCATAGCACATCGACGAAGCCACATCTTTCGCTCAAGTCGCCTAACCTGACGATCGAGTATCGCTATGGGACTCTCCTCATACGATAACTCCTCTGTCACTTGGACATCCTGAACCGGGTGCACTCTAGATGGATCTCCAATACATTTCCGCAACATAGACACATGAAAAACTGGATGCACCGCCTCCAAATCGGACAGAAGGTCTAACTCATGTAACCTTGCCTACCCTACGGACAATCTGATACCCAACGTACTGGGCTAAGCTTCCCTTCTTTCCAAATCTCATCACGCCTTCATGGGCGATACTTTAGAAAACCCAATCATCTATCTCGAATTCCAGGTGTCGACGCCGATGATCTGCATACGACTTTTGCCGACTCTGAGCTGCCAACAATCGCTCCTGGATAAGCTTCACCTTATCCATCGTCACTGAACTAAGTCCGCCCGACTAATCGACTTCTCCCACCTCGAACCAGCCTATCGGTGACCTGCACTTTCTCCCGTATAAGGCCTCATAAGGCGCCATCTGAATACTGGAATGGTAGCTGTTGTTGTAAGCAAACTCCACAAGAGGCAAATGATCCTCCCACCTCGAATCAATAACACAAGCCCGCAGATATCCTCGTTGTGCGGATAGTGCGCCTCCGCCCGTCGACCGAGGGTGAACGCCGCATCGAGACTCACTGTGTCCCTAATCCTTCGAAAAGACCTCCAAAAGTTAGCCGAGAACTGGGCTCCTCTATCTGATATAATCGACACCGGGACTCCGTGCAGTCTCACAATCTCTCTAAGATATAATCTGACATAGTCCTCACCGAGAACGCTGTTCGATCGGAAGAAATGGGCTGATTTCACACTGTCGACAATCACCCAAATGGAATCACGCTTCCTCCGAGTGGTAGGTAGCCCCGTAATAAAATCCATATTTATCACCTCCCACTTCCAAGTCGAATATCAATAGCTCGCAATGACCACCGGGCTTCTGGTGCTCAATCTTAACCTGCTGACAATTCGGGCACTGTGCCACGAACTCCGCAACGTCCCTCTTTAGGCCATCCCACCAATATACGCATCTGAGGTCATGGTACATCTTAGTCGACCCCGGATGAATAGAATAACGAGCACTGTGTGCCTCCCCCAAAATCTGCTGACGAAGTCCTGTCACATCGGGAACACACAACCGCCTAATCTTAGCACCCCATCGCGCTACCTCAAATAGACTCTCTTTCAACAACGATCTCTGCATCGCACTGCAAAATCGGATCCTCATACTGTCGCCTCTTCACCTCCTCGACGATAGAAGACTCGGCAACCTCTCGAATCCGAACTCCATCACTACCAGAATCAACCAAACGAACCCCAAGGCTCGCTAGCTGATGTAACTCTCGGACCATATCCCTCTTCTCTGGCTGAACATCAGACAGACTACCCATCGACCTGCGACTAAGGGCATCTGCAACCACATCGCCTTCCCCGGTGGTATAGAATATCAACATCGTAATCCTTAAGTAGCTCCAACCACCGCTCGCCGCAAGTTCGGCTCCTCTCGGCCGAAGATGTGGAGACTTCGTGGTCCGTAAATGTCCACATGAACTCCATATAAATAATGCCTCCAGATCTTTAAGGCATGAATCACCGCTGCCAACTCCAAGTCATGCGTGGGATAGTTCTTCTCATGCTTCCTAAGCTGTCGAGATGCATAAGCTATAACTCTGCCGTGCTGCATCAGCACGCACCCAAGCCCGACACCTGATGCGTCACAATAAACCACATATCCATCTAAGCCCTCTGGAAGAGTAAGAACCGAGCGGCCGTCAACTTCTCCTTTAGCAATCGGAAACTTTCTCACAAGTATCCGCCCACCGAACATAGTTGCCTTGGGTCGCCTTAGTCAAAGGTTTGAAATAGAAGCAAACTTCTACAAACCTCCGATAATAACCTTCAAGGCCCAAAGTTGCGCACTCCGCTGTAGCTGGAGTCCGCCAAGTCTTGACTGCCTCAATCTTAGTTGTATCAACCCGAATACCGTCGGCCCCGATGACATGCCCTAAGAAAGCCATTGAAGCTAACCAGAACTCGCACTTCGAACTGGCATACAATCGCGGCCTCGGAGGACTCTCAAAACCGCCTCAAATGACCAGATGCTCCGCTCAGGCGCGAATACACCAAGATATCATCAATAAACACTATAACGAACATATCAGATGGGGGACACTTGTCACCCTCCCAAGGTCTTTTAAAAGAAAAATCTGACTTTTCTAAGTTTTTCCGCCCAAAAATCCGCCGCCGCGCCTTCGGCCGGCCATGCGCAAACCTCCGCCGCTCTGGACTTTCGCGCCGTGCCTGCTGTCTGGCGCGCGCTGAAACTTCAGCGACCCCTCGGTACTTTAGGCGCCGCGTTCGCATCCGTGCCGCACGACTGCCGCTTTGCTCAAACGCATTTCGCCGATCGCGCTGAACTTGTAACTCTCATAACTTTCTAATCCGACGTCCTATCGACGAACGGTTGGTTGCGTTGGAATCTAGACTCAACGAACTACGCCCTAGGCCTTTAAAATACTTAGGAACTCTCAATGAATCGGGTCATAACCCGCCTCAAAGTTGACTAAAACCCGTCCGGAATAATCCGTCAACCTATCCTTTGAAAATTTTAAGTCTTACATGCTTTCGTACACTCTCATACGTAGGGTCAGAACTACGGGGTATAACACCAATGCTATTGAACTTGAGCGCATGAAGAAGATTCCATATGCTTCGACTATAGGATCAATCATGTATGTCATGACCTGTACTAGTCCAGATGTGGCCTTTGCACTTAGTATGACTTGCAAGTTCCAGCAGAATCCTGGCGAGGAACACTGAAAAGCAGTCAAGAGTATTCTCAAGTACCTTAGGCGTACTAAAGATTACTTCTTAATCTATGGTGGAGTTGATGAGATGGTTTCCACTGGGTATACCGATGCTAGTTTCTAGACAGATGTTGATGATTTCAAATCTCAGTCTGGTTACACGTTCATTTTCAACGGAGGAGCAGTGAGCTGGAAAAGTTCCAAACAGGCTACTATTGCGCACTCGACTCATCGGGCGAGTGCGCTTTGGATCGGAAGTCGCTAAGAAAGTCAGAAGCGATTTATGAGTTCCTGAAGGAACTAGGGGTTGTTCCGAGTGCTAGTTGTCCAATAACTATTTATTGTGACAACACTGGTGCGATTGCACAAGCAAATGAGCCAAGATCAACAAACAGAAACAAACATGTACTCGCGAAGTACCACGCCCCGAGAGAGGGTGGAAGCTGAAGATATCAAGATAGACTATATTCCCACAGACAATAATCTAGCAGACCCGTTTACTAAACCATTAAGCTTGGTGAAGCATAATGGTCATTTTGAGAACATGAGTATTAGATATGTTGGCGATTGGCTCTAGGCCAAGTGGGAGATTGAAAATATATGTATGTCTGAGACAATCAGACAGACACAATGTATTTTATACACATTCGTATTTATATTAATGATGATTAATATTATGGCAATTTGCATTTGTTGAATTATTAGTTTATTGTTTATAATATTTTATAAATGTATCCCTAGAGGTTACGTGTTTATTAATGATGTGAGAATTAATGTAATAACGTAACTCTTAAATTACCTTAACTAATAATGATCATCAAAATTGGGATATCGATGATATGTGATACGTCGACATGTGGTCTGCATCATATCCTTAAGGGATGTAGTATGTCTCACTTGCTACGAGTTATGACAACTCGTGATGGACACATGGATACTTGTTGAAGTATTGGCACGCCCTGCTGATGTACTGTTTTGTTATATGTCTATAATGTCATCGGTGTGTGGGAGATAAAAGTCCATAGACTTGAGGTCAATATCATCTTGTTTACGGAGTAATGTACTTTGATCCTGTCCTAAGCTCAAATTTCTTATAGGTTGAGACACGACTTATTTTGGGTACATTACGAAGTAGATTAAAGATGGTATGTGAGCCAAGAAAGGATTCATTCCTTGAATTTATATTCGAGTGAACACTCAGGTACTCATATGGTATTAGGTTGACTAAGTCATTGACGATGAAATGGGACATATACGTGACATGGTCCTGTTGTCAACTAATATAGATGAGTTATAATAATCAAGTCATTTGGATAGACACTTGATAAATCCTAATCTTGATTGAGTGTGTCATGAATGAAGGGATTTTATCTTCTCACATATATGTTCAGTTCACATATTTTGTGTAACTAAACTTTACATATTGGGTTCGTCTTCCGGCGCAGTCTAGGAGTTCTGTGAAGATCCTAATGTAATTAGTGACGATATGTAAAGGTATGAAGGGTAACACTAAGTCAAATATTTCGTCGATTGAATGATGTAATTAGAAGGAGATACCTAAATGTTCGGTTGATGACCGGGACATTAAAATAGGGAAGTGGGCAGAAAATAGGACGGAACTGTGGTGCCTTTATTCAGGACCGCGGTGCCAGGAACACGTGCCAGCACCGCGATGCCTCTTACTGAGGACCGCGGTGCGGGGCGTGGCCGGCGATCCACTGCCCGATTCGTTCTGCTGGGCCAGCCTCTTCGAAACCCTTGAGCTCTTATTTTATCCTATAAATATGAGGCTCCTCTTCTCATTTCAATACACCAAAACCTAAGAGAGGTCAATCTCTTCTAAAGCTCTGTCAGAATCCCTAGCATTCCAGACTTAGCAAATTATATCACATTTCTCTGAACTTACAAATCAAGGGACGTTTACGTGTGTACCCTCGGACTACACAAAGATTGAAGATTCAACTGCTTGGCTGACTGCTTCCAAAATGTAAGTCTTCGTTTGAAGTTTTACATTTACTTTGTGTTTATATTTTACATTACATATCATACTGCAGTTCGACCATCGTCGAATTGAACCATAAAATTTTAAATTTCGCTGCATGTACGAACCCGACATAAACACCTACAACTACTGCAAGAAATAGTCTAGACCAAAAAATATTAATCTAATCCAGGAGAACACCTTAGTGCTTTGTTCATTTTTTGCCTCCACTTATAGGGCATCTAAAGCAGCTCCAAGTGCAAATATTTCATAATCATCAACACTAAAAATATTATTACTATTGCACCCACAATAACCCTTGCAAGAACATGACTCATCCCATGATCTTGTCAATTTATCATTTTTCTTGGCTTTTATTACCTCATTTACTTTAACCTTCATTGCTATCTTCACTGCTGGAGGTTTCACATCTTCATTATTCTTAGAAGTAGCCATGAATATTGCCCACTCCTCTATCTCCATTTTTGTTGACTCAAATACTTTTTTCCATGGAATTTCAACTCTGCCCAAGAGTTGTGATCTACCAATATTTTTCCCAAGAAGTGGAAGATATTTTCTTGACCGGGGCTAGAAGACGACTACGCCTTGTTTCAACATGTTAATGGAGTCTTGAGTTCCTAAGCAATCCAATGAGAAAGATTCATCCCAAAAAAAATGATTTTGATGAGATTTCTTTGCTGTTTAGTTTAACTCTTTGGTTGTTTCCTACTGGAAGATAGCATCTAACAAACAATTTGTTTTTTCCTAAAGATCTTTGCTCTATGTTTCTTGCTCTTATAATTTGTATTTCACAATTAATAGATGAAAAATCTTGAGTATTCTCCATGAAAAAAAGATTAGATTTTTTCTTTGATTAGGTTGTCTTGAATGGTATGTTTTTGATGATGAGAAGCATTTAGTTAGTGAGGTATTTATAGTTGGATAGTGCTAAAAGTGATGTAAACTTGCTAGCTAGGATTGTCCTTGTAAATATAAGAGAAAGAAAGTCACCCATTAAATGAGGATTAGTGCTAATCTCATAAAGAATATTTGATGGGGCTAAAGTGAATCCTTTGAGAATCATCTAAAAGATTGCCTTCGTGAATATTTCGTAAAAAGCTCTTTGAATTCTTGAAAGGTTAAAAAACTTGTGAAACTGACTCCTAAAAGTATTGATGTGGAATGCGAAATATGTCCCTAAAGCCGCTGACCCCTGTTGAACCCTCTACCGATCCTCAAGCGACCCCCTAGCCTCCGACGGCTCCCCTTCTTCTATTTTCTTTTTTACTGCACTCTCAAACTCCTTTATTCCTATGATCTTTATGTCTTCATGGTATCTTAATACATTGTATTTGAGTGTTGTGGAAGAGCGTGTTCACTGGAGATGTTGAAATTTTGCTGAAGCAAGGGATAGGGAGCACAGTCGGATCTTAAAATAGTTATATTCCTCAAATATGAAATTGAGTGTATTTTGTATTTTTGCCGGAGATGTGACAAGTTTTCTCAGATCTGTATTTTCTATGTATTCATGTATCTTAATACACTATATTTGAGTATTGTGAAAGAGCGGGTTCTCCTGAGAGGATGAAAAAATTTCTGAAGAAAAGGAGAGGGAGTACAACCAGATTTGAAAATAGTTGTATTTCTCAAATCTGAATTTGAGTGAATTTTTGTATTTTTTACCGGAGATGTGACCGGATTTGATTGTATCCTTCATTTTTAGTGTAAAATAAAGTGTATATTTTGTATTGCCTTGTATTTATATATTTTTGAAGGAGCAAATTGTGTATTTTAATATACCCGAACACACGTGAAACATATAAAACATAGTTGTATTTAATTTTGAAACTGTGTATTTGAATACGCATAAATACAAACGAAATAGCTACAAATTGTAATTAAAACAATAATATCTATAATTGATTAGAAGTCTAGAAATTATAGATATTTATGTAAGTTTCTCTATATTCATTAGGTCATAATATAAGTTAAGCCATCTAACATTTTAGCCCAAATTGAGCTGCATATATAGCTTAAGTTGATCCATAATAAACTTACCAAAACATAGCCCCACCCGCCCAACCCCCATACCTCTCATCCCCACACTTCTACCCTTCATTCCGCTCTCATATTATCTTTTTAGATGGGAGAACGAGAGAAATGATTACAAGGTGGGAATTGAACCCTTACCAAGGATGTGAAAGTTCAGGTAGTTGATATTCGACTGAAAAATATATGTATATTACGTTATCACCTCATATCTTATGCATAATTGTGTTGTTATATCGTTATCTTGGGTGTTTTGAGCTTATACGAGTTTTATGTGTGTAGGAAATGTGATGGATGAATACGATCGAAAATAGTTGATTTTGTCTTTGATTTGATTCAAAGGAATGAAGATTGAAGAATGGCCGGGCTCGCATGTTGTCCTCGCAAAGCAAGAATTTAGATGAGCCAAGAAACAAGAGAAATTTGAGAGCTGGTCACGCTCGTCTGTGGCCCTCGCAAAGCAAGAATCTAGACGAGCCAAGAAAAGTCATTTGATTAGTTTAAAAGATCTCATACACATTCTAGGTCATATATATACCCTGATAAACCCATACTGGAGGACTACATATTATTTTGGAGGCAAAAACAAGCATGGAGTGGAGCGACGGAATTCGGCTTAGAGTTTCAATCTCTTCCATTCGTTTACTTGTTCGTTATGGAATTCTATGCTATGTGCTCAAACAATATTATGAGTAGTTAGATTTCCTCTCTAGGATTTTGATGAACCAACTGTTGGATGAATTTGTGACTATTTAATTATAATCTAGTCGTTGTCTTATTTTCTATTTGTTCAACGTATTTACTATTTTTAATTGAAGGGCCCTCGATTAATGAATGTCGTTGTATCTCACATTACTTGAGAAAGATTGCGAGATTAGGTTTTAGTTGAACAACGCCACTTCGAAGTTGTTGAGATATTAACTACTTCAATTTAAAAGCGGATTTAGAGATAACGAAGTACGTGATCCTATGAATAGCGTAAATTGTTAGTTAGAGTTAGTTCGAGAGAATAAATTTAGAAAACTACTACACCTGATCGAGAGATAATTGTGGTAAGAAAAGATTCATGATTGATAGAGAATAGTTCGGCGAGATTAAAATTAACGCATTACGAGTTTAGTCCGCAATTTGGGGAAGACATTATCCTAGGCGTCTTAATATCAAAAGAAAGTCGTTTTATTTATTTGATAATCTTAGTACTCTTGTTATTCATTATTTGTTAGTTTACATTGATATTCTTGGTGATACGAAAGTCTACTGAAATAGTTCTCTGTGGGTCGACTCCGGACATAAAAGTCCGATTATATTTGCGATAACCGCTTATCCTTTTTAGGACAAGTTTTGGAAGTGATCAGTAGTCAACCAACTGAGCTACTAAGATCTGCACATAAAAAATAATTTATTTTTTACAAAAACATTTTTTGAGAAACACATTTTTCTTAATACCAAAGAAGCCCTAATTATCAATACTAATGTGTTCGGTCTTTTTTCGGATTAAAAAATGCCATATTGGATGCATATAATGCACCGACCGCCACTTATTTTTATCTCACTAGTGTACTTGGATGTCATTACCCATAGAAATTAAATGGCGATCCATGCTAAATAGCTTGTATAAAGGTACTCCACTTTTGTGAGGGACCCATTTTTCTCTTCTCATAATCTTGTTCAAACCATAAAACTAACGTAAAATTTTTAAATACACATGCATATGAAAATATAATCTTAAGAATCTAGCATAAACAAGTGTATACATATTAATGGGATTGTTCATTAAAATACACAAAAAAGATTGAGAATATCCTGACCACTATCTGTGAGTCATTGATAAGATTCTGACTCCTTTACAAACTCAAAAGCCCTTATATTTAGATGCACATACTTAATTACATAGACACATATCCACTGTGTTAAGAAAATCAACTAGTTGGCAAGTAGATTCATATATGATCTTAAATCTAATAATATTTAAATAAATAACTGATAGAATAATTATAATTTGTAATTAGTAATTATTATGATTAAAATGTAAATGATAGGTAAATTAGCAAGATGATAGATTAGATTACATAATCATATCCTATTAGTGTTTATTACTAGCTTAATTAAAGCCTTAAATGTGGCTATTCTTATTGTATATTTACCACCTTTATGGAAGATGAGAAAAATAAATTATTATTCTAACATTGTAGCAAAAGATTAGGAAAAGATCCTATCCTAAATAATTTCTCTCCAAATTTCGGCCCCCACTCCCTTCCTCCATCACCGGCCGACCACCACACCTCCTCCATAATTTGTTTTCTTGTTTATTTTAATTTTTAATTTTTTTTATTTCATTTTTCGATCAACAATGTCCGACTCCAAATCCACTTTTCATCCAGCTCTTATCATTTCTAACATCAAAACACATGTTTCCATCACTATTGAGATGAAAAATGTTCACTATGCAACTTGGGAAAAGCTTTTTAAAATATGTTATCGTTCTCACCGAGTTATTCATCACATAATCCCGCCGGCAAATGGCAAAGGAAATGAGTTAAAACTGATGAGGACAAAGAACTTTAGGAGACTCTTGATGCCACGGTTCTTTCGTGGATTTATGCAACTATATATAGTGATTTGTTGCACACAATAATGAAATCTGATTCCACCGCAATGGAGGCTTGAAATTGCTTGCGGGATATTTTTCAGAAAAACAAAAATTCTTGAGCCGTCACATCAGAGCAAGAATTCTCCACCACCGATATGGCGGACTTTCCTAATGCATCGGCATATTGTCAACGCCTCAAAGTCTTGTCGGATCAACTCAAAAATATTGGTTCGCCGGTTACCAACAATCATTTGGTTCTACAATTGGTTGTCGGTCTTACCGATGCGTATACCGGCTGGGAAAGCTCATCCAACAAAACAATCCACTACTATTTTTTTATCAAGTCTGTCCTATACTTATTCTTGAAGAGACGAGTTTCACCAAAAAAGATGCAATCGTCTTAAATTCCACCAT
The DNA here is from genome assembly GCA_029844215.1 of Przewalskia tangutica. Classification (NCBI taxonomy): domain Eukaryota; kingdom Viridiplantae; phylum Streptophyta; class Magnoliopsida; order Solanales; family Solanaceae; genus Przewalskia; species Przewalskia tangutica. The sequence continues at coordinate 116,193,351 of CM056728.1, forward strand.
GATTGTCACCCCAATCAATGACACCACCACCAATTTTGAGCCTACACAACAAAATCGGGGACAAAAAGGATGAAACGGTGGTAAAAATTAGGGTGAAAATAACCGAAATGAAAAAAATGGCGGAAATTGGAATTCCGGTGGCGGCGAACACGGCAGTAGAAATGGCGGGACCGGTGGCCAGCAGTGGCAGTATCGACAGCAGTGTGGTGGTGGCCCAACCCAGTGGGCCTGGAAATGGCCTTGGGTTGTTCCACCCTGCCTAGTTCCATCGGGGTATTAGGTCAGGCCCACTACAAGACCTGGCCAGGCCACTAGCAGCAAAGGTGTTGGGCTTTCTCCTTTTGGGCCGCGAAATAGTGGCGTAGCAAGCAGTTTTAGGCCACTGTTGAACCAGTGGCAGGAGCCACATTCGGTAGTGGTCAGCCCAACGGATATTGAATTCGTCATGCACACTCTCGGACTTAAGACGCAAATTAGTATATGGACACCGGAGCGACGTCTCATATGACGTTCTCCCAAGGTAACATCTTGTCCTATTTTAATTTGAGCAAAAATAATGGTATAATTATCAGAAATGGTCATTCTATTTCAATTCATGGTTATGGTTCTACCAAATTGACTCCACCAAACCCACCTTTAATGATAGTCATGGGGAGCTATATCCAATTATAACTTCTAATCAACGAGTGAAGTCACCATCCACTTTTATTGCTCTTGCACCTTCATTATGGTATGAACGTTTTGATCATCCAGGAGCATCTGTTTTAGCCTCTCTCAAACAAAATAATTTTATTTCATGCACTCAAACACCTAATTCAAGTTTGTGCCACTCATGTCTACTTGGAAAACATGTTCAATTGTCGTTTGTTTCATCTAATTCATGCACATTTATGTCATTTGATATTATCCATTGTGATATTTGAACATCACCCGTTTTGAGCTCTTCGGGTCATAAATATTATTTGTTTTTGCTAGATAACTTCTCTAATTGGTTGTGGACATTTCCTTTGGCTAAGAAATCACAAGTTTTTTCCATATTTCAAAATTTTAGAGCCTTCATCCGAAATCATTTTGAACGGGATATTAAAAATATTCAGATAATGGTAGGGAGTTTGATAATGGGAGTTTTTGGGATTATTTCAATTCTAATGATTTAACCTTTCGTTTTTCATGTCCACATACGTCATCTCAAAAGGGGAAGGCAGAACGAAAAACCCAAACCATCAACAACAAAATTCGCACATCCCTTGCCCATGCCTCCCTATCACCATTTTTTTTGCATCATGCACTTGGCTACTTATATTTTGAACATACTTCCCCACAAGAACTTGTCATATCAAGCTCCACTAAAAATCATATACTTAAGGGACCCTTCTTATTCTCATTTACGGGTATTTGGGTGCTTATATTATCATCTTTTTTCATCCACCACAATTACCAAACTTCAACCCCGGTCTACTCCTTACGTTTTTTTTAATATTCGTCTAATCATTGAGTCTACTAATGTTACGATCTTTCCACAAACAAAATAATCGTGAGTCGTCATGTTATCTTTGATGAAACAAATTTCTCATTTTTCAAAATGCATGAGTCTGTACCCCCTACCTATAATTTTCTAGATGATAACATGCCCTGGCATTTATCCCAATATTTGGTGTCGGCGGAACAACCTGTCTCGAAAATTTAGGCCCCGAAACAATAGCCCAGTTGCAGCAAACAAATGCCCAGTAAGTTGGGCCTCTCATCCAGAGCCCATACTCATCCCCTTGCCCAAACCAAATGCCTGGCAGGGGCTTGGGCCACAACCCAATTCACTACCAACTGTCAGGCAGTGTACTCCCGTCCAGTGGCCCATCTTAAAACATAGCCCAACGTCCAGTCACTCGTATTCAACACAGCATTATAAAACCAAACACAAAATATAGCCTCCACATCCAGATTCTCAAATCATTATTGCCTCGTGGAACTTGGTCATGGATGATGAATTTAATATTCTTATTAATAGGACATGGGAACTAGTTCCTCGTCCAACTCATGCTAATGTAATTCGGTTTATGTGAATTTTCAGTCATAAAAAAAATTGATTGTACTTTTGAGAGACATAAAGTCCGTCTTGTAGGTGATGGAAAAACACAACATATCGGTGTGGACTGTTGAGATATTCAGTATGGTGGTCAAACCGACAATTATACGAACGGTCCTTAGCTTGGATCTGTCAAAAGCATGACCTCTTCATCAGTTGGATGTCAAGAATGTCTTCTCTACATGAAACTAAATGAAACAGTGTACATGTACCAGCCTTTGGGGTATAGGGACTCCAAATATCCCAACCATGTGTGTCTGTTAAATAAAGCTCTATATGGGCTCAAACAAGCCCCTCGAGCCTGGTACAAGCGATTTGCGGATTTTGTTCCACATAATGGTTTTTCCAACAGTTGTTCTGATCACTCTCTGTTTATCTATCGTCAGGATAATAATATTACTTATCTTCTTTTGTATATGGATGATATTATATTAACTGTCTCATCAGATGCTCTCCGCAAGTCCATCATGTCACAGCTTGACTCTGAATTTGCTATGAAGGATCTAGGCCACTACACTACTTTCTAGGAATAGTGGTGATACGTCTAGTTTGGAGAGTCAAACAACTCTTTCCTTGACTATGATTTTCTCCAACTATTTTCATATATTGTAAATAATTAATTATGCAGACTTATAGTACTTTAATGTAATATGTAATTTTTACCAAGTCAATGCGCCTTAGCGCATTCCTTTTCTTGCTCGTTAGCGCTATCTTTTTTATTGCAGCTAGCGCGCTAAAATATTAGAAGAATCTATGTTTGAATTGAGTTTGTTTGACTTTTAAAACCGATCAATTCTCTTATAAATTGAGACTGAGGGTGTGTGAGTGAGTCATTATTTAACTTATAGTGAAGTTGTACCATATGAAGGTGTACAAAAAGTTTTAAAATTTAAAATGTGATCTTATGGGATATATACTGGATAGTGGACATTGTAATTTAGTTTACCATTCTTATTAAGTATAATTATTTGTTTAACACTCAAAGATAACATTTCAATATTTTAAGTTAAAAGATGTTATTGCAAAAGGAAAGAAATGAATAAAGATTTTGGTTACATAGAATCGCGCGCACATACACACACATTGTTATTATCTTAAAGCTGATTAATGAATTGGCATGCAGTGTAGAATCCCAACCTTCACTCAACAAAGAAAGATTATGACAATTGATAGCACGTAAAAGTAAAGTATATAAAGTGAAAAAGATACATTAATTAACACTACATGAACCTTAATGCATATCCTCTTTGTCAATATAATCTCCAAAATAATGTTTTTATTTAAAATAGTAGCAAGTTAGGCACCACAACAAAGATTAAAAGTGAAACTGGCATCAACCAAGCCCATCCAGAAATTAAAGATGTTGAGGGAACTATTTTTAACAATTTGAAAATTGAAACTTTTGAGTGTTCATCCACTGAAAATATTTGATTAATTCATGTTAATATTGTGTCACATTCTTCAGTTAAGTCTGTCTACCTCTCATCCTACTATTTCATTCCTCGGAGTTCCAACTTTGCTTCATTTAACATTGTAAATACTATGTTAATATTTTCCTTTTTTGTTCTCCTTTAATATGAGATATATTGTGTTAATATATAATTTACAATTCCTGGAAAAAAAATCACTTATATATTCAGTTTCCCTTAGAAGAAAGATGCTTAATATTTCAAGTATTAATCATTAATTATTGTTGTGTGCAAGAAACAAACAACGGGGATCCGTGGCGCAATGGTAGCGCGTCTGACTCCAGATCAGAAGGTTGCGTGTTCGATTCACGTCGGGTTCAATTTCCTGATCCATCCTCTCTTTTGTATATTTCCTTTTCACTTTTTCTAAACATACAACCTCTGAAGAATTATTGGACGTTAATGGTCACAAAAAATGGAGCACTGGATTTTAGTATCTGTACACGGTGATAATCGCCACGACACGTGGCATGATTTGAATAAGAGGATGGAAGGAAGTAATAATGTTTTACACCCAAGAATTATTGGACGTTAATGGTCACAAAATGGAGCACTGGATTTTAGTGTCTATACACGTTGAAAATTGGCATGCCACGTGGTATGCTTGGGATAAGAGGATCGAAGAAGTAATAATATTTTACACCGGATGTGGGTTGCATCAGTGGTAAGTTCGGGTATTATGACAAGACCGGTTGGCGGCCTAACCAGATGACTTTGAATAATGATCAGACCTGGTAACATCAGGTGGAAGATCGAAGGAGCATAGCGCGTGCCTGTTTCGGATATGGCGTCAGCTGTTATTATTTGCTCATTAAGTGACAGTTTTTGTCATTTAATTGCATTTAAGGAGGGAGTGATTCTTAGGCGTAAATGTTTTGTATTGATAGCTATAAAAAGAGTTCAAACTCTCGATTCAATTTCCATTCACTTATTTATTGTTAATTGTTTTATCAAACATAGCTATAAAGTTATCCACGTATACTTAAAATCACTTACAAATTCAACTATACCTTTTTTGGTAAACTGTTTGGCGTCCACCGTGGGGTTAAGGATAATAGTGGTGATTTGATTCAAACTCAAAATTCACTTGTTTCTTTTGAAATTTTTGTGGTTATATGTCAATACTAAGTACTAACAATATGGCTAGTGAAATCAATGTTAAGGTTAGCAACCACGAGGACAACAACACAACGTCAATAACAACAACGACGTTCCACCCGTTGATCCACTTAATGGCGTTCCGCCTATTGTTCCACCAAATGGCATTTTGTCCGTTGATCCAATGAATAATAACAACCCCGTAATTTCACTTCGGTCATCTAGAAGATCACGTCAGAAGGCACGGAACGATGATGAGGATGGTGAAATAAATTTTGCTCAAATCTTTTATATGGTAAAGGAGAAACAGGAGGCTATAACTCAGCTGCAAAAAAAAAAAGTGCGGCAGATGAAGCTCATCCCATCCGCAATGATGAACCAAACTAGGAAGAGGATCGAGTCAACGAGAACGTCAATGGTTCAGGGACTAATGAGTCCTCAGAGGTCTTGAAAATATTGAAAAAGAATTGACACCAGTGAAAAGAAGGTTGAAACCTACAATTCACTAGTAAACCAGATTTTTGGGGCACCTCCAATATTAAAGGGTCCAGACACAAAGAGATACATCCAGTTGTCGTTCCCACCAAGTGCAACACCGAAGTTGATACAAAAAATGTTTAAAATGTCCGACCTCTCAAAATATGATGAAAAACAGATTCACAAGAGCATGTGATGTGATATACTTATGCAATAAAAGGAAATGACATGCACCTGGATGAGATAGAATCGACGTTGCTAAAGAAATTCAGAGAAACACTTTCCAAGGGAGCAATGACATAGTATTCTATGTTGCCTCAACATTCTATTAATTCATTTGAAATGCTTGCATATGCTTTTATAAAGGCGCATGCCAGAGCTCGGAGAGTTCAAGCAAGAAAAGTTGATATATTCAAAATTGCTCAGAAAGATACGGAGTTGCTTCGGGAGTTCGTGATAAGGTTTCAAAAGGAGCGAATGCTTCTTCCCGGAGTACCGGATGAATAGGCAGTTGAAGCTTTCACTAAGGGGCTAAATCCTAGGATCTCTAGTGCCTCGTTCAAATTAAAGGAGAACATGATAGAATTATCGACAATAATATAGGCAGATGTGCATAATAGGTACGAGTCCAAAATCAGATAAGAGGATGATCAGCTTGAACTTCCACCGGGGTCAGCAGGACAGAACAAGAACTTTGATAAATCAATAGGGTAGTCGAGTCAGAGCTGAAATTTTCAAAGGATAGATATCAACCCTACTGACAATCGGAGAGGTCGAATTTTAGATTGGATCGGGGTCACAACAATCGCAATTTCCCACCGGACAGAGGAGATAAGTGTAATGATCAGAGGTCCACCAGTAGGGGTTTGCAATTCAAAAATGATACATGTGGATTTTCTTCAAACATTGTGGAAATCCCGAGGCTGTCCGAATATAATTTTAACGTTGATGCGGCTGGGCTCATTTCGGTCATTGGACATATAAAGGAGACAAGGTGGCCAAAACCGCTTTGGACAGACCCAACTCAAAGAGATCCAAACTTGATTTATGATTATCATGAAACTCATGGTCATCGAACAGATGATTGTCACCAGTTATGGGATGAAGTGGTCTGGTTATTGAAAATGGCCATCTATGTGAGTTCCTAAGTGATCGTGCAAAGGAAAATTACAGAAATAGAAAAGCAAACAAGCAGACAGAACCAGTTGAACTCCAGCATGTCATAAATATGATTATCATCGAGCGGATGTTTCGAAGGGAGCTATCATGACCGCAAAGAAGACGAAAGTGTCAATAACTCGAGACAAAAGATCCAGAAATTACAATTCGGATGAAACAGTAGCTTTTAATGATGAAGACGTGGAGGGCATCATTCAACCTCACATTGATGCATTGGTAATTTTTGTATTCATTAATAAATTTCAGATTAAGCGAATTTTAATTTATCCAGGTAGCTCGACCAACATCATCCGATGGAAGGTGGTGGAGCAACTGGGGTTGTTGGACCAAATTGAACCGGCAACCCGAGTTCTAAATGGTTTTAACATGGCATGTAAGACTACGAAATGAGAGATCGTTCTTCCATTCATGCAGTCGGTATAATTTAACATATGAAGTTTTATGTCATAGAAGGTGATACAAGGTACAACGCTTTATTCAACAGTCCTTGGATATATGACATGAAGGTTGTACATTCAACGTTACACATGATGTTGAATCCCAACATCGGGAATCAAGATGATCCAAGGGGAGCAACCGGCAACAAGGGAGATGTTCGCGGTGGAATAATCAATACAAACATTGAAAGAAATGCAGGATGCAGTTAAAGGTAAGGAGGTGAAATAGCAATCGCAAGGTTCGGGCACGATGAGTCCGAAAAATGAAGAGGAGGAAAAGACAAATTACGAGAATGAAGAAGACTACTTTCGCGTTCCAAGGTCATATGTGTTTCCAGATGATTCAGATGTCATGAAGTCGAATGCAGATGAGCTGGAGCGGGTCATCCTGTTCGTGCATCTACCAGATAAAAGGTATATCGGGCACCGTATTAACTCCGGAGCTTAGGCTTAAATTAATTAAATTTCTTAAAGCTAACGACGATTGTTTTGTCTGGTCCCGCTTAGATATGATAGATATCCCACCGGATATTACAACTCATAAATTAAGTTTGGACTCGAGCTTTCTCCCGATAAAGCAAAAAAAGAGGTATATGACCGACTTCAAATATAAGTTCGTTAAGGAGGTAACAAAGCTTTTAAATATAGGTTCGATCCGACAATTTACTAGGAGTATTTCCTAAATTCATATTTTCATGAAACTAAAAATGAAAATAATTGTTAGTTTATCATGAAAACTATTTACTATTCTCTTCCTCTCTCGACCTTCTCTCAAACTTATTGTATAGTTTATCATGAAATCTTGTTTTATTTAAACAAGAGTCGAAGACATTATATATATTTACAAATAAAAATAAGGGAAAGAAAAAAATAGAAGAGTATTTTCTTATCGGTTAAGTTAAAAATTGAATCATTAAGAACCGTTGACCGATAAATCAAAAATTGATAATGAATATCTTATTGATTCAGTTATCAAGTTAACATGTGTACAAACTGATAAACAATAAATCAAGCCGATAATATACAAAATCGGACCGAACCAACCAATAAGCACCCTAGAAGAGAAGCCGCCAAAGCGCCAACATGTTAGCACCCATAACACTACAATCCGAAATATGAAACCATTAGGTTGTGTTTTAATACGAATGAATAAATGGTTGATACCAAGTGGATTCTCTATACTTGCGAAATTTTGCTACCACCACCGGCTGCTTTGTTCTTTATGGATAGGATATGATCTTCTGTGTATTGCATAGACGACACATTTCTCTTACAAAAAAAGAAAACAAACCTAACAGTAACAGCACTGCTCTCCCTTTAATGCACTTTTGAACACCTTTTCCATTAAGTTTTTGGTATTTGATGATGGTAGAATGAAGAGAAATGAAAGTTAAGCGAGGTTAAACATTCTAATCAAGATTAAGCTATTATAAATTACCAAATTCATGACACCAGACACCTCTAAGAAACATCATTGCCATGGTCCTACACCAAGTGTGAGGCACAGTAAATTTCAAGTAATCAATACCTAAACTGAGAAAGGAAAGTGAAAAATACGTCAACAAACTTCCTGGGGAGGAACACGAAAACGAGAAAGAATGCCACCTACAAATAAGATCTCGGTGTTCTATGCACAAATATGGAGCCTGACCACAACAGAAAAAATATGAGCCTGCTAATGCATATCAATCATATATAATGTAAAATGTAGAAGATAATATTAGTAAATCTGTCAGCCTCAGTTCTACTTCTACCTGCCATTTTTATTCATGGGGGCTGACCGGAAAGATTATGCGTAAACCTTTTACAACGACGGGACAAAGGCACTATACACAAACTCGATTTCCTATATGAAATATTACAAGAAACAACTTAAATATTTGTATACCCTAACTGTATAGTTTCCTAGCCTCAATCTAACTGCAATGTATTACATGCATAATTCATTAATTATTGCCTGTATACCCATCCAAGAACATTTTCTTAACATTGGAATACATCATCATAGTCACAATTGTTGTGTAAATTCATTTGGCTCGCCTTCCGGCTCATCCATCTTAATTGAACGGAGCTGCCACTTGCCTTCACCATCAATCAACCGTAATTCCAGAGAATGGAAAGGTATTAAAGCAGGGCGCTGAGGAAAAACATAGAGAAAAGTTGGATTAGATCTAGATTGATGGCCATAAGAAGTACCGATGACAATATGAGAGATGGATGCAAACCTGTGAGGATGTAACAACAGTAATGCCAGCATCCTTAGCAAGCCTATAAAGGTGCTCTTCAACATCAACACTAGTAGCACTTCACAAATGGAAGAGGGAAATAGCAGAGTCAGGTATACGAGGCCATAGAAAAGCTTTAGTAAAATTGGTAAGACACTGAGATCTGAGCTCATTTACTTACTTTGTACATTCATCAAGGATTCCAAAACGTGGCTTGTGAAAAAATAAGCGTGCCTTGTAAAAATGCCAAATCAGTTAGCAGCGAAGAAACGAAATATGAATAGAACATTTCTAAACAAAGTTTTTTGGTAATTAAAGGGATTTTTTAAAAAAAAAATGGTAATTAAAGGAAATTTTATTAATCACCAAAAACATTGCTAAACAAAGTTGTTGGGTCAAGAAGCAATCAGCAAATTTTGGGCTCACCATTCCTAATCGTTGTTGTTCTCCAAGAGATAAGATGTCTTCCCAGTTCTGGTTGGCATCCCAGCCACCTTCTCTTTCTAAAAGGTAGACTAATTTAACATTCTCGAGAATTGATTGCAGATGAGAATCCAAAGTGTTAGAAGACCCTTGAGGTCTCAGACCTGATATTCAAAAGGTAAGTTACTGAGATGACAATTTTGTTGGCATCAAAACCTGTACCTGCTAAATCAATGACTACTGGAACACTAGCAAAAGCCATAAAACAGACATCATAAAAGAATTGCCAGATAATTGAATTTCTTACTGGTACGTGAATATGTTTACAGAAATTTTTGTTTTTTTTCTCTCTCAAATTTTCTGTTGATCAATCAACCTTTTGTTATTTGCACCATCTATAAAGCAGAGACACCATATATATGACCTGATACCAGAAGCTTACGTCAACATAATTATGATTTATGACCCTGTTAAACACGAGTTGGATGCCATCATATGATATTGGTCATTCTGTTTTGGATTTTATTTATTATTGGACTTGTTCCTTCGAGACTTGAACTCCTAAAAGGACAACATAATAACAGATATACTAAACTTTGCAGCCCAATTCAATAAATTTGGAATCCTAAACTCCCAAAATAGTTTTCGAAGGAAAAGATAAAAAATTATAAAAACAATAAGTCCCGATACCAAAATGAATGACCTAGTAAAGAGGATCATATTACCACTCAATCAAAACCCAAAAAGCAGAAGGCGAAGGGCCCACCTCATGCATGGATTAACATTTTTACATTGACTATCTTACGTCGTGTTATATTTGGATTTTCTTTTACTTTGGAAATTTTTCTAGTGATTATGACTAACCAAGCCAGAAAAAAAAGGTAATGTGGGCTAAATTGATGAAATAATTTAATGTAATTATCTGGTTGCCATATTTGACTACATATAAGATTGTATTTATGGTGTCATGCCCCTAACACTCATTTTTATGTCTGTTTGACTCTATACTGAAAGTGGTGTGTTTGTGCTCGTGCTACATAGCGTGTAACTATATAAGATTTGTTCTTCATATGAATATTATAGATTTGGCACAAAGGTCAGATGATCAATAATTAGCTTAATTTTCAATTAGACCTTGCTCTCTTTTCTTAAGAGTTGCTACTTCTTTGGTAGCTCACCCACATATTATTCCCAGGAAAAAATTTCAATCAATGTCATGACGAGGAAACACATACACAAACATGACGAACAAGCTTGGATGGTTCAGAACAAAGACAACTCTGAGAATATAATCAAATACTAAAAGTGCTCTAACAGCTTAACACCATGGTATCGGAGCAAAGGTCCTGAGATCGAATCTCCCCGCCACCCATTATCAAAAAATAATTTCCACATGCTTGGACCATGCAAAAAAATCCAGACCGTTTTTAGATGAGATGGTCACACACTTCAACATGGTATCTTGTACGTGATAATATAACCTGTCAGTATACACTTACCAAACATAGTTTTTCCAACTGCTAAAGGAAGCTAAGTGTGAAATCTGCATCTTCTAATCTTCCTTTTTTAAGTAATAACTTTATGCCCCTTTGGAAAGCCCACTACAAATTTGTATTCATAAACCTGGAATAGCCCTCGGCAGTTGGATTTTCAAATATAATTGGTAATATCAGCAGTTCAAAGAGAACTCAATTAAATTACTCTATCACCCTTCATTGGAAAAGTTAATCTAAAAATCACACATAACCGACGCCCGTTAGAAAACTCCATTTCCCTATGATGCTGTATGATTTTTAACAACTTCACCTCAAGTACAAATTATAAGAGAGTACTAGCAAGCCAACTCATAAGAAACTGAGGAATATACTATAGCCAGGTAATTACCTTCTTGCAAAGAAGCCAGTACCCTTTTCTCAGCCACTTCATGCGAGAGAGGATATATGATTTGATCCCTTAGGGTTCCTAAGCACGTGTATGGTCGTTGGGGTACATAGAAGATGGCACTGCCTAATTCTGAGTTACGCGGCTGGCATGGTTTAACTAGGTTTCCACTCACAACTGGCCATAAACCACGAAGGACTCTGAAGATTGAACTCTTTCCACTTCCATTAGGGCCTTCAGAAAGGAAGTAATTAGAAAATAAATATCACTATATATTAAAGTATAAGTAGAGGTCATCTGGCCACTAACCAGTTACAAGAAGGCTTTTCCCCTTCACTATATCACATGTTAGCTTCCTAGCCAAGGTTTTTTGTCCTGGTGTAATGATGTCCACTTCGGAGAAAGAAATTACATCCTCGGAGGATGGCGATGAAGAAACACCTTCAGGTACTTCTGCAAGCATACAAGAAACATCAGTTCCATATAATGATACTAACACCTGCAGCCTAGTATAACAGAATCCAACCAAAAGCAATTTGATAAGGAAAGATCATGTTGTGATGTTAGAATTGAATGGTTTTAGGCAGTTTCCAGCACTGGCTGATATCAGGATGTTAGTCGGAAACAAATTTAACTTCAGCTATTTGATTTTGCTATTCCAATATTAGATCTAAATGTCAACCTACTTTGTACCAAATTTACCATATATATATAAGAAGAAATTCCCAACAATTTCTGGTAAAATGTGGAGTTCTAACTGCTCAAAATCAAAATTCACCCTAGAATTTGAGCCCTAGTTCCTTTGCCTGCTCATGAAATAATTGCAGATGCACAGCACACTTGTTCCCTCTAATTTGTTTGGCAGTGCTATCGATTATCCTCAACAATGTTATACATTTTAACTCAAGAATCAAGAAGAAAAGAAAATTAGATGGTGTTGATAGACAGAGTGGATCATAGAAGAACTGAGAAACGTGAATGTTGTCAAAGGAATAAGAAAAGAAAGATGGTAAAATTCAACCAAATAATTATGACAGGTAATGATTATGGTTTAGTGGAGATAAACTATATTTCTGGTGTGTCTAGAAAGAGCTCTTTTAATTTATAAAAGATGGGTTTTTCCCACGGAATCCAAGTTACGTTGTCTAGCAACTATGCACACCACTTTGTCAAGAGCCTCATAACAAATTGGGTCATTAGCATAACCGAATTGTAGCACCTTGAAGACGAACACTTTCATCCCAAGAATTCTTCAGCCACAACTAAGTGTTTTCCGTACAAATGGAACAACTTCACATTACATTTATCTATCTTCAATTTCTTTACCATGTTCATGCTCGCCTCTCCTTCACACACAAAACTGTGACATCTACAATACTATTGCAATGGACTCAAAGCAGCCTATCAAATCAAAGGCTTACAGCATAAAGCTTGGAGCTTAACCATTAAGTGCTGCACAAATGTCATTGAATCTTATAACCAGTGAAGAGCATTTGAGAGTTGGAACTTGGAAGTGACAGAAATGAGAAAAATAGAAGTCAAATCACACCCACCATATTGAGCAGCATCTAGAAACTCTTCCAGCTCAAAAAGTCTATTGATACCACCAGAAAGCTCGACAAACTTTCTGTGGAGCTCAAGAATGTCACCAAAAGCTAAAAAGCTTTGAGACACAACAGATGCTAAAAATCGCAGTGCATGAGCAAGTTCACCTACGAAAAGGGACAGTAAAAAAGAATTGGTAATTTTTTAAAATAACAGCATAGAAATACACAAAATTCATAATTGGTTGGGTATCACCTTGAGTTGAAGTCAAAGCCCGGTCACCCTTGTGCTCCATAGCATACAACAGGCTCAATCCCCAAGTAACATTGTGAGGAAGCTGCTTCGTAATGAACTCATCTAGTATGCCAAATAACCATCTCTTCTTAAGAAGCAAAGAAGAGTGATGAAGAAGTTCTTTAAACCTTGCTTCAACCATCTGCCATGCATAACATGTATCAGTATTGTGTTAACTGGATAAAGCAACCAAGAGATGCAAAGCAAGGGGTTGTTGCCTCATGGGTGAAGCAATGCAACGCCAGAGAAGCCCAATGCTTCAAGCAGCGGGTGCAAAGCATTATAAGTGAGAAGCAGGTCTCTTATTTGATGTTGACTTTAAAAGACTGTAAAAAGAGAAAAAAGACAACATACCCAGTGAAATCCCACAACGTGGGGTCTGGGGATGGTAGAGTGTACGCAGACCTTACCTCTATCTTGGTAAGTAGAGAGGCGGTTACCCTCAGCTCAAGAAAAAGCATAAGCACAAGCAAAAGCAAGAGAAACGGTCAGATCCAGATAAAAAAATTAAAGCAGTATGAAAATGTTGGTTATCAAATGCGAATAAGTCATGCTAGCGCATCCTGAAAAAGAAGCAGTAACTAATGCAGGTACATAAGATAAATAAAGTACACTAAAGAACGCATAGCAGTAGAAATCAAACGCTACTATAAAGCAATATTGCGCCTACTAGTATCATAGGTTAAGCGGGCCTACACTAATAACACTACAACTACCCCGTTTGTAAGCGTAAGTAGGGCTACGCTCGACTACCTACTACCTTTCTACCCTAATATGTGTCCTCCACAACCCCCTATCTAAGGTCATGTTCTCATTAAGTTGCACCTGCGCCATATCTCGTCTAATCACCTCTCCCCAATACTTCTTCGGCCTACCTTTACCCCTCCTGAACCCGTCCATAGTCAACCTCTCACACCTCAGCACTGGGGCATTTGTGTCTCTCCTCTGCACATGCCCGAAACATCTCAACCTCGCTTCCCGCATCTTATCCTCCACCGAGGTCACTCCCACTCTGTCCCGGATATCATCATTTCTAATCTTATCCCTCCTTGTATACCTACACATCCATCTCAGCATCCTCATCTCCGCAACTTAAAGAGAGAAAAAAGACAAACATAAAAAGTAGGACCTTTTGTTATTTAAGGTCCATCCGAGCAGGTACGCTTCTTGGTTCTCTTTAGGATCTTTCTTCAATGATTCTTCTTCTATTAATCCTACTTCTATACTGCGATGAAGCCTATTCTACTACTGTTTTAGAGCTTTCCTTCTTCTCTTCGCTCTCCCTTTTTTTCCTATTTCTCGGGATAGTTATTTCTCTCCTAATCTCTCTTGCTGCAACTTTATTTTCTTCTTTCCTTGTCTGTCTCTGATATAACTCTAATTTCTCCATTTTGATCCAAATGCTGATTATTTTGGAGATAAAAAATGAGTAGCAATTAAGGTTGATAATTAGTGTAAAGAATAGACCTTGCGCCTAAGTCAATCCCAGAAGCTAACTCCTGGGGTGAGGATTACTCAATAATATAAAAAACGACCATCAATTGCCCCAATTTGGAACATTAACACCCCCTCCCCCTCCGCACGTCTAGATTTGGACATCTAAAACTTGGACAACATAACATGGTAGGCCAAATATTGGGTAAACCAATAAAAGTGATGAGTCTGACTATAACAATATGTCAAGAAGAAGGATCTTACACTTAATTCAACCACAAAAGCTAGTTCATAAGGTGAGAATTGTACAGGATTATACAAAGAAGCAACAACCAGTTCTCTCAACCGATGTGGGACATTCTAACAATTCGCAAAGTTCTAAAGCAATTAACGATGAAATTGATAATGTCACTAATTCTTTTGTAGCTGATTAATTGACAAATGTAAACCAATTTCAATTGAAATTATCAGATTTAGGCTAAATGAAGTATGTTGATATTTAATTTGAGCTATTGGGATTAATATGTCACCGTTGTATACTGGAGGCTGAAGTTAGTAATGCTAGTAGCAGTTTTGATGTTGCTACTAAACCCATATATATCAGGCTATGTTGCTCGGACTCTTCACTTTTGGTGCCGCACCCGTGTCGACACGACATGGGTGTGGGTGTGGGATCTGTACCTGATCTGGTCAACCAATTTTAGGTACTTTGATCAAAATCGAGGGAGAAATTCCGAACAGATTCAATGATTTATGTAATCCAAACAAAAATTATGGTGCAATTGAAGAAAATGGAAACTTGTATATAGAAATTTCTATGAGAAACTTTTGGTTAGGGAAGAACATATTTTTCCATGTAATGCTATATGGATTCCTAAGGTGCCGAGGAAGGTGTGCTTTTTCACTTGGCTAGCTGCTAGAGGGGTGATTTTGACCACGAAAAATCTTAGAAGCGAAGGTCGTCGGGGTCAGCTGGTGTTTCATGTGTAAGACGGGCGAAGATGTGGATCATCTTCTTTTACTTTGTGGGATGACTTTGAAGTTATGGTGGGATATGTTTAGGTGATTTGACACTTCATGGGTAATGCCAAAGACTGTGAAAGAGCTATTCAATTGGAAGAGTGAGAGGAGAACAAGATGAAGGGCTTGAAACGTGGTTCCGCTTGCGCTAATGCGGGTTGTTTGGAGAGAAATAGGAGAGCTTTTGAAGGTGTAGAATCGAGCTTCTCCCAATTGAGGAGTAGCCTCCGCTCCCTCATTTTCTTTTGGTGCACTCAGAGAGTTCCTTGTTGTATAGATGATTAGGTGGAGTTTCTAGAGAACCATATTGTTTTGTAGAGTCTTACTTTTGGTATACCCCTTGTATACGGTTGTTTATGGCCATGTTTATGAATGAAAATATTTTACTTGATCAAAAAAATAAATTTATATGTCACTCCTTTCCCTTATATCTCCTTCCGAGATTCTTCTCTTGATCAATATTTTCTCCAGTTCTCCACATAATATCTCATCATTTAGGTTTTATAACTCTATTTTTAGAATTTGAGTTATTTTTGCCGAATCCCCGCACCCGTATCCATACTTGGATCCGTACCCACAAATCTTAAAATTTAGATCATAACGAACTCGACCTCTAGATCTGTACCCGTATCCGACACCCGCACCCAAGTCCGAGCAACATAGATATCAGGTACTAATTTTTATATTCTCTTGAGATTGTGCGCTCCACTTTAAATAGCCCGTTGCTTCCTCAACTTCTTGTTTTTAACAAGATTCGATACAACGTCTATAACGATTTACACGTCATAAGGATATACTCCCCTCTGTTCCAAATATTTGTCACATTTCATTTTTTTGAGTGTCAAACTACTTCAACTTTGACCAATAATTTAAGATGTAAATTTTTCACCATATTGATATAAAAAGAATTGCAACTTATAGTAATTTTCATGTAGTTTTTGAATATCTAAAAAATTTGTTTTAAAATTATTAAATTAATTGAATCCAAGTTAGCTTCGAAGATTGGTCAAATTGACTCTCGAGAAAGGAAACGTGACAACAATTGTGGGACAGAGGGGGTACTACTTTATCACCGCAGAAAAAGGAAGCTCCATATTTGATTCACACAATCATATCCAGTATTGCTAAAGGGGCACGGACCCATTAGGTCCATGTCTACAAAGTGGTGAATTGACAAGTTATTTTTCTTTTCATTCTGGTTATCAATAGCACAACTTCAAATAGCAAATTAAATGTCAATTCTTTTCTCCGTGTCTCTCTTTTTTATTCACCATTGACGTGCGCCATTGTATCACACTGAAGTTACGACCTACCAGAGACAAAGATTACTTGAAAGAAAACGGGGACAAGTGGAAAGGTATCATTGTCACAGACAACCATCCATTAGTTTATTCATATGTTCCCTATAAACATTTTGCTGTAGATGGAACTGCATTTTCTACAACCATCAATTATGTTAGATGCTGAATTCACTATGCTTAAAAGACCAGTAAAACACATGCAATTATCTACGAAAACAATCTTTCTCGATATACTGCTTACACATAGAGGCCAGTAATGAAGCAAATTGACTGATTTAGGCTGTTACATATACAAAATTGGAGCCTCTGTTATCCATCTCAAAGACCATTTAACGCAGATTTTGCTTACACATACCATTATGACAGCATATCTTCTTAAGGTTTACTAGGATGCTATCTATTGCCCATGGAACTACATGTAGAGTAAGTACTAAGTAGTAGCTAAACAGTGAGATAACAGAGATACAGATATTCCAATATACAGTCTTAGATTAGGCGGAAGCAAAAGAACAGAAATCTTTGGCTGGAATTGAGATATCTTTTCATGCTTCAAGATAGGTACACAATTTTTTTATAAGAATCACATTTTCTTGGACAAAACAGAGGTGACTGGATTCATGCGAACCTCAACTATTCTATCGAGTACCTGCTACATCCCACTAACAGGAACACAGATTTCAGAAATCTCCAAAAGTGAAATGATGAAACGAATAGCAGATATTCTTGAGAAAGGTGGCGATGATGGCTAAACAATAATTTGTTATAAAAGGATGGTAATGCAGGGATAACTCCCTGTTAAATGTTCTGCTTGATATACTACAAAATAGTATTCCAGGCATAATTTTTTTGATAAGAAAGTATCCCATGCATAATTTCAATGTGCTTTACTTTTTAAACGTTTATTTTGTTTACTATAGTGAGCGACAGTTTTGACATTTAAGTTTTTTTAATCCTTAAATTACTAAAAGTGCTCGCATTCTTATTCCATGTTCCATCCCGCATAAAGTTATACATAAATTCCCGCATAACATAACTTAAGAGGTATTATTGAGAAAAACAAAAGTAGCAACCAAACATTGCATTAATTAATTTTGAATTGCATGTGGAGATTACATCTCACTACCCAATAAAACGACCACTAAATTTTACTTCGAAAAGGGGAAAAGATTATCAGCAGAACTTTTAAAAGAAAAACCCTTTTTCTTGACAAAACAAAGATGTGTGGACGGTCACATGGATTAGTTTTAACCTATGTAGCACGGACACGTGAGAGGTGTCCGATAGGACACGGACACGTGAGAGGTGTCCGATAGGACACGGACACGCGGAAACGGCAATTTTGAAAAATAGGGACACGACACGGCAGGGACACTGCTGTAAAAATAAATAAATAAATAAATATTTATATATAATATAATATATAAAATACTAAAATTAATATTTTTAAAGCTTCACATTCATAAATAAATTATAAAATTTAATTCAAATTTGTTATATACCAAATAACCAAAATACCAAATTAAATTTGGTATGTTCCATCTTTTTCAATTTAGTATCAAATTTGGGTTTAAATTGAAGTGTTCAACTTGATTTGGTTATAATTAGAATTTTCCAGGTCATCTGATAATTTTAAAAGTGTCCACATTTGCAAAATGTTGCCACCTTTTATTTGTTACTTTATAAAACGCATTGGTCTCCCCCTCTTCTTTTAAAATCGGCTGAATCTAGTCCAAAATAGACCGCGACCCGGCCCAAGTTTACAAAGAACAAGTAATATCCCCTTTCTAATTCACAACCAAACAAAATCCCTAAGCTCTCATCTTTCTCTCTTCGATTTCATGCCGAAAACGGCAACGCCACAGTGTACCATCACTTTTACAGAGTTTGCTAGTCTATTTTGGGTAAGAGCATTAATTGCTCTTGCCCCTTTCTCGCACAGTTGACCACAAATGCCACCACCACCCCATCAAAGGTGATGTTTCCCCTCTCGTACTCCTCTGCTGTTATTTTATGTTTGTTTATCTCATTTGATTTCAAATTTCAAATTTTGCATTTGTCCCTGCCGTGTCCCCCTTTCCCATGTCCCTCGCGTGTCCCGTGCGTGTCCCTGCCGTGTCCGATAATTTATTTTTATTTTTTGGCTGGGCCCACTCGGACACGTCCCGGACACGTGTCCGAGGCGTGTCGTGTCCGTTAAGGTGTCCGACACGGATACGTTACCCTAAATGAAGTGTCCGTGCTTCATAGGTTTTAACATATTCTTTTGTTTTCGACTTTGCAAGTCTACAATGAAAACAACAAAGTACCACTACGGATAGATACCCAAAGCCTCTACATGTCTTGTACACTCAATGCCTGTGGCAACTTGCTCTTTTAAAAAGAAAAAATTATTCTTCTCATACTACCCATAAATCCAGACATTCCAAACGTAGTCCTTACTCTCAGCCCCATTTTTGGGCCAACAATTATTTTTGAAAGGACAGCGAGCTCTTGATATAATCTGTAGCAGTTGATACAAACAGATGATAACAACTTAAATCTGGCCAGCTTATTTACCCGCTATGTTATCCAAATAGGAGGCATAAAAGGGGAAGAAATTTACTATACCAGAAAATTTCTAGCATGTCACACGGGAAAACAATCACCTCATATGCATGTATACAAATATCTGACAAATGCACTTATATATCTTATTTCTGAAAGGTTGCACTGCTGATTAAAAATAATGCTGCAAAAAGATATTACCTCTTTTTCACGAGCACCACCTCCAAAGAAAGCAACAGATTCAGCATGTGTCCGCAACCTTTCATGCATGAACCTGATAACAGGTATTCAGGTTTAACAGTAGCCAATCCACAATAAGATAAGCAGTAACTAAAACATCATGTAACCTGAAAGTTCCTTCAAGCTGTTGTTCTCGACTTGCCAGGTCACCAAATTCAGGAGTAACACATCTCAGGAAACCCAGACCTAATAACATGTAAGCATATAATATAGCAACTCCCCTCTGACCAGTTAGCAGTTTCATTCTCCATGTGAACCTGCATTTCAATAGTACCTCTATGAAGCCAGAAAGCATACTGTTAAAATACTAGCTTAACAGCCACAACAGAAACTTACCATAGAATGTCAACAGTTGGCTTCACCATTCCAGTTACCAGACTAGACAAGTCAGCGGTTAGCTTCTCCAGATCTTGAGTTAATCTCTGATCCGCATCCAAGTTGACACCAGACATGTTAAATACCTACAACCGTCCTTCAAAGTTACATTTGCAAGATACTTGAACTGTACATCAAACTTCTACTGAAAAGTGAAGGAACTACAGCATTAGTTATCCTTTAATAAAGGATGACGGACGAGGGATTATGAAGAGAGAAGTTGTCCTACTATTCCAACAAACGGAAGACTACAACAGGACCAAAATGGATAATCAATCTACCAAAAACTTTTGTCAAAGTTGAATTTTCAATAGTCAAATTAGATTTCCAAATGCATTTTTCAGATTAATTCATAAACGTAAAAATATCTAGACCTTCTACAGGGTAGAATATTTCATGTAATTGATCATATTCCATTTCCATAAAAATTTAAGAAACCTAGTAATAAAAATTATTTGGCCAAAGCCCCATTTGACCTCTAAAAGTGAAATTTAGGCCAGAATATGAGGACGAACAGAGTAGCACAAAACTAATCCATTTGTTTGATCAAGCTATTGCACGGAAATACAACAGGACCAAAACGTTTCAAATGGTTAAAACTTTCACAATGTCATAGGTGAGCATGTGATTTACTGAACAGCACATCTAAAAATTCCCTTATAAATTAAGACAGAGTGATAGATTTTCAAGTAACAGTGTAATTTGACAGAAATGAAAAGGATCTTTAGTAATATTTATCTTGTCGAATGATAGAAGTACCTTATAATATGCATTATTTCTTAAGTAGTTTTTCAACAAGTACTTCGTCAAACGAATCCTCCATCCAAGTGCCAATGTCTGTGTCAAGTGCCTGTATGAGCAGGAAGAAATTTTTATTGATCTCAAAGAAGAAAGGACAAAGGTCAACAAAGAATACACAATTAAAATACAACAACATACCCAGTGTAATGCCACAACAGTCTAAAATGACAAGATTCATTAGCAGATAATAAACCATAAACGCACCAAATCAAATGGACAGTTTGCCCACCCAATAAGCAGCAACCTCGTGAAACTTAAACCTACCCAACAACCAAATTTAGTTTAGAAACCCCTATCGTACATAAAGATATATCAGACTTCCAACCTTCCAGGATCCTGAATTAGCAGACAGATCTTACTGTCCATGGCAATGGTGGAATCTAGTTGTCCCACAACTATTAACTCAGAGTAAAGAAAAAAAGGTTCCAGGATAATGTTGGAAAGGAACCCCCGCAAAACTTTGAAATTTCCGGTTTTTTTAAATAAGATCACAAAATGTATAACCTTATCAAAGATACATCAGTATCTACATATTATATAACAAAAAGTAGACGTAGGTTACTATAGCATATGAACCTCGGAGTGTAGTTAGATTCAGATGTACTCTGTTTGAACCTTATTAGTGACTGCATGTTCTTTTTGTGCAATCATTCATCAAAATGAACATTGGAAGTTAATCCTACTCGTCAAAAAAAGTATATGTTTTGATCTTGTAGACAAAAATTGGATGTACATTTAATCGATATACATATCCAAGATAACTTTCCTCTGTGTGTCGCTTCGAAGGGATGAGTCCTATTAGCTGTTTGTAATAACTGAATACTGAATTATGGTTTTTCTGATCAGGGAAGAGAAACCGAGTTACCTAAGTAAGACTACTCTCAGTTTTCCAGGTATAAATTTTAAAATTTGCAGATGCTAAGCATGTTAAAAGTAAGGAAAGCCGTGTACTCTTTCCAGATATAAATTCACCTCAGAGACGGTGCAATAAAGGAGGACGCAGCACTCTGAAGGACACTAACAACAATCAAACGTAGGAATGCCGCCTTATCTTGCTCCAGGACAAATTTCACAGTTGTTCCTACGTAAGCATATGTGTGTGTTATAAACTGGACCATAAAATCCTTCATCCCAGATGAAGAAGAATAACATTCAAAAGAGCAGAGGAGAAGTACCATTTAAAGAGGCAATGCGATCAGAAACCCACGTTCTGGACACTACAAGTAAAGCGACTGCGAGGAACTGTGCCCCCTGCTTATCTAGCAGACTGGGTACCTAAAACAAGCACTAGAGCTATATGAAAAAAGTGAAAAAGATGGTTCTCAATCATATTAACTCCCTCCAGACAGATATGGTGATCGGCTCCTCATCAAAAAGAAAACAATGATCCGCTTTACATGTTACTGAAAAAAGCTCCTCTTTTTCACAAAACCAAATGATGGATATTCCTAATTTTTTTCAAATTATCCTATCTTGACTTTAGGACCATTGAAGAGTGTACATATAGTAACATCTTATATTGAGACAGAATATATATTTATGTACCTATCACTAGGTGAGATTGTTTCTCAGTTCAAAACCGTCTTACCATTTTTCAACCGTACAATTTCTTTTCCCCAATGCCTTTTAAATCTAAACCAGTAAATGTTACATGTAAATCACATTAAATAAGATATGTTGTCTTTAAACTACATAGAATTTCCTTTGTTTCAATTTCACAACCAAAGAAAAGGAAAGCATCCACTGTGAGAGGAAATTGGAAAATAACCAACTAAAAGGACCAAGTTTGATGTCATAGCAATACAACACTCACCAGAACTTTAGACATGGCAGCAACTCTCAGTGGAAGTATCCGTGGAACACTCTTAAGATGTGGAAATACATGCAAGGGGGACTCATCAGCTTCAGATGGAGATGCCGATATCAATTCCGAAAAATACAATTCAGCCTCTGACTTGGAGAATTCTGTGCCCTGTGGATGATGCCAAGGAGAAGAGTTAGCTGGAGAAAGAGAAGACGTCTCTGAGAACAAGTGTGAACAGCATGAGTATCCAAACCTTTTTTGCATTTGCAAATGCACGCTGCACAGTCATTGCATCACTTTGACGATCTGTCTCATTATGCTGGTTCTGATTGAACTCTGAGTCAGTGAGACTGGGAGCCTCTGCCCTGGAGATTTTGTCGAACAGCAACTAATAAGTATCTGCATTTGCAGAGTATGTGTGTAACAGTTAGTTACTTTAGCTTTGTACCTCTTATAGTGAACCCTCCAGCCTCCTTCACCATCCAAGGACAAGACAACATCATGAAATGCAACCAAAGCAGGCCGGTGAGAAATAGTGATACATGATGTTCCCATCGCTCTTACTTTAGAACAAAAGCGTTCCTCCATATCGGTTGTCACAGCACTTGTACATTCATCCAGAATGGCAAATTTTGGTTTATGGTAGAAAAGTCTAGCCATCCCCAATCTTTGCTGCTCTCCCAGAGACAATTCTTCACCCCAGTTTACTTCCTTTTCAGGAGGATAGCGATCCAGAAGATACTCAAGATCAACCTAGTATGACAATGTAGAATTCAATGCATTAAACCAAAATGAATGACATTATAAATTCCAAGCCTTAAATACATGATAGATTGGTCATAAGTAAAGATGCAGGTTTCAGGACTAATTATAGGAACTTACATTTTTAAGAAGTTCAACCATGCCACTTCGTGTGAGTGGTTCAACCTCTTGATCAGCAGTCAAAGGATATATAATCTGGTCACGTAGTGTTCCAATAGCTGTATATGGACGTTGGGGCACATAAAAGATCTCCTTATTCAGATCAGAACCAACTCCAGGTTTTACAATATGGCCAGAAACAAGTGGCCAAAGGCCTCCCAGGACTCGAAAAAGTGAGCTTTTGCCGCTACCATTTGGACCTTCAAAATGAACCAGTGAGAATTAAATTTTGCGTACCCCTATATTCAAAAACAATTATACCAGTTGCCAATATTTTGTTCACTGTGCTCCAACATAACACTTGAATAACTTAAGGGGTCGTTCGGTTGATGGTTTGAAATAATTAATTCAAGCATAAAATCTCGTATAAGACAATAGTGTCGGGTTGACTGCATAAGGGAAACATGCAATATTTGGTTGGCAGTATTAAGTTATGAGGAAAACTATGTGTAATTTTATGCAAAGAATAGAATATGAAATTAGAATGTGTACTAGCTATGCGGGATTGAACTATTCAAAGACGAAAATTCCCTTTGAAAGTAAGTAAAAATTTATTTCCTCATTGTTAATCACCTCATAACAACTTACACTATTTTTTTTGATAATGAAAGCAATATATATACAACTCCTGCACTATTAATCCTCGCATAAATCATCCCTGCATTTTAATCCCCATATAACTAGTATATGAACCAAAGGAACCTTAGAAGTTTGTTCACCATGTTCCAACATAACAATTAAGTATTTGTACCCCTATATTCATGCGTAAGATTAGGATTATATGCTTGTAATTATGTAATTTCCCTATTTAGGGAACTTGTAAACTTTAATTAATCCCCCGAAACTTGGGGGATTAATTGGATAATAGTCCCAAAAAGAATATTTTTCTTCTCTCCTTCAATAGCATTTAAAGTAGCTAAGAATATAGTGTTGCCAATCAGGAAACAAAAATACATCTCAGAGAAAAAAATTATCTGTGGCAAACCCATAGGAAAAATGTTCCACTGTTATGACCTTTTAAAAAATGTGTATTTCTACAAAATGATTGTATGCAATGCACCATGTCCAACATATTACAAGGGTGTCACAAAAACGCAAGTATTAAGATGGAACTGCGGTCATACGAAATTAGACAAGATTAGAGATGAAATATTTGGGAGAAAGTGCAAGTGCCACAACTAGAAAATAAAATAAGAAAGAAAGTCACTTGAGATGGTATGTTCACATCCTGCGTTGATCACCAAATGTACTGATCCATAGATATGAAAGTGAAACCATAACCATTAAAGGTGTTAAAAGGGGACAAGACAAACCTTAAAATCAAATAAAAGAAAGCCGACTCAAAAGACCTACAAATCTTTGGAATCCATGCAAACTCGGTGAAAATAGGACACAAGACGGTGAGAAAAATTCCATATAGGAGATATCAATTGCTTGAGACTAAGGCTTAATCATGTTAGTACGCTTACTTTAGGTCCTATGTTATAAAAAATCTTTTATTGTTAGAGATATGTGTATCAATAGACAAAGTGAAGAACTTCTAATGTTAGAAAACCAAATATTTTTTAAAATTAAATTGAGACGAGCTAAAATAGAACAACATGAATAGTAAGAATTCATATAGCCGACCCTAACTAACTTGGGATTGAGGTGTAGCTATTGTTGATCCCACACGTTCCTGGATTTTGACATAGTTAGTAGATAGGATAATTCATCTCCATAACCCAGATTGGTCCAAGGAAGGTAAGAGAAGGGAGATAAAATGATTTTCTTTTCTAGCCCTCAGTTGTTTGGTAGAATTTGAAGGGGTGGATTAGCTATCAATTTCCCAATGGCATGGCCATGGGCTTACACCATTTAAGATCAAGGGCTCTACAAAGAGTTGACCTAGTTTGACCATGGGTTGACAGGTATTTGACCATGTTTGACCACGACATAGACTATGTTGACTAGCATTTGGACTTCTGGAAATATCATTCTCATGACCGAATCACGTGTGAGCCACAGTCCACCCCACATGGGCCACATGGCCAACCTAGTTATTTAGGATTTTTACTTTGTATTTAGATCAAGCCCATTAGCTTTGCATAAAAATATGAAGTCTTTTAGTTTAGGGTTTAGTTTATGATGTTTTGATGTAGAATTCTCTTGTGAGAGATCCCCTTTATGGAATTGACCTTCACCTCTTCTCTTGAACCTCATCTTGATCCTTCTAGCAAGTATTCAATCCATGAGTTCAATTCATGTTTCTCCCGTGGACTAAATATTGTATTTGAATGCTATTAGTTGGTACCAAGTCCTTTTACTTGTTAGCTAGGAGTAATTTGCGTCAGTTACTTGATTTCTCCCTTCGTGACAATCTAGTTGAAGGTTATTAAATAATAATTTCAAGGAATCAATCATTCTATTACTTGATTTTGCATCATTAATTACCTACATGGTCTTGTCCCATCTATTCTATGCTTTCACCATATTCGTGTGTGTGTTCTCCATTAATTTGCCATGACCTGTCCACTTTCAGACTAGTTGAAAAGATGATGTGGAGGAATGGGATACCCATCCACTTTTATTTCCTGACTAAACAGGTAATTCTTCACTTCCAGCTATAGTTGAGGATATTTCGGAATACAACCTAATGACTACATGAGAACCTTTAGTTAATCTGACGCGAGTGAACCAAAAGCACCATTGCTCAAAAAACAAAGTAGAGGTCAATCAAAAGAAATATAAAAAACGTTAATGTACCTGTTATCAAAAGATTAGACCCTGATTCAACCCTTAGGCTTAAGTCCTCTACCAACACATTACCAGTTGGAGTAACAACCTGAAAGCACCAAATATCTAGGATCAGAACCCAAATACAGGCAAACGGGAAGCCCGGTGCACTAAGCTCCCGCTATGCGCGGGGTCCAGGGAAGGGGGCGGTAAAATCAAAACAAATAGATGATTTATCACCTTAACCCCATCGAACTCAATGTAGTTTGCCTCAGTGACATAATTGCTACTCCCGTTAGATTGTATGGAAGAGGCATTACGTCCACCTAAATCTCTAGAAACAACCATGAGCTCATGAATACGATCTGCATACCCACTGCAAGTGTCAAAACCGATTTAGAAAATGCAACTGGAATATCTCAAGTATACAGTAGAAATGCAAATGAAAACGTGTAGTACAACTCTAGTATGCCAATATAATACATGTCATATATAGCCCAAAACTGTTAGAATCTAATAAATGGTTAAAAATTTATGAACCGTAGACCCATATAAGGTCTTCTACGGTCCTCACCATTTAGCTTCTTTTGGAATAGAGTCAGACCCGTCTCCTACGTTAGGCCACCCAATATAGGATGTTACTTCACGCTCCAAATGTCCAATATTGGGCATGGACGGGAGAGGAAGAGCTTCTATAATCCCACATCGGATAAGTTATAGGCTATAGTCTTTTTATTACCTTTGGATCCCATCACTTGAACTAGTATTTGGGTTGATTAAAGCACCAAGGTAAATTTTCTTAGCAAAAGTAGTGTATCCTAGTGATTACTACAAAGATTTGCAGCCAAGAGATGGTATTCACAAATCTCCGTCAAATCATTGGAAACAAATCTAGTATATTCTTTCATTGATCTGTTGTTCAGTTTATTGCTGGTAAGAGATTCACTTCGTATATAGGTTTCTTCTTATAAATCTATCACAGATGAGTAATAAAAGAGCTGGAAAGTTTATTTTAGTCATTTCCCTCTTGTTCTGTCTTTATTTTATTGGGTTATACCCATGCCTGGTTCTGTAGCCTCTGTTAGGTTCAAGAAAGACACAGAACCATCAGCGCACACTTAGTAAAGCTAATGAGGAGCATTGTGCAAGGTATATTGATCCTTCATTGTGAAGGAAATAGAGCAATACCTTAGACGATTGAGTCGTCTTGAACTTATCGCAAGGGTTCCCAATGCCTGGAATAAGGATATTATGACACTGGTGTGATATCTCAAGTTACTTAACATCTCCGCTCGTCCCAATGTGGATGCGTCAGGTCTCAAATTTCCAGAGAAGAAGGGCTCAATAATCAGGACAACAGCAACTGTAGCACCAAGATACTTGTGCAAGAAATCCTGAATCATCCCAAACCACCAGTGCTCATGAAGAACGGTCTTCATATGCTGAACTAGCGTATTAAACTTCTGTTGAATGTGGAAATCTTCTCTGGTTTCACCACCATAAAATGCTATGCTTTCTGCATGGGTCCTTAATCGTGAGTGAAGCTGTCTGTATTCCCCTTCCAGTTGCTGTTCTTTTGAAATTAGTCTCCCAAATGGAGGTGAGAAATTTCTAATCGTAACCCCTGCCCCCAGAACATAGGCCTGGAAAATAACATTGAATAAACATTCCGAATTGAAATTTTGGAGAAAAATCAGGAATTAAATATAAATGGGCATTTAAAGAACTCAGCCATCATAACTTAAAGGTTGAAAAGTTGGAATAATTTGACAAAATAATTACCAAAATCCAGAAAAGATACTTCGGACTTGCATACGAACACAGGCGCCAAGTATATAGAAGCCCATCAGTGACAGCTACAAGATCCTCTTGTACAAGATCACTCAGCTCTGAAGAAAACCTGGGTATGTCACTTGCGATTCTCTGTTCTGGATTTGTTATCCGTCCGTCAACATGAGACAGTTTATAGTACACCATATCCTAATATCCATCACAAAGATTTGTTAAACTATGATTGTAGACAAACTTCCATTATTTAGTTCCTATCTGAACACACCATAACAAGTGTTTGGCAGACCAATATTCCTGAAATTTTGTAAGACCATTGTGCAATTATAAATATGTGCCAATAGAAAGCCATCAATGTGATTTTGACTACAAACCGTGCATTGCTATCATTCCTGCTCTAGAAACGCTACCTAGAAAGTATACTTAATATTGATGTATAAAATAGGGTTTCTGTCTAAGCTTCTCTGGTGCACTCTCAATTTAAATGATAAATAGCATCTCGGTGACCCAAAGACCAAAACATCTCTAGGAAGATGTCAGGAGTTAATCTCTACCTGAAAATATTGTGCATGAATAAGCCTTGTTAAAATATTCCGGAAGCGTAAACTCAAGGTCCCAGTTATATATTTGGAGGTCGAATGCAAGGCTGACTGGAGGAAACACAACAAAATATTTTCAAGTATGAGGCGGAAGAACATTGGCACACGCCGGAGGAAGGCAGCACGAAAAAGAAACCCCTGAACTTTTGCCAATCTGTTGCTTACAGCAGTTCGTAACATCTGCAAACATAGCAAAAACAACAGTTTTGGTTACTGCCAATGCGCCTGGCCTAATAGGGAAAAAGATGCAACAGCTTTTTACTGGGAACGCTTATACCATCCCACATTTCAGTGGTTCTGGTAGAACCCTGCATAACAGCAGTTGTGGTTGTCCTCATGTTATGATTACCAAAACACTCAATTTCACATGCAATGACAGAAACCACTCAATTTTCCACCCTTTAATTGAAATTGGAAAAAACATGACACACACATTTGCATTGAGAAACTTGAGATTTGACAATAGAAGATCCTCAACTTCTAACCAAGGATAACTAACGTTCAGCTTTCCAAGCTCGCGTTGATTTTCAAGTGCAGATCGTTCCATGTGCAGATACTGATTCCTTTTATAAAATCAAGTTGATTTTCATGAGTTAATAATATGAATTTCAGGATACCTGAGGCAAAATCCCTGTCAATCTCTTCATCACTGTGGAAATATATCCTTTCCCAAGATCACAGGATAAATGTTCTTTTTTTATCAGGAAGGTCACAAGATAAATGTTTAGACCCAAGCAATTCATCTCAAGGAAAAAATCAATCGTTAAATCCATTTGCACTCATATAAAAACATACATAAAAATAATGCACAATTATATATATGATCCAACCCCTCTTGCCCACAAATTTCACATCAATATTCCCCCCTCCATAGAAGTTTCTGTTTAATTAGAAGTTTTTCGACTGAAGCCAGCTCCACCGGCTTCCTTGACAACTATTACCATTTTTGTGAGACAAAAGTTGCGATTTTGCTCCAAGGTATCATAATTTGATAAGATGTTCTTAGGAATATTTTATATACCCTTTATGAGTCATTTTTAATTAGTATTTTACTCGTTTATGTTGTGTTTAGTATAGTATTAGGCTTGTTTTTCTTTCTTTTGAGTCACAGCGGTCCAAAATGGCAAAATGACGAAAAGGAATGAAAAAAAGGCATAAAAGGAGGAATGAGGCAGGAAAGAACAGCAAATGAAGACCCGGACAAAATCCAGGCAGCGGCGCCAGTCAGATTCGGATTAGTCAAAATAGAACTAGACAG
This sequence comes from Przewalskia tangutica, assembly GCA_029844215.1. Lineage (NCBI taxonomy): Eukaryota > Viridiplantae > Streptophyta > Magnoliopsida > Solanales > Solanaceae > Przewalskia > Przewalskia tangutica. The sequence continues at coordinate 116,223,262 of CM056728.1, forward strand.
ATCAAGGTGCGGAAGGCAGGCAGCAAATCCACGAGGAATTCCGTGATTTGGCCGCGGCGCCGGTACGGAAAATCCAGTTCCGAGTTTTAATAGGCAAAGGACAAATTGGTCCATAGGGCACGAAATTTGATAGATACAAAAGCCCTAGGGATTATTCTTGGAGGGGAGGTTGGTCATTCTACAACATAACACAACACAAGGCACGGATTGAAGGCTACAATTGGAGACTTAGTTCGCAGTAATTTCTTTTCTTTCGTTTTTAATTCAGTTTATGTATGAATTTTGTATTAGTTCTTAGCGTGACTATGGTTAGGAGCTAAACACTTTATTAGGGCTTTCCTTTGGAATCACTTGAAACTCTTATTCATGAATTAATGCATTAGTTGATTTCTTCTTCACTTAGATTAATATCTATTCAATAATTGGTTTGAATGTTGGATAGTTAATTGATCACTAATTATCATAACTCATATGATGTCGAATCAAGAACCGAGAGGAGAGATTTGGATATGTTGTAATTGAATAGACATAGGTTAAAATCGCGGACGAAAGTACTCCGATACTTGTGTAGCATAATAGGTTACTGTTCTTAATCCTCCTATATAGTAAATCCTATCATAGAAATGGGTTCTGCACTGGGGTTGGGTGATTATATATCCTAACCAGAATATAAGACAATCTAGTTAACCGTTATCTTAACGAAGAAGGAGAATCATTCTAGTCGCATTAAGGATTGAATAGAGTGGATAGTCGAGGAAATTAGAAGCCCTAATCTCTTCATAATCTGATTACAACTTAAATAGTTTAATTAATTCTTGCAATTATTCTAGTAGTTAACCAAAAACCAAACTCAATTATCGATCGCCAAATAGATACCAAAAAAATAGATGAACGGTAATTAGAAACCAGTCTCTGAGGACGATATTCAGTCTTACAGACGATACGTACACTTGCGTTAAGCGCGTGGAAATCGCCTGACATGTTTTTGGCGACGTTGCCGGGGACTGACGTACTTCTAATATCGAACCGTCTATTTATGATTTCTAATTTGGTCGCTTCCGGAACAAGTCTGAGAGCATCTTTTTATCATCTTTGTTGTTTGTGTAATCTTGCAGGTAAAGTCAAATATAGGTACATGGACTATCACTATCAGGGAATGCGGGACTATGACCTTTGTCCACTGCAATCAATTTAGACCACAGGCTCCGCAAGAGGAGTGAAATGAGCTGCAGGAGGCCTTATTCAGGCTCACCGAAAGCCAGAATCTTCAAGGACTAACTCATCTACCACAGAATCAGGCTCCTTCAGGCAGGCTAGATGATCTGAGAGCAGTTCTTTGGGCACTCTCAAACGCCCAAAGTCAGTTCATGGAGGAGACCAGATTATCCATCAGAAACCTAGAGATGCACTGACAAATGAAGCAAGCCGAGAAAAGGTATGCGAGGAATCGCCTAGCAATATCGTATGCACTCCACAAGAGCAGTGTGTTGATGTGACGAGTGGCAAACAGAGGGAAACAGGTTCACCCCAAATATGTCCAGAAAAAGAAAAAGAGGGTGACCCAGTGAGGTGCAGTAATCATAGAAGATCTTCCTGCGGACCAAAGAATACCACCAGCAGTCATTGACACACCGCATTGACACACCGCAGGTGAAGATATCGTACCCTCAGAAACTTAGAAAGAATTCTCTTGAAAAGCAGTTTTCTAAGTTTCTGGAGGTCTTTAAAAAACTGCACATCAACATTCCATTTGTTGAAGCTCTTAGAACAAATGCCGAGTTATGTGAAGTTCATGAAGGAGATCCTCTGTAAAAAGAGGAGGTTGGAGGAGTATGAAACAGTGGCATTGACTGAGGAATGCAGTGCTATCCTACAGAGAAAGTTAGCTCAGAAGTTGAAAGATCCGGGGAGCTTCACCATCCCTTGCACTATAGGGAAGTTTGAATGTCAGCGGACCTTGTGTGATTTGGGGGCAAGTATAAATCTGATGCCCTATTCTGTGTTTTGCAAACTCGGAGTGGGGGAAGCAAGACCCACAACCATCATCTTACAGTTAGCCGATCGCTCCATCGTCCACCCTAAAAGAATTATCGAGGATGTGTTGGTAAAGGTGGACAAGTTTATCTTCCCTGTTGATTTCATCATCCTACACATGGAAGAAAATGAAGAGATGCCCATCATCCTTGGCATGTCATTCTTAGCCACAGGACAGGCACTCATTGATGTTCAAAAAGGTGAGCTGAGACTTCGTGTTCAGGGAGAAGATGTGATTTTCAATGTATTCAGGGCAGCAACCTTCCCAAGGGCAACTGACAACTGTTATGCCATTGATGTGATTGATGAAGCAGTTTCTGAAAGCGCGTTCGAGAGTGTTGATGCTCTTATAGTGGTGATGACAACATGGGATGAGGGTAGTGGTGACGACACAAAATTGATGGAGTATGCGAATTGGTTGGATTCCCATGAGCCATGCTATAAAAAGAAATATGAGGAGCTAGGAACCATGCCAGAGAGACCAGTGACATCCACAGAGCAAGCTCCAGAACTAGAGTTGAAAACTCTGCCAGATCATTTGCACTATCAATATCTAGGTGAGAACCAATCCTTACGATGATTGTATCAGATCACGCCATCCGCCTAAAGCTGAGGTTGAAAATTGTTGAGAGTATTGAGGCTCACAAGCTCGCAATCAGTGGACACTAGCGGACATTAGAGGATAAGTTCTTCTACAAGAATGCATAAAATTCTACCGAAGATGAGCGCACCTCCATTAAGGCACAGTGAGATCAATCCAACTACAAGAAAGTGGTGAAAAGAGATCCCGAAATGGCTCGATCTTTGGGGTGATTTATCCTATATCCGATCGTACGGTGAGCCTCAGGCAAATGGTACCCAAGAAAGGTGGCATGATCGTGGTGACTAACGAAAGAATGAGCTTATCCATCCGTAACAACTACGGGATGGAGAATGTGCATCGACTACCGCAAGTGAATAAAGCAACCAGAAGGATCATTTTTCTTTGCCTTTTCTTGACCAAATGCTTGACGTGCTCGGCAGACACAACTACTATCGCTTCTCGGATAGTTATTCAGATATCATCGATTGCCATCTCTCCGTAAGATCGTGAGAAGACCACTTTCACCGCCTCTTCGCACTTTTGCTTTCGTGAGAATGTCATTTAGGCTTTGCAACGCACCCACCACCTTTCATTGTATGATGGCTATCTTTTCTGATACGCGAGAGGACTATGTAGATCTTCATGGATGATTTTTCTGCTTTGGGTCCTCTTTTGATGAATGTCACATTTGGAAGCGATGCGCACGTGCAAAGACTCGAACTCGTGTTGAATCGGGAGAAGTGTCACTTTACGGTGCGCGAAGGTATCATTCTCGCCACAAAATTTCCAAAGAAAGGCATTGAGGTGACAAGGCTAAAGTTTCGTGATTGAAAATTTGCCACCCCCAGATTTCGGTAAAGGGATCGTAAGTTTTCTTGGGCACGCCGTTTCTACGTAAGATTCATCGCGACTTCTCAAAGATCTCTAAACCTCTTTCCACATTGTTGATGAATGGGGTTGCTTTGAATTCATGAAGAATGTCGACGGCTTTCGGACACTTAAGGAGAGGCTAACCTCAAGACTATAGTCATCAGCTTTGTGGACACTCCCATTTGAATTGATGTGCGATGGAAGTGACTACGCAGTGGGGCAGTTCTTGGACAGAGAATTGACAAGGTATTCAGGTCAATTTACTATGCTAGCAAAACCCTCAATGATGCTCAGCTAAATTATGCAACAACAGAGAAAGAGCTGCTAGCCATAGTGTACGCTTTTGAAAAATTCAGGTCATACCTCATTGGGAATAAGGTGATAGTATACACTGATCACTCAGCCATCAAGTATCTAATGACTAAAAAGGATGCAAAACCTCGGCTTATACGATGGGTGTTGCTGCTACAAGAATTTGACATGGAGATCCGTGATAATAAAGGGACAGAGAACGTGGTTGCAGACCACTTGTCAAGGCTAGAAGTGGAAGAGAGCCAGAACACCAAAGATGTGCAGATAAATGACTACTTCCCGGACGAGCAACTGTTTCAGGAAAGTACCAATGCAAATTTACCTTGGTTCGCTGACCTTGTCAATTTTCTTGCAGCAAAAGTGTTACCATCAGGAATGACGAAACAACAGGTGAAAAAGTTCTATTCAGAGATAAAACAGTACTACTGGGAGGAGTCAATTCTCTACAAGCACTCTGTTGATCAAGTCATAAGGCGGTGCGTACCTGAGGATGAAATGTACTAAATTCTCACTCATTGTCACACCTTGCAATGTGGTGGGCATTTTGGGGCATCACGGACATCAGCCAAGGTATTGCAGAGTGGATTCTATTGGCCAACCCTATTCAAGGATGCCAACACCTTTGTGAGGGGCTGTGATCGTTGCCAAAGAACTGGGAACATGTCAAGGCGCAATGAAATACCCCTAACCGGGATCTTAAAAGTAGATTTGTTTGACGTTTGGGGGATTGACTTCATGGGACCGTTCCCAACGTCCTTTGGGAACCAATACATTCTTCTTGCAGTGGATTATGTGTCCAAATGGGTTGAGGCAGTGGCTACTAAAGAGAATGATAGTAAGATTGTCTTGAAATTCCTTCAGAAAAACATATTCACAAGGTTCGGCACCCCAAGGGCCCTCATAAGTGACGAAGGGAGTCATTTCGTAACAAGAAGCTTGACACCTTGCTGGCACGTTATGGAGTCTACCACCGGACCGCTTTGCCATACCACCCTCAAGCCAATGGGCAGGCTGAAATTTCAAACAGGGAAGTGAAAAGCATACTGGAGAAGACAGTGGATGGAGCAAGAAAAAATTGGTCTACAAAGCTGGATGACGACGACTGGGCCTATAGACAAAGATTCAAAACTCCCATTGGGATGTCACCATACAGGATGGTCTTTGGGAAGGCATGCCACCAACCGATGGAGTTGGAACATAGGGCATATTGGGCAATGAGAAAGCTGAACATGGATGCCAAAGCAGCAGGGCAGAAAAGGTTGTTGCACTGAATGAGTTAGATGAGTTCCGGAACAACGCCTATGAGAATGCAAAAATCTATAAGGAGAGGGTCAAGGCATGGCATGACAAAAACTTGAGCCTTAAAGAGCTACAGCCTGGGAAACAAGTACTCCTATTCAACTTAAGGCTGAGATTGTTCCCAGGCAAGTTGAAGTCCAGATGGTCAGGGCCCTTCGTTGTGGAGAAGTGTTCCCCTATGGTGCAGTCGAAGTGAGATGAAAAGAAGGTGTTTCATTCAAAGTGAACGGACTACTTATTGAATGACACAGAACAGATCAAACTCCGCTATCCGTTTCAAGCCATAATGATAAGGAACTTGCGTCCGGCTACAAGACGTTAAAGATAGCGCTACTTGGGAGGCAACCCAAGGTTTAATTTATGCAATTTAGTTTTGTTTGGACAGTCTCACTTGTGGTATTTTTGTGGTGTTGTGATGAAAGGTGAAGGATTGGGACACGAAGCACGGAAAAATATGGAAGGAAGAAAATCGGTGCAGCGCCGCGGCGCCGAAAGTTTAGACATGTGCAGAAGTTGCAGCGCTGCGGCACCAAAATAGAGGGCCGCGGTGCCAATTAATCAGAGGGAGTGCAGGAAATTGGGCGCTGCGGCGCCTAAAAGCAGGGCCGCGGTGCCAATGAGAAATTTCCCCGAAACGCAGTTTCCGCCGCCGCCGTTTTGAACCGCTAATGTCTGTAAGTCGTCCCTTTTATTTATTGAGTCTTACACATTTGGGACAATGTGTAGTTTAAGTTTTGGAGGAGTTTTTATTCTATTTGTATTTTTTAGTCTTTTTTATTATGTTTTTGTGTTTATATGAGTCTAATTTTTTTAATTTTTTTTTTATAATCATGCATGATGTAGTTGTTTAAAACGCCTAGTGAATTATGTAGGATAATGTAATGGAATGATATGCAAAAATATGTGTGCTTAAGTTAAATATGCCAAGGATTCATGAAAATCTGATTAGTTGAAATATTTTGTGCTTAGCCTGTGTATGTCAATTGCGAAAAATGTCCTACATGCTTGTTATTTGAGGCGAAATAATTAAGATGTACATGTTAGGGGAGGATTCAAGCATTTCTTTGATAGCCCTTCTTACCAGTCATTTCCCACCTTGCACTTAAATGTATCTCTAGTCAGCCCCGTTGAGCCTAAAATAAAAAACTATTTCTTTGACACCCCAGATTCTCTTGTGTGCCATAAGCAATAATTGATGATAGGGATGAAAAAAGAGTGAAAAAGAAATACAAAAAGAGAGCGAAAATTATGCACCCCAATTAAAATATGAAAAAGCTTAAGTTTGGGGGTGCCGATGTGAATGTGTGTTATGATCTCAACAAAAAGAGGAAGGGGATTAATGGGTATGAACTAAAAAGAATATCGCAAAGAAGGAGAAAAGAGTTGAATGAAAAGCGCTTATGGTACGTAATTGAGCCTAAATGTCTAATCTTACCTACCTCTGCTTAAGCCTACATTACAACCCTGAAAAGTCCTGATGATCCCTAGTATGTATGTCCATGATTAGTGAAGAATAACAAGTGAACGGGCTATATTACTTTGAGAAAAATGAAATGAAACTGACATGCATAGGTTAGGTATTCATGCTTCCAGTGATTGTGACTGAAATGAATCTGCGAAATATTTAACTTGAAATTCTAGATTGTTAAATGCATGCTACATCTATTCCTGCATATTATCCTAACTAACGTTCATGTGTTTCTAAGTGACATTGTGCAGTTGCTTGACCTGAGTCTTTGAGTCTTTTGATTTTTGTTTCTTTGTTTTGTTTTGTTCTTTGCTTGAGGGCGAGCAAAGTTCAAGTTTGGGGGTTTGTTAGACATATTTTATATACCCTTTTGAGTCATTTTTAATTAGTATTTTATTTGTTTTGTGTTTAGTATAGTATTAGGCTTGTTTTTCTTTCTTTTGAGTCACAGCGGTCTAAAATGGCAAAATGGCGAAAAGGAATGAAAAAGGGGCATAAAAGGAAGAATCTGAGGCAGGAAAGGACAGAAAATGAAGACCCGGACAAAAGCCAGGCAACGCCGCGGCGCCAGTCTGCAGGGTCGCGGCGCCGGTACGAAAAATCCAGTTCCGAGTTTTATTTGGCAAAGGACAAATTGGTCCACAGGGCACGAAATTTGATAGATACAAAAGCCCTAGGGATTATTCTTGGAGGGGAGGTTGGTCATTCTACAACATAACACAACACAAGGCACGGATTGAAGGCTACAATTGGAGACTTAGTTCGCAGTAATTTCTTTTCTTTCGTTTTTAATTCAGTTTATGTATGGATTTTGTGCTAGTTCTTAGCGTGACTATGGCTAGGAGCTAAACACTTTATTAGGGTTTTTCTTTGGAATCACTTGAAACTCTTATTCATGAATTAATGCATTAGTTGATTTCTTCTTCACTTAGATTAATATCTATTCAATAATTGGTTTGAATACTTGATAGTTAATTGATCACTAATTATCATAACTCATATGATTTCGAATCAAGAACCGAGAGGAGAGATTTAGATATGCTGTAATTGAATAGACATAGGTTAAAATCGCGGACTAAAGTATCCCGATACTTGTGTAGCATAATAGGTTACTGTTCTTAATCCTCCTATGTAGTAAATCCTATCATAGAAATATAGAAGGGTTCTGCATTGGGGTTGAGTGATTATATATCTTAACCGGAATATAAGACAGTCTAGTTAACCGCTATCTTAACGAAGAAGGAGAATCATTCTAGTCGCATTAAGGATTGAATAGAGTGGATAGTCGAGAAAATTGGAAGCCCTAATCCCTTCATAATCTGATTACAACTTAAATAGTTTAATTAATTCTTGCAATTATTCTAGTAGTTAACCAAAAACCAAACTCAATTATCGATCGCCAAATAGATACCAAAAAAATAGATGAACGGTAATTAGAAACCAGTCTCTGAGGACGATATTCGGTCTTACAGACTTTACAGACTATACTACTTGAGACGTTAAGCGCGTGGAAATCGCCTGACAGATGCACCAAAAGAAAATGCAAGCCAACCATGTAGATTTATGTCTATAAGAGAGAATCATTAAGATTTTCTTAGTACTTTATACATACACATTGTAAAGTACTCTTTTGGATGTATTTTTGCCACAGCATTTCCTTAGTTCGTTACTATCAAGAATATTTCCTTATTACTTATTAAAAAGTGTCAATATATAAGAGAATGGGTAGGTGGAATAATCCATAAAGATTGCATGCCAGCCAAATATTAAAAATGAACTTATTAAAGTAAATTAAAACATGCCTACAGTCAGGAATAAAAAATGCAAAGCGTTAAACATCCAGCGCTCCTTAGAAAGTCACTTCAATTGTCTGAACTTGATTGATGGACCATTATTCAGTTGGAATTTTGTATATTCTATCCCAGCCTTACAACTCAGCTCACTTAACTTCAAGTTTCAGATCCTAAATCCTATATAGAAGCAGCTTGAATAGAAATGACCAAGCACATTTGCACAAAATTAGCATTGTACAAAGTTAAATCTGGTAACTTTTGTCCGAACTTTCACCTTTAGACCAAAATGCAAACCAAAAGGCAAGAGAAAGAGGCCAGATGTTCATGATTTTACAGTCCAAGACCCCTCTGATTCTAAAATCAAACCTCTAAAGCAAAAATACCAAAATCCAGCAGTGGTATCTGTCTGTGCTTCTAACTAGTGAAATCTTTAAAATGCTCGAGCTTTTTCTTATTTTTTCCTTTTTGATAAGTATCAATGTTGTGTCTTTCTCTCCATTGGAAACTACAGTATACCTCCTACACATTTCTAGATACTCCAAAATTATCAGATCCTAGGAGCGGTTGAATAGTAACATATATGTTTTAAGTTAGACATGAAGTATATGCTTTGAGTAAAGAATCTCACCACTGTGGCTACCAGAGCCAACAGATCTCTTGTACCCATTCTGCCCATTCGGGATAGCAGAATGGCTGCTAAAACCTTTACGGACTTCAAACTTCCTTTCTTTTGCCTGCTTTTCTTCACATTATTACCCTTTCCGATCTGCTTATTTGGCTCTACTATACCATCATTCACTCCATTGCACTGCGTAGAATCATGCCCCTTATAGGTTCTCCGTGACTGCATGTATGCAGCAGCTGTTCCACCAGCAACAATTATTCCAGTTGTAAGCAGCAGAGCTTTCCTGTAAATTAAGAATAACATTTTGATGCGCAGTTTTCAAAACAATGTTGGAAGATAGTGGTGCATGCAAGACTATATGAACATGATGTTGGATCACAAATCACTTCAAGTTCAGAGGTATGGCTTCAAGCTCAAAAAAGTGGAAAACCAGAAATAGGTTACAGTTAAATAATTGCCTTACTTTGAAAATTTCATAGAAAATTTAATTGCCTTACTTGAAAATTATGTTATTTTACACGCGCAATTTACGCTAGAAATCCTAATTAAGTAAAATTAAACGAAACAGAAGCAAATTGAATTTATTCTGTACAATATATTTCAGAACTTTCTGTTCTTGAAAACTGCCAAAAACTCTCTCCCAAAGAAAGCATGCCTAGGAGATCTTACTTAAGAAATTTCTGTAATACTAATATTCTACAATAATCAATCAGATATATTTTTCTGCAAAGAGAAGGTAATCTCTAGTTAATGACAACGTTTTGCATTCTACATCGTACTGAACCTGATAATATATCCCTTCTGTTAAAACTCTTATACTATGGCTCTTTATTTGTAGGATCACAGGATGAACTTTGTTGGAAGGAACTTTTGCTTGTAAGGTTCTATTATGTAACCCTGTTTTGGGAAAGTAAGTTTTATCCCTTATCAAAAGAAAAGATATCGAACAATGCGCTAGTCTCAGAAATTTTTGGTAACGGTCTTTTCTTTTGGCTTTTATTTTTGGTATTTCAAAACTAGACATGTATTGACACAAGAAAAAATATATGAACTAGCAGCAAAAATGGGGAAAATATTTTATACCTTTTAGAAGCCAGAAGGCCTCGCCCATGCTCAGTCAACTGCAGAAGCTGAAGAGAAGGCATGTCTGAAAATAAACCTTCCAAACCAACAGATTTTAGCAGCTAAAGTCTTGATATCAGTAGGAATAGTGCTTGTATATTAGTAAATTTGGGACAGGAAGAAATATAAACTTCAAGAACAACAGAAGGAAAAGTAAATAATATCACTGTCTCAGCATACCGCTGTCATTATACAGGAAAACTAGATATGAAACCACCACGGCATGAAAAAGATAGCATATCAAGGAGCACAATAAGTTTAAACACCTTTTCACTAATACTCTTATCTTTCCTATAAAAAGAAACACCTACTCACTAATTCTTCCAACAGCTCTCTCACCTAGGGGTGTACAAAATAGGACCGGACCGGAAAACCGGACCGGAACCGGACCGGAATGGACCGGACCGGTCCGGACCGGATGATTCCGGTCCGGTCCTCGGTCCGTCAAAATCAAGGATTCCGGTTTTCCGGTCCGAGTAAAAACCGGAATTTTCCGGTCCGGACCGGAATGGACCGGAATAATTTTTTTTTTTTTAAATTGAATTACCAATACTGAAATTGACATTATCGGACGCGGTGCCACGAAATTTTTACGTTGAAATCTATTGTACATCGCGAGATATTTAGATTTGAAAATGGGAAAAACGTAACGATTTGGGGGAAAAGAGAAATTGAGGGGCAAGATGGACGTTTTTGGAGAAATCGGACGAATCAAACCGCTTACGCACTTTGGCCACCCCGTGCTCGAAAAATACGCGAAATCAAAAACAAATAGGTAAAACGGACGTCCGAAAGCGCAGTTATGACTGTATAAAGTTTGATCAATTTACAACCTATATTTCATATGTCAATACGTGGGGGGGCTGGCTGGGGGGAGGGGGGCTGGCTGGGGGGGTGGGGGCTGGCTGGGGGGCCTGGCGGGTGGGGGGTGGTGGCTGGGGGGACTGGGGGCAAATCATTCGGTCCGAGTAATCTGTAATTTCGGTCTTCGGTCCGGTCCGGTCCGGTTTTAACCTTTTGTGCACCCCTAGTTTCAGGAATGTCCAAATTTCAAATAGAAAATAAAAAAATATAAATGTGGTGTGTAACTTTAATTAATGAGTAGTTCAGTAGTTCGTATACGAACCAAGTACATTTGGTGATTTTCTTTAAGTTAGTCATATTAATGAAATAAAGTTTATTGAAGGATAAGGAAAAAAAACAAACATATTTAATGAGATTGATAAACGAACACATTCTTAAAAATTTATAATTTATAAATTGCATTTAACAAAAAAAAAAAAAAAAACCGGTCCAACCGGTCCTCGGTCCAGAAAAATTCTGGATTCCGGTTCCGGTCCATTCCGGTTCCGGTCCGGTCCGGTTCTGGACCGGTGAACACCCCTACTCTCACCCCCTAGAAAAATTTAAAAGGGTGGAGGGGAAGAAGAAGAAAGGGAAAGCAAAAGAGACTCAAAGGATAATCCAAACATCACCAAATACAGAACTTTGCATGTTTTGATATCCAGCATCCTCTTACTGGCTAGTTATTACTGAACAACATTATATTTACTTGCTTTTTGACATTCATGAGTATCTTACAACAACAAAGTTGGCTGACATATCAAGCCTTACAGATCAAGGACATGGCTTTCAATTACTTAGAGTTCCCCACAACAGCAATATTTTAAAATAAACACAACAAAGAATTGTCTTTATCTATATTTTCAACATGGGTGACTCCAACCTTGACAATTACTAACCTAAACAAGTTTTAACAAGTACACTGGCAAAAAAAGAAATAATTTCTGCCCAATTATCTTAAGGAAAATAGAAAATCATATCATATAGTTTAGGGCACTAATCCATCCATTGCTTCAAGAGTATGTGGTGATCCATTGAGCTATAATAATCCAAATCGAAAAGTATTATATCCAACCCTACTTTTTAACTACCAAATGAAGGTTCTTAATGTGGCTACCGATACAAAAAAGGATCAGTGTTCAAATTTCTGCAACAATGCTTAGGGAGTACGGAGATTGTTTTAAAAGCATCATGAGCCAATGGAAGGTTAAAGTCAGAAATCAGAATCCAAGATAATCAGAATTATGTAAAGTAGCTGCCAGTATCCATTCACATACACCAAAGTAAGCACTGCCTACTTAATCGAATCCTTGTTGGCAAACCAACTTCATCCTACTTTTACTCTATTCTTTCCATTTCACTACTAGCTATATAGCATCTAGCTTGTTCAGTTCTATCATATTCTTTCTTCTCTCTTTTATCATTACTCTCTGTTCCCTGATCTGTTGGATCTCCCTTTCCCAACAGCAAGTCCACTGGTCTGTTTGTCTTTACTAATGAACTTCACTGTTGCTACTCCCTTTCAATATCTGGAGCCATGTTTATTGAGCATAGATACTATACGCACAGGTAACTTATCATAAATATACTCGCAGGTAATTTCTAATTAATGGACTAGTTACTAGGACTCATCCGGTCTTCTATAGTAACTTTTGAATTTTCCATTGGTTATCTTCTTCTAGATCTGCTTAGCATTGGCCAGTGTCAATCGTGACCTTATATGGATCAGACAAATGAAAACATGACGATTTTCAAGGGAATCAAAGTCCTGATCATGTAACTCATGAAATCTATATGAGACTTCATTCATGATTACAAAAATTGGTTCAATTAGCCAGTTGTACATGTTAATATGTTGCAGGAAAAAAATCACTCAAAGATGGTGATAGAAAGCTACCTTTGGAAGTGGCGAAAATGCTAACCAAGCCCCGTCAAATAAAGAAGTCGGTACAAAAACATACTTCTTGAAAGTGGATTTGATGGATGAACTTCAGCTCATTGCACAAGCTACCATGCATAATGTGGCGCAAATCGTCTCCAGCAGAGTTCACAGTCTCAAAGCAACAGCTGTAATTGTAAATTAAAAAAATTGATTTAGTCAAACGATTTGATTCACATAGAAAATCACATAGAGATCATGGAAGTCCAGACATGGAGAACTGATGGTAACCACAAAGTGCTGAAGTAGTGATCAATTAATACCAAGATCATACCAACTTGATCCCAGTACATGATCACAATTCATAGTTTTCAAATCACACATACATTGACAAAATAAAATTTGCAAATTGTTTATCTCATGCATGCCTTGACACCGTATGAGGACCAAACACTCAATCCAAATATCTTCTTGCCTCTCCTTTATTCTTGTTGTCTCAATTTTGAGACTCCCAATTTCTATGTATCTAAGGAATTTTTTCTCAATGCCTAGAAGTACATAACTTTTGGGGTAATTTTGCCAAGTAAGACTGCAAACGATCTAGAATTTACATTGTTTAAGCTTTCACCATCCTATCCCAATTGTTGTTGACACTATTAACGAAATATTGAAATTGAAAAGTTTAGAATGCAGTTTCCACGCTTAGTAACAACTTTATTGCTATAAGAAATCACTAAATTAATAAATGAAGGTACAAACTTTCACCTGACCTGACGACAAATTACTTATTAATGTCGAGGAAACAAACAAATAACTTATTAACAAGGCATCGCATTAACTGAATTCTTCACACAGTTCGACAAAACAAAGATCCTATTACAACATTCCTCCTTTTGAATTTCAACGAGGATCGTATTAATCATACTGTTTATTCACTATCAACTTCTGGAAAAAAAAAAAGATTGTACTCCAAACAGTTAAATGAACTTGCATTCCTGTGTTAAACAATTTAAACTTCTAGGGCAACAGGAATTATAAAAAAAACGGACAAGAACTTTATTAATACGCATCAGAAAGATGCTGGCCTCAGTATAAATTATACATTAAAGAATTCTCATGTTGAAAAGGGTCACTTCAAATCAAAATCACACAAAGAAGAAATGTAACCTACATTCAATTATTTTAAAATCAAATAGAATTTTTTTGTTATAACTTGTGGTGTCCGGGCCAGCAAACAACATCAGGTACGAAGTAAATCTATCCACCAACGCTATAAAAAAGAATCATAGTAACCAACTTGTTAGTATCAAATTGACCGTAGTTATGTTTAATCACAGATTTCACAAACTATTGATAAACCCACACCACATCAATCGTTTCTACTTATTGAATCCAAAATACAGAATTTCGAGTAGCAAATTAATAGTAATTGCCTGAAATCTTCAATTGACCCACGGATACTTGAATCAATAAATAATAAAATAGGAAGTAATAAATACTTACTAGATTGGAGAAACGTACAAGATGAGGATGATGATGATGATGATGATGAGAAAAGTGATGTGGCTTTTCTCAGGGTACTATTGTTTACTCTCCTTTTTATTTTTTTAATTAGCTTATTAAGTACATTTAAAATTTTATATTAAGAGATCTAGTAAATTATTTACTTTTTATTTAATTAGTCATGGAAGACGTCATTAATGTTTTAATAGTTTATCTATATCACAGCCAAGGATGTGGCCCTTTTTGGACAGAGGCAGAGCTAAAATTTGAAATTTTTGGTCAAACACATACTTATCAAGAGGTAGAAATATTTTTTTTAAAAGTCAAAAAATATTTCTAAAATGGAAGAAAAAAAGAAACACCAATTTGATGTTTCTCTATAAGTGTTTCTCCAGATATTTTTTAATTGTTTTTTTTATTTTTTTCAATTTGGTTTAATTATATCACTTTAAAAAAAATCAATTGGGTTTAATTATTTATTGTGTTTTTGATAACTAGTTGATATGTTGTTTTTTTATAGATTTATTTCAATTGGATTAATTATTTACTGAGTTTTTGATAATTAGTTGATATGTTATCTGTATTTTTTTTCAAAATTTTGTTTATATACTTAATTCAACTGAGTTTAATTATTTACTGGGTTTTCAATAAGTAGTTGATATGTTATCTATTTTAAAATGCTTAATTCTTTATGGGGGTTTTGATAACTACTCGATATGTTTTCTGTTTTTTTTTCAAAAAAAATTGTTTGGGACTAAGGCGTAATTGTTAAAAAACAGATTTTTCTCTTTGTCATATATATATACAAACCATGGATGTAGTTTATATGAGTTTATTTTCCCAATTTTTAAGTAGTAGTTTGTTCTGTCCATTTCTCATTGAGAAATGTAATTGAGCGAACATTTGGTGTATGGAAAAAAGATAGAGGGTATTATCAATAATGTCAAGTTTCGCATTAGACACAAAAAAAAATTGTTGCGGCAACTATGGCTATGCATAACTACATTAGAAGACATGCACTTGAAGATTTGGAATTTGATAAATGTGACGCAGATCCTAATTATGTTCCTGAAGTTGAAGGAGCTGAAGATATTGGAGGAACATCAAGGACTTTGAAAGATGATCATGATGGATCGATAGATGATGTTAGTATGAAATTTGTTCGCCACAACATTGTCACTTCCTTAATGAATCGCGGGTCATAATAATATTTCAACATTCTAGTTTATTAGTTGTGTAATGATGTAATATATTCAACTTTTGGATATATTGAGTCATTGACTATCATATTGTCGTTACATTTCTTATGTATAATATAATATTATTTTTGATTAAATATTGTAATTAAATAAATAAAAAATTAAATTATAAAGATATACTAATTTTTCGAAACATATGATAGAAACGAATATTTTAAATAGTTTTACATCTATTAAAAAGAATATTCTACTTTTTTGGCATAAATGTGGGTGAAACATGAAATTATTTCTGTTTCTCATAAATACTTCTATAATTATAGATCAATCACCCTAACAGATTCTTTAGAAACAATTTCTGTAAAATTAGTTCTAACAAACAAAAATTATTTAAAAAAAAAACTACCTGAAACGGAAAGGCTATTGCCTCGTTAGGCGTAAATCGTAATGTTGATATTTGGTTCTGTGCTTACGTGTGACGTATAAAAAGTTGTAGAATTATTCTTTTTAATCATATGAATAATATTATTCCCTTTAGTTTACTTTAAAAATTACACTTCCCCTCCAACTTTTTAAATATCTACCTTACCCAAAATCATCAACCTTCATCTTTCTTTAATTTAAAAATGACATTCCTCTTTTATATTTGTTAATGACAGAACTAATTTAGTAAAAAAGAAAAAGAATTAGTAATAAAACATATTGTATAAGTTAATAATGTTAAACAGCGAAAGAATAAGCAGAATAAAAATTGAAGAATATACCTTATAAGCTCGTGTCAGTAATTTCAATAGCAATCAAATTTCAAAAGAGTTAAAGGGTAAAAAATACATCTAAAATTGGACTTTTTTTTAGTTTTCTACATAAACTATCACTAACTAGTTAACAAAAGTCAATTATCAGTTATTTACTTTTCCTAGCTGATATTTGAGGTAGAAAAAGTAAACAACCGATAGTTGAAGTGTGTTTTGCTAATTAAGTTGGTGATAGTTTAGATATGAAACTCGCACATCTATAGTTCAGAGTTCATACCCTTTTTAGTAACAAAATAAATCAAAAGTAGAACCAAACTGAGAGTTAGTAGCATAAACAAATATGAATTTATAAATGAGAAATATAAATTTTCTATTTTCATAGAAATCAATGAGATTAGTTGTTTATACTTATCACTTTTCAAAACGGAATGAAACGTGGCCGATATCTGATGTCGTCAAACGAAATGAGATGTGGCCGATACCTGATGCCGTCAATCCGCATTAAGTTAAGTAATATTATGCATTCTCTACCCAATTCATGCACATATGCATCATGTCCAATTGTCCATTCAATTCACACAAATGATCATTTAAAAGGCTAGCTCAAGAGGTCAAGAGTATTCAAAATTGTTTCCATCACTCTAGGTTTGATTCTTTCGAACAATATTATTATTTTTTATGTTTAGCTTTTGTTGTTTTTTTCGAATCCACTGAGTGAAAATTCCGGATCCGCCACTGATTATATGTTTTCTATAATAGCACCTCATTATAACAGTAAAAAATATCCAAACAAACAACATCGTTATAAAAAGATTTGACTATACAAATAATAGTTATCGTCACCATACTATTAATCAAAATTTTGGGATACCTTCTTACGAAATGATTTTAAATTATTAATATTAATACTCAGAATAACAGAAGTGGAAAGAAACTTAACGCTAAACAATTTTGCTGCTGAGACATATTGACCATTTTGAGTCTTTACACATGTGCAATCTACATAATTGAATCTGAGTTAACAAAAAAAAAAAAAACACCTCAACTAATCCTTTTGGAAGAAAAACACCTCAACTAAGAGGGTGTTTGGATTGGTTTATTTTAAGTGTTTTTTTTACTTTTAAACTTTTTTTTAGATGTTTGAGTGAGATAAAAAGTGATTTTAAGCACTTATTTTTAGGCTAAAAAGATATAAAAATAAGTCAAAACCCAAAAAATGGATAGGACACTTGTGACTTTTAACTTTTAGCTTATAAGTCACTTTTAAAAGGTAAATCCAATCACCTTCTAATTAATTGACGGATTATTTGTTATTCAACTTTTATTATGTTTGTACAGTAATTTGAACCATGAACGGAATTAGGGTATTGCAAGGGATTCATTCGTATATTCGTTGTAGAAAAAATATATTATGTACCTGTTTGGCCAAACTTTCTTAGGCCAAACGATACTTTACTAAATTATAAACACTTTCTAGAAGCCAAAAAGTGTTTCTAGATGGGAAGAGAAGCAGAAACACCAATTTAGTGCTTCTCCAGAAGTGCTTCTCGAGAAGCCATTTTTGCTCATTAAATTTAAAAAAGAATTGACTCATTTACCCTTTTCTTTTCACAAAATTCATTTTAATCTCATATATATAAAATAGAAATTTGGAAATAGGGTAGGGCGGGGGTAAGAAAAAAAATTATATTTTTTAATAATTTTTTTTTATAAAAGTAACAAAAAATATGAAATAAAAATTTGAGGATGGGTTTGGGCATTGGGGTGGTATGGGGTAGGACGGGGGGAGGGGATAAGAAAAAAATTATATTTTTTTTATAAATTGTTTATAAAAGTAAAAATATATATATAAAATAGAAATTTGAGAATGTGGTAGGTGCACGGGGGAGGTAAGAATTTTTTTCATATTTTCAATCATTTTTTATAAAAGTAACAAAAATATGAAATAGAAATTTGAGGATGGGGTAGGGCAATGAGTGGGGTGGGGTGGGGTAGGACGGGGGTAGGGGGAAGGAAAAAAATCATTTTTTTTATAAAAGTAAAAAAAAATATGACAGAGAAATTTGAGGATGGGGTGGGAGGTAGGTATGGGTAGGGCGGGGGTAGGTTTAGACATATTTGAGTCATTGACTATCATATTGTCGTTACATTTCTTATGTACAACTATAATATTATTTTTTGATTAAATGTTGCAATTAAATAATTTTTAAAAAAATATTAAAGTGTAAAGATATACTATTTTTTAGAAACATAGGATAGAAAAGAATATTTTGAATAGTTTTAAATTTATTAAAAAGAATATTCTAGTAAATTTGCATAAATGTGAGCCAAACAGGAAATTGTTTCTGTTTCTCAGAAGTACTTTTATAATTATAGGTCAAACACTCTAACAAATTCTCTAGAAACAGTTTCTGCAGAACTACTTCTAAGAAACATAAACACTTTTCCAGAAGCTTGGTCAAACAGACCCTATATAAATAATGTCGTTTCAACAAGATTGGGGGCCTAAAGTCAAATTTCATAAAGATGCCCTAATTTTTTATTAAAAAAAGAAGAAAGATCATCGTATATATTTTTAGATAAATTCTACTTTTCTAGCTTTTTAGATGTGAAATCATTAATTATTATTTTAAAATCGTCAAGAACAATGCAAAGTTGTTAACATTTTTCCAAATCAATTTATTCTTAATTTTTTTCAACTGACAATATAGCTAATCAATCACGTAACTAAAAAAATTATTCTCTCTTTTATATATATATAAAAGGGAAAAGGTCATATTGGTCATCGAACTTTCGAAAAAGGATCATATTTGTCCTCCGTTAAAGTATGAGTTAAATATGCCCTTTCCGTTAGTAAAGTTGTCACATTTGCAGCCAACCACCGCCATCATCGATGAACCAGATCAAAAAATCGCCGCTACCGCTCCACCGCCATCGTCGACGAGCCGCAGCTCCGACCAAACATTCCGGCGAACACCAGATCTGCCAACCACTACAACGTCCACCACCCCCGCATGTCCTCCGACCTCCCGTCGACCACCCAAACCCAAAGACCACCTCGCGACAACCTAGTCACTATAACCCATCACGTCATTGTCACCACCCCCAGACCAGACACCGACCCTAAACCCAGAAACCACCCCGCGACAACCCCATTACTGTAACCCAACACCATCCCCAACACCGTCACCGTCACCACTCCCAGACCCGACATCGACCCACCCCCAACCTATCGACCTTAATCGATACCCCACCATACCTAACCAGTCACCGGTACCGAGCACTACTCACACATACCCCACCGACACACCCGCTGACTCAATCTGAGTCCTCAACCCCTTGATTATGGATTAAAGTGGGGGTGGGGTGAAGGGCGTCGACGATGGGGTGGTTGGCTGCTCGGCAGCGGGTTGGTCGACTGAACAAAGGGAGTAGAAGCAGTGGGGTGGCGATATGGGTCCCACCTTTCATGTTTTTCATATGGATCCGACGTGGTGTCCACGTGAAATTTTCGTCCATGGTGGGCAAATGTGAACTTTACTGACAGAAAGGGCATATTTGACCCTATACTTTAACGAAGGGCAAATATGACCCTTTTTCGAAAGTTCGATGACAAATATGACCCTTTTCCATATATAAAAAATGTGTACTCCCTCTGTCTCAATTTATGTGACACAATTCGAATTTCGAGAGTCAGACTTCTTCTTTTTTATCGTAAATTCGGACATACAATCTTTAAGTCTTTTGAAAAAATAATTTATATATTTAGAAACGATATAAAAGTACAATAAATCATAATAATTTTTTTAAACAGATTAGCCATAAAACTTAATAAAAAATGGGGCCCCAAAAATTTGGGGGCCTTAGTGGCTTTGGCCTTGAGCCGGCCCTATGTATACACAAGATCAATATTACTTTATATGTATGTAGTGAATGTTGAATCTCTTTACTTCTTTTTATATTTACTTTGTTATATTTTGAATCCCCTTGATAAAAATTATAGTTCCGTTGCTTTGAACTACAATTTGATCCTCTCCAATTTAATTGACCTGTAAGCCACACCTCTTATATGTATGTATAAAACAACTTCTTTTTATTAGTCTTTACCTCTTGATACTGACTATTACTAACTGATCCGTTGGGTAGAAGGGATCATAATGATTGATAGTTAATTCTTAGATGTCTGACACAATTGTTACAAGGTAGCTAGGCAGTAGCATTCAGTTCATGTTATAAAGAAGACTTAAATGCACTTTGATAAAAATAGAAATGACACATTGACAACTAACAAATGACTTTGAGGAAACTGATATAGACATACAGCTTTCCTCACGAAATGAGAGAAGACACCTAAACAAGCTAACTCTGCTGCAATGACGCCTATCTAAGCTTAGGGTCTAAGTAAATTTAACCAAGTACATTAAGAGTGCGTTTGGTTCGGGGTAAACAGGAAAGGAAAAGAGAATGAAAGAATGAAATTCCCTTTGTTATTGTTTGTTTGACCTTATTTTTTCATTTTCTTTACCCCTTTTCCACTTTCATTCATTTTCCTTGATTCCCCCCACCCCACTAGGTATTTGGATTCCCTTTCCCCAACCCGGACCCCGGACCTCCGACCCCGGACTCCGGACCCCGGACCACCCAGAACCAAACATGTAGGGACAATCAGGTAATTTTTTTCCTTTCCATTACATTCTCTTACTGAATTCCATTTCGTTTACCCTACGCGAATCAAACGCACCCTAAATGTCACTCTCATTCCAAGCACCCAATCACACACCACAAGTTTGGTGTGTGTTAATTAGGCTAGCTCAAAAGGCATTTTATGCTAAAGAGATTAGAGATTGGTTGATTTCAGTTGAGGAAAATGGTTCGACATAACTTTTTATAATTTAAATAGAAGAAAATAACCGTAAAAAATCTCTTAATTATTTTCAGCTCCCTATAGTTCACTTTAGTCTAAAACCACAAAACTCTGGATGAATTAATGGACAAACTTTCCTTTCAATAGATTTACAAGAAGAAGTTCATAACATATCCTTTCTATAGAATCGAAAAGAGGTTAGGTAAAGCCGTTGATGAGATAAAATATACTGTATGTTCTAAGTAGATATTGTTACGAAGAGTTTAAATTTTATGAATTGACTGTGTTAAAAATAGCGACGTAATTATAAGAAGTATTGAGCAGTAACTGAAGTAAATAATAAATAACATGCTATAACAAGTTAATTACACGAAATTGTTACTGTAAAGACCTTTTTCACACAATCAGTACGTAACTTATATCCTATTACCAATATCCACCTTAAAACCTAGAGATGGCTACCCGATAACACGTCGCCGGGCACAACATGCAGTAAAGCATAACCTAGAGATGGCTACCCGATAACACGTCGCGGGGAACAACATACAGTAAAGCATGCAAATTACAACATTAAAATCTTGAGAGCTCAATGTTGCTAGTGCCAAAAAGTATCTAAGTACTTGTAGGTAAGTTAGGAAGAAACATCATTAAACTGAGTAGTCCATTTCAAACAGAACCTATTGGCTAACACAATAAGTTATGGTCCATACAGTAAATACCAAAGAATCATTTTGGATGCAATCACATCAGTGAAGATGACTCACAACTATGTTTTTCCAGAATTAGCCAAAAAAATACCAGTGTTTATGTACAGAAATCACTTTCGACTATTTCTCAAAGAATGACTTGGAAACAAACCAAAACCAAAAAGGAAAAAACAGAGAAAGAAACAGGCTAACAATTATTTTCTTTTCCTCTAGCTCTATTTAAACTATTGTAAAAAGAGGGGGCTTTTTTTGTGGGGGGTGGGGGGGGGGGGGATTCAGCAATGCGACATGCAAAAACAACAATGAACACCTCTGTCCTTTGTGCAGAGTAGACAGAGCAACAGAGACACTTAGATCTCAAGCTAATAGATGCTAAATTTCCCAGAATAGGCTTAATTGGCGAAAATTTACACGTCGTCTTCACTAAGCTGCACATTATATCCATGCTTTATCTCTGCATCAGTGTAAAACTGGGTCAAGTTTAAGGATAAGATGAACCGCAAAATACATCCAGAAACACAGGTAGAGAGCAACACAAGAGTGTACCATTTTCAACAGGAACAGTAAATGTTACAAAAATCTCAGTGTGCATTCTTAGAACTTGCTTTGCCTTTTAAGGCTAGAAACTCTCATACCGCCTAAAGGTCATATAGTCTGTTTGGCAAAGCTTCCAAAATTCGCTTATTTTGAAAACTACTTTTCGAAAAAGTACTTCTGGAGAATAGCATTTTGTGCTTGGCTAATCAATTTGAAAATCACTTTTGCCAATATTAGAGCAATACTTTGTCCTTGGCCAAAGTTCCAAAAGTGTTTTGGGAAAAAGCTACCTTTTTTAGCTTCTGAAAACAAAACTTGTGCTACTGCTCAAAAGCACTTAAATTTTTCTCTAAAAGCTTGGCCAATCATGCTATTTGTTTGATTAGTATATCCATTAAAAGTAAGTCAAAATTTTGTATTGTATCCCTCTATCCTAATTTGCTAGGTGCTCTTTCCCTCTTTGTCAATCCAAAAAAGCTGGGGACTATTTTATATTTAGGAACTCTCTGAGATATACATTCTTATTTTGCCTTTGCTCTTAAAGGCTTTGATGTAATTTATCAGGGACTCCACAGGAAAGATACATTTGGTATTTTATGCATGTTAAGTTTAAGGAAAGTGGACTCTTATTCGGGAACATAAGAAAATTGGGACGTGTAAGAAGAATTGATGCAGAAAGTAAACTACACTAGTAGAGTCCAATGGATAAACTAAACTGTAGATGTTGCTTAGATAGTAACTATTCCAGTTCATTGCAGGGGTCTAAACGGCGTTCTCATTCTGAAATTTAGTATCTGCAAATTCATTATTATTATCATTTTTATAAAGAAGAATCACCAAATTTAAAGATTAAAAGAAAAACACAAACGAAATGAAGAGGATGTATGACTATATGGTTATAAATTCAAGATGCATATATTCACATTCTATAAGCTTAGCAGTGATAGGCGCAGTTAACCGTTAGAAATTAGGAATCAAATTACCTTTGATTGAAGCCTTTTTGTACTTATCCTTCCTTTCAACCTCATTTTTCCATCCACAAATGTCATCACCGATTTCGTCCCTCTCTTCATTTCCTATTTCACTTTCACTTGCTGTCTCCCATTCAGAATCATCAGTTTCCTGGCCACACATGTCTCCAGCATCACCCTCACATTGAACTCCACCATGTTTAATAGAAGCATCTCTAAATAACCAAGCTGCACGCATCTGCTTTTTTACAAAACGCTCAGCATAATCAGGAACCTTGTTTTGCCTCAAAGACAGATCAGGATCGTTTGATTGAGAACACTCATTTATAAACAGAATAGCATCTAATAAGCTCTCCTTGGCTAAACCAAGCATGTCGTATGCCTGTGCTCTTCTCCAAAGGCTTTTGGCATGACGATTAACAGGATTATGAAGACTCAATGCACGAGTAGCATCACCTATAGCCGCCAAGGGTTGTTGC
The DNA here is from genome assembly GCA_029844215.1 of Przewalskia tangutica. Lineage (NCBI taxonomy): Eukaryota > Viridiplantae > Streptophyta > Magnoliopsida > Solanales > Solanaceae > Przewalskia > Przewalskia tangutica. The sequence goes on from CM056728.1 coordinate 116,247,102, forward strand.
AATAAAAGATGACATTGAGCGCGGTTGCTGTAGAGCACCACTCTCTCTTTCTTTGACCTCATTGGGCATAACGCCAATGCTTCTGAATATTTAGCTGCAGCTCCAGAAATATTTCCTGATGAAAAAAGGGAATTTCCTTCTAGTTTTACCACCAGTGCTGCTGCCTGTTTGATATGAAGGTCCTCCTTAGGCATATTTTTCTCCCATTTTAGTCTCTGTTTGGAATTCAGTAGTTCTTCAACTTCTTTCACATGGCTATTGATTTGGGTACTGCCTGTCCCTTGTGATTCAATACATTCCTGAAGAACATTGACAATAGAGTCTCCAAGCTTCTTATGATCCCCAAGGGATGATATCTCCGCAAGATCCACAAGTGCAGGTACAGCCTTTTCAATCACCTACAGCAAAAAGGTAGATAAGAACTTCCACATTCCCAAAAGTGTCCAGGTCTTATGGCTTCTTAAGATTCAGCTTATGGCTACTATAATATTAATACTGTAACATTGTCATAAAAAATAAATTAGAAAAACGCTGGGGACGATCTCATCCTGCGCACACATCTTGACTATGAAATAATAGATAGAGATCATGTCCAAAAGCTGCCATTTCTATTCAATTGATACCACATTCTATTTGATTGAGCGGACGGATCCAGTTGCCAAGGAAAGGACAGTCTACTAACTAAGGTTAAATTCCCTGAAAAACTCCTAGTCTTCCTTATTACTTGTACTTTTTGCATTTACCCTTCTTTTATACAAATAAGGAGAACTTTACACGTTAATGGATCATAGCAGTACAATACTGAACCTGAAGGGCTAGAGATGAAAATGGCTGCAGTAGTTTATAATGATACTATCAGGAGCGATATGAATAGCAGCACTATCAGAAAGGAACACTAGAAATTCCTAAACTTTGAGCAACCAAAAGTGTACACATTTGAAGCAAAAGTACAGAGTCAATAATACACATGCACATGTCTGTTTCTTTATTTGACGCCTTCATCTTCCTAGGGTGGCATTCTACTCACAGTATTAGTCGTAACAGTGACATGGCCACTCTAGAATATTTTTTACAACAATAACAACAACATACCCAGTGTATTCCCACCGGTGGGGTCTTGGGAGGGGTAGAGTATACGCAGACCTTACCCCTACCTCATAAAGATAGAGGCTATTTTTGAAAGACCCTCAAAAGCATTTACAGTATGAAGACTTTGCTAGAAATTATTAACCGTAGAGCTTACTCAAAGTAACTAGTCCTTAGTATCAATGAAGACTTTGTTAGCAATTATTAACCGTAGAGTTTACTCGAAGTGACTAGTCCTTCGTTCGAGAAGCGTTTTGAATCTATCAAATATGTTAAAGTATTTTCTTCACAGTCAAAATATATAAATGTCAAAAAAGGACATGTATGAAGGAGCCGTCACTACCGCTGAGCCCGTATTTATGTACCCTAGCTATGAAGCACGGACACTGGGGGGACACGAAACGCGTCGGACAGGCCTCGAACACGTGTCCGGGACGTGTCCGAGTGGGCCCAGCCCAAAAAAAAAGGAAATTGCTCGGACACGGGGTGGACACGGTGGGGACACGGGATGGACACGTACGGGACACGGGAATTAAAAAAAATGGTAAAAGACTAAAAACTAAAAAAAACCTAGATTGGCATCGCGACTTTCATTTTCAGAAATCGAAGGTGACCTGCGAAATCGACTCCGGCGACTGCGAAGTCCATCTCGTGTCCCTCCCGGTCCGGCGACTTCCCCTTCCCGCGACTCCGGCGACTCTGCGAAGTCCATCCCGGTCCGGCGACTCTGTGCGACTTCTCCCGCGACTCCGGCGACTCAGTTCGACTTCCCCTTCCCAAATCCCAGGTATGTCTTGACTCTTGCCCAGATTAGCAACATCAGCACTGCCTCTTGGGAAGATGGACTTTAACAATTAATATTTTAAATTTTTTAATTTTATAAGTAAACTTGTATATTATGTATTTTTCAGGTTCTTATTATGGCTTCTAATATTTACCAAAGTGGTAGCGGTAGCGGTAGTGCTAGTGCTAGTGTGCCATCGATATCTTCATCTTCATGTGATGACATCGAGGATCGTCCTTTATGGAATATATAACTAGACTTGAAAAACGTAGTAGATGAGGAGGTAATTACTCGTTTACATGTGATTTTTGTGGATTACAAAAACAAGGAACATATACTAGGGTAAAAGCACACTTGATGAACATTACTGGAAAAGGCATCGCTGGTTATAAAAAAGTGTCAAGGCGGGATAGGGAAAAAATGGAAAAAGATGAGGAAGAATTTGATAAACAAAAAGCTTTAGCGGCGATCAAAAAAGTTCCACTTCCTTCTGGATCAATCCCCTCCCAATCTGATAAGATTTCATCGAATTTGCTAACCTTTTTAAAAAGAAAAGGTAATGCAAACATCAGATAAAGCTTTTGACATGCAAGCTAGGGCTCAACTAGATTGTGAAATTGCAAGGATGTTTTTTACGGGTGGATTACCTTTTAATCTCGCAAGAAATCCCTACTTTATGAGTGCATTTACCTTTGCAGCAAATCATAATTTGAGTGGTTATGTAGCTCCAGGATATAATAAATTGAGAACTACCTTTCTTCAACAAGAAAAAAGTTATGTTGATACGTTGTTGCAGCCAATTAGAAAATCTTGGACAGGGAATGGAGTTAGTATTGTGACTGATGGGTGGAGTGATCCCCAAAGGAGACCTTTGATCAATTTTATGGTTGTTACTAACAAGGGTCCTATGTTTATTAAATCTGTGAATTGTGAGGGTGAAGAAGAAGGATAAATTTTTTATCTCTAGGTTGATGAAAGAGGTAATTGATGAAGTGGGCCATCAGAATGGGGTCCAAGTTATAACAGATAATGCTAAAAATTGCAAGGGTGCAGGAGAACTAATTGAAGGTAATCAACAAACATATGTTGAGTGCTCTTGGATCATGGATGTCCATGAAGATGCTTTGCAAATAAAGAATTTTATCATGAATCATTCAACAGGTTGGCAATTTACAATCGTTTTAGTGCTCTTAAGTTGCTTTCTGTTGCCAACACTCGTTTTGCTTCTATGATTATTATGCTTCGGAGAATGAAGCTTATTAGACGTGCTTTGGTGGCAATGGTCACAAGTGAGCAATGGATTTCATACAAGGAAGATGACCAAACCAAAGCAAGGTATGTAAGAGAATTGGTGTTAAATGAAGATTGGTGGGACACGAAGGTGGCTTATATTCTTGAGTTTACCGCTCCCATTCATGATATGATTAGATATTGTGACACAGACAAACCTTGCCTCCACTTGGTGTATGAGATGTGGGACACCATGATTGAAAAGGTTAAGACTGCAATTTATAAACATGAAGGTAATAATGTAGATGAGCAATCAAGATTCTTTGATGTGGTCAACCAAATTCTCCTAGCTCGTTGGGGTAAGAACAACACCCTATTCATTGTTTATCTCACTCCCTAAATCCAATGTATTATATTTCTTTATTATTTTACTTATGCACTTTTTTATTTTAATTTGAGTTTGAGAATTGAGATTGATAAATTCTAATATTTAGCAAAATTATTATTTATTTTTGAAGGTTCTATAGTGATGAATGACTTCAAGAAGACCCAACAAGAAATCCTCCTCATAGGGATAATGAACTCTCTACGGAAAGAAAGAATTGTTTTCGTCGGTTATTTCCAAATGCCGATGATTACAGAAAGGTTACAGATGAGTTTGGTAAATTTTCTCTTAAAATTGGCCCTTTTGATGATATTAAGTCTGCCTCAATGAGTAGTACACTGGATCCTTGCAATTGGTGGGCTAATTATGGTGTCGCTTGTCCCTACTTCGCGGTTGGCTTTTAAAGTGCTTGGACAGCCTGCCTCTTCTTCTTGTTGTGAGCGAGATTGGAGTACTTATTCTTTTATTCACTCAGTGAAAAGGAATAAGTTAGCTCCAAAGCGTGCTGAAGATCTAGTCTTTGTCCACAACAATCTCCGTTTGTTATCTAGGAGTTCCTCCCAATATATAGAGGGTAAAATTAATTTTTGGGATGTTGGTGGGGATACTTTTGGATCTTTGGAGGATACGGGTGTTCTTGAGTTTGCTCAATTGTCACTTGACGAGCCTGAGTTAGAAGAAAGACTATTGCATTCAGAAGACCCGGACAAAGAGAGAGACGATGTACCAGAGCCAAACTCATTTATGGATATTTGTTAGAGACAAAATCATGTTTTAAATTTATTTGAATTTGGGTCTTGGGACATACTCATGGTCTTATGAATTATGTATTGAATATTTGATTGATTGTTAATTTGTTATGAATGTTTCTTTTTAATTTGGTACATATTTAATTTGGTATTTTGGTCATTTGGTATATAACAAATTTGAATTAAATTTTATAATTTATTTATGAATGTGAAGCTTTAAAAATATTAATTTTAGTATTTTATATATTATATTATATATATAAAAATATTTTTTTATTTATTTTTACAGTCGTGTCCCTGCCGTGTCGTGTCCCCTATTTTTCAAAATTGTCGTTTCCGCGTGTCCGTGTCCGTGTCCCCTATTTTTCAAAATTGCCGTTTCCGCGTGTCTGTATCCGTGTCCTATCGGACACCTCTCGCGTGTCCGTGTCCGTGTCCTATCGAACACCTCTCACGTGTCCGTGTCCTATCGAACACCTCTTACGTATCCGTGCTACATAGTACCCTAGTTATGGATGAGCTAATCAACACAATACAAGATAAGGTCCCATGATGTATGCTATTTGTTGACAATATTGTACTAATTGATGGAACCTGCAAGGGTGTCAACCAAAAGCTTGAGTTATAGATAAGCACTCTAGATGGTGAGGGTTTTAGGATAAGGAGAAGTAAGACTGAATATATGCACTTCAGCATTAGAAGAGTGAAGCTGAGGTGAGATCATACGTGTTTGCGGTGCCTCAATGCAAACAATTTAGAATCTAGGCTCATTATTCCAAAAAAACTAATGATAGATGAAAATATTGCACATAGAATCGGAGTTGGTTTGCTGCAATGTACAAGTGCTACCGTGGGTATAACGTAATAGAAGGATGCTTACCAAAGGTGAAAGTAGCACATATTGAGGTGCAAGTAGCACATATTGAGGATACTGAAGTTACAAAACTAGACGAGATTACAAATTACCACATTCCCCAGAAGGTGCAAGTAGCACATATTGAGGATAAACTGAGGAGAAGATCGCTTAGGATGATTTGATCATGTCTTGCGTAGACTTCCGATGCACCAATCTGTAGGTGCAGAACCATTGTGAATAAAGATGTTCAAAGGGTGGAAAATTTATTTAACGTGAAATAAAGTTAATCCTATTAATTATGACTCGAACAAATGGGGCCCCGCATGTCGGAAACTTCGTTTACACACGTGCACACGTTGTACCAAGGATCATAAATTTCCTAAGTTGAAGAGATATTAGTACGTATACAAAATGTTTGAGACGTAAGTTAATAGACGGTTATTGGCCAAATGACAATGGTTTCACGTTGGTAAATAAAGAAAGAAGTGTATGATGTGTGCAAAGATGAAACGAGTCGGAAAAACGCCGTGGCGCCTCAATGTGCCGCGACGCCTCCCTGCAGAGCCGCGACGCTTGAGTTCCGGAAGCTGCGACGGGAGACGAAAAGACATGACTCTTAGGCTGGTTTTGAGGTATTAAGTCTCCATTACTTCCCAAATGAATTCAGCCATTATTTGGATGAATTAAACCTCCATAATCAAGGCCATTATTTGGCCAATTGGAGGGTCATCTTCTCAACACTATAAAATGAGACCTTAGAGTCATTTGCAAATACACACTCAACAATTCAGAAATTGTCTTCCTCTCTTGCAATCTCCACACACTCAAAGATCTTTCTTTCCTAGCGAACACTTGAGTCTCTTTTGCTCACTTGCTGTTTTATCTTGGGAGATAAGTTGTCATTCCACCGTTAAAGGATAATACGGAGCAATATTATCTTAAGGAAAAATTGAATATCAATCAACTCAGCAAGCCATCTTATTTGTTTATTTCCAGATTGTTAATCTCTTTGTTGTTGTTCAAATTCTCATTTCCTTGTTACCGCACATTTCTCTCAGTCTTAAGATAATATTCGTTGTTTGAAACATGTCTGTTGAAGATCAATTCAACGCTGAAAATAATGTCACTGCCCAAGGCAATCTTAATGCCTTCACCGCCGCCGCTCAAGGCAACACCGCTGCTTTTGACCCCACTGCTCAAGGCAACAACACTGTCTTCAATACCGTTGAACAAGGCATTCCTAGTGCCTTCCAAAACATCGCTGACAATCGTGCAACACCTTTATGGCACTACTAGTGTCTCCATCGCCGCTTCCAGCGCATAACGCATACGCACGCCAGGCGTCCACAACGCCTATGCTCCTACTAGAGGCGTTCCCAACGCCTTTGCAACTGCTCAAGGGGGCGCCACTACGCCTACACCCGCTGGTTTTCACCATGAGCGTCGTGAGAAGTTCATGGGTGCTCACTTCAAGCGATGGCAACAAAAGATGTTTTTTCGGAAGGTTATGGGAATGTCACGTTTCCTAACCGAAGATCCTCCACAAGTTGGGGAAGACACGGACCCTCAGCCAAATGATGTGGCGGGAGGAGGCTAAGGTAACCATGTCGCTGACGACATGAGGATGGTTCGCGAAGCATGGGATCATAGTGATTTCATGTGCCGGAACTATATTTTGAACCGTTTGTCCGATCCACTCTACACGGTATATTGTACCGTTAAGACAGCTAAGCAGTTGTGGGACAAACTCCAGAAAAAGTACAACACCCAAGACACGGGTGCCAAAAAGTGTGTCATCCCAAGTCCAGGATTTCCAAATGATTGTTCATCACCTGGATTTGGAAGGGTTGCGGTCTAACGAGCAATTTTTGGTTGCCTCGTTAATTGAGAAATTGTCTCCTTCGTGGACTCGATTCAGGAGGGCAACAAGAAGGTCATGCCAAAAGGGAAACAACCCGCTGAGGCTAAGGCGAACCTGGCGGAAGTCAAAGGGAACCCAAGCAAAAAGCGGAAATTCTAGAAGGTTGGTAAGGCTGTCCAAACAACTGAAAAGTTCAAGGGAATTGTCATCACTGCGGTAAAATTGGTCACATGGCCAAGGACTGCCGCAAGCTAAAAACGAGAATAAAGAGAAGGCCAATGCCAACATCGTCGAAGACACGTTCGTAGACGATATGATCGAGAAATTCTCAGCGGTGGTTCTTCAAGCAAACCTCGTTGAGAATCCGATGCAGTGGTGGTTGGACACGGGTGTTACCCGTTACATATGTTCCAATAAAGAAGCATTCTCCATTTATACACCAGTCACAGACAAGAAATTGTTCATGGAAAACAATTCTTCTTCAGAGGTGCTGGGGGTAGGAAAGGTGATCCTAAAGATGACGTCCGGAAAGGAGCTGACTGTCAAGTGTTACATGTCCCAGAAATTCGAAGAAATTTAATTTCTGGACATTTGTTAGTAAATGATGGTTTTAGGCTAGTGTTAGAGGCTAACAAGGTTGTAATCACTAAAAACGGAGCATTTGTAGGAAGGGGCTTCGTCTGTGAAGGCCTCTTTAAAGTTAATGCTGCATTTGTAATGCCTTCGTCTTCCAATATTAACAAAACTGAGGCTTCTACTTACTTGGTTGAGTCTTCCAATTTATGGCATCATAGATTAGGACATGTTAACTATCAATCTATCCAAAGATTGGTAAAGTTGGAATTACTGTCGTCTATCGAAGTAAACCCTCAATGTAAGTGTGAGGTATGCGTAGAGGCAAAACTTTCCAAAAGTCCATTTAGATCCGTCAAAAGGGAAACCGCTCCTCTAGAACTCATACATACAGATATATGTGATTTGAAGTTCGCTCAAACTAGGGGGGAACAAGTACTTTGTGACTTTCATAGATGATAGCACAAGGTTTTGTTACCTTTACTTACTTAAAAGTAAAGATGAAGCCTTTGAAGCGTTCAAACGCTACAAAGCAGAAGTTGAGAACCAACTAAGCGGACGGATTAAATCAATCTGTAGCGATAGAGGGGGAGAATATGTAGCGCCCTTTGCAGAATTTTGTACCCAATCGGGTATAGTTCATCAAACGACGGCTCCTTACTCACCTCAATCAAACGGTACTGTTGAACGCAAGAATCGAACGTTAAAGGAAAGGATGAATGCTTTGTTCATCAATTCAGGCCTTCGCCAGAACATGTGGGGAGAATCTGTCCTTACTGCGAATAAGATTCTTAATAGAGTCTCACACAAGGGACAAGACTCCATACGAGCTATGAAAAGGAAAGAAACTCACCTACAAATATTTGAAGGTGTGGGGTTGTCTAGCCAAGGTAGAAGTATCTAAGCCAAAACAGGTCAAAATTGGGTCTAAGACTGTGGATTGCATATTCATCGGATATGCCAATAACAGTAGCGCTTATCGCTTTCTAGTGCATAAGTCGGATGTACCGGACATTCATGTAGGTATCATCATGGAATCAAGGAACGCTAGGTTCTTTGAAGACACGTTTCCTAGAAAGGAAAGAAACATAACCACTCACAAACGAAGTTATGAGCAAACCTCTGAGGATCCTGGAGTCGTTGACTTGTCCGGATCTAAACGGTTCAGATCTAGTGAATTCTGAAGTAGCTGACTATCCGGAATCCAGCATTCTAGATTCTCAGGACTTAGAAGATTCAGAGATGGAACCAAGACGAAGTAAAAGGGCCCGGAAGGACAAAACCTACTGCCTGGACTTTGTAGCTTATCCGTTCAGATTTGAGCCACAGACAATCGCCGAAGCATTGTCAACTCCAGAAGCACCGCTCTGGAAAGAAGCTATAGAGAGTGAGATAGAGTTCATACTGCATAACCACACCTGGGAGTTGGTTAATCTTCCTCCTGGACACAAACCTTTGGATTGTAAGTGGATCCTCAAACGGAAGTTAAAGACAGATGGATCTATCGACAAATACAAGGTCAGGTTGGTAGTCAAGGGCTATCGCCAAAAGGAGGGGCTTGACTATTCTGATACCTACTTTCCGGTGTCTAGAATGACATTCATACGTATGTTCATAGCCATCGCCGCCTTGCGGGATCTTGAAATACACCAAATGGATGTCAAGACAGCTTTCCTTAATGGTGATTTGAAAGAAGAAATATATATAGACCAACCCGAGGGGTATGTGGTTCCAGGACAAGAGACAAAAGTTTGTCGGCTTGTCAAATCTCTGTATGGGCTAGAACAAGCCCCGAAACAATGGCATGAAAAATTTGATAATACCCTCATGTCGAAAGGGTTCACCATTAACGAGTGTGACAAATGTGTTTACATGAAAGGAAATGCCGATTCATTCATCATGATATGTCTTTATGTAGACGACATGTTGATCACTAGAGCAGTCCTAGGATAATCCTAGAGACTAAGAACATGTTAAAACAATGTTTTGACACGAAAGATATGGGTATCGCAGATGTCATTTTAGGGATCAAGATCTCTAAGACATCTGACGGACTGGTCTTGTCTCAATCTCATTACATCGAGGATGTGCTGAAGAAATTTGGGATGTACGACAGTTCGCCACTAACGACACCACTGGATGCAAATCTAAGATTGATAAACATCATGGTGCGCCCATTCGCCAGGAGCGGTATGCACAGGTGATTGAAAGTTTAATGTACATCACAAACTGCACTCGACCTGATATCGCTTATACAGTCAACTTGTTGTCTAGGTTCACCCGTAATCCGAGTGATAACCTGTTATACCCCGCGGTCGGTCCAGTAGCCGCGCGCTGAGCGAGCCGCGCGCGTGGCGGGTGATTGTAGGGCCGCGGCGCCGGAAGAGGATTTAAAGCATGGAAGCATGAAAAAGGTTAATGATGGGAAGAGTTGTGCTTTGCTTAATCATATTGGTGAGAGTCCAAGTTCGTCTCACAATAATGCATTGAAATCTTCTCAAGAGTTGTTCAATCAGTCTATGCACATCAGAAATGTCCTTATCTTTAACTCTTTCAGATTCTACGACTACTAAAGAAAGACCATTTTCAGCAATGAAGATAATCAAGACAAGGTTGCGTAATAAGATGGAGGATGAATTTCTTGCTGACAATATGATGGTTTATATTGAAAAAAAGATAGTTAGAAAGCTTTAGCTCTGATTCAATTATTAATGATTTCAAGTCTTTAAAAGAAGAAAGGACAAACACTTTAATTGTAGGTATGTCTTTCCTTTTATATATTATATTTTTGTTGTGTTGATGTTATTTTGAATCTTTGATAAAATTATATTTTGTTCTTATAAATTTCAATTATAATATTTTTGTTAGTAGTTACCGCACCCCTTAATATTTTGGGCAAGTTCCGCCACTGCATGCTCCGAACTATGAATTCTTATGCATATTCTGAAGGACCAACCTCCTTGAATTAGAGTCTAGTGGGTGTTTGAACAAAAAGTGATTTCAATGATCAGTTAAACATCTATGATAAGACACCTACATTGTGAACAAAGAGAAGAGGTATCAAAAGAGTGAAGTGTATACCTATTTCGGACTAACAAGTTGTGGACGCAAATATGAACATAGGAAAAGGAATGGACCGCTTCCACATTTAATGGATGAACTTATATGGTCAAAGTTAAGCTCCAAGACGTAAAAGAGGGAAATAAAATCATGCCATATTCCACCACCTGACAATTGAACCTAAATACTAACTACTGAATAAAGTATTACAGCTACATCCTGATTCTATTGAATGTAAAACCATTCCAGCTGTCAGCTCCAGCAGAATAGTTCTAGAAAACATTATTACCTTATGAGAGGTACTTGGATCCTGGAGCAACCACAAAATACAGTCAATTGCCATATACTGCCAGTCATCTGATGAGCGGGCTATATTGCACAATGCCTCTATAATACCAGGACATGCAGCAACAGGCCCTCTACCAAGCTTGTGATGGCAAATTGTCCTCAATAAACCAATTCCAGCAGGGGAATTTTCATTAACAAGTCCACCCCACATTCCTGGAAGCTTTGCTAGAAATTCCGGCTTGCATATAGTAGGAAGAAATTCAGGTTTAAAAGCAAAGCAATTAATTAGCTGAAGGGACCAACATTGTAGCTGACTCGCCCATTCTTCTGCCTTTCTGGACTCCATTTCAACTCCACCCATGCCACGCGTAAGGAGGTCACAATGATAACTAAGTCTTCTATCAACATATTGGTAAAAGTGAGAGTAAACAATTTCAAGAGAACTCATCGCGAGTTGGATGGAGAGTTCTAGAATCTCACCGTGACTTGCGACAGCTGGAAATGTGCTGGCATAGGTAGCTAAATGTCCTAAAGCTCTCACTGCAACTCTCTGTTCAACCCAAGTTAACCTACCTCTCAAAAGTTCAACTAAAGGAGGAATGACTCCAGCACGTACAGCTCTTTCAGCAAACTCTTCCATATTCATGGTGTAGGATCCAATTATATGTGCCGCATAATAAGGAATATATATATTTTGGTCATGCGAAAGCCAGCGGCGGTTCTTTAAACCCTTCCAAATAAGTGCTGACATGCATTCAAATATCCCCAATTCAATAAACTCCGGATCATTAGGATGTGACATGGCAGTGTTCCATAGGCCACTGATGGGAAGAACTTGACCATCATCATCCTGTGAGGGAAGTTCTCGAAAAAACTTCAATATACTTGCTCGGCGTTTGCTTGGGTTTCCTTCCTTCATGACACAGAAGAAGCATCCTGGGTATGGACAGTCAGAAGAAGCTTTATCCATGCTCATCTAACTGAAAGAGCCACAATTTAGTTCTTAATCCACCTTCTTATCAGCAACTGTACCTGCAAAGACATGTTGGATTCGATTGAAATTCTGAAATCCATTTTTGCACCAGAACCATAAGAACAACTAAGAAGTCAACAAATATGAATAATGTAAGAACTTTGATACTCTTCCGTTAGTCACCAGCAACACGTCAAATAAGAGTTCATGAAAAGGAACAATTTTTTTTTGTGATTTATTTGTTAATTTTGTGTTTCATCACCCCTCCAGCCGGGCTTTCACATTTGCTTAGGGAAACAATAGATCCATGTATGAGAGGGCATCAGCCAAAACTAAGTTAACTAACCAAATAAGAAGTAAATTTTCCTACAACATCACAAATGGACTTCATCCGAGAGTGAACATTGTCTTTGAAAATTACAACAATAACATACTCAGTGTAATCCCACGAGTGGGATTTGGGAGGGTATGATGTACGCAGACCTTACATCTACCTTTGTGGGATAGAGAGGTTGTTTCCGAAAGACCCTCGGCTCAAATATATCTTGAAAACATGAGGTCAAAGAACGGAACCAAATGCGCCAATAAAGTACTTTTCAGGCAAAAAACAAATAACCTAGCTGCTACTGAAGCCCGAACAAAAGCAAGGTATTAAAAAATTTGGGAACTAGAAATGGTGAAAATAAACTTATAAACCATGAAACCAATGTACTTCCATATTTTCGATTTCTTACACAAGTTCCACTATGAAGTCCACTCCTTTGACCATGTTCAATTACAATTTATGCAAAAATACAGTACAAGTCTTAAAAAACAAAAGCATTTAAAGAATTACAGGAAAAAATACAATGCATAAATCCCATAGTTTAAAATGAAAATGAGGGAAGCAAATATCTTCAAGAAAACAGACAAAACAACTGATCCTTACCATAAAGTTAGCATATTGCAAAATCAAACAGATCTAAAACAACAATTAAAGCAAATCAAGAACAAATTCGAACCCCATATATTTGAGATTTATAAAATTAATAAACACTTTGCTATTCTAATAACCACTCAGAACAGTATAAACAAGCAATAACAGCAAGTAAACAAAACTAACATGCCTAGTATACTATACACACACAGTAATAACAAGAACCAAATAGAAGGACTTAGAAAGTTACTTGCAAAGAACAGGCAGGGTGGTTTCTTTTCTTTTTTCAAAAAAAATAGTAAAACTTGGGGTGTGGGGTGGGGTGTGTGGGGGTGGGGTGGGGGATATGCAAAGAGTAAGAGGAAGGAGGAGCTTTCGGACAAAAGATTGTGTTTTTCTTTTTCACTCTCTGACTCTCAAATTTTGGACAAAAGATTGTGTTTTACGAAATTAATTCCTGTCAAGGTTATCTCTATTTTATTAATTGCTGCAAATTACGAAATTATCTCTATACTATTGAAAAATATTTAATATTGTCTTCTATTATACTTTCGATCTATATATTATGACATTTATAAAAATGACTTAAATTTATCCATTCTAAATCCATTAGTATCAATTTTAAGGGACTGCTAAGAGGTATGTCAACTCGTTGGATTAGTAGTTCTTTCCGTTTTAATTGAGTGTGTCCGCCACGTTAAATGTCAAAATTGGGTTGATGACCGATTCTGACAAATGTAAAGATAGCTAGAGAGGAGACGGAAAAGGTAACGAAGGCTGAAGCAGACATACCATCAACTATTTGAAAAAATAATAATAGAGCACGCAATGATAAAGAGGCAAACAGAGCGTCTAATCGAATCAATTTCTCATTTTGTTAACCCCATTCATTTTAAATAAAATGGCATGCCAACTCACCAACACGCAAACAGAATGTCTAATCGAATCAATTTCTCATTTTGTTAACCCCATTCATTTTAGATAAAATGAAATGCCAACTCACTAACACCTTCACCATGTATATCATTACCATCAACATAAATAATCTACCTTAGACATTACTAAGATACTTTAGTTGGTGCCCAAAATATACTCGAAACAATTCTACCATATTCACGAACTTGACTGGACAACACGGATTCACTATAATTTCTCTGATGAGAAAACCTATGTTCTCTTTTTCGTTTTTTCTTTTAGTATATTAAAAATTTATCTTGTGGTTAAGAAAAATGCCACCCCTAAGTCAAAATTTTAGGCTTTGGCGCTTATAAATTACTTTTAAACTATTATTGCGTATTTGATTTTTATTAACTACATGTCCACATTGTTTTAATTTTTCGTCTGAGTCTGATCGTTTCTCATACTTTATTTTGTTTTGCATGATTATGCTTTGTCTTGAGCCGAGTGTCTCCCGAAAACTGTTGTTCTACCTACCAAAGTGGAGGTGAGGTCTGTATACAGTCTACCCTCCACAGACGCTACATTGTGGGATTTCACTGGGTATGTTATTAATGTTGTAATCCAAACACTCTCCAACTTATGACTTTTAGCTTATAAAATTCTTTTTACTTTTTTTTTTCTTATTCACTCCCTTTGACAAACTTTGTATTGGTAAAAATAACAAAAAAGAAAAGAAAAAAATAACAAAAAAGAATTTAAAACAAAGAGGGCGTGGGGGTGGTGATGGGATGTCATTTAGAATTTTAAGGAGGGGCCAGGGGGTGGGGGCTAAAGCATTTAGGATGCGTTTGGTTCGCGAAGGATAAACAAAATGGAATCCAGCAAGGGAATGGATGGAAAGGAAAGGAATTACTTGATTGTCCCTACATGTTTGGTTCTGGATAGTCCGGGGTGGTCCGAGTGATCCGAGGTCCGGGGTCCGGGTTGGAAAAAAGAAATCCAAATACCTAATGGGGTGGGGGAATCAAGGAAATGAAATAAAAGTGGAAAAGGGGTAAAGGGATTGAAAAAATAAGGTCAAACAAACAAAAACAAAAGGAATTTCATTCCTCCATTTCCTTTCCTTTTCATGTTTATCCGAACCAAACCCATAATCTTTACACTATTATTGCGCCCGCAATGTGATTTTCCCTTTTATTTGTGTTCCTTTTTTGGCTTTGGTCCCATTTTCTTCAATTATGCTTCTTACTTTACCCTTGCAAGTTGCAATGACAAAACAAGTACATGGAAATTGGAATTATGCATGATAGGCACTTAATGACTTCCTATTTCCTTAACTTTATTCGTATAATTTACTAAAAAGATATAGATCGACTCTTAAACTATATTTGAAATCTCAATGTCACACTCAAACTATTAAGACGACATATATAACTAGTTGCACAAAAAAGGGTATTATACACTCACCAGTTACGTCAGAAATCTTTTAAATTTTAATTTTTATATTCTTTTCCTTATTATTCATTTAATTTTTCTTTTATTATTTATATTTACACTATTTAAACCCTAATTAACCATTAAAACACTTTAATAATGGTATCGTCTTCATCACTAAATCATCCCACCACCACATTATCGTAACAAATGATAAAAGTAATATTTTTCGTTTGACAAAAATGGGTAATAATTTTCATTATAGGAAACAAAGCTGGATGGGACTGGCAAAAATCCCCTAAGATGGGTAAATAGGAGAAAAAATATTTCATCCGTTTCAAAAAAAAAAACTTACTTTCCTTGTTAATTCATTTAAAAAAAGAATATTTCTTTCTTTTTTGGTAATTATTTCATTCTAACTTTTCACATGACATGTTTAATACCACGTCATTTTTATACATTCAACATATTTTTAATTTAAGATCATAAGATTCAAAAATTAATTTATATAAACGAAAATAATATACTTTCTCAATTGATTTTCATATCTCATTAATTAAAAATTAAAAAGACTAATAAATTCATAACTAGTTGTACCATACCGATAGAGAATTGAAACCTAAGGAACATATGCATTTAAAATTAATTGAGAATTTAAATACAATTTCAAGTTTGACGTAATAATTCTACAATTGTAGTTTGTTTCGTAAATTTCAGTCTCGTAGCGATAATATAACGCTTGAATTAACGAAAAAATTTGCCCAAACATTCAGCAAAGGGAATTCAATAGCTTTCCCTTGAAGGTTGTTTAAGAGCTTAACATAAATATTTTATTTTTATACATAATACTATATTTCTTACAAAATATTATTACACAATATTTGAGTATGACTGTTATGGACATGTAATTTTACAGAGGGTGTACCGCTATAATGAATGTCATTATTGTTATATGAATATAATATGAAAATCAAATTGTTATAGTGAAATAACGTTATAACGAATGATAATTAGAGAGATTTAAATGTATAAGTGAAGTACAAAAAACAATCGTTTTTGTTCTTGTTTTAAAATTATACCTTGTTTATTTTCTATAGCAAAAGTAATACACTCTAAACTTTTGCCTGACTTCAAAAGTTCACTTTATTTTCCCATGTTACATTCCAAAATCCTAAGGAGATCGTGCTCTAATGCACGTGGAAGGAAGATAATAGTAGGAAGGTAGCAAGCTACAATTATTGACAAGTTGTATAATACAATTATGTTCAAAATCTTTTGAATTTATTGGTCCCTTAATTTTTGGTTGAAGCTGTAGCTGATCCAAAAAAATTATTAAGAAAGTTTGAAAAATAAAAGAATACAGTATTTGAGAGTTGAACTTGGAACATCAAGGTAAAATACAGTATTTGAGGAAAAATAAAAAAATACAGTATTAGACAACTCCAATTCATCACGTCTAAGTCGTTTTTACCTCACAGTAAAATATTAATGCTTAGCGTGAAGTAAGACAAAATTGTTCTAAAAAATGTTGGTCTGAATATTGCGTGTCATTTGTCCCAACATATTTACACATACATATCAATACGATATATGTTGATACAAATGTCACAACAACAAATGCAACATTAACAAGTTCAAACCATCTATTTACCGCCCCTACAATACTCCAATAGCTTTTAGCTCTAGAGCACTTGAATGCCATGAACGTTACAACAGTCAGGTGGGTAACAAAAAATATTTGTAATGTAGTTTCTCTACGTCATTGTTCTAAACTTCTAATGTGTCTCAAATCTTGGAGACATTTTAGTTTTTTCAAGCAACTTGTAACAGTGACACAACAATGATTTCTTTTGTATATCTAAGAACAAAAACTAGACACATGGAATGTACAAGTGTGTGACATCTCAGTCATGAAAATTAAACTTTGGGCCAATTTTAGGCCTTGTTAATGATCCATGGTGTACTGTGTGGTCCATGAGGTCAACTGACTCGTGAAAATGACTCATTAATAAAGCAAGGTTTTGAGTCCAAATTTGTAATGTCCTGATGTCAATGGTGTAGACTTTTGCACTTGCTGGAGAAGAAAAATTATGAGAATTTTTTAGATGACGCACACCATATCATCATGCCACCTAGGTGTCACTTGACACACATTTTTGCCATGTGGGATGCTTACATAACCCGAAGGCTAGCATATAGGAATGTTCTAGAGAAATATGGAGATTTTTTTGGAAACTATAGAACCCTATAAATTTTTTTAGAAAAGTTCTTGGAACTTTCTAGTCTCGTAGAAAATTCTATAAAAATCTGATTTTGATAAAATAAAGTCTAGGGTTCTATAAAATTCTAGGATTGTGTAAAATTTTAGGATTCATTGTGGAATTATATAAAAAAAATGGTTCATGAAAAAATGAAGAAGAAAATATGAGAAATTAAGAAGAAGAAATGGAAAGAAATTCTAAAATATTAAGAATAATAAAGGGGATAAAGTGAAACTTATATAAATGACTATGATTTAAGGATTTTAAATTTGGCATAGCTATAATTTCAATATTTACAGGGCCTAGCTACTTTTTAGTTGCTACAGTTCGATGTATTCATAAAACGACATCGTTGTATTCATAAAACGGCTCGTTGTATTCATGAATACAATAAGTAAAAATCTTCAATGTATTTAACTCATATGTATTCATTTGTAGTTACTTTTACATTGTATTAAATATATTATATTTAAAAGTTGTATTCAAATTTACTTTATTTATTTGTATACAAAAAATCTCCTTCAAAATACAACAAATTGAATACAAGAAATAAAATACATAACGAAAAATTGAATTTTACACTAGAAAAAAATGAATACACTCTAAAAATACATTTCAAATTCACTATATTAATTTGTATATAAAAAAGGCCTCCTTCGAAATACATGTGAATAAAGTGTACGAATACACTCAAGAACTGAATACAAGAAATAAAATACATCCACAAACACTTGATTTTCACTAAAAAATTAATAAATACACCCAAATATGAATACAAGAAATAAAATACACCCTAAACACTAGATTTTACTCTAAAAATTTATGAATACATGCAAAAATGAATACAAGAAATAAAATACACCCTAATATGAGATACAAGTAAATAAAATACACTCTAATCGGAAAATAAAATTCTTCGATCTGACGGGAGGGATTCCGGCGAAGCTCAGATCTGAACGGAGAGAAAGAGGTGACCAAAAGAAATAGACTCCCTGTTTTACTATTGTTGCGATTTTTCTATATGCTTACTGTTGACAGTCAATTTTGACCCGTTTTTTGTATATTTCGTGCAATTTTAAGTATTTTCGCACACCGCATTTTAATCGTTATTTTGCATATTTTTACATAATATTCTATGTTTATTTCTTCACAAAATGGCATTGCAACTTTTATTTTTAAATTAAGTATTATGTCGTTGTTAATATTATGTTTTTATTATTGTTATACCGTCGTTTTATTTTAATAATATTTGCATCTCTTTAAATAATTAATTGACATCCCGTTTTAGTTTTAATCAGACATTAAACATGTCTTAAATATTGCATTTTTGTATTATTGCATCGGCATTTGAATTTTAATAATTTTGCATTTTTCTTAAATAATTTTTTTTTAAAATAATTAGTCCGTCTTGCATTTTGTCAAATCAGTCCATTTGAGACCCAATTTAAATCAGTCCAAAATTATTTTCAAATCCCATATCATATCCCACAAAATCTGAAAATCAATCTTTTATTTTTTCACAGCCCATACCCACTTCACATCATGTCATTCTTTCATTTTCTATAATACCTACCCTATCTCTCATTTATTGAGAGGAGAACACTCAGCAGCCTGACATTTATCATCAGCCACATCAACTTCTCATCCCCCATCCCACTCTTTCACTCTCCCTCACCCCCCCTTCCGGCGAACCCTCCCCTCTCCACACCTCCCGTCGACCACCACTGAAACTCCCATCGCCGCCTCTCCCTCTCCTCTCACCATCCCGTCTTCCCCAGCCGCACACTTCGTCACCCCTGCCCTCTTCAGATCCTCTTTCCCTCTCTCTCATTCCCTGTCCCCTCTCCCTACCAGTCCATTCCGTCGCCGCCGCCCTTCGCCGGAGCTCCAAGCTCCGGCGAACCCCCTTGAAACACCTGCAGCCATACCTGTCCCCTGTCCACTGTTCCTTGGGTTCATTTTCAAATCTGGCCTGCGAAGCTAAATGGTTCTTGGAAGCTCAAGGACATCCATTTTTCTCCCAACCAGGTGTACTCTATTCCCAAGTTCCTTGTATTCAATTCTAACACTTAGTCCCTTTTTTGCTTTTGTTTTAATTGTTTAACAGCATATCTGCTTATCCCTTGTGTTTAATGTTATGTTCCTACTATGCATGAGACCGTTTTTTGTGTTTGTGTGCATTTTCTTTACTGAAATGAATGCTGGTTTACTACCCTGTTTTAATTGCTATATTAACTTTGTTGTTTCGTTTATTGACTTAAGGGTCTTCTCTGTTATCTCTTGATTTTATTTGGGGCTTTGTGTTTATGTTCTAAAATAGGAACGATTACATCCTGGTAACTGCATTTGGTGACTTCGGTTCTTGTTGTTTAAGGGGAAGTTGTTGGATTAATCGTGCACGTATCTGTAACTCTTAATGTGTCTCTATATTGGTAATAACATGTTGATAATAATGTTGGATTAATGCTGATAACAAACTCTAGTTTTCTCTTTAATTGTAGGGTTATTGGACTGTTAATAATTCTAGTGCTAGTGGTCCCTTAATTATACTTTTAGCTTGATTTGTCCCTTTTAGCATTGTTACTGGTTGATTCTATCTATTATTGTTATTACTTGCGGTTACTTTGGGTTAATTTTAAGTTTTATTTAGTTTTGTGATATTCCTGTTGCATTGACAACTGTGCAAATTTCTCTTTCTTTGCTATATCTATATACTTTACCCTACTATATCATATATCTTATATATATAAGCTGCTTTATATATATTATATATTGTCTATTGCTATAATTGCTATCAGTTCCACCCTGTCCCTCCACTTCGTTTGATGTGTACTTTTTACTACTTATATATATGTATATCCGTTGCTCACTAGATATCCTATATTTTATTCTATATATTACTTATTCTATATATATACATATTATATATATTATACTATATATTCTATATTTTTAGTATATCTATCATATATTATATATTATATTACATCCATTACCCCTGTTTGTTCCTTTTTCTCTTTCGCGTGCTACTTTTGATATATTATATATACATATTTCTTTGTGCTTTCCCTCGGTTTGTGTTTGTTCTGTTCTAGTCACTGTTGTTTTCTACTTTGGTTGCAGGTACGTTGAACGCTGTGTTGCTGCTACTGTTTACTGTTCTTCAGACCGTTTTGGCCATTTTCCAGATTGATCTTTCTGGCCCTGTTGTTACTGGTTTTCTAGTTGTTTTCGGACTGTTTTGGCATTAAATTTGAGATTGTTTTAGCATGAGTTTGGAATAATACTCCACCCATTGCATTGAGAATTCCGACCCGTATCTTGGCAGGGCAATCCAGGTTGATATTTGCAGCCATGGCGAGTATCGTTTCTCTTTGCATTTAGTTTGTGAGCAATGTTGCTATGTTTCAGTGATTTGACCCGGAAATGCAACTCCGTTGTCCGCGTATAATGCTATAATTTCGGCAATGCTGCCCCCTTTATGATTTTATTAAATTATTGTTAAATATTGGCACTCTTATCAGATTGCACTCTGATTTGAACAAGATACTACACTTATGGCCAATGAAAAAGTTATCCGTCGACTTTTGAGGCCTCCACAGTTGCAAAGACGGAAAATAAAATAAATGAAGCTTTCTGGGCAAGGATGATTTCTTCCACTTACACCGGATAACCAACATGCGCTTGGCAAGGCGAATTCTCGCCGCCGCACTTGTTTAGGCTGTCCTACTTTATACTTTTACATATCTGAGCCCTCCGTGTTTAAAACTATTACCGTTTTGGCGCGGATATGAAGGTTTTATTTATTTTATTGCAATAGTGGCCGATGAAGAAATCTCCGTCTGATTTCCAAGACCTTCCATGTGCAAAGACGGATTTATTTTTGGCTTTATTTATTAATTATTGCAATTACTTTAAAAATTGTTTATTTTATTACTAACATTTTTACTAAGTGTCTATGCAGGTACCCGGAGATCATCTTGTGCAGAAGGCCTAAAAAGGGCTAAAGATGTCCCGGATTTTTATCTCTCGCATTTAATTTTAGTTTTACTATTTCGTATTGCATTTTATTTTAATTGTAAAAATGCTTAGAATAGATAGAATAAAAGCCAATATATAATTAACCTAGGTTTGAACGGATAACCGCAAGTTAGCGGATCCTATAGGGTGCCTAACCCCTTCCCTTTAGGATAATAAAGAATCCTTACCCGGAATCTCACATAGCTTTCGCAGACCTTTAAAATGGAGATCATTCGTAGTATTTTATGCTACATTTTAGTGTCCTAATTCACTATAATAATTAGGTGGCGACTCCTTAAAATGCATTTAGGAATCAACCATACGTGGCACTCCCGTTTCGACTCCGGTTAAAATGGGGTGTTACACTTACGTAAGTGTACGTATCGCAAGTAGTAATAAAATTTGGTAAGACCGAATATCGTCCACAAAGACTAAATTATCAATTACCAATTAACTAATCTTTGATTTCTATTTGACAAACGTTAATAAGTTTGTTTTTTAAACTAAGAACTTACAAATAAATAATAAGCAAGAATAAACTAAGGATGATAATACTTGAAGTTTAAATAAGTTATGAAGGTAATTAGGGCTTTCAATCTCCTCAACTATCCACTCTATTACTTGTTAATGCAATACTAATGATTATTCTCCTTATTAAGATAGTAGGTTAACGAAGATGTTATATATTCCGGTTAGGACATATAAAAACTCAACCTAAGTGGAATTTTCTATATTTCTATGATAAATTCTACCGCATAGGAGAATCAAGATCAATAACCTAAATACTACACAGGCAATCGTGATACTGTCGTTCAAGAATAAACTAAGGATGATAATACTTGAAGTTTAAATAAGTTATGAAGGTAATTAGGGCTTTCAATCTCCTCAACTATCCACTCTATTACTTGTTAATGCAATACTAATGATTATTCTCCTTATTAAGATAGTAGGTTAACGAAGATGTTATATATTCCGGTTAGGACATATAAAAACTCAACCTAAGTGGAATTTTCTATATTTCTATGATAAATTCTACCGCATAGGAGAATCAAGATCAATAACCTAAATACTACACAGGCAATCGTGATACTGTCGTTCAAGATTAAACCTACGTCTAAACAACTATAGCATATTCAAATCTCCCTTTTTCAGATCTCGATTTGAAATCATATAAGTAGTGAGAATTAATGGTCAGTTAATTATTGTTACACCTCGTGAGTTAAGACAAAGATTTAGAACGTCATTAAGGATTGGGATTTCCAATTTTCGAAATTACATATATTTTACGTACTAATACGAATTAATTTTTGGCAATGACGAATGTGACGCCGGAAATCTCTTTAGAAATGGTGGTATAAATAAATATGTATTTTCTGTTATGAGTTAGTAAGGTATTTAGGGTACGATTTAGCTAAATAAATACTTAGAGGGGGCAAAGTGTGGCATTTAGGGGGTCTAAGTGTAAGACTAAAAATCTGAAAATTTGCCTAAATAACTATCCTAACTAAGTTCTTGTTCTTCCACAAGAACACACCTATTCCTCTCCTTCTCCCCCCCCTACTTAATCGAAAATTTCCTCCATTTCTTTGCAAAAAATTTAGCTTGTTACTCCATCTTCTTGGGTTAAATTGTCCCACCATTTTGAGGCGAAATTATCACCCCAAAACAGTGGGGGTTCTCGGCATTCTGCCCGAATTTTAGGGCTGGGGTTTTTTCAATTTTGGACAAGTTTTCTTGAAGGAAAAGGTGTAGGAATGAGGGATTAACATGGTAGAATGGTTGCATGTTGGATTGAAGATGAAGGAGTGAAGGATTGGACATGAAATTGATGAGAAACTTGGGCTTGAAATCGAAAAAAAAACTGAGCAGTTTTTTAGCATTCCTTTGAGGTAAAAATTCCTTTTTTTTATATATAAATGGAATGCTTATTTTCAGAATTAAGGAGATGAATTTGGGTTAAAAGAACAAGCCTAAATTATGATGGAACGTGAATAAGAATCGCATGTAGTTGTTGTTAGAATTGGTTGGCAAATTTCGAACTAAAATAGTTAGATATTGGCTTCAATTGTTGAATTGTATTTTGCTTACCATTTGCATGTTGAGAATTGAGATGTAACCTTGATGATTAAGAGATAATTATTCGTATGAAGGAATTACAAGATGAATTGAAATGTTTAAGAATTTAAAAGGAAAAGTTTGGAATCTATAACATGTTGATACGGCCGAAAAATTCACTGAAAAAACCACCCCAGCTACCAGAAGACATCAGAGTCCTCGGGTTCTAGAACTAGGAACTCTATTGAGTCTCACTTTGTTTAGCTCGGGTACAATCTCTCATAAGGTGACTGGGTCGGACATGGCCTCGGGGTGAGTCTAGGATAGCCCCATACTTCCCCAGTTGCATGTGCTATCTCGGGTTGGCGCTCTGGCTGATTCTCTAGAAAAGTTGATCGTGCTCGCCTATGTCCAACCACAGAGAGGCCGCCCTTGGCTAGTGCAACACTACAACCTCTAGTTTGGTCGCGACCTCTAGCATATCTAGTGTCAGCCCCAATAGTAGGCTCGGGCACGCTGTCCCTCATGATATCATCTCGTGTCCTCACTATCTATGAGAGAATAGAAATGTATCAGATACCAATTTGAATAAGATAGCACGAAAGAATGAAGAAATTGGATTTTTCTAAATGTCTTATAGCCTTTCGCAGAAAAGTACGAAGCTATTCGTACCGTTCTGCAAGACTCTACTAGACATGCTCTTGTACTTATAGATCGGGTAACCTAGGACTTTGATACCAATTTGTCATATCCCAAATCGAGGAACGCGCGAGCACCTACCCTTTTCCCACTTGGTAGGCGAACATGTCCCTTAATCACTACTTGACCAATAAATAAGTAAACCCAAACCATCAATATAAATAACAATTCTATGATAGATAAAGAAAGAGTGTGGAGAATACATCAATCCCAAAAGATCTGGTCTAAGGCAATACAAGAGCCACTATTACATAATAGCAAATCTGAATATGAATACAAGTCTAAAAAGTGGAATAATGTCTCGGAGTAGCAAAATAAGACAAGTATATAATAAGAGAGTCATCTGAGATGCGGATCCACCCATAAGTTCACCCTGAATGCTCGTCAGCAAGCCTCGAAATCAGTCACAAGGAGAGGAAGTGGACCCTGTCACGAACTCTACACACATAAAAGATACGACAAGGTAGTATCAATACAAACACTATGTACCGGTAAGTATCATAGGCCGACAATAGTTAGATAACATATATAAAGTAAGAGACTGAAAGACAGCCATGCTCACTGTGACACCCTATTTTCAACCGGAGTCGGAAACGGGATTACTGCTACATGGTTGGATTCCTGAAATTCTATTTTAAAGGAGTCGCCACCTAATTATTATAGTGAATTAGGACACTAAAAAATGTAGCATAAAATACTACAAATGATCTCCATTTTAAAGGTGCAGAAAGCTATGTGAGATTCTAGGTAAGGGTTCTTTATTATCCTAAAGGGAAGGGGTTAGGCACCCTAAAGGATCCGCTAACTTGCGGTTATCCGTTCAAACTTAGGTTAATATTATTGTGCTAACATGCAATTTACAATTCTAAAGGGTATTCTAATTATTAAACTAATCAAAAGATATTTAAACTAGGCATGCAAATATTTAAAATAAATATATATTTAACAAGATAGTAATAAAAGTAAACAATCTTAAAAAATGTAATGAAGAGAAATTAGCGACTTTTCCTTTTATTTCATTTTATGCGAATGATTTGGCTTTGGGGTGCAAGTACTCAAAGACACTTAGTAGAAGAGTTAGTAAATAATAAATAAATTACAAAAACAAACACAATGTATGCATATATATATAGATATATATATATATATATAGAAGATATTGTGAAAGATATATTTGTATATAGTGTGGGCTCATTAGTGTTATGCGAGGATACTAAGACATGAGAAGCCAATATCGCTACGGCGGTCGACTCGCCTCCCGGTGAAGCGATACTATGCATTCTCGTCTAATCTTTTCACTTTCCTCCTCGCCACATATTAGTCTCGCTACCACGAGGGCCTCCAGATCGACGGATAAATCCTTCGTAGGCCAGTGTAGTATCAAATTCAAAATCAGTAAAATACCAAGTGTAGTAACTTGTTCAAAAATCAGTAAAATACCAAGTGTAGCATTTGTTCTAAATTAGTTTAATACCAACAAAAATGTTAAAACAAAGAGCAAGGTAACCAAAAATCAGTCAGATAATAGGCCAAAACAAGACAACATGACCCAAAGAATCAATCCAAAAATCACGGATTGTAAGCAATTCTCGTAAATCGATGACAACAAAGGCGAGCGATGGAATAAACGACGATAGCAACGAGAATAATCTAACATCGGCCGAAAACAACAGCTTCACGAGTAAAACTCGATTACCCAAACATGAAATCAAACCGATCCGCCAACAAAGCGATAACAAGACGATCAATCCAACACGCAAGAAACCAGGTAAACGCATCACGGAGTTTGAAGAACTCGGCGATATTCAAAAATAAAGAAATCGGTCAAATAAAAATATGCCAATAAATCGAAAAATGGAACCAAACCAGTGCGGCGATGGTAGCGGCGTCACTTCCACGGCGAACAGAGCGACGCTACCGATTTAACGCCGAGAGTGGACGGCAGCCGTGGTATGATGGTAACGGAGCGATGGAGAGAGGAGAGGCGCGGTAGGTCATGGTGTTTAAAGGGGTTCGCCGGGGTTTTTAGAACTCCGTGGCGAGGCGGCGACGGAAGAGGCGTGTGGATGAGAGATATCTTTTCTCCTTTTCACAAAATGAAAAAATGGTCTGCGCTTCGTTTTTTCTCAAATCATTAATGGGCTGCCCTTTATTTTTGTATTTTTTTTTTGTGAACGTTGGTGGCTGCTCCTCGTCTCTTCGATCTGTGGGCTGCCCCTCCTCTTTTAATAAAGGGGGGGGGGGGGGGGGTAAGGGGTTTTGGGGGGGCAATGAAAGTGGTTTGAAATTTAAAAATGGGGGGGGAATAAAAGGGTGTTTGGAATTTAAAATGGGGGGAAATAAAAGGGGGGTGTTTGGATGATATAAAAATGGTGTTGGATTGGAATGATTTGGATTGGATTCCGTCTTTGGTAGTTTGACAAAATGTAAAGCGGATTAATTAATTAAAAGAAAAATTAATTAATAAGATGCAAAATTATTAAAATGCAAATGCCGACGCAAAAATGCAATATTTAGACAAATGTTTAATGTCTAATTAAAATTAAAGCCGGATGTCAATTAATTATTTAAAGAAACGCAAATATTATTAAAATAAGCACGATTGTAGTAATAATGGAAACATAACATAACGCTTAATTTTAAAATATAAAGATAAAAAATGCAAAAAATGATGATTAAAATGCAGTGTCCTAAAACACATGAAATTGCGACAAATATGCAAAAAACGGGTCAAAATTGACTGTCAACAGCATGTCCCTCTTTGTACGGAGATGATGGAAGAGTCTTCGGACAAAGATGTTGACTCGTAGCCAATTTTGTCATATTTTAAAAACTAGAACTTAAAAGTGGGGACGATGCAGACCCAAAATTGTCTCAGTGTCAAATTATGATAACACTGGATCGTTGTGATGCAAAAAATAAAAAGCAAAGCTGACGCTGATTTAAAAAATGTCCCAGTGTCGAATCATGATGACACTGGGCTGCTGCAATGCTAGAAAATAAAAAGCAAAACTGACGCTGATTTAAAAAATGTCCCAGTGTCGAATCATGATGACACTGGGCTGCTGCAATGCTAGAAAATAAAAGTAAAGCTGACGCAAAAAAAAAAAAATGTCCCAGTGTCGAATCATGATGACACTGGGCTGCTGTAATGCTAGAAAATAAAAGTAAAGCTGACGCAGAATTTAAAAAAATGTCCCAGTGTCGAATCATGATGACACTGGGCTGCTGTAATGCTAGAAAATAAAAGTAAAGCTGACGCAGAATTTAAAAAATGTCCCAGTGTCGAATTACGATGACACTGGGCTGCTGTAATGCTAGAAAATAAAAGTAAAGCTGACGCAGAATTTAAAAAATGTCCCAGTGTCGAATTACGATGACGTTGGATTGTTGCGATGCTAAAGTAAAAACTAAAGCTGATGTAGATGTTAAATGTTGCATGGGCGCTGCATGAGGCTTTGATGAGATAGCGTCGTTGCGTAGGCGATGCGCAGATGCGTCGTTGCATGGACGAAATGCGATACGGCCGTTGCATAGGCTTTGATGAGATAGCGTCGTTGCATGGGCGTGATGCAGATGTTCGTCGCCGCATGGACGAAATGCGAATAAGCCGCCAGATAGGCTTTGATGAGATAGCGTCGTTGCATGGGCGTGACGCAGATGTTCGTCGTTGCATGGACGAAATGCGTATGGCCGCAGATAGGCTTTGATGAGATGACGTCGTTGCATGGGCGTAATCACAGATGTTAATAACGCCGCATGGACGAAATGCAGATGGCCGTTGCATAGGCTTTGATGAGATGGCGCCGTTGCATGGGACGCCGACGCAGATGTTCGTCGTTGCATGGACGAAATGCAGATGAAGCCGTTGCATAGGCTTTGATGAGATGGCGCCGTTGCATGGACGCGATGCAGATGTTCGTCGTTGCATGGACGAAATGCAGATGAAGCCGTTGCATAGGCTTTGATGAGATGGCGCCGTTGCATGGACGCGATGCAGATGTTCGTCGTTGCATGGACGAAATGCAGATGAAGCCGTTGCATAGGCATAATAAAGGGGACGTCGTTGCATAGACGTGATGCAGAGATCATCGTTGCATAGATGAACTGTTGATGAAGCCGTTGCATAGGCGTAATAAAAGGGACGTCGTTGCATAGACGTGATGCAGAGATCATCGTTGCATAGATGAACTGCAGATGAAGCCGTTGCATAGGCTTTGATGAGATGACGTCGTTGCATGGACGAAATGCTGATGAAGCCGTTGCATAGGCTTTGATGAGATGGCGCCGTTGCATGGACGCGATGCAGATGTTCGTCGTTGCATGGACGAAATGCAGATGAAGCCGTTCCATAGGCTTTGATGAGATGACGCCGTTGCATGGACGCGATGCAGATGTTCGTCGTTGCATGGACGCGATGCAGATGTTCGTCGTTGCATGGACGAAATGCAGATGAAGCCGTTGCATAGGCTTTGATGAGATGGCGCCGTTGCATGGACGCGATGCAGAGATCATCGTTGCATAGATGAACTGTTGATGAAGCCGTTGCATAGGCATAATAAAAGAGACGTCGTTGCAAAAACGTTATATTAATGTCGTTGTGCGGATGTAATAAAGTGATTTCGACCTGGTGGGCCAGGCTACTATGATGAAGTTACCAGCATAATATAAACCGAATAAAATAATTAGAGTTGTAAAAAGATTGAGAAATGATGATGAGAACGGCCCTGTGAGCCAAATGACGCCTTGATAGACGCGTGCGATTATGGCTTTGCGGGCTGAGTTGCTACGAGAAACTTCCTGGCTTTATGTATTTGGCTACGAGAGCGTATTCGATAATATGCTATTCGGTATTGACTGCCTCTCCTTGCAGTGAAACCTTAAAATGTCCCAGTTTTGGCATAAGCGGATGTCGAATGGACGAGACCGAATTTGATATGGAAAACCCTTACTATCCTATCGCAGAGATTGGATGGAGTGTGCTTTATAACCGGTAGAGTAAAGACAAAATACTTTAGAAAGAGTTGGACTGAGTCCGATGTGGTCACCTACGTGTCTCGCCATAGAGATCAAATAGATACATAGTCTAGGAGCCTAGCCCTATTGAAGTTGGTTCGTCGATTAGACTTCGAGTTTTTTTTTTTTTTTTTTTTTAATCAAGAATGGGACCAAAGTTGATATGGTCGCCTATGCATTTTGCCAAAGGAACCAGTTTAAACCATAGTTGCCGGTGACGGAGAATAAAGTAATTTTTAAGAGATGAAAAAATTAGGATTTTTCTTTTAAAAGGTGGGACCGAGGCCGAAATGACCGCCTACGTATCCCGCCGTGGGAATCAGGTCACACGTAGTTCCAAAGTGTGACAGAATTTGAGAAAACCGTTGTTTGAGATATGGGCTTTCCGCGTATCGCGCTGATAATGCAAGGGATAACACAACCCCAGAAAACCAAGCTAGTATAGCTCGTAATTAATACTAAACGAATGCGCAAAGTTGAAGTAGCAAAATACTGTAGTAAAGTGCACATAGCTGAAAGCAACAAACATTACAATAGCAAGCAGACTATATAGATATCAAATGCGCGTTCTAGCATGTTTGGGACCTCTTTTAATGCCAGAGGTGGGCCTAAACGCCAAATATGCGAGATTATGATAAATAGGTCCAAGTCGTTAAACTGCAATGTTTTGTTGAAAATGGCGACCAAATGACGGTGCACTTTTTCCAATTTTGGCATGACATGTTTCGGCTTGGATTTGTCTATCATTGTCACGCTACACATAGTATGATGGTTGGTCGTTGGGTTGCGAAACCCGTCGACAAGTTTTGGTATTTTCCTAATTGTGGCGTCGATACCAGGGATCAACCCACCTAAGATAAATGCATGCATGACTTAAAATAAAGGGTGGTATAGCTCTATCTTAAGTTTTCTAAGATTTTGGCCATCGACGCAAAGTTCCCGAGTGGACTACTCGGCGAGCTACGCTGCCACCGGTTGGACCGGATTCTCCGCGTAAAATGCCAACTCTCCTAAATTTGGGTTTTTGAAAGAAATTTGCGGGTGTGCAAAGCGCACCTCGCGTGTAGTGTGTGATAGTGTTAATTTTCCGTAAGGGAGGAAATATGAGCGGAATGCCAGTTTAAGGAAAGCGGTAACAAATAGCAGTTAAGACAACATGCAAAATATTTATATGTAAAGCAGAATAATTTAGGCAAAACAATAAAAGCAAATAAGTGTAAAACATAAAGGAAGCAAATTAAGCGAAAATAAAGAAATAAAGCACAATAAATTAACCTATGTTTGTTGTGGTTAAGAACCTAAAATCCCCAGTGGAGTCGCCATGCTGTGACACCCTATTTTCAACCGGAGTCGGAAACGGGATTACTGCTGCATGGTTGGATTCCTGAAATTCTATTTTAAAGAGTCGCCACCTAATTATTATAGTGAATTAGGACACTGAAAATGTAGCATAAAATACTACAAATGATCTCCATTTTAAAGGTCTGTGAAAGCTATGTGAGATTCTAGGTAAGGGTTCTTTATTATCCTAAAGGGAAGGGGTTAGGCACCCTAAAGGATCCGCTAACTTGCGGTTATCCGTTCAAACTTAGGTTAATATTATTGTGCTAACATGCAATTTACAATTCTAAAGGGTATTCTAATTATTAAACTAATCAAAAGATATTTAAACTAGGCATGCAAATATTTAAAATAAATATATATTTAACAAGATAGTAATAAAAGTAAACAATCTTAAAAAATGTAATGAAGAGAAATTAGCGACTTTTCCCTTTTATTTCATTTTATGCGAATGATTTGGCTTTGGGGTGCGCCTCCGGGTACCTGCAAAAGACACTTAGTAGAAGAGTTAGTAAATAATAAATAAATTACAAAACAAACACAATGTATGCATATATATATAGATATATATATATATATATATATATATATATATATATATATATATAAGATATTGTGAAAGATATATTTTTATATAGTGTGGGCTCAGCTAGTGTTATGCCAAGGATACTAAGACATGAGAAGCCAATATCGCTACTGGTCGACTCGCCTCCTGGTGAACGATACTATGCATTCTCGTCTAATCTTTTTCACTTTCCTCCTCGCCCACATATTCCGTCTCGCTTACCACGAGGGCCTCCAGATCGACGGATAAATCCTTCGTAGGCCAGTGTAGTATCAAATTCAAAATCAGTAAAATACCAAGTGTAGTAACTTGTTCAAAAATCAGTAAAATACCAAGTGTAGCATTTGTTCTAAATTAGTTTAATACCAACAAAAATGTTAAAAACAGTAGCAAGGTAACCAAAAATCAGTCCGATAATAGGCCAAAACAGTACAACATGACCCAAAGAATCAATCCAAAAATCAGCGGATTGTAAGCAATTCGTAAATCGATGGACAACAAAGTAGGCGAACAAAGTGGAATAAACGATATAGCAACGAGAATAATCTAACATCACCGGAAACAACAGCCACGAGTAAAACTCCACAGATACTCAAACATGAAATCAAACCGATCCGCCAACAAACAGACAACAAGACGCAATCAATCCAACACGCAACAAGAAACCAGCGAATGAACGATCACGGAGTTTGAAGAACTCCGCGATATTCAAAAATAAAGGAAATCGGTCAAATAAAAATATGCCAATAAATCGAAAATGGAACCAAACCGTGCAGCGATGGTAGCGGCGTCACTTCCACGGCGAACAGAGCGACGCCGCTCGATTTAACGCCGGAGAGTGACGGCAGCGGGTGTATGATGGTAACGGAGCGATGGAGAGAGAGGCGCGGTAGGTCATGGGGTGTTTAAAGGGGTTCGCGGGGTTTTTAGAACTCCGGCGAAAGGCGGCGGAGGGCGGCGACGGGAAGGGCTGTGTGGATGAGGGAGATATCTTTTCTCCTTTTCACAAAATGAAAAATGGTCGCGCTTCATTTTTTTTTCTCAAATCATAAATGGGTCGCCTTTCTTTTTGTATTTTTTTGTGAGCGTTGGGGTCGCTTCCTCGTCTCTTCGATCATGGGCTGCCTCCTCTTTAATAAAGGGGGTAAGGTGTTTAGGGAAATGAAAGTGGTTTGAAATTTAAAACGGGAAATAAAAGGGTGTTTGGAATTTAAAATGGGGGGAAATAAAAGGGGGGTGTTTGGATGATATAAAAATGGTGTTGGATTGGAATGATTTGGATTGGATTCCGTACTGGACTGGTTTGACAAAATGTAAAGCGGATTAATTAATTAAAAGAAAAATTAATTAATAAGATGCAAAATTATTAAAATGCAAATGCCGACGCAAAAATGCAATATTTAGACAAATGTTTAATGTCTAATTAAAATTAAAGCCGGATGTCAATTAATTATTTAAAGAAACGCAAATATTATTAAAATAAACGACGGTGTAGTAATAATAGAAACATAACATAACGCTTAATTTTAAAATATAAAGATAAAAAATGCAAAAAATGATGATTAAAATGCAGTGTCCTAAAACACATGAAATTGCGACAAATATGCAAAAAACGGGTCAAAATTGACTGTCAACAGCATGTCCCTCTTTGTACGGAGATGATGGAAGAGTCTTCGGACAAAGATGTTGACTCGTAGCCAATTTTGTCATATTTTAAAAACTAGAACTTAAAAGTGGGGACGATGCAGACCCAAAATTGTCTCAGTGTCAAATTATGATAACACTGGATCGTTGTGATGCAAAAAATAAAAAGCAAAGCTGACGCTGATTTAAAAAATGTCCCAGTGTCGAATCATGATGACACTGGGCTGCTGCAATGCTAGAAAATAAAAAGCAAAACTGACGCTGATTTAAAAAATGTCCCAGTGTCGAATCATGATGACACTGGGCTGCTGCAATGCTAGAAAATAAAAGTAAAGCTGACGCAAAAAAAAAAAAATGTCCCAGTGTCGAATCATGATGACACTGGGCTGCTGTAATGCTAGAAAATAAAAGTAAAGCTGACGCAGAATTTAAAAAAATGTCCCAGTGTCGAATCATGATGACACTGGGCTGCTGTAATGCTAGAAAATAAAAGTAAAGCTGACGCAGAATTTAAAAAATGTCCCAGTGTCGAATTACGATGACACTGGGCTGCTGTAATGCTAGAAAATAAAAGTAAAGCTGACGCAGAATTTAAAAAATGTCCCAGTGTCGAATTACGATGACGTTGGATTGTTGCGATGCTAAAGTAAAAACTAAAGCTGATGTAGATGTTCGTCGTTGCATGGACGAAATGTTGATGAAGCCGCCAGATAGGCTTACGATGAGATGCGTCGTTGCATAGACGTGATGCAGATGTTCGCCGCCGTATGGACGAAATGCGATGGCCGCTGATAGGCTTTGATGAGATGACGCCGTTGCACGGACGTGATGCGATGTTCGCCGCCGCACGGACGAAATGCGTACGGCCGCCAGATAGGCTTTGATGAGATGACGTCGTTGCATGGACGTGATGCAGATGTTCGTCGTTGCATGGACGAAATGCAGATGAAGCCGTTGCATAGGCTTTGATGAGATGACGTCGTTGCATGGACGTGATGCAGATGTTCGTCGTTGCATGGACGAAATGCAGATGGCCGCCAGATAGGCTTTGATGAGACGGGCGCCGTTGCATGGACGCCGATGCAGATGTTCGCTGCCGTACGGACGAAATGCGATGGCCGTTGCATAGGCTTAGATGAGATGGCGCCGTTGCATGGACGCGACGCAGATGTTCGCCGCGCATGGACGAATGCAGATGGCCAGATAGGCTTAGATGAGATGGCGCCGTTGCATGGACGCGATGCAGATGTTCGTTGTTGCATGGACGAAATGCAGATGGCCGCGATAGGCATAATAAAGGGACGTCGTTGCATGACGTGATGCAGATCATCGCCGCATAGATGAATCGTTGATGGCCGCCAGATAGGCGTAATAAAAGGGACGTCGTTGCGTAGGCGTGATGACGCAGATCATCGCCGCATGATGAACTGCAGATGGCCGCCAGATAAGCTTTGATGAGATAGCGTCGTTGCATGGACGAAATGCGTGACGGCCGCTGCATAGGCTTTGATGAGATGGCGCCGTTGCATGGACGCCGATGCAGATGTTCGCCGCATGGACGAAATGCGAATGAAGCCGCTCCATAGGCTTTGATGACGACGCCGCTGCATGGACGCGACGCAGATGTTCGCCGTTGCATGGACGCTGATGCGATGTTCGTCGTTGCATGGACGAAATGCGATGGCCGCCAGATAGGCTTTGATGAGATGGCGCCGTTGCATGGACGCGATGCAGAGATCATCGTTGCATAGATGAACTGTTGATGAAGCCGTTGCATAGGCATAATAAAAGAGACGTCGTTGCAAAAACGTTATATTAATGTCGTTGTGCGGATGTAATAAAGTGATTTCGACCTGGTGGGCCAGGCTACTATGATGAAGTTACCAGCATAATATAAACCGAATAAAATAATTAGAGTTGTAAAAAGATTGAGAAATGATGATGAGAACGGCCCTGTGAGCCAAATGACGCCTTGATAGACGCGTGCGATTATGGCTTTGCGGGCTGAGTTGCTACGAGAAACTTCCTGGCTTTATGTATTTGGCTACGAGAGCGTATTCGATAATATGCTATTCGGTATTGACTGCCTCTCCTTGCAGTGAAACCTTAAAATGTCCCAGTTTTGGCATAAGCGGATGTCGAATGGACGAGACCGAATTTGATATGGAAAACCCTTACTATCCTATCGCAGAGATTGGATGGAGTGTGCTTTATAACCGGTAGAGTAAAGACAAAATACTTTAGAAAGAGTTGGACTGAGTCCGATGTGGTCACCTACGTGTCTCGCCATAGAGATCAAATAGATACATAGTCTAGGAGCCTAGCCCTATTGAAGTTGGTTCGTCGATTAGACTTCGAGTTTTTATTTTATTTTATTTTTTTTTTTTTTTAATCAAGAATGGGACCAAAGTTGATATGGTCGCCTATGCATTTTGCCAAAGGAACCAGTTTAAACCATAGTTGCCGGTGACGGAGAATAAAGTAATTTTTAAGAGATGAAAAAATTAGGATTTTTCTTTTAAAAGGTGGGACCGAGTGAAATGACCGCCACGTATCCGCCAGTGGGAATCGTGTCACACGTAGTTCCAAAGTGTGTGAATTTGAGAAAACCGTTGTTTGAGATATGGGCTTTCCGCGTATCGCGCTGATAATGCAAGGGATAACACAACCCCAGAAAACCAAGCTAGTATAGCTCGTAATTAATACTAAACGAATGCGCAAAGTTGAAGTAGCAAAATACTGTAGTAAAGTGCACATAGCTGAAAGCAACAAACATTACAATAGCAAGCAGACTATATAGATATCAAATGCGCGTTCTAGCATGTTTGGGACCTCTTTTAATGCCAGAGGTGGGCCTAAACGCCAAATATGCGAGATTATGATAAATAGGTCCAAGTCGTTAAACTGCAATGTTTTGTTGAAAATGGCGACCAAATGACGGTGCACTTTTTCCAATTTTGGCATGACATGTTTCGGCTTGGATTTGTCTATCATTGTCACGCTACACATAGTATGATGGTTGGTCGTTGGGTTGCGAAACCCGTCGACAAGTTTTGGTATTTTCCTAATTGTGGCGTCGATACCAGGGATCAACCCACCTAAGATAAATGCATGCATGACTTAAAATAAAGGGTGGTATAGCTCTATCTTAAGTTTTCTAAGATTTTGGCTTACTGGACGCAAAGTTCCCGAGTGGACTACTCGAGCGAGAAGGCTACGCGGCCACCGGTTGGACCGGATTCTCCGCGTAAAATGCCAACTCTCCTAAATTTGGGTTTTTGAAAGAAATTTGCGGGTGTGCAAAGCGCACCTCGCGTGTAGTGTGTGATAGTGTTAATTTTCCGTAAGGGAGGAAATATGAGCGGAATGCCAGTTTAAGGAAAGCGGTAACAAATAGCAGTTAAGACAATATGCAAAATATTTATATGTAAAGCAGAATAATTTAGGCAAAACAATAAAAGCAAATAAGTGTAAAACATAAAGGAAGCAAATTAAGCGAAAATAAAGAAATAAAGCACAATAAATTAACCTATGTTTGTTGTGGTTAAGAACCTAAAATCCCCAGTGGAGTCGCCATGCTGTGACACCCTATTTTCAACCGGAGTCGGAAACGGGATTACTGCTACATGGTTGGATTCCTGAAATTCTATTTTAAAGGAGTCGCCACCTAATTATTATAGTGAATTAGGACACTAAAAAATGTAGCATAAAATACTACAAATGATCTCCATTTTAAAGGTCTGTGAAAGCTATGTGAGATTCTAGGTAAGGGTTCTTTATTATCCTAAAGGGAAGGGGTTAGGCACCCTAAAGGATCCGCTAACTTGCGGTTATCCGTTCAAACTTAGGTTAATATTATTGTGCTAACATGCAATTTACAATTCTAAAGGGTATTCTAATTATTAAACTAATCAAAAGATATTTAAACTAGGCATGCAAATATTTAAAATAAATATATATTTAACAAGATAGTAATAAAAGTAAACAATCTTAAAAAAATGTAATGAAGAGAAATTAGCGACTTTTCCCTTTTATTTCATTTTATGCGAATGATTTGGCTTTGGGGTGCGCCCGGTACTGCAAAAGACACTTAGTAGAAGAGTTAGTAAATAATAAATAAATTACAAAACAAACACAATGTATGCATATATATATATATATATCTATATATATATATATATATATATATAGAAGATATTGTGAAAGATATAATTTTATATAGTGTGGGCTCATTAGTGTTATGCCAAGGATACTAAGACATGAGAAGCCAATATCGCTACGCATGCGACTCGCCTCCGGTGAACGATACTATGCATTCTCGTCTAATCTTTTTCACTTTCCTCCTCGCTCACATATTCCGTCTCGCTTACCACGAGGGCCTCCAGATCGACGGATAAATCCTTCGTAGGCCAGTGTAGTATCAAATTCAAAATCAGTAAAATACCAAGTGTAGTAACTTGTTCAAAAATCAGTAAAATACCAAGTGTAGCATTTGTTCTAAATTAGTTTAATACCAACAAAAATGTTAAAAACAGTAGCAAGGTAACCAAAAATCAGTCCGATAATAGGCCAAAACAGTACAACATGACCCAAAGAATCAATCCAAAAATCAGCGGATTGTAAGCAATTCTCAGAAATCAGTGGACAACAAAGAGGCGTGACGATGGAATAAACGACATGATAGCAACGAGAATAATCTAACATCACCGAAAAACAAAGCTTCACGAGTAAAACTCCACAGATTACCCAAACATGAAATCAAACCACCGCCAACAAATGCACAACAAGATTTAATCAATCCAACACGCAACAAGAAACCAAATGAATTCACGGAGTTTGAAGAACTCGGCGATATTCAAAAATAAAGGAAATCACCAAATAAAAATATGCCAATAAATCGAAAAATGGAACCAAACCCGTGCGATGGTAGCGGCGTCACTTCCACGCGAACAGAGCGACGCCGCTTAACGCCGGAGAGTGACGGCGATGGCGGGTATGATGGTAACGAGCAGCGATGGAGAGGAGAGGCGGTAGGCTGCGGGGTGTTTAAAGCGGGTT
This sequence comes from Przewalskia tangutica, assembly GCA_029844215.1. Lineage (NCBI taxonomy): Eukaryota > Viridiplantae > Streptophyta > Magnoliopsida > Solanales > Solanaceae > Przewalskia > Przewalskia tangutica. The sequence goes on from CM056728.1 coordinate 116,284,856, forward strand.
CACGGAGTTTTTAGAACTCCGTGAAAGCGGCAGGCGGCAGGAAGAGGCGTGTGGATGAGGGAGATATCTTTTCTCCTTTTCACAAAATGAAAAAATGGGCTGCTGCGCCTCATTTTTTTTTTCTCAAATCATAAATGGGCTGCCCTTTCTTTTTGTATTTTTTTTTTGTGAACGTTGGGGGCTGCTCCTCGTCTCTTCGATCTGTGGGCTGCCCCTCCTCTTTTAATAAAGGGGGGGGGGGGTAAGGTGTTTAGGGGGGAAATGAAAGTGGTTTGAAATTTAAAAATGGGGGGGAAATAAAAGGGTGTTTGGAATTTAAAATGGGGGGAAATAAAAGGGGGGTGTTTGGATGATATAAAAATGGTGTTGGATTGGAATGATTTGGATTGGATTCCGTACTGGACTGGTTTGACAAAATGTAAAGCGGATTAATTAATTAAAAGAAAAATTAATTAATAAGATGCAAAATTATTAAAATGCAAATGCCGACGCAAAAATGCAATATTTAGACAAATGTTTAATGTCTAATTAAAATTAAAGCCGGATGTCAATTAATTATTTAAAGAAACGCAAATATTATTAAAATAAACGACGGTGTAGTAATAATAGAAACATAACATAACGCTTAATTTTAAAATATAAAGATAAAAAATGCAAAAAATGATGATTAAAATGCAGTGTCCTAAAACACATGAAATTGCGACAAATATGCAAAAAACGGGTCAAAATTGACTGTCAACACTCACAATCAGATATAAACACTACACAGTCCAAGAATAACATCACAGGTTCAAATACCAAGTATGAATATGAGAATATGAATGCATATGCAATGCAATGATACACACACGCTCTGAGTGGAATACCTCTACGTCCCGGTAGTTATGAGCCATGGAGGACCCGCAAAGTCCATATACTTGTTGTGGCGCACAACCTGATCCAATATAAGTATATTTTACGGAACGTGCAACCCGATCCAATGAATATATATATTGCGGAACATGCTACCCTATCCAATATAAGTATATGTATATGTTGCAACACACAACCCGATCCAAATGCATGATCATATATGTATAAATGATATCAAATGCTAATGAGAATATACCAAGTCGATCGTGCCACACATGGACACATAATCATCATGTCAAGAATGAATTAATCTTTTCTCTACGTACAACCAAGTCTAGTATCATGCACGTGGCGACAAGACACTAGATCAAATAAGGCAACAACCACAATCAACAACAGTATTAACCTAAGTATTTCATCCTAACTTCATACCCGAAGACGTTACATGCTTTCTCTAACAATTACTAACTTTACATATGTTTCGCTAATCAGAGTCTAACCATAAGGTAAGCCGTAACCTACCTGAATGTTGAGCTGGTGCCATGAATAGTCACACTGGAGCCTTGCCTTTCCGAGGGTCTCGGTTATACTCGAAGTCTAGTCATCATTGAAATCTAAGTTAGAAATGGAAACTAACAATACACATATTGTTATCCAATCCTTTGAATCAAGATCAATTATGGAAAATGGTAAAAATGGACACACAATGGAAAAAATGGGTAATTCAAAAGTGAAATTGGTAATCCAATGTTCTAGGAGTCTAATTCGACTATCCAATTGCTAAAATAACTCAAGAATATGTCAGTTCCATTTTTCAAGTCAAAATGTTCATATTGGGTATGAACCCTAACTCTCGAAAAATAATTTCTTAGTCTAAGTTAGAGATTCAAGATTATAATCCATTAATTCATGAAATACCATCGAAATATTAACAAGATTCACCAATTAAACTGATATTTAAATACTATAATTCACTTCTCAAAGTTAACGTTGGGAGTAATCCTCTACAACTAACCCTACTAGGTTCCACCATTAATTAAAGCTTACAAAGGTAGATAAATAATAAACAATGTAAAAGAACTTACCCCCAAGATGAAATCACTCCAAGAGCTCTCTAAATGGTCCTTAGAACACTTAGGGGTTTTAATTTGGAAATGGGGAAAGAATGGTTCGAAATGAGGTATTTATTACTTTCTGATATAGTGATTCCACTCGGACGAAATCGCACCCGCCACGACGATCTCGCCTCAGCGGAGAATTCATTCGCTAGGGCAGATATCGTTAAAAATTAGGGACCTCACTTCAGCGGATCCGCTGAAGCGTGAAAAGTCTCGCTGGGGTGAGACACCAAAAACCAGGAAAAAACTAGTTTCCACATTTTCCTCCCAACATCCATCTGAGGCCTCCCGGGTACAAACCATATATGTAAACAGATATTAAAATACGCTACAGACGCACTCGTGGTCTCAGAATTCCCAACAGATGTCTATTTGACATGGTGGACACCCAATAGCCAAAGACCAACTTTCCAACAAATAACCCAAAATGCTCCCGAGTGCATCGAAAATCATACTGAACATCTGTTAGGCGATTTCCACACGTGCAAAACGCAAGTGTATATCGTCTAAAGTAATATAGTTTGTAAGACCGAATATCGTCCACAGAGACTGGTTTTTAAGTACCGAGCATCTATTTTGTGTTATCTATTTGGCGAACGAATATTGATTGGGGTTTCTATTTAACTACTGGAATGATTGCAAGAAATAAGTAAACTAATTAGGTTGTATTCAGATTATTAAGAAATTAGGGCTTCCAAAATCATCAACTATCCACTTTATTCAATCCTTAATGCGTTCTAGAATGATTCTTCTTCTATCTTAACATAGCGGTTAACTAGACTGTCTTATATTCCGATTATGATATATAATCACTCAACCCCAGTGCAGAATCCTTCTATAATTCTATGATAGGATTTACCACATAGGAGGATTAAGAACAGTAACCTATAAAGCTACACAAGTATCGGGGTACTGTCGTCCACGATTTTAAGCTATGTCTATTCAACTACAGCATATCCAAATCTCTCCTCTCGGTTGTTGATTCAAAATCATATATGTTATGATAATTAGTGATCAATTAACTATCAAGCATTCACATTAATTATTGAATAGATCTTAACAACTGAAGAAGTAATCAAACTATTGCATCAAATCATGAATAAAGGTTCAAGTGAATCATAAGGAAAGCCCTAATTAAGTATTTAGTTCCTAGCCATAGACATGCTACGAACTAACACAATATCCAACATAAAACTGAAATAAAAACTAAAGATAGAAAATTACGAAGATTAAAGTCTCCAATTGTTGCTCTAAGTGTCTTGTGTTGTTATTGTGTTCAAGAATGGACTCCCCTCCTAAAAACTAATCCCTAGTGATTTAAATAGGTATCAATTTCGTGCCCTAGGGATCCTATTGCCCTTGGCCAATTCCAACTCGGAACTGAAAATTGCACCAAGATCATGCGGTCGCAGTCGATCACGCAAGTAAACTCGTAGCTCTGAATAAATGGCACCGCTGTTCATGCGAATGCACTTTGCTGAAAATCCCGCTGTTTCTCATTGCTTTTGCACCGCTGCTGTGGTTTTTCCGAGTCATCGATTTTCGACCTTTTTCTACCTCGGGACCTCCTTTTATTCCCCCTTTTAGCTCTTTTTTGTCATTTTGCCTTTTTGAATAGCTGTGACTCAAAAGAAAGAAAAACAAACCTAAAATTGTACTAGACGCAACGAAAATGGGTAAAATACTAATCGAAAATGACTCAAAATAGGTATATGAAATATGTCTAACAAACCCCCAAACTTAAACTTTGCTCGCCCTCGAGCAAAGAAGAAAACAAAACAAAGAAATAAAATAAAAAAGACTCAAAGACTCATGTCAAGCAGTTGCAAAATGTCACTTAGAAACACATGAATGTTAGTTAGGACAATATGTAGGAATAGATGTAGCATGCATTGAACAATCTAGAATTTCAAGTTAGATATTTCACAGATTCATTTCAGTCACAATCACTGGAAGCATGAATACCTAACTTATGCATGTCAATGTCATTGCATTTTTGTCAAGGTACTATAGCTTGTTTACTTGTTATTCTCCACTAATTATGGACATACATACTAGGGATCATCAGGACTTTTCATGGTTGTAATGTAGGCTTAGACAGGGGTAGGTAAAAATAGGCATTTAGGCTTAAATTACGTACCATAAGCGCTTTTCATTCAACTTGTTTCTCTTCCTTGCTGTATTCTTTTTAGTTCATACCCATTACTCCCTTTTCACTTTTTGTTGAGAGCGGAACATACACAATCGCATTGACACCCCCAAACTTAAGCTTTTTCATATTTTAATTGGGGTGCATAATTTATTTTTGCTTTCTTTTTCACTTTCTTTTTCCTCCATATCATCAGTTATTGCTTATGGAACATGAGGGAATTCGGGTGTCAAAGAAATATCTTTTCATTTTAGGCTCAAAGGACTGACTAGGGATACAATTCATTGTCATGGTAGGTAATGAAAGGTAAGAATGTCTAACAAAGAAATGTCTGAATCCTCCCCCTAACATGTACATCCTAATTATTTCGCCAAATAAAGAAGATGCAGACATTTTTCGCAATTGACATACACATGCTAAGCACACAATATTCCAACTAATCAGGTTTTCATGAATCTTTGGCATATTTAACTTAAGCACACAGATTTTTGCATATCATTCTATTACATTATCCTACTTAATTCACTAGGTGTTTCAAGCAACTACATCATGTATGATAAAAAAAAATTGTGACTCATATAGACACAAATCAACGACTCAAAATTATAAGAAAATATAAGTACCCCCCCCCCCCCAAACTTAACTGACACATTGTCCCAAATGTGTATAACTCAAAGATGAAACATGAACGACTTACAGACGTACATCGGCTCAAAATGGTGGTGGTGGCGGCGGATATTGCATTGTGATGGTATATGTGGGAGGAGATTTGGCGATTCCGGGCCTTTTCATATTTTCGGGGATCATGAACTTGCACCGTGGTTCTCGCTCGTGCACCGCGCGGCAATAAGTACCGAGGCTTTCTCAAGATTTGCACCGCAATGATCTTGCAGACGGCAGACACGGCTGACTCAATTTCGTGTCTTTTCGCACTTTCCTTCATGCTCCATCCTCTGAGTCCTTCATCTGACATCACAACATAACAAACACACCAAAAGTGAGACTGTCCTAATTAAAATAAATTGCAGAATTTAAACTTTGGGTTACCTCCCAAGTAGCGTTGTCTTTAACGTCTTTTAGCCGGACGCAGTTCACTTACTAGATTAAGGGGGTAGAGTTCCCCCTCAACATAACCATCTCAGCACCAATCGTTTCCTCTTCCTCATCTTCTTTTTCACAGAATTGATTTCAGGAGGGTTCATTATTGTTTCATTATTTGTTGCTGCCCTGGTCTTACTCTCAGTCTCCACACTTTTCTTTAATGGTACCCCACAAGCATCAATACTAGTGAGGTTTTTCCTAGGCACAACATTGTCAACTGCCTCAATAGCAAAAAAAATCTCTCATCGACTCGGGGCTCAGTGGGTGGTCTGAAACTTTGAAGGTTAACTCTGGCTCAGGTGGTGGCTGAAACACCTTGAATTTCATTTCTTCATCCTGAACTCTAAGCTTCAACTCCCCTTTCTCAATATCAATAAGGGCCCTTCCTGTGGCTAGAAATAGTCTCCCAAGAATGATGGGCATATCTTCATCCTCCTCCATATCCAGAATGAGGAAATCAGCAGGGAAGTTAAATTTGCCCACTTTCACTAACATATTTTCAATAATACCCCTGGGATGTACGACTGAGTGATCAGCTAGTTGCAGGTTCACTGTAGTCGGCTTTGCTTCCCCCAAACCGAGTCTTTTAAACACAGAGAGAGGCATCAAGTTGATACTGGCCCCTAAGTCACACAAAGCTCGTTTACATGTCACCTATAGTGCAAGGTAGGGTGAAACTCCCTGGATCCTTCAACTTAGGGGGCAGTTTCTTCTGCAAGATAGCACTGCACTCCTCTGTCAGGGCTATTGTCTCATAATCCGCCAGCTTCCTCTTCTTAAACAGGATGTCCTTCATGAATTTTACATATGCTGACATTTTCTCTAAAGCTTCAATGTACGAGAGATTAATATGCAGCTTTTTAAAGTCCTCTAAAAACTCAGAAAACTCCTTGTCTAAGGACTTCTTCCGCAGTCTTTGAGGATAAGGGATTCTGTCTACATATTCTCTCCTTACTGCCGGTCGAGCCTTCTCTAAATTAGGGAGGTCATCAGTAACCCCCTCCTTTTCTATTTCAACTGTCTTCTCTACTCCTGGTTGGGGGCCCCACTGCTCTAACTGCTTCCCACTGCTTGGCATTGCTCCCCTCGATTCATCACTGTCTTACTGGGGAGAGCCCTCTGAGGTCTATCACTCTACTTCTCTGCCAACTGTCCTATTTGAGTTTCCACACCCCTAATAGAAGATCTCGTCTCCGTCATGAACTGGGTCTGAGAGTTGGTCATTATTGTTTGGGAATTGGCCAAGGTTGAAATTGAGTACTTAGTTTCTGCAATGAATGACCTTGTCTCTGTGACGAATTGTGCTTAGGAGTTTGCCAATGTCAATAGTGTCGTTTTCAACTCATCTGACTCCTTGTGTGGGGCTGGTGGGCTGAACTGCCCCTGATCATTCTTCCATGAAAAATCTGGATAGTTTTTTCTCCCCTTGTTATATGTGTTAGATTGTGCATTGTTGTATTGCCTCTGAAAGTGTCCCACAGCCTGACATTGAGCCTGCTCCATTGGGATGTGGTTTACATCAGTTTCTGGACATCTATAAAAGGTATGTGGACCCCCACAAATTTCACAAACTGCTTGCATCTGGACTGCCTTTACGGATATGGTATTCTGCTGGAGCTGCTTAGTCAAGAGAGCAACTTGTGTCTGCAGTGTAGTGATAGCATCTGTCTCATGAACTCCAACTGCTTTTCTGCCACCTGTTCCTCTCTCATCTGGCAAGTGATTATTTGTGGCCATATCTTCCAATAAGTCATGGGCTTCATGTGCTGCCCTCCTCGTGAAAGTACCACTAGCAGCTGCATCAATAATTGCTCTAGTAGTCCCACTCAGATCATTGTAGAAGATGTGCACTACGTTCCATTATTCAAGGCCATGATATGAGCACTTCCTCTACAAATCCTTGAACCTTTCCCAAGCATCATACAATGACTCTCCATCCATTTGATAGAAATTGTTCAATTCTCCCCTAAGTCTTGCTGTCTTTTCTGGTGGAAAGAATTTTTCAAGAAACTTCTGGGCCAGGTCCCGTCATGTGAAGATAGAGTCTGTTGGCAGGGAGTTCAATCAAACCTTCGCCCATTCCCTGAGCGAAAATGGGAAGAGCCTCAACCGGATAGCATCATCAGTGACACCATTGTATTTGAATATGGCACAAAGTTCCAGAAAATTTGCAATGTGTGTATGTGGCTCCTCATATGGCGACCCTCCAAACTGGACTGTGTTCTACACCATACCTGAATAAGAAATCAAATTATCGCTCCTATCACTGAGCCTTATGCAAGTTGCACTTCACATCAGAGGCAATACATAATCCCACAAGCTTCTTTCTGCAGGGATTTGTCTTAAGACAGGCGGTAGCTCGTCATCCGCCAAATTATTGTTTTGCTGATGTTCTATTATCAAAGGATCCTCACTTTCCTTGTCTTTCCTGCAAGTGATCAAAAACAAGCAAACAGATCACGGCAAAATGTTCTCAAATAATAAAAAAACAAATTAGAAATAAGGATAGATAGTTCGATATTGATTATACTCCAGTCCCAGGCAACGACGCCAAAAACTTGTTAGGCGATTTCCACACGCGCAAAACGCAAGTGTACGTATCGTCTCAAGTAATATAGTTTGTAAGACCGAATATCGTCCACAGAGACTGGTTTCTAAGTACCGAACATCTATTTTGTATTATCTATTTGGCGAACGAATATTGATTGGAGTTTCTATTTAACTACTGGAATGATTGCAAGAAATAAGTAAACTAATAAGGTTGTATTCAGATTATGAAGGAATTAGGGCTTCCAAAATCATCAATTATCCACTTTATTCAATCCTTAATGCGTTCTAGAATGTTTCTTCTTCTATGTTAAGATAGCGGTTAACTAGACTATCTTATATTCCGGTTAGGTTATATAATCACTCAACCCCAGTGCAGAACCCTTCTATATTTCTATGATAGAATTTACCACATAGGAGGATTAAGAACAATAACCTATAAAGATACACACGTATCGAGGTACTGTCGTCCACGATTTTAACCTATGTCTATTCAACTACAGCATATCCAAATCTATCATCTCGGTTGTTGATTCAAAATCATATATGCTATGATAATTAGTGATCAATTAACTATCAAACATTCACATCAATTATTGAATAGATCTTAACAACTGAAGAAGTAATCAAACTATTGCATCAAATCATGAATAAAGGTTCAAGTGAATCATAAGAAAAACCCTAATTAAGTGTTTAGTTCCTAGTCATAGACATGCTACGAACTAACACAATATCCAACATAAAACTGAAATAAAAACTAAAGATAGAAAATTACGAAGATTAAAGTCTCCAATTGTTGCTCCAAGTGCCTTGTGTTGTTCTTGTGTTCAAGAATGGACTCCCCTCATAAAAACGGATCCCTAGGGCTTTAAATATGTATCAATTTCGTGCCCTAGGGACCCTATTGCCCTTGGCCAATTACAACTCGAAACTAAAAAATTTCGTACCGGCACCGCGGTTCTGCAGGTCAGCACCGCAGTGCCGAAACTCCTGCAGCTCTCTGAATAAATGGCACCGCAGTTCTGTATGAATGCACCCCAGTGCTGAAAGTCCTGCGGGTTTCTGCTGTTTTGACACAGCGGTCCTGCCTCTGGGCACCACGGTGCTGTTGTGATTTTTCGGAGTCAACGATTTTCGACCTTTTTCTGCCTCGGGACCTCCTTTTATGCCCATTTTTTGCTCCTTTTTGTCATTTTGCCTTTTTGAACCGCTGTGACTCAAAAGAAAGACAAACAACCCTAAAACTGTACTAGACGCAACGAAAATGGGTAAAATACTAATCGAAAATGACTCAAAATAAATATATGAAATATGCCTAACAACATCCCACCAATTCACAATTGACCATCCGGACCTCTCGAAATCGACAGATTTCTGGAAAATGTCCATATACCAAAAGTCAACTATTGGTCAAACATTTTCCACTCTAAAATTCCATTTCACAAAAGTCATAGAAAATCTTTCCTAATTACCTCAGGAAATTTACCACCCATCCTCGAGGGTCAAAGTCGCACTAATAGGGCTCAGAGAAGGGTCACCGAGGGTAAATGGGAAAAAGTGCCATAACAACCAAACATGTCATTACAAATACAAAAATATAGACGAATTATAATTGAGATAAAATGAAGACTAAAACATATTCATTCATAAACAAGGTCGATGAAACAGCCAGAACAAAAATGTATGGAAAAAGAATAAAATATGCAAAAGGCATGTAAGCCTACAGATCAGTCAGACTCTTGCTCGAAACCTTCATGATCTTCATCGATGCTATCACCATTCAACCGATAGAAGGCCTCGTCTTCTACAACATTGGCTTAAACAGTCTTGGCATCCAAGTTTGATATCCCATCACGAGTTTGTCCAAGGTGAACCTTCTTACATTCTAAGTTTTGTGCTCAGTTTTCAGCACTGTCCGGGACACCTCAGTTTCCACATCAACCAAAGCTTGGTCTCGCTCGGCCAATGATTAATTTAATTGGGCCAAAATCTCAGTGTTTCTCTGGGAGGCGACCTTAGTCTTAGCTTTCAGTTCCTCAATGCATTGAGCCTGTTGGCAGATATGGTCTTGGGATATTTCCAAGTCATGTTCAAAGTTCTACTTAATAGCCGACTCGTCAGCAACTCTCTATGTATCAAGTATGGTGAACTCAGTAGTGAGACAGTCGATCTTGGAATTAAGGAAGTCCTCATTCTGCACTTGATATTTCCAAACCTCTTCTTGCTCTCCAAGTTCTTGGTGAGGGCTTTGACATCTTCATAGATCTTGTCATTCTCCTCGTCAGAGGCTTTATTTTCCTCGATGCTAAGTTCGAGGTCGTTTATGACCCGAAGGTAGTCGTCTTTTACTTGCTCCAACTCAGCCTTAACAGCGGACAAGTGTTATACCCCGTAGTTCTGACCCTACGTATGAGAGCGTACGAAAGCATGTAAGACTTAAAATTTTCAAAGGATGGGTTGACGGATTATTCCGGACAGGTTTTTAGTCAACTTTAAGGCGGGTTATGACCCGGAACATTGAGAGTTCCTAAGTGGTTCAAAGGCCTAAGGCGTATTTCGTTGGGTCTAGATTCCAACACAACCAACCGTTCGTCGATAGGACGTCGGAGTAGAAAGATATGAGAGTTACAAGTTCGATGCGGATCGGAAGTATGTTTCGGACAGCGCGACAGGGCCGCACGAGGCATGCGGCGCCAAAGCATCTTGTAGGTCGCTGAAGTTTCAGCGCCATGCGCTGAAGCGAAGCACGGCGCGGAAGATCCCGCGCCAGGCGCACGAGGCGCGCGCGCGGGCGCCGGCATCGCGGAAAAACTTAGAAAAAGTCAAATTTTTCTTTTGGAAGGGCCTGGGTGGGGGACAAGTGTCCCCCCCATCTGATTTTTACATGCAATATATTGACCAAGTCTTAGAGACTTGGTCATTTGTCATCTCTCTCTTTGAAAAACCTCTTCCTTCTCTCTTAAAATATTCCAAAGTTCCTCCTTCTCTCTAAAACTCCAAGAAGATTCTAGCCTAAGAAAATCTGAAAAATTAAGAACAAGAAAAGGAAGCTTGTGGCTAGCTTGTGGTGGTGTTCTTGGCTAGGAAGCTAGCAAAAATCTTTGGAATAAGTTTGACAAAAACTTTAAGGTAACATTTCTTCCTTTAGAATTAGTTCTAGTGTTGCATGCTTAGAAGATAGAACTTGTGGTAGTAAAATAATGCTCTTAGAGTCATTGCATGCTAGAAAATGTGGTTTGGATATGAAGAATGAGTTAAGAAGAGATTATGAGCATGTTGTAGCCTAAAAACTACCTTAGAATTGTTAAGTGAATTGTGGTAAACTTATGGGGCAGAATTGGTATTTGGGTGTGTAATCCCCTTTTAAATGTTGGAGTGTTGAACCTTAAATGTGGTGTTTTGATGATAAATTCGGCCTTGAGAAAGGTGGCAAAATGAGTAGAAACAAAGGAAATGCTGCCCAAATTTTTCCATAAGTTTAGTGACTTTGAACTTGGGTTGTTCTACATTAAGATTAGAGGTTAATAAGCGTATCATGACTATTATAGGTTGAAATATTACTTGCGGTGGTTTGGACTTGACAAGTGGATTGACCAAAGAGGTATGTGAAGCTTTCCTATCTCTTGAGCATGAATAGATGAAACTATGTAGTACGGTAGACGTACAAGATTTGGTATTCTTACTTGTTTAAGTATATAATGACTTGTTTCGTTTTAAGAATGTATAAATCCCTTGGTTAGGGAAAAAGTATGATTTTACTAAAGTATAGAGTTAATATAACAACTTTATGAGAAGTTGGTTTATTAGCTTCATAAAAGGTTAATGAGAAGAGATCTACTCTAAAAGTAAGATAAGTATATGAAGAGGCAAATTGGTTTAAGGCATCAATTGCCCAAGAGTTTTATGTATAAAGATTAAAGAGTCATTTTTAAAAGAGTTAAAGTATGTAGTACTTGGGTTAAATTCCCGGTTTTCTTTTATTAAAGATATGATTAAGTGCCTTAAGTAAACTAAAATGAGAGGGTATATGAACAAGACTAATAAGAAGTTATAAATTTTCTTAACTTATTATGATTATGATATGATGATAGTTTAAGCTAGGGTAAGAGTATATCTGAGGGGCAAGCCCCAAGATCGTTATACCACATTCTCCAGGGTAAGAGTATGTCTGAGGGGCCAGCCCCAAGATCGTCATACCACCTTCTTCAGTGTAAGAGTATATCTGAGGGGCAAGCCCCAAGATCGTCATACCACCTTCTTCAGTGTAAGAGTATATCTGAGGGGCAAGCCCCAAGATCGTTATACCACCGTGCCGGTGTAGAGTATATCCGAGGAAAGTCCCCAAGATCGTTATACCATCTGCTTCGGGGTAAGAGTATATCTGAGGGGTGAGTCCCCAAGATCGTTATACCACCTGTTCCGTGGATTTGCTACCCATGATGCGAGGAATACCTCATGCGAGTCCTTATGGGCTTATGCGGGTGAAATAGTCCCATGCGGTAGTGCTGACTATCGAGGAATACCTCATGCGGGTCCACAGGACTATGCGGTGAAATAGTCCCAGGAGTAGGGGTGCTTATTGATACTACGGGCGAGGTACCCCATTTTGATCCTAAGGCCCCTATTTTATGCAGTATTGTATATATATACTTGTCACTCTCATTGTTAGTAAGACACAGTAAAAGGTATTTTATTGACTTCCATGACTCCAGCTTACTTTCAGACTTATGATATCATTACTATAGTATTTTCCAGCTTTACATACTTGGTACATATTGTGTACTGACCCCCTTCCTCGGGGGCTGCGTTCATGCCGCAGGTAAGGGTAAGCAGATTGAGGATCCTCGTTCTTAGGATCACTACTCCAGTGTCAGAAGCTCCATCCCTCCGGAAGCTTGTTTATTGGTACGGATATTCCCTGATGCTATAGGTATTTTGTACATTCAGGGGTATGGCGGGGCCCTGTCCCGCCACAGTTGTTATCTTTAGAGGTCTGTGGTCACCGATGTGTTTTGGGCTATAAGAACCAGTTGTATTACTACACTTTTGTTTAAGTATGTTTTATAGAAGGCAGCCTTATCGGCTGGCCAGTAATGTTTACCCTTTTTTTCTAAGTAATGTGTTATGTATGTTCCGCTGCTATTCTCTGACATATACCTGACAGGGTACCCCGGTAGGGTACCAGTCGCGGCCCCGGGGTCGGGTCGTGACAACAAGTCTCCGGCCAGTTGGGCCTATTTTTGTCGGAGAAGTTCCTTGAGATGCCGAACTTCTTTATCTTAGGAATCCATTTGACCCTTGAGGTATTCATTTTCCTCGAGGCACTAGAGGAAACCTTCCCTTATTTGATTGTAAAGATATGAGTTAGAAGGAAAATAAAAGTAAAATAAAGGTAGAGAAGGGTTCGGTGACCATTCCCGGATGGAAGCATGTATTCCCTTATTGACCAGGCACTTTCATGAAACGTTACTCATATTGTCCTGATCATAATCATACACTAAGGGCTTCAGGTAGCTCGCAACCCTGACTACCGTAATATAAAGTTGGTGTATTCGAGAAATAAGAGGGTTGCGATCATCATCGTATTAGGATCCACGCTCGGAACTGAGAACACGTACACGAGCTTGGATCATGAGGTTGCGTGATTTATCGAAGGATGAGTTAATTTTTTGAGTCGTCAGGGGACGGACAAGTGAGAAAATCCAGATGTATCCATTGGCGACCCCAGATTTACAGAAGTACTGAATCACCAAAAAGGCATTCAAAGTCCTCTTGTCCAAAGCTGGAATCCGATTGTGATGATGGAAAAGAAGTAGAAGTATTTTGTTTCTTTTCCAATGGCTCCGCATCCATTTCTTCATCGTCATCTTCAATAATAACGAGTATTTGTTCGGTAGTTAGTGGAGTAGTGGTTGAAGTTGGTGCGGTACCGGACGGGGACACGAAAGCTTATGCAGTGATATTTTCTCCAACTCTGAGAGAAACATTTTCTACCGGAGTGGTGGTACTCCTCCTTACCCAAACATCTTCATCCGGTGAGAGGGTGGTGTTGTTTATCCCGGAAGAGCCGCCCACTTTCGGAGTTCTTTTCCTTTTTGAAGCAGTCAAGGGAGACTTCGGAGATTTGGAGGATTTGGGTTTTGAGGTTTTCTTCTTCTTAGGTACTTCAGCAATACAATGTACGGATGCATCCAGGTCGAGCATCGGATTAGGGTGAGCCGGAGCAACTGTAGGGTTAGTCCTTAGGACTGAAGTACTGATGCGCGATTTATGCACACACTAAACGCAAGTGCACGTATCGTGACAAGTAATATAGTCTAGGTAAGACCGAATATCGTCCTCAGAGACTGGTTTTCAAGTACCGATTATCTACGCTTTAGTTTCTATTTGGTTAACGTTAATTGATTGGGAATTTTAGACTAATAATGCAGGAAATAAACTAATTATGAAAATACTTTGATTTAAATCAGTTATGATGGCGAATTAGGGCTTCCAAGATCATCAACTATCCACTCTATTCAATTATTAATACAATTAGACTAACTTCTTCTTCTACGTTAAGATAGCAGGTTAACTAGACCGTTTTATACTCCTGTTAAGGTAATATAAACACTCAACCCCAATGGAGAACCTTTCTACCTTTCGGTGACAAGATTGACTACAAAGGAGGATTAAGAGCAATAACTTATTAAGCTACACAAGTATCGAGGTACTTTCGTCCACGATTTAAACCTATGTTTATTCAACTATAGCATATTCACAATCTCCCCTTTCGGATTTCGATTAGAACTCATATAAGTGATGATAACTAGTGATTAATTAATTATCAAGCAATCAAAACAACTATTGAATAAATCTTAAATAAGTGAAGAAGAAACCAAACTAATATATTAATTCATGAATAGAGTTTCAAGTGAATCACAAGGAAATCCCTAATAAAGTAATTAGCTCATAGCCATAGTCACCCTAAGAACTAATATAATCTCCATATATGAACTGAAATAAACAAAGCAAAAAGAAAGAAAAGAAAATACTCAAGAACAAGTCTTCAAGCATTCTAGCATCCAAGGATTGTGTTGTGGAATATTTACAAGATGGAATGGAATGGAGTGGTGGATCGTGGAATGGGAATTGGATGGAGAATGGAATGGGAATTGGATTGTAGGATGGTATGAAAGATGAATTCTTCTAATGATGTAGAGACTATTTATAGTCCAAGAATCCTTTAGGTAAATGGTTAGGGATTATGTAGGTAGGAAAGGTTATGGAATCCTTTTAGGTAAAGGGTTTAGGAAAAGTTATGGAAAAGGGTTAAGGAATATGTAGGTAGGAAAAGTTATCCCTTTTGGACTCTGAAAATGTGTCAAATTCGGCCCAAAACTCAGAAATTCCGCGTCGGCGCCGTGGCCCTGCAGTCGGCGCCGTGGCCCTGCAGTCGGCGCCACGACGCCTGAAAATCAGAGAGCTTTCGGACGACTTTAGTGGTCGGCGCATGGCCTTTGCCGCATTTGGCCGGTGTGACGATTCTTCCGGATTTTTCGTTTCTTCGTCTTTTGTTCGTCCGGTCTTCGTCTGATTTCTTCTATATTTCCTGGAACTTCTTAGGCTTCATTTCTTGGCCCTTTTAGTGTGCAATTCCATCTCATTTATGCTCATTTCATCTCCATTTCTGACTGTTGTGACACAAAAGAAAGGAAAACAACCCTAATACTATACTAAACATAAATGAAATGAGTAAAATACTAACTAAAAATGACTCAAAAGGTGTATATAAAATACACTGATCAAGTACCTTTCGGCAAACCTGTGTGTTTCTAAAAGAGAGAAAACAAGAAATGATAAAAATGTGCAGGAAAATGATAAAAAAAAATGGGAGGTGCTCGGAGAATACTAACCGTGATTTTGAGCTTTCGATCAATCTTTGAAAAGATTTTCCCATGTCTGGTTTCTATGCGGATAAATGCTTATAATTTTTTCAATCCGAGTGTGAAGGTTCTCGACATGGGGCCAGAGTCCAGCTGACAGCTGGCAAGGTGACAACAGAAAACCTTAGGATAAATTGTCAATTGAAGTTATTATGTAAAACCAAAGAGAATGATTGTTGGTGCTTACGGTTTAAGTTTCATTCCTCCAGGAAAGGCATGAACCTAGTTGGAATAATTTCAGCCGTAGAAATTATGACAAAATACTCCATCCAACCTCGGTCTCGTAATATCTTCATCCGGACGATCCCGTCACGGAAGAACTTTGGAACGCACAATTAGATCAGATGATCCAGAGTAAGAATTTAATTCACCTTGTTGGCCAGAAATCATAGGCGGGTTACAACTTTTCAGAAAGATGGACCGGTTTGTGCAAGACATAAATTGTAAGTACTGCACATTTCTAAGATCACATTGTCGATCGGAGTATCCAACTTGAAGGTGAAAAGGTAAATGTAGACATTGGAGTATCCGGACCTATATGTAGTAACAGCTTCGTTCGGGCAAGGTATAATGATCTCGGAAAGGCCGGTCCAACCACAGTCTTTCCCGACTGTGTCGAGGGTGGAAGGATTTATGGAAGTCGATAAATTTTTAGCTTCTTCACCTCGGGTCGGATTTCGAAGTGGCAGCCCGAACGACAAATTCATTGTCAAAACGAAAAGTGGATAAGACCAAAGGCTCTAGGCTTAGCGGAAGCCTGAGCCTTAAAGGTCTCACCGGCGCCGGTGGCCTCATCAGTAGCCAGCGATTGTGAAGTTGACGGAAAAGAATGTCTTGAAGAAGATCGAGTGATTTTAGTCATGATGAAGGAGATACGAATATTTGAAGGAATGAAGGTTTGATGATTTGAACATAAGAAGATTTGAAGATTTAAAGGAATGAAGATTTGGTTATTTGATGATTTAAACTAGAAAGGGCTAGAACAAATGCGTAGGTTTGAGAAAGAAATTTGCAAAAGTGAAAAATGATAGAAAATGGGGAAGTATTTATAAGGGTTTTGTCATAATTGTGAAACGCTTCGGTGATCCAACCGAAGAGGCGGTGCAACCAGAAGTTGACACGTGTCTGAATTTGCAGAATGATAAGACATGAGTCAGATTTTGGAGAAGGGGAAACATTTCATTTCTCGCCAAATTTCAGAGTAATTTGAAAAGAAGCTTGTAAGAGAAGGCAACGTAGAAGTCATTTCCACTTTCCATCACTTCGGTAAACTTTGATCCGGAAAGTGAGGGGAGTATCTGTATACGATGAAATCTAGCACGACACATGACCATATTTAAGTATGGATTTTGAGGTAGGTGGTTGAGTTCTAGACCGGATATGGGTAACAACAAATTAGTCGAGATATGGTTGAGATCGAACCAGATTACACCGAGTGAAGACCGAGGGAGGCCAGTGCGTACCCATTCCGGTTATGGCTTCATCTGTTACTCTGTTCTCATTAAGAGACTATTATTTTCATTTAATTATATTTAATTGAAGAGTGATTCTCGGGCACCAATGCCTTATATTCATAGCTATAAAAGGAGCACAACTTTTATGTTGGAAGGGCATCACATTCTCATTATTATCACTTGTACAATTTTATTTATTATAATTATAATCACTAAGCTCTCATTATTGGCTCGAACCCGACTTGATGAGAAGTTTCAATCAAGCTTATTGCATTACATGCCAATTTTCTTATTTATTACCTACTTTTATTTACTTATTGTTAATTGTCTATCATTTTATATTGCAAATCAAACTACATATTCTTAAAATCACTTACAAATTCAACGGTAACTTTTGGGGGTAAACACATATATTTTGTTTTAAATAAATTCTCATCCCCATGTGATGGTTTTGATTAAAAAAAAGAAAGAAAGACTAATCAAAACCGTCATAACTTGATATTGATCTAGCTATTACACATCAAGGTACGAAAAAGACTGTTTAGAATCTTTTGGAAATTACATTCTGTTTTACTCTCAAAGTTCCAAATGCGCATGCACTAGTACTTGATGGCACTGAAAACTCAACCACACACAAAACAGATGATAATCTAGCCAATTTTCATAAAATAGGAAGCTAAAAACTAAAAGAATTTATACATTCTTGAGTTTTAGTCTAGTACTAATATAATCATTGGCGAACCATCACCAATTTGCAAGACATATATATAGTCTTCCGGAAACAGTCGCTCTACCTATCAAGGTGGAGGTAAGGTCTGTGTATACTCTACCCTCTCAAGACCTCATTTTGTGGGATTTCACTAAGTATGTTGTTGTTGTATGTATAGTCTAGTAATACCGATTGAAAATGTCCATACGATAGGTGTGGTTTCAAATCTCACCTTTTAAAAGATCGCTAACCTAAAGAAAGACTAGAAAAAAATGAAGCAAATTAAAGAGAATTAGAAGAGTTATTTAACCTTGCCTAATAATTAAATACAATTGGGAGGAAACTGTGTGCCATGTGAAGCACCGATGACATTGGAACAAGACGAGGTTGCTGGTCCTCCATGATGTCCATGGTATGTCAAGTTGATGTCCTCAAGCTCCACATTCGTACAGGGTACCGATGCACTACATTTTAAGGATAGTGCTACCTTCGAACTTGATGTCCCCCATATCCTTCTGAATTTCACATTCCTTATCTCCACTTGTGAGCTTGATTTACCCTACACATGTTACCAATTATGTACTATATAGAAAGAGCTTTAAACAATGCAAAAATATAGGAAATGTGATCTTGACTCCAATGAATTAGTTGACATGTTATCTTTCCATGTGGCTAAGTTTTGACGGATATAGTTTTTTATTTATTTTTGTATTGACGGAAAGTTTGGATCCACCTCTGAAATAGTCTAGACGTATTGAACGTGGCACCACCTAATTGTCTGTGTGTATATGTGTGTGGGGGAGAGGGGAGGAGTTTAAGTTATATATACGTGTAAAAACAAATTTACAATATCAGGTCACGTAAAGTATATATACAAATAAGCCTTCGCAAAATATTGCATTTATAATCTTGAAAATAATACAGTTGACCTAATAAAAATGACCTGATGATGTAAAATTTGGTTACACTCACAGTGTATATGTAACTTAAACTCAATATGAATGTGATTGCTTACCGAGTCGCAAGTTGTATGTGGGCAATATTGTTGATCAATAAAGATAGGATTGTTGACATTTTGCATGTGAATATCGCTGAAGAATATGTTGGACACCACACTAGACAAAGAAGGTGCCCAAGTTTTGATCCTCACACCATTTTGAGTACCAATGAAGGTGACATTCCTCACGTTAATTCCCTCTACAAGCTCTCCAGAGGACTTGCCTAGGCTACCAATGCTAATGCCATGGCCTGGCCCACACGTAACATCGGAAATGTCAATGTTTCGGCTGCCTGAGAGCATGGAGATGCAGTCATCGCCGGTCTGAATAATGGTTCTTGAAATCTTGATGTTTGTTGAAGATCCGATTTTGATGCCATCAGTGTTGGGGCTATTTGCAGGGGCTGATAATCTTAGGTTTGTCATGTTTATGTTGTTACATGCAAAGAGGTGGAAGTGGGTATTCTTGCTATTGATTGATTTCACGTGATGAATTTCTGAATTTGTCACAAAGTCGAATCTCATTGTCTGGTTTTGTAAATTTTAAAAAATGTAAGTCCACAAAATCGATAGATATTCTTTGACCATGTCAGAAAATATAGTCTATCATTCAATGTTGGAATGTAGATCGGCAAAAACATACGGCAAAATAGAAAAAGAAGTTCGTGAAATTGGAAATCACTAAGCAATAAAATGGTGAATATCACAACTATGTGGGAATTGGGATATCATCATATTAAATTAGAGGATCTTACGTCCTAATAACCAAATAGAGAGAAGGAATATAATCAATGAGTTAGATAAGTTTTTGCGACCATATGTAACAATTTCACGTATTCTTAAAAGATCAATAAGTATACTTGATGAGAAAGGAATACCATATTTCACCTCAAAGTAGGCCTCCTAATATTAGGTAAGCTTTCATAAAATATCAGATTAGTAATCTTGAAGATCAAGTATATTAATTACAATGGTACATAATTTAAACTCTTTTAATTTTTATCTACTAAGATTAAATTATTTGATTTAATGTATACATCAAATACGGGTACATTTATACCTACCATTAGACCATATATAATAGGACTATCACATCTTATTAAAAGATACTTCCTCTATCTTATGCGACACATTTCACTTCTTGAAATTTAAATTATATAAATCACCTCAAAGTCAAAAGGCAAAAACTGAAATTTTGTGAGTATATATGGCAATAGACTTACAGTAGGAAGAGACATGCAGTGAGGATTCTTGGAACAATCATTATATGGCCAAGCAGAAGCACCTTGTCCATCCAAATAGCCACCACCTTTAACCACAAGTCCATTCACATAAAGAAATCCTATCCATGTATTTGGGTTGAACAATGAAGGATCTCTGGGAGCCATAAGAACCCCTTCTATTATAAATGTCATTGAACCCCAGCAAGGCCCTTGAAATGTCAATGTGTTCAACATGTAGGTTCCTTTTGGGATCAATAGCCTGCTCCTTCCTTTCCATTGACAAGCATCATTCCATGCTTTGAGAAAAGCCTAAAATAAACATTATATTAACAAACATAAAATCAATAAGAAATCATATTCACGTTAAGTACTAAGTCCAGTATTTTAATGTGGAGTTCAGACAATATACATGTAAAAATTATTAAATTTTTAACAAATATTACATTTTGAACTCATAATTCTAAAAGTATAATTAAAATTATAAAAATTAAACTCATCAAATTAAAATTCTAGATCCGAAGAAAAGGACAGAATAAATAGCACTAACCTGACTATTATCTGTCTTGTTATCAGCAACTGCACCATATGACATAACATTGAAGACTTTTGATGGTGAACCATAGTATTGGTTGTCTTGTGCATTGGCTATTCTTGAAGATATGAGCAGGCATACACCAAGAATGCCCAAGGCAAACTTTGAAGTCATTTTCTCCTACTAGTTCTCTATTCGAACAACCAAAAGGAAAAATTATATAAATTCCGTGAGCTTTTAATGTTTGATACGAAATTTATTGGATGTTGTATCTTTTAGTGCTACAGTTTTCTAAGGAGTCGGTTGATTTAGTAGGTTTTATAGAAACTTTTCATTCATATTTTTTACTTTACATCTCTTTAAAGTTGCACGTTGTTCTCAGTCAATCTCAAATTATAGTAAAAAATATTGTCTGTAATTACACACTACATATGTTTCAATTTATGTGAATCTTCTACTATTTGGGGAGTCTACGAGGTGGTTCTTTGACCATGTTTACCTTACATTTTCTCTAAATTATTTAAATTATTTAAATTATCATGACTTATAGTACTTTTAGTGTAGTTTCTAATTATATACATTTTATTTTTACAAACTTGAAAAATCTATATCAAAGTTATAAAGTTTGACAATTCGTACTCCAAAAAGGTTCACATAAATTGAAACGGAGGGAGTATATTTATTTTGTGAGTTCCAAAATATTATTATAGTAGCTTTGGTTGTAATTAAATATGCATAAATAATTCATCAAAAACCCAATAAACTGCATTTTCTAGAATTCATAACACTTATAAACTCAAAATCCTAACTTCGCCTCAATATATAAGATATAAAGAGAAATGAAATGACAAGTGATTTTACCAACCTTGGTGAAAACTGTTGGTTGCAGCTTGGAGAAAGGGTGAAACTCCTTCACTGAGGCTTGAAGTAATTCAAATCAGTATCAATAATGGGATTTTTCACAACCCCAACTGACTCTGCTAAATCTTTTACTAGATAGTTTAAGAGAATTTAGAGGATTTCATTATTTGAAGAAAACAAAAAGGGGTTTCATTTCGTGTGGTATAATTAATTGATGGTAAAACGTACTCGTATAGTGTGTTTACGCCCAACATAATTGTCCATCTGTTTCTAATTAATCTACCAAGTCACAGAAGTAATACAAGTGTGTTTGGTATGGACAAATATTTTCCAACTTTTCCATATTGATTAAAAAAAGCTCATAACTCTCTCAATGAAAGTAGTGAAAGAAAAGGTTCTTAGTGGCATCACACACGTCTCCTCCTACCCTCCATCCTATCCCCGTCTGCGTAAGATGTTGGAATAATTTTCCTTAGAGATTTCTTTCATTAATTACAATATATATAGTTGTACAATGGTGATTCTTAATACAGGAAGAATCCTAAGTTACCTTAAATACATGATACTAATAAATACAATATATACTGTGAATATTTGAAAAATATTCGCTAACACACCCCCTCATACGGAGTGGGAGGAGGCCGAATGCTCAGGCTGGATCTGAAGTCTGTTAACAGTTGTCTGAGTAGTCCCTTTGTGAAGATGTTTGCATACTGATAAGAGGAAGGTATATGTAGAATTTTGACATGACCACGTGCCACCTTCTCACGAACAAAATGAATATCCATCTCAATATGTTTGGTCTGCTGATGCTGGACGGATTATGAGACATATAGATAGCAGATATGTTATCACAATAGACTATAGATGTCTTACGCAATGGACAACTCAACTCAGCAGAGATTAGGATCCAACATATCTCAAAGAACTACATTAGCAACACCGCATACTCGCTTGGCATTGGATCGGGATAACGTGGCTTGTCGCTTGGCAGACCAAGAGATCAGATTATCCCCTAAGAACACACAATAGCCTGAAGTAGAGCGTCTCGTGTCCGGGCACCCTGCCCAATCAGCATCTGTGTAGGAAAACAACCTATTCAGAGAGGAGGGGTAGATATGCAACCCATAGTCACGAGTGCCCTTAATGTATCTGATAATACGCTTAAAAGCAGCAAAATGGGGTTTCCTCGGAGCATGCATGAACAGACACACCTGCTGGACGGCATATGCAATGTCGGGCCTGGTGAAAGTGAGGTACTGAAGAGCACATGCAAGACTTCGATAAAGAGTAGGATCATACACTGGATCACCCTCAGAAGCACTGAGCTTGAATTTCAAATCAACAAGAGTAGGCATAGCCTTGCAATTCGACATCTTAGCTCTGAACACAATTTCTTCTGCATACTTACGCTGACTCAGGAACATAGTATCTGCAGATCTAGTGACTGATATACCCAAGTAACTCGACACCCCAAATCAGTCATAGCAAATTCAGTTTTGAGAAGAGCAATAATGTCATTTTTCAACTTATCAGATGAGGCAGTGAGAATAATGTCATCAACATATAATATCAAGTAAGTGATGTCACTACCATGATGAAAAATGAACAGAGAGTTGTCACACCTGCTGCAAATAAATCCAATATGCATAATATACCTGGCAAACCGGTCATACCAAGCACGAGGTGCCTACTTTAGACCATAGAGTGACTTCCTGAGACGACAGACATAATGAGGAACAACCGGATGAACAAAATCAGGTGGCTGATGCATGTATACATTTTCTTTCAAATCCCCATGAAGAAATGCATTCTTGACATCCAGCTGATGAATCAGCCACTTTTTACCCATAGCAATGCTAAGAACAGTACGAATCGTAGCCGGTTTAGCAACCGGGCTAAATGTATCACCACAATCAATGCCCTCCTGCTGATTAGTGTCATTTGCCACAAGTCTAGCCTTTGTAGCATTTCAAAACACCATTATCTCTGAATTTGTGACGAAAAAGCCACAAGCATCTGATCACATTCACCCCCTCTGGTCTAGGGACAATATCCCAAGTATGTTGCTTAGTTAAAGCATTATATTCCTCAGACATGGCTGCATTCCCATTAGGGTCAAGTTTGGCCAATTTGGGGTTTTTTTGGAGTGAAGAAATGGTTTAGACAGACAGGCTAAACTAGACTTTAGGTTTGAAAATCCCGTGTTTGGCACGAGTTTCCATTTGGTGACTGGGGACATTGGGTGGTGGCATTATTGAAGTGATAGGTTCAGAAGTTAGTTCACTGGAAGGGTGGCACCACGGTGCATCCTCAGGGGACCGTGGTGCTGAAGGCGAGGGAGAAGCAATGAACTCACTGGAAGAGGGGCACCGCGGTGCATCCTCGAGGGACCGCAATGCTAAAAGTTCTGCAAGAAGAGGGGCTCACTGGAAGGCAGGCACCGCGATGCATCCTCGAGGGACCGCGGTGCTAAAAGTTCTGTAGGAAGAGGGGGCTCACTGGAAGGATGACACCGCGGTGCATCCACTGTGGACCGCGGTTCTGAAGTCGAAATTTGGGTAAGCTGACTTAGAATGGTTGGGGATATGACTGGTTCATCAAGAAATGAGTAGTCTTTTTCCCGATATTTTTGAGGGTTTGAAAACGAAAATATTGTCTCATTGAACGTGACGTGACGAGATATGTGAATTTTACGAGTGGACAAGTCATAGCACAGATAACCCCTATGGTTGGGTGGAAAACCGAGGAATACACAGGGTGTATTTCGAGGAGCCAACTTATGAGGGGTGGTGGAGATAAGATTGGGATAGCACAGACAGTCGAAGATCCGTAGGTGGTCATAAAAAGGAGTTATACGATATGGAATGTCTGTGGGAGTCTTGTTTTGTAATGTGCTAGTAGGTAAAATATTTAGAAGGTATTCTACCATTTTAACAGCATAGACCCAGAAAGATGATGGCAGACAGACATGAAATAGGAGGGTACGGACCATGTTATTAATAGTACGAATAATTCATTCAGATTTACCATTTTGAGGTGAGGTGTGAGGACACGAGAAGCGGAACACCAGGCCTTGTTGGGAGCAAAAATTATGGAAAACTGAATTATTAAATTCACGTCCTTATCACATTGAAATGATTTGATGGATTTTTCAAACTGAGTTTTAATAAATTTGTGAAACTCAAGAAATTTAGCAAAAACTTCATATTTGAATTTTAGAGGATAAATTCATACAAAATGTGAGAAATCATCCAATAGCACAAGATAAAATATATGACTTAGAGAGCTAACAACAGGAGAGGTCCACAAGTCAGCATGAACAATGTCAAATGGTGAAACTGTAATATTCATTGAAGACATGAAAGGAAGACGAGTATGCTTGCCAAGCGGGCAAGAAAAATAATATTGGGCAAGTTTCTAATTATTACATTTAATACGCTGATTGTTTCTAAGAAAAGAAAAACATGATCTCCTGGAAGCCCAAGCCTATTGTGTTAGGTGTATGGAGATAATGCGGCAAGAGAGACTGGTTGTTGAGTTCTGACAACGGAAGAGTTTGTGAAGGGGTAGAGGTCTCCCACACTATTGCATCAAGTAAGAATTCTCCCCGTATTGAGATCCTTCACAGAGAAACCAAAAGGGTCAAAATCTACAGACACCCAATTATTACGAGTGAATTTCCTAATAGATATCAACTTTTTAATAATTTGAAGGGCGTAGAGGACATGGTTAAGTGAGAATGGTGGATGGGGACTTTTGATTTGTGTATTGCCATAACCTGTAATTGGAATGCGGTGACCATTGCCAACAGTAATGTATTGAGGATACTTTAATTGAAACCGTTGGGAGAAATTACCTGAAGAGTTGGTCAGGTGTGATGTGGCTCCGGAGTCCATATACCAATTATTATCAGGCGATTGCAGAGTGAGTGTGTTGAAAGCTTGACCCAAATCAGTGGGTTGCATCTGTTGGGCTAAAGGAAACTGTTGGGCTGACATCGGATAGTGCTGAGAAATGGGCTCTGTTGGTGTTGGGCCAGGATCTTGGGCCACCATCTGCTGGCCCAGGGCTTCTTTGGATCGTCCACCATTCTTTGGACATTCGCCATCTTTCTTTGGTATTCGGACATCGCCGAGGCGATGGCGTGACTACATCTTGTGCTTTTCCTTTGCCTCGACCATTTCCCTTGTTTCCTTATCCGCGACCTCTGTTGCCTCTGCCTTCACCGCGGTTCTGCTGCTGCTGATGGTCCAGCGATGGTGGAGCCGTGGTCGGCGACTACAAATTTTCAATGGCTAATGCTTTTTGATTGTGCTTATACTGTTTAGCACGCCGTGTTTCTTCCAACAACAATTGAGAATGTGCCTTGTTGAAAGATGGAAGTGGATCAGCCTGTTGAATTATTGCTGCAAGAGTATCATATTCCCCCTTTGGTAATCCTGCAACAAGTTGTAGTACCATCTTAGTCTCAGAAACAGATGTCCCAACATGAGAGAGTTGGTCAGCAATAAGTTTCAGTTGCTTGCAGTATTCGGTCATGTTGTTAAAATTTTCCTTGCGGGTGTTGTTGAACTGCTCCTCTAAATACACCGCCCTGCTATTTTTGTTATCCTGAAAAATTTCCTCCAAGCGTACCCAAAGTTCGCGTGCCGAAGCACCTGTTTTCAGGATAGTGCACAGCAAGTCCTTAGAGATGGTACCATAGATCCATTGTTTGACGATAGCGTCAAGACGACGCCATGTTGAATCATCAATGTCAGAGGGGCGAGGGATTGATGCATCAATATGGTCGAGCACGTTGTACGCACAAGCATGAATATAAAACAGTTCCACCCACATAGAATATTGACAGTCTTCTTGATCAAGAATAATAAGGACAAAATTCTTGATGTTTGTGACAACAAAAGCCGGATGAAAAGATGACTTTGTGGAGGGAAGTGGGGTGTCATCTATGCCAGATGTAGAACCATTAGATTTAGGAGAAGTGGGAGGAGACATGATAGGCACATGTTAGAAATTCTGAAAGAGACGGCACCGCGGTGGGGGAGGGGGGGATTGGCGGCGGCCGAGAGGGGAGGGGAGGGGAATTTCTAGGGTTTTTGGGATGTTAGGCTATTGATACCATGTAAGATGTTGGAATAATTTTCCCTTAGGAATTTCTTTCATTAATCACAATATATATAGTTGTACAAAAGTGATTCTTAATACAGTAAGAATCTTAAGTTACCTTAAATACATGATACTAATAAATACAATACCTACTGTAAATATTTGAAGAATAATCGCTAATGGTCTGCATTCCCCGTAGCCCCTATCCCCACCACCTAGTCTCTACTCTCACCCTCATTCTTATAATATTTGTTCAGATTATATACAAAAATTTATGTGATAATATTTTCTGTTTACTAATCAAACATCAAATAATAAGTAAGAAAATTACTTATTTTTTTCAGAAATAACATTTTGTAGGGGTGGGATCGGTTCGGATCGGTTCGGTTTTGGGCCGAATTCGAAATAATATTCGGTACGGTACTTCACTTTTTGGCTATCTAACCCGAATTGACCCGATCCGAATAGATTCGGATCGGTTCGGCCATTTCGATATCAAATGCTACTTTTTCGAAAATCTAATTTTTATTTTTTTTTATTTTCTGGAAAGTGAAAATAACTTTGTCAATGAACTCAAAAAATCTGAAAACAGCTATAGATAGTAGTACATTGAAACTACGTCAATCTCTTCAGTACATATACTTCATGTTACAGTACACACTCATATGAAACACATGTTACAGTACATACTCATTGTTTAATTCATCCATTTTTTGATGACTGATATCAATATGGTTTAGCATGCTTGCATTAGTCTATAGAGAAAAATTCAAAGAAACACACAACACTGTAACAAACACACTATACTCAATTACTCATTTAGGTATTTTAGGTTATATATGATGGATAATAATATAATGGGTGCATGTACATGATAGTAAAATTGTAGTCACATACGTAAGTTTGCTATTCGGTACTATTTCGGATTGGTTTTGCCATGGATCCGAACCCGTACTGAATGGAGAAATCGGTTCGGATTGTTTTCACTTTCGGTTTGCTAGCAAGCCCAAACCGTTCAGTTCGGCCCAATTCGGATTTCGGCTCAAACGATTCGGTTTTTTGGTTTTTAATCTCATCCCTAACATTTTGGGTGTATTTGGTATGGAGGAATACATTTTTCAGAAAATGTTTTTCAATTTTCCCATTTGGTTAGTTAAATTTTTTGAAAAACAAGTTCCTCCAAAATGAGAAAAATGACTTCCTTAATAGTAATATGGAAAACAAGTTACGTATGTGACATTCCAAGTTCATTATCTCCTTCCCACCCACCCAACGTCCCAAACTCCCACCCTTTGATCATCCCACCCCCTGCCACCCCACTCCCAACTCCATCCCACCCCATATTCTTTTGCTATATTACATACAAATGTCTTTGGGATGATTTTTTTTTCCGTACCAAACACTAGACAATAATTAATAAATTCACTTATTTTTCAAAAAATATATTTTTCAGAAAACATTTTCCTTCATACCAAACACACCCTTTGTAGGGAAACATTTTCTGCCGAATACATATTCCTTTATACCAAACAACTAACTAAATTATCATATTAAAAATAATGAAGAGAGAAAATAATTACACTCCAGAAAAACAACACAATACATTATGTTTAAAATAAAACTTTTGATAAATTAACATTATTCTTTGCTGGATTGATCCCATAAGAAGAAAAACTATTGCTACAAGTAATAGGCATAAAGAATCCATGTTATGTATGGAAGATATCCAACAATTTAGGGACCGCAATAAGCCATTAATTCACAATAATAACTGTTGATATACTCGAGGAAACTAAATGCTGATATACTCGAGGAAATTGATATACTCGAGGTCACCTTCACATAGCATTACACATAGGAGACGACATAGAGAAGATGAAGAAGACGAGAAGGAGGAGAAAGAAGATACCGTGAATGAGGAGAAGAGAGGAAAAATTCTTATTATGACTCTTACTTATAAGGTTGTTAAGTGTCATTCGGATTAGAGCTGTGGCACGAGAAGGCAGAAGGCCTTGATCGAGACCTTCTAAACTCGCGAGTTTAGTTTGGAGCTTGCCTTTTTTCTCCCACGGGATGGGGTTGCTCCCCTTTTTTTTTGGAGGGGATAGGCTTTCATTAGGATGATATTCCTTTCATTCCGAATGACAAGATTTGCTAGTTTTCTGGTCGAGACAAAGCTATTGCGTGCCGCTTTACTGCCTTCGAAAGAGTGAAGTATATAGAGTAGTATTTATAGATGTATACTACATAAAGAGAAGGTTAGAAGTAATTTCTAATCTCTAATTTCTAACTTCTCCTAACTAACTTCTTATGTATTCTTTACAATAACAAAATGAAACGTAAAACAAATAGTAACAAAAATAAATTAACGTACCGTGAATGGCTGGCTCTATCTTGCCTTGGTATTTATTTATAAATTTTCTCCCAGAAATCAACGGCGTTACACCATTAAAATATTTCGAAGAAGTAATTAATTTTGCTACTCCTATCACCACTTTATATCTTCTCAACGATTAAGAAGAATGTTTCAAAGGAAGTTAGGATTGAGAAGATGTTGGAAAATATATTGCCTGATATTTAGATAGAGACACTATTAGTTAGAGTACTACTAGGACTCTACTGTATTTATTCTTTAATTAATACAAGTTACCATAATTATTAGATATTACCAGATAATGTAAAGAATCTTGATACTGATATGTTAATCAGTAAGCGAGAATCCATAGATCTCAACTCTTTTATTTTCATTGTTTTCTTTGAAAAAGAATTATTAGAAAGATTTAAAAAAAAAATAGTATTCAATTCCCCTGAATAATAGATTAAATAATAAAATGAGCTATAACAAATGATCATGGGTAACTCAAGGGCATTTTAGGGTAAAATGACCTAAAATTTTGCTATAGTTATAGAACTAGTCATTTGTACATGTTTATAATTTATAGCTTTGTATGAAAGAAGTCAATATTATTTTCTTATTATATATCTTGAGAATGGTTCTTCAAGTTAATAAAAATTAGTCATCTGTTGCAATACAATACTTTGGTTCTTGTTGTAAATAATCTTATTGGTACATAGAAAGATTTAAGTAATTTAATTCAAAGTTCTACTGTCATTTAACTAAAAACTTAAAAATTTGAATAGAATTGTCTACATTCCTAATGTCCTATTATATAAGAAAATAATAAAATTTTCAAAATATTAAATGTAATTTTGTGATATATATAGTAATATTTAGTAGTTATAAGAAGGCTTTTTTATTGTAGCTTGAAATAATGAAATTAAAGATTGATAATATGGAAAGAAACTTAATGCATTACTATGTCACTATACAAAAAACATATTCACATAAAAAAACTTGGAAAATGCTAATAAATTATATATAATATATAATCTTTCTAATTATCATAAATAAAAGGCTTCAATTTTTTTAGATTTTAGTTTGAATTATTCAAATGAGTGAGCAAATTAAGTTAAGTTTTTATCTTTCATTATTTAGTATACTACTTCGTTGGTTCTGATTATCGGATGGGGGATATGGTTGCTCTATCCTTAATCAGAGGAGAGGTCTCAGTTTCGAGTCTTGAGTATGAAAAATCATTGGTAGGGAGCACTTCCCCGAATGAACCCTTTGCGGTTCAAATTCGAATTAATTAGGCAATGGATATCGAACACCGAATGAAAACTCAAAAAAAAAAAAAACTAAGTTCGAAAATGTCGTGTGAAGAAGATAGAACCATATTGGTATTAATACGCGTGCATATTATTAAGAGTATCACATCGGAAACGAAATGGAACATGAACTCTTTATATGGACTTGGACAATCATCACCCTATAAGCTAGTTTTTGGGGTTGAGTTAGACCCAAGATCCATTATTTACATGGTATCAGAGCCAAACTCATTTCAATTCTTTGTTCACTGATGTTGGGCCCTCAAATTATATTGTTTACGCTCCAGTTAACGAGGTCTGAGCGTGCGTGGAGTGTTAAGAGTCTCACAACAGAAATGAAATGGGAACATAGACTCCTTATATAGACTTGAACAATCATCACCCTACAAGCTAGCTTTTGGGATTGAATCAGGCCCAAAATCCATTCTTTACACATATAAATTTCGGAGGAGATAGGCTTCGACAACTTTTTATAAAGTATTGGTGCTTCCACATTATTTAACTTCTTCGGCAAACAAATGATTGATATTCTTTTAATATTGTATAATAACAATTTTCAATATAATAAAAATAAATAAAATATATGATTTAACTAGCTCAATTCCTAATATTGAGTTAGTTTAGTCACGCAAGTAAAAACATAAAAGATATGTATTAAAAATAATATTTTAATAGAAAATATTAAGTGGATTCAATGAAACAATGTTTTTATACCTTATAAATAAATAAATAATATGTAATTTCAAATGACATATTCAAGGAGAAGTGTCGTGGTATATGTTGTTCGCAGATAATATATTATTACTCCACGAGGGGTTTGAAATATGAAGAAGTAAACACTAAGAATGATAAAAGGGAAGGGGATAAATTTAACTCGCCTTGTCATGTCCCGTTTGACATATTTTCCTACTTTTAGCCTGCTCTTTCGAATCTTCTTTAAAAATTTGCGTTTTTTCTTTCACTTTGTAAATTTCTAATTTATTTAGAAGTTTTTAAAAAAATCTTCCGAATTAGTGCCCCTTCAATCACATAATACCGTTGAAAATCGTCAATGTGTACATTAAATCTCAGCAAAGAGCATGTGTAGATTTCTAAGCCTTGATACTTTTTGATATTACAGGGAAGAACGGAATTATAAAATCTGATATTTTTGGCGTACTTTTCATGTGATATACTTTAATGGAGGATTAAACGGTTAGCATAAAAAGCATTGTTAGAATAGAATGAGAAATAACGCTATATCCTACAACTGATTAGAAAGACAAGAAATTGCACGGTTTTCCCTTCAAATGGGCTGGTCATTAATTTTTGTCCCTTAAATGGAATTTATGCCTTCTGGACATAAGTTCTTTACGAGATCTAGCACAATTTGTGTCGCATCCCATAAAAAACTTATACCCCAGAAGACATAATTTTCATTTGAGGGGCAACAATTAAAGACCAGTACGGAATTAGGACGAGTGAAAATGACCCTTAGAAAGACAACGCAAAGATGACTTGGGCCTTAGTTTAATCGATAGAAAGATTATAAATTCTACTTGGGCCTTACTTTTATTAAGCCGAAAAAGGATATCTGGGAAATGGGATCACCCCTCAAATGGAACTTATGTTCCGGGGCATAAATTCTTTACGGGATCTGGTACAACTTGTGTCGGATCCCGTAAAGAATTTATACCCCATAAATATAATTTTCATTTGAGGGAGAAAAAAAGTAAATACCAGTACAAAATAAGGATAAAAGTGCAAATGACCCTTAGAAAGACAACGCTAAGATGACTTGGGCTTTAACCAACGGAAAGATTTATAAATTCTACTTGGGCCTTACTTTTATTAAGCTGGGAAGGATATCTGGGAAATGGGATCACCCATTTAATGTACTTTTTATTCTTGGGCATTAAAGCTGTGAGCCAAAGTTAATAGTGAAAAGATGGTAGTGACCAAGAATCGAATCCAAGATCTTGATGTGAATTTAAACCCCCTTAACCACTGAGCTAAGCTTCTCAGATGTGTCAAGGGGGTTCAATACGTCATATATATACACAAACATCATAATTCAGCAATGTAATTTTTCATCGAAGAGGGTCCCCTTCCATCATTCTAGCTCCGCCCCTGACGAGAGACGCACGATAGAGTTAATGGTAGGCTGAAGTTTGGCGACAGACCTAGAGTGTGAATTTCAGGTTAAGCAGGACCAAGAGAGAGTATTTAGAGTGCAAATTTAATGACGTGGTGCAGGAGGCGGAGGTGGAAGTAAAGATCAACGCACAAGTCCTATTCAAGAATGGTAGTTTCAAGTATCTTGGGGGCATAATACAAAGAGACATGGAGATTGATAATGACGTCGCTCATCGTATTGGGGGTGGGTGAAAAGGAGGATCGCAATGGGGCACTGTGTGATAAGAATGTGTCTCCAAGACTGAAAGGTAAATTCTACAAAGTGATGGTTAAACTGACCTTATTGTATGGGACATAGTGTTGGCTAGTCAAGAACGCCATGTTGAGAAGATGTGTAACGGAGATGAGGATGCTCAAATGCATATGTGGACATACTAGGAGGTATACGAATAGGAACAAAGTTCTATGGGGCGTGAAAGTAGCCCCCATGATGGACAAGATGAGGAAAACGAGACTGAGATGATTTAAACATGTGAAGAGGAGGTGTGTGGATGCGCCAGTAAGGAGGTGTGAGAAGTTGACTATAACAGGAGTTAAGAGAGGTAGAGGTAAGTCGAAAAAGAAATGGAGAAGTGATTAGGCAGAACATGACACAACTTCAACTTATTGAGGAAATGACCCTAGATAGAAAGATGTGGAGGTCAAGGATTAGGCTAGAGTGTTAGTAGGTATGCTAGTGATTTCCTTATTAATAATATTAGTCAGTAATCGCATATTTTCTTTTCTTCAAGGTGTATTAATATATGTTGCCTCATTTATTTTTTATCTTGCTATCTTCTTGTTATATTTCTTGATCTCATGCTTCACATCATTATCTTTTATTTCAAGCGGGGTTTATTGAAAACAGTCTCTTTATCCCACAAAGGTAGGGGGTAAGATCTGCCTACATCTTATTCTCCACATACCCCACTTGTGGAACTACACTGGGTATATTGTTATCGTTGTTGCTCTTGTAATTTCAAATAGCATCACCTACCATTTGAGAGATTGATAGGAATACGTTCATAGATACCAGTATTTCAAATATGGATTGAGAGGTTTAACAAGAACCAACACCCTAGGTGGTTTTGTCTCTACGAAATATCTCTCTGTCAAAGATTTCAAGCTCAGAAACAAGGCATGAAATGAAAAGGTCTTCGACTCTTCGGGATAAATAGACAAAACCAAGCAACTGTTCAAACAAAGTCTATTTACATCTTAATTTCACAACAAAAGAAGAGTTCCATTAGCAACATCACAGCACGTTAGCTTCAGTTTCTGAACAACAGTTTAACAAATATATTCAGTTGGCTCTCACGTTCAAAGCAAAGAAAAGAGCATTTTATCAAAATGACTCGCTGTACATGTAAGTAAACACATCAATACACCTGATGCATACGTAGAATTTTTCAACGGGTGCTGTCGATCTGTGCCATGGCTGGCGGTCTCTGTCCATTCCAGCGCCGCTGCCCAACAGTTTCTCGGTACAGGCTCCGGATTTCAGACCAATTTATGGGCCGGGACAGCAGTCCGGAATACTCGGACCTCGGCCCCTTCAAGCACTTCATGCAGCGGGATCCACACAAATCGATATTGAAGTCGCGATGCATGTTGACTGACACCCAATTTTGTCCCTCTTCCCATTATTCATAGCAGTCCGGAATACTCGGACCTCGGCCCTTCAAGCACATAATGCAGCGGGACCCACAAAAACCGACATTGAAGTCGCGATGCATGTTGACTGACACTCAATTTTGTCCCTCTTCCCATTATTCATTCAAAATTAACTGTTTTCAACACCACAAAATAATTTTAAAATTTTAATGAAGGCATACATATGCACACATAAATAAAGAATTTAATATTCTCAAAATAACCAATTTTATTATTATTAGTATATTTACTCGTCTTTTTACTATCGCGACATTTTTTATCACAAACATAATTTTTGTCATAATATTCTATAAAATGGCATCGCATTTTATATTAAGCACTAAAACATTATCCAAAATATTATTGCATTATTTATTAGTATTTTTTATCCTTATAATTTATAGTTTTAATAAATCATTTTATATACTATAATCTATTTTCTCCTTCTACTAATTTAAAACACATAAACTCTATCCAAGCAATTAAATTTCCAGCCCATTATTATTACCCTTAAAATCTGAAAAACCCAAAGCAAAATCGTGGCCCAAAACCCGAAGCCCACAGCCTTATTTAGCCCCCTCCCTTTCTAAGACCTAAAACCTAAGAAGAAGAAAAAGAAGAACAAAACATTTTTTATGCCCTAACGTTTAGAATCCGCCGCTGCACCCCCTCCCTCTCTATCTTCCCCTCTCTCTTCCATTCTTGGCATAACAACAAATCATTTTCACCACACAAAAGATGTATGCCCATTTTGACAATGATAGGTGGGTTCACGTTGAAAATGATAGGTGGGTCACCTTGTAAAACGACGTCGATGTTGCTAAGCCTTTGCAAAATAATAGTTAAAAAAAATTCTAGGAATTGAATTCGCAAGGTCAGAAAAGGAAATACTAATGCATCAAAGGAAATATGCATTAGAACTCATCTCAGGACTTGGATTATCTGCAGCTAAGACTATAAACACTCCTATGGATTGTGGTCTAAAGTTAACCACAAGAGAATATGATGAGCACATTCAGTCACAAAACCATATAAACAAGGAGAAAACCAGTTTAGTAAGCTCAGAAGATGTAGTGATTCAGGATATCAACTCTTATTAGAAATTGATAGGAAAATTGCTCTACTTAACAGTTACAAGACCAGACATTGCATATAGTGTTCAAACACTAAGCCAATTTCTACAACAGCCCAAGAAATCACATATGAATGCAGCAACCAGAATAGTCAAGTACATCAAGAATCAACTAGGACAATGTATTTTACTTTCTAGTGCTTCTCAAGAATTAATAACTGCCTATTGTGATGCAGATTGGGCTGCATGTCCACACACAAGGAAGTCAATCACTGGATATATGGTCAAGCTTGGAGAATCACTAATTTCATGGAAATCAAAGAAGCAACCTACCATCTCTAGGAGTTTTGCCGAAGCTGAGTATAGAAGCTTGGCAGGGACTGTGGCAGAACTGACATGGATTCTGGGATTACTTGAAGAAATTGGAATTCAAATCAGATTACCAATTACTGTCTACACAGACAACAAATCAGCCATGCAAATCGCAGCTAATTCAGTATTTCACAAAAGGACAACGCACATAGAAATAAATTTACACTTCATAAGAGAAAAAATTCAAAAGGGAATGATTAGAACAGAATATGTCAATACAGCACAACAACCTGCCGACATACTTACCAAAGGCTTAAATCGAGCTCAACATCAACTTCTATGTTCCAAGCTAGGATTATTGAACATCTTTTCAGTACCCAACTTGAAGGGGGCTGTAGAGAATACAAAAGAAGTTAATTGAATGTTAGTTAGAAGTAGTTAGAAGTTAAAGATCAGAAAATAACTACCTCTAAGATTCTTCCTGTGTAGTATCATCTATAAATAATGCTCTATCTACTTATTGTAAAGTACATAATTATAATAATCTTCATCTCTTTGCCTTCTACACTCTTCGTCTTCTCTATCTCTCCATTTACTTTTTCCTCTTCTCAAGAGCATTCATGGAGTCCTCGAATACTTCAACAGTATTCTCGAGACTATGAAGGTGATGTGATGTCCTCGTGTATATCACCATATGAATGAAACTGAGAAGGTGTTCTCGAGAATATCAACCTAGTCCTCGAGTATATCGATATGGTATCAGAGCCACTGGGCATATTTCCGCAATAATAAAGTCTGGGTCAAGTTGTTCTTGATATACAAGTCCAGTCTCCAAAACTCTTACTCTTCTGTAAGCTGTTGAATTTCTCCACTTTCTGGTGTTATTTCTCTTTATTTCTCTTCTTCTTACGACAATTCTTGAAATCTTCTGGTATCTCGTTTCATTCTTGACTGGTCAGATATCCAAATTTTGAACCTGTAAAGAATCTATAAAATACAAAGTGCTGTGTTACTTGAAATCTTTTTTCAGAACCAGTACTCAGATTTGTTCATAAGATCTCTTATTGATTCTTCTTCCGGTATACTCATTGAAATGGATACTGAAAACAACAATCGAAACAATCCACCACCAAGGGAAGCTGTTAGAGTAACCACTGTATCTACTATTCTTGATCATAATCACCCCTTGTACTTGAACTCTTCTGATGTTAGTGGGGTATCTTTAATTTCTTTTCAACTCCTTGGGACAGAGAATTATGCTCTCTGGAACAAGTCCATGAGGATATCCCTTCTTGGTAAGAATAAAATTGGTTTTGTGACTGGAAAAATGGAAGAAAGAAGATTGTGAAGAGATGTTGTGGGATCAGTATAAAAGTCAGTGTATCTTTCTCACTGACTTGGATACATTTACAATTAGTCTTGATTACCTTGATAGTACCAGTTGACGTGTTCTAAAATTACATGAATCATGTCTTGTTTCAGGGTAAATTCCACTCCTTCCACCCCGTGGCTACCATCCTCAGCTATCTTACCAAGGCTCCTCTGGTAAGTTCACTTGAAGCATCTTCTCATTTTGTATAATAGAACAAAAACAGTGTGCAGCTACCAGGCTTTAGTTCTTAAGTTGCTAAACTGAATAGTTAAGTGGTTGGGAAATACAATAATGTAACACTACATGATGTTTTCCTTATGTCTACTCTAATAACCTGAAACTTTGTGACCCCCCTGGAAATGGTAACACAACATTTTTTCCTTTCTTCCAATGGTAGCTCACTCGCGTAGATACATTTGGTCACACCAAACTTTGAGCCTAAAGAGGGTTTCATATTAACCACAAAGGTTGTCATTATCATCATCACATGGACACATACCTTGAACCTAAATTTGCAGGAGGACGCATCTTAGACTCCAGTTTTAGCTCTCTTAAATATGACAGCTCTAAGATGAACAGTTTTTTATGGTTGTGTTGTGAATTGGTAAACAGGTACCACCAGGTACACCAGTGGTGAATGCCCTTTCAAAGCAGAGGGCAATGCTTGAGAACATATTGAGGGCTTGTGTTGGACTGGCACCAGAGAGCAACATGATCTTGGAATACAAATGAAGATCCAGATAAGAAGTGAAAGGACTCAAGAAGCTGTACAGCACTAGAACCATATTGTCTTTCTTCTCTTTCATTTTTGTAATCCTTTTCTTTTCATTAGTACTATAATTAGCTAAATGCCAGCAACCCTTCGAGGTATAGCTGTTGTTTAATGGCAGACCAATTGTTGTCTTTGTGTGTTGACCCTCCATTTGCAAGGTGTTGTATCAGTGTTGCCTTAGCTCATTTAGAGCCAACAACGCCTTTCTCTACTGGAAATACAATGTGCAGTCCTTATAATTTTAATCTAATTTTTCTGTCTTGTTTCTCTTTTGCACTTTTTAATTTTCCGTAGGAGGTTCTTGCTACCTTTTCATCTGTTATCCATTGTCTCTTATTCACAGAGAGATTTAAGTGGTAACAATCAAACAGAGTGAACATAAAACTGATAATTATAGTATACAGTATGGCGATATTATTAGACAGATAGGAAAAAGTATGTTGTGACTGAGAAATTATGGGAGAAAATATATTATTGAATTGTTGTATCTACATGATTAATTGAGTTTTATTTATACACTCTATTACATCTTTTTCCTATTAGGATACTACATATAAAATCATATTCCTAATATATGAAATTTTATTCATATCCTAACACTCCCCTCAAACTGGTGCATACAAGTCATATGTACTGAACTTGTTACAGATGTATTAATACGAGGATCTGTGAAAGACTTGGTGAAAATATCTGCAGGCTGATCACTTGACTTCACAAATTTTGTAACAATATCACCGGAGAGTATTTTTTTATCTTACAAAGTGACAGTTAATCTCAATGTGTTTAGTCCTCTAGTGAAATATCATATTTGGAGCGGAATGCCGATAAATTACTGAGTGATCAACTTCACTATGAGTCATGACAAAGCCTTGCATTACTGTGTTGAACTTTCCAAATCAGGCTCAAGGTGATTGTTTCATATCATAAAGTGCTCGGCGCAATCGGAAGACCAAGCTAGACTCCCCCTGAGCAACAAAACTAGGTGGTTGCTCCATATAAACTTTCTCCTCAAGGTCACAATGGAGAGAATAACATACTTCACGAATGTGTCCAAGCCTATTACAATAACCACACCTAGGTCGAGATCTTCCAAAGAGACCTCCTCGTCGCTTTTTCATGGACTATGACGTGCGATTTCTGATCTCCTCCTTAAGGATTTTGAAATAATCATAGGACTTGAACTTTCAATTCTCGTATTTTTGGAGTTAAACATATCAAAATCGAGAGACGTGGTGAAATCTTTCTTAAAAGATGGATGAAATCTGGCGAATACAATCCAAGAAGAAAATCATCGCGATCTGGCGAGAAAAAGGTGCATGCGCGGTGCATGGATCTGATGCGCTAGCCGGAGCTGACACTTCGATCGGCACATGGTCGCGCGTGAGTGGGTATTTGTCGGAGCCGCTGAGTTTTGGTCGGAAGGGACTGGTCTACCTCGTGGTGGTGTTGGAATTTGCGCAACACTATCCGAAAGTAATTTTGACGCGGACAATTATGTTGTCACCGAAAATATTGCACAGTGACTGAGTTGCTTTCTTGGAAATTTGCACTTCAATTAGTCTCTCACTAGCTTGAACCTGATTTATATTGTGGTGGTGTCAGATTATGCACAACACCATTGGATAGATATGTGACACTAGCAATCACCGGAAAATTATGCGCGGTGATGATATTTATTATTTTTTTGAATCTTCGCTGGAATATTGCACATCGTATACTTTCTGGAATAGAAACGCAAAACAATCCCCATAATTGAGGCACAGGACTGTGATGATGTTTTGTGGGTAGGATCGGAATGATGGCACGACCACAGGGGCCTTAAGCGATCGCGAGAATCGGCGTGGGACTGTGATGATATTTTGTGGGTAGGATCGGAATGATGGCACGACCGTACGAGACGAGAAATTATGAAGAATATCAAACCTCGAAGAAAGTGGTATGGGTCTACTCGGAATCTTTGCGCGATACTGACAGTAAAAACAACCAAAAATAGCCTGGACCGGAATCCTAATTCCGACGATCGAAATCTGATAATTGTTCACGCCGGAAAACATTGTTCATGCGACTGTTTAGTTCATGCCGATTTGTTTGTTCTGGTGATAATATTCTGTTATCTGAAGGAGAATATTTTATTTATAAATATCTGAAAATTCTCTACTGTAACACCCCATTTTAACCGTGGTCGAAACGGGAGTACTACGTATGGTTGATTCCTAAATGTATTTAAATGAGTCGACACCTAATTAATTAAGTGAATTAGGACACTTGATTTATTGCAATAAAAATACTGCAATTGATCTCCATTTAATGGTCTGTGAAATTAATGAGATTCTGGATCAGGGTTCTTTATTATCCTAAAGGGAAGGGGTTAGGCATCCTTTAAGATCCGCTAACTTGCGGTTATCCGTTCAAACCTATGTTAATTATATATTGGCTTTTATTCTACCTATTCTAAGCATTTTACATAATTTACAATTAAAATAAAATGCAATACAGAATAATAAAACTAAAATTGAATGCGACATAAGATAAAAATCCGGGACATCTTTTAGCCCTTTTTAGGCCTTCTGCACAAGATGATCTCCGGGTACCTGCATAAACACATAGTAAAAATGTTAGTAATAGAATAAACAATTAAAAACAATAACAAGAATTAATAAGTAAAGCCAAAAATAAACCCGTCTTTTGTACAGGGGAGGCTTTGGAAATCAGACGGAGATTCCTTCATCGGCCAAAATATAGTATCATATTCAAATCGGCGATATTTTTTCATAAGTGTAGCAATCTGTTCATTTCAAGATATAGTAACCATTTCTCAAAGTATAGCACAACTGTTTTGCCCCAGAAAAGGCATCTGTTTGCACTCGATATTTTATCCCAAGCCTGGACATCAAACTAGCCTTAAACAACAACAAATACCAATCGTAATATCTTAATCTCTCAAATGGCAGCAAACTCATTAAACATAGCAGCACTATTTTTGTTAAAAACGAAACAGCAACAGTGATTTCAAAGTGCAACTTAAGAGCCTCAAAACAATGGTAAATTGGCTCAGAAATCGGGCGATATGGCCCAAATGCAGTTCACGGGTCAAAACACGACAGCAAAACAACTCAAAATACCGAAAAATTCAGAATTTCGCAGGAGCGACCAAAATCGTGCAAAATCAGTCCATTAGCAAAAGCAGATAACAGATCCTAAAAGACAAGGCCAAACAAAGGTCGCCGGAGTTTTAGAAACTCCGACGATATACTAAAAATAAGAAAAATCAGTCCGATAGCAAAAACAACAAACAAATCCCAAAAGATAAGCCAAACAAAGATCGTCGGAGTTTTAAAACTCCGGCGAGAAACCAAAAAAAATGTCGAATCAGTACGACAACCAACTACATACATAACCGTAGAAGAATGGGGGAACAACCAGCGTCGCCTCGTCGGCAAAATACCGGAGCGACGCCGAGATGATGGCAGTGGTGGTTCACCAGTGACGGGACCAGGGGTTCGCTGGGCAAGGGAACAGTGGGGGGAGATGAGAGGGAATGAGAAGTGGGGCTGGGGTTAAAAAGGGGGTTCGCCGGAGCTTGGAGCTCCGTGGCGGCAGCGCAGGAGAGAGCGAGGAGCGGGTGAGGGATTAGAGAGAGAAAAAAATCTGAAGGGGGGGGGGGGGCTCCTTTTTAGGTTTGTGCGACTACTGCTGCTTTTGTGCTGTGTGTGTGACTTTTGCGCGGCTAAGGGTTTTTTTTTTAAAATGGGTGGATTGTTTATTTTATAGTGTGGGATCAGGTTTAGGGTTTTGGGTTTGGGTATTAGGTATTGGGGGGAAAAGATGAAAGGAGTATTGGGCCTCAGTTTGGGCTTCGGTTTTTGGCGGATTGATGGTCAGTTGTGCCTTAATTTGGGTAGTTTGCAAAACGGGTTAATTATTAAAAAGAAAAATTATTTAAAAAGATGCAAAATTATTAAAATGGAAATGCCGATGCAATAATAATAAAATACAATATTTAGTAAATATTTAATGTCTGATTAAAAGTAAAGACGGGATGTCAGTTAATCATTTAAAGAGATGCAAAATTAGTAAAATAAAATGATCGCGCAACAATAATAACATAATATTTGAAAATGTTTAATACCTAATTAAAGTAAAAACATGATGCCAATTTGTAAAAATAAAACAACATAGAATGTTAGGTAAAAAATATACAAAAATGCCAAAAATGTGATTAAAATGTT
This sequence comes from Przewalskia tangutica, assembly GCA_029844215.1. Lineage (NCBI taxonomy): Eukaryota > Viridiplantae > Streptophyta > Magnoliopsida > Solanales > Solanaceae > Przewalskia > Przewalskia tangutica. The sequence goes on from CM056728.1 coordinate 116,326,669, forward strand.
GTGTCCTAAAATGCTTAAAATTGCAAGAAATGACTAAAAGATGGGTCAAAATTGGGTGTCAACAGTTGTTTCTTTCTCACATGCACACCAAAAACTAGCTACAAGAGAAAAATTGTTACCTTAGAGTTTTAGCCAAATTAATCCAACAAATTTGCTAGCCTCCTTTCCACAATCATCACCACAATAACTCCTACAATCTTGCCAACAAGTTTCCTTCTTGCCACATTTTCAGATTTTTCTCAAGCCTTTCTTTCTTCTTAATTTTCTAGAGAGAAGAGAGAGCTTAATTTTCTAGAGAGAGGGATGAACTTGAAGAATGACCAAGTCTTCAAAACTTGGTCAATAAGTAGTGCATGCAAAAATCAGATGGGGAAGGACACTTGTCACCCACCCATGACCTCTTTAAAAGAAAATATCAGATTTCCTCAGTTTTTCCGCCAGAAAACCCGCCTCGGCGCCATGCCACGCTTCCGTGCTGCAACTTCAAAGAACCCTCGAATATCCGCCGCGGCCTATCGCTCTGTCAAAACACATTTCTGTCCGATCACGACCGAACTTGTAACTCCCATAACTCTCTACTCCGATGTCCTATCGACGAACGGTTGGTTGCGTTGGGAACTAGACTCATCGAACTACATGCTAGGCCTTCGAAATGCCTACAAACTCTCAATGTAACTGGACATACACCACCTCAAAATTGACTAAAAACCCGTCCGAAACAATCCGTCAACCTATCTTTGAAAATTTTAAGTTTTACTCCCTCTCTTACGCACTCATACGCATGACCTGAACTACGGGGTGTAACAGGCGTGCAATGAAATGGTGTCATTTTATGGACGTACCTGCTTTGTGACTCGTCCGGGTTGAGATAACGTCATTGCATAGACGTTGTGCGTTTGTAATCCGTATGGGCTTATTGTTGTGCTCCCGGTTTTGCTGATATGGAGATCATGCACTCAAAGAAAACTTGTGAGTTTTAGGAAATGAGTGGTTGATTCACGTTGACTTTGTAGCTTTGGCCCTTGACGCTTGCATGCTCAGGCTTAAGCAAAAGGTTAGTGCATAACTGTTAAGCCAAAAATGATAACGCATGAATTTATAAGCAATGTAATTGTATGAGTAAAAACGTGATGGCGGTTGTATTGACGTGATGCTGCAAATGCTGAGATTTCGTCCTTGCACGGACATGTTGAATGTTGTGAATGCTTGCTGAATGTTGCGAGTCTTGATCTGATCTGTGCGGACTTCTTTGGATCTGCGAATGCTTCTTTGAATGCTCTACGCGAACTTTGGATCTTTGTGAATGCTTCTTTGAATGATGCGATTCTGATGTAGTGTCCGCGGACTTCCGGATCTTTGCGAATCTTTGGTGAATGCTGCGATTGCTGATGTAGTCTCTGCATGAACTTGCTGGATGCTGTGAATGCTTGCTGAATGTTGTTGATGCTGATGTAGTCTCTGCACGGACTTGCTGGATGCTGAGAATACTTGCTGAATGTTGCGATTGCTGATGTAGTCTCTGCACAGACTTGCTGGATGCTGCGAATGCTTGCTGCATGCTAGTCTCTGCACAGACTTAATCCTGACGGAAATTGCTCATATCTCTTTTCGGAATAATCAAATGTAATTTTGTCGCACGCGAGCCAATGAGAAGATTTCTAATGGTGTGACCGAAGCCGACTTAGGCCGCCTACGTATCCGCATGAGGAAATCAGGTCATGACGTAGTTCGTGATGCAAAAAATAAGGATTTTATGGGTTTTTCAAACAATGCGGACCGAAACCAATGTGGCCGCCTACGTATACCGCTAAGGGAATCAGGTCAAGACGTAGTTCGTGATGCAAAGAATACGATTGTACAATTTCAAAAAATGAGACCGAAGCCAATGTGGCCGCCTACGTATCCCGCTGAGGGAATCAGGTCAAGACGTAGTTCGTGATGCAAAGAATACGATTGTACAATTTCAAAAATGAGACCGAAGCTAATGTGGCCGCCTACGTATCTCGCTGAGGGAATCAGGTCAAGACGTAGTTCGTGATGCAAAGAATACGATTGTACAATTTCAAAAATGAGACCGAAGCCAATGTGGCCGCCTACGTATCCCGCTGAGGGAATCAGGTCAAGACGTAGTTCGTGATGCAAAAAAAAATGATTATTTTATATGCATTTTTTTTTTGAAAAGTGGAAAGAGAGCATCACATTCTGACTTCAGTTGATACCAACAGTTAGTATTGTACTTAGGAATTCCGCTATTCACTTCCAGTCTAATCAAGACTGACTTCTGGGTAATTCCTATAGTTTCAAATGGTACCTCAGACACCTAAGTATCGACACACTTGCTTGCAGCCAAGGTTTCTAACTATACGTAATCTCACGTTTCAAATGCCCTCACTGAAAGAAAGTCTCATTTCTCACATATATTCCAGTATTTTGAATTTTGGGACGTTTAGAGAAGTACGCTCACACTCAAAAGGATGTTCAATGCATGCAATTGTGATACCATAGGCTTGACCGTCATGTAAGTATTCACTAATGTGAGAACCCTCAGTATAAGATCATGTAGGGCTTGTAATGTAGGCTTGGGGAAAGGGATGGATATCATTTGGGTAAAAGTGACTAATCCTTCCTCGAGCGTTGGACTACGTCTGTGCTTTGATATTTGTGTGCTTTAATGCTGATCTGCTTTCTCCTTTTTTTTTGACCCAGTTTTTCTGTACTGACTTCCTTTTGAATCTTTCGTTTGGAGCCCGCTTTTTCCAAAGTTATTCTCTCATTTCATTCTTCTTTTTTTTTATAATGTCGGGGCTTTTGATTTCTTCTTTTGTGAAGTCGTCATTTGTGTTTTCTTTTCCCTTTTGGGACTTTGATAATTTTTGTCTTTACAAACTTCGACGCAGAATCTTGTCATCCACTTGCATATTTCCAAAGCGCTCAAGGAGGTCGGGCCAAGAGAGAGATAGTGCGTACGCACTCAGAAATGGTATAGGTGTAATATGCGGTTGTCAAAAGAATAGGCTTTAGGCTCAAAAGGAGTGTACTACGAATAATGTTATTTGGTAGGCTGAAAAGGCTCAAACGGATCAAAGAAAGCCTACGATCATTTCTTACACCGAGTGTTACTCAGGATTTCGTCTCAACAAACATTCGGGCCAAGTTCTAGATCACAATGCAATGCAATTGAACTTCTAAAACTCACCACACAATGCACATGAAACGATGAGGTTGGTTTCGTTCTTATCTTGAAAGCATGCAAGACAATGTCATTTACGGGTGAATAAGAGGTACTAAAAGAATCTGTGGTTACCACGAAATCAGTCCATATTGATTATTACTCGTTCTTTCCTATGCACACTCCTAACTGTGTCGATATCAACCAAGTCAAACAATGATACTTAAAAGAGCTTTTTTTTTATTTTTTTTTATTTTTTATGCTTTTTGAATAAAATATTTTTGTATTTTTTAAATTAATGGTACCGAACCCGAATAGGGCTGCCTACGTATCTCATCTTTGACGAGAATCAGGTGTGCGTAGTTCGTTCAGATATATTATAAAACGTATGATTTAAAAAGAATTTATTCATGAAAGAAATGCAAAAGTAAAAGCTGTATGAAACAAATGATTGTTCACTATAAGACTAATGCAAAGTAAAAGGAATGTAATGAAAAAATGAATGGCTGTGATAGGATGAATGAAATGCATGAATGAATTTGTGTGCTAGAATGATTGAAATGCAAATAATGGGTGTCCGTGATTGGTTAAATGCAATGAATGGGTGAACCAAGTATGTCCCCCCTTTTTTCTTTCTTTTTTTATTTATGTGGTGGTGTCGAACCCTAGATGGGGTGCCTACGTATCACACCGTATGGTGAGAATCAAACACGCGTAGTTCGGGAAGATTATGTTGTAAAATGCATGATAAAGAATTATGTAATCAGTACTAGACATATCAATTGAATTTGCAAATATGTATAAAAATACAAAATATAGGACCCAGAGCGATGCTTCGTTGAATCTGGCATAAGCTGACTTCTTTCCGTCAACATAACTCTAGCTCATTCTTGTGATGATTTTTTTCCTTTTTTTTTTTTTGTTGTTGTCCGCCCTCGACTATTTGCGAGGACGGTCTTCCTGCAAAAAATATGACAAATGGGTGAGAGTAGGCAAGCCACAAAAATAGTAAAATGTAAGGGCATGACAATATAGTCAAAGACTCCTCTGCTTGGTTCAACCGGACTGGTGGTTAATGCTTCACAAAGTCCAAATCGCATTGTTCAAGAGCGATTTACGCAGTAGAAGTCCTGATTGCAGTATGACAACAAAAGTGCAAAAATGCAAATGCTCGTGGCCAGAGTTATAAGCACATAGCATGATATGTACAGGGGTTAAAAGGGTAATTATTGCATTAAATAATATGTACAAAATTGCTAGCGACAAAATAAAAAGCATGCAAATCAAGTGCGCGCCTAATATGCATGGGACCTCTCTTATGTCAGAGGTCGGCCTAAACGTCAGATATGCGAGATTATGATAAATAGGTCAATGTTAAGCTGATGTTTCTTTGGAAATGACGACCAAATGACGGTGCACTTTTCCCAATTTCGGTGTATCATGACCAGGCTTGGATCCGTCTATCATTGTCACGCTACACATAGTATGCTAACGGGTCGTTGGGTTATGAAACCCGTCGACGAGATTGGTGGATTTCTAATTGTGACGTTAATACGAGATTAACCACCAAGGTTTATCGTCATAACTTAATATAAAAGGGTGGTATAGCTCTATCCTAAGTTTCTAAGATTTGGCTTACTAGACGCAAGGTTCCCGAGCGGACAACTCGAGTGAGAAGGCTACGTGGCTGATCAGACGAACCGATCTAACTCCACGCAGGCGCCAACTCTCCTAAATTTTAGGTATTTTGAAGGAAATTTGCGGGTGCGCGAAGCACACCAACGCGTGTAGTGTGTGACAATGTGAATTTTCCAGAGTGGAAGAAATATGAGCGAAATGTCAATTTAAGGAAAGCAGTAAAACAAATAGCAATTAAAACAGTTAAGCATACAAAATTAAAGCAAGCAATTTTAAGGCATTTAAAATAAATAAAAGCAAATAAAGCCAAGCAATAAAAAACCTAGGTTTGCTATGGTAAAGATCCTGATTGTCCCAGTGGGCGCCATTACGTAACACCCATTTTAATCGTGGTCGGCAGAAGTACTACGTATGGTTGATTCCTAAATGTATTTAAATGAGTCGCCACCTAATTAATTAAGTGAATTAGGACACTTGATTTATTGCAATAAAAATACTGCAATTGATCTCCATTTAATGGTCTGTGAAATTAATGAGATTCTGGATCAGGGTTCTTTATTTTCCTAAAGGGAAGGGGTTAGACATCCTTTAAGATCCGCTAACTTGCGGTTATCCGTTCAAACCTATGTTAATTATATATTGGCTTTTATTCTACCTATTCTAAGCATTTTACATAATTTACAATTAAAATAAAATGCAATACAGAATAATAAAACTAAAATTGAATGCGACATAAGATAAAAATCCGGGACATCTTTTTAGCCCTTTTTAGGCTTACGCGCAAGATGATCTCTGCACTGCATAAACACTTAGTAAAAATGTTAGTAATAGAATAAACAATTAAAAACAATAACAAGAATTAATAAGTAAAGCCAAAAATAAATCCGTCTTTTGTACAGGGGAGGCCTTGGAAATCAGACGGAGATTCCTTCATCGGCCAAAGTGTAGTATCATATTCGAATCGGCGATATTTTTTCATAAGTGTAGCAATCTGTTCATTTCAAGATATAGTAACCATTTCTCAAAGTATAGCACAACTGTTTTGCCCCAGAAAAGGCATCTGTTCGCACTCGATATTTTATCCCAAGCCTGGACATCAAACTAGCCTTAAACAACAACAAATACCAATCGTAATATCTTAATCTCTCAAATGGCAGCAAACTCATTAAACATAGAAGCACTATTTTTGTTAAAAACGAAACAACAACAGTGATTTCAAAGTGCAACTTAAGAGCCTCAAAACAGTGGTAAATTGGCTCAGAAATCGGGGCAGCATATGGCCCCTAAATGCAGCAGTTCACGGGTCAAAACACGACAGCAAAACAACTCAAAATACCGAAAAATTCAGAATTTCGCTGGAGCGACCAAAATCGTGCAAAATCAGTCCATTAGCAAAAACAGATAACAGATCCTAAAAGACAAGGCCAAACAAAGGTCGCCGGAGTTTTAGAAACTCCGACGATATACCAAAAATAAGAAAAATCAGTCCGTTAGCAAAAGCAACTAACAAATCCCAAAAGATAAGCCAAACAAAGATCGCCGGAGTTTTAAAACTCCGGCGAGAAACCAAAAAAGAATGTCGAATCAGTACGACAACCAACTACATACATAACCGTAGGAGAACGGGGGAACAACCAGCGTCGCCTCGTCGACAAAATACCGGAGCGACGCCGAGATGATGGCAGTGGTGGTTCACGAGCCGACGGACCGTAGGTTCACGGGCGCGGAACGATGGGAGATGAGAGGAATGAGAAGTGTTTGAGGTTAAAGGGGTTCACGGAGCTTGGAGCTCCGGCGAAGGGCGGCGACGACGGGAGAGGCAGGGGAGCGGGTGAGGGATTAGAGAGAGAAAAAAAATCTGAAGGGGGGGGGGGCTCCTTTTTAGGTTTGTGCGACAACCGCTTTTGTCTTTGTGTGTGCGCTTTTTGCTATTGAGGTTTTTTTTTTTTTAAAATGGGTGGAGTGTTTATTTTATAGTGTGGGATCATGTTTAGGGTTTTGGGTTTGGGTATTAGGTATTGGGGGAAAAGATGAAAGGAGTATTGGGCCTCAGTTTGGGCTTCGGGTTTTGGCGGATTGGATTAGTCCAAATTGTGTCTTGGACTGGACTGGTTTGCAAAACGGGTTAATTATTAAAAAGAAAAATTATTTAAAAAGATGCAAAATTATTAAAATGCAAATGCCGATGCAATAATAATAAAATACAATATTTAGCAAATATTTAATGTCTGATTAAAAGTAAAGACGGGATGTCAGTTAATAATTTAAAGAGATGCAAAATTAGTAAAATAAAATGATCGCGCAACAATAATAACATAATATTTGAAAATGTTTAATACCTAATTAAAGTAAATACATGATGCCAATTTGTAAAAATAAAACAACATAGAATGTTAGGTAAAAAATATACAAAAATGCCAAAAATGGTGATTAAAATGTTGTGTCCTAAAATTCTTAAAATTGCAAGAAATGACTAAAAGATGGGTCAAAATTGGGTGTCAACATCTACAATCTTAACTCTACCATTATTTTTTGCCAGACGCAACCCACATTTTCTAGTGCCTCCCGCCGACAGCGGAAACTCTTTGATTCTCTATCAAGATCGTTGAAGCTATGATAACATGTGAGAAATTATGAGAGAAAATATATTATTGAATTTTTGTATCTATATAATTACATTGAACTATATTTATAGATACTTCATTACAAATATTTTTTAGTAGGATACAATACTTTTTCTAGTATGACTATATATGAAATGATATTCGTATTCCAACATCAAAGAGAAAGATGTGGGACAAGGAGAGAGACGGGGGTGCACAAAACATAAGAAAACTGAAGATAGAACGTAGACAATTATTGATGCTTTTATCATTCTTGCTAGCATATTCGAATATATCCAAAAGCTATTATCTTATTATGTTTTTATCTTGTTTGAGAGAGGTGATATAGTTGTATTTCCTGCAGCTCCTTCTTATCAAATTTGCATCCTTACAATACACAGGACTAAAGAGAAGCAGGTAAAGATGACTTATGCTTCCATAACTTCTTTAATGGCAACACTATCCCTATCCCTTGGGTGCCAATCACGCCTTAGAGGAGATGACAAAGAACTAATGGAAGTGCTCTATGGAAAACTTGATTCCTTGAGAATATTTTGAAAGAAATAAGATATACCAATTCTTGATGGGGCTTAATGAGAATTACCTGCAGGCAAGGAGTCAAATTTTACTAATGTCACCTCTTCCTTCTGTCAATAAGGCTTACTCTATGGTTACAAGTGACGAGAGCCAAAAGTCTATCACAGCTAAATCTGCTGGTTTACTAGGAGTAGGGCCAAATGGTCTTAGGCAGAATGCAACACATGATCCTACTGCTATGTTCTCAAGAACAGGGGCAAACTATCAGAAATACAAGAAGAATTATAATCTGGTTTGTGAAGTGTGCAAGATGAATGGGCATACAAAGGATACTTACTACAGGGTAGTTGGTTATCCTCCACATTTTAAGTCAAAGAAAAAGGATTATGCTGCTCACAATGTATACACCACTGAGGAATCTGAGTATGGAAACAATCTGAACATACCAAGGACCACTGATACAAAGCTATCAAATGGTTGGCAGTCTGGAGTACCTATATTCTCAAAAGGACAGTATGAGCAGATAATGCTTATCTGCAACTCTTAAATCAGAACAAGTCGACAGAGTCTCAGGAGCCTTCAACCGGTCATTCACCATCTGCTAATGCAACAGGTATGTCTCATAAGGCCTTACTTGTAGCTAACATTGTAAGACAATGGATTATAGACACTGGTGCAACTAACCATATGGTCTCGGATATTGACAGGTTAACTGAAGTAACAAGAATGAATAATAAGTCAAAAAGAGTACACTTACCTAATGGAGATATGGTGAATGTAACACATACTGGTTCCAGCACTATCCCTGATAAAAATACACTTAAAATGTATTTTTTCTACCACAGTTTAAGTATAATCTCATGTTTGTGTCTCAATTAACCAAAGACTTGCAATGTGCAGCTATATTTCTGCCTGATTTTTATGTGTTTCAGGATCTTTACAGTGGGAGAGTGAAAGAAATTGGTAGAGTACAAGATGACCTCTATGTGCTAATAAACCAGAAATCATCAAGACCTTCTAATGACCAAGTCAGATTAGGACTAAGTGTGACAGAAAATAGAATCTATATTCCTATTTCATCAGTATCATAAGAAGATATAGCTTTGTGGCATAGAAGATGTGGTCATACATTCATTAAAGTACTTATTAGGCTAATTAGAGCCAAGTATGATGTAATATCAAGTACTATAAACAAATGTAATTTCTGCCCCTGTGCAAAACAGTGTAGATTACCATTTCCAATAAGTACTAATAAAAATGTTTCTTGCTTTGAGCTTATACATATGGATGTGTGGGGTCCTTATGGTACACCAACTTACAATGGTCACAAATACTTTCTAATCATAGTGGATGATTATACAAAGATGACATGAATCTACTTATTAAAACTAAAGTCTGATGTATGCATTAAGCAATTCTTAGCCTATGTTAAAAATCAGTTTAATAAGCCAGTCAAGATTATAAGAACTGATAATGGAACTGAGTTTGTGAATGGGCTATGTAAGAATAACTTCTTAGATCAAGGAATAATCCATCAAAAATCATGTCCTTATACACCTCAGCAGAATGGTGTGGCTGAAAGAAAACATAGGCATATCTTAGAGGTAACTAGAGCAATCGGATTTCAGGCCAATATTCCTTTACAATTCTGGGGATTGTGTGTTCAAGCTGCTATTTATTTGATAAACAGGTTACCCTTAGGATCATCTGGCATTACACCTTTTGAAAAACTTCACAGAAGAAAACCAAACATGAACCACTTAAGAGCAGTAGGTTGTTTATGTTATGCTAATGATCTTACTGTGTCTGATAAGTTGTAGTCTAGAGTCAAAATTTGTGCTATGATGGGCTACTCAGAAACACAGAAGGGACATTTTGTATGACCTACATGGTAAGGTTTTTCTGGTAAGTAGAGATGTGTCTTTTAGGGAAAATGAATTTCCTTTTAAGAAAGAAGCACCAAATGAACAGATATTTCAATTCAATAATCAGGTTGGCAATATTGACACTCCAGGTTACAATACTAATTTATAAATATATGTACCTATTACTGACAATCATAGTGCATATCAAGAAATAGCAGTGGAAAGGTTATTAACATCAGAATCCAGAATCACATCAAGAAACCAAGATCAAATGATAACACATGTACAAGACCAAGTCCAACCAAATACTGATACTGATATCCCCACCAGAAAGTCCAGCAGATCCAAACAACCTCCCATTTGGATGAAAGATTTTGTCACTACTCAGGCAATCAATGTTCCTCACTCCATAGCCAACTTCATATCATATACTTTCATATCACCAAAATACAAAGATTATATCACTGCTTTCTCAGCAGTAACAGAATCAAAGAAATTCTCAGAAGCTTCAAAAGACCCAAGGTGGGTATAGGCCATAGAAGCAGAGATAAAGGCATTACAAGAAAATCATACATGAGACATATACCTTTTCCAGAAGATAAATATCCAATAGGTTGTAAATGGGTATACAAGGTCAAGTACAATGCAATATGAGAAGTGAAAAGGTTAAAAGTTAGACTAATAGTAAAAGGATATAGCCAAAGAGAATGAATAGATTATCAAGAAACTTTTTCACCTGTTGTAAAGATGGTCACTGTAAGGTCTATTATGTCACTGGCTGCTATTAGACAATGACACATACATCAAATGGATGTCTATAATATTTTTCTACAAGGTGATTTACATGATGAGATTTATATGGACCTGCCACAAGGATTCATCAGCCAGGGAAAAAAAGACAAGCTTGTAGACTGATAAAATCCTTGTATGGACTTAAATAAGCACCAAGACAATGAAACTTTAAGCTTAAAGAAACTCTAATGAAAATGAAGTTTCAGCAGTCAGAATATGACCACTCAATGTTTATCAGAAAAACAGGAAAATGAATAATACTGGTGCTAGTCTATGTAGATGATATGTTAATCACTGGGGATCTGTTGGAACAAATAAATGAAACTAAGCAGGAGCTACATCAAGAATTTAAGATGAAAGATCTGGGAGAGTTAAAAAAATCTAGGAATTGAATTCGCAAGGTCAGAAAAGGAAATACTAATGCATCAAAGGAAATATGCATTAGAACTCATCTCAGAACTTGGATTATCTGCAGCTAAGACTATAAACACTCCTATGGATTGTGGTCTAAAGTTAACCACAAGAGAATATGATGAGCACATTCAGTCACAAAACCATATAAACAAGGAGAAAACCAGTTTAGTAAGCTCAGAAGATGTAGTGATTCAGGATATCAGCTCTTATCAGAAATTGATAGAAAAATTGCTCTACTTAACAGTTATAAGACCAGACATTGCATATAGTGTTCAAACACTAAGTCAATTTCTACAACAGCCCAAGAAATCACATATGAATGCAGCAACCAGAATAGTCAAGTACATCAAGAATCAGCCAGGACAAGGTATTTTACTTTCTAGTGCTTCTCAAGAATTAATAACTGCCTATTGTGATGCAGATTGGGTTGCATGTCCACACACAAGGAAGTCAATCACTGGATATATGGTCAAGCTTGGAGAATCACTCATTTCATGGAAATCAAAGAAGCAACCTACCATCTCTAGGAGTTCTGTCGAAGCTGAGTATAGAAGCTTGGCAGGAACTTTGACAGAACTGACATGGATTCTAGGATTACTTGAAGAAATTGGAGTATTGAAATTTGTGCAGAATAGTTTTGAAAAAAAAGAAAACTCCTTTCTTTCACAGGGTTTTACCAAAATTTACTTGCGTTTTTTTTTTGTATTTCTTGCGGCCAAATCCGCAAGTAACGTACATATGGATTTAATGTTACCTTCAGATTTAATAATTCGCAGGCAAAAGTTACCAACAAAGATTTTTCCAACAGATTTCTCTGGCAGTTAAATCTGCCGGAAATTACTTTACCTACGAATTTTCATGTAAATGTCACTTTTCTTGGAGGCTGGCATCAGTCGGCCTCAGAAAAGATTATATGGCAAATTCTATCTTGAATCTCACCATCGCCCATTGTTGAGAATAATTTTTACGTGCTTCGCTTATGAAAAAAAATCAAACATGCACATGAGAAAGCGCGTTTGAAATAATACTAATTCTTCATTTGCTAAAATAATATATAAATTCTCTCATAATTTATACATGTATTAGTTATGCAGAAAAAAAAAACATGAACCAAACATTGTACGGAGTATGCTAGATACTGTGTGGATATTGTTTTTTATCACTTTTATAAACGCATAAAATTTATAATTTTAATACATAAATAACTCCTCTCTAACATGCCATCAAACAAATTGATTTGCGGCAACTATAGAGTCTGAGTTGTTTTAACAAATTATTCGTGTTATCCGCTTTACTAATTCCGTTCCCACCACTATGTTTTATAATTGATAAATATTAAGGGGTCGTTATAGGAGTGTTATAGACACAAAAATGCTCTAATTGTAACTGTAGTGAAGAAGTCGTATTCCGTTTTCTATCCTTTTTCAGTTCTTGTGTACTCTATGGCATCATTATTCAAAGTTATGTGGAACTTTTCCTTATTGTTAATGTTGGATTTGGTGTTGTGACATTTGACCCAATATATCTCTTCAAGTATTGATATGAATGTTTAAGTATGTTGGGACAAATATTGCACAACATTCAGACCAACATTTTCTAAACAAATTTTGCCTTACTTCACGCGATGCAGTAATATTTATGTAAATATTACTATGAGGTAAAACGACTTGACAAGGTAAAAAATAGCTAGTAAAAATTAAAAAATGAGTGAGGACTAAGTCAAAAGTTGTTGCTTGTCGTGAGGATCAAGCCAAAACTGTTGAGATTATTACTCTCTGATTTTCTCCAACCAATCCCACCAGCAGTCCACCTTTCCCTCAACTTCCACAACCGAGCGATGAGCAATTCAAGAAAGATTTTCTACTATAAATAGAGAGGCTACTGCAGAGAATCGACATCCAGAACCAGAAAGTAAAAATACCAAGAGAGCTCTCGGGATTTCATCTCAGAAATATGGATCACCAGTGTTATCTGAGTGTGTTGACAACATTCTGTCCATCATTACAATTGTTGTTTAGATTCTATATTAGTTTTGTATAGAGCGATTGTAATGAGAGATTGTATATGTCTACTGATCGGTGTATTTTATATACACCTTTTGAGTCAGTTTTAGTTAGTCTTTTGTCCCGTTTTGCACATATAAGTGTTGTATTAGGATAGTTTTCCTTTCTATTGAGTCAAAGTGGTTAAAATGGTCAAATGACGGAAAAGAAGCTAAAAGAGGGCAAAAGAGGAGATGCCAGAGCTGAAAACAGAGAAAGTGACGAACGAGGGTGAAATCCAGACCAGCACGCGCGCTCCCCGCAAAGCAGGTCGCGCCACTATTCGTAGAGGTCGCAGAAGACTGTGCACGCGCGCCTCATACAGCAGAATGCACGCGCGCCTAAACATCCGGTAGCTACAGGAGTTACAGTGGCCGCGCCTCGCAGCCAGATATCGGCGCGGCGCCAAAACACCCGACGGATTGCAGAACTTCCAGCGCCGCGGCGCCGGTCTGCAGGGCCGCGGCGCCGACACGAAAAATTAGGTCTTTTGACGAAATTGCAGGCCGCACTGGCGAAAAGAGGAGGCGGTTTTCAACCTATAAAAAGAGAACCCTAGGCGCTTTTGAGGTTCCCTTCTGCACAACACAAGACTTTGCTCGAGATGGATACCATTAGTTTAGTAATTTCTTTTCCCTTTCTTGTTCTTTATTTCTATTTTGTATGATGATGAACATGGAATTAGTTCTCACATGACAATGGCTAGAACTAATTCTCTTATGTGGCTTTCCATGTTGAATTGCTAGAAACTTATGTTATAAATTAATGACGCTTATGGTTATTTTTCTTATTGTGAGATCTATCCAATAATCGAGTTGAATTCTTGGTAATTAATTGACAACTAATTATCACTATATGATTTCTAATCGATTCCGAAAGGGGGATTGTGAATATCTTTGTAACTGGGTAGACATTCTCGATCGGGGATGAAAATACCTCAATTATTTATGTAAGCGATGAGAGGCTTAACAACCCTAATTTTGCGCATTGTGCGTGACGGCCAACTAGGTTTTTGTTCTTAATCCTCCTATAAAGTTATCCTTATCACCGAAAGGTAGGTAAGGTGCGATACTGGGGTTGAGTGTTTATATAACCCTAACGGGAGTATAAAACGATTTCGTAAACCTGTTTTCTCCAAAAGAAGAATACCATAAGTTAATGCATTAGTAAGTAGCATAAGCGGATAGTAAGGATACATGAAAGTCCTATTCTCATCACCACTGAAATAAATCTTTATATTTAAATAGCTTGCATAATTCTTAGTTATAAACAACAAATCAATTATCAATTCACCAAATAGATACTAGAAAATAGATAGTTGGTAATTGAACCCTAATCCTTGTGGACGATATTCGGTCTTATCAAGACTATACTACTTGTCACGATAACGTGCACTTGCGTTTAAAGTGTGTGCATCTTACCGCGCATAAAGTTTTTGGCGCCGTTGCCGGGGATTAGGCATAGTTCAATATCAATTTTATCTATTTTTAATTTCTAATTTGGTTTTTACTCTTTGTTAATTTTTATAAGTTTTTATTTATTCTATTTTATTTTATTCTTTTTTCGTTTTATGTATTTATTGTGTGAAAACAAGGGTGTCGTGATCCGTTGTTGGTTTTGATGCATCTCAGGGATCCTCAATACATGGATTTCCACTGTCAATATGATCGAGCTCCAACCATAGAGGAAGAGAGAGAGGAATTGCGAGAAGTCGTACTCAGTCTCACTAAGTATCAAGCGCAGTTCATGGACGAAATGAGATTGGCCATAAAGAAGCTGGAACTGCAAATAGGAGAACTCGCAGTCATTTTTAACAGCGAACAACAATTTGAGGAGCCTGAACCAAACCCAACTATTGAGGAATCTGGTGAGATAGTTGGTGTAGGAAAAGAAAAGAATGCAGAGATCCAATTATTTACCTTCTTGGACTCTGTAGAAATCCTTTTTCTTGCACCTATTACAGAAGAACCACCACTAGCTATCACGGTTGATCCCCAATTAGGAAACCCATACCATCAAGGGTACCCCCTAGATTTGAGAGATGTAGAGAATTTCACGGATTCCTACGTTATAAAAAGCATAAAAGACAAGCCTGTCTTGTGTACTTGGGGGATAATTGTATGTGTAAGGCTCTTGGTTGAGCAAATGGTCGTAGGGAAATTGAGACCTACAACAATAAATCTGTGGATTGCAAGCGTCGCGAAGTATCCAATGAGCACTCGTACCGGTTAATTGCGTCCGGCTAAAAGACGTTAAAGACAGCGCTTGTTGGGAGGCAACCCAACGTTTTCAATTATGTTAATTTAATTTCTGTCTTTATTTTATTTTTTTATTTTTTTTTAGAACGGTCTCACGGTCTTGGATTCTTGTATTTGTGTTGTGATTGACAGGTATAAGCAAATAAACTGAAGGACGAAAAGCTGAACGAAAGCCAGGATTTCCAGAAAAGCGGGTAAGCGCATGGCTAAAAGAATTGAACAGCGCAGAGTTTGCGCCGCGGCGCCAAAAATTCCAGAAAATTTGCCAAATTTAGGCGCCGCGGCGCAGAAAGTCCCGAAGAAGCGCAGATGATTGGGCGCCGCGGCGCCAAAAGCAGGGCCGCGACGCCGAAGCGGGAATCCAGAACTTAAAACGCCCAGAATCAGATTTTCCCCAAATCCAATTTCAAAAACCTAACCCTTCCTCTCCAAAAACCCACGAAATTCCACAAATTTGCCCACAAATCCTCCACAAATACAACCCAACCACAACCTAAACTCTTAAATTCCCAAAAATCCTTAGCCATCTCAACCAACAAATCTCCATTCCATAGCCTCAAACCATCAATTGAAACAAGAACAAGCTTGAAATCTTCTCATAAAAAGGTAATCCTTTTCTGTTCTTGAGTCCTTTACTGAAGTCACAGGAGGTAGTAGTTTGAAGGAGTAGTGTAGTTGAAGTAGTTTGGGTACTGAAAAGTTGATTGTGAAGTTTGGAGAAAAGAGTAGAAACAGGAGTGTGAGTATTGGGTAGAAAAGTTGAAGTTTGGGGGTGTTGTGTTCGCTGCTAGTTGTTAATTGAGTAGGAAACATTTGTGCCACTATATTGTAAGCTCCAGAAACTGTTTTAACCATGGCCACCAGGAAAAGAAGAGGCTCCACATCCACCCCAACCCCACAATACGATGAAAATAGGTTTGTGAGCTACCAAGCCTACCAAAGATACAAAAAGTCGATACTGCACTTAATACCGTAAAGGGAATGGACTACCAGAGGGAGTCATATGGGGAAGAAGATGTTTATGAGCCCATTCGGGCGATGATTGAGTTAAGGGAGTGGAGGAAATTTGTGAATCCGGAGAAGATAGCACCAGTAAACACAACAATGGTGCGTGAATTTTATGCCAATTTTCCGGAGAAGGTGAAAAGGGGATGCTTTGTAAGGGGACACTATGTGCCTGTGACAGCAGAAGATATAAATATACAATTGAAAACAGTTGATGTTGAAGGAGGAATTGGTGATCGGAGCCATTTTTAGAACATGGTCTAGGAGCACCGACAACATAAACTGGGATACCGTCGCAAACACCGTGAGCTACCATGGAGCGGTTTTTGATATTGGAAGAAATGGGTCAAGAGCACTGAACAAAGCATTAACAAAGTAGCCAAAGGTTGGCTATATTTCGCAATACCAGACGATTCGATCCACGCACTTCACCAGAGTGCCAGAGGATAGGATTAAACTGATATATGGAATTATGAGGGGGAATGATGATTGATGTGGGGAAAGAAATAGTGCAGAGCGTTGAAGAAATCAGCAGGCTGGTGACAACAGGTGGATTGAGACACGGTTCACTCATTACCAGTCTTTGCCACATGAGTGCGGTCCCACAACTACCCACTGACACTCATGAGAAACCAATCGCCGTGTCCCGTGGGATAGTGCACTCTTTCCTGCACTCCAAGCCCCCAAAGAAAGTGTGACGGAGAGTACAACCAGCAGCAGCAGCAGCAGAGGCCGCCATGGATGAAGATGAGCCTAAAATAGGGGCTCAATATGAGGCAGGACCTAGCCACCGGCCAACTACAGGAGCAGAACCTCCAACGCCCACAATGGAGCAATTGTATCAAAATCAGATGAGGATGATGCAGACCTTGGACACAGTAGTACAAGGACAGCAAGAAACAAGACAACAAATCAACGAGTTGAGTTCCTTGTTCAACCAATGGTCGATGCATTATCCACCACCACCACCACCATTTTAACCAAAGTTTGTAAGTGTCTTATTTCTTTTATTTTTCTTTGAATCTTGCACACATTGGGGACAATGTGTGATTTAAGTTTGGGGGTGTTTTATTTGTGTTTTATTTTCTGTGTGTCATGTGATGTTTTACTTAAGTCTTTTTGATTGTTTTTATGTTTATTTTTGAGTCACCAATTTTTTTTCTTTTTGAGTCATAATTGTCTGTCAAAGATCATGTATGCTGTAGTTGCTAGAAACACCTAGTGAAGTAAGGTAGAATAATGTAACAGAATTGAAGCAACTATCTAAACACCTAAGTTAGATATGCCAAAAACTCACAGAATCTGTCTATTTGGAGTTTCTTGCTTGAGTTATGCATGCTAAATGATAAATACTTATGTGTTATGATTGCTTGCTATTTGAGGCGAAATAGTTAGGATATGCATGTTAGGGAGATGACTCAGACATTTCTTTGATAGCCAATTCTTACCATTCTTTTCTATCCCGTACTTTAAAAATATCCCTAGTCAGCCCCATTGAGCCTAAATTTGAAACTTATTCTTTGACACCCTATATTCCCACAAATTGTACCATAAGTGAAAATATGAAATAGTGGAATACATTGTGTTAAAAAAAAGAGACAAAAAAAGTGAATAAGTCTGTTGCACCCCAATACAAAAGTAATAAGAAATAGGCAAAAGCCTAAGTTTGGGGGTGCTTGTCATTATTAAATACTTCACTCTTCCAAAACAAAAGAGGGGAAAGATAGAATCGAAATGAAGAAAAGAACAAAAAGAAAAGGGAAATACTGAAAAGCTAAAGAGCTTATGGTACACAAAAATGAGCCTAAATTGCCTATTTTTACCTACCTATACCTAAGCCTACATTACAACCCTTAAAAGTCATGAAGATCTCTTTTGTGCATATCCTGAATTAGTGGAGAATAGCAAGTAAGCATGCCATAGAATTTTTGAATTTATATGCATGATTTAGTATATAGACTTCCATTAAAGCATGATAATATGAGTTTGCGAAATATCTAGCTTAATATGCTCAAATGTCATGCTATATGTTCCTGCATATTATTTTGCTAACCATCATGTTTTTCTAGTTAACACTAATGCAGCAAAAGTGATCAATGTCAGTGAGTCGTTTATTTTCGTTTCTTTGAGTCTTTTATTTTATTTCTTTCTATCTTTGCTCGAGGGCGAGCAAATGTTAAGTTTGGGGGTATTTGATCGGTGTATTTTATATACACCTTTTGAGTCAGTTTTAGTTAGTCTTTTGTCCCGTTTTGCACATATAAGTGTTGTATTAGGATAATTTTCCTTTCTATTGAGTCAAAGTGGTTAAAATGGCCAAATGGCGGAAAAGGAGCTAAAAGAGGGCAAAAGAGGAGATGCCAGAGCTGAAAACAGAGAAAGTGGCGAACGAGGGTAAAATCTGACCAGTACCGCGCGCCTCGCAGCAAAGTAGGCGCGGCGCCCACTATTCGTAGAGGTCAGAAGACCTGCGCACGCGCGCTCGTGACGCCAGATGCAGGTCAGCCGCGCTAAACATCCGGAAGCTACAGAGTTACAGCCGCGCGCTCGCATGCCAGATATCAGGGCCGCGGCGCCAAAACACCCGACGGATTGCAGAACTTCCGGCGCCGCGACGCCTGTCTGCAGGGCCGCGGCGCCGACGCGGAAAAATTAGGTCTTTTGACGAAATTCTGGGTCAGGCCTGAAGGAAAAGAGGGAGGCGGTTTTCAGCCTATAAAAGGAGAACCCTAGGCGCTGAGGTTCCCTTCGCACAACACAAGACTTTGCTTGGAGATCGATACCATTAGTTTAGTAATTTCTTTTCCCTTTCTTGTTCTTTATTTCTATTTTGTATGATGAACATGGAATTAGTTCTTGTCATGACAATGGCTAGGAACTAATTCTCTTATAGGGTTTTCCATGTTGAATTGCTAGAAACTTATGTTATAAATTAATGCATGCTTATGGTTATTTTTCTTATTGTGAGATCTATCCAATAATTGAGTTGAATTCTTGGTAATTAATTGACAACTAATTATCACTATATGATTTCTAATCAGATTCCGAAAGGAGGGGATTGTGAATATGCTGTAAGTTGGGTAGACATTCTTGGATTGGGGATGAAAATACCTCAATTATTTATGTAAGCGTTGAGAGGCTTAACAACCCTAATTTTGCGCATTGTGCGTGACGGTCAACTAGGTTTTTGTTCTTAATCCTCCTATAAAGTTATCCTTATCACTGAAAGGTAGGTAAGGTGCGATACTGGGGTTGAGTGTTTATATAACCCTAACTGAGTATAAACGATTTCAGAACCTGCTTTCTCCAAAAGAAGAATACCATAAGTTAATGCATTAGTAAGTAGCATAAGCGGATAGTAAGGATACATGAAAGTCCTATTCTCATCACCACTGAAATAAATCTTTATATTTAAATAGCTTGCATAATTCTTAGTTATAAACAAAAAATCAATTATCAATTCACCAAATAGATACTAGAAAATAGATAGTTGGTAATTGAACCCTAATCCTTGTGGACGATATTCGGTCTTATCAAGACTATACTACTTGTCACGATAACGTGCACTTGCGTTTAAAGTGTGTGCATCTTACCGCACATCATCTACTTAGTTATATTTTTCAGGCAGAAATCATCTGCGACTTCAACTTTTAATTCCTTTCCGTTTTATCTTGTAAATCTGTAAAAAAGAAATTTGTATATAATATATATACAATACATTTGGTCATTGACCATCATAAGTTATATTACATATATAACTTATAAAAATCTAGAGTCTTGTGCAACAAAAAAGTGCCACAAAAACTTAAAGGCAAGTTCTATAAGGTGGTGGTTAGACCGACTATGTTGTATGAGGCAGAGTGTTATTCATTCAATACTTCACACATACAAAAAAATGAAAGTTACGGAGATGAGGATGTTGAGATGGATGTGTGGGCATACAAGGAGAGATAGAATTAGAAATGATGTTATCCGGGAGAAAGTGAGAGTGGCCTCAGTGGATGATAAGATGCGGGAAGCAAGGTTGAGATGGTTCGGGCATGTGCAGAGGAGAGACACATATGCCCTAGTGCGGAGGTGTGAGAGGTTGACTATGAACGAGTTTATGAGGGGTAGCGGTAGACCGAAGTAGTATTGGGGAGAGGTGATTAGACGGGATATGACGCATGTGCAACTTACTGATATTCCAAATTTTTGTCAAATTTCAAACTTTTCGGTTAAACGGATATTGCATACCAAAATTAGCTGGCATCATATATGACATTTGAAAATTGATGACATATTTTGAGAATTTTGTGGACGTTGAATATTGAGATTTTGTAGTTGGTTAGGAAATATAAAATTTGGAGGAAGATTAAAATTTTGATTAGAATCCATATTAAAAAAATAGCAAATAATTTGGAAGAAGATAGAAATTTGAAAAAAAATAACCAAAATATTTTGGTGTCCAAATGAAGTAAACTTAGTCTCTTTTTATAGATGTTGAAAAATAAAAAAATTTGATTTTTTTTTAATTCAGTCAAATTATTGATCAAAAATAACAATTAAAGTAGCGGTGAAAAATGAATTTCTTGCAGCCAATCGCAGACTGTCACATGGCGTTGCAGGAGACATTGTCTCCTTCTCCTTCTCCTTCTCCGTCAGGAGACATTGTCTCTACGTGGCAAGATTATCTCATATATATTCAATAATTTCCAATTATTTCCACGTCAACATATCATTCAAATTATCTCATGCTGTGTGTAATATCGGGAACAATGTCCCCTACTGGAGATGGTGTTAAGGAAGTTGATACAATTTAGTCCTGCTGGCTCCATTACCCACTAACTATGCGTTCATTTATAAAGACGGAATTAAAATTTAAAATTTATGAATTTTAAATATTAATCTTTTTACATAATTAATTTATTTAATAAACTTTTTAGATAAATTTAAAATTTAAATCAAAATTATTGAATTCTACCGACCTATAATCGACACTCTAGCTCAGCCCTATACATTCACATTAGTTCCCACTTCCGAGTCACTCGTATGTTTCCAAGTGGAACACTTCCTTCTGTGGTAACCTTCAATTCTTCCGAGCTTTTCCCAACATCTTAAAGAACAAAGTTATTAAATACTTGTACAGATTGATGCGAGGTAAAAGTTTTATAAAAGTCATGTGCACAACTTAATTCAGATACTCTTCTTTTTTTTGTTGACGAAGAAATTCGCAGCCGCTGCTCTTTCGAGTGCGCACAGGGTAAACCCCGGACTGACGTAATAGCCTGCAAACCACGTCAGTCAGTTAAACCACACTTGGCAAGCCAGGTGAGACTCCCAAGAGGCGTGGCAGTCGACGTTACTGGGTTTTGAACTTGTGACAAGCTCTCCCACATCACCCAATGAGGATACCCTCTGCCTTCAAAACCAACTGGTCAGCTTATCTTATGTTTACATGTATAAAAATTGGATATTGTCAATCTCTCAAGATCAATGACCACCTCATGATCTCTTTGCATAAAAGTTTTTCCGCCAAGAATATTTATACTTATTTGGGATTTGATAAAACAAACTTCTAATTCGTTCTTGTACTAGCTAGAAACATAAGAATCACCCTCTCCCTCTCGATTGATTATGTGATATTCTTTTCTTTTTTCTGTCAATTTTAAAAGAAGTTGCAGCTTTTTATTACTATTTTATTTTATTCTTAATGATATAAATTAGTATCATATTAATATTTATGACTTATTTTGAATTACAAATTTCAAAAGTATTTATTCATTCTTAAATTTTATATATTCAATCAAATAACTTTGCATAAATTAAACTGAAGGAGTACTACACATACTTGACAAGTGTGTGAATCTGAGAGAGCAATTATGACTGAGCAAACAGTCTCGACAGTGAGGTTCATATATATGGGGCACTACAAATATTTGATATGACTTGCAGTCTCCGTCATCCTCCACGTTGCAAATGAACGATTATAACAGAATAATAGTGACTTCTACACTGCTCTTCACCTTGTCTAAAAATGTAACATCACGAGAAGTTTTCTCTCTCATTCTTGTCCATTATTTGAGAGACCCTCGGCTCAAACCAAAACACAAAAACAAAGTGAATAAATATAATAGTGAATTCTGAAAGAGAAAAAGAAGTAATAAATAATGCAAGTAAAATAAACATAACATCATAAATCAAACGACAAGACACTATAAAATAATATTATGCTTACTAGTATGATAGGCTAAGCGAGTCTACAATAATAATATTACAACTACCAGTTTATAAGCGTAGATATGACTATGCTGGACTAACTACTACACATACCTACGCTGGACTAACTACTACCCTTCTACCCTAATACGTGTCTTTCATAACCCCCCCTATCTAAGGTCATGTCCTAAGTGAGTTGCACTTGCGTCATGTCTTGTCTAATTACTTCTCCCCAATACTTCTTCGGTCTACCTCTACCCCTCATGTACCCGTTCATAGTCAACTTCTCACACCTCCACACTGAGACATTTGTGTCTCTCCTCTTCACGTGCCCGAACCATCTCAACCTCGCTTTTTGCATCTTATTCTTCTCCCTAACTCTCATTAGGAAATACATATTCAAATTATCTGTATAGCAAATGAGTAAGAGTTGGGAAACCTAGAGAATTGACAAATTATTAAAAAAAGAGCCTTTTTTTATTTTTTACTTTATTTTTTACTTTATTTTTTATGCTTTTTGAATAAAATATTTTTGTATTTTTTAAATTAATGGTACCGAACCCGAATAGAGCTGCCTACGTATCTCATCTTTGACGAATCAAAAGTGAGTCTGCTCGTTCAGATATATTATAAAACGTATGATTTAAAAAGAATTTATTCATGAAAGAAATGCAAAAGTAAAAGCTGTATGAAACAAATGATTGTTCACTATATGACTAATGCAAACTAAAAGGAATGTAATGAAAAAATGAATGGTTGTGATAGGATGAATGAAATGCATGAATGAATGTGTGTGCTAAAATGATTGAAATGCAAATAATGGGTGTCCCTGATTGGTTAAATGCAATGAATGGGTGAACCAAGTATGTCCCCCCTTTTTTCTTTCTTTTTTTATTTATGTGGACTTGTCGAACCCTAGATGGGTTGCCTACGTATCACACCGTATGATGAGAATCAGACACGCGTAGTTCGGGAAGATTATGTTGTAAAATGCATGATAAAGAATTATGTAATCAGTACTAGACATATCAATTGAATTTGCAAATATGTATAAAAATACAAAATATAGGACCCAGAGCGATGCTTCGTTGAATCTGGCATAATCTGACTTCTTTCCGTCAACATAACTCTAGCTCATTCTTGTGATGATTTTTTTCCTTTTTTTTTTTTTGTTGTTGTTGTCCGCCCTCGACTATTTGTGAGGACGGTCTTCCTGCAAAAAAATATGATAAATGGGTGAGAGTAGGCAAGCCACAAAAATAGTAAAATGTAAGGGCATGACAATATAGTCAAAAACTCCTCTGCTTGGTTCAACCGGACTGGTGGTTAATGCTTCACAAAGTCCAAATCGCATTGTTCAAGAGCGATTTACGCAGTAGAAGTCCTGATTGCAGTATGACAACAAAAATGCAAAAATGCAAATGCTCGTGGCCAGAGTTATAAGCACATAGCATGATATGTACAGGGGTTAAAAGAGTAATTATTGCATTAAATAATATGTACAAAATTGCCAGCGACAAAATAAAAAGCATGCAAATCAAGTGCGCGCCTAATATGCATGGGACCTCTCTTATGTCAGAGGTCGGCCTAAACGTCAGATATGCGAGATTATGATAAATAGGTCCAAGCCGTTAAACTGCAATGTTTTGCTGGAAATGACGACCAAATGACGGTGCACTTTTCCCAATTTCGGTGTATCATGACCAGGCTTGGATCCGTCTATCATTGTCACGCTACACATAGTATGCTAACGGGTCGTTGGGTTATGAAACCCGTCGACGAGTTTGGTGGATTTCTAATTGTGACGTTAATACCAAGGATTAACTCACCTAAGGTTTATGCATGCATAACTTAATATAAAAGGGTGGTATAGCTCTATCCTAAGTTTCTAAGATTTGGCTTACTAGACGCAAGGTTTCCGAGCGGACAACTCGAGTGAGAAGGCTACGTGGCTGATCAGACGAACCGATCTAACTCCACGCAGGCGCCAACTCTCCTAAATTTTGGGTATTTTGAAGGAAATTTGCGGGTGCGCGAAGCACACCAACGCGTGTAGTGTGTGACAATGTGAATTTTCCAGAGTGGAAGAAATATGAGCGAAATGTCAATTTAAGGAAAGCAGTAAAACAAATAGCAATTAAAACAGTTAAGCATACAAAATTAAAGCAAGCAATTTTAAGGCATTTAAAATAAATAAAAGCAAATAAAGCCAAGTAATAAAAAACCTAGGTTTGCTATGGTAAAGATCCTGATTGTCCCAAGTGGAGCGCCATTCTGTAACACCCCATTTTAATCGTGGTCGAAAACGGGAGTACTACGTATGGTTGATTCCTAAATGTATTTAAATGAGTCGCCACCTAATTAATTAAGTGAATTAGGACACTTGATTTATTGCAATAAAAATACTGCAATTGATCTCCATTTAATGGTCTGTGAAATTAATGAGATTCTGGATCAGGGTTCTTTATTATCCTAAAGGGAAGGGGTTAGACATCCTTTAAGATCCGCTAACTTGCGGTTATCCGTTCAAACCTATGTTAATTATATATTGGCTTTTATTCTACCTATTCTAAGCATTTTACATAATTTACAATTAAAATAAAATGCAATACAGAATAATAAAACTAAAATTGAATGTGACATAAGATAAAAATTTGGGACATCTTTTAGCCCTTTTTAGGCCTTCTGCACAAGATGATCTCCGGGTACCTGCATAAACACTTAGTAAAAATGTTAGTAATAGAATAAACAATTAAAAATAATAACAAGAATTAATAAGTAAAGCCAAAAATAAATTCGTCTTTTGTACAGGGGAGGCCTTGGAAATCAGACGGAGATTCCTTCATCGGCCAAAGTGTAGTATCATATTCGAATCGGCGATATTTTTTCATAAGTGTAGCAATCTGTTCATTTCAAGATATAGTAACCATTTCTCAAAGTATAGCACAACTGTTTTGCCCCAGAAAAGGCATCTGTTCGCACTCGATATCTTATCCCAAGTCTGGACATCAAACTAGCCTTAAACAACAACAAATACCAATCGTAATATCTTAATCTCTCAAATGGCAGCAAACTCATTAAACATAGCAGCACTATTTTTGTTAAAAACGAAACAACAACAGTGATTTCAAAGTGCAACGTAAGAGCCTCAAAACAGTGGTAAATTGGCTCAGAAATCGGGGCAACATATGGCCCCTAAATGCAGCAATTCACGTGTCAAAACACGACAGCAAAACAACTCAAAATACCGAAAAATTCAGAATTTCGCTGGAGCGACCAAAATCGTGCAAAATCAGTCCATTAGCAAAAGCAGATAACATATCCTAAAAGACAAGGCCAAACAAAGGTCGCCGGAGTTTTAGAAACTCCGACGATATACCAAAAATAAGAAAAATCAGTCCGTTAGCAAAAGCAACTAACAAATCCCAAAAGATAAGCCAAACAAAGATCGCCGGAGTTTTAAAACTCCGGCGAGAAACCAAAAAAGAATGTCGAATCAGTACGACAACCAACTACATACATAACCGTAGGAGAACGAGGGAACAACCAGCGTCGCGTCGTCGGCAAAATACTGGAGCGATGCCGAGATGATGGCAGTGGTGGTTCACCAGTGACGGGACAAGGGGTTCGCTGGGCAAGGGAACAGTGGGGGGAGATGAGAGGGAATGAGGAGTGGGGCTGGGGTTAAAAAGGGGGTTCGCCGGAGCTTGGAGCTCCGGCGAAGGGCGGCGACGACGGGAGAGGCAGGGGAGCGGGTGAGGGATTAGAGAGAGAAAAATCAAGCGGGGGCTCCTTTTTAGGTTTCACATCACGCTGCTTTTGTGCTATGTGTGTGCCTTTTGCGCGGCAGAGTGTTATTCATTCAATACTTCACACATACAAAAAAATGAAAGTTACGGAGATGAGGATGTTGAGATGGATGTGTGGGCATACAAGGAGAGATATAATTAGAAATGATGTTATCCGGGAGAAAGTGAGAGTGGCCTCAGTGGATGATAAGATGCGGGAAGCAAGATTGAGATGGTTCGGGCATGTGCAGAGGAGAGACACATATGCCCTAATTCGGAGGTGTGAGAGGTTGACTATGAACGGGTTTATGAGGGGTAGCGGTAGACCGAAGAAGTATTGGGGAGAGGTGATTAGACGGGATATGACGCATGTGCAACTTACTAATATTCCAAATTTTTGTCAAATTTCAAACTTTTCGGTTAAACGGATATTGCATACCAAAATTAGCTGGCATCATATATGACATTTGAAAATTGATGACATATTTTGAGAATTTTGTGAACGTTGAATATTGAGATTTTGTAGTTGGTTAGGAAATATAAAATTTGGAGGAAGATTAAAATTTTGATTAGAATCCATATTAAAAAAATAGCAAAAAATTTGAAAGAAGATAGAAATTTGAAAAAAAATAACCAAAATATTTCGGTGTCCAAATGAAGTAAACTTAGTCTCTTTTTATAGATGTTGAAAAATAATTTTTTTTTTTTTTTTAATTCAGTCAAATTATTGATCAAAAATAACAATTAAAGTAGCGGTGAAAAATGAATTTCTTGCAGCTAATCGCAGACTGTCACATGGCGTTGCAGGAGACATTGTCTCCTTCTCCTTCTCCTTCTCCTTCTCCGTCAGGAGACATTGTCTCTACGTGGCAAGATTATCTCATATATATTCAATAATTTCCAATTATTTCCACGTCAACATATCATTCAAATTATCTCATGCTGTGTGTAATATCGGGAACAATGTCCCCTGCTGGAGATGGTGTTAAGGAAGTTGATACAATTTAGTCCTGCTGGCTCCATTACCCACTAGCAATGCGTTCATTTATAAAGACGGAATTAAAATTTAAAATTTATGAGTTTTAAATTTTAATCTTTTTACATAATTAATTTATTTAATAAACTTTTTAGATAAATTTAAAATTTAAATCAAAATTATTGAATTCTACCGACCTATAATCGACACTCTAGCTCAGCCCTATACATTCACATTAGTTCCCACTACCGAGTCACTCGTATGTTTCCAAGTGGAACACTTCCTTGAGTTCCTTCTGTGGTAACCTTCAATTCTTCCGAGCTTTTCCCAACATCTTAAAGAACAAAGTTATTAAATACTTGTACAGATTGATGCGAGGTAAAAGTTTTATAAAAGTCATGTGCACAACTTAATTCAGATACTCTTTTTTTTTTTTTTTGTTGACGAAGAAACCCGCAGCCGCTGCTCTTTCGAGTGCGCACAGGGTAAACCCCGGACTGACGTAATAACCTGTAAATCACGTCAGTCAGTTAAACCACACTTGGCAAGCCAGATGTGACAGACTCCCCCCAAGAGGCGAATGCAGGCCAGACGTTACCCTGGGGTTTTGAACTTGTGACAAACTCTCCCACACCACCCAATGAGGATACCCTCTGCCTTCAAAACCAACTGGTCAACTTATCTTATGTTTACATGTATAAAAATTGGATATTGTCAATCTCTCAAGATCAATGACCACCTCATGATCTCTTTGCATAAAAGTTTTTCCGCCAAGAATATTTATACTTATTTGGGATTTGATAAAACAAACTTCTAATTCGTTCTTGTACTAGCTAGAAACATAAGAATCACCCTCTCCCTCTCGATTGATTATGTGATATTCTTTTCTTTTTTCTGTCAATTTTAAAAGAAGTTGCAGCTTTTTATTACTATTTTATTTTATTTTTAATGATATAAATTAGTATCATATTAATATTTATGACTTATTTTGAATTACAAATTTCAAAAGTATTTATTCATTCTTAAATTTTATTTATTCAATCAAATAACTTTGCATAAATTAAACTGAAGGAGTACTACACATACTTGACAAGTGTGTGAATCTGAGAGAGCAATTATGATCGAGCAAACAAGTCGATACAATGAGGTTCATATATACGGGCACTACAAATATTTGATATGACTTGCGATCCGTCATCCTCCACGCGTTGCAAATGAACGATTATAATGAATAATAGTGACTTCTACATCGCTTCTTCACCTTGTCTAAAATGTAACATCACGAGAAGTTTTCTCTCTCATTCTTGTCCATTATTTGAGAGACCCTCGGCTCAAACCAAAACACAAAAACAAAGTGAATAAATATAATAGTGAATTCTGAAAGAGAAAAAGAAGTAATAAATAATGCAAGTAAAATAAACATAACATCATAAATCAAACGACAAGACACTATAAAATAATATTATGCTTACTAGTATGATAAAGGCTAGTAGTCTACAATAATAATATTACAACTACCAGTTTATAAGCGTAGATATGACTACGCTGGACTAACTACTACACATACCTACGCTGGACTAACTTCTACCCTTCTACCCTAATACGTGTCTTTCATAACCCCCCCTATCTAAGGTCACGCCCTAAGTGAGTTGACTTCAGCCATGTCTTGTCTAATTACTTCTCCCCAATACTTCTTCGGTCTACCTCTACCCCTCATGTACCCGTTCATAGTCAACTTCTCACACCTCCACACTGAGACATTTGTGTCTCTCCTCTTCACGTGCCCGAACCATCTCAACCTCGCTTTTTGCATCTTATTCTTCTCCCTAACTCTCATTAGGAAATACATATTCAAATTATCTGTATAGCAAATGAGTAAGAGTTAGGAAACCTAGAGAATTGACAAATTATTAAAAAAAAGTACTTTATACATTTTGATTCAATCAATACTTAAAAGCAATCGAAAAGGGGATGGGAAGAGATAAAAAAAATTCCCTAGACTTTTCATCAAACCATTTATATGATTAGGCCATTGATAAGAAGTAAAACCAATAAAAATATGGTCCAAAGTGCTTTTTCATGAGAAGTCGCTTTAAGATGTGAATGGTACAAAAGTTTGGGAGTCAATTTCCTCAAAGGTTTGGTCCTAAGATGGAGAAATATGTAATGCTTCCAACCAGTAATTAAAAGCTTAAATAATACTTCATATATCTTAATTTATGTGATATTTTTCGATATTCGAAATTCAAATTGTATGAAATTTGATCAATATTTTAAAATGTATTTTTTTAATCAAATTTAAGTTATGAATAAAGAGAAAATAATTGCGATGTAAAATTGGTATGACCAATATGACAAAGACAATAATCTTTAACAAAAAAAAAAAAGACAAAGATAATAATCACAAATATTATAATGGCTTGCTTGAAAGGCTATTTCATAATTGAATTTGAATTTAATTAGGTGAATTCATACGAGTGTGGCCAAGTAATTATTTATAAATTAATGATGGAATGCTGCATGCAATTAAAGTTAACCATTGATTTTTTTTTTTTATCTTCGTAGTATCTAACCAAGTACATTTAATTACTTGAAATGTACTTTTTTTTATCTCTTTGCTTCTAAGTATTCATAAATTTCGAAATTATTAACTGTTCCACTATTAAGTAACACATGTGTTATGTTAAGTTTGTATTATTACTTTCATATTTGAAGTTAATATACTTCTAAAAATGTTGAAATATATTATATTTTCCATATAAAGATAGAAAACATATGCATTTTAATTACTAATAATTGAAGGATAAAAGTGTTAATACCATCATGTAATACTCCCCACATTCTTGGACATTTGATTGACACAAATTCAAATGAAGGGAAAACCAATTTCTCTTATTCCTTTCTTATGTCAAATGTGGGTTAGGTCAATTAGCTAGCATTTGACCTCTCTAACCTATAGAGTGGGATAATAAAGCAACAGTAAATTTATATTATATGTTCCATAAAAAATATAAATAAATTTTAGTCTCATAAAACATGCGACCCCTAAAAGTTCTTTTTGTCAAGTAGAAATTGCTTTTCTAATTTGTCTGGAAAAATATTTTTGTTTCTGAGAAGTAGTTCTACAGAAACTGTTTCTGAAAAATCAGTTAGGGTGTTTGACCTATAATTATAGAAGTGCTTCTGAGAAACAGAAACAGTTTCTTGTTTGACCAACATATATGCAAATTTACTAAAATATTATTTTTAATAGATTTAAAACTATCTAAAATATTCTTTTATATCATATGTTTCTAAAAATTAATATATCTTTGCAATTTAATAAAAAAAATTAAAATTATTTAATTGCAACATTTAATTAAAAAATAATATTATATTGTACATAAGAAATGTAACGACAATATGATAGTCAATGACTCAAATATGTCCAAACATACTCCCCGCCCTAACCATATCTACCCACACCCCATCCTCAAATTTCTCTGTTATATTTTTTTTACTTTTATAAAAACTATGAATTTTTTTCTTCCCCCTTACCCCCCATCCTACCCTCAACCCCCATCCTCAAATTTCTATTTCATATTTTTTGTTACTTTTATAAAAAATAATAGAAAATATGAAATTTTTTCTTACCCCCCCCGCCCTACCCTTACCCCCACCCTCAATTCCCAACCCCCACCACAAAATTATATTTCAATTTTTTTATTAATTTTATAAAAAAAATATTAAAAAATATGAATTTTTTTCTTACCCCTGCCCTAACCCTACCCCTCCCATCACCCCACCCCATTGCCCTACCCCATCCTCAAATTTCTATTTCATATTTTTTGTTACTTTTATAAATAAAAAATAGAAAATATGAATTTTTTTCTTACCCCCTCCCCGCCTCTACCCCTACCCCCACCACTCCCCATTGCCCTACTCATCCTCAAAATTTCTATTTCATATTTTTTGTTACTTTTATAAAAAAAATGAATTTTTTTCTTACCCCCGCCCTATCCCCACCCCACCCCATTGCCCTACCCATCCTCAAGTTTCTATTTCATATTTTTTGTTACTTTTATAAAAAAAAATGAATTTTTTTCTTACCCCCTCCCTACCCCTATTCTCAAATTTCTATTTTATATGGGGATATTATTGAGATTTAAAGAAATTTTGTGAAAAGAAAATGGTAAATGGTCCAAAAAAATTTCAATGAATAAGCAAAAAGAGCTTCTCCAGAAGCACCAAATTGGTGTTTCTGCTTCTCTTCCCATCTAGAAACACTTTTTGGCTTCTAAAAAAAGTGTTTCTACTTCTGGAAAGAGGATGTTTGGCCAAAGAAGTGTTTTTGAGAAACAAAAACACTTCCAGAAGCTTGACCAAACACCACCTTATAAGGACAAGTTTGTCCCTTATACTAATAATATTATTATTTTACATGGAAAAACTATACTATCTTATTTAATTGGATTATGAATCTAATCTTCTTCTACATCATTCTCTATTTTCACGTACTTTATGACTATTTAAAAAGATTTTAAAAACACATAAATTTTATTTAAGGAAAAAAGAGACGGGTTTAAAAATGAGTACACTAATGAAGTGAAGTTGAGTATGGAAGTACATATGAGTGTGTGAATTAAGAGTATGTATGCCTCAATGCAAGGTCGCGACGCTGAGGATGAGATAGAAGAAGCGAGTTGTTCGAGGAGGATGAGAGAGATGACAGGTCGCGACCCTGTTGTTCTGCGATTCACGTATTGCCTTGGGTTCTGCTGACCGCGACCGCGCGACCACGCCTCCTCTACCGCCGCGCCTTTTCCACCTCACGCCGCCCGCCGCCGCTGGGAGTTTTCCGGTGGCGTCTGATCTTGGGGTTGCAAGTCGACAGTTAACACATGCTGGGCGTGCTCATCCTGCTTAGCACGACGTGTTTCTTCGAGTAACAATTGTGAGCGAGCTTTGTTAAAACTTGGTAGCGGATCTGCCTGTTGGATCATGGTGGCCAAAGTATCATATTCGCCCTTAGTAAGGCCTACAATCATTTGGAGCACCATTTTAGCGTCAGTAACAGGCGTGCCGACGTTGGAGAGTTGATCCGCTAGAAGTTTAAGCTGCTTGCAGTACTCCGAAACATTAGAGAAGTTTTCAAGACGTGTTTTGTTGAATTGTTTTTCCAAATACACGACACGAGTGTGCTTGTTGTCCTGAAAAATTTCCTCCAAACGATTCTACAAGTCAAGGGCTGTGGAGTCAGATTTCATGATAGTAAGGAGCATATCCTGAGAGATACTACCATATATCCACTGTTTGACGCCAGCGTCTAGACGACTCCAAGTAGAATCATCAACCTCCTGAGAGCGTGGAATTTTGTCATCAATATGATCAAACACGTTATTGAGACATGCATGATTGCGAAACAGTTCAACCCAGGGAGAATACTGATTGTTTTCTTGATCAAGAAGGATAGAGATATAGTTCTTGATGTTGGAAACAGTTAGGGCGAGATGAAAAGAGGGTGATGACTTGGTGGTGAGATTTGTGGAGGAAGATGCGTCAAGGACAACAGAAGAATCCTGACTATACATTTAGAGAATAGAGGAATGGAGAAGAAAAACCAAGAAATTGGGTTGAGAGAGGGAGGCGCCACGACGAGATGCCCGAGAGAGGGGGGGGGGCTGCTTAGTAGAAAAATTCTAGGGTTTTTCTTTCTAGGCTCTTGATACCATATAAGATGATATTAATCTCCTTTGGGGAGTCTTTCATTAATATCAAGGTATATATAGAGTATAATGTTCATCTCTTATACAATAGGAATCCTAAGCCTATACAAAAGAGGAATCCTAATCTTACCATAATATATTTACACAATATATGAAAATATTTTAATTATAAGTAGGGAATATATTATTTCCTATATTTACACGTTTACAATACATTGTGTCAATATTTCACTCCAAAGATCTAAACTAGCTTTTCATCCTCACAAAAAAATAATATTTTTTAAAGTAAAATATATATCCAAATATTCTTTTTAACTTTCAAATAATATTTTGTTTCAAATGCCTACTTAGGGTGTGTTTGTATGGAGGAAATATTTTTTTCAAAATATTTTTTAATTCTCATGTTTGGTTGGTCAAAATGTTTTGAAAAATATTTCCTTTAAAAAACAAGTTTATTGAAAATGAAAAAAATGACTTCGCTAATAAAAATAGAAAAAACATGTTCCATAAGTCCTAACATTCTAATTTCATTGCCTCCATCCCACTCCACACCTAATGCCCCCAACCCCCACCCTTTGACCATCACACCCCCGCCACCCCAAATTCCACCTCTCCACTCCATTCTAGCCCATAGTGTTTTGCTAGATTATATATAAAAGCTCTTGAAATAGCATTTTGTTGCCTATCTATCAAATATTAAAAAATAAATAAGACATTCACTTATTTTTCAAGAAAATTATATTCCATTGAAAACATTTTTCGTCATACCAAACACAGTCTTAATATACTTCAATTATTCATTACCAAAAAAGAAAAAATATTTGTTAGTTTTTTAACTTTTTTTAAAAGTTAACACTCCCCACCTCACAAATTCAAAAGAAGGGAAACCCGTTTTCTCTTTTACCTTTTATATTTTTGTCGTTTTCTTGGATGTGCAAATTTATTCCTAAGCCCTCGAAGCTTTATGACGTGTCAACCCTTTATATGCCATGTGTCGTTGTTAACCTCAAATACAACACCCTCTCTTTCACTCTACTATTAACTTCCGTGCCTTTCTATCCCTCGTTACTTCCACTATCTTCTTGTGGGCACAAGAAAAGATTCACTCGCACCCGGGAAGGTCAGCGTGCTGGCAGAGGGTTGAGTTTGTGATCGAGAGGTCGCAGGTTTGATCCCTCACTCGATTGATATCATCCTTTGGGTATTGAGAGCAGGTTTCTTGTTTGGGTTTGATCCCTCAGACTTTACCACAAGGATCCCTCACATGGCAAAGTTTCTTGTGGTCCCACTTGTGGTAAAGTCTGAGGGACCAACCGCCATGTGTATTCCAGTTCCACAAAATGTGTCTATATATACATTGCCATGTTTCAGCCAACGGGCAGTGCAAGTGGAACTCTTAGCCTTCAGTATATACTTTGAGCGTGTACTTCTCCTTGTTAGTTACAAAAAAAGAACATTTAATTTCCTCTTTTTTTCAATTTTTTGCTTGTGTGAAAATGTTTATTGAAAACTTTAAGGTTGAGAGTTCTAACGTTAAGTACACAGAAAGTGAGATTCACTCTGTGTATAATTATCAAACTACTGAGTTGGTTCATGAGGAAAAAAATGGGACATATCAATGGACTGTCAAGCCTAAAAGTGTCAAATATGAATTCAAGACTGATGTTCATGTTCCCAAATTAGGGTGTGTGTTGTCTTGCTTTATTATTTTTTATTATA
This sequence comes from Przewalskia tangutica, assembly GCA_029844215.1. Lineage (NCBI taxonomy): Eukaryota > Viridiplantae > Streptophyta > Magnoliopsida > Solanales > Solanaceae > Przewalskia > Przewalskia tangutica. The sequence goes on from CM056728.1 coordinate 116,361,378, forward strand.
AAAAAGATTGAAACTTTATTCAAGATTTGGGAAATTAAATTGTGGGTGTTTCTTGTTTTGTGTAATTAATTTGTGATAGGGTTATGCTGGTTGGATGGGGTGGAAATAATGGTTCAATCTTGACTGGAGGAGTTATTGCTAACAGAGAGTGAGTTTTTTTTTCTCTTTTTATTTTGTATTTCGTGTATGTGTTTGTTATGATTCATGCATAATATTTGGATTTGATGGACTTATGTTTTGGATTTGTTAGAAATTATTTAATTTCTTCCATAAAAATGAGTGTTCTTGAATGGTGGCAGAGGAATTTCATGGGCTACCAAGGATAAGGTGCAGCAAGCCAATTACTTTGGGTCTCTTACACAGGCATCTTCTATTCGAGTTGGGTCTTTCAATGGAGAGGAGATCTATGCTCCCTTTAAGAGCCTCCTTCCCTTGGTAACCTTAATTGTTTTTTTTCTTTCTGATTTAACAATTCCCATTAGGGCTCTTGGTTAGGAAGTGAATTATTTATATATTAAAGCGAGCATAACTAGTATCATGGTCGGTAGCATTTTAGTTGCTATGTATAAAATTCCGCATACCAAGGACGGTAGGACAATGTTTGGTTACCGATTCAGGATAACTAATATGTGTATAAGTTATGAAATTTTTTATGTACTATTATTTATGCAGGGGAGAAATAAAATAATTAAACCCTACCTATATAACTCTAACCACTCTAACCAGCAACCAAGAGCCCTTAATGTTTTGAAGTGACACTTTTTGGTGGTTGTTGTTACTTTTATATTCCTTCTGTTTGTTGATGTTTTTTTTTTTTGTTGATGGGTTTTTTAATTGACAATGAAATAGGTCAATCCAGATGACGTGGTGTTTGGAGGATGGGACATCAGCAAGATGAATTTGGCAGATGCCATGGCAAGGGCTAAGGTATTTGACATTGATCTGCAAAAGCAGCTGAGGCCCTACATGGAATCTATGGTCCCACTCCCTGGTATCTATGACCCTGATTTCATTGCTGCTAACCAAGGCTCACGTGCCGACAACGTCATCAAAGGAACCAAGAAAGAACAAGTTGATCAAATCATTAAGGATATTAGGTAAAAAGGGTTGTTGTATTTGTCACAAAGAGTGTAGTTTTCTTTGTTTGAGAGTAGTGCTAATATAGTGTTGTTTTGGGTAAATTAAGGGAGTTTAAGGAGAAGAACAATGTGGACAAGGTGGTGGTCCTGTGGACTGCCAACACTGAAAGATACAGCAATGTGGTTGTTGGTCTTAATGACACCATGGAAAACCTCTTTTCTTCTGTCGATAGAAATGAGGCTGAAATATCTCCTTCCACCTTGTATGCTATTGCCTGTATTCTTGAAAATGTCCCCTTCATCAATGGAAGCCCACAAAACACTTTTGTCCCAGGTACGTTCCGATTTCAAATTAAAAATCTTGCCTCGGGAAATCAGTTGTGTGTTAGTCTTATGTATTAACTTGACTATTTGCTGAGAATCTGTTAGGCCTCATTGATTTGGCCATCAAGAGGAACACTTTGATTGGTGGTGATGACTTTAAGAGTGGTCAAACCAAGATGAAGTCAGTGCTGGTTGATTTCCTTGTTGGAGCTGGTATTAAGGTATGACACACAAATAACCAAACACAAGTACTGTGTGAAATATGGAATTCTTGATAGGAAAGTTGAGTAATGGTGAAACTTGTGTTTGTTTTATAATACAGCCAACATCAATTGTGAGCTACAACCATTTGGGTAACAATGATGGAATGAATCTGTCTGCGCCTCAAACTTTCCGCTCAAAGGAGATCTCGAAAAGCAATGTTGTTGATGACATGGTTTCTAGCAATGCCATCCTTTATGAGCCTGGAGAGCACCCTGACCATGTTGTTGTCATTAAGGTAATAATTTCATCGTTTCACTATTAAAAAAATTCTTTAAAAGTTGGGACATGGCATAATACTAATTGTAACTTTGGATTATGGGATTCAGTATGTACCATATGTGGGAGACAGCAAGAGAGCAATGGATGAGTACACATCAGAGATTTTCATGGGTGGAAAGAATACCATTGTTTTGCACAATACCTGTGAGGACTCTCTTTTGGCTGCTCCAATTATCTTGGATTTGGTTCTCCTTGCTGAACTCAGTACCCGCATTCAGCTCAAAGCTGAAGGAGAGGTCTCTTTCTTTCTCACTGACTTTTATACATTTACAATTAGTCTTGATTACCTTGATAGTACCAGTTGACGTGTTCTAAAATTACATGAATCATGTCTTGTTTCAGGGTAAATTCCACTCCTTCCACCCTGTGGCTACCATCCTCAGCTATCTTACCAAGGCTCCTCTGGTAAGTTCACTTGAAGCATCTTCTCATTTTGTATAATAGCACAAAAACAGTGTGCAGCTACCAGGCTTTAGTTCTTAAGTTGCTAAACTGAATAGTTAAGTGGTTGGGAAATACAATAATGTAACACTACATGATGTTCTCCTTATGTCTACTCTAATAACCTGAAACTTTGTGACCCCCCTGGAAATGGTAACACAACATTTTTTACTTTCTTCCAATGGTAGCTCACTCGCGTAGATACATTTGGTCACATCAAACTTTGAGCCTAAAGAGGGCTTCATATTAACCACAAAGGTTGTCATTATCATCATCACATGGACACATACCTTGAACCTAAATTTGCAGGAGGACGCATCTTAGACTCCAGTTTTAGCTCTCTTAAATATGACAGCTCTAAGATGAACAGTTTTTGATGGTTGTGTTGTGAATTGGTAAACAGGTACCACCAGGTACACCAGTGGTGAATGCCCTTTCAAAGCAGAGGGCAATGCTTGAGAACATATTGAGGGCTTGTGTTGGACTGGCACCAGAGAGCAACATGATCTTGGAATACAAATGAAGATCCAGATAAGTGAAAGGACTCAAGAAGCTGTACAGCACTAGAACCGTATTGTCTTTCTTCTCTTTCATTTTTGTAATCTTTTTCTTTTCATTAGTACTATAATTAGCTAAATGCCAGCAACCCTTCGAGGTATAGCTGTTGTTTAATGGCAGGCCAATTGTTGTCTTTGTGTGTTGACCCTCCATTTGCAAGGTGTTGTATCAGTGTTGCCTTAGCTCATTTAGAGCCAGCAACGCCTTTCTCTACTGGAAATACAATGTGCAGTCCTTATAATTTTAATCTAATTTTTCTGTCTTGTTTCTCTTTTGCACTTTTTAATTTTCAGTAGGAGGTTCTTGCTACCTTTTCATCTGTTATCCATTGTCTCTTATTCACAGAGAGATTTAAGTGGTAACAATCAAACAGAGTGAACATAAACAGAGAAAAACTGATAATTATAGTATATACAGTATGGCGATATTATTAGACAGATAGGAAAAAGTATGTTGTGACTGAGAAATTATGGGAGAAAATATATTATTGAATTGTTGTATCTACATGATTAATTGAGTTTTATTTATACACTCTATTACATCTTTTTCCTATTAGGATACTATATATAAAATCATATTCCTAATATATGAAATTTTATTCATATTCTAACACTCTCCTCAAGCTGGTGCATACAAGTCATATGTATTGAACTTGTTATAGATGTATTAATACGAGGATCTATGAAAGATTTGGTGAAAATATTTGCAGGCTAATCACTTGACTTCACAAATTTTGTAACAATATCACCGGAGAGTTTTTTTTTCTTACAAAGTGACAGTTAATCTCAATGTGTTTAATCCTCTCATGAAATATCATATTTGGAGCGGAATGCCGATAAATTACTGAGTGATCAACTTCACTACGAGTCATGACAAAGCCTTGCATTACTGTGCTGAACTTTTCAAATCAAGCTCAAGGTGATTGTTTCAGATCATAAAGTGTTCGGCGCAATCGGCAGACCAAGCTAGACTCCCCCTGAGCAACAAAACTGGTGGTTGCTCCATATAAACTTCCTTCTCAAGGTCACAATGGAGAGAATAACATACTTCACGAATGTGTCCAAGCCTATTACAATAACTACACCTAGGTCGAGATCTTCCAAAGAGACCTCCTTCTCGTCGCTTTTTCATGGACGCGATTTCTGATCTCCTCCTTAAGGATTTTGAAATAATCATAGGACTTGAACTTTCAATTCTCGTATTTTTGGAGCTAAACATATCAAAATCGAGAGACGTGGCGAAATCTTTCTTAAAAGATGGATGAAATCTGGCGAATACAACCCAAGAAGAAAATCATCGCGATCTGGCGAGAAAAAGGTGCATGCGCGGTGCGTGGATCTGATGCGCTAGCCGGAGCTGACACTTCGATCGGCACGTGGTCGCGCGTGAGTGGGTATTTGTCGGAGCTGCTGAATTTTGGTCGGAAGAGACTGGTCTACCTCGTGGTGGTGTTGGAATTTGCGCAACACTATCCGAAAGTAATTTTGACGCGGACAACTATGTTGTCACCGAAAATATTGCACAGTGACTGAGTTGCTTTCTTGGAAATTTGCACTTCAATTAGTCTCTCACTAGCTTGAACCTGATTTATGTTGTGGTGGTGTCAGATTCTGCACAACACCATTGGATAGAGATGTGATACTAGCAATCACCGGAAAAATTATGCGCTGTGGTAATATTTATTATTTTTTGGAATCTTCGCTGGAATATTGCACATCGTATACTTTCTGGAAAAGAAACGCAAAACAATCCACAGAATTGAGGCACGGGACAGTGATGGTGTTTTGTGGGTAGGATCGGAATGATGGCACGACCCTAGGGGACACAAAACAGTCGCCAGAATTGAGGCGCGAGACTGTGATGGTATTTTGTGGGTAGGATCGGAATGATGACACGACCGTACGAGACGAGAAATTATGCAGAATATCAAACCTCGAAGAAAGTGGTATGGGTCTACTCAGAATCTTTGCACGATATTGACAGTAAAAACAATTTTTAAAAGAATGGCCAAAAATAGCCTGGACCGGAATCCTAATTCCGACGATCGAAATCTGATAATTGTTCACGCCGGAAAACATTATTCATGCGACTGTTTAGTTCACGCCGATTTGTTTGTTCTGGTGATAATATTCTGTTATCTGAAGGAGAATAATTTATTTATAAATATCTGAAAATTCTCTACAATCTTAACTCTATCATTATTTTTTGCCAGACGCAATCCATATTTTCTAGTGCCTCCCGCCGACAGCGGAAACTCTTTGATTCTCTACCAAGATCGTTGAAGCTATGATAACATGTGAGAAATTATGAGAGAAAATATATTATTGATTTTTTGTATCTATATAATTACATTGAACTATATTTATAGATACTTCATTACAAATGTTTTTTTAGTAGGATACTATATATAAAATTTTATTAAAATTTTATATAACAATACTTTTTCTAGTATGACTATATATGAAATGATATTAGTATTCCAACATCAAAGAGAAAGATCAAAGATGTGGGACAAGGAGAGAGACGGGGGTGCACAAAACATAAGAAAACTGAAGATAGAACGTAGACAATTATTGATGCTTTTATCATTCTTGCTAGCATATTCGAATATATCCAAAAGCTATTCTCTTATTATGTTTTTATCTTGTTTGAGAGAGGTGATATAGTTGTATTTCCTGCAGCTCCTTCTTATCAAATTTGCATCCTTACAATACACAGGACTAAAGAGAAGCAGGTAAAGATGGCTTCTTCCATAACTTCTTTAATGGAAACACTATCCCTATCCCTTGGGTGCCAATCACACCTTAGAGGAGATGACAAAGAACTAATGGAAGTGCTCTATGGAAAACTTGATTCCTTGAGAGCACTTCTTGAAGAAACCTACAAGATTATGTGAGATTGTCGGGATCTGAGACCTCTGGAAGCCCAAACAGAGGAGATTGCATATACTACTGAAGATATGACGGAGTTAGAATTGAGAGAACTTACTCTTTGGCAAATCGAAGAGTCACAAGGAAGAACAATTTGCAAATGTTTGCATCAAGTGATTGAAAATGTTAATTCCGTAAAAGAGGAGTGGATGATGTTGAAGAACATATATGGAAACATCAAAGATTAAAAACAGCAAACTTTTGATCATGGTGATTTGTCGTCACAGCATGTTCTAGAGTCAAAGAATATAATGGTGGGTTACGATGATGAACTTGAGATGTTGAAAGATCAACTTGTTAGAGGCCTTGGAGAAATGAAAGTTATCTCCCTAGTAGGCATGGAGGGAATCGGTAAGACAACTTTCGCAACAAGGGTTTTCAATGAACCAGTGATAATGTCTCATTTTGATGTTCGTGCCAAGATCACTGTTTCGCAAGAATATCATGTGAGAAATTTATACCTTGACCTCCTTCATTACACTTCCTCAAGGAGTGAAGAACTTGAAGAGAAAAATGATGGCGCACTAGCAGATTTACTTCAAAAAAGATTGAAAGGTAGGAGGTACTTGGTGATTGTTGATGACATGTGGACCACAGAAGCTTGAGATGAAATTAGGATGTGCTTTCCATTTCACAACAATGGCAGTCAAATCCTATTGACCACTCGGAACACAGAGGTTGCTGCGTATGCTAGTTTAGGTACGCCTCCAATTCAAATGCGTCTGTTGACTTTTGATGAATGTTGGAACTTGTTGTATCAGAAGGTGTTCGAGGATGAACACTTATCCCCTGAATTTGAGAAAATCGGGAAAGAAATAGCCAGAAAATGCCAAGAATTACCCCTAGCAACTGTTGTGATGGTCGGAGTTCTCTTAAAAATAGGTAAATCACTTGATGAATGGAAGAAAGTGGTTGAAGATGTGAGTTTATTGATGAGCAAAGATCTTGACCACTATTGCTCAAGAGTGCTAGCATTGAGTTACTACCACTTGCCTTGTCACCTCCGAGCTTGCCTTCTGTATTTGGTTGCCTTCAAGAAGAGTAATGAGATTCCAGTCGGTAAACTAGTCAGATTATGGGCTGTAGAGGGGTTTGTAAAGGTAAAGAGGGGCGAATGCTTAGAAATGGCTGCAGAGAAATGTTTGAAATATCTAATTGATAGAAGTTTAGTTTCTGTCCATACGTGGAGTTCCCGTGGCAAAATCAAGAGCTGTAGAATTCATGATATGGTATATGGATTTTGCTTGGAGGAAGCTCAATTTACAAACTTCTTGAACATTATCACGGAGAACAGTGTTCAGCGTCGAGGTTCACACTCACATCAACGTCGAATCCAATCTAGTTGGATGGATTATCGATTATACTTCGATGATGATACAGGTTCTAAAGTGCGTTCTATTATCTACTATGGTAGTGTTTTCTATGTCGAAAGGCCAAAATTCTCATCTTTCAAGCTACTCAGGGTACTAGATTTAATTTCAGTGCGACCATTAATGTTTATGCCAATTGGTATAGAAGGCTTATTTTTCTTGAGATACCTAGCTTTATTCATGAATGAACGTGCACATATTCCAGTCATTGCTAAACTCAGGAATCTACAGTTTGATAATTCACCGTCGTCATACTTCACAGCGCATTTATTTACCAATTTGGGGTTGTTAATGTAAGATGATATTAATCTCCTTTGGGGAGTCTTTCATTAATATCAAACTATAGAAAGCTTATTTTTCTTGAGATACCTAGCTTTATTCATGAATGAACGTGCACATATTCCAGTCATTGCTAAACTCAGGAATCTACAGTTTGATAATTCACCGTCGTCATACTTCACAACGCATTTATTTACCAATTTGGGGTTGTTAATGTAAGATGATATTAATCTTCTTTGGGGAATCTTTCATTAATATCAAAATATATATAGAGTACAATGTTCATCCCTTATACAATAGGAATCTTAAACCTATACAAAAGAGGAATCCTAGTCTTACCATAATTATATTTATACAATATATGAAAATATTTTAATTATGAGTAGGGATACAATTGTTTCTATGATATATATGTTTACACACCCCCTCAGTCGGAGCGGAAGGAGGCCGGACGCTGAGACTGAATCTGAAGTCAAGAAATAACTGTCTGGGAAGTCCTTTGATAAATATATTTGCATATTGATAGAATGATGGAACATGTAACACTCTGACATGGCCTAGTGCAACTTTCTCACGAACAAAGTGTAGGTCTATCTCAATGTGCTTGGTTCACTGATGTTGAACCGGATTATGAGACAAATAGATGACAGAGATGTTATCACAGTACACAATAGATGCCTGACGCATAGGACACTGAAGTTCTAACAGTAAATTTCTGAACCAACAAATCTCAGCTACTACATTTGCAACGGCTCTGTACTCAGCCTCGGCACTGGAGCGAGATAGGGTAGTCTGTCGCTTGGTAGACCAAGAAATCAGATTATCCCCTAAAAAAACACAAAAGTCGGAGGTGGAGCGTCGCGTGTCCGGACACCCTGCCTAATCTGCATCCGTATATGAAAGCAACCTGTTTGGTGCATAGGGGTATAGGTGCAAACCATAATCAAGAGTGCCCTTAATGTATCGAATGATACGCTTAAGAGCAGTGAAATGAGACTCCATGGGGGCACGCATGAATAAGCACACCTGCTGAACAACATAAGATATGTCTGGCCTGGTAAATGTGAGATACTGAAGTGCACCTGCAAGGATCCTATACAGAGTAGGATCAGAGACTGGAGCACCATCCATAGCACTGAGCTTAGATTTCGAATCGACTGAAGTAGGCATAACTTTGCAATTCGTCATCTTAGCCCTGTACACTATCTCCTCTGCATACTTACGCTGACACAAGAACATGTGATTGGCAGACCTGGTCACTGATATTCCCAAGAAATACCTTAGCTTTCCCAAATCAGTCATTGCAAATTCGGACTTAAGCAAGACAATAATCTCATTTTTCAATCTATCTGAGGAGGCAGTCAGAACAATATAATCCACGTACAGTAATAAGTAAGCAGTGCTACTACCTCGATGAAAAATGAAGAGTGATGTATCACTCTTGATGCATACAAACCCAATCTGCAAGATATACCTGGCAAAGCGATCATACCTGTTACACCCCGAAATTTCAGGATATGTTTATAAGGACGTACGTAAGAACTCAAAAATGTTAAGACTTGAGACGAGTAAAAATTTATCGGATTTTTTTTTGGAATTGTCGGGAAAACGAAATATTGCGACGAACGGGAGGGCGACACGTGTCACCCCCTTTATGGTCATGGACGAAATGTGCATGGGTAATATGGTCATTTGACCAATGTTAGGATGAACAAGTCTTGCAAAGACAAATAGCTTGATATTGTTGACTTAGTCAAAGCCACTTGGCTAGGATCCATGTGAAACTCATCTAGGCCACCCATTTGTTCTAATCTTGACCCTCCATTATGTTATATATGTATACTAGTAGCAAGACTAGTTCCCACACTTAGAAAAAATTTCAAGAAACTTGTTCTTCCACTATATTGCTCTCGGGTTTGAGGCACTTAGAAAGACAAGAAATTTTGTTTGTTGTTCAATAAGCTCCACACTTTAAACCAAGGTTCCTAAGGGTATTGTAAGGTTATCTCAATAGAAAGATCCCGGAAAAATGGTGTTTTCGTATTAGTCGCAAGGCGAAAACCTAAGGGGTTATCCAACTTTGAAGTGGGAACTTGAAGATGAGTTATTCATAAGCTTCTAAGGGTTGCTTGGAGTGGATTGGAACGTCGAAAGGAGGAGCTAAAGTTGCTAAGGAGCGACTTGTGATCTTGGATCATATTTGGGCTAATTGAGGTATAAACTTCATTTTACTTTTGTAATTGAAGATTTCATGTTGTGATAAGTTATTAGTGATCATGTGATATGTGTTATGAAGTTTGATAAGTGTTATGGAAATTTGGAATCTCAAATCCGAAAATGACATGTTGAGCCATTTGAAATTGAATTACAATTTGGTCGTTTATTAGAATCGTCGCATGTTACTTACTTGAAGATTATAGTAGTTATAATCGATTGCGACTTAATATCATGTTATGCTAACAACTTGGATTGAAATGGAAATTGGATAAGAATTGGTGTTATTGTGTCTCAATGTGGCCGAATTGGACTAGTAGATTGTATTAGTTTGATATCGTTTGTGGGGCAGAATTTTACACGTCTAGTAGGAGTGTAATCCCCTATTGTTGATTTCATTGATTAGGCCTTAAATGTGGCGTATTTGGTTATTGTATTCGGCCTTGAAAAAGGTGGCAAAGTAAGTAGAAACAAAGGAGGTGCTGTCCGATTTTCCGTAGAATTTGGAGACTTTACACTTATAATATTTTACGTTTGAAGTAAAAAGTTAATAGACGTACTATGGTCATTATAGGTCGACATACTACGTACGGCGAATTGGACTTAGCAAGTGGATAAAACCGAAGAGGTATGTGGAACTTTCTTATCTCTTGAGCATGAATAAGTTGTAAATGTATAGTACGGTAGACGTACAAGATTTTGACAATCTAGGTCCATTTGATATCCTTGGCTTATTTTAAGAATGTCCAAGTTGATTGAGTTAGGGAATTAACTCACTTGTTTAAATATTAAGGATATCTTGGTTTTCAAAAGTTAAGAGACTTAAGTATGTTGAAAGTATTAATGATACTTGTTTTGTTGGAAAGTTTAAGTCTCTTGGTTATAAAGAAAAGAAGTATGTAAGTTGCTAATGTATAAAGCTTGTATAACGGCTTTATGGGAAGTTGGTTATAATAGCTTTATGGAAAGTTAAAAAGAGTGGTTTACTCTAAGTAATATAAGTATGATAAATGACTTGATAATGAAAGGCAAATTGATTTAAAGGCATCAATTGCTTAAGGTTTTAAAAGAAAGAAGTCACTTGATTTAGAAGCCTGAAAATGTATTTTCTAAAAGGTATTGTGACTTGTCTTGAAAAGTAGTTATGACTTGATACTATGGTTATTAGTATCTTGGAAGTTTTATATGAAAAAGAGTCATTTTAAAAGAGTGGAAGTATGTAGTACCTTGGGTTAAATTCCCGAATTTTTATAAAAGACATGTTAGTGCCTTAAGTAAACTAAAATGAGAGTGTATATGAACAAAAATAATAAGAAGTTAGGGGATTTCTTAACTTGCTTATATATTGTATGATAAGCCGGTAGTGCTTATGTTATGTATGATAGTCGGTTTGTGCTAGTGGTATATTATTCATTACGGGGTCATTCCCCGGGTTTGTGGCATTTGCATATTCCGTGGATTGCTACCCACGATGCGAGGATACCTCATGCGAGTCCGTAAGGACTTATGCGGGTGAAATAGTCCCATGCGGGCGGATACAACCTATGCGAGGAATACCTCATGCGAGTCTGTAAGGGCTTATGCGGGTGAAATAGTCCCATGCGGGCGGATACAGCCTATGCGAGGAATACCTCATGCGAGTCCGTAAGGGCTTATGCGGGTGAAATAGTCCCACGCGGCGGATCTGACTTATGCGAGGAATACCTCATGCGGGTCCACACGACCTACGGGTGAAATAGTTCGAGTAGGATTGCTTAATGATCTGCGGGCGGGTGGTCCCGCTGATCGTGAGCTCCTATTTTTATGTTGTAAGTATACTCTTGATTACTCTCATTGTTAGTAAGGCACGATCGTTAATCGAGTTATCATACACTGTCTCCGCTTTATTATAGACCTATGATTTCATTACAATGATTTCGCCACATATTTGGTATATGTTAGATCGACCTCCTTGGCCGCGTCACGCCGCAGTAGAGTACGTGTTCTTGATCCTCGCTCTTAGGATCACTTGTCACGGTTGAGAAGCTCGCTTTATTCCGGAGGCTTATCCCTGGTATTGTCGGTCGTTGTACATTCAGGGGTATGGCGGGGCCCTGTCCCGTCGGAGTTGTTATTCTTAGAGGTCTGTAGTCACATTTGTGGATTGGGTTGTAAAGAAAAAAAATGTACTGTTTTATTACGTATATTTTACGGAAGGTGGCCTTATCGGCTAGCCTGTTGTTATTTTATGTTTAAGCATTTTATAAGTTGTGTATGTTCCGCTGCTATTCTCTGATGTATACCGAAAGGGGTTCCCAGGTAGGGCACAAGTCGCGGGCCCGGGGTCGGGTCGTGACAATACCACGCACGGGGGTCCTGTTTCAGGCCATATAGTGACTTACGGAGACGACACACATAGTGAGGGACTGTTGGATGGGTGAACTCAGGCGGCTGATGCATGTACACTGTTTCTCTCAGGTCCCCATGTAAGAATGCATTCTTCACATCAAGTTGATGGATCGGTCAGTGTTTGCCCATGTCAATGCTCAAAATTGTGCGAATAGTAGTCGGTTTGACAACCGGGCTGAAGGTCTCTCCACTATCAATGCCCTCATGTTGATTTGTGTTATTAGCCACAAGACGGGTCTTATACCTCTCAAGATCACCATTGTCTCTGAACATGTGACGAAAAAGCCATATACAACGAGTTACATTCACCCCTTCAGGTCTAGGTACTAGATCCCACGTGTGTTGTTTAGTAGATTATGCACATGTGAAGAACCAGGGTCTTCAACAAGTGGAACCATGATGTTTAAGCAATTGAAGATGGGTGGACCCAACCTCCACCAAAGGCAAATTTCCAACAAATGATTTTGTTATTTTTTTCCTTTGCTGATAAACCATCCTTGCAATTGATTATTAATGTTATACCAATTGTATGAAAGGGTCTCTTGACAACTTGTGAATATAAATCAAGGTTTCCATTTACTTGACAGATAGGACTCAGCCTTATACAATTTAATGGTGCAACATTTCATAAGAAATTATTGCCATACGTGTAACTTGGGTGTCCAATTTATTATTGTAGGAGGAGGAACGGGTATTATGGAGATATGCTGAAAAGGTTAGAGCAAGAATCCCAATGTGGAAAGGCAAGAATCTACAAAACCTCACATTCCATTTGTGAACTTGAAGGAATTAATATATTGTGAATTAATTAGTTTTATCACAATAAAGCTACTTATATAAGTTGTCACACTCACCTATGCAAGAAAATGTAGGACTCGAATCCCGTGAATCATTAAAGAGTTGTATTTGTTTATAAACTTTTATGGGGGCTGGGTAATATATGGGATCGCTATTTATGATACTATGCAATTTGTGCGATCAGATGTCCATACAGTATGCATTCAAGATGCCTTGGTGATGAAATGGTAGACACGCGAGACTCAAAATCTCGTGCTAAAGAGCGTGGAGGTTCGAGTCCTCATCCCCCATTGAATTTTATGTGTCTTAATTTGATCAAATTCATAATTTAAAATTATAAAATAAACTTTTGAATTTTATGATTTTAAATTAAAGATGTGTAGTGCACAAAAATATTTTCTGAAATTCTATAATCTTAAACATGTCATACGAAATGTTGGAACTAAAAAATATTAAATTTAGAAACAACAACAACATACCAGTGTAATCACACAAAGTGAGATCTGAAAAACGTAGAATATACACATACCTTACCCCAGCGGCGGACCCACACCGTATCAAACGGGTTCAGGTGAACCCACTTCGTCGAATTTTTCGAATTTACATGTATAAATTATTATTTAATCGTGTATATAAATATAGATGAACCCACTGGGAACAATGAAGAGTTGTAGTTCAACGGTCAAGCGGATCATGGAAACGACTTGGGTTCGAGGCCCGCTTAAGCGCAAATGCATTGGTATTTCATTTTTACTTTTTAAAGTCAAGTGGCTGGGCAGCCTGGGCTGGTACAATCATTAATATATTAGACTTTAAAAAAAGATATGCATTGGTACATATGACTTTTTTTATTTAAGCAAACCTCTCTAGTGTATTAAATTGTAGTATTATTTTTGATAAATTATTAAAAGTTATAAGCTATTTCGTTTTACATTGTTTGAGAATTTTAATAATTTAGGTTTATTTATTATCGTTTGTTTATGTTAGTTTTATCTTATGTATGGTGTTTCAAAATTGTGACATTAACTGTTATTATGTAATAATTGTAAGAGTAAAAATTTAAAAATTAAATTGACCTAGATGAAAGTTTAGTCTGGTAAGTAACTAAAACTTGATATACTAGTTTCTATATTGTTTTTTTTTCTTTGTGACTTGCCTAATGTACTCGTGCAAGAACATATATAATTTATACGGTAGAAAATGATATTGTTTTCTCTAACTGTATATTTATTTTTAAATAGAATATCACCTAATAACAATATTTTCAGGGATATTATGGGAATACAAAAAAATACGGTTATTACTGAGTTTTGCAATGAGAACAAGATTGATTGTGTGGATATGAATGCTGAATATGTTAATCGTCACCGTCCTCGGCGTAAGACAAACATTTATAACAATTTTTATTATCGTGTGGAATGTTTTAATGTCATTATGGATCAGCAAATTTTAGAGATTAATGATCGGTTCAATGAGGTCAATTCTGAGTTGCTTCTTTGTGTTGCTTGTTTGAATCCAAGTAATGATTTTGTTGATTTCAATATAGCAAAATTGGTAAGAATGACTCAGTTTTATCCGGATGACTTCTCTCTAGTTGATTGTATGATGCTTGAAAATCAACTAGAGACATATATTATGGATTTGCGATCAGATGACAGATTCAGTCGATTGGAGGGGCTTGTTGATCTATCTACATTACTTGTGCAAACACGAAAATACTTGGCGTACCCATTGGTGTGTCGGCTTTTGAAGTTCGTACTGATTTTACCGGTAGCAACAACAAGCGTGGAAAGATGCTTCTCTGCAATGAATATTGTCAAGACGGATCTACGAAACTGAATTTGTGATCAATTTTTAAATGATTGTCTTGTATGTTTTATTGAAAAAGATTTGCTTAAGAGTGTTACAAATGATGATGTAATTAAACGTTTTCAAAATATGAAAACGCTTAGGGGACAATTATAATTTGTAAACTTTATTAAATTTGGGCACCCGGATGATTTGTAAACTTTATTAAATGTGTGCACTCGGTTGGAAAATTCTCTGCGTCCACCACTGCCTTATCCTTCCCTTTGTGGGGTAGAAATATTGTTTCTGATATATCTCGGCTCAAAAGAAAAATCAATATAGAAAATAACATTTTTAAAGATATATAAAGTGAAACAAAGGGATTGCTTCTTAGCATACACTAGTAAAACTTTACAAGTACTTTCCCCTATTTTCAGGCCTTTTGAAACTTCTTTTTTCCATAGTTTTGTCCACTTGCAAGCTCCCAATACATTGGAAATCAGTGAAGCCAAAAATGTAAAGAAAAACTCACAACCCTTAAAAGTTAAAACCCATCATAGTTCCAAACACAAGCATTGGATTTTTATGTACATATCTTATTCTTTCTCTTCTTTGTTCGTTCAAGCTGCTGCAATGGTTTCACTATTGCTGGAAGTTTCAGATTTAGCAAAGGGTAATTCAGAGTGATTCTGATGGCTTTCTGTGGTTCTTGAATTAGGCAGCTTAATATTGGACTTGTCTTTTCTTTCGTCTTGCTTCATTTGTTGTTCCCTACACTCCATGCTACAAAATGCTGTATCACCCCTGTATAAATGAGTACAAATTATACCATATATTGCTGAGGTTATTTTTATAACAATAATTATCCAGTGACCCACAAAATATCATGAAAAATACCTTCATTTATACTTGTCCACTTTTGATTTTTACTTATCGACTTTTGACTTTGCATGACCTTTAACAACTAATAAATGAAGTATGTATTTTACCATATTACCCATATTAATTGATGTTAATCTCAATAGACTTTAATTTTAGAAATGAATAATAATGCTAAGGGTAAAACAATAAAAAAAAAGTTTATTTTTCTCTTGATATTGCTAAAGTTAACAAGTAAAAGTGAAAATCTATTTTAGTATAGCAGACAAGTAAAAGTTAACGGAGGAAGTAGACATGTCCATCGGGTCGGGGACCACCCGACCCGGTCTGACCCAAAAAAACCAGGGTCAGCTTATTTCTGACCCGAGAGCCACCAGACCCGAAAATGCTGGGACCCGATCATATGTAGGGTCGGGCCAAGATCATAATTTTTTACCCTCCCGACCTGGCATGACCTACCCGACCTCCGACCCGCCACTGTCCGATCGTATGTTGGAGTTTTATTTATATGTTTTAAGAATATATGTGATGAAGACTTTATGTTTTAATGTGAAGCAATGGTATAAAATGTAGAGAAGGGAGAAGAGAAAGTAGTTGTAAATTGATGAAACTTTAAATGGTCATAACTCTGCGCTCGGACGTCTGTTTACCCGATATTTTTTTTATTTTACTTATTTTTTGGAGACGGGGCCTTGCAAAGCAGCCAATATCAGGGAAAACGTCTGTCTTCCCAATCGATTTGACGTTTCCCCCAAATCGATTTCTAATTTTTCATTTTATTTAGCTGAGATCTCACGATATACAATAGATTTCAACGTCCAAAATTCGTGATAATGTTTCCGAGAATGTCAATTTCAGCATTGAAAATTTAATTTTTTTAAAAAAAATTAAAAAACCTGCTGGGCCCTGACCCGTCCAAAATTCATCCCCGAAGGGTTAGGGTCGGGAAATCAAAAAAAATATAGGGTCAGGATCGGGAAATTAAAAAAAAAGTCACCTGACCCGGCTCTGACCCGACCCGACCCTTGGACAGGTCTAGGAGGGAGTATAAGAAAAGAAATCTTTGATTAATGTTCATAATGTAATAAAGTAATACACCAATAATGCAACAAGTCTTTCAAGAACTAATTACTATAATTCTTCTTTAATCGAGGTATTTTGCTATTTTATTCTATTAACAAAACCTTGTCTTATGCTATTCATTTTAAGTTTTGGCAATTCTGGTTCTCTTCTTTTCCATACAATTTGGAGGAAAGTATCAGATATGTTCAATGAGGCGGAGCAGAAAAGACTAAAAACAAACAAGAAAGTTATTAAGACCCAATATGCAAGTTTTTTTTTTGTTAACGAAGGAATCGCGTGCTGTTTTTTTTCGTGCGAGGTAAACCCGGACCGACACAATAGCGCGCAAACCACGTCGGCAGATTAAATCACACTTGACAATCCGTGACAGCTCCCAAAGAGGCGGCGGTCGAGCGTTCTGCGAGATTTCGAACTTGTGATCAAACTCTCTCACACCACCCAATGAGGATACCCTCTGTCTTCAAGACCAACTGATCTAGGGCTTCGGATCCCCAATATGCAAGTTGAACCATACTTTTTTAGCAAATTAATTATTTTATTCACTTCTTTTTCTTGTAGTTTTGATAAAATTTACTGTGCTAAAATGACAATTTACTATGGAAAAGAAAAAAAGAAAGAGGTTTCTCACAAGTAGAATGTTTGATATCAAAAAAGTACACCATCCATTCCATTTTGAAAACCTTCATTTTTTCTTAAATTTTATGTCAAATTACAAGTAGATCCTTCAGTAATAGTAGAATGTTTCAGATTAAAATTTTCGAAAACCTTCAGTTTTTTCTTAAATTTTATGTCAAATTACGATCGGAGTAACTTTTTAAACCTAAATCCACATAAAATAAAAAGTGTCCAAAATTTTAACCCCCAAAAAATACTACTACTACGTGCTATATATATATATAAGTTATTTATTTTTTGTTTGTAAAGAGTTGTATGTATGTACCTGTACATGTAGATGTCTCGTTCACGAGAAAACCTACTGTTACAAAGGCTACAACTGGTCAAGAAACTAGCCCTCTCTCTTTCAAAACCTTCACCGGAGATTCTCCTTTCAGAATATCGATGGTAATTAAACGTTAACGACTCATCAATCATAGTATTAACTTTAGCCTTATAATCAGACGGCTCTGGTTCAGTGCCAATCTCTAGATCAACTGTCATACCTGTCATGCTCGTTGTCCTCCTCATCGGTGGACGTCCCCTTTTACCCAACATCTTCTTCTTCTTCTTCTAAAATTAAATTACAAAATAAGAGCAATAATTAACACTTGTTCATTTTTTTTATAATTGTTTTTTGGGAGCTAGTGTTTTTTGTTTGAGAAAACTGAGTGATGGCCTGGTGAGTTATGGAGATATTGTGAAGAAGAAAATGAGGATGGGGGAGAAATATAAAGTCATGAACCTGTGCCATCTGATTCTTTCTTTCTCTTTTTTGGTATAAATACTTTTATTCGTTCTCCTTTTTTTATTCATAAAAATATATTTCATATGTCTCAATTAATATTAGTCAATTTAAAAAGTAATGACACATTTCTTTATTTGATAAAAAAATAACTTTAAATTTTACATTTTACGTTTAACGAGATGATATATAATCACACAAATATGTAAGACTTTGAGATTATTTTCCTCAAATGACTTTGTTCTATTATTAGGTAAGAATATATACATATTTTACACTAAATAGGAAGAGTAAGTCTTGCCTATAATAATCCTAAGAATATTCTTATACATTAATCTACCTATCATATAGAATAGATACTACATTATATTAATGAGAGATAATACACTATATTCTAACAATATACAGAATATTTTTAACATTTATTAATGATATTCTATCACTCCCCCGCAGTCGAAGCTGGAGGTCGGCGAATGCTGAGACTGTCCTGAAATTCTTCAAAGAGTATCAGCGCAAATCCTTTTGTGAAGATATAACAATGTCGCGTCAGAACATGTAATACTCGCACTTGTCCACGAGTCATCTTTTCACGGACAAAATGAATATCTAACTCAATATATTTAGTGCGTTGATGATGGATGAGATTCTCTGATAGATAGATCGCACTAATGTTATCACAATATATCATAGTAGCCGTCGAAATGGGGCAATGAAGCTCAAGTAAAAGATTCTGAATCCAGCATGAGTCAGATACAACATTGACAACTTTAACTTTAAACTTTACATTTTACGTTTAACGAGATGATATATAACCACACAAATATTTTTGACCACAACATTTAAAAACACTACTTTACTTCTTAAACTCTGTAAATTGGGACAAATTAAGTTGTAACTTTGATTCTCTTCCACGTCAAGCATTTTTGAAGTCTCATATAAGTCACGATGCTTTGTTTGGGGTGGAAAGAAAGTGTGACAAATTATGAGCATATTTTTCTTCTCAATTAATTTTGTACACTTCTTTACTAATTTATTTTTAATAAAATATTTTGTATACAAAATATAACATAAAAAAAAGATAAATCTACACATAAAAATCTTAATGTTAGGTTTAGCCTGAATTTCTTGATAATTATATTTAATTCAAAAAGATGTTCTCGATAGAAAATGTTTAATGAAAAATTATTCTACCACATCTATCATTTTCTTGGAGGTGAAGTTTTGGACTTTTATAAATAATGAATCATTTCTTCTCATAAATAACATAACTACATCCACAATGTAGTTGTTTACAGAGTTGTGTTTACGAAAAAATTTCTCTCAATAATTTTTAAACTTTTATATTTTTTTTCCATAGGTAGATCAATTGATTAAACCATATTAGAAATATTATGTCTCTGTTAGTATGTTTTTCTTTACTGTTTGATTTATTATCGATCAAGATTTACAATTATTAGCTTCCGCATTACGCCCTAATTATTTCGACCCCAACACTTAAATTAATACAAAAAAATTGAAAAACTTTACTTTCTTCCATTCATATTTGTAAATGAACATAAGAGACAACTTTCTCTAATTAATAATTTTACTTTCTTTTTTGTTTACTATGCAATAGTTTATGATATTAAAAAAGAAAATAATGCTTCTAAAGGCTTCTTTTTATGTGTGCAAGTAAATATGAATCGTTCTAAGAATTTTGCTAATAATTTTTTGATCGATGGTATATAAGTTTGGAAAGAAAGTTAAAAAAGATATGCAACTTTTCCTGGTTTCTAATTAATCTCAAATTTTCACCTCACAATTAGAGACACGGCGCGTTTGACAAGGGAAAAAGTCTTGGGAAAATTGTTGGTTAACAATATACTAGTATGCATTTCCTAATTGTCTAGAAGCCTAATATTATTTTGTACGCTGTGGTGCTCAAAAGTTCAGCATGACATTGATTAAAGAAAATAAATAATAAGCTATAATATAACAACATGTTGTACTTATTTCCTTTGTTTGGTTAAACTCTATTCTTGAATACTAGAGGAGAACAGACGGAAAGAGGTTCATCAGAGCGATAGAAAAAGCTTATAGAGGGGTGGTTGTTGACACCCAATTTTGACCCGCCCGTCCAGTCATTAGCTATGAAATTAGACTAATTTTGTAAAATAATTTTTATGATTTTTTATAATAAAATGCAGCGACAAAACATTAATACAGGCATGATTTAATAATAACTTCGTATTTTCTACGTAGAGTATTAAGCACTTAGAATCTCGCGCCCGCATTTATTAATTGTAAGCTCTGTCATAATTCTTAAATAATTAATAAATACATAAAATAAATAATTTAGCAATGACGTCGCGTCAAGTAGCATAGCCGCATTTATTAATACGCCAGAGAATTTCACAATCATTTGTATTTTAAAATCAATTTAATCTAATACATGCATTTAATAGCGTCGCATTTATAAAGCTTTAAATAATTCTTAAATATCATACTTGCATTTAGCATTTAAATAATTTAATCTAAACTCAATTCAATTTTAATTTAACTTCGCAATAATGCACAATAATAAGATTTTAAATGATAGCGCCGCATTCTAAAATATTAAGCACTAATTAAATGACACACCCGCATTTATAACAATTAAATTAATAAAGCACCTAATTAAATAAGCACGATTTATTAATACCTATTTAAACAATTTACCCCTAATTAAATAATTAAACACTACCTAATTAAATACCTAATTAAACTAACTACCCTTATTAATATCACCAGCCCACCATCCACTGGCCCAAAACCCTCTTTTCCTTATTTCCCACGACCATGACCCATTCTTCATACTTACCCATCCCCATCGTCCTCACACAAAACCCAACAAAAAAAACCTAAACCTAGAACTAGAAACCAGCAGCCATCGCCGCACCTTCCCTGCCGTGATTCTCGCCTGAGAATCCGGCGAATCGAACCCTTTCCTTAACCACGTACACTCAGCCAACGTATCCTACCATGACCTTCCTTACCCATGCAAGCGCAGCCAACGATTTCTTACCATAGATAACCAAATCCCTTCAAATCAGAACCCATTCGAATCAGTAGCAAATCAATACGAATCGGCGCAATCGCACTAAAATCTTACGAAATCTCAGTACCAATATTAGCCCAATCTCAGCCCTAAAAGCTTACCTAATAGGGAACCCAAAACATGGTTATATAAGCACATGCAAAGGCATAAACGAGGACGGACACGCCCCTTAGCAAAAGCGAAGCGTGATCGGGAAAGAAGCTCAAGACCTTCCTCACGATTAAGAACACGAGCGAAAAGACAGGGACCCATAGCATCGACGGGGATACCCTTAGCATCAGTCGAACCCTTCTCTTAATTCCAGCCAAAAATCAGTAAGTAAACCTTCTCCCTTTCATTCGCATCGCAAACCCAAAACCCGTCGATTGGACCGACGACTTGATACGCTGCCCCGGGTCGCTGTCCGGAGAAGGTAAACTCAACTTCCCTCGACCTTGATTTATTTCATATTTTCTTTGTATTTTCTGTGTGCTTGCCTATATTAATCATGTTGTTAGTCCGCTTATATTCTTCGTGACTATAATGCTTGATGTGTTAGTTAGTTCGTTGATACTATTTGTGTTCATTAATGCATAAATATGATGTCGGCAATCCTGTCATGCCCTGCTTGCTGAAATTGTTTGCTCTTTCAAGAAAATGATACTTGCAGTAGTGTTTTGCATCTATGGAATCAGCATATTCCTGTTTGAGTAGTGATTTGGGTTACTGCCCATATGTCTACTGGGTTTAGCCCATGTCTGTGGCCCTTAAGCTGTCTTCATGAAATGGTAATAAGACTCCCTAGGCCTAATTGACCCTGCATACCTAAAATGCCATCTTTAATTGATTGCATATCCATCCCTGTTTATAATACATGTCGAGCTATGTGTTGTGTCATATCATTCTGTTGCGCAACCTAAATGATGTCTGTTTTGATATCCTGCATTTGTTTGAAATCTATCCTCTGTTGGTTATTGTGTGTCTGCTGTTTGGTCTGCTGGGAAGTAAAATAAGTAAGTTAAAATCGTGTATGTTTCAACACTAAATCATGGCGCAACCCCTGTTGTATGTTCGTATATCTGTCTACTGAGAGTATAATACGACCGGTATCCTACGTACATTCTTCTTCTATCAGGGATGCTAAAATTATTGCAGGTTGGCCTGCTTTTCTCTATGCTTTACTGCTGCCTTGTTGAAAATACTATGATATACTTTCAGGGTATACAAGGTAGAAGCCTAATCGTACACTAGATGTATTAAGGTCATAGCACTTGTATATCCTCGAGTATATTACATATACTTTGGATGTTCTGTCTAGATCAGTCCCTGAAATGTGCAACGTGGGTTTATATGCTTATGTGACTATGTTCATACATCTGTTGGGCTCATATTGCGTTTGGACCAATTTATTCTCCATAAAGCTTGATAATTGTTACATTCGGCATGTCTTTTCTTTTTCCCTGTTACTGTAATGAGGCCCAGAATCTGAAATCCGTAATCTACTTTGGTCCAGAAAAACAGTTACTTGGGCCTGTTTTCCTTTTGTGTTTATTTGCATTATCAAGGCCCAATACTTGTTTGAACAATGTTGGGATTCATTGTGCTTGAACCTGTTATCTCATCTTGGGCTGCTACAGTTATGAAATTGAAAATATATATATGTTAAATTTATATGAGCGTTTTATCTATTTGCGTCACAAGGTTTGAAAGATTTACTAATCTTTATCTTCTTCTTTATTTCTACATGAAACGCACCGGAGCAAAATAAAGAGTCTCACGGCGAGACTCATCGCGAGCCGCTTCAAATGGCAAACCGCGTCTATGTGCACCCGCATTCGCATTCCCGCTTCAGAGAATCCTTAAACAAAATAGGACAAGACGACGTTGTCATCCGTCTCAACTCCTCCTAATCTTTAAATTCGATTGCCTCATTTTATGCCTTATTTGTTTATTGCAATTTTATTACTTAATTTTGTAATTAATAGGATGTCTAGAATAATTAAGCCTTTAAACATATGAGACGGGAGGTAATTTACATTTAGGAATACACTTCTACTTTATTTGTCTTTTAGGGCTATTAGGCATGTTTAAAATCGGCAAAAAATAATTTAAAATAATCTAGCTTGCATCACAAAACCAACAGTAATTAAAACCTAAACCATACTTTTGCATGATTAACAAAGCAAATTCATAAGTAACTAACTTTCCCTTTATTTCCCATTGCCAAAAAAGTATTTTACAAACAACATGAATGCATATTTTTGAACTTTATACTATGTTTATAAATTATGTCAGGCCTATTTATTGCCTTCGCACTATACCCCTGCAATATATATTTTATCTAATATAGTATTTAGGTACCTTAATCGCATATTTTTCAAAACTGACTTTGTCTTTTATACACAAATCTTGCAAAGTATTTTAGAGAATATATCTTATACTTACAAATCTTTTTTTTTTCTTAAATGCTTTTAAAACACGCATTTTAATATATAATTACCCTAGGTTTGTGATGCGCGAAATATGCACACACTTTTAAACGCAAGTGCACGTTATCGTATCAAGTAGTATAGTCTTAGATAAGACCGAATATCGTCCTCTAGGATTAGGGTTCAAGTACCAACTATCTATTTTCTAGTATCTATTTGGTGAATTAATGATTGATTGTTTTGTT
This sequence comes from Przewalskia tangutica, assembly GCA_029844215.1. Taxonomy (NCBI): domain Eukaryota; kingdom Viridiplantae; phylum Streptophyta; class Magnoliopsida; order Solanales; family Solanaceae; genus Przewalskia; species Przewalskia tangutica. Next base: position 116,385,180 of record CM056728.1, read on the forward strand.
TATAACTAAGAATTATTAAAGACAAGTAAATATAAAGAATTACTTCAGATGTGATGAGAATAGGGCTTCTATGTATCCTCACTATCCGCTTATGCTACTTACTAATGCATTACTTATGGTGTTCTTCCTTTGGAGAAAGCAGGTTTACGAAATCGTTTTATACTCCCGTTAGGGTTATATAAACACTCTACCCCAGATTGTTCCTTACCTAACTTTCACGATAAGGGTAACTCTATAGGAGGATTAAGAACAAAAACCTAGTTGGCCGTCACGCACAATGCGCAAAAATTAGGGTTGTTAAGCCTCTCATCAACGCTTACAAATCTAATTGAGGTATTTTCATCCCCAATTCAAGATCGTTTACCCAACTTACAAAGATATTCACAATCCTCCTTTCGTAACTGATTAGAAATCATATAGTGATAACTAGTTGTCAATTAGCTACCAAGAATTCAACTCAATTATTGGATAGATCTCTCAAGAATAATAACCATAAGCATGCATTACTTTATAACATAAGGTTCAAGAATTCAACATAGAAAGCCTTATAAGAGAATTAGTTCCTAGCCATGAATATGACAAGAACTAATTCAAAGTTCATCATGCAAAAACTGAAATAAAGAAAGGAAAGGAAAAAGAAATTACTCATGTTTGGGTCTCCAATCTCCTAGGCAAGAAAACCTTGTGTTTGGCAAGAAAGGGAACCCTTGAAACCGCCTAGGGTTCTCCTTTTATAGGTTTAAAACGCGTCTCTCTTTTTTCCGCAGCTGGCCCAAAAATCCGTCAAAGACCTAATTTTTCCGCGTCGGCCGCGCTCGCAGATGGCGCCGCGCGCCTAAAGTTCTGCAATACCGGGTGTTTTGGCGCGCGGCCCGATATCTGGCTGTTCGAGGCGCGCGCTGGATCTTCGCAGCTTCACGAATAATGCGCCGCCCGCTTCGGCCTTCGAGGAAGGCGGCGCTGGATCTTCGCAGCTTCTCGAATAATAGCGCGCGCCTCGCTTCGATCGCAGGAGGCGCGCGCAGTTGGATTTCACTCGTTTGCCACTTTCTCCGTTTTCAGCTCTAGTACCTCCTCTTTTTCCCTCTTTTCGCTCCTTTTCCGCCATTTGGCCACTTTAGCCACTTTGACTCAAAAGAAAGAAAATCTATCCTAATACGACACTTTGTATGTACAAAACGGGATAAAAGACTAACTAGACTGACTCAAAAGGTGTATATAAAATACACCGATCAAATACCCCCAAACTTAACCTTTGCTCGCCCTCGAGCAAAGATAGAAAGAAATACAATAAAATGACAGACTCAATAAATAAGAAAATCAACAAAGAAAATAAACAGACTCCCTGCCATTGATCACTTTTGCTGCATGAATGTTAACTAGAAAAACATGAAGGTTAGCAGAATAATATGCAGGAACATATAGCATGGAATTTCAACACATTGAGCTAGATATTTCGCAAACTCATACTTATCATGCTTAAATGGAAGTCAGTGTACTCAAGTATGCATATAAATTCAAAAATTCCTATGGCATGCTTACTTGCTATCCTCCACTAATTCTGGATATACATAGAAGAGATCTTCAGGACTTTGGGGGTTGTAATGTAGGCTTAGGTAGGGGTTGGTAAAGATAGGCATTTAGGCTCATTTTTCTGTACCATAAGCTCTTTGGCTTTTCAATTTTTCCCTTTTTTCTTTTGATTCTTTCCTTCACTTCAATTCTATCATTCCCCTCTTTTGTTTTGGGAGAGTGAAGTGTATTATACAAATAGGCAACCACAATCTTAGGCTTTTGCCTCTTTCTTATTACTTTTCCATTAGGGTGCCTCAAACTTGTTCACTCTTTTTGTTTCTTCTTTTTAACACAATGTACTCCACTATTTCATATTTTCACTTATGGCACAATTTTGTGGGAATATGGGGTGTCAAAGAAGAAGTTTCAAATTTAGGCTCAATGGGGCTAACTAGTGATATTTTTAAAGTACGGGATAGAAAAGAATGGTAAGAATTGGCTATCAAAGAAATGCCTGAGTCATCTCCCTAACATGCATATCCTAACTATTTCGCCTCAAATAGCAAGCAGTCATAACACACAAGCATTTATCATTTAGCATACATAACTCAAGCAAGAGACTCCAAATAGACAGATTCTGTGAGTTTTTGGCATCTCTAACCTAAGTGTTTAGATAGCTGCTTCCATTCCTTTACATTATTCCACCTTACTTCACTAGGTGTTTCTAGCAACTACAGAATACATGATCTTTGACAGGCAATTATGACTAAAAAAAAAAAAAAAAAAAAGAAAAATTTTTGGTGACTCAAAATAAACATGAAACAAATAAAAAGACTTAAATAAAACATAACATGACACACAAATAAAACTAAAACACAAAAACACAAAACTAAAACACAAAAACACACCCCCAAACTTAAATCACACATTGCCCCCAATGTGTGTAGACTCAAAGACAGTAAAAGAAAACGACACTTACAAACTTTGGCTAAAATGGTGGTGGTGGCGGTGGATAATGATCGACCGTTGGTTGAACAAGGCACTCACTGTCGATTTGTTGTCTTGTTTCTTGCCGTCCTTGTACTCATTGTTTGCAAGCGTCCGCATCATCTCCTTCTCGTGTTGGTACAATTGCCCTATTGTGGGCTCTGAAGGTTCTCGCTTCGTGGTTGGCCGGTGGCTAGGTCTCGCCTCATATCGAGCCCCTATTTCGTGCTCATCTTCATCCATGGTTGCCTCTCTGCCGTTGTTGCTGCCGCGGGTTGTACTCTTCGTCACGGCTTTGGGGGCTAGGGTCTGAAAAGAGTGCACTATCCCATAGGACACCTGGGTTGGTTTCTTTCATGAGTATCTCGTGGGTAGTTGTGGGATCGCACTCATGCGGGCATGCATCGTAATAAGTGAACCGTGTCCCAATCCACTGTTGTCACCAACTCGCTGATTTCTTCGATGCTCTTCACTATCTCTTTTCCCACATCAATTATCAGCCTCATAATTCCATAAATCAACTTAATCGCTCTTCGGCACTCGATGAAGTGCGTAGATGGAATCATGCGGCATCGACGAAATACAACAAGCCTTGGTCGCTTTGTTGAATGGCACCGCTTTCGGCTCTAGATCCATTCCTTCCGATCTCAAAAGCCCGGTAGCTCATCGTATGCGCATATTATTCCATCAATGTTGTTGCTCCTAGACCATGTTCTAAAATGGTTCCAATCGCTACTTTCTTCAACATCAATGTTTTTAGCGTTGTATTTATTGCTTCGATCCACAGGCATATAATTTCCCCTTACAAAGCACCCCCTTTCTGTCTTCTCCGGAAAGTTTGCATAAAATTCCCGCACCATTGTTGTATTCACTGGTGTTATCTTCTCCGGATTGACAAATCTCTTCCACCCCCTTAGCTCAATCATCGCCCGGATGGGCTCATAAACGTCTTCATCCCCATAGGATCCCCTTTGGTAATCCATTCCCCTTTCTGGAATTACGGGTCTAGTATCAAGTCTTTTGTATCTTTGGTAGGCCTGGTAACTCACGAACCTATTTTCATCGTATTGTGGGGTTGGGGTGGATGTGGATCCTCTTCTCTTTCTGGTGGCCATTTATAAACAAAATCTGCAGCTTCTAATTTTTGTGGCACAATGTCTCCTATACACTCAACAACTAGCAGCGACAACACCCCCAAACTTCAACAATGCCCACCACTTCTTTTTCTACTCTTTTCTCCAACTTCACAACCAACTTTTCAGTACCCAAACTACTCCAACTACAATACTCTTCCCCACTACTACCTCCTATGACTTCAGTGAAAGGATTCAAGAAAAAAGATAGGGATTACCTTTTGATGAGAAGACTCAAGCTTGTTCTTGTTTCAATTGGTGGGTTGAGGCTATGGAATGGAGCTTTGTTGTTTGAGATAGTTGAGGGTTTTTGGGAATTTAAGAGTTTAGGTTGTGGTTGGGTTGGATTTGTGGAGGTTTTGTGGGCAAATTTCTGGAATTTCGTGGGTTTTTGGAGAGGGAAGGTTAGGTTTTGGAAGTTGGAATTGGGGAAAATCTGATTTTTGGGCGTTTTAAATTTCTGGATTCCCGCTTCGGCCATGCCCGCTTTTAGCCATGCGCGCCAAACATCTGCGCACCTTCGGGACTTTCTGCGCCATGCTTCGCTCGAGCCATGCGCGCTAAATCGCCAACTTTTCGAATTCCACCGCGCCTGCTTCGCAGGAGCCGCGACTCTTAAACTTCCGAGCCTGTTCAGATCTTTTGGCGCCGCGGCGCTTACCCGCTTCTCTGGAAATCCTTGCTTTTCTTCAGTTTATTTCGTCCTCAGTTCATTCCCCTGTACCTATCAATCACAGCTCAAACACAAGACCCCATGACCGTGAGATTGTTCTAGACAAAATAAAATAAACTAAAGACTGAAATTAAAATAACATAATTGAAAACGTTGGGTTGCCTCCCAACAAGCGCTGTCTTTTACGTCTTTTAGCCGGACGCAATTAACCTTTCTGAGTGCCCATTGGATACTTCTGCGAACTGCTTGCAATCCACAGATTTATTGCTATAGGTCTCAATTTCCCTATAACTATTTGTTCAAACAGGGGCCTTAAACATACAAGTATCCCCCAAGCACACAAGATGAGTTTGTCTTTTAGGCTTCTTATTTTGTAGGAAACCGTGAAATTCTCTACATCTCTTGACTCTGGGGGTTGCCCTTGATGGTATGCAATTCCTAATTGGGAGTCATTCGTGATAGCTAGTGGTGTTTCTTCTGTGATAGGTGCATGAAAAAGAATTTCCACAGAATCCAAGAAGGTGAATAATTGGATTTCTGCAATCTTTTCCTTCTCTACACCAGCTATCTCACCAAATTCCTCAATAGTTGGGTGTGATTCAGGCTCCTCAACTTGCTGTTCGCTGTTGAATATGATCGCGAGTTCTGCTATTTGCGTTTCCAACCTCTTTATACCCAACCTCATTTCGTCCATGAACCGAGTTTGGGACCTCGTGAGACTGAGTAGAGTTTCTCGTAATTCCTCCCTCTCTTCCTCTATGGTTGGAGCTCGATCATATTGACAGTAGAAATCCATATCTTCAGGATCCCTGAGATGCATCAAAACCAACAAAGAATCACGGCACCCTTGTTTTCACACAATAAATACATAAAATAAACAAAATTAAAAAAAACTATACATAAAACCAAATTAGAAATTAAAAATAGATAAATTTGATATTGAACTATTTCCTAATCCCCGGCAACGGCGCCAAAAACTTGATGCGCGAAATATGCACACACTTTTAAACGCAAGTGCACGTTATCGTATCAAGTAGTATAGTCTTAGATAAGACCGAATATCGTCCTCTAGGATTAGGGTTCAAGTACCAACTATCTATTTTCTAGTATCTATTTGGTGAATTAATGATTGATTGTTTTGTTTATAACTAAGAATTATTAAAGACAAGTAAATATAAAGAATTACTTCAGATGTGATGAGAATAGGGCTTCTATGTATCCTCACTATCCGCTTATGCTACTTACTAATGCATTACTTATGGTGTTCTTCCTTTGGAGAAAGCAGGTTTACGAAATCGTTTTATACTCCCGTTAGGGTTATATAAACACTCAACCCCAGTATTGTTCCTTACCTAACTTTCGCTGATAAGGGTAACTCTATAGGAGGATTAAGAACAAAAACCTAGTTGACCGTCACGCACAATGCGCAAAATTAGGGTTGTTAAGCCTCTCATCAACGCTACAAATCTAATTGAGGTATTTTCATCCCCAATTCAAGACTGTCTACCCAACTTACAGCATATTCACAATCCCCCTTTTCAGAATCTGATTAGAAATCATATAGTGATAACTAGTTGTCAATTAGCTACCAAGAATTCAACTCAATTATTGGATAGATCTCTCAATAAGAATAATAACCATAAGCATGCATTACTTTATAACATAAGGTTCAAGAATTCAACATAGAAAGCCCTATAAGAGAATTAGTTCCTAGCCATGAATATGACAAGAACTAATTCAAAGTTCATCATTAAAACTGAATTAAAGAAAAGAAAAAGAAAAGAAATTACTAATGTTTGGGTCTCCAATCTCCTAGGCAAGAAAACCTTGTGTTTGGCAAGAAAGGGAACCCTTGAAAACTGCCTAGGGTTCTCCTTTTATAGGTTTAAAACGTCTCCTCTCTTTTTCCTGCAGGCCTGGCCCAAAAATCCGTCAAAAAGACCTAATTTTTACGCGTCGGCGCCGCGTTCGCAGATGGCGCGCGCGCCTAAAGTTCTCGCAATACTTGGGTGTTTTGGCGCCGCCCCGATATCTGCTGTTCGGTAGCGCGGCTGGATCTTCTGCAGCTTCTGAATAATAGCGCCGCGCTCGCTTCGGCCTCGGTAGCCGCGTGCTGGATCTTCTGCAGCTTCTGAATAATAGCGCGCCCGCTTCGATTGCAGGAGGCCACGCGCAGTCTGATTTCACCGTTTGCCACTTTCTCCGCTTTCACTCTAGTACTCTCCTCTTTTCCCTCTTTTCGCTCCTTTTCCGCCATTTGGCCACTTTAGCCACTTTGACTCAAAAGAAAGAAAATCTATCCTAATACGACACTTTGTATGTACAAAACGGGATAAAAGACTAACTAGACTGACTCAAAAGGTGTATATAAAATACACCGATCAGTTTGGCAGGACAACCGCAAGTTAGCGGATCTTAGAGGGTGCCTAACCCCTTCCCTCTAGATTAATAAAGAACCCTTACCCAGAATCTCATTAAGTTTAGCAGACCATTAAAATGGAGTTAATGTTTTACTTTAAACTAGTTAAACATTTAGGTGTCCTAATTCACCCAATTAATTAGGTGGCGACTCCGCGAACCCTTAGCATTTTTTAGCACCCTTTAGCTTTAAAATTAATCTTTTAGCACCTTAAAAACCTTTAAGCCTCTTAAACTATTTTAGCACTTTATTTTATTTTTCTAACTTTGCATTTTGAGCAGGGTTCGCTATTTAGAAAATGTCGCGGTCGAAAAAGGGCGTGACAGTGGTCTTACTACGGCAAGTGAAGCCAGGGTTTCTTTTATTCGGTGTCCGGGGAAGAGAAAGTTTTTGTGTTTGGAATAAAATAGTGATGATTAAATTGGAAACGTATGTGTAGGTTTTGATTTGCTTTTTGGACACTCCTCAAACATTTTACAAAGGAAAATGACATCAACGGTGGGCTTTGGGGAGGTGTGGGTCGTGAATATTGCAATTTTCTCCTTGTTTTGAGGAAATTCAGGTTTCCATAGTTTGGGGACAAGTACGTGGGCAAATATAGTGTAGGGCTCTCTCATACAAATGTAGAGGTATTGGGATAAAATTAGTCATAAAAAGTTATAAAAAAAAAGTGTGCACTAACCTCACTTTATGCGCGGGGTTCGGAAAATGGTCGGACCACAAGAAAATATCTCAGTAAAAGTAGGGAAAAGGGTCAAATATACCCTAAAAGTATGGTAAAAGGATCACATTTACCCTTTGTTAAAGTATGAGATCATATTTACCATTCGTTAGCCAAAACTTGTCACATTTATCCTTTTATTAACGAACTGCACACGTGGCTCCACATGGCTGCCACATGGAAGCCACATCACCATCCAAACCCACATCTGATCGAATTAAACCCGCCCAGTTTCCCAATTTTATAACCCATCGTTCACTCCCCCTAATCCCCAAATCGCGTAAAATCCCTAAACCTAGCCCCGTCGATAATCTCTCTTCTCCCAGCCCCGTCGATAATCTCCCTTTTTCCAGCCCCGACGATCAATCCTTGAAGCATTTTCTACAGCAAATTACTAAAGGATGTAACTATTTGTTTGTTTAGACGATTTTTCGTCGATTTTTACTTGATTTCAGAAACAAATTTCGTCGATTTTTGTTCATCGATTCGTTTTTCTATTATGTTTGTGGTATCTATTTGTTTGTTTCAGATGATTTGTTTCATATTTATTCGTCGATTTCGTTCATCTCTTTACATTTTTGCCTCTTCTTCTTCTTCGTCGATTTCACTATCGAAAAAACTCGTCTTATTTGTGGTATCTATTTGTTTGTTTCAGAAGATTTACTTCTTCTTCTTCGTCGATTTCGTTCATCTTTTTACATTTTTGCCTCTTCTTCTTCTTCGTCGATTTCACTGTTGAAAACCCCGTTTTATTTATGGTATCTATTTGTTTGTTTCAGACGATTTACTTCTTCTTCGTCGTCGATTTCTGCTTCTTCTGAGATTTAATTGAGTTTGTATCTATTTTGTGTTCAGTAGGTAAGAAATGTCGCAAGTTAGTTGTTCTTCGCAAAAGATGTGCAATTGTAGTATGGTTGCTAAACAATTTACTCCGTCGACAACTTCCAATCCTGGAAGCAAATTCTTCAAATGCCCCGAGCCTAAGGTAAGTAATGTCTATGTTATTATTCAATTTATTTTGACAAATATTGATCCTTGTTGGTTTGATTTTTTCTTTTGTTCTTTCTTCATTTTGTTGTTCATAGAAAATTTCTTGTGGATACTGACAATGGGAGAATGAGGACTACCGTCGGAGAATTAGTGTCGTCATTAAATACGTTGAAGAATGAAATAGAAACTTTGAAGAAGGAAAGAGACGCATTGAAAGAATAAATCTGCGTGTTGAATAGTATAAATCAAGATCAAGTGAACAGAGTGTTACACCCCGTATTTCCAAGAGATTTAAATGAGAACGTGCGTGAGAAAACAAGGTTTTAATTTTAGAACGAAAGAAAGATTACTTTTTCCTAAAGGAGAATTTTCCGAACCTCGTGAAGGAAAAAAATTTATTAATTGGAATTTGATTCTCAAATTTGGTATTTGAGACTTTTGGAATATATTGGATTTATGGATTTTTAAGTCGGATTTGGTAACGTGGGGCCCACCGGAAAATTTTACGATTTTGTGGGGCCCACAATATTTTGAGATATTTTGGGGATGAAATAATTTTGGGACCAATGGGAGGGTGACACGTGTCACCCACACATGGCATTGACTTTGACCATAGATATTTGTGAGATCTTGAAGACAAGTGGACAAGTGGGTCCCACCCACACTTGTCCACCATCCTACCTTACACTTGTCATGATCCCATGCTTAGTGATACACTATATATACACACCTAGAGGCTTGCAAGACTTCATCCACACTTAGTTTTTTTTCACACAAAATATATATCTATCATCATCAAGGGCTCACGATTTTGAGCAAAAATGGAAGGCAAAAATTCTTAAACTTCCAAGCCTTGTTTATAGATAGAAGATTAGGGTTTTAACCAAGTATTAGCCAAGATTAAACACCCCTAACCCCTTGAAATCTCATTGGCCGAAAGTGAGGGTCTTGAAACCCTAGGTGTTCTTCAACTTTTGGTGTTGAATCTTGAAGAGGAGTTCATCATAAGCTTATAGTGGTTGCATATTGTGGATTGGAACTTAAAGATTTGGAGCCAAGACTATCCTAAGGATCGACTTTAAACTTGGATTATTTTGGGCTATATTGAGGTAAGGATCATTGTCCTCTTAATGTAATTAGATATTACATGTTGTGTATATATATATATAATTGAGCTTGTGATAAAAAGAATGAAGATTAAAAATGGTTTGGACCACAATTGGATGTTGAGGCCGAGAGTTAGGTCTTTTTGGCCATTGGAATCGTTGATCGTTTTTATGGTTATTCTCACTTGTTGCATGTTGTATAATGAAGAAAATATTGTTGTTGATAGTTTATATGAATTATATAACATGTCGAAATGAGAATTGGATTATAGAAGTTGTGGAAAAGGACTTGGTATATGTTGTGGATTGTTGGCCGAGAATGGCATTTAATTGTGGGATAATGTGGGCAGTTTTGGGACTGTTTTAGACATGTATAAATGCTGGAAATTTAGTAGCCTTATTGCAGGTTTAATGTAGTAGAATGACTAATGAAAGTCGTAAGGAATAAGGGTGAAAAGGCTTCATATTGCACCCTTAATGTTGGTTAATTATGGACTGTTTTATAGAACTATTTTATATGTTGTGGGGCAGAATTTTACACGTCAAGTTAGGCGTGTAATCCCCTTTGGTTAACTGTTTAGTATGCCTTAAATGTGGCTTGTTGGTTATTGAAATTCGGGTCTTGGAAAAAGTGGAAAAGTACGTAGAAACAAAGGAAGTGCTGCCCAATTTTCCGTAGAATAAGAGACCTTATAATTGGTATTAATCCGCCTTGGAAAGCTAGAAGTTGATAGAAGTATTATTGTCATTATAGGTTGACATTCTACGTTTGGCGTATTCTACTTGGCGTGTGGAATAGCTTAAGAGGTATGTGAACTTCTTCCTTCTATCGGCATGATTGTTATTGAAGTATACTAGCCTTGATTATTGAAGTATACTTGCCTTGTTATTTGGAGTATACATGACTTGTTTCTTGAAGTATACTTGTCTTGTTATTGGAGTATTCATGTTATTGATTATATGCTAAAGGCATGTCTAAATTATACCTAAGTACTTACCAAGTCTTATGGGAGCTGTTGGTAAGAGGGTTTAGTAAGTAATGGAGTCGAGTTGATCTTGCTAAGTTACTTGAGTTTAAAGGAGTAAGTAACTTGATTTTAAAAAGTTAGGTTATTTGATTTTAAAAAGATAGGTTACTTGATTTTGAAAGAAGAGGTACCTTGATACTACAAGTGTTAGTATCTTGGAGTTTATTACATGAAATGATTCTTTTATAAAGAATAGATGTGCGTAGTACTTTTGGGGTTCAAGTCCTTAGTATTTCATGAAATAAAAATGCATTGAGTTTATAAAAGGGAGATTGTTATAACTATACCTTCGATAGTACCTTGAGGTTTTAAAACGAAAGATTGTCATATCTATTTCATTGGTAGTACCTCGGGTCCTTAAAGTGAAAGTTGTTCTACCTATAGTACTTTGGGTTTCAAAAGTGTGAAGTGAATTGATTTGAAAAGTGTGAGTAACTTGGCTTTAGATTGTAAGTTACTTGGTGATAGAAAGCCGAAGTGTTGGAGACTACAAGTGTTAGTGTCTCGGGTGTTATAAGAGAGGGAACGTACGACGGACGTACGTTGTATAGTTGAACTTTATAGAGTAGAAGATATGTATTTCCTTCTACCCTTACTCTTTCATGTCATGATAAATGCCTTAGACTCTCTAAAAGTAGAAGACGTGTATTCCTTCTAGCCTAAATCTTCCATGACTTAATAAATGCCTTAGGCTTTCTAAAGTAGAAGACGTGTCATACCTTCTAGTAAAGCGAAAAGAAGATTTCTACTTGTACATAGTTTATCATGATGGTTATTCGTGCAAGTGTTGCATTTCACCTCACTGAGTCCCTCGCTTGGGGGCCGGCCTTTGTTATATGTATACATGTGATATTGATTATCTGTTATTCCCACGGACGTGCTGACAGTGATGTCGGAATTCCACGGGCACACTTCTGTGAGGTTTATTATAGCATAGACTGCCGACAGTGATGTTGAAATTCCACGGGCATGCTCCAGTGATGCTGGTTTTATATTATATCATGGACTGCTGACAGTGATGTTGGAATTCCACGGGCATATTCCAGTGATGCTGATTTGATAGTATACCACAGACACACTGACAGTGATGTTGAAATTCCACGGGCATGCTTCTGTGAGGTTGCCATGCTGACAGTGATGTTGGATTTCCGCGGGCACGCTTCCTTGATACTGTCTATATATTGTTCTACAGACACGCTGACAGTGGTGTTGGAATTTTACGGGCATGTTTCTGTGAGATTGACACGCCGACAGTGATGTTGGAATTCCACGGGCATGCTTCCTGGATACTTGTTATGTATTATACTTTGTACATGCCGACAGTGATGTTGGAATTCCACGGGCATGCTTCTCTGATGATGATTGTATATTATACTTGTTATATGCTACCAGTGATGTTGTATTCCACGAGCATGCTTTTGTGATATATTATTCTGTGGAGGTGCCGACAGTGAGGTTAGTATTCCACGGGTATGCTTCGGTAACAGGATGTGCGTAGTGATTCTAGGGACATGTTTCCCTGAGTTTGACATGAGTTCCATACATAGAAAAGATACAGTTGGCTTTTATTTTATATGACATGGTTGGATCTGGTATTTGATTATTTTACTTGTCACTGTCATTTCTTGGCCAACTATGATTTTCATACTGTACTTTATTTTCCGTTCCATACTTGATACTTATTGTACTGATCCCTACGGGGGGATGCATTCATACCCGCAGGTATAGGTATTCAGTTGGGTGATCCACGAGCTTAGGATCTCCATCCAGCTTCTATTGAGACAACTCCACTACTTCGGAGTCTTGTCATTTTGGTACGGAGTTTACATTACAGTCTTATGTTTATTCAGAGGTACGGCGGGGCCTTGTCCCGTCATAGTTGTTGTCAAAATTCTTAGAAGTCTGTATTCATATGTGGGTTAGACTACGAGGGTTGTATGTTGTTATACAGTGGTTATATATTATGGCAGCCTTGCCGGCTTTGCCTTTGTTAAAAAAAATGTTATTTAGCTTCCGGAGGTTACATGTGTTGTGTAAGTAGAAGGGTACCCAGTTAGGGTGCCAGTCGCGGGCACGGGGTTCGGGGCGTGACACAGAGTTTTTCAAATGCGCGTTTATATGATGATTTCATAGGCGCTATTTATTGAATTTGTTGCGGCGTCGATTATGAACAAAATTAAGTAGTATTAATATTTATTGTTGGTTATATATTCGTAGTTTAATTTTGAACAAAATTAAGTATTATCAAGACTGTATTGTTGGATATGTATTGCCTTATTGTATTATGAACATAATTAATGTTGTATTTATTGCAAATCTGGAAAATCTGTGAAACCATGTATTATGTAATGTTATGTATTTGTTGCAAATCTGGAAAAGGGTAATCTGGACAGAACTTAGGCTTGTTTTTGTGCTCATTATATGTGCAAAATTGGACAAAATGTATGCTTATAAACTGGACAGAACTTATGTTTGTTCATGTGGGCGCTTTATGTGCAAAATTTGACAGAACTCGAGCTTAAAAACTGGACATAAGATAGGCGTAAATGAAAAGCAATTGTATAAAAACTACACAGAAACAGTTTAAAACTTGTGAAACCATTGCACCTAAACTGCATAAAATTTCATAAACCAATGCACATAAACCTGCGAAACAGAAACCAGTGCACATAAACCTGCGAAACAGTTTAAAAACTGCACAAAAAAAATTCAAAAACTGCACATAAAATGTGCACAGATTATCAGAAATCTTATACAACCAGCAACTGCATATAAAATAGACATAATAATAATTCACCATACGTCATTCAACATTCAAAATATGTAATACAACCAGCAACATTCAACATTTAACAAAATGAAATCCTAGTAGTATCTTCTTGTATTCAACATTATTCTTGAGAGGTTCCATTTCCCTTTCTTGTATTCAGCTTCTCTATCGTAAAAACCGTCTTATTTGGTGGTTTAAATGGCATATTGAATTGTTGACTGGATTGTTGACTCGTTCCACTAGAATCACCAACTAATGAAATTCTTCTTGTTGGTGTAACTAAGGTATGATGCATTCTTTCAAGTATTCTAGTATTTGCTTCGGAAAACAACCTTGGCCTTAATGATGGATCTTCATTTGTGGTGTTGCTACCCTTGAACCTCTTCGCAGCAGGTTGTTTTCCTTTGCTTACCTGAAAAATAAATTAACATATGTTACAGTTACTCCAATAAAAGAAATTACATTGATACAAAAGGAAATGCTTTAAAATTTTACCTTATCACATCCCCTTACAATATGTCCAGTTTGGTAACATGTAGAACATGTCATAGGTTTTACCTTCCTTGAAGCAGACCATTCACTTTGTCTTTTCAAATTTTCATTCCCGACTCTTCCTCTCTTAACTTTTGGTCGACCCACCATCTTACACATTTTTGTGGTTCCATATCTTGACTTTTGTCATATTTCCAAAATTTAGATCCTCTAACTGGTTGAAGTTTGTGTAAGTAGATTGACAAGTAGGTTGTCTTAGCATAATAGGAATGAAAGGCTCTCTCGGCAATAGGATACTTGTTTATATGCTTGTATGCTCTTATAGCATGAGGGCATGGGATTCCACTAAGGTCCCATGTCCTACAACTACATTTTTTTGATACTGGATCCACAACATGTGTGTCAGTCCCCTCAGATACTTCAAACCCATTATCACCATTGAAATGGACCATACAATTTTCAGCAATAACCACAAAGTCCTTGTAAATCTCTAATGTTGTAGGACTATACTTAGTAGCCCATTTATGCCCATGAGTTTCATTGATTGCCAACATGTCCATTACCTACAAACAATGTTAAGAACTTAATACTTCAAACATTGTTAATAATTTGACAACCACAAATTGTTTTCTAAAGGCAAGTGTTACCTTTAGCCTGATATCTTCAAGCATCTTGATAATTGGTTTATGTCTTGCATCCAAAATCCACTTGTTAAATGACTCTGTCATGTTGTTTTCCAAATTTTGATTCTTGCAAGTTGTATCAAAGTATGCTCTAACCCAAGTCTCAACGGGGTATTTAACAAATTTTCAGCAGCAGATTGATCCATCTCACCTATCACCTTCAGCTGGTCACAAAACTCTTCGTGATAGGAACTTCATGCACAATGCCACATTTTCTTCTTCAATGATACAGATCCACCCCATCTTTTCAACCAATTATGCTCTATATGTTTAGCACAAAACCTATAACTTGCTTCAGGTAATGTTGTTTGAATTGCATCAATTAATCCCTGCATATAAAAAAATTCATTAAGATTTCCAGATTTAAACAAATCAAAAAAATTGAAATCTAGACCAAATTTCAGTATTTTCTGATTTCTAGATATCAGTAAATCTGAAATCTGTACCAAATTCAGTATTTTCTGATTTCCAGATATCAGTAAATCTGAAATCTGTACCAAATTTCAATATTTTCTGATTTCCAGATATCAGTAAATCTGAAATCTGTACCAAATTTCAGTATTTTCTGATTTCCAGACATGAAAGTAATGAAACAAATCAAAATAAATTACCTTTTGCATGTCGGACATGAAGGTGATTTCTTGTCATTGCTGCAGGTTCAATGAATTCTTCAATAGTACTAAAAACCAATTCCAATTGACCTTGTTTTCTTTACATACTACTGCCCATGCTAATGGATAAATATGGTTCATTGAATCCTGATCAACCGCTACCAACAATTGGCCTTTAGCCTTTCCTTTCAAGAATGTGCCATCCAATCCTATGAAAGGTCTTAATCCAGAAATAAATTCATTCTTCATGGCATTAAAGCATATATACATTCTTAGGAACTTCTGTATTCCTCTCTCAAGTGCATCCCTAGATATGTTGGTTACGACATCACTTCCAGGGTTGATATTTCTTAATTCATTTGTGTAGCTCTCTAACTTATTATACTCATCTTTATAACTACCACTATGTTCTTCCAAGATCACCCTCTTCGCCTCTTACACTTTTGCTGACTAACATTAACATTAAAAGCTACTTTTAGTTCATTCCTCATCTCTTTAACCTTCACTTTTGGATCATTTTGTAGCTTGTTTTTGAAGTAATGAGCTATTGTATTATAATCCGCTTTTTTGCAGTCAAATGTTGGTTGACAGTTGTGTTCACTAACCAATGTTTTAATTGAAACTCCAAGTCCATTCTTACACTTCCATATGAAACATTTAAAAGGACAACCCTCAACACACTTGTAAACAACCCTACATGTGTCACTCCTTTTCAACACTAACCCTTTATTTTCAGCTAAGGCATAAATATTCATAAACATTCTAGCTTCAACTATATCATTGAAAGACATTCCATGATAAATTATTTTAAAATGCTCCAACCTACTTGTAATTTGTCTTCCATTTTGTAGTCTAATGAGTTCTAATTCTTCAAGATCAAAATCAATATCACTAGACTCACTGGAAGAAGAATGTGATGCTTCAATGTCACTATCACAATTTAATGATTCATTACCGCTGTCATAGTCTATGCCAGCCTCAACTACAATAGAATATGTCTCAGAATGATGTACAATATTAGTCACTTCTATCCCTATTTCACATTCATCTACATCAAATAGATTGATTACAAAAAAATCTTCACTCAAAAGGCATAACAATGTCCTAATCCCTGTATCACCTTCAATCTCATAATATTTCCCCGATGGAACAATCACAATAAGTTGTTGAACCCCAACGAATCCTAAATTCTTAAATTGATCTATCAAGTCTAAAAAGCATAGAAGGTCGGGGTCATACTCTTCCCATGTGTGTACAAATTTTCTTGAATAGTCCAAAGTGGGATCTTTAGTCCACTCTCCACCATAGTAAAAATTGACAACAAGTGATGCCATTAATATGATTTGCAATCGACAAACATCAACAATCGACAACATAAGTCAGAATCGTAATCGACAGTGAAGTCGACGAAGAAGAAGAAGAAGACGTAAAAATATAAAAAGATGAACGAAATCGACGAAGAAGAAGAAGTAAATCGTCTGAAACAAACAAATAGATACCACAAATAAGACGGGTTTTTTCGACAGTGAAATCGACGAAGAAGAAGAGGCAAAAATGTAAAGAGATTAACGAAATCGATGAATAAATCTGAAACAAATCATCTGAAACAAACAAATAGATACCACAAACATAACAGAAAAACGAATCGATGAACAAAAATCGACGAAAAATCGTCTAAACAAACAAATAGTTACCTCCTTTAGTGATTTGCTGTCGAAAATGCTGCAAGGATTGATCGACGGGTCTGGGAAAAGGGAGATTATCGATGGGGCTGGGAGAAGAGAGATTATCGACGGGGCTAGGTTTAGGGATTTTACGCGATTTGGGGATTAGGGGGAGTGAACGATGAGTTATAAAATTGGGAAATGGGGCGGGTTTAATTCGATCAGATGTGGGTTTGGATGGTGATGTGGCTTCCATGTGGCAGCCACGTGGAGCCACGCGTAACCACGTGTGCAGTCCGTTAATAAAAGGATAAATGTGACAAGTTTTGACAAATGGAGGGTAAATATGATCTCATACTTTAACAAAGGGTAAATGTGATCCTTTTACCATACTTTTAGGGTATATTTGACCCTTTTCCCTTAAAAGTAAAATAAGAAGTTTAAAGCTTAAATTGATACAAAATATAAAAAAATCATTCTTTTTTTAACTGATTAAAATGAAAAGAATCGTCATCTAAATTACGACAAAGAGAGTATATGTTATGGATGTGAGAATTAATGTGTATTAATAATAAAATGGGAATGTAACAACAACAACAAGAATATTATAATATGGAAATAAACAAAGTAGTAGGCTTGTTGAGTCGATTGTTGGTTCAATCTATTATTAAAATAATCTTGCCCCGTATATTCCTTTAAACGATGTAATAGAAATTTATCTCCCAAGATAAAACAACAATCAAACAAGTGAGCAAAAGAGACTCAAGTGTTCGCTTAGGAGAGAAATATCTTGAGTATATTGGTGATTGCAAGAGAGGAAAAAGATTGACAACAATCTGAAATTAGGTGTGTTATGAATTGAGACAAAGGTCTCAATTTATAGCAAGATGAATGTGTCTTCCTAAATGACCCAATAAAGGCCTTCAATGACTTGTAATGGCCATTGATTAGGGGTTACAATTCAGCCAAGTAATGGTTGAATTCATGGGGGAAATAATGAAGACTTAATGCTCCAAAGTCAGCTCAAACGTTAGGTTAAATTCGTGTCAAACGGTCACACTGGAGTCGAAGGGCCGCGACTATTCGAGAGGGCGCCGCGGCGCTTCCAGCCTTGGAGCCGAGGCACCGCGGCCCTTTAGGAAGGCGCCGGGGCACCTCAATTCCAGTAGCTCCAGTGACTTTTACCATAATTAGAGCCGCGGCGCTTTAGGTTTCGCGGCTCAGCCATCGCGGCGCTGCGGCCCTTCACCCATTTCCTGACCCATTTCATCTTTACACGTCGTATACTTCTTCCTTCATTTACTAACGTGAAATTATTGTCATTTGGCCAATAACCGTCTATTATCTTACGTCCCAAATAATTCGTATACGTACCAATATCTCTTTTATTAAGCTAATTACGATCCTTGGTACTTTATGAGCACGTGTCTGGAAACCATGTTTCCGACGTGCGGGGCCCCAATTGTTCGACTCATAATTTAATAGGATTAACTTTATTTCACGTTTAATAAATATTTCCAACAATCCCCTCTTGGAAGAGATTTTGGCGCACACACATGGTGCCTTTCTAGCAATCATCTCGCGGAATGATGTTGCATCTGGAGAGGTAGCCGTAGCTTTGAACCTTCCATAGTAGAATATCATTGGACTTATTTACTGCGCGGTAAACGTGATGTCTTGAACTGTCAGTGTTTAGTATAAGCCAAGACAATGATATCAACACAACATTTTTCCTTACTCTATCTTCCTTACGTGTTTTATCCGTCGTGGGCCGTGGACACCCTTAGATTCTTAAGTGCGTTCATTTGAGGCGGCATGTCCTTTCACTTAAATATATGGTCTCCTACAAGGTATCTTGCAATACCCCACTATACCAGTGTCAGGAACCATTAAAAGTTTCCCCAACCTAACCTTCATATTGAGGATCATTAAAGGTTTGAAAACTTATCTTTTACCCCTCTACAGGTAGCATTTTATGTCTATCATGGAAACGACCTTTGGATTATGTTTCTTAAGAAGTAATCATTATCCAAAGTGCTTTTGCTTCCTCCGAAGAGCTTAACTGAACCTTTACGATTTAGTTTTTCCATTGAACCTACTTTTTGGGATCTCCAGTTGGTAAGGTTGGGTATCCACTGTATCAGTTCTTATTGATTGGCTTTTAAGACTATTCCCCTAGACATGCAGAACATCTGATCTCTGGTCATTCCCTTCGTCAAGGGATCAGCGATATTTTTCGTAGATTTAACGTAATCAATGGAAATAATACCCGAAGTGATAAGCTGCCTAACGGACTCATGTCTCCATCGAATAGAACGAGACTTGCCATTGTACATAGAACTTCGTGCCCTTCCTAGAGCCGATTGACTGTCGTAGTGGATCATTACAGAAGACACGGGTTTATCCCTGTTACACCCCGTAGTTCAGGTCATGTGTATGAGAGCATACGAAAGGGAGTAAGATTTAAATTTTTTCGAAAGAATAGGTTGACGGATTGTTTCGGACGGGTTTTAGTCAACGTTGAGGCGGGTTATGACCCGGTGCATTGAGAGTTCCTAAGTGTTTCAAAGGCCTAGGGCGTAGTTCGTTGAGTCTAGTTTCCAACGCAACCAACCGTTCATCGATAGGACATCGGAGTAGGAAGTTATGGGAGTTACAAGTTCAGTGCGCAGATGAACAAAAATGCGTTTCAGGCAAAGCGCAGCTGTGGCGCGGATGCAGGGCAGCGCGGAAGTACCGAGGGTCGCTGAAGTTGCAGGCCGCGGCCAGACAGCAGGGCGCCGGAAGTTAAGAGAGGCTGCGGAGGTTTCAGCGCCGCGGCGCCGAGGCGGGATTTTTGGGCGGAAAAACTTAGGAAAGTCTGATTTCTCTTTTAAAAAGGTCATGGGAGGGTGACAAGTGTCCCCCCCATCTGATTTTCTTGCATGCCTTATATTGACCAAGTCTTGAAGACTTGGTCATCTTTCAAACCTCTCTCTCTCTCTAAATTAGCTTCTCCTTCTCTCTACATTTCCAAGAGAAATTCTAGCCTTAGGAAAAATCTGAAAAGTTAAGAACAAGAAGGAAGCTTGTGGCTAGCTTGTTGGTGTTGTTGTGGTGGTGTTCTTAGCAAAGAAGCTAGCAAAATATTTGGAATAAATTTGGCTAAAGCTCTAAGGTAATGATTCTTCCTTTATAATTAGTTTTTAATGTTGCATGTTAAGAAGAAAGAACTTGTGGTAGTGAATAATGCACTTAGAGTCCTTGCATGTAAGAAATGTGGTTTGGATATGAAGGATTGGTTAAGAAAAGATATTATGAGCATGTTGTAGCCTAAAAACTACTTTAGAATTGTTAAGTGTATTGTTGTACCAAATGGGGCAGAATTTTACACACCCAAGTTTGGAGGTGTAATCCCCTTTAAAATGTTGGATTGTTGAGCCTTAAATGTGGTGTTTGGATGATAAATTCGGTCTTGAAAAAGGTGGCAAAGTGAATAGAAACAAAGGAAATGCTGCCCAATTTTCCATAGAATTTAGTGACTTTGAACTTGGATTGTTCTACTTTGAGATTAGAGGTTAATAAACGTATTATGGTCATTATATGTTGGCGTATTACGTGCGATAGTTGGAATTAACAAGTGGATTGACCGAAGAGGTATGTGGAGCTTTCCTATCTCTTGAGCATGAGTAGTTGTATCTATGTAGTACGGTAGACGTACAAGATTTGATATCTTTCACTTGTTTTAAGTATGTGATACTTGTTTCATCTTAAAAGTATAAAACCCTTGGATTTAGGGAAAAATGTATTTGACTAATGTATAAAGCGAATATAATGACTTTATGGGAAGTTGATTATATTAGCTTTATGGAAGGTTAACGAAAGGAGATTTACTCTAAGTAAAGTAAGCACGGAAAAATGTTTTGAGTTGGGAAAAGGGTAAACTGATTTTGAGGCATTGATTGCCTAAGGTTTTAAAGGAAATGAAGTCACTTGATTTAGAAGCCTACTATATTTCTAAAAGGAAATGTGACTTGTTTTGAAAGGAAATCTTAACTTGATGCTATGGTGATTAGTATCTTGGAATTTTTGTATAAAAGAGTTATTTCTTAAAGGGTTAGAAGTACATGGTACTTGGGTTGAATTCCCGGATTTTCTATTAAAAGACATGTTAGTGCCTTGGGTATACTAAAATGAGAGGATATATTAATAATGTTAATAAGAAGTTAGGGGATTTCTTAACTTGCTTATGTTATGATATGATAGGCCGGTAGTGCTTATGTTATGTATGATAGGCCGGTAGTGCTTATGTTATGTATGATAGCCGGATGAGCTATGTTATATAAATATTATTACGGGTAAACCCCGGGTTATTCTTGTTATTTCCTTTTGACATACTGACACGATGGATGGTCCACGGGTATGCGTTCATTAGGATGGTTCACTACTTATTCTTGTTATTTCCTGTTGGCATACTGACACGATGGATGGTCCACGGGTATGCGTATTCTTGTTATTTTCCTATGGACATACTGACACGATGGATGGTCCACGGGTATGCGTCCATTAGGATGGTTTACTACCTATTCCATGAATTTGCTACCCATGATGCGAGTGCGGCGATTGTACTCATGCGGGTCCACAGGATCCATGCGGGTGAAATAGTCTCATCCGAGTGCGGCGCTTGTACTCATGCGGGTCCACAGGATCCATGCGGGTGAAATAGTCCCATGCGAGGCGGATGGCCTTATGCGGATCCACAGGATCCATGCGGGTGAAATAGTCCCAGGAGTAGGATTGCTTAATGATACTACGGGCGAGAGATCCTGTCTTGATCATGAGCCTCCTATTTTCATGCAGTATTATACTTATACTTGTTACTCTCATTGTTAGTAAGGCACAGTGCAACATAATTTGATTTTTATCTCTAACTTCAGTGTATTTTGGACTTATGATATTACTACAGTATTTTTCAGTTTTACATACTTGGTACGTTGTGTACTGATGATCGGTGTATTTTATATACACCTTTTGGTCAGTTTCAGTTAGTCTTTTGTCTCATTTTGCACATATAAGTGTCGTATTAGGATAGTTTTTCTTTCTTTTGAGTCAAAGTGGTTAAAATGGCCAAATGGCGGAAAAAGAGCTAAAAGAGGTCAAAAGAGGAGATGCCAGAGCTGGAAACAGAGAAAGTGGCGAACGAAGGAAAAATCAAGACCAGCGGCGCCTCCTGCTGTGATCAGCGGCGCGCCACTATCCGCAGAGGTCGAAGACTGGCGCGGCGCCTCGACAAAGAAACCGTGGCCGCGACGCTAAACATCCGGAGCTACAGAAGATACAGCGCCGCGGCGCACTCGAACAGAGCATATCGGGCCGCGGCGCCAAAACACCGGCGATCAGAACTCCGGCCATGCGCGCCTGCGCGCCGACGCTGAAAAAATTAGGTCTTTGAAAATCGGTCGAACTGAAGGAAAAGAGGAGGCGGTTTGCCTATAAAAGGAGAACCCTAGGCGCTTTTTAAGGGTTCCCTTCTGCACAAATGTAAGACTTTGGCTTGGAGATTGGATACCATTAGTTTAGTAATTTCTTTTCTTTTTCTTTACTTTATTTCGTTTGATGATGAACTTTGAATTAGTTCTTGTCATATTTATGGCTAGGAACTAATTCTCTTATAGGGCTTTCCATGTTGAATTGCTAGAAACTTATGTTATAAATTAATGCATGCTTATGGTTATTTTTCTTATTGTGAGATCTATCCAATAATTGAGTTGAATTCTTGGTAATTAATTGACAACTAATTATCACTATATGATTTCTAATCAGATTCTGAAAAGGGGGGATTGTGAATATGCTGTAAGTTGGGTAGACATTCTTGGATTGGGGATGAAAATACCTCAATTATTTATGTAGCGTTGATGAGAGGCTTAACAACCCTAATTTTGCGCAGTGTGTGACGGTCAACTAGATTTTTGTTCTTAATCCTCCTATAAAGTTATCCTTATCACCGAAAGGTAGGTAAGGTGCAATATTGGAGTTGAGTGTTTATATAACCCTAGCGGGAGTATAAAACGATTTCGTAAACCTGTTTTCTCCTAAAGAAGAATACCATAAGTTAATGCATTAGTAAGTAGCATAAGCAGATAGTAAGGATACATGAAAGCCCTATTCTCATCACCACTGAAGTAAATTTTTATATTAAAATAGCTTGCATAATTCGTAGTTATAAACAACAAATCAATCATAAATTCACCAAATAGATACTAGAAAATAGATAGTTGGTAATTGAACCCTAATCCTTGTGGACGATATTCGGTCTTACTAAGACTATATTACTTGTCACGATAACGTGCACTTGCGTTTAAAGTGTGTGCATCTTACCGTGCATCAAGTTTTTGGCGTCGTTGTCGGGGATTAGGCATTAGTTCAATATCAAATTTGTCTATTTTTAATTTCTAATTTGGTTTTTATTTTAATTTTTAATTTTTACGTTTTTCTTTTGAAAATTCGTGGTGCCGTGATTTGTTGTCTGTTTTTGATCTATTTCAGGAAGTCAGTTTATGCGAAGGAGAAGATGAGCAGACACTCTTGTTCCCTTCTATCCAGAAATTGAGAAAACCTACAAACAGAACAGAAAGAATCAGCGGATTGCAACCTTGTTAGTGATGAACGGCGTTCAGAACAACAACGGGATGGGAGAAGGGTTAGGAGAGAATCAACCCCACTCAGGAATACCTAGGCAAGCACCCATAGACGTGGAAGAGAGAGTCCAAATCCAGCCAGAAAGGAGTTTGGGAGACTATGTGCTACCAAGAGTGAATTGAGCACAGACATGCATTAGGCTCCCTACAATAGGAGCCAACAACTTCGAGATAAAACCGGCGATTCTGAGCATGGTACAGCATACAGTGCAATTCGGAGGACTGCCATCGGAGGATCCACATATGCACATAACTAATTTCTTGGAGCTATGTACAACTTTTAGATATAACGGCGTTACTGATGATGCCGTCAGATTGAGGCTATTTCCCTTCTCACTCAGGGATAGAGCAAAAGTATGGTTGAATTCCCTGCCGGCCGATTCGATTTTCACATGGCACGAAAGCCGCACGTAAATTCTTAGCCAAGTTTTTTCCTCCGTAAAGCAAAGAAACTAAGAGGAGTTGAACAACTTCTACCAAGCAGATGGGGAGTCCTTATATGAAGCTTGGGAAAGGTTCAAAGATCTACAGAGAAAGTGCCCACACCATTGCATTGAGTTGTGGAACTTGGTCCACATCTTCTACAACGGGCTGAGCAGTACAACCAGAACTATCATAGATGCAAAGAATGGGTGGAGCATTCATGAGGAAAACAGCCCACGACGCTCATGAGTTATTAGAAGACATGGCCACTAACAACCATGTCACGGAAGAGAGATCGACAAATGGGAGAAGAACAGTGGGAGTCCATGAAATAGATGTTATTGCTGCCTTGAATGCCCAAGTGGCCCTCCTAGCAAAACAGTTGCAGCAACATACCGTGTCGATGAACGCGATGCATGCCTAAAAGTCATGAGATACGGTGGCCCACATACATTTGATAGGTGTCCTTCAGCGGATCCCAATAATATACCAATGGAGCAAGCAGAGTGTCAAGCCATAGGTAATTATCAGAGGCAACAGAACAACCCCTACTCCAACACTTATAATCCAGGGTGGAGGAACCACCCAAATTTCTCATGGAGAGGAGACCAGGGGCAGCAGAATCAGCACCAGAACCAGCAGAACCAATACCAAGGGCAACAAAACCAGATCGTGCGCAGAATCCAGACGTGGGCGCAGACCGTGATAGGCGATCAGACCAAGAACCCTTCATTCAAGCCCCACACCAGCTCAATGCACCGGTTCAGAAGAAAAGCCGATGAGTGAAGCGGATAAAGACTTGCCAACGCCAGACGCAGCTTCATGAAGCTAGATCCTCGCTCGTAAACTTGAGACACAGTGGGTCACTAGCAAACAGTAAACAAAGAGCCACTGGGACATTGCCAAGCAATACAGAGGTAAATCCGGCGAGCAAGGTCAGCAAAGGTTGAGAAGTGGAAGATACTGAGTTGGAAATCACCTCAACCAAGAGTTGAGAAGAAAGCGAGTTAGAAAAAGAGAAGGTGATTGAGCCTAGCCCAACAAGAGAGAAAACCTCGGAGAAGGAGTATACAGAGAAGATCCCTTTCCCAGAGACTACAAATGAAAGGTCATTGATAAACAATTCTCCAAATTTTTGGAGACATTCAAAAGTCGCATATCAACATACCTTTCATAGAAGCATTAGAGCGAATGTCCTCCTATTTCAAGTTTATGAAGGAGATTTTGGGAAGAAGAAAAAGTCGGCAGAGTATGAAATAGTAGCACTAAGTAAGAGTGTAGTGCTATCTTGCGAAAAAGTTGCCACCAAAGCTAAAGGATCTGGAAGCTTTACTGCTTGCTTTACAAGCCTTGCATGGCGGGGTGACTGCAACAGAGCCTTGTGTGATTTAGGGCGAATATAAATCGATGCGCCTTATCGCTTTTAAAAGATTAGAGTCAGTGAGGCTAAACCAACCACAGAAGCTTCCACACCGGCCGACAGATGATGGTTCATCCACGAGGCAAGATTGAAGACGTGATTGTGAAAGTAGGAAAATTCTTCTTTCCTGCAGATTTCCTCATTCTTGATATGGAAGAAGATGCGGAAATACCTATCATATTGGGGAGGCCATTCCTAGCAACGGGGAGAGCTTTGATTGATGTTGAAAGAGAGAATTAACACTGGGTGGAGTGCAAGAAATGGTGTTTAAAGTTTTTAAACACGTTATTGAGCCACCAACAAGGAGTGGGTGCTTTGCAATCAGCACCATCAAACCCCCATGCGAGCCAATACAAGTCAACCAAAGAGCGATGAGCCCAAGAAAGCAGGCATGGTTTGCTGAAATGCCACTAAAGGAGGTAAGTATTCCTGAACTCCCCCTTACTGATAATGCTAAGAAGAAAAGAAGAAAAAGAAAACGCCAAATGTGGAGGAAATGGATAGGTTGGGGGCTTAATCCACCCCAGGGTTGTTAAGGCTAAGGAACCTGCGTCCGGCTAAAAGACGTTAAAGACAGCGCTACTTGGGAGACAACCCAACGTTTTCAATTATGTTATTTTAATTTCTGTCTTTAGTTTATTTTATTTTGTCTAGAACAATCTCACGGTCTGGGGTTCTTGTGTTTGTCTTTGTGATTGATAGGTACAGGGAATAAACTGAAGGCGAAAAACTGAAGAAAAGCCAAAATTTCGAGTAAAGCGTAGCCATACGCGTGAGCAGGCTGCGCGCCAAAAGAACTGAACAGGCGCAGAAGTTTAAGCGTCGCGGCGCCCAAGAGCAAGGCGCGGTACAAAATCTCGTAAAATTGGCTGTTTAGCCGCGCTACCAGAATGGCTGCGCAGAAAGTCCCGGGCGAGCGCAGAGTTTAGCCGCGCGCTAAAAGGTGTGGCGCACAAGCGGAATCCGAACTTTAAAACGCCTAATCGATTTTCCCAAATCCAATTTCAAAAAAACCTAACCCTTTCTCTCCAAAAACCCACGAAATTTCGAAAAATCGCCCACAAAACCTCCATAAATCCAACCCAACCACAATCAAAACTCTTAAATTCCCAAAAACCCTTAGCCATCTCCACCAACAAAGCTCCATTCCATAGCCTCAAACCACCAATTGAAACAAGAACAAGCTTGAAGCTTCTCATAAAAAGGTAATATTTTTCTGTTCTTGAATCTTTTACTAAAGTCACAGGAGGTAGTAGTTTGAAGGAGTATTGTAGTTGAAGTAGTTTGGGTACTGAAAAGTTGATTGTGAAGTTTGGAGAAGAGAGTAGAAAAAGAGTGTGGGTATTGAGTAGAAAAGTTGAAGTTTGGGGGTATTGTGTTCGCTGCTAGTTGTCAATTGTGTAGGAAACATTTGTGCCACTAAATTGAAAAGCTCCATAAAACTATTTTAAACCATGGCCACCAGGAAGAGAAGAGGCTCCACATCCACCCCAACCCCACAATACGATGAAAATAGGTTTGTGAGCTACGAAGCCTTCCAAAGATACAAAAAGCTTGATACTGCACCCATAATACCGAAAGGGAATGGACTACCAGAGGAGTCATATGGGAAGAAGATATTTATGAGCCCATTCGGCGATGATCGAGTTAAGGGATTGGAGGAAATTTGTGAATCCGAGAAGATACCACCAAGAAACACAACAATGGTGCGTGAATTTTATGTCAATTTTCCGAAGGTGGAAAGCGGATGCTTTGTAAGGGACGCTATGTGCTCGTGATGCAGAGGATATAAATATACAATTGAAAATGCTTGATGTTGAAAAAAGTGATTGGAATCACTTTAGAACACGGTCAGAAGATTGACCACATCGACGAATGCCGCCGCAAACACCGCGAGCTACCAGGAGTTGTTTTTGAGATTGGAAGAAATGGGTCAAGAGCACCAACAGTGCAATTCAACAAAGTAGCCAAAGGTTGGCTATATTTCATCGGCCGCGTGATTCCATCCACGCACTTCACCAGAGTGCCAGAGGTAGGATTAAACCGATATATGGAATTATGAGGTTGGCGATTGATGCTGGGAAAGAAATAGTGCGAGCATTGAGGAAATCAGCAGTTGGTAACAACAGTGGATTAGGACATGGCTCGATTATCACCAAGCTATGTTACACGAGTGCGTTCCAAACCTACCCACCGACACTCATGAGAGAAACCAACCGCCTCGCCCCATGGGATAGTGCACTCTTCCTGCACTCCAAGCCCCCAGCCAGCAGACGAAGAGTAGCAAAGAAGAAAGAAGAATAAAGCAGCAGAGGCCGCCATGGACGAAGATGAGCCTGAAATAGGGGCTCAATATGAGGCAGGACCTAGCCACAGACCAACTACCGGAGCAGAAACTCCAACGCCCATAATGGAGCAATTGTATCAAAATCAGATGAGGATGATGCAGACCTTGGATACAGTAGTACAAGGACAGTAAGAAACAAGACAACAAATCAACGAGTTGAGTTCCTTGTTCAACCAATGGTCGATGCATTATCCACCGCCACCACCACCATTTTAACCAAAGTTTGTAAGTGTCTTATTTCTTTTACTGTCTTTGAGTCTACACACATTGGGGACAATGTGTGATTTAAGTTTGGGGGTGTTTTATTTGTGTTTATTTTCTTTATGTGTCATGTTATGTTTTACTTAAGTCTTTTTGATTGTTTTTATGTTTATTTTGAGTCACCAAATTTTTTTCTTTTTTGAGTCATAATTGTCTGTCAAAGATCATAATTGTTGTAGTTGCTAGAAACACCTAGTGAAGTAAGGTGAAATAATGTAACGGAATTGAAGCAATTATCTAAACACTTAGGTTAGATATGCCAAAAACTCATAGAATCTGTCTATTTGGAGTTTCTTGCTTGAATTACGCATACTAAATGATAAATGCTTATTGTAAAACCCCATTTTAACCGGAGTCGAAAACGGGAGTGCCACGTATGGTTGATTCCTAAATGTATTTAAGGAGTCACCACCTAATTATTTAAGTGAATTAGGACACTTGATTTATTGCAATAAAATACTGCAATTAATCTCCATTTAATGATCTGCGAAATTAATGAAATTCTGGATCAGGCTTCTTTATTATCCTAAAGGGAAGGGGTTAGGCATCCTTTAAGATCCGCTAACTTGCGGTTATCCGTTCAAACCTAAGTTAATTATGTATTGGCTTCTATTCTACCTATTCTAACATTTTTACATAATTTACAATTAAAATAAATGCAATACAGAAAATAGTAAAACTAAAATTAAATGCGACATGAGATAAAAATCCGGGGCATCTTTAGCCCTTTTTTAGGCCTTCTGCATAAGATGATCTCCGGGTACCTGTATAGACACTTAGTAAAAGTGTTAGTAATAAAATAAATAATTTTTAAGTAATAGCAATAATTAATAAATAAAGCCAAAATAAATCCGTCTTTTACACGTATGAGGAGGCCTGAAATCGACGGAGATTCCTTCATCGGCCAATATTGCTAAAAATAATAAAATAAATAGAACTTTCAGATCCGCGCCAAAACAGTAGTAGTTTTGAACACGGAGGGCTCAGATATGTAAAAATATAAAGCGGGACAGCCTAAACAAGTGCGGCTGCGAGAATTCGTTTTGCCAAGCGCATGTTGGTTATCCGATGTAAGTGGAAGAAATCATCATTGCCCAGAAAGCTTCATTTATTTTATTTTTTCTTTTGCAATCAAAGGAGGCCTCAAAATCGACGGATAACTTTTTCATCGCCATAGTGTAGTATCTGCTCAAAATCAAGAAAATACCAAGTGTAGTATCTTGTTCAAATCAAGAACCACCTTAAAATCAAGAGCAAAAATAGCCTAAAAATCAGTCCAAAGAATTAGTCAAAATCAAGAGCAAAATAGCCTAAAACCACCCAAAGACCATAGCCAAAATCGGAGCAAAATAGCCTAAAACCAAATTCGCCAAAATGGCTAAAACAAGGACAACAAAGGTGAAAAACAATCCAAGATCACCCAAAGAATTAGTAAAAACACCGATGAATTAACCAAATTCGCGAATATTTTGTAGGCCCAAAATGTCGAAATCCGCCTCGAAAGCAAAGAACATAGTGGCAGCTCACGGAGCCAGAATAAGGCACGGAAATCAGTCTCCAACCAATATACCAACAACAGATATCCAAGAACAAAACGGGGTTCACTAGAATTTCCAAGAAATCTATTAAGACATAAAAATCAGAAAATAACGCTAAATCAGTCCAGCGTAGCCAACAAAAGAGATACAAACAGTGTTATCGCCGGATTTAACAACACGAAAAGGCAACGGGCATCGGCGCCGCTTCCACGGCGAGGTCGCCGGAGCGACGCCACCGCAGTGGTGAGATTCGTCAGTAAGCAGTGAGGTGTGGTGTGGGTCAGTGACAGTGAGTGTTAGTGGGATGTGTGGGGGTGAGGTTGACGTGGTGAAGATGAGGAGAATGTTGAAGTTCGTCGCAACCAGTGGTGGTGGTCGACGGGAAGGGTTTGTGTGTGTGTGAGGGTGTTTAAAGGGGTTCGCCGGATAGTGGTGGTTCGCCGAAACAGTGGGTTGGTTCGACGGGGGTGCGAGAGGAGAGGAGAGGGTGGTCGACGGGAAACAAGTGGGAGAGGGAGATGGCGACGGGAGAGGTGAGAGAGGGAGAGGGTGAAGGACGGCTGGCAGGGTTAAGCGGTACTGATGTTGTGGGCGGCTGGGGGGTAGAAATATGGTAGTGTAGCTAGGTTTTTTTTTTAATTAGGAGGGGCTGGTGGGCTGAAGTAGGGTAATAATATGGTAGGTCTAAAATGAGGGGGTAAGATTTTATTTATAGTGTGAGATTTAGGTTTAGGGTTTTGGGTATTGGGTATTGGAGGGAAAAAATGAAAGGTGTATTGGGCCTCAGTTTGGGCTTCGATTTTTTTGGCGGATTGGACTGATTCAGATTATGCCCTGGACTGGACTGGTTTTGACAAAAAATGCAAAATCGATTAATTATTTAAAAGAAAATTATTTAAAGATACAAAATTATAAAAAATGCAAATGTTGATGCAATAATAATAAAATACAATATTTAGCAAATATTTAATGCCTGATTAAAAGTAAAGACGGGGTGTCAGTTAATTATTCAAAGAGATGCAAACATTATTAAAATAAACGATGGTGTAATAATAATAGAAACATAATATTGACAAAGACATCATGCTTAATTTAAAATAAAAGACGCAATGTCATTTTGTGAAGAAATAAATACAAAAGAAAAAATATACAAAAATGCCAAAAATTGTGATTAAAATGCGGTCTCCTAAAATGCTTAAAATTGCAAGAAATGACTAAAGATGGGTCAAAATTGGGTGTCAACAGATTGTCCCTCTTTGACCGAAGACGATGAAAGAGTTTTCGGACAAAGACGTTGACTTGTAGCCAATTTTGTTCCCATCGTCAGAATTAAAACAAAGATCAAGAAAAAGAATGGACAAAAGCTGATGCAAATTCAAAATTTTGTTCCAGTGTCGAATGATGATGACACTAGGTTGTTGCGATGCCAGAAAATTAAAGCAGGCAGACGCCCATTCAAAATTGTCCCAGTGTCGAATCATGACGACACTGGGCTGCTGTGATGCTGCAAAATTAAAGACAATGCCGACGCAAATTCAAAATTTGTCCCAGTGTCGAAGTACGATTGACACTGGATTGCAGGTGATGTGATGCTGGAAAAGACATGGTGTTTGTAGATGCTGATGGCGTCATTGCGTAGACGCGATGCAGATGTTCGTCGTTGCATAGACGAAGCATAAATGAAGCCGCTGCATGGACTTACATGATATGGCGTCGTTGCATAGACGCGATGCGGATGTTCGTCGTTGCATAGACATAATGCTGATCACGTCGTTGCCTGGACGTATTGCTGCTGGCGTCGTTGCGTAGACGCAATGCTGATGACGTCGTTGCCTGGACGTATTGCTGCTGGCGTCGTTGCGTAGACGCAATGCTGATGACGTCGTTGCCTGGACGTATTGTTCTTTGGCGCCGCTGGCAGACGCACGCCGGCGACGCCGCGTTCGGACGTATTCGCCGGGCGCCGTGCAGACGCACGCCGGCGACGCCGCCGCTCGGACGACGGCCGCTAACGCCGCCGTTCGGACGTGTTGATGCTGATAACGTCGTTGCCTAGACGTAATGCTGATGCTCCTGTAGAATAAATGCTCCTGCAAGCTTTGTTATGCGCGATGCGTTGGTTGCAAATTTGACTTTATGCCTGAGCTGATGCGCTAGACTTTGTTGTGGATTTTGAACTTTGATTGTCGATCGTCGATGCCCCTTTCGCTTCAAGGCGTTCTTTCGCCTCGCTAATACGAAGAAACTCGCGCCAAAGAAAATTTGTGAGTTTTGGGAAA
This sequence comes from Przewalskia tangutica, assembly GCA_029844215.1. NCBI lineage: Eukaryota > Viridiplantae > Streptophyta > Magnoliopsida > Solanales > Solanaceae > Przewalskia > Przewalskia tangutica. The sequence goes on from CM056728.1 coordinate 116,416,917, forward strand.
TGAGTGGTTGATTCGCGTCAACTTGTAGCTTTGGCTCTTGCTGCTTGCATGCTCAGACTTCAGCAAAAGTCAGTGCATAATTGTTAAGCCAAAATGACAACGCATGAATTTATAAGCAATGTAATAGCATGAGTAGAAATGTTATCCTGTAAAATGTGATGGCGGTTGTATTGATGCGATGCTGCAAATGCTGAGTTTCGTCCTTGCACTGGCGTGTTGAATGTTGTGAAAACTTGCTGAATGCTGTGAGTGCTGATGTAGTCTTTGCACGGACTTGCTGGATGCTGTGAAGGTTTGCTGAATGCTGCGATTGCTGATGTAGTCTCTGCACGGACTTCCGGATCTTTGTGAAGGTTAGTCAACGCTTGGCGCGCTTCCGGATACTGCGAATGCTTGCTGAATGCTGCGATTGCCGATGTAGTCTCTGCACGGACTTGCTGGATGCAGTGAATGCTTGCTCTGCGCGGGCTTGTCGGATGCTGCGAATGCTTGCTGAATGATGCGATTGCTTTTGGAATCCTTATTATGATCTCTTCACAATGCATTTCTCAAAAATTGTCCCAGTTTTAGTTATGCGGGGTGCGTGGGCAAGACTTAGCTCTGGCGGACATTGCTCATATCTCTTTTCAGAATAAACAAACGCATTTTATCGCACGCGAGCCAATGAGAAAATTTCCAATGGTGTGACCGAAGCCGATTTAGGCCGCCTACGTATCCCGCTGAGAGAATCAGGTCAAGACGTAGTTCGTGAATGCAAAAAATAAAGATTTTTATGGGTTTTCAAACAATGTGGACCGAAGCCAATGTGGCTGCCTACGTATCCCGCCGAGAGAATCAGGTCAAGACGTAGTTCATGATGCAAAAATGATTATTTTATATGCATTTTTTTTGAAAAGTGGAAAGACAGCATCACGTTCTGACTTCAGTTGATACCAACAATTAGTATTGTGTTTAGGAATTCCGTTATTCACTTCCAGTCTAACCAAGACTGATTTCTGGGTAATTCCTATAGTTTCAAATGGTACCTCAGACACCTAAGTATCGACACGCTTGCTTGCAGCCAAGGTTTCGAACTACACGTAATCTCACGTTTCAAATGCCTCACTGAAAGAAGGTCCCATTTCTCACATATATTCCAGTATTTTGAATTTTGGGACGTTTAGAGAAGTACGCTCACACTCAAAAGGATGTTCAATGCATGCAATTGTGATACCATAGGCTTGGCCGTCATGTAAGTATCCACTAATGTGAGAACTCTCAGTATAAGATCATGTAGGGCTTGTCATGGGCTTGTAATGTAGGCTTGGAGAAAGGGATGGATATCATTTGGGTAAAAGTGACTAATCCCTCCTCGAGCGTTGGACTACGTCCGTGCTTGATATTTGTGCGCTTTGCTGACTTGCTTTCTTTTTCTTTCCTCATTTTTTTTTTGTCCAAGTTTTTCTGTACTGACTTCTATTGAATCTTTCGTTTGGAGCCCGCTTTTTTTCCAAATTTATTCTTGCATTCTTTTCTTCGGGGCTTTTGATTTCTTCTTTTGTGAGTCATCATTTGTGTTTTCTTTTTCCTTTTGGGACTTTGACAATTTTTGTCTTTGCAACCTTTGACGCATAATTTTGTCAGGCACTTGCACATTCACAAAGCGCTCAAGGAGGTAGGGCCAAAAGAGGGATAGTGCGTACGCACTAAGAAGGGTATAGGTGTAATATGCGTTTGTCAAAAGAATAGGCTTTAGGCTCAAAAGAGGTGTACTACGGATAATGTTATTTGGTAGGCTGAAAAAGGCTCAAACGGGTCAAAGAAGGCCTACAATCATTTCTCACACCGAGTGTTACTCAGGATTTCGCCTCAACAAACATTCGGGCCAAGTTCTAGATCACAATGCAATGCAATTGAACTGATTCTAAAAACTCACCACATAATGCACATGAAACGATGAGGTTGGTTTCGTTCTTATCTTAGAAGCATGTAAGACAATGTCATTTACGGGTGAATAAGAGGTACCAAAAGAATCTATGGTTTACCACGAAGTCAGCCATATTGATTATTACACGTTCTTTCCTATGCACACTCCCAACTGTGTTGGTATCAACCAAGTCAAACAATGATGCTAAAAAAATGTTTTTGTATTTTTGGATAACATTTTTTTTTGTATTTATGAACAAGATATTTTTTGTATTTTTTGAATAAATGGTTTTTTTTTTTGTATTTTTCGAATAATTGTTTTTTTTTATATTTTGAATAAATGGTACCGAACCCGAATAGGGCTGCCTACGTATCTCATCTTTGACGAGAATCAGGTGTGCGTAGTTCGTTCAGATATGTTATAAACTATGATTTAAAAAGAATTTATTCATGAAAAAAATGCAAAAGTAAGAGATGTGCAAAACAAACGGTTGTTCACTATAAGACTAATGCAAAGTAAAAGAATGTAGTGAAAAAATGAATGGTTGTGATGAAATGCATGAATGAATGTATGTGCTAGAATGATTGAAATGCAACAATGAATGTCCGTGCAATGAATGAGTGAACCAAATATGTACCCTTTTTTGTGGTGGTGTCGAACCCTAGATGGGTTGCCTACGTATCACACCGTATGGTGAGAATCAGACACGCGTAGTTCGGGAATATTATGCTGTAAAATGCATGATAAAGAATTATGTAATCAATACTAGACATATCAATTAGACTTGCAAATATGTATAGAAATGCAAAATGTAAGACCCAGAACGGTGCTTTGTCAACTGCATAATCGACTTCTTTCCACAACATAACTCAACTCATTCTTGGGATGATTTTTTTCTATTCATTTCTTCCTCTTTTTTGTTGTTTTCCGCCCTCGCCTATTTGGTGACGCTTTTCCCGCAAAAATATGACAAATGGGTGAGTAAGCAAGCCACAAAAATAGTAAAATGTAAGGCGTGACAATATAGTCAAAGACTTCGCTGGGTTCAACCGACTGGTGGTTAATGCTTCACAAAGTTCGATCGCGTTGTTTAGGAGCGATTTACGCAGAGAAGTCCCGATTGCAAAGTGACAACAAAAGTGCAAAATGCAAATGCCAGGTCTAATTATAAGCATGATATGTACGAGGTTAAAAGGGTAATTATTGCATAATATATACAGAATTGCTAGCGACAACAATAGTAAACAAGAGCATGCAAATCAAGCGCGCGCCTAATATGCATGGGACCTCTCTTATGCCAGAGGTAGGCCTAAACGCCAAATATGCAAGATTATGATAAATAGGTCCAAGCCGTTAAACTGCAATGTTTTGTCGGAAATGGCGACCAAATGACGGTGCACTTTTTCCAATTTCAGTGTGTTATAACCAGGCTTGGACCCGTCTATCACCATCACGCTACACATAGTATGCTAATGGGTCGTTGGGTTGTGAAACCCGTCGACAGGTTTGGTGGATTTCTAATTGTGGCGTTAATACCAAGGATTAACCCACCTAAGGTTTATTCATGCATGACTAATATAAAAGGGTGGTATAGCTCTATCTTAAGCTTTCTAAGATTTGACTTATTAGACGCAAGGTTCCCAAGCGGACAACTCGAGTGAGAAGGCTACGTGGTGATCGCATTTAACCGATCTAACTCCACGCAAGCGCCAACTCTCCTAAATTTTGGGTGTTCTTGAAAGAAATTTGCGGGTGCGCGAAGCACACCAACGCGTATAGTGTGTGACAATGTGAATTTTTCAGAGTGGAGAAAATATGAGCGGAATGTCAGTTTAAGGAAAGCAATAAAAGCAAATAGCAATTAAAACAGCTAAGCATACAAGATTAAAACAAACAATTTTAAGGCATTTAAAATAAATAAAAGCAAATAAAGCCAAGCAAATAATAAACCTAGGTTTGCTATGGTCAAGAACCTGATTATCCCCAGCGGAGTCGCCATCTGTAAAACCCCATTTTAACCGGAGTCGAAAACGGGAGTGCCACGTATGGTTGATTCCTAAATGTATTTAAGGAGTCACCACCTAATTATTTAAGTGAATTAGGACACTTGATTTATTGCAATAAAATACTGCAATTAATCTCCATTTAATGATCTGCGAAATTAATGAAATTCTGGATCAGGCTTCTTTATTATCCTAAAGGGAAGGGGTTAGGCATCCTTTAAGATCCGCTAACTTGCGGTTATCCGTTCAAACCTAAGTTAATTATGTATTGGCTTCTATTCTACCTATTCTAACATTTTTACATAATTTACAATTAAAATAAATGCAATACAGAAAATAGTAAAACTAAAATTAAATGCGACATGAGATAAAAATCCGGGGCATCTTTAGCCCTTTTTTAGGCCTTCTGCATAAGATGATCTCCGGGTACCTGTATAGACACTTAGTAAAAGTGTTAGTAATAAAATAAATAATTTTTAAGTAATAGCAATAATTAATAAATAAAGCCAAAATAAATCCGTCTTTTACACAGAGGAGGCCTTGGAAATCAGACGGAGATTCCTTCATCGGCCAATATTGCTAAAAATAATAAAATAAATAGAACTTTCAGATCCGCGCCAAAACAGTAGTAGTTTTGAACACGGAGGGCTCAGATATGTAAAAATATAAAGCGGGACAGCCTAAACAAGTGCGGCTGCGAGAATTCGTTTTGCCAAGCGCATGTTGGTTATCCGATGTAAGTGGAAGAAATCATCATTGCCCAGAAAGCTTCATTTATTTTATTTTTTCGTCTTTGCAACTGTGGAGGCCTCAAAAATCGACGGATAACTTTTTCATTGGCCATAGTGTAGTATCTGTTCAAAATCAGTAAAAATACCAAGTGTAGTATCTTGTTCAAATCAGTAACCTTTAAAATCAAGAGCAAAAATAGCCTAAAAATCAGTCCAAAGAATTAGTCAAAATCGTGAGCAAAATAGCCTAAAACCAAATCAAAGACCATAGCCAAAATCGGTAGCAAAATAGCCTAAAACCATCCGCCAAAATGGCTAAAACAAAGGACAACAAAGGCTGAAAAACAATCCAAGATCACCCAAAGAATTAGTAAAAACACGATGAATTAACCAAATTCGCGAGAATATTTTGTAGGCCCAAAAATGTCGAATCCGAAAGCAAAGAACATAGTGAGTAGTTCACGGAGCGCAATAAGGCACGAAATCATCTCCAACCAATATACCAACAATGATATCCAAGAACAAAACGGGGTTCACTAGAATTTCCAAGAAATCTATTAAGACATAAAAAATCAGAAAATAACGCTAAATCAGTCCAGCGTAGCCAACAAAAGAGATACAAACAGTGTTATCGCCGGATTTAACAACACGAAAAGGCAACGGGCATCGGCGCCGCTTCCACGGCGAGGTCGCCGGAGCGCCGCCACCGCAGCCGCGAGATTCACGAAGCGCGAGGTGTGGTGTGGTCGATGGCGGTGAGTGTTAGTGGGATGGGGTGAGGTTGACGTGGTGAAGATGAGGAGAATGTTGAAGTTCGTCGCTACCAGTGGTGGTGGTCGACGGAAGGGTTTGTGTGTGTGTGAGGGTGTTTAAAGGGTTCACGGATAGTGGTGGTTCGCCGAAACAGTGGGTTGGTTCGACGGGGGTGCGAGAGGAGAGGAGAGGGTGGTCGACGGGAAACAAGTGGGAGAGGGAGATGGCGACGGGAGAGGTGAGAGAGGAGAGGTGAAGGGCGGTACCGCGTGGTTAAGCGATCGATGTTGTGGCGGGGGTAGAAATATGGTAGTGTAGCTAGGTTTTTTTTTAATTAGGAGGGGCTGGTGGGCTGAAGTAGGGTAATAATATGGTAGGTCTAAAATGAGGGGGTAAGATTTTATTTATAGTGTGAGATTTAGGTTTAGGGTTTTGGGTATTGGGTATTGGAGGGAAAAAATGAAAGGTGTATTGGGCCTCAGTTTGGGCTTCGATTTTTTTGGCGGATTGGACTGATTCAGATTATGCCCTGGACTGGACTGGTTTTGACAAAAAATGCAAAATCGATTAATTATTTAAAAGAAAATTATTTAAAGATACAAAATTATAAAAAATGCAAATGTTGATGCAATAATAATAAAATACAATATTTAGCAAATATTTAATGCCTGATTAAAAGTAAAGACGGGGTGTCAGTTAATTATTCAAAGAGATGCAAACATTATTAAAATAAACGATGGTGTAATAATAATAGAAACATAATATTGACAAAGACATCATGCTTAATTTAAAATAAAAGACGCAATGTCATTTTGTGAAGAAATAAATACAAAAGAAAAAATATACAAAAATGCCAAAAATTGTGATTAAAATGCGGTCTCCTAAAATGCTTAAAATTGCAAGAAATGACTAAAGATGGGTCAAAATTGGGTGTCAACACTTATGTGTTATGATTGCTTGCTATTTGAGGCGAAATAGTTAGGATATGCATGTTAGGGAGATGACTCAAACATTTCTTTGATAGTCAATTCTTACCATTCTTTTCTATCCCGTACTTTAAAAATATCCCTAGTCAGTCCCATTGAGCCTAAATTTGAAACTTCTTCTTTGACACCCTATATTCCCACAAAATTATACCATAAGTGAAAATATGAAATAGTGGAATACATTGTGTTAAAAAAGAGACAAAAAGAGTGAATAAGTCTGTTGCACCCCAATACAAAAGTAATAAGAAATAGGCAAAAGCCTAAGTTTGAGGGTGCTTGTCATTATTATATACTTCACTCTCCCAAAACAAAAGAGGGGAAAGATAGAATCGAAATGAAGAAAAGAATAAAAAGAAAAAAAAAAGGGAATACTGAAAAGCTGAAGAGCTTATGGTACACAAAATGAGCCTAAATTGCCTATTTTACCTACCTATACCTAAGCCTACATTACAACCCTTAAAAGTCCTGAAGATCTCTTTTATGCATATCCAGAATTAGTGGAGAATAGCAAGTAAGCATGTCATAGGAATTCTTGAATTTATATGCATGGTTTAGTATATTGACTTCCATTAAGCATGATGAATATGAGTTTGCGAAATATTTAGCTTCATGTGTTTAGTGTGCTGAAATTTCATGCTATATGTTCCTGCATATTATTTTGCTAACCTTCATGTTTTTCTTGTTAACACTAATTCAGGAAAATTGATCAATGGCAGTGAGTCTTTTTTTTTTTTTTTTGTTCTTTGAGTCTTTTATTTTATTTCTTTCTATCTTTGCTCGAGGGCGAGCAAAGGTTAAGTTTGGGGGTATTTGATCGGTGTATTTTATATACACCTTTGAGTCGATTCGTTAGTCTTTTGTCCCATTTTGCACATATAAGTGTCGTATTAGGATAGTTTTTCTTTCTTTTGAGTCAAAGTGGTTAAAATGGCCAAATGGCGGAAAAAGAGCTAAAGAGGAAAAAGAGGAGATGCGGCCAGAAAGCAGAGAAAGTGGCGAACGAAGGAAAAATCAAGACCAGCGCGCGCGCCTCCTCGCAGTGATCAGGCGCGCGCCACTATCCGTAGAGGTCGAAGACTGCATGGGCGCCGTCGAGCAAAAGCAGGCCGCGCGCGCTAAACATCCGAGGAGCTACAGAAGTTACAGCGCCGCGGCGCCTCTCAGCAGATATCAGGGCCGTGGCGCCAAAACACCCGAAGGATTGCAGAACTTCCGGCCGCGCTGCCGCAGGGCGCGCCGACGCGGAAAAATTAGGTCTTTGATGAAAATCGGGCCAGCTGAAGGAAAAGAGGAGGCGGTTTGCGGCTTATAAAAGGAGAACCCTAGGCGCTTTTAAGGGTTCCCTTCTTGCACAAATGTAAGACTTTGGCTTGGAGATTGGATACCATTAGTTTAGTAATTTCTTTTCTTTTTTCTTTACTTTATTTCAGTTTTGATGATGAACTTTGAATTAGTTCTTGTCATATTTATGGCTAGGAACTAATTCTCTTATAGGGCTTTCCATGTTGAATTGCTAGAAACTTATGTTATGAATTAATGCATGCTTATGGTTATTTTTCTTATTGTGAGATCTATCCAATAATTGAGTTGAATTCTTGGTAATTAATTGACAACTAATTATCACTATATGATTTCTAATCAGATTCTGAAAAGGGGGGATTGTGAATATGCTGTAAGTTGGGTAGACATTCTTGGATTGGGGATGAAAATACCTCAATTATTTATGTAAGCGATGAGAGGCTTAACAACCCTAATTTTGCGCATTGTGTGTGGCCAACTAGGTTTTTGTTCTTAATCCTCCTATAAAGTTATCCTTATCACCGAAAGGTAGGTAAGGTGCGATACTGGAGTTGAGTGTTTATATAACCCTAGCGGGAGTATAAAACGATTTCGTAAACCTGTTTTCTCCTAAAGAAGAATACCATAAGTTAATGCATTAGTAAGTAGCATAAGCAGATAGTAAGGATACATGGAAGCCCTATTCTCATCACCACTGAAGTAAATCTTTATATTAAAATAGCTTGCATAATTCGTAGTTATAAACAACAAATCAATCATAAATTCACCAAATAGATACTAGAAAATAGATAGTTGGTAATTGAACCTTAATCCTTGTGGACGATATTCGGTCTTACTAAGACTATATTACTTGTCACGATAACGTGCACTTGCGTTTAAAGTGTGTGCATCTTACCGCGCATCAACTGACCCCCTTCCTCGGGGGCTGCGTTCATGCCGCATGTAAGGGAAAGCAAGTGGCAGATCCTCATTCCTAGGATCTTTTACTCAGGTGTCAGGAGCTCCATTTCTTCGGAGGCTCGACTTTTGGTATGGTTCTCCCTGGTGTTGTTGACGTTTTGTACATTCATGGGCATGACGGGGCCCTGTCCCGTCATAGTGTTACTCCTTCTTAGAGGCCTGTAGTCCTGTCATAACTTGTTTTGTTTAAGGATGTAACTGTTCGGTTTTATGTACTTTTGGGGTAGCCATTTTGGGCTAGACTATTTTATATCATTATAGTTGTTTATTGTGAGTTTATATTCCGTTGGTTTTCTCTGATGTTGTGTCACAAGGGTGCCCGGGTTAAGGCACCGGTCACGGATTCGGGGTCGGGTCGTGACACCCAACATGGGATATCCTCTAAGAAACCATGAAGTCACTCAGCTTCTTCTCCAGCTTTGTCTAAAGCGATAAATTCTGACTCCATCGTGGATCGGGCAATAAGGGTTTGCCTAGAGGATTTACAAGACACATCTCCACCACCGATTATAAAAATATATCTGTTGGTGGACTTGATATCTTCGCTATCAGATATCCAATTTGCATCACTGTACCCATCTAGTACCGCTGGATATCTAGAATAGTGTAACCTGAATTTTAGCGTGAACTTTAGGAACCGTAGTACCTTGTTCAACGCTTTCCAGTGATCATCACTCGAATTACGTGTGAACCTAGCCAATTTATTGACTACATAAGCGATATCATGTCGAGTGCAGTTTGTGAGATACATCAGACTACCAATCACCTGCGCATATCGCTTCTGGCGTACAAGTACACCAAGATGTTTGTCAATCTTTTGACTTTTATCCAAAGGTGTCCTTACTGGTGAACTGTCAAACATCTCAAATTTCTTCAGCACATTCTCAATGTAGTAATATTGAGACAAGACCAGTGTGTTAGATGTCTTAGAGATCTTGATCCCTATATAACATCTGCGAAACACATGTCTTTCATGTCAAAACATTATTTTAGCATGTTCTTAGTCTCTAGGATTATCCTATAACTGCTTCCAGTGATCAACAAATCATCTACATAGAGGCATATCATGACGAACGAATCGGCATTTTCTTTCATGTAAGCGCATTTGTCACACTTGTTAATGGCGAACCCTTTCGATAGTAGAGTACTATCAAATTTCTCATGTCATTGTTTAATGGCATATTTCAGTCCGTATAATGATTTGACAAGCCGACACACTTCTGGAAATTCAGCTTTTTACTTGGGTTCCCTTTTACTTCCGTCAGATTTGTCTTAGCCTCGGTGGGTTGTTTCCCCTTTGGTATGTCCTTCTTATTGTCTTCCTGAATTTGGAGTTTGACAATAAGTTCGTCTAGGTTCATCTCATTTGTTTTGAGTTTCAAATAATTCATGAACTCGGTCCACAAGGGAGGAAGTTTTTCGATTAACTCCCCAACCAAGAATTGTTCGTTGGGCTTCAATCCTTCCAAGTCTAGGTGATGAAGTATCATTTGGAATTTCTGGACTTTGGATGACTCGCTTTTGTTGTCCACCATTTGAAATTTTAGAAATTTCCCAATGACGAACTTCTTTGCACCCGCATCTTGGGTGTTGTACTTCTTTTGTAGTTTATCCCACAATTGCTTGGCAGTTTCAACGGTTCAGTATACCGTAGAGAGAGGATCGGACAAACTGTTTAGAATGTAGTTCATGCACATAAAATCACTGTGTTTCCATTCATCACGAACCAACTTCATGTCGTTAATGACATGGATACCTTGGCCCCCTCCTGTCATATCATTTGGCTGAGGGTCCTTGTCTTCCCCAACTTGTGGAGGATCTTCGGTTAGGAAAAGTGACATTCCCATAACCGTTAGGAAAAATAGCATTTTTTGCTGTCATCACTTGAAGTGTGCTCCCATGAACTTTTCGGGACGTTCATGGTGAAATTCAGTGGGAGTTGGAGCAGTGGCGCTCCCTTGAACAGTGGTAAAGGCGTTATGAATGCCTTGAGCAGCAGTTTGGAAGTCATTCGGAATGGCTTGAGCAGTTGGATTTGAAGCAGTATTGTTGTTTCCAGTGGCAGTGGTGAAGGCAGTGGGATTGCCTTGAGCAGTGGCGGTGTTCATATCACTGATTTGATCGTCAGTAGACATGTTGTTGTTGAAACAACGAAGATTATCTTAAGCTTGTGAGAATTAATGTGTATTAATAATAAAATGGGAATGTAACAACAACAACAAGAATATTATAATCTGGAAATAAACAAAGTAGTAGGCTTGCTGAGTCGATTGTTGGCTCAATCTATTCTTAAGATAATCTTGCCCTGTATATTCCTTTAAACGGTGTAATGACAATTTATCTTCCAAGATAAAATAGCAATCAAACAAGTGAGCAAAAGCGACTCAAGTGTTCGCTTAGGAGAGAAAGATCTTGAGTATATTTGTGATTGCAAGAGAGGAAGAAGATTGACAACAATATGAAATTAGGTGTGTTATGAATTGAGACAAATGTCTCAATTTTTAGCAAGATGAATGTGTCTTCCTAAATGAACCAATAAAGGCCTTCAATGCCTTGTAATGGTCATTGATTAGGGGTTACAATTCATCCAAGTAATGGCTGAATACTTAATGCTCCAAAGTCAGCTCAAACGTCAGGTTAAATTCGTGTCCAACGGTCACACCGAGTCGGGCGGACGCGACCTTCGAGAAGCGCGCCGGCTCCGCCTTGGAGCCGAGGCGCCGCGACCGCCGGTATGCGCCGGGTCACCTCAATTCCAGTAGATCCAGTGACTTTTTACCGTAATTAGAGCCGCAGCCCTTCCGGGAGGCGCCGTGGCGCTTCAGGTTCCGCGGCTCAGCCGTCGCTGCACCGCGGCCCTTCACCCATTTCCTGACTCGTTTCATCTTTACACATCGTATACTTCTTCCTTCATTTACTAACGTGAAATCATTGTCATTTGGTCAATAACCGTCTATTATCTTACGTCTCAAACAATTCGTATACGTACCAATATCTCTTTCATTAAGGAAATTACGATCCTTGGTACTTTATGTGCACGTGTGTGGAAACCATGTTTCCGACGTGCGGGGCCCTAATTGTTCGAGTCATAATTTAATAAGAGTAACTTTATTTCACGTTTAATAAATATTTCCAACAATGGATCTATCCGAATTCAATACTTTTAGTTTAGATGTAATATATGTGATAAAAAAATAGTACAAATAATAAATTTCAAATTCAGTAAATTAAATGAACTATGGTAGATTCCAAACTCGAATTTATAAAATTTAAAATTTGAAGCCTCCTCTGGTAAAATTTGAACCATCATCTTCATAGGATTTTTTCAATAGATATGTTAACGATATTAAAATTATGTATAGATCTTAATAATTCATATTTATCAGATTCATTATGGTTGTAAAATTAAAAAATAAAATTTAATGATTAAGATTTAGAGGTAAAAAACAAATAGATTTAATGACGGCGAGCTAAATGAATAAGATTAAGACTTTCGTTAAGTATGAATAAATGAGGCCTTAGAAGGTTTAACACCAATATCTCGTACCCCTTTATTCTTTTTAAAACAGATGAGGTATATATTTTAATTAGTATAACAATTGAAATCCAGATTAACGATAAATATTGGATTTTATCTTAATTTAAATTTTTAAATCTTGCAAACAATAATTTCAACCTAAATTGTTTGTTTACGTTTTTTCCAGAAATACTTTCAACTTTTTTAATAGGTGGTTTTAATGCATTTTCCAAAGAAAGTTCTTGCCTTCGATCCTACGAAACACTCTCGAATCTTCACAAAAAAAAATATTCACTCCGTCTCAATTTTAGCGTCTTACTTTTCTTTTTGATTTGTCCAGATTTGTTTTTCTATATTTAGTAAGTTGACAATTCAAATATTTTACATGACACGTTTATAACCATAAGATCAAAAAATATTTTAGTATATTATACACATCTTTAATTTAGGACCACGAAATTTAAAAATTTTTCTTTATTTTAAATTTTGTGACTAGTAAAACTAAGAAACTTAAAATGAAGCGGTGGGAGTTGAAAAAAGGAGGATTGCAGCTAATTCCTCCGTTAGTGCAACTTGTGGAAAAAGGTATCTTGAAAATACTTTGGTGTAAAAAGATATTGCGCAGATATCAGATATGTTTGGACAGTTGTGATTATGTTAAATTGTTAATGTTCTTAGTGACTAGTGGATGAAAGAAAAGTTTTAAACAGAGAAGTACCTTAAAGATTTTACAGAAAAAGTGCATCGAATCATAGTTCATTGTAATAGTATTTTTACCCGCAACGATAGTCAAATTGGTGTAATAGTAGAGCGTGGAATCGCAAGGTCACGAGTTTGATCCCCTGCATAAACCTTTTTGGTTGAGTCATTACACACTGGCCAGTGTGGTTAATCGACCGACGGTTTGCAGATTATCATATCGGCCCAAGCATTCTACGCGCACTCGAAAGAGTAGCGACGTCGGATTTCTTCATCAACAAAATTGTAATAGTATCTTTTTTCTTGAAAAAAAATTGGAAAGAAGTTTTCAATATTTTCAGAAAACAATCAATAAGGCACAATCTTATTGGCCATAAGTTTGGAACTATCTTTATGAGTCCACATCGTATAGTGACATAGAGGAGGCAAGTTGTGCAATGCCTTCTCAAAAAGAAGTTACAAGTTGTGCAATGCCTTCTCAAAAAGAAGTTACTATGTCATAGTAGTATATAATTGTAGTGAATCCTTTTACACTAACAATGAGGTTTAACATAGATTGGTTATTATTTTTATTAATTTATCCGTTATATACATATTAAAAAACATTTACTTGTACTTATATAATAAATGATATAATTGTATGAATATATTTTACACCGTTAACAAATAAAACTTAATTTCTTTTTAAAATACCATATTTGTAACTCCTCGAAAAAAAATTACTAAGTATTATGTACTCGCTCAAGTTCTAAGTTGGGCATATTGGGCATTCAGAAAGTGTAAAGATGTATAGCACTTAAATCTCATGTTTGAAAGATTCAATGGATGTTTACAAGAAGAGAAAAGTAGTTAATAACAAGTTGAAAATGTTTAAGGGAAGAAACGACTTTAGTTGTACATGTCTTGACTTCAAAAGATTATATCTCCCATATAACGATCCATTAGGTCGTTTTGGTTGTTTTGCCTGCTATCCCCTAAATAACCTTTTCCCTAGCTTCTTTATGGTATATTTTACTTGCGGGGTTAGGTGGCGTGGTTCCCGAGGCAATCGGGTAAGAATATCGAAAGAAAATCAAAATTTTAAAATTTTGAAATTCTAAGTTTGAAAATTTTGACTTAGAGTTGACTTTTGAATAAAGACCTCCGTAATCAAATTCTGATGGTTCCGTTAGATCTGAAGTGTTTTTTTTAACTTAGGTGGATGGTCGGTATGAGTCCCGGGTGATTCAGGTGAATTTCAGATAAGAAAGAGGATTTTTAAGAATTCTTAAGTTAAAAAAAGGATTTAGGTTGACCAAAGTCAACATCAGGGGTAAATGAGACTTTTTCAGAATTTCATCGATTTCTTTAGGTATGAAATGTCGTTTATGACTTAGTTGAGTCGATGGTTCGGATTCTTGAGGGACTCGGGGGTAATTTAGACTCTTGGTTGGAAATTTGACTTTTAAGATAATTAGAGTTGACCACGGTCAATATCGGGTCAAGGCAACCTCGTATGACTGTTTTGAGTGCGCGAGAAGATTCATTGCATATTTTAGAAATGGTTTGCATATTTGGTTTGTGTTCAGGGGATCCTGCTTGAATTTCAAGGGCCGATTTCAGGTTTGGAACACACCACATTTTTCTAGTGTGCAGTTGTTGGTTTTGTTCTACGCGTTTGCGTGGAGCAGGTTGCGATTGCGATGAGTCACGTGACCAAGCTCCCGATCGCGGTGGTCAGTGACACGGTCATGAAGATTAAATGGGTCGGGTTTCCGCCTTCGCGATCGCAATGTGGGTCCCACTCTCGTGATGAAGGCTTTGTTCTAGCAATTTAAAATGCCCCAAAATGATCTCATTCATTTCATTCTCATATTTGAAGCTTAGGACCCTTGATTGGAGAGATTTTTAAGGGTTTTGCAAGATTATTCATAAGGGTAAGTTTCTAACTCTCTTTTGTCATTATATATTAGATTATTAATGAATTCCACCTTAGAAATCATGAGTTAGGTTAAGAAATTGGGTGTATGAACCCCAATAAAAATAAAAATTCTTTAATTCATCATTAAATTGATACTGAATCTGATTAATTTTTTTTGGTATTTAGCCTCCCTATATTATGGGTAAACTAATTTTAGGGCTAATTTCTCGTGTTACCCTTTTGGGGCTAGGAATTCCGCTTTGGTGACTTTTTGGGTTCGAAATAATTATGTAGCAATATGGAAGCCTACGGACTAGTGTTCTAACATAAAACTCATATTTGAACAGATTGAGTTCGTTCGGAGGCTCTTTGAAAGGAAAATGTTGCGTTGTGAACTTCGGACTCCAAAAAATCAGTCAAGTTGAGACTTTCTTGACAGCCTTATTTAAAGCGTCATGGTTGACTTCATGAACTAAACATAATGGAGTAATGTGGTAACTAAGGGGGTCCCGATACTTGTGAGGTGACGAGCACTTGTATCGAGTACTGCTGCCATGTTACGGATATTTGCGTAGTTTTAAATTGTATAGTTCGATCGGAATGATATGTTTTGGGCATTAACTGATAGCATAGATTTATTGTGTGATGTTGATGGGGCATGAGATCTCTTATTTATTTCATCTATGCTTATTACATGTCTTATATATGATTAAATATTGTCATAATTCCTAAATACTCATTTAAAAGTGCAAAAGAATCTAAAGATTGAGTCTTTATTGCTTAGCATTGGTTGCTTATTATGTGCATGTCATTCATGATTTCATTTGGTATCTCATGTATATTACATTTGAGGATACATATGTTGGGGTCGATGGAAAATGGCTCTGGACGGAGTGATATGATTGATATGAGTCTGATTGGCTCTGATAAGTAATGTGATTGAAAGCCTACGGGTGTATTTGGACCTTGTGAGTCCCTCATGGGTCGCACTCTTTATTGCAGGAACATATGTGTGTCGTTGATGAAAAGGTCTTGCATTGCATAGCATCTTCATATCATATCACTGTATTAATATTTGACTTGTATGTCTTGCCTAACTTGTTGATTAAATCACTCTTATTGTTCAATTGGCTACTTAGACGAGCTTGAGGACTTAGAGTCATTTTACCTTTAGGCTTAAAACTTGTGAATATTATTATGCTATGATGGACTAACCGATGTTAAAGTGTGAAAGTAGTAATTGAAAGATCAACTCTCGTCTTCATTTTAGTTAGGATTGATTGACGATGGTGTTGAGTATACACTGTTTCTCCGTACTCACTCTACACTTGTTGCACCTTTTGTGTGCAGATGTACGAGAGTTCCCTACCCGTTGAGGAGATGTTTAGAGAAATTCGGAGTGAGCTATTAGCAAATCTATGGCACCACTTCTTTATTTACTTATTTATATCTTCTTGTTTCAAACAATGTAGTAGTACTTATCTCAGACTTATATCAGCTTTTTGTGGTTCTTGTACTAGTGACATCATATTTTGGGGGTTGTAATACTTATTCTGTATTCTTATTGTAAACATGTAAATATATGAAATAATATATTCCCTACCCATAATTAGAATATTTCCATATATTGTGTAAATATAATTATGGTAAGACTAGGATTCCTCTTTTGTATAGGCTTAGAATTCCTATTGTATAAGGGATGAATATTGTACTCTATATATACCTTGATATTAATGAAAGACTCCCCAAGAGAGATTAATATCATCTTACATGGTATCAAGAGTCAAACACCCAAAACCCTAGAACTCTTTCTTCCTACCGCCGCCGAGACCCCCCCCCCCCCTCGAAACTTGTCGCGACCCCTCCTATAAATTCTAGGTTTTCTTCTTCATTCATCTCTTCTCTAAATGGCTATCCCTGAATCTTCCACACTTTCTGCATCTTCTACCTCCACAAATCCCACCACCACGTTGTCATCCTCTTTTCATCCAGCCCTAACTGTTACAAACATCAAGAACTCTATTCTCATTCTTCTTGATCAAGAAAACCGTCAGTATTCTCCCTGGGTTGAACTGTTTCGTAATCATGCATGTCTCTATAACGTGTTTGATCACATCGATGACACCATTCCGCGCCCTCCGGAGGTTGATGAGTCTACTTGGCATCGTCTAGACGTCGGCGTCAAACAGTGAATTTATGGTAGTATTTCTCAGGACCTACTTCTTACTATCATGAAATCTGGCGCCACAACCCTTGAGTTATGGAATCGTTTGGAGGAAATTTTTCAGGACAATAAGCACACCCGTGCTGTGTATTTAGAGGAGCAATTTAACAATACACGTCTTGAAAACTTTTCCAATGTGACGGAGTACTGCAAAAAGTTAAAGCTACTAACGGATCAACTTACTGCTGTCGACGAGTCTGTTAATGACACCAAACTGGTGTTACAATTGATTGTTGGCCTTCCTAAAGACGAATATGATACTTTGGCCACCATGATTCAACAGGCAGATCCGTTACCCAGCTTTAACAAAGCTCAGTCGCAGTTGTTGCTCGAAGAGACTCGACGTGCTAAGCAGGATGAGCACAGTCAAAAGGCATTTGCGGTCAAAACGCGCCCTCAAGATCCAACGCCGCCAGAAAATCTCAACCGCAGCAGAGACGCAGTGGAAAGGGTGGCAGGGGCCGCGACAGAGGAGGTCGTGGTCGTGGGTGCGGTCGCGGCCATCGTAATCCAAAGAAAGAATAAAGAACAGGATCGCAGAACAACCGGGTCGCGGCTCGCCGACTCGCACACGCACGGCCGCCAAAGACTGAGCCACGGCGCCCAGAGTCCGCGACACCGAGTACATTCCAGCATCAAAGCATTTCTACAACCGTATTCTTACCTCGTTTGTTGGGGCCCGCTCCACCGCAGCAGTCCACTTACGCAAGGTCGTTTTGCAAGACTCATCCCAGATGACACCCATCGAGTTGGGACAGACATTCAAGACTTCTTCATGCAAATGTACCGACAATACTTGGTACATGGACTCAGGCACCACATCTCACGTCACCCAATCTGCAGGTACTATCCCTAAATTGTTTAGTTTAAAACATCTTCAATATGTTACAGTTGGTAGTGGATAACGCATTCCAGTTAAAGGGTATGGTACCTCATACACACACCCTCCTCATTCACCTTTCTCCCTAAAAAACCCCCTATATTCCCCATACATGATTAAGAACCTCATATATGTCCGCCAATATCATCTTACACTTATGATTATAATATTTATTATGACTTTTAAACTGTCTTGTTTGCTCATCCAACACTACTCTTCTTATTAAAATTGCTTTATTGGTCCTGGATGGCTTACTAACTTGGTATGAGTTAGTGCCTTCACGACTTAGTAAATTGGATCGTGACATTCCAATGGTTTAGGATTTGAGCTATATGTCAAATTAAAGTCCTTGATTCCAATAGTTCAAACTATTCGTCGTTTCGATATTCTATAAAATGTTATGGAGGTTAGGTGTCAAGCTGAGAAAAGGCGGAGAATTTTGGAATGAAAGAAAAGAAAGGCATTGCCCAATACATTTATTCTATACAATAGGAATTCCAAGTCGTAAATGGCAATGTGCATTCCTACGACTCCTCTCACTCTCAGGGACGGATTGAACAGCTGCTGTTAGGGAAGGATCTCTATCATTGGTTCATCAGAAGCCATCAAGCACGAAAGCAACAAGGAGTGTGCTAGTGAGTCCCAAGCGAAGGAAAGAAGGACATGAGAGGCATAGAGAGGACTCAAGGACAAGAAACGACTCAGACCCCGGTAAATTTGATCTTCATTGGCCTTGCTGTCCGCAGATCGATTACTCTCCTTTGAAGGTGAAGCCCGTTTAATGTTGTCATGACAAAAAAAAATATCACGAAGTGTTCATCGACAGCCGGGTGCCCGGACCAACAACATTTGGTCCTTGGAGTTATAGGGACCTCAACACGATGCCCATAGCGTTAGGCGAAAAAACTGAATTAATGTTTGATTTAGCATTTCAACTTTCAAACTATAATATCTAAAGACTTTATTAGTACTCCCTTCGTTTCATTGTATATGAATCTTATACTATTTTTTTTTTACTTGTCTATTTTAGTAAATCAAGATTCTAATATTATTATTATCATTAAGTGACTATATAAAATAATAATCGTTAAACTGATGTTTTCAGAGCATGATTAATAAGGACAATTTAATAATATGAGCCCCTAATAAATAAGGAGGTTGTGAAGGACACAGATTATGGTAGAAGGGTAGTAGGTAGTCGAGCGTGGTCCTATTTACATTTGCAAATTGATAGTTGTAATGTTTTTATTGTATGTCCGCTTAGCTTATCATACTAATAGACATAGTATTGCTTTATAGTCTCTGTAGTTTGATTTTGGTTGTTATGTGTCCTTTAGTGTGTTTTGTTTAGCTTATTTACATGCGTTAATTACTGCTTACTTTTTTAAAATTCGTTATCATGGCTTATTCGCTTTTGTTACCTGCATTTTCATACTGCATCAGATTTTTTTTACCGGGTCTGAGCGTTTCTCTTTCTCTTTTTTTTTGTTTTTGTTTTTACTTGTGCTTATGTTCTGTTTTGAACCGAGAGTCTCTTAGAAACAGTCGATTTACCTACCAATGTAGAGGTAAGGTTGCGTACACTTTATCTTCCTCAGACCCGCACGTTGTAAGATTTCACTGAATATGTTATTGTTATTGTTATAATAAATAATTTCTTAATAGTAATACCAATTCAAATAATTTCATTTGAATGTTACATTCAATTCAGACCTTCAGTCAATTAGTACAAAATTCACTCTACAAATAGTCAAATAGTATGAATTCAATGTCAATTACGTCCCATCTCTGTTTGAGGACGTGACAATATTACCTCCATTTTCTTTGATTTGTTCAAATTCTACCTTCTAATATACTTAATAAATACTACATCCGTCTAAAAAATATTGGACTATTTTTTTATTAGTTCATCCCAAAAATATTGTCTTCTTTTCATATTTAGAAATAATTTAACTTTATAAGGTTATTTATCACCACATAATATTTAAAAGTTATTTTGCACCACACATTTAAAAATATTTTTTTATTTTAAATTTTATATCAAGTTAAACTAAGTTAATGTTTTTTAAACGGATGAAGTAATATTAATTATATTCCTTCTGTTTTGTATTATATAAAAAAGACGAGGAATCCGAGCGGAGACAGGCCTAATGACCCATCAATTCATATGGCTTGTAATAAATCATTTTCAACCATTATTATGTTATACAAATGTGTCAATTATTGGGACCATATGGACCCGTCACCACCGTGCCCGGCCTTGACATAAGACAAGATAGAAAATGGGAAATTCAATTTCTCCTTTTTTTTATTATTATTTATGTATAAAACAAACTCCAACATACGCCGTGTATTCTCACAGAGTGGAGTTTGGGGAGGGTAGCATGTACGCAAAACTTACCTCGATCTTTATGGGGTAGAGATGTTGTTTTCGATAGACCCTCAGTTCAAAAGAAAAATAGTAGATGCAGGATTGCAAGAAAAATAATACCACAAAATATCCAAATAGAAAGAAAATGGAGAAACACGTAGTAATACACACATAAAAAGTAAGGATCTATGCGATACTTAAACAATACGACTAGGAAAAAGAGAAGAAGAGGCTACCCCCTACCTCACACACACAATGCCACAAAAACTCAACTACTCACTAACCTTCTACTCTAATTCTCAACCTCCTAATCTTCCTATCTAGGATCATGTCTTCAGTCAGCCGGAGTTCTGTCATGTTCTGTCTAATCACCTCTTCCCAGTTCTTCTTCGGTCTGCCTCTACCTCTCCTAACTCATGCTACCGCCAATCTCTCATACCTTCTGACTGGCGCATCCTCACGCCTACTTTTCACATATCCGAATCATTTTAGTCTCGTTTTCCTCATCTTATCCTTCACGGAGGCCATTCCGACCTTATCATGTATAACTTCATTCCTAATCATATCTCTCCTAGTATAACCACACATTCATTTTAGCATCGTCATCTTTTGAACGTGGACGTTCTTGAATGCCCAATATTCTGCCCCATACAATAATATTGGTCTAACTACCACTCTGTAGAACTTAACTTTCAGCCTTGGCGACACCTTCTTATTGCAAAACAAAAAAGAGGAGAATCTCCATTTCATTCATTTTGCTCCAATACGATGTGTGACATCATCGTCAATCTTTTCGTCTTCTTGAATTATGGATCCAAGATACTTTAAGTTTTCTCTTTTAGATATAGCTTGTGCCTCGATCTTTACTTTCACGTTTGCCTCGTGTCTCACGTCACTGAACTTGTACTCTATATATTGTCTTCGTCTTGCTTAACCTAAAACCTTTTGACTCTAGGATCGTCCTCCAAACTTATAGTCTATCATTAACTCCACTGCATGTCTCGTCAATCAAAAGTTCAAAACTATGTCATATGCGAATAACATACACCACGACACCTTATCTTGAATATGTCATGTTAATTCGTCCATCACTAATGCAAATAGAAAAAAACTAAGGGTTAATCCCTGATGCAACCCATCACAATCGGAAAATGTTATGAATCACCTCCGACTATCCTAATCCTAGTCTCGACACCCTCGTACATGTCCTTAATTGCCCTGATATACGCCATTGACACACCTCTAGACTCTAAACATCTCCAAAGAACCTCCGGATGGACTTTTATTATATGTCTTCTCAAGATCAATGAACATTATGTGTAAGTCTCTCTTTTTACCATATATTGCTCCAACAATCTCCTGACAAAATGAATAGCTTCTGTAACCGATCACCCTGGTATGAATCCAAACTGGTTCTCGGATATAGATACATCCCTCATCATCCTCATTTCGATCACCATCTCCTAGACATTCATAGTATGGTTTAGCAGCTTGATACCCCTATAATTATTGTAATTCTGAATGTCGTCTTTCTTCATGTATAAATGGGTTGTTGTACTCCACCTTAGGTCCTTTGACATCTTAGTCGTCCTAAATATAACATTAAACAATCCAGTCTGCCACTCTAAAATTGCATCTCCCGTATTCTTTCAAAAGTCCACTGGGATCTCGTCCGGTCGTTCTACCCTTCCTCATCTTTCGAATATCCCCTCTAACCATTGCAACCTTTATGCAACTACAATACTCAAAATCTCTACAACTCTCGGAATGCTCTAACTCTCCCAGCATGATATTGTTACACCCCGTAAATTCTAAGGCAATGAGACGAGAGCGTACGTAAGGAAATGAGACTTTAAAAATTTAAACGAAATGAAGATTTGTTATTCTTAAGAAAAAATATTCCGAACCTCGGGAAGGAAAAATGTTGGTTAGGGAGAATTGAGTTCTCAGATTTGTTATTTGAGACTTATGAAATTTATTAGAATTATGAAATTTTAATTTCGAATTTGGTCACGTGGGGCCCCCCGAGAAATTTTACGTTTTTGTGAGGTCCACAAGGTTTTTGATATTTTGATCAATTATGAAAAATTCGAGAAACGAAATATTATGGACCAACGGGAGGGCGACACGTGTCACCCTCCACATGCTTATGTTGGATGAAGAAAATAATTGACTAAGTCAAGTAGTCAAGGTTGGCTTGACATATTTGACCACATCTTGACCACACATTTGGTTAAATCTTAGCCCTTGGATGCATTATATATATCTTCTACTACTAGTGAAAAACTAGCATTTCATACTTAGAAAAAAAATCAAGAAACTTTAGTGCTCATAGTGAGGCTCTCGGTTTTGAGCTATCTTAGAAGACAAAAATTCTTCAAAAGTTGATGATAATCTCAATATTCAAACTTAAGATCCCTAGAGGTATTCTAAGGATAACCCAACACAAAAATCCCAGAAATACTACGTTATTACGTTAGTCGTAACATGAAAACCTAAGGAGTTTTTCATAGCTTGAGCTAGAACTTGAAGAGGAGTTCTTCATAAGCTCCTAAGGGTAGCTTGGAGTGGATTGGAACGTAAAGATTTGGAGCTAAGACTATCCGGAGAACCTACTTGGAACTTGAATTAATTTTGGGCATTTTGAGGTAATGTCCTTATTCCCTTGATGTAAGTTGATATTACTCATTATTATGGATAGTAGATGAACTTGTGTTAAAGAAGATATGGAAAATAAGGTGTACTTGTCCCATTTTTATGTTAAAGCCGAGACTAGGGGGTTTTCGGCGTCGTTGGATTCGTTGGTTATAATTGTTGTTAACTTCACTTGTCGCATGTCAAAATGAAGTAATCATGTTAGTAATATGTGTTATGGAGTACATGTAAGTGTCGAAATGTAATTTGAATCATAAAGAATTAAGGAAAAAGGATCTTTGGAAGGTGGAAGTTGTTGTGACAATTTTGGACAGTTTTGTCGCCTTAAGCTTTCGTTGATTAATGTCGTTGTTACCTTCATTAATTTCATGTCATATGTTGAAGGGAATCATGTCATTAAATGTTGGTATGAATTATGTATAAGTGTGGATGTATGACTTGAAGTATAATGGATTTAAGGAAGGCTTATGTTGTTGTTGTTAGAAGCCGAGAATGGGCTAGAATTTGGAATATTTTGGTGCAGTTTTGTGGCAGTTTTACGGGCTGTTTTAGATTTGTATGTATGCAGGAAATTGGTTGCTAATTTCGGGCCTTGAAAAAGGTGGAAAAGTACGTAGAAACAAAGGAAATGCTGTCCAATTTTCCGTAGAATAAGAGATCTTACACTTAGTATTATTCTACGTTAAAAATCTAGGAGTTGATAGACGTATTATGGTTATTATAGGTTGAAGTACTACGTGTAGGGTATTCTACTTGAAGGGTGGAATAGCTAACAAGATTGAAGTACTTTGGAGCATTTTGCTACTTGTCGATAGTCGTCGCGAGGTATGTGAACCTCTTCCTTCTTTTGGCATGATTCTACGTATGAAATATCCTTGTGATATTATTTCATGATTCCTCCTACTCTTAGAAGTTAAGAAGTATTCATGTTATTGATTCTATGTTAAGGGCATGTCTAAGTTATCCTAAGTACTTTCCAAGTCTTATGGGAGACGTTGGTAAGAATTGTTAGGCAGTTATGAAGCTTGATTTAAAGCTATGTGACTTGATTTAATTTAAGTAAGTAAATTGATTTGAAAGAGTTTATGTTATGAAGTTTTAAGACTATGAACCTTGATTTCTTAAAAGGTTATGAGACTTTATTTTTCAAGTTATGGGACTTGATTCTTAAAGGTAAAAATGACTTGATTTAAAAAGTATGGCTTCCATGATTTATTTCAAAAGTTAAGAGGCTTGATTTCGAAAGAGTATGTAACTTGAGTTTTAAAAAGAAGAAGTTTATTGATTTAAAAGAGAAGGTGTGGCATGATTCTTTTATGTGTATGTATGTACGTAGTATGTTGGGTCCAACTCCCTAATCTTGCATGTTATGATTCTTTTATAAGTATGCATGTACGTAGTACTTTGGGTTTAGTTTCCCTAAGGTTTCAAGTTATGAAAATGCCTTAGTGTTATTAAAAAGGAAGATGTGATAAAGTGTCTTAAGTTCTATAAAATGAAAAGTTGTTATAATAGCTTTATGGGAAGTTGTTATAACGACTTAGCGAGAAGTAAGAAAAGGATTTTATATGACATTCTGTGATAGTGATAGTTTATGATCCTTTATGTGTGGACCGCGTCCCAAAAATGGACCGGGCAGTATACCTTTATGGGCAGACTTATGTGACTTTACAGCGTCCCAGAAATGGACCGGGCAGTATACCTTTATGGGCAGACTTATGTGACTTTACCGCGTCCCAGAAATGGACCGGGAAGTATACCTTTGTGGGCAGACATAAATGGTTTCACCGCGTCCCAGACTGGGTCGGACAGTATACCTTTGTGGAAATACTTTTTATGGTTTCACCGCGTCCCAGACTGGGCCGGGCAGTATACCTTTGTGGGAAGACTTTTTATGATTTCACCGCGTTCCAGAATGGGCCGGGCAGTATACCTTCGTGGGAAGACTTTTTATGACTTCACTGTGTCCCACAAATGAGTCGGGTTACGTTATCACGTACGGATAATCAAAGTGAACTCCAAAATGAGACGTCCCTCCATAAAGGGCCGGATTATGTTATGCAAGATACGTAAGTTATGTGTTTATGAACTTGATGATTTTTCCTAAGTATGTATGTAAGAATTTGATTATAACTCTTATTGAAATGGGAAAAGATAATAATGTGTGATTAAGTTCATGAGTTGTAATGGCACGGTAGGATCTGGTATTTACTTTTTATACTTGCATCTGTCATTCTTTTGTACAGTTATGATTTGTTTACTGTACCTTATTTCTGTTCCATACTCTGCACTGTTATGACCGATTTCTCGGGCCGTTAAATGCGCCACAGGTATTAGGTACACAGGTTGGTGATCCTCGCTCTTAGGATCTCTGTTTAGTTTTGGGTAAAAGTTTCATTCACTCTGGAGGCTTATCTCTTGGTATGAATCCATGTTGTTGTAGATTATGTACATTCAGGGGTATGACGGGGCTCTGTACCGTCACAGTTGTTATGTCAAAACTCTTAGAGGTCTGTAGTCATGTATGTGGGTTGTATTTTGAAAAGATGTAAGTTCTTTTGTTATGTATGTATGTATGGTGACAGCCTATTCGAGTTTGCCTTTGTTTTAAGAAAAAAATGAGTGATATTTATCTTCCGCGTTTTACTTATGATGTATGATTAGAAGGGTGTCCAGGTAGGGCACCAGTCACGGGCCCGGGATTCGGGGCGTGACAAATATCCATGCCCCCCTCTTTATTCAAGAGCTTATGGAAGTACATCTGACATCTCCATCTAATGTGTGCATATTCTATCAACATCTCGCCATTCTCATCCTTGATGTATTTCACTTGGTCCAGGTCACAAGATTTTCTCTCTCTCATCTTGGCAAACCTATACAGTTTTCTATCCCCACTTTTGCCCTCGAGTTCTTCATATAAATGCTCAAAAATTATTGTTTTAGCTGCCGTGACCGCTAGCTTTGCTTCTTTCTTCGTTGTCTTATGCCTTTTCTTATTCTTCTTATTGTCCTCTTCGTCGACGCTTTCTACTAACGTCATATAAGCAACCTTCTTGGCTTCTACTTTTCGTTGGACCTTTCCATTTCATCACCAATCTCTTCTACGTCCACAATAGTTGCCCCTAGAGATCCCTAGCACCTCTCTTGCTGCTTCTCTGATGCAATTGGTTGTGCTCGCTCATATACTATCTGCATCCATATCACCCCCCAAGCCCCATGATCGCCAACTTCTTCCTCATCTCTTGGGCTTTGGCCTCAGTCAGGCCTCCACCTAATTCTTAGTCGGTCGTGAGCAACCCTCATCTTCT
The DNA here is from genome assembly GCA_029844215.1 of Przewalskia tangutica. NCBI lineage: Eukaryota > Viridiplantae > Streptophyta > Magnoliopsida > Solanales > Solanaceae > Przewalskia > Przewalskia tangutica. The sequence continues at coordinate 116,443,109 of CM056728.1, forward strand.
TCTTTCTCTTGATCTCCAAGTTCATAACCAGAAGCTTATATTGGGTTGTAAGATTCTCGCTTAGGGTTTAATTAATGTATCTTGTTTTAAATTTCAATCTACTTTAGAATGAATATTTTCTTTATCTTTAGTAAATTTTTAATTTTAATATTCTTATTTTATCTTTAATGCACTTTTTATATCCATGACATGATATATTTAAGATTAAAAGGTTTTGTTTTTTGGCAAAATACATCAAATACATGCCTCCTCAACTATACTCCAAAAATCGAGTTCACATTTACCATTGAAAAAGTTAATTTAGTATCACTTTAGAAGCTGATGTGCCAAAAATTATGATTAAAAAGTAAGCTAGTAAAGTAATAAAACTAATTTAAAATTTAATAAAAACGTTTTTTTTTTCAACTCATTTTATCCATTTCACCACCACCACCCTCTTCTCCTCCACCTTCACCCCCCGCACCCCTACCCAAACCTTCCTCCTCCTTCACTTCACCAGCACCCCCCCCCCCAAATCCCTCTTCTTCTACATTTAATCAGTACCACGCCCCCAACCCCCCTCACGCCACCTCCACCTCCAACACCAAACCCTTCTTTTTCATTTTCACCCCACCCCCCAAACCTTTCGTCTTTTTCATTTTTTAGGCCACACAGATTACCAGATACTGTGAGGAATGAAAGAAAAAAATTCAACACTTTCACTTGCAAAATCACTTTTTTCTGAAGTTAATAACAAAAGGTAGCTACGAAATGGTGAGAGATAATGCAAATCAGTGCGAATTTTAAAGCTTAGAAATTTACCCAGCAAAAGGTGGAATTATGAAGAAGACGGGTGAACAGTGACAATAAGAATTGATGGCGGTGGTGGATACAGTGGTTCTAGTGACGAAGAATGTATTGTTATTAAAGAATTTTAATGATTAATTAGTGTAAAAATAATAAATAAAAGAAAAATTAAATGAATATAGAAAGAAAAAGAATATAAAACTAAAATTTAGAATTTAAAGTATCTCCTGTCATCATTATTTGGGACCCGCCAAAATCCAATCAAAGTCTTTCACATACCAAGTGTTAACTGTTAACTGGTCAATGGATGGCCGGTGCCCGGTTTTCAACCTCTTCTTTTCTTTTCTTTTTTTCTTATGAAAAATAAATGCGTCAAATTTCTACCTGTTATTAAACTGACGGTGGGTCCAATTTGTTAAGTATTTCAATATCACAATGATGATAATTGAGACGTTTTGGAAACTTGAAGTTTGAATTATGATTGATTGGTAATTTTGCAGCTGAGTGTTGAGTACTTGACTAATTGAAGTGTTCAAGTACTCCCTCAGTCTCTTATTACTTGATCATATTATTAAAAATATTTACTTCATATTACTGTCATTTTCTAAAAATACGATAGAATTAATTAAGTTTTTTCTTCTTTATTCTTGATATTAATTAGACATGATATAATGTATGTGCAACTTACTGAGGACATGAGTTTAGATATAAGGTTGTGGAGAACACAGATTAAGATAGAAGAGTAGTAGGTAGTCAAGCATAATTCTCTTTACGCTTACAAAATGATAGTGTAGTGTTATTATTGTAGGCTCGATTAGTCTGTCACATTTGTAGGCGCATTATTGCTCTATAGTAGTTTGATTCCTGTTGCTGTGTATTTTTTAGTGTAATTTATTTATTTTAGTTAATTGTGTTAGCTACTGCTTCATGTTAGCTAATGTTTTCTTTTGTTAGAATGCGTTACTATTGCGTATTCGATTTTTTACTATCTGCATGTCCCACAATGCTTTAATTTCTCGTCTGAGTCTGACTATTTCTCATATTTTTTTTTTGTTTTGCTTGTTTTGCATCATTATGCTTTGTTTTGAGCCGAGGGCTCCCGAAAACAGCCTCTCTACATAACAAGGTGGAGGTGAGGTCTCTGTATATTCTACACTGCTCAAATCCCACATTATTAATTTCACTGAATATATTGTTGTTGTCCTTAACATTAATTATTTTTTAAAGCAACATTGATTAGAATGTAATTAATTGGAGAGATATAAGGGTAATGTAGTAAAAAATATTCTTCTTATTTGTGGTTTTTTAAAGAGGTGTGTAAAAGGTAAAGTAATCAAGTAATATGAGACGAAAGGAGTAATTATTTGTACTTAGTATTAAATATCTTATTTTAGTTAGTAACGGGATTTTTTTCTATATAATATAAAATTAGACTCATATTCGGCTTGGTCCGTGAGGTCAGCGCAACCCAACTATTGGATGGGTGAGGCTGGGGTAGAAATTTTCAGCCCATTTAAGACCTGAGGCTATTAAGCCCAGCCCCAATGTCATCCAGCCTCATGAGGTTGGGCTGACCCTTGAGGCAAAAAGTAAATAAGATAGTTAATTAATTTTAACATAAAATTATAAAAATAAAAGAAGAAAAACTTAAAGCGTTTTTTCACAACTGACCATAACAAGATTAGAAGTTGTTCTAAAATCAGATTTTTTCTAAACTCTTAGCTAATCATGTACTATGACGTTTAGGCTCTCATTTGACCCCACTCGCACTTTTTTTTTATATACAGGTTCGTGGCTTGCGTCAGACTACTCCTTGAGATAGTATTACCAGTCCATCAACACTACTATCAATAAATCACGGGATATGCTCCAATAACCAGTGTTTGAGAACGGACAACTGATAGCACTCACTCGCACTTCTTATTTTGAAATTTGGATGCATGCAACTGATGTAACTCTGTGTATATTTCGTTGACACAAACTAAAAATATATTGCTACATGAAAATCCCCTCGATCAATATTATGATGAATACAATAAAATTGTGTTCTTTATTTGCATTAATTTTTTACGTAACCTCTGTAAGTGTTTACTTCGGGTTCGTACACGCAGCAGAATTTAAAAATTTATGTTTCAAACCCGACGACGATCGAACTGTAGTATGATAAGTAATGAAAATACAAAGCACATAATTAATGTAAAACTTCCACAGAAGACTTACATTCGGCAAAGAATCACCAAACAATGAATCACATTTGTGTAGTCACGTGCACACACAAACGTCCCTCGATTCGTAAGTTCTTGGAGAACTGTGATGTAATTTGCTAAGTCATGAATGCTAGGGATTCTGACAGAGCTTTAGAAGAGATTTACCTGTCTTAGGTTTTCAGTGTCATTGGAATGGGAGGTAAGCCTCCTATTTATAGTTGAGAATAGGAGCTTTAGGGTTTTAGTTGGACCAGGCCCAACCGAAATAGACTGGGCAAAAATTCGGACTGTCAGGCCACGCCCTGGCACCGCGGTCCTCAGTAAGAGGCACCGCGGTGCTGGCACGTATTCCTGGCACCGTGATCCCGTCCTATTTTCTGCCCATTTTCCCATTTTAATGTTCCGGTCATCAACCAAACATTTAGGTATAATCTCCTTCTAATTACATTTTTCAATCGACAGAATATTTGACTTAGTATTACCCTTCAGGCCTTTACATATCGTCACTAATAACATTAGGATCTTCACGGAACTCCTAGACTGCGCCGTAAGACGAACCCAATATGTAAAGTTTAGCTACACAAAATATGTGAACTGAACTTATATGTGAGAAGATAAAATCTCTTCATTCATGACACACTCAATCAAGCTTAGGATATGTCAAGTGTCTATCCAAATGACTTGATTATCATAACTCATCTATATTAGTTGACAACAGGACCATGTCACGTATACGCCCAATGCATCGCCAATGACTTAGTCAACCTAATACCATATGAGTATCTGAGTGTTCACTCGAATATAAATTCAAGGAATGAATCATTTCTTGGCTCACATACCACCTTTAATTTACTTCGTAATGCACCCAAAACAAGTCACGTCTCAACCTATAAGGCATTTGAGCTTAGGACAGGATCAAAGTACATTACTCCGTAAACAAGATGATATTGACCTCAAGTCTAAGGACTTTTATCTCCCGCATGTCGATGACATTATAGACATATAACAAATAATGCATCAGCAGGGTGTACCAATACTTCAACAAGTATCCACGTGTCCATCATGAGCTGTCATAACTCGTAGCAAGTAAGACATACTAGATCCACTAAGGATATGATGCAGACCACATGTCGACGTATCACATATCATCGATATCCCAATTTCGATGATCATTAGTCAAGGTAATTTAAGAGTTACGTTATAACATTAATTCTCACATCATTTAATAAACACGTAACCTCTAGAGATGCATTTATAGAATTTTATAAACAATCAACTAATAATTCAACAAATGCAAATTGCCATAATATTAATCATCATTAATATAAATATAAATGTATATAAAGTACATTGTGTCCTAATACATATTGTCTCTAGGACATATATATACTTTCAATCTCTCACTTGGCCTAGAGCCAATCACCAACATATCTAATACTCATGTTCTCAAAATGACCATTATTCTTCACCAAGCTTAATGATTTAGTAAACGGGTCTGCTAGATTATTGTCTGTGGGAATATAATCTATCTTGATATCTTTAGCTTCCACTATCTCTCTCAGGATGTGGTACTTTCTTGGTACATGTTTGTTGATATTTGTTCCTTTGCCTGTGCAATGGCACCAGTGTTGTCTCAATAAATGGTTATTGGACAACCAGCACTCGGAACAACCGCTAGTTCCTTCAGGAACTCAGAAATCGCGACAGCTTCTTTAGCAGCCTCCGATCCAGCAATGTACTCCGCTTTAGTAGTCGAGTCTGCAGTAATAGCCTGTTTGGAACTCTTCCAGCTCACTTCTCCTCCGTTGAAAATGAAAGTGTAACCAGACTGAGATTTGAAATCATCAACATCTGTCTGAAAACTAGCATCAGTATACCCAGTGGCAACCAGCTCATCAACTCCACCATAGACTAAGAAGTAATCTTTAGTACGCCTGGGGTACTTGAGAATACTTCGATCGCCGGTGTTCCTCGCCAGGATTCTGTTGGAACTTGCAAGTCATATTAAGTGCAAATGCCACATCTGGCCTAGTACAGGTCATGACATACATGATTGATCCTATAGCCGAAGCATACGAGATTCTTTTCATGCGCTCAAGTTCAATAGCATTAGAAGGACATCCCTTCTTTGATAACTTGATGCCTTGACCCATTGGAAGACCGTCTTTCTTGGAATTCTCCATTGAAAAACATCTAAGCACTTTGTCTATGTACACTGACTGTGACAGCCCCAACAATCTATTAGGTCCATCTCTATAGATCCTAATTCCCAGAATGTAGCAGGCTTCACCTAAATCTTTCATCATGAAGGTCTTGGACAACCAATCCTTAACTGACTGCATGAGGGTCTTATTATCTCTCATTATCAATATGTCATCAACATATATTATAATGAAGACAATACCCTCATCCTTGCGTTTGGAATAAACACAAAGATCCTCTTTGCTTCTGACAAAATCAAAAGATTTGATAGCATTGTCAAAACAAATGTTCCAACTCCTAGAGGCTTGCTTAAGTCCATAAATGGACTTTTGTAGCCTGCACACAGCATTTGGTCTGGACTCATATGAAAAACCCTCAGGTTGTTTCATATACACTTCCTCAATTAGAATACCATTGAGAAATGCAGTTTCGACGTCCATCTGCCAAATGTCATAATCATAGTGTACAACTATTGCAATAAAAATCCGAATAGACTTTATCTTAGCCACCGATGAAAAGGTTTCATCATAATCCACACCAGTACGCTGAGTAAAACCAGTCTAGCTTTATAAGTCTGAATCTTGCCAGATGCATCAATCTTCTTCTTGAAGACCCATTTGCATCCTATGGGTTTAATTCCATTTGGCAAATCAACCAAGTTCCACACTTGATTGATATACATAGATTCTATTTCAAATTTCATGGCTTCTTGTCATCTCTTCGAATCAATGTCTAGCATTGCTTCGTTATAAGTTCTAGGCTCGTCATCATCTGGAATATCTAGCTCACTTTGTGTTTCCACAAGTAGATTTGGTCTTTTCGGAGGACGGTGAGATCTAGAAGACCTACGGAGTTGATTGTCTTGCAGCTCGATTCTGGTATGTTCGATCGCGAGTAGATTCTCTTACCGGTCGATCCACCAACATTAGAGCTTTCAGGAATATCATTTTCATGTATTTCCTGAACGGGAGGAAATGCTGTCAGGCGATTTCCACGCGCTTAACGCAAGTGTACGTATCGTCTCAAGTAGTATAGTCTGATAAGACCGAATATCGTCCTCAGAGACTGGTTTCTAATTACCGTTCATCTATTTTATGTTATCTATTTGGCAATCGATAATTGAGTTTTGTTTTTGGTTAACTACTAGCATAATTGCAAGAATTAATTAAACTATTTAAGTTGTAATCAGTTATGAATGAATTAGGACTTCTAAAATCCTCGACTATCCACTCTATTCAATCTTTAATGCAACTAGAATAACTTCTTCTTATACGTTAAGATAACGGTTAACTAAACTGTCTTATATTCCGGTTAGGACATATAATCACTCAACTCCAGTGCAGAACCCTTTATATTTCTATGATAGGATTTACCACAGAGGAGGATTAAGAACAATAACATATAATGCTACACAAGTATCAGGGTACTGTCGTCCGCGATTTTAACTTATGTCTAGTCAATTACAACATATCCAAATCTCTTCTCTCGGTTCTTGATTCGAAATCATATATATTATGATAATTAGTGATCAATTAATTATCAAGTATTCATACCAATTATTGACTAAATCTTAATCAAGTGAAGAAGAAATCAAACTACTGCATTAATTCATGAATAGAAGTTTCAAGCGATTCATAAGGAAAGCCCTAATAAAGTGTTTAGCTCCTAGCCATAGTCACGCTAAGAACTAACACAAAATTCATACATAAACTGAATTAAAAACGAAAGAAAAGAAATTACTGCGAACTAAGTCTCCAATTGTAGCCTCCCTTGTTGTCTTGTGTTGTGCTATGTTGTAGAATGACCAACCTTCTCTCCAAGAATAATCCCTAAGGCTTTTGTATCTATCAAATTTCGTGCCCTATGGACCAATTTGTCCTTTGCCAATTAAAACTCGGAACTGGATTTTCCGTCAGATGCCGCGCTTCATCGATCGCACCGGCCGCTCTCGCTTTGTCCGGGTCTTCATATGTCCTTTCCTGCCTCGGATTCTTCCTTTTATGCCCCTTTTTCATTCCTTTTCGCCATTTTGCCACTTTGGACCGCTGTGACTCAAAATAAAAAAAAAAACAAGCCTAATACTATACTAAACACAACAAAAACGAGTAAAATACTAATTAAAATGACTCAAAAATGGTATATAAAATATGCTTAACAAACCCCCAAACTTGAACTTTGCTCGCCCTCGAGCAAAGAACAAAACAAAACAAAGAAACAAAAATCAAAAGACTCAAAAACTCAGGTCAAGCAGCTGCACAATGTCACTTAGAAACACATGAACGTTAGTTAGGATAATATGCAGGAATAGATGTAGCATGCATTTAACAATCTAGAATTTCAAGTTAGATATTTCGCAGATTCATTTCAGTCATAATCACTGGAAGCATGAATACCTAACTTATGCATGTCAGTTTTATTTCATTTTTATCGAAGTAATATAGCATGCTCACTTGTTATTCTCCACTAATCTTGGACATCCATACTAGGGATCATCGGGACTTTTCAGGGTTGTAATGTAGGCTTAGGCAGGGGTAGGTAAAAATAGGCATTTATGTTCAATTACGTACCATAAGCGCTTTTCATTCAACTATTTTCTCACTCTTTTCCGGTATTCTTTTTAGTTCATACCCATTAACCCCCTTTCTCATTTTGTTGAGATTATAATACACATCCACATCGGCACCCCCAAACATAGGTTTTTTCATATTTTAATTGGGGTGCATAATTTTCGCTCTATTTTTGTATTTCTTTTTCACTCTTTTTTCATCCCTATCATCAATTATTGCTTATGGCACATAAGGAAATCTGGGGTGTCAAAGAAATAACTTTTTATTTTAGGCTCAACGGGGCTGACTAGGGATACATTTAAGTGTAATGTGGGAAATGACTGGTAAGAAGGGCTATCAAAGAAATGCCTGAATCATTCCCCTAACATGTACATCCTAATTATTTCGCCTCAAATAACAAGCACGCAGGATATTTTTTGCAATTGACATACACAAGCTAAGCACAAGATATTCCAACTAATCAGATTTTCATGAATCTTTGGCATATTTAACTTAAGCAGACATATTTTTGCATATCATTCCATTATATTATCCTACTTAATTCACTAGGCGTTTCACGCAATTACAGCATACATGATTATAAAAAAACCGACTCACATAAAACACACAAAAAAAACTCAAAAATAGACACACACAAATAAAATAAGAGACTCCCCCCCCCCCCCAAACTTAAACTACACATTGTCCCAAATGTGTAAAACTCAAAAATAAAAGGGACAGACAACAGCGACTAAAAATGGTGTGGTGGTGGCGGATACTACATTGACCATTGGTTGAAAATGGTGCTTAAATTATCAACGCGCTGGGTCAGATCCTGAAGCTCTTGCATCATCTGCTGCTAATTTTGCACCATCTGATCATGGTTTCGCAGCATCTGTTGTTGATTTAGGAGTATCTGCTCCATGATTGGCACTGGAGGTTCCAAGGCTAAAAGAGGTTGGTGGCTGTTTTGCCCTGGCTCATAATGTGTGGCTGCCTCAGGCTCTGGCTCCTCTTGCTCCATTGCAGCTACGCCTGCTCCACCCTCTTCTCAACCTCGTCTCATATCCCCTGGGTTCACAGGATATGAGTATGCATGGACTAGACTGTATGTAATGGGCGGCAGAGTCTTCTCAAGAATGTCTGTGGCGAATGTTGGGACTTTGTGCCTAGCACATAGTGCAGTGATGAAAGAATCATGTCCCAAACCGCCAGTGGTAGTCAATCTACTGATGTCTCCAATAATCTGCGCCATCTCCATTCCAATGTCAATAGTCAGGCCCCTCATGATGCCAAAGATGTGCTTGATTCTGTCTGTCGGTACGTTAGTGAAATGGGTCGATGAAATCAAGCGTGCACTTACGAAATATAGCCAAGCCTTGGCTACTCTATAGAACCGGCACCTGGCAAGTCCTCTGCCCCCGCTGTGGGAATAACAAAACTGTGCGCCTGGATAACATAGGGCCTCCGCAACTGTCTCCCAGTGTATGTAGTTTGCATTCCTAGACCAGGTTCTGAAATGGGTCGGATAGTTGTCCTGGTCTCCAATATCAGCTGTCCCAAACATAACATTTACTGCTTCAGCACTAACTGGGACATGACGCCCTCTTACAAAGCATCTCCCATTGCTTTGTTCTGGGTAGTTGGCGTAGAATTCTCTCACCAAGCTGACATTCTGTTTTGGAATAGCTTCATTATCGACAAACCTCTCCCACCCATTAGCTTCAATCACAGCTCTAATGGGCTCATAAACATCATCCTCATCGAGTGGTTCGACTTGATAATCCATCATTCGCTCCTATATCATTGCCCTACTACTTATTCTGTTGTACCGATCCTCCGCATTCCGGTTGCTGAAGCGGGTAACATCATGATCTAGGACTAATAAAGTTGAGGTAGTTTGGGCGGTCCTTTTCCTTGAAGTCATTATTGAAAGTTGTTGGGAAATTTTCAGCAGCGTTTCTTTTGTTTCTTTGAGATTTCCCAACAATTTTTCACTCTATACCGAAACAATAATCAAGCAACACCAAACCACAACAGAAATACACCACAAACCACACACTACAACTACACAACAACACACACAACAAAAACATACAACCCACCAACACGCTACAACCCACACTAAAGTTCACACCTAATTACCCACAAATCATAATCCAAAGTTGCTAGCAACAACCCAAGGGTAAGGTTCCAATTAGTTACTTTTTTTACGAATCTTATCGAAATTGTCCTAGCCTAAGTGAGTTGAATGATTGTGGAGAAGGTTGGAAGGTTTTAGTGGTGATAGTGTGTTTGATTTGGAAGAATTTAATGGAGTTTGTGGAAGATTTTTGTGTGTGGGAGAGAGGATGTTCGGTATTTTTGGAGAGGAGGAGGTTTATGTTTGATTGTGGGAGAAAATTGGAGATTTAGGGATTTATATTTTAAAAACCCATCCCGACGCCGTGGCCCTGCAGACCGGCGCCGCGGTGCCCAAACTCCTGCACTCCTCTGATAAATCGGCGTCGCGGCCCTACTTCTGGGCACCGCGGCGCTGCACCGATTTTCTTCCTTCCATATTTTTCTGTGCTTCGTGTCCCATTCCTTCACATGCCATCACAACACCACAAAAATATCACAAGTGAGACTGTTCAAATAAAACTAAATTGCATAAATTAAACCTTGGGTTGCCTCCCAAGTAGCGTTGTCTTTAACGTCTTGTAGCCGGACGCAAGTTCCTTATTAAAAATCATTGGGGTAATTTAACCCCACAACCTATTCATTTCAAAATCATCCTCCTCTTTCGTACTCTATTTTTCTTTTTCACAAGAGGGGGCTCAATAAGACTTACTTGTTCGACGACTTCCATGGAATCAATTTTTCTTTCAGCATTCTTGCTGACCTGTGGGTTCACCGCTGTAGGAATGATCTCCCTAGCTTTGGCCTGTGCTGGCTGAACTGCTGTGTCAGCTGTGCTGACTGCGAAACACTTGTTGATGGCTTGAGATTCAATGGTGGATTTGAACACCTTGAATACCATCTCCTCTTCCTGGACCCTTAGTCTCAGTTCTCCCTTTTCTACATCAATTAGGGCTCTCCCGGTTGCAAGAAATGGTCTCCCCAAAATGATGAATATTTCATCATCTTCTTCCATGTCAAGGATGAGGAAGTCTGCTGGGAAGAAGAACTTTTCCACCTTGACAAACACATCTTCAATTATGCCTCTGGGGTGCACCACGGTTCGATCGGCCAACTGCAAATTTACTGTGGTTGGTTTGGCTTCCCCCAAACCTAATCTCTTAAATACAGACAGAGGCATGAGATTGATACTAGCCCCTAAGTGACACAGGGCCCTGTTGCATGTTACCTTACCAATAGTGCAGGGCAAGGTGAAACTTCATGGATCCTTCAGCTTAGGAGGCAGTTTCTTTTGTAGAATGGCGTTGCACTCCTCTGTCAAAGATGTTGTCTCATAATCCGCCAGCCTTATTTTTTTTCCAAGTATCTCCTTCATGAATTTAAAGTATGCTGGCATCTATTCTAGTGCTTCAATGAAAGGGATATTTGTAAAGTTTCTTAAATACCTCAAAGAACTTGGAGAATTGTTTGTCTATTGCCTTCTTTTGTAACATATGAGTGTAAGGGATTCTATCAATGTATTCCCTTAACGGTGCTGATGGAGCTTTCTCCATTTTAGGGCGATCCTCAGTGACCCCCTCCTTCTCTACCTCAACTGTTTTCTCCCACTCCTTCTCACTTACCATTGCGGCCTGGGGATGTTATACCTCGTAGTTCCGGCCTTATGTGTGAGAGCATACGAAAGGGAGTAGGGCTTAAAATTTTCGAAGGATAGGTTGACGGATTGTTTCGGACGGGGTTTAGTCCATTTTGAGGCGGGTTATGACCTGGTACATTGAGAGTTCCTAAGTATTTCAAAGGCCTAGTGCGTAGTTCGTTGAGTCTAGCTTCCAACGCAACCGACCGTTCGTCAATAGGACATCAGAGTAGAAAGTTATGGGAGTTACAAGTTCAGTGCGCAGTCGGACAGAAATGTGTTTCAGGCAGGGGCCACAGGGCCGCGGCGCCGACTGCAGGGCCGCGGCGCCGGAAAGATCTGAGGGCTCGCTGAAGTTGCAGAGCCGCGGCGCCGGGAAGCAGGTCGCGGCGCCGGAAAGTCCTGAGAGTCGGCAGAAGTTTCAGCGCCGCGGCGGGTTCTGCGAAGTTAAGTGGGGATTTCTGCACTGTTTTATTTTAAAAGAGGTCATAAGTGGGTTACAAGTGCCCCCCCCCCCATCTGATTTCTTGCATGTCTTATATTGACCAAGTCTTGAAGACTTGGTCATCTTTCAAATCCTTCTCTCTCTCTAAACTAAAGCTCTCACTTCTCTCTAGAATTCCAAGAGGAATTCAAAGCCTAGGAAAAATCTGAAAAGTTAGGACAAGAAGGAAGCTTGTGGGTAGCTTGTAAGGGTTGTTGTGGTGGTGTTCTTGGAAAAGAGGCTAGCAAGATTGTTGGAATAATTTTGGCTAAAACTCTAAGGTAACAATTCTTCTCTTGTAGCTAGTTATTTGTGTTGCATGTGAAGAAGAAGGAACTTGTGGTAGTAAATAATGCTCTTAGATTCATTGCATGTGAGAAATATAGTTTGGATATGAAAGGATTGGCTAAGAAGATTAGGTGAGCATGTTGTAGCCTAAATACTACTTAAAAATTGTTAAGTAAATTGTTGTACCTTATGGGGCAGAATTTTACACACCCAAGTTTAGGTGTGTAATCCCCTTTGAAATGTTTGGATTGTTGGGCCTAAGAGGTGGCGTTTGGATGTTGAATTCGGCCTTGAAAAAAGTGGCATAGTATGTAGAAACAAAGGAAATGCTGCCCAATTTTCCATAGAAATTAGTAACTTTGAACTTGGATTATTCTACATTGAAATTAGAGGTTAATAAACGTATCATGGTTATTTTAGGTTGACATATTACTTGCGGTAGTTTGGGCTTAGCAAGTGGATTGACCGAAGAGGTATGTGGAGCTTTCCTATCTCTTGAGCATGAGTAGTTGTATCTATGTAGTACGGTAGACGTACAAGATTTGGTATTCTTACTTGTTTTAAGTATATAAAGACTTGTTTCGTCTTAAAAAAGTATAAGTCCCCGGGCTATGGGAAAAGTATAATTTTTACTAAAGTATAGGGTCAATATAACAACTTTATGGAAAGTTGGTTTGTTAGCTTTATGAAAGGATAATAAGAAGAGATTTACTCTAAGTAAGATAAGTAAGGACAAGTGACTTGATTTATGAAAGACAAATTGATTTTAAGGCATCAATTGCCCAAAGGTTTTATATGAAAAAGAGTCATTTTTTTAAAGGATATAAGTATGTGGTACTTTGGGTTAAATTCCCGGATTTTCTTCTGTTAAATATGTTAGTGCCTTGAGTAAACTAAAATGAGAGGGTATATGAACAAGACTAATAAGAAGTATGAGCTTTCGTAACTTATATATATGATTATGATATGATGACCGATTGAGCTAGGGTAAGGGTATAAATGAGGGGGAAGCCCCTAGATCGTTATACCACCTTCTCCAGGGTAAGAGTATGAATGAGGGGCAAGCCCCAAGATCGTCATACCACATTCTTTAGGGTAAGAGTATAAATGAGGGGTAAATCCCCAAGATCGTTATACCACCTGCTTCAGGGTAAGAGTATAAATGAGGGGTAAATCCCCAAGATCGTTATACCACTTGTTCCGTGGATTTGCTACCCACGATGCGAGGAATACCTCATGCGGGTCCTTATGGGCTCATGAGGGTGAAATAGTCCCATGCGGGCGGGTACAACCTATGCGAGGAATACCTCATGTGGGTCCACAGGACCTATGCGGGTGAAATAGTCCCAGGAGTAGGATTGCTTATTGATACTACAGGCGAGAGACCCTGTTTTGATCACAAGCCTCCTATTTTTATGCAGTAAAGTATATACTTGTTACTCTCATTGTTAGTAAGTCACAGCAATCGTATTTTGATTTTTCTTCCATGACTCGACTACTTTTAGACTTATGATATCATCATTCTGATTTTCCGGTTTGCATACTTGGTACATATTACAGATCGACCCCTTCCTGGCCGCTCACGCCGCAGGCGGTAAGTAGCGGTGGTGGATCCTCGTTCTAGGATCACCGCCTCGTGTCGAAGCTCCATTCCTCCTAAGTTTGTTTTGTTGCACGGTTTTTCCACGATGTTATAGGCATTGTGTATATTCGGGGTATGACGGCCCCGCCCCGCCACATTGTTATCCTGTAGGTGCAGTAGTCACATTTGTGTTTGGGCTGTAAGAACAAGTTGTACTGCTATACTTTTGATTAAGTATGTTTTTTTATGGAAGGCAGCCTTATCGGCTGACCAGTGATGTTTACCTTTTTATAAGTTATGTGTTATGTATGTTCACGCTATTCTCTCACGACACCGGCTGCGGTACCGGTAGGTATCGCCGCGCCCGGCCTGGTCGTGACAAAAGTGGTATCGAGCGATTAGTCCTCTGAAAGTGTCTGCATCGCGTGTCTAGTAGTCTTGATTATCGGTGTGTTGTACACCACATCTATAATCAGGAAGCTGCAGGATATTTAGGATTAGTTTTCATTCTTTCACTCTAAGATCGTGCAATGTAGCCGTGTTATAGGTTGAACCTCTTACGATGTTTTCCTTATGTATCGCTTATGCCTCCACGCAAGGCAACCGCGCCCATAAGCGGCAAGGCACCGAGGTGCCGCTAGTGGACGCGAGGTCACGAGGCACAGCCCGGGCCTTTACCAGAGATGATGTTTCGAGCGGCGAAGTTCCACGACGCCGCCTCAATGAGTTCGAGGCGTGAGCGCCATCGAGACCATGCAGACGAGCCTCAGTCCCACGCCGTGGCCGAGTATAGAGATTACGGAACAGATCCGCTTATTGACCAAAGATAGTGGTGGCAGCGACAGAGCGAGCAGCCAACCCTAGAGCCGGGCTTACTGATTCGGATTTCCTAGGTTGTCATCCACCCGAGTTCTATGGTTCGAGATTCGGCGAGGATCCGCAGGAGTTTTTTCGGCGATACGGACCACGTGCAGCTTAGGGCCTCGACATCGAGTCCGTTATACTAGCTTTTTACCGGTTACGCGATATTGCGTTGAACTGGTTTGAGTCATGAGTGTTGTCGAGAGGTGAGGATGCTCTTCCAGCTGTTTGGGAGAAGTTCACAGAGGCTTTTCTGGATCACTTCTTGCCCGAAAGGTGTGAGAGCCCGTAGATAGATTCTTGACCTTGAGACAGACGGGAGGACTATCGAGAGTACAACACGAGTTTGATTCCTTGGCGGTATGCACACACCATCAGTAGCATATACGGCGCATGTGATTCATCGATATGTGATGGGTTAGACCGTCGTATGACATCGACGCTTGGGGGTAGCTCTTCACCGAGGATGGATATTGCCAGATGCAGCGTATGCGAGGGATTGAGGATAGAGAGAGGCAGATCAACTAGATTTAGGCCACCCAAGAGGCCGTGACAGCAGGTCTCGAGCGCTGAGGCGGACAACCTCAGCAGACTAGGTCCACATTTCACCAAAGACAGGTGCTCCTTCTCGCTTTTACGGCGGGAGGTATGATCAATCGGTCATTCGGGAGCGGTCGTGGCTCCGAGACTTCGGGTTTCAGGAGGCGGACCGTCACCAATCGAGACCACCCACATCTCGGTGCGTTCGATGCGGTAGGTCTAATCCGGGCGAGTGTCGTATGGGTTCGGAAGCTTGTTACTCTTGGCCAGCAGGCCACGTGGAAGAGGATTGTCCGCCCCAGGCGCGGGAGTGTTATGGTTCACCGACGGCCGGGCTTGTCGGATATTCGCCTTCGTGGTCGACGCCCGAGGCGTGGTGTTCACGCCAGCCAGCCGCGGTAGAGGTCGTGGTAGGGGTCCCAGTTCTAGCGGTCCTCAGAACCGCATCTATGCTATGTCCAGCCGTCAGGACCAGGAGGCGTCACCAGATGTCGTCACAGGTACATTGTTGGTTTCTTGCTGTGATGTATATGCTTTGATAGATCCAGGTTCTACCTTGTCCTATATATCTCCCCATATTGCTGATATAATAGGGATAGAGCCCGAGTCCATAAGACCTTTTGAGGTGGCTACGCCAGTAGGTGATTCGGTGGTAGCCGAGCGGATATATAGAGTTTGCCCGGATCGTAGACAAATGTCGGACTCTAGCCGACTTGATAGAGTTGGATATGACGGACTTTGATGTGATTATGGGTATGGATTGGCTAGCGTCTTGCTATGCCAATGTGGACTGTAGAGAGAGATTAGTTCGATTCCAGTTTCCTGGTGAGCAGGTTATCGAGTGGAAGGGAATACGGCCGCCGGCGGTAAGTTTATTTCTTACCTCAAGTCTGGAAGATGGTGCGAAAGGGTATATCTACCATATGGTTCGTATTCGATATCGAGGTCGAGATACCGGACCTTGATCGATTCCGTCGTTAGAGAGTTTCGACGTATTCCCGCACGAAGCTTAGGGTATCCTCATGAGAGGGAGGTTGAGTTTTGCATTGATTTGGCGCCAGATACTCGACCGATATCTATTCCGCCATACAGGATGGCACCTGCCGAGTTGAAGGAATTGAAAGACCAGCTGAAGGACTTGCTGGAGAAGGGCTTTATCAAAGCGTTGTTTCTCCCGCGAGCGCCAGTGTTATTTATAAAGAAGAAGGATGGGATGCTGCGTATGTGTATTGATTACAGGCAGCTGAACAAGGTAACTATCAAGAACAGATATCCTCCTGTGATTGACGATTTGTTTGACCAAGCGAGGTGCAAGGTGTTTTTTCCAAGATAGACTGCTGTGCAGTTATCATTGACACCCAATTTTGACCCTCCCGTCCAGTCATTAACTATACAATTACACTAATTTTAAAGCAATTTTATAATAATAAAATACAACAATAAAACATTAATACAGACATAAATAAACAATTTAATAATGACACCGCTTCTTACGTAGAGCCCGGTCATAATTCTTAAATAATTAATAAATGCATAAAATAAATAATTTAGCAATAACGTCGTGTCAGGTAGCATAGCCGCATTTATTAGTAATCAGTTGTAATTTAAAATCAATTTTAATCTGATATATGCATTTAATAGCGTCGCATTTATAAAAGTTTTAAAACAATTCTTAAATATCATACTTACATTTAGCATTTAAATATTTAATCTAAACGCAATTCAATTTTTTATTTAACTTCGCAATAATGCATGATAATAAGATTTTTAAATAATAGCGCCATGCCTAAAGTATTGAGCATTAATTAAATATGCACCCACATTTATTTTTGATAACAATTAAACTAATAAAGCACCTAAATAATTTAATCACAATTTATTAATTTGATTTATCACTAATTAATTTTACCTAAACTAACAATTAAAACTAACCTAATCTAATACCTAAAAAAAAAACTAACTCCTAAAATCCTACTCAAAATAAATACACCTTTTAGTTACCAAAACTTTTTCGCCCAGCCCAATTTTTATTTACCCAAACATCAGCCCACTACCTACCGGCCCACACCCGCAAGCCCACGCCTCAGCCTTAGCCCTTTAACCCCATCCCTGTCGACAAAACCGACAGAAACAAAAAAAAAACACACAAAAAAAACCTGAGTCTCACCCATCATTGCCGCACCTCGTCCCCGTCGCCCCAGCCGGGATTCTCGCCTGAGAATCCGGCGAGTCAAGCATATCACCTACCATAAATCTCTCAAGTAAGAATCATCCGTAAATCAGTCCAATCTAGTCTCAAAATAAGTCCCAAATCTTAGGAAATCAATCTCAAATCTCCCACAAGTCATTCCCCAAAATCCTCGAATCACGCTAATCGTTAGTTCTACAAGTCGTCCGAAACTTACCATTTTTCGGACCAAACGAATTGAAATCAAAATCTATGTTTTTTTTTCCGAAATCCTTCCGACTCATCTGGTGCCATATTTTCAAAGAAGTCCCAGTTTGGAAATAAGATCTCATTACCAAGGTTAGGCACCCAACGTTTATCTTCCTTATTTGACAAACTCAGTCCCCAAATCGAATCCCTAATCCCAACTATAAATACCCCTCCTTTCAGACAGGGTAGGAGGCGGAGATCGGGGGGGAACCCAGCACTTTTCTGAAACCCTGACACGAACAAAAAATCGATTCAACTGTCATAGAACATAGGGGAAACCTGAGGGAACTCTCGGAAATCAGAAAAATTAATAGCAAAGATAAGCCAAGAACGAGGTAAAATTCCATTTCCCCTTTTTCAATCGCATCGCAATAAAAATCTCCGAGTGGCTTCGACGACTTGATACGCTGCCTCGGTTCGCTGTCCGGAGAAGGTAAACTCAATTCTCTCGTTTGGCTTGCTTCGTGTTTTTGTGTGTTTTATCGTTGATATAATTCACTATTCATGTTGTTATATTCTTAAAAGTTTAAACATCATGTTGAACTGCTTGAATTACCTGATTTATCATTTGAAGATGGTAATGGAGTGTGAATGCTTTGTTTGGCTTAACTCTCAAATTAGTATGCTCTAGATACGATTTACGATCGTAGAGTAATAATTTTATTAAACCGAATACATATGGGGAATACATATCGCCTCATCCTTCTATAAGTTGGTTAGTGTGAAGCATGAAATGTATCTGAATAGGTATATCGACAGATCATTAGCTTCGTCTTACTGTTACTATCCAGCATTGCTTGTTAAGATGTAAAGTTATTTCGGAGTCTATCCCTATTCAACATAAACACCCCTGCATAGTTCTGATCTTTCTGAAATGGTTATTAAGTCGCTTTTGTCCCCATCTCTTCATAATATTGTTCCCGTAAGGTCCGCTTACTCGTTGTAGCTTTATCGCTTATCTCTGTGCTCACCCTGCCTCTATCTCGAAGCGTCGCCCAAATATTTATGTTGAGGAAAATGTCTTTCTTTTTATAAAACAAGTTCGTTTATGTTTCGAGTATGGCTCCATCTCTTGCTTATTCATCTATCGTCCTGTTTCTATCTCAGGAATATGCACTCTGTTATCAGGTTATAGATGTCATCGTACCTTGTATGCATCATTCACTTGCGTGCCTTGAACCATATTAAGATGAACCAGGATGTATCTTATATAAGCTAAGATTGTATTCTTGCTTCCCTGTGTGAATGGTTAAATAATATTGTAAGGCAGGGCTTAGTATGATTCTGGTGACATATTTGTTTGACTTTAAACGGAGCAGGGCCCATCTAGACCATGTTTTCTGATTCTAAGAAGTTATTCACCTATAGTTAATGTCTCATTTCTGTTTTCCTGTTGGGTCATTCAATCTTATTAGGATAAAGAGGAAATTTTGAGTAGGAGAGTTATTAAAACCTTTGTAATTTTATAGGTTTATGCGGTAGGTTAAATGGGTCCATTGTGCCTCTGAAATGATACTTGTCTTCTTAAGTTGGAATGTATAGGTTTGGGGGCCAGTTCTTTGTTTCTGCTTGCTGTTTGGTATCCTAAGATTGGTTGAATAATGTTGGGCTTCATTTGGGAGCCAGAAGCCAAATTGCACCGATACGGTATAATAAAAAGGAAAAATTAAATATGCGTGCAAATGTATATGAAACATTTTATTTATTTGTGTTGTCGATAAGTTTTGGACATTTAACTAATCCTTTTCTTTCCTTATCTTTTCTTTTACATGAAATGCATCGGAGAAAACGAAGAGTCTCATGGCGAGACTCATCACAAGCTACAAAGAATGAAGACCCGCGTCACGCAGCATTCTCTATCCGCATCGAAATTCCAAGCCACCGCGAATGACTTCGCCATTTCTTCGAGTCCTTATCAATCCATATCCTCCCTATTATTTGTTGTAATTATTTGTCTAAACATCACACCACTAGTAGTACATGTAGAATAATTAAATTTTGGGCGGTCATTAGAAAATAGTGACGCTAGAAATTCACTCTTCTTAAATTAGTTATTTTTGATTAGTTATGCATTGCCTAAGCCATACCAAAATGACACGTAGCTAAAGCGTCACTCGCTACTAAATTCTTAGCATAATAAATTAATTCCTTCACAAACACTTACTAACATTCATAATTAAAAATTATTTTGTTAATCTTTGCATAATAGATATTCTACATTTATTTTATAAAGTACATATTTTGTCATAATAAGATTTTGCAATACATGCATCTTATCTAATACGTTATGAATACAAGTTTTATCCAAAGCTAATTTTTATATTCTAAATAAATTTTACAATTTTATCCTTTTATTTAAACATTTTTCAAACATACATTTTTATAGAATAATAATTCCCTAGGTTTGAACGGACAACCGCAAGTTAGAGGATCCTTTAGGGTGCCTAACCCCTTCCCTTTAGGATAATAAAGAACTCTTATCCAGAATCTCACTAAGTTTAGCAGACCATTAAAATGGAGTTAATGTTTTACTTCAAACTAGTTAAACATTTAGGTGTCCTAATTCACCCAAATTAATTAGGTGGCGACTCCGCGAACCCTTAGCATTCTAGCGAACCTTTAGCATTTTAAGCACCCTTTGGGCATTTCTAACATTTTAAGTTTCTAGCACTTTTAAGCACCTTTTAACATTTTAGCATTTTTACTTTATTTTCTAACATTTTATTAAGCAGGGTTCGCATTTAGATAAATGCCGCGGCCGAAAATGGGCGCGACAGTTATCATCAGGTGCGAGTTAGAGAGACAGATATCCCAAAGACTGTATTCAGGACCCGGTAAGGGCACTATGAGTTCAGGGTGATGTCTTTCGGGTTGACCAACGCCCCAGCAGTATTCATGGATTTGATGAAAAGGGTGTTCAAGCCATTCTTGGATATGTTCGTTATAGTTTTCATTGATGATATTTTGGTGTATTCGCGCACAGAGCAGGAGCATACAGATCATTTGAGGACGGTATCGAGTCCTCCCGACCGGCAATTGTATGCCAAGTTCTCGAACGCGAGTTTTGGTTAGCTTCGGGCTTTCTTAGGGCATGTTATCGGGGCCGATGGTATTCGGGTTGATACAATAAGATCGGCGCAGCCAAGACTGGCCCGCACTCCACTACACCGACGAGGTACGATCTTTTGGGCCTCATGGTTATTATCGGAGGTTTGTGGAGAAGTTTGCTTCCATATCAAGACCTTTGACTAAGTCGACTCGAGCGGTATGTTCGGTGGATGGATACTGCGAGGAAAGTTTCCAGATGCTAAAGGATAAATTGATGGCATCATTTACTCTTCCGGAGGTTTAAATGGATATGTGGTTTATTGTGACGCCGTGTCGGGCTTGGAGTGCGTGCGATGCAAAGACGGCAAGGTTATAGCTACGATCTCGGCTTAGGAAGCATGAGAAGAACTATCCCACACATGACTGGAGTCGGGCAGCGGTGATTCATGCCTCAAGATCCGAGACGTTATTTATATGGAGTTCATGTGGATATTTACACGCACCACAAGAGTCTCCGTGATATCTTCACGGAGGAGTGAACTCATGGCAGACGGTGGTGGAGCTGCCAAGGATTACGATGTTGATATTCTATACCACCCGCGAAGGCCAATGTAGTCAGTACGCCTTAGTCGCAGATCGATGGGTAGTCCGTCTGATGTACCCGCAGAAAAGGGATATGGTCCGAGAGTTACATCACCAGCGAGCCTTGGGGTTCGCTTGGTTGATTCTCGATAGTGATGGAGTTCGGTTCGAGAGGTTGCCGAGTCTTCCATCGCCGGCGAGCAAGAGGCGATGATGATGATCCGACATGGTGCGGTATCGAGACGCCGCCGTAAAGAGAATAGTCTATTTGAGGTAGCGTCGGATGGGGTGCTAAGATTTGAGGGCCGGTTGTGTGTTCCCGATGTGACAGGACTTCGTCAGCAGATTATGGGGGAGGCACACAGTGCTCGTTATTCTATTCATCCGGGGTCGACTAAGATGTATCATGACCTCTGATGCGTGTATTGGTGGGATGGATCAAGAGGACGTTGCGAGTTCGCGGGCGCAGCGTTCAATCGCCAAGAGTTAAGGTTGAGCACCAGAAGCCCGGTGGGCTGTTGCAGGATATTGATATTCCGACTTGGAAGTGGGAGGTGGTAAATATGGATTTTATTACAGGGTTACCTCACACTCAGAGGAAGCATGATTCCATTTGGGTCATCGTTGACAGGCTGACGAAATCAGCCCATTTTCTTCCAGTCAGGACGACTTTTTCGGCCGAGGATTATGCTAGACTGTATATCAGGGAGATTGTGAGATCGCACGAGTGCTCAGACGATTATTTCGCATGAGGAGCCCAGCCACGACTAACTTCTGGAGGTCTTTCCGGAAGGGATTAGGGACCCAGGTGAGTCTCAGTACGACGTTTCATCCCCAGACCGACGGACAAGCCGAACGCACTATCCAGACACTAGAGGATATGTTGCGGGCTTGTGTTATTAATTTCAGGGGTAGCTGGGAGGATCATTTACCTCTTGTGGAGTTTGCTTATAACAACAGCTACCATTCTAGTATTCAGATGGCGCCTTATGAGGCCTTATACGGAAGGAAGTGCAGGTCACCGATAGGCTGGTTCGAGGTGGGAGAAGTTCAGTTAGTCGGGCCAGACTTGGTTCAGCAGGCAGTGGATAAGGTGAAGCTTATCCAGGAGCGGTTATTGTCACCGTAGTCGAGTAAGTCGTATGCAGATCATCGGCGTCGACACTTGGAGTTTGAGGTTGATGATTGGGTCTTTCTGAAGGTGACACCCATGAAGGGTGTGATGAGATTTGGAAAGAAGGGGAAACTTAGCCCAAGGTACATTGGGCCTTATCAGATTGTCCGTAGGGTAAGCAAGGTTGCCTATGAGTTAGATCTGTCGTCCGATTTGGAGGCGGTACATCCAGTTTTCCATGTGTCTATGTTGCGGAAATGTATTGGAGATCCATCTAGAGTGCACCCGATTCATGATGTCCAGGTGACAGAGGGGTTATCGTATGAGGAGAGTCCCATAGCGAAACTCGATCGTCAGGTTAGGCGACTTCGGACGAAGGACGTGGCTTCCGTCAAAGTATTATGGCGGAACGAGAATAGAGAGGAGATGACGTGGGAAGTTGAGGATGACATGATAAAGAAGTATCCTCACTTATTTCCTATACCTCCAGGTAACCCACTTTCCTGCTTGTTAGTTTTTATTTGACAAATTATGCTTAAGTAATGTTGTGGCTCGTAGAGCGTCTTTAATTGCAAAAGAATAAGTTAAGAGGGTCTATGTCGATATCGTGATTTGAGTAAGCCTAGAAGGAACATTCGGGACGAATGTTTCTAAGAGGGGGGGGGGGGAGAATGTTATAACCCGTAGTTCTGGCCTTACGTGTGAGAGCATACGAAAGGGAGTAGGGCTTAAAATTTTTGAAGGATAGGTTGACGGATTGTTTCGGACGGGGTTTAGTCCATTTTGAGGCGGGTTATGACCCAGTACATTGAGAGTTCCTAAGTATTTCAAAGGCCTAGTGCGTAGTTCGTTGAGTCTAGCTTCCAACGCAACCGACCGTTCGTCAATAGGACATCGGAGTAGAAAGTTATGGGAGTTACAAGTTCAGTGCGCAGTCGGACAGAAATGTGTTTCAGGCAGGGGCCACAGGGCCGCGGCGCCGGCTGAAGGGCCGCGGCGCCGAAAATATCTGCGGCTCGCTGAAGTTGCAGAGCCGCGGCGCCGGAAGCAGGTCGCGCGCGGAAAGTCCCGAGTCGGCGAAGTTTCCAGCGCCGAGGCGGATTCTGTGAAGTTAAGTGGGGATTTCTGCACTGTTTTGTTTTAAAAGAGGTCATGGGTGGGTGACAAGTGTCCCCCCCCCCCCCCCCCCATCTGATTTCTTGCATGTCTTATATTGACCAAGTCTTGAAGACTTGGTCATCTTTCAAATCCTTTTCTCTCTCTTAACTAAAGCTCTCACTTCTCTCTAGAATTCCAAGAGGAATACAAAGCCTAGGAAAAATCTGAAAAGTTAGGACAAGAAGAAAGCTTGTGGCTAGCTTGTAAGGGTTGTTGTGGTGGTGTTCTTGGAAAAGAGGCTAGCAAGATTGTTGGAATAATTTTGGCTAAAACTCTAAGGTAACAATTCTTCTATTGTAGCTAGTTATTTGTGTTGCATGTGAAGAAGAAGGAACTTGTAGTAGTAAATAATGTTCTTAGATTCATTGCATGTGAGAAATATAGTTTGGATATGAAAGGATTGGCTAAGAAGATTAGGTGAGCATGTTGTAGCCTAAATACTACTTAAAAATTGTTAAGTAAATTGTTGTACCTTATGGGGCAGAATTTTACACCCAAGTTTAGGTGTGTAATCCCCTTTGAAATGTTTGGATTGTTGGGCCTAAGAGGTGGCGTTTGGATGTTGAATTCGGTCTTGAAAAATGTGGCAAAGTATGTAGAAACAAAGGAAATGCTGCCCAATTTTCCATAGAAATTAGTAACTTTGAACTTGGATTATTCTACATTGAAATTAGAGGTTAATAAACGTATCATGGTTATTTTAGGTTGACATATTACTTGCGGTAGTTTGGGCTTAGCAAGTGGATTGACCGAAGAGGTATGTGGAGCTTTCCTATCTCTTGAGCATGAGTAGTTGTATCTATGTAGTACGGTAGACGTACAAGATTTGGTATTCTTACTTGTTTTAAGTATATAAAGACTTGTTTCGTCTTAAAAAAGTATAAGTCCCCGGGTTATGGGAAAAGTATAATTTTTACTAAAGTATAGGGTCAATATAACAACTTTATGGGAAGTTGGTTTGTTAGCTTTATGAAAGGATAATAAGAAGAGATTTACTCTAAGTAAGATAAGTAAGGACAAGTGACTTGATTTATGAAAGACAAATTGATTTTAAGGCATCAATTGCCCAAAGGTTTTATATGAAAAAGAGTCATTTTTTTAAAGGATATAAGTATGTGGTACTTTGGGTTAAATTCCCGGATTTTCTTCTATTAAATATGTTAGTGCCTTGAATAAACTAAAATGAGAGGTATATGAACAAGACTAATAAGAAGTATGAGCTTTCGTAACTTATATATATGATTATGATATGATGACCTATTGAGCTAGGGTAAGAGTATAAATGAGGGGCAAGCCCCAAAATCGTTATACCACCTTCTCCAGGGTAAGAGTATGAATGAGGGGCAAGCCCCAAGATCGTCATACCACCTTTTTCAGGGTAAGAGTATAAATGAGGGGTAAATCCCCAAGATCGTTATACCACCTGCTTCAGGGTAAGAGTATAAATGAGGGGTAAATCCCCAAGATCGTTATATCACCTGTTCCGTGGATTTGCTACCCACGATGCGAGGAATACCTCATGCGGGTCCTTATGGGCTCATGCGGGTGAAATAGTCTCATGCGGGCGGGTACAGCCTATGCGAGGAATACCTCATGCGGGTCCACAGGACCTATGCGGGTCCACAGGACCTATGCGGGTGAAATAGTCCCAGGAGTAGGATTGCTTATTGATACTACAGGCGAGAGACCCTGTTTTGATCACAAGCCTCCTATTTTTATGCAGTAAAGTATATACTTGTTACTCTCATTGTTAGTAAGTCACAGTGTACTGTATTTTGATTTTTCTTCCATGACTCCAGCTTACTTTTAGACTTATGATATCATCATTACAGTATTTTCCAGTTTTGCATACTTGGTACATATCAGTAATCGCCCCTTCCCGGGCCGCTCATGCCGCAGGTGGTAAGCGGTGGTGGATCCTCGTTCTTAGGATCACCGCCCGGTGTCGAAGCTCCATTTCCCGGCGTTGTTTTGTTGGTACGGTTTTCCCTGATGTTATAGGCATTGTGTATATTCAGGGGTATGACGGGGCCCTGTCCCGCCACAGTTGTTATCCTTAGAGGTTTGTAGTCACATTTGTGTTTGGGCTGTAAGAACAAGTTGTACTGCTATACTTTTGATTAAGTATGTTTTTTTATGGAAGGCAGCCTTATCGGCTGGCCAATGATGTTTACCTTTTTATAAGTTATGTGTTATGTATGTTCCGCTGCTATTCTCTGATGTACACTGAGTGGTACCCTGCAGGTACTACCGCGCCCGGCCTGTCTTGAAAGGGGAGCACTCTGCTCCAACTGCTTTTCACTCCTTAACAACACTGCCTGACATTTCTTTCTAGGATTTACCTCTGTATTGCTTGGAAGAGTGCCCTGCGGCCTGTTGGTTACCATCTTTGCAAGTTGCCCAACCTGTGTTTCCAAACTCCTGATAGAGGACCTTGTTTCAGACATGAACTGAGTCTGTGAATTGGTGTGTAAGCAATGCAGCTCTCAGTTCATCAGGCTTCTTCTGTTGTATAGGTGGTCTAAACTGCTGGTATGAAATGGCCTGATTTTGTACCTGCTGGTTCTGGTAACCACCTTGATATGGTTGTTGCTGGGGTTGATCGTTCCTCCACGAAAAGTTAGAGTAATTTCTCCATCCTGGGTTGTATGTATTGGAGTTATACGGCGGTTGAAAATTTCCAACTGTCTGCACCTGCTCCATTGGCACATTATTGGGATCCACCGCAGCATCTCAAAGCGAAAGGCCCCACCACAAATCTCACAATTAACCGACATCTGGACTGCATTCACAGACATGGTGTTCTGCTGCAATTGCTTCGTCAAAAGGGTCACCTGTGCATTCAGGGCAGTGATGACATCTAGTTCATGTATTCCCATAGCCTTCTTGCTGGTCACTGACCTATCGTCTGCCCCTTGATGATTGTTAGCAGTCATATCTTTTAGTAACTCATGTGCCTCTTTGACACTTTTTCTCATGAAAGCACCCCCTGCTGCCGCATCAATGATGGTACGTGTTAGAGATTTTGCTTATGCTTTACACAAGTGTATGTATCGCTCAAGTAATATAGTCTTGGTAAGACCGAATATCATCCTCAAAGACTGATTTTCAATTACCAAACATCTATCCTAAGTTATTTATTTGACTATCGATATTTTGTTTTGGTTTTATCTATAAACTACTGAAGTAATTATAGAAATTAACTAAAATACTTTATTTGAATCAGTTATGGTGGAAATAGGGCTTCCAATCTCCTCGACTATCCATCGCTTTAATCCTTAATGCAGCAATAAAGGTTTTTCTTCTATTTTATGATAGCAGGTTAGCTAGACTGTTTTATATTCCGGTTAGGATATATAAACGCTCAACCCTAGTGCAGAAATCTTCTATATCTCTATGATAGATTTTACCACATAGGAGGATTAAGAACAATAATCAATGAAGCTACACAAGTATCGGGGTACTTTCGTCTACGATTTTTAACCTATGTCTATTCAACTACAGCATATCCAAATCTCCCCTCTCGGATCTCGATTCGAAATCATATACGTGATGATAACTATTGATCAATTAATTATCAAACAATCAAACCAAATATTGAATAAATCTTAACTATACGAAGAAGAAACCAAATACTGCATTAATTCATAAAGACGAGTTTCAAGCGATTCGAAAGGAGAACCCTAATTAAAAGTTTAGCTCCTAGCCATAGACATGCTAAGAACCAAAAGTAATATCCAACATGAACTAAATTGAAATAAAGCAAAGAAAAGAAAATACTTTGAAACAAGTCTCCAATCTTGTAGCCTCCAAGAAAATTATGTTGTGTTGTGAAGAAAGGTTGAGTAACCTCTTAAAAAATCTGCCCAAAGGGCTTTGTATATGCTCCAAAAACGTGTACCCTGGACCTCCTTGCCCTTGGCCAATTCCCATTCGGATCTGGACAGTTTTCCGCCTCGGCCGTGCTGACTGGCGATGCGGCGCCTTAACTCCTGTAGCCTCTCAGATCTTTGGGCGCCATGGCCCTGCCTTCTTGTGTCGTGGCTCTGCTTCTGCTTTTGTTCGGATTGCCAACTTTCGTCAATTTTGGCTCGGGAACCTTTTTTTTTGCCCACTTATTGCTCTTTTTCGTCACTTTACCTTTTTAGACTACTGTGAATCAAAAGAAAGAAAAATACCCTAACACGACACATATTTGAACAAAAATGGGCAAAATACTAACTAAAAATGACTTTAAAAGTGCATATAAAATATGTCTAACAAACTGTCACGACCCGTTCCCGGGCACGTGACTGGTGCCTTACCCCGGGCACCCTAGTGATACAACATCAGAGAAAATCAGCGGAAATAAAACATAAACATGTAACAAGAGATTTGATAAATAAACAAGCTAACAAAAACAGTTGCCTTCTGTAAATATACATAAAAACCCGAACAGTTATCCTTTTTACAAACTCTGCCAACAACAGTACTACAGACCTCTTAGAAAGTGACAACAACTATGACGGGACAGGGCCCCGCCATACCCCTGAATGTACAAGAACTTACAGACTCAGGGTAACATACCAAAAGATAAGCCTCCGACGAAACGGGGCTTCCCAACACGCTGAACTGTGATCCTATGAGCGAGGATCCACAACCAATGTACCTCTACCTGCGGCATGAACGCAGCCTCGGGCGAGGTCGATAACAGTACCAAGTATGTGAAATCAGAAATATCAGAAATGAAATCATAATAGTCTATATAAAGCAGGAGACATGTATGATAACCAAACTACAGTTCACAACATAAAAGCAGTCATGTCAAGTCAGGGACTCACGCCCTCAAGTCATCCCTCATGCCCATGGAACTTCTTCCTCACTGCCGGCAGTCTAGGTACAAATCGTGTGGAATATGTGTCCCGGCCCATCCCATGGGACTCGGTAAAGAATCATGTAGAATACGTGTCCCGCCATCCCACGGGACTCGTGAAAGAATCATATGGAATCGTGTCCCGCCCATCCCACGGGACTCGGTGAAGAATCGATGAAATCGTGTCCCGCCATCTCTGGGACTCGGTGAAGAATCGGATGAAATCGTGTCCGCCCATCTCATGGGACTCGGTGAAGAATCGGATGAAATACGTGTCCTACCATCTCTGGGACTCCTAGCATAGAAATACAACACTTGCACAACAAAGGCTATCACCACAAGCATAGGCAAGTTACACACAACTCAAGGTTATTTTATGTCAAAGCCCAGGTTCTGACCCCAAAGTATTACGTACGTTAAATTCTTTTTAAAAGATCCATTTCTTTTATAAAGGTCACCCGATACCCGTAGTATTAAAATAGAGTGACTCACATTTTTAGGTAAACCAAAACACTTTCCTTTTCAACATCAAGTAATAACATTCTTTTCCATAAGTTCAAGTTTGCCTAATTTCAAGTACTTAAGCCTCTTATTTTAGAAAGGTTTCGTAGTTCATAGTCTTAATCACTTAAGAATATAATTCTCTTTTAAACAATTTGAGAAACATATGCCTTATATGTGAGTAGGTTATTCTTGTTCAAAATCAATCTTATTAAAGCAGCCATGATCTAGGAAATGTAATATCATTTTGTCTCATCTTAGCTTCTATGCAGATGGAGGTTTCTACTGGTTTTAATAATACTTAATTAGTCAAAACACTTCCCTTTATTAACGCTGCAGTGGTTTGTCGATACTCATTCTGATTTCCGAAATCAGTAAAACATTATTTCCTTTTTTTTTAAAACCAAGTACTCATTACTCACGAATGAGGTTTCACACAAAATTCATA
This sequence comes from Przewalskia tangutica, assembly GCA_029844215.1. NCBI lineage: Eukaryota > Viridiplantae > Streptophyta > Magnoliopsida > Solanales > Solanaceae > Przewalskia > Przewalskia tangutica. Next base: position 116,472,502 of record CM056728.1, read on the forward strand.
TTAATTCATTTAAGTCAAGTCTCTTCTCTTTTAAGATCAAGTCTCTTAACTTCAAAAATTAATAAACCATTCTTTTTATCTCTCTTAAGTCGTTATACCTAACTTCCCATAAAGCTAGTATAACTCTTAAGCTTTTAAAACCAAGCATTTCTCTTTCAAACAGTTTCTTAATTCTTTGGAATACTTCAAGATTCTTATTATTCAGCTTAAGTCAAAAGACATTGCCGCACAACTACGCTCGATTAACACACGACGCTCACCGTACTATATATATATATATATATTCTTTAAAATATCATGCTCAAGAGGATAGGAAGAATCACATACCTCGCGACGATTATCGACTATTAGCAAAACGCCCACTCGCTTATAACCCGACTAGCCTTGTCCACCTTTTAAGTAGCACATGCTACTGCAGAACATTCAACCTATAAAGGTTATACCACTATCAAAGTCTAGACTACTCAGAGAATATTCTAAGCAGAGGTTCTCTATTCTACGGAAAATCGGGCAGACTTCCTACCCGTTAAGCTACACAAGTCTCATCAGAATACAAATTCCTATGTAAGTCTGATTCAATCTTCTTCTTTAATATTCTTCTGACGTGATTTCAGTTCAATTCTTTTCTGTAATATCCTTCTATTACAATTCAATTCTCTTCTATGAATATTATATTCATTTCTATACAACTACAGTATGTAATTTCCAATTACAATGAAGGATAGGATTATTTACCTCGGAAGCCCAAAATTATCCAAGTTTAATGTCGATCCCGAGAAAGGTTTAGCTCCTACTCCGGTGCTCCAACCCGCTCAAACAACCCTTAGAAGTTCTACACACTTCTACTAAGTACTCCAACCAATTATGGAGATTTTTCCATGTGGTTTCGTTTAGTGGCTAAAGGAAAGTATAGTAGTATTTTCCTGCTTTTCAGAAAGAGGTACTTGGAAATTCTACAAAGGTTTTGGGCTAGAGTATTTTGGCATTAAAACAATACTGAGAAGTATTTCTCAACCAAGGGGTGGTACTTTACGAGAACAACTAGGCAAGTGGGGATACTTCGCCAAGGTCTCAAAGGAGAGGACCTGGACGAAAACTACACTAAGGGGAAAGGGGGCTCTCGGCTAGGGCTCTCAAGAGGGGGGGAAAAGGATTTCAAGACTTAGAAATCATTTGAGGGATGAAGAAACCTTCAAGTTAGGGGAGTATTTATAGGCCAACCAATGGCCAACCAATGGCCAAGATGAAGCCAAGTGCTAGGCAAGTGTAAGGCCAAGATTTGGGCAAGTGTACCTTATCCATCTACCACCAAAATATCCTACCAACTCCTTGACCACAAACAAGGCAAAAAACGTGCCAATGTTCTCGCCCAAACCGTCCACTTGAGGGTGACAAGTGTCACCCTCTCGTTGGTCCAAAATATTTCATCTCTCGGAAAAATCCGCAAAAAATATAAATGACATAGCCGTATTTTTTCCTTCGCAAAGTTTGGAAAACGTTTCGTCGGAAAACGATTCTTTTCGTGTGTTGTGCACAAAATTTCGTCCTTGCCTAACCTTAAGGCTTAGACTTTTATACGTACGCCCTTACGTACATACTCTGGAAATACGGGGTATAACACAAACACCTCAAACTTAACATTTGCTCGCCCTCGAGTAAAGATCAAAACAGAATCAAAGACACAAAAGAAAATAAAAGACTCAAAGACTCTGATCAACTTGTTGCACAAATGTCACTAGAAAAACATGAATGTTGGTTGGGATAATATGCAGGAACATATATAGCATAAATTCAACAATCTAAAATTTCAAGTCAGATATTTCGCAAATTCATTTCAATCATGCTCAATGGAAGTATGAATACCTAACCTATGCATGTCAATTTCAAAATTATATGGCTTGTTCACTTGCTATTCTCCACTAATCATAGACATACGTACTAGAGATCTTCAGGACTTTTCAGGGTTGTAATGTAGGCTTAGGCATGAGTAGGTAAAAATAGGCATTTAGGCTCAATTTCGTACCATAAGCATTTTCATTCAACTCCTTCTTCCTCCTTCTTGACTTTCTTTTTAATCTCATATTTATTTGTCCCCTCTTTTATTTTGAGAGAATGAGATACATTATAAATAACATGCACCCCCAAACTTAGGCTTTTGCATATTCTTCATTGGGGTGCATCAATTTTTTCAATTCTCTTTTCGTTTCTTTTTCAACACTTTTTATCCCAAGAGTTTTCAATTATCACTTATGGCACAAACATGGAATCATAGGGTGTCAAAGAAAGATCTTATTTAGGCTTAAAGGGGCTGACTAAGGATGCAATTTATTGTCAGGGATAGGCAGTGAATGGTAAGAAGGGCTAACAAAGAAATGTCTGAGTCATCTCCCTAACATTTACATCCTAACTATTTCGCCTCAAATAACAAGCAAGCAGACACCTAGACCTTATCATTGACAACGCATAAATTAAGCACAGGTACCCCAAGTAATTTGATTTCATAAATTCTTGGCATATCTAACTTAAGCATTCAGATTTTTTCTTCTAATTCCATTACATTATCCCACTTACTTCATTAGGCGTTTCAAGTGATTACAACATGCATGATCATAAAAAAAAATTACTCATATAAAACATAAACAGGATAATCAAATAGACACAAAAACACACAATAGACACACAAAATAGACTAAGACCCCCCCCCCCAAACTTAAGTGTACAAGACTCAAAATAAAAAAGACGGGACGACTTACAGACTTAACGATTTAAAATGGTGGCGGTGGCGGGTAATGCATGGTCCATTGATCGAACCTGGAGCTCAAATCATCAACACATTGGGTCAAGTGTTGTTGACCCTGCATCATGGTGTCCAGGCTCAGCATCATCCTCTGTTGATTCATGAGCAGTTGCTCCATCATTGGCACTGGAGGTTCCAAGGCTAAAGGTGGTTGGTGGCCGATGTTGCCTGCCTCATATTGAGCCGCTGGCTCAGGCTCTTCTGCTTCCCTGGAAGCCTCTTCTTCTCTAGGGACTGGTTCAGAGAAAGATTGCACTAAACCATATGTCATAGGAGGCAGACTCTTCTCAAAAGTATCAGTGACGAAGGTTGGGACTTCATGCCTAACACATAAGACACAAATGAGTGATCCATGTCCCAACCCACCAGTGGTGGCCAACCTGCTGATCTCCCAAATACTCTGCACTATTTCCTGCCCAATGTCAATTGTCTTTCCTGTCATGATTCCATTTATCATCTTAATTCTATCTTCAGGCACTCTGGTGAAGTGTGTCGATGGAATCAGGCGAGCACTTACAAAATACAGCCAACCTCGTCGTTTCTATCAACAAACTGGCAAGTTCCCTAGCTCCATTGCGAGCAAATTCATACTCAGCTTCTGGGTAGCATAATATCTCTGCGACTGCGTTCCACATGATGTGGTTGGCATCTCTAGACCAACTTCTGAAATAGTATGAGTTATAGCCCTGGTCTTCAACATTAGCTATCCCCAACACTGCATTCACCACTTTAGAATTTACAGGCACATATTTCCCTCATAAAAGCATCTTCTATATGTATGCTCTGGATAAATAACATAGAATTCCCTTACCATGCTAGTGTTCTGCGGTGGAACCCTTTTCGGATTGGTGAATATTTTCCAACCATTTGCCTCGATCATAGCCCTAATTGGCTCGTAGGCATCATCATCATCCAACGGCTCTCTCTGGTAGTCCATGCCTATTTCTGGTATCAAGGTCCTAGTACTTATCCGGTTATAGTGCTCCTCCAGTTCTTTGCTAGTGAACCTAGTAATATCATATTCATGAGCTGATGTAGATGTAGAATCCCTGGTAGTTCTTTTTTGAGAAGACATTAGAGAGTCGTTGGAAAAATTCCAGCAGCGTTTCCTTTGTTTTCTTAAGGTTTTCCAACAACTATCAACTCTCCCAAGCAACAATTAATCAAACCCAATCCACCAAAACAGTTCTTTCGCCACTAATCAATCCCCCATACAACACTTCACCCCCAAATCACCATTATTCAGCAGCAATATCACACAATAATCACCCACACAACACCCAAGATCCCAATCTATTTTCTCTACTAGCTTTTAAATCCTTAAGAACAACAATGAAGGTTACCTTTTAGAGTACTTGTTCTTTCCCGCTTCTTGACCCAAGTGAAGAATAATGTTATGGCAAGGATGCTAGGAGTTATTATTAATGATGAGAGGTGAGAATTTGAGAGACTTGGTAGAAGATGCGGTAGATTTCTAGGTGAAGAGGGAAATTTTTCATGGGTTCAGAGAGGAGGGAGAAATAATTGGGTTATTTGGGGTGTGAATTGGGGAGTTAGGGTTTTATTTTCAGAAATCCCGCTTAGGCGCCGCGGCCCTGTAGATCGGCGCCACGGCGCCCAAACTTCTGCAAGTCCTCTAATAAATAAGCGTCGCAGCCCTATATTTTGGCGCCACGGGGCCCAAACTCCTACACGTGTTCTGGACTTTCGGCGTCGTGGCCCTGCACTAATTTTCTCCCTTCTCACTTTTTCGTGCTCCATTTTAAACCCTTTACCTGTCATTACAACACCACAAAAAAACACCACACGTGAGACTGTTCTAACTAAGCTAAATTGCATAAATTAAAACCTTTGGTTGCCTCCCAAGTAGTGTTGTCTTTAACGTCTTGTAGCCGGACGCATGTTCCTTATTAAGAATCATTGGGGTAATTTAACCCCAACTTATCTATTTCAGGATCATTCTTCTCTTTCGCACTCTGTTTTTCTTTTTCTCAAGAGGGGGTTTAGCAAGACTTACTTGTGTTGGCGGACTGATCTCCCTGGCTTTGGCCTGTGCTAGCTCAACTTCTGTGTCAGTTGTGCTGACTGTGAGACACTTGCTGATGGCTTGGAATTCAATGTTGGACTTAAACACCTTGAATACCATCTCCTCTTCCTGGACCCTTAGTCTCAGTTATCCATTTTCTACATCAATTAGGGCTCTCCAGTTGCTAGGAAATGTCTCTCCAAATGATTGGTATCTCATCATCTTCCTCCATGTCAAGGATGAGGAAGTCTATTGGGAAGAATACCTTGACCAGCACATCTTCGATTATGCCTCTGGGGTGCACCACGGTTCTGTCGGCCAATTGCAAATTAACTGTGGTTGGTTTGGCTTTACCCAAACCCAATCTCTTGAAGACAAACAGAGGCATTAGATTGATACTAGCCCTTAGATCACTCAGCGCCCTGTTGCATGTCATCGTACCAATAGAGCGGGGCAAGGTGAAACTCCTTGGATACTTAAGCTTATGAGGTAGTTTCTTTTGCAGGATGGCACTGCACTCCTCTGTTAAAGACATTGTCTCATAATCTGCTAGCCTTCTCTTTTCCCCAATATCTCCTTCATGAACTTGAAGTATGCTGGCATCTGTTCTAGCGCTCAATGAAATGGATGTTTACGTGCAGCATCTTAAACACGTCCAAGAATTTGGAGAATCGCTTATCATCGCTTTCTTGTAGCCTCTGAGGGTAAGGGATTCTCTCAGTGTATTCCCTCAAAGCTGCTGATGGAGCTTTCTCAACTGTAGGGTGGTCCTCAGTGACCCCCTCATTTTCTACCTCAACTACCTTCTCACATTCTTTTTCATTCACCAATGCAGGTTGAGGAGCAATTTGTTCCAACTGCTTCCCACTTCTTAACAACACTGCCTGACACTGCTCTCTAGGGTTTACCTCTGTATTGCTTGGGAGAGTGTCATGTGACCTGTTATTCACTATGTTGGCCAGCTGCCCTACATGGGTCTCTAAATTCCTGATGGATGACATAGCTTCTGCCATGAATTGAGTCTGAGAATTAGTGAGTGTCAACAAAGCTGCCCTCAATTCATCTGGTTTTTCGTAGGTGCAGATGGACTAAACTGCTGTGAGGATGAGGCCTGGTTAAGTGGTGGTTGATTATGATATTGGCCTCTGAACTGAGTCAGCTGCTCTTGCTCACTCCTCCATGAGAAATTTGGGTGATTTCTCCACCCTGGATTGTAAGTGTTAGAATAGGGATTGTTATGGGGCCTTTGGAAGTTCCCCACTGCTTGACATTGAGCTCGCTCCATAGGAATGTTGTTGGGGTCAATTGTTGGGCATCTATCGAAAGTATGTGGACCCTCACAAATCTCACAAGTCACTGGCATATGGACCGCGTTTACCGACATAGTATTCTGCTGGAGCTACTTGGTTAGGAGAGAAACTTGTGCATTCAATGTTGTAATGGCGTCTAGCTCATGAACTCCTATCAATTTTTTTCCACATGTCCCCCCTCTCATCTGGCAAGTGATTATTGGTGGCCATGCCCTCCAGCAAGTCATGGGCCTCATGTGTTGTCATTCTCATAAAAGTACCACTTGCAGCTGCATCAATGATAGTCCTTGTGGTCCCACTCAGCCCATTATAGAAGATGTGAACCAAATTCCATTGTTTCAGGCCATGATGTGGGCACTTCCTCTGCAGATCCTTAAACATTTCCCAAGCTTCATATAGTGACTCCCCATCGGGCTGGTAGAAGTTATTCAACTCTCCTCTCAGCTTGGCTGCTTTTGAAGGTGGGAAGAACTTCGCAAAAAATTTCTGTGCTAGATCCTTCCATGTGAATATGGAGTCTGTTGGCAGGGAGTTCAACCAAACCTTCGCTCTGTCCCTGAGTGAGAAAGGCAAGAGCCTCAACCGAATGACATCATCAGTAACACCATTATACTTGAATGTGGCACATAACTCCAGGAAGTTAGCAATATGCATGTGTGGGTCTTCAGATGGCAACCCTCCGAACTGAACTGTGTTCTGTACCATGCTTAGGATTGCAGGCTTTATCTCAAAGTTGTTTGCTCCTATTGCTGGGAGTCTTATGCATGTATGTGCCCCAGTAACTCTTGGCAGAACATAATCTCCCAGCCTCCTCTCGACTTGGACCTGAACTCGTTATTCTACATCTATAGGCAACTCTGGGGGCACTCTTTGGTTGGGTTGATGATCACCTATCCCTTCATTCAGCTCATTATTGTTTTGCAAATTCCCCATTGCTAACAATTCAACAATCCTCTTGTTTCGCTTGTTCTGCTTGCATGTCTTTTCAATTTCAGGGTTTAAGAGAACAAGTGTGTCTGCTCCTCTTCTTCTTCGCATAAACTAGATCCCTGGAATAGATCAAAATCAACAAGCAAATCAATGCAATAGGGCTCTAATTGTCACGACCCGACCTCGGATCCGTGACTGGTGCCTTACCCCGGGCACCCTTGGGATACAACATCAGAGAAAACCAGCGGAAATAAACTCACAAACAAGAACCATATAAGAATATAAAACAGGCTAACCCAAAGTGGCTACCTCTAAATATAATAAAACGAACAGTTACATCCTTACATCCCAATTCATGACAGGACTACAAGCCTCTAAGAAGGTATAAACACTATGACGGGACAGGGCCCCGCCATACCCCCTGAATGTACAAAAGTCTACAACCTCAGGGAACCGTACCAAAAGACGAGGCCTCCGGAGAAATAGAGCCTCCCGAGAACCGAACAGTGATCCTAAGAGTGCGGATCAGCAAGCTATGAACCTCAACCTGCGGCATGAACGCAGCCTCGGGCATAACATGTACCAAATATGCGAAACTGGAAAATACTGTAATAATATCATAAGTCAAAAATATAAGCTGGAGTCATAGACGAAAATCAGTTTACTTTGCACCGTGCCTTACTAACAATGAGAGTAACAAATGTATATATATACTGCATAAAAATAGGAAGCTCATGATCAAAACAGGGTACTTCGCCCGTAGTATCATTAAGCAATCCTACTCCTGGGACTATTTCACCCGCATAGGTCTTGTGGACCCGCATGAGGTCATCCGCATCGTCATGGGACTATTTCACCCGCATGGGACTATTTCACCCGCATGGATGTCGTGGACCCGCATGAGTACCATCGCCGTACTCGCATGGGACTATTTCACCCGCATGGATCCTGTAGACCGGATCCGCATGAGTACAAACGCCGCACTCGCATCATGGGTAGCAAATCCATGGCATAAGTAGTAAACCATCCTATTGGAGCATACCCGCCACCCATCGCACGGATGTGCAAAGGAAATAACAAGAATAACCCGGGGTTTACCCGTAATAATATATATATAACATAGCTCATCCGGCTATCATACATAACGTAAGCACTACCGGCCTATCATACGTAACATAAGCACTACCGGCCTATCATATCATAACATAAGCACTACCGGCCTATCATATCATAACATAAGCACTATCGACCTATCATATCATAACATAAGCACTACCGGCCTATCATATCATAACATAAGCACTACCGGCCTATCATATCATAACATAAGCACTACCGGCTTATCATATCATAACATAAGCAAGTTAAGAAATCTCCTAACTTCTTATTAACATTATTAATATATCCCCTCATTTTAGTATAACTAAGGCACTAACATGTCTTTTAATAGAAAATCCGGGAATTTAACCCAAGTACCATGTACTTCTAACCTTTTAAGAAATAACTCTTTTTATACAAAAATTCCAAGATACTAATCACCATAGTATCAAGTTACGATTTCTTTTCAAGACAAGTCACATCTCCTTTTAGAAATATAATAGGCTTCTAAATCAAATGACTTCATTTCCTTTAAAACCTTAGGCAACCAATGCCTAAAATTCAATTCACCTTCCATAGTTTCAAATCCTTTACCCGTACTTGTTTTAATTAGAGTAAACCTTTCTTTGTGAACCTTTCAAACACTAATATAACCAACTTCCCATAAAGTCATTATATTAGCGTCATTCCTTTGTCAAATACATTTTCCCTAAATCTAAGGGACTTATACCTTTAAAATGAAACAAGTATCATATACTTTAAAACAAGTGAAAGATATCAAATCTTGTACGTCTACCGTACTACATAGGTATAACTACTCATGCTCAAGAGATAGGAAAGTTTCACATACCTCTTCGGTCAATCCACTTGCTAAGTCCAACTACCGCAAGTAATATGTCAACCTAAAATAACCATGATACGTTCATTAACCTCTAATTTCAATGTAGAATAATCTAAACTTAAAGGCACTAAATTCTATGGAAAATTGGGCAGCATTTCCTTTGTTTCTACATACTTTGCCACCTTTCACAAGGCCGAATTTATCATCCAAACGCCACATTTAAGGCTCAACAATCCAACACTTCAAAGGGGATTACACACCTAAACTTGGGTGTGTAAAATTCTGCCCCAATAGGTACAACAATTCATTTAACAATTCTAAGGTAGTTTTTAGGCTACAACATGCTCATAATATCTTCTTAACCAATTCCTTCACATTCAAACCATAGTTCTTACATGCAATGAGTCTAAGAGCATTATTTACTACCACAAGTTCTTTCTTCTTAACATGCAACACTAAAAACTAATTATAAAGGAGGAACCATTACCTTAGAGCTTTAGCCAAATTTATTCCAACAATTTTGCTAGCCTCCTTTCCAAGAACACCACCACAACAACCTTCACAAGCTAGCCACAAGCTTCCCTCTTTCTTTTACTTTTTTCAGATTTTTCTTTAGGCTTGAATTTCTCTTGGAATTTTAGAGAGAAGTGGGAGCTTAAGCTTTAGAGAGAGAGAAAAATTTGAAGATGACCAAGTCTTCAAGACTTGGTCAATATATTGCATGCAAGAAAATCAGATGGGGGGGGACACTTGTCACCCTCCCAAGGTCTTTAAAAGAAAATCGACTTTTTCTAAGTTTTTCGCCCAAAATCCGCCTGGCGGCGCCGCCACGGCGTCGCGGCCAATGAAACCTCCGCAGCCTCTCGAACTTTCGCGCGCGTCACGTTGTTCCAGCCAAGCGCTGCAACTTCAGCAACCCTCGCATTTCGCGCGCTCGCCGCTTTGTCCGAAACACATTTATGTCCGATCACAAGACTGAACTTGTAATTCTCATAACTTTCGACTCCGACGTCCTATCGATGAACGGTTGGTTGCGTTGGAATCTAGACTCAACGAACTACGCCCTAGGCCTTTGAAACACTTAGGAACTCTCAATGTACCGGGTCATAACCCGCCTTAAAGTTGACTAAAACCCGTCCGGAATAATCCGTCAACCTATCCTTTGAAAATTTTAAGTCTTACATGCTTTCGTACGCTCTCATACGTAGGGTCAGAACTACGGGGTATAACACTTGTTGACACCCAATTTTGTCCCATCTTTACTGAACATTTCATTTAGACCGTCCTTTTATCTCCAATTAATTTTACTATGCTTCTCAGTCTTGAAAATCGTCGAAAAATAAGTAGTTTTAATATTCTTCACTAATTATCGCATAATTTTACAATATCGAGTATTACATTTTTTTTAATAATTAAAATATAAGCAAAACAATTTTAATATCTCGTCGTCAGTATTGATGATCGATTTTCTCTTAATATGTTCTTCAATTACTAAATTAATCATTTTTATGAATATTATATTCAAAATTAAATACATGTATTAAATCTTTTGTATCGTATTTTATGCGTGTGCATTTTTAAATTAATTATGTTGACGGAGAGGCATATTTTAATTAATTAGAGGAATTGGATTAGTTACCCATTAATACCATAATCTTCTAATTTAATCCTCAAAATTTTATACTCCTAATTTTCTACCCAATTCTCATCCCCTAAATATATAAATCCTAATACCTTTTTATTGTCCCATTTCAGCCTAAAACCAGCCCAATTACCCTCCCCTTTAATTTTCAGCCAAGCCCTTACCCGCGGCCCATTTACCCCACTGACCCGGCCCAATTCTCTTATTAACCAAACATTCCCTTTTCAAAAAACCAGCACCCCTCTCAAACTAAACCCTAGCCTCCATCGACGAACACCACCCTTTGCCCACCAGTCACACCAACACCACCCTTTACCCGCGGATAACCCACGCCGACGCCACGATCGCCATCCCTTCACCCCGACATCGCCGTGATCGCACCAAACCCATCACCGCAGCCCCGCCTCCTTTTCTCAAAATCGCTGAACCGTGAGGATTCGTTTTAACCATCGAATCGGCACGCGGGAAGATGCAGCGATTTGTTGACCTTTCCTCTCTTCGATTCAGTGGATAAAATACTGATTCGATTTCGTTCAAAGTTCAACCCAAAGAATAAACCCATACATTTTGTCCAACAGCTCTAATCTCAGAGTTTTTCCCCTTTTCTTTTCAATTCGAATTTCAAATTGAAACCCCTCAATTGGTGGCTATAAATACAGCCCTCGAGTTTGTGTTTAGGGGTCTCTTTTTTGGGAACAGAGGATCGAATTTGGAGCTTCGAAAAAGCCCAGAACAAAACTCATTTTTTTACTTTCAAAGGATCATTCTGTTTTCCAACATCAAGAATCGAAAACCTTATTTTTACTACTTCGAAAAGCCATAAAAATCAGAAAGGAAATTTTGTTTTTTTTATCATTATTAGTCCGAATTAGAACAGCCGCAACATCTCAAGCTCACACCTTTTATCGCATAGCATAGAAACATCTCCGCGGAATCGATAAGTCGAAACACGCCTCTCGCCACCCGTAGAAGGTAAACACAATTCCATTTTTATTTCTCATTTAAAGTTACTTAATATGACTTGTATGATGCCTTTGTATGTTTGATAAGCCTGTCTAGTTGGTGTTTTGGTTAAATTATGACTATTAAGATCTTTTAATAGGTCATTAAGTATGTCCAGTTAGATATGAATCACTATTAGAGTTTATAATAATGATTATTAATAGGTTAGACCACGGATTAGTATGCTTGACTAGTTTAAATCATTGCTAGTTTTTACGGCTGTTTTGGTATGTTTATTTGTGGTTTGAGTGTGTCTTGTTAGTTTGAATTTGGTTATTTAAGTATGACTATAATAAGTCATGGTACTGATGGTTAAACTGTCCATGGATTAAAATAGACATGTTAAAACTGGTTATAACCATTATTTGTTGACTGTTTGGTTAAGATAAATGCATGTTGTATCAGTTCAGGAAAGACCCTATGCATCTGGGAACTATTTGGCTAATTTGACACTAGTTTAAGGCCTAAGAATAAGTTGAAATACTTTGTCGAACCAACTTTACTTGACAAACTAATATCATTGTCGTTGGGCTAGTATTACTGTTTGTTAGATTGGTTTATGAGAATAGTTCGCTACTGATTTCTTACTACATTTCTGGACTGATTTTGGCGTGTTGTTGATTTACCCCCTTGGTTATTAGTCGTGGCCAGTTGGTTGGACTGTTTCTTGGGTTGTTTCTCTACTAATTTTCAGCCCTGTTATTTTCTGTTTTTTGACTGTTTTGCGGACTGATTTTGGTCATTTTCTGGACTGATTTTCAGCCCTGTTATTTGCTGATTTCTGACTGTTTCGCGGACTGATTTTGGGCCAATTTTCGGACCAATGTTCAGCCTCGTTTGTTACTGTTCTGGCCACTTTTCGGACTGATTTTATGGTCATTTTTGTTGTCAGTTTTCGGCTATTTTCACTACTGATTTTAAGGTCGTATTAATCATGTATAAACATTTGAAGTTATAAATTTGTAACTAGCTAAAATTAATTCGTTTAAACTCTTAGAAGGTGTTATACAAGTCTTAATGTAGTCTAATATCTTTGTTTGTTTTAAGTTCAAAATGGGCATGTATGATGATGTGAGGTTCATAAACTCATGATATTTTAAAGTGTCATTGTATGTGTTTAATAATCTTCATATCAATGTCGATTATTATTGAATGTGGTTTAAATCTGCAAGGACGTATGTCATCTGCAATCCCAAGATAGAAGGCTTTAGTTCATCGTCAAGTTATATATACACTTAGGCCAAAACTATGTGTCCATTTCTGTTTAGCTTCTGATGGTGATTATATAGGCATATTACATTTATTTTAAGAAAATCTGAATCATGGATAGCATCTGTTATTTTCGGAATCATTGTCATCCTAAGCTTCTATTGTGTGTCCAAGTCTGTAGTCCTTGTTATTTTCCAATTTTGAGTTAATGAAGTGTAACGTTGGAACCTGTGTGTTGTATCCCGTGTATACTAGTCTAACGAGCCATCACATCTTGCCTTCATTCACGTATTTTGGAAATTTGTCTAGGACCTTATTAGACATGTTAGTCTAAGTTGACGCATACATAAAACACTTAGGGACTTTGCATTATACAATGACTGCCTTTGTTAAAATACTAAGGGAAAGTTTGAAATTAAAATCCCCTGCTCTATGAGAATGAATCTATTTCTATCATGTCTAACCACATATCACCATTGTCGTATATATAATATGTTAGTATGGTTCATATGAGCATGTAGGAATGGGATTAATATGAAAGTTCAGCTAGTATAAGTAATGAAGGTCTTTAGTATTCTCTCTGTTTATCCTGCAATAAAAAAGTAGTCATTTTGTCTATGTTATGTGAAGTCTGCTGACCCTAAGTACACACCAATAGCATGATGTTCCCCTTTCTTGTATGAAAATGTCGTCCACAGATTTTGCAACTCATGTAGGATAGACATCTGTATATATATTTTTGTTTATAATTGCCTAACTTGGATTTTTGTAAGTTCTAGACTCTAAGCAATCCCTTTGAATCATTACTGGTACTAAGTTAAAGTCATAGCATGAATCTAGTTTCCAAGGTTTGATTGTATCCTCTGTTTACCTAATCTATAATATTCATCTCTGTTGTGATTGATGTCTTGATGTAGTTTGGCTTAAGGATGATTATATAGGATAACATAAAGTTTGTTATCATGTCTATGAGGTAAATATATAAACAGTGATGTTAAAAGGAGTCCAAAGATTGGAGTAATGTTGTGTTTATATGCTTAATGAGAATTAGTCATTCGTATTGTTTGGTCATATTAGAAGTGCTGGGATTGAGACTATTAGACCGAAACACTGTAATGATTAGAACAAGGCTCAGAATTTGTGTCAGTGTGTTAATATTTGCCTTTAACTATTCTCCTTTATTCTCCTATATGTGAATATAGGCACATATGTGTTAAATACCGATATTTAATAATTGGGCATGTCCACTGATTTATTCTTCTCTTAACGGATTCTACGCTTGGGCACGCTTGGGGTTCCCTGATCTTGCTTGTTACTAGGTCCAATATCCGATCGAATCATGTTGGGTTTTATTGGTTTGGGCCCGCTTCATTTTTGAATAGTAGTTAAATATAAATTGGGTCATATACATGTGTAAGTTTATATTAGCATTTTATCTATTTGCATTATTAAAATTAATTTCTACTAATTCCTTTTCTTTTCTATTTACATGAAATGCGTCGGGAGCAACGAAGAGTCTTGTTATGAGACTCATCATGGCTATCATCAAGTGAAGACCCGCGTCCAACACGTTGCATCTTCCTGCTTTGAATTCCTAAACAAAATAGTATGATGACATCGTCACTTGCTTTAGTCGCTTTAATTCTTTAAATTCCGTCATCTTTATTTGTCGTCTTGTTGTCTTATTATGTAACCCTTTATAATTATTGAAATGCTTAGAATAGTTAGGCCTAGATTAATAATTAAAAAAGGGGGTAGTTCTAAAATCGGAAACCCAACGCTAGTTTATTTTAGGCTCGTTATACATGTCTAAGCTTTCAAAACAATTTGGTCACCTTTTACTTGTATGATTAATCATAGAAAAAAAAAAGGTTTTACTTTTACCTAATTTGCTAAAAATAAACTTTCACAAAAATCGTCTCTTGGTATTATAAATAAAATGGTTTTCTCTTTACTGTCATTTGCCAAAACATAAGTATTTTACAAATAATAATAAATATTTTTTACCTATATATGTATGTTATAAACAAGTCTTACAACTCTTTATATGCATCTTTTGTTATTAAATACTCGCAACGTCTTTTATTTAACATTTTTATAAAAGCACGCTTTTGTTAGCACAATAATTTTAAAACCTAAGTTTGAACGGATAACCGCAAGTTAGCGGATCTTAGAGGGTGCCTAACCCCTTCCCTCTAGATTAATAAAGAACCCTTACCCAGAATCTCACATAGCTTTCGCAGACCTTTAAAATGGAGATCATTTGTAGTATTTTATGCTACATTTTTTAGTGTCCTAATTCACTATAATAATTAGGTGGCGACTCCTTTAAAAATGCAAATTTAGGAATCCAACCATGCGTAGCAGTAATCCCGTTTCCGACTCCGGTTGAAATGGGGTGTTACAACACTAATAATAAAAGAAAATAAAAAAAATAGAAATTAAGAATAGATAGTTTGATATTGAAACTACGCCAATCCCCGGCAACGGCGCCAAAAACTTGTTAGCGATTTTTCTTATGTTTTACGCAAGTGTACGTATCGCTCAAGTAATATAGTCTTAGTAAGACCGAATATCGTCTTCGGAGACTGGTTTTCAATTACCAAACATCTATCCTAAGTTATCTATATGACTATCGATATTTTGGTTTGGTTTTATCTATAAACTACAGAAGTAATTGCAGAAATTAACTAAAATACTTCATTTGAATCAGTTATAGTGGAAATAGGGCTTCTAATCTCCTCGACTATCCATTCACTTTAATCCTTAATGCAGCAATAAAGGTTTTTCTTCTATTTTAAGATAGCATGTTAGCTAGACTGTTTTATATTCCGGTTAGGATATATAAACGCTCAACCCTAGTGCATAAATCTTCTATATTTCTATGATAGATTTACCACATAGGAGGATTAAGAACAATAACCTATGAAGCTACACAAGTATCGGGGTACTTTCATCCACGGTTTTTAACCTATGTCTATTCAACTACAACATATCCAAATCTCCCCTCTCGGATCTCGATTCGAAATCATATACGCGATGATAAGTAGTGATCAATTAATTATCAAACAATCAAACCAAATATTGAATAAATCTTAACTATATGAAGAAGAAACCAAATACTGCATTAATTCATAAAGACGAGTTTCAAGCGATTCGAAAGGAGAACCCTAATTAAAAGTTTAGCTACTAGCCATAGACATGCTAAGAACCAAAGTAATATCCAACATGAACTAAATTGAAATAAAGCAAAGAAAAGAAAATACTTTGAAACAGGTCTTCAATCTTGTAGCCTCCAAGAAAACTATGTTGTGTTGTCAAGAAATGTTGAGTAACCTCTTAAAAAAATATGCCCAAAGGGCTTTTTATATGCTCCAAAAATGTGTACCCTTGACCTCCTTGACCTTGGCCAATTCCTATTCGGATCTGGACAATTTTCCGCCTCTGCGCCGCGGCCCTATTGACTGGCGCCGCGGCGCCTTAACTCCTGTAGCCTCTCATATTTTTGGGCGCCACGGCCCTGCCTTCTTGCACCGCTACTCTGCTTCTGCTTTTGTCTGGATTGCCAACTTTCGTCAATTTTGGCTCGGGAACCTCCTTTTTTGTCCACTTATTGCTCTTTTTCGCCACTTTACCTTTTTAGACCACTGTGACTCAAAAGAAAGAAAAATACTCTAACACGACACATATTTGAACAAAAATGGACAAAATACTAACTAAAAATGACTCTAAAAGTGCATATAAAATATGTCTAACAGTACGCGTAGTACCACTCAGCCCATTATAAAAAATGTGGACCAGCATTCACTTCTCTATGCTATGATGTGGTCATTTCCTTTGCAGATCCTTAAATCGCTCCCACGCATCATAGAGTGACTCACCATCCACCTGGTAATAATTGTTTAACTTTCCCCTTAACTTTGCAGGTTTTGAAGGAGGGAAGAACTTTGCAAAAAACTTTTGGGCTAGTCCCGCCGTGGTGCGACTGAGTTGGCGGTGCGATGAGTTCAACCAGCTCTTGGCCCTGTCCCTAAGTGAGAACGGAAAGAGCCTCAGTCTAATGGCATCTTCAGTAACACCATTGTACTTGAAAATGGCACACAACTCCATAAAGTTGGCAATGTGCATGTGGGGGTCTTCTGATGGCAATCCTCCAAACTGTACTGTGTTCTAGACCATGCTCAGGATGGCTGACTTGATCTCAAAGTTGTCCGCCCCTATTGCTGGGAGCCTGATGCATGTCTGTGCACCAGTAACTGTGGGCAAAACATAATCTCCCAAGCTCATTTCTGCAGGTGGTGGGACTTTTCCCATGGCAGCTGGTACCTCATTATTCAACCCCTCGTCAGGTACCCCGTTTTTGTTCTGCTGATTTTCCATGGCTAGTAAATCAGTAATTCTTTTCTCACGCCTATTTTGCTTGCACAATTTTTCGATTTCATGGTTGAATAGAACAAGTGTATCGCTCATCTCCTTCTTCGCATACACTAGATTCCTGAAATAGACCAAAATCAACAAACAAAATCAAGGCAACATGGTTCTAATAGTAAAAACAAAAATAAAAATAAGGCCAAATTAGAAATAAAAATAGATGGTTCGATATTAGATGTACGTTAGTCCCCGACAACGACGCTAAAAACTTATCAGGAGATTTCCACGCGCTTAACGCAAGTGTACGTATCGTCTCAAGTAGTATAGTCTGATAAGACCGAATATCATCCTCAGAGACTGGTTTCTAATTACCGGTCATCTATTTGATGTTATCTATTTGGCAATCGATAATTGAGTTTTGTTTTTGGCTAACTACTAGCATAATTGCAAGAATTAATTAAACTATTTAAGTTGTAATCAGTTATGAATGAATTAGGGCTTCCAAAATCCTCGACTATCCACTCTATTCAATCCTTAATGCAACTAGAATAACTTCTTCTTCTACGTTAAGATAACGGTTAACTAAACTGTCTTATATTCCGGTTATGACATATAATCACTCAACTCCAGTGCAGAACCCTTTATATTTCTATGATAGGATTTACCACAGAGGAGGATTAAGAACAGTAACCTATAATGCTACATAAGTATCAGGGTACTGTCGTCCGCGATTTTAACCTATGTCTAGTCAATTACAGCATATCCAAATCTCTCATCTCGGTTCTTGATTCGAAATCATATATATTATGATAATTAGTGATCAATTAATTATCAAGTATTCATACCAATTATTGACTAAATCTTAATCAAGTGAAGAAGAAATCAAACTACTGCATTAATTCATGAATAGAAGTTTCAAGCGATTCATAAGGAAAGCCCTAATAAAGTGTTTAGCTCCTAGCCATAGTCACGCTAAGAACTAACACAAAATCCATACATAAACTGAATTAAAAACGAAAGAAAAGAAATTACTGCGAACTAAGTCTCCAATTGTAGCCTCCCTTGTTGTCTTGTGTTGTGCTATGTTGTAGAATGACCAACCTTCTCTCCAAGAATAATCCCTAGGGCTTTTGTATCTATCAAATTTCGTGCCCTATGGACCAATTTGTCATTTGCCAATTAAAACTCGAATCGATTTTTCGCATCGGCCGCGCTTCTACCGATCAAGCGTCGCGGCCCAATCTTCTGGGTATTCGCAGCTCCGACGCCGCGCCTCGCTGATCAGCCAGTCACGCTCGCTTTTGTCCGGGTCTTCATTTTTTGTCCTTTCCTGCCTCGGATTCCTCCTTTTATTCCCCTTTTCATTTTTTTCGTCATTTTGGACCGCTGTGACTCGAAAGAAAAACAAGCCTAATATTATACTAAACACAACAAAAATGAATAAAATAATAATAAAAAATGACTCAAAAAGGGTATATAAAATATGCCTAACAAATGCAACTGGTGCACTTGCTCCCAAAGTCTGTGCCGGAAGATCTTGCATTTCTGTATTACTCATCGTAGCACTCCCACTGGCCGAAGGAGGTACCCTAAATACCCAATCTTCGCCAGAAGCTCCCACTAAATTCTTGCCTTTATCATCGGGCAAGGATCCAACCTCTTTGTTACATTGTTCTTGAATTTCTTCAAGTTCTATCTCTGTGCAACTCTCATCCTTGTAGACATATTCATCTTCAAGGTAAGTTGCGTTCCTAGAAACAAATATCTTATGTTCTCCAGGAAGATAGAAATAGTATCCCTTAGTTTCCTTCGGATACCCAACAAAGTAACATTTCTCACTTTTAGATTCCAACTTATCAGTGATTAACTTCTTGACATATGCAGGACACCCCCAGGGCCTCATGTGTCTAAGTGATGGCTTCTTGCCACACCATACCTAATATGATGTCTTTTTAATTGATTTAGATGGAACTCTGTTTAGAACATATATTGAGGTCAAAATAGCGTATCCCCAAAGGTATGTAGGAAGAGCTGAAAAACTCATCATGGAACGAACCATGTCAAGCAAGGTTCGGTTTCTCCTCTTGGCAACACCAATCATCTGTGGTATTGCATGAGGTGTCCATTCAGAATGAAATTCATGAAGCTTTAAGTAGTCAAGAAATTCATTACTTAAGTATTCACCCCCATGATCAGATCGGAGAGTCTTGATACTCTTTGAGAGTTGTTTCTCAACTTCACACTTAAACTCCTTAAACTTCTCAAAAGCCTCGGATTTGTGTCTCATAAGATACACATATCCAAACTTTGATAAGTCGTCTGTGAAAGTGATGAAGTAAGAGAAACCTTCTCTAGCTTGAGTCAGAAATGATCCACATACGTCCGTATGTACTAACTCAAGCACCTCCTTGGCACGGATCCCCTTTCCAGAAAGAGGTTTAATGGTCATCTTACCATTCAAACAGGATTCACAGTTACCATAAGATTGTGAGTCAAATGGTTCGAGGTAATTTAACTTCCCCAACTGTTCTATCCTTGTTTGATTGATATGACCAAGTCTACAATGCCACAAGTAGGTAGAATTTCTTTCACTTAACTTTGCTATTTTATTTTGTACATTGAAAATTTCTTTTATTTCAATGGTGTACATACCTTATCCACTAGAGGTAGAAGCATTTGGTGCTCTTCCTCCTAGTGTAGTGCAGTCTTTTCTTCCAATGCCCCTTCCTATTATAGTCGAAGCATACATCCTTAGCCGGAATCACCTCTCCGAAAATTCACACTTCCCTTAGGCTTCATAGCTGAGGGCGCAGTGACTGCCTTGCCCTTCTTCCTCTGCCACTCCTTACCTTTCGGCTTGGGCCGGCTAGATGAGCTCATCATGAGCACAACTTTGCTCTTGGAAGTTGAAGATTAAAAGGTATTTAGCATGTCATGCAGTTCCGGCAGACTCCCTTTTGTTCCATTCATATTGTAGTATACAATATAATTCTCGAACGAACGAGGGAGAGAGTTCAGGATAAGAGTGGAAGCGACGTTATTCTGCAACCTTATACCAATCGAGGTCAGCCTTTTTATCAGCCCAATCATCTTCAATACATGCTGAGACACTTGGCTCCCTTCACTTAGCTTACACTTGAAAAGTTTCTATTAACAACTCATATTCCATGGTTTGGGACTGAGAGTCATAGATTCTCTTCAAGTGTTCGAGCATTTCGTTAGGGACCATGTTCTCATGCTGTCTCTGTAGTTCCACTGACATGGAAGACAACATGATGCATCGTGCTGAAGTGGCGTCATCTAGGTTCTTATGGTAGACTACCTTATTAAATGTGGCATGTTTTGCAGAACCATCAAAGGCACTGTGGGTAATACTTTGTCCAATACGTATTCTATCTTTTCTTGCTTTTAGGACAATTCTTAGATTTTCTTAGCCAGTCTAGATAGTTCGGTTTGGTGAGTTAGTTCATTTCAACGATAGGTTCAACATTTTGAAGTTTTGAAGATTTAGACAGACAGGAAAATGCAATCAACAATTCATTCTCCTAATTTATACACATTCATTATATTCTAATTTAACATGTTTGTTTAATTAGCTCCCACTATATTGCATACTTCTACGACCCAAAGGTAGAATACGGACCTAAATCAATATAAAGGTCATAATGGGCCAAGATCCAAACATATGTTATATCCGCGTTTGTTTTGACTGATAACTTCAATAACACACTTTGGTAGGTCCTCAACCAATTGTAAAACAGCTCTACAACTCTTGGTTTGATTAAATATCTTTCATTTTAATCTTACGTCTTTAGACTAGTCCGACACTTTGGCGCCAAGATTCATCTAAACAAGTCAACCCCATTACACGACTGCGTTTAAATGCCTAAGTAAATTTAGCCTTTGCAAGCAAACACTTTGGTGTAAATACCTACAAAAGTTTATTATCTACTTTCATTTTAACACATCTATGAAAGGGCCTTGGTCCTCTTAGACTTAGAGCAATTACTTTGGCATAAATACCTTTATCGCCGAAAAGGACTTAGCACCCTTATAATTATAATGGACGGCGCGTTATAATTAGACTTGTATTTAATGTTTGGTGAACATTTTTAGTTTTCGGGGATTCATTCAAGATCAACAATCAAGTCATACATCATATGACATCCTATCATGCAATTTCTAAACACAATTAGATGGGAAACCATCAAACCCGATATGCATGATAAAAGATTATTTTAATCACATATTGGGCGCCGTCTACCTGCATCACATAAATGTCATTTGAAATTAAAAATATCAAGGCCGCCTACCTGCATGAGAATTGTGGATGTTATGTTAATAATTTAAATACATCACATTTAATCACTTAGCACATTTGTATATTATTCAATAATATACTATTAATGATAACTATGGGTCTATTTGTCTAAACTTTATAATCTATGTAAATGACAAACAGTCCCTAAACATTTTCTGATTTTAAAATTATGATTTTCGGGAATTCTGTAAATTTTTCAGAATTTACACTTTAGCCCTTAAGAATTTAAAATTCAATTCTGAACCCTTATAAATTCATAAAAATGCAATTCTAAACTTCAGAAAATATTTTCAAACTTCTGGGACCTGTTTGCAATTTCCAGAACATAAAATCAACTTTCACAATTTTTTTTAAATTACAGATTTGCCCGAAAGGACCAAATCTGTTCGATTCAAAACTTTATTTTCAGAAACTGAAACTTCTAAAACTTCAGATTCAGAATCTGAAACTTTTAAGTCTCTTTTTCTGATTTTCAATTTGTTTTTAAAAAAAAAAAAATCATCGTCGGCACCGCGGTTCCTACAGGTGGCACTGCGGTGTCTCTGAGGCAGTAAGTCACTGAAATCTGCAAATTAATTAGCATCTCGGTGCCTCATAATTTTCATCACAGGCACCGCGGTCCTAACAGGTGGAATCGCTGCGCTCAAGGCGCATTGTCCAAATTAACTTAAGCTTCGATTGAACAACACCGCGCTCCACGAATGCGACCGCGCACTGCTTCATTTGGTAGCACTGCGATGTTCCAATTGTGGAATCCCGGCGCCGCCACAAAACCCTAGTAGGCACCGCGCTAATCCATCATGGAATCGCGGTGCCTCTCATCCAGAATCACAAAATTCGAAATTTCCGAACCCCTAAAATTGGTTTAGGGACAGATCTTTCAGATATATCACTTGTATTACCATCACCATTAAAACAATATGTTCATCGACCATCAAATCCAATTTTCTTCTCATTCTTCGTTTCATGCACCATGCTTTAAGTCGGATAACACATTTCAACTTAGAAGAGTTATATATTGGATTGACTTGTTCGAATACATAATCAGATTAATGAATCCGTCACAAGGACCATGTGTTCTAAAGGATTAGGGTTTTAAAGCTTTTAAATACATAAAACATAGATCTAAACAAATCCTAGCTCATATTATCATTAATATCATTACAAATCATACGAAACAACTCTTGCTCTGATACCACTGTAGGTGTTTACGTCGGGTTCGTACACGCAGCAGAATTTGAAAATTTATGTTTCAAACCCGACGACAGTCAAACTGTAATATGATAAGTAATGAAAATACAAAACACATAATTAATGTAAAACTTCGACAGAAGACTTACATTCGAAGCAGCAATCAGCCAAACAGTTGAATCTGTTACTTTGTGTAGTCCGAAGGTGCACACGCAAACGTCCCTCGATTTGTAAGTTCTTGGAGAACTGTGATGTAATTTGCTAAGTCAGAAATGCTAGGGATTCTGACATAGCTTTAGAAGAGATTTACCTCTCTTAGGTTTTCAGTGTCATTGGAATGAGAGGTAAACCTCCTATTTATAGTTGAGAATAGGAGCTTTAGGGTTTTAGTTGGACCAGGCCCAATCGAAATGCACTGCAAAATTGATCGCCAGCCACGCCCGTGCACCGCGCGGTGTCGCACGTGTTCCTGGCACCACGGTCCTGAATCAAGGCACTGCGGTCCCGTCCTATTTTCTGCTCATTTTCCCATTTTAATGTCTCGGTCATCAACCGAACATTTAGGTATAATCTCCTTCTAATTACATCCTTCAATCGACGAAACATTTGACTTATTGTTACCCTTCAGGCCTTTACATAACGTCACTAATAACATTAGGATCTTTCACGGAACTCCTAGACTGCACCGGAAGACGAACCCAATATGTAAAGTTTAGCTACACAAAATATGTGAACTGAACTTATATGTGAGAAGATAAAATCTCTTCATTCATGACACACTCAATCAAGCTTAGGATCTGTCAAGTGTCTATCAAAATGGCTTGATTATTATAACTCATCTATATTAGTTGACAACAGGACCATGTCACAGACATGTCCAATGCATTGGCCAATGACTTAGTCAACCTAATACCATATGAGTACCTGAGTGTTCACTCGAATATAAATTCAAGGAATGAATCCTTTCTTGGCTCACATACCACCTTTAATCTACTTCGTAATGCACCCAAAACAAGCCGCATCTCAACCTATAAGGCATTTGAGCTTAGGACAGGATCAAAGTACATTACTCCGTAAATAAGATGATATTGACATCAAGTCTAAGGACTTTTATCTCTCACATGCCGATGACATTATAGACATATAACAAATAATGCATCAGCAGGGTGTACCAATACTTCAACAAGTATTCATGTGTCCATCATGAGTTGCCATAAATCGTAGCAAGTGAGACATACTACATCCATTAAGGATATGATGCAGACCACATGTCAACGTATCGTATATCATCGATATCCCAATTTCAATGATCATTAGTCGATGTAATTTAAGAGTTACGTTATATCATTAATTCTCACATCATTTAATAAACACGTAACCTCTAGGGATGCATTTATAAAATTTTATAAACAATCAACTAATAATTCAACAAATGCAAATTGCCATAATATTAATCATCATTAATATAAATATGAATGTGTATAAAGTACATTGTGTCCTAATACAGATTGTCTCTAGGACATACATATACTTTCAACCTCAGACATCTTTAGTAAATTTAGTATGTGTGTATACACTAAGATGTAGAATGCATAATAGGTTGGGGAATTTTTAACTATCTGTAACTCAGAATATTACAATCATATACAGTGCCGGTCCTGGATTTTTCAGGGCCCAGAGGTCAGTGCAAAAGTAAAAATTAGGTCATATATATATTTAAACTTAGTGATGAACGCACTCTTATTTTTCAACCAAGATCTAACTTGTTCAAATTGCCTAAAAATTTAACATTCAAGCCAAATAAATTGTATCGATTCAAACTTCAATATATTAAAATTTAGAATAAAAAGTTATAATATATAAACAAGATAAATACTTATAACAATTCAATAAGTTCTTTGTCATCCAGCAACAAGCAATCAGCCAAAAGAAACATGTATTTTCTTCCTCAATAGCCAAAGCAAACAACAACAGCCTACTTGAAATCCCTTTGCATCCTCAACAACCAGCAAAAATGTCTAAAACTTTCATCATTGGGAAATTTGATATTATTATCTCTTGCATTACCTTTTTCCACAAGTAAATCTCTCATTTTTTTCATCTAGATTATCCCAAATTATAGGATAAAAAATGTTTAAAGGAAAACTTGGTTCTACACCCTCAGGTTCAGTGTCTTCATTATTACAAAGATCAAAATCTTCATTCTCAACATGTTCATCTTCACCTAAGTCACCTACATGTGCATTAAAATCATTCTCAGTTCCTACTAATTCTTCCATGTGATTTTATTGTTCAGATTTATTGACTAAATTATTATCAATTCCTACAAATTCATCAACATGATTTTGCTACTCAGATTCATTGACTAAATCTTCAGTTGAGTTATCAAGTGAACTATTTGTTTTGTTTTGAATTTTTTTATCCAGAGCTCCCTTTTGAGATTGAGTTAATTCTTCTCTCTGTCTTTTTCTTCTTTGACTTCCAGATGGGTGTTTCTTAGAGAACATTGTTACTTGAAAACAGAAACAATATACAAGGAAAACCAATGCAATTTTAATACTTCAAAGAATAAACAAAAAACAACATAACCTGGAATTTGAGAACCCCCTTCGAGAAATCCTTCTCCACAAAAATAAATTTGATATTTCCAAGAAGAAGAAGAAGGAGGAAAAGCGATCTATATGAGTGGAACAGATGCACAAAAGTGTTCTTCTTTTTGAGGAGTGAAAGTGAAACATGCCATGATTTAGGGTTAATAGTTATAATAAATCTAATATAATACTTAACAAAAAAGATTTGGGCCCCTCTAAATTTTGGGCCCAGGGCAATTGGTCTTTTTGCCCTTGCTCAGGGCTGGAACTGACCATATACTATGAATTTGAGGAAATAAAAAGGCCATATAAATTGATAACCTTTAAATACATGTTATTGCACGGTATGATCTTAAAGTGGGTTGGTCTTTAGTTTTTGTCCCTCAAATAAAATTTATGCCTATTGAAGCATAAATTTATTAAAGGAGACAATCGTGTCGAATTCCTTAAAGAATTTATGCCTCAATGACAAAAATTAAAACCAACACAAAATAAAGGCAAAGTGCAAATGACCCCTTTAAAATTGTTTCCTTCCCCTTTTTATATGTGTTGGCGAAATTTAAGCATATTAATTACTCCCTCAACTTCAGTTTATCGATACACTTACCCTTTTAATTTAAAAAAGAATAATAGATTTTTAAATTTGAAAATAATTAACTTTATAAATCACAATTTACCCTTATAACCTTATAAATGTTATGACATGTTAAAGGTTAATATGAATCAGATATGTGTGCCCTCTTTGCTAAATCCATTTGCCACTAAACAACTTTGTATCACTCCATGGATCCATCAGATTGAATTTTAACTTAAAAATCCATTTGCATCCCACAACATTCTTTGTCACGAATGAGAGGACAAAGGACTAAGTACCAAGTACCAGGAGGGCGTTATACTCTTCTTGCATAGCCTTTCTCTATTTCGGGTCTCCGTTGGCTTGGGTAAAACATGTAGGTTCATGTGGCAAGTTATATTGAGGCAAGGGGTATTTTGTAGCAATGTGAGCTTGTGGAAGTTGAGAGATTTGGCTTTACGCCTGGTTACCATGTGATGAGGTACAAAGGTTGAGGTCCGACCAGCTGGTTTTTGAGGATTAATGGTAACGATGGGTGTATCATTATACGGGAAGATAAATAACAAGGTTAATAGGAGGGATAGAGGAGAGGGATAAATCATACGGGACTGAATGACACACTGCGGAGTTTGAAGATGGACATGACAATGAAGGAGCTGACGAGTTTGATAATGGAATTGGCGAGACATTTGTTGTTATGGAACAAGCGTCGTCCACATCTTTCCCATTGAGCTTCTCTACTATATTTGTATGAATTTCTAACACAAGTGCCATCTACAAAATCTAGTTTTTTTTTTACTAAATGTGCTAATCTCATAGAACTACTCTAATCCATAATTTTCTCGACCTGTAAGTTTTATTGGAATTAAGGCAGTACCCGGAACATCTGAGTTTTGCAATCGTAGAGGATCATCGTTATCCCCGTTGTGAGATGCTTGTAATTGCTCTACGGCAACTGTATTTTGTATTTTCACCTTTATCGCTAGCTTGCGATTTCAATCAATGGCGATTTTGTTGAATTAAAATCTTATTTATTTCCGGTCCAAATCAGAAGCTCTGATACCATGATGAATTTTAGAGTTATAGCGGAATTAGATCAAATTACAACAACAATTGAAGAAGAATCTAAACCTAACTCAATTTGAGCAATGCATTTGAGATTGAAATGAACTGTCTTTCATTGATTCAAGTTGTACAAAATTATGACAAAGCTAAGTCTTTTATAGACTCTTTAACCGACTTCTCTAACAGATCACGTGACTAGCACGTGACTGGGTTAACTAACTCTTAACAATGCTAATTGCATTCTTAATATATGTTTAACTCAATATAACAAACAAGAAATACAACTAGATGTCAATGATTAAAATGCTAAAGAGATTAATTCAATTATAAATACTTACTCCACTCAGTGACAAAAGAAGTCTTTTCCTCGGAGAATTAATTTAAGAAGAGTACTTTGGACTCGCTCCTAAACCAGGTTATCACTTCAAACACGTCTGATTGTGGTAGCTTGACTGTTATTATGATAAATTGTGTCTAACTTTCCTTTTCTCACGATCATAATTTTTAACCATTACACAACCACCTCAAATTTTCACATCACATAGTTTTCTCCTCATTGACAAATTTAGAATTTTCGTGCAAAAATTAATACTCCTTCTATTTCAATTTAAATATCTTAATTTGATTAAGTACGAAGTTATAAAAAAAACTTTTAAATTTTATGGTTTTAAATTAAAGATGTGTATGATGTATTAAAATATTCAATTTTATGGTCTTAAATATATATAAACGTTGAAATTAGAGAGTTACAAAATACAAAAAATGTATTTTTCGTAAAACAAATTAAATTTAAAAAGTAAAGCACTTATTAATACAAAAAGAATATACTTTTGAAATCAGGTTTATTTGAAGTTGAAATTTTATTTGACGATGTAATTTAGATCTCAAAAGATGTACTTTTTCTCATAAATATGAAAATCCCGCATTAACGATCTTACCAATTCTTATACAATCTTACTAAATGAAAAAAAACTATAATTCATAAATAAGGTTATCATGATATCTTAAGGCGCTACATTAACAAATCACATATTTTCATATTTCTTTTATAAATAAATGTCTGCGATTATATGTTATTACAAATTTTTTGATACACATAATTTTTCAAAACTCCACTGGTCCAATAAATTAACACTATAGTAATTAGTTATTATTTAATATAATCCTTCCACATGATATGATCAACCTTTCCCTTATCGTGGGTTTGTCCCATTGGATTTACCATGATAAGGGTTTACAGAGGTTGCGGCTGCAACCTTATGCCGTTCTATGAGGCACAAGGGGTTGCTAATGGCAAACCCGCACAGCCACCCCTGACTACCCGTCCTGTAGGATAGCACTGGTTTGTCCTTACGCAAATAAATCTTATGACTATCCGGTTGTGGGATGAGCATCAGATTTTTTTGCATCATTTAGGTTTGCGGGCTCTCTTGACCTTCCAGATTTTTTGTTTGACGTATGCAGTCTTGTGAAGCACGAGTTTCCGGCATCATCTTTTTTTTTGTTCGTGGGTTCACCTTCGATTGTGGTTCTGTTCATTTATATAATTTTTATCGTTTCACCAAAAAACTTAGCCTTAAAAAGAACCTGTGGCACGCAAGTGCAGATGAAGTTCAGAATTGCCTGTTTTGCTGCCACTAAAAGTCATACTAGCAGTGAATGACATATATATAGGTGATAGGCTTAGGTCTGAAAAGTTGCATGCACATTCACGTGGCGGTCATGCATGGACAAATTAGCATGTCTACTTGCACATATTACAATAACAACGTAGTGAAATTTTACAACGTAATCTGAAAAGAATAAAATATACGCAAATTATATTTATATCTTAATAGATAGAGCTATTGTTTCTGCTCTTTCTAATTTAAAGGACAAGAATGGGCACTGTTAATTCGTTTAGTCAAAATTGGATTGGATTGGGAAATGATAACACAACTTTTCAGTGAATCCCAAACTATCCAAAAGGCCTCACCCAGTGTAATTACTAATTCTACTAGTATGTGAAATGTTTGATCAAAAACGGAATAAAAAATTGAAGTTTACGTAATTTTACTTACGGATGGCATTGGGGCGGGAAGGGTGCGGGGCGGATTTAATCTTAACTCGCAAAATTTCAATCCACCCCGCATAGCATTTCTCTATATTTTAAATCTGCTTCGCCCCGCCCCTCATAAATACCTACCTACCCCACCCCCACACTGTTTTCTTTTTAAAAAATCTAGAAAAGGTAAATCAAATTTAACACTAAATTATTTTTGCATTAAAAATAAACTAAGAACGTAGCTTAATAAATTCATCTTCCATTTTCTCTTCCCCCAGATCATACAGAACCAAACCAACAGTTTAGATGACTTGTTTCTTTTCTTTTGATAAGAACTACATGGATGACTTGTGTAATTAATGAGTACTTTTTTATTTTAAGTAATATTATATGTACATTAACCGTATTTCACATACTCCCTCGTCTCGTGTCTTAATTTAACTAGTCACGAAGTTTAAAAAATAAATAAAGATTTTTAAATTTTATGGCCTTTAATTAAAGATATGTGGGGTCTTTTAAATCTTGTGGTCTTAAACTTGCCAAAATTTACTAAATATAGAAAGAGATATTTTTTTTAGAACAAACCAAAATAAAAGTAAGACCTTAAATTGAGATGGAGAAAACACTAAACCAGATAAAATAACATATTTCAATAATTAAGTTGGTGAATCGAAAATGGTACCCAAATTATTCCGTAGTTTTGTGATAATAATAGAATCTTGTTGAAGATGGAAGCTGCAGCAGCGTAGACTTCTACAGAGACGAAACAAAGGAGCATTTACAATCGTTATGTCACTACTAAAAAACTGGCCAATAACTAGGGCTAAAATCGACGGACTATGGATCGTCGGCTTAGGTATTGTCGCTTTTTCAAAACCATAGTCTGTCGGTTAAAGTTAAGAAAATGACGGAGTCCATTTTTAAAATAAAATAATGAAATAAAGTAACTTGAAATCGAACCCAGATATGTACAGTGACATTGAATAGCGCGCTCAACCACTAGATCACTCACGTCGTTGATTAAATACTTTCATTATTTTAATTATTACTATAACATTTTTAGCTCAAAAAATCGACGAACTCCGTCAATTTTTTACTAAAAATAAATAAATAATCAAAGGATTCCGTCAATTTAATTTTCGCGCAAAACATAAAATAACCTTCATAATACGTCGGGTTTTAAAAAATAAATTGAAAATCCCAACGGAATGATTTTTTTCGTCAATTTGTTTCCATTTTTAGCAGTGTGATAATAGGAGGAAAACCGCAACCCACCCTGCCCCACACTAAATTTTCAAAAAGATATTTCAATTCATCCCGCCCCGCAACCGCATAAGGCCAAACCCGCCCCACCCCACAGAAGGTCAAACTAGGGGTGGCCAGTGGGACGAGATTTGGGGGTCGGGATCGGGATTAGGGGGACGGAGCGGGTCGAGATATATGGAACGGGAAGAGGTCCCTCCCACATCCCGCCGGCAGAGGGGACTGGTCGGGCCGGGTAGGGGGATTTGGGGGGGGGGGGGGCTTTAATATATATATATATATTAACTTAAAAAATTGAACAAGATAAGTGAATGCTGTTTTTTTGTTTCTTATATTATTTAATAGAAATATGATTTTTTTTTGTAATACAATTTTAAAATTGCAACTTTATTTCGTAGTTCAAAAATTGTAAATCACATAGTAAAATTGTCATTAAAAATTACATATTCAACCATACTTTTTCTAATTTCCTCACAATCTCTTGAGGATCTTTTGTTGGAATCTCAAGTTTTTGGTCAAATTGTTAGACGTCGCTTTCTCCCCCTATGTGGTCGGCCTTCTTACCAGTCTGCCTCGATTTCGTTGTAGTTGTAGTCATCTTGTTCGTTGATATCAGGTTGACCGCACCTTCTACGCTCCACTCTAATCTAATCTCTGAATAAAACTGCAATCTTCAAGCTGTCTCTCATCAGTGAGTGTCTGTGCTATCCTATTTGAAATCTTCCTGCAGAAAAACGCTTTCAGAAGCTATTGATGATGTTTGAATATTTAACACATCTCGGACCATCTTTAATAGTGTCGGAAATGTCTTCTTATTCTCCCTCCAGTATTTCACCAAGTTTTCACGTCCATCTTCATTGACAATTGATTCATACAGTACAACATCCTGCAAAACATTAACATCAAAGTCATTAATTTGTAAAGAACTTGAATCACTATACATTCTATTTCCAAGGCTTTGAATACTTGAAGCAGAAACCACATATTTTTTATATGGTTGTAGTGAAGTAGAAGAAGATGGTACAGAAGCCGGTTGATTATTTGCACTTTGCTCTTGATAATACATACATATATATATTCAGTGTTTATGTTAGACATAACTTCTTCTTTAGTTGATTCGTAAGTTGGTTCTTCAGTTGGGTCTGTTGGACTTGGAGTTGGAAGTATTTCTAAGCTTTCATAAATCGTTTCAACAAGTGTTTTACAACCGTCTACTTTAATTGTAGGATTTAATACATCACCAAAAAAATAGTGGGAATAAGAAAATATATTTTTAATAGCTGGAGTGTAAGTTGTTTTTTGCATATATTTATTAAGTAACAAATATATTAGAGCTATATAAAATAACATAGATGAAATAGCATGATAGTAAATATCAAAAAAATCCTTAGTAGTTAGAAAAAAATTCTCTAAGAATACATTAAGTCCAAAATATTTTTCCAATCATCATCTTCAAGAATATCCCTTGGATTTTGATTATGTGCGTTAAATAATAAAGTTACATGTCTTCTATACTCGTGAGCAACAACTAATTGTTCATACAAAGAATTCTACTTAATTGCAACTTCTTCTGAAATTTTCCTATAAGGTAATCCACAATCATGACATATTTTTTATACTCTTTGCGTCTTTATATTTTATTACCTTTAAAAATAAAATTGATAGCAAATTGCACTTTATCAAGGATGTTTTTAAAAAGTTTTAGGTCATTCTTTACAACTAAGTTATAAATATGACATGCACATCTAAATGAAAAATATGAAAAAAATAGAGTCAATCGTGGTTTTAAAATGTTTACATCATAATCATTAGAAGAAACATTATTTAATGTAATAGTCATAATTTTATAGGTAATTCTATAATATTTACTATTTCATGAATATTTCTTGAAATAAAAATTTCAGTGTGTCTTTCATCAATATATCTATATGCTAATATATGTTTTGCATAGACCCATTGTGATCTATCCAATGACATGTAACAGTTAAATAATCATTATCATTGAGCTTTTCCATTTTAAATTTATAAACTTTGCAATAAATTTACAAATAAGTGAATAACTAGTTGATTAGGAATGTCCTTATCAAAAAATCACATGCATGTGATTTTAATTTTCGTTGTTTTGTCCTCCACTCATACTAGGGGGGTAGAAGACATTCCAGTTTCAGTTTCATCCTGAGACTCAGTCTGAGCCTGAGGTGGAGGTGCGCTAGTGGTGGGTGTGTTATTTAAATTATGTTCTAATTTATTTATAAATTAAAGTTTGGTTCAGATGAGGAATATACCTCATGATCTAATGATATATTAATATTAACGTTAAAAAATCAGTTTCATCGACATGAGTGAAATCATCGTAATTAAGATTACTAGAAGATGCATCCTTACCCCTAGTACCTCTGCCAAAAAAACGTCAACTTCGTTCCATTATTATTATGTAAATAAATAATTACAATAAATGAAATTAGTACGAAATTAAAATTAATTAACAATAATAATTTAAAGAAGAAATGAATGTACCAAACGCCGATGTAACGTCGACATGTAATCGAGGTTGAAAAAAGAAATTTTGCTCGAAGATCCTCAAGCTAGTTGTTAACTTCACTCTCAATTTTTATACTTTGATAGAAATTATCAAATATAATATAATATTTAGTGTGCAATTTAGACTTGTAGAGAGATAGAGAGAGATGAAAGGAAAATTTATGAGAAAAATGAAGAGGAAAATGAGGTATTTATAGTTGATAAATAGGGTTAAAATATAAATATACTAAATTAGGGGTTTCACATAATATTAAAGGGGTAGGGCGATTTATGGGGTGTGGGGGCCAAAATGGTCGTTACTAGCCGTTGCCAACGACTAAAATCGAAAGTGATCGTTAGTGCAACAACTAGTTTCTGCAGGGGAGACGGGGTGGGTAGCGGAATGGGATCGAGCCGACCCGGCCCACTGGACAACCATAGGTCAAACCATGTAAAGTCTCGGACCATAAAAAAAAAGAAATATTTAAAAACACTTTCTTATTTGAACTAGAAGAACTATATCTAACTTAGACTTCTACTAGATATGGATATCCCTCTGAGTCTTCCTTACTTAGGAGTTTTGTAAGATTCAAACACTCAACTTTTCACTATATCTTCAAAAGACAAAAATTTCAAAGAATTTTTTTTCTCCCCTCACCTTTTTTGCCAAAATTTTACCTTTTTGGTGAAGTTTTTGTCTTCGTTTTTTGGTTTTCTAAGAGCAAGGTTGAGATAAGATCAAGTGTGCAAGAAAGAGAATAGTGGCAGTGTGATAAAAATTGTGAAGGAACAAAGGTGAGTTGTCTCACTCACAAATTCTTAGTAAAATTATTTGGTTTTGAATTACAATGCATGTTAAAATATAATATGAATGTTGGAAGAGAAATCATAAAGAAAAAATAGGAGAAAAAGGATGTGGTATAACTTGTTATGAATTATTGATATAGTATTATCTTGTAATAAGTTTGAGTCATGGTGATTGCAGATTGTTTTCGCTGAGTTATTCTTGTTAGAATAGGATGAAATTTTCCAGTGTTGTATATATCTATTTCACAATCAGATTGAGCGCAAACGGGGCCAAAAATTGATATACGGTTTGAGAGTTATCGTTGTTTAAAGTTTCTGCCTCAGATTGATTGAAATCCGGAGGGGCATAATGTATAACAAAAAACTGTACAAATAGGTAACGAATCTGAAAGTTTGTGCAAAACAAAAGTTCTATTTTCCCTGTTCTTGACAGTTTGAGACCTTATGGAGATCGATCCAACTTACAGATAAAAAGTTATGAATGTTTTAAGATTGTGACCTATTTTTTCAAAAAATTGGTGAGATAGTTTTTCATAGGGTTGTTTCTTTCATGAATTTGTACTAGTTACATTAAGTATTTTCAGAGAAAATTTGATATAGTGATAGGTCC
Source organism: Przewalskia tangutica (assembly GCA_029844215.1). Lineage (NCBI taxonomy): Eukaryota > Viridiplantae > Streptophyta > Magnoliopsida > Solanales > Solanaceae > Przewalskia > Przewalskia tangutica. The sequence goes on from CM056728.1 coordinate 116,506,714, forward strand.
CCGTATTATTTTCGATTCGGCGCAAGAAACACATTATTTGGGGTTACGGTGAGAGTTATAACCCTTACAAGCGAGAGGGGCGAAAAGTTGAAAGAAAGAATTTTTATTTGAATTTTTTGGATCGTCGTTGACATTGAAAACTTCTTTCCAGTAAGGTTAATCAGAGGTACAACGACCTTACGTCATCACGATAAATTCATAAGTGGTCTTAGTATCACTCAGGCAACATATATACATAAAAATATATTGGATCGGGTTGCACGTTCCGCAACAAATACATATATATATATATATATATATATATATATATATATATATATATATGCTCCGCCAGCCATTCCTCATGCTGAACAGGCTATGGGGGATCTGGATCTAGCCTTGCGATTGGGGCCGCCGAGCCCAACAAAAGAGGCTCTCGAAAGAGAGTATATATATATATATATATAAAAATATTAGATCGGATTACATGTTCTGCAAGAAATACATATATATAAATTATTAGATCGAGTTGCGCGTTCTGCAACATCTATATAAAATATTGGATCGGGTTGCGCGTCCCGCAATTTCTTTCGTTAAGGTGTACTGGTTAAACTAAGTATTTCCCTAGGGTGAGTTGGGAGGAGATTTTGTGTGCACATAATAATTATTGACTTGTACATTGAAATTGATGTGATGTGGTTTCATAATGTGCTTATTATGTTTATAGTATGATTGTACTTAGAACATTGCGAGGTTGCTTTGAATTGTAAGGCGAGGTTCTCACTCAGCCCCGGATGGTAGTGCTGATTTTTTTTATCTAACATGTTTCAGGAAAGCTTGACAAAGGGAAAGCTACGCAACAGGGCTAGTGATTGTCCCGCAACTTCATTGTTCCACCAATTCATTGCTTCGGATTTGGTGAATGTCATCCTTGAATGAGTATGTCTGAGGGAGTAAGTTTTGTTATCTCGGGGAATGCCCCACGTGAGATTGTTTCTTTTAGTTTCGAATTTCTCATTCTATATTCCGAAACTTCCATTGAGTCTAGATAGAAATTGTGATTGCACGAGTATGGGATCGCGGTTTCATTAAAGAAATACAAAGATGGAGTTAACATGATTATATCATTTTCGCACTTAGATACATGCTTAATTTAGAAAGAGCAGATTTTAATGGTTCATCTGGGAAGGGATAGTTGTCCAGGTGTCATCTCTCCCTAAGGGAAAACTTGAGATAATTTGGGGCGTGATAAACCTGCCCTGCTCGTTGTCATCCCTAACTTTAAGGCCCGTTTGATAATGTAATAAGAATTTCAAATTTAAAGTTTTGGTTTAAAATTGTTTTTATTTATGATATTTGAATGAAACTTTAGTTTTAGTTTGAAATTTTAATTTCAAATCTCAATTCATCTAAAAGGTAGATTTTAGTTTCAAGCGTGTGATATTTTTTTTAGATAAAATTTGACCCATAAACTTATATTACAAACAAAAATTCATAATTTTAAAAGAAATAACTCACGCTCGATGTGAAAAGATTGTATATACCATGTGGGAGGATTATATGATAGAATAACTAGTTATTTCTATTGTTAATTTGTTGAAGCAATGAATCTTTATAAAATTATATATATTTTAAAGTTTGTGATAACATATTCTCGTAAAAAAATATTTATAAAAGGATATGGAGATATGCGATTTATTAGTGCGGCCTCTAAGAAATTTTAATACCTTGTTTATGAGTTATGATTTGCTTATTAGGTAAGATGTATAACAGTTGAGAAAGTTTTGATCGTTTTCACAAATTGTGGAATTTTTCATGTTTCTGAAAGTACAATTTTTAAAATTCAAATTGCATGTTCAAACAAAATGTATCAATAATTTCAAATCATGATTTATAAATTAATACGGAAGGAGTACTATTTTATTGTAGTAGGATGAACGTGTGCTTAGAGTCCAAAAGTTTTTCTGAGGAGAAAGCTGGATGTTGTTAAAAAAAAACTTGACCTTTTCTAAAATGTAGTGCCGTGTAATACTGTAATGTAGTACTGTGTACTGACGAACAAAATATCACTTGGATAAAGTTGGACGACAAAACACTGCTACAAGTAGTAGGAGGAGTGGAGGACATTGACTCCCATCGTAAATACCCTAAGGTCGTAGAGCCGGCTTTCCCTACTCTTATTCTACACCGGGTTAAAGACTCTCAACCATACGCCTAAATTGGTCTAAGTACGTCTGGAGCTCGTTTGGTACGTCGCATTGTATTGTATATTTTTATATTGGATTATATTGTATTGTAATAGATTGGATTATATTAATATATAATGGACGGTATTAGAATATTAATATATAATGGACTGTATTTTTTTTAGTACAGTCCAGGACTAGATGAGTCTCAAAAATGGCAGTTGGAGTGTACTATTTTTAGAAATAGTACAGTCCAGTTCGGCTGAAAACGTCCACCAAACGCTGCATTATTTATCCAGTGCAGTCCAGCGTACCAAACGTGCCCGTAGTGATTTAAGTTGTGGGAAGATAGATATATTTAATGGATTCGACTTGTACTTCATTCATTTGAATTTAGGCTTAATACATTTAACTATTTCTTAAATTTATCAATAAATTTCATTTATACATTCAAATTACAGTTTATTTGAATTAAACACACGATAAAATATTTTCATAGACACTTTCGGTTGACATTTTGGAAAAAAAATATTGTACGGATTCTCAAGTATTAAGTTAACTACTTAGAATATGTTACCTCTTTTAATTATCGCATTAGTCTTAATAAGTCGTAAAATCTCATAGTTGTTCCAATTGAGGCTAATAAATATAAATAAAAGAGATGACATATTTTAAGTGGTTAACTTAACTACCTAATTGAGAACATGCGCAAAATTTGTTTTCAAAATTTAAACCAAAAGTTTTTAATAGGGCCATTTTATCGTGTGTCCAGATACTCAATTGGAACAAGTCATAATTCGAATGTCCAAATAAAGTTTACTTACAAATTAACTTAAGGGGCTATGAATATATTAAACTTTGAATTTATGTAATTTTTTTTGTTTATTATAAAAATGACATTAGTTTGGATTCAGATAATTTAACTTAAATTTTTTAATTTTTATAATTATACAAATGTTATGACATGTTTAAGTTGGATGATTTGCCTGGATAATCTCCATAAGAGATGGTCTTGGACCTTTGGCCACTGTTGTTTTCAAACGCACACGCAAGTATACGCGGTCGTACAAGTAATATAGTGACTAATATAGTCGGATATCGTACCCTCAGGGACTTATGATTAACAATTAGCTAAATCAAACGATCCGGATTATCTATACAAGAGAGAAAATCTGTAAGTTGTAATTCTAAAGTAATTAAAATAAAAAGAAAACAAATAATGAACTTCGATAAAGAAAGAGCAGATTTTTATATTATCAATGATATGAAATCGGTATAGGGCTATGGACTATCTAACAATCACGTTGTATTCTTCAATTGATTCAACTTCTTAAGTTATCCAGTTTACTGATTTACAGGGTTGATATTAGAACTACGAATCTCTCGAGTCCTCTAGCCGCCTATTCATATTACTTTCATGTCTACATCTCTATGGTCATGAACCTTAACACAAATGTATTTATATTTCCTGTATATCAACCAAGTAGGGCGAACTAGGTATATCTCTATCCTAGACACAAATCTGCTCACTGATGCCTAGAGTTGAGATCCTACTCTATTTTACCTTATTGCTATCCTAGTATTCCTCTCTCGAGTTCAATATAAGAATCAAAGATAGTATTCGATTGGTGATCAAGCAACCGAATAATTAAGCTCAGGATTAAATCAATCAATCAATATGATAAGCTAATTAATTGAAATCAATATTCGAATAACAATGTTCATGAAAGAACCATAACCCCAGAACGAGAAGTTTCGCTCCATATAGACATGAAGAAAAAACAACAATCATTCAAAGAAAATATAAAACGAGTAGTAAGGAGAAAAAAGGTAAAATCAAATTCCTCCGACCTCCACGGTGTCTCATAGATCTTCATAGGTCCAAATCTTCTGAACTCGCGGTCACAATTTATCTGAAGTTGTATAAAAATCGTGCAAAGGGTCTTTTTATAGTGTTGGAAAATAACCCTAAAAAACTAGTCCAAACAGAGTTAGACTAGTTTACCTTTGTGCAAAGGGTATTTTACCTTATTGCTATCATAGTATTCCTCTCTTTATTGCTATCCTGGTATTTCTCTCTCGAGTTCAGTTTAAGAATCAAAGATAGTATTCGATTGGTGATCAAACAATCAAATAATTAAGCTTAGGATTTATTTAATAAATAATATGATAACCTAATTAATTGAAATCAATATTCGAATAATAATGTTCATGAAAGAACCATAACTCATAACGAAAAGTTTAGCTCCATATAGACATTGAGGAAAAATAATAAATTATAAAAAAAATAATATAAAAATGAGTAGTAAGGAGAAGAAAGGTAAAATCGAATTCCTCCAACCTCCACGACGTCTCATAGCTCTCCCTAGGTCCAAAGTTTTTGAACTCGCGGTCACAAGTTATCCGAAGTTGTGTAAACATTGTGCAAATGGTCTTTTTATAGTGTTGGAAAATCACCCTCAAAACTAGTCCAAAACAGAATTAGACTTTAAAACCCGCTGCCATTTGGACACTGGGGCGAGCTCTGGAGAGACGAGCTCTGGAGAGAGGTAGGACCTCGCCATGGGCTTCGCTTAAATAGCTTTAGCGTGTAGTTTACACATAGACAAAATCCTCAACTTTGGCATTTTGGAACACCTTCATCTCGGGGCAAGGTGCATGGCGAGGTCCCTCATCTCCCCGAACTTCGCTTAGCAATGTTGGTAGTCCATTTTGCACTTTTGCACATTTTTTTCTACAACTTCTTTTAGTCCTCGTAGCTCGTTTGGTGAGGTCTATGACGATCTTGTGGCTCACTCCAGCTTTTGCTTGGCGAGGTTCATGGACCACTCACACTCGAACGAATGTGTTTCATCTCATTTTAGCTCCAAGCCGTCGTATTTTTCACGTTAAGTACCTAGATGCGACAAGAATACACATATCAATTCATAATGCAAAAATTAACATAAGTTAGGTGTATTTAGTGTGATTATTCCTCTAAACAAGGTAGAAATACGAGTAAAATACGATGGTTAGGCGTATAAATATGTCTAACATCAGCCACACTTAACATTTTTTTTTAAATGACCTATGTTTCTCATCGGGCGAACTATCGTGCCTGCTCAACTGACTATAAGTTCTATTTCATAGGCAAACACTACTTGTATTGCTTCACAAGTCAATACAACTTAAAGTACTACTCAAAGGCAACACATTCAATTATTGAATTGAAAGTAGAATTGATTTGTTGTTTTTTAGATTAATAGCTAAGATAAAATAAAATAAATTAAACCAGCGAGAGTCAGTGACGTGGGGGAAGCAAAACCTAACTGTGTGAGCGTGAAAACACTTAGTATTTTATGGAGTTTTTGATCTTTTATTTTTTATAATGTTAAAACGATAACATTTAGTTTTTTTTTTATTAAAAACAATTTTAAAAAAGAAATAAAAATCATGTAAGTCTTAATTTGAAATAAAAAGTGCTAAATAAATAATAAAAATTGTGTCTTTTTAATTAGTAACTTTTTGAAATGTCTCAAACTCTTGCTTCATAGAAAAATTAATGTATGCAACTAAATCTTATGCTCGGCGGACAATAATTATTAAGCAAGACAAAAAATTCAAGATCACCCTTTATAATGTCTTTGTGCAATTTTTTTGTTTAAATCACAATTTTTTAAAAATTCTTCTACTTTTTAGGCTGTGTTCTCTCAAATAAATCATTCAAAATGTAATGAAGGTAGTCCGTTCTTTTTTATAATGAACTTAGGTTTTGTCAATATATAGTTTAAAATTCAAAATTAATAAGTTGAATCAACTTGGTGTAAGAAAGGTTAGGAAAAAATATCAATTTATATGACACACTTTTTTATCAGTCTAAAAAAGAATAACATATTTTCTTATTTGGTAATAACTTAACTTTAAATTTTATCTTTTACGCTTAACGAAATAATTTATAATCACACAAAAATCTGTGATTTATTTTAGAACTTTATACTCAATCAAACTACATCATATAATTGAAACGAAAGGAATAGTAATTTTTATAATAATATAAATATTAAGCTTGCTCTTCATGTCTTACCAGTTACCAAGTAAAAAAAGTTTTAAAGACCCTTTCACATTTTTAAATATTACTCCTGCTCTATTTTGATTGGAGGGTTTACCTAAAGCCACACCAGAGCAGGGTAAAAGTCAAAAGAGAAGGAGAATTGAAAAGGTGATGATGACTTAACACCTAAATTCTCTCCCTGGGATCTCAAGGCACAGTAATAGCCTAATAGGTGAATACTATAGCAGTAGCAGTAGACAGTAGAAAATAAATAGTCTAATACAGTGAATTTCTCTTTGCTTATATACAGTGTATCTTCCTTTAATATGTCTGAGTCTCCAATTCTTCATTAGTTAACTACTCTCCATGTAGCTTTTCTGAGATCATTAAAAAGGAGTCATTTTTCAACGAGAAAATGGAGATTGAGAATGGGAGAAGGATATGTAGAGATAATAGCCCAGAAAGAGGGAAATCACAAAGAAGAACATCATCAGTGATAAGGCCAAGTTTCAAAAAGGTTCAAGTTGTATATTACTTATCAAGAAATGGCCAACTTGAACATCCTCATTACATGGAAGTCACTCATCTTGCTCATCAGCAGCTTCGCTTGAAAGGTCATTACTCCAATTAGTTAATTAGATTATATATATCTCCCGCAGAAATATGAGGTAAGACTGTGTACAATAGACCTTTATGGTCCGGCTCTTTCCGTGCACCCGGCTACCCTACTATATAGGTCATTCGTTTAGTAATTTTTTATTTCTTAGTGATTGGTGTTGTGAAATGAAATTTGGGACTGGATTCGTTTGCACAGATGTAATTGATAGGCTTACGGTCTTGAGAGGCAGAGGCTTGCCTTCACTCTATTCTTGGTCTTGCAAAAGGTACGTAATTAATGCTCGTTCTTTATCTTTGTTTCATGTTTACCTCTAATTAAGTAGTCTCAAATTCTATTGAAGAATTAATTTTTATGTTGTGATGTATGAAATCCAGAAATATAAAAGAGGAAAATTTCACGCATATTAGATTTTTTTTTTTAATATTTTATCATATTTGAAATTTATGTCAAAATGTTGAAATAAGGTTGTGTTTGGCACAGACTACTTTTTCAATTTTTTATGTTTGGTTCGTAAAAATATTTAGTAAAATTTCGTTAGAAATCCAAAAATTATTTCATGGTGAGAGGGTATGTGACATTCCATTCTACTTGTCTCCTCCTAAACCTCCAACCAGGCCCCATAAAATTTGCCTACATTATATATATATAAATAATAAAAAATAAGTAAGAAAAACAATTAGTACTATATTTATAAGAATATTTTTCTTCATCACATACACACCGTAAGATTATAGAGATTGGGAAATCTTAGTAGTCTTGTTGGTGTCGATAATCCACATTGTAATTCCCTTTCTATTTTGGTTTCTCTACCATTATGTAATAAAATAAAAATAAAAAGATTATCGTTCTTTTCTTTTTTCGTGCTTAGTTTAGGAATCAAACATAGTGTGTAGTACAAAAGGTATTTTTCTAAGGGAAAAATGAGGTGAGATTAACGTTAGAATCCTGCTTAATTTAATGAAGATTGAGACCTGATAGTTGCAACAAGTTTGACCGGTTCCTTCATATGGAAATTTTAACACTATTCTTTACTCAGTTTACTAAATACTGATACAATGGTAATTTTGCAGGAGCTACAAGAATGGATATGTGTGGAATGACTTAGCTGAAAATGATTCCATCTGCCCTTCTGAAGGAGCTGAGTATGTTCTCAAAGGATCTGAAATTATTGAAGGATCCACAGGTAAAACTAAAATCCCTTATTTTTAATAAATTTACTTTTACCAGGAAAAAAAAAGAAGAACTAAAGCAACTTTTAAAAATATACTTCATTTTTTTTTTCTAATTATGAATTTGTTCGTTCAGAAAAATTTCAGCAACTTCATATAGTAGAGAGTCCACAATTGATGAGTAACACCCAACAAGTACAAGACTCAAGCAACTTCTTGCCAAAACGCAAATCAATAGGCTCAAAACGAAATGATCCAGAGCCAGAAATTGTTCATCACAACCAGCATTACCTAGACGAAAATGAAGAGAAATCAAGTTACACTAGCTCAAACACACCCAATTCTACTTGTTCTAGAGGTGTTTGTACTGATGATCATCACAACGAGTTAATCCAACCAATAACTCGGAAAAATAATCCAAACGAATTAGCTCACACCAACTTGGTATCTCCTCCTTCAACAACTTCCTCTTCACTCTCAGACAAGCTCAATAATGAAGCCACTAACACCTCCAAAAGGTACTCAAGGAAAATATTATATTTAGAATATCATCTTTCATTTTTACTTGTCTAGTTTAGAAAATCAAGAGATATATATTTTATGCTTATTATAAAAGTTGAAGGAATTTTTATTGGCTCACAACTTTTAAAGTATATTTTATTAATTTTCATTATTAGGTGACTTAGTAATAATTAGGAGTGATATAATATAATTGTCATTCTATTTATGGCTCTTTAAGGGTGTATCAACTAAATAAAGTATGAAACCTACTTTTCAACAATATGAAAATAATTAGTAACATACCTATTTATAATAGTACAAACTTATTTAACTTAAAAACAGAAAAATCTTATTTCTATATAAGTTTAACTATAGGTTGTTGGAAATATACTGTGGACCCTTCAATCCTTCATAATATCATTAGACACAGAGGATGAAAGAGGGAGACATACATTAAACTCACATCATATTATTCGAAACTCACTCTTACATAACATTACAAATGAGATTTAGGTGGTAAAGAATGAATCTAGATATAAAATAACTAAATGCTTTGACAACAGCAATATGTATTTAGTCATCTCAAAAACATGCACCTAACTAAATAACATAAAACTATATATATAATCACATAGATATCCTAAACGCCGGGTCGATAACAACAAAGTACACAAATTTATAATATTCAAAATTATATTTTCAACATAAATCCTAACTAGACATTGACAAAAGTCGTGATATATACGGACAAAATCGTGTATATCAAAGGAACGAATTGTGTATATTATTATAGTTGTAGAATTCTTGTACAAGTGTAATTGTAGTATTAGTCTAAGCTATTACAATCATAGTAGAAAAAGGTAGATTTATTTTTCATATTTAGATATTGTATATTTGTATATATATATATATACTTCTTTCATTAATGAAAATAATCAAGAGATTATATTATTTCATGGTATCAGAAGTTTAGAAAAGAAATACCGTCTCCAAAAACCTTCTGCGGCCCTCTTCTGTCTCGGTAACCGAGAGTCAGGCCGCTGATCAGTAATTTTTTCCAGTTTTATCTCTTAGATTTTTCTTCCAAATCCCTCATTCTATTCTTGTTCTTTCGTCATGTTTATCTCAAAGAATATGTTTCATCATGCTCTTACTGTCTCCAACATCAAGAACCACATCACTCTCGTTGTTGAGATAAAAAACATCCAATACGCGACGTGAACATAATTATTTAAAGTTCACGTACGCTCATCAAATTCTTCATCACATCATCCTCTCAGATACAAGCAAGAAGAAGGTGCCTATCACCACTGATGACTCTATGCTATGGATGACTCTTGATGCTACAGTCCTCAAGTGGATATATTCCACTATTTCTATGGACCTATTGCAGACAATTATTGAAACCAACACCATGGTGATGAAAATTTGAAATAGGGTGCGTGATATTTTTTAAGATAACAAAAATTTTCGTATCATTACTCCTGAACATGAATTTTCTAATGTCACTATGAAGGATTTTCCGAATGTATCAACATATTGTAAGAGGCTGAAGGAATTGGCGGATCAACTCAAGAATGTTGGTGCGCCCGTCACAAATGATTGTCTTGTTCTTCAGATGGTTGCAGGCCTATCCGAGGCTTATAATGGCGTTGGTACGCTTCTTCGTCAAAGTAATCCTTTTTCACTGTTCTACCAGGCCATGCTCACTTTAGAAGAGACTAGTTTGGCTAAAAAGGTGGCTACCGAAGCTAATTCCGTCATGATGATGGCCACGTCCGCTGACCCTTACACGTTCTCGAATAATTCTAGCCAAAACCGTAACTATGGTGGCGACAAAAATGGTGAGAATAAAAAATATAGTGGCAAGAATCACGGTAGTGGCGGTGGTCGGAGTAGTGGCGACAGTGAAAAACGTGGTGGCATTGGGCCAGTTGGGCCACATTACTACTGGCCACTATCTTGGGCTAATACAAATTGGTTGTGGGGCTACTAGGCCGGTGGCCAGTGGCCCAACATGGCCTATACGGGATTTCCAGCCTATCCAGCGAACTAGAGGGCCAATTCCTAGTTCCAGACCTCCCAATGCGGTATTTGGCGTTGTATGGTCGTCTTATTTAGACCTCGGCCTCAGTAGGCCTTCGCTGTTGTGGGCTCAGTTTCGGGTCCGACACCTACGGGTATTGAGGCCACGATGCATACACTTGAATTAAATCATCCGGACGCAAATTGGTATATGGACACCAGAGTCACTTCTCATATGACGTTCGCGTAAGGTACTCTCTCGTCTTATTTCAATTTGAGCAATAATCGTGACATAATTATTGGCAATGGAAATTCAATTCCAATTCGTGGTTATTGTCACACAAATTTTCCCCCCACATCCACATCCACCTCTAGTCCTAAAAATGTCCATGCCTCTCAATTAAAAATTTGGTATCTGTTCGTAAATTCACCACTGATAATTGGATTTCTGTTAACTTTGACCCCTTTGATTTTTCTGTAAAGGATTTCACGACGGGAATAACTCTAATGAGATGTAATAGCCCGAGAGAGCTTTATCTAATCACCACCACCACCATTTCTACGAGTCAAGCCTCTCCATCGACGTTTGCTGCCCTTACTTCTTCTTTGTGGCTTGCACGTTTGAGTCATCCGGGATCATCTATTCTTTCGTCTCTTTAAAATGATAATTTGATTGATTGTAAGAGTACGTGTAATACTCATATTTTTTCCTTCTTGTCCATTAGGGAAACATGTTAGATTACCTTTTGTAGCCTCTTTTTCTAGTACGTTGATGCATTTTGACATTATTTATAGTGATTTATGGACATCTTTCGTTTTAATTTCTTTGAGCCATCGTTATTATATGTTATTCTTGGATGATTATTCTAATTTTTTGTGGACATTTCCTTTGTCTAAAAAGTTTCAAATTTTCTCAACCTTCTTAAAATTTAGAGGATTCATCCGTACCCAATTTGAACGGAAAATTAAAAATATTCAATGTGTTAATGGGCCATTTTGAGAATTTAGTGACACTAATGTCATATCTTTTCAATTTTCTTGTCCTCATACGTCCTTACAAAATGGGAAGGCCGAAAGAAAAATCCGTATGCTTAATAATATTATCCGAACCTTGTTAGCACATGCTTCATTACCTCTTTCTTATTGGCATCATGCATTACAAATGGTTACCTACCTCCTTTATATTTTCCCTAACAAAGGATTAACATATCAATCCCCACTTAAAATTCTTTACAACAAAGATCCCTCGTATTTTCATTTTAGGGTGTTTATGTTATCCATTTTTTCCGTACACTATAATTAACAAACTTCAAGCCCGATCTACCGCTTGTGTATTTTTGGGTTATCCGTTTGATCATCGTGGTTACAAATATTTTGATTTATCTTCAAATAAAGTCATAATTAGTCGCCATGTTATTTTTTATGAAACTCAATTTCTGTTTGCTAAATTGTAAAACTCTGTGTCTAGTTCGTATAGTTTATTGGATGATGAGATCTCCCCGTATATCATTCGTCAGTGGGCCAAACAATCCCGTGACCCTAGCCCATTCTCTACCAAATCAGTCACTGTTTTTCGGTCATTAATTCACCCCTACCACGTAATCCAGTGTCTACTCTTCATGATCCGAATTGAAAAATGTCCATGGATAATGAATATAATGCTCTTATTAAAAATAAGATGTGGAGTTGGTGCCCCGTCCGCCCGATGTTAATATTATTCGTTCTATGTGGATTTTACTCATAAAGAAAATTCTGACTGTTCTTTTGAGAGGCATAAGGCTCGTCTTGTAAACTCAACATGTTGGCGTGGATTATGGAGAAACATTTAATCTGGTGGTCAAACCGGCTACCATTCACACTGTTCTCAATCTAGCTCTCTCGAAAGCATGACCCATTCATCAGTTGGACGTGACAAATGTTTTCTTACACGGTGATCTCAATGAGACAGTATACATGCATCCGTCCTTGGATTTCAGAGACTTAGATTATCCTAATCATGTCTGTTTACTCAGAAAGTCCCTATATGGGCTTAAGCAGGACCCACTGACTTGGTATAAGAGGTTTGCAGATTATGTGTCTACTATTGAGTTTCTCACAGCATGTCTGATCATTCTCTATTTATCTATCATCGTGGTACTTATTTGACATACATTCTGTTGTATGTAGATGATATTTTATTGACTGTCTTTTCTTATAATCTGCGCAAGTCTATCATGTCCCTTCTCAGTTCAGAATTTGCTATGAAAGACTTAGAGCTCTTGAGTTATTTTTGGGTATAGCTGTCACTTGTCATGCAGATGGTCTATTTTTATCACAGAGGAAGTATGCGGTGGAAATTATTAAGAGAGTTGACATGTCATCTTGTAAGTCGACGTCTACTCTGGTTGATACCAAACCGAAGCTTAGTGCTTCTTCTAGCACCTTATACAAAGATTTCACCCACTATCATAGTCTTGTAGGGGCTCTTCAGTATCTTACTTTCATGAGATCATATATTACTTATGCAGTTCAATATGTGTGTTTATTTATGCATGATTCGCGGATTGAGCATATGCATGCGCTCAAACGCATTATACACATTATATGATACATCCAGATACGAGACATTCAACATCTGGTTATTGTATGTTTCTTAGTGATAACTTGGTCTATTGATCTGCAAAACGCTAGGCTACTTTATCATGATCTAGTGCGGAGGCCGAGTATCGAGGAGTAGCCAATGTGGTGTCCGAGTCATGTTGGTTGTGTAATATTTTATTAGAGCTTCATTTTCCTATTCAGAAAGCTATCTTGGTCTACTGTGATAATGTTAGTGTCGTCTGTCTCTTTGGAAATCTGATCCAACATCAGCTACTAAACATATCGAGATGGATATTCACTTTGTTTTCGAAAAGGTAGCTCGTGAATAAGTACATGTCTGGTATGACCCTTCAAGGTACCAAATTGCTGACATCTTTACTATGGATATTCCCTTGGTTTTGTTTGATGATTTTAGGCACAGTCTCAGCGTACGACAACCGTCCTTTATGACTGCGAGGGTGTGACAGAAGTCGTGATATATACGGACAAAGCTGTGTATATCAAAGGAACGAATTGTGTATATTACCATAATTGTATAATTTTTGTACAAGTGTAATTATGGTATTAGTCTTGTATTAGAAAATCTATTAGAATTATAGTAGGAAAAAGTATATTTATTTTTCATATTTAGATATTGTATATTTGTATATATACTCCTTTCATTAATGAAAATAATCAAGAGATTATATTATTTTATACATTAATTAAAATAGTACTAAATTCTAATCAATTTTAATTTTCTACCGACTTTGATTTTTCCAACAGGTTCGAAGATGGTGACCCGGTGGCTGCTGAGTCATTACTGAGTCGAAACTCGGTACTCTTCCAACTCATTTCCTGTGGCGGCTCAGTGTCGTTTAGAGGGAAGAGTACTACGACCATTGAGCCGCCACAGCACACACCACCGGGCACAGTGGTGGTGGGGAGGAAGAGTAGTAGTAGTAGCTGTGCTAGTTTTCATAAAGGCGTATTGTGCAAGGCTGCAGCGAAGAGTAATGTGGAGATGAATGATGTGGAAGAGATAAAGTACATGTCTGAGAATCCTCGATTTGGGAATTTACAGTCGGAAGAGAAAGAATATTTCAGTGGGAGCATTGTTGAAACAATGACTACGGAGGAGAGAACATCTCATGTTGATCCACAGTTGAAGAAATCGTCTTCCTACAACGAAGAGAGGTGAGTTAACTCGGTTCGATTAAAATTTTATTTGGACGTGAATTTTATTTGAAAAAAAATGGAAGTTTGTGATTGAAAATTATTACTAATTTATTTGAAATACTACTAAAATTAATTTTTCAAAATTTTAAATTCTACGTCCCAAGTTTAAGTTGAGAAAATGACCAAAATTTGTATATAAACATTAATTATCAAATAACATTATGTACAAACGCCTAATATCTTTCCATGATTTAATGGTAGTGTATTTAGTATTGTATAATAAGTAATTTTAAAGATTCACTCTTTTATTTGTTTCTTGATTAGGGAGAGAATTATTCATGTATTAAAACTAGCGTTAATATCATGTTTGGTAGCTTTTTAGGTGTTTTGTATTAAATTCTGCATATCAAGTACGGTGTTTGGTTATCAGTTTACAATCCTACTTAACTAAAACTTGAATTATAAGTTATGAGTCAATTTATGAAATAATTTATTGCAGTATATAAAATAAATTACTAATACATAAATAACTAAAATTTATATAACTAATTCCTATATTAGTAATGCATGCATGACTTTAACTAGTGAAACAACCCTTGCTAAATAATTTTACTACTACTATGTTATATTTCTACATGTAAGGTTATACATTTTCCTAGAGTAGTTTATAAAAAATTGGTAAAAGTTTGTCTTATGTTAAATAAAGGTAACAACGGACATACTTCTCAGGCTTTAATATTAGATTGTCTTGAAGTGAATGTGTTGTTTTATGCAGGAGCTCAAAGGCAGGGCTAAGAGAAGTAGTTGCAGCAGAAGAGAAGAAAGAAAAGGCTGTAAAAGGAAAATGCATCCCAAGGAAAAAGTCTTCCTCTAAACACTCCAAAAAATGACCTTTCTTCTCTTCTTTAAGGCTTTACTAGGAGCTTAGTTAACACTAATGTTTTAGGCTTTGTGTAGAGGTGTCAATTAAAAGAAAAGATTTGGTTTCATCAGAATTCAGAATTGTATTAATCTCCATTAGGGAGCTTTCTTCGTTAATACAAATATATCTGTACCATATGACAAATCTAACATGCTTGGTATCTTCAGGTCCTTTAATTACTTAACCTTTGAAAGAAAATTTTCTCAAGTATTGTCAGTGAAATAAATTAAATCCAATGTTTCTTAATCGTGATAAGCAACTTTTTTCATATTGTTAACTTTTAAACGATGTTTGTGGATGGAGAAATCTTTCTTTTTATAAGATTTTGCAAAAACTCAAGGTGAGAAACTTTGAAATGGTCTACGTTGAAATTAGGGGCACTTTTCTTACGAATTAGAGCCAGTTTTTTGCACGGATTGGTCTTTATCATATGGACTGGTCTTTAATTTTTGTCCCCCAAATTACTGGTCTTTAATTTTTACCTTACTTCAAAAATTTGTGGGACAAATATCCTCATTCGTTGGTCTACAAAACAAGAGATTTTGGGTTCGAACATTAGCAAAATAAAAAAAATCGCTAAGTATACTTATTGAATACACACTAAGTATACATCATACACAAAGGATACAATTGGGATACAGTCGGGATACAATCCTAATAGTGCCTCTTCATCCACAAAATATATTGAAACTCCAAAATAGCTTATTTTAGGTGCTTTTAAGTCAAAATAGCTTTTAAGCATTTTGGTACTATTTGGGTAAAATAAAAAATACTTTTAAGCACTTATTTTTAAGTTAAAATAACAAAAATAAGTCAAAAGTCATAAGTTAGAATTCCTGGCTTATGAATCAAAAGTCATAAAACCATCCAAACGGGCTCCTAGAGGACGCAAGAAGGTTCATCGGGTTTGTAGAGAAGAGCACTGCCAGCTGTACTAATTAGTTAATTTAACCATGTAATTAGTTGAATAGTTAGTTGATAGATTAGATTAACTGTTCCATTGGATGCATTTTTCTCAATACACAAATATTTTCCAATCTCTCTCACAACTACTCTCTCTCATTCTTCTACTCTCACCATGACGGATATCAGTGCTCCAGGTTAAGCTCTGTAGTTTCATCACCTAGTGTAAAGCTAGAAGACAACAAATCATAGCTGCGTAGAATCAAAGCTAGGTTATAGATTGAAAGTTGAAGATTTTCTGAAATCGCGAAAATTGTTGCATGAAATCTGTTCGAATGAAGTTCTGAGTGCTTTCACACAGAATTCTAGGTGAAGAAATGGTGATCGGAGAAGAGGTACCAATTGATATTCAGAATACAAAAGTAAATCCACATAATCAGAATCAACATGAAGATCAGGTGCATCACAATCATCAATCCAATACTCAAGGTTCATTTCTTATTTCTATCTGTGAAAGTATTAGATTCCAAGATTTCTTAATTTGTTAAGAGTTGGTTAATATAGTTAGGAGTTTGTTATTAGTTGGTTTAGTAGTTAAGGGAAGTTAATGACCAAGGGTAAAAGGATCATTACATTGTATATTGTAGTGTGTATATAACATCTGCAGTTGGCAGATATTTGTAACGATTTTCATTTTTGATTGAATACGACTTCTTTCTTCTCTTCTGATCTTCTCTCTCTCTTTCGATCTCGACATGTTCTTCTCTGTTCTTACTTTCATTTCTTCATTTTCTTCTTCTTTTCTTCTAATTCGATAATATGTGAGTCTAACATGCAGTGAAAGATGTGAAATTTACATGGTATCAAAGCGGTTGATCGATTGAAAGGATCGACGATACTGTCGATTGGAATCTGGAGAGTTAATTGTTCACATTGAAAGGAATTATTGCGATCTGGACAGTAAGTATTTGAACCGAAAGGAAATTGATATCGATTGGGATCTGAATTCATGTGTCTAGACATGCAAATCAGTTTCGAGGACACTCAAGGACATGTAATTAGAGATTCAGATATTTACTGATTGAATTAAGTAGTTTCTGAACAAATCAAAGTTAGGATATACTGGACATAATCGAAAATTGATAAAAACATTGGAACGTGTGGAGAAGATGTGGCTAATACAACAACCGTTGTGGTGAATATTGATCACAATAACCCTCTTTATCTTTTTCGATCGGATGCACCAGGATCATTGACAATTGGTGTTGTGTTGAATGAGATGGATAATTACACACTGTGGAGCAGAGTGATGAAGTTGGCACTGCTTGGAAAAAACAAGATATGATTCATCGATGGAACCATTAGAAGAGATTCTTTCGATGGAAGTCTTGTGAATTTATGGGATAAGTGTAATGCGATTGTCGTTTTGTGGTTGATGGGAAACGTAAGAAAGAGTTTGCTTACTGGTATGATGTTTAATTCTGATTCCTATACAATGTGGGAAGACTTGAGAAACAGATTCGACAAAGTCAATAGCTCAAGAACTTTTCAATTACATAAGGAGATCTTTACCATGAGGTAGGGTACAATGTCAGTTTCTGTATATTACTCTAGACTTAAGGATCTATGGGATGAATACGATTCGATCATGCCACCACCAAACTGTTGTCCAAAGTCGAAGGAATTTGTAGATCACATACAGTACCAGAGGATGCTACAGTTTCTGATGGGGTTGAATGATGGATATAGTCAAGTTAGGAGCCAGGTGCTGATGATGCAACATATGCCTAACTTGAATCAGACCTATGCCATGATCAATCAGGAAGAGAGCCAAAGGATAGTTTCAGCCTCAACCAGGGTAATACATGATACAATGGAGTCAATGGTTATGATCACAACTAAAAATGGAAATGTAAAGCAAAGGAAGCCATATAACCCAAATGTAGTGTGTGATTACTGTCATGTTAAGGGATACTTAAAGGTGGATTGTATCAAGTTGATGAAGTGTGACTATTGTCACAAGAGTGGACACATAAAAGATGATTGCTATAGACTATATGGTTATCCAGAAAACTTCAAGGGGAAATCAAAAAAGGCAAATACATTAACTGGAGGAAATTCTGTATTTGAAAATGCTGGCCAAGGAGGACAAGGTGGTGATATGTCATATTGTCAACCCAATAGGATGCAGCAGTGGTCACCCAGTGCAAAAGGACAGTTTCAGTTCATACCAAGTCAGCACCATCAGATACTAAATATTCATAGCAGCAAACATGGAGAGTCCAGTGCAAGTGCTAACATGACAGGTAAAATCAATACTTGTGAGTCATTGATTAAATGGATTCTAGACTCAGGTGCTACTAATCACATGGTTAGTAATCAGGGACACTTATATAACAAACATATGGTAGAGAATGCAAGGAGAGTACTGTTGCCTACAGGAGAATCTACTAAGATCACACATGTTGGTAATTGTAGCCTAGGAGAAAGTGATGTGCTTAAGAATGTTTTGTGTGTACCAAACTTCAAATTTAACCTCATGTCCATCTCAAAGGTGACAAGAGAACTGAATTGCAGTGTTTCTTTCTTTCCATACTACTGTGTGCTTCAGGATATCTCATCTGGGAAGGTGAGGGGGATTGGTAGTGATGAGGAAGGATTGTATGTGCTGAAGGTGGACACACAGAATAAGGAAGGAATATTAAGCAGATGTCTAGCAACCACTCAACCAGTGGATGCAAATATCTGGCACCAAAGACTATGCCATGTTCCAGTAGTTGTCATGAAGAGAATATCAAATCTTTCTTGTTCTTTCTTTACTTTCAATAACTGTGAAGTATGTCCCATGGCTAGACAATGTAGAGTTCCTTTCCCTGTTAGTACAAGTAGAGCATCAGGAATCTTTCAAAGATTACATATGGATGTATGGGGGTCATACAAGATTGAGACATATAATGTAATGAGGTATTTTCTGACCATTGTAGATGATTTTTTTAGATGGACTTGAATTTTTCTAATGAGACTTAAAACAGATGTGAGTACAATACTCAGATTTTTTTTACTGAAGTTCATAATCAATTTGATGTGAAAATAAAGAAGATAAGATATGACAATGGTACTGAGTTCTTCAATCACCATTGTAAAGAATTGTTTCAACAACATGGTGTAATACATGAGAGTTCTTGTCCTTACACTCCACAACAAAATGAGGTGGTAGAAAGGAAGCATAGACACTTGCTGGAAACTGCAAGGACCATCAAAATACAGGCCTACATACCAGATACGTTTTGGGGATATTGTGTTGAAGTGACAGCATATATCTTAAATAGAATTCCTTCTACTGTCTTACAGAATAGATCACCTTATGAACTATTATATAACAAGTGTCCTTCACTTTCACATTTGAGAGTGATAGGGTGTTTGTGCTTTGCCAGTGCCTTACCTAGACAGGACAAGTTCAATCCCAAGGTTGTGAGATCTGTACTTTTGGGCTATGGGAGTGCACAAAAGAGATACAAAATTTATGATCTAGATAGACAAATGATTTACATGTGCAGGGATGTCATTTTTATGGAGACAGTTTTTCCTTTCAAATATGATACAGGAGACATGGATATTCTTATTCAAGCAAAAGATCATTTCAACTATGATGATCTGGTTCACTCTCATTGCGAATCTTCTCGTGACCTTATTCTAGGCCTCACGATATTGTCAACATCGTCTGATGGCGGTTGGCACCTGACCAAGATCTTTGGACATGATGATGTTCCAAGGACTCAGGACAATCTTATGCATAGGTCTAATACTAGAAGATCTACCAGGACTGGTAGACCTCCTATTTGGCATAAAGACTATGTTACTCAACAAGGATCCACTAGCTGTTTGTACTCAATTTCAGATGACATATACTATGGAGGAGTGTCTTCCAGATATCAGAAATTTGTTGCACAAATATCTGCAGATGTTGAGCCATATAACTATGCAGATGCAGTTAATGACAAGCGGTGGGTTGATGCTATGAAGGCTGAAATTCAGGCACTGGAAGACAACAAGACATGGGAGCTTGTAGATCTTCCAGCAGGCAAGAAGGCTATTGACTGCAGATGGAATGATTGGACTATCATGAAACATTTTCTCCAGTGGTAAGAATGACCATTGTGAGAACTGTAGTAGCTGTTGCAGCTGCCAAGAATTGGAACATCTATCAAATGGATGTTTATAATTCATTCCTCTAAGGAGATTTATATGAAGAAGTTTTCATGAAGCTGGCAGATGGTTTTCATATCAACAAAGGGCAGACCAAGGTGTGCAGACTGATCAAGTCCCTTTATGGCTTGAAGCAGGCATCAAGGCAGTGGAATATCAAGCTGACCTCAGCTCTACTCTCTTCTGGATTTCATCAGAGTCAGCTGGATAATTCTTTGTTTACCAAACATCAGGCTGATAAGATTGTGGTGGTCTTAGTTTATGTGGATGATCTGTTGCTTATAGGTAATGACCATACACTTATTCAATCTACAAAATAGGCTCTGCATAATGCTTTCAAAATTATGGATTTGGGGGAACTCAAATACTTCCTTGGCATAGAGTTTGCAAGGAATTCTCAGGGCATTGTCATGCACCAAAGAAAATATGCCTTGGAACTCATCTTTGATTTAGGGCTGTCAGGTGCCAAACCTGTGCACTCTCCTATGGAATTCAATCAGAAGCTTACAACAATTGAACTTGACAATCTTATTGAATCTCAGTCATCATCTCAAGATACTGGAGTTCAATCCTCAGCTTTATCAGATCATTTGTTACCTGATCCCACCAAATATAGGAGACTTATTGGTCGATTGATGTATCTTACCAATACTAGACATGATCTTGCTTTTCCTGTGCAACATCTGATCCAATTCATGCAACAACCCAAGTCTTCACACTTGGAGGCTGGGCTGCGATTGGTTAGATATATTTAAACTGCTCAGTCGTGATCTTGCTCGTGATTCGAGCACCACGATTTCAAGTATATTGTGATCTTGTTGGGGTTCTGTGTGAATACGAAGGTGCATCCTTTGGGCATTTAGTAATGTTTGGAGGGTCTCCTATATCATGGAAGTCTAAGAAACAGACTACTATTTTCAGAAGCTCAGTATCGATAACTTGATGCTGCAGTGGCTGAAACTGTGTGGCTTACTGGTCTGTTTAAGGAGTTGGGGATTCACATTCAGACACATGTATCTATGTTTTCCGATAGCAAGTCTACAATTCAGATTGCAGCCAATCCTGTCTTTCATGAACGCACCAAAAATATCGACATTGATTGTCACTTCATTCGGGAAAAGATCAAAGGGGGTCTGGTGCACATTGATCACTTACCATCCACTGAGCAACCAGCTGATTTGCTCACCAAGGCTCTTACGATTGTTCAACACACATACCCGTTGTCCAAACTAGGAATGAAGAATGTCTTCATATCTCCTAGCTTGATGGGATGTGAAAATATTAGATTGAAAGTATTAGATTCCAAAATTTATTAATTTGTTAAGAGTTGGTTAATATAGTTAGGAGTTTGTTATTAGTTGGTTTAGTAGTTAAGGGAAGTTAATGACCAAGGGTAAAAGGGTCATTACACTGTATATTGTAGTGTGTATATAGCATCTGCAGTTGGCAGATATTTGTAACGATTTTCATTTTTGATTGAATACAACTTCCTTCTTCTCTTCTTATCTTCTCTCTCTTTCGATCTCGACATGTTCTTATCTGTTCTTACTTCCATTTCTTCTTCTTCTTCTTCGTTTCTTCTAATTTGATAATATGTGAATCTAACATGCAGTGAAAGATATGAACTTTACACTATCCAACTTCAAGGTTCAGATAACTATTCTCTGTGGAGTAAATCTATGAAGTTAGTGTTGTTAAGAAAGAATAAATTAGGCTTTGTTCTAGGCACATGAAAGAAGGAATTATATGATTCTAGTCTTCATGACTTGTAGGGTCGATGCAATGCTATTGTGTTGGCTTGGATTATGAACACAATTTCTAAGGATCTAATTTTGATCGATGTAATGCTATTGTTGATATTTGAAGTTCTTCCCTTTCAGATGTTGGTCTTCTTAGAAGATAGGTGCAACATGAAAGCTAAAATTGTTAGTTTATCTCATATGATAGGATGTCTGAAAATTCGAGAATATATAAGTGCTTATATTAAAAGTGGATAGAACAAAAATAGCTCAACAACTTCTAATGCAAGTTCAGCTAGCTCGTGATTCAGTCTTTTTCGTAAGCATATATATGACATTTATCCTCATCAATTCATCTTTGAATGTCACAA
Source organism: Przewalskia tangutica (assembly GCA_029844215.1). Classification (NCBI taxonomy): domain Eukaryota; kingdom Viridiplantae; phylum Streptophyta; class Magnoliopsida; order Solanales; family Solanaceae; genus Przewalskia; species Przewalskia tangutica. Next base: position 116,529,102 of record CM056728.1, read on the forward strand.
AATTTTTGGGGTTCAAATATTATATGTTGTTCGTCAAATTTGCCGAAGAGTCACATTGTTACAACAACAACAACAACAACAACAACAACGCGTGCCGGTGAAATTCCTGATGTGAGGTGCAGGGAGGGTAGAATGTACCTGAACCTTCACCGCTTAGGTAGAAGCGGCATTTTCGGGAGATCATCGGATCAAGACAAAGCATAATCAGGCAAAACAAGCAAAGCAAAATAAAGTATGAGAAACGGTCAAACTCAGACGAGAAATTAAAGCAATGTGGACATACATATAGTAAAAATCAAATACGCAATGGTAACGCATTCTAACAACAGGAAACAATAGCTAACAGAAAGCAGTAGCTAACACAACTAAATAAGATAAATAAATTACACTAAAGACCACATAGCAACATGAATCAAACTACAAAGTACTATAGAGCAATAATGTGTCTATAAGTGTGACAGACTAATCGAACCTACAGTAATAACACTACACTATCATTTTGTATGCGTAAAGAGGACTACGCTCGACTACCTACTACCCTTCTACCCTAATCTGTGTCCTCCACAACCCCCTATCTAAGGTCATGTCCTCAGTAAGTTGCACCTGCGTCATATCCCGTCTAATCACCTCTCCCCGATACTTCTTTGGCCTACCTCTACCCCTCCTGAACTCATCCATAACCAACCTCTCACACTTCCGCACTGGGGTATCTGTGTCTCTCCTCTGCACATTCCCGAACCATCTCAACCTCGCTTCCCGCATCTTATCCTCCACCGATGCCACTTTATCCCGGATATCATCATTCCTAATCCTATCTCTACTTGTATGCCCACATATTCATCTCAACATCCTTATCTCCGCAACTCTCATCTTTTGTATGTGTGAAGTCTTGACTGACCAACACTCTGCCACATATAACATAGTTGGTCTAACCACCACCCTATAGAACTTACCTTTTAATCAAAACGTTGAGAAATAACACTTCAATATAATGTGATTTGATTGTAAATTTGTTTGTACATGCACATGAATCAAATGATAAATTGAGTGAGATTTGATAAAAATATATTTATTTTTTAAAAAATTCTGACTTTCAAATCACATATCTGAAAAGTTTAAGGTAATAATAAACAAATAAAAAAATCAACTGAATTAAATTAAATCGAATTAAAAAAAAAACTAAATCAAACCAAATTAATTTTGATTCGATTTCAATTTTTACTTTTACCAATTTCTCAAACCAACAGACCGAATGTCCACCCCTAAGTAGCAACTGTAGAAAAGTAGAAGTAAGTGTGTGTTTGACTGAGCTTATTTTAAGTTCATAAGTATTTTTTTTAAATAATCACTTATTAAAATATTGAGAGTTATTTCGTTGAACTTATTTTAAAATAGTAGTAAAGCTTATTTTAAAATAAGCACTTATTCTAAAAGTCCAAAATTTGGACTTTTTGAAGTACAACTTATTTGGACTTTAAAAATTTTGGTTTTTGATATAAAAGCGTTTTTTGATTGATAACCAAACAACTAATAATTTTTTTTATAAAAACTCTATTTAAAAAAAATTTACTCCGATAATCTCTTTTTAATAAGTTATATCAAACGGAGTCTAACTCAAAAATTAAACACATATCTCCGTGTAAGGAGAAAGAGGGGGCAGGTGGAACCCTCCCACCGAAATTAATGAAGCCTTGATTACCAATACGGCAATACCAGTTGAGACTTTTGAGAAAAAGAAAAAGAAAAAGAAAGGATAGATTGCCACAATACGCGCTTTGTTTTCTTATACTTGGTTCCCAATGCCCCCCACCCCATGTGACGTTACTTGTTGTGTACTTGTGTGCCACTGCCAGGCGCCAGCCCATCCCCCATTATATTCACTTCACATCTTTCCTCCCTTTCTCTAAATTCTATTCACTTCAACAAGTAGCAAAAAAGTAGAGAATTTTCAAAGAATGGCAAGATTAGTTGCATTGTTTGCTCTTTGTTTACTCTTTGCTTCTTTGGCAACTGCCACTTTCGTTGGTAACCCTTTCCTTGTTAAGGGTAAAACTTATTGTGACACTTGTCGATGTGGCTTTGAGACCCCTGCTACCAAGTACCTTGCTGGTATACACTCTTTTTAATCATTTTCTGCATGTTCCCCTCTTCTTGCTTAATTTTACTAACCCCATTTCAAGATGTGTTCAAGTTTCTTGATTTCCCATATGCAGATCTAGTATATAGATTTACTAGTAGTCATATGGTATAGTGGAAGAAAACAGTTTAGTTCATGTCTTTGTGCTGTGAATATTAAAGATTTCTTGATCTTAGTGTTTGAGGAAATGTTAATTTATTACACCTCATTAGCAGATTTTGCAACTGACCTCTTTTAATTATATAGTTCACATGTATATATGTCTGTGTAAGTTATGCTATTGGCTTATGGGGATTTCTTTGTTTTCCTATTCAAGAATCAGGTATCCTATATGTAGATCAGTACATAACTTAGGGGCACCTTTGGTACAACTTCTTAAAAAGAGCTTTTAGGAGTGAGCTTTTCAACTAGATTTTTTTTATCAAAAAATGGTTAGCGGTTTGGTTTTCTAATAAAAAAAAAATTTGGCTTAAAAATGGGAAAAGACAAAAGAGATTTTGCCTCTACGGGGCAAAAGTCCAAAATTCCAAAAGTGTTTTTGGCAAAAAAAAAAAAACACTTTTGGCCATTTGAAAAGCCCAACAATACGGGCACTTACTCCTTTACTACCAGTAAAAAAATTGCCTACATTTTGAAAATATTTTTATTATAAAAACTGTTATCCACTGTTCAGTGGAAAAAATTATACTTAACGATTGATCTCCGAATTGATACTGAAAACTGGATTGTTTCATGCTGTACTGCGAACTGCATTTGCTGCCAGAGGCATACATATCAGCAGATTGTTTTTGGGCCCGTGCGAGCCGTGCTACCGCACAGGGCTCCCGAAAAACAAAAAAATTTAGGGGGTCTTTTTTATATTTTTCATTAAGTAGTATTAGTCTTTAAAAATTCATAATTCGCAATCTTAGTCCAATCAAAATAGGGGTTGATTAACTTGAAATTGTATTGAGTTGTTATTTACTATTTAAAATAATTTCTAATTATTAAAATCGTATATTTACTTATATTAAGGGCTCACTTTTACAAATTAGAACAAAATCTCCAAAATGTTTGAGGAGATTGGTTCATCTGAATCTAGTATTTTTGAGAGTGGAGTACAAATTTATGTAAAAATCAACTGACATTGCAACAAATAGTAGATATGAACTCATAACTGTAAATATATAATGGGTTCAATACTAAAAATTGAACCGATAAAGCTTAAATCCTAGATTGGCCTATGTTTGCTTCTAGTTTACATTATACCTGCAGGATTAACAATTGGTGTTATGATGGACAGGATCTAAGGTTAGAGTTGAGTGCAGGCACAGGCGTAGCAACAAAATCACATACACAGTTGATGGTGTGACCAACTCACAGGGTGAATACAACCTCTTGGTCAACCGTGACTGTGGTGACGATGTCTGCGACGTTGTGCTAGTCGAGAGCGCCGACAAAAAATGTGGCACCCCTAACGCTGGCCGTGACCGTGCCCGTGTTGCCCTCACCCGCAACAATGGCATGATCTCTGACGTTCGTTACGCTAACAACATGGGTTTCCTCTCCAATGAGCCTCTTTCTGCTTGCACTCAGATCCTCCAGCAATACCAATTGACTGAGGATCAATATTGAAAGAACAACAAATGACTTATTATGAAGATTTGTTTGATGTTTAGGGATCATTTATTGTTACGATGTTGATGATTATGATGCTTTAGGCATCGAAATTGATACTTTTATCTCTTTGTTATTGTTTTCTGGATGTTCAACTTATAAATGTTATGTTTCCTTTTAGTATATGAGGAAATTTTAATGGCTCATTAAAATTATTACTAGTGCTTCTGTTGTGGCTTGATTGATCTTCTTGCTGCTAGTCCTAGTCATTGATTAATGGATAGTCTTACACTTCAAGTTTGTTTTAAATAAAATGAGGGAGTAAGTTGATACCTAAAGTATAATGATTTCTAATAATACCATATGTCACATGATATTGCTTGTGGGATTCATAATGGAATCGATGTTAACTCCAATAAGAAGCATACAAGCAAAATGGATTTAAGGAAAAAGGAAAAATAGAACTGGATTCTTACAAACAACAATAACATACAGTGAAATCTCAGAACGTGAGGTTTGGTTTGGAAGCTAGATTCTTACAAAGACTAAAATTTAAACCATTTTAAGCTAAGTTGAAGAGTTTTGAGTTTGGCAAGAAAGTTTAGAAAGCCACATGCTTCAACTCGTTACCTGTACCTTTCCTCGATGATATGGATTTGTTTTTGTTGCTTCGGAGAAACCATTTCTCCGGTTAAGTTCAATGAATAAGGAAGGTTATTGTTACTCTCTCGTCTCATAATAAGTGTCATTTGTAACAGATCCGGCGATCTGTTATAGCTTTGGATTGAAAGGGAAAAGGGAAAAGGGGAAAGGAAGAGAGAGAATAGAGAAAATAGGTTATATTTCTGAATGCCCTCAAATGGGTCTTAGTCGATGGCTTTAAGCCTTACAGTGGTCAAAAAACGTAAATAGAAGACTAAGGGGCTAAAAGTACTACTATTACAAAATAGGGACTTAATGTGACTTAATAAAAAACTATCACAAATACAAGTTTGTGACACTCCATCCTCCTTCGAATTAGTCTCGTCTTCAGAAAGTCGCAATCTCGGGAAATTGCGACTTGATGAAATGTAGTCCTCCCAGTAGCTTCCGGAGTGCGAGGTTGGCCCGTTGAATCGGGATCTGCGTATTAGCTCTATTCCACTTTTTAATCGATCTTACATCAGCCACGCCATTGGTTGATTCTAATTTGCGTCACCGGCGAGAAAGGAGGGTACATGGAGGTGATATGTGAACTCCAATTCTCTTCAATTGCGAAACATGAAATACAGGTGTATTCTTTGGCATCGGAGGCAATGCTAACTTGTGAGCTACGTCCAATTTTACGGATCACCGATAAGGTCCATAAAACTTGGATGTCGATTTAAGACTTGTTCGACGATGGCGAAGTGCAGCGGTATGGTGTAATTTCGGATATACCGGTCCATGTCGAATTCTCTTTCGATTCTTCTCTTATCTGCATTCACTTTCATTACATTACAGTCGCCACTAGGTTCTCTTTTAACATCTTAGTCACTACTTGCCTTTCCTTAAGCAACTGGTCGACTGTGTCTACCTTGGATTGAGTGATGAGTTCAAATGTCAACTGAGGTGGCTCGTAACCATACATTACTTTGAATGGTGTCATTTTTAGAAGTGTGTGGTAATTCTTTGTTGTACAAAATTCAGCCTGTGATAACCACTTATGCCACTCCTTGGGCTTGTGACTAGTCATACACCTCAAGTAGTTTTCCAAGCATCTATTGAGTCTTTCTGTCTGCCCATCAGTTTGTGGGTGGTATGCTGAGCTATAGCATAATTTCACTGCGATAACACGAGCGACTCTTTCCAAAATTCTTGAGAATACCTTATCTGCATGCGAAACTATGCTCTTAGGCATACCGTGCGACTTGTAGATCAATCTAAGAATAAGCCGAGCCACTTGAGCGATGTAAAGGATGACTTAGACCAATGAAATGGGCATATTTCTTGTACATCAATGACCACCAATCTGATATCTTTCCTTCGATTTAGGTAATCCTCTATGAAGTCCATAGAAATATGTTCCCAAGCCCTTTACGGTATGGGTAGGGGTTATGTGAACCGGATAAGATACTTGCTCACTTTTACACCTCTGACAAACATCACAACTCTACGAGCAGATTTTATGTTACGTATCATAGTGGCGATAAACGACCTTGAGCCTTTGATAAGTTGCCCAAGCTCCTGAGTGCCCCCCCAGTCATGACTGGTGTACAGTTGCTATCAGTTTGTGCCTTAAGGATCCATGTTGCCCTACCCATACTCTCCCTTTGTATCTGATCAGTCATTGTTGTAGAGATAAGCCCAACTCAGGTTCATTGTTGGTACTAATGGTGGTGATGGCTTGTAAGACCTCAGGATCCCCCTTATAACTCTCCAGGACTTCTTCAATCCACTTAGGTTGAATTTGAGTGATAACCCTACAGTGTGGTAACACTATCTCATTATCTGACTCTCTTGGGCAAGGTACCCTTCTGGATAATGCATCAGCAACTACATTCTCGACCCCTTTCTTGTATTGGATATCAAAGCTCAAACCCATCAGCTTAGTCAATCCTTTGTGTTGTAATGTAGTGGTGATCTTTTGCTCTTGTAAAAATTTGAGACTGAAATGGTCAGTCTTGATTATGAAATGTTGTGGACTCAGGTAATGCCTCGCTTTCCACTTGCGATAAGGCTATTAGTTCTTTCTCATAAGTTGATAATCCTTGATGCCTCTTACTCAGGCCTTGACTCATAAAGGCTAGAGGTCTCTTCTCCTGCATCAGCACTGCCCCAACACCAGTGTTACTTGCATCCACCTCTAATACAAAAGTCTTATTGAAGTCTGGTAAGGCTAAGGCAGTGTGCTAGACATAGCCTTGATCTTTGAAGCGGTCTGCCTCGAGTTCGGCCAAACTCCCTTTCTTGATGATTTGTTAATGGTTTACTAATGTGAGCATAATTTTTAACAAATTTCCTGTAGTAACCAGTCAGTCCTAGGAATCCCCTTAGTTCTTTGATGGTGTTTGGTTTGGGCCACTCTATCATCGTAGCGACAACCTTCCGGGATCGATCACTCGCATTGTGGGCAATAATGTGCCCCAAATATTCCACTTGAGGCTGTCCAAATGCACACTTGCTGAGCTTAACATTCAATTGATTGTCTTCAAGCAGTTGCAGGGTAGTTTCTAGGTGTCTCAGATGCTCATCCCCAGTTTTGCTGTATATCAAAATATCATCAAAGAAAACCAGGATGAACTTTACGAGATCTTCGAACACATTATTCATGAGTGCTTGGAAGGTGGCGGAGTGCATTAGTGAGGCCAAAAGGCATTACTCAATTCCCGAGTCCGTGGTGTGTCTGAAGCGGTTTGTATTCTTCCCTTCCTTCATCCTTACTTGATGGTAACTCGCTCTAAGGTCCATCTTAGAGAAGATCTTAGCTCCTAACTTTCGTCAATAAGTCCTCCATCATTGGTATGAGATATTTATTCTTCACAGTTAAGTTGTTTAATTTTCTGTAGTCCACACATAGCCTCCATGAAGCATCTTTCTTCTTAACTAGCAGGGCAGGGGATGCAAAAGGAGATTGGCTAGGAATGTGATCTCTGCTTGACCATTTCTGTTATTATGGCTTCAATAGCATTCTTTTGGTCAAAAGAGTACCTGTAGGGCCTTAAATTGAATGGATGGGCTCCCGGAATCAGATTGATTCTGTGGTCACATTCCCTTTTTGGTGGAAGTTCAGTGGGTTCTTGAAATACCTTCTTGTACCTCTGCAACAGTTTCTCAATTGCTGGCACCCTCAATTAATCTAATGTTCTTTCCTTGTTATTGATCAAGGCTAGTTCAACCACTACTTCACAGCTTCCACATTGTAACATTCTTCTCAGCTTCTTAGTGTCAATGGTTGTTACCTTAGCATTATATGGCAACCCATACAATGTGATCATCTTCCCCTTATACCAAAAGCTCAGGCTGTGTGGTCTGGTGTGTAAGATGATAGGTGATACTTCATTTATCCAATCCATGCCCAGAATCATATCACATCCCCCCACTTTGAGTAAGCTAAATTTAAATTTGAAAAAATCCCCTTGCATTGCCCACTGGAATGCTGAAACCTCCTCCTGACAAGTCATTTCCTGTCCATTGGCTACCACTACCTTCAAAGGTCTCCTCATAGGTTGCCTAGTCAGTTTTAGTCTTTTGGTGACATAGGGATCCAGAAATGAGTGAGTGGATCCACTGTCTATCAATACTGTAATTGGCACCTTGGCGTGCCCCAAAAATCCTTATAGTTGATCCTTTTCCTTATGCGAGCTTAGCAACAAAGGCATGAATTGACACTTCGTTGTTCTTCCTCACCTTCCAGAGTATCGACCACATCTACAAACTCTTGAGTTGCTCCTCATCGCCTCTTTTTCCATGCCTTCCATGCGTACACGATGTAGCCCTTTAGCTCTGCATTGATGACCAGGTGTGTACCTCTCCTTACACCTATAACACAGCCCTTGCTGCCTCAGATTCTCCAGGTGTGGGGGTAGGTTATTTGGAATAAAGTGAGGTTTTATGGGTGGTCTTTGGTTGGTATAAGGGAGTTTGAGTGGGGTTTGGTAAGTTGGGTTATGGATAAGTTTGTTTGGGGCATTTACTGACTGTTTTTGGAAAAAGCTTGGGTTAGTTTTTGGTGGTGTATGGGTTGTATATTTGTGGTTGGCAAAAGGTGTAAGGGCTTTAAAAGATTCTTCATATAATTTGGCAATTTCATACGCATCCAACACAGTGGTAGGGGATGCTAGTTTCACCAATGGCTTGATTTACGGCAGGTCCATGAAGGTGGCTCGTGGTGTCTTCGTTAAGTAGTGGATTTAACACAGCCATGTGGCTGATTAACTCCTCAAATCTGTTTTGGTAATGTTCTACTGTACCTTCTTGAGTAATCTTATCAAATTCCTCCACATCGTCGTGGTCTTAAACTTCAAACCTCACCTGAAACTTCCTGAAATTTGCCCACGATGGAACCCTTTTTGGTGTAGTGTATAGCCATCCAACCACAAGTCAACCTATCACCGATATGTACCGACGCATATCGTAATTTTTCGTGGTCTGGAACATTATATAATTCGAAAAATTTCTCACATTTTCTCAACCGACTCACAGGGTTAACCCTTGAACTCTGGAAAGTTAATTTTGGGTTTTGGGAGTGTATTGGTTAGGGTTTTACGGAGTGTGAACTATGGTTCGGATAATGTTGGTGGTGAGGATGAGTAGTGGGTTTACGAAAATGGGAGGCAAGATAAGAGAGTCTTTGGTGGAAAAGTGAATCCCTCAAACCTTTACCACTCGGCAGCGCAAATTGCTGATAATGAGATTTAGGGTTTAGATTACCTTCCGTCAGTTCATTGTTGTATCCCGACGATACAGTCTGCATGTTGGTTGGAATGGTTCCGATGGTGAAATGGGGTTGCATCGTTCTTGGCGGCAGTGTTGAGTTTCCGATGTGTTCTCAGTATGATAAATCGAGTTTTCGATTCGATTCACGATTTGCTTGGAGTATTTCAGTCGAAGGTATCCGACCTTACATTGGTGTCATCTGATTTCTTCCCGTTTTCTTCTACTATCACTGCTAGCTGCGCTTTCAAGATTCTCATGTCGTCGTATAAGTGTTGTAGTTCTGGCGGAAGGTCGGTCCCCGGCGTCGGAGGAGCTTCTGATACCATTTGTAACAGATCCGGCGATCTGTTATAGCTTTGGATTGAAAGGGAAAAGGGGAAAGGAAGAGAGAGAATAGAGAAAATAGGTTATATTTCTGAATGCCCTCAAATGGGTCTTAGTCGATGGCTTTAAGCCTTACAGTGATCAAAAAACGTAAATAGAAGACTAAGGGGCTAAAAGTACTACTATTACAAAATAGGGACTTAATGTGACTTAATAAAAAACTATCACAAATACAAGTTTGTGACATTTTAGTCAATAACACTAAATATTAAGAATCCAATAATCCAATGTAAAGTTTACTAAATTTTTCTCTACTTCTATTCGGAGAAACCATCCAGCTGTCTTGTCCCATCTTTTTCTCTCCTATTCCTCCAATAATCTTACTAGAGGTATTAGGTTAGTATAAGATGCTCTAAACTTATACTCCACTAACTAGTAGCACGGACGGATCCAGAATTTAAAAATAGGAGATTCATTTAACCATTCAATATTAATATTACTATATTAAAAAAAATCAAAGACTAACAATAATGATAAACATCTATTAAAAGATGCGTATTACATAATCAAAATATAAGTCACTCAAATAACTTCAAATCTATTTGCATTCTTCTGACTCTCATTCCTTGAAACCGACTGATAATATCTCGATCAGGAATTGTACTAAATATATCTTTCTCAACAAAAGTAACCAAGCAATCATTAAGCCACTGGTTCGCCATTTTGTTTCTAAGTTCATCCTTCACATATTTCATCCCTGAAAAAGCCCTCTCAACAGTTGCAGTTGCTACTGGTAAAGTCAAAGTCAACTTCACAAGCTTGTACACAAATCTGAAAGTCTTGTGCTTCTTTGTTCGCACAAGAGTCTTGCAAAGATCCGAGAGTCCTTTCAAATTGGAAAATTTATCATCTATCCGTACACAATTAATATAGGATTCTAGTTAGGCAGACAACTCTTCATCTTCAACATCCAAAAATTCCTTTGGATACAATCTTAACTCCTCACAAGTGTTTTAGTGTCAAAAGATTCAAATGATGAACAAGGACTCAAACATGCAAGACAATTCAACAACTCCATGTTTTCAGGAGTAAACCTTTCATTCAACTCTTTCAATATCAAATCAATGATATGAAAGAAGCAATAATGTTTAAAATAATGTAAAGTAGTCACAAAAGGAGCCTTACGTTTGGACTTATTATCTTTTACATATCGCGATTTCATGTCAGGCACATAAATTTCGAGATTACCACAAGCTGATATAACCTTGTCATAAAATTCTTCCCATCCACATTCTCTCATTTTTTGGAACATATTCTTGTTGGCTTGGACAAGGTTCATGACATTTGAAATGTCTTGATCACTTTTTTGCAATGCTTCTGACAATTCATTTGTCACCACCAAAATATCAATCATCAAATGCAATATGAACACAAAATCAAATTGTTGCATCATCAATAACAAACCTTTTGCTTCACCATTTGAAGTTCTATCACATTTCAGTTCTTCCAACACTTCAACAATGGGAGTAAACAATTTTTTAACCTAACAAGAACTCTAAAGTGGGAACTCCAACGTGTATCACCAGCTCTTGCAAGATATAACTCTTGATTCAACCCCTTACCAGTTTCCACAATTTCATTTTCAATTAAATCCTCAAAATGAGCCACTTGTTTTCTACGAAGCAAAATTTGACGATTATTAGATGACCGAATCAAATTAACAATGCGAGTAACTTCAGTAAAAAATGAATGAACATCATCATGACATCTCACAGTTGAAATAAAAGCTAACTGAAGTTAGTGTGCAAAGCAATGGACATAGTAAACTTGTGAATTTTCCTTTTGAATTAGTGTTTTCAAACCACCAAAACAACCATTCATGTTACTTGCCCCATCATACCCCTGTCCTCGAATATTAGAAATGCACAATCTAAATCCACACAACAAAATCTCAAGAGCCCCTTTAAGTGTTATTGCACTTGTCTCTTCAACATGAACAATTTCTATTAATCTCTCAACGACATATCCGCTACCATCAATAAAACGCACAACAACAACAACCATTTGTTCTTTTCCCGAACAATCACCAGACTCATAAAAAGTACACTAAAAACCCCATCCCTAATTTCTTTTATAATCTTCTTAACAGTTTCAACTGCACATGCATTAGTAAGATCTTTTTTGAATCTTAGGTGAAGTCATCTTAATATTACCTCCATCATTTTTTATTGCTTCACCTATTTTATCACAATTCCTTCCCAATACAGATACAAACTCAAAAAAAGTGACCCTTATATACAAAATTCACTCCTTCATCATGTGCTTTAAAGGCCAACCCGCCCCTAACAAGATATTTAATAGCTTCAAGAGATGCTTTCAAGCGAATAACATAATCAATTTTTTCTTTTTCAGTATTCTTTACATAAGCTGCTTGAATACTTTGAGCCTGATTCATAAACACTTTTTCACACAATTGTTATGATGACTAGTAGACTTTTACCAACATGCTTCTTTAATATTTTTTTCATGTGCCAAGATCTATAACCATCCTTCACAAATGTTGTTTGACTACTACTAGAACCATTGTAGAACAAATAGCAAGGCAAGCAAAAAAAAACATCATTTTTTACACTATATTCCAACCAATCATATATATACCAACTTACGGCAAAACTATGCTTTACCCCTGAAGCATAGTCAGGAGGATATTCCTTCAACCTAATTTGAGTTGGACCTTTCAAAAGGTAAGCTCGGCTTACCTCATCTTGCTGATTTGGATGAAATTCCAAAATTTATTTTCTTTTTGCGGGATCAGACTCCAAATATGCCCCTTTCACATAAGTTTCGTTTGAAATTGGAGCCTCAATTGGAATTGGAGCTTCATTTGGGGGGTTCGGTGGAGTACTTGACTCAATGTGTCTTGATTTTTTAGTTAGAAACTTAAGCATCCTAAAATAATAATAAAATTATTAGGTTAAAATAACAAATATCAATAAATAGAATAATTAATCTATACTAACAATAAATACAAAACTAAACAAACAGTAAATACAAACGGATACTTCTCATACAAAAACTAAACTAACAAGAAGCATAATCACTTTAAAATATCCAAAAACAACAATAATTAAAGCATCAAAATCCCTCTTTCGATTCATACATAAATAAATAAAAGTATACACATAAAAGAAAAACTCTAATTAATTATTATTTTTTTTTAAATAAAATAAAGAGAAAGTGAAGTTGAGGTCCTTGTGTGAGAAAAATACTAGTTATATAATAATGGCAAAGAAGTGTACTTTTGGAGATATTTTTACCTGAATGACTCGTCGTAGTGGCCTAACTGGCCCTTTTGCGGTATGTGCACCAAGCCAAAGGCGTTTTCTTCTTTTTCATTTTTTTGGCTTTTCTTTTTAATTTATAGATCTATTTATTTGGGACTTGAGAGTCTGCGTTGGTTTTAATGGACTCAATCAATTATTTTTAAAATTTTGGATTGAGTTTTTTCGGTATGGGCTTGTACATCCATCTTTCACTACCCAATAGTATTTGTTTAAAGGAAAAAAATGATAAATGAAGAAAAGAATGCCTTTGCTGAAATCGAACCGAACTTCATTGGAGTGACAATTCAGATTTCTACCATTTTAACTACACATTTACTATGTTGTGGGGGCTTCAGATAAATATCTTGAAGCCCCCTGGGTCCGCCCCTGACTAGTAGTAATGTTAGTGCCAAGAAACTAGACATGTTAACTTTGATACAAGACGCTTCTTTTATTTTCCATTTAAGAAATTACTCTCCAACAAACTCAATCATCATACTACTTTCTTATTGTCCTACCTTATGCTTTACTCATGGATGACTTCCCAAAGAATAAAGAGCTTTGGATCATCTTGTTAGTTTAAAGATTCACCCAAAAAGTTGTTGGATATACTAATCTGTATACGTTTAAATAACGTTTCAACACAATCTGTTAAACACTTAGTAAAACAGATTACACATTATAAAAAATACTTAATTAAATCAGTACACGAAACTGACAATAAACAGAATTTGTTTTGGAAAAATAATTAAAATATTTTTTCAGAATATAATCGAGCCCACTTAGTTCAAAGTGTGTTCTTAAGAAAATTATTCCCCTCACAGTACTCGAGATTAATGGAATATCCCCTCCCAGGATAGAACGATTATCTTACCAGAATAGTAGTACTCCAAATTCAGGTAGCGGCGAACCACTCAACGACAGTAAATTACACTGGAATTTCTTTGTGCAGAAGAAGAAGAAGTTTCAGAAAAATAATTTTTTAAAATTCTGAGGAATCAAACGAATTTATAGCCTCGAATCTTGTTTACGAAGGTTTGCAACCATACGACGATCGACTTTAAAGCGGCGGAAAATAAATTTTTGGGAAAGAATTCCTCGTCGGCGTCGCGGCCTTGATGACTGGCGCCGCGACGCCAAATGTGCTGCATCTTTCAGGACTTCCGGCGCCGCGACACCGCCGACGTGATTTTCGACGGTGCTTGCCTCGGGTCAATAAATAATAATTAATTAAGTAATTAAGGACAGTTCGATCCAAAAAGATTATCAATCAATCAGATCATTTGGTCAAGGCGGCGGCGGCGGCGGCGAGGAGACCCTCTTCTTAACCCTTTAGCAACAAGAAGGAGTACTTCTACTTTTAAGTAGAAAAACTTTTTTTTCCACTACCGATGAGAGACAAATGCTTATTTTAATAAGCAAAAGGGACAACTCACTTTTTCCCTCCCTCAATTTCCCATTTAACCTGTCATTGAAACCCAACAATCCATGAATGGGGAATGACTATAAGATAAAGGAATGTATGGACAAGTGTATAATTTACAAGCAAGGATTAGTTGCATCTAGATAAGTAGGTTTCCCTTTGAACTTTCCGTAGTGAACATATGTCGGATATACTCGATCAATCGGTAGATTTGATATCTTTGAACCGTCGAACTTTATTGTATACCTAGACAACATAAGTCACACAATCAACCCTCAACCGTTTATGGTTCTTGATCGGTGTATTTTATATACACTTTTTGAGTCATTTTTAGTTAGTCTTTTTCCTATTTTTGTACAAATATTTGTCGTCTTAGGATAAATTTTCTTTCTTTTGAGTCATAATGGTTTAAAGTGACACATTGGTGAAAAGGAGCGAAAAGAGGGCAGAAACAGAGGTTCCAGAGCTCAAAAAGCTAGAAAGTTGGCGACCCGGGCGAGAAAGCGAGCGCGCGGCCTCAACCAACAAGATCGAGCGCCACGGCGCCCAAATCTGAGGCGCGGGAGTTTGGCGCGGTTGCGAGCAGCGGCGGGAATTCTGCCAAATCCGAATGGGAATGGGCCAAGGCCAAGAAGAAAAAGTTTGAGAACGTTTTCTAGGCTATAAAAAGGACCTTTCTAGGTCAGATTAAGGGATCCCAGACTTGGCAATTCATCACAACTTGGACATCAAGATTGGAGACTTACTTTTGTGTAATTTTTCTTGTTCTTTATTTTATTTCTTTTTGTATGTTGGATATTAGTTTAGTTCTTGTCATGTCCATGACTAGGAACTAACTTAATTTAGGGTTTTTCATATCGAATCACTTGAAACTCATTCTTATGAATTAATGCATGTTTTGATTTCTTCTTATTATTGTTGAGATTTATTCAATATTTGTCTTGATTGCTTGGTAATTAATTGATCACTAATTATCATAACCTATATGATTTCTAATCGAAAGCCGAAAGGGGAGATTGTGAATATGATATAGTTGAATAAACATAGGTTAAATCGTGGACGAAAGTACCCCGATACTTGTGTAGCTTAATAGGTTATTGCTCTTAATCCTCCTTTATAGTCAATCTTGTCACCGAAAGGTAGAAGGGTTCTATATCGGGGTTGAGTGTTTATATTACATTAACAGGAGTATAAAACGGCTTAGTTAACCCGCTGTCCCAAAATAGATGAAGAACCATAATTAATTGTATTAACAAGTAAGATGAGCGGATAGTTGCGGATATTTGGAAGCCATATTTCCACCATATCTGAAGTTAAATAAAGTAACTTAGTTAGCATATATAATTATAGCTATAAACAATTCATCAATTATCGGTTACCAAATAGATACCATAGAATAGAGGTTGATAATTGGAAACTAATCCCTGAGGACGATAACTCGGTCTTCTAGACTATATTACTTGTCACGACACGTGCACTTGCGTTTAGTGTGTGCATAAATCGAGCATCAGTTCTCACGGTTGTGTTCGTTTTAGCCATGAACACCGCCTGGTTTCATGAGTGCATAGAGAATGAGCCTTCACTGTCATTCCCCTTTAAAACGGCTTACACTTAACACTCACATATGTGATTTCTAAACATGTGGTTCTATAGCCACATTATCTAGTCATACATTGCCAGATTTAGATAATCATTAAAAAACCTTAATACTTTATTAACTCATTAACAAGCCATACAATTTTATTCTTATTTCTGAACATTGTCTTTATCCGAGAATGAGTTGAGTTATTTGACAATGTTGAACCGTCAGTCACAACTTTGTTTGATCTCCTTGAACCTAGCTCTTGGGATCTCTAGTCTGCTAGGTAGAGTTACCGCCATGATGACTTGTCCTCGACCTTAACCCCATTCTCATTGATGATCTATTAACTCCCTCTCTAGATAAGCCTTTTGTAAGCGGATCCGCCACGTTATCTCTTGACCTTACATAGTCAATCGTGATAATGCCACTAGAGAGGAGTTGTCTAACGGTATTGTGTCTCCGTCGTATGTGACGAGATTTTCTGTTATACATTACGCTCCCTGCCCTACCTATGGCTGCTTTACTTTCACAATGTATACATATAGGAGCCAAAGGTTTGGGCCAGAATGAAATATCTTCTAAGAAATTCCGGAGCGATTAAACTTCTTCACCGGCCTTGTCTAAAGCTATAAATTCATATTCCATTGTAGAGCGGGCGATGCATGTCTGTTTTGATGATTTCCAAGACACTGCTCATTCACCAACGGTGAAAATATATCCACTCGTGGATTTAACTTCAAATGATTCGGTGATCCAGTTTGCATCACTGTATCCCTCAAGTACTGCGGGATATTTATTATAATGCAAAACATAGTTTTGGGTGTGTTTTAAATATCTCAAGACTCGTTTCATTGTCATCCAATGAGTTTGATTGGGATTACTTGTGAATCGACCCAGCTTGCTTATAGCACATGCTATATCTGATCGTGTACAATTCATAATATACATCAAACTTCCCAAAACTCGTGCATAGTCCAATTGTGAGTCACTTTCACCTTCATTCTTTTGAAGTGCAAAACTTACATCAATTGGAGTCTTTGCAACATTGAAATTTAAATACTTGAACTTGTCAAGTACCTTTTCAATATAATGTGACTGTGATAATGCTAGACCTTGTGGAGTTTTATGGATCCTAATGCCTAAGATCAAATCAGCAACTCCTAAGTCCTTCATATCAAATTTACTAGCCAGCATACACTTCGTAGCATTTACATCGGCAATATCTCTACTCATTATCAACATGTCATCAACATATAAACAAACAATGACTTCATGATTTGAAGTATTTTTAATGTAAACACATTTGTCACACTCATTAATCTTAAATGCCAATATTGTTTGGTCAAATTTCGAATGCCATTGTTTGGGTGCTTGTTTAAGTCCATAAAGTGACTTAACAAGTCTACAAACTTTCCTTTCTTTACCAGGAACCACAAAACCCTCAGGTTGTTCCATGTAAATTTCTTCCTCCAATTCTCCATTTAAGAAAGCTATTTTGACATCCATTTGATGAATTTCAAGACCTTATACGGCCGCCAGTGCCACTAACACCCGAATAGATGTTATTCTTGTTATCGACGAATATGTGTCAAAGTAATCAAGACCTTCCTTTTGTCTATAACCTTTGACCACAAGTCTTGCCTTATATTTGTCAATAGTGTCATCAGCTTTCATTTTCCTTTTAAAAATCCACTTTGATCCTAAAGGTTTATTTCCAGGAGGAAGATCAACCAATTCCCATGTATGGTTGTTCAAGATTGATTCAATCTCACTATTGACAGCTTATTTCCAAAATGTTGAATCAGAAGATGACATTGATGCTTTAAATGTTTGAGGCTCATTTTCAAGCAAGAATGTCACAAAATCTGGTCCAAAGGAAGTAGATGTCTTCTGACGTTTGCTACGCCTTGAATCCTCTTTGCTTGGTGTACTTTCATTTGGTTCTTCCCGCGGTCGTTTAGATCTTTCACTTGACGACTCACATTCAGTTTTATACGGATAGATGTTTTCAAAGAATTCAGCATTATCTGATTCAATTACCATATTAACATGAATTTCGGGATTGTCCGATTTTTGAACCAAAAACCGACAAGCTTTGTCGTTTGTAGCATAGCCAATAAAAACACAATCCATAGTTTTTGATCCGATTTTTACCCTTTTGGGCAAATGAACTTGGACCTATGCTAAGCACCCTCACACTTTGAAATATTTCAAGTTGGGTTTTCTTCCTTTCCAAAGTTCATATGGAATATATTGTGTTTTACTGTGGGGCACTCTATTGAGTATTGATTAGGTATGAGATAGCTTCCCATGAAACTCTCTGCAGAATCTAACTTATTAATAAAGCATTCATCATTTTCTTTAATGTTCGTTTTTTCCTTTCCGCAATTCCATTTGATTGTGGTGTGTAAGGGGTAGTAGTTTGATGCATAATTCCATATTCTAAACATATCTCTGCAAAAGGAGATTCGTACTCCCCACCCCTATCACTTCTAATCATTTTTATCTTTTTATTCAATTGATTTTCCACTTCGTTCTTGTATTGCTTAAATGCATCAATTGCTTCATCCTTACTATTAAGCAAATACACATAACAATATCGAGTGTAATCGTCAATAAAAGTTATAAAATATTTTTTCCACCGCGAGATGGTATTGACTTCATATCACATATATCTGTGTAGATTAAGTCTAAAGGATTTGAATTCCTATCAATAGACTTATATGGATGTTTAACAAACTTAGATTCAACACAGATTACACATTTTGATTTATTGCACTCGAATCTAGGCAATACTTCTAGATTAATCAATTTCCGCAAGGTTTTGTAATTGACATGTCCTAAACGAACATGCCATAAATCATTTGGCTCCAATAAGTAAGACGAAACTGAATTCTTATTAATACAGTCAATAACCATTACATTAAGTTTGAAAAGGCCCTCGGTGAGGTAGCCCTTTCCTATGAACATATCATTCTTACTTATTACAATTTTCTCACTAACCAACACACACTTAAACCCATTTTTGACGAGTAGTCCGGCTGAAACTAAATTCTTTCGAATTGTTGGAACGTGCAGAACATTGTTGAGAGTCAGGACCTTGCCGGAAGTCATCTTCAGAAGTATCTTCCTATATCCTTCAACATTGGCTGTTGCAGTATTTCCCATAAACAGTACCTCTTCGGGTCCAGTGGGAGCATAGGTTGCAAATGCTTCTTTTGCAGCGCAAATATGTCGAGTGACACCAGAATCAAGCCACCACTCCTTTGGGTTTCCAACCAAATTGCACTCCGATAGCATTGCACACAGATCATTCACCATATAGGCTCGTCCTTTTCCTTTGTCCTTATTCGGGAGACGACAATCTGGGGCTTTGTGGCCAACTTTTCCACAATTATAGCAGTTGCCCTTGAACCTTTTCTTGTTCGGATCCTTCTCCTTTTCAGAAGGCATTTTCCTTTTCTGGTTCTTTTTCGGAGCAACATCTTCAACGACGTTTTCCCCTTCAATTGCCATTATTTATTTGTCACTGTCAAGTCGACAAACTGTTTTAGTTAACAAATAGAATAGCAATTTAATCACAGACTTAAACGATGAAGATTTTATTTCTTCAAATCACAGTATAATTATGAAACTTTAGTGTTCCAACGAAGTTTTTATATCTTCGAGTCAGAATACTAATATTCATATGGAGTAGAAAACTACACAAGTTTTAATCTCCAAAACAGAAACATGAATTTTAATATTCAACGAAGTTTTTATGTCTTCAAGTTAGAATACTAATATTCATATGGAGTAGAAAACTACACAAGTTTTAATCTCCAAAACAGAAACAAGTATGAACTTTAATATTCCAACGAAGTTTTTATGTCTTCAAGTCAGAATATGAAATTTCATACGGAGTAGAAAACCATATATGTTTTAGTCTCCAAACCAGAATACATATTAAAATAAAAAAATATAATTTCCTTAAGATTGTTGAATATAATAATCTGTATACGTTTAAATAACGTTTCAACACAATCTGTTAAACACTTAGTAAAACAGATTACACAGTATAAAAAATACTTAATTAAAACAATACACGAAACTGACAATAAACAGAATCTGTTTTGAAAAAATAATTAAAATATTTTTTCAGAATATAATCGAGCCCACTTAGTTCAAAGTGTGTCCTTAAGGAAATTATTCCCCTCACAGTACTCGAGGTTAATGGAATATCCCCTCCCAGGATAGAACGATTATCTTACCAGAATAGTAGTACTCCAAATTCAGGTAGCGGCGAACCACTCAACGACAGTAAATTACACTGGAATTTCTTTGTGCAGAAGAAGAAGTTTCAGAAAATTAGTCTTTTAAAATTCTGAGGAATCAAACGAATTTATAGCCTTGGAAGAACTGTTTCTGAAGGTTTGCAACCCTTCTGAACAACCACTTTAAAACTGGTGGGAAAATAAATTTCTGGGAAAGAATTCCGCGTCGGCGCCGCGGCGCCGTCGACGTGATTTTCGACGGTGCTTGCCTCGGTCAATAAATAATAATCAATTAAGTAATTAAGGACAATTTGATCCAAAAAAATTATCAATCAATCAGATCATTTGATCGAAGTCGAAGCCGAGCGACGACGACGGTGCGAGAGGAGACCCTCTTCTTTAACCCTTTAGCAACAAGAAGGAGTACTTCTACTTTTAAGTAGAAAACTTTTCTTTCCACTACCGATGAGGGACAAATGATTATTTTAATAAGCAAAAGGGACAACTCACTTTTTTCCTCCCTCCATTTCCCATTTAACCTGTCATTGAAACCCAACAAAAATCACTTTCATTGGACAGTTGTAAGTTGTAACTTCAACACGCAATGATTTAGCATACATTAACAAAATGGATGAAATACCACAGGGACTATGGTGGGATTATTAAGTAGAAATCTTAAGTGAAAAAAAGATTATGGAGTTATCATAGTTGCATATACACTAACTCAAGTCTGTTGACATTATGGCTCTCACCTATGTAGCACGGACACGGACACGGACACGCGGAAACGGCAATTTTGAAAAATAGGGGACACGACACGGCAGGGACACGGCTGTAAAAATAAATTAAAAAATATTTTTATATATATATGATATAATATATAAAATACTAAAATTAATATTTTTAAAGCTTCACATTCATAAATAAATTATAAAATTTAATTCAAATTTGTTATATACCAAAATACCAAATTAAATATGTACCAAATTAAAAAGAAACATTCATAACAAATTAACAATCAATCAAAATACTCAATACATAATATAATTCATAAGACCATAGTCCATAAAGATAAACTAATACATAAGTATGTCCCAAGACCCAAATTCAAATAAACATAAAACATTAGAAGCCATAATAAAAACCTGAAAAATACATAATATACAAGTTTACTTATAAAATTAAAAAAATTAAAATATTAATTATTAAAGAATAAAGACTTAAATTCCATACCAGGATTTTGTAATCAGAATCGCGAAAGCTTCGCAGAGTCGCGGAAGTGGAGTGACGTCGCAGCTCGACCAAAGAAGATCCGAGTCGCGATCGCGAGTTCGTCGCAGAAGTCGCCGGCGATCGCAGCTCGACCAGCGATCGCAGCTCGCGACTCCGTCGCAGTGATCCAGCGATCTCCGTCGCGGTGATCGCGAGCTCCGTCGCAGCTCGTCGCGGTAGCGATCGCGTGATCGAAGGGCGGCCAAGACAATCGATTTTTACGATTGAAGATTCTAGGGTTTTTAATTTTTAAGCTTTTACACTTTTTGTAATAGCCGTGTCGTCGTGTCCGAGTGTCCGAGCCGTGTCCGAAATTTCTTTTTTTGGCTGGGCCCACGCGGACACGTCCCGGACACGTTTCCGAGCCGTGTCCGCCGCGTGTCGTGTCCCTTGCAGTGTCCGACACGGACACCTCACCCTAAATGAGGTGTCCGTGCTTCATAGGCTCTCACTGAAAACAAGAAGAAATTGCATGGTTTTCCCTTCGAATAGACTGGTATTTAATTTTTGTCCTTCAAAATTAAACTTATTCTTAGTAGACAGAAGTTCTTGATCAATTTACTTGTTATAGCTAACTCTAAGAGTTATTTATAGATAATAACTACTCTCTTCGTCCCAATTTAAGTGTTTTAGTTTGATTAGACACTAAGTTTAATAAATAAAGAAGCACTTTTAAATCTTGTGATATTTAATTAAAGATCTGTGGGGTCCTTTAAATCTTGTGGTCCTAAACTTGTTAAAAATTATTAAATATAGAAAGATACACTTTTTTTGGGACAAACCAAAAAAGAAAGTATGACACATAAATTGAGACGGAGGGAGTATCTTTTAATTTAATTATTTTTCATAACTGGAGTGAATTTTCAATTTACATTTCTTAACTATACTAAATACATAGAGTTATTACACTATATCAATATTTTCCCTCACCCATCTCTCTCTCTCTCATCTCCCTCAACTCTCTCCAATTTTCCTCACTATGATAGTCCGTTGACTCTCTCCCTCCTTTTCTCCATCTCCGGTGAAACCCAAACCACCGCCCAACCACCACCGTTTCTCTAGCTCCTTCGAGCTTCACAAACACCGCCTTTCTAGGCCTCAGTTTTTCCCGTCGTCGTCCACCACCAGTTCACAACTAGACCTCCATCTTACCCGTTACCACACCCCTTCTTCCCCTCTATTCTCCTTCCCCCGCTTCTCCCGTGAACCTAAGCAGCCGCGCACCCATCTCCACCAATGCCGGTACACCCCATCGTCTCCACCATAACCGGATCTGGATCTAACGGAGATGCTGATATCCATGACTTATTCTCCTTCTTTGTATCTCATATCTGAGTGTATTCATCTGGCCGAAATTCATGGCTTCTTCTCCTACTTGTATCTCATATCTGAGTGTATTCATCATTTTTTTAGTATATTTTTTGTATTTGACCGGAGATTGAGCTCAAATATATTCAAATACAATCAAATACATTCAATTTATGCATTACAGTATCTGCATAAGTCTGTATATTTGAATACAGTCAAATACACCAAGTTAGCTCGCTCAAAATTTTTGATACAACATAACAGTGTATTCAAATACTATCAAATACACATGAAATATCTAAAAACTAGCTACGAAATGTAATTAACAAAAGTGTGATTATAATTAGTTAGAAGCTCCTAAACTATAGATATTTTTGTAAGTTTTCCTAAGTTCTTGAAGGGACACCGATCATAACTTGTGAAATTATGATGCGAAATTATAAATTTATGTCTCATAAAAAAAATTCGGTCAAAAATTAAAGACCACCACAAAATAGGGACCCGAAAATCATGCTTCATGGTCCATGGACAAAGAGGCCCAAATGAAGTCGTCCAAGCCCTTGAAGTATGAAACGACGTTGTAGCTTACTATGACAGACTGACAGCGACCTCCGGCAGCCATTTCTTTGAGATCTCCGCGTTCACATGGATCAGCTTCTCTGTGTGCATTCATTCTCTCATTGCTTTACACACTTCTTGAAAGCTGCAATTTGATCACAGAGAAAAGGTCATCTTTTTGTTAACTCACATATATAGAAAATCAAGATTCCATTTTTTTTATGTGTTTGAGCTGTTTAAATGCATCTATTTAAGGTTCTGTTTAATACCATTAAGGTGAAATGTAGCTTGATAGGATTTATGATAACACAATTCTGGTGTAAAGTTAATATTTGTTAGCTATCCATGAAATTGTTTGTACTAGTTGATCACAAACTTAACAGAATTTATCTCCTCTTTTAAAATATTCCATTTACTCATCCGATCAGTATGGTATGAAATGCACTTCTTTCTTTGTTTTATGAAATTTAGCTGAATACTGTGGATGTCTATTCAATTTCCTTTTGTTTTCATTTATGATGTTTAGTTGGGATAACTGCATACTCAAAATATGGTTGCTGCTCCTTATCACCAAGCAATACACTTCATAAGTTGCAGCTGTTTTGCTGCCAATGAGGGCTCTAGGAACTTTTTGGTCACATCTTCATCTGGAAGTCTTAAAATGAAACCAGTTTTTAGAAAAGAAAGATACAGTTTGAGGCAGTCCGTAAACTGTGCGGAGTATTCATCAAATAAATCTTTATGTGCTATTCAGTCAAGTACCAATGATTTGCGGAGAACAGTATGTGAGTACACTCCTCTCCAGTAGTTCTTGTGAGTGTACGCGTTATCTATTGTGTGGTATCTGCATTCTAGTTCGTGATCTTATCCTATTTAAAGTTTTATTTTTTGCAGCTGAATCATACTTGATCTTAATACGGCATGGAGAATCGATGTGGAACGAAAAGAACCTGTTCACTGGTTGTGTAGATGTGCCACTTACCAATAAAGGAGTAGAAGAAGCAATTGAAGCTGGTAAGAGAATCAGACACTTACCCATTGATGTCGTCTACATCTCTGCATTGATTCGTTCTCAGATGACAGCCATGCTTGCTCTAACAGAGCACCACTGCAAGAAGGTACTTCCATTTTGGTCTTTGAAACAACTTGGTTTTTGCATTGTCCTGCTAACTAGCTTAATGCTTTGAAATGACTTATGGTAGCATTAAACATATTCTTGAATAACTTCATGTATGGTTGGAACAATTACAGCTGTCCTCGTGCTGTCTGTTCTTACACCATGTCAAGTCCCTTAGGATCTGTCATACGTGTGCCAAAACTAGTCCTTTTCTTGGTGAGTCACTTTGGAGAAGTTCATCTTAATATTTCTGATTCAGAAATCAGAATTTATGAGGACGGTTTGGTTTTCTTTTTGAAGGAAAATCGATTAAAAGTATAGGCCGCAGCTTGAATTAGCAATGTGATATAAGTGTATGCTAAGCTTCATAAACAAATAAGCTTTTCTGTTGGTTGTGTTGCGAGGAATGTTCTTCCTACTTCCTGGATATGGTTATCTTTTATAGAAAATCCTCTTTCTTGGTTATCAATGGCTTATTGTAACCTTGTCGGTATTTTTCTCATATTGTAAGCGACATGGATCGTGGTCAAACATGATTTAGCATCGAAAATAAACAATTCAGGAAATAAAAAAAGCATCTTTATTGCAAAATTCCGTTAAATCTTTCCATGAGATTCACGAAATGAGACTCCCTCCTGATTGTAGTGTAAATTGTCTCCGTATTACTGAAAGGTTGCTATACCAAAGACTTAAAGCCACTGTATGTAGCACTTATCCTTGTTGAATTTCCAGGTGCCCATTATTATACACAATGAGACTGAACAAGCCAAAGTATGGAGTCAAATTTATAGTGAAGGCACTGAGATGCAATCTGTTCCTGTTATTAGAGCATGGCAACTGAACGAAAGAATGTACTTTCGCTGCTCTCATTTTGTTTCGATTCCAATATGATGTCATCCCAGCTTCAGAAGGATGTTATTTTACAGGTATGGTGAACTTCAAGGGTTTAATAAGCTGGAAACAGCCGAAAGATGTGGGAAAGAGCAAGTCTATAAATGGCGTCGAAGCTATGATGCTCGGCCACCCAATGGTGAGAGTTTGGAAATGTGCTTGCGAAGAGCTGTTACCTATTTCAAAGAGCAAGTAAGTTGTTGTGACTTATAAAAATCTTAAATGCTTGAAATTCTGACCTCTCATTACTGAGCATTTACTTGCAGATTGAACCCCAACTTTCCAGTGGAAAAAATGTAATGGTAGTAGCTCATGCAAATTCATTGAGGTCCATCCTAATGTATCTCGATAAACTGACTGCTGAGGAGGTAATGAGTATTGTCATTTTTTTCCTGTTAGTATCACACAATTTCTTTGCATGTGTGTTAGTTGGGTTTGAATAAGTCCTTGGTAACAGGTCATCCACTTAGAACTCTCAACTGGAGTGCCGATGCTTTACATATATAAAGAAAATCATTTCATCAGGAAAGGAAGTCCCATGGGATCTATGGAGGCTGGAGTTTATGCTTATACAGAGGTAAAATCTTTTTTCTGCTTAATTATTTGTATGATTCTATAGGAAATATTTCGGTAGATAGCTCTGTTATTTCTGTATCCTGAAGTACTTCGGATGTCAAACTAAAAAGATACAACTAAGTTGATAGAAAGTTAAGTTTAAGCTGACGTTATGTTATTAACCTATTGAGATGCCACTTTTATGATGCCAAGGGTACAATAACTTGATGAAAAGTTCAAATAGAAAATCAAGATGATCTTAATTGACCATAACACTAAATTAAGTCTAACTAATGTAATATGAATGTTGAATATAATTGGAGGTTGTCAAGCAAAGAAAGTAGTTTAACAATCATTGTTATTGATAGTTTTTAAAGACAAAAAGAGAAGAAAACGCCAATGTTTGCTAAGGCTCTAAGCCAAATCACAATTAAAGTGTGAGTTTTAACGAATAAAGACACAATGAAGAAAATGAAAAGGGTTATTGAGAAAAGGTAACTAAAAAGACAAACAACAATTGTATAAAATTACAATTAACTGAAATATCTGAAACAAAAATCTTGTCAATCAAGTTCGAAATCTATTTTCAGTTATAAACTTCGGAAGAAGATACAAGAAAGTAACTTTACATTTTACATATTCATTCATAACGTTTTCTGAACAATTCTATATCCTTTATTTATTCTCACCCTACTGAAGGGATCCCTGAGAGGCATTGAAGTGCCGCCTAAGTGAAGCGAAGCGTCTCGCCTAGACTACACCTAGCTTCATGGTTCAACCACACATAGTTGAACTTTTAGCAACACGGTTATCAATGTTTTTCTCCCTTTCTCATGGTGGTAATCGAGGGTCTAATACTACGGAGTTGCAAAATGTGACTTCTGTGCACTAAAATGACCTTTAATATATTGTTACCGTCTAAAAAAAAGACCTTTAATATATTTATACTCATAAAAAATTTAACTTTTTCCTTTAGGAACATTGTAGCAAATGATGAAGGCTTTTAAGAAAAACATGAAGTCATTGTTCATACAATGCTGCAGGTGATACCGTGTGTAACAATAATATTACCATAATATTTATGTTGCTAGTTTCCACCTATAGGCGCAAAAATATCTTCTTAATGAAAAGATAGAAGGCCCTCTCTAAGTTACCTTTATCTCAAAAAATAAAAATAGAAGGCCATCTCTCCCTCCGTACAAGTTATATAAAGAAAAAGCAGAAAATTAGGAATCAGACACCCGGTGTTGTTTAGAGATTACTGTTCACAGTGAAATTAACTCCTAGTAAAAAAGTGCATGCAATTGAATTGTTATCAAACAAGCTGTATAAGTAGAGTCCAACTGGTGGTGGTATTTGACTCAAATATGTTTTCAAAGATAGTGTCCATGCTTCCTAGGCGTTGAAGAAGAAGGGTCTATGATAGAGCGGTGATTTGCTATCACGCATGAAACTAGTACAAATAACTTTTAGAGGAATGATGGAGTATGAATTATTTTTTGGAAGAGGGTCAGATGAAAAGAGAAAGCCTCATTTTAATTGTCTTGTAGAAAACGTTTAACAGATCTATGACCAGTCGAGATAAGAGAAGTAAGCTTCAGACATTCGAAATCCAAGATGATCAGCAAGATCTGCATGAATCATTTCTAAAGTAGGGGTGTACTCCAACTTAAACTCTCTTGGCTTGCTATAGACTTCCCATTTGGTATTCCAACTTACTGACTTGCCTACCAGCCCCTTAGTGGGCCCAAACTCCCTGGTTATCCCATTGGATTTTGTATTCGACTAGTCATGCTGCATACTGGGGAGAATTTATGTACAAATTTTGGGACACGTGAACACATGGTCTTTCCCCAAAATTAGATATTTATGTACATATTTTTTATAATTGATCTAATATTACCCGATGGCACCCATGCTGCAAAAAGGCTTCGTGGTGAACTTAGTTAAGAGGAACAAGGATCAATTCCTACATAATGCATTTTTTCTCCTTTCTTTAGTAGTGCACCCATGTACTAAAATTTTTAGATTCGCCTCTGGCAGCATAAGTTATAAGGACCACTTAGTTAGGGGCTATGCATGCCAAAAAATTATCGACAAGCATGAGACGAATTCGTTAGATTTCAGTGGGGTGTAATAAAGTGGTAAAAGTGCCATGTTACAGGTCGTAGCACTATAAGCTTCCCTTGAGCAGCGATTGCTGTAAAGGTACTTGATGCAACATGTGTGATGTTGCGATGAGAGGTGCAATCCTAGCACATGCTCTACTTGCATATTTTCCTTTTGAAATGAGAGTTTTATGTCATATGATCATCTCCGATTGTCATTAATGGTCTTCAACGACCATATCTGTCAAAACATTACCTCATTATAAATGATTTTCACTGTTCTGGTAGATGATACCAATTAGGTGGGAATATGTTTTAGTCATATTAATACGTTTACTATAGGTCCTATGCTATCTAGGAGTCTTTTAGCCTATTAGAGATTCTTACGCTACAATAACATACCTAGTGTAATCCCACAAGTGGGTTGACCCCTGGTGCAACCCCATCACAACTGGAAAGTGCTCCGAGTCTCCTCCCACTTTCCTTATCCTGGTCTTGACTCCACAATATATGTCTTTGATCGCCCTAGTGTATGCCAGATACACCCCTAGCCTCCAAGCATCTCCATGAAACCTCCCTTTGGACCTTGTCATATGCCTTTTCTAGATCGATGAACACCATATGTAAGTCCCTCCTCCTCTTCCTATATTGCTCCACCAGTCTCCTTACAAGATGAATGACTTCTGTAGTCGAGCGCTCCGGCATGAATCCAAACTGATTCTCCAAAATAGACATGCCCCTCCTTAGATATTCTTATGCTAGTTGGAAGTACAGAGAACTTACCGACATTTTTCATTTACTTATTTTTTTGCATGTTGTTTGCCTGAGATGAGTTTAATGGAGAACATGGTCAATGATGATTCATATAACCGATCCGACTTGTTTAGGACTCGGGAGTAGCTATTGTTGTGGCTAGATGCAAATACGATACTATGCGTGAGCTTAATTTATGTAGTTTATTATCCCTTTCTGCAGAGTTTGGCGTTGTACAAGCAAAATCTGTTGGATGAAGTGCTAGATGAAGTGTCTTTGTAACTTATTCCACACCAGTTAGAAAGCTAAGATGCAAGCTCAGTGCCTTCATAGCTCATATCACTGGAAGTTCATTAACGTGTTCTGGTCATCATAGTTCTTGGAAACCGGAGCCAAGAATGAAGGCAGTTTTTGTAGCTAGGTGTTGTAACAGTCTCTTCATGGCGTTTTTCAACACAAATTGACCCCTCGTAATGGTTCAAGTGAGTACACCAGTGGAGATCCGGCAACAATATGAGGACTTCTTGCGGAACAGGGGATACCAGATCAAAAGCTGATTCTACTTGCCTGCTTTCCGGCTATCCTCATTTGAGGAACTATGTGAATTCATTTTTTATGTTCCTTTTGCCAGGGCTTCTCCCATTTCTATTCGATATTTGTTTTCTTTGGAGGGTTTATAAGTTACAGATTTTTTAAAAACTTTTTTATTACATAGGGGGTAGGGGAAGGGGAAATGGGGGAGGGGATTACGTGGTGGGGAATAGAACCCTACACTAATAAGGTTAAAGTTCAGGTAGCCAACGAACTAAGCTACTAAGATTCCCCTATAAGTTAGGGATTAGGTTCAGAGTACAAGAAAAATATTTGTTGGCAACAACGGCTTTCAAAATTTCCTTTTTCTTACTCCTGGAAGATCACTTCTAGATGTTTATTATTTTGCTGGTTAGGTTGACCTTGGATAACCTTCTATATTTTTTATCCTTAGGACAAGCTTAGCTTGTCTAATCTCAAATCCTATGCTGACTAAGGCTACTGTAGATGACCCAGAATTCAGTCACATTCTTGGTTGTACAATACAAATTCTCTGTCATAGCAGCGGTACTCAGAAGCGGATGCAACTTGATTATATTGGGTTCAACTTATCTGACACAGCGCAAAATTATATGTAAAAAGTTACTAATACAATTTTCAACGAATGTTAATTTTCAATCCATAATTTCAAATGTGCATTGAATCAAAAGGTAAAAAGTTAAAAACATATAGTTGAATTTATATTAATTATGAATTCGCCTCTAATGATACTGACAAGGACAGGTCAACTTGATTTAGTTATGAGAAAAAAAAACCTCATTGCGGACGGGACAAGCCATTTTTATTAGTCCGAGGATTCATTAGTCCTCGATCTATTGCCATTTTTATTAACATGATCCTTCTCTCATCCTTGATCTTCATTGCGGACGGGATGAGCCTCATTTGCCGCACTTTCACCGCTACTTTTTTTCTGCAACTGAGTTATAGCCTCCTGTTGCTCCTTCAACATGTTAAAGATTCGAGCCAAATTTATTTTGCCATCCTCATCATCGTTCGGTGTTTTTTCATGTGACCTTTTAGATTTATAAGGTGAAATCACATGGTTATTCCTATACTCGCCAGTTATTGGTTCGACGGGTGGATCGTTGTTGTTGTTATTGATATTGTTATCTCCATTGACATCATTGTTATTGTTATCGTGGTTGCTAACCTCAACTTGAATATCACTAGCCATTCTGAGTATTGATCTGTTTTTATAAAATCTCAAAAGAAACAAGTGAAATTTGAGTGTGAATAAATCACCAGTTCACCACTATTATCCATAGCCACACAGTGGGCGCCAAACTGTTTATCCCCAAAAAGGTACAGTTGAATTTGTAAGTGGTTCTAAGGATACGTGGTTTGATTTGTCATATAAAAAGATAAGCAATTAACAACAAGTAAGCAAATGAAAATAATAAGAAATATAGCCTGTCACATCGTAATCAAGGTGAATTCCTTCAACCAGTTTGGTCCGAGCGTTAACTCAACTGCTTCAGTTCTGAGCCAATAGTGATAACTTTTTAATTAAGATTGTAATGAACAAAGCGTACAAGTGTAGAATGTAAAGATGGGATGCACCTCCAACATAAAGATTGAGCTCTTTTTATAGATATTAATACAAAGCGTTAATGCCTGAGAATCATTCCTCAATTAAATGTAATTAACAACAATTATGGTCACTAAATGAGTAAAGAGTAACGTCTGACGTTATATCCAGAGCAGGTACGTGTTGGGCTCCTCCGGTTCTCCATCCGATGTCATCTAACTCAATCACCACCCGTTCCTATCTTGATACCCAGACTTATCTCGACACAACTCCATCTGTTACCAAACTCTGTCGCTTCACTCAATTTTCATACCTAAACCTTGTCACGTGTCGTGCCATTTTTTATCGTATACAATATTACAATATTAACTTGAGAATGATATAGAAATTCATATACTTAAAATCTGAATATTGATACTCATACGTAGGGGTGTCAATGGTTTTTCAAAAACCGATTGAACCGCCCGAACCGTACCGATTTTTAGAGATTTTTAATAAAGTTGAAAGTTACGAATAAATTTATAACCGTACCGAAAATTAGGTTAGATTTTTTATTTTATAGAAATTACCGGAAAAAATATCAAGCTGACCCGAATAAATATATATGTAGAAAATATATTTTATGTATTAAATTTAAAATACAAAGCATTAATTTTTTTTACTTTGAGAGCCTTTCCTTGAGTTGAATTTAGATGGAGAGTGCTACAATTAAAATTTAAACCTACTCTACCCTATTAAAACAATGTATAAAAAGTCTCAAATAGTACTCTACTTTAAGATAATACTATCACTTATCAACAACTGTAGAAGACTAAAAGGTACGTTCTATGTTCTTCTTATTTTTCTTGTCAATTAATATTTTCTACATTTTGAAAGTGGTTATTCCAATTATCATAGTATTATCTGTAACTTTATCTTGTAAACTCTTTAGCTTAAAATTTAGTACAATTATCCTTTAACGTAAGCTCGACTAGTTAACATAAGTTATAATTATTGGTCAATCTAGTTCAAATTAACTTATTGGTGGGAAGATAACCAATTTAATTTATTAATATAGTTCTTCTATTTAACTTTTCATTTATTATAATGATATTCTATTAGAAGTAAAAAGTATAAGTATATATTTACTAGTGCCATTCATTAGTGAGATTTATCAATAATGTCGCATTTCTGTTTGTTTATAAATTTTTAATTCATAACTTCAATTATTTTTTGAAATTGCATTGGCCATTAGATGACATTTTAAAATATCGAAAATTAACCGAATCGAACCGACAAAGAAAAACCGAGATAATGAGACGGTTTTGAAAACTCTAATTTTAGTTATACAAAATAAAATAATAAATTTTTTGATATAATATAAATTTGATACCACTACTCACACGTAACCCTTTTGAGAGAGATTGTGTGTGTGCGTAGCCTCAATCTCCAGTCCAGTTCCCTATTTAATGGTGTCATGAGTCCCAATCTTGTACTTAAATTAAACATATTTATTAATCAAAGAGAACATAAAGAATGGAGTATAATTTAGGGGGAGAGATGTTGATAATGAACTGTCACCACTAATACACATTACTCCCATAATCCCATTGATTGTTAACCGCTTAATCACCAATTACCCCAAAATCTCCGAAAGATTTGGCGGCAAACTCTCATCCCATTGATTTTTTTTTGTTGCAAAAGTGAAAGATTAAACAAAAATAAAAATTGGGAAAACAAGATGAAACCCTAAAAGTAATAGAAAAAAAAGCGTTTAATTATATTTTGGTAATAATAATAATTATAGAAAAATATTTAAGGGAAATAAAAAGTCAAACACAAAGCACAGAACAAAAAGAACACAGAAATTTAGGTAGACAAGAAAGAAATCAAGAAAGTTTCTTGGATTTTTCTTTGGTGTTCTGTGCATTGGTAGATTATTATTATTCTTATTATTTAATTTAAACGTAATTAATTAGTAGCTATTAATCTATAAGAATTGACCCCAAATTTAATCAAACGTTACAATTTAAAGTGATCAATTTCATGAATGTCGTCGCCAACAAGGCGTTGTAAATCCGATGATAGCATCCACATGATTAAGGCGGCAGCCGCCGCCGTCAACACCAACGTAGGCGGCGGCGTTAGCACTTTCCCTGCCACCTCTACATCCACGACCCTTGACAATTCTGTCAAGGATGAAAAGCAAAAGGTACAATTAATTGTTTTACAATTTTCTTTGATAAAAAGTCAGTCCGTTTTACTATGTTCTCGCTATGCGCTAGATCGGTCTATTATAAATAACCTTATTCTTCATTTCTGCAAGAGATTGTTTTCACGACTTGAACTCGCGATTTGATAAATTTCATTTTCTTTTGATCTATGGGTAAAAATAGTCATGTGTTGAATAATTTTTTTTTGTTTTTATGATGATGAATAAAAGGATGTGATTCCAAAGCTTATTAATTCCAAAAGCAGTAGAAAAAGTTTTGGAGAACATCTAGCACAACCAAATAACAATGATCAAGGTTAGCTTTATAATTATTATCTTGTCAAGATTTTTATTTTTGAATAATATATATTTTTTCTTTGATTTTATATGATAATGGATTTTTTTTTTGTTATTTTGTTGTGTTGATTGGGAGCAGAAGTGGATTGGAAGATTATATCAAGGAGAAAAGCTTTTCTCGAAATGTCTCCTACAGTGAAAAGAAGTTTCTCAGGTAGGGATTATCATCACCAACATGATGTTTTTAATTTGAATTTGTATTATGGTACTACTTTTTCTACTTCTTTGTCACCTTTCACCCATCATTTAGAGATTCGATTAAGGTTATCATGATCACTTAGTCTTACTTTATGTAGCCATTTGACTCCAAATATATACAACGCCAGGTTCTTGGATAAATGCTTATCTGCGTCGGTAAGAGCGGATCTAAAATTTAAATTTTATGGTTCAACTTTTAAGATTATTGACATTCAATTTATTGCATTTTCAAAATTATAGGCTCAAACCTGTTATTTATTATAATTTTAGTGGAATTTTTACACATAAATTTATGCTCCACACGAAAAGTATATACTACTCATATTTTTGCATTCACTTCCGCTCACTGGGTTTAACACCAAACCATGCAAGCATGCACTTTAACTATACTATCAGTTTGTTGGGAGAAATATGTGTCACTTAACCATGTTTATTTATAAAATACACGTCTTGTGTCCCTTGATTTATAAATATCGTAGATAAGTCGGAATTCCGGATCCCACGCATAGCGGGAGCTAATGCACCAGACTGCTTTTTTTTAATAGTACATAAGTCGGGAGAATAAAAAGTAGATTATTGTATAATAGTAAGAAATTTCTAATTTACATTGGTGATAAAAACTGTGTAATAATGTGTGTTAGCCACGTAAAACATCAAGCCAAAAGACTTGGGTATCTTCTCCAAAATCTGCTTAGCTTCTGGTATAGTATATTGGTAGCTCACCTAACAGAAGACTAAAGTGTATTTTGATTATTGCAAATACTACTTTTCAGTATACAGTTGTAAAAATAAAAATAATGTGGAAGTTGTTTTTCTAGTGTAGATAATTGACAAGTGAGGACTTTGCCCATTCAAAAAAATTATATATATAATTCGTACCTTTCAATCTCAAACTAAAAAATTGGAAGAAAACCCAAACCACACAACCATGTTACTAATTTCTTATCTACTCTCAGCAAGGCATAATAGTGCACGGATTGAAGGCCTAAATCTTTCGAGTTTTGATAATTCGACGCAACCTGCTACTATGATTAAAAGTATTAGGTATGAGTTTCATATCACATCAAGGTGGTTTTCTTGATTTACAAGTAAATACTATTAAACTTCATAGAGTTCAATTGATTAACTAAGATATATGTGACTGGAAAATTTTAGGGTTTTTGCCGGGACATGGAATGTAGGAGGAAAAACTCCTAATCATGGACTTAATCTTGAAGATTTCTTGCAAGTGGAAGGTTCTGCAGACATATACATTTTGGGGTATGATTAATTCAACATATATTATTCCTTCTGTCTTGGTATTTTTTGTTTTTAATGGAAGAACTGCAACGTATAGTACTTTTTTTATAAAATAAATTTCTAAAGACTAGTCAAATTGATTGCGAGGAAGCGAAATGTGTCACATAAATTAGAAGGTATATTGGTTTTGTCTTGTCTTACAATATGTGATATAAAAATGGTTTTCATTTTCAGGTTTCAAGAAATTGTACCCTTAAATGCAGGAAATGTATTAGTGAGTGAAGATAGTGAACCAGCAGCAAGATGGCTAGCCCTAATAAGCCATGCACTTAACAAATCATATCATGATTCAAGCTCCCATAATTCAAAAGACTCAAAATCCAATTCCTTATTCCATAAACATTCTCTTAAAGTTATTAGCAAGAGTTTAAGGGCTAATAGTACCCTTCTCAAGTCATGTAATTGCCCTTCAACGAGGCGTTTGAGAAAGCTTAGTGACCATTTTTATCCTCCCGTGACACATTGTCGCGATTCCAGCGAAGAAGATTTACAGTCAATAGCAGAATTTCCTCCTTCTAATTATGGTTTGAGTTATCATCTTATATCGAGCAAGCAAATGGTGGGGATTTTCCTTTCAGTTTGGGCACGAAAAGAGTTAGCACAACATATTGGCCATCTAAGAGTATCTTCTCTTGGAAGAGGTATCATGGGTTGTCTTGGAAATAAGGTTTGTTCATGAAATTTTTAATATTTGAGTACTATTCTCCCTTTTGAAAAAGAAAATGAATATGGTATGTTTAGTAGACTGGAATATTATTGAAAAGAGTTTTCGTGTTACCAACGTTGCTTGTTAAGAAGCACATTTCTTGGAAAGAGCTTTCGTAACTTAGTAACTTTTGTACATACCCTATATTAATGTTGGAGTTAAAGAAAATTCGACAACTTTATATATATATATAGTATATGATTTTATTGACTTTTATGGAGCATGAGGGTCTGTGATTTATATACGACATAATATTATATGCAGGGGTGTATAGCAATAAGCATGTCAGTGCACCGCACGAGCTTTTGCTTTGTGTGCAGTCACTTAGCTTCTGGGGAGAAAGAAGGAGATGAGCTGAGACGAAATTCAGATGTAGCTGAGATTCTCAAAACCATACAATTTCCCAGAATTTGTAGGAATCCAGACACAGGAATGGCAGAAAAAATTAGTGATCACGAGTAAGTTTTTTTCTTTTTCATTAATTTCAATCAATATATTTTATTTTTGTTATATAACTTTATGCTAGAGAATTAGTACTTATTTGCTCGGTATGGTATGTAATACAAGAGGCTGATGGAGCTTTTGTCCAATGAGTTCAAATTCAACTCAGTATTTTTGACAAGTAACAATATATATATATACAAAAAGGACAACTTGATGCACGAAGCTCCCGCTATGTTAAGTCTGGTGTTTTTTGAATTCATCACTTTTAAATCCTAAATATGTACCTTGAGCGTCCGAAAATGAAAAGTTGCAAGTAGATTCAAACATCAATTCTGATTATGGCATTTTATTTACCTCTTTTTACTTGGCCCTTTTATCAAGGTAACATTTCTATGCAAAGTTGGAGTAATATTAATAATGTAGACTCAAAAAATTTCAGCCGTGTGATATGGCTTGGAGACTTGAACTACCGAGTGTCTTTGAGCTATGAAGAAACAAGGCTTCTCTTAGAGGATAATGACTGGGACTCTCTTCTCGAAAAAGATCAGGTTTGGTGAATTTTTTCTTTCTCTTTTTTTTTTTTAAATTTGTGAGGTGTGTTGGGTGAATCACATATGGATAGGTAAGATTAAAATCGAAACAGCAAGAATCACTGAAACAGTTTTAAATGTTGCCTACAATGTTGAGACAACATTTCTGGTAACACCGGTAAAAAACAGCATAAACTTTAAGAGTATGAAAAGTAAAAAAACAACATTTCTGGAACTTCCTTGAAACTCTCACTGGTTGGTTGTGGAAGTTGAGAGAAAGAGGACAGCAGCTTGAACCTCTTCCAGCTCCTTGAATTTCTCAACAGCTTTGACTTGGTCTCCAAGTTGCTTTGATGTGATTCTTTGATTCCAGCTCACTTTTCAATTCTCACATTTTAAACACAGCTCCATATTCAGCTTGCCTATGGCATTTTTAACTCACAGTAACAAATACTGTTTTGACCGAAAGAATATGCAAAATCATTTCCAAAGATGTTGGGTGAGATGTTGCGGCAACATCGGAGACCACATCTGCAGGACACTGCGGATGTTGCGCAACACTGCAGGCAATATCTGTAGAACACTGCAAGATGTTGTCCAGACATAAAACCTGGTGTTGTCACAATACTCACACAACATCAACAAGGTGCTTATTAATTGGGAAAAGTAAAAAAAAATGATTTTTTTTTGCTAATTAACATGACGGGACACCTAGTACAGATTGAAAATAATGTTTGGGCCTACAACATCTTAGGATGTCAACCTGACTGAATTGATTAGGTCATGAAGATCTAGGAGTGAAATAATTTAATCCTTATTAGAGACTAGAAAGGAGGCGAGATCAGAAGATCAGAGGAATATATTAGTCGCTATGATTAAAATAAGATAATGATTATTGCCTATTTAGGCTTAATACATCAGCAATCCCTCAAATTTATCAATAAATTTTATTTATGCATTCGAAGTACAGTTTATTCCAAACTTCTAATTGATCACCTGAACATAAAGTGTTTCAATTAGACACTTCCGATTCAAATTTTGATTTCTTTTTGCTTGTGTACTTTTCATTCTTTTATTAGGTACGTAATTATAAGGTAATCATATAAAATGTGTCATCTCCTTTAATTATATGCATCAACCTCAATTAAAAAATGGCTGAGGTTATACGACTTATTGAGATGAATGCTTATAAGTTATAATTAAAGGTGATGACATATTTTATGTGGTTAATTCAACTACTTAATACTAGATTTTTTTTAAAAGCACAAAGTTTTTTTTCAAAATTTGAACTGAAGTATCTAATTGAAACACTTATCATGTGTTTAGGTGCTCAATCGGAAGAAATTGTAGTTTGAGTGTCTAAATGAAATCTGCTGACAAGTTTAAAAGGATGTCAATGTATTAAGCCTATTTATTTTGTGTCCTAAGATTGATATTTATAGCATGTTTGACCAAGCTTATTTCCCCCAAAGTGCTTTTTACACTACAACAAATCAACTCAAGGGGGGCGATTTTTTTAAACCAAAAAGGGCGACTAAAAAATATCCTGTTAGTTCGGACCAAAAAGAAGTCGCCCTCTTTGATTTCACCAAAGGAGCCGACTTGTTCAAGTCGCCCTTTTTTGTCCTAACCAAAGGGGGCAACTTGAAGTCGCCCTCTTTGGTCCTCACCAAAGGAGGCGACTTAAAAAGTCGCCCTTTTCGATACTCACCAAAGGGGGCGACTTGAAAGTCGCCCTTTTCGATACTCAC
This sequence comes from Przewalskia tangutica, assembly GCA_029844215.1. NCBI lineage: Eukaryota > Viridiplantae > Streptophyta > Magnoliopsida > Solanales > Solanaceae > Przewalskia > Przewalskia tangutica. The sequence continues at coordinate 116,567,294 of CM056728.1, forward strand.
CAAAGGGGGCGACTTGAAAGTCGCCCTTTTTGGTCCTCGCCAATGGGGGCGACTTAAAAAGTCGCCCTTTTTTGTCCAAACCAAAGGAGGCGACTTAAAAAGTCGCCTTTTTTGGTCCTCACCAAAGGTGACGACTTAAAAAGTCGCCCTTTTTGGTCTAAAAATTATTTTTTTTTGTCAAATATTTGAATAATGTTATGACATTATATTTATAAATATATTTTTTTCAAACATGTTGTCCAAATATTCTTACGAAATGTATGCTTTTAGTTCTTATAATTAATTAAATTAAAAATATTATTAATTAGATAAATACACAATTATATTTTTACACTAAAAAATTTGTCCTCCCTTGGTGTAGTCATTTTAAAAATAACAGAATGATAGGTTCTTGTAAATTTAGAATATTCCAACTTGAATTAAAATAAGTGTTTGACATTGTCACATTAGAAAATTTAATATCTCTCCAGGATAGACCTCCCAATTTGTGGACTAATTGATTGGATGCCCGTGATTCAATTTAGAATAAGTGATAAATAACACATGCTATATAACAAATTAATTTTTATACTATAGAATATGGGATAATATATGGTAGCAGATCTTCTTTAATATTACTTTTTCTTTTCTAGGATCTAAAAGAAGGTATCGGTCCATTATAAAATTTACTAATTTTGGTGTTTCCTTGAATTATCCCTATAATCCTAATCTAATCCATTAGATGCTTTGAATATGAAGAAGTGAACGCATAATATATATATATATATATATATATATATTAAGAGAGTTAATTATATATTTTTTACAATATAAAATTATATATTCGTAATGTAAGATAGTCAATTGCGTAATTTTAAAATATACTTAAATAGGGCAACTTTAAAAATCGCTCTATTTGAGCAAAAACCAAATAGGGCGACTTTAAAATCACCCTATTTGAGCCACACCAAATAGAGCGACTTTAAAAATCGCCCTATTTGAGCCACACCAAATAGGACGAATTTTAAAGTCGCTCTATTTGATCTAACAATATAATTTGAAATCTATTTTTAAAAATTAAATCCATCCATTCATATTTTGTGTCAAATGTCCATGAATGACTAATTTATTGCTAAAATTCATAATGCAATATATTGTTATCTCTCAATACAGTACTCAAATAGAAGTGTAACATGCAGATAAAAGAATAATTGAAATAGTATGTATTAAAACAATGACAAATGAAACTTGCAATTAGCATGTAATACTACTAAACAGCAAAATATGCATTTGACATTGAATCACTGTACTCGACAATAAGGAGAAAGAAACCTCTGAAATCGGTTTCGTATGATAAGAGAATTAATTGCTTAATTTTAAAATATACTCAAATAGGACGACTTTAAAAATCGTCCTATTTGATATGGCTCAAATAGGGCGATTTTAAAAGTCGCCCTATTTGGTGTTGCTCAAATAGGGCGACTTTAAAAGTCGCCCTTTTTGAGTAATTCAAAACTATATATATTGGCAAATTCGTAAGATAAGAGAATTAATTGCTTAATTTTAAAATATACTCAAATAAGGCGACTTTAAAAATCGTCCTATTTGATATGACTCAAATAGGGCGATTTTAAAAGTCGTCCTATTTGGTGTTGCTCAAATAGGGCGACTTTTAAAGTCGCCTTTTTTAATAATTCAAAACTATATATATTGGCAAATTCTAAACTCAAATTTTAACAATTTTAGAATGCAATTATTATTTAATAATTTTAGAATGCAATTAGTGTTTGAATATTAAATATACTTCTTAGTACGAGATAAGTTAGATGTGTATATATGAAAATTAATTATTTTGTTATTATCCGTATTATCAATAGCCTGGCCCTTTTGTATTCTTTATTTAATTAATAATTTAAACAAATGTGAAAAACAAAAATTAACCGCATGCAACCTTAATATCCAAAATTATTCGAAAATTACAGATATTTGATTTTTTGTATACCCAAAATATTCGGATCCGAATTCGATCCGAAATTATTCAAAAATTACGGATATCCCATTTTTAGGATATCCGAAATATTTGGATCCGAATCCGATCCGAAAATTACGGATATTCAATTTTTTCTATATTCGAAATATTCGGATCCGAATTCGATCCAAAAATTGCGGAAAATTACGGATATTCGATTTTTTCTATATCCAAAATATTCGGATCCGAATCCGATCTGAAATTATGTAAAAATTACAGATATCCGATTTTTTGGATATCCGAAATATTCGGATCCAAATCCGATCTGAAATTATACAAAAATTGTGGATATCCAATTTTTTGGATATCCGAAATATTAGGATCCGAATCCTATCTGAAATTATATAAAAATTACGGATATTCGATTTTTTTATATCCGAAATATTCGGATCCGAATCCGATCCGAAATAATATAAAAATTGCGGATATCCGATTTTTTATATCCGAAATATTCGGATCCGAATCCGATCCGAAATAATATAAAAATTGCGGATATCCGATTTTTTATATCCGAAATATTCGGATCCTAAATTATACAAAAATTGTGGATATTCGATTTTTTTATATTCGAAATATTCGGATCCGAATCTGATCTGAAATTATACAAAAATTATGGATATCCGATTTTTTAGATATCCAAAATATTTGGATCCGAATCCGATCAGAAATTATAAAAAAATTACGGATATTCAATTTTTTGGATATCTGAAATATCCGGATCCGAATGTTGCACTATTATAAAAAATAACTGTAAATAAATAGGCATCTTGTTAAAATTTGACTTTATAACCGGCAAAGGAATTTATCATTATGAAGAACATAAATATAACAAGTATTGATGGTTGGTTCAGTAGTAGAATGATATATTTCCACAAAGAAGGCCCAGGTTCTAATCTTAGCAAGGGGGTATTAGGGTATTTGTAGGGATTAAGATGCAATAACTAGTGGTCTAGTGGTAGAGTAGTATAGTGTCACGGTTAAGATCAGAGTTCGATTCCCAGATGGTGCAATTAATTTTTTTTCTTTTTTGAACCAAACCAAATAGGACAACTGATATTTGAACCACACCAAATAGGGCGACTTTCAAATCGTCTTATTTTGTGTGGACAGCAGCGACTGATCGCCTATTTGAATCAATAAAAGGAGACTACGATCGCCTCTTTGAGTGATTCAAATGAGCGGCTATCAGTCGCTTCTGGTTCTTATCAAAGGAGTCGACTTGAAAAATCGCCCTCCTTGATCTAAGACAACGGACCTAATAAGACGAAGGGAAGTACGATTAAAAATCGTCCCCTTTGATCTAAGGGGGCGATATTCCACCCAAAGTGGGCGACTCTCTTTGAACCAATTTGTTGTAGTATTTTTTTTTTTTTTTAAATAACGTGTTTGATCAAGCTTTTGAGAGAAAATAAGTGTTTGTGAGGAATAGCAGAAACAATTTTTCAGAAGCTAAAAAAAAGCTTTTGCCCAAAAGTATTTTTCAAAATTTTATTTGAGAAAATACATGTAGAAGCACTTTTAAAACTCGGTCAAACACAAACTATTTTTCGCCAAAAATACTTTTGATACTTTTTTTTTTAAAAAATAAGATAATTTAAGGAGCTTGACCAAAAAGGCTATTAATTGTATATTTAATTACTACTTCAGTAAAAATTACTAAAGGCTAAAATTATTTTAAACCCCTCCTCCCTTCCGACTGGGGAAAAAGACGGTGAAAAGGACAAACATCTACTAAGAAACATGATCTTGTCATTGGTTTGGTAGAATTCTTCGTACTTTTTTTCTTATTTGTAATTTTATTATAGCTACTCTAGAATATAAAATTCTCACCATGTAAAATAAACAACAAAAAAAAACGATTTAACTGAGTGGCAAAATTAGCTCAAACCTATTTGACCGCTCAACCTGCCCAAATTACCATGCTCTAAGTGACTCATCAAATGAGCCCAAACTGACTCATCAACTGCCCTTCAAAGTGTGAGCTACAAATTATAATTAACTATTTTTTAGTTTTTTGTATTTTAAATTTTGATATAATTTAATTTTTTATTTTTCTGTTATTTTTTCAGTTTTTAATTTAAATTATAACTTTTTTTTATTTTGTATTTTTATATTAATTATTTATTTATTATTTTAAAATTTTTATTTTAAAATTTTGTTTCATTTTTTAATTTATATTTTTATAATTTTTAAATGTTTGTTTTTAATAATTTTTTATTTTAGTTTCTCAAAAATGTTTGAAAAGTGAGTTAAGTTGGGCGTGTTGAGTTATGGTCCATTATATAACTCATCTTAACCTAAATAAGCTTTGGACATGATTGGACATCTATTAATTCAACCGATCTTGATCCGCCCAACTTCAGCCCAAACATTTCATTTGTCATCCCTACTCATATGTTTTGATATAGTTGAATCAACAACGCCTTAGGAATCTAGGCGCTTGTCTATAGAACTCATATATATGTCTGAAATAATTAATGTGAAAACAGAATACAAGAGATCTTTGCGGGACTACTTTTTTTTAATTCAAACTGCAAAAGGGTTATATTGAACCGTTCTCTGAAAGGGTTCTTCTTCATTACTATTAGTTTTAAAGTGAGTGCAATACTATCTCAATTCATATATTATTGCTAATTTATTTATGTTGGTGACAGCTGAATGTGGAAAGAGAAGCAGGTAGAGTGTTTAGTGGGTGGAATGAAGGGAAGATATTCTTTGCCCCAACGTACAAGTATTCTCATAATTCCGATTCCTATGCAGGAGAGACAACCAAGTCTAAGAAGAAACGACGAACCCCTGCATGGTCTCTCTCTTTTCCCTTTTTTTTATTTTTTTTAATTTTTAAAAGGTCTAAATATACCCCTCCACGATATAAAATATCATAATTTAATCTATCGTTATATTTTGGGAGCATTCACACCCTTAATCAAGCATGATTTGTGTATTTCACATGTCAAATATTTCGAAAAAGGTTTAATTATGACTTAAAATTATCCACATTATACGAAATAATTTACTAAAGGTAAAGGCGTGAATGACCAAAGAGTATAATTAATGATAAAAGGAAAAATCTCAAATATGTCATTTAACTATCTGAAATGACTCATTCATGTCATTCGTTAATAGTTTGATTCAGTTATGTCATCGTCGTAACATATTTGGTTCATTCGTGTCACTAACCACTAACGGAATCCTACTACTACAAGATTTTGTCACTTAACACTATCTAAACTCTTCATTACTTATCAACCTCATCCCTTTTTATGAGAAACATATGTGAGTCATTTCGTTAAGTTATGTGGCATATTTGAATCTCCTCCCCTTATAATACATGGGTACTCACTCTCTTGGGTAATAAAACTAACTTATGTTATTTTTCTGTTTATCATTAATTCATGATATTCAACCTTTTAAAATCATATTCCTATATAAACCTCCATATTTCTAATTCTATGTAATAAACTTATAATTTTATGTAATATATTTAGGGTCTGTTTGGCCAAGCTTCTGGAAAGGTGTTTCTGTTTCTCAGAAGTAGTTCTGCAGAAACTGTTTCTAGAGAATCAGTTAGGGTGTTTGGCCTATAATTATAGAAGTGCTTCTGAGAAACAGAAACAGTTTCCTGTTTGGCCAACATTTATGCAAATTTACTAGAATATTCTTTTTAATAGATTTAAAAATATTTAAAATATTCTTTTCTATCATATGTTTCTAAAAATTAATATATCTTTACAATTTAATAATTTTTTTAAAATTATTTAATTGCAACATTTAATCAAAAAATAATATTATATTGTAAATAAGAAATGTAACGATAATATGATAGTCAATGACTCAAATATGTTCAAAACTACCCCCGCCCTAATCATATCTACCCCCACCTCATCCTCAAATTTCTATGTCATATTTTTTTTACTTTTATAAAAAATATGAATTTTTTTCTTCTCCCTTACCCCCCCATCCTACCCCAACCCCACCCCATCCTCAAATTTCTATTTCATATTTTTTGTTACTTTTATAAAAAATGATTGAAAATATGAAAAATTTTCTTACCCCTCGCCCTACCCCTACCCCCACCCCCATTGCCCTACCTCATCCTCAAATTTATATTTCATATTTTTTGATACTTTTATAAAAAAAATTATTTAAAATTATGAATTTTTTTCTTACCCCTGCCCTATCCCTACCCCCCACCCCACCCCATTGCCCTACCCCATCCTCAAATTTTTATTTCATATTTTTTGTTACTTTTATAAAAAAATATTAAAAAATATGAATTTTTTTCTTATCCCCCCCTACCCCCTACCCCCACCACTCCACATTTCCCTACCCATCCTCAAATTTCTATTTCATATTTTTTGTTACTTTTATAAAAAAAAAAAATATTAAAAAATATGAATTTTTTTCTTACCCGCCCTACCCCCTACCCACCCCATTGCCCTACCTATCCTCAAATTTCTATTTCATATTTTTTGTTACTTTTATAAAAAAATGATTCCCCCGCCCTACCCTCACCCTACCCCTATTCCCAATTTTTTATTTTATATGGGGATATTATATGAGATTAAAAGAAATTTTGTGAAAAGAAAATGGTAAATGAGTCCAAAAAAAATTCAATGAATGAGCAAAAAAGAGCTTCTCCAGAAGCACCAAATTGGTGTTTCTGCTTCTCTTCCCATCTAGAAACACTTTTTGGCTTCTGGAAAAAATATTTCTACTTCTGAAAAAAGGGTGTTAGGCCAAAGAAACAGAAATACTTTAGAAGCTTGGTCAAACACCACCTTATAAGTACAAGTTTGTCCCTTATACTAATAATATTATTATTTTACATGAAAAAACTATACTATCATATTTAATTGGATTATGAATCTAATCTTATTTTACATCATTCTCTATTTTCACGTACTTTATGACTATTTAAAAAGATTTTAAAAACACATAAATTTTATTTAAGGAAAAAAGAGACGGGTTTAAAAATGAGTACACTAATGAAGTGAAGTTGAGTATGGAAGTACATATGAGTGTGTGAATTAAGAGTATGTATGTCTTTTCATGGTGAAATTTGGATATTATAACGGATTGACAAGACTCAAATATGGCACTGAATTTAACGAAATAGCTCACATATGACACTCGTAAAAAGGGGTGAGAGGGGTGAGGGTTGTTAAGTAATGTCACGTGACAAAATTTGGTGATAGTAGACTTTTTTAGTAGTTGGCACGGATATGTCACGACAATGGCATAAATAAACTCAACTATTAACGAGTGATATGAATGAGTCATTTCGGATAGTTAGATGACATATTTGAGCTTTTTTTCATGATAAAATAAAGATATTTCCCGAGGTAGAGGGGCTTTTTTTCTGTTTTACCATTCCTCTTTTTACAAAAACAAAATTCCCTTGACATAGGTGAATTGTGGAATTAAACTTACACCTATTGTGTGGAAAACTTCCACAATGTATTATTAGTCTCGGTGGTTCTCCGTCTTCCCCAACCTTGCACATAGTGTTAATTTATTTCACAAATCATCTAATAGGTCAGGGAGTGGGACAACTTATATAAAAACAAATTGAACTCCTACAAAGAGAGGCTATGACATTACACTTTGTCTATAACAATTAGGTGCTGCGACTAATTTACTGTGTACTGAAAAAAAGTATATCTGATCCTTACATGTCTTGTACTAATTTCAGGTGTGATAGAATATTATGGCTAGGCGAGGGGATTGAACAACTATCATATATTCGAGGGGAATCAAGATTTTCGGATCATAGACCAGTTTGTTCTGTATTCGCGGTGGATGTGGAGGTGGAGGCAGAGCTAGTGAAGAAGAATAACTCCAAATTTAGAAAAGGTTTTTCTTGCACTGCTACTAGAATGGAGTATGACGATTGTATACCTCAGAGACACAGCTCTTATGATTATTGAAAATTTGAAATACAAACTCTAACTTTACAAATCTTCTAGTGTAACTTGAGGGAGAAAGCTGGATTTCCCGTATTATCCCTCAAGTTACACTACCTTTTGTTCCCTAAATAATTTCAACTAGTAGGTAAATCATCTTTAGTTAACAAAATTCACTGTAGAGCGTGATATACAATACTACTAAAAAAAACAGGAACTAGCGACGAACAAATTTTGTCGCTCCAACAACCACAATCAGTCGTTAATTCTATTTAATAATGAATTAGTGATGAATTATCAAAAATTCTATTAATTACGAGAAATGCAGCTAATTCCAGTTTTAGTAGTGATAATATCAAAGGGAAAATAATGATCAGCAATGAATAAAAACATAGTTTTGTCATATATATGTCCATAAACTGTCTGAGAAAGAAATGCGAGTATCTAGGAATATAACTAACTGTTCGGAAGGGAAAAAACAGTAATTTTAGTTGTAGCTTTAATCCGATGTATCCTCATATGCAAAATCCCAAACAGAAATTGGAGCGTGATGATGTATAACATCTTCTTCTTCTGGTGGTGTATCATTCAAGTTCATGTTTCCATAAGTGGCAGGGTCATAATGAAGTTGTTCAAGGACATTGCCTCCCCAAAGTCATTCGAAATTCTCTACAACTCCACCAGTGCCATTTTGTGCATGGTAGTTTTCGAAGCTCCTTTTTATCTCCATGGTCATCCAATCATGTTGGCCATGACCAGCCATTATTTCTTCGTGTGGTATGGTTGTGCTTCAATCAAGCTAGGAAAGTTGTTGATGGACAAATTAAGTAAATGGTCCTCCCCCTTGTCCATACTTTGTTGGTTATTAATTGTGTGCTTTTCGCGATGAGGACAACTTGTCTCGGACTCAATTCTTGAATTCTTGTATGGAAATCCAACCTCTAACTCACTTTGCGCGCAATTTAAGTTTTGATATGATACATCCTCCATGTCTATGCCGCTCTCAAAAACACCTTTCCTTTTGTCCTTTCTTCTCAAAGTGGGCACCAAAGCAAGATATTCATCTTCTTTTCCCTTGTTATTTTCTTGATCATATTCCTTCTCTTTTGATGTTGAAATCTTGAGAGCTTTTTTAGTCAGCTTGAGAAGGGCTTCTTCTTGGTTAACAACTTTGGACCAAGTAAATGTTTCTTTAGCTGTCATATTGTTTTGCGATAGATTGTTTCACCAACCTCCTTATTTTATCCATATTAGTAGACATGTGATTGATAATTGCAGCCAAAACACTTACCTTCCATTCTTTTTTGAAGTCATGATGAGGTTTTCATTTGTATAAGGTGGTGGACCTTGTTCTTGTGAGAACGCTTGATCACCCCACCAAAGGTCATTCCCTGTGGGCCACCATGGTGGGGCCAACCCTTTATCCAAAGGGAACCTCCTTTGTGGAGGGATACAATGTTGCACAAGTGCAGAAAGGAGTGAGCCCAAAGTAGTATCTTGCAAGTCTTGTAAAAGATGCATGCATGAATTAGGATCCAACACATTTTCTTCCACTAATTTAGGCAAGAATTTTGCAATGGAAGCAGGGGAATTTTGCTCAAACCTCACCTTCTCTTCCACCGCTCCCTTAAACTACCCGACGACCCGGTCACCAGCTTTCCCTTCTCGGGTACGATCCCATAAACAAAACCCTGACCTTTGCAAATCTCCATGATCACTACAAGAAATTGGTTCTAAGAGGGCGACTGTAATCGCCCTCTTTGGATGAAATATCGCCCCCTTAGATCAAAGGGGGCGATTTTTAGTCGTCCTTCAACTCGCCTAATTAGTCGCGTTGTCTTAGATCAAGAAGGGCGATTTTTCAAGTCGCCCCCTTTGGTAAGGACCAAAGAAGTCGCCTTTTTTGAGATTTATTAAGAAGGGCGACTATAGTCGCCCCCTTTGGTCCTGGTTCAAAGAGGGTGACTCTCTAGTCGCCCTTTTTGGGTTGATTCAAAAAAGAGAAAGGATTCGAACCCTGGTCTGAACTGTGACAATGTACTATTCTACCAACTACTAGTTATGCAACATTAATCACCACAAATACAATCCTCTGCCAAGAATCGAACCCGAGCATCTTCTGTGGAATTGTGACATTCTACCACTAAACCAACCATCAATACTTATTATATTTATACTCTTCATAATCATAAATCCATTGGATTCGGATCTGAATATTTCAGATATCCAAAAAATTGGATATTCGTAATTTTCGGAACCGAATATTTTGGATATCCAAAAAATCGGATATCCGCAATTTTCGGATAATTTCGAATCAGATTCGGATCCGAATATTTCAGATATACAAAAAATCGAATATCCATAATTTTCGGATAATTTCGGATCCGAATATTTCTGATAAAATTCGGATCCGAATATTTCAAATATACAAAAAATCGGATATCCATAATTTTCGGATAATTTCGGATCAGATGGATTCGGATCCGAATATTTCAGATAAAATTCGGATTGAATTTGGATTTGAATATTTCAAATATATAAAAAATCGGATATCCATAATTTTCGGATAATTTCGGATCGGATTCGTATAAAATTTGGATTGGATTCGGATCCGAATATTTCAGATATACAAAAAATTGGATATCCATAATTTTTGGATAATTTCGGATCGGATTCGGATCCGAATATTTCGGATAAAATTCGGATTGAATTCGAATCCGAATATTTCAGATATACAAAAAATCGGATTTATTTTTCCTTTCTTGCATCTCATTTATTTCTTAGGTATAGCTCTAGAGCTAACTCAAATTTTAAAATAACCCTTTCATTTTATGCATATATATTTATGGAAAGTTATTTTCTGTTATTTACTTTTTGATGACTTATTTAGCTTGTTACTATTTGATTTGCAGAAAACAGAAAAAGCACGACGATATTTGAAAACGAATGACAAATTACAAAATTAGGAAGGAGTACAAAATAAGGAAGGAGGAGGGAAGAACGATGTAAATTATTTATTAGCATTCCAAGATAAAAAGTTCATTTTTTTGTATAAAGAGTAGTAATATGGAAATACTTAATATTAATATAATATTTGGAAGAATATTAATACGGATTGGAAAGTGTATATAGTTAAAAATAAAATTTGTGAAACACTTAATTTTTAGTACCAAAGCTTTTTAATCGGACCAAAAAGGGCGACTTGGAAAAGTCGCCCATTTTGTTTTGGACCAAAAGGGGCGACTTCTCCAAGTCGCCCTTTTTGGTCAGTACCAAAGGAGACGACTTGAAGTCGCCCCTTTTGATTCTGCTGGAACTTTCAAGTCATACTAAGTGCAAAGGCCTCATCTGGCCTAGTACAGGTCATGACCTACATGATTGATCCTATAGCCGAAGCATACATGATCCTTTTCATGCGCTCAAGTTCAATAGCATTAGAAGGGCAACCCTTCTTTGATAACTTGATGCCTTGACCCATTGAAAGACCACCTTTCTTGGAATTCTCCATTGAAAAACGTCTAAGAACTTTGTCTATGTAGACTGACTGTGACAGCCCCAAAAATCTATTAGGTCTATCTCTATAGATCTTAATTCCCAGAATGTAGCAGGCTTCACCTAAATCTTTCATCATGAAGGTCTTGGACAACCAATCTTTAACAGAATGCATGAGGGTCTTATTATCTCCCATTATCAATATGTCATCAACATATATTATAATGAAGACAATACCCTCATCCTTGCGTTTGGAATAAACACAAGGATCCTCTTTGCTTCTGACAAAATCAAAAGATTTGATATGTTGACACCCAATTTTGACCCTCTCGTGCGGTCATTAGCTATAAAATCACACTAATTTTGCAAAATAATTTTATGATAATAAAATGCAGCGATAAAACATTAATACATACATAAATAAGCAATTTAATGATAACACCGCATCTTACGTAGAATATTAAGCACTTAAAGTCCCGCGCCCGCATTTATTAATTTTAAGCCCTGTCATAATTCTTAAATGATATTAATAATAAATACATAAAATAAATAATTTAGCAATGACGTCGTGTCAAGTAGTATAGTCGCATTTATTAATACGCAAATCAATTTCATAACTTATTTTAAATAATGATAAGTAATGCACAATAAATAAGATTTTAAATAATAGCGCCGCATTCTAAAATATTAAGCACTAATTAAACAGCACGCCCGCATTTATTATTATAACAATTAGATTAATAGAGCACCTAAACAATTTAATCACAATTTATTAATTTAATTTACCACTAATTAACTAATTAAGTACCTAAAACTAATACCTAATTTAAATTACCAGCAGCCCACACCCGCAGGCCCAACAACCCGCAGCCCACTCTCTATCTTATACGCAGCCCATCCCCTTTATCCTCTCCTCAGCCCAGAACCCACGCCCCAGCAGCCTTTATCCCTTCGCCCATCTTCATCCCTGGAACATAACGAGGAACCCTAGAAAAACCTAGCAGCTCAGTGATAATCCGCCGCACCAACACCAGCACATCCCGAGATTCTCGCCGGAGAATCCGGGGACCTTCCTTACCCATGCAAACGCAGCCAGCTCGCCCTTACCATAACAAAGAAATCGTCGAAGATCTTCACCACAATCGCCCACAAATCTGACCAAATCGCCGCGTAATATACACCTACCTTAATCGATTTTACACACGAATGACACCAAATCAGCACTATAAACCTTACCCAAACTTAGAACCCAAACCATGGCTATATATAAGCGCATGCAAAGGCAGAACGAAAGCAGAGCTCAGTCGGGTAGCAATCGTTTTTACACATGCGAACAGAGCAGCAGAACATCTTGGATCGAGGAGAACCCAGCAGATTCACATAAGGCAGGGGAGTAACAATCAGTTAATGGCCGCACTCAAGTAAGCACACCCTCAAACACTAGTGTCGCACAGCCTCCAACCTTTAAGCAAACACTAGAACAAGCAGATCGAAAACCAATTGAAAACCGAATTAGGCATTTAGAAATCAGAACCATCGGGAACCCGCAAGAAACAACAATTGCTCTTGAAGCCTCATTTCTCTTTCCATCGCATTAGCAAGTCCTTCGAGTGGACCGACGACTTGATACGCTGCCTCGGTTCGCTGCCCAGAGAAGGTAAATTCATCACCCTTTCTTTTTTATTTCGTTCGGCTATTCGTGTGTATGATACGCATTTGATATGACTGATTAGACATATACTAAGCGATATTGATGTTTGTTATGTGTGCTGAGTCGACTGAGAAAGCTGTTCAGTTAGTATAGATTTCTACTAAAATTCGTGAATGTGATTGTAAACATGCTCAATATGTATTAGCATCTGTTGTATGACTGAATGAATCGGCTACTGTTTGGAGTCTATTTGAAATTATTTTTGATCATGTTAAATCTGCTTCTGAGGTGCTGTATGTGCAACTTATGTTAAAGCGATTCTATATATCTGAAGTACCATCTTTAGTTGATGTCGTCTACAGATCTGTAGTAATGCATTTTTGTAAGCCCAGATGTATTTAAGGATACATAAAAGCATGATGGTTTTAACTGGTTTACAGACTTAAATATACACTTGTGTAACTCCTTCATGTGTCTATCGTGATTTGCGAGTCTGTTAGATCTGCTCCAAATGTTTACTGGTTCGGCTAGATGTCTATGTACCTGAAAGTTTTCTTTACGTATGACATTGTGATCCCTATTTGACTGGTTATGGGCAAAGCATGTGAAGGTTCCTTGTCGGAATTAGTTTGTTTACACTAAAGTTCATGTCTGTATTTGTGGTTGTCTATCCCCCAAGTAATTGTTTGGGCCATTGCTTGCACCATTTCCCCAACATCAATATGTACTGGGGCATGATCTGCAATCATTTCTTTAGCCCACTGTGCTGTACATTACCATATTATGAAGCATTTCAGTAAACAGTAGGAATGTGAGTCTGTACCTACTTTTGTCAAATTGGTTAGGCGTATCAAATAGTCTCTCTGGTAGTGGCTCATCATTCTTACTAACTTTTTCCCATGTCTTTCTTGGAAAAACCAAGGTGATTTCCGACAAGTCTTTCTTCTTCTCTGTTTAAGTGATGAAAAACTGAGCATGTTAATATTCTTTCAAGCTACATTTTGTGCCATGTCAATCTATTGTGTAACCTAAATAATGCTTGTATCAAACATCCTGCATTTGAATTCCTCTCTGTTGCATGTTATCTTGATTTACAGTCATAGAATATGGTGCCAAAACTGCTTAAGTGAGTGAAAGGTCTAGTGCATGACTTAAACTTAGGACCTTTACTTAATAAGTTATGTCCCTGTCCTTGCATACCTGCTAGCTGATTAATGTTGTTACATCTTGAGGCCAATGGTTGAATCATGACATGACTGGCCATATATTGCTTCTTTTCCCTTGTTAGTACATGAATCTATATCTATAACTTGTGTCGACTGATTCGTAGTGTCTCCCTCTGTTTGTTCTTTGCGCTTCATCTGTTTGCTTGATGAGATGGCCTCAAGAATAAGGAATCACTTAAGCCACTGTTTACTTGTCTTCACATGGAACTGTTGGGTGTTGCGTATAATATTAGCAGCTGGTTTGGTGCAGTCTGCATACATGCTCATTCTCATTTCTTCTTGCCACCTGCTAGCTGCTTATCTCCATCTGATATTTTTCTCTGTTTGGTCTTTATGTATGTGTTTGCTTAAATACAAACTATGTGTCAAGTGCTTGTTTTGGTTAAATACAATTGGACAGATACTAATCCTTATCTTTCTTTATTTTTACATGAAATGCATTGGAGCAAAATGAAGAGTCTCACGGCGAGATTCATCACGAGCTACTTCAAATGGCAACCCGCGTCTATGTGCATCCACATTCGCATTCCCGCTTCATAAATTCCTAGAAAAAAACAAATAGGACGGAGTCATCCGCTCCAATCTCTTCACTCTCATAACCTCCTTATCTCATTTTTATATCTTATTTGTTGTTGTAATATAACTTTGTAATTAATAGGAAATTTCGAGCTATTAGCCTTTGAACATATGAGGTGGGTAGGTAATTTAAACTTAGAAAATGCACTTCTATTTTATCTTTATTTTAGGATTATCATGCATGTCTAAATTTTACCAAAGTAATCTAAATGATTTAACTTGCATCATAAAACCAACATTTTGTTTCTTATTAAATCCATAACAAATTTTCTCCTAAACTCTCAAAAATCATCTTAAGCACCTTTTATGTAATATTATACGCAGGTTAAGCAGGATTAATTTAGCTAGCAGCACACATAATTAGTCCATAAATAACCTTTGCATGCACACATAATTAGTCCATAAATAACTTTCGCATCCTTTACATATTGGCCTTAGTCTTATAAACTTTTATCAACATGCCTTCTTTATAAAATATTTTGAAGCATCTCTTATATTTTCAAAACACGCACTTTTAAACATAATAATTACCCTAGGTTTGGCAGGACAACCGCAAGTTAGCGGATCTTAGAGGGTGTCTAACCCCTTCCCTCTAGATTAATAAAGAACCCTTACCCAAAATCTCATTAAGTTTAGCAGACCATTAAAATGGAGTTAATGTTTACTTTAAACTAGTTAACATTTAGGTGTCCTAATTCACTCAATTAATTAGGTGGCGACTCCGCGAACCCTTTTTAGCACCTTTTAGCATTCTTTAGCATTTCTAGCATTTAGCATCTTTTAGCACTTTTTAATACTTTAAGCACCTTTTAACACCCTTTTAACATTTAGCTCTTTTATTTATTTTCTAACATTTTATTTAAGCAGGAGTTTTAAAAAATGTCGCGGTCGAAAAAGGGCGTGACATGATAGCATTGTCAAAACAAATGTTCCAACTCCTAGAGGCTTGCTTAAGTGCATAAATGGACTTCTGTAGCCTGCACACAACATTTGGTCTGGACTCACATAAAAAACCCTCAGGTTATTTCATATACACTTCCTCAATTAGATTACCATTGAGAAATGAAGTTTCGACGTTCATCTGCCAAATGTCATAATCATAGTGTGCAGCTATTGCAAGCAAAATCGGAATAGACTTTATCTTATCCACCGGTGAAAAGGTTTCATTATAATCCATACCAGGACGCTGAGTAAAACATTTAGCCACTAGTCTTGCTTTATAATTCTGAACCTTGCCAGATGCATCAATCTTCTTCTTGAAGACCCATTTGCATCCTATGGGTTTAACTCCATTTGGCAAATCAACCAAGTTCCACACTTGATTGATATACATAGATTCCATTTCGGATTTTATGGCTTCTTGTCATCTCTTCGAATCAATGTCTAGCATTGCTTCGTTATAGGTTCTATGCTCGTCATCATCTGAAATATCTAGCTCACTTTGTGTTTTCACAAGTAGATTTAGTCTTTCCGGAGGACGATGAGATCTAGAAGACCTACGGAGTTGAATGTCTTGCAGTTCAGTTACAGGTATGTTCTGACTGTGAGAGGTTCTTGTGCGCTGGTCGATCCACCAACATTAGAACTTTCAGGATTATCATTTTCATGTCTTTCCTGAATTTGAGGAAATGCAACTGGTGCACTTGCTCCCAAGGTCTGTGCCGGAAGATCTTGCATTTCTGCATTATTCCTCGTAGCACTCCCACTGGCCGAAGGAGGTACCCTAAATACCCAATTTTCGCCAGAAGCTCCCACTGAATTTTTGCCTTTATCATCGGGCAAGGATTCAACCTCTATATTACTTTGTTCTTGAATTTCTTCAAGTTCTATCTCCGTGCAACTCTCATCCTTATAGACATATTCATCTTCAAGGAAAGTTGCGTTCCTAAAAACAAATATATTATGTTCTCCATGAAGAGAGAAGTAGTATCCTTTAGTTTCCTTTGGATACCCAACAAAGTAACATTTCTCACTTTTAGATTTCAACTTATCAGTGATCAACTTCTTGACATATGCAAGACACCCCAGAGCCTCATGTGTCTAAGTGATGGCTTCTTGTCATACCATACCTCATATGGTGTTTTTTCGACTGATTTAGATGGACATCTGCTTAGAACATATATTGAGGTCAAAATAGTGTATCCCCAAAGGTATGTAGGAAGAGCTGAAAATCTCATCATGGAACGAACCATGTCAAGCAATGTTCGGTTTCTTCTCTCGGCAACACCATTCATATGTGGTGTTCCAGGAGGAGTCCATTCGGAATGAACTCCATGAAGCTTTAAGTAGTTAAGAAATTTTTGCTTAAGTATTCACCCCACGATCAGATCGGAGAGTCTTGATACTCTTTGAGAGTTGTTTCTCAACTTCACACTTAAACTCCTTAAACTTCTCAAAAGCCTCAGATTTGTATCTCATAAGATACACATATCCAAACTTTTATAAGTCGTCTGTGAAAGTGATGAAGTAAGAGAAACCATCTCTAGCTTGAGTCAAAAATGGTCCACATACGTCTGTATGTACCAACTCAAGCACCTCCTTGGCACGGATCCCCTTTCCAGAAAGATGTTTAATGGTCATCTTACCTTTCAAACAGGATTCACAGTTACCATAAGATTGTAAGTCAAATGGTTCGAGGTAATTTAATTTCCTCAACTGTTCTATCCTTGTTTGATTGATATGACCAAGTCTCCAATGCCATAAGTAGGTAGAATTTCTTTCATTTAACTTAGCCCTTTTATTTTGTACATTGAAAATTTCCATGTGGCAGTTTAATGTATACAATCCATTCACACTAGGCGCAATTTCATACACAACATTATCTAAAGTCAAAACCATATTGTCATTAGACGTGTTTGAGGAAAAACCCCTCTGAATCTAGTACAGGAATGGAAATAATATTCCTTGTCAAAGAAGGAACATAAAAACAATTGTTCAACATTAAAACTTTGCCAGAAGGTAAATCTATCCTATAAGTTCCCACGAGCTATGCAGCAACTCATGCTCCATTTTCGACGCACAGGTCTACCTCGCGAGGCCCGACCTTCCTGCTATCAGTTAGCCCCTGCACATTTGTACAAATGTGTGAGCCACAAGCGGTATCAAGTACCCAGGAATGAGAATCATTTATAGATAGATTAATTTCAATTACAAACATACCTTGCACATTAGCACCTGGTGCCATTCCTCCGCCTGGAGAAGTTCAATCATTTCTCCAATGCCCCTTCCTGTTGCAATTCATGCAAACATCTGATGTCGGTAGTTTCTTCTTCTTCTTCGCCCCTTCCTTGGGCTTCATTGCTGCTGCCAAAGAAACAACTCTCCCCTTCCCCTTCTGTTGTCCCTTACCTTTCGGTTTGGGGCGACTAGAGGAGACAACCATCAGAATAGGCTTGGTCTTAGAGGTAGAAGATTCAAAAGTCTTTAACATATTATGTAACTCCGGCAAAGTCGCTTTAGTCTCATTCATGTTGTAATTAACAATGAAACTTTCAAACGACTTAGGAAGTGAGGCAAGGATGAGGGTGATGGATACTCTGTCATGAAACCTTATTTCTATAGAAGCTAACCTCTCAATCAGCTCAATCATCCTCAACACATGAGGTGAAACTTGACCCCCTTCATTTAGCTTACACTTGAAAAGTTCTATGAGCAGGTCATACTCTATTGTCTGGCTCTGCGAATCATAAAGACTCCTCAAATTGGCTAACATTTTGTTGGGCCCCATAGTTTCATGATGTCTTTGCAATATATGTGACATAGAAGACAATATTAAGCATTGAGCTGCGGTGGCATCCTTATAATGTCTCTTGTAGGCAACTTGGTCAAAAGTTGCATACTCTGCAGAGTCCTCCGCTGGAGCGATGGAGAATACTTTGTCCAATGTATACTCAATTTCTTCCTGTCTAAGGACAATTCTAACATTTCTTAGCCAGTCAATGAAGTTGGGTCCGGTGAGTCTGCTTGACTCCATGAGCATTTTCAACGAAAAGTTTGTCATTTCTGAAGATCTGAAGATAATAGATAGGACAGGAAAATGCAATCAAAATTCATTCTCCTAAATTATACACATTCATAATAAACTAATTTAACATGGCCTTTTGTTTAATTAGCTCCCACTATTTTGCATACTTCTACGACCCCGTGGTAGAATACGGACCTAAATCAACATAAAGGTCATAGTGGCCAAGATCCAAACATATGTTATATTCGCGTTTGCTTTGGCTGATAACTTCAATAACACACTTTGGTAGGTCCTCAACCAATTGTAAAGTAACTCTACAACTCTTGGTTTGATTAAATATCTTTCATTTTAATCTTACGTCTTTAAACTAGTCCGACACTTTGGCGCCAAGATTTATCTAAACAAGCCAACCTCATTACACGACTGTGTTTAAATGCCTAAGTAAATTTAGTCTTTGCCAGAAAACACTTTGGTGTAAATATCTACAAAAGTTTATCATATACTTTCATTTAAACACATCTATGAAAGGGCCTTGGTCCTCTTAGACTTAGAGCAAATGCTTTGGCATAAATACATTTATCGTCGAAAAGGACTTAGCACTCTAACAATTATAATGGACGACGCGTTATAATTAGACTTGTATTTAATGTTTGGGGAACATTTTTAGTTTTCAGGGATTCATTTAAGATCAACAATCAAGTCATACATCATATGTCATCCTATCATACAATTTCTAAACACAATTAGATGGTTTTAATCGCATACTGGGCGCCGTCAACCCAGACAGTTATAGAGGTCATTTGAAATTAAACAATTACTGAGCGTCGCCTACCCAGACAATAATTGCAGACACTATGCTAATAATTTAAAAGCATCACATTTGATCACTTAGCACATTTGTATATTATTCAATAATATACTATCAATGATAACTATAGGTCTATTTGTCTAAACTCTATAATCTATGTAAATGTCAAACAGTCCCTAAACATTTTCTGATTTTAAAATTCTGATTTTTGGGAATTCTGTAAATTTTCAGAATTTACACTTTAGTCCCTTAAGAATTTAAAATTCAATTATGAACCCTTATAAACTCATAAAATGCAATTCTAAACTTCAGAAAATATTTTCAAACTTCTGGGACCTATTTGCAATTTCCAGAACCTAAAATCAACTTTCATAAAAATTTCTTTTAATTACAAATTTGCCCGAAAGGACCAAATATGTTCGATTCAAAACTTTATTTTCAGAAACTGAAACTTCTAAAACTTCAGATTCAGAATCTGAAACTTTTAAGTCTCTGTTTCTGATTTTTGATTTTTTTTTTAAAATTGGTCGTCGGCACCACGGTTCCAACAGGTGGCACCGCGGTGCCTCTGAGGCAGGAAGCCACTGGAATCTGCAAATTAATTAGCACCGCGGTCCTAACAAGTGGCACCACGGTGCCTCATAATTTTTGTCACAGGCACCGCGGTTCTAACAGGTGGAACCGCGGTGCCTTGAAGGCAGATTGTCCGAAATTAATTTTAAGCTTCTGGATGAACAACACCGTGGCTCCCATGAACAGGACCGCGGTGCCTCTGGCTTCATCTGGGCAGCACCGCGGTGTTCCAATTGTGGAATCCGTAGCGCCATTAAAACCCTAGCGAACGCGCGGTGCTCCATCATGGAACCGCGGTGCCTCTCCTCCAGAATCACACAATACGAAATTTCCGAACCCCTAAAATTGGTTTAGGGTCATATCTTTCAGATATATCACTGGTATTACCATCACCATTAAAACAACATGTTCATCGACCATCAAATCCAATTTTCTTCTCGTTCTTCGTTTCAATGCACCATGCTTTAAGCCGGATAACACATTTCAACTTAGAAGAGTTATATATTAGATTGACTTGTTCGAATACATAATTGCATTAACAGATCTGGTCACAAAGACCATGTGTTCTAAATGTTTAGGGTTTTAAAGCCTTTAAATACATAAAACATAGATCTAAACAAATCCTAACTCATATTATCATTAATATCATTACAAATCATACGAAACAACCCAGGCTTTGATACCACTGTAGGAGTTTACGTCGGGTTCGTACACGCAGCGGAATTTGTAAATTTATGTTTCAAACCCGACGACGATCGAACTGCAGTATGATAAGCAATGAAAAATACAAACACGAAGTAAATGTAAAACTTCGAACGAAGACTTACATTTTGGAAGCAGTCAGCCAAGAAGTTGTATCTTCAAACTTTGTGTAGTCCGAGGGTGCACACGCAAACGTCCCTCGATTTGTAAGTTCAGAGAACTGTGATGTAAATTGCTAAGTCAGGAATGCTAGGGATTCTGACAGAGCTTTAGAAGAGATTTACCTCTCTTAGGTTTTGTATATTTGAAATGGGAGGTAAGCCCTCTATTTATAGTTATAAACAGAGGCTTAGGGTTTCTGTGGGTTGGGCCCATCAAAACCCTGGACTGACTAAAATTCGGACCGCCCGAATTCGGCTAGGCACCGCGGCCCAAAGTAAATGGCACCGCGGTGCCTGTGCCTGTTTTCAGAAATGCGGTCCTAAATTAAAGGCACCGCTCGCATCCCAATTTTACTCTTTCCCATTTCTTATGTCCCGGTCATCAACTGAACATTTAGGTATAATCTCCTTCTAATCACATCCTTCAATCGACGGAATATTTGACTTAGTGTTACCCTTCAGACCTTTACATATCGTCACTAATAACATTAAGATCTTCACGGAACTCCTAGACTGCGCCGGAAGACGAACCCAATATGTAAAGTTTAGCTACACAAAATATGTGAACTGAACCTATATGTGAGAAGATAAAATCCCTTCATTCATGACACACTCAATCAAGCTTAGGATTTGTCAAGTGTCTATCCAAATGACTTGATTATTATAACTCATCTATACTAGTTGACAACGGACCGTATGTCACGTATACGCCCATTCGTCGATGACTTAGTCAACCTAATACCATATGAGTACCTGAGTGTTCACTCGAATATAAATTCAAGGAATGAATCCTTTCTTGGCTCACATACCACCTTTAATCTACCTCGTAATGCACCCAAAACAAGTTGCGTCTCAACCTATAAGGCATTTGAGCTTAGGACAGGATCAAAGTACATTACTCCGTAAACAAGATGATATTGACCTCAAGTCTAAGGACTTTTATCTCCCACACGCCGATGACATTATAGACTTATAACAAAACAATACATCAGCAGGGCATATCAATACTTCAACAAGTATACATGTGTCCATCATGAGTTGTCATAACTCGTAGCAAGTGAGACATACTACATCCACTAAGGATATGATGCAAACCACATGTCGACGTATCGCATATCATTGATATCTCAATTTCGATGATCATTAGTCGAGGTAATTTAAAAATTACGCTATAACATTAATTCTAACATCATTAATAAAAACGTAACATCTATGGATGCATTTATAGAATTTTATAAACAATCAACTAATAATTTAACAAATGCAAAATGTCATAATATTAATCATCATTTATATAAATATGAATGTGTATAAAGTACATTGTGTCCTAATACAGATTGTCTCTAGGACATATATATACTTTCAGATAGAAATTTGAAAGGCCTGGAAAATTTGATTTTTTAGGGAAAATGAAGAATAAGCCGACTGACCCGACTTTATACATGAAAAATTTCCACTGCCAAAATTCGACAATGGGATTGATGATCCGTCGACTTTCCATCAAATGCCTAAATTTTCCGATTTCATCAAAACATACTTTCTTCAATCCGTTTGACTTTCCAATACTCCAGCATAAAACTGTAAACCTCCATTACCCTTTCGTAAGGTCGTACCTCTTCTCGGAATATTGATATTTATTAACAACACGATGAAACGTGAAATTACCGGGTGTAACATCTACTCTCCCAGCTAGACCGTCTTCAAGGCCTAAGAAAACACCTGATTATCTTCAAAATTATATTTGTAATTATTCCTTAGTTTGCTCCAGTTTTGTTGTTGCTCCTATTAGCTCTACTTGTGTCAGCCTCCTGTATTTGAGCCTCATACTTACAGTCATGCAGCCAGTGTACCTGAGTGGCAAGCTGCCATGAGGGATGAGTTTGCTGCATTGGATGCTAATAGCACTTGGTCTATTTTAGAGTTGCCTCTAGGTAAGAAACCTAATGGATGTAAGTGGGTATACAAGATTAAACAAAATGTTGATGGTTCTGTGAAAAGGTACAAAGCTAGACTTGTAGTTAGAGGTAATACTCAAATTGAAGGTATAGATTTCCATGAAACTTTTCCCCCAATGGTTAAGATGTCTACTGTCAAAACTCTTATTGTTGTAGTTGTTAAGAAACAATGGCCGCTTTTCCAACTGAATGTGAATAATGATTTCCTTCATCGTGACTTGGATGAAGTAGTTTTTATGAAACTTCCTCCTGACCTCACTGTTCTTGCATCTACTTCATCTGCTCATTTGGTCTGCAAGCTTCAGAAATCTTTATATAGACCAAGACAAGCTTTCAGGCAATGGTATGCTAATCTGTCTCAGGCCTTATGTTCTAGAGGTTATTTTGTGATGCCATTGATATTGATATTGCCTTATTTTGTGATGCCATTGATATTGCCAGAAATCATATTTTTCATGAAAAGACAAAACATATCGAATTAAACTGTCATTTTGTGCGAAGTAAGCTAACTGAAGGCCTCATTGATCTTTCCCATACTGCCAGTGCATCAATATGTTCACCAAACCTCTTGTTGGTGTTGTGATGTGCATCATACTCATTTGCGCAAGTTGGGAGTTGTATCGCCCTCCAACTTGAGTGGGGCTATTGGAATACAGGCTAGAGGTGTGGGCTGATGACTTGGGCTGTCTAGGCCCAATAAATTGTTAGATCCTTATGTTCTGGGTGTTTGATTAATTTCTTTTATATTTGCTGTCAATGCCTTCAAGATGTTTTTTTTATAAAAAAACAATGACAGTATAACTAAAAACTATTTTAAAATTACAGTTCAAATTAAACCCTAAAGAAATAGAACACTTAGGGCTCGTTTGGTACGAGCGAGATGAGTTTATCCCACATTTGGTTGGGATAAAATCCCGAAATAGCTAACTAATTTTGAGATTATAGTGTTATTTTTATTCCACATTGAGGATGGATAACAATATCAAAATAACTAATACCGGGATAATTTATTCCCTAATCAAGCGAGCTCTTAGGGATCGTTTAGTAGGGCGTATAAGAATAGTACTAAATATGGTGAATTAGTAATGATAAGATTAGTTATGTTGACATTATTTTTTATATGGACTGTTTAGTTTGTTGTATCAAACAAATATGATATATTAGAATGAGAATAATACTATACTGTTAATGTCATAGTTTACTATACATAATAATAATAATACTTAATATAGTGTATCACTAATATAAGTATCAATTGTACATTATACATAGGTTAAAAATACTACCAAACAAAGAATTAATTATACCAAAGCTAATATTAATATTTTTTCTAATTTTAAAGGGCAAAGGATTTGTTTTCATGATAAGTTAGGTGAGTCGTGTTGGATTTGCTGGTTAATCGAACCTGATGACTAAAAAACAGCATTCTCGTGTTGTTGAGATCATCAAGTATATTTTGTTATTATCCTTTTTTTTTTGGTTAACCTTTTTTACTCAATTAAAAGATACTCTCTATGCTCATTCTGTAAAATACCATTAACCTTTGCAAAGTTAAATGGTTTTTCTTTTATAAATGTATACTTGACTGACTTATGGTATTGTAAAAATATAGTCTAAAACTTACATTGCAAAAATATAGCCCAAAAATATTTGTATACAATGTTATATATTTATATACAAAAGACATGTACATTATGTATATGAGTGTATAAAAATGTATAATTATATGTAAGAGGAACGATATACACTATTATACAAAAAATAACGTTAACACCACCAATTCTCATATACCCTAATTAACATACAACTTAATTAAATTTCCTCATGATCACGATTCACGAGCACCTTTAAAATTCTGAAGTTTGCAATTTTATATAGAAAATAACTAATATATATTGACACCAAAAGCTAGATAAATTTGGCACTCTTATTTCATTCTTTATTATATAAGTGGCCAAGCTAGCATATATTGTGTGCGTTCGTGGGAACTCAATAACTTTTATATAGATCTTCTATATATATATATATATATTAAAATCACACTATAAATATTGCATTGTAAAGTCAATTATTATTATATATTAATTTAAAATTCATAAATTTCAAATATTGAATCTGTTTATTTGAATATCAAATACAACAAAACAATTTCATTACAAGATAGGCTACTCAACAACAACAACAATTACATAGCCAGTGTAATCCCACAAATAGGATCTGAGACTTTACATCTACCTTTGTAAGGCAGATAAGTTGTTTCTGAAAGACTCTCGGCTCGAAAAGAGAAGAAAAGAAAAGTAAAGAAACGGAAAATAAAGAAACAGGAAGAAGAATTCGATGTGGACACACAAATAGGATAGCAAGATACAAATCATAGATAGTGATACACATCGAAGAATAGACAATTACGCAGTTACTAACTACTACTACTGTTAGGGATATGTGTAGAGGGGGATGACCCCTACTTCTCCACCTACAGTGTGACATCACTCGACTACATACTACCCTTCTATTCTAATTCTCGACCTTCACACTTTCCTATCTAGGGTCATGTTCTTAGTAAGTTGAAGTTGTGTCATATCCTGTCTAATAATCTCCTTCAATTTTTCTTCGGCCTACATCTATCTCTCCTAACTCCTACAATAGTCAACCTCTCACACATTTTTACCGGCGCATCCTCACACATCTTCTTCACAAGATAGACTACTCATTAAAATGAATTATACAAAAGAGCAAAATGGATAGAAGAGACCGCAAAAAGGAGGGGAAAATGGAGGAAATAAACAAAAATTAAATAAATTTGCACGAGGGAAGAGGAGTCGTTTTTCTCTTTTTATTCTGCGCAAAACACGCAAGAAATCCACCGCAACATATTCTTAAACGCTTCGTTAAAAAACATGTTTCGAACCAATTCTAACTAGACAATAAGTAACTGAGTTAAAAGTCTTACAAATATGTACAATGTTTACATAATTAAAATGAGAATATAAGCTTACAAATATCTTAACATATAACATCGACCTCTCATATAATTATGTTAACCACATTATTCGCATCTGAAAACATTTGTGTACTTTGTTTTTCACGCATGACTTGCATTTCGATTTTTTGTATAACAAGTTGCCTCAATATTAGATATTATTTTTGGGTTGATTGATAAAATGAGATATGACATTTTTCTTAACATATCATTTTTCAGAAAATGTCAGAACAAATATCTTGACATTTGGGCTGACATTCGGATAACAGTTTTGCCTATCTTCTTGGACAGTTTTTTCAGGAAATTGTGATCTTTGTGTCACATGGCAAATTGACTTAGCAAGAAATCTTCAAAGCAGATTAGGATTGATGAAGACCAAGTCCAAGAGGTTGCATAACTTAAGGAGCAAGACGTGGAAGAAACATTCCACTCAGTTGGAGATTTTTCAGCCTTAAGCCACTGCCCACGTGCTCCATATTTGGCTCAACGTACACAACTAATCGAGGAGTCTTTCAAGGGAACTCTCTACTATAAATAGAGAGGTCACTTCAATCTCCAAACTTTAAGATTGAAAACTGGATCAACAAGTGTTGCATGTATTTGTGACGACATTCTGTATGACATTACAAGTTCTGCCTAGGTTCTAGATTTGTTCTTTCATTGAAGCAATTGTAATGAGATGTTGATCACTTCTATTTAGATAGATTTTCCAGGCATAAGTCATCTGCGACTTAACTTTTTTATTCCTTTTGTATCTTCTTGTAACATTGTAAGAAAAGAAAATTATTCAATTGTATATACATATATACAATACATTTGGTCATTGACCATCATGAGTTATATCAATATATAACCTATGCAAATTAAAATTTTGTGTTCTTTATTTTATTCCGCTGCATTTTAACTCTTTCAAAGGTTTTCTTAAGTTTTATCTTAGTATCGCCACGTGTGTCAGACGACATTTATGCTGACATTCGACACTGTTTCAGCATACTGTTTTTGTCTGTTTTGCTGTTTGAGTTTAATTAATTCATAGTATAATCCACGGGACCCAACAAGTGGTAACAGAGCCGACACTTAACATAATAAGTGATAAGGTCCTTTTACTTTAATTATGGATCCGGCTAATCCAAATATTGGTAGACTTCCTATTTTAGATGGATCAAATTATCCTTATTGAAAAATTCGTCTACGTTCTCATATCAAATTCATTGATGTGAGAGCATAGAGATCTACTACAAATGGATATAATGTTCCTATGCTTCCACCGGACGAGGAAGGCGACATATTACCTAAGCCTGAGGCCGAATGGAGTGTGGAAGAAACCAATAGTGCAGACTTCAATGAAAAGGCTCTTAATGCTATTTTTGAATGGGTAGATCTTTATATGTTCAAACTTATCCAAAATTGCTCAACTACCAAGGATGCTTGGGATACCCTACAAACCCATTGTGAAGGTAGCTCAAGTGTTCGTAGAACGAAGCTCCGCATGCTCATGAGTAAATACAAACGTTTAAGAATGGAAGAGATGGGGGATATCAAAACTTATTTTGAAAAGTTGATCGACATTTCTAACGAATGTTAAGTACTTGGGTCTCCGTTGACCAACAATCAACTTGTGGAAAAGACACTCCGCTCTCTTCCTGAAAAGTTCAATATTAAGATATGTGCGATTGAAAAAGCCCACAACCTTGCTACAATGGACCTCCATACGCTAATGAGCATTCTCAAAACATATGAGATGAATATGGAAAATCAAAGGACATTGTATAGAGGCAAAGATGTTGCACTTCAAGCAAAATCCTTAGAGATGCAAGTCAATGAAGAGGACAAAAATCTTGACGAAATCGGGGATGATGCTAACGTTGCCCTTCTCACTCGAAAATTCAATACGATGTTAAGAATGTTCAACGGTGACAATAATAAATCTAAACCCAAAGAGCACCAAAGTCAAGGCTTCAATCCACGATTCACTAAAACCCTTCCTACAATAAAAAAAGGAAATCAACTTAGGAGAACCAGTTCAGACCGTACCAAGTTCGATCCCAAACAACTTGAAAGTATTCAATGCCATGCTTGCTCGGGATATGGTCATTATGCGAATGAGTGTGCAAACACTTTATGAAAAGCTGGAAAAAGTCTATGGATTTCTCTAAGTGACGATGAAGGTGAAGAGGAAGATGATCCAGAAATGGAGTCACAAGCTATGTTGGTCACTGTTTTCAAACAGTCACTCTCATATGATGAAAATATCGCTGACTGTGTTATCCCGAATGTCACAGCATTTTCGGCAATATCAGCGATGAGCTGATGACATCTGCAGATCCAGTAACATCCGACATGTATGAATTTTTTAACTATTCCGATGTTAACTGCTTTAGTGGTTTTATTTCAAATTGTGAATCTGACCCTGAGACTCAAGTTGATTCGAAGGACGACATGATTAAAGAATTGCAAAATTTTTGCAAGGACTAGAGGCACAATAACCCGACTAGAGGTTACCCTTACCAAAAAGGATCTTGAATTTGGTAAGATCAGTGCGAAATTGGATCTGGCCGAAGCTACCTTCCGAAAGCTGAACACCGGTACTTTCAAACTAGATGAAATCCTAAGTGTTAGTCAACCACAACATGCAGGTTTGGGCTACAAGAACTCCCTCAATGCGATATGCTCCAACTTGTTTGACAAAAAATGAGACAATGGGCTTCATAAGATAAAGGAATTACGTGTGCCATCACTGTAAAAAGGCTGGCCATTTAAAACCTTACTGCTTTAAATTGCTCAAGTCCATGAGAAGAATGTCGTCGAGAATGCTGTCCAACATTCCAGACAACACTCGATGCGACATTCCAGAATCAAGAAACCGTAAAAAGGTAAAGAAAGTTTGGAGACCCAGAATGAATGTGTGATGTAATGTTGCTTTAACTGCTTTAAGAACTAACATTTCAGGTTCGTGGTACTTCGACAGT
Source organism: Przewalskia tangutica (assembly GCA_029844215.1). Taxonomy (NCBI): domain Eukaryota; kingdom Viridiplantae; phylum Streptophyta; class Magnoliopsida; order Solanales; family Solanaceae; genus Przewalskia; species Przewalskia tangutica. Next base: position 116,596,265 of record CM056728.1, read on the forward strand.
GAATGTTCTCGACATATGACAGGGATAAAAGAGTGTCTAAAAGACTACGAAACTCTAAATGGAGGTAATGTTACTTATGGAGGAGGTGGCAAAAGCAAAATCATAGGCAGAGGAACCTTGAACGTTCCAGGAATTTTGGCCTTGCAGAATGTCTTGCACATCGATGGGTTAATGGCTAACCTTGTTAGTATAAGTCAATTGTGTGATGACAATCTAGAGGTGAAGTTCAATAAGTATGTTTGTACAGTTACAAATGAATCTAACCAATGTGTAATATCATGTACAAGAACAGACGATAACTGTTATCTTGTTGGAGAACAAGTGAGTTGCAAGAATGTTAGGACGGATGACACGACCTTATGACATCAAAAATTAGGACATGTTAACTACCGTAACCTTGAAAGATTAATTTCTTATGAGGCTATACGAGGTATCCCTAAACTCAGTCCTAAAGATAAAATAATGGTTTGTGAAGAATGTCTCAAAGGTAAGCAGACCCATGTCTCCCATAATGTTGTTCAAAATGACGGACAACATTCAGGTATGTCTCACTGTTTTCAACTTTTACATATGGATCTAATGGGTTCAATTGAGGTGGACATCCTAGGAGGTATGTGATATTCTTATGTGATTGTGGATGACTTTTCCAGATACACTTGGATATTCTTTTTGAAGAAAAAGTCTTAAACGTTTGGCATGTTCAAAATACTACACTCTAGAATAAGAAATCTATATCATTACTCTATTTTTCGGATTAGATCCGAGGAAAAGAGTTTGAGAATATTCAGTTCTCTACATTTTGTGAGAAAAAAAGGTATTTTCCATGAGTTTTCTGCTCCCAAAACCCCACAGTAAAATGGTGTAGCAGAGAGGAAGAATAGGACTTTACAAGAGATGGCTAGAGTCTTGCTTAGTTCTAAAAAGTTGTCTAAACGTTTTTTGGCAGAAGCTCTAAATACTGAAATCACATCACCAATAGAGTCTATCTTAGGCCAGAAACTAAAATGACACCCTACGAGATACTTAATGGAAAGAAGTCTATTGTGCGCTATTTTCATATTTTTGGGTGTATGTGTTACATCTTGAATGATAGAGAATACCTAGCTAAGTTTGACTCCAGAAGTGATAAGGGGATTTTTGTAGGTTATTCACAAAATAGTCATGTTTACCGAGTGTATAATCTTCGAACCAAAACCGTGCAAGAGTCTATTAACATTGTTTTTTATGATTATGCTGATCTTACAGGAAACAATTCTGAAAATAATGTTATAATTACTGTAGAAGAAGCGCAGGATGCAGGAAATTCAGATGTTGCCCCAAATGTCACGACATCTGCAACAACATCTGAAGCAGAACCAAAGAACATTGTAGTTTCGGATGAGGAAACAGAGGCTGAAATTCACGACCCAGTACGTCGGGATCCCTCATCCAGGATCAGAAAAAATAATCCAACTAGCCAAGTAATAGGAGAAGTACATGAAGGAATGAGAAAGAGAAGGAAAGAACCACTGAATTACCGAGACATGGTGAGATATGTGTGTATGTGTCACGCCCCAAATTTTCCTAAGTCTTTACTTAGGGCGTGATGGCACCTGGACAATTATTTTCCACCAGGAGCACCATTTAATTCTCTTTATTTAGAAATTTAAACTTATATTCAAATACGGAGCTATTAATAAAAATAACAATAAAGAAATTTATTTATGACTTTATTGAAAATATAACGCGAGCCCATACTCGTGCAAATATTGTTTCTACATAGACATACTGACAAATATTATTCTAAGTTGGAAGGAGACCATTCCACACGCATTTCGAGACACCGGAACCGACATTCGAACTCGACGAGTACCAAGCCCAAGAATGGACTTGGTATGACAAGAGGTCGGGACGATCGCTAGCCTTGGCGTGGAGCCTTTCCTCTATCACGCTTTCAAACATGTTAAATAAAGAGTTCTACCATCCAATGAGTGAGAACCTTACCCTGCAATTCAAAGTAACACCACAATATTCCAAGTGCAATCACATTATAACGTAATAAGCATATTGCAAAAAAACATATCAGGTTACAACATCTTTAAATATGCAACAACTCCTCATAGGAAATTCTCGGTTTAACTAACACTTCATTTTATCTCGTATTATACGTTAAGACATTCCTCTGCATTTCCACATGTTTATTACATTTATATATTTGTGAACGCGTATTCACTTTTCATATTTATATATAGGTGAACACGTATTCATCTTTCATATTTGTTGCGACGTGCAACCCGATCCATTATATTTACGTATTTGTGAACACGTATTCACTTTACGTTTTGTTGCGGCGTGCAACCCGATCCATTATGTTTACGTATTTGTGAATGAGTATTCACTTTACGTTTTGTTGCGGCGTGCAACCCGATCCATTATATATACTTATATGTGAAAATATATTCACTTTACGTTGTGTTGCGCGCAACCCGATCCATTATCATTTCGTTTTTGTGAACTTGTATTATCTTTAATTTTTGTTGCGTCGTGCAACCCGATACATTATATTTACGTATTTGTGAACATTTATTCACTTTACGTTTTGTTGCGGCGTGCAACCCGATCCATTATGTTTACGTATTTGTGAACGCGTATTCACTTTACGTTTTGTTGCGGCGTGCAACCCGATCCATTATATATTTATATATTTATGTGAACACGTATTCACTTTTCATATTTTTCAGAAGATCAAATAAATACTATTCTCTTTTCTAACATTCTGTCATTCATACTTGTAACGATTATAACTTTTAACCATAACTCCAACTAAGGTGTTTCTCAGCGGAAACTAAGGTAAGACGGGGATCTTTCACTGTACCAAATTTCATTTAAAACTACTTTGGGTAACTAACACAAATTTATCCTCAAAACAGCCACATGAAATTTATTTCGGCAGAATATTTATTAAACAACACTCAATCTTAGAATAGTCATAACTCCTAATCTGTAAACCCGTTCAAGCCCCATAAAATCTCAAAACGACGAGAACAGAGAGCTACACATCTCCATGTGAACCATCCTTTCATATTCTGTACCATTTGGTACAGTTTTACACTTTTATTCGCTGCCCTTCCTGAATCTCGATAGATCCGAGGCAGAAACTTTAAACAGCGATAACTCTCAATCCGTAAGTCGGATAGACCCCCGTAAGGTCTCAAAATGTCCAAAACAAAGAGATCTAGAACTTTCATTTAGAAACAATTTTCATATTCCCCACATATTAGTGCAGTTTTACGTTTCAACGTCCTGCCCTTCTGGATTCCGACGAATCCGAGGCAGCAACTTCAAACTACAATAACTCTCAACTCGTAAGTCCGTTTTAATAAATATTTATATATATCTGTCCGTAACAGAGAGACTTACAACCATGGAAATTTTCATATAATTCTAATAAGTAAAAACTCAATAAAAACAGTCCGTAATTATGCCTTTCCGAATTTCGACCAAATCTAAGGCAGGAACTTTGAACTATGATAACTTTCAAACCGTACGTCCATTTTACCTCATTTTTGGTTCTATATGATCATATTAGAGAGGTGTACAATTCCTCCGAATTTCATCAAATTCTAACAATTATAACTCAGTGAGAACAGTTCGTAAAGTTCATGACGCAACTAGTTGTCTAAACAATCAAAAGTTCAATATTTCTTTTCAACACTCAATTCTTATTCTAACATGTATTGAACTAAAAATAAAGGATGTTACCAAGAATTTCTGAGTGAGAAAACTCACCTTGTAAGCGTGAAAAGGATTGTTGTTCTGTTGCTACAAGTGATCCTTGCTCCCTAGTATTCCTATTTTTGTTCTCCTTCCTCTCTTGATGTTTTTCAGATTTTTCCTCTTCTTGTTCACTTGTTTTTTTTTCTGATTTTGTATTCTTTGTGCTAGTCCTTTATTTGTGCCAAGTATAATGTATAAGTAAGGGTGTTTGTATAACTTATGGGAGGGGGAAAGCCAAGAGTGGAGGGGAGTTAAAAGGGAGAGGAAGGGAAGTAGGTTGTTTCCTTACCAAAGAAATGTGCATGCAGATTTTTTTTAATGTGGTTAATTCTTGAAGTCTTTAAGGCTTGAATTATATATTTTGTCAACTAATAGACTTCTAACATGTCATGTAGTCCTTATAAAAAGGTTATGAATTATATATTTTGCCAACTAATAGATTTCTAACATGTCATGTAGTCCTTATAAAAAGATTATGAAATATATATTTTTATTAAACCAACCAACAACTATATATTATTATTTTTTCCCGGACTTTACATTCTTTCCTCCTTAAGCAACATTCGTCCTCGAATGTGAATAAGGTCATAACATAATCACATAGGCACAATAATGTTTATTGTTATTGTAACACTGATCTAACATGCCATGTAGACCTTATAAAAAGATTATGAAATATATATTTTTATTAAACCAACCAACAACTATATATTATTATTTTTTCCCGGACTTTACATTCTTTCCTCCTTAAGCAACATTCGTCCTCGAATGTGAATAAGGTCATAACATAATCACATAGACACAATAATGTTTATTGTTATTGTAACACTAATTTGGGGCTTCACATTCTCCCTTCCTTAAGAAACATTCGTCCTCGAATGTGAATAAAGTTGTAACACATGCATATAGACACTCAAATGACACACATATGAAGTACTATGTAACACATTTTTTTTTACCTTAGTCAAATAGGTATAGATATTTGACTTTCATCGCCTCTTCAGCTTCCCAGGTGGCTTCCTCTGTGGAGTGATTCCTCCATAGGACCTTCACGGAAGCAATATCTTTACTCCTAAGGCGCTTAACCTTCCTATCAAGTATTTCCACCGGAACCTCTTCATATTGAAGCTCTTCATTAAGAACTATCTCCTGGGGAAGGACGACGTGACTTGGATCGCAAGTATTTTCGTAACATTGACACATGAAACACCGGATGCACCACTTCCATTTCTTGTGGAAGTGCTAATTCATAAGCCACATTCCCACTCTTCGCAAGATCTCATATGACCCAATAAACCTTGGGCTCAATTTCCTTTCTTACCAAAGCGCATCACTCCCTTCATCGGGACACTTTTAAAAATACTTTCTCCCCCTCTTGTAATTCAAGATCTCTTTTCCGATGATCCGCATAGGACTTATGACGACTATGAGCTGTTTTGATCCTCTCCTGAATCATTTGTACCTTATCATTTGTTTCTTGAATGACTTGAGTCCGAACGATTCGTCACCCACCTCTCGAACCATCCAAGTGGATACTTACATTTTCGTCCATATAATGCTTCAAACGGGGCCATTTGTATGCTAGAGTGAAAACTATTGTTGTAGGCGAACTCAATTATACATAGATGGTCCAACCAGCTTCCCTGAAAATCTAACACACAAGATCGCAACTCGTCCTCGTGTTTGAATTGTTCGCTCGACTTGCCCATCTGTTTTGCGGGTGGAAAGCCGTGCTTAACATAACTTTTGTCCCGAGACCTGCTGAAACTTTGTCAAAAGTGTGAGGTGAACTGGGAACCCCTATCTGGAATAATTTGTAAGGGAATCCGTGTAACCGCACAATCTCCTTCAAATAAATCATTGTCGTGGTGCGCGATACGTAGTCTTGGCCGTAAGAAATGGGTTGACTTTGTAAGTCGATCAACAATCACCCAAATAGAATCATACCCTTCTCGAGTTTTGGTGGACCGATTCTGAAATCCATATGAATCGCCTCCCACTTCCACATGGGGACTCGATGTCTGAAGTAATCCGCCAGGTTTTTGATGTTCACTTTCACCACGACATATAAGACACCTCCGACAAACTCCGCAACGTCTTTCTTCATCCCGTCCCACCGCATTTGCCTTGAGGTCCTGATACATTTTGTTGACCTGGATGAATGGAATATCTTGTGTTGTGACCTCATCTAAGATCTTCCTCCTTAGATCCTTTACCTTAGGAACACATAACCTACCCCTATACCGGGCGGTTCCGCCATTATCTCCCAATGTAAACTGTGAAGGTTTTCCTGTTGATCCTCTCCGAAATCCAACAAACTCCGTATCCTCAAACTGACTTTCTTTTATTTCTGAATCTAAGGCAGACTGCGAGGTATCATGTACCACCACCCTACCTTCACCGATCTCAGTTAAGCTAACCCCGAGGTTTCCAATCTTTGTACCTCCCGAACAATACTCCTATTTTGTATTACCAATGCGCTAAGTTGCCCGTTGATCTCCCATCGAGCGCCACCACCACGTTAGCTTTCCTGTGATGGTAAAGAATACAAAGGTCATAATCATTAAGCAACTCTAACCATCTTCTTTGTCGGAGATTCAAATCCTTCTGCGTGGTTATGTACTGCAAACTCTTATGATATGTAAATATGTCCACATGCACATCATACAAATAATGTCTCCATATTCGTAAGGCAAACACCACCGCAACTAATTTCAAGTCATGAGTTGGGTAATTCTTCTCATGTATCTTTAACTGTCTAGATGCATACGCAATAACCTTTCCAAATCGCGTCAAGACACATCTCAACCCAACTCTGTAGAGGCATCGCAATAGATCGTGAACCCTTCTTGTCCCGATGGTAAGGTTGGAGATCGCGAGAGTCAACAATTCCTTTAGTTTCAAAACTTGCTTCACATGCTTCGACCATCGATACTTAACCGCTTTTTGAGTCAACCGGTCAAAGGAGCAACAAGACTAGAAAAACCTTTACGAATCTTTCTATAATACCCACCAAACCCAAGAAACTTCTAACCTCCGCCGAGTGGTCGGTTTGGCCGCTTTTTCATCGCTTCTATCTTCCGGGTCTACCATAATTCCATCCCTTGACACAACATGACCCAAAAAGGCTACATTTTCCAACCAAAATTCACACTTTGAAAATTTAGCATATAGTTTCTCCTGTTTCAAGACTTGAAGCACTACCCTCAGATGCTCTTCATGTTCTTCAACACTCTTACTGTAGATTAGGATATCATCTATGAACACAATCACGAACAAATCTAGGAATGGTTTGAAGATTCTGTTCATTAAATCCATAAAAGCCGCTGGGGCATTGGTTAACCCAAAAGACATGACCAAAAACTCATAATGGCCGTATCGGGTTCTAAAGGCTGTTTTGGATATATCATCTGGATTTATTTTCAGCTGGTGATATCCCTAACGGAGATCAATCTTGGAAAAATAGCTAGCTCCCTGAAGTTGGTCAAAAAGATCATCGATTCTTGGTAATGGGTGTCGCGCCCTTTTTCGGCCGCGGCTTTATTTTCTAAACTCCTGCTCAAATAAAAGGTTAGAAAATAAAATAAAATGCTAAATATTTAAAAGAATGCTAAAGGATACTAAAATTGCAAAAGAGGCTAAAAGCGCAAAAATGCTAAAGGGTCTAAAAATGCTAAAGTGCTGCTAGAATGCTAAGGGTTCGCGGAGTCGCCACCTAATTAGTTTGGGTGAATTAGGACACCTAAATGTCAACTAGGTTAAAGTCAACACTAACTCCATTTTTATGGTCTGCTAAACTTAATGAGATTTTGGGTAAGAGTTCTTTATTAATCTAGAGGGAAGGGGTTAGGCACCCTCTAAGATCCGCTAACTTGCGGTTATCCTGCCAAACCTAGGGTGATTATTATATTTTAAAAAATGCAAAATAAAAGTTCCTCATGCTTAAAACGTTAAGGTGTTTAAAAGGTGCTTAAAGTGTAAAAGGATAAAAGGTGTTATAAATAAATAAAGAGGCAAATGCTAAATGTTTAAAAGTGCTTAAAATACTAAAGGTTGCTAAAAGGTTTTAAATGATAGAAGGGTGCTAAAGGTGCTAAGAGGTGCTTAAAAGTGCTAAATGCTAAAGCGCCGAATAATTAATAAAATGTTAGGAAATAAATGCTAGCATGTTAAAATGTTTAAAAGGTGCTTAAAGTATCAAAAGGGGCTAAAGGGTGCTAAGGAATGCAAAATGTTAAGATGCTATTTTGAGAGTTTAAGAGAAAATCTGTTTATGGATTTTAACAAATTGTTGGTTTTATGATGCAAGTTAGATTATTATTTTTTGCCGCTTTTGAACATGCCTAATAGCCCCAAAAGACAAATAAAGTAGAAGCGTATTCCTAAAATGTAATTACTTCCCGTCTCATATATTTAAAGACCTAATTGCTAGAAGTTCTCCTATTAATTACAAAATTAAATAATAAAATTACAATAAACAAATAAAGGCATAAAAATAAGACAAGAAAGTTAAGAGAGTGAAGGGATTGGAGCGGATGACTCAGTCCTGTTTGTTTTTCTAGGAGTTTCTGAAGCGGGAATGCGAATGCGGATGCGGGTCGCCATTTGAAATGGCTTGCGATGAGTCTCGCCGTGAGACTCTTTGTTTTGCTCCGATGCGTGCCATGTAAACAAGGAAAAGATAAGGATTAGTATGCACTCCAAATACTTGAATCATGATAAATAAACATGGATTTAAGCATATAGGATTAAACAAGAAGAATAAACAATATGCTGCACATTTTATATATAATGGGCATATCATGTGCTTAAGTGCATAATAAGCGGAACAACTAACAGACAAACATGGCAATATCAGATGGGAAATAGCTGCCAGCAGGTGGTAGAAAGAAACATGGATGGGCAGGTATGCAGCCAACACGCAGAGAAGAGGAAAAAGATAACAGGCCGGCCCAAAATGCATGCAGACATGTTCAAAACCAAACCAACATAATAGACATAGCAGTAGAGCAAAGAGTAGGAGATAAAATGGCCTCTGAACTTATACATATAAGAAAATATAGTTAAATAATTCATGAAAGCTATATGTTATTGGACCTGGGTCTAATCGGCTGGGGCTGAAATGTATTGGACTTACTATTTGGTTTAACAATGGTGATGGGCTCGGCAGAATGCAAAAGGAGAAGAGAAGGGAGAATAAATATACTAGTTAAAGGATATCTAAACTCATCTATGCAAATCAAAATATACTAGCAAGAGTAGGTTAATTCCACCTATTTATTAGCTCAATTCAACACAGTGAAGTAGGAGGAGGATGAGCAAGGGGGTGGGCTCAAAATGTTGCAAGAATGCAATGCGAACAAACAAGATAACAAAGAATGAGCTAAGCCCGCAAAGCAATTGGAAAAAGAAACTTCAGTGTGCAGGCTGATGGGAAATTACGCAGATGCCATGATTTTATAGCTTTCAGGTTTTTTTTTTTTTTCTTTCTATGGTGTTCCATTATAATAGTAATGCCAAGATACTATCATGCATATTCTAATTAATCAACAGCAATGTACTGATAGTAATGTCTGAGACAAAGCATGATTATGACACCCTCCAAACAAACAAAGCAAAGAACCACAAGCACTACCGAGACTGTACTATCAATCAGAATGGCGGTATTGCCTATGGCCTAAGAGATTTTCTTGATGTACTAGTTTAGAAATCCGAGTGAGACAAACATATACACTCCTAACAGGCAATCTAGATAGGGCCATAATTTGTTTAAGCAAAGATCTGTGTTCAAGTCATACGCCACGCCTTTCGCTTACCATATTATATGACTATGGCCTGATTTGGCTTTGATTAGTATTAACAAACATTTTGGAACATATGGCGGGCAGTCAACACACTTTATTTAAGCAGATCAAGCAAACCACAGGAAGCATGAAGGGACAAAAATTGGACAAGAAATCACACAAGGGAAAGGACTAAAAGATTCAATTTCCGCCTAAAGGCAGGACATGCCAGACACCAGTTAACGACAACCCGGACGATTGATCTTTTACTTTGCCTCTTTTACAATGCTAGTTTATATAAGTTACAACCCGATGCCACGTATGTTTAATCCCAACACTGAGGGTACACTGGAAAACCACCTACCTCCAGTGAAATCAGCCAACTACTACTTCAAATTATTTTAAAACTCAAGCAGGTTTTTAAACAGGGCTTAGATAACTTTCAGTCACCCAATTTAATTCAGATGACACTTTAAACATGGATATTGATATGTCCAATTAACAAAGACTTAAGGGATATTATATGATAACAGGAGAGCAGAATCATATCAAAACAGACAAGTGAATAGGTAGCCATTCTCGGAAATTTAGGACAGAGACAGTGTACACATCCTACAATCTTCAACATATTCATCATTTAACACATATTTGATACAAATACGCACAGAAATACAAGAATGGACTGAAATCGAGAGGGAGTCGAATTTACCTTCTCCGGACAGCGACCCGGGGCAGCGTATCAAGTCGTCGGTCCAATCGACGGGTTTTGGGGTTTGCGATGCGAATAAAAGGGCGAGTTCGTTTACTGATTTCTGGCTGGAATTGAAAGGAAAGGATTCGAATTTCCTATTTTATGCGAAGCTAATTCTCTGATCTTTGAGCCCTAACTCCTTAGTTGTCATTTGCTGCTAAGTCGATGCTATGGGTCTCTGTCGGCTAAAGTGTGTCGATACTATGGTATCCTAGCTTCGCTAAGGTGTCGATGCTATGGGTATGCTCGATCGAGTTCTTCGACCAACCGAGCTCTGTGTTCCCTGTTGCCCTATATTCGACCCTCTTACTGTCTCCTAAACTGCTGGTGGTTGCTAACTATTGCTAAGGTGTAAAATGATTGTTATCTCCCCGACTCTCAGTGTCTTGCCCCCTGTCCTCTGAATCCCTCGACTGAGCTCTGCCGATGTTATCCCTCTCCCAATAATGCCTATTGCATGCGCTTTTTATAGCCCCATTTGGGTTCCAAGTTAGGTAAACCCTTAAAGGCTGAGATCTGGCTGATTCTCGACGAGATTCGTGCTTGATTTGGTGCGATTTGAACCGGTTTCGTATTGATTCTTACGATTTGTGAAGGATATGGTAAGGGCGAGCTGGCTTAGCTTGCGTGGGTAAGGAAGGTCCCGGATTCTCCGGCGAGAATCTCGGGTCGAACAAGGTAAGGTATTGGCGGCGATTGGGGAAGGTGCGGCGAACTAGGGTTCTTCGTTTAGGCTTTCTTTTGTGCTGTCGACGAGAAGGGTAGGGAATAAAATGGGGCTTGCGGGTGGGCTGAGGAGCCTTGTGGTGATAAGGGGAAAAAATGGGGCTTGCGGGTGGGCTGAAAATAGGCTAGAAGGCGGGCTGCGTGTGGAGTCGCGGATGAAGTGCGAATTAAGGGTTTTTGGGCTGCGTTTTATGGGTTAATTAATTAATTAGTGGTGAATTGTGATTAAATTATTTAGGTGTTTTATTAATCTAATTGTTATAAATGCGGACGTGCTATTTAATTAGTGCTTAATATTTTAGAATGCGGCGCTATTATTTAAAATCTTATTATTGTGCATTATTATTTAAATAAGTTATGAAATTGATTTGTGTACTTAATAAATGCGACTACGCTACTTGACACGACGTCATTGCTAAATTATTTATTTTATGTATTTATTATTAATTAAGAATCCTGACAGGGCTTGAAATCAATTAATGCGGGCGCGGGACTCTAAGTGCTTAAAACTCTACGTAAGACGCGGTGCCATTATTAAATTGTTTTATTTATGTCTGTATTTATGTTTTATTCGCTGCATTTTATTATAAAAATCATAAAAAATTATTTTACAAAATTAGTGTAATTTTATAGTTAATGGCTGGACGGGAGGGTCAAAATTGGGTGTCAACAATGGGTATCGGTTCTTGATCGTGACCTTATTGAGATTTCGATAATCGATGCATATTCGGAGCGATCCGTCTTTCTTTTTCACAAACAGGACTGGTGCACCCCAAGGGGAAACACTAGGCCTTATAAAACCTTTATCCAGAAGATCCTTCAATTGTTCTTTTAACTCCCTCAATTCAGCTGGGGCCATTCGATATGGAGGAATAGAAATGGGTCTTGTACCCGGAATTAACTTTATAGCAAACTCCACTTCTCTATCCGGAGGAAGGCCTGGAAGATCTTCAGGAAAAAACCTCCGGAAAATTTCGAACAATAGGAACATCATTCACCGATGAGGATTCTTTTTGGGTATCCACTATATTAGCCAGATATGCATACTCCACTCTGTGACTTCTCAATAACTTTTGAGCCCCAAGGTAGGAAATAAACTGACCTGAGGATATTACAACCCTACCCCTTATAACAACTTCTGGTTCTCCGGGAAAAGTTAATCTCACTATCTTTCGTTGACAATCTAACATGGCATGACATGCCGACAACCAATCCATACCCAAAATGACGTCGAAGTCTACCATATCAAGTAGTACTAGGTTCACCATTGTTCCCCTGCCATTCACTTCTAATGGGAAATTATTTACCACCCGAGAGGCCCAAATTGAGGCCCCTACTGGTGTCATAACCTCAAAAGGTTCACTTAAATAAGAAGGTTCTACGTGTAAATTCTTAGCAAAGCTCATTGACACATATGAAAATGTAGAGCCGGGATCGTATAATACAAATGCAGGAATACTCGAGACTAGCAAAATACCGCGACCACCGCATTAGATGCTTCGCCTCATTCCTCCGGGGCAAAGCGTGGCCGATTAAATTGTTGGGTTGTTGACCTCCGACTCTGGCGGGGTTGGTTTCCCGATTTCCCAGGCGGTGTGGTTGCTTCGACCTCCACGAATATATTGAGTTTGGGTCCTCTTCTTGCAATCCACGGCATAGTGGCACGACTTCCACGCTATAACATGTCCTCGTTAAGAGCCGACATTCTCCATTGTGTTTCCTTTGACAAATCTTACAAATCGGTTTGTCACCTCCTGTGTTAGGGTTGGTGGCCTTGTCCTTGCTACCTTGGTAATTAGACCAAATGTGCCCCTTAGGCTTGAAATAAGGCGCCCACGATTGGTTCGGTCTGAACATCCCATACTAAACTCATGCTTCGATTTTGACTGGTTAAATGATCCTGACGTCCGAAATCTCTTCTACGAATATTCTCTTTTTGCTTTAGCGAAACCTTCTACCCTCATTGTCATACCGATGATCTGAAGGTATGCCCGATAATGGGCTAATGCCACTACATTCTCTTCCAAGTTTGGGTTTAAACCCTTAACACCTCTTTTGACCTTCTCCCTTTCTGTAGGAATAATATGTGCGTTGTATGCTGACAATCGGATGAATTAGGTATTGTATTCTATCACATTGCGGTCTCCTTGTTTCAACAGTTCAAACTCACGTCTGAGCGCATCTTTTCGGGAGTTAGGCATGTACTTTTCACGAATGCGACTCAACTCCCCCCACGTCATCGGTGGTGACATCGGAAAATGATTTCTTCTAAAATTTCTCCACCACACCCATGTGTCGTCCACTAACCGTGCGATTACCAAATTGACGTCATGCGTCTCCACACATCCTCGTGTAAACAGTAGGTTTTCTACCTCATCGAGAAATACTATTGGGTTAGACTTGTAGTCCTTCCCTGTATAGATATGTTCCATTCTTCTCACAAAATTTGCCCCATAGTCTATCTGGTACCTCTTCTACCTTTTCGGTCGGTGGTGCAGTCATATCTGGTTATTTTATCGTTGTACACTCCCTTCCACAATCCTTTGAAGGAGGTAGTACGAGAACCAAGTCTACGAAAAGACTCAAGATAGGCACGAGAAGAGTATGAAAGAAGTGAAACTTTAGGATGTTATTCCGTTTACTTATTACTAAGGTGGCGCGCACACCGTCGCAATAAGTAACCGTTCAAACACCCAACTCGAAGAAAACTTCCTAGAATCTCTTAACCTGGTTTAGCTCTGATACCAACTTGTCACGCCCCAAATTTTACTAAGTCTTTACTTAGGGTGTGATGGCACCTGGACAATTATTTTCCACCAGGAGCACCATTTAATTCTCTTTATTTAGAAATTTAAACTTATATTCAAATACGGAGCTATTAATAAAAATAACAATAAAGAAATTTGTTTATGACTTTATTGAAAATATAACGCGAGCCCATACTCGTGCAAATATTGTTTCTACATAGACATACTGACAAATATTATTCTAAGTTGGAAGGGAGACCATTCCACACGGGCATTTTCCGAGACATCGAATCGACATTCGAACTGACGAGTACCAAGCCCAAGCAATGGACTTGGTATGACAAGAGTCGGGACGATCGCTAGCCTTGGCGTGGAGCCTTTCCTCTATCACGCTTTCAAACATGTTAAATAAAGAGTCACTACCATCGTCAAATTTGGTGAGAACCTTACCCTGCAATTCAAAGTAACACCACAATATTCCAAGTGCAATCACATTATAACGTAATAAGCATATTGCAAAAAAACATATCAGGTTACAACATCTTTAAATGTGCAACAACTCCTCATAGGAAATTCTCGGTTTAACTAACACTTCATTTTATCTCGTATTATACGTTAAGACATTCCCCTGCATTTCCACATGTTTATTACATTTATATATTTGTGAACGCGTATTCACTTTTCATATTTATATATAGGTGAACACGTATTCATCTTTCATATTTGTTGCGGCGTGCAACCCGATCCATTATATTTACGTATTTGTGAACACGTATTCACTTTACGTTTTGTTGCGGCGTGCAACCCGATCCATTATGTTTACGTATTTGTGAATGTGTATTCACTTTACGTTTTGTTGCGGCGTGCAACCCGATCCATTATATTTACGTATTTGTGAACATATATTCACTTTACGTTTTGTTGCGGCGTGCAACCCGATCCATTATGTTTACGTATTTGTGAACGCGTATTCACTTTACGTTTTGTTGCGGCGTGCAACCCGATCCATTATATTTACGTATTTGTGAACATATATTCACTTTACGTTTTGTTGCGGCGTGAGGAAGGAAAAATCCTTTTCACGCTTACAAGTGAACAAGAAGAGGAAAAATCTGAAAAACATCAAGAGAGGAAGGAGAACAAAAATAGGAATACTAGAGAGCAAGGATCACTTGTAGCAACAGAACAACAATCCTTTTCACGCTTACAAGGTGAGTTTTCTCACTCAGAAATTCTTGGTAACATCCTTTATTTTTAGTTCAATACATGTTAGAATAAGAATTGAGTGTTGAAAAGAAATATTGAACTTTTGATTGTTTAGACAACTGGTTGCGTCATGAACTTTACGAACTGTTCTCACTGAGTTATAATTGTTAGAATTTGATGAAATTCGGAGGAATTGTACACCTCTCTAATATGATCATATAGAACCAAAAATGAGGTAAAATGGACGTACGGTTTGAAAGTTATCATAGTTCAAAGTTCCTGCCTTAGATTTGGTCGAAATTCGGAAAGGCATAATTACGGACTGTTTTTATTGAGTTTTACTTATTAGAATTATATGAAAATTTACATGGTTGTAAGTCTCTCTGTTACGGACAGATATATATAAAGATTTATTAAAACGGACTTACGAGTTGAGAGTTATTGTAGTTTGAAGTTGCTGCCTCGGATTCGTCGGAATCCAGAAGGGCAGGACGTTGAAACGTAAACCTGTACTAATCTGTGGGGAATATGAAAATTGTTTCTAAATGAAAGTTCTAGATCTCTTTGTTGTGGACATTTTGAGACCTTACGGGGGTCTATCCGACTTACGGATTGAGAGTTATCTCTGTTTAAAGTTTCTGCCTCGGATCTATCGAGATTCAGGAAGGGCAGCGAATAAAAGTGTAAAACTGTACCAAATGGTACAGAATATGAAAGGATGGTTCACATGGAGACGTGTAGCTCTCTGTTCTTGTCGTTTTGAGATTTTATGGGGCTTGAACGGGTTTACAGATTAGGAGTTATGACTATTCTAAGATTGGGTGTTGTTTAATAAATATTCTGCCGAAATAAATTTCATGTGGCTGTTTTGAGGATAAATTTGTGTTAGTTACCCAAAGTAGTTTTAAATGAAATTTGGCACAGTGAAAGATCCCCGTCTTACCTTAGTTTCCGCTTGAGAAATACCTTAGTTGGAGTTATGGTTAAAAAGTTATAATCGTTACAAGTATGAATGACAGAATGTTAGAAAAGAGAATAGTATTTATTTGATCTTCAAAATATGAAAAGTGAATACGTGTTCACATAAATATATAAATATATAATGGATCGGGTTGCGCGCAACAAAACGTAAAGTGAATACGCGTTCACAAATACGTAAACATAATGGATCGGGTTGCGCCGCAACAAAACGTAAAGTGAATATATGTTCACAAATACGTAAATATAATGGATCGGGTTGCACGCCGCAACAAAACGTAAAGTGAATACGCGTTCACAAATACGTATACATAATGGATCGGGTTGCACGCCGCAACAAAACGTAAAGTGAATATATGTTCACAAATACGTAAATATAATGGATCGGGTTGCACGCCGCAACAAAACGTAAAGTGAATACACATTCACAAATACGTAAACATAATGGATCGGGTTGCACGCCGCAACAAAACGTAAAGTGAATACGTATTCACAAATACGTAAATATAATGGATCGGGTTGCACGCCACAACAAATATGAAAGATGAATACATGTTCACCTATATATAAATATGAAAAGTGAATACGCGTTCACAAATATATAAATGTAATAAACATGTGGAAATGCAGGGGAATGTCTTAACGTATAATACGAGATAAAATGAAGTGTTAGTTAAACCGAGAATTTCCTATGAGGACTTGTTGCATATTTAAAGATGTTGTAACCTGATATGTTTTTGCAATATGCTTATTACGTTATAATGTGATTGTACTTGGAATATTGTGGTGTTACTTTGAATTGCAGGGTAAGGTTCTCACCAAATGGTAAGTGACTCTTTATTTAACATGTTTCAGAAAGCGTGATAGAGGAAAGGCTCCACGCCAAGGCTAGCGATCGTCCGCGACCTCTTGTCATACCAAGTCCATTGCTTGGGCTTGGTACTCGTCGAGTTCGTAATGTCAGTTCCAGTGTCTCGGGAAATGCCCGTGTGGAATGGTCTCCCTTCCAACTTAGAATAATATTTGTCAGTATGTCTATGTAGAAACAATATTTGCACGAGTATGGGCTCGCGTTATATTTTTAATAAAGTCATAAACAAATTTCTTTATTGTTATTTTTATTAATAGCTCCGTATTTGAATATAAGTTTAAATTTCTAAATAAAGAGAATTAAATGGTGCTCACGTGGAAAATAATTGTCAGTGCCATCACGCCTAAGTAAAGACTTAGGAAAAGTCGGCGTGACAAGTTGGTATCAAAGCTAAACCAGGTTAGGAGATTCTAGGAAGTTTCTTGAGTTGGGTGTTTGAGCGGTTACTTATTGCGGACGGTGCGCGCCACCTTAGTAATAAGTAAACGGAATAACATCCTAAAGTTTCACTTCTTTCATACTCTTCTCGTGCCTATCTTGAGTCTTTTCAAAGACTTGGTTCTCGTACTACCTCCTTCAAAGGATTGTGGAAGGGAGTGTACAACGATAAAATCACCAGATGTGACTGCATCACCGACCGAAAAGGTAGGAGAGGTACCAGATAGACTATGGGGCAAATTTTGTGAGAAGAAGGGAACATATCTATACAGGGAAGGACTACAAGTCTAACCCAATAGTATTTCTCGATGAGGTAGAAAACCTCTTTTACGAGGATGTGTGGAGACGCATGACGTCAATTTGGTAATGTGCAACGATAAACTATGGACAATACAGGGGTGTGGTGGAGAAACTTTAGAAGAAATCGTTCCCCGATGTCACCACCGATGATGTGGGGGGAGTTCAGAGACGTATTCATTAAAAAGTACATGTCTAACACCCGAAAAGATGCGCTCAGACGTGAGTTTGAACAATTGAAACAAGAAGACCGCAATGTGAAAGAATATAATACCTAATTCATGCGATCTTCATCATACAACGTGCATATTATTCCTACGAAAGGGAGAAGGTCAAAGGATTTGTGAGGGTTTAAACCCTAACTTGGTAGAGAAGGTAGTGGCATTAGCCTATGATCGGACGTACCTTCAGATCGTCAACATGACAATGAGGGTAGAAGGTTTTGCCAAATCAAAAAGAGAGTATTCCCGGAAGAGGCATTTATGTGACTCGACCTTTTTCAACTATCCGATTGGAGTCATACTATAGAAAATAGTCAACTCCATCCAGAGAGAGTTCCACTTATCGTTTAGAAGATCAATAAAGGTATGTGGAACTTTCCTATCTCTTGAGCATGAATAGTTGTACTTATATAGTACGGTGAGCGTCTGATACCTTGATATCCTTTAATTATTTAAGAATGGCCAAGTTGGGCGAGTTAGGAGGTTAACTCACTTCTTTAAAACTATTAAGGATGTCTTAAGTTTTCAAAGTTAAGGGACTTGAAGTGTTTTGAGTATATGATACTTGTTTTGTTTTAAAAGTTTAAGTCCCTTGGAAATAGGATAATGTAATTGACTAAGGTATAAGATTAATATAACGACTTTATGGAAAGTTGGTTATATTCGCTTTATGGAAAGTTAAAAGGAGAGATTTACTTTAAGTAAGATAAGTAAGGACAAATGACTTGATGCTATGGTTATTAGTATCTTGAAAGTTTTATATAAAAAAGAAAAAAAGAGTCATTCGTTTTAAAAGACTATAAGTATGTAGTACTTGAGATTAAATTTCCGGATTCTTTTATTAAGGCATGTTAGTGCCTTAAGTGAACTAAAATGAGAGGATATATTAATAATGTCAATAAGAAGTTAGGGGATTTCTTGACTTACTTATGTTATGTAGGATAGCCGGTTGAGCTAGGGTAAGAGTATAAATGAGGGGTAAACCCCCAAAACGTTATACCACCTTCTCTAGGGTAAGAGTATAAATGAGGCAAGCCCAAGGCGTTATACCACCTTCTCCGGGTAAGAGTATGAATGAGGAAAGCCCAGGCGTCATACCACCTTCTCCGGGTAAGAGTATGAATGAGGAAAGCCCCAAGACGCGTCATACCACCCGCTTGGTAAGAGTATAAATGAGGGAAAATCCCCAAGACGTTATACCACCTGTTAGTGGATTTGCTACCCATGATGCGAAGAATATCCTCACGTCAGCTTATTTCCTACCTTAGGTCTCAAAAATTATTAAGGAGTCACAAAGTGGAGTACGCATATCTGGCTAATATAGTAGATACCCAAAAAGAGTCCCCAACGGTGCATGATGTCCCTATTGTTTGAAAAATTTCGAAGGTTTTTTCCTGAAGATCTCCCAGGCCTTCCTCCGGATAGAGAAGTGGAGTTCGCTATAGAGTTAATTCTGGGTACAAGACCTATTTCTATTCTTTCATATCGAATGACCCCAGCTAAATTGAGAGAGTTAAAAGAACAGTTGAGGGATCTTCTGGATAAAGGATTTATAAGGCCTAGTGTTTCCCCCTGGGGCGCACCAGTCCTTTTTGTGAAGAAAAAAAGATGGATCACTCAGAAAGTGCATCGATTATCGACAACTCAATAGGGTCACGATCAAGAATCGATATCCATTACCAAGAATCGATGATCTTTTTGACCAACTTCAGAGAGCCAATTATTTTTCCAAGATTGATCTTCGTTCGAGATATCATCAGATGAAAATAAATCCGAATGATATATCAAAAACAGCCTTTAGGACCTGATATGGCCATTATGAGTTCTTGGTCATGTCTTTCGGATTAACCAATGCCCCAGCAGCCTTTATGGATCTAATGAACATAATCTTTAAACCATTCTTGAATTTGTTCGTAATTGTATTTATAGATGATATCCTAATTTACAGCAAGTGTGTTGAAGAACAGGAAAAGCATCTGAGGGTAGTGCTTCAAGTCTTGAAACAGGAGAAACTATATGCTAAATTTTCAAAGTGTGAATTTTGGTTGGAAAAGATAGCCTTTTTGGGTCATGTTGTGTCAAGGGATGAAATTATGGTAGACCCCGTAAGATAGAAGCGATGAAGAAGCGCCAAAACCGACCACTCCGACAGAGGTTAGAAGTTTCTTGGGTTTGGCTGGGTATTATAGAAGATTCGTAAAAGGTTTTTCTAGTCTTGCTGCTCATTTGACCCGGTTGACTCAAAAAGCGGTTAAGTACCAGTGGTCAGAAACATGTGAAGCAAGTTTCAAAAACTAAAGGAATTTTTTACTACTGCACCAGTCCTAACCTTACCATCGGGACAAGAAGGATTCACAGTCTATTGCGATGCCTCTAGAGTTGGGTTAGGATGTGTCTTGATGCAGTTTGGAAAGGTTATTGCGTATGCATCTAGACAATTGAAGATACATGAGAAGAATTACCCAACTCATGACTTGGAATTAGTTGCGGTGGTGTTTGCCTTACGAATATGGAGACATTATTTGTATGGTGTGCATGTGGACATATTTACAGATCATAAGAGTTGGCGAAGACATAACCACGAGAAGGATTTGAATCTCAGACAAAGAAGATGGTTAGAGTTGCTTAAGGATTATGACCTTAGTATTCTTTACCATCTGGGAAAGCGTGGTGGTGGCGACGACTCGAGGAGATCAATGGGCGACAGCCCATTTGACAATACAAAGAGGGTATTGTTCGAGGTACAAATATTGGGAAACCTCGGGGTTAGCTTAACTGAGATCGGTGAAGGTAGGGTGGTGGTACATGAAACCTCGCAGTCTGCCTTAGCTTCAGAAATAAAAGAAAGTCAGTTTGAGGATACGGAGTTTGTTGGATTTCGGGAGAGGATCCAACAGGGAAAACCTTCACAGTTTACATTGGGAGATAATGACGGAACCCTTCGGTATAAGGGTAGGTTATGTGTTCCTAAGGTAAATGATCTAAGGAGGAAGATCTTAGATGAGGGTCACAACACAAGATATTTCATTCATCCAGGGTCAACAAAAATGTATCAGGACCTCAAGGCAAATTACTGGTGGGTGAGACGCAACTGTTCGGACCTGAAGTCATTCAAGAAACAAATGATAAGGTACAGATGATTCGGGAGCGGATCAAAACAGCTCATAGCCGTCATAAGTCTTATGCGGATCATCGGAAAAGAGATCTTGAATTCCAAGAGGGGGAGAAAGTATTTTTAAAAGTGTCCCCAATGAAGGGAGTGATGCGTTTTGGTAAGAAAGGGAAATTGAGCCCAAGATTTATTGGGCCATATGAGATCTTGCGAAGAGTGGGGAATGTGGCTTACGAATTAGCACTTCCACAAGAGCTGGAAGCAGTGCATCCGGTATTTCATGTGTCAATGTTACGAAAATACTTGCACGATCCAAGTCACGTCATCCTTCCCCAGGAGATAGTTCCTAATAAAGAGCTTCAATATGAAGAGGCTCCGGTAGAAATACTTGATAGAAAGGTCCAACGCCTTAGAAATAAAGATATTGCTTCCGTGAAAGTCCTATGGAAGAATCACTCCACAGAGGAAGCCACCTGGGAAGCGGAAGAGGCGATGAAAGTCAAATATCCATTCCTATTTGACTAAGGTAATAAAAAAAAATGCATTACATAGTACTTCATATGTGTGTCATTTGCGTGTCTATATGCATGTGTTACAACCTTATTCTCATTCGAGGACGAATGCTTCTTAAGGAAGGGAGAATGTGAAGCCCCAAATTAGTGTTACAATAAACATTATTGTGTCTATGTGATTATGTTATGACCTTATTCACATTCGAGGACGAATGTTGCTTAAGGAGGAAAGAATGTAAAGTCCGGGAAAAAAAAATAATATATAGTTGTTGGTTGGTTTAATAAAAATATATATTTCATAATCTTTTTATAAGGACTACATGGCATGTTAGATTAGTGTTACAATAACAATAAACATTATTGTGCCTATGTGATTATGTTATGACCTTATTCACATTCGAGGACGAATGTTGCTTAAGGAGGAAAGAATGTAAAGTCCGGGAAAAAAATAATAATATATAGTTGTTGGTTGATTTAATAAAAATATATATTTCATAATCTTTTTATAAGGACTACATGTCATGTTAGAAATCTATTAGTTGGCAAAATATATAATTCATAACCTTTTTATAAGGACTACATGACATGTTAGAAGTCTATTAGTTGACAAAATATATAATTCAAGCCTTAAAGACTTCAAGAATTAACCACATTAAAAAAAATCTGCATACACATTTCTTTGGTAAGGAAACAACCTACTTCTCTTCCTCTCCCCCTTAACTCCCCTCCACTCTTGGCTTTCCCCCTCCCATAAGTTATACAAACACTCTTACTTATACATTATACTTGGCACAAACAAAGGACTAGCACAAAGAATACAAAATCAGAAAAAAAAAAACAAGTGAACAAGAAGAGGAAAAATCTGAAAAACATCAAGAGAGGAAGGAGAACAAAAATAGGAATACTAGAGAGCAAGGATCACTTGTAGCAACAGAACAACAATCCTTTTCACGCTTACAAGGTGAGTTTTCTCACTCAAAAATTCTTGGTAACATCCTTTATTTTTAGTTCAATACATGTTAGAATAAGAATTGAGTGTTGAAAAGAAATATTGAACTTTTGATTGTTTAGACAACTAGTTGCGTCATGAACTTTACGAACTGTTCTCACTGAGTTATAATTGTTAGAATTTGATGAAATTCGGAGGAATTGTACACCTCTCTAATATGATCATATAGAACAAAAAATGAGGTAAAATGGACGTACGGTTTGAAAGTTATCATAGTTCAAAGTTCCTGCCTTAGATTTGGTCGAAATTCGGAAAGGCATAATTACGGACTGTTTTTATTGAGTTTTACTTATTAGAATTATATGAAAATTTACATGGTTGTAAGTCTCTCTGTTACGGACAGATATATATAAAGATTTATTAAAACGGACTTACGAGTTGAGAGTTATTGTAGTTTGAAGTTGCTGCCTCGGATTCGTCGGAATCCAGAAGGGCAGGACGTTGAAACGTAAACCTGTACTAATCTGTGGGGAATATGAAAATTGTTTCTAAATGAAAGTTCTAGATCTCTTTGTTGTGGACATTTTGAGACCTTACGGGGGTCTATCCGACTTACGGATTGAGAGTTATCGCTGTTTAAAGTTTCTGCCTCGGATCTATCGAGATTCAGGAAGGGCAGCGAATAAAAGTGTAAAACTGTACCAAATAGTACAGAATATGAAAGGATGGTTCACATGCAGACGTGTAGCTCTCTGTTCTCGTCGTTTTGAGATTTTATGGGGCTTGAGCGGGTTTACAGATTAGGAGTTATGACTATTCTAAGATTGGGTGTTGTTTAATAAATATTCTGCCGAAATAAATTTCATGTGGCTGTTTTGAGGATAAATTTGTGTTAGTTACCCAAAGTAGTTTTAAATGAAATTTGGTACAGTGAAAGATCCCCGTCTTACCTTAGTTTCCGCTTGAGAAATATCTTAGTTGGAGTTATGGTTAAAAAGTTATAATCGTTACAAGTATGAATGACAGAATGTTAGAAAAGAGAATAGTATTTATTTGATCTTCTGAAAAATATGAAAAGTAAATACGTGTTCACATAAATATATAAATATATAATGGATCGGGTTGCACGCCGCAACAAAACGTAAAGTGAATACGCGTTCACAAATACGTAAACATAATGGATCGGGTTGCACGCCGCAACAAAACGTAAAGTGAATATATGTTCACAAATACGTAAATATAATGGATCGG
Organism: Przewalskia tangutica; assembly: GCA_029844215.1. Classification (NCBI taxonomy): domain Eukaryota; kingdom Viridiplantae; phylum Streptophyta; class Magnoliopsida; order Solanales; family Solanaceae; genus Przewalskia; species Przewalskia tangutica. The sequence continues at coordinate 116,619,863 of CM056728.1, forward strand.
GTTGCGCGCAACAAAGCGTAAAGTGAATACGCGTTCACAAATACGTATACATAATGGATCGGGTTGCACGCCGCAACAAAACTTAAAGTGAATATATCTTCACAAATACGTAAATATAATGGATAGGGTTGCGCAACAAAACGTAAAGTGAATACACATTCACAAATACGTAAACATAATGGATCGGGTTGCGCACGCAACAAAGCGTAAAGTGAATACGTGTTCACAAATACGTAAATATAATGGATCGGATTGCACGCCACAACAAATATGAAAGATGAATACGTGTTCACCTATATATAAATATGAAAAGTGAATACGCGTTCACAAATATATAAATGTAATAAACATGTGGAAATGCAGGGGAATGTCTTAACGTATAATACGAGATAAAATGAAGTGTTAGTTAAACCGAGAATTTCCTATGAGGAGTTGTTGCATATTTAAAGATGTTGTAACCTGATATGTTTTTGCAATATGCTTATTACGTTATAATGTGATTGCACTTGGAATATTGTGGTGTTACTTTGAATTGCGGGTAAGGTTCACCACCGGATGGTAGGTGACTCTTTATTTAACATGTTTCAGAAAGCGTGATAGAGAAAGGCTCCACGCCAAGGCTAGCGATCGTCCATGGCCTCTTGTCATACCAAGTCCATTCTTGGGCTTGGTACTCCTCGAGTTCGAATGTCGGTTCAGTGTCTCGGAAATGCCCGTGTGGAATGGTCTCCCTTCCAACTTAGAATAATATTTGTCAAGATGTCTATGTAGAAACAATATTTGCAGTATGGGCTCGCGTTATATTTTCAATAAAGTCATAAACAAATTTCTTTATTGTTATTTTTATTAATAGCTCCGTATTTGAATATAAGTTTAAATTTCTAAATAAAGAGAATTAAATGGTGCTCCTGGTGGAAAATAATTGTCCAGGTGCCATCACGCCCTAAGTAAAGACTTAGGAAAAGTCGGGGCGTGACAATCTGTGTGCCTGACTTGTTTGGACTTGCAACCCTGTCTGGTTTCCTACATTGTCCCAGTTTTGAAAAGGGTGTTTGTCCTAAGGGGGGTCTCAATGGAGTTGCTTGTATGTTTGTTATTTTGAGCGAAGGAAAGTTTCCTAATGGTGTGACCGAAGCCGATTTAGGCCGCCTACGTATCCCCATGAGGGAATCAGGTCATGACGTAGTTCATTACAAGCGAATATTGGGTAAAATTAAAATTTCTAAATGTGGGACCGAAGCCGAGACGGCCGCCTACGTATCCACCAAGGGAATCAGGTCAAACGTAGTTCATTATACAAGCAAAAGAGAAATTGGGATATTTCTAAAAGGTGGGACCGAAGCCGATGTGGCCGCCTACGTATCCGCCAAGGGAATCAGGTCACACGTAGTTCCAATTACAAGCAAAACAAAGGAAAACATTATTAAAGCTTAAATAACGAGTCTTGAATTATTCTGCTAAATTAAATTGTTCTTTCTTATCCGGGCTCCAGGCGGACCAGAACAAGGGTGCAAATCCAACCAATACGCCTTCTTGCTCTGTGTCATGGCTGGCTGGGTCTTCATGCTGCTATCAATATCTTCTTCTCTTGGCTTCTGCGTGGTGCATGCTCGGATAAATGATTGATTCAGGCGGGGCGGGCTCCGGCCATGGAATGTATTCCTCATCTAAGGTTGTCAGGTGCACATTGACGTGGCCGTGGTTTGGCAAGGGATTTGGGGCAGACTCTTCGGTGAATTACCCTTCTTTGATCAACGCCGATTCGCCCCACGAGGAGTAGCAATTTCCGATGTCGTGCCCCTCGACACCGGAGTGGTATGCACAATGTTTGGTTTTATCGTGCCCTCGGGAAGTAGGCCTGGGGATATTTCTGGGAATTGGCTGGAGTATTCCTGCGGCTTTCAGCTCCTCATACACTTGGGCTATGGGTTTGGTTAAAGGTGTATAGGTTCTGGTTGGTTTTCTCTTAGCACCTATGCGGGGTTTGAAGGTGTTTAGTGAACGGGCATTTGGCTGTGGCGTATGCACGGATGGGTATCGTAAGGGGTTGTCGTATGCATTGCAAAAGTGGGTTTGTGGTGGCCTTTGGTTTGTGTTTGGCTGGAGCATAATTTGGTTTTGTGTGGGATGTATGGGTGCATTGTATATTGGCTGAATGGGATATGTAGTAAGAGTCTTGGTAGTAATTTGGAGGATTTTGACTTTTGGTTGTTTCTGATGGCGAGTACTTGATGATGTTTCGAGCCTTCGATTTCGGCTGCAGTTTGCTATTTCTTTGCGGTATTTGGGCGAGCTGCTCGACCGGATCTATGCTGCCTTTCTCTTCTGAGACCCCTGCTTTGCATATAGGAACCAAGACAGTTCCGGCTGTTCCTTCGGATGCCCTTGAATCGGTCATGTCATCGACCGTGCCTTTGATCTTGTGAGATATCGATGTTACGCCATTGTTTAGTCAAATACAAATCGACCTTTGGGAGATGATAAATCTTTCTAAAAAATGCAACAAACGGTGTTAGCATAAAGCACGTAGTTTGCGGTATGTAATGATATATCGCACATAGCACATTCAAACGCTTTCCTAACATGCGGGAGGGACCTCTTTATGCCGCAGGTAGGCCTAAGCGTCACATATACGAGGCCGTGATAGATTTGTCCAAGTCGTCAACTATAATGCCTTTGTTGGAAATGGCGACCAAATGACGGCACTTTTCCCAATTTCAGCATGTCATGATTAGGCTTGGATTTGTCTGTCATCACCATGCTACACATAATATGCTGGTTGGCCGTTGGGTTGAGAAACCCGTCGACAAGTTTGGTGTCTTCCTAATTGTGGTGTCGATGCCAAGGACCGACCCACCTAAGGTAAATGCATGCATGCCCTAAAATAAGGGTGGTATAGCTCTATCTTAAGTTTCTAAGATTTGGCTTTTCTAGACGCAAGGTTCCCGAGCGTACAACTCGAGTGAGAAGGCTACGCGGCTGATCAGACGAACCGATCTAACTCCGCGCAGGCGCCAACTCTCTTAAAATTTGGATTTCTTTTTTTTTTGAAAGAAATTTGCGGGTGCGCGAAGCACACCAGCGCGTGAGTGTGTGATAGTGTGAATTTTTCAGAATGGAAGAAATATGAGCGGAATGCCAGTTTAAGAAAAACAGTAAAGCAGGTAGCAATTAAAATGAATAAAACAAAATATAACACAACCAATTTAATGCAAAATAATGCCAAATAATAACCCTAGGTCTGTTGTGGTTAAGAACCTAAAATCCCCAGTGGAGTCGCCATTTCTGTCGCGCCCATTTTCGACCGCGGCATTATTTTCTAGCGAATCTCCTGCTTAAAATGCAATGTTAGAAAATAAATAATAAAATGCTAAATAGTTTAAAAGAATGCTAAAAGGTTTTAAAAATGCTGAAAGGATACTAAAATTGCAAAATGTGCTAAAAATGCTAAGGGTTCGCGGAGTCGCCACCTAATTAGTTGGGTGAATTAGGACACCTAAATGTCAACTTAGGTTAAAGTCAACACTAACTCCATTTAATGGCCTGCTAAACTTAATGAGGTTCTGGGTAAGGGTTCTTTATTAATCTAGAGGGAAGGGGTTAGGCACCCTCTAAGATCCGCTAACTTGCGGTTGTCCTGCCAAACCTAGGGTAATTATTATGTTTAAGAAATGCAAAATAAAGGCTCTTCCTGCTTAATAAATTTCAGCCGCGACTTTTCATAAAATGACCGTTTAGAAATATTGTTAGGAGGTAAATAATAAACGCTAAAATGTTAAAAGTGCTTAAAAGGTGCTAGAATATTAAAGTGCTAAAATGTTAAAGTTAAAAGGGTGCTAAAATGTAAAAGGGTGCTAAAAGTGCAAAGTATAAAAAAGGGCAAAGGTGTTATAAATAAAAGAGTCAAATGCTAAATGTTTAGAAGTGCTTAAAATACTAAAGGTTGTTGAAAGGTATTAAATGCTAGAAGGGTGCTAAGGGGCGCTAGAAACGCTAAAGAATGCTAAGAGGGTGCTTTATGGACTAATTATGTGTGCATGCAAAGGTTATTTATAGACTAATTATGTGTCCTGCTAGCTAAATTAATCTTGCTTAACCTACGGGTAGTATAAAAATGTTTAAGACGATTCTTGAGGGTTTAGGAAGAAACCTGTTATGGATTTTAATAAACAAAATGTTGGTTTTATGATGCGAGTTGAATCCTTTAAATTATTTTTGCAGAATTTAGACATGCTTAACGATCCTAAGAGACAAATAAAGTAGAAGTGTATTCCTAAATGTAGATTACCTCCCGTCTCATATGTTCAAAGGCTAATTGCTAGAGGTTCTCCTATTAATTACAAAGTTAGAAAAATAATTTGCAATAAACAAATAAGGCATAAATGAGGTCATGAGGTTAAGGGAATAAAGGAGTTGAAGTGGATGACTCCGTCATATTTGTTTTCTGGGAATTTCTGAAGTGAGGATGCACATAGACGCGGGTGAATGCAAATCTTCAATTGATGGAAGGCACAATGAGTCTCGCTATGAGACTCCTCCTTTTGCTCCGATGCGTTTCATGTAAAAGAAGAAAACGATAAGAATTAGTACACGTTAAGCCAAAACCAACGATTACATACTCAAACATGCTTATGCTTTAATTATTAAGATCAAACGAGATGGCAGGTCCAAATATAAAAGCCCAAAAAACAGCACTGTCTTATACAGGTGTTAACCGCAGAGAATACATATTTGTCAATGCATTGAAGTCTTTTAGTATTAAAATATAACGTGTTGTTAGTTCGAAGCGGATAAATACGTTGATTTAAAACTAAGTAACTATCGTAATCGAATATAGATTAAAAGGGCGATTTGCATTGGAAACGAAAAAAGCAGTAGGAAATCAGGTGGACAAACTTCAAACACATATGACATGATTCCTAAAATGAGAAGGGTGCTTGATAATATACATGGCATTGAGATTCATGTCTGCAAACTAATATAGAATGCTAACAGCAAGTCTTAACAAAACTCATTTTGATTTGAACTATATTAGTACTAACTTATAACTCCTCTGTGCTAACTAGTGGGACGCAACGATGATGGTCGATGACACAAACCATCCGATGTAAATACAAGATGTTGGTATAAAAGTCGTCTAAATGACTCAAGAAGCAGATTTTGACACAAAGTAACTTAGGAAGTGAACTAATATGATATGAACACATATAGGAACTAAATGAATTCAAAACAGGACTTGGGACATGGAACATCTCGTGAAACAGTTCATGGCATGCTGAACAAGAAACATTTTAGTTCCATTCATCATACTAAGTTTAAAACTAACAATTACATAGAACCCGTTTCTTATTGTACTCTGTTTTGTATTTAAACATGCAGGGGATAGATATAACTCAATACATGCTTCTTAAGAAACTGAACTTGCCAGAGGATGCATACAGAAAGACCACTTCTTAACTAGTTATATCTAAGCACAGGTTTAAAGAAGATATGATGCCCTATGATTGGCTCAACCAGTATGGTTACTGGTAAAAGGGACATGATTATCATTCGTAGATTATGCTAGACGGTCAGTATCCTTTATTAGCTTAAACTTATGGATTTAGGATATTGCCTAAGTTGTGCAGCCTAGATTAAACCAAATCTATTACAACTTCATACTAAACAAACGTAAGACCATATAGGCAGATTGCATATGGCTAAATAAGCCTCAAACCAGATTTCAAGTCAACTAGATAGCTTGCATATGAGCAAAATCTGTCCTAAACAAACACAACAAGCCTTTATTTAACCAAATATTGAACAAGTAATGGTTACAACCAACTTTAACATGTCAAACTAATCCCTGGACAGTTTAACCCCCAATATCCCGGCTTATTATGATCATACTTAATTAACTAAATTCACACTAACAAGACACACTTAAACCACAGATGATCATACAACACAATTCAAGCTTATTGGTAACATTCCGAATTTTGCTCATCCCACATTATTCAAGCAAAATACAGAAACAGGCATGGTCTGTGACTTATCCACATCAGTCCCCAAACCTCATATTAAGCATCTAACAAACACAAACACATGAATGAACTAACACATTTTAACACAAATTCGCACAAAAATACAGAATGAACAGAAGTCGTGGAGGAGTGGATTATTACCTTCTCCGGGCAGCGAACCGGGGCAGCGTATCAAGTCATCGGTCCAATCGACGGGTTTTGGGTTTGCGATGCGAAATGAAAGGGTGAGGTTCTGTTTGCTGGTCCTCCTTTCCTAACTGAGCTTTGCTTGACTGAGCTCCGTCTATGCTCTATTCTGACTATGTGTGTGTTCTTAACTGCTGCTAAGGGTGTCCGATGCCTTCTGAGTTCCTGACTATGGCGAAGGGTTCTAAACTCTGCTCAAGGTCCTCGTCGATGCTATCCCTAAGTCGATGCCATTCCCTACTGTGCTCTGCTCTCTGTCTGTGTTTTTCACCCCCGGTTTCTATGCTATGGATATCCCGCCCCCTTTAGATACCTATTGCATGTGCTTATATAGCCATGGTTTGGGTTCCCCATTAGGTAAGGTTTAAGTGCTGACTTGGTGCAATTTTAGGACGATTTGGCTGCTTATTTTGGATTGATTTGTTACTGATTTCGCGTGATTCGAATCGGGTTATGATAAGGTAAACGATTTGGAAGGATTTGCTTAGTTATGGTAAGAAATCGTTGGCTGGGTGTGTATGGGTAAAGGGAAGGAAAGTCGCCGGATTTTCCATCCTGAAAATCCGGCGAGATTCGCGGTTGAAGGGAAGTGCGGCGAAGGCTCTTTTCGTTTAGGGTTCTGAGTAAAAGAAATCTTGTTCTTTTTAAGAATGGTGGGCTGCTGGACGATGGTATAGGGAAATAAGGGCTGGGGTAATGGGCTGATGGGTGTGGGCTGCGGGTAGTGGGCTGCGTTTTTTAAAGGTTTAATTTAAGTGGGTCATTAGTTTTAATTAGGTATAAATTTGGGTTAGTTTTAATTATTAGGTATTTAATTAGTGGTAAGTTATTTTAATTAGGGGTAGGGCTTTAAGTGTATCATTTAATTAATCAGTGGTAAATTAAATTATAAATGTGATTAAATTATTTAGGTGCTTTATTAGTCTAATTATTATAAATGCGGGCGTGCTATTTAATTAGTGCTTAATATTTTAGGATGTGATGTCGTTATTAAGACTTATTAAATAAAATTAGGGCTTCTTAATTCTTTTATGAATGTTATTATTAAACGCGTGTGTTAGATTATTATTTTATGTATTTATTACTTATTATTAGGAATTATGACAAGGCTCTAAGTGTGTAATTTTCTACGTGAGAAGCGGTGTCATTATTAAATTGTTTATTTATGTCTGTATTAATGTTTTATTATTATAAAATTGCTTTAAAATTAGTGTAATTGTATAGTTAATGGTAGGCGGGAGGGTCAAAATTGGGTGTCAGCGGGGCTCACCACTTTTTAAGTTCTTTGAACCGTGAACTTTGCGGGTGGGGTTAGTGAGGGAGAGGGTGTCGGTTGGGGTTCGCCGGCGATATGGTGGTGGCGGCAAGGGCGGAGGCGAGAGAAGGAGAAGATGATTATTTTTCCTCTCTCAAATGAAAAATGGGCTCAGCCCTTTTTTTAAGTTGCTGAACTTCGTGGGCTGCGGCTGGGGTTAGTGAGGGAGAGGGTGTGAGGGTGTGTGTGTTTTGTATTGAGAAGAGTGAGATGTGGTCTCATTCTTCAATAAGTGGGTTGCCCTTTTAATAAATGAAAGAGGTAGGGTAGAGGAATAGGGGGATGGGCTTGAAAGAAATGGGGACAAGACTGATTTTCAATCAGTGAGGGAAATGTATTGAAGTAACCAAAGAGGTATGGGTGAAGGCATGAGTTAAAGGTTTGTTTTGGAGGGAAAAAAATGAAAAGTGGATTTTGATTTTAGGGGGGAAAATAAAAGTGTGGTATTGTTTGGATGAAATTAAATTAAAAAAAAAATTGTGTTGGATTGGATTGATTCGGATTGGGCCTCGGACTGGACTGGTTTGACAAAATGCAAGGCGGGTTAATTATTTAAAACAAAATTATTTAAAAAGATGCAAGATTATTAAAATGCAAATGCCGACGCAATAATACTAAAACGCAATATTTAAGAAATGTTTAACGCCTGATTAAAAGTAAAAACGCGGTGCCAATTAATTATTTAAAAAGATGCAAATATTATCGAAATAAATGACTGTGTAATAATAATATAAACATAATATTAACAACGACATAATGCTTAATTTAAAAATAAAAGATGCAATGCCATTTTTGTGAAGAAATAAACATAGAATATTATGTAAAAATATGCAAAATAACGATTAAAATGCGGTGTGCTAAAATACTTAAAATTGCACGAAATATACAAAAAACGGGTCAAAATTGACTGTCAACATCCCCCACAATGCACAACCATTGTATTAAGTGAGTTCCAAGAACCACTAAAAACAGCTTACCCTGGAGACACCAACAATCCTATTGACTTGGAGAAAACTCCTGATGTCACAGTTTTATCGAAGAGGGAAAGTACATCCAAGTTTTCCACTCGAAGGTCCACTCGCAACTTTGAGAGAAATTTCAGCAGTGCTGAATTTGCTGCAAAAAGACAGAAGGTCGGTACCGTTGCTTCTGCGGTATCTAGCAATGATTGGAATGATTCAGACTTCAGCTGGACCACGAAAGATGATGAGGAGAAGACGCCATCGACTGAACTACCAACAGAAACTCCAGCGTCACCATCATACTCAAATCTTTGTGTTCTTAATATTGTGGATTCAAGTGAAGAGAAGGAAATCCCAGATGATACACCACTGAAGAGATTTTGCCCCAGAAAAGTAGTGGAAAAACCAGTGAATGCAGAAACCTCAGAAGACACACCAAATGTTGTCAAAAATGTCACAACATCTCATGTGACATCACATCATGTGACTAAAGAGTCAAGTTCTCCAACCTCATCGAGCAAAACTGCAACAGAATCAGAAAATGAGGTAAGTCCTTTCTCAGACAAGTTTCTGACCCAAGAAAAATCTACACATTGGTCGTGGTACAAAAATAGAATAATAAGAACTGAAAAAGTAGTGGATATTGTATCTTGTACTGAATATGGCCTGATGAAATCTTCACCGAAAGAAATTGTCACGACCCGACCCCGGGGCCGCGATTGGTGCCCTACCGGGGCACTCCGTTCAGGTATACATCAGAGAATAGCAGCGGAACATTCATAACACATAAACCTGTAGATAGTAAACATCACTGGCTAGCCGACAAGGCCGCCTTCCATAGAATATACTTAATCAAAAGTGAAACAGTACAACTTGTTCTTACAGCCCAAACCACAAACGTGACTACATACCTCTAGGAATAACAATTGTGGCGGGACAGGGCCCCGCCATACCCCTGAATGTACATAATACCTATAGCATCGGGGAAAAACCGTACCAACAAAACAAGCCTCCGAAGGAATAGATCTTCTGACACCAGACCAGTTATCCTAAGAATGAGGATCCACCACCTGCTTACCCTTACCTGCGGAATGAACGCAGCCCCCGAGGAAGGGGGTCAGTACACAATATGTACTAAATATGCGAAACTGGAAAATACTGAAAATACCTCGTAAGTCTAAAATAACTGGAGACATGTATGATAATCAATAACAGTACACTGTGCCTTACTAATAATGAGAATATCAAGCATATACTATACTGCATGAAAATAGGAAGCTCAGGATCAAAGCAAGGTCACCCACCCGCAGTATCCTTAAGCAATCCTACTCCTGGGACTATTTCACCCGCATAGGTCGTGTGGACCCGCATGAGGTATTTCTCGCATAGGTTGTACCCGCCCGCATGGACTATTTCACCCGCATGAGCCCTACGGACTCGCATGAGGTATTCCTCACATCATGGGTAGCAAATCCACGGAATATGCAAATGCCACAACCCGGGGAATGACCCCGTAATGAACAATATATCACTAGAACAAACCGACTATCATACATAATATAAGCAAGTTAAGAAATCCCCTAACTTCTTATTAGTCTTGTTCATATACATTCTCATTTTAGTTTACTTAAGGCACTAACACGTCTTTATGAAATCCGAAAATTTAACCCAAAGTACTATGTACTTCTACTCTTTTAAAACCTTAGGCAATTGATGCCTTAAAATCAATTTGCCTTCCATTAATTCACGTCATTTATCCTTACTTATTTTACTTAGAGTAAATCTCCCTTTTTAACTTTCCATAAGGCTAATATAACCAACTTCCCATAAAGTCGTTATATTAACTTCATACTAAAGTAAATTACATTGTCCTATATCCAAGGGACTTGTAGATTTAAAACGGAACAAGTATCATATACTTAAAAACACTTCAAGTCTCTTAACCTTGAAAACTTAAGACATCCTTACTACTTTGAAACGAGTGAGTAAATCCCCTAACTCCACCGACTTGGACACTTTTAAAACGAGTAAAGGATGTCAAAGTCTTGTACGTCTACCGTACTATATAGGTAAAACTATTCATGCTCAAGAGATAGGAAAGTTCCACATACCTCTTTGGTCAATCCACTTGCTAAGTCCAATATACCGCACGTAGTACGTCAACCTATAATGACCATAATACGTTTATTAACCTCTAGCTTCAACGTAGAATATTCCAAGTGCAAAGTCACTAAATTCTACGAAAAATCGGGCAGCATTTCCTTTGTTTCTACATACTTTGCCACCTTTTTCAAGGCCGAATTCAACATCCAAACGCCATTTTAAGGCCCAACAATCCAATCAATACAAAGGGGATTACACACCTAATCTTGGATGTGTAAAATTCTGCCCCACAATGCATATTAACTAAAACAATAAGTTAAAGGTAGTATTTTGGCTACAACATGTTCACATACAAACCTTATTCAATCCCTTCAAATCCGAATCATATTTCTTACATGCAATTTATCTAAGAGCGATATTTACAACTACAATTCCTTTTTTCTTTACATGCAACACAATAAACTAGCAAAAAGAGAAAGGATTGTTACCTTAGAGCTTACCCAAATTAATCCAACAAATTCACTAGCCTCCTTTCCACAATCACCTCCACAAAACCTCCTACAAGCTTGCCAACATGTTTCATTCTTACCACCTTTTTCAGATTTTTCTCAAGTTTTGATTTCTTCTTGATTTTCTAGAGAGAAGGGAAAACTTTTAATTTTAGAGAGAGGGGAGAGCTTGAAGAATGACCAAGTATTCAAGACTTGGTCAATAAATAGGACATGCAAAATCAGATGGGGGGGGAGACACTTGTCACCCTCCCATGGCCTTTTTTAAAACAAAGCGATTCGATTTTCCCCCGACCGCAGAACCCGCCTAGGCGCGCGCGCTGCAGCGGCCACGCGGGCGCTGAAACATCTGAGACTCTTCAAGATTTCCGCGGCGCCTGCTTCGCGCCGCGTCCTGTGGCTCACGACCGAAATATTTTTCGTCATTGCGCCGAACTTGTAACTTCCATAACTTTCTACTCCGATGTCCTAACGACGAACGGTTGGTTGCGTTGGAAACTAGACTCAACGAACTACGTACTAGGACTTTGAAACACCTAGGAACTCATAATGCAACTGGACATAAACCGCCTCAAAGTTGACTAAAAACCCGTCCGAAACAATCCGTCAACCTATCTTTCTAAAATTTAAATCTTAACTCCTTTCGTACGTCCCCATAAGCAGGACCTGAACTATGGGGTGTAACATTCTCCCCCCCCCCCCCTAGAAACATTCATCCTGAATGTTCCTTCTAGGCTTACTCAAATCACAATATCGACATAGACCCTCTTAACTATTCTTCTTGCAAATAAAGACGCTCCACATGGCCACAACAATACTTAAGCATAACTGCTAAATTTTAAAAACTAACAATCAGGAAAGTGGGTTACCTGGAGGTGTAGGGAACAAATGAGGATACTTCTTCATCATGTCCTCCTCTGCTTCCCATGTCATTTCCTCCCTGTTCTCGTTCCGCCATAGAACCTTGACGGAAGCCATATTCTTTGTCCGTAGTCGCCTAACCTGACGATCGAGTATCGCTATAGGACACTCCTCATATGATAGTCCCTCTGTCACCTGGACATCACAAATCGGGTGCACTCTAGATGGATCTCCAATACACTTCCGCAACATAGACACATGAAAAACTGGATGTATTGTCTCCAGATCGGACGACAGATCCAACTCATAGGCAACCTTCCCTACCCTATGGACAATCTGATAAGGCTCAATGTACCTTGGGCTAAGTTTCCACTTCTTCCCAAATCTTATCACGCCCTTCATGGGTGATACCTTCAGGAAGACCCAATCATCTACCTCAAACTCCAAGTGTCGACGTCGATGATCTGCATACGACTTCTGTCGACTCTGAGCTGACAATAACCGCTCCTAGATAAGCTTCACCTTATCCACCGCCTGCTGAATCAAGTCTGGCCCGACCAACTAAACTTCTCCCACCTCAAACCAGCCTATCGGTGACCTGCACTTCCTCCCGTATAAGGCCTCACAAGGCGTCATCTGGATACTATAATGGTAGTTGTTGTTATATGCAAACTCCACAAGAGGTAAATGATCCTCCCAGCTACCCCTGAAATCAATAACACAAGCCCGCAGCATATCCTCAAGTGTCTGGATAGTACGCCTACTGCTCGCTTGGCCCGAGAATGAAACGCAGTAATGAGACTCACATGTGTCCCTAATCCCTTCTGGAAAGACCTCCAGAAGTTAGCCGAGAACTGGGCTCCCCTGTCTGAAATGATTGATATAGGCACTCCGTGCAGTCTCACAATCTCTCTGATATACAATCTAGCATAATCCTCGGCCGAAAAAGTCGTCCTGACTGGCAGAAAGTGGGCTCATTTCGTCAGCCTATCGACAATAACCCAGATGGAATCATGCTTCCTCTGAGTGTGAGGTAATCCATTAATAAAGTCTATATTGATCACCTCCCACTTCCAAGTCGGAATATCAATAGCCTGCAATAGCCCACCGGGCATCTGGTGTTCAACCTTGACCTGCTGACAATTCAGACACTGCGCCACAAACTCTGCAACGTCCCTCTTCAGGCCATCCAACCAATAGATACACCTGAGGTCATGGTACATCTTAGTCGACCCCGGGTGAATAGAGTAACGAGCACTGTGTGCCTCCCCCAAAATCTGCTGACGAAGTCCTGTCACATCGGGAACACATAACCGACACTCAAATATTAGCACCCCATCAGGCGCTACCTCAAATAGACTCTTCTCTTCCTGAAGAGTTGCATCTCGATACCGTACCATAATCGGATCCTCATACTGTCGCCTCTTCACCTCCTCGACGATGGAAGACTCGGCAACCTCTCGAACCCGAACTCCATTACTATCAGAACCAATCAAACGAACCCCAAGGCTCGCTAGCTGATGTAACTCGCAGACCATGCCCCTTTTCTCTGGCTGCACACCTGACAGACTACCCATCGATCTGCGACTAAGGGCATCTGCAACTACATCGCCTTCCTGGGTGGTATAGGATATCGACATCGTAATCCTTAGCGGCTCAACCACCGCTCGCCGCAAGTTCACCTCATCCGTGAAGATATACTGGAGACTCTTGTGGTCTGTGTAAATATCCACACGAACTCCATACAAATAATGTCTCCAGATCTCCAAGGCATGAATCACTGCTGCCAACTCTAAGTCATGTGTGAGATAGTTCTTCTCATGCTTCCTGAGCTGTCGAGATGCGTAAGCTATAACTTTGTCGTGCTGCATCAGTACACACCCAAGCCTGACACCCGACGCATCACAATAAACCACATATCCGTCTAAACCCTCTGGAAGAGTAAGGACTGGGGCGGTCGTCAATTTCTCCTTCAGTAACTGGAAACTCTCCTCACAAGCATCCGTCCACCGGAACATAGCTGCTTTCTGAGTCAGCCTAGTCAAAGGTGCTGAGATGGAAGCAAACTTCTCCACAAATCTCCGATAATAACCCGCAAGGCCCAAAAAGTTGCGCACCTCCGTCGGTGTAGTGGGTCTGGGCCAAGTCTTGATCGCCTCATCTTTCAGTATCAACCCGAATACCGTCGGTCCCGATAACATGCCCTAAGAAAGCCATCAAGCCAACCAAAACTCGCGTTTCGAGAACTTGGCATACAATCGCCGGTCCGGAGGACTCAACACCGCCTCAAATGGTAGTGCGTGTTCTCGCTCGTGCGCGAATAAACCAGATATCATCAATGAATACTATAACGAACATATCCAAGAATGGTTTGAACACCGTTCATCAAATCCATAAATCTGGCCAAGGCGTTGGTCAACCCGAAAGACATTACCCTGAACTCATAGTGCCCATACCGGGTCCTGAATGCAGTCTTTGGGATATCTGCCTCTCTAACTCGCACCTGATGATAACCAGACCACAGGTCTATCTTGGAAAAACACATCGCACCCTGCAACTGGTCAAACAAATCATCAATCCTGGGGAGGGGATATCTGTTCTTGATAGTTACCTTATTCAGCTGCCTGTAATCAACACACATACGCAACGTCCCATCCTTCTTCTTTACAAACAACACTGGCGCTCCCCAGGGAGAAACACTTGGCCTGATAAAGCCTTTTTCCAGCAAGTCCTTCAGCTGGTCTTTCAATTCCCTCAACTCAAGTGCCGTTACAGATGGTGGAATAGATATCTGTCGAGTATCTGGCGACATATCAATGCAAAACTCAATCTCCCTCTCAGGAGGGATACCCGGAAGCTCGTCTGGGAATACGTCTAAAAACTCCCTAACGACGGAATCGAAGGTCCGTATCTCGACCTCGATGTAATACCCGAACCATATGGTAGATATACCCCTTCCGCGCCATCTTACTAGCCTTGAGGTAAGAAATAAACCTACCTCTCGGCGACGCAGTATTCCCCTTCCACTCGATAACCGGCTCACCAGGAAATTGAAACCGTACCAATCTCTCTCTACAGTCCACATTGGCATAGCAAGATGCTAGCCAATCCATACCCATAATCACATCAAAGTCTGTCATATCCAACTCTATCAAGTCGGCTAGAGTCTGACGACCGTATATAGTCACTGGGCAAGCCTTACATACCCATTCGGCTACCACCGAATTAACTACCGGCGTAGCCACCTCAAAAGGTTTTATGGACTCGGGCTCTATCCCTATTCTACCAGCAATATGAGGAGATATGTATGACAAGGTAGAACCTGGATCTATCAAAGCATATACATCACATCATGAAACCAATAATGTACCTGAGACGACATCTGGTGACGCCTCCTGGTCCTGACGGCTGGACATGGCATAAATGCGGTTCTGAGGACCGCTGAATCGACCCCACCACGACTGCGCCGCGCCTGGCCCGAACACCTCGCCTCGGGCGCATAACCATCGAAGACGAAGATCCAAAGAATCGACCGCTTACCGAACCATAACACTCCCGCCACTGCCGGACAATCTCTCTTCAAATGGCCTGCCGCCACAAGAGTAACAAACTCTGGGAACACGACACTCGCCGTGAGACCTACCGCATCGAGCACACCAAGAGGTGGGTGGTCTTGATCGGTGACGGTCTCTGCCTCCATGAAACCTCAAGTCCCGAGCCCTCGACCGCTCCTCGAATGACCGGCCGATCGGACTCCCGCCGAAACCGAGAAGGAGCACTCTGTCTTGGCCGAAATGTGGACCTAGTTCGCATCGAGGTTATCCGCCTCAAATCGCCCCGAGACCTGCTGCCACGGCTCTCTGGCCGGCTCGAGTCTAGCCGATCCTCCTCTCTCGTCCTCTATCCTCGCATACGCTGCATCTGGCAATATCCATACATGGGCCAAGAGCCACCCCCAAGCATCAGAATCATATGACGGTCTAGCCCCATCACATAGCGATGAACCACATGCGCCATGTCGCCTACAATGGTATCGCGATACCGCCAATGAGTCAAACTCAGTGTACTCTGCGATAGTCCTCCCATTCTCGCCTCAAGGTCAAGAATCTATCCACGCGGCTCTCCTCATCTCGGGAGGCGAAGTGATCCAGAAGGCCTCTGTGAACTCCTCTCAAACAGCTGGAAGAGCACCCTCACCTCTAGACAGCTCCCATGACTCAAACCAGTTCAACGCAATATCGCGGAACCGGTAAGAGGCGAGCATGACTGACTCTGCCTCCGCGGCCCTAAGCACTGCATAGTCCAGTATCGCTGAACAAACTCCCGAGGATCCTCCGGATCTCGAACCATAGAACTCGGTGGATGACAACCGTGAAATCCCGAATCAGAACCGCTTCTAGGGTGGATGCTCGCTCGTGTCGCCACGCTCGCTACTTACGCTGTCAATAACCGGATCGCCTCGTAATCTTATACTCACCGCCGTGGGACGGAGGCTCGTGTACCGCGTCTCGATGGCCGTTCTGCCGCCGCTCAACTCCGCTGAGGCTGGCGACGTCGGGGAACTCGCCGCCTAAACATCATCTCGTAAGGATCGGCTCGCCCTCGTAACCCTCCGCGTTCTACTAGCAGCTCCCTCAGCTGTCTTGCCCTTCTGGGCCGCGGTTGCCTTGCGTGGAGGCATAACTGATACATAAAAGAAAATATCAGAGGGAGTTCAACCTATAACACAACTCTATTGCACGATCTTAGAGTGAAAGAATGGAAATCAATCCTAAATATCCTGTAGCCTCCTGATTATAGATGTGGTGCACAACACATCGATAATCAAGACTCTACTAGACACGGTCTGTAGACACTTTCCGAGGACTAACTGCTCTGATACCACTTTTGTCACGACCCGACCCCGGGGCCGCGACTAGTGCCCTACTGGGGCACCCCGTTCATGTATACATCAGAGAATAACAGCGGAACATTCATAACACATAAACCTGTAGATAGTAAACATCACTGGCTAGCCGACAAGGCCGCCTTCCATAGAATATACTTAATCAAAAGTGAAACAGTACAACTTGTTCTTACAGCCCAAACCACAAACGTGACTACGCACTTCAGGAATAACAAGCGTGACGGGGCCGCCATACCCCTGAATGTACATAATACCTATAACATCAGGGAAAAACCGTACCAACAAAACAAGCCTCCGGAGGAATGGAGCTTCTGACACCAGACCAGTGATCCTAAGAATGAGGATCCACCACCTGCTTACCCTTACCTGCGGCATGAACGCAACCCCCGAGGAAGGGGGTATGTACACAATATGTACTAAGTATGCAAAACTGGAAAATACTGAAAATACCTCGTAAGTCTAAAATAACTGGAGACATGTATGATAATCAATAACAGTACACTGTGCCTTACTAATAATGAGAATATCAAGCATATATTATACTGCATGAAAATAGGAAGCTCAGGATCAAAGTAAGGTCACCCACCCGCAGTATCCTTAAGCAATCCTACTCCTGGAACTATTTCACCCGCATGGGTCGTGTGGACCCGCATGAGGTATTCCTCGCATAGGCTGTACCCGCCCGCATGGGACTATTTCACCCGCATGAGCCCTACAGACTCGCATGAGGTATTCCTCGCATCATGGGTAGCAAATCCACGGAATATGCAAATGCCACAACCCTGGGAATGACCCCGTAATGAACAATATATCACTAGCACAAACCGACTATCATACATAATATAAGCAAGTTAAGAAATCCCCTAACTTCTTATTAGTCTTGTTCATATACATTCTCATTTTAGTTTACTTAAGGCACTAACATGTTTTTATGAAATCCGGAAATTTAACCCAAAGTACTATGTACTTCTACTCTTTTAAAACCTTAGGCAATTGATGCCTTAAAATCAATTTGCCTTCCATTAATTCACGTCATTTATCCTTACTTATTTTACTTAGAGTAAATCTCCCTTTTTAACTTTCCATAAGGCTAATATAACCAACTTCCCATAAAGTCGTTATATTAACTTCATACTAAAGTAAATTACATTTTCCTATATCCAAGGGACTTGTAGATTTAAAACGGAACAAGTATCATATACTTAAAAACACTTCAAGTCCCTTAACCTTGAAAACTTAAGACATCCTTACTACTTTGAAACGAGTGAGTAAATCCCCTAACTCCACCGACTTGGACACTTTTAAAACGAGTAAAGGATGCCAAAGTATTGTCGCCTCTGGTACTATATAGGTAAAACTATTCATGCTCAAGAGATAGGAAAGTTCCACATACCTCTTTGGTCAATCCACTTGCTAAGTCCAATATACCGCACGTAGTACGTCAACCTATAATGACCATAATACGTTTATTAACCTCTAGCTTCAACGTAGAATATTCCAAGTGCAAAGTCACTAAATTCTACGGAAAATCGGGCAGCATTTCCTTTGTTTCTACATACTTTGCCACCATTTTCAAGACCGAATTCAACATCCAAACGCCACTTTTAAGGCCCAACAATCCAATCAATACAAAGGGGATTACACACCTAATCTTGGATGTGTAAAATTCTACCCCACAATGCATATTAACTAAAACAATAAGTTAAAGGTAGTATTTTGGCTACAACATGTTCACATACTAACCTTATTCAATCCCTTCAAATCCGAATCATATTTCTTACATGCAATTTATCTAAGAGCAATATTTACAACTACAAGTCCTTTCTTCTTCACATGCAACACAATAAACTAGCAAAAAGAGAAAGGATTGTTACCTTAGAGCTTACCCAAATTAATCCAACAAATTCACTAGCCTCCTTTCCACAATCACCTCCACAAAACCTCCTACAAGCTTGCCAACATGTTTCCTTCTTACCACCTTTTTCAGATTTTTCTCAAGCCTTGATTTCTTCTTGATTTTCTAGAGAGAAGGGAGAGCTTTTAATTTTAGAGAGAGGGGAGAGCTTGAAAAATGACCAAGTCTTCAAGACTTGGTCAATAAATAGGACATGCAAAATCAGATGGGGGGGGGGGCACTTGGCACCCTCCCATGACCTTTTTAAAACAAAAGCTTCGATTTTTCCCACCGCAGAACCCGCCTCGGCGCACTGCACCATGGCTTCGCTGAAACATCCGAGACTCTTGATTCCGGCGCTGCCCACGCTTCGCTGGCCAGCGGCGGGCTCTCGACGAAATATTTTTCTCGTCCGATCACAGACCGAACTTGTAACTTCCATAACTTTCTACTCGATGTCCTAACGACGAGCGGTTGGTCATGGGAACTAGACTCAACGAACTACGTACTAGGCCTTTGAAACACCTATGAACTCATAATTCAACTGGACATAAACCGCCTCAAAGTTGACTAAAAACCCGTCCGAAACAATCCGTCAACCTATCTTTCTAAAATTTAAATCTTAACTCCTTCGTACGTCCCCATAAGCAGGACCTGAACTACGGGGTGTAACAGAAATATACTAGGCTTTGTGAGTAACAAATGTCCATATGTTGAAGATATTATGAGGTTGTTTTATGTAAATCTAGAAACTAAAATGGAGAAAATCAAGTCGAAGAAATTTGACAAAATTTATCTCTATAACAAGTTTTACGACTTAACACCTGCCACAATAAACTAATGTATGGGTCTGAGTGATGGATTGGAGGAAAAAGAAGAGAATGATGTTATAAACAACAGGGATGAATTGATTGACTATCTAACCGGTGGTATGTTGAAGAATGGGTCAAGAGAGTTCCAGCATCAAAACTTACAACATTTTTTGCAATTGTACACAATATACTTATATACAATTGGCTCCCATCGATGAACGAGTCGATTGTTACAATAGAGCAAGCAATTATGTTGTATAAGATAGGAAAGGGGCTAAGAGATGATTTAGGAAAAATAATCTTCCAACATGTTGTGAACTTAGCCGAAAAAGACTCAAGCTTGATCCTACCATTCCCCTCCCTGATCTCTAAAGCCCTTACATCTCAAGGGTTCAAACCACCAAGAAAAGATATGCTAAGAAAAGAATCTGATGTGTATGTTGTCAATAAAACAGTCCTGAGGAGCCTCAACAGAGTAATTGATCTTCTCTGGAAGACAGTAGTAAAAGAAATGTTAACAAAAATGTTCCCAACATTTTTTGCAACACTGAATCAGGACAGCCTCCTATGACAATTGATTGGATTGTGAGACAAATTGCTTAAATCAATGAATAGCTGTTTGAAATTGATAATGCAAAATTAGCTCTGACTCAAGCCAGAGATCATTTTCTATCTTTGCTTTCTTCTCAAACAGGGGGAGATGATGATGGAGCTGAACCTGAACAAAGGAAAGAATGAGAGGAAGCAGGAGGAGCCGGATGCATGTAAGCGAGGAGCCAAGCCGACAGATAAAGAACCGAGAAGCAGAGCGACTACGCGAAAAGAAGTTCTCGCCAAGACACTGAGCTGTACGGGGAGCGCAATGAGTCAGTTGGAAGAAGTAGAAAGAGACTGGAATCTACTACTTCTATCAACTTCTGTTGAGATTGTTGCCGACGATGTGCTAATGTTGAGAAGCTACTGCTGGGATGATGAGATGTTGTTGTTGGTGAAGAATAGATGTTGTTGCTGGTGAAGAATATGCTCACTAAAATATGGCTGTGCTGGAAAAGTGTCCAGTAGTGATGGGATAATGTTTTGGTGATGGGATAATGTTTTCTATATTTTGAATTGGAATGACACTAATCTGTTTTATTTTGCTTGGATGATGATTCGTGTTAACTATATAAGATGGCATATCTGTGGATATTGTATATATTGCTTGTATGCCAATTCCAGGTTGAGGGGGAGCATTTGTGGAAATTTGTTAGATCACTTATACTTAGTTGTTTAAGTTTTGTGAAGAAAGACAAAAAGGGGGAGAATGTTAATGTTAGGATTGGTGTTATGACATTTTTCTTAACATATCATTTTTCAGAAAATGTCAGAACAAATATATTGACATTTCAACTGACATTCGGATAACAGTTTTGCCTATCTTCTTGGGCAGTTTTTCCAGGAAATTGTGATCTTTGTGTCACATGGCAAATTGACTTAGCAAGAAATATTCAAAGCAGATTAGGATTGATGAAGATCAAGTCCAAGAGGTTGCATAACTTGAGGAGCAAGACGTGGAAGAAACAGTCCACTCAGTTGGAGATTTTTCAGCCTTAAGCCACTGCCCACGTGCTCCATATTTGGCTCAACCTACACAACTAATCGATGAGTCTTTCAAGGGAACTCTCTACTATAAATAGAGAGGTCACTTCAAGGATTCGATATCCAGAAAATCACAAGAGAAAAGATCAAGAGAGCTCTCCAGACTTTAAGATCGAAAACTGGATCAACAAGTTGTCGTATTTGTATTTACATTCGCATTTATATTACAAGTTCTGCCTAGATTCTAGATTTGTTCTTTCATTGAAGCAATTGTAATGAGGTGTTGATCACTTCTATTTAGATAGATTTTTCAGGCATAAGTCATCTGCGACTTAACCTTTTTATTTCTTTTGTATCTTCTTGTAACATTGTAAGAAAAAGAATTTATTCAATTGTATATACATATATACAATACATTTGGTCATTGACCATCATGTGTTATATCCATATATAACCTATGAAAATTAAACATTTGTGTTCTTTATTTTATTCCGCTACATTTTAACTCTTTCAAAGGTTTTCTTAAGTTTTATCTTAGTGTCGCCACTTGTGTCAGACGACATTCGACACTATTTCAGCATACTATTTTTATCTGTTTTGTTGTTTGAGTTTAATTAATTCATAGTATAATCCACGGGACCCAACAACATACACTCCACAGCAGGAAATATTTCATAAAATAATTTATTTTATCTTTCCTCCACATCAATACATATACCCACCATATATATTCATTCTATCTCATTTTCTATTTTGTATATGATATTATTACACATATAATAATAAAATTATAAATTACTTATATTCATTTAATTTTGACACTTATCAAATTTATTATAATATTAAAACACAACAATACATGATTTTATTAATGAAGATAAATTAATCGTACAATTTATCAAAAACACACTAAAACATTAATAATATTAAAATCACAAATTGAAAATTAATTTTCGGTTGTTCCAAACTTTTGCCAAATTTCAAAATTTTCGGTTATACGGATATTGCATACCAAAATTAGTTGGCATCATATATGGCATTTGAAAATTGGATGACATATTTTGAGAATTTTGTGGACGTTGAATATTGAGATTTTGTAGTTGGTTAGGAAATATAAAATTTGGAGGAAGATTAAAATTTTGATTAGGATCCATATTAAAAAAAATAGCAAATAATTTGGAAGAAGATAGAAATTTGGAAAAAATAGCCAAAATACTTCGGTGTCCAAGTGAAGTAAACTTAGTCTCTTTTTATAGATCTTGAAAAAAAATTGTTGTTTTTTTTAATTCGGTCAAATTATTAGTCAAAATAACAATTAAAGTAGCGGTGAAAAATGAATTTCTGACAGTCAATCGCAGACTGCCACATGGCGTTGCAGGAGACATTGTCTCCACGTGACAAGATTATCTGCTATATATTCAATAATTTTCAATTATTTTCACGTCAACATGTCATTCAAATTGTCTTCTGCTGTGTGTAATTATCGGGGACAATGTCCCCGGTCGGATATGGTCTAAGGAAAGGTCATTATGGAGATTTGAGAACTCATATTAATGCGTGTACGTGCTTTTTTGTAGTGTTGAATGTTGATAATAGTCACACCGTGTGTTTCTTTTTTTTTTAGTACATATTTCTTTATTTTTATATAATTCTCTAAGTTAAAAAAAAATTGGATACATTTGCGAGGAGTTTATAATTGCCTCTTGAGGACCTATATGTAACTTTGGTAAAAACTGTGGGCTTCTTGATATATCCATTAACTTTAAGGTACTTAAGTGAAAATTAGCTGTCCATATTGAGTTAATTAATGAGCAATAAGACAAATTAAAAGGTGCTGCACCTGCTTAACCACGCCATTATGAACCAATAATTGGCCCTGACATGTAAAGTTATCTCAAAATTTACTGCAATATATATATAAGAATCTATAAAGCCACTTAAGTACTCTGTTAAAAAATAAGGTGGGAAAAGGACCATAGCGACAGATTGCATAGAAATATAGTGTCAAAGAGCAGTAAAAAAGCAAAGATTCAGATCTCAGTATGTCCAGAAAGAAATGCTTTAAATAAGAAAATTAAGAGAAACAGGGCCGACCCGTGAGAGGTGTGGTACCGTACGGGGCCTCCGAAAAACGAAAAATTTTAAGGTTTTTTTTTTTTTTTATTAAATAGTATTAGTCATAATTTATTGTAAAAGCTCACAATTCGAAGATCTTAACCCAATTAAGGGTTCATTTTTACGAACTAAAACATGACTCCCAAAATGTTTGAGACGACCCAAGAGAAATATTCAACTATAAAATAAATCTTTAAAAAAAACAAAACTTGTTGATTTTAAAATGTAGGGAATATACACTAATGAAGTTCTTTTTCTATGTAAAATCAAACATAGGACCTCTCGTAGTGTCCCACTAATATTTGTCTCCTCTACGTACATGCATCTTCTATCTGGCAAATTTACTGCTCAGTTAAAACTTAAAACCATTGCATTAACAGAAAGAATAAAGTAAATACTCCATCCTGTTTCAAAATGATTATCCCATTTTTTATTTATACGATTCTTTAAAAAGTATTAATAAAAGTAATTTTACCTTTTAAAAATATTTTATCATGTTAGCTCTTCTCAGTAAAATTTATTGTATATTTATGTCAATTTATTTATAATATACTCCCTCTTAAGTGATGTAATTAATACAAAAAATAAAATTAAAATAACTATTTGATTTTTAAAATGATAAATTTTTGAGATGAATATTTAAATAAGGACGATACGTATTTTGAGACCCACAATGTAACATCGTGTTTCGGAGGAACAATAAAATTAAACAACCACAAATAGAGATAGATCTACTATTTCAACTCAATATATAGTTTATCTTGTTATCATTATATATAGACACTACTCCCTCCGTTTCAAAATTTGTCAGATTTTGACTTAACACAAATTTTAAGAAAAAGAAGATTTTTTTTTTGAATTTTATGGTGTTAAATTAAAGATACGTTGAATATACAAAAATAAATTTTAATCTCGTAATCTTAAACATGACATGTGAAAAGTTGAAATAAAAGAGTCGTCAAAAAAGAAAAGAAACGTTTTTAAACGGACTAAAAAGGAAAATAAGACAAATATTTTAAAACGGAAGAAGTATAATTTATTATTTATCTGAGCACTATTTTCATTATTATATTAACGAAAAAGGGCCAACAATACCCCTAACGTATGAGAAATAACTCATAAATACCCTTCGTTCACCTATCGGTCCAAAAAATATTTCTAACCCGTTTGATCTGACCCATTTTTTTTTTAACTTTAACCCATATTCCATTTTCATTTTAGACACAAATGACGGTGGAGGCTGGATTTGCAAGTTGCTAATCACTAAGTTTTAAAAAAAGATTTCATTGCAAATCAAAAGATAGATTGAGTGTACGCGCTTCTGTGTACGCGCTTCTGATTAGTATGTCGTTTATGTGCTTCAACATAAATCAAAAGCCCATCTTTTTTATTCTTCTTTTGCTTGCGCATCAATATTATCCATAGCAAAATTAATATTGAACTCTTCAAACTTGAAAATCAAGAAAAAGTTACAGTGTAACCTGCATTCATGTGCATAAATTTTCACACAAGTTATCACTATTATACTTTTAATAATTAACAGTAGATAAAATTCAACTGAACAATCGTAATCATGAGGGCATTGAGGTTAATTTTTGAGTTAATAATGTCATTTATTGGCTCTTTCCACACCATGAGGTCTCAATCGCCTTAACGATTAAAAATACGTCTACTTTTAATGAAATTATGAGATAACATATGATTGCTTTGTTTGAATGTAAGTGTGAGATGACATATATGAAACTTTAATTAAATAAATGATATTAATTTTCTTGGTCCACATGAATATTAGACCCGACTTATAAATAACTTCACTCATCCAAATTTATTTATTTGGTAATTATTGGGGTTGAATTTTTAGGAGTCCACCATTACTAAAGGATGAAGAAGATGAGTTAGAACCTAGATTTGGAATTGATTAGAGCTTGTTTGCACCAATTTTTATTAAAAAAAAGATACACCTTCAAATGAAGAAGACATAGTTGTATTTTGAATTTATTTAGTCGCAAAACATAAAGCGTCAATTGAATTGGTACAGATAAATACTTTAGTTATTTTGAGTTAAATTGAATGAATCGGATTATTTATAATTATGATCATGTAGATCAACAAGTCAATATCATCTGTTTAATTAACTATCAACATGTATGATCTCTTAATTTCAATGAAAGGAGAGACCTTTTTAAAAAAAAAAAGTAACATTAAGATAATTCATGTTCAACAATGTGAAGGGAGGAGTAATTTTTAACCCAAAAATTAACGTTAAGGGCCATTTAAGTTCAATAGGTGGAAGGAGAACAAATTTAAATCATTTTAATATGTTAAAGAACATCTTTTTAGTCTTTTTCGTTTGATTTATAACTATTCATTCAAGAATTATAATATATTAGACTATAACTAATACACAGACTTTATAGAAATTATAACTCCTTAACCAGTCTTTTTAAGTATTTTTATCTACTACAGTAATTATTTGTTACCCGAACTATACTATTCAATGGTTATTATTTCACCAAAAATAATAAACAAAATCTTGCACAAATTATAAAAATATTACTTATATACTAATGTAGTAATCCATGTCAAGATTATTTAACCTCAAACCAAATATAACACTATTAACGCTGTTAATCTTTGTTGTTATAACAACAATAAAATATCTGGTGTAATACTGTGACATCTGAAATCCTCCACCTTAATAGATAGTGGATTGTTTTCAGGTGTTAATCTTTGTTGTTATGAAAGAAGGTAAAGTAGCATTCACGCACACAGTCCAATGCTATTGCATCAACTGTACAAAGATTCCCTATTTCCTCATTATTTGAGTATCCTATCCAGTATGGAATGGTCCCTTCTCCTTAAAAAGTTGTACTGAAATGCATGTCTTGAATGGTTTCCATTTCTATTCATGTTACTACCTTTTTATGGCCTTAAAGATTATGTTTTTAATTTATTTGCATTTCACTCTCCTCTTTATACACTAATAGTCCTTTCCCATTTCTCAAAATCAAAGTTTTAGTCCACTTGGTTTCAGTTTCTTCAATCAAAGGTTAATCTTTTGAAGACTAAACAAGTGTGTGTTTCTTTTTGTTCTTTTTGCAGTTTTATTATATTGGTGTTAAACCCTTTTTTCTTTATATCTATTTTGGCCCAAATTCTTGATAAAAGAAGGGTTTTAGATTTAGCGTTTGGGTTTTAGAGGGTTTAAGTTTATTGGGGTTTCATTACTGAAAATGGTGAAAAGAATCAATTTTGTGAACTGGGTAGTTTGATTTATATATATATATACAACATGGGTGCAACAAGTTCAAAATCTGAGAGGAGTGAAGCACTAAGATTATGCAAAGAAAGAAAAAGATTTATAAAACAAGCAGTTGATTCTAGGTATGCATTAGCAGCTGCACATGTTTCATATGTTCAATCTTTAAGAAACATAGGCATTGGTCTTAGAAGGTATGCTGAAGCTGAAGTATTAATAGAATCATCTTTATCAACTTCAGATAAGACCCCATCACATTCATCATATCCTTCACCATCACCATCACATATTGGTGGGGTTTCAGATTCCCCTGTGTTAAATGGTAGCCCACTTTCACCATCACCTAATATTGTTGCTACTAGGTTGAGTTATATGAGGTCTAATGGACCTACTGCTGTTACTGTTAGGTTGAGTCCAAGTCCACCTTCAACTAATATGTATGTTGATGATGTTGATTTTTCAACCCCATTACCCCCTCCACCCCCTCCAGGTTCAGGAGGGTCTTGGGATTTTTTTGATCCTAATGATAATGAGAGCTTTAGGTTTGTTACACATAATGGTGCTAGGCAATTGAACTTTGATGATGGTGAAAAAGATAAAGAGTTCTTGACACCTAAATCAGAACCTAGAAGTAATAATGGTCATAGTAAATTGGAATTTCATGATTCTAGTTCAGTTATGTTGCCTCAGAGGGCTGATGGTGAGGACAAAGATGTGAGCAGTGAGCAGAAAACCAATGGTTCGGTTGGGGCTACGACTGGTAAGTCTGCCTTGCAAATATCTGGTTCAAAGGGAGATAAGTGTTTAGTGGATGAAAGAGAGGATCCTTCAGAGTTCATAACTCATAGAGCCAAAGATTTTCTTTCTAGTATAAAGGACATTGAGCATCGATTCTTTAGAGCATCTGAATCCGGAAAAGAGATTTCAAGAATGCTCGAAGCTAGCAAAATCCGAGTTGGATATTCTGAGGCCAAAGGTAACTAAGTGTCTCTTGGAGACATTAAAAAATGTGCTATTTGTTATCTATGGTCAAGTTCTAATACATTCCTTCTTCAGGAAAATCTTCGGTGTCAGCCTATTTGTCTTCTATGGGCTCAGGTTGCTGCAGAAGAGTAGGCAAAAACATGTCTGGTGGTAAGCACATTGAACATATTAATAAATCACATCTTCATATAAAAGTTGCCAATTTGGTCAATTAATTAAACATAAGAGAAACAACCTTGGACCTAACTCACACCCCAAAAGCTAGCTATTAAGGTGAGAGAGTCCAACGCTATTTAAACCCATACAAGCACACTATGCCCACCGATGTGGGACATAACAAACCACCTCGCTCCGCATCCGTCGTCCTTGACGGGTGTGCGCTAGACATTACTAGCCCCGGGCGAACACTGCCATACCGGCGTAACCACCCAAGGCACGACGGACACGAAGGGAGGTGGGTGGTTGTGATACCATTTGTAACAACCTTGGACCTAACTCACACCCCCAAAAGCTAGCTATTAAGGCGAGAGAGCCCAAGACTATTTAAAACCATATAAGCACACTGCCCACCGATGTGAGACATAACACAACCTCAAATGAGGAAACACAAATCTAAATTCAGGCTTTAGATTGCAGAGTTTATGATTTTACATGGTATAATTACTTCATTGGTAGTAAACTTGGGGTTCTTCATGAAGGCTTTTGTGTTAATGAGATTATCACATCAACGTGTAATTTCCAGAGCTGCAAAGATTGACTATTGTAGGCTTTTTGCTGGAAAACAATTGCTTCTATTATGAACAAAATAGTTTAAAAATCAACTTTTTGAGCTTACTTGAAGCAAAAGGTTGATCTTAAACTTTTGGAGCAGTTTAAACCTTAATATTGATGAAGTGAGTGTTTAAGTCAGAATGTTGACTGATTTAGCAAAAGAGGCTTGTTGAGAAACTTTGCAGCACATGCATCCTCGACAATTGTTTTGAAAGTGACTATTTGTTCTTTCGTGGTCATTTTAAGTCATATCTGAGTCTTTGTCCTACATAAATCTTGTCCTCTTCTTTCCTTCTTTGAGCTAGTTGGGGCTTTGGGTAGGTGGAGTGTGGACATTGTCAAGTTTGGGCGACAAATCTGGTAGTAGTTGGGTTGTTGTCTTGGTTCTGAATCTTCTGATAGTGGTGTGTATAGCATATTGACGGAAGAAAGGGGTGCAGGAGTTTTGAGCGGACTACAGAAATTGGGAATGCACTGGTAGTGTGTATAGCATATTGAAGGAAGAAAGGGATATAGAAAAAATCGAAAATAGGAAGGAAGAAAAGAAATAGAAAGGAAGCAAGAGAGATGTGTGACTACAGGATAAGAGACGTGAGAAGAGAGAACAATAAGTTGAGTGAAAAAAATACAGTGAAGGATGTGGTGGAGGGATGCAAGAGTTGTGAGCGGACGGTAGAGCTTGGCAATGCAGAGGCAGTTGCCTTGGTTAAACTTTTGGTTTTTGGTTTACTCCGAGAGGATCACTGAGGTGTCCTAAGTTATAGACCAAGGATGTGGCCTAGTGGTCAATGAACTTGGTTGAGACCATGAGGGCTCAGGCTCATATCCAAGCAGAGACAAAAGCACTAGGCAATTTTTTCTCATTTGTCCAAGCCTTGGTGGACAGAGTTACTCAGTACAAGTGCTGGCTAACAGGTACCTGTGGAATTAGTCAAGGCACGTGTAAGCTGGCCTAGACACCACATTTATTTGAAAAAAAGTTACAGCTTGTGATGGCCATGACTTTAAATCATGGAGTTTCTTTTTTATTAATCTTATCTTAAGCGTTGATGGTGTCTGGAGTTTTAAGATGTTAATTTGATCTGTGAGTAGCTAAAGTAACGGGAAAAAATCATATGAACTTATGAATTCAATTGGTTAAATGAATTTGAATTCTTAAAACTCGTGAACGTTTAAAAAGATATCATTTATAGAATTTATAAATTGATTTCAAACAGTTACGGGCATCATAAATTGGAACACTTCATATAAATTTAAATTTGAGACAGGGTGGGAGTATTTGTTTTTACGTCCATCCAAGTCAAGGCCGAAATCTCCATGATTCAAGAAATTCTAGTTTTAATGTGCTCCAACAAATATAGGTATCTAAATCACACACAACTATCCATTAACAGAACTGAAAGCATAAAGAACTATCAAACTTGTTTATAATAATGTTGGACAAAAATACAAAATTGATTATGGAGTTAGAATTATGTGATTCAAGATATAACATACTGCATGATCATCCCCTGCAGGTCTTTTGTATCGGTTTTGTACCACCTTGGTACCTTAATAATAAACCTTACCTTATCAAAAAAATTATGTGACTCAAGTTGGTTGTATGCGACTTACTGAGGACATGACCTTAGATAGGGGTTTGTGGAGGTCACATGTCAGGGTTGAAGGGTAGTAGATAGTCGAGCGTAGTCCTACTCACGCCCACAAAATGATAGTTGTAGTGTGAGCAATGTAGGCCCAATTAGCTCATCACTCTTATAGGCGCAGTATTGCTTTATATTCCCTGTAATTTGATTTTTGCGGCTATGTGTTCTCTAGTGTACTTTGTTTATATTATTTATTTGAGTTAGTTACTGCTTCCTTTTGGCAGAATGCGCCACCATGGCGTATTCAATTTTTGTTACCAGCATGTTCATATAGCTTTAATTTCTTGTCTCTGACCGTTTATCTTACTATGCAATGTTTGTTTTGGTTGTGATTATGCTATGTCTTGTGCCGAGGGTCTCCCAGAAACAGCCGCTCTACTTACCAAGGTAGAGGTAAGGTTTGTGTACACTCTACCCTCCCCAGACCCCACGTGCTGAGATTTTACTGGGTATGTTGTTGTTAAGTTGGTTGTAGTTCATAAATTTGCTAGCACTAAGAATACGAAAAGGTTATTCACAAAATTCATTTACTTTTTATACTTTAACTGATCAAAGCATCTTCTACTCCTTTTTTCCGTTCATTGCTGTTCTAATACTCAAGTGCTATGCAGAAGCAGACCATGTAACAAAGGTGATTACCTGGAAGAGAACCACATCCTCAAGATCATCTTCATCGAGGAATCCGCTTAACAGTAAGGATGACAATGACGATAGTGGAAGTGATTTTGTTGAAGATTTTTGCATGATAGCTGGAAACCACTCATCCACCCTTGACAGAGTATATGCATGGGAGAGGAAACTTTATGATGAAGTGAAGGTACTGACCTAAAAACTTGAGTGTCCTGATTATTTTGATTACATTGGTGACAGGACGGTCATGGGTTCAAGCCGTGGAAACAACCTCTTGCAGAAATGCAGGGTAAGACTGCGTACATTAGACCCTTGTGGTTCGGCCCTTTCCCGGACCCCGCGCATAGCGGGAGCATAGTGCACCGACATGCCCTTTTTTTAGTGATGACAAGACAAGCTCAGGGAGCTTGAATTTACAGCTCAAGTAACTCAAATATAAATAAGAGCTGAATCTTTAGATATTAAGAAGCAAACTCCAACAAATGGTTGCTAAATATGGTTTATAGAGTAAAATACACCATTCTTAAAAAAGGGTTTATAGAGTAAAATACAAATGAATTTGAGATTAAGGATAATTTTAGTAGCCTTGATCAAAAAAGGATATTTTTAGTAGCAAATGAAACATTAAACAAAGAATACACTGAGAATATAACCGGTGCTGAAATAACCCTTCAATTGATAACTGTGATGTTTGGGTCAGCTTATGCGCACCTCGACAAATTTCACGGGTAGTTGCTACCTCTCACCAGCACATGTATCGGATAACTCTATCCACTAATACTTGGACAGATGGAAAAAAATCTTCAGTAGTATTTTTGCTTCCGCTGGAATTTGAACTTGTGTCCTCATGGTTCTCAACCCACTTCATTGACCACAAGGCCACTACTTGGGTTTTGTCATGCTTTTACTACACAATGTGTAGCCTATGTAGAGGAATTCTTACTCAGGAACAACATTTTCCAGAGTGATCCCAATTGACTTCCCCTAGGAGTATTAGCTTAGGGCTGATAGCTGCATTGCTGTATGACCAGAGATTTGGAAATACCAAGTTTATGAAAAATGCAAAAAGAAAGAAAATGCTGAAATTTATCAGACTTTTTCTTTTCTGAATTCCTCCGACTCTTGGTGGACCAAAAAACTTCATGTGGGCCTTCTATTTTACTCATTCACATTATATACATGTAACACTTTGTTGCACTTTAAGTCTCTTGTTGATGACAGGCTTTGCACTTTGTCTTCCAACTTTTCCTTTTAAAAAAAGATTCTATTCAGCTTGAGGTGTTTGAGCGAGTTTCTTTTATCCAGTCTCCTAACCCTTAACCATCATAATGATCAATTTATATTCATTATCATTGAGCTTCACTCATATAGAAGTCCATCGCTTGTTATCCTCTTCAATGATGTCGAAATGTATCTCCCTGCTGGTGCATTAGTTGCTGAGGAAGTGCTTTTTATAAGATTCCCTTTTTTTTATTTGATAAAGAAAGAATCCGGTTGACAACAAGAATGTTTAACAAGTTATGTTTATACCCATAATAAAAATGTTTAACAAGTTATGAAGTGTTTGGTTTTTAGGTCCATGTTTACTACAGTACTCCGAAACTACCAATCACAGTCCTGTCAGTTTAAGTTGCTTTAGACTGGAAAATACTTCTTTCAGAAGCTGTTCTGCATTATCAGGAGCTTCATTTACTCCAGTTCTCACTAGTGTGCCAATATCTAGCAGCCAGTCGAAGAATGTTTCTTTTCTGCTGTGTGTTCAAGTGTCTTTTAGTGTACATACTTATATTGATAATATGCATTTTCATTTCATTTTCTGGACCTTCCATAGCATCGTTGTGCGTCACACCTCATCACTGTTCTTGAATTGAATCTTGAGGAAATGAAGAGGAATTATAAAGCCTTTCATAGGCATGACATTTTTGTTCGTGTTTTAGAAGATATTTCTCTTTTTTTGTGTATTCAAAAGCTCATTTGCTGGTCATTCCGCTTTTATATGTAGACGATTGAGTCAATCAGGAGAGATTATGATCGGAAGTGTAACCAACTTAGGCATCAATTTGCCAAAGATGTTAGCGCCCAAATAATTGATAAAACACGGTCAGTGGTGAAAGATCTCCATTCACGCATCAGGGTGGCTCTATATTCAGTTGATTCGATATCAAAGCGGATAGAGAAAATGAGGGATGAAGAGTTGTTGCCTCAAATTTTGGAACTTATCCAAGGGTAAGGATAACAATTTTTTTACTCTTCCTGCTATTGATCATATTTAATTTGAGGAACTATTTGATTTAAACCTCATTTCTTGGGTGATCTGTCCATGCACATGCCTTGTATGTTTGCTATTATATTTACTATCAGATTCATAATATCTAGGCTCCGTGCAGATTGAGCAGAATGTGGAGAGCGATGCTTGAATGCCATCATGCCCAGTATATAACCATTTCACTAGCATACCATGCCAAAGCTTCGGCTTCAAGTCCCCAGGGTGACACTCAAAAGCTGATTATGACTCAGCTGCAGGATGAAGTAGAATGTTTTGGCTTGAGCTTCGCCAACTGGATTAACAGCCATACTTCATATGTGGAAGCTCTTAACAGCTGGCTGCAAAACTGCATCCTGCAACCACGTGAGCGAACCAAAGGCAGAAGAGCATTTTCCCCTCGACGAGTTCTAGCCCCACCAATATTTGTGCTTTGTCGCGACTGGTCCAATGGGATTAAATCTCTTCCTTCTGAAGAGCTAAGTGATGCCATCAAGGACTTCTTGTATGACCTGAGGCATTCAGTTGGACACCACTCAGAGGAACCGCTAAAGAAAGAACCTACTCCGGAACCAGGGAATGAGGAATTGGAAGCGAAAGATGAAGAGAAGAATGATGAGAAGTCATCAAATTTGAATTGCATACACTCGAGTTTAACAAGGGTTCTGGACCGTCTGACCAAGTTCTCCGAGGCTTATTTAAAGATGTGTGAAGATATCAAGCAGAAATGTGAAACAGCTAGAAATGCATATGTGAACTATCGACCACCACCAAGATCCTTTAGTATATGATTGCATTCTTGATATTACTTTTACTTTCTAAAGTTAAGAAAATATGTTATTGTAGGTTACTAATTTAACTGAAAAGTGAACTCTGCAATCAGTTCAATCATTAAATATCCATTCTACTAGTGAGTTGCATGAACTGTCAAAAATACAGTGAAGGCAACTAATTTTCTTCTCATATCATCAACTGTCTCCCCCGAACTCTTATATAACATTTCATCTTTTATTAAGTTGACATTTGTTAAAAAATATTATAAGATATTCTCTTACCTTATATAGCTAGCTAAATAATAGGAGCGATGTGTTGATTTACTTACCTTTGATAGAACCTCTATTAATTGTATAAATACATATACTTCTGAGATAGTGAAATACAAGTTCTTTCATTCAACTACATGATATGAGCGCCATATCTTTAGCTTCGCCGGAGTTAGGCTTACTGCCTCAACATTGGACTCGGTTTTAGTCCAAGTTTCTTCTTCTCTCTTCTTT
The DNA here is from genome assembly GCA_029844215.1 of Przewalskia tangutica. Lineage (NCBI taxonomy): Eukaryota > Viridiplantae > Streptophyta > Magnoliopsida > Solanales > Solanaceae > Przewalskia > Przewalskia tangutica. Next base: position 116,653,957 of record CM056728.1, read on the forward strand.
CTTCGTGGCCAATTTCTCTGGTCTCTACTGCTGCCATTATTGACGGGTTTGCTGCTGCCATTGTTGACGCGGTTACAATTTTACTCTGGTGTTGGGACTTCGAAATTCAGATACAAATACCAGTGACTTTGGATTATTTTGGTCAGATCATCTCTTTTTCTTCTGTATTAGTAGTTCTCTGATTTGTTCCGTATTTTTTCCTAATTCCTAGTATTGGTTCTCTGATTTTTCGATGTTTTTGGTTCCTAATTCCTGATATTGTCTTGTCTGATTCATTGGGTATCTCTTCTAGATTCTGGTTCATGGGATAAACTAGTGAGAGTTGTCTTGGGTCAAACTTCTTTGAAGTCCTATTGCTTACTGATTTGGGTTGATCTCTACTGAAGAACACTATTTTTCTTTAGTCAGGTAGTCCTCCCGACCGTAAGACCCTTTATGAGTAAGGTTAATGGAACGCCAGGGAAAGTTGGTTTGGGTGTTACACTTTACTGGGATACCTTTATTGGTGTCGAATTCTTAGTTGTTAGTTTTAGGTCTCACAATTATTGGAGTATTCCATTGTTTGTGAAATTTCAATTTATTTTGGGTTCAATCCACTACTTTGGAAAATGCCTGACCGTAGAACTCAAAGGTCTAAAGTAGTTGTTGTTGCTAATTCATTATTTGATAAAATGAGGTCTAAAGTTGTTGTTGCTAATTCATTATTTGATAAAATGATTTTGGTTTTGGCGGAGGAATTTGCTAAATTCTCTCAATATTAGAAATCACTAAAGAAATTCACTTCAGTTAATGCCTTTGCGGAATCAGATAAAACATGTCTCATCACTTCTTCAAATAATTGGGTGATTAATTCCGGTGCCACAAATCACATGACATGTAATCCTAATATTTTTACTAGCTTTCGCTCACACAACACCCTCTTCAGTTATTGTAGCTGATGGGTCAACTTGTAACATTGTTGAATCCGGGACTGTTAAACCTAATATTGTCATCTGTATTAAGTCTGTCAAAGTTAGCCTTAAATTTAATTTATGTTAGCAAAGTTACCAGAGACCTTAATTGTTATATTTCGTTCTTCCCCGATCATTCTTTGTTTCGTGATCTTAAGACGAATCAGGTTATTGGTAAATGTCATGTATTTGACGATCTCTACATCCTTGATGAATGTGAGTCTCGATTTGTTGCCTGCTCTAGTGTTGTGTCTCCATTTGAAGCACATTGTCGATTGAGACATCCTTCTTTACCTTTGTTAAAGAAGTTTTGTCCTCATTTCTAGAATATTTCTTCATTAAAATGTGAATCAAGTCAATTTGCAAAACATCATCGTAGCTCATTAAGTCCAAGGGTTAATAAGCGGGTTGAGTCGGCTTTTGAGTTGGTTCACTTTGATTTTTGAGGACCGTGTCATGTCGTCTCCAAAACAGGGTATAAGTATTTGTCATTTATGTGGATGATTTCTCTCGGATGAATTGGATTTATTTTATGAAGAGTCACTCGGAAGTGTTTACTCACTTTTGTGCCTTTTTATGCTGAAGTCAAAACTCAATTAAATGCTTCAGTGCGTATTCTAAGGAGTGACAACTAAAGAATATATGTCAGAATTATTCCATTCGTATATGAGACAACACAATATTCTTCGTCAGTCTTCATGTGTTGATACACCCTCTCAAAATGGAGTTGTTGAGAGGAAAAATAGGCATCTACTTAAGACAACTCGAGCATTTTTGTTCCAAATGAAGGTTCCTAAACAGTTTTGGATAGATGCGGTCTCTAGGGCTTATTTTCTGATTAATCGCATGTCATCTACTGTGTTTGCTGGTAATGTGCCTTACAGTTTTCTTTTTCCAAACAAGTCATTATTTCCTGTGGAACCTAAGGTGATTGGAAGCACATGTTATGTTCAAGATGTATGCTCATCTATTATCAAGTTGGATATGAAGGCATTAAAATGTGTGTTGGGCTATTCTCGCCTCAGGATGGGGGATCAATGTTATTTTATTGAACTTGAAAAATATCTAGACTACACCATTCTTTTATGCACCTTCCATTTCTATGAGTCAGGAGGAAGAATATGAGTGGTTACTCTATCAGGTTGCTCTAATTCTTCTATTGAGCACCAATCATCTATTATGCCTTCAACACCTGTGTCATCTGAACTAGAACGACCGTCAATTGTTCAAATTTACTCGAGGAGGAAAGAGGCCAATGGCACATGTCATGCACCAGTTTCGTTGCCATCAGATCCTCCTCCACCTGATCCTTCAGAAAATCTTAATCTCCCTATTGTTCTTCGCAAAGGTACATGTACTTTCAAGTCAACATATTCAATTACTAATTTTGTTTCCTATGATAGATTATTCTCTCTGTCTAGATCTTTGATTGCTTCTCTAGACTCTATCTTTCTACCCAAAACAATGAAGAAAGCTTTGAATTATCCTGGATGATCTGATGCAATGCTTGATGAAATACATGTCTTAGAGGAAAATCACACGTGGGATTTAGTGGATTTGCCCAAATAAAATAAACTAGTGGGATGTAAGTATGTCTTCACAGTTAAAGTTAATCCAGATGGTTCTATAGCAAGACTTAAGATCAGACTTGTCGCTAAAGGATATGTTCAGACTTATGGGGTCGATTATTCAGACACTTTCTCTCCGGTTGCCAAACTCACCTATGTTCTCTTGTTCATTTCTCTAGCTGCTTCCGAGAATTGGCCTTTACATCAGTTGGATATCCAAAATGTGTTCCTTCAGGATCAAGTGTATATGGAGAAACCGCCTGATTTGTCGCTCAGGGGGAGTATGGAAAAGTCTGTCATTTGAAGAAGTCCTTATATGGCTTGAAGCAGAGTCCACGGGCTTGGTTTGGCAAGTCCAGTGAGGTAGTTCAGGATTTTAGACTAAAAATGAGCAAATGCGATCACTCTGTCTTCTATCGGCAATCAACAGCTGGCATTATTCTCCGTGTTGTATATGTTGATGACATTGTCATCACATGAAGTGACTATGTAGGGATCTCTTCTCTTAAGTCTTTCATGCATACTAGGTTTCATATAAAGGACTTGGACCAGTTGAAATAGTTTTTGGGAGTAGAAGTAAATAAAAGCAAGAAGGGAATTTTTTTTTGTCTTAAAAAAGTATATTCTGACCTACTTGCAGACACTGAAAAGGTGGCTGTCAAACCTTGCAGTACTTCAATGATTCCCAATATGCATATTATGAAAGACGATAGTGATCCTTTTGATGATCCAGAGAAATATAAAAGGTTAGTTGGGAAGTTAAAGTACCTTATTGTGACTCGTCCGGATATTGCTTTTGCAATAAGTGTTGTTAGCCAGTTTATGTCCGCACCTACGGTCAAACATTGGAAAGCTTTGAAACAGATTTTATGTTACTTAAAATGAGCTTCCGAACTTGACATATTGTATAGCAATTATGGCCATACTCGTGTTGAGTATTTGGCAGATGCAAACTATGTCGGATCCAAAGTTGATAGGAGATCTACTATAGGCTATTGTGTCTTTGTTGGAGGGAACCTAGTATCATGGAAGAGAAGTAAGAAGTAAATTGTTGAATCTCGATCCAGTGCACAATCCGAGTATAGAGCCATATCGCAGTCTACGTGTGAGATTATGTGGATACATCATCTTTTAACTGAAATTGGATTGAAACATCCTACTCCATCAAAACTCTGGTATGATAATTAAACTTCTCTTCATATTGCCTCAAATCCGGTGTATCATGAAAGAACTAAAAATATCGAGGTTGACTGTCATTTTATTCATGAAAAGATTCAGGAAAACTTGATTTCCACTGGCTACGTGATGACAGAAGAGCAACTAGCTGATTTGTTCACAAAGACGTTGAATGAAACTCGAGTTAATTATATGTGTAACAAGATGTGCATGATCAATATCTATACTCCAGCTTTAGAGGGAGTGTTACAGAATATTATAGGATATTAAAAGGATATTCTCTTACCTTATATAGCTAGCTAAGTCATAGGAGAGATGTGTATGATATTTACTTACACCTCTAGTAATTATATAAATACATGTACTCCTGAGATAGTGAAATACAAGTTCTTTGGTACAATTATATACAACAATTAATACATTTTATTCTACTTTAGTAATCACTAGATTCACTATTAACCCTACCAACCGTTTAGAAGCCATTCTCTATAGCTGTTCATTTGACTGCTTTTGTGAAAAACATTACTTCTCACATGGATTGGTAGGCGACATTCACTATAGCTATTCATTTGTCTGCTTTTGTGAAACTCATTACTGGTAGCTCTTTTATGGTGCTTTCAAAAGAAAAAAATTGACCACTCAAAGATGAAAAGTATATCAAGATATAACTTTGCATGCAAAAATTGTCAAATGACCATTTTTATGTCTTACTACCAGGTGTATTTAACTCACTTCCTCACTGTTGTCTCAGTGCTACGTTTAACATATTTATATCCCACGCAGGTGTGATAGCTCTTCTCGAGGTCAAAGTTACTATTTACCACAGCATCTGCTGTATCATGTGGAGATTTGCAGCAGTTCCGAAATTAGAAAAATAAAGTAGGTGTGGGCTTTTTAATGACTAGCTGGGTATAAGTTCTTTAAGGTATCCGACACAACTCGTGTAAGATCCATTAAAGAACTTATGCCACGCTGAGCATAAGTTCCATTTGAGGGGTAAAAAATAAAGACCGGGAAAAAGTGCAAATGACCCATGCCAAAAACATCTCTGTCGAGAATATGAATTTAAGAAGCTTATAAACGTGTATTTTTCACTCAACAATGATAGTGAATAGAAATGCTAGATGTAATTGGCACCTTCAGATCTGATTTCATATTGAATGTTTAGATAAGTACATCAATTTCGCCTATAAGAACTTGTTGACAATAGTGAATCCAACAAGAATTCATCAAGCTTGCTTTACCAAGATAAAAGTGATACAGGAAGCTTGACACCAGGATAAATAACGGGGATACAACGTATACTTATAAGGAATCTCTTAACCAACATCCCCGGACAATGGGGAACTTCTTGAACTATGAAAAAAAGAAGATTAAGGCAACAGAAAAATATAACTTGCCCACTTCTGTTAGAAACTAGAACCCAACATTCTGAGTATACTGTGAATAAGCTTCTGATGGAGTCTGCACACCAATTGGAGCACGCGTAACGTTATGTGGAAGATCAAAGGCATCAACAAGTTCTCTTGCAATATTCTTAACTTGGAAGCATAGGTATTCTGCTAGCATGTGAATTGCCTGTAGAATTAAAAGCGGATGGTCAGGCATGAAAGAAAATTAACCCGATTAGAGAGGGTTAAGGAAGATTTATTACTTCCTCATTCAACTTCTACGATAACCATATTTGCGAAGAGCCATTTACTTCAAATGGAAATCAGAATTAAGGGGGTCGAAAAAGGCTGCCACTGTTTGACTGTTATCCTAAATTCTTTAAGAGACAAAACTACTACACGTCATAGTATCTACGATGAAGGGGGTCATCAAGATAGAATAAACCTTAAGAACCATACTCAACGGCAAAACTTCAATTAGATTCAGATGTTAGCAAATTATACTCTTGAACGTTTTAAGTTGCATTTATTGTTAGATTCTAGATATTAAGATAATAAAAGTACAATAACTATATTTCCAGCAATATTTCCCTAGATTCATACCTTAGCTTTATTAGGGGCCATGTAGTCCACATTGCGGTAAGTTCCTATGTCATTCAAGATTCTATCCAAGGCATAAAGATCACACACGAGTTTTAGGGCAGCACGAGAGCTTTCATCGGGACAACTGCAAAAAAGAATGAGAGAATAAGATAACTACTAGTTGAAGGAAAGAACAAGCTTCTCAAACTGTGATTATGAAGTACTTTTTGACTGCTTCAATGAACTTCTCAAGGATGAACGATTCAATATGATGTAGGGATTTGTTGGATGTAAAACACACAAGTAAGGCACAGCGGAAGTTTAAAATTTTGTTTACTTACTTGCTCCAACAAAGATCGTCTGGTATGATTATGCGATAATTCAAATCTGCAAAACCATGAAAACTTACAGTTTATGCTTTTAATGCAGTCTCTACTAAAAGGTGCGCACGCGATTGTCAATCCGGGTGCAAGCCTTGCTTCAGTATATTCCTTTGCCCAAGAAAGCTAGGAAATCTTGGCAGGGGTTTGAGAGAATTTATTTCCTGAACTCTAAGTTCAGAAAGTGGAAAAATGAGTTCTTATGAAATTATGGGTTAAGTGCCAAATATATAGTGAGGAAACCCAAAACCTAATCAGATTTGGATCAGGCTTGGCTTGACCCAATCCAAATTCTGATGGGCGATCGACTGGGTCAATTATCATGATTCCTTTATTTATTTTCTCACGCGTTTTAGTTCTAATTAAATCCAAGACTTAATTTTAACTTAATTAATTAATTTTCATCAAATGAAAATTATCCCATAATTTATTATAAAATAAAATATCTTGATTCAAAATCCGATATTTTACATTCTCTCAATATACCCCTTAGGCCGAAAAGACAATCGACTTAGTGTGACCGCTTTGTGCCTTCACACATCGGACTTGACCAAATCAAGGTTCACACGGAACTCTGACGGCGCGTGGCGGACCCGATATGTGAAATCGTTTACAAGACTCAGTAAACAAACCTCATGTGAGATGATAAATTCCTTTCATTCGCGACCACTCGATCAAGCTTAAGATTTGTCAGTGTCTATCCAAATGGCTTGATCACTTTATCTCATCTATATTAGTCGACTAGACCGTATCCTAGATATGTCTCTTGCGTTCGCCAATGACTTGGTCGACCTAACATCTCCGAGAAGGCGAGTGTTCTGCCGAAATTCAATCGAGGAATGAATCCTATTCTTGGCTCAACCACCACCCGATCTACTTCGTAATGCACCCAATACAAGGCGTCTCAACCTATAAGGCATTTGAGCTTAGGGCGGGATCAAAGTGCATTACTCGTAACAATTGATATTGACCTCAAGTCTAAGGACCTACATCTCCGCGTCGATAATACTCTAGACATGTATAACAAATAGTTTATCGGCCAGGTATGCAATACTCCCAAGAGTATCCATGTGTCCATCACTAGCAACTATTGCTTGCGATGAAGTGAGATATACTACATTCTAAGAATGTGATGCGGACAGCGTATGGACTTATAACATATCATTGATATCCCATTCTCAATGATCATTAGTCTAGGCTATTTTAAGAACTACACTCTATCATTAATATCTCACACACTATTAATGACAATGTAAGTTCAAGGGATGCACATTAATGAATAATATAAACAATCAAATAATAATTCAATAATTGCAAATGTCAGTATATATTAATCTTATTAATAATATGAATGTGTTCAAGTACATGTGCTCACAAAATGATTGTTTCTAGGACATATATACTTTCAATCTCCCACTGCCTAGAGCCAATCACGATGTATCTAATGCCCATATTTTGAAATGACCATTATGCTTGACAAGCTTAATGGTTTAGTAAATAGGTCTGCTAGATTATTTTGGTGGGAATATAGTCTATCTTTATTTCTTCGTCTCCACCATCTCACGAGAATGTGGTATTTCCTCGTACACGCTTGTTTTTATTCGTTGATCTTGGTTCCTTAGCTTGAGCAATCGCACGGTGTTGTCACAATAAATCGTTATTGGACAATCGGTACTTGGAACAACCACAATTCCTTTAAGAACTTCGGATATCGCGGCGAACTTCTTTTACCACTTCCGATCCGGTATGTACTCGGCCGTTGTCGAATCGGCGGTTGTAGCTTGCTTGGAACTCTTCCAACTAACTACTCCACCATTTAAAATGAAGGCATAACGGTGAGATTTGAAGTCATCAAGATGCGAAAACTAGCATCGATGTACCCAGTAGCTACTAGTTCTTCTTGTCCGCCATAGACTAAGAAGTATTCTTTAGTTCGTCTAAGATACTTAAGAATACTCTTGACTGCTTTCCAGTGTTCCTCCCCAGGATTCTGGAATTTGCAAGTCATGCTAAGTCATAGCCACATCGACCTTATGCAGTCATGGCATACATGATTGATCCTATAGGCAAGCATATGAGATTCTCTCTTCTGCGCTCAAGTTACTGCAGAATCGTGGAAGGACAATCCTTCCTTGACAACTTGATGCCTTGACCCATGGAAGATTCCCTTTCTTGGGATTTTCCATAGAAAGCGTTTTAGCACTTTGTCTATGTATACGGTTTGTGACAAATTTCAACAATCTATTAGGTCTCTGTAGATTCTAATTCCAAGAATGTAGCAGGCTTCACCCAAGTCCTTCATCATGAAGGTTCTGGATAACCATTCTTTGACTGATTGCATGAGAGTTTTATTGTCTCCCATTATCAATATGTCATCTACATATATAACAATGAAGACAATGCTCATTTGTGCGTTTACTATAAACGCACGGATCTTCCTTGCTTCTAACAAAGTCAAACGATTTGATTGCTTTGTCAAAACAAATGTTCCAACTCCTTGAGGCTTGCTTAAGTCCATAAATGGACTTTTGTAGTTTGCATACTGCTTTGGGTTGAGTCTTAGATGTAAAACCCTCTGGCTGTATCATATACACCTCCTCAATTAGATTACCATTGAGGAAGGCAGTTTTAACATCCATTTGCCAAATATGATAATCATAGTATGCAGCTATAGCAAGCAAAATCCGAATGGACTTAATCTTTGCAACAGGCGAAAAAGTTTCATCATAATCGACCCCAGGCCGTTGATTATAACCTTTAGCCACCAATCTTGCTTTATAAGTCTGTATTTTGCCATATGCATCAATCTTCTTCTTGAAGACCCATTTGCATCCTATGGGTCTAACCCCTGTTGGCAAGTCAACCAAGTTCCATACTTGGTTTATGTACATAGACTCCATTTCGGATTTCATGGCTTCTTGCCATCTCTGTGAATCAATGTCTAACATTGCTTCGTTGTAGGTAGTAGGCTCATCATCATCAGGAATATCTATCTCATTATGTGTTTCAACAAGGAGATTAAGTCTTTCAGTGCACGATGAGTCTGAGTGGTCCTACTGAGTTGAACATTCTGCGTTTGATTATCACGTATTTTGATTTTGAGAAGATGCTTGTGTGTTGGACAATCCACCACCTTGAGAACTTTCAGAATATCATTTTGAATAGGATGATGCACAACTATTGTGTCATCTGTCATTGGTTGTGCATGAGGTCTTGCATTCTGCAGATCCTCACAACTCCCATTTGGTGAAGGCGTACTCTAAGTACCCAATCATCATCAAATACTCCCACCTGAATCCTTGTCTAGGTTATTTGACAAGAGGTCATTCTCTACATTATTTTGTACTTCTTGAATTTCTTGAGTTCTATCTTGTTGCAACTCTGTTCCTTGTAGACATAGTCTTCAAGGAAAGTTGCATTTCGAAACAATTACTTTATGTTCCTCGGGAAGATAGAAGTAGTACCTCTTGTTTCCTTAGGATACCCTACAAAATAATACTTCTCACTTTTAGATTCCAATTTGTCGGTGAGCAACTTCTTTACATATGCAGGCACCCTGTGGTCGCGTGTGTTTAAGTCTTTGGCTTCTTGCCATTCCATATCTCATATGGAGTTTTCTCAATGACTTTGATGGAACTATATTCAAAATGTAGATTGAGATTTGAAATGCATATCCACATAGGTATGTTGGTAGAGTGAAGCTCATCATGGATCTAACCATATCTAATAAGGTACGATTTCTCCTCTCGGAACACCATTCATTTGTGGCGTTAGGAGGTGTCCATTGAATGGACTCCATGAAGCTTCAAATAATCTAGAAATTCTTTACTTAAGTACTCACCTCCTCGATCTGATCGAAGAGTTTTAATACTTGTTTCAAGTTGCTTCTCTACGACTTGTACTCATGAATTTCTCAAAAGCTTGACTTATGCTTCATAAGATACACATGCCCAAACCTTGAGAAATCGTGCGTAAAGTGATGAAATAAAGAAAGCCTCCTTAGCTTGAGTTGGAAAAGGCCCACATACATCGGTATGGACTAACTCAAGCACCTCTTTGCACGTACTCCTTTCCCAAAGTGATTTGGTTGTCATCTTTCCTCTTAAGCAAGATTCGCAATCACCATATGACTCTAAGTCAAATGGTTCTAAGTAATCTAATTTCCTCAATCTTGCTATCCTTGATTCATTGATGTGACCAAGTCTGCAATGCCATAAGTAGGTGGGATTTCTTTGATTACTTATTTTAGCTCTTTTATTTTGTATATTGAAAATTTCATGGCTCTGATTTAGAACATACAATCCATCCACATGGCGGAGCATTTCCACAAATAAAACCTTTATAAGACAAAACATAGTTTCCATTGGTAATATGTGAGGAAAACCCCTCAATGTCTAACATAGGGATAGAAATAATATTTCTTGTCAAAGACGGGACAAAATAACAATTATTAAGTTCTAAACAAAAGCCTGAAGGTAAATCTAGTCTATAAGTCCCCACGCGTTCTGCATCAACTCTAGCTCCATTGCGGCGTAGATCTACTTCCCGAGTCCAACCTTTACTGCGTCGATTAGCCCCCGCACATTATTACAAATGTGCGAGCCACAGCGGTATCGATACCCAACGGTGAGAATTAGTTATAGACATATTTATTTCAATAACAAACATACCTTGTCCAGCGGCGGCCACTCTTGTGCCTTGTCTCCCCGGGGCATGCGATCCTTCTTCCAATGTACCTTTCTCTTACAATTGAGGCAGACATCAGCAGCTATCTTGGCCTTTTTTGGAACAACTCCTTTAGGTTTCATAGTGTGGGTTTGGCGGCCGCCTTACCCTTTCTTCTTCGCATATTCTTACCCTTAGGTTTGAACTTGCTAGATGAGCCACCACGAGCACGACTTTACCTTTGGAGGTGGGCGACTCGAAGGTCTTCAACATATTATGAAGTTCGGGAGACTTGCTTACGTTCCATTCATGTTGTAATTCACAATGAAGTTCTCAAAGAAACCGAGGCGAGTTCAAGATTAGATTAACAGAAACATTCACGAGCGACCCGTTCCAATCGAAGCCAACCTCTCAATTAATCCAATCATCTTCAAAACATGTTGTGACAACACTTGACCGCCGTTTAGCTTACACTTAAAAGATCTCTCAGCGGTTCATACTCCATTATGCGAGGCGTGAGTCATGAGACTCTTGAGTGTTCTAGCGTCGTTGGGGCCCGTATTTTCATCTTTGTCTTTGTAACTCAAGTCATAGAAGATAGCATAACACATTGTCTTTGCAAAAGATCATCAAGATATTTCGATAGTCGCTTTGTCAAAGCGAGCATACTCTTGAGAATCTTCACAGGATGTAGGGAGTGGTGTATCCAATACATACTCAATCTTTTCTAATCGCGATCAAACGCATTTCTTAACGATCGGGAAAATTGGCTCCATTCAACTTGTTCGTTTCAACCAACATTTTAAGTGATAGATTCGACATTGTAACTGAAGAAAAGATAGACTTGAAATTAATACTTTAATATAATTTCTATTGAACACATTCATTAACTAACTAACTAACATGGTTTTTAGTTTAATTAGCTCCACTATTTTAACATACTCTTTGACCCCATAAAGAATACGGACTCATATCAAATACGGTCGTAATGGGCCAAGATCCAAACTCACGTTGTCTCGCGTTTCTTTGAGGTGATACTTCAACAACACGATCTGGTAGGTCTAAACCAATTGCAAACAATTTGCAACTCTTGGTTGACCGAATGTTCTAAACAATTCGATCTGCGTCCTCTACCGTCCGACATCGGCGCCAAGACAACTAGCAAGTCAACCCAGTTATCGCAATTATGTATCTAAGTGGGCTTAGCCTTCATCAAGCAAACACCTGGTGTAAATACTCACGAAGGTTTATCACCTACTGACATTTATATGCATCTATGAAAGTGCGAGTCTCGTAGACTTAGAGCAAATCTTTGGGGCATAAATACTCATTTCGTAAAAGGATTTTGCACCACAATCAATTATAACGGACGTAGCGTTCATTTTAAATGAGACTTGTATTAAATTTGGGGAACATTTTAATTGGGGTTATGACTAAGATCAACTATTATATCATACATCATATGAAATCCCATCATGCAATTTCTAAACACATTTAGATGGGAAACCATCAAACCCATAGGCGTGATATAAGATGGTTTTAATCATATCTTTGGCGCTACCTGCACAATTATAGCGGTCATTGAAAGTAAACAATTCTTGGGCGCGCTGCCGCATAATAATTGCGGACTCTATTCTAATTATTTAAATGACAATCAATTAAACAATTAGGAGAAACAATTAATTTGTGCACACATTATCAAATAATATGCTAAATAACAATAATTGTGGATTAATTAATTTTGTTTCAATTTAGGAAATATTTAAATTCAAAATTTAAACTCAATTTTCAATTTTCGGAATTTTACGCTCATCCAAATTCCTTAACAATTCAGAAATTAAAATTTAATTTTCAGGGGTATTCTGCAATTTTCAGAACCTTAAAATATTTACTGATTTACCCGTGGACCAAATAAGCTTTTACGAAATTTCTGATTGACCTGGGATGAATCTGTGATTTTAAAACTTTTAAAATTTCGAAAATATCTCGAGGACTAATTTGTAATTTTAAGAACTTAAAATATTTTCAGATTTGTTAAAGGACCAATCTACAATTTAAAACCCTAATTTTAATTGCAAAAGGTCCTTACACTATTTCAAATTTTCAAAATCAAATCCAACTCCAAATCAAATTTGGGATTGATTTCGGAAATCGACGAATTAAAACACACCAGCGATGACACACGTCGGGCGAACTCACCGGTGGTTTTCACCACCGATTTGGTGGCCACGGTGGCGGAATCTGACGCCACCGTGATTCTAAACCGTCGGTGGTGTTCCTTTTCCGATCATCGTTGTCGTGTAACACTACCACCATTAGATTCCTCTCGTCGAGGCGAACACGGTGGTATTATTACTACGATTTAAATGCGTGGTGGTGGCGGAAACCGCCTCGTAGTCGGATTCCGCGACCAAAAAATTTTTTTTTACTTTTCACGTCGTGAGCGATGCATGATCATCGTTCGCCATGAACGATCTTGGATTCTTGTTCACGCCCCAAATTTTTTTTTTTTTTAAATGCGCGCTGTTCACGCCGAAAGCGATGCTTAGCATCGTTCCACGTCGAACGATGGTGATGTTCATCGTGAGCGATGATGGCACTCATTTTTTTTTTTTTTTAAATTCGAAAATCAATTCTAAATCAAAACAATTAATTTCCCATATTGTTATTAAAGATTATCGTATAATCATTAAACCATCGTGCTCGATACCATCGTTGGGATTTGTTGGATGTAAAACACCAAGTAAGGCACTGCGGAAGTTTAAAATTTTGTTTACTTACTTGCTCCAACAAAGATAAATGCGGTATGATTATGCGATAATTCAAATCTGCAAAACCATGAAAACTTACGATTTATGCTTTTAATGCGATCTCTAAAAGGTGCGCACGCGATTGTCAATCCGGTGCAAGCCTTGCCGAGATATTCCTTTGCCCAAGAAAGCTAGGAAATCTTGGTAGGGGTTTGAGAGAATTTATTTCCTGAACTCTAAGTTCAGAAAGTGGAAAAATGAGTTCTTATGAAATTATGGGTTAAGTGTCAAATATATAGTGAGGAAACCTAACTGTCGATTTGGATCGGGCTTCAAAGCGACCCAAATCCAAATTGCGATGGGCGATCGGCGGGCCCATGTTATCTTGTTCCTTTATTTATTTTCTGCACGTTTTAGTTCTTATTAAATCCAAGACTTAATTATAACTTAATTAATTAATTTTCATCAAATGAAAATTATCCCATAATTTATTATAAAATAAAATATCTTGATTCAAAATCCGATATTTTACATTCTCTCAATATACCCTTAGACCGAAAAGACAATCGACTTAGTGTGACCGCTTTAGGCCTTCACACATCAGACTGACCAAATCAAGGTTCACACTAACTCACCTGCAGCGGTGGCGGACCCAATATGTGAAGTACGTTTACAAGACTCAAGTAAACAAACCTCTATGTGAGATGATAAATTCCTTTCATTCGCGACACACTCGATCAAGCTTAAGATTTGTCAAGTGTCTATCCAAATGGCTTGATCACTTTATCTCATCTATATTAGTCGACAACTGGACCATATCCTAGATATGTCTCTTTGCGTTCGTCAATGACTTGGTCGACCTAACATCTCACGGTGAGTGTTCTCTCGAAATTCCAATCGAGGAATGAATCCTATTCTTGGCTCAACCACCACTTGATCTACTTCGTAATGCACCCAATACAAGCGCGTCTCAACCTATAAGGCATTTGAGCTTAGGGCGGGATCAAAGTGCATTACTCGTAAACAAGGTGATATTGACCTCAAGTCTAAGGACCTCTATCTCGCGTCGATAATACTCTAGACATGTATAACAAATAGTTTATCGCCAGGTATGCCAATACTCCTCTAAGAGTATCCATGTGTCCATCACTAGCAACTATTGCTTGCGATGAAGTGAGATATACTACATTCTCTAAGAATGTGATGCGGACACGTAATGGACTTATAACATATCATTGATATCCCATTCTCAATGATCATTAGTCTAGGCTATTTTAAGAACTACACTCTATCATTAATATCTCACACACTATTAATGACAATGTAAGTTCAAGGGATGCACATTAATGAATAATATAAACAATCAAATAATAATTCAATAATTGCAAATGCCAAGTATATATTAATCTTATTAATAATATGAATGTGTTCAAGTACATGTGCTCCTAAAATGATTGTTTCTAGGACATATATACTTTCATATGAGACTCTGCAAGCATCAAGAGGTGATTTAAACATCTATTCCAAGCACCAAATCCTCCAAGAGTATTGGAGTGCTTCTGAAGCCGGATAGCTACACTTTGAAGCAATCTTGACGTACGATACTGGAAAAGAAGCAGTTACAGCATAGTTTAGATATGCAATATTGTTGTATGCCAATGTGTTCTGTCATCAGATTGACAACAAAATACTCACCCTAAAAGCATCCAACTGGAAGTTAGGATCTCGTAAGTGATCTTCACCTTCCCATCTAGCAGTTACTGGGTTAGGCTGAGCAAGGTAAGAAGTCATGGATTGTCTTAGGTAGTTCCACGTGACAGTAAGCGGCCCACCTCGGAATTTCTCCCTGTACTGCTTCAATAGAAGACCGGCTACCTGGATAATAAACAGTTGTTATACCCTTTGCTTAAAATAATTAAGAAACAGAAAAGCTCTTTCAGCCTCAAATCTCAACCTGTTGCAGAAGAACAGTGCTGTCTCCCTCAAATGTCTGAAATATGTCATGATCATTCCTCAAACTTCCAAACCTATTGACAGCCGCATAACCATGGCCGCCACAAGCTTCTCTACATGTGCTCAATGACTTCTGTGTGTAAGAAGTGACATAAGCCTTAAGCCCTGCAGAGAGTGCATGTACATCCCCTATCAGTTCCTCATCATGAGACTTCTTCATTTCAGAATATTTTTCCACCAGATGCAATGTTGCAAAATGGAATCCGTAGGTCGAAGCCAACATTGGCATAAGCTTATGCTGCTGAGATTGGTAGTCAAGTATACTAACTTCAGGTTGTTTGGGAGGACCGAATTGCTGGCGCAGCAGAGAATATCTTGTTGCAATAACAACAGCAGTCTTGAGAACACCCACAGAAGAATATGCAAGGCCAACTCTACCACCAACAAGTTCTCCAAGTGTGGCAGCAAATCTTTTGTTAATTGAAGGCAGGCTGCTAGTGTATTTCCCATCCCGTGAAACGTCTCCAAATCGATTAAGAAGGTTATCTCGTGAAATTCTTACTGAACGAAATCTCAACGCACCATTATCTACTCCTTCAAGCCAACTTTATGGCCACAATCATGTATTTCAACCCCTGGAAGTGTTTTGTGGGTTTTCATATCCCTTATCGGAACAATAAATGCATGAACGCCCATGTCAGTAACACCTCCTTTGTATCATGAGTTGGTAACATCAGTTTTGCAAAAACTGTTGCAAACTTTCCATGAACGGCAGCATTACCAATCCACCATTTAATAGCCCCATCATTTGGCGTGTCAACTATGAATTCATCTGTGAGTGGATCAAATGTGGCAACTGTCTGAAGACCTTGAACATTCGAACCTGATGAGCACAAGGATCAAAATAAATTAGAGTAAATCTAAGTGTCCTAACTATCGAAATAAAAACAAAATAACAGCTTTATATGGTAGGTACGGGTTTTAGTTCAATTAAGTGGCATTCTTATGGCTATTAATTGTTATATACTTCATCAGCTGCCCAGGCTATACTTGCCACATCTCCAATTTCAAGATATCTCAGTCACTCAGTGATATTGCCTTAATATTCCTTTAATGCAAAAGAGAACGACAAAATGATCTGAATATTTCTCTGTAACGTAAATAAGTCAAGGATACAAACAAATACAGAATAATCTAATCTTGCAAAATCCTACCAACTTTTGTTACATGCATTGAACCAATGTGTAAAGGATTTTGTCGCTACTTTAGCTACTTATGTTATAAACAAACATCACCTCCCTTCAGGCAATTGCAGAGTCTTAAGAGCAAGGGTACTAAAACAACTGTATGTGTAATGCACACGACCAAAGAACATAGAAACACCATAGACTGAGACCAGGGATAGTGAAATAATAATAATAATAACAACAATAATAATAATAATAAAAGTGGTGCAAAACAGTTTACCATGATGAAGCTCTGTCATTGCAAAGCATCCCGGGTAGTCCACATAGTCTATACCGTTAAAGTATTTGTCTCTGTTTTTTGGTTCCCAAGTTGATAACAGAACCTCCCCAAAGGCTGTATTGAAAGTCCAGTCAGGTAAAAATTTGTTACTACCTCTATTGACGAGAAACTTAAAACATAAGATCCGTCATAGTTGCTATAAGCAATAGAGATTCAGAGAAAAATGCAACTTGAACAGAATACACCATGCTAACAGATGGGGTACTCTTTGTCACCAACCAGCTTAAGGTTTGGAGATGATGCATTCTGAAAAGCATCAAATTCTATCTTTCGCATACTTGTATGGATGATAAGTTGGCAATTGGACTCAACATGGCCATAAGCCGTTTTTACGAGGAACTTAAATCATTTGTACATTTAGCAATAAAGCAGGAAATTTTATAGTTGATTTTACACGCTGTCCAATTGTAAAACTTTATTAAGAACCACTAAGCTCTTAACGTCTATACCTTTTCTTGAATAATGTAAGCTATTGAAGTCCGTCATTCTTGGCATTCAGGTCTTTCAGATCAGTCTTCCTTTTGCCTAAAAGAGAATTGTTGAAGCTCAAGAGTCCTAAAGCTCGAATTTCTGGTCCGATAAGATCTCAGATACGGCTATACAGAAGTGGATCGGCAGCACGGTCTACACCTTAAACTGACAATCTTGCCTCAATAAACACGAAAATAGAAATCAAGGCCTTGACAAACCCTATGAAATATCTGCTTTGAGAATATAAGAATCCGACTGGTCCATACCATCTTATTCAAACGGAGGACTATTTGTTCTGTTGCCATTCATGCTCTTGAACTCAAATGAAGTTATAAAAACCCCAAAAGGATCTTCAGAAACTTCATCAGACGCATTGTAAGGAAAGAAACTGATAGAAGTGTAAATAATTGATTTTGAGCCTAACTCAACCTCAAAAGTTAGCTTATAGGTTGAGGATTGTCCAAGTCCATATAAGGAATTCATGTTCCATTCCATAAACGATGTGGGACTCTTAACATTCCCCGCACGCTCAGACTTTGTTAACTGGAGCGTGGATAATATGATTTGGGGGCCAACATATACCATGTAAATATGGACCCAAAAGCTAGCATGTAGGGTGAGGATTGTCTAAGTCCATATAAATAGTCCATGTTCTTATTTCATATCCGATGTGGGACTCTTAACATGATATCAAAGCTTGAATTCGCTGCCTAACTCTCCAATTTTTTTCTCTTCTCTTCTTCTCCGTGTGTCCATCTCTGTCCTTCTTTTCTGATTGTCATGGGTCAGAAAAGACAAATTTTCATCTCGTAGGTAACCTCTCTACTCGACTCTCTCTCACGTGATGAAGCTATCTCGCAGTTACCCGACCACAAATTCAATGGACACAATTATCTTCAATGGTCCCAATCTGTGGTATGTATATTGGTGAAAAAGGCAAGGAGGAGTATCTCACAGGTGAAATCTCTGCTCCAAAACAAGATGATCCTACATTCAAAACTTAGAAATCTGATAATCATATGATTAAATCATGGCTGATCAGTTCTATGAACAATGATATAGGAGAAAAATTTCTCTTATTTGCCACAACAAAGGAATTATGGGATGTTGTCAAAGATTCTTATTCAAGTTCTGAAAATACCTCGGAACGTTTATGGGATGTTGTCAAAGATTCTTATTCAAGTTCTGAAAATACCTCGAAATTTTTTGCAATTGAATCTGCCTTGTACGATCTCCGCCAAGATGATACCTCGGTCACGCAATACTTCAACACTCTCACACGGTATTGGCAGCAGCTGGATTTATTTGAAGAATATGCCTGAAAATCAGTGACGATACTACTATGTATCGTACTATTGTGGAGAAAAAGAGAACTTTCAAATTTCTTCACGGCCTCAACAAAAATCTTGATGCAGTGCGGAGACGAATCATGAGCACCAAGCCCTTCCTATCCTAAGGTCAAAGAAGCATTTTCTGAAGTCCGTCTTGAAGAAAGTAGGAAAAAGGTTATGATGGGTTCTCAAAATTCGTCTTCAAATCAGGAATCATCGACCACTTCTTTGCCGAAACGATCCGGTGCTCTCACGATACTCGTTAAAATAAGGGACGCCCCTAGTGTGATCACTGCCGAAAACCTGGACACTACAAATAAATGTGCTGGAAAATCCATGGAAAGCCTCCAAATTGGAAGCCAAAGTCTTGGGGTGATCGTGAGAGCCAGGGGAATGTTGCAGCCACTACTGGTTCCACGCCTGAAGGAAAGAGTGATGCAACTGAGTCAGCTCCATTCACTAAATCTCAGCTTGAGGCTCTTCAGAAGCTTAAGTCGATCCTCACTCCGATCGCCACTCGAATCTTGGAATGTTGGCGAGCAGGTAGTAAATCAATATCTTATTTTGTCAATAAAAGAACTACTACATCTTGGATTCTTGACTCTGGGGCTTCAGATCACATGACAGGAGATGCATCCATTTTTTCTAAGTTTCACATGAGTACAGGAAATCATACTGTCAAAATTGCTGATGGTACACTCTCTGAAGTTGAGGGTTCGGGTTCAGTCATCATAAATAAGGACCTAACTCTCACATTTGTACTCTATGTACCGAAATTGATTTACTTTCTATTAGTAAATTTATTCGTGACCACCATTGTGTGACTAATTTTTTCTCAAATCTTTGTGTGTTTCAGGACTTGGATTCGGGGAAGAGGATTGGCAGTGCTGAGATGTGTTCTGGTCTTTATGTTCTAAGAATGAAACTCAATCTACTAGCACAGCCCAAAAGTCTAGTTTACTTTCTTTGAATAATCAATCTATTTCTTGTTCTAATAAAGATAGTGATATTATGTTATGGCACTATCGTCTTGGCCATCCATTTTTTTTGTATTTGTCAAAAATGTTTCCCTCTTTATTTATATAAAAATCCAAACTCTTTTTGCTGTGAAATTTGTCAGTTTGCAAAACACACTCGCAATAGTTACTATATATCAACATATAAACCATCCAAACTTTTTTCATTAATTCATAGTAATGTTTGGGGACCTTCGCGTGTCAACACTATAACGGGAAAATGATGGTTTATATCAATTATAGATGATCACACGAGATTAACTTAGGTATTTCTCATGAAAATTAAATCAGAAGTGAGTGAAATATTTCAGCGCTTTCATTCTATGATTCAAACACAGTTTCAAACTAACATTCAAATTCTCAAAACTGACAATGCCAAAGACTTTTTTAATTCTGTTCTTGGCCCTTATCTGATACAACATGACATCATTCACTTAAGCTCTTGTGTTGATACTCCTCGGCAAAATGGAATTGCTGAATGCAAAAATCGACATCTTCTTGAAGTTGCTTGGTCTATCATTTTGGGACTCATGTTCCCAAATTTTTCTGGGGTGATGTCATTCTTACTGTTGCATACCTCATCAATTGGATGCCATCAAGGTGCTAAAATTTCAACTCCTTGTCAAACTCTTTTGCGACTATTTCCTCATACACGGTTTATTAGTTTTGTTGACCCTAAGATCTTTGGCTGCACTGTTTTTGTACATCTCTATTCACACCATCGTAGTAAGTTAGATCTTAAGTCTATCAAATGTATCTTTATTGGTTATTCCTCTCATCAAAAGGGTTATAAGTGTTATTCTCCTACTACTCGGAAAACTTATAACTCTATGGATGTAACTTTTTTTGAAAAACATGCTTACTACAAAACTGTGATTCAGGGGGAGAATGTAAATGAATCTCATCTTTGAGAGAGTATTCCAGGTACCCATACTGACATTATTCCGGGTACTAATACTCATACTCCACCTCTTCCAGATACCCATACTAACATTATTCCGGGTACTCATACTCATACTCAATTTTACAATCCAGTCAAAGACACTCCATCGACTTCTTCAGTCATGGAAAATCAAGGTCCATCTAGTTCTTACTTCTTCCCAAGTCATAGAAAATCAAGATACACCTATGACTATTGAGTCTCAACAAGAACCTAAAGAGATCTGTGTCTACCAAAGAAGAAAAAATTCTGAAAAAGAATTAAAAGATCGAACACATCTCGAGTGTCACCATGAATCGAAATTGGATCTACATCCTCCAGAAATACATTCAGGTTTGAGTAATCCTAGTCATGATAATGTTATTCATACAAATGATGATATGCCTATTGCTTTAAGAAAAGGTGTTCGAACTTGTACTCAACATCCTATTGGCAACTTTGTGTCCCACAAAATCTTATCTCCATCCTATCATGCATTTGTTTCTACTCTTGACAGTGTACAGATTCCCCATACAATCCAATTGGCGCTGACTGATCCTAGTTGGCAAAAGGTTGTACAAGATGAAATCAACGCCTTGGTGAAGAATGGTACTTGGGATTTCTTCCAGTGTCGCGGCCCATCTCTTCCAGAAAATCCTCCCCCACAAATTCCCTTCTCTGAATCTTTTTGTTCTATTCATCATGACTGATAAGAACACTTTTCATCCTGCCCTCACTGTTTCTAATATCAAGAGCGTTCTTTCTATTGTTCTTGATCTAGAGAACGTCCAATATAGGACGTGTGCAGAATTATTCAAGATTCATGCTATGACACATAAAGTTCTTCACCACATCATCCTTCTCACTACTCCTACGGGGGGTGATAACGACGTCTACGTCTACAACGGTTGTGCCTACCAAAGCAGCAGATCCAGACCTATGGGTCATGTTTGATGTCAAGGTTCTCCAGTGGATTTATGCCACTATCTCCTTGGATCTTTTGCAGCCGATTATGAAATCCAACTACACAGCTATGTCGGCGTGGAATCGATTGCGTGATATCTTCCAAGATAAGAGTCATTCTCAAGTTGCTATGACGAATTTTCCAAACGTTTCTTCTTATTGCAAACGTCTCAAGGACTTGGCAGACCAACTTCACAGTGTGGGTTCTCCTATTTCTAATAGTCGTCTATTTCTTCAGTTGGTTGCCGGTCTATCCGAGGCCTATACAGGGGTTGTTTCGGTTATTCGTCAAAGTAACCCCTGCCGGAGTTCTAAAAGGGCATCGATAGAAGCGGGTTTGGCTATCAAGCCCCGTCGTCATGATGACTTCTTCCAATTTTTCCCCTTTCATTCCAGTCAACGTGACCCAAAATCACAACAACAAGGGTGGTAAGAAGGGCCAAAATCAGAAGAATAATGGCAAGAATCGCGACGGCAACAACTGGGGCAACCGGCGATGGCAGCGATTACGAGGCCCGAGGGCCGCGGGCGATGGCGAGAGGTCCCGGCGCCGCGTAAGCGCGCGGCACCTCATCTCGGCCGTCTGGCGCGCGACCAGCTTCTTCCCGGTCGGTCTCGAGTTGAACGGCGTATGGACAGCCCAACGATGCGGTATACTTGGGCCTCGCCTCCCTCAGGTCCACCACGCAATGGGCACCACTCATACCGACATTGAAGCAGAGATGCACACGTTTGGCTTGACACAATCGGACCCTAATTGGTACATGGACACAGGTGCCACTACCCACATGACATCCGACCAAGGTACTCTCTCGTCTTATTTCAATTTGAGCTTTGTCCCCTCCTCATCCACCACTTGTCCTGAAAAATACCCTTCATTCCCCAAAATTGATTAAAAATTTGGTGTATGTCCGTAAATTCACCACTGATAATTGAATTTCTATTAATTTTGATCTGTTTGGGTTTTCTGTGAAGGATTTCAAGACGGGGAGTCCTCTCATGAGGTGTGACAGTAGGGGATCTTTATCCAATCACATCGAGTCTCAGCATCAAGCTATGTCATCCACTTTTGCAGCTCTTGCTCCTTCCTTGTGGCATGCTCGTCTAGGTCATCCAGGGTCGTCAATTTTATCTGTTTTAGTCTTTTAGATAAGAATAAGTTTATTTCTTGTAATGGTACGCGTAGTACTTCAAATTGTCAATCTTGTTCTTTAGGAAAAATTATTAAGTTACCATTTGTAGCCTCGAATTCTAATACTTCAATGTCATTTGACATTATTCATATCGATTTATGGACATCTCCGGTTCTCAGTTCTATGGGTCATCGATAATATCTTTTATTCTTGGATGATTACTCTAAATTTTTATGGACGTTTCCAATTGCGAAAAAATCACAAGTTTTTTCCATCTTCGTAAAATTTAGAGTTTTCATAAGAACTCAATTCGAACGGGAAATAAAGAACATCCAATGTGATAATGGTAAAGAGTATGACAATGGGGAGTTTAGGGAGTTTTGTACTCAAAATGGGATACATTTTCATTTTTCTTATCCTCATACGTTTTCACAAAATGGGAAAGCTGAACGAAAAATCCGTACCATTAATAACATTATTCGGACTTTATTGGTTCATTCTTCCGTCCCTCCATTGTTTTGGCATCATGCGCTACAAATGGCTACCGATCTACTTAATATTATTATCTCTAAAGGTTTGACATATTCCTCCCCTCTTCAAGTTTTATACAATAAGACTCCTACGTATTCTCATCTTAGGGTCTTTGAATGCTTATGTTATCCATTATTTCCATCCACCACAATCAACAAACTTCAGGCACGTTCTACCCCGTGTGTTTTTTGGATTATCCATCAAATCACCGTGGTTATAAATGCTTTGATTTGTCCTCTAAAAGAATCATCATTAGTCGTCATGTTCTTTTTTATGAATCTCAATTTCCATTTTCTAAAGTAGAAAAACTCGTGTCTAGTTCTTATGATTTTTTGGATGATGATATCTCTCACTATATTCTCCGTTATTTTTCAGAATTTTCAGAAAATACGTCGTCAGTGTCGCGGCTTCAGTCTTCTAGTGAACAGTCAAATCCAATCTCGTCATCAGTGTCGCGGCCCTTCGGGGAGGCGCCGCGGCGCCAAAACTTCAGAGAGATCCGCAATTCATCCGGCGCCACAGCTCCTTCGACAGTTTCGAAAATTCTCAAAATTCCCAAAATTCACTCAATCGAGCCCAGAGTCATGGTCCAATCACTCGCAGTCAACGAGATATTTTTAAACCAAAAAGATATTTTAATTTGATTTATAATGTTCTTAAATCACTCTTACCCCCGTAATCATGTGTATGCTCTAAATGACCCTAATTGGAAAATTGTCATGACCGATGAATATAATGCTCTTATTGCTAATAAGACGTGGGAGTTGGTGCCCCGTCCATCTGGTGTTAATATTATTCGGTCTATGTGAATTTTTGCTCATAAAGAGAATTCTGATGGTTCGTTTGCAAGACATAAGACTCGTCTTGTAGGTAATGGTAAGACTCAGCAAGTTGGTGTGGATTGTGGTGAGACTTTTATCCCTGGTCAAGCCGAAGACTATTCGTACTGTGCTCAGCTTGGCTCTTTCGAAATCATAGCTCATTCATCAGCTAGATGTGAAGAATGTTTTCCTACATGGTGATCTTCATGAGACAATGTATATGCATCAACCCTTGGTGTTTAGGGATACTAGATATCCTAATTATGTTTATTTATTGAGGAAGTCCTTGTACGGGCTTAAGCGGTCTTCACGGGTATGGTATAAGAGGTTTGCTGACTATGTTTCGACTATGGATTTCTCTCACAGCAGGTCTGATAACTCATTATTCATATACCGAGAGATCTTTCATGGCTTATATTCTATTATATATTGATGATGTTATCTTGATTGTCTCTTCTGATGCTTTGTGAAAGTCCATTACGACACTACTCAGTTCTGAGTTTGCCATGAAGGACTTGGGCCCATTGAGTTACTTTCTGGGGATTGATGTAACTCGTCATGCATGTGGATTGTTCTTATCACAGAGGAAGTATGCATCAGAGATCATTAAGGGGGTTGGGATGTCATCCTGTAAGTCCACTTCTACTCCAGTTGATAAACTCAAATTGGGTGCTGCAGCTGGCTCTCCTATGAGGATCCGACCCGCTATCGTAGTCTTGCAGACGCCCTTCAGTATCTGACGTTCACGCGACCTGATATTACATATATCGTACAACAGGTATGTTTGTTTATGCATGATCCCAAAGTTGAACATATGAATGCGCTCAAACGCATCCTTAGGTACATTCAGGGAACACTTGAGTATGGTTTGCATTTGTATCCTTCGTTGACGTCTACACTTGTCTTTTATACAGATGTTGATTGGGGTGGTTGTCCTGACACCAAACGGTCTACGTCTGGCTATTGCATGATTTTAGGTAATAACTTAGTCGTAGTGCATCGGCGTCAATACGCTTTCCGCGTTGAGTTGGTTACGAAATCTACTTTTAGAGCTTCATTGTCCTATTGAGAAGGCTACTTGGTATATTGTGATAATATAAGTGTCATCTACCTTTCTGGTAATCCAATTCAGCACCAGCGTACTAAACACATAGAGATGGATATTCACTTTGTTCGAGAGAAGGTAGCTAAAGGACAAGTACGCGTCTGCCATGTCCCTTCAGACATCTTTACAAAGGGTCTTCCCTCGGTCATTTTTGAAGATTTTAGAGACAGTCTCAGCGTACGAAGACCGTCCGCTATGACTGCGGGGGTGTGTTAGAGAATGGGCCACAACCAAATCCGTGATTTCCATATTTCCAGTAGCCACATGCAGTGTTATACTTTGTGTATAATTGGTATATATTGTATTAGTCTTGTACCTTAATTAGGATTGTAATATTACCATAATTGTATGATTAGTCTCCATATAGAATAAGAATTTAGATGTAAAGTAGAAATATGATTCTCTTATTGTAACTTGTATATATATGTCTTTCATCAATAAGAATAATCAAGAGATTAATTCTTTCAAAGCTGAATTTAGAGCTCCAGCTCTCGGCATTTGTGAGGGGATTTGGCTGAAAAAGTTACTTGGTGAACTCGGAGTATTTACAGAAGAGTCTATCCAAATGTTTTTGTGACATCAAGATGCCATCAGTATTGCGAAAAATCCTGGACTAAGCACATTGAGATAGATAGACACTTCATCACTGAGAAGATTGAGAATGTCATTGTTCAAACCATTTATACTCCATCAAGATTTCAAACTGACATTCTCACTAAAGCTCTCCCAAGAACCGGTTTTGAAGAATTAATGTGCAAGCTTGGGATGTTTGATATCCACAACTCAGCTTGAGGGGGAGTGTAGATTTATTTCCTAAATTAGGAAGTTGACCACAGTTGTATATAGGAATCAATTTGGTATTAATATCAAATATTTTGTATATTTATTCTTCCTAAAATTAGGGGATTTTAATATTGTATTTTTTAGAATTAGCTATTTGTATTTATTGGTTCAGATTCTAGGTTGTATATATATTTCCTCTCTTTGAGATAATAACACACATAAATAGAAAATAATAATTAGTCATAATTATGTATATGATAGGTATATATTTACTGATTCATTACCTTAACTCTAGCTTAGGATTATGTTTGTATTATGGATATATTTACTACCATTTTGGAATAAAATAATCAAGGAAAATATTTTTTACATGGTACCAGATTCTAGGGAAAGCTCATAAACACTAAAAATATACTCCTTCACCATCACTCCCCTCTTCTTCCGTCAGACATGCCATGTCTGACTCGAAATCAAATTTCCATCCAACCCTCACAGTTTCAAACGTTAAATCGCATATCTCCATCACTCTTGAGATGGAAAAAGTCCATTATGCGATGTGGACGGGGCTTTTCAAAATTCATTGTCGGTCACACTGGGTTATCCAACACATAATTCCGCCGAAAAAAGTAAGGAGAAGGTGCCAAAAACCGATGATGAAATGAAATTATGGGCGACCCTTGATGCGACGGTTCTCCAGTGGATTTATGCCACAATTTTAAGTGATTTTCTGCATACTATTCTTGAACCCAACTCCACGACAATACAGGCTTGGGATCACTTACGTGACATATTCCAAGATAAAAAGAATTTCTAAACTGTCACACTTGAGCAAGAATTCTCCACCACTGAGATGTCGGATTTTCCAATGCATCCGCATATTGTCAATGACTCATGATTTTGTCGGACCAACTCAAGAACGTCGGGGCACCGGTAACTAACAATCGACTCGTTTACAAATGGTTGTCGGCCTCACCGACGCATATAGTGGAGTAGGTACGCTCATCCGCCAAAGCAACCCTCTTCCGTCATTTTACCAATCCTGGTCTATGCTCATACTAGAAGAAGAGGGTTTTGACACAAAAAACAGCCATCGTGTCGAATTCCGCCATGGTTGTCTCTCCATCTGATGATAACTCTTCACAATTTGAAAGTTTTCCGCCAAACCGTGGCCAAAAAGGATGAAATAGCAATAATAGAGGTAAAAACTGAGGCGGTGGCCGCGGTGGTGGCAAGGGCGGCGGCCACCGACGTGGCAGAGGTGGCGGCGGCGGCACTCCGGCGATGGCGAGGCCCAAAGAGGCGATGGATCGGCCTGTGAGCTTAGCGATGGCCAGGTCTGCCTCGCGCCCATTCCGCCAGGAAGCGGGCGAGCCGTCTTGAGACCATCGGGCGTGGCGGCCAACGACAACCAGGAATTCTTGGGGTAGCAATCCCGACCGACATCGAGGCCGAAATGCACACTCTTAGGCTTAATCCGCGCGACACAAATTTGTACATGGACACCGGAGCAACGTCTCATATGACGTCCTCACAAAGTAATCTCTCGTCCTTAATTTGAGCAATGATCGTGATATAATTGTCGAAAATGGTCATTCAATTCTAATTCGTGGTTATGGTACTACAAACCTGTCTCCCCCGAACCCACCGTTAACTTTAAAGAATGTTCTTCATGCTCCTCAATTGATTAAAAACTTTATTTCAGTTAGAAAATTTACTACTGACAATTTAATTTCTGTTGAATTTTATCATTTTGGGTTCCGTGAAGGATTTAAAGACGAGGATGCGTCTAATAAGATGTGATAGTCGGGGTTAGCTTTATCCAATCACAACAACCACACATCAAGCCACGTTATCATCCACTTTTGCAACTTTATCTTTCTTTATGGCATGAACGTTCGGGTCATCCGGAAGCACTTATTTTTGTCTCCCTTAAACAAAATAAATTTATTTCGTGTACTAGAACTCGTAATTCTCATGTTTGTCGTTCATGTCCACTTGGGAGACATGTTAAATTGCCTTTTGTTGCCTCTAATTCATGCACTGTTATGCCTTTTGATATTATCCATAGTGATATTTGGACATCTCCCTTTTTGAGCTCTTCGAGTCATCGATATTATCTTCTTTTGTTGGATGATTGCTCTAATTTTTTGTGGACATTTCCTTTATCTAAAAAGTCATAAGTTTTTTCCACATTTCTCTCCTTTAGAAAATTCATCCGCACTCAATTTGAACGGGACATTAAAAATATTCAATGTTATAATGATAGAGAATTTGATAATGAGTCATTTTGGGATTTTTGCAAAGCTAATGGTTTATCTTTTCGTGTATCTTGTCCACATACCTCTATCTCAAAATGGAAAAGCGGAAAGAAAAATCCAAACCATTAATAACATTGTTAGAACCTTACTTGCCCATGCCTTTCTACCACCATCATTTTGACATCATGCATTACAAATGACAACTTATCTCCTTAACATACTTCCGAGCAAACAATTAGCCTATAAATCCCCTCTTATAACTCTATATTTAAGGGACCCGTCTTACTCTCATCTACGGGTATTCGGGTGTTTATGTTATCCTTTTTTTCTTTCTACTACCATCAATAAACTTCAACCCCGGTTTACTCTGTGTTTTTTAGGATATCCGTCAAACCATCGTGGTTACAAATATTATGACTTATCCTCTAATAAAATAATCGTGAATCGCCACGTGGTCTTTGATGAAGCAAATTTTTCCTTTGCCAAATTGCATTGTTCCATGCCTTCTACATACGAATTTCTTGACAAACACAATTTTTTTCGATGGCTCGGCCAGCAACTCGACCCAATTATCGAGCCCCAGCGCGACCAGTGAGCCTCTCGTGGCGTCGCTGCCAGAGAGGCCAGGCGCATGGCGGTGGTCACAACCCTACCGTGCACGGCGACCAACTATTGCGGCCACTCCGAGCGATCCATCCCGCCCAACCTAGGGCTACACAAAATTCGGTCCGGACCGAAAAATCGGATCGGACCGAACCTGTTCGGACCGGACCTGAACCGGACCGAGAAATTCGGTCCGGTCTTCGGTTCCTGTTTTTTCATAAGTCGGTTTTCGGTCCGGTACGGTCCGGTCCGGACTGAATTTTTTTTTTTTTTTTTTTTTTATAATATATATAATTCCTAACATATATAATATATATAATTTATAATTTTCTAAATTCCTAATATATATAATTCCTAATTTTCTAAATTTCTAATATATAATATTATATAATTTAGTCAGTTAGAGGCGTTTTTTTAAAATTGAATTACCAATACTGAAATTGACATTCTCGGACGCGGTGCCACGAAATTTTTACGTTGAAATCTATTGTACATCGCGAGATATTTAGATTTGAAAATGGGAAAAACGTAACGATTTGGGGGAAAAGAGAAATTGAGGGGCAAGATGGACGTTTTTGGAGAAATCCGGTGACATTAGTCCGTTTGGGATTATTCGTCTCGAAAAAATACGCGAAATTAAAAAAAAAATTAGATCAAACGGACGTCCGAGCGCAAAGTTATGACCATTTAAAGTTTCACTAATTTACGACTTATATTTGATATGTCAATACGTGCGAAATTTGGTGGCGGGGATGGGAGGCGCACTGAGAGGGTGGGGATTCGGTCCATTCGGTCGATGACCGGACGAAAATGACCGACCGGGCCGGGCCAGAAATTCGGTCGGAGAATCGAATCTCGGTCTCGGTTGGTCGGTCGTCGGTTTTGACCACTTTGCGACCTCAACCCACGACCCATCTCCAATTTCGGCCCAACTTCAATTCCGGCCTAACGGTCAGTCACTCGTAATCAACGTGAAATTTTCAAGCCAAACAAAAAATACAGTTTTCATGCCCATATTACCAAATCACCGTTGCCCAGTAGTCTTGTGTCTGCCCTTAATGACCCGAATTGAAAAATGGCTATGGTGATGAATATAATGCTCTTATTAATAATAGAACGTGAGATTTGGTGTCCCGTTCTCCTGATGTTAATGTGATTCGGTCTATATGGATTTTTAATCATAAAGAAAAATCTGATGGTATATTTGAGAGGCATAAATCTCATCTTGTAGGTGATGGAAAATCTCAACAGGTTGATGTGCACTGTGGTGAGACTTTCAGTCCGGTGGTCAAACCAACAACTATCCGCACGGTACTAAGTCTGGCTCTTTTGAATGCATGGACGCTTCATCAGCTTGATGTAAAAATACATTTCTACATGGAGAACTCAATGAAACGGTTTACATGTATCAGCCCATGGAGTACAGAGACCCCACTTATCCTAATCATGTGTGTCTGCTAAATATATCATTGTATGGGCTCAAACAAACTCCTAGGGTCTGGTACAAGATGCTTGCAGATTATGTTTCTAATATTGGTTTTTCTAACGGAAAGTCTGGTCATTCTTTATTCATATATCGTCGGGGTAATGATATAGCTTGCATTATTTTGTATGTGGATGCTATTATATTAACTGCCTCATCTGATGCTCTTCGCAATTCTATCATGTCACTTCTTGGCTCAGAATTTGCAATGAAAGATCTAAGGTCACTAAGTTACTTCTTGGGGATACCTGTAACACGTCATGCATGTGGTTTATTTTTGTCTCAAAAGAAGTATGCAGAAGAGACCGTTGAACGAGCTGGCATGTCTTCGTGTAAGTCTTCTTCCCCACTCCGGTTGATACTAAACAGAAATTGAGTGCTTCTTCCAGCAAGCCATATGTCGATCATCACATTACTGCAACCTTGCAGGGGCTCTGGGCTCTGCAATATCTTAATTTTACGAGGCTCGACATATCTTATGATGTGCAACATGTTTGTCTATTCATGCATAACCCGATGGAGGATCACATACATGCTCTCAAATGCATTGTGCGCTATATTCAGGGCACTCTCGATCATGACTTGCATCTATATCCGTCTTCGACAACCACTCTTATTTCTTACACATATATTGATTGGGGTGGATGTCCGGATACCAGACGCTCCACGTCTGGTTATTGCGCTATATTCAAAGCACTCTCGATCATGACTTGCATCTATATCCGTCTTCGACAACCACTCTTATTTCTTACACAGATGTTGATTGGGGTGGATGTCCGGATACCAGACACTCCACGTCTGGTTATTGTGTATTTCTCGGTGACAATTTGATATCTTGATCCTCCAAACGGCAAGCTACCTTGTCCAGGTCCAGTGCCGAAACAGAATACCGATGAGTTGTCAATGTGATTTATGAATTTTGTTGGTTACGGAACCTTCTTTTGGAGCTTCAATGTCCGGTTCCGAAGACGACATTGGTTTATTGTGATAATGTTAGTGTGATTTATCTCTCATCGCGAAAAGGTTGCTCATGGACAAGTAAGTGTCTTACATGTCCCGTCACGTTACCAGATCGCCGATATTTTTACAAAAGGTCTTCCGCTGGTTCTATTTGAAGATTTTCGGAACGCTTCGAAGGGTGTGATAGAATAGGAAATAATAATTAGTCATAATTGTGTAAATTCTGTATATGGTAGGTATATATTTAGTGATTCATTACCTTAACTCTAGCCTAGGATTATGTTTGTATTATGGGTATATTTACTATCACTTTGGAATTAAATAATCAAGAAAAATATTTCTTACAGAAACATTCTTGCATATTGGCATATTTTGGAATCCTATTGGTCTTTTGCTCGTGGACGAGTACGTGTCTTACATGTCCCGTCACGTTATTAGATCGCCGATATTTTTACAAAAGGTCTTCCGCTGGTTCTATTTGAAGATTTTCGGGACAGTCTCAGCATACGCCGACCTCTCGCTTCGAAGGGTGTGATAGAACAGGAAATAATAATTCATAATTATATAAATTCTGTATATGATAGGTATATATTTAGTGATTCATTACCTTAACTCTAGCCTAGGATTATACTTGTATTATGGGTATACTATCACTTTGGATTAAATAATCAACCAAAATATTTCTTACAGAAACATATTCTTGCATATTGGCATATTTTGGAATCCTATTGGTCTTTGTAAATGATATATCCAGCATATAGTAATACCAAAATTTTCACAAATTATTATAGTAGTTACCTAAATTTTCTGATCTCTCTGGTTAAATAATCAGCAGAAAGAAAAATCCAATAAATGATTCTCACATAGCACCAAATTGATGCGTACCAACAACACCTAAGTGGCTAAATTCCACACACCACTAACTCCTTCCCAAAAAAAGAGAAACTACAAAAAAAAAAAAAAAAAAAACTTGCTAAAACCCAAATCAGCATTATGAATAAGTATTCTCATTATTCCCCGTCCCAATTTATGTGGCACGGTTAAAATTTCTAGAGTCTTCCCAATTTATGTGGCACGGTTGAAATTCTAGAGTCAACTAAGTTTTTCTTTGATCGGAATTTCTCTATATGCCTTTTAAATATTATAAGTTGTTAATTATGATATTTTATAGTACTTTTTACATTAGTCTCCAAATATATAAATTTTATTTTAGAAAACTTAAAACTTCAATGTCCGAATTCATAGTAAAAATTTAGAAGTTTGATTATCAAAAATTCCACAGAGTAAGTACAAATTACCTATATAAATCCAAGTGTTACTCTAATTCAAATTACAGATATAACTGTAATTCTGGCTTCAATTCAGAAAATATTTCATAAATTACCTGTACTGAACATCCATTTTGATGACAAGTGACATGTCAACGCTTCCAACAGCTTCAGCAATAGCAAAATACTTAGCTGGATCATCAACCACATATCTAAATGGTCTTATCCCACCTTCCCTAACCAACCCCACTAGTTGTTTCATGCACAATTCCCAATGTTCATCTTTCGATATCTCTATTGGTGTCTATAGTTCCGGTCTTGCATTAAAGTACGCAAATACTTGTTCTTGTATATCCCTATGTTTCCCTCTCATGTATTCCGACAGTGTAACAGTGCTCACGTTAATAGCCTTCACCTTAGCCGCACATGTTAGCAGCTCTAAAGGATGAACCGGGATGTCCAAGTGCTGAATCGGGTTCAGGTGTGACGTCTCTGTAAGTCACTTTATAACTTAAAACAGACCCCTAGAGCGTGATATGATGGCTTTGCACAATATATTATGCAGATTGAGTTTGTATGCAGTAATTGTGATAATTTTCTATTTATTTTTCATAGAGGTAGTAGCATTGCATATTTGTTATTGTATGTGGATGATATTGTACTCACTGTCTTATCTGAGTTGTTGGAAAATGAGATTATTACATTGCTTAAAACAAAATTTGTTATGACTGACTTGGGAAAGTTGAGCTATTTTTTTAGAATTTCAATGACTGGATCTGCATACACTATATTTCTTTGTCAACGTAAGTATGCAAATGAGATTGTGTACAGGGCTAAAATGACAAATTGCAAGATCATGTCTACTCTAGTTGACTCTAAATCAAAGCCCAGTGCTTTGGATGGTGATCCAATATAGGATCTCACTCTCTACCAGAGTCTTGCTGGTGCCCTACAATACCTTACTTTCACCAGACATGATATTGCTTATGATGTTCAACAGGTATGCTTATTTATGCATGCCCCTAGGGAGCCTCATTTCTTGTCGTAAGCGTATCATTCGATCGTTAAGGACCTGATGATATGGATTACATCTACCCGCCAGCGTCGACCAAATTGTTATCATATACGGATCTTGATTGAATGAGCCGGTAGAACACGCGACGATCCACCTCAGGCTATTGTGTGTTCTTGGGGGATAATCTCATTTCTCGGTTTGCCAAGAGACAAGCCACATTATCTCAAATGCAGAAGCAGAGTACAAATGTGTTGCTAATGTTGTTGCTGATATATGCTGGCTCCGAAACGTTATTTTGGAGCTTCAGAGTCCATTATGTAAGACGTCGTTGTTGTGACAACATATCCGCCATATATCTATCTCATAGTCCGGTTCAGCATCAGCGAACCAAGCACATTGAGATGGACATCCACTTTGTTCGTGAGAAGGTTGCTCTCAGTCATGTCAAGGTATTGCACGTGCTTTCTTCATATCAGTATGCATATATATTCACAAAGGGTCTTTCTAGACATCTCTTCCTCTAATTCAGATCCAGTCTTAGCGTCTGACGTCCTCCCGCTCCGACTGAGGGTGTGTATTAGCACATGTACATGTAT
This sequence comes from Przewalskia tangutica, assembly GCA_029844215.1. Lineage (NCBI taxonomy): Eukaryota > Viridiplantae > Streptophyta > Magnoliopsida > Solanales > Solanaceae > Przewalskia > Przewalskia tangutica. Next base: position 116,688,155 of record CM056728.1, read on the forward strand.
ATATATTTAGCCATATTTAATCGTGTGTAATTATGGTAAATATAGAATTCATATTGTATGAGGATTCCACATGTACACCTATATATATTTTGTATTAATGAGAAAAACTTCAAAGGGAGATTAATACAGTCTTACAAAAATAAATTCTAATAGAATATTATTTTTTGCACAATGTTTCTTAGCATAGTCATACTTTAAAGTTTAAACACTAGAACTAGGCCATCTCCTGAAAATTTCTGTAAGCTTAATGTTGAGTGATTTGCGGAAGTAGGACACCACAAGGGTTAGTCTTGAAATTTACCCTTCCTAAATGTTTTTAAATAAATTACCTTAAACTATGAAAATCCGATAGGAAACTTCTGTTGCCCATGAGGTAAGAGTTTAGGATATTTAAATATCCACAAATTGTCTCATAGAAAAGTGTTGCTTGTGTTGCTCATTTTCACAAGTTGTGATGGACAGTTAAAATTTGGCTAGTTATTCTACCTATCGTAAATTGGCCACAAATTATGTTGTATTAGTAAAAAATTATATATGTTATTCAATTGTTTATAAAGAGTCGTTTATATTTCACAAAATAACAGTTTGCACCTTTTAACTCAATAATATACATTTTCAGTAGTTCTTCCACTTTCATGATAAATTCGCATGTTTGTGCTTTATAGTAACCACTAGCACCACACAAACAACAATTGGACTAGAGTGTGCGATTTACCTGCAGGCAAGAGGATTCTATTTCAGTAGGACATCTATTTCTATTACTATGAATTCATAAATCAAGAGGATTCAATTTCAGTAGAACATGTATTTCTATTACTATGAATTCATAAATGAAGTAGTGATTATGATTAAACCTAGATATCAATCACTTATTGTCGCGCCCTTTTTCGACCGCGGCATTTATTTTCTAAACTCCTGCTTAAAATGCAAATGTTAGAAAATAAATAATAAATGCTAAAAGTGCAAAAGAATGTTAAAGTTTAAAAGGGTGCTAAAATGCTAAAGGGTTGCTAGAATGCTAAGGGTTCGCGGAGTCGCCACCTAATTAATTGGGTGAATTAGGACACCTAAATGTTTAACTAGTTTGAAGTAAAACATTAACTCCATTTTAAAGTGCTAAACTTAATGAGATTAGGTAAGGGTTCTTTATTAATCTAGAGGAAGGGTTAGGCACCTCTAAGATCCGCTAACTGCGGTTGTCTGCCAAACCTAGGGTAATTATTATATTTAAAAAAATGCAAAATGAAAGCTCCTCCTGCTTAATAAAAATGCTAAAATGTTAAAATGTTTAAAAGGTGCTTAAAGTCTAAAAAGGGGCGAAAGGTGTTATAAATAAATAAAAGAGCCAAATCCGAGTTTAAAGAATGCTAAAATGTTAAAAGGTGCTTAAAGGTGCTAAAAGATTAATTTTAAAGCTAAAGGGTGCCAAAGGTGCTAAGAGGTGCTTAAAGTGCTAAATGCTAAAGCGCAGAATAATTAATAAAATGTTAGGAAATAAATGCTAGCATGTTATAATGTTTAAAAGGTGCTTAAAGTATCAAAAGGGGCTAAAGGGTGCTAAGGAATGCAAAATGTTAAGATGCTATTTTGAGAGTTTAAGAGAAAATCTTTATGGATTTTAACAAATTGTTGGTTTTATGATGCAAGTTAGATTATTATTTTTGCCGATTTTAAACATGCCTAATAGCCCCAAAAGACAAATAAAGTAGAAGCGTATTCCTAAAATGTAATTACTTCAGTCTCATATATTTAAAGACCTAATTGCTAGAAGTTCCCTATTAATTACAAAATTAAATAATGAAATTACAATAAATAAATAAAGGCATAAAAATGAGATAAGCAAGTTAAGAGAGTGAAGGGATTGGAGCGGATGACCGTCTATTTGTTTGTCTAGGAATGGTAGAAGAGAGGTCTCGATGGATGTATATGCATGCCTTCGTTTGCCACGACGAGTCTGGTTATGAGACTCTGTGTTGCTCCGGTGCGTGCCATGCAAAAAAAAAAAATGATAAGGATTAGTACAAGCCTAAATAATAAGCGATGCAAATATTTAGGGCGAGCACGTATATTAGTGCGTGGCGTGTCATGATAACTCAAGACTAAAGGAAAAGCGCGAGCGATCAGGCCACAGGTGCCTGATTAGCGAAATGCAAAATGGCCCCAAAACATGAATTTCTTTTGATTTTATAGAGAAAGCGGATAGTGCGGCGAAATGCAGCCTTAGTTTGGTATTAAGACCAGATTTTCCCTTTTAAACTCAAGCAATTTTCATAGGCGTGCGGCGGATGATAAAAGCGAGGCGGTATGCGAGCGATGCGATGGGTCGAGGCGAAGCAAAGCGATCAAGTATACACCCAAAATACATAACATTTTCGGTTTCAAAGAGGGCGACTTAGGCGCGAGTTCACGAATGCAAGTATTGAGACTATCTACAAGTGTGCTTAAACAATGGTAGATGTAAAAAAAATTATGCTTAACATGGACAATTTAGAAACCACGATGCGGTGAACACATACTTATAATAGACAATTTAGACATATGTATGCAACTTGTCGGAGAACATAGACATCATGTACATCTGAAAGCTTATTCAAATCATTTCAACATAAACCGCTTTGGCGGTTTTAATGCCCGATCATAACCTATGCGTATCGATACATGAAGACATAATCATACACGAAGATAGAATCAATAGGAACCGTGGCTTAATATGATCTAAGTTGGTTCCTAAATGCAAGATGCTATTGTAGACACCATTTGGGTCACTAAGCGGATGAACATGGCACCTGATAGATGTGTCTTAATCTTGAAGAAGACATAGGAAGCATCGATCGGTTTAGTAGGACTTAGGGAAAGGAACACTTCGGAGCAGTTTCTTGCATACTAAACCAGCGTCGTTCGCATTTCGATACATTATGCCAAATTCGGAATTAATAGTTACGTGCGGCAAACTTACATCTTATACTCGAATAGGCGGAGAAGGGGTATGACTCAATAGGTTTCAACTAAAGCTGCTAGAAAATATACTCACAAAAGACCATTGCTTGGTGATTACATCTAAGTCTAAATCATAGCACTATCAGGCTCAAACCGGTAGCCAAACCGGTGATAAATGCGGTATAAAGCGAATAAAGTCATTCATATATTGTTGAATGATTATGAACTTTATTATCCGAAATGATAAGTTTAAAACATCTCTTAACTAAGCGATCGACCAAACAATACTTATAACCGGTTTGACATACTAAACTAACTCGTAGAGAACTTAATCACGATACCATAATATATTTAATAGGCAATGAAACAAAATAAGCGGAGAACAATGTCAACTAAGCGGCCAAATCGGTATACAAATATAACCCATATCAAACACAATAATAACAAAGCGAAAGGATAATGTGTTTACGCCTGGAATGACGACCGAGCGGCGTATCAGTCGTCGGTCGATCGGCGGGTTTGGTTTTGCGATGCGAATAGAAAAGGCTAGGTATGCGGATTTTGGCTAGGATTGAGAGAAGGATTGATTACCTATTCTTGAGATCTTGTGCTTTATGCCTTGGCTACATGTTCTGCTGCTCTGTCTCCGAAATTGCTGGTGGTTGCTAACTATTGCTAAGGGTGAAACGATTGCTATCTCCCTCTGACTCTGACTTCTGTTCGATCGATTTCTGACCTAAATTGTTATGTCGTCCCCCCGACTCAGCTCTGTTTCGATGCTATGGGTATGCTTAAATCGCTATGTCGTTGTGTTCTTCCCGTTTCGATGCTACCTCCCTGGGCTCTGCCTTGCTGCCCCTCGAATCTCTTTTGCATGCGCTTTATATAACCATCGTTTGGGTTCTAAGTTTGGGTGAGGTTTAAGTGCTGATTTTGTGCGATTCGTGTGTAAAATCCATTAAGGTAAGGAAATGATTGAGGTGTTTAAAGAGAGATTTTGGTTGCGATTCTTACTCGAGAGATTCGGTTATGGTAAGTTTTTGATTCTGGAAGGATCTTGCTAGTTTGCTTATGGTAAGTAAATAAAAATTTGGGTGTGTGTCTGAGTAAAGGGAAAGGAAAGTCATGGATTTTCCACCACGAAAAGTCGGCGAGATTCGGCTAAAGAGCGAGGCTGCGGCGGTTTTAGGGTTCTTGAGGTTCTCTGTCTTTTGGTGTTGTCGGCAGTAGAGTGAGTATAAGGAATGGGGCACAGGCGTAATGGGGTTTGGGCCACTTGGTGTTGGTAGGCGACGGGTAATTTAAGTGGGGAGTGGGCTGGGTTAGTTCTTGAGGATGAGGGCAAAGGGGAATGAGGGAAAGGGGCTGCTGAACGTTAAAGGGGCAAGGGCGTGGGCCGGGTCGACGGGATTGGGCTGGGTAGTTAGTATTAGTTAGGTATTTAATTAATAGTTTTAGGCTTTTAATTAGTGATACATTAATTAATTAATTGTGATTAAATTATCTAAGTGCTTTATTAAAATTATTACAAGAATAAAATGGGCGTGCTATTTAATTAATGCTTAATGCGGCGCCTTTATTTAAAAACTTATTATTATGCATTATTGCGACGTTAAATTAAAATTGAATTGAGTTTAGATTAAATTAGTTAAATACTAAATGCAAGTATGATATTTAAGAATTGTTTAAAGCTTTATAAATGCGACGCTATTAAAAGCGTGTATTAGATTAGAATTGATTTTAAATTACAAATGATTATGAAATTCTCTTGCCTATTAATAAATGCGGCTATGCTACCTGACACGACGTTATTGCTAAATTATTTATTTTATGTATTTGTTAATTATTCATAATTACGACAGAGCTTGAAATCAATTAACGCGGACGCGGGACTCTAAGTGCTTGAAACTCTACGCAAGATGCGATGCCATTATTAAATTGTTTATTTATGCCTGTATTTATGTTTTATCACTGCATTTTATTATAAAAGATCATAAAAAATTATTTTGCAAAATTAGCCTAATTTTATAGTTAATGACTGGACGGGAGGGTCAAAATTGGGTGTCGGCAGTGTCCTCTTTGTATGGAGATGATGGAAGAATCTTGGACAAAGGCGTTGACTCATGTAATTTTGTCTCGATCTTCGATTGCAAAATGTTGGCGGTAGACAAAGGCGTATGAAAAAAAAAAAAAAAAATCAAAATGCTGTCGATGTCGAGTTATGGCGACCTTTGGGCTACCATGGTCTAAAGCACGGCGGGCTAACGCGGACTTAAAGGCATGTCGATGTCGAGTTATGGCGACCTTTGGGCTACCTGATCAAAACACGAGGAGGGCTACGCGGACTCAAAGTTGTCGGTGTCGAGTTATGGCGACCTTTGGGTTGTGGTGTAAAGAATAAAATAAAGTAAGCGGGCTTGAACACAGGGTGTCTGCTATGGTTTATGGTCTTTGGGTTACATGGTGATGTGGGCGAGTGGGCCAAGCGCAGGCGCTTACGCCGTTCGTTGGGAAGGTTGGCCCGACAAATTGCCCGGTTGTTGTAGAGAAAATCACGTTGTGCTCCTGCTCTGCGTACTAAGACTTAAACAAGCGGTTAGTGCATCGCTATTCTGGCAAAAATGATGATGTGTAATTTTTAAAAGTAATGCAACTGTGAGTAGAAAAGGTTATCCTGCAAAATGTGATGCCTGCTGTGTTGATGCGATGCTGCAAATGTTGTGATTTCGCCGCACGCGGGCGTGTTGCGATTGTGAATGCGGATATGTTGTCGCTGCCATTGTCACTGTAGACTAAAGCTCGAAAGAGTTAGTGCATGCGTTAAGGCAGAATAATAAAGCAAGCGTAAATGCAATTTGAGTCTGAAATCGTCTCTGCGTGGATGTGATATGCTGATGATGGCGTCGTTTTTGGGCTTGTTGTCTTTGATAAGCGTCATTTGCTTGGGCGTGTTCTTCTTTGGCGTCGTTGCGTAGACTTCTTTGTCTTGATAACGTCATTACTGGGCGTATTGTTCTTTGGCGTCGTTGCGTGGACTTCTTTGTCTTGATAACGTCGTTATGCGGGCGTATTCTTCTTTGGCGTCGTTGCGTGGACTTCTTGATCACGTCGTTATGCGGGCGTGTTCTTTTTGGCGTCGTTGCGTGGACTTCTTTGTCTTGCGATAACGTCGGTATGCGGGCGTATTCTTTCTTTGGCGTCGTTGCGTGGACTTCTTGATCACGTCGTTATGCGGGCGATATTCTTCTTTGGCGTCGTGCGTAGGCTGTTGTCTTGATAACGTCGATATGCGGGCGTATTCTTGCTGGCGTCGTTGCGTGGACTTCTTGATTACGTCGTTATGCGGGCGTGTTCTTCTTTGGCGTCGTTGCGTGGACTTCGATTACGTCGTTATGCGGGCGTGTTCTTTCTTTGGCGTCGTTGCGTGGACTTCTTGATTACGTCGTTATGCGGGCGTGTTCTTTCTTTGGCGTCGTTGCGTGGACTTGCGATTACGTCGTTATGCGGGCGTGTTCTTTCTTGGCGTCGTTGCGTGGACTTGGCGATCACGTCGTTATGCGGGCGTGTTCTTCTTTGGCGTCGTTGCGTGGACTTCGATTGTCGTTATGCGGGCGTGTTCTTTGTTGGCGTCGTTGCGTGGACTTGTTGATTACGTCGTTGTCTGGACGTGTTGCTGCTGGCGTCGTTGCGTGGACTTGCTGATCACGTCGTTGCCTGGACGTGTCGCTGCTGCTCCTGTAGAATAAATGCTCTTGCAAGCTAAGCTTGAGAAAAGACGTTAGTGTATACCTGTTTAAATGAAATGATAAATACATATGAGAAGTGCAATTTTATGGGTAGAGATGTCATCCCTGAGATGTTGTCTTTGCGGACATCTTTGAGCGTTGCGGTGACGAAGTGCCATGATGCCTTTCTTTGTGTGCGATCGTGGGTTGCCAATTTGACTTTATGCAGGGAGTTGATCGCTAGGTTTTGTTGCGGAACTTTGAACTTTATTTGCGATTGTTGATGCCCTTCTGCTGCTGCTGCTTTTGCTGCGGACTTTGGATTGTTGTCATCCTGCCTTTCTGCTTTCTTTCTTGCTTACGCGTCTGAAGAAACCTTTGTGTATTTTACATTTATTTATTGCACTTTTCTACATTAATATGAAGAACTGCGCTCAAAGAAAATTTGTGAGTTTTGGGAAGTCGATTCGTATCGACTTGCGCGCTTGTCCCTTGATATCGCGTGCACGGCACTTTGTTTGGACTTGCAATCCTGTGCAGTTTCCTACATGGTCCCGGTTTGAAAGATTATGCGGCTAACGTGGGTCTTGATGTAGTTGCTTGTATGTTATGTTTAGGCATACGATTTGGCTGCATGGTTGCTATTTGTTGTGGTATTTGGCGAGCTTGATCGGATCTCGTTGCTTTTCTTTTAGGACCACTGCTTTGCTATAGGAGCGAGAGAAGTTCAGGCTCGTTCTGCTCAAATGCCCTTGGATCAGTTATGTCGCTGGACCGTGCCTTTGATCTTGCGAAATATTGCTGCTCTGTCATTGCTTAGTCAAATACAAATCGACCTTTTGGGGAGATGATAAATCTTTCTAAAAATGCAACAAACGGTGTTAGCATAAAGCACATAATTTGCAGGTATGTAGCAGATATATTGCACATAGCATATTGACGTTTCCTAACATGCGGGGACCTCTTTATGCGGTAAGCCTAGCGTCAACTTATGCGAGATTATGACGGATTTGTCCAAGTCGTCCAACTATAATGCCTTTGTTGGAAATGGCGACCAAATGAAGGTGGACTTTTCCCAATTTCATCATGTCATGATTTGGCTTGTATTTGTCTTACATTGCCACGCTACACATAATATTGTGGTTGGTGGTTGGGTTCAGATAACCTTCGACAAGTTTGGTGTTTTCCTAATTGTGGTGTCGATGCCAGGATTGACCCGCTAAGGTAAATCGTCGTACATGCCAAAATAAGGGTGGTATAGCTCACATCTGAGTTGCTAAGATTTGTCTTTACTAGGCCTTGAGTTCGGCGGACAACTCGAGTGAGAAGGCTACGCGGTGATCGAACGACGATCTAACTCCGCGCAGGCGCCAACTCTCCTAAAATTTGGATATTTTTGAAAGAAATTTGCGGGTGTGCGGAGCACACCAGCGCGTGAGTGTGTGATTGTGTGAATTTTCCAGAATGGAAGAAATATGAGCGGAATGCCAGTTTAAGGAAAGCAGTAAAACAAATAGCAATTAAGATGAATAAAACAAAATACAGCACGCGAAAATTAAATGCAAAAATAATGCCAAATAATAACCCTAGGTCTGTTGTGGTTAAGAACCTAAAATCCCCAGCAGAGTCGCCATTTCTGTCGCGCCCTTTTTCGACCGCGGCATTTATTTTCTAAACTCCTGCTTAAAATGCAAATGTTAGAAAATAAATAATAAATGCTAAAAGTGCAAAAGAATGTTAAAGTTTAAAAGGGTGCTAAAATGCTAAAGGGTTGCTAGAATGCTAAGGGTTCGCGGAGTCGCCACCTAATTAATTGGGTGAATTAGGACACCTAAATGTTTAACTAGTTTGAAGTAAAACATTAACTCCATTTTAAGGGTCTGCTAAACTTAATGAGATTCTGGGTAAGGGTTTTTTATTAATCTAGAGGGAAGGGGTTAGGCACCCTCTAAGATCCGCTAACTTGCGGTTGTCCTGCCAAACCTAGGGTAATTATTATATTTAAAAAAATGCAAAATGAAAGCTCCTCCTGCTTAATAAAAATGCTAAAATGTTAAAATGTTTAAAATGTGCTTAAAGTCTAAAAAGGGGCGAAAGGTGTTATAAATAAATAAAAGAGCCAAATGCCGAGTTTAAAAGAATGATAAAATGTTAAAAGGTGCTTAAAGGTGCTAAAAGATTAATTTTTAAAGCTAAAGGGTGCCAAAGGTGCTAAGAGGTGCTTACAAGTGCTAAATGCTAAAGCGCCGAATAATTAATAAAATGTTAGGAAATAAATGCTAGCATGTTATAATGTTTAAAAGGTGCTTAAAGTATCAAAAGGGGCTAAAGGGTGCTAAGGAATGCAAAATGTTAAGATGCTATTTTGAGAGTTTAAGAGAAAATCTGTTTATGGATTTTACCAAATTGTTGGTTTTATGATGCAAGTTAGATTATTATTTTTGCCGATTTTAAACATGCCTAATAGCCCCAAAAGACAAATAAAGTAGAAGCGTATTCCTAAAATGTAATTACTTCCCGTCTCATATATTTAAAGACCTAATTGCTAGAAGTTCCCCTATTAATTACAAAATTAAATAATGAAATTACAATAAATAAATAAAGGCATAAAAATGAGATAAGCAAGTTAAGAGAGTGAAGGGATTGGAGCGGATGACCGTCTGTTGTTTGTCTAGGAATGGCCAAGAGGTCTCGATGGATGTATATGCATGCCTTCGTTTGCCACGGCGAGTCTCGTTATGATACTCTTTGTTTCTCCGTTGCGTGTCATGCAAAAAAAAAATAAAATGACAAGGATTAGTACATGACTAAATAATAAGCGATGCAAATATTTAGGGCGAGCACGTATATTAGTGCATGGCGTGTCATGATAACTCAAGACTAAAGGAAAAGCGGCGAAGCGATCGGCTGGGCCACAGGTGCCTGATTAGCGAAATGCAAAATGGCCCAAAACATGAATTTCTTTTGATTTTATAGAGAAGCGGATAGTGCGGTAATCACGAGCCTTAGTTTCATTTATTAAGACCAGATTTTCCCTTTTAAACTCAAGCAATTTTCATAGGCGTCGGCGGATGATAAAAAAGCGAGGCGGTATGCGAGCGATGTGATGGGTCGAGGCGAAGCAAAGCGATCAGTATACACCCAAATACATAACATTTTGATTTCAAGAGGGCGACTTAGACGCAGTTCACGAATGCAAGTATTCAAGACTACATCTACAAGTGTGCTTAAACAACTGGTAGATGTAAAAAAAAAACTATGCTTAACATGGACAATTTAGAAACCACGATGCAGTGAACACATACTTATAATAGACAATTTAGACATATGTATGCAACTTGTCAGAGAACATAGACATCATGTACATACAAAGCTTATTCAAATCATTTCAACATAAACCCTTTGTGCGGTTTAATGCCCAATCATAACCTATGCGTATCGATACGTGAAGACATAATCATACACCAAGATAGAATCAATAGGAACCGTGGCTTAATATGATCTAAGTTGGTTCCCTAAATGCAAGATGCTATTGTAGACACCATTTGGGTCACTAAGCAGATGAACATGGCATCTGATGAATGTGTCTTATCTTGAAGAAGACATAGGAAGCATATGATCGGTTTAGTAGGACTTAGGGAAAGGAACACTTCGAAGCAGTTTCGCATACTAAACCAAAGATCGTTCGCATTTCGATACATTATGCCAAATTCGGAATTAATAGTTACGTGCGGCAAACTTACGTCTTATACTCGAATGAGCGAGAAGGGGCCTTGACTCAATAGGTTTCCAACTAAGCTGCTAGAAAATATACTCACAAAAGACCATTGCTTGGTGATTACATCTAAGTCTAAATCATAGCACTATCCGACTCAAACCAAGTAGCCAAACCGGTGATCATGCGGTATAAAGCGAATAAATGTCATTCATATATTGTTGGAATGATTATGAACTTTATTATCCGAAATGATAAGTTTAAAACATCTCTTAACTAAGCGATCGACCAAACAATACTTATAACCGGTTTGACATACTAAACTAACTCGTAGAGAACTTAATCACCGATGCCGTAATATATTTAATAGGCAGCGAAACAAAATAAACGGAGAACAATGTCAACTAAGCGGCCAAATCGGTATACAAATATAACCCATATCAAACACACAATAATAACAAAGCGAAAGGATAATGTGTTTACCTTCTGACGACCGAGCGGCGTATCAGTCGTCGGTCAATCGACGGGTTTGGTTTTGCGATGCGAATAGAAAAGGCTAAGCGTCATGCGGATTTTGGCTAGGATTGAGAGAAGGATTGATTACCTATTCTTGAGATCTTGTAGCCTATGCCTTCTTGCTCACATGTTACTGCTGCTCTGTCCGAAATTCGGTGGTTGCTAACTATTGCTAAGGTGAAACGATTGCTATCTCCTCGACTCGACTTGCTCGATCGATTTCGACCTAAATTGTTATGTCGTCCCAGGCTTCGGCTCTGTTTGATGCTATGGGTATGCTTAAATCGCTATGTCGTTGTGTTCTTCCCGTTTCGATGCTACCTCCCTGGGCTCTGCCTTGCTGCCCCTCGAATCTCTTTTGCATGCGCTTTATATAACCATCGTTTGGGTTCTAAGTTTGGGTGAGGTTTAAGTGCTGATTTTGTGCGATTCGTGTGTAAAATCCATTAAGGTAAGGAAATGATTGAGGTGTTTAAAGAGAGATTTTGGTTGCGATTCTTACTCGAGAGATTCGGTTATGGTAAGTTTTTGATTCTGGAAGGATCTTGCTAGTTTGCTTATGGTAAGTAAATAAAGGCTGGGTGTGTGCAGGTAAAGGGAAAGGAAAGTCGCCGGATTTTCCACCCTGAAAATTCGGCGAGATTCGCGGCTAAGCGCGGAAGGGCTGGCGGTTTTAGGGTTCTTGAGGTTCTCTCTGTCTTTTGGTGTTGTCGACGAGGTAGAGTGAGTATAAGGGAATGGGGCCTGGGCGTAATGGGGTTTGGGCCACGCGGGTGTTGGGCCGGGCGACGGGTAATTTAAGTGGGGAGTGGGCTGGGTTAGTTCTTGAGGATGAGGGCAAAGGGGAATGAGGGAAAGGGGCTGCTGAACGTTAAAGGGGCAAGGGCGTGGGCCGGGTCGACGGGATTGGGCTGGGTAGTTAGTATTAGTTAGGTATTTAATTAATAATTTTAGGCTTTTAATTAGTGATACATTAATTAATTAATTGTGATTAAATTATCTAAGTGCTTTATTAAAATTATTACAAGAATAAAATGGGCGTGCTATTTAATTAATGCTTAATGCGGCGCCTTTATTTAAAAACTTATTATTATGCATTATTGCGACGTTAAATTAAAATTGAATTGAGTTTAGATTAAATTAGTTAAATACTAAATGCAAGTATGATATTTAAGAATTGTTTAAAGCTTTATAAATGCGACGCTATTAAAAGCGTGTATTAGATTAGAATTGATTTTAAATTACAAATGATTATGAAATTCTCTTGCCTATTAATAAATGCGGCTATGCTACCTGACACGACGTTATTGCTAAATTATTTATTTTATGTATTTGTTAATTATTCAAGAATTACGACAGAGCTTGAAATCAATTAACGCGGACGCGGGACTCTAAGTGCTTGAAACTCTACGCAAGATGCGATGCCATTATTAAATTGTTTATTTATGCATGTATTTATGTTTTATCACTGCATTTTATTATAAAAGATCATAAAAAATTATTTTGCAAAATTAGCCTAATTTTATAGTTAATGACTGGACGGGAGGGTCAAAATTGGGTGTCAACACTTATCCAATTTGAGTACCTATGCAGGATAGATCTCAACAGAAAATTAAAGATAAGGGCAACAAGTGTTGAAAAATACTATAAAATTTAATCATGATTAAATAATCAATACCTTTTATAAGAAACTAAGTCTGTAAATACAACTTAAATGCATTTTCAACATGCGACATTACACGATCTTTGTTGATTGTAATATATTGAAATGCCCCGAGCTCCTATCTCATAGGCAAAGCTAGCATAGCGCACATTACAACTAGAACTTATGCTCCATAGGCAACATATATTTTTTCCAACAAAATTTTCTTAAGCAAAGATCATTTTTTAAACATAGTTAAAAGTTCAAGGCCACCACCTATGATCTATGGTGTCATATTTCTGCAATTTCTTCCTTAATGCCACATGGAAAATCCAACCAAGATATGCAATCAGTTATACAAGTCTTATAAGAGATATACATTCTCCTATACATGTATGAAGGACAACTTATACAGTAATACACATTCGGAAGAACAAATCAGCTCATGTATAAATTTTGTTAATTAACTGATATACAGTCAGTTATATAATTTTTATAATAGATATACACTTTGATATACATGTACGGAAGACAACTTATATAGTTATACACATTCTCAAGGACAAATCAACTCATGTATATTCGTGCTTAAATTTTGTTAATTAACTAATATACATTTAGTTATACAAATTTTATAATATACATACACTTGATATGGAGGATAACTTATATAGTTTTTACACACTCCAAAGGACAAATCAGCTCATGTATATCACGCTTAAATTCTTGTTAAATAATTGATATAAAGTCAGTTATATAAATGGAAAACCAGCGATAATGTTGGGAAAATTCCTTAACCCGGTATCAATTGAGCCCTAAAAATTGGAACAGACCTCATATTCTGAGATTTCACTGGGTATGTTATTGTTGTTGTACTTTAAAAATTCCCTAATGAAGCGACTGTGTTGGAAAGATTTATCAAACACGGTACCAATTGAGCCTAAAAAATCAGAGTAAACAATGAAATGGGGGAAGATAGGATTCACTATAATGAATAAACTATGGTAACTTGGTTATTTTATGCTAATGTATTCATCCAGGTGGCTGTGTGATGTCATATTTCCAATTAAATTTCCAGCCCATATAAATGGGCTATACACGCCTATGGGCCTGAGAAGTATAGGACCCCTATAATAATGGACTTGTGGCCCACTCATTTTCCCTCCAAGTAAGAAAGTTACTAAATAGGTTTTGAACAAATAAGGCGGGCCAAAAACTTGACCCTTTCCACTAAATTGCTGAAACTTTACTTTGCACCATTTTCTAATATTGCAACACATTTCTGTGTAGCAAATCCTCTAAAAACCAAGAAAAAAAACCAACCTTTAGCTCTAAAATAAATCAAGATTAAATTATATATTTCAATACTGTACATTGAGTTCTTGATTTTGTGTTAAATCCTTTCTCAAGGTTAGTATCCAAGAACCCAATAACAATTAGTACATGATATTCAATTCAATTTAGTAAATTAATGTTTTAGTTTTCTTATTTGTCCATAATTTCACTAGGGTTTTAATGTTTTATCTGTTTATGTGATTACTGTTGATTAGATGTGTTAAAGTTATCTAATTTCTTATTATTAATTCTTGGTCTTGTTTTAGTAAATTATAATGTTGGTATGTATCAAAGATAAGATTTTTTTATGAACTGTAGTTGATTTTAGGGCTTTAATTTCTATTTGAGCCGGGGGTCTATTGGAAACAACCCTCTATCCGTCAAAAGTTAGGGGTAAGGTCTGCCTACACTCTATCTTCCCCAGACCCCACCCGGTGGAATTGGGAATGTTGTTGTTGTAGTAGTAAATTTTAGAATTGGGTCATTGAAATTTATGTGTTTTAAGACTAAAGATTGTTTTTTATTGAAGGGTTTATGTTGGATTAGTGATTTAAGGATGGATGAAGAAAGGCGTTGCAAAAATCGTCCTGTTTTGGGTAATATAACAAATCAGATTGGAAATAAAAGGCCATTTTCTTCACTTGTGGGCAATTCAAGTCTAAAATCTTTAGATAGGGGAAGTGAAAATGTAGGGAGCAAATATGTTTTGGTAGATGACGGAGATAATGCAAATGCAAAACGTGTTTGTGTTGCTCCTCGTCCTTGTAACAAGATTTGTTCATCAAAGGTAGATGTTGTATCAGGGATTTCCAATATACCAAATCAAAAGCAGGACCCCAAGTTGTCACGTGTTGATTCATCTACTGCTATCTCCCAAAGTATAACCGGAGATAACAACGAGAACAGAAGTGCTTGTGGGAGTGCTATCGAAAAGAAAAGTCTTGAAGTTATAAATGATATGGATGGTTTGGTAACTGGGGTGCCAGTGCCAGCGCCAGCATTGTCCGGAACTGAAGACCATGATGGTGCTCCGAGTTGTGAAATTAACGAGGATAGTGAGGGCACTGAAAGTGACACGGATATATTTCCTAATGCCCCTGATGAACGAGGTCTTGATAATCTGATTATGAGTCAGACTGGGTCAGTAGGCTTTGCAAGATTGCCAGAGTCACAGGAGTCAAGAGTTAAACTTGACACATGTGCAGGAACACAAACTTGTGAGGATAATTCAGGTTTAAGTGCTTGCATTGAGTCAATCAAAGCTTGCTCTTGTACCTTTTGTACCAAAGGTAAAAATATCTCGCACTGTCTTGCTTCAGTTCATATTAGTGGAGTATTAGTTTAGTTATCTTTATTCTGTGATACAGCTGCTTATATGTGGTTAGACCTCCATTACCAGGATACCAAGGGTCGGATAAGTGGTAAGTCAGCTTTAAAATATTATAGTTACTCCATGAAACTTAAGTTCCTTGTTTTTTTCTCCTTGTTGCTTTTCTTTATGCAACTACTGTTTTCAATATACGTAGCCATAAAGAAGAGTCAGAGAGAAGCAAGTCTTTTAGTTGAAAGAAGTTGCAAGGGTAAAGAGCTTCAGACGGAGGATCCAGAAAAGAATATTGAAGCTGCAAACCTTGAGTCAAGTTTAATGGGTCACTGGAAGTCACTCTTTCAACACATGGAGCATATTTTTCAACACGAAGCTGACCAGCTAGTAAGTTTGCTAACTTTCCTTCTCAGTTTCTGAGTTGTGTAGATACTCATTCAATTTTGCATATATTAAATGAGAGTTGTGAAGCTGATGGAGGTTCTCTGTTGATCATCAAGCTGAAAGATTTTCTTTAACAAAGTTAAACTCCTTTTGTTTGAGCTGTTGGTGTGGTGCATTGTCTTTTCATACTAGTTGATCATTCACGTCGAGGTAACTTGTGCCATCAGTATGATGGGAACATGGTGCATAGATTAGAAGATTGTTATCTTTTACTAATCTTCAAACTTGGGAAATGTGCAGTGCAAATGTTTTTATCCAAGTCTAATCTTCAATTTGAAAATCATGTTGACTTGTTACTAATAGATACTCCCTCCATTCCAATATAGATGAATTTTGGCACTTTTTTTAGGGTCCAAAATGAATGAATTTTCCAAAGTCCAAAGTGTATTAATTAACTTTTTTTTCAAAAATAACCATATCTTTAATGACTATTTCTTATTTTAAGAAAAGTTTGGGAAGAAGCAAAAGGGTAATATTGACAAATTACCTTTTAATTAATGTCTTTAATTAACTTTCTTAAGGGGTGTGCCACATCCCAAAAATTCGTTTATTTTGGAAGGGAGGGAGTAGGAAGCATACGTCTCTCTTTACTGAAAAATAGAACATTCCCGATCTCTCATTGACCCAGGGAGGAATGGGGAATTGGCACTACTTGCAAGTTGCAACCCTACGAAATTAGCCATGTTGCACCTCATAGCAATCTTTCTGTTAATTTATTGTCCCGGTGGAGTTCGTCAGGACCAATAGCCAGAGATTACTTGTTAGAACATCAATTAGCATATCAGTTTTTGGTGAGAATACGTTCTTTCCATTTCTCTACCGACGTCCAAGGCCAAAATAGGGCGACACATTGAAACATAGGCCGACGTCCTAGCACGGCGTCGTGAAATAGCCGACGTCGAGGCGAAATAGAGGCGACGCTGAAACATAAAGCCGACGTCTGGCAGCGTCATCGACATAGGCGACGTCCCAGGCCAAAATGGGCGACGCCGAAACATAGCCGGCGTCTGGCGTCGGCGACATAGGCCGCCATTTTGTAAGCGAAGCAGTTCGACTTCCATGACCACTGTCCTGTTGTCTTAATCGACCAACACCCTTTGTGGGATATAGGTTAGCGCGATTTGATGCAGTAACACGGCTTCCGTTCATCGCATCGCGATTCGCTTACCAAAAATGGGCCACTTGGACCTCTTGATTCTGTGGCGCGGCTCAACAAAGAGTCGCGCCGTCCTACCTATTTAAAGTTTGAGAATAGGTCGAGGGCGTTGCGCCCCCGAGACCTCTAACCATTGGCTTTACCCGATAGGACTCACACGCGAGCTCCAACTATCCTAAGGGAAACTTCGGAGGGAATCAGCTACTAGACGGTTCGATTAGTATTTCGCTCCTATACCCAAGTCAGACGAACGATTTACACGTCAGTATCGCTGCGGGCCTCCACCAGAGTTTCCTCTGGCTTCGCCCCGCTCAGTCATAGTTCACTATCTTTCGAGTCCCGACAGATATGCTCACACTCGAACCCTTCTTAGAAGATCAAGGTCGGTCGGTGCACCGCCGAGATCCCACCAATCGCCTTCCTTCGCGCTACGTGTTTACTCGCGTTGGACTCGCGCGCATATCGGACTCGCGGTCCGTGTTTGAGCGGGTCGAATAGGAGCCAGCGAGCGCGTCGGGCGCGTAGATCTGGCGCACGCCGAAGGCGCTCGCTGCCTACCACAATCGAGGAGACGACGTTCCGCGGGCGTATCGAGAGCCCGGGCTTTGGCCGCCCCCCAATCCACGCTGGTCCACGCCCTGAGTCGATCGGCGGACCGGCTCGTCGCCGTTCCACATCTAACTGGGGCGCATCGCCGACCCCCATCCACTTCCCTCCCGACAATTTCAAGCACTCTTTGATTCTCTTTTCAAAGTCATTTTCATCTTTCCCTCGCGGTACTTGTTCGTTATCGGTCTCTCGTCCGTATTTAGCCTTGGACAGAATTCATCGCCCGATTTGGGCTGCATTCCCAAACAACCCGACTCGTGAAACGGCGCGCGTGGTGCGACAAGATCCGGCACCTGTGGCTCTCGCCTCTCGGTGCCCCTTCCCGGGGACTTGGGCGATCGCCCGTGAGGCGCTTCTCCGGACTACAATTCGGACGACTGCGCGATTCTAAGGTTGGGTGTTCGGTTTGCTCGCGTTACTAGGGAATCTTGTAAGTTTCTTTTCCTCCGCTTATTGATATGCTTAAAATCAGCGAGTAATCCCACCGACACAGGGTCGCGGTTGGGCCTTGTGGCGCAAAGAGGTCCGAGTCGAGCAGCGGCGGTGTCAAAAGAAAGTAATTAGAGATGTAGTTGTACTTTTGAACTGCTGACCAAAGAGAAATATTAGAAAGTCCATTCAATTTATTCTCCATTACTTATTTGCTTTTAGTCACCACCTCGATTTAAGATTCTTAGATACACATATATAATGAATTCAATGAAAGAAGAATTTTTTTTAAATAAATTTAAAAAATGAAAGAAGTTATGTAAATATCACATTTGTAATACACGAGTATCACTTTACCAATGGATGTTTGATTCACCTCTCCCTTATTCTCTGTTCTTTTGCTATTTGAGTCCTTCATTTGAAAAATATTCATTTAGCGTTTGCTTATTGCCTTATTCTTAGATCTCTAGCACTACTTGCTTGTTTCTTTCACTTAATTACTGCCTATTATTATTGTTGTCTTTTCATCTCTCCTTGAGCCATGTGTCCATCGAAAACAACCTCTCTACCATTACATGGTAGGGGTAAGGTCTGTTCACACTCTACCCTCTCCAGACCCATCTGGTGGGATTATACTGGGTATGTTATTTGAAAAATATTCATAGTCCTAAACAATTTGATCTTTCCCTTTACCGAAACATATACAGATGTATACAAGGAAGAGATTGTGTGGTTAGGTTGGTCGGAGTTGTTTTTGGACTAGACGAACACAAATATGGGTGTCAAATGGAGGTTGGTGGAATATGGCGGTTTTCAGACAGTTTAGGTTTGTGGGAGGTGTACGGGTGCCCTTAGGTGGTTTGGGGCTAATGCATTTGGAGAGGATGAATTAGACACGTTGTAAGTTATGTTGGTGGTTGGATAGTGGTAAGGTGGCTGAAACTGGTCGGGACAGGAATGTACGAAGTTTGAACCCGGTGAGGACGGTGGAGTAGTTGGTTGGGTTTTCGGGAGGACTTTGATTAATGACCTTTTTGGTGTAGGTTTGGGGAAGTGTTATAGTGTACTGGGGTGAAAGAGATTAGGCAGTTTGGGACAATGATTGGGCACGAAATTGATAGACAAGTTCGGGCGTGGGTAATGTGATGTAGACCGAGATGACCTTCTAATGTGTTTGTGACAAAGTAACTGGATAAAATCTTGGCTTGGGTATAGTAAGATCACAAAAGTTCTAACTAGACTTACACTTAAGGTTTGGACCACAAAAGGATCAATGTTTGGACCACAAAAATTGAATAACTTGGCAAAGTTTGAGAAAACTCAAATATATTTCATAAAATTTCAATGTATCCTTTCATCAACTACATCCCCAATAGAAGAGGTAACAAAATAGACATAAAAAACATCTAGGCCAATGGAAAAGGGGGAGAGGTTCGGTCGATTTGGGAGAAGGGAAAATACCCAACTCTTCATATTCTCTAGGCCACCCTTTTGTGTCATCCATTTAGATAAGTGAATGAACTAGCTAGTTTATGAATTACCTCCTTGGAAAACGTTGGAAGCTTCTCTTTCTAGATGGTTCTCGGTGTGGTCATCTTATCTTATTACATGGCATAATAATTAAGTTATAAGGAGATCTAGTAATTAAGCTAGTAATTAAAACAACCTAAAAGGTGGTTTCGGCCAAGACCTACATAAAAGCCGGAAAAATGCTTCCTTCTTGGATCTTCAAATCTTGTCTTCAACTCCACTCCACATTAAGCATGTCACCATAGAACGGTTGACAATCTTTGGCACTCCTAGCAAATTACCTCGCGGCTCATGTTGGAAACTTAAGTTCACGACCTTCTTTTCATCATACTCTCCTTTAACAGAAGCTGCCCTGAAATTCTCATAATCTATGTATGGTGATAAGTCTCCAACATTAAATGTTGAACTAATACCTCCATATTCGTCCGGAAGTTCTACCTTGTTGGTTCTACCTTGTTGGCGCTTTCCCTGAACCTGGCCAATATCTTGAAAAGAGCATCCGCCTTTGGCATTAGCTTATTCTTTCTCATGTTGGGAAATCTTCCCTTCCTTAGGTGTAGCCAAACCAAACAATTGAGTCGGGCACCACCCAATTTTTCACTAAAGAAAGCAATGTGTCGTTTGTCTTGAATCAAAACGACACCAACACCAACCCCACTAGTATCACATTCAACTTCAATTAGTTTCTCAAAGTTGGGAATAACTAGAATCGGTGCTTCACATAACCTTCCCTTCAAGGTTTCAAAAGCTTTTTGTGCTCTTTGGGACCATTTAAACTCTCTCTTTTTCATTAGTTCAGTGATAGGGGTAGCAAGGGTACTAAAATCTCTCATGAAACGACGGAAAAAAGAAGTCAAACCATGAAAACTTCTTACCTCACTTACATTCATAGGCTCGGGCCAACTCCGGTTAGCTTCCACGGTTCCACCTTGGATGGATCCACATGAATGCCCTCGAATGATACTATGTATCCTAAGAATGTGATACTAGTAATCATAAAAGCACACTTCTCTAACTTGGCATACAACTTTACATCTCTTAACTTCTCAAACAAAGCTTCTAAATGCGACAAGTGAGATTCCTTATCTTGATTATAAATTAAGATATCATCTAAGTAAACCACAATAAATTTACCCATGAATGGTCGTAGTACCTCGTGCATGAGCCTCATGAAAGAGCTTGGAGCATTACACAATCCAAATGGCATCATAAGCCATTCGTACAAACCATACTTGGTCTTGAAAGTCGTCTTCCATTCATCTCCCTCTCTCTCGTATCCTCATTTGATGGTAGCCACTCCTCAAATCTATCTTGAAGAACAACTTGGCCCCACTCAATTCATCCAAAAGATCATCCAATCTTGGCATAGGAAACTTGTACTTCACGATGATGTTATTGTGGCTCATTTATCAATACCACGTCGCAAGTCCCATCTTTCTTTGGCACCAACAAGGCGGGTACCACACATGGACTAAGGCTCTCTCGGACAAAGCCTTTGTCTAGTAATTCTTGCACTTGTCTTTACAACTCTTTAGCCTCTTCCGATTGCATCTATAGGCTGGACGATTAGGTAATGAACTTTCTGGAATAAAATTAATAGCATGTTCAATACCTCTGATTGGTGGTAATTCGGGTGCAAGATCATCCGGAAATACATCTTCAAATTTCTTCAAGAGTTCTTTCGAGTCGGCATCTTTTACCGTATCTCCCACAAGACTCTTCTTATCCTTGCACACCAATGCATATATAAGACTCCCATCCTTCAACTCCTCATCTATCTCTGATGCATTAAGCAAGAGAGCCTCAGACTTTTCCTTGCGGTTTTTGGCATTTTGGATCTTTATTTTCTTCACCTCTACACTTTCTTGGCTATACAATGGGTTAGTAAAAGAGGTACTGCCCTTTTCTTTAACATTAGTGGGCTTTACATAGGATTTTGGGGTACCTTTCTTTTGTTGTTTTTCAAACTTGAGTGCTAAGTGACATATGTCTTCAAATGTGTTGTATGTTGCAACTTCGACCTTCCCTTGAATCACCACGTTCAAGCCTCCAATGAATCGTGCAATCCCTTGAGCCTCTTTTTCATCTAAGTCACAAAGCATAGTGACTTTCTCGAACTCTCGAATGTATTCCTCAACTTTAAGAACTCCTTGATGAAGTTTGGTGAGCTTGAGGTATTGTTAGGTATATTTTATATACACTTTTGAGTCGTTTTTAGTTAGTATTTTTCTCATTTTCTTTGAAATTAGTATCGTGTTAGGGTCATTTTTCTTTCTTTCGACTCATAGCGGTTTTAAATGAAGAAATGACAAAAAGAGGTTGAAAATGAGCAGAAAAGTGGGTTCCCGAGGCAAATGGACGACAATTGGCAGCATCCGAACGAAGAGCCTGCAGGGCCGCGGCGCCAAACAGCAGGGCCGCCGCGCCATTTTTTCAGAGAGCTCCAGTAGTTCCGGCGCCGTGGCGCCAAAATGCAGGGCCGCGGCGCCGACACAGGTTTTTCCAGATCCGAGGCGAATTTGGCAACGACAAAAGGGTCCGAAACAAGAGTTTTAGACATCGTATATAAACCCATATGACAGATTTTATTAGGGCATCTCTGATATTCTATCACACTTTTGGAGAGAACTTTGGAGGCTAGAAGATTGGAGACCACGTTCAAGTTATTTTCTTTTCTTTGCTTTATTTCAGTTCATGTTGGATTATATATTAGTTCTTAGCATGACAATGTCTAGGAGCTAATCTTTATATTAGGGCTTTCAATTGAATCACTTGAAACTCTTTTTATGAATTAATGCATTAGTATTGATTTCTTTTTCAATTGGTTAAGATCTATTCAGTATTGGATCGAATGTTTGATAATTAATTGATCACTAATTATCATAATCTATATGATTTCGAATCGAGATCCGAGAGGGGAGATTTGAATATGTTGTAATTGAATAGACATAGGTTAAAATCGCGGACGAAAGTACCCCGATACTTATGTAGTATTTAAGGTTATTGTTCTTATTCCTCTCGTGTGGTAAAATCTATCATAGAAATATAGAAGATTTCTGCATAAGGTTGTGCTTTTATATATCCTAGTTGGAATATAAGACAGATTAGTTAACCTGCTATTTTAACAAAGAAGAAGTCATTGTTGCTTCATTAAGGATTGAAAAATAGTGGATAGTTGAGGATATTGAAAACCCTATTTCCATCATAACTGATTTAAACCAAATCATACTTAGGTTAATTCCTGCAATTTACTCTAGCTAGTTCTTAAATAGAAACCAAAAATATCCTTACGATTGCCAAATAGATATCATAGATTAGATAACCGGTAATTGATAACCAGTCTCTGTGGACGATATTCAGTCTTACAGACTATATTACTTGAAGCGATACGTACATTTGCGTGAGCATAAGTAAAATCGCTAATAAGTTTTTGGCGCCGTTGCCGGGGACTGACGTATATCAATATCGACTTAGCTAATCTTATTTCTAATTTGGTTTTTATTTTCTGTTTCTTATTTTAGAACATTTTTGCCGTGATCCGTTTGTTGATTTTGATCGATTTCAGGAAGTTAGTTTATGCGAAGTAGGAGAGGAGAAGACACTCCTATCCATCTGAACCTTGAGATTGAAAGATTGTGCAAACAAAACAGGAAGGACAAAAGAATTGCTGATTCATTAGCAATGGGTGACCAACACAACATCTAGTTACCTGACGATGTGGGGAATGATGAAGTACCGGCTGCCATGAGACAAGTCCTGCGCCCTGCAGAGAGGAGCTTGGGAGACTACGTTCTACCAACGGTTACAGGGGCACATACCTGCATAAGGCTCCCAGCAATAGGAGCCAACAATTTTGAAATAAAACCTGCTATTCTGAGCATGGTGCAGAACACGGTTCAGTTTGGAGGGTTGCCATCGGAGGATCCACATATGCACATTGCAAATTTTCTGGAGCTGTGTGCCATATTCAAATATAATGGCGTTACTGATAATGTCATTAGGTTAAGGCTCTTCCCATTCCCACTCAGGGATAGAACAAATGTTTGGTTGATCTCTCTGCCGACAGACTCCATCTTCACATGGCAGGACTTGGCCCAGAAATTCCTTCCAAAATTCTTTCCACTATCGAAAACAGTAAAGCTTAGGGGAGAATTGAACAATTTCTATCAAACCAATGAAGAATCATTATATGAGGCTTGGGAGCGGTTCAAGGATTTGCAAAGAAAGTGCCCACATCATGGCCTTGAGGAGTGGAACTTGGTGCACATCTTCTATAATGGTCTGAGTGGGACTACCAGGACAATAATTGCTGCTGGTGGCACTTTCATGAAGAGAACAACACATGAAGCCCAGGACTTGTTAAAGGACATGGCCACGAACAATCACTTGCCAGATGATAGAGGACAGGTGGCAGAAAAGCAATTGGGGTTCATGAGCTAGATGTCATCACCGCACTGAATGCCCAGGTTGCTCTCTTGACTAAGCAACTCCAACAGAATGCAGTGTCCGTGAATGCCGTTCAGATGTAAGCGGTTTGTGAGATTTGTGGCGGTCCACATACCCTCGATAGATGTCCAACAATTGACCCTAACAACATCCTAATGGAGCAGGCTCAATGTCAGGCAGTTGGAAACTTCCAAAGGTCCCACAACAATCCTTACTCCAACACCTATAATTCGGGGCGGAGAAATCACCCCAACTTCTCATGGAGGAATGAGCAGGGGCAGCAGACACAGTTCCGAGGCCAATATCAGAACCATCTAGTCAGGCCTTATCTTCACAACAGTTCAGCTCACCCGCCCCACAAGAAAATCCAGATGAATTGAGAGCAACATTGTTGACACTAACCAACTCTCAAACTCAATTCATGGCTGAAACAAGATCCTCTCTCAGGAGCTTGGAAACTCAGGTAGGGCAACTGACAAATATGGTTAACAGAAGACCTCAAGGTACTCTTCCTAGCAACACAGAGGTGAATCCTGAGAACGATGCCAAACAATGCTGAGAAGTGGAAGCGTTAGAGCGAGTTGCACCCACCAAATGGTAGAAGGAGAAAGAGTTGGAGAAGAAAGTTGATGCAGAAAAAGAAGGGGTCACTGATGACCACCCTACATTAGAAAAGGCTCCACCGGCAGCTGTGAGAGAGTACACAGACATAATTCCGTTCCCTCAAAGATTGGTGAAGAAGTCGCTAGAAAATCAATTCTCCAAGTTCTTGGAAGTGTTCAAGAAGCTCCACATCAACATACCATTCATTGAGGCTTTGGAGCAGATGTCGACATATTTCAAGTTCATGAAGGAGATCCTTGGAAAGAAAAGGAAACTGACAGATTATGAAACAGTGGTGCTGACAGAGGAGTGCAGTGCGATCTTGCAAAAGAATCTGCTACTGAAGTTGAGAGACCCAGGGAGTTTTACCTTACCTTGCACTATAGGAAAGGTAACATGCAATAGGGCACTCTGTGATTTGGGTGCCTGCATAAATCTTATGCCTCTATGTGTTCAAAAGACTGGGTTTGGGGGAAGCAAAGCCAACCACAGTCAACTTGCAGCTTGCTGATCGCTCCGTCGTACATCCTCGAGGTATAATTGAAGATGTACTAATAAAAGTGGGCAAATTCTTCTTTCCGGCGGACTTCCTCATTCTTGACATGGAGGAAGATGAGAACATGCCCATCATTCTTGGGAGACCATTCCTCGCTACAGGGAGAACCCTCATCGATGTTGAGATGGGGGAGTTAAAGATCAGAGTTCAAGACGAGGAGATGATAGTCAAAGTCTTCAAACCAACCACTGAGTCACAAGCAAGTGACAAATGCTTTGCTGTTAGCACAACTGACACAGTTGTTTCTCATGAACAATCCAAAGGTATTGAGGTCATTAAGACAGCTGCAAGTCCACATGCAGGAAAGGCTAGTAAGAATTCTGAACCTAGAAATGATGCTGTGAACGCTGACCAAGAGGTAACCCCCCTGAACTCGACCCCGTGAAAAAGAAGAGGAGAATGAGAAAAAGAAAGATGATTCTGAAATGGGTGTGCTGTGGGG
This sequence comes from Przewalskia tangutica, assembly GCA_029844215.1. Taxonomy (NCBI): domain Eukaryota; kingdom Viridiplantae; phylum Streptophyta; class Magnoliopsida; order Solanales; family Solanaceae; genus Przewalskia; species Przewalskia tangutica. The sequence goes on from CM056728.1 coordinate 116,713,564, forward strand.
GTAACTTACCCCAGTAATTGAATAAGAGAATTGCGTCCGGCTAAAAGACGTTAAAGACTTGGGAGGCAACCCAATGTTTAAATTATGTCTTTCTTTTGTGCAATTAGTTTTAAATTGAACAATCTCACTTTATGGTATTTTTGTTGTGATGGCAGGTAGGTGAATTGGAGATTAAGCACGAAGAAGACGCTGGAAGGCACGAAATTGGCACGGCGCCGCGATGCCAATATGCAGGGCTGCGACGCTGAAAGTTCAGAACAATTGCAGGAATTTTGGAGCTGCGGCGCCGAGGCACATTTTCAGAAGTAAAAAGCCCTAAACCCCAATGTCTTCCCACACTCACACAAACCCCTCTCTATCTCTAAAAGTATCGAAAAATACCCACCTTATCCACAAAATCTTCCACAAATTCACCTAAAAATCTCTCAAATCTTGCACACTATCACCATTAAAACCTCCTAACATCATCCACAATCATCTAAATCACTCGGGCTGGACATTTTTGACAAGAAAAGATCCTTCAAAAAGGTAACCCATTCTTTATCTTTTACCCAAGCCAGTGATAACAACTTCAAGTGTTGTGGATTTCTATCTTCGGTGTATGGGTTGTTGATGTGTGGGTGCAATTTTGAGAGTTTGTGCTGTTTGGTGTACTTGTTGGATGTGGATTTTGGTGTGGGATGCGGCTGGTTGTTCCTGTAGGTTATTGTGTTGCGTTGATTTTCGCTGAATAAAATTGATAGTTGTTGGGGATTCTTGAGGAAACAAAGAAAACTGTCAAATTTTTCCAACACCCGTAAGAATGGCCTCTAGGAAACGAACCGCCAGAGCCACCTCATCTTCATATGCCCCAGACTATGATGTTACTAGATTCACCATCAAAAAGGCGTAGGATCGGTACAACAAAATAAGTACTAGAGTTTTGATACAACAAAGAGGCATGGATTACCAGGCCATGCCATATGATGAGGATGATGACTACGAGCCCATCAGTGCCATGATCGAGGCAAACAGTTAGGAAAGGTTCGCCGATGCAGAAGAAATCCCAAGTCCGAATGAAAACCTTGTTCGAGAATTTTATGCAAATTATCCGAAGCAAAGAAATGGAAGATGCTTCGTAAGAGGGCGGTATGTGCCCATCAATGCTGAGGCAGTGAATGCAGTACTTGGGACCGTGACTGTTGGAGACCAAGATTATAATCCGCACCATTTCAGGAGTTGGTCTAGACACGTCAACCACATCATGTAGGACGTAGTTGCAGAGGTATTATGTTACCCAGGAGCCGAATTCCACTTTTCTCGCAATGGATCCAAGGGACTTGCCCGGTGTCAATTTAACAGAATAGCCAGGGGTTGGCTATATTTCATAAGTGCTCGATTCCGTCAACTCATTTTTCCAACGTGCCCCAGGACATAATCAAGCTTATGTATGGCATCATGTCGGGCAAGGTGATTGATATTGAGCTAGAAATAGTGCAGAGTATAGGAGAAATCAACATGCTGACTACAATCGGCGGACTGGGACATGGATCACTCATTTATGCTAGGCATGAAGTCCCAACGTTCGCCACAGACATTCTCGAGAAGATTCAGCCACCTGTAACCTACAGTTTAGTGCACTCTTTCCCTGACCCTACAGCAAGACCAACAGAAGGGAGAAGAGACCCAGTTAGAGTAGACACAACTGCCATGGAAGAAGAACCTGAAACAACTGCGTAATATGAAGCAAGCGGAAGCAGCCACCAACCTCCCTTGACTTTGGAGCCCCCAGTGCCAATGATGGAGCAAATGCTCCTAAATCAACAAAGAATGCTGCAAAACCAAGAGAACATGATGCAGAGTCAACAACAATTGATGCATGACCATCGACACCTGTCCCAGCGTGTTGATGATTTGAATACCATGTTCACCCAGTGGTTCATGCAACATCCGCCACCGCCACCATCTTGAGCCGTTGTTTGGTGTCTGTAAGTCGTCCCTTCTAAGTTTTAGTCTTTACACATTTGAGACAATGTGTCATTCAAGTTTGGAGGGAGAGTCTTAGTTTGTTTTGAGTCCTTTTTTATTTTGTTTTGCTGTTTTATGAGTATTTTATGTGCTTATGAAAAAAAATGATCATGTATGCTGTAGTTGCTAGATATCTAATAGATTAAGTGGGATAATGTAATGAAATTAAAGCAAAAATATGTGTGCATAAGTTAGATATGCCAAAAATTCATGACATCTAATTATTTGGGATATTTGTGCTTAACCTATGTGTTGTCAATCATGGAAAGAAAGGTTGAAAAATGTCTAGAAAATCTGTTTGTTTGTTATTTGAGGCGAAATAGTTAAGATATACATGTTTAGGGAGACGATTCATGCATTTCTTTGATAGCACTTCTTACCGTTCATTACATACCCTGACGGAAATTGTATCACTAGTCAGCCCATTTGAGCCTAATATAATATCTTTTCTTTGGCACCCTATGATTCCCTGTTTGTGCCATAAGTTATAATTGGAAACTCTTGGGATGGAAAGTGTTGAAAAAGAATAAAAAAGAGAGTGAAAAATTTGATGCACCCCAATGAAAAATATGCAAAAGTCTAAGTTTGGGGGTGCCTGTTATTTATAATACATATTTTTCATTGGGGTGCATCAAATTTTTCACTCTCTTTTCATTCTTTTTCAACACTTTTTATCCCAATAATTTCAATTATTACTTATGGCCAAAATCGGGAATCATATCGTGTCAAAGAAAGATTTTATTTTAGGCTCAAAAGGGTTGACTAGTGATACAATTTATGTCAGGGTAGGTAATGAACGGTAAGAAGGATTATCAAAGAAATGCCTGAATTATCTCCCTAAACATGTATATCTTAACTATTTCGCCTAAAATAACAAACAAACAGGTATAGGTCTTGCCAGCACCGCTGTTTCATAATCTGCCAGTTTCATTTTCTTCCCAAGGATCTCCTTCATGAACTTGAAATATGTCGGCATCTGCTCCAAAGCCTCAATGAATGGTATGTTGATGTGGAGCTTCTTGAACACTTCCAAGAACTCGGTGTACTCTCTCACAGCTGCCGGTGGAGCCTTTTCTAATGTAGGGTGGTCATCAGTGACCCCTTCTTTTTCTGCTCCAACTCTTTCTCTTTCTCTACCATTGGCTGGGGTGCAACCTGCTCTAACTGCTTCCCACTTCTCAAGTTGATTGCTTGGCATTGTTCTCTGAGATTCACCTCTGTGTTGCTAGGGAGAGTACCTTGAGGTCTTCTGTTAACCATATTTGCCAGTTGCCCTACCTGAGTTTCCAAGCTCCTGAGAGAGGATCTTGTTTCAGCCATGAATTGAGTTTGAGAGTTGGTCAGTGTCAACAATGCTGCTCTCAATTCATCTGGATTTTCTTGTGGGGCGGGTGAGCTGAACTGCTGTGAAGATGAGGCATGACTAGGTGGTTGCTGGTTCTGATATTGGCCTCGGAACTGTGTCTGTTGCTCCTGGTCATTCCTCCATGAGATATTGGGGTGATTTCTCCACCCCGGATTATAGGTGTTGGAGTAAGGATTGTTGTGGGACCTTTGGAAGTTTCCAACTGTCTGACATTGAGCCTGCTCCATTGGGATGTTGTTAGGGTCAATTGTTGGACATCCATCGAGGGTATGTGGACCGCCACAAATCTCACAAACCGCTTGCATCTGAACGACATTCACGAACACTGCATTCTGTTGGAGTTTCTTAGTCAAGAGAGCAACATGGGCATTCAGTGCGGTGATGACATCTAGCTCATGAACCCCAATTTCTTTTCTGCCACCTGTCCTCTATCATCTGGCAAGTGATTGTTCGTGGCCATGTCCTCTAACAAGTCATGGGCTTCATGTGTTGTTCTCTTCATGAAAGTGCCAACTGTCGTCCATTTGCCTCGGGAACCCACTTTTCTGCTCATTTTCAACCTCTTTTTGCCATTTCTTCATTTAGAATCGCTGTGACTCAAAAGAAAGAAAAACGACCCTAACACGATACTAATTTCAAATAAAATGAGAAAAATACTAACTCAAAAAGTGTATATAAAATATACCTAACAGGTATAGGTCTTGTTCATACTCCCTTTGTAAGATTTTTTTTTTCCAAATGTTTCTTTAGTTTGTCCCAAGATTCAATCTTGGTTTTTCCATTCCTCCTCCGGCTTGTTTTGAGGTTTTCATACCATACAGAAGCGAATACCTTCAACTTCAATGTAGCAACCTTTAAACACTTGTGGTCGTCATATTGCTTGTATTCGAAAAGCCTCTCAATGGCCCTTAACCATTCAAGAAACACTTCCCGGTCTATATTTCCTTCAAAGGTTGGAAGATCAAACTGTAGACTTCGGTCAACTTTCCTTTCATGCCTCGGATTGTCTTTGACATCTTCCCTTTCATGCCTCGGGTTGTTTTGTGCAACCTCCTCCCCGAACTCGGCATCATTAATCACGGCACGCTCCGCAAACTCTCTTATCAAGATTTGCATTTGTTCCGCAAAAAGATAACTTTTGATCCTCCGAAGTTCTTCATTTATGTTAGCCATAACGTCAAGGCGTGGGACGGGAAATCTTTTCTTTGATACCAAACTGATGTATATAAGGAGGAAATTGTATGGTTAGGTTGGTCGGAGTTGGTTAAGGGGTTGGACGGACACAAATATGGAGTCAAATGGAGGTTGGTGGAATAGGATGATTTCCGGACAGTTTAGATTTGTGGGAGGTGTACGAGTGCCCTTAGGTGGTTTGGGGCTAAGGCGTTGGAGAGGATGAACTAGACACGTTGTATGTTATGTTGGTGGTTGAATTTGGTGGTTGGTGGTAAGGTGGCGGAAATTGGTCGGGACAGTAAGGTATGAATGTTGAACCTAGGTAGGACGGTGGAGTAGTTGGTTGGGTTTTCGGGTGTTTTTGGGAGGAGTTGGTTAACGACCTTTTTGGTGTAGGTTGGGGAAGTGTTGTAGTGTATTGGGGTGAAAGGGATTAGGCAGTTTGGGACAATGATTGGGCACGAAATTGATAGACAAGTTCGGGTGTGGGTAAGGTGATGTAGGCCGAGATGACCTTCTAATGTGTTTGTGACAAAGTAACCGGATAGAACCTTGGCTTGGGTATAGTTAGACCACAAAAGTTCTAATTAGACTTGCACTTAAGGTTTGGACCACAAAAGGATCAACTAAGATAACAACACAAAAGTTGAATAACATAGCAAAGTTTGAGAAAACTCAAATATATTTCATAAAATCTCAATGTCTCCTTTCATCAACTACATCCCCTATTTATACTAGTTCTAAACCTTGTAGAAGAGGTAACAAGATAGACATAAAAATGCATCTAGGCTGAATGGGAAAGAGGGAGAGGTTAGGCCGATTTGGGAGAACGGAAAAGATCCAGCTCTTCATATTCTCTAGGCCATCCTTTTGTGTCATCAATTTAGATAAGTGCATGAACTAACTAGTTCATGAATTACCTCCTTGGAAAACGTTGGAAGCTTCTCCTTCTAGATGGTTCTCGGCTTAGTCATCTTATCTTATTTCACGACATAGTAATTAAACTATAAGGAGATCTAGTAATTAAGCTAGGAATTAAAACAAGCTAAAAGGTGGTCTCTGCCAAGACCTACATAAAAGCCGAAAAAATGCTTCCTTCTTGGATCTTCAAGTCTTGTCTTCAACTCCACTCCACAGTAAGCATGTCGACGGTTGGCAATCTTTGGCACTCCTACAAATCACCTCGCGGCTCATGTTGGAAACTTAAGTTCACAGCCTTCTTTTCATCATATACTCTGAAGACATGTAGATATGCCATGTTTTGGCAGTGATGTAATATAAACCTTTCTTGTTTGATTCCTGATTTTTAATATTGTGAACCATCATCACTGCGAGTTTCAGCTGATGCAAACTACTCGATGTTAAACTAGAGTAGTTGCTCATGATCATACCACATTGACACTGCTCTTCAGGCAATCAGTCTCTTTGGAAATGATGCTTAGTTGCATCATGTTCACTTTCTGCATAAACACTTCCCACTAAGGATATGTTACAACTCAATTTAACAGCACTAGTATGAAGCTGATGATGAATTCATTTGGCTAGTGCAGGAAGGTAGTTTAGTTACACTGACTGACCTCAAAGAGAGATGCAAGGCAGAACTGGATTCATGCAATGGGACTTCAGAGAACTGCTAGTTGGTCCCAAATCATTTTCTGTTTGAGGTTGTTACTTCATTTCTAGAAGTTTGTTTGGTTGCTCATGTTTTCACATGATCTACTGTACTTGTATAACAGTCTGGTTGATGTAAAGTAGTTTAAAAAATGGTGTAACATTCTTGGTGATCATAAATCACAACAGAATGAGTCATTAGGTTAGTGCTGTCTTCATGATAGTTTGAGGCTATGTATCAATTGCTCAACTTCAAAACTACCAGTCAATTGTTTTGCATGCGGGCCAATCATTTCCAGAGGCTTGCCGGTTGAGCAAATGACACCTTAATGTAGATTGATCATTTTGTGAAGGCAAAATTTTCAAATTTGTTATTACTCCATTTGTTCCACAATAAGCGGTTGTTTAGGTCTTTCAATTTTTTTCAAAATAAGTGATTTTTTAGAACTTCAAGAATATGTTAGACAAATTCTTCCAAAATTGTCCTTGTTTAAATAATCAACATTCATTAACTATCAAATATGCCTTTGAATGTGAAATGGTCTACATTTGCTTTTGATCTTTGCAAATTGTGCAGATTAGAAAAGGGTCGTATTTGTCCCTCTACTATTGAAAAAAGTAATATTATCTTTACTTATACTATCTGTTTATATTTCCCTTATTGTTATACTATCAGTTTATATATGCCTTTAATATTATACTATAAATTTATCATGTTTTCTCTTGAATCGAGAGTCTTTCGGAAATAGTCTCTCTACCTTTCAAGGTAAGGGTAAGATGTGCGTACATACCGGGTATGTTGTATGTTATACTATCAGTCTATATATGTTCTTAAAGTGGCTCAAATTTGCCCATCCTCGGTTAACCCCGTACATTTTAAGCCAAAATGACATCCCAACTCACCAGACTAACCATTCTTTCATCATTATCCAAAATCACCAATATCGTCAACGTATATACCATCATCAACATAAACCATCTACCTTAGACATTATTAGATTATTTCTCGTAATTCACGTGTTGATAAAAACTTGCAATTAATTACATTATGACAATTGTTAAGCAACTTTCACATATTTGCTTAATTTACAAGAAATATTTTAACAATGTCTACAGTAGATGATTTATGTTGATGGTATATATGGTGAAGGTGTTGGTGATTATAGGTAATGATGGAGGAAGAAGGGTTAGTTGGTATTCCATTTTGTCTAAATTTGAGATATTATTATAATTTTAAGGGCATATACGGATTTATGGTATAACATTAAGAGAATATATAGATCGATAGTATAATGAAGGGCAATATTAAATCTATTTTACCTTTTTCTTTTTTCCTCTCCACTATTCTCTATCATCTAAATCAATTATCACCATGCATCATTGCTCCAAATCAATACCACCATAACAATTGATTCTGTCTAACTCTCAAATGCAACACTTGAATACCACCATTAATTACTCCTCCACCACTTCATTGCGGTAACATTTACACAGATTTCACACAAAACTACCCCATTCCAACGATCTCTCAAGACCTTTATTTTTATCATTTCCCCTATCATTATTTACTTTTGTCGTAAGATCCGATCCTCAACCACTATAACCTAACTTTGAACATCACAATATTACTGTAAATGATTAAGAAACTAAATAGTGTGTACTGAGGTTTGCTTTGAAATTAGGAGATTGATGTGGAGCTCAAATGCTTTGTGGTGCAATTGTTCATTGTTTAAGTTACATTTGAGATGATCTGTCATCTGAGGTTTGAACATGATTAATTTAAGCTTGGGGTATAGAGACCTTGTCGTTTGAAGTTCCGAGTGTTACAAAAAGAGGATGTTATTGTCATCGGAAACCATGAACACCTTCTTCAACGTTCAGGATCAAATTTGGACAATTCGCCATAGTTCAAGGGCAAATTTAAACATTTTCCTTGGTAAAAAAAACTCATTTATTGATTATTATTTTTATCGTTAGTGAATAAGAACAATATATTTGGATCAATGTTATAACAACGTGGGTACATTTGACCTACGGAGGACAAATTTTGATCATTTCTCAAAGTTAATCAACAAATTTGGATCTTTTTCCTTTTTTGTTTTTGTAAAATGGAGTTCTTTACTTCTAAGATTTATCTATCTTGTACGTAAACTGAACAAGAAAAGCATCTTCATCCTTGTCCATCAAAGATACACTTTTTCTCAAGATGATATGACAGTGATGGAGATATTGTAGTGATTCGAACAGGTGAAATCGACTTGCACATTGAGAAATTATTGAGCTGATAAATTTCAAAGTTGATTAATGAAATGCAAGTGGTTTGTTGTCCTTTTGCAACTTGAGTTTTTATAAGTTTCTTCATACTAATTGACATTGATGTGACAACTTGTGGATGAATGGATACCGTGTATTTCTTTCACTCATCCGGAGTTGATAATATTAAATTATGGTATTAATAATGCAATGAGTTTTAATGCATACATTAGCATGGTTAAAGATAGAATTGCCCAAAAAGTCCATCAAAAAGTATAATATGAAGGCTATTTTAGTAAACAACGAATTATTTTTAGAAATTATGTAGTGCATATTATTTCTAATACGCCAAATCAAACTGTGGATAAAAAATAATCACTGCATAATTAATGACATCATTATTAATACATTATATTTATCATTGTTCTTATACACTCTACCAAACGACCCCTTAGAGTAAGGTGCTATGGCGCAAGAAATTTGCTTTGACAACATGGCTATAACCTTTTGTGAATGTTAAGAGTCTGACATCGGAAATAGAATGAAAACATGAACTCCTTATATGGATTTGGACAATCCTCATCTTACAAATTAGTTTTTGGGGATGAGGCCAAAGATCTATTCCTTACATGGTATCAGAGTCAGACTCATTCCAATTCTTTGTTCACCGATGTTGGGCCCCCAAATTATATTGTTCACGCTCCAGTTAACGAGGTCCGGGCGTGCGGGGGGAGTGTTAAGAGTCTCGCATACAAGAGCTCCTTATATGGACTTAAACAATCCTCACCCTACAAGCTAATTTTTGAAGTTGAATTAGGTCAAAAAAAAAAATTGATCGTGTTTAGCGTATAGTAATTTAATCCCCCTAAGGTGATAAATGTGAGGTGTTCCCTTCGTCTCACTTTTTTTAATCCTAATTTGATTTGACACAAAAGTATCAAATAGGATGGAACAGATAAAATATCGTGGAAGAGATTCATCTTTAGACTAGAAACACATAATTTTGTATATGTTTCTAATCATGTATGCTTATTGGGTTTTATCCGCTATAATAAAATCAAAAGAATATTTCTTATCATATTAGAGTAACAAAATTTACCATTATAACTGTTAAGTCATTAAATTATATTCACTAAATTAAGTTACTGTCATGTGACCATGAGGTCATGAGTTCAAATCGTGAAAATAACTTTTTGCAGAAATGTGAGGTAAAATTGCGTACAATAGACTCTTGTGGTTCGGCCCTTTCCCGAACTCCGCGCATAGCGGGAGCTTACTGCACATGGCTACCCTTTTTTATAATAGTAAATTCAAGCTTCTTTTTTCACACATTAAAGTAACTGTATTTTATTCATTATAATACTTTCTTCGTCCCAATTTAAGTGTCTTATTTTCTTTTTTGATTTATCCTAAAAAAATATCCCTTTCTATATTTAGTAAATTTTTAATGTCAGATAAGTTTAAAACCACAATATTAAAAACCCACACATTTTAACTTTATCAATTACAATGACAAAACCTACCATCAATGTAACTTTATTGTTGTACATATATTTTTTTTTTTAAACATGATCTACTGGAAATCATTATGTTTGCAATCCTTCATCCTCCAATGGATAATTATGCTCTACTTTTTCGACTTTATGATAGTAGTAGGTAAAACTAGGTTATTTTAATGCCACATTTTTATTTATTTAACTATTATAATTAGTAAAGCATTTGTTGCTTCTATTTGACAAAAAATATAGTTTGGCGACATTACTGTTATAGTAAGAAAAGTTTAATATCCGTGAATTAAAACTTGTCAATATAAATTAATTTAGGAAATTACAATTTCCTCATTGAATTTTTTTTACCATGGTTGAGGCACAACCAACAATACTTGTCTGAATCAACAATAGTTGTGGCGTAGTGACTGATACTACTATATTCTTAACCAAATTTTTTAAGAGAAACTGATTATTACTAACCTAAATTATATCTATCTGTTTTTTCTCTGTGTTTCCTAATACCCTATAAAACATGATTTTTTTTTCTTGTTTTATTTTTTGGTTAACATTTAGAAAGTCATAACTTCAGATTTTTAACAAGTGCACACCGACTTAAATCCTCGGATGCTTACCCGCAAGGATAACCAAGTTGGTGTAGCAGTAGAGCGCGGGACCGCAAGGTCACGAGTTCGATTCCCTGCATAAACCTTCTTGGTTGAGCCTGTCACACATGGCTTGCCAAGTGTGGTTAATCGGCTGACGTGGTTTGCAGGCTATTGCGTCAGCCCGGGGTTTACCCTGTGCGCACTCGAAAGAATAGCGGTTGCGGGTTCCTTCGTCAACAAAAAAAAAATCCTCGGATGCTGATTCAACTTAACGAAATGATCAATTAAAATTATTTATTATTATTTTATTCCAATAATGTCATATAAGTTAATATATTTATCTTACAAAGTAACAATAGATTAAAAAAATAGGGATCGTTGTTAGTGTCAATCTAGACCTTTCAATAAACAATCACAATAATATAATAATGATGCAACTGTAATTGAAATTAACAACGATGAAAAACGACAAATTGAAAACACACACTAACTTGTGTTGATAGAGGCCTGCAAGACAGTGATCTAAGACAGAAATTCAAACGTTGTTGAGTTTGCAAATTTTTCAGCAAATACATTTTCCTGATTTGCAAATATGGATTAATCTGAATCATCAATGGTGAAAAACCATGTTGAGAAACTCGAGAAGTTCAAGGGTTCTGATTTCAAACGCTGGCAACAAAAGATGTTGTTTTATTTGACCACTCTTCATGTGACAAATGTTTTGACTGCTCCTACTGATGCAGAGAGAGCCGAAAGGCTGAAGGCTATTGAGACTTGGTGGAGCCAAGAGTTTCTTTGTAAGAACTACATTCTCAACGCCTTGGACAATACTCTCTATGATATATACTCCACGTTCGGATCAACACGGGAGTTATGTCAGTCATTCGAGAACAAGTACAAAACTGAGGTTGCTTGTTCAAAGAAGTTCGTCGTCGGTAAGTTCTTAAACTTCAAGATGAGCGATGCAAAGCATGTTGTCAAGCAAGTGGAGGAACTCCAAGTAATTGTTCATGAACTAGAGGTTGAAAGCATGGGCCTTACCCAAAATTTCCTTGTTGCTGCTATTATTGAAAAATTACATTCTTCTTGGAAGAATTTTAAGGTTTATTTAAAGCATCTAACGGAGGAAATGAGTTTTGAGCAACTGGTTCTGAAAATTCGTGTTTAAGAGGACAATCAGAAGAATGAAAGGGCTGATGATGTTTCATTGGAGCCTAATAGCAACATGGTAGAAGACAATGCTTCCAAGGCCAAGTTTCGGAATGGCAGGGGCAAATTTGTTGGTGTCAAACCATTTTTTGCAATCGAGAGGAATGCACTAGCCCCACAGAGGACCGATGCATTTAAAAAATCGGGACTATATTGGGTATGTGGAAAACCTGGGCACAAGACAAAAGATTATCACCTTCGCAAGAGTCAAGGTGGTGGCGTTGGAGGCTCGAGTAATGTCAACCAAACCAACCGGGCTGAAACTAAGAACCAATTTATTGGTGTTGTTGTTGCACAAGCAAATTTGGTTACCAATTCAACCGATTGGTGGATGGACATGGGTGCTACAATGCACATATGTTCCGAAAAGGACATGTTTTCATCTTACCAAGCCATCAAAGATGGAGAATCACTGTTCATGGGAAATGTCGCTGCTGTGAAGGTAGAAGGGAAAGGGAATGTGACTTTGAGGCTCACTTCCGGGAATGATCTTGTGCTAACAAATGTGTTGCACGTGTCTGAAATTTGTAAGAACTTAATTTTAGGGCATGTTCTTAGTAACAAACTCAAAATTGTAATAGAGTTTGACAAATTTGTACTCACCAAAGGTGGGATGTATATATGAAAGACTCTATGAAATGGATCAAGTAGTTATAGCAACGATTCTTCAAAATCATGGATGAAACATGAGATAATATGTTGGAACATACATAGCATGAATATTTAGCAATCTAGAATTTTAAGTTAGATATTTCGCAAATTCACTTAGATCACAATCAATGGAGCACAAACACCTAACATATGCATGTCAATTTCAACCATCTTTTCCAAATTCTATAGACTTGTTTACTTGTTATTCTCCACTAATCATAGATATACACATTAAAGATCATCAGGACTTTCAAGGGTTGTAATGTAGGCTTAGGCAGAGATAGGTAAAAGTAGGCATTTAGGCTCAAATTACATACCATAAGCGTTTTTTCATTCAACTCTTTTTGTCCTTTTTGGTATCATTTTCAATTCATACCTATCACTCCCCTTTTCTCTTTTTAAGAGCATGAAACACATTCACATAGGCACCCCCAAACTTAAGCTTTTACATCTTTTTTATTGGGGTGCATCAATTTTTCACTCTCTTTTCATATTTCTTTTTCACACTTCTCCATCCCAATTTTCAATTATTGCTTATGGCATACAAGGAAATCATTGGGTGTCAAAGAAATAACTTATTTTAGGCTCAAAAGGGCTGACTAAGGATACAATTTATTGCAAGGTAAGTAATGAATGGTAAGAAGGGCTAACAAAGAAATGCCTGAATCATCTCCCTAAACATGTACATCTTAACTATTTCGACTCAAATAACAAGCAAACAGATTTTCTAGACATTTTTCATATTTTCTTTCCATAACTGACACACATAGGCCAAGCACAAATATCCCAAAAAAATTAGATGTCATGAATTTTTGGCATATCTAATTTAAGCACACAGATTGTCGCTTTTAATTCTATTACATTATCCACTTTATCCACTCAATATCTTTAGCAACTACAACATGCTTGATCCATAAAAAAAAATTATGACTCAAAGACATATGGAACAACACAAAGACAAATCAAAAAGACTAAAAAACAGACACACAAAACAAACTAAGACCCCCCCAAACTTAAACGACACATTGTCCCTCATGTATGAAGATTAAAAATAAGGGACAACTTACTGACACAACACATCGATCATAACGGAGGTCTGGGATGAGATTCTGGAAATTGCACATCTTTTGGGCTCTCTGAAGTTTCAGCGCTTTTGATTCTTTCCCCCTTAGGGTCAGTCCCTAGTCCACATGTCATCAAAATATAAGACAAAACCCAAGACCGTGAGATTGTTCAAGATAAAATAAAACAAACTAAAACAAAAATTAAACTAACATAATTAAAAACATTGGGTTGTCTCCCAACAAGCGTTGTCTTTAACGTCTTTTAGCCGGATGCAGTTAACCTTTACTAGTGCCCATTGGATCCTTCTGCGAACTGCTTGCAATCCACACAGTCATTATTGCAGGTCTCACTTTTTCTACAACATTTTTTTCAAACAAGGGTCTCATATCGATTATCCCCCAATTATACAAGGCAGACTTGTCTTCTAGGCTCTCTTTAATGTAGGGATCAATGAAACTCCCTACATCTCTCAACTTTTGGGGTGCCCTTGAGGGTATGGACTTTATGATTGGGGCTCAGCAATGGTATTTGATGGTGTCTCTTCTGCAACGGGTATAGGAAAAAGAAATTCTAAGAAATCCAAAAAGGTGAAAAGTTGGATCTTAGTAACCTCTTCTTTCTCTACACCAACTATCTCTCTCAATTCATTATCATTCTCAACAACTTATATGGTTCAGGTTCCACTCCCCACAATTATGTCGCTGGGCAGATTTTCTTGTGGTACGTTGCTCACCATATCCATCAGCTGCCATATTTGTGTCTCCAAATTTTTGACGAACACCTTTGTCTCAGCCATAAACTGAGTCTGACACTTGGTCTGCCTAGGTATGGCTGCCTGCAACTCATTTTGATCTTCCTGTGGAACCTGTGGGTTAGGCTGTTGTTGATGATTCCACTGCCCCTGATAGTAGTAGTAGTCCATACCTTTTTTTTCTTTTTCAGCATTACCTACAAAATAAGAAAAACAACAAAAAGTGATAAAAAGATGCTCGCAGAACAAGTTAGAAACTTGTTCCTGGAGCAACCAAATTAGAAATAAAATAGCATAACCGAATATATACAAATCAAATTAGAATTAAGATTAGATAATTCGATATTGAAAGTACGCCAGTCCCCGACAACGGCGTCAAAAACTTGTTAGCGATTTTACAAATGCTCACGCAAGTGTACGTATCGTTCACAAGTAATATAGTATGGTAAGACCGAATATCGTTCTCAGAGACTGATTATCAAGTACCGATTATCTAAGCTTTAGTTTCTATTTGGTGAACGTTAATGTGTTTGTATTTTAATCTAATAACTAAGACTAAGTAATTTGCAGAAAATAAATTAATTATGATAATACTTTGGTTTAAATCAGTTATGAATGAATTAGGGCATTCCAATATCCTCAACTATGCACTCTTTTTCAATCCTTAATGCAACAACAATGGTTTCCTTTTCTACATTAAGATAGCGGTTAACTAGACTGTCTTATATTCCGGTTATGACATATAATCGCTCAACCCCAGTGCATAACTCTTCTATATTTCTATGATATGATTTACTACATAGGAGGATTAAGAACAATAACCTATAATGCTACACAAGTATCGGGGTACTTTCGTTCGCGATTTTAACATATGTCTATTCAATTACAGCATATCAAAATCTCTCCTCTCGGTTCTTGATTCGAAATCATATAGATTATGATAATTAATGGCCAGTTAACTATCAAGCATTCATACCAATATTGAATAAATCTTAATCAAGGAAGAAGAAATCAAACTACTACATTAATTCATGAAAACGAGTTTCAAGCGATTCAAAAGGAAAGCCCTAATTAAGTAATTAGCTCTAAACATTGTCATGTCAAGAACTAATACAAACCAACATAAACTGAAATAAATAAAAGAAAAGAACAATAACTTGAACCAAAGTTGTCTCCAATCTTGTGTTGTAGCCTCCTCCTTAGCCTCCCCAAAGTAGAATATAGAATATGTACAAGATGCCCTCTTTAGCTCAGGGTTGTAGGGATTATATAGTTGAGAAAAATTTGTGTTTCAGACCCTTTTGCCCTTCGAAAATCGACCCAGAAAATCAGAAATCCCGTCTCGGCCCTGCTGACTGGCGCCGCGGCTCCGGAAAACCCGAGAGCAAATCAGAGCCCCTTGATTCATTAAAGCGCGGCCAGTGGACGATTCTTACGCGCTTTTTCGATTCTGTGTCCTTTTTTCGTCCGGACTTCGTCTGATTTCTTCTATACTTCTCGGGACTTCTTAGACTTCATTTTCTGGCTTTTTCTTGTGCAATTACACCTCAATTAAACTCATTTCATCTTTTTTTTTTGTCATTTCTTCATTTAGGACCGTTGTGACTCAAAAGAAAGAAAAACAACCATAATACTATAGTAAACACAAACAAAATGAGTAAAATACTAACTAAAAATGACTCAAAAGTGTATATAAAATATGCCTAACATGAGGGGATCTTCAAAATAAGTATTGTACCTACTCAGGCAGTTACCATTATTAATGTATATAGTTGATTCCCCTTCTTTATGACATTCTCGATTAGGCCATGTTAATTATCGTTCCTTATAAAGAATGGTAAAGATAGGCATGTTGCCAAAATGTTCTATGAACAAAATGACTAAATGTGGGGTTTGCATAGAAGTCAAAATATGCAAGTCATCCTCATAAATCTGTTGTGAAATCAAATGAAATATTTGGTTTAATTCATTGTGATTTGTGTGATTACCAAGCAACTCCATCGTGTGGAGGAAATAATTATTACATATCTTTTATCGATGATTGCCGTAAATTTTGTTATGTATACCTAATACATACCAAAGATGAGACTTTGAACATGTTTAAAACATACAAAACATAAGTGGAAAACCAACTTGACAAAAAAATTATGATTCTAAGGTCAGACAGTGGTGGTGAATATCAATCCAATGAGTTCAAAAAATTATGTTCTACTCATGGTATAGTTCATCAAACCACTGCGCCATACACTCCAAAATAAAATGGAGTTGCCGAACGTAAGAATAGAACATTGAAGAATGTGATAAATTCTATGTTGATTAGTTCGGGGGCACCCCTTAGTCTATGGGGTGAGACATTTATTACTGCAAACATGATATTGAACAAATTTCCTCAAAAGAAAAATGATCAATATCCTTATGAATTGTGGAAAGGAAGATTGCCTACTTTCAAAAGGATGAAAATGTGGGGTTGCCTAGCGAACATTCAAGTTCCCTTACCAAAGAGAACTAAACTTGGACAACAAATGGTGGATTGCATATATATTGGTCATGTCAATAATAGTGCAACAAAATGAGTCAAACCAAAATGATGATAATCTTACTTCATAGGTTCAAGAAGAAAATTTTGAACCAATGATAAGTAAACGTGAAAAAGTCGCCAAAAATTTTGGACCGAACTTTATAACCTTTTTCGTAGAATGAGAACCTCAAATATATAAGGCTGTTATGGAATCATCCGAAACACCTTATTGGAATGAGGCTATCCAAAGTGGGGTAGAATCCATTGTACAAAATAATACATGGAAATTGGTTGATCCCCCTCCGGGAGAAAAATCAATAGGCCATAAATGGATTTTCAAAAGGAAACTAAGGCCTGATTGTACTATAGAAAAATTCAAAGCTCGTAGAGTAGCCAAAGGATTTAGACAAAAGGAACGTGTAGATTTCTTTGATACATACTCACCAGTATCTAGAATTACGTCTATAAGGACGTTAATTGCTATAGCAGTGATTCACAATTTGGAAATACACCAAATGGATGTGAAAACTGTATTCTTGAATGGTGAATTAGATGAAGAAATTTACATGAAACAATCCGAAGGGTTTGTTGTTAAAGGTCAGGAGAAGAAAATCTGTTAATTGATTAAGTCTTTATATGGACTTAAACAGACTCCAAAATAATGACATGAAAAGTTTGACAATAGATTATTATCAAATGATTTTCAAATAAATGAATGTTACAAATGTGTTTACATTAAGGAATGTAATAATGCAGATGTCATTATATGCTTGTATGTGGATGATATGCCGATTATAGGAACAAGTAAGGATGTAATTAACCAAACTATGAAGATGTTGCATCCCGCTTTCGATATGACAAATATGGGAATAGCGGATGTCATTCTTGGTATTAGAATTCAAAGGAATTCTGAGAGTTATATATTAA
Source organism: Przewalskia tangutica (assembly GCA_029844215.1). Classification (NCBI taxonomy): domain Eukaryota; kingdom Viridiplantae; phylum Streptophyta; class Magnoliopsida; order Solanales; family Solanaceae; genus Przewalskia; species Przewalskia tangutica. The sequence goes on from CM056728.1 coordinate 116,731,193, forward strand.
CTCAATCACATTATGTTGAGAAGGTGCTTAGAAAATTTGGACATTATGATGATAGACTGGTTGTTACTCCATTTGATCCCGATAGTCATCTTAAGAAGCATGAAGGTGAAAGTGTGTCTCAATTGGAGTATACATAAGTTCTTGAAAGCTTGATGTACATAATGAATTGTACGAGATCGGATTTAGCATATACAATGAGTCGACTTAGTCGATACTCACAAAATCCTGGAAATGACACTAATAAGGGCACTACGATATCTAAAGTATACAATGAACTATGAGTTGCATTATACAAAATATCCTCGAGTGTTAGAAGGATATTGTGATGCTAATTGGATTTTCAACCATTCAGAAACTAAGTCCACAAGTGGGTATGTATTTACACTTGGTGGAGCGTCGGAATCTCGGAAATCATCAAAGAAAACGGTAAATACGCGATCAACTATGGAAGCAGAATTTGTAGCCTTGGATAAAGCTGCCGAAGAGGAAAAATGGCTAAGAAACTTCCTAAATGGTATTCCATTATGGACAAAGGTTGTGACAACCATATGCATACATTGTGATAGTATGGCTGCTCTGACGAGGGCAAAGAATCAAATATACAATGACAAGTCAAGACATATAAGACGACGTCATAATACAATACGAAGCTTGCTGAAGAATGGAATTATTTCCATTTATTATGTAAAGTCAAAGGACAATATAACTGATCCTTTGACAAAAGGACTTACAAGAGAGCAAGTCGTATTTACATAGAGGGGAATTGTCTTAAAGCCAATACAACGAGTCTTTAACTGGTGGAAACCTAACCTATCATAATTGGAGATCCCATGATTTAGGTTCAATAGGAAAACTAGCTGGGGAAGACTCAAGGAGCATAACACACATAAATTCTCATTCCTATGATGAACTTCTGTGTGAATCCGTTGACGTTTAAGGGATGAATATATATTATTCTTAATAATACTCAAAGGTCTTTATGGTGGGATAGTACGGACTATTTTTGTTTGATATTACCTATATGAGATTGATGTGGGGTATGGCTACGTTCTCTAGAAAGTCTCACGAAGTAAGGAGTTGTTCATGACCGAAAAGAACACAACCGTAAGAATTGAAATAAGTTGATATGATGTGTGTGATACTTGTTGTCTTGGTTTACTACAAAACGTGAATAGTTCAAGACATGCGTTTACTATTTCACAAGTAGCCCGATGGGTATTCACTACGAACGGTTCAAGTCCAAAAGACACCATTTTCGATGCATGTCATATCGCGTTTTACAGAAATGACGATAAGTTCCTCTTTATCTTATTTTCTATCCACATGTGGGGTATTGTTAGATGTGTGAATAGAAAATATGAGGTATTGTTGAAACTTGTAAAAGAAAAAGAGTAAAGTGATAAAAAATATGACTTCGACAAAAATTGGTCGAAGGGTCGGGCTCAAGGAAAAGGGTGAGGCTCTTAATTGTACTGTAATTACCAAATCGAATTAGGGTCGAGGCGCAAGGACGAAGGGCCGAGGCGCTTGATTGGAAGTAATCCACTGGAACTGAAAAATGAATTAGGGCTGCGGCGCTGAGGGCAAGAGCTGAGGCGCTTCCAACGGTAATTTTCAGATTTGAACCAAAAGTTGTGTCTCTTCACGTAAGGTCACAGCCTTTAGTTGAAAGGCTGCTTATGGTCGAATTTTATGCTATATAAAACATGTTGATCACTTGTTGGAAAATATACAACACAATACTCTTACAATCAATCATTAAAAACACATTTAATGATCTAAGATTGTGGCTTCATCTTCTTCTTCTTAAATGAGATTTTCTGGAAAACACTTAAAGTAAATTCGTCAGGGATCAAGTTCTCGTGCAAGAACCTGAACCAGATAGTTGTATCCTCAAGATAGACGTCCGTGAAACTACAACACGAGTGGGAGCGGATTTCTGTCTTAGATCACTGCATTGTAGACCTCTATCAACACAAGTTAGTGTGTGTTTTCAATTTGTTGTTTTTCATCGTTGTTAATTTTAATTACAGTTGCATCATTATTATATTATTGTGATTGTTTATTGAAAGGTCTAGATTGACACTAACGCTTCCCCCGAATGAACCTTACGTGACACAAATCAGGATATAGACAGACTCCAATATGGGTATCATACACCGGGTGGAAATCAAACAATAAAAACCAAACTAATAAATCATAGTAAATACACTTTTGAAAAATCAATTTGGTTATTTAAAATAGTGAAGACAAATATATATATATATATATATATATATATGCAATTATAATTTTTAAATGCGTATTTATACAGTCATGTTGGTTCCGATTTTTTAGACTATGTTTTACTTAAAACCCTAACAAACCAAAATTTATTATTTCCTAAAATTTACAAACCAAAACCAGACAAAACAAAAAAGTATTATTTGTTTTTTGTCTTCAGTTTAATTCGACTTTCGATTTTCGGTTTCGTTTGATTTTTTATTTTTCTGTGAATACTCTTGTACCCCACAAAAGAAAATTGAATCTTTGAAGATTTTTAATTTCACATCTCAAGAAATTACACCTAATTCCAAAGAACCTCAACAATTAATTCTCAATAAAATTCTTAAATTATGAAGCCTAAAAATCAACTAAAAACTTTATAAAGACCAGTTTTAAGGCATATTACGAAACACACACACAAAAAAGAAGATAAACTTGTTGGAAATATTTATTAAACGTGAAATAAAGTATATTTCATTAATTATAAATCGAACAATTAGGGGCCCCACACGTCGGAAACATGGTTTCCACACACGTGCATAAAGTACCAATGATCATTATTTCCTTAAATGGAAGAGATATTGATATGTATACGAATTGTTTGAGACGTAAGATAATAGACGGTTATTGGCCAAATGACGTTGATTTCACGTTGGTAAATGAAAGGAAGAAATGTGTAAGAGATGAAAACGAATCAGAAAATTCGCCACGGAAAATGGGAGGCCTCGCGGTGCTTGTAGGCACGGTGCATATCCAAATTTCAGTTCCAGTGACTTACTGGAATTTAGGCATCGCGGTGCCATCCCGAGGGACCGCGGTGCCTCGACGTTTTTCAGTAACATAGTAGGCGAATTGAAACTGATTCTTGGGCTGACTTTGGAGCAATTACTCTCCATTACTTGGCTATTGAATTCAGCCATTACTAGCATGAATTAACCTCAATATCAACGGTCATTACTTGACATTGATGGCCATTCATTGGTGGATTGAGAAGACCAAATCATCTACCTATAAATTGATGCCTTGGGCACAATTGCGAAAAACACTACACATTGACACTTAAACAATTCTCTGAAAATTGTCTTTCTCTTTAGCAATCACAATACACTCAAAGATCTTTCTTATCAACCGAACACTTGAGTTTCTTTGCTCATTTGTTTGATTGTTGTTTTATCTTGGGAGATAAGTTGCTAAAACAACCGTTGAAAGGATATACGGGTGCAATATTATCTTAAGGAAAGATTGAAACTTCAATCGACTCAGCAAGACCATTTCCTTATTTAATTTCCAGATTTATTATTTACTTGTTGTTGTTGTTGCTTTTCCATTTTCTTGTAATTTTATATTTATATCCAACAAGCTTAAGATAATATTCGTTGTTTCAACGACAAAATGACTGGACAAGATCAAATCAACGCTGGAAATTCGAACACCACTCAAGGCAATTCCAATGCATTCAACTCCACTGTTTTTGGCACTACTAGTGTCAATCATACTACTCAAGGTAATACCATTGACTCTAACACCACTGGTTTTGGCACCACAAGTGCTAACACTGCTACTCAAGATGTTCCAAACATCTTTGCTTCTATGATACTCTTCCTGATAGTTATAAGAATATCAAAATTCCTAACCAAAGACCCTCCACTAGTTGGAGAAGACGCAGATCCTCAGCCTAGTAATATGGCGGGAGGGAACCGAGGTATCCATGTATATGACGACGTGAAGGTGGTCCGTAAGGATTGCAACTACTGTGGTAAAGTTGGTCACATGGCCAAAGACTGTCGTAAGTTCAAACAAGAGAAGGCCAAAGGCAAGATTAAGGCAAACATCGTCGAAGACACGTTCTTAGACGATATGATTGAAGAATTCTTAGCGGTGGTTCTTGAAGCTAACCTCGTTGAGAATTCGGTGCAATGGTGGCTAGATACGGGTGCTACCCGTCACATATGTTCCAATAAATATGCTTTTTTCCACATATACACCAATCACAGATAAGAAATTGTGGGCAATAATTCTTCTTTAGAGGTGCTGGGGGGTAGGAAATGTGACCCTAAAGATGACGTCCGGAAATGAGCTAATTCTGAAGGAAGTGATGCATGTCCCAGAAATTCGAAGAAATTTAATTTTTGGACCTTTGTTAGTAAATACTGATTTTAGTCTAGTGTTAAAGGCTAACAAGTCTGTAATCACTAAGAATGGAACCTTTGTATGAAGGGGCTTCGTCTGTGAAGGCCTCTTTAAATTTAATGTTGCACCTGTAATGCCTTTTGTTTCAACTATCAATAAAATTGAGTCTTCTACTTACTTGATTGAGTCATCTAATTTATGGCATCATAGATTAGGACATGTTAACTATCAATCTATCCAAAGATTGGAAAAGCTGAAATTATTGTCGTCTATAGACATAAACCCTCAACATAAGTGTGAGGTGTGCGTAGAGGCAAAACTTTCCACAAGTCCATTAGATCCGTCGAAAGGAAAACCACTCCTCTAGAACTCATACACACTGATATATGTGATTTGAAGTTCGCTCAAACTAGAGGAGGAACAAGTACTTTGTGACTTTCATAGATGATGCACAAGGTTTTGTTACCTTTACTTACTAAAAAGTAAAGATGAAGCCTTTGAAGCATTCAAACGCTACAAAGCAGAAGTTGAGAACCAACTAAACGGACGGATTAAAATAATCCGTAGCGATAGAGGGGGAGAATATGTAGCGTTGAAGAATTCTGTACCCAATCGGGTATAGTTCATCAAACAACGACTCCTTACTCACCTCAATCAAACGGATTTGCTGAACGTACGAACCGAACATCAAAGGAAATGATAAATGCTTTAATCATCAATTCGGGCCTCCCTCAAACCTTATGGGGAGAAGTTGTCCTTACCGCAAATAGGATTCTTAACAGAGTTCCACACAAATGTAAAGACAAGACCCCATACGAGCTATGGAAAGGAAAGAAACATACCTACAAGTATTTAAAGGTACGGGGTTGTCTGGCCAAGGTAAAAGTACCTATGCCAAAGTAGGTCAAGATTGGATCTAAGACTGTGGATTGCATATTCATCGGATATACCAATAACAGTAGTGCTTATCGCTTCATAGTGCATAAGTCGGATGTACCACATATTCATGAAGGTACGATCATGGAATCAAGTAACGCATGGTTCTTTGAAGACACGTTTCCATATAAGGACAAGAACATAACCTCTCACAAACGAAGTTATGAACAAACCTCTGAGGATCTAGGAGTCGCCGTCTACCTAGATCCGAACGGTTCAGATCTCATAAATTCTAAAGTGGATGCCTATCAGGAATTCAGTATTCCAGATTATCAAGACTTTGAAGATTCAGAGATGAAACCAAGATGAAACAAAAGGGTTCGGAAGGACAAGTCCTTTGGTCCAGACTATGAAGCTTCTGGTACAGGACAAACCACAGACAATCACAGAAGCATTGTCAACTCCAGAAGCACCGCTCTGGAAGGAAGCTATAGAAAGTGAATTAGAATCCATCATGCACAACCACACCTGGGAGTTGACTGACCTTCCTCCAGGACACAAACCTTTGGGTTGTAAATGGATCCTCAAAAGGAAGTTAAAAGCAGATGGTTCTATCGACAAATACAAAGCTAGGTTGGTAGTCAAGGGCTATCGCCAAAAAGAGGGCCTTGACTACTTCGACACCTATGCTCCAGTGTCTAGAATGACATCCATGCGTATGTTCATAGCCATCGCCGCCTTGCGGGATCTTGAAATATATCAAATGGATGTCAAGACAACCTTCCTGAATGGTGATTTGGAATAAGAAATATATATGGATCAACACGAAGGGTATGTGGTTCCAGGACAAGAGACAAAAGTGTGTCGCTTGTCAGATCGTTGTACGGGCTGAAACAGGCCCCTAAACAATGACACGAGAAATTTGACAGTACCCCACTATCAAAAGGGTTTACCATTAATAAGTGTGACTAATGTGTTTACATAAAAGGAAATGTTGATTCATTCGTCATAATATATCTTTATGTAGATGACTTGTTGATCACAGATAGCAGTCCTAGGACAATCCTAGAGACTAAGAACATGTTAAAACAATATTTCGACATGAAAGATATGAGTGTCACAGATATTATATTTGGGATCAAGATCTCTAAGACATCTAATGGACTGGTCTTGTCTCAATCTCTCTACATCGAAGATGTACTGAAGAAATTTGAGATGTTCGATAGTTCACTAGTAACGACACCATTGGATAAAATTCAAAAGATTGACAAGCATCTTGGTGCACCCATACGCTAGGAGCGATACGCACAGGTGATTGAGAGTCTGATGTATATCACAAATTGCACTCGACCTGATATCGCTCATGCTGTCAATAAATTGGCTAGATTCACCCGTAATCCAAGTGAGGATCACTGGAAAGCACTGAATAGGGTACTACGGTTCCTAAAGTTCACGCAAAATTTCAGGTTGCACTATTCGAGATATCCAGCTGTACTAGAGGGGTACAGTGATGCAAACTGAATATCTGATAGCGATGACATCAAGTCCACCAAAGGATATTTTTTTACAATTTGGTGGCGGAGATGTGTCTTGGAAATCCTCTAGGCAAACACTTATTGCCCGATCCATGATATAGTCAATATTTATCGCTTTAGACAAAGCGGGAGAAAAAGCTGAGTGGCTTCATGGTTTTCTAGAGGATGTCCCTTGTTAGGATAAACACGTGTCTTCTGTAATGATCCATTGCGACAGTCAGTCGGCTCTAAGAAGAGCATGAAGTTCAATATACAATGGCAAGTCTCGTCATATATGATGAAGACATGAGTCTGTTAGGCAGCTGATCTCCTCGGGTGTGATTTCCATTGATTACGTAAAATCTAAGGAAAATATCGCAGGTCCCTTGATGAAAGGTGTTAGGCGTATTTTGTATACGCCTTTTGAGTTATTTTTAGTTAGTATTTTCCCATTTTCGTTCAAATAAGTGTCGTGTTAGGTTGTTTTTTCTTTTGTTTGAGTCACAGCGGTGCAAAAAGGCAAAATGACGAAAATGAGCGAGAATTGGGCAGAAAAGGTGCTCCCGAGGCAAAAAAACGAAAGTTGGCAAATCCGTACGAATGATTGTCAGCACCGCGGTGCCAATATGCAGAACCGCGGCTCCATATTTACTGAGAAGCCATGGGATTTTCAGTACCGCGGTGCCAACATGCAGAACTGCGATGCCATTATTATCGAGACTGCAGGAGTTTCGGCTGATCGCGTGCCGCATGAACCGCATGCCACGCGCGGAAAATCTCAGTTCCAAAGAAGAATTGGCTAAGGGCAGATTGGTCCATAGGGCACGAACTTTGGAACATATTTAAGCCCTAGGTATTAATGCTAGGAGGGAGGTTGGTCATTCTACAACATTGCACAACACAAGACAACAACGGAGACTACAATTGGAGATTAGTTCACAGTAATTTTTTTTCTTTCGTTTTTAATTCAGTTTATGTATGGATTTTGTGTTAGTTCTTAGCGTGACTATGGCTAGGAGCTAAACACTTTATTAGGGCTTTCCTTATGAATCGCTTGAAACTTCTATTCATGAATTAATGCAGTAGTTTGATTTCTTCTTCACTTGATTAAGATTTAGTCAATAATTGGTATGAATGCTTGATAAATAATTGATCACTAATTATCATAATATATATGATTTCGAATCAAGAACCGAGAGGAGAGATTTGGATATGCTGTAATTGACTAGACATATGTTAAAATCGCGGACGACAGTACCCCGATACTTGTGTAGCATTATATGTTACTGTTCTTAATCCTCCTATATGGTAAATCCTATCATAGAAATATAGAATGGTTCTGCACTGGGGTTGAGTGAATATATGTCCTAACCGGAATATAAGACAGTTTAGTTAACTGCTATTTTAACGTAGAAGAAAAAGTCATTCTAGTTGCATTAAGGATTGAATAGAGTGGATAGTCAGGGATCTTGGAAGCACTAATTCATTCATAACTGATTACAACTTAAATAATTCAGTAATTCTTGAAATTATTCTAATAGTTAAACAAATACTCAACTCAAATATCAATTGTCAAATAGATAACATAAAATAGATGAACGGTAATTATAAACCAGTCTCTGAGGACGATACTCGGTCTTATCAGACTATATTACTTGTCAACGATGTGTGCACTTGCGTGAGCATTCGAAATATCGCTAACAAGTTTTTGGCACCGTTGTCGGGGACTAACGTACTTCTAATATCGAATTATCTATTTTATTTTTAATATGGCCTTATTTTTATTTTTATTTTTACTATTAGAACCCTGTTGCCTTGATTTTGTTTGTTGATTTTGGTCTATTTCAGGAATCTAGTGCATACGAAGAAGGAGAGGGGCAGATACACTTGTTCCATTCAATTCTGAAATTAAAAAATTGTGCAAGCAAAACAGGCGTGAGAAAAGAATTGCTGATTTACTAGCCATGGAAAATAAGTAGAACAACAACGGGGTACCTGACGAGGGGTTGAATAATGAAGTACCGACTGCCATGGGACAAGTCCCACCACCTGCAGAAATGAGCTTGGGAGATTATGTTTTGCCTACTTGATCGTGCACGCATACGATCCGCTCCAAAGAATAGGGGCAACCAACTTTGAGATCAAACCAGCCAACCTGAGCATGATCCAGAACACAGTACAATTTGGGGGATTGCCATCTTAAGACCCCCACATGCACATTGTCAACTTTCTGGAGTTGTGTGCCACTTTCAAGTAGAATAGCGTTACTGATGATGTCATTAGACTGAGGCTCTTCCCGTTCTCACTTAGGGACAGAGCCAAGAGCTGGTTGAACTCACTACCTACCAACTCTGTCACTACCTGGCAGGACCTAGCCCAAAAGTTTCTTGCAAAGTTCTTCCCACCTTCAAAAGTGGCAAAGTTAAGAGGAGAGTTAAACAATTTTAACCAGGTGGATGGTAAGTCGTTCTATGATGCATGAGAGCGATTTAATGACCTGCATAGGAAATGCCCCCATCATGACATAGAGAAGTGGATGTTAGTCCACATTTTTTATAATGGGCTGAGTGGTACTACTCGTACCATCATTGATGCTGCAGCAGGGGGAGCCTTTATGAGAAATAGTGTTAATGAGGCACATGAGTTACTCGAAGACATGACTGCCAACAATCATCAAGGAGCAGATGACAGGCTAGTGAATAACAGGAAGACTATGGGCATACATGAATTAGATGCCATCACTGCCCTGAATGCACAGGTAGCCCTTCTGACGAAGCAACTGCATCAGAACACTATGTTTGTGAATGCAATCCAGATGTCAGTAAATTGTGAGATTTGTGGTGGACCGCACTCCTTTGACAGATGCACAACGGTGGATCCCAATAATGTGTCAATGGAGCAGGTTCATGCAGTTGGGAACTTTCAGCGGCCTTATAATTCTAACACATACAATCCAGGGTGGATGAATCACCCTAACTTTTCGTGGAGGAACGACCAGGATCAGCAACAACCATATCAAGGTAGTTACCAGAACCAGCAAGGACAGAATCAGGCTATCTCATCCCAGCAGTTTAGACCACCTACACAGCAGGAGAAGCCTAATGAGATGAGGGTTGCATTGCTTACACTCACCAATTCGCAGAATCAGTTCATGTTTGAAACAAGGTCCTCTCTCAGGAGCTTGGAAACACAGGTTGGGCAACTTGCAAAGATGGTAACCAATAGGCCGCAGGGTACTCTCCCAAGCAATACAGAGGTCAATCCAAGATAGCAGTGTCAGGCAGTGTTATTAAGGAGTGGAAAGTAGTTGGAGCAGGTTGCTCCCCAACCCGCAGTGGTTCATGAGAAAGGGGGTGAGCAAGCAGTTGAGGAAAGAAATGAGGGGGTCACTGAGTACCACCCTACAGTTGAAAAAGCTCCACCATCACCTTTGAGGGAATACACTGATAGAATCTCTTACCATCAGAGGCTCCAGAAGAAAGCCATAGACAAGTAGTTCTCCAAGTTCTTGGAGGTATTTAAGAAGTTGCACATTAATATCCCCTTCATTGAGGCGTTAGAACAAATGCCCGCATACTTCAAATTCATAAAGGAGATACTTGGGAAGAAAAGAAGATTGACGGATTATGAGACAGTAGAGCTGACAGAGGAGTGCAGCGCCATCCTACAAAAGAAATTGTCTCCTAAGTTGAAAGTTCCAGGAAGTCTCACCCTGCCCTGCACTATTGGCAACGTAACATGCAACCGGGCGATGTGTGACTTAGGGGCTAGTATCATTCTCATGCCTCTGTCTGTATTCAAGAGATTGGGTTTGGGGGAAGCCAAACCAACCACAGTTAATCTGCAGCTATCTTACCGACCCGTGGTGCACCCCAGAGGCATAATTGAAGATGTGCTTGTCAAGGTGGAAAAATTCTTCTTCCCAACAGACTTCCTCATTCTTCACATGGAGGAAGATGATGAAATACCCATCATTTTGGTAAGACCAAGGGGGAGTTGAGATTAAGGGTTCAGGAAGAAGAGATGGTATTCAGGGTGTTCAAATCCACCATTGAGTCTCAGGCTAGCAACAAGTGCTTCGCAGTAAGCACAACTGACACAGCAGATCAACAAGCACAGACAAAAACTTTGGAGATCATTCCTACAGTTGTGAACCCACAAGCTAGTTTGAAAGCAACAACAAAAGTTCATGACATGAAGGCTGACTAACAGGTAAATCCCACTGAACCCAATGAAAAGAAAAAGAGAAATAGAGTGAGGAAGAGGAAAATGATTTTGAAATGGATAGGTTGTGGGGTTAATTTACCCCAATAATTTGATAAAGAACCTGCGTCCGGCTACAAGACGTTAAAGACAGCGCTACTTGGGAGGCAACCTAATAATTTTTAAATTATGCAATTTAGTTTAATTAGAATAGTCTCACTTTTGATATATTTTTGTTGTTTTGTGAGGCCAGGTGAAGGAATGGGACACTAAGCACGACGAAAAGGATGGAAAACACAGAATCGGGGAAGCACCGTGGTGCCATTGTGCAGGACCGCGGTGCCTAATGTTCAGAGAGGTCGCAAGAGTTTATGCACCGCGGTGACATTATGCAGAACCGCGGTGCCGAATAACCATTGGGGCCACAAGATTTCAAAGATCGGTGCCATCACCAAGATCTGCAGATCGGGATGAGATTTTCGAATTAAAAGCCCTAAATCCCCAAATCCCTTCCCACACAAACACAAACCCTTCCTCTCTACAAATTCTGAAATTCCTCTCCTTCTATCCACAAAAATTCCCACAAACTCCACCAAATTCTTAAAAAATTCCTACACACCACCCCATTAAAAAACTCTCATATCTTACACCATCATCATTCCTTCCATTTGGGTCAAGAAATTTGTGAAGAACAACTCTTCAAAAAGGTAATATTCATCATTGCTCTTGTAATTTCAAAGGTAGTAGGGAAAGTAGCTTGCAAGTTTGGGGGTTGTACGTACTGTGGTGGTAGGGTATTGTGTAGTTGTGGGTGTTTTCTGCGGTGGTTGTTTGTTGTGTGGATTGAGGCGTATTGTGGTGTAGTTTTTGTGTATTGTTGCGGTGGTCTAATTTTTGGTTGGTTATTGTTGATTGTGTGAGTGATAGTTGTTGGAAAACCTCAAAGAAACAAATGAAGCACTGTCGAAATTTTTCCAACAATTCTCACAATGACCTCTAGGAAACGAACTTCTAGAGCTTCCCCATATTCATCAGCCCCAGAGTATGATGTGACTCGATTCATCAACAAACAGGCAGAGGATCGATACAATAAGATTAATACTAGGGCATTGATACCAGAAAGAGGCATCGACTACCAGGTCATGCCATTTGATGATGATGATGACTACGAGCCTATTAGGGTCATGATCGAGGAAAATGGGTGGAGAAGGTTCACCAATCCAGAGAGAATCCCACTTCAGAATTCTAGCCTTGTGAGGGAATTCTTTGCGAATTATTCCGAGCAAGAGGATTGGAGATGATTTGTTAGAGGGAAATATGTGCCTGTGAGTTCTGAAGTTGTGAATGCGCTACTAAGAACCTATGATGTTGAGGACCAAGGCTATAATCCAAACCACTTCAGAAGTTGGTCAAGAGACGTCAACCATATCATGTGGAACGTGGCGGCGAATACATTGTGCTACCCAGACGCTGAGTTTAATTTTGCCCGCAACGGATCCAGGAGGTTTGCCCAGTGCCAATTTAACAGAACAGCCAGAGGATGACTATATTTCGTAAGTGCTCGCTTGATTTCGTCAACTTATTTCACCAATGTACTCACAGACAGAATCAAGCTCATCTATGGCATCATGACGAGTATGACAATTGATGTTGGGAGAGAAATAGTGCAAACATAAATGAGATTAGCAGGCTGATTACTACAGACAGACTGGGACATGAATCACTCATTTCTGCCTTATGTGATAGGCATGGAGTCCCAACATTCGCCACGGATATTCTTGAGAAGAGTCAGTCTCCTGTGACATACAATTTAGTGCACTCTTTCCTTGACTCAAATCCAGGACCAAGCGAAGGCGGGGGGCGGAATGACGCAATAGCCATGGATGATGAAGAGCCTGAGGCAGAGGCACACAATGAAGCAGGTGAAAACAACCATCAAGCTCCCCTGTCCTTGGAGCCTCCAATGCCAATGATGGAGCAGATGCGCTTGAACTAACAAAGGATGCTGAAAAATCAAGAGCAAATGATGCAAGACCATCAACACCTGACCCAGCGTGTTGATAATTTGAGTTTCATATTCACCCAATGGTCAATGCAGTATCCGCCGCCACCACCACCAATTTGAGCCGTTGTATGTCTGTAAGTCGTCTCTTTAATTTTTCAGTCTTTTACACATTTGGGACAATGTATAGTTTAAGTTTGGGGGGAGTTCTTATTTTATTTTATTTTTGTGTCTATTTTTGAGTCTTTTGTTTGTTTTTGTGTTTTTTTTATGATCATGCATGTTGTGCTTATTTGAAACGCCTAGTGAACTAAGTGGGATAATGTAGTGGAATGAGAAGCAAAAATATATGTGCTTAAGTTAGATATGCCAAAAATTCATGAAAATTTGATTATTTGAAATATTTGGTGCTTAGCCTATGTGCTGTCAATTAAAAAATATCTGTTAAGTCAGATTACTTGTTATTTGAGGCAAAATTGTTAAGATGTACATGTTAGGGAGATGATTCAGGCATTTCTTTGTTAGCCCTTCTTACCATTCATTACCTACCTTGCAATAAACTGTATCCATAGTCAACTTCTTTGAGCTTAAAATAAGTGATTTTCTTTGACACCCCATGATTCCCTCGTGTGTCATAAGCGATAATTGAAAAATTGAGATGAAAAAGAGTGAAAAAAGAATACAAAAAGTGAGTGAAAAGTGATGCACCCCAATGAAAAAAAATGTAAAAGCTTAAGTTTGGGGGTGCATATGTTAATTGTTTCATGCTCTCAAAAAGAGAAAGGGGGGTATATGTATGAACTGAAAAGAATACCAAAAAGAAGGACAAAATGGTTGAGTAAGAAAAATGCTTATGGTACGTAAATTGAGTCTAAATGCTAATTTTACCTAACTCTGCCTAAGCCTACATTACAACCCTGAAAAGTCCTGATGATATCTAGAATGTATGTCTATGATTAGTGGAGAATAACAAGTAAACAGGCTCATAGAACTAAATGAAATTGACATGCATAGGTTAGGTATTCATGTTTCCATTGATTATGACTGAAATGAATTTGCGAAATATCTGACTTGAAATTCTAGATTGCTAAATTCATGCTATATTTGTTCCTACATATTATCTCAACTGATGTTCATGTGTTTCTGAGTAACATTGTACAACTGCTTGATTTGAGTCTTTGAGTCTCTTTGATTTTGTTTCTTTGTTTTTTGTGTTTTGATCTTTGCTCGAGGGCGAGCAAATGTTAAGTTTGAGGGTGTTTGTTAGGCGTATTTTGTATACGCCTTTTGAGTCATTTTTAGTTAGTATTTTCCCATTTTCGTTCAAATAAGTGTCGTGTTAGCGTGACTATGGCTAGGAGCTAAACACTTTATTAGGGCTTTCCTTATGAATCGCTTGAAACTTCTATTCATGAATTAATGCAGTAGTTTGATTTCTTCTTCATTTGATTAAGATTTAGTCAATAATTGGTATGAATGCTTGATAAATAATTGATCACTAATTATCATAATATATATGATTTCGAAACAAGAACCGAGAGGAGAGATTTGGATATGCTGTAATTGACTAGACATAGGTTAAAATCGCGGACGACAGTACCCCGATACTTGTGTAGCATTATATGTTATTGTTCTGAATGCACATGTGGCCCTTCTGACAAAGCAGCTGCAGCAGAACACTATGTCTGTGAATGCAGTCCAGATGTCGGTAAATTGTGAGATTTGTGGTGGGCCGTATTCCTTTGATAGATGCACAGCGATGAACCCTAATAATGTGCCAATGGAGCAGGTTCAGGCAGTTGGGAACTTTCAGCGACCTTATAATTCCAACACATGCAATCCAGGGTAGAGAAATCATACTAACTTTTCGTGGAGGAATGACCAGACTCAGCTGCAACTATATCAGAGTAATTACCAGAACCAGTAAGCACAGAATCAGGCTACCTCATCCCAACAGTTTAGACTACCTACACAACAGAAGAAGCCTGATGAGCTGAGGGTTGCATTGCTTACACTCACAAATTCGCAGAATCAGTTCATGTCTGAAACCAGATCATCTCTCAGGAACCTGGAAATTCATGTTGGGAAACTAGCGAAGATGGTAACCAACAGGCCGCAGGGTACTTGATCGGTGTATTTTATATACACTTTTTGAGTCATTTTTAGTGAGTCTTTTGTCCCTTTTTGTACAAATACGTGTCGTCTTAGGATAGATTTTCTTTCTTTTGAGTCAAATTGGTTAAAGTGGCTCTTTGGCGGAAAAGGAGCGAAAAGAGGGCAAAAGTGGAGGTTCCAGAGCTTAAAATGCGAGAAAGTGGCGAACCGGGCACGGACACGGGCCAGTGCTGCGGCGCCTCCAGCCAGCAGAACCAGGCGCCCGGCGCCCAACATTCAGAGGCTTGCAGAAGTTCCAGCGCCGCGGCGCCTCCAGACAGCAGAGTGCAGCGCCGCGGCGCCTAATCATCAGAAAGCTGCAGAACTTGGCGCACGACGCTGGAAAAATCGAGTTTTGGGCGAGTTTATGGGCGAGCCGAAGGAAAACCTTAAGGCGGCTGAGGCTATATAAAGAGAACCCTATGCGATTTTAAAGTGGTTCCTTCCGCCAATTCACAACACATTCTTGGAGTTCAAGATTGGAGACCATTCTTTAGTAATTTTCTTTCTTTCTTTTACTTTATTTCAGTTTTATGTTGGATATTGAATTAGTTCTTGTCATGTCTATGACTAGGAACTAATTCTAATATAGGGCTTTCCATGTCAATTCACTTGAACCTTATTTTATGAATTAATGTATGTTTATGGTTGTTCTTCTTATTGTTGAGATTTATCCAATAGATGATTTGATTGCTTGGTAATTACTTGATCATTAATTATCATTATTTATATGATTTCTAATCAAACTTCGAAAGGAGGAGGTTATGACTATGATGTAGTTGGGTAGACATAGGTCGAATTGGGGATGAAAATACCTCAATTACTTGTGTAGCATTAATAGGGTTTTTGTTCTTAATCCTCCTATAGAGTCATCCTTATCACCGAAAGGTAGAAAGGAGCGCTACTGGAGTTGAGTGTTTATATAGCCTTAACGGGAGTATAAAACGAATTAGTAAACCCGCTATCTCCAAAAGAAGAAGAACCATAGTTAATTGCATTAATAAGTAATATAAGTGGATAGTTGAGGAGATTTGGAAGCCCTATTTCCATCATCACTGAAGTAAACACATAGTTAATTAGTCTTTATAATTGTTAGTTATAATCAACAAACTCAAATATCGGTCACCAAATAGATAACAAAGAATAGAAGTTGGTACTTGAACACTAATCCCTGAGGATGATAACTCGGTCTTCAAAGACTATATTACTTGACTCGACAACGTGCACTTGCGTTAGCGTGTGTATAAATCGTGCATCAAGTTTTTGGCGCTGTTGCCGGGGATTGGCGTAGTTCAATATCAATTTATCTATTCTTATGTCTAATTTGGTTGCTCCAAGAACAAGTTCTAACTTGTTCTGCGAGCAATTTTTTATCACCTTTTGTTGTTTTTCGTATTTTGCAGGGTAAAAAAAAAAATCAGGACACATGGACTACTACTATCAGAGACAGTGGAGTCATCAACAGTAGCTTAACCCACAGGTTCCAGAGGAAGATCGGAATGAGTTGCGGGCAGGCATACTTATGCTCACCAAGTGTCAGACTCAGTTTATGGCTGAAACAAGGGAGTCCCTAAAATAATTGGAGACCCACATAGGGCAACTGATGGATGAGATGAGCAATACACCTCAAGTAAATTTGCCTAGCGACATCATTATGAGAGGTGGCAAGCAAATTGAGGAGCCTGAACCACACCCAGCTATGGAGGACTCTGGCGAGATTGTTGGTGTAGAGAAGGAAAAGATCGCTGAGATCCAATTATTCACCTTTTTGGATTCGGTGGAAATTCTTCTTCCCGCACCTACTACCGAAGAAACATCACAAGCTATCACTGTTGATCCCCAAATAGGAAGTCCATACCATCAAGGGCACCCCCTAGAGTTGAGAGATGTAGGGAATTTCACTAATCCCTACATTATAGAGAGCCTAAAAGAAAAGTCTGTCTTGTGTATTTGGGGAATAATTTTATGTTTGAGGCCCTTGTTTGAACAGATGGTTGTAGGGGAATTGAGACCTACAACAATAACTCTGCGGATTGCAAGCAGTTCGCAGAAGGATCCAATGGGCACTTGTAAAGGTTAATTGCGTCTGGCTAAAAGACGTTAAAGACAACGCTTGTTGGGAGGCAACCCAATGTTTTTAATTATGTTATTTTAATTTCTGTCTTTAGTTTATTTTATTTTGTCTTAAACAGTCTCACGGTCTTGGGTTCTTGTTTATGTGTTGGGATAACAGGTGCAGGGCCAACAAATTTGGAGGGCGAAAAACTGAAGAATAGCCAGGGATTTCGGAAAAGCGGGTGGCCATGGCTAAGAGCGAGGCGACGCCAAAAGAGCAGAAAGACGCTGAAGTTTAAGCGTCGCGGCGCCCAGGAGCAGGGTCGCGGTGCCAAAAATCCAGAAAAAATGCCAAGTCTAGGCGCCGCGACGCCCATTTGCAGGGCCGCGGCGCAGGAAGTTCAGAATGAGCGCAGTAAATTGGGCGCAGCGGCGCCGAGGAGGAAATCCAGAAATTTAAAGACGCCCAAATCCGATTTTCCCCCAAATTCCAAATAGAAACCTAACCCTTCCTCTCCACAAAAACCCACGAAAATTCACACTTTACCTAAAAAAAATTCCATAAACCAAATCCAAACACAACCAAAGCTCTTAAATTCCCTAAACCCTTAACCATCTCAACCAACAAACCTCATCCCATTGCCTCAAATCACCATTAGAAGCAAGAAAACCTTGAAGAACACCGTAAAAAGGTAATCTCTTTCTTTTCTTGAAAGCTTTACTGTAGTCTGGGGAGGTAGTAGATTGGAGGAGTGTTGTATCTGTGAAGTTGTTGGGGTGTTGAAATTGGCTGTGAAAGTTCGAGGAAGAGTATACGAGGTGAGTGTGGGTGTTGTGTAGAAGTGTCTTAAGTGAAGTTTGGGGGTGATAGGTGTTGTAGCTGTTGATTGGTGAGAGATAGTGTTGGTTAACATTGTTGATAGAAAGGAAACGCTGCAAAAAGTGATCTAAACATGTCTGCCAGAAAGAAAAGAGCCTCCACATCCACTTCAGCCCCTCAATATGATGATACTAGGTTTGTCAGTCGAAGAGCTCAAGATAGATACCAAAACTTAGTACTAGGCCCTTAATCCCTGAAAGAGGAATGAATTATCAAAGGGATTCGCTTGAGGAGGGGGATGTCTATGAGCCCATTCGGGCGATGATTGAGATGATGGGTGGAAAAGATTTGTAAACCCGGAAAGGATAGCACCAATGAACACAGTGATGGTACGTGAATTTTATGCTAACCTTCCGGAGAAGGTGGAAAATGGATGTTTTGTGAGGGGAAAATATGTGTTTGTGACGGCAGAAGAGGTCAATGCGATATTAGAAACAGTTGATGTTGAAGGAGGAGATGGTGATTGGAGCTATTTTAGAACATGGTCTAGAAGCACCACCAACATCGACTGGAATGCTGTCGCAGACACAGTAAGCTACCCTGGGGCTGCATATGAATTCGCCAGAAATGGGTAAAGAGGAATGAGCAGATGTCAGTTCAACAAAGCAGCCAAGGGTTGGTTGTATTTCGTCAGTGCCCGCCTAATTCCATCAACACACTTCACCAGAGTGTCAGAAGACAGAATCAAATTGATATATGAAATTATGACGGGGAAGACGATTGATGTTGGGAAGGAGATAGTGCAAAATATTGAAGAGGCCAGCAGGTTGGTAACAACAGGTGGGTTGGGACATGGTTAACTTATTACAAGTTTATGCGCCATAAATGGGGTCCCAACCCTACCCACTGATACTTATGAGAGAAATCAACTGCATGTGTCATATGGGATAGTGCACTCCTTCCCAGACCAAATTCCTCCAGCAGCAGCAAGAAGAAGATCACCAAGAAGACAGCAGAAGGCAGATGGATGGACGATGAGCAAGCGAGGCTCACTATGAGACAGGGAGCAGCCATCAGCCACCCACAGAATCAGAACCCTCAGTGCCCATGATGGAGCAGATACTCCAGAATCAGATAAGGATAATGCAGAATTTTGACACGGTGTTACAAGGACAACAAGAAATGAGGCAGCAAATTGACGAGCTGAGTTCCTTGTTCAACCAGTGGTCAATGCACTATCCACCGCCACCGTCACCATTTTAAACCAAGTTTGTAAGTGTCTTGTTTCTTTTATTGTCTTTGAGTCTTGCACACATTGGGGACAATGTGTGATTTAAGTTTGGGGGGGTGTCTTATTTGTGTCTTATTGTTGTAGTATGTTTGAGTCTTTTTTATTTGTTTTGTGTATTTTTGAGTCATAAATTTTTTTTTTTTGAGTCATAATTTTCTGTCAAAGATCATGCATGCTGTAGTTACTAGAAACACCTAGTGAAGTAAGGTGGAATAATGTAATGAAATTAGAAGCAACTATCTAAACACTTAGGTTAGATATGTCAAAAACTCATGAAACCTGTCTATTTGGGGTTTCTTGCTTGAATTGTGCATTGTCAAATGATTAAAACCTATGTGTATGATTGTTTGCTATTTGAGGCGAAATAGTTAGGATATGCATGTTAGGGAGATGACTCAGGCGTTTCTTTGTTAGCCAATTATTACCACTCTTTTCTATCCCTGACATTAAAAATATCCCTAGTCAGCCCCGTTGAGCCTAAATATTAAACTTTTTTTTGACACCCTATATTCCCACACTTGTGCCATAAGTGAAAAGGTGAAATAGTTGGAATAGAATGTGTTAAAAAAGAGACAAAAAGAGCGAACAAGTGTGATGCACCCCAATAAAAAAGTAATAAGAAATAGGCAAAAGCCTAAGTTTGGGGGTGCTTGTTATTACAATACACTTCACGCTCTCAAAACAAAAGAGGGGAAAGATAGATATGAAGTGAAGGAAAGAATCAAAAGAAAATGGAAAAACATTGAAAAGCTAAAGAGCTTATGGTACACAAAATGAGCCTAAATGCCTATTTTTACCTACCCATGCCTAAGCCTACATTACAACCCTGAAAAGTCCTGAAGATCTCTTATATGCATATCCATGATTAGTGGAGAATAGCAAGTAAAAATGTCATAGGATTTTTGAAATTAACATGCATGATTCAGTATTTTGACTTCCATTAAGTATGATAAAAATGAGTTTGCGAAATATCTAGCTTAATGTGTTTAGAATGCTAAAAATTTCATGCTATATGTTCCTGCATATTATTCTGCTAATCTTCATGTTTTTCAAAGTAACACCAATGCAGCAAAGTGATCAATGTCATTGAGTCTTTCTATTTTCTTTTTCCTTGAGTCTTTATTTCTTTCTTTTGATCTTTGCTCGAGGGCGAGCAAATGTTAAGTTTGGGGGTATTTGATCGGTGTATTTTATATACACTTTTTGAATCATTTTTAGTGAGTCTTTTGTCCCTTTTTGTACAAATACGTGTCGTCTTAGGATAGATTTTCTTTCTTTTGAGTCAAATTGGTTAAAGTGGCTCTTTGGCGGAAAATGAGCGAAAAGAGAGCAAAAGTGGATGTTCCAGAGCTTAAAATGCGAGAAAGTGGCGAACCAGGCACGGACATCGCCAGCGCCTCCAATAGTAGAACCAGCGCCGGCGCCAACATTCAGAGGCTTGCAGAAGTTCCAGCGCAGCGCTCCAGACAATGCAGTGCATGCGCGCTTAATCATCGTAAAGTCAGACTTCCGGCCAAGCGCGCCAAGAGTGTGGCCGCGCCGACGAGGGAAAAATCAGGTTTTGGACGAGTTTATGGGCCAGGCCTGAAGGAAAACCTTAAGGGCGGTTTGGAGGCTATAAAAAGAGAACCCTAGGCAGTTTTAAAGGGTTTCCTTCTGGCCAATTCACAACACATTCTTGGAGTTCAAAATTGGAGACCATTCTTTAGTAATTTTCTTTCTTTCTTTTACTTTATTTCAGTTTTATGTTGGATATTGAATTAGTTCTTGTCATGTCTATGGCTAGGAACTAATTCTAATATAGGGCTTTCCATGTCAATTCACTTGAACCTTATTTTATGAATTAATGCATGTTTATGGTTGTTCTTCTTATTGTTGAGATTTATCCAATAGATGATTTGATTGCTTGGTAATTACTTGATCATTAATTATCATTATTTATATGATTTCTAATCAAACTTCGAAAGGAGGAGGTTGTGACAATGATGTAGTTGGGTAGACATAGGTCGAATTGGGGATGAAAATACCTCAATTACTTGTGTAGCATTAATAGGGTTTTTGTTCTTAATCCTCCTATAGAGTCATCCTTATCACCGAAAGGTAGAAATGAGCGCTACTGGGGTTGAGTGTTTATATAGCCTTAACGGGAGTATAAAACGAATTAGTAAACCCGCTATCTCCAAAAGAAGACGAACCATAGTTAATTGCATTAATAAGTAATATAAGTGGATAGTTGAGGATATTTGAAAGCCCTATTTCCATCATCACTGAAGTAAACACATAGTTAATTAGTCTTTATAATTGTTAGTTATAATCAACAAACTCAAATATCGGTCACCAAATAGATAACAAAGAATAGAAGTTGGTACTTGAACACTAATCCCGGAGAACGATAACTCGGTCTTCAAAGACTATATTACTTGACTCGACAACGTGCACTTGCGTTAAAGTGTGTGCATTAAATCGCGCATCATTACTCTCTCAAGCAATACAGAGGTCAATCCAAGAGAGCAGTGTCAGGCAGTGTTGTTAAGGAGTGAAAAACAGTTGGAGCAGGTTGCTCCCCAACCCGCAGTGGTT
This sequence comes from Przewalskia tangutica, assembly GCA_029844215.1. Taxonomy (NCBI): domain Eukaryota; kingdom Viridiplantae; phylum Streptophyta; class Magnoliopsida; order Solanales; family Solanaceae; genus Przewalskia; species Przewalskia tangutica. The sequence goes on from CM056728.1 coordinate 116,753,083, forward strand.
CATGAGAAAGGGGGTGAGAAAGCAGTTGAGGAAGGAAAAGAGGGAGTCACTAAGGACCACCCTACAGTTGAGAAAGCTCCACCAGCACCCTTGAGGGAATACACTGATAGAATCCCTTACCCTCAGAGGCTCCAAAAGAAGGCCGTAGACAAGCAGTTACCCAAGTTCTTGGAGGTGTTTAAGAAGCTGCACATTAATATCCCCTTCATTGAGGTGTTAGAACAAATACATGCATACTTCAAATTCATGAAGAAGATACTTGGGAAGAAGAGAAGGTTGGAGGATTATGATACTGTAGCGCTGACAGAGGAGTGCAGCGCCATCTTATAAAATAAATTACCTCCTAAGTTGAAAGATCCAGGAAGCTTCATCCTGCCCTGCACTATTGGCAGGGTAACCTGCAACAGGACACTTTTTGGCTTAGGGGCTAGTATCAACCTCATGTCTCTGTCTGTGTTCAAGAGAATGAGTTTGGGAGAAACCAAACCAACCACAGTTAATCTGCAGTTGGCTGACCGAATCATGGTGCACCCCAGAAGCATAGTTGAAGATGTGCTTCTCAAGGTGGGAAAGTTCTTCTTCCCAGCAGACTTCTTCATTCTTGACATGGAGAAAGATGATGAAATACCCATCATTTTGTGGAGACCATTCCTTCCAACGGGCAGAGCTCTAATTGATGTGGAGAAGGGGGAATTGAGATTAAGGGTTCAGGAAGAAGATATGGTATTCAGGGTGTTCAAATCCACCATTGAGTCTCAGACTAGCAACCAGTGCTTCGCAATAAGCACATCTGACACAGCATATCAACAAGCACATACAAAAACTTTGGAGATCATTCCTACAGATGTGAGCCCACAGGCTAGTTTGAAAGATGAAACAAAAGTGGATGAAATGGAGGTTGTCAAACAGGTAAATCCTACAGAACCCAATACTGTGAAAAAAGAAAAATAGAGTGAGGAAGAGGAGAATGATTTTGAAGTGGATAGGTTGTGGGGTTAATTTACCCCCAATGATTTGAATGATGAACTTGTGTCCGACTAAAAGACGTTAAAGACATCGTTACGTAGGAGGTAACCCAATGTTTAAATTATGCAATTTAGTTTAAATAGAACAATCTCACTTTTGATATGTTTGTTGTGTTGTGATGCCAAGTGAAGGAATCGAATAATGAGCATGAAGAAAAGGGTGGAAAATACGGAGTCGAGTCAGCACCGCGGTGCCAATCTGTAGGACAGCGGTGCCGAATGTTTAGAGAGGCCCCAGTACTTTAGGCACCGCGGTGCCACTATGCAGAACCGCGATGCCGATTAGCGATTTCTGAAATACCGTCTCAGTGCAATATCCGCCGCTACCACCACCATTTTGAGCCGCTGTAAGTCGTCCCTGTTTAATTATTGGGTCGTTATACATTTGGGACAATGTGTCAGTTAAGTTTGGTGGGGGGTACCTTATGTTTTTAAGTCTTTGTTTTGTACCTTTTATTGTGTTTTGTTTTGTGTTCATATGAGTCAATTTTTTTTATGATAATGTAATGAAATTAGAAGGTAAAATATGTATGTTCAAGTTAGATATGTCAAAAATTCATGAAAATCTGATTATTTGGGATATTTATGCTTAGCTATTGCGTTGTCAATTGAAAAATGTATATGAAGTATGCTTGCTTGTTATTTGAGGCTAAATAGTTATGACGTACATGTTTAGGGAGATGACTCAGACCTTTCTTTGTTAGCCCTTCTTACCTTTCATTACCTACCTTGTAGTAAATTGTATCCCTAGTCAGCCACTTTGAGTCTAAAATAAGTTATTTCTTTGACATCCTATGATTCCTTTGTGCCATAAGCAGTAATTGAAAATTGAGATGAAAAAGAGTAAAAAAGAGTGAAAAAGAAATACCAAAAGAGAATGAAAAAAACAATTGATGCACCCCAAATAAAAAATAATGCAAAAGCTTAAGTTTGGGGGTGCCTATGTAAATGTGTTTCACACTCTCAAAAAGAGAAAATGGAGTGATATGTATGAACTGAAAAAGAATAGCAAAAAGAATGACAAAATGGTTGAATGAGAAAAACGCTTATGGTACGTAAATTACGCCTAAATGCCTACTCTTACCTACCTCTGCCTAAGACTACATTACAACCCTGAAAAGTCCTGAAGATCTCTAAAATGTATGTCTATGATTAGTGGATAATAACAAGTAAACAGACCCATATAACTAAATGAAATTGACATGCATAGGGTAGGTGTTCATATTTCCATTGAGTGTGATTGAAATGAATTTGCGAAATATCTGGCTTTAAAATCTAGATTGCTATATTCATGATATATGTTCCAACATATTATCCCACTGGCGATCATGTGTTTCTAAGTAACCTTGTGCAACTGCTTGATTTGAGTCTTTGAGTCTTTTCGATTTTATTTATTTGTTTTTGTTTTCTTCTTTACTCGAGGGCGAACAAAGTTTAAGTTTGGGGATTTGTTAGGCGTATTTTGTATACGCCTTTTGAGTAATTTTTAGTTAGTATTTTACTTGTTTTTATTGTGTTTAGTATAGTATTATGTTCATTTTTCTTTCTTTTGAGTCACAACGGTTCAAAAAGGTAAAATGGCAAAAAGGAATGAAAAATGGGCATAAAAGGAGGTCCCGAGACAGAAAGATGTTGAAAATTGATAATTCGAACGAAGGCAAAGCAAAGACCGCGGCTCGTAAGGTAACCGCGATTCCGTAAGATCGAGACCTCATGGACTTTTAGCACCGGGGTGCCATTCAGATCGAACCGCGGTGCCATATTTACTGCCAGGCTGCAGGAATTTAGGCACCGCGGTGCCGAGACGCAAATTTTCAGATCCGAGTTAGAATTCGCCAAGGGCAGAAGGGTCCATAGGGCACAAATTTGCAACATATTTAAGCTCTAGGGATTAGTTTAGGAGAGGAGTTTATTCTATCACACAATACAACTCAGGGCAAGGATTGAGGCTATAATTGGAGACTTAGTTCTACGTAATTTTTCTTTCTTTCTTTTTAATTCTGTTTATGAATGGATTTTGTGTTAGTTCTTAGTGTGACTATGGCTAGGAGCTAAACACTTTATTAGGGCTTTCCTTATGAATCGCTTGAAACTCTTATTCATGAATTGATGCTGTAGTTTGATTTCTTCTTCACTTGTTAAGATTTATTCAATAATTTGTATGAATGCTTGATAGTCAATTTATTACTAATTATCATAATCTATATGATTTCGAATCAAGAACCGAGATGAGAGATTTGAATATGCTGTAATTGAATAAACATAGGTTAAAATCGCGGACGAAAGTACCCCGATACTTGTGTAGCATTATAGGTTTCTGTTCTTAATCCTTCTATGTGATAAATTCTATCATAGAAATATAAAAGGGTTCTGCACTGGGTTGAGTGATTATATATCATAAGCGGAATATAAGACAGTCTAGTTAACCGCTATCTTAACGTAGAAGAATTGCATTAAGGATTGAATAAAGTTGATAGTCGAGGATTTTTGAAGCCCTAATTCCTTCATAATTGATCACAACTTAAATAGTTTAGTTAATTCTTGCAATTATTCTAGTAGTTAAACAAAAACCAAACTTAATTATCGATTGTCAAATAGATAACATAAAATAGATGAGCGGTACTTAAAAACAAGTCTTTGAGGACGATATTCGGTCTTATCAGACTATATTACTTATGAACGATACGTACACATGCGTTGAGCATACAGAAATATCCCTAACACCTTCTACGTACCATATTGGAACCAAACTCTACGACTCAACAGACATGGGAACGTTTGCAAAATATTTCAAGATAATAAACTTTCTAGGGTAGTATATATTGAAAACCAGTTCACCAACGTAAAATTGGATGACTTCTCAAACATTTCCTCTTATTGTCAAGATTTAAAAATATTTGTTTGACCAACTAACTAACGTTGGTACGCCGGTCACAGATCAAAGGTTGGGTTTTTCAATTAATTGCAGGTTTGAATGAACATTATGATGGGTTGCTACGTTCATTCAGCAGAGTAATTTGTTGCCTCTATTTTATGAGGTTCATTCGAGATTGATTTTCAAAGAAACCCGCAAGTCAAAGCATCGACCTTCAGAGCAACCACCATCAGAACAACCCTTGTTTCCACATCTCCGGATTTTGCGACACCAAATTCTGATTTGGGAGGAATCGGAAATCGCACCAACAATAATAAAAAATGGGGGTCAAATCGCAACAACAATAAAAAAAAATTGAAGGAAATGGACGTGGGAGGGGGTGGCAGCCAACTTGTCGGAGAGATCAGTAACCACCACTAGCAAGGACGACCCAGCCAGTGGGGACAATTCCAGCCGTGGTGTTGGGCCCCACAATAGGGTGTCCATCTGTGTCTATACCCCACCACACCGTGGGCCAGACCACCAACCCAGACTTCTAGGTTCTCATCCTCAATAAGCACTTGCATCACATGCACCATCTTCCGTAAGTTATGCTCCAACCGATATCGAATATGTCATAAACAACATGAATCTAAATGTTCAAGATGATTCATCTTATTTTAATATGAGTTGTAATAAAAATATTGTTATCGACAATGAGCAGAAAATTTTAATTCGGGGTATTGGTCAAGTAAAATTACCCCACCCCCACCCACCGTATATTTGAAAAATATCTTACATGCACCAAAACTGATTAAAACTTGATATATGTACGGACACTTTACAACTAACAAGAATGTTTCTGTGAATTTTGATCTGTTTGGGTTTTCTGTGAAGGATTTTCAGACGGGGTGCCACTAATGAGATATAATAGCATGGGGGACTTGTATCTCCCATCACTACCATTTCCAACAACAATGTGACCAAACCATCAACTTGTGCATCTATTTCCCCTATCATATGGACAAAATCATAGGGGTTATAAATGTTATGATATGATGAATGGAAAAATCATAATTTCTCGTCACATAGTTTTTGATGAATCTACATTCTCGTTTTCTAAATCTCAAGTGGAATCTCCACCTTCATATAATTTTCTGAATGACGGAATACACCAAATTTTACATCACCACCTACATATCCAAAATCAGATGGGACCAGCCCACCATACCCCTCTTCTTGTACCAGTCCAACCATAGAATGGGGATAGATCAGTCCGCGGTTCGGAGGTCACTGCCTTTTGACCGCTGATCTCGATCTAGTCCATCTCCAGTGGCTGGCAGGCCCACATGAGGGAGCCCACTTCCCCCTCACCCTAAATAGAACCCAACATCCAAGCCCACAATTTCACCCTCATACCCCTACTCCCTCTTGGCCCAAAAACATGGCAGAAAATCTAGTCAACCAACATTCTGCCTTGGCCCAAAAATGCTACCTCGTTTCGGCCTAATAACATACCCGGTAGCCCAAACCCCCCTTACTCGACTTTAGCCCAATCTTAGACCATTGAAACTTGTGACATGCACGGGATATTTTGGCCCAAATGTCAGTTTAACTTAACGACTTCGGTCAAACCATCTCCACTTCCCACAAATCTCAAAGCAATCCTATCAAACCCACATTGAAAAGCTACAATGTTAGACGAAATTTATGCTTTTATTAAAAATAAGACTTGGAAGTTAGTGCCTCATCCATCTAATGTGAACATTATCAAGTCTATGTGGATTTTCTGTCATAAATTTTTTTGATGGCTCCTTTGCGATATACAAAGCTCGTCTTATTGGTGATGGCAGGTCTCAGCAGGTTGGCGTGGATTGTGGTGAAACATTCAGTCTGGTGGTTAAGTCAGCAACTATCAGGAATGTTCTTAGCATGACAATGTCCAAATCCTGATCCTTTCATCAGTTGGATGTCAAAAATATATTTTTACATTGCTATCTACAGGAGACATTCTACATGCACCAGTCTTTGGGTTTCCGAGATCCTATACATCCGTATTATGTTTGCCTATTGAAAAAATCTTTATATTGTTTGAAACAGGCTCATCGGGCATAGTATAAGAAGTTTGCAGGCTTTGTATCCATACTGGATTTCTCACACAGCAAGTCCGGTTAGTCGTTGTTCATTTATAATAAGGGCAATGACATGGCATATATCCTTCTATATGTATATGACATCATTCTCACGACATCGTCTACATCACTTCGCCAGTCTATTATGTCCATCCTTGCAGCAAAAATTTACAATGAAGGATCTGAGTCCCTTAAATTATTTTTTAGGAATTGTTGTAACTTAATATGCAGGTGTTTTGTTTCTTAGTCAAAAGAAATATGTTGTGGAACACATTACCATAACTTAGCAGGGGCATTGTATTACCTTACTTTCACGAGACCTGATATCTCGTATGCGGTTTAGCAAATATGTTTGTATATGCATGATCCAAAAGAAGAGAATATGGGGGCTCTCAAGCTAATTATGTGGTATGTTAAGGATACTCTCCATTTTTTATTGCATCTGTACAAACACTCTATTTCAAGTCTCTCATCTTATACAGATGCTAATTGGAGTAGCTGCCTGGACACCCGTCGGTCGACCTATGGTTATTGTGTGTTTTTGGGAGACAACTTCATTTCATGGTCGTCAAAACGACATCCGATGATGTTTTTATCAAGCGCTGAAGCAGAATACTCAGGGATCGCCAATGTGGTTGTTGAATCATGTTGGCTCCGTAATCTTCTTTTATAGCCTCATTGTCCGATTGAAAAAGCAACAGTGGTCTATTGTGATAATATGAGTGAGATATACTTATCCGGTAATCCAGTCCAGCATCAACGCACAAAACACATAGAAATGAATATATTTTTGTCCGAAAAAATGTTGTGTGTGGACAAGTTAGTGTTCTCCATGTACCGTCCCGATTGCCGACATTTTCACCAAAGGTCTTCCGTGCGTACTATTGATGATTTCAGGGACAGTCTCAGCATACGGGAACCTTCCGCTAAGACTGCGGGGGACTAACTTGGAATGAAATACTTATGGAATTCACTTCCTTCAGAATTGTAAACTTACACTAACTTGGAAGAAGGGACGAAGCCTCCCTCACCCCACCGGGGGCTATAGACTCAATTTGTTTTTCTATTACTATTATATTAATAATTATCAAAAAGCCCTCTCATAAATTTGTATAATATTATACTAGCCTCCTCGAAAAAAATTAACTGGCTTCTGCTTGGGAGGAGTAATAATTTAACTAAAGCTATTTTATTAATAGCCTCGATTTTTTTTGGTACAAAGCAGTCGTGGAGTTCAATATAGTTATCGAGATGTTATCTCCACTATTTTTTATTGCTAAATTGCATATTAAACATGCCACATGTCGTATGAACAATCATCTATCACGCCGGAAAACATGGGTAGGGCCGAAAAATCCACTTCTTTTTTTCAATCAAGAATCAAACGTTTATCACCGTTAAGTTCAGTCGACACCATTAATGGGCCGAAGATAACTGGGCCGAAAAATTCCACTTCTTTTTAGCTAAATGCAGGACTTGTTGCTTGATCTTATGGAGAATGAGCCAGTACCGATCTTAGTAAGTTCTACTGTAATTAGAGTATAAAAACATAATTAAGGAAAAGGAAAAATCATGAAATTAATAAAAAATGAAGAAGAATAAAAAAAAAATTAGACATAATTTACGTGGCTCTGATATGTCAATGACGTGGCGCGCGTGTACTACACCTCATATTATGAGACTAATTTTATATTCTCATGGTGATATTTATTTCATTTCAAACAAGTATAGAAGGGTAAATAAATAATTGTAAAGTTAAATTGATAAAGTAAATTTTCGGGATAGGTTTAAAAGTGAAAAGATGTATTTTCTCTAGCCATAACGACTAGGACTTCTATTTATATTGAAAGTTTTGAAAATTCATTTTTGAGTAGTGGCACACTTCAACTTCTCCCAAAGCCATTTTATTTTCTTGATAAGCTTTAAAAAGTCTTAATTTGTTTGTGTTGGCACTTGGCATCCACTTTTGTCAACTTCTATGCTTACCAACATAATAAAGTTAGTTTAGTGCTCTTGTTATCATAAAATGGGATGCCCACTATCTGTATTACTGTATGTTTGATCAAAACGAACATAAAAATTAAAATAATAACGTGCATATTTATGTTCATATAAAAGTCAATTATATGGGACTTAAAACATATGATGCAAAAACATTTAGGGTTGACAATTGAAGAAAGTCAACCAATATAAATGGTCCAGATTTTCTTATATGCAACTGAAGTAATTATATCAAATGACTAAGCAAGGGATATATTTTGGTCAGAATAGTAACTCATGCTGGCAATAATATTTCTTAATGCCCCACAAAAGCGCCAATAATGCATAATAAAAAAGTGAATCATCAGTTAAGTGTTGACATTTCATATGATCTACATTGGGTGCGTTTGGTTCGCGCATGATAAACGGAATGAAATCCAGTAAATGAATGAAAAGGAAAGAAAAAGGAAAGAAAAGGAAAGAAAAAGAATTACCATGATTGTCCCTGCATGTTTGGTTCTGGGTGATTCGGGGTTCGGGGTAGTCCGGATTGAGGAAAGAGAATGGAAATACCTAGAGGGTGGGGGGAATCAATCTAAGGGAAAGAAAATGAAAAAGAGGGTAAAGAAAATAGAAAGGTAGGCCAAACAAACAACTTCAAAAAGAATCAAACATATTTCATTCTCTTTTTCTTTCCCTATTGAGATAAAAGCAAATTTACGCTAGGTTATGGAGGAATAGTGGCAACTGGCAAAACAAAAGATTTAATATTAGGTGATTATTAAGTGGATCAAAGTGCAATTCCTATAAGATGGAAAAGGAGGCCAAAGCACTGATAAATGATTTGCATTTTTTAATCTTAATCATAGGTTTATCAATTTTGGCATCAATAAGAGGGTCATTTGGTAGGAGGGATTAAGTGAGTTATTTTGGTATAACATTTGAAATTAAATGCATGTGTTGGAGATAGCTAAAATAATCAGATTTCAAGGACATCTACCACCAATATGGTTCAAGGGTGCTATTGTATTCCATGAGCATTAATGACCTTGTTACATCTTCATTTATCAAAGAAATCAATGTTTCTAGAATCTCATAACAATATTAAAGAAATTTCTATCACTCACACTGAGAATGTTAATTCTTCAAAATTATAAACTGAGACTACTAGTCTGGCTCTAGAGGATGAGAATCATGATGCTCCACGTACATATTTCAATAAAGAATGAGAATCATGATATTCCAGTAATACTTGCTCCAAATAGGATGAAAATGTGTATGAAACAAGAAGGTCAGGAAGATCAAGTAGACTTCCTATTTGGGTAAAGGAGTTTGTGCAACTAGTGAAAGAGAAGAAGATAGTCTTGGCATAAATTCAAAGACAAAGCCTCCAGTGATAGTGTTGGCATAAATTTATGTGTGCAGTTTTGATGATTGAAATTTAAGCTTCAGAATTTTGTTTAATTGAGTTTGCTGGCCCGGATATTATTTCAAGTCGTTTTGTATATAAGCCTCTTCAAATCTGACTTATTGCTATTGATTCGATGATCTCTATATGACTGTGGATAACTACTAGGGACAGACGTAAAATAGAAGTAGCAATTCTTAATCAACAGGGTCAAAATATAATGTGTTTATATAGCTATTAGACATAAAGCGTCTTATATGGCCCATTTAATAGCTATACGTCATGGTACGGGGTTATTTGGACTACAAGATCAAACCAGATTATAAAGCAAGATTTTATAAGTAATAGTCAAATATTGTAGTAGCCGAATCTTTTACATAAATTGAAATGGAAAAGTAATAATCATATAAAGAGAAAAAGAATCAACAAGAATATGTAGCTCAGTTAGTTTCAGAGTTATCAATGCTCCGGAGAAAAAGAAGAAAATATTGGCTTATGTGAGTGTAAATGCATACTTTTTGAAGGAATAACGGCAGCCACCTCAACGTGGCAAGTGGCATCCACGTATGCAACGACGTCGGGTTGCGTCAGTAATGGACCCATTTATTTCCCATCAAATAGAGGAGAATGGGGCCCATGTTTTGATTACCGCGACGCTTCATTCTCACGCAACTTCGGAAGGTCGTGTGAACATTATCCCTAACCCATGCCGGTATCTCCAAAAGGCCCATAAGGTTTGACTTAGCAATAGTTAATCATGGTTCTTAATTTCACTTTTTGAAAGAGAACACATATAAATTACTCCATTCATCTCAAAATATTTTTCTTATTTTAACTTGACAAGTAAATTTAAAAATAAAAAAGAATCTTGTAATTGTTAACTAAACATACGTAGAATATATCAAAATATTTTTTAATCTTATGATCTTAAATATGTCATTTGAAAAATTAAAATTAAAATATTGCTAAAAAAGGAAAAAACATTGATTTTAAACGGACTAAAAAGTAAAATAAGACAAATATTTTGAATAAAATAGAGTATCAATCTCTCCCCTATTTAGAGATGGCAATGGATCCTGGACCCGGTCCGAATCTGATGGATCCAGATCCGTTTTATATGATATGAATTTTTAAATTTTGGACCCGACGAATCCGAATCGGACTCGGATCCGTTTATGACAGACAGGATCTGGATCTTGTCTTTGAGATCTGTATCCGATCCAGATCGAACCAGTGGTTGTCATCTTCAATCCTCTGTTGTTTGGATCTCTCCTACTGTAAGCCTTTTTTCTTTTATCTTATTTGAGGGGTAACAAGTTGGGTTTGTTTACTGCATTAAAAATTTGTGTGTTCAATTGGATTTTTTTTTTTTTTTGAGAATTTGTGGGAATAAATTGTAGAAAATAAGATTAAAGTTTGGTTTTATGTTTTTATCGAATTATCGGTGTTAAACTTGCATATTTTGAGAATAGAAGCATATATATATATATATATTTGTTGAAACTTCTATACTGTATTGAGATTCGGATCCAGATTCAAAGTTGTAGCAGAATGTTATTGATGGATTTTGATAAGAAAATGATTTTTTATGAGTAATTTACCTTTGGTTTTAGATATGTAGGATCACTTTCTTTTGTATACTCTTTTGGCAGAACAAAGATATTTCATACTTATAATAAGGATATTTCTTTTGCTGAAAACAAAATGCAGACAAACTAATATGGAACATTTCTTGCAAATCTATTGTCAAATTAGTACTTTTCTTATTAGTAGTATTATGGAATTCATTCTCTTCTGTTATTAGTTCTTATTCTGGAATCTGGATGTTGTTCCTAACTTGCTGATAAAAGCATCAACCCGCTAAAGACATTTATAACAACATGAGAGTATCATGAGACATTTTTATAGGTGGATCCAGATTCGATCCGTGGACCCAGCGGATCCGATAGATCTGGATTTGGATATGATTTTTATGGATCCGGTGGATCAAGATTCGGATATGGATACATGTATTAAAAACGGATCTGGATCTGAATCTAGTAGGATCCGGTACAGATCCTATCCGTTGTCATCCTTATCACTATCTACTTTTCACTAATCATGGTCAAACTCCCTCTTTTGATTCTTAACCTGTCATCCACAACCATCTTCTTCTTCTCCAACTTGATCTCCAAATCAATCACCAAAACTTATGTCGGGTTGTAAGATCGTCCTTCAGAATAACCTTACAGTCTTTACAAAGACCTTTATCAACCTTCCTAAGGAGCAAAAAGTCTATCTGAGTCTTAGCCACCGAACTACGGAAAAGTCACCAAGTGTCCTCCTTATTCAGGAATCTAGAATTGGTTATCATCATCCTACAAGCTCTAGCGAACTCCAAAAGTGAGACGTCTCCCTCATTCCTGACCCCGAGTCCAAATCCTCACTGCACGTCGTCATAACCTCCGAAAGTGACCCGATATTATAAGATGATATTAATCTCCCTTGAGGAGTCTTTCATTAATATCAAAGTACATATAGAGTACAATGGTCATCCCTTATACAATAGGAATCTTAAACATATACAAAAAAGGAATCCTAGTCTTACCGTAATTATATTTACACAATATATGAAAATATTCTAATTATGGGTAGGGATACAATTGTTTCTATAATATACATGTTTACACACACCCTCAGTTGGAGCGGGAGGAGGCCGGACGCTGAGACTGGATCTGAAGTCAAGAAATAATTGTCTGGAAGTCCTTCGGTAAATATATCTTCATACAAATATGATGATGAAACATGTAACACTCTGACATGGGCGTTGCAAATCTCAGCTACTACATTTGCAACGCCTCTGTACTCAGCCTCGGCGCTGGAGCGAGATAGGATAGACTGTCGCTTGGCAGACCATGAAATCAGATTATCTCCTAAAAACATAAAAGTCGGAGGTGGAGCGTCGCGTGTCCGGATACCCTGCCCAATCTGCATCCGTATATGAAAGCAACATGTTTGGAGCAGAGGGGTATAGGTGCAAATCATAATCAAGAGTGTCCTTAATGTATTGAATGATACGCTTAAGAGCAGTGAAATAAGACTCCATGGGGCATGCATGAATAAGCACACCTGCTGAACATCATAAGCTATGTCTGGCCTGGTGAATGTGAGATACTGAAGTGCACCTGCAAGGCTCCTATACAGAGTAGAATCAGAGACTGGAGCACCATCCATGACATTGAGCTTAGATTTAAAATCAACTGGAGTAGACACCTCTTTGCAATTTATCATATTAGCCCTGTACACTATCTATTCTGCATACTTACGCTGACACAAGAACATATGATTGGCAGACCTGGTCACTGATATCCCCAAAATATAACTCAGCTTCCCCAAATCAGTCATTGCAAATTCGGACTTAAGCAAGACAATAATCTCATTTTTTAATCCGTCGGAGGAGGCAGTAAGAACAATATCATCCACGTAAAGTAATAAATAAGCAGTGCTACTACCTCGATGAAAAATGAAAAGTGGTGTATCACTCTTGCTGCATACAAACCCAATCTGCAAGATATACATGGCAAAACGATCGTACCACGCACGGGGGGGGGGGGGGGGGGGCTGTTTCAGGCCAAATAGTGACTTAAGGAGACCACACACGTAGCCAAATAGTGACTTAAGGAGACGACACACGTGGTGAAATTCTTTGGATGAGTGAATCACGGCGGACGTGCATGTAGGCCTCTCAGATCCCCATGTAAGAATGCATTTTTCACATCAAACTGATGGATCGTTCAGTGTTTGCCCATGACAATACTCAAAACTGTACAAATGGTAGCCGGTTTGACAACCGGGCTGAAGGTCTCACCACAATCAATGCTCTCGTGTTGATTTATGCCATTAGCCACAAGTCTTTCCTTATACATCTCAAGATCTCCACTGTTTCTGAATTTGTGACGAAATAGCTACAGACAATGAATCACATTCACCCCCTCAAGTCTAGGTACTAGATCTCATATGATGTTGTTTAGTTAAAGCATTGAATTCCTCAGTCATAGCCACATTCCAATTAGGGTCTTGTTTGTCCAATATAAGGTTCTTGGGAATTGGTGAAATGATTTGGGTAGACAAGTTAAATTGGACTTTGGGTTTGAAGATTTCATGATTTGCACGAGTTTCCATTTGGTGAGTGGGGATAGTAGGAGGTTCCTAGGCGGAGGGATTTGTTGGATAAGGAGAATGAGGGACAGACGCCGGAGTAGGCACCGCGGAGCTGGAGGGAACCGTCGGCGGCGTCGTGGCACCGTGATCAATTCTTTGCGCTGTTGGAGGGATGCATCCTCTCGATGTTTTGGCGCCGTGGCGCCAAAGATCGCCGCGGTCTTTGTCGACGGTGAATCATGGACCTGTTCGCAGAAGTTATGGCGCCGCAGCGCTGACGCTGAAGAAGAACTGCTATGCTCTAGTTGACTTAGGATGATGAGAGAGATGACAGGCTCGTCAAGAAAAAAGTAATTCAGTTTTTGGAACTTTTTATGATTCAAAAACGGGAATGTGGTCTCGTCGAATGTGACGTGACGAGAGATGTAGATCTGATGAATGGACAAGTCATAACATAGATAGCCCCTATGGTTCAGCGGGAAGCCTAGGTAGACACAAAGAGTGGACCGGGGGCTAGTTTATGAGGGACAATAGAGGCAAGGTTAGGATAGCATAGACAACCAAATATACGGAGATGATCATAAAAGAGGACTCTATGATAGAGAATTTTGGTAGGGGTCATATTGTGAAGGGTGCTAGTTGGGAGAATATTTAGAACGTATTCTGACATTTTAGCAGCATAGACCCAGAAAGATGGAGGTAGGGAGACATGAATTAAAAGAGTGTGAATCATATTGTTAATGATGCGGATGATTCTTTCAGCTTTACCGTTTTGTGAGGAGGTGTTGGGGCAGGAGAAGCAAAAAACGATGTCATTATTAGTACAAAAATGGTGAAACATAGAGTTGTTGAATTCCCGACCTTTATCGCACTAAAAAGATTTTATACCTTTTTCAAATTGTGTTTGAATGAATGTTCGAAACTCAAGAATTTGACAAACACTTCAGATTTAAATTTGAGAGGATACAACCAAATAAAGTGAGAAAAGTCATCTAGTAAGATAAGATAGTATTTATGAGCGAGAGAACTAGCAACATGTGATGTTCATAAATCGGCATGTATAATATCAAAGGGTGCAAAAGTAACACTAGTAGATGACTTAAACGGAAGACGAGTATGTTTGCCTAAAGAACAAGAAACACGGTTTTGGGCAAGCTTCCCATTACAAGTAATGAAATTATTGCCTCTAAGAAAATTAAAAACTGGGGCTACTGGATGACCAAGCCTATTATGCCATGTGGAAGAAGAAATGACTAGTAGAGAGACGGGAGAGCTAGATCTGGCAGCGGAGGTGAGAGTGAATGGATAGAGATCTCTCGTGCTATTGCATCTCGTAAGAGGTGTCCCCGTATGAAGATCCTTCACAATGAAACCATAAGGGTCAAAATCAACGAAGACAGAGTTATTACAAGTGAATTTGCGGATAGAGATTAGATTTTTAATCATATGTGGGACATATAGGGTATTTTGAAGGGGGAATAGATGAGGAGTTGGTGTGTAGGATGTACCATAACCCTTTACTTGAATGCAGTGACCACTACCAACTGTCACAAATTGAGGATGCTTTAAACCAAACAATTTAGGAATATTACCTGCAGACCGGGTGAGGTGAGAAGTGGCTCCGGAGTCCATGTACCAATTGTTGTCAGGTTGTTTCATGTTGAGACATCTGAAGGCCTGACCCAACCGATGGGTGTCATCTTTGGATGAGGTTGTTAGTCTTTGGAGCTGGCGATGCCGCTGTCTGAGTCTTGTTGGGGCACCGCGCGGCGAATCTGTAGGCCTTGTTGTTGTTATTTATTGTTCTTGGTCTGCATGCGACCACCACGACCACGACCTCTGCCGCGACCTTTGCCACGCGTTCTGCTGCGGTTGGCGATTTTAGGCGTGTTGGATCTTGAGGCGTGTTTGGCGGTAACGCCTTCTGAGTGTGCTCATCCTGCTTAGCACGGCGAGTCTCTTCGAGCAACAACTGCGAACGAGCTTTGTTAAAATTGGGAAGCGGATCTGCCTGTTGAATTATGGCTGCTAATATATCATAGTCGCCTTTGGGAAGACCTGCAATCAATTGCAACACCATATTAGTGTCTGAGACAGGCGTATCGACGTTGAAGAGTTGATCCGCCAGTAGTTTCAACTGTCTACAATATTCAGTCATGTTGGAGAAATTTTCAAGGCGTGTATTGTTAAATTGTTCCTCCAAATACACCGCACGAGTGTGTTTGTTATCTTGAAAGATTTTCTTCAAGCGGTTCCATAAATCACGGGCTGTGGCACCAGATTTCATGATAGTAAGAAGAAGATCCTGAGAAATACTACCATAAATCCACTGTTTGACAGCGGCGTCTAGACGACGTCAAGTAGACTCATCAACCTCTGAAGGGCGCGGAATAGTGTCGTCGATGTGGTCAAGCACGTTATAGAGACATGCATGATTACAAAACAGTTCAACCCAAGGAGAATACTGACTGTTTTCTTGATCAAGAAGAATAAGAATATAATTCTTGATATTGGTAACAGTGAGGGCGGGATGAAAAGAGGATGACGACGTGGTGGTGAGATTTGTGGAGGTAGATGCGTCAGAATCTGAAGCGTAATTCTGAGTATCCATTTAGAGAAGAGAGAAAAGAAGAAGAAAAACCAAGAATATTGGGAGGAGAGAGGGGAGCATGGCGGGCGGGAAAGTGGTCGGCTCACACAAAGAAAAGTTCTAGGGTTTTGTGTTAGGCTCTTGATACCATGTAAGATGATATTAATCTCACTTGAGGAGTCTTTCATTAATATCAAAGTATATATAGAGTACAATATTCATCTCTTATACAATAGGAATCCTAAACCTATACAAAAGAGGAATTCTAGTCTTACCATAATTATATTTACACAATATATGAAAATATTCTAATTATGGATAGAAATACAATTATTTTTATAATATACATATTTACAGATATATCCATTGAAATATTTTTTTTAAAATAAAGTGACTTATTATAAAATGAATGGAGTATTGTCTTCTCCTGCCCACATGATTATGTTCTTCAATCCACTCTCCAACATTTACTCTTTTTTTAAAGAAAAAACTGTTTACTTCCCTTCTACGCCGGTACTTTGACCGATTCCCTATCCATCACTTAATCTTGGTTATTATCTCTTAATCATATAGTACTCCTTTGTTATTTGACCCATATTACTTCGGCTTTTGTCTTTAGAAAAAAATATTAAATGTTTATTTTAATTAAATTAACTCTATTAATATACTTTAAAATTTGAATTTTAACTATTAATATGCTATATAGTTATTTACTGATAAGGATAATATTACAAAAAAACTTTTAATTTGTTTGAATTAACAAGTAGTAAAAAAGTTCATTTTTAATATAAAGGAAAACAAAAAGGAACGGAGGGAGTATTCACTAATTACCTCGTTATCATGGTAAATACGACTACCGTTTATTTCCTATCAACAGATTTACGATTGGATTCTTTAATGCATTTGTCGCACTTATAACAACTCAGTTCCAATTTTGGAATAGAAAGTAGGCTGATAATTAATGCAAATTTCGGGAGAATCAAGTAATGAACAGGGGAAATCGTTTTTGGACATGTGCGAGACGTGATATTGTAAAAGTTCATAATTCACGGGTCTTAGCAAAATTATGAATCTACTTTTACGAATTAGTTCAGGACCCCCAAAATGTTTGAGACAGTCCTAATACATGCATTAAATCCATAAGCACATGGCATGCAATTTTGACATAAAATCTATCACTTCACTATAGGTAATTCTTATGCAATTTAATCTCACTACATCATTTCATTATTTATTTCTAATATAATTTGATGCATACAACAAATTCGAGTAAGTTCTTTTCTTATTAACGGCTCCAATTCACCATTCTCATATTTAATTTATTTGTTACACCATAGAAAAATTAAATTTTGATTTGGATATACTTGCTCCTTTTAGTAGAGTTGAATGTACTACGAGTTCAATTACGGCAAGTATTATTTTATACGGGGACTATAACATAAATATATATGTAAAATATACTAATAATTTTATAAAAGCACGATGATTCAGTGTTTAAAAATTAAGGATGAACCTGGCCGTCGAATTTCATCTTTATCCATTACCACGTCCCCAATATTGTGACAAAAGCTGGTTTTTTTTTTGTTTTTTTACTAGGGAAACCGAGTGTGCACATGGTAAACCCCGGACTGACGTAATAGTCTGCAAATCACGTCAGCCGATTAACCACACTTGACAAGTCATGTGTGACAGACTCAACCAAGAAGGTTTATGCAGGGGATCGAACTCGTGACCTTACGGTCATGCGCTCTACTGCTACAACAACTTGACTACCGGAAACTTTACACATATATGAATGGATTATAGGTAATCTAAAGATTAGTAGTGAGTATGTGATTTAATGAAATACTATTAAATGCTAAATAAGTGCTAAAAACAATTACTATGAAATTACTTACAACAAGTTATGGCTTTGTAGATGATGTTGACTCTCTGTTTTTCATCATTGATCAAACTGCACAAATGATGAATTTATATTAGAGAGCCCAACGGTCTATATACGTTATTAATTGATAATGCTATAATGTTGGTAATAAATATTCTCCTTACAAGATAAATGTGAAAAGGTGGTGAAAAAAAATTATGAGAAAAAGAAGACAATTACCATAAGTCCGGGGGCGGTACAGTGGTGGAGCAAACATCCGAAGTAATATTTTTGCGTAGCAAAAAAAAAATTGCGAGTCAATAAACGAAGCAAAAAAAAAATGAAATTACGAATGTTATCAAGAGACTAATGTAGCAAACAAGCAGACTAATTTTATTAAAACAATATATAAAGAAAGCCATACAAATAATAAATATTCTTACATTTATAAAGAAAATCGTCTAGAATCCATTTGTTGAAATGTTCCATAATAACATCATCGCTAATAGTCTTTAGTATAAAACGATGTCGTTTGGTATAACTGCACCAAAAAAAAAATTGGTGGTGCAACTGCACCACATGCTTGTATGTACTTCTGTCACTGGGCGGTACTACTAACAAAAATATTATAATTGAAATTTATAAGAACAAAATTTAATTTATCAAACATTCAAAATAACATCAATACAACAAAAATATAATATATAAAAGGAAAGACGTACCTAGAATTAACAAAAGCTACTGCTACACCGACGTACCTAGAATTAACAAAAGCTACTGCTACACCAATGTACCTAGAATTAACAAAAGCTACTGTTACTGGTATACCAACTTGGCGATCTCAAAGGATAACAAAAGCTGATTTATTTAATATATTATGGGTCATTGCCACATTAGTCATCATATAACATGTGACATGTCCATTTTGATGACGGAATTAGATAAGTTGGTATAAAATGATATTCGCAAGTTTTTGTCTTTTGTTGTGTCAAGCTACAAAGGGGAATAAACGACCCTATAGATATTCAAGGGCTGCCTTTATTTCGTTATTTATACTTATTGATTTAATTTTTGTCTGTTTTTATTTGTTTTTAGCAAAATAGTTTATAGAATAGCTTTTTGTTTCAAAATTGGTTTATGCACCTTTAAAAAAAAAATTGGGCACGTTTGGTACGCTATATTAAGCTGGACTGTATTGGACAAAAAAATAATGGACGTTTTCAATCGCACTGGACTGCACTATTTTTAGAATTAGTACAGTTCAACTGCCATTTTTGAAACTCATCTAGTATGTGGATCTCACTTAGACTGTACTAAAAAAAAATACAGTCCATTATATATTAATACTCTAATACCGTCCATTATATATTAATACAATCACAGGACAATTCAATAAAATTAGTACAATTCAGTGCGACGTACCAAACGAGCCGTTATTGTACTAAACAAAAACTTTTATAACAAATACTTCCTCCGTGACCCCTTTTCATTTCCCCAAAAATAATTTGGCTAATCTTAGTTTAGTACTCCGGCTCATTACTCCATCTATCCCAAAATACTTATCGCATTACAATTTCAAAAGTTAAATTATATAAACTTTGATCAATATTTTGAGTTATATTCTTTTATCATATTAATATAAGAAGAATTACAACTTATAATATTTTTGTATTGAATATACATTTTAATTTTAAAATAAAAAATTAATACAACAACATAATCAGTGACCCTTTTAAAAAATATTTTCAAAATGTTTTGATTAGATCAAGATTTGTGGAGTAACTTTGGGGCAAAAATACAGTTAAATTGACATTCCTTGTCACAACCAGTTGGCACTTGGAAAAGTTGAAAGAGACCGGTAATAACCAGTCAACCTTTTCAGCTACACCCACTAATGAGTCACCATGTGTTAATGCACCGAACTAACCTCCACCTGCCGGTGTAAAACGCGTTTTCTCTATCCTGACGTTTCAGCTCCACATTGACTACGTTCGCACGCATTTCGAGGTGAATTTGAAAACATTGTAGAAAATAATAATATTATAAGAGTACTAATTTAATTTATCATACCTTTTTAAATGTCGATTTAGCAACAATAATTTTTACCCTCTCTCTCTCTCTCGAGATAATAATACTATATATATTTTTTTTTTTATCCGTATGGGTGTAGGCTCGATTGGTTAGGGTGTGCAATTAAGAAAGCGAGTTCAGCGCAGCAATGATGTGGGAGTTCATTTCTTGCTGTGAGGATGATTCTTTGTGCACCAGATCCGTGTCTCCCAGTGGCGTGAAATCTGTGATTTACCTTCCTCCACCAATTCGGAGGGTGTTGCCACTGTGACGAGGATTTCGCACTTCCAAGAATAATACTATATTTTTTAGCTAGTACTTTACAAAGTTTCCTCTCTCTAAATGGATCGAAGCTTAATATTCTTTTGTAATTAAAGAGTATAAAAGGCATAGCAAAAATTCCATCCTTTTAAGTATAAAGCGCACTAGAAGCGGCGGTCAATTCCTTCGTACAAAAAAAGAGTAGTTTAGTAGCTAAAATTTCAATTAAAAGACAAGTCTTTCATTTATAAATAAATGCTCATTTTATTTAATATGACTTTAAAAAATATAATTAGGAGGGATATTTGACTTACTTTACTTCTATTTATGTTTAAACTATAATTTTTCTCCATTTAATATTTGCTCTATTTAGGTGTTATCTCCGTTAATAATAAAATTCTATTAAGGATAAAATGGAGAAAAATAATTAATTATATCTTAACTTCTAAATTTGATACAACTATTTTTAATAATCACGATAGATAATATGAGACTGATGAAATATGAAATGAATTTGAAAAATTAAATAAATATTGTTATGAGACAAGTAAAAGTAATAATCTAATACTACACCACTTAACAAAAAGATAAAATCTAAAAAAACAAAATACACAACCTGAAATAAAAGAAATATTAACTACTAAAACGTGTGGGAAGTGATATTAGGTGTATTTATACATCTTTTCATCGTACTTTACCCATGTTTCTACTTTATTTTGAGAGCTAAATGCATTAAATACACCTAACAATATTGAGTTTGTGATATCAAGCTAATATGTGTGTTATTATTGAATTTATGTACTTTATGTTAAAAATGTTTTGTTTCGAACAAGAAGAAGAGTTCAAGTGAGGTGTTCCCGAGTTAATGAATAAATTTGAAGCTAAAATAGATATTTTGGTACTTTGAAGTCTGAGTTGAAGTCCAAAAAATTCATTTGGAATCGAGATTAGAGTTGGAGGACCGAAGATTTGAGGTTCTGGAATTTTGCCTAGCGCTCCGTGCTCAGGATTAATTTTCGGCCAATTTTTCTGTTTTATATTTTTAAGGGTATTATGATTCGGGCTCATTTCGACATGTTATAAATATATTATACACTCGTTTTTTAGACGGGTTCACAATTTTAGATATAGAGAGAGCTTGGAGCCGTCGTGAAGGCCGAAGACTATTTGGTTTTACCTTTTCTTTGTATGAATTGTTGTTTTTTCTTCATGTCTGTGTGGAGCTAAACTTCGCGTTCTAGGGTTGTGGTAAACCATGAATATTGATGTTTGACGATTATTTCCATCTTAATATGAGTTATTGATTTTGATTATTTCTTTAATTCTGTGCATAATTACTTGATTGTTTGCCAAACGATTAGGTTCCATCGACTATCTAATATACATGTTTGGGAAATATATTATTATATTAGAGAAGGGTTAAAGAGAGTGACATGCTTATCCCTAAAGTAGGGCTAGGATTTGTGGCTAGGATAGGAATATACCTAGACATCGTGTTCAATTAAATACCGTAAACGAATTGCGTTCTTAACAGGTCAATTTCAAAGGAATATAGGCGACGAACTGTTCTGAATCGGAGGGTAGTAGTTTGGGAGAATTCTACACAATTAATAATCTGGTTAATTAGCAATCGTCGGTAATTCGAATTAAGGAGAAGTAGTTTGATGTCCCAATAGGATTAGTGAACCAACAACAACCCAAGAACAATCATATCGTTGATAACGCTCGTTCTTAGTTAAAGTTCATTATTTATTTTCTTTTATTTCTAGTTTGTTTATAAATATAACCCTCGAATTTCAACTATTGTTTAGATAATAAGAATTAGTTTAATTTAGTTAACGATTAATCACATGTCCCTGCGAGTTCGACATCCGATTTTTAAAATCACTATATTGAAACTTTGTTTATATGAGGAGAACATTTGTGAGGACTGAAAAATAAAATGAAGAGTAGAAAATAATGGGTGATGAAGTCTAAAAGTCTAAGGTGCTTAGGGAAGTGTAAGTCACTATTATATAGATTTTTCTACATGTCCCCTAACAAATATTACAACTAGTTAAAGTCCTATTCGATTCTATTCAAGAGCACTAAATAAGTAGAGATGTACATAATTGACAAGCCTATGATTTTTTGTGTATACATGTGAATTCTTTTGTGAGCGCGAGAGTGGTGCTTTGATGTTAAGTCCTTAATTTACATTCATTATTTGATTTGAGTGTGGTCTATTTCTTCTTGTGAGGGCACTTGTTTCATGATAGATATGTGATGATATTAGCTTCTTTGATAGAATAGGTGAGTGAGATTAAGTTTGACGAGTTAGAGTCCATCTATGAGGCTAGAAGGTTAGAAGTTTGTTGTTTGTTTGTTGATTTTTATATCTTGTGTAATGATCAGAGAGTGTACATTTGATGTTGTGAGTTGCTATAAGGCCTAATTGTTGGTATCAACAAAGTGGTGGTGTTCCTAGACTTAATTTATTGAGGGTGTGTTTAGTTGTTTGCTCGAGGACGAACAAATGTTCAAGTGTGGGGTGAGTTGTCGGGGATCGAACTTGGGTCACATGCATGACAGGCGGGAATACTTACCACTATTTTATAATGACGATAGATATTATGATAGATAATATGAGACAGATGGAATATGAAATGGATTTGAAAAATTAAATAATATTAATACTACACCACTTAACAAAAAGATAAAATCTAAAAAACAAAATACACAATCTGAAATAAAAGGAATATTAACTACTAAAACCTGTTGTAAGTACTCCTTTATTTTGAATCAGAGGAACTTAGATCCCGTTTAGACATGATTTAAAATAATAATATGAAATTGTTTTGAAATCAGGATGATTTAAAGTTGAAGTTTTATTTGGACATGCAATTTGAATTTCTTAAGTTGTATTTTTTTCATAAACCTAACCACCACCCCCCCCCCCCCCCCCACAAGTTGTGAAAACAATAAAAAAATTCTCCATTCTTATACAATCTTACTAAATGAGCAAATCATAATTCATAACAAACTTAATACGCTATTAGAAGACCTTTATAAAAATACAACATCTATTGATCAACTCTAGTTCCATAAAAAAAATAATTAAACACGAGCTTTAAAAGTAGATTTGTTATAAATATACTATCAACCTGTTGATTTTTTTATATTTGATATAAATGATGGGTGAACATGATTTTAATTATATCTACCAACTTATATATTTTTTTTACAAAATATAAACTTCAGGTCAAGTTTTATATATATATATTTTAAAATCATGATTTGAAATTTCAAATTATGTATTTTTTGAGAAATTGGGATTTGAAATTATGATATGAAGTTGAAATTTTATGCAAATTTCAGAAACAAACGCTTATTTAAAATCAAATATGAAATTATGATTTTATATCGCATGACCAAATGCCTACTTAAATTACCTTTGGTACGGAGCGTTTTACACATAAAGTAAGATTTTTCGGCACGTATATAAATTAATCGGAATTCAAAACGTATACCAACACACAATGAAAAATAAAATAAATAAAAAGGATATTTTCCCTTGTTCTTAAAGATGTGGGGGGGGGGGGGTAGTCCAAGGTTGAAAATCTGAATTAAAAAAAGAAAAGAAAATTAAAGCACTTAATGGAGAGAGCCACATAGCAGGTCTTTAAATTCACAGGCCATCTACAACATTTCTCAGAGTGAAAAAATAATCAGTGAGGCCACCTAAATATATTGTGTGTGTATTTCAATTTTCTTCCCCCCTCCTCTGTAACATCCCGCTTCTTGATCTCCCTTTCTGTTGTCGTCTGTCTTTCAAAAATCAAAAGATTTTCTTGAGCATATTTTATAGAAAGAATCAAGCTCCCTTTTGGGTGTTTTTTGTTTTGAAAGGTCAGGTGATCCAGAAATAGAGATCCTTTTTATTAGTATACCTTTAATTTTATTTTGTCCGAGCAACTACAAGGGTCTGTTTTTGAATCCCTCAGGTTGGTTTTTGTTTCTTGATTTAACATAAATCACTTTTGTTAACTTTGTTTTCGACCTGTTCTATAGTTTTGCTATAAGTAATTACTTTTTTTGTGAATTCTTGATTTTTCTTTTGGTTTGTGTGTTTTGTTATTAATTAACAATGGCAGCAGCTATAGACATGTATAACAACAGTTCAGTTTTCTCAGATCCTTTAACAGAAGAACTTATGAAAGCACTTGAACCTTTTATGAAAGGTGCTTCTTCTTCTCCTTCTCCATCTTTATCTTCTTCTCCTTCACCTTCAACTTCTTCTTCTTCTTCTTTTGGTGAGCCAAATTTGTATACTGATTTCTGCACAATCCCATCTACAAATACCCAAATGTTTTCTCAAGGGTATTCTTGTAATTTTAACCATATGGGTGTTGTAACTGAAACATGTCCAAATTCAATTGGTCTTAACCATCTTACCCCTTCTCAAATCTTGCAAATCCAACAACAACAAACTACCTTAGGTTTGTTAACACCAACTCCAACATATTCTAAGACTTTAAACTATCTTGGTCTAAAACCAGTCCCAATGAAGGCTACTAAACTTTATCGAGGAGTAAGACAACGTCATTGGGGAAAATGGGTTGCTGAAATTAGACTTCCTAAAAATAGAACTAGACTTTGGCTTGGCACCTTTGATACCGCTGAAGAAGCTGCTTTGGCTTATGACAAAGCTGCTTATAAGCTAAGAGGAGAGTTTGCTAGGCTTAATTTCCCGCATCTAAGGCATCAATTGAATAACGACTTTAAGCCCTTGCATTCCTCCGTTGATGCTAAACTTGAAGCCATTTGCCAAAGCTTAGCCAATCCCAAGAATCCTAATTCAAATGACAATAAGCCAAAAATCACAGTTGAACATCGTTCATTGAAACAAGTTAGTTATCCAGGAAATACTAATGTCAAGATTGAGGCCACGTCAACATCTTCCCCCGAGTCAGATATTACTTTCTTGGATTTTGCTGAGCCATCGTTTGATGAATCAGAAAACTTCTTTTTACCAAAGTACCCTTCAGTGGAGATTGATTGGGCAGCTATTTGAAGTTTGTATTGTGTCAAAGGTATATGGTCTCTTGCAAATGGAGTTTTTGACATTTGCAGAGGTTGATCCGGTCTAGCAGAGTTAAATTTATGTTGATATGGAGTATGTAATAGTAGTACTAGTGTTTAAGTGTCACTCTCCATCTTGGTCAGGCTGTGGTTTTTGTATATGCATGACCAAGGGAGACTTTGTATGTGTGTTGTTGATTTCCTAGCTTATAATAGTACTATATCTAATGTTTTACACTTTTACTCTATGTTTCTGGTCTTGTGATCTTAATTATATCATACAATCTTTGTTAGTATTACAAAATTTTCACTTAGCTAGGCAGCAAAAAATAGGGTTCCAACAAGTAGATTGTTTTGCACTTGCTGTGATACCTTGAAACTGTTGATACACATGAAAGGTGCCCAATTTTTCTGTCATATACATGGAGAATTGGTCAAGATTCTATTTTAGAGAGTGCAAGTCAAAGTTTTCTTTAACCAAGTAGTGCCAAGTACAGACCCTACCACTTAGTGCTTGTTTCTTCCTAAAAGATATAATATTTTTCCATTTCTTTAATTTATAATATTGACAATATATACACAATATACAAGCTGAAATTATGCTAATCATACGTCTAATCAAATCACTAATTTGTGCTAATCAAATCACTAAATATATACGTTATTGAATATACGTAGATTCTTACATAATATGTGTATATTTCTAATATACCCCTTGAATCGAAGCGAGAGGTTTGCGTACTTTGAGACTATCTTGAAAATCATCAAAGAGTTGCAGCGGGAGTCTTTTAGTAAATTCGTTGACAATTTGATAGGAAGAAACAAGCACTACGTGGTAGGTCAGTACTTGACACTACTTGTTTAAAGAAAACTTTGACTCACACTCTTTAAAACAGAATCTTGACCAATTCTTCATGTAAATGAAAGAAAAATTTGATAGTGTGAAGGGACATGTAGGACTCGTACTTGACCACGAGCGACTTTCTCACGTACGAAGTGTATATCCATTTCAATGTGTTTAGTGCATTGATGTTGAATTGGGTTGCTGAAAAGATATACCACACTAACATTATCACAATACACCCCTTGATATACCGCACTAACATGTTGCTTTTGTAACTGGACAATGAAGTTCCAAAAGTAGTTTCGAATCCAGCAAGATTCAGAGACGACATTAGTCACCCCTCGATATTCGGCCTCAACGCTAGACGGAGACAAGGTAGGCTGCCTTTTTGCAGACCAAGATATCAAGTTATCTCCAAGATAAACACAATAACCAAAAGTTGATCGTCTAGTGTTCGGATATCCACCCCAGTTGCGTCAGTGTATGAGATAAGTTTACTGATCGAAGAAAGGTAAATATGAAGACCGAATTCAAGAGTACCCTGAATGTAGCGAATGATTCGCTTCAAAGCGGACATGTGTTGGGTTCTTGGGCCATGCATAAAAACATACTTGTTGAACCGCATATGAAATATATGATCTTATAAATGTCAAATATTGCAAGCCATCGGCTAAACTATGATACTCAGTTGGATCATGGTATGTATTACATGAGGAAATATTGAGTTTTGTTTTTGTGTCTACCGATGTATGAGATGATTTGCAGGAAGACATACCGGCTCGTTCAATAATTTCTTCTACATATTTCTCTTGTGAAATAAATAAACCACCTGAATGTCGAGTGACAGAGATACCAAAAAAATAGCTTAGTGGATACAAGTATTTCATAGCAAATTCAGAACCAAGTTTAGATATGATGGACTGTCGAAGGGCATATGAAGAAGCAGCCAGGATGATATCATCCACATAAAGAAGAATATATGTCATAGATGTGCCTCGATGGTAAATAAATAGTGAATAATCTGAAGTGATGTGAGAGAAACTCAATATAGCCACATAATCAACAAAACACTGGTACCAAGCACGAGGGGATTACTTAAGCCCGTATAGATATTGTTTGAGCAAGCATACGTAAACAGGGTGTTAAGGATCACTAAAACCCGGTGGTTGATGCATATAGATAGTTTCATTGAGGTTTCCATGCAAGAAAACATTTTTTACATCAAGTTGAGTTGGACACCAGAATTTTGACAGTGCAATGCTAAATACTGTCCAAATAGTTGTTGGTTTAACCACTAGACTGGAAGTTTCACCGCAATCTACACCAGTTTGTTGTCTTGTACCATTACCTACAAGGCGAGCTTTATGCCTCTCAAATGAGCAGTCAGATTTCTTTTTATGCCTGAAAATCCACAAACTTCGAATAATATTAGCATTAGACGGCCGTGGCACCAAGTCCCACGTCTTATTTATAATAAGATAATCGTATTCATCTTTCATGGCCATTTTCCAATTATGATCGTTTAATGCATGAATGAGATTTGTGGCAATAGATAAATGGAATTTTCTGTAGCAGTGTGAATATTAAGCATTCTTCTAGGTTTAAAAATTCCATGCTGGGTTCTTATGATCATTTGAGGAGAATGTGGAGGGTTCAGATGTGGGCTGATTTGAATAGATTATTGGGTGTGTGTCGTACTTTGCGGTATGGGCTGATTTGGAGTGGGCTGAATTGGGTGGGGTGTGTGCTGAATTATTGTCTATTAGGCCTTCTGGTGATTGGGCAAATGTTGGTGGGGTAGAAGGGGCTCGAGTAGGAGAAATAGGAACGCTAGTTTTCTGTTGTTGGGCTGACTCATGAGATGAATGATGAGTTGTCATTTGTTGGGCTTGTGTGGGGGATATTTATTGGATTTGTATGGTCCCATAGATTTGGACTTTGAGATGTGGATGTAGGTTGTATAAGAGAGAAAGAGAGAGATATGCCTGCATCCAGAAACTCATAAGTTGACGAATGAGTAGCATGTAATTTGAAAAAAGGAAAACAATTCTCATAAAAAATTACATGTCTCGAAATGATTATTTTTCACCTCGATAAATCATAACATTTATAACCTCTATTATTTGTTGATTATCCCAAGAAAACACAAGGTGTTGATCTAACTTGTAATTTATTTCGAGAAGTGGAGGGAAGACATAAACACCTAAAAACCCGAAGATGAGAGTACGATTGATCTTTTTGATAGAGAATTTTCGTGGGTGTTTGATATGCAAGCTTTTTGCTGGGAAGTATGTTGAGTAAATAGGTAGCCATTTGTAGTGCATTATGCTGACCTGACTCTACGAGAAAGATATTTCAAGAAAAAGAAGGAGAAAGAGAGGCATGAGCAAGAAGAGTTCCGGTGATATTATTTATGGTCCGGATTTTCCTTTCATCTTTTCCATTTTGGGAAGATATATGAGGGCAAGAAAATCTAAAGCTCATTCCATGTTGTTCACGAAACTTTTGAAAGAGCCTATTATTATATTCACTTCCATTGTCACACTGAAAACACTTAATTTCCCTTTCAAACTGTGATTTGATATACGTGTGAAAATATACAAACATGGAATATATTTGAGATTTATTAGCAATTGGAAAAGTCCATAAAAAGTTTATAAAGTCATTAAGAAACAAAACATAATAACGATGACCACCCGAACTGATGATAAGTGACGTCCAGTGCACAATATCAAATGCCAAAGAGGTTAATTATCAAAGACCCGAACCCCGGGCCCGCGACTGGTGCCATATCTGGGCCCCTTCTACCCATACAACACAAGTAACCCGCGGAAGTTAAATAACACTCATCATTTTTTTTACAAAGGCAAAGCCGGCAAGGCTGCCATAATATACAACACCCGAATGAGACTATAACTGTACAAAAATATAAATACAACTCACGCAAGTCTAGCCCACATATGAATACAGACCTCTAAGAGTTTGGACAGTAAACTATGACGGGACAAGGCCCCGTTGTACCCCTGAATATACCTAGCCGTAATGGAAGACCTGTGCCAAAATGACAAGCTCCGAAACATTGGAGCTATCCCAAAACGCTGAACAAGGATCCTAAGCTAGCGGATCACCCAACTGAGTACCTAATACCTGCGGGGACAACAACGTACCAAGTATGTAAACATGAAGTATAGTAAACAAGATCATAAATGTACAAAAGAATGACAGAGACAAGTATGAAAATCAAATACTATATTCTACCGTGCCAAAAATAAGAGCCAACTGTACCTTGTATCACTGTACCCCTGTACCATTGTATTGTTGTATCACTGTACCACTGTACTACTGTATCACTGTATCGCTGTACCACTGTACTACTGTATCAATGTATTGTTGTTCCACTGTACTACTGTAAAAATGATTCAACTGTATCCTTTTTAAAAAATAAGATTCAACCATGCCCACGGTACTTCCTTTTAAAAATGAGAGTCATGTCAAAATTAAGAACGTCTATCCAAATAAACAAATCGTAAATGCAGTGCGACATGTCACGCCCGTTCGGGACTCGATGTAACGCTCTATAAGTCATGCAAGGTACGGCATGTCCCAGCCCATTCTGAGACTCGGTGTAACGCTTTATAAGTCATGCAAGGTACGACATATCCCGACCCATTCTGAGACTCGGTGTAATGTGCTATAAGTCAAATAAGGTACGACATGTTTCGGCCCATTCTGGGACTCGGTGTAATGTGCTATAAGTCAAATAAGGTACGATATGTTCCGGCCCATTCTGGGACTCGGTGTAATGTGCTATAAGTCAAATAAGGTACGACATGTTCCAGCTCATTCTGGGACTCGGTGTGAATATAAAGGACTGTACACCTATAGCTATCACAAGAAATTATGTACAATTTAAATTATCTTTGACTCTCATTAGCACAATTAGAATGAACTATATTTTTAGAAAAATTCAAGGCATTATCAAACGAATAGGTAAACAAATTTCCTTTTATAAAACCCTAAGTACTATCAAGGGAAAATATCACTAAGGATTAGGATCCGCTCAGTTTATAAAGATCAAGTCAAGTATAGGAACCACTCGTCGTTTGTACCAACTCGATAATCTAATTCGTCTCGCTCCTCTGGCTAATATTATGGAAACATTTGCATGGTGATAACTGATCCGAATTGGCAAATTAATCCATTTTATGAGCCATTAGTAGGTTATATATTAATAATGATCTTATCTAATCAGCTGTGAACCTAAAAAATGTAAAACGAACTGGTTATATCTTAGCTTCTATGCAGATGGAAATTCTACCCATTTCAATATAATAGATTGTCGATTCCTTTTTCATTAACGCTGCAATGGCTTGTTCGATACCTTTTCTCATTAGTGATGTAACTAGCAAGATCAATTCGACTCCAACGTTTACTAAAAGCTCTTACCAACATCTCCCATAAGACTTGGTAAAGACTTAGGAATAATTTAGACATGACTTTAGCATAGAATCAATAACAAGAATACTCCCTAACTTCTAAGAGTAGAATAACTTTTGAAATAATACCACAGTTATGGTTCACACGAAGAACATGGCAAAAGAGAGAAGGAAGAGGTTCACATACCTCATTGACGACTAACCAACACGACAAGTAGAATACGCCCCGAATAGGTACTTCAACCTTATCGGCTATTCCACACACCAAGTAGAAAATGCCACAAGTAGTTCTTCAACCTATAACAACAATAATACTTCTATCAACTTCATACACACTAGTATAAGACTTATACCAAGTAATGATCCTCTTATTCTATAGAAATTTGGGCAGCACTTCCCCCGTTTATACGTACTTTCCACCTTTTCCAAGGCCCAAATTCAAAAACCAACAAGCCTCATTTAAGGCACAACCAACAGTTAACCAAAGGAGTTTACACTCCTACTTGACGTGTAAAATTATTGACAATCATATAAAAACAGTCCACAATTAATCAACATTAAGGGTACAATGTGAAGTCTTTAACCCCCTTATTCCTTAGGACTTTCATTAGCAATTTACCACATTAATCATGCATGCTGGTGTCTGATTTTCCAGCATATCTACACGTCTAAAACAACCCCAAAACTGCCCCAAAATATCCAACAATTAGAGGGCACTCTCGGCCACAACAACAACAATTCCAAAGCTCTTTTCCACAATTCCTTATAATCCAATTCTCATTTCAACATGTTATATAAATCATATAAACTATCAACAACAACATTTCCATCATTATATAACATACAACAAGTGCAATTAACAACAATAATAACAAACGAATCCAATGACGTCAAAATGGCTAGTCTCGGCCTCAACTCCCAATAATTGTCCAAACCCTTTGTAATCTTCATTATTTTTAGCTAAAGCTCATCTATACATTACTACAACATGTAATATCTAATTACATCAAGAGAAAGACGAAATCTTACCTCAAAGTCGCCCAAAACATTCCGTGATAGATTTGCCCGCAGTTTTCATTTTTCTCCACTTCTTCACGTTCCAATCACATATATGTATCCACTACAAGCTTGTAACCATCTTTCCTTCTTGTTTTACTTCCAAAAAGTTCATAAACAAGGTTAGTATTTCACCCAACCTCTCGGCCAAACTGTGGTTGTTAACTTGGCTTAGAACTTGATTAGGGTGCTTAATCTAGGAGAATAATCAACTCTTGTTCTTCACTTTTTCTTGAGAAAAATCGAGACACAAGGCTCAAGAGAAGAGAGAAGAGAAGGCTTTTGGTTGATGAAAATATTGTGTAAATGTCTAAGTCTTGCTATTCATTTCTCTAAATAGATGAACATATCACAAGTGGAGGGGGACCTCACTTGTCCACTTGGCTCACAAATATCTCTACACTTGTCCACTTGTCTCACAAATATCCTCCACACTTAGCCTTTGTCATCCCAATTTCGAACCCCCCCTAAAATTGTAATTTTTTTGGCGGATCCCATATTATCAATTCCGATACTTCATAATTCAATACTAAGTCCATAAATCTAATTAGAAGTATTAAACTCCAAGTTAATAATTTTTCCGTCGTCACATTTTTTTTTCCCGAAATTTTCCTTAAGAAATGTAATGATTCTTTCCTTCCAAAATTCAAATCTTAAATCCTTAATTACGTTTTCAATTAGTAGCCCTGGTATTACGGGGTGTAACATCCTTACCCCCTTAGAAATATTCGTCCTCGAATGTTTGTTGACACCCAATTTTGACCCATCTTTTAGTTATTTTTTGCAAATTTAAGCATTTTAGGACACCACATTTTAATCATCATTTTTTCATTTTTTTTACATAATATTCTATGTTTATTTCTTCACAAAATGGCATTGCATCTTTTTATTTTAAATTAAGCATGATGTCTTTGTTAGTATTATGTTTCTATTATTATTACACCGTCATTTTACGTTATTAATGTTTGCGTCTCTTTAAATAATTAATTGACATCCCGTTTTTATTTTTAATTAGACATTAAATATTTGTTAAATATTGTATTTTATTATTATTGCATCGGCATTTGCATTTTAATAATTTTGCATCTCTTTAAATAATTTTTCTTTTAAATAATAAACTCGTTTTGCATTTTTGTCAAATCAGTCGATCAGAGCCTGTCTGGATCATCCAATCATGGCAAAGCCCAAATTGAGACCCAAAAAATGAGGCCCAGTACACCTTTCATCTTTTCCCCCCAATACCAAAAATCCTAAACATAAATACCCCTATAAATAAAAAACCTTACCCCCACTAACAAGGACATCAGTAGCAACCGCACATCTACCCTCACTCTCTCTCTCAACCCTAACTCCCAAACCCTTTCCGTCGCCGTGAACCTCGCCATTGTCCCACCGTCGAGCGTCACCGATTCCAAACCCCCACCCATGAACACCTTCTCCAAAAATCCTCACTCTTACCGGCCACTTTCCGTCATAACCATCATCCTGCCGACAAAACACCATATCAAGCGAATACTCACCACTATCGACTCACTCATTCGCGTCGAACACCTTCTCCCTCATCCCAATTTTCTCTCCAGCACCCGTCGACCCTCACACTGCCTTTACTCCATCCTCATCTCCGTCTCCGCCATCGTCGCGTGAACCACACTCGTCGAACACCACCATACCCGTCGACCTCACTACCGAGCCACCGGCGATTATTCGCCATTCTAATGGACTGAATTTGATCATTTTCTACTAATTTTGGTTATTTTAATGGGTGATTTTGGTCTTTATTGCTACTAATTTTCGCATTTTCTCGTGATTTTAGTCATTTTACGGGTGATTTTTGCTATCTTATTCTTGATTTTTGATTTGTTTACTCGATTCTTGGACATGTTGTTAGTGATTTTGGTCATTGTTCTTTGGTTGATTTTGCCATTTTCGGCTGATTTTTGCTCATTTTGCTACTCGTTTATGGCTAATGCCTCTACTATTTTTTTGCCATTTGGACCCATTTTGCTACTAATTTTATGGTCTTTCTTGGACTGATTTTGACATTGTTCTTTGGACTAATTTTGGCTATTTGGGTGATTTTTCGCTATTTAGTTCTTGATTTTAGGCCATTCTTGCTCTGATTTTTGGTTATTTGTTGGCTGATTTTATTCTGATTTTGGCGATTTTGCCCCTTTTTCATTTATTTATTTTATTGATTTGAGCAGATACTACACTTTGGCGATGAAGGAATCTCGTCTGATTTCCAAGGCCTCTCATGTGCAAAAGACGGATTTATTTTTGGCTTTACTTATTTATTCTTGTCATTGCTTTAAAATTATTCATTCTATTACTAACACTTTTACTAAGTGTTTATGCAGGTATCCGGAGATCATCTTGTGCAGAAGGCCTAAAAGGGTTAAAAGATGTCCCGGAGTTTTTATTCGATTTTAACTTTATCATTTTGTATTGCATTCCATTGTAATTGTAAATTATGAAAACTGCTTAGAATATGTAGAATAAAAAGGGCAATAAATAATTAACCTAGGTTTGAACGGATAACCGCAAGTTAGCGGATCTTAAAAGATGCTTAACCCCTTCCCTTTAGGATAATAAAGAACACTGATCCAGAATCTCATTAATTTCGCAGACCATTAAATGAAGATTAATTGCAGTATTTTAATTGCAATAAATCAAGTGTCCTAATTCACTTAATTAATTAGGTGGCGACTCCTCAAAATCAGCATTATTGCTCCATCCAGTGAACCGCGCCAAAGAACAATGTTGCGGATACCGTTCAGACCCCGAGGACAAAAATGGGCACGACAGCATGGCGACTCCGCTGGGGATAATCAGGAAGACCGTCATCGCAAATAGTCGAGGGCGAACAACAAAAAAAATGAAGAAAAAGAAAAAGAAAATCATCACAAGAATGAGCTGGAGCTATGTTGTGGAAGAAGTCGACATACGATTCAACGAAGCATCGCTCTAGGTCCTATATTTTGTATCTTTATACATATTTGAAAATTCAATTGATATGTCTAGTGTTGATTACATAATTCTTTATCATACATTTTACAACATAATCATCTCGAACTACGCGTGTCTGATTCTCACCATACAGTGTGATACGTAGGCACCCATCTAGGGTTCAACACCACATAAAAAAAACAAAAGAAGGGGACATATTTGGTTCACCCATTCATTGCATTTATCCAATCACGGACATTCATTATTGCATTTCAATCATTCTATCACATACATTCATTCATGCATTTCATTCATTCTATCACATCCATTCATTTTTTCATTACACTCCTTTTACTTTGCATTAGTCTTATATTGAACAATCATTTATTTTGCACAGCTTTTACTTTTGCATTTCTTTCATGAATGAATTCTTTTTAAATCATACGTTTTATAATATATTTGAACGAACTACGCACACCTGATTTTCGTCAAAGATGAGATACGTAGGCAGCCCTATTCGGGTTCGGTACCATTTATTCAAAAAATACAAAAATATTTTTATTCAAAAAGCAAAAAATATATATATATATATATATATATACAAAAAGAAAGCTCTTTTAAGTATCATTGTTTGATTTGGGTGATACCAACACAGTTAGGAGTGTGCATAAGAAAGAACGAGTAATAATCAGCATGGGTGGACTTCGTGGTAAACCATAGATTCTTTTGGTACCTCTCACGCACACCTGTAATGACATTGTCTTGAATGCTTTCAAGATAAGAACGAAATCAACCTCATCGTTTCATGTGCATTGTGTGGTGAGTTTTAGAATGAGTTTAATTGCATTGTGATCTAGAACTTGACCCGAATGTTTGTTGAGGCGAAATCCTGAGTAACACTCGATGTAGAAAATGATCGTAGGCTTTCTTTGACCCGTTTGAGCCTTTTCAGCCTACCAAATAACATTATCCGCAGTACACCCCTTTTGAGCCTAAAGCCTATTCTTTTGACAACCGCATATTACACCTATACCCTTTTTGAGTGCGTACGCTGTTATACCCCATAGTTCTGACCCTACGTATGAGAGCGTACGAAAGCATGTAAGACTTAAAATTTTCAAAGGATAGGTTGACGGATTATTCCGGGCGGGTTTTTAGTCAACTTTAAGGCGGGTTATGACCCGGTACATTGAGAGTTCCTAAGTGGTTCAAAGGCCTAAGGCGTAGTTCGTTGAGTCTAGATTCCAACGCAACCAACCGTTCGTCGATAGGACGTCGGAGTAGAAAGATATGAGAGTTACAAGTTCAGTGCGCAGTCGGACAGAAATATGTTTCGGACAAAGGCGACAGGGCCGCGGCGCCGGATGCAGGGCCGCGGCGCCGAAAGTGCTGAGAGGTCGCTGAAGTTGCAGCGCCGCGGCGCCAGGATAGCAGGGCCGCGGCGCCGAAAGTCCAGAGGGGCTGCGGGGTTTTATTGCCTGGCCGAGGCAGCGGCGCGCGGGATTTTGGGCGGAAAGACTTAGGAAAAGTCAGATTTTCTTTTAAAAGACCTTGGGAGGGTGACAAGTGTCCCCCCCATCTGATTTCTTGCATGCAATATATTGACCAAGTCTTCAAGACTTGGTCATCTTCCAATCTCTCTCTCTCTCTAAAGCAAAAGCTCCTCCTTCTCTCTACATTTCCAAAGTAAATCCAAGCCTAAGAAAATCTGAAAAATTAAGAACAAGAAAAGGAAGCTTGTGGCTAGCTTGTGGTGGTGTTCTTGGCAAGAAAGCTAATAAAATCTTTGGAATAAGTTTGGCTAAAACTTTAAGGTAACATTTCCTCCTGTAGAATTAGTTCTAGTGTTGCATGCTTAGAAGATAGAACTTGTGGTAGTAAAATAATGCTCTTAGAGTCATTGCATGCTAGAAAATGTGGTTTGGATATGAAGAATGGGTTAAGAAGAGATTATGAGCATGTTGTAGCCTAAAAACTACCTTAGAATTGTTAAGTGAATTGTTGTAAACTTATGGGACATAATTTTGGGTGTGTAATACCCTTTGAATTGTTGGATTGATTGAGCCTTAAATGTGGTGTTTGGATGATAAATTCGGCCTTGAGAAAGGTGGCAAAATGAGTAGAAACAAAGGAAATGCTGCCCAATTTTCCATAGAATTTAGTGACTTTGAACTTGGATTGTTCTACATTAAGATTAGAGGTTAATAAACGTATCATGACTATTATAGGTTGAAATATTACTGCGGTAGTTTGGACTTGGCAAGTGGATTGACCAAAGAGGTATGCGAAGCTTTCCTATCTCTTGAGCATGAATAGATGAAACTATGTAGTACGGTGAGCGTCTGAGATTTGGTATTCTTACTTGTTTTAAGTATATTAATGACTTGTTTCATTTTAAGAATGTATAATTCCCTTAGTTAGGGGAAAAGTATGATTTTACTAAAGTGTAGAGTTAATATAACAACTTTATGAGAAGTTGGTTTATTAGCTTCATAAAAGGTTAATGAGAAGAGATTTACTCTAAATAAGATAAGTATATGGAGAGGCAAATTGATTTTAAGGTATCAATTGCCCAAAGGTTTTTATGTATTAAGAAGAGTCATTTTTGAAAGAGTTGAAGTATGTAGTACTTGGGTTAAACTCCCGGTGTTCTTTTATTAAAGATATGGTTAAGTGCCTTAAGTAAACTAAAATGAGAGGGTATATGAACAAGACTAATAAGAAGTTATAAGTTTTCTTAACTTATTTACGATTATGATATGATG
Organism: Przewalskia tangutica; assembly: GCA_029844215.1. Lineage (NCBI taxonomy): Eukaryota > Viridiplantae > Streptophyta > Magnoliopsida > Solanales > Solanaceae > Przewalskia > Przewalskia tangutica. The sequence continues at coordinate 116,790,515 of CM056728.1, forward strand.
TGATTTGAGCTAGGGTAAGAGTATATCGAGGCAAGCCCAAGATCGTTATACCTTCTCGGGGTAGAGTATGTCGAGGCGGCCAAGATCGTCATACCACCTTCTTCGTGTAAGAGTATATCGAGGTCAAGCCCCAGATCGTTATACCACCGCTTGATGTAAGAGTATATCGAGGAAAGTCCCCAAGATCGTTATACCATCCGCCGGGGTAAGAGTATATCGAGGGTGAGTCCCAAGATCGTTATACCACTGTTAGTGGATTTGCTACCCATGATGCGAGGAATACCTCATGCGAGTCCTTATGGGGTTATGCGGGTGAAATAGTACCATGCGGTAGTCTGACCTATCGAGAATACCTCATGCGGGTCCACAGGACCTATGCGGGTGAAATAGTCCCAGGAGTAGGGGTGCTTATTGATACTACGGGCGAGGTACCCCGTTTTGATCTTAAGGCCCCTATTTTATGCAGTATTGTATATATATACTTGTCACTCTCATTGTTAGTAAGGCACAGTAAAAGGTATTTTATTGAATTCCATGACTCCAGCTTACTTTCAGACTTATGATATCATTATTACAGTATTTTTCGACTTTACATACTTGGTACATATTGTGTCGACCCCCTTCCTGGGCTGCGTTAAATCTGCGGTAAGGGTAGCGATTGAGGATCCTCGTTCTTAGGATCACTACTCGATGTCGAAGCTCCGTCCTCCGGAAGCTTGTTTATTGGTGCGGATATTCCACGATGCTATAGGTATTTTTGTACATTCGGGGTATGGCGGGCCACTGCCAGTTGTTATCTTTAAGTGCATGGTCACCTATGTGTTTTGGGCTATAAGAACCAGTTGTATTACTATACTTTTGTTTAAGTATGTTTTATAGAAGGCAGCCTCATCGGCTGACCAGTAATGTTTACCCTTTTCTCTAAGTAATGTGTTATGTATGTTCATTGCTATTCTCGACATATACACGGCGGTACCGGTAAGTACAGTCATGGCCCCGGGGCTGGGTCGTGACATACACACTATCCCTTTCTTGTCCCGACCTCCTTGAGCACTTTAGAAATGTGCAAGTGGTTGACAAAATTCTGCGTCGAAGTTTGCAAAGACAAAATTGTCAAAGTCCCAAAAGGAAAAAGAAAAACACAAAGGGCGACTTCACAAAAAGAAGAAATCAAAAGCCCCGACATTAAAAAAAATGAATAAAAATGAGAGAATAACTTTGGAAAAAGCGGGCTCCAAACGAAAGATTCAAAAAGAAGACGATCTGAAAAGCGGGACAAAAAAAGCAAGTCAGCATTAAAGCACACAAATATCAAGCATGAACGTAGTCCAACGCTCGAGGAAGGATTAGTCACTTTTTACCCAAATGATATTCATCCCTTCCCCCAAGCCTACATTACAAGCCCGTGACAAGCCCAACATGATCTTATACTAAGGGTTCTCACATTAGTGGATACTTACATGATGGCCAAGCCTATGGTATCACAATTGCATGCATTGAACATCTTTCTGAGTGTGAGTGTGTTTCTCTAAACGTCCAAAATTCAAAATACTGGAATATATGTGAGGATGAAACTTTCTTTCAGTGAGGACATTTGAAACTCGAGGATGCGTATAGTTCGAAACCTTGGTTGCAAGAAAGTGTGTCGATACTTAGGTATGCCTGAGGTACCATCTGAAGCTATATGAATTACCCTGGGGTCAGTCTCGGTTAGACTGAAAGCAATAAACAGAAATCCTTATGCACAATACTAATTTTTGGTATCAACTAAAGTCAGAACGTGATCCCGTCTTTCCACTTTTTCAAAAAAAAAAAACAAACAAAAAATACATGTAAAAAACATCATTTTTTCCATCACGAACTACGTCTTGACCTGATTCCCTCAGCGGGATACATAGGCGGCCACATCGGCTTCGGTCTCATTTTTTGAAAATTATACAATCATTTTTTGCATCACGAACTACGTCTTGACCTGATTCCCTTAGCGGGATACGTAGGCGGCAACATTGGCTTCGGTCTCATTTTTTGAAAATTGTACAATCATTTTTTGCATCACGAACTACGTCTTGACCTGATTCCCTAAGCGGGATACGTAGGCGGCCACATCGGCTTCGGTCTCATTTTTTGAAAATTGTACAATCATTTTTTGCATCACGAACTACGTCTTGACCTGATTCCCTCAGCGGGATACGTAGGCGGCCTAAATCGGATTCAGTCACACCATTAGAAATCTTTCCATTGGCTCGCGTGCGATAGAATGTGTTTGATTATTCCGAAAAGAGATATGAACAATTTCCGCCAGAGTTAAGTCTTGCCCACGCGCCCCTCATAAAGAAAACTGGGACAATTTTGAGAAATGCACCGTGAAGAGATTATAATAAGGATTCCAAAAGCAATCAACAATCGCAACATTCAGCAAGCATTCACAGCATCCAGCAAGTCCGGGCAGAGATTACATCAGCAATCGCAGCATTCAACAAACATTCACAGCATCCAGCAAGTCTGTGCAGAGATTACATCGGCAATCGCAGCATTCAGCAAGCATTCACAACATCCAGCAAGCCCGCGCAGAGCATTCAGCAAGCATTCCCAGCATCCAGCAAGTCCAAACAGAGAATACATCAGCACTCGCAGCATTCAGCAAGCATTCACAATATTCAACACGTCCGTGCAAGGACAAAATCTCAGCATTTGCAGCATCACCTCAATACAACCGCCATCACGTTTTACAGGTTAACATTTCTACTCATACAATTACATTGCTTATAAATTCACACGTTATCATTTTTGCCTTAAAAGTTATGCACTAACCTTTTGCTTAAGTCTGAGCTATAGGTGTCTAACGGACTGACCCGGTCCGGACCGGTAGCCCCTTACCGATTTTAATCGGTTCGGATTCTGGTCGGTTCACGGTTCTGGGCCAAGACCAAGTCGGTCGTTCTGATTCAGTCGGCTTTGTGCGGTTAAGTCGAGCAGGTCCTAGTCCGATTTTTTTTTTTTTAAATTTCTAGTATTTATTTTCTATAATATAAACTAAATTCAATTTAAATATGTAATATAATAATATAATAGATAATTTAGTTGTATATATTAAAATTGAAACTTCAAAGTTAACTTTTTATTTTATAGTTTATAACTTTATACTTTATACTTTATACAGTTTATAGTTTATAACTTTATATTGTAAATTTGTAATTATACTTTTATTAATTTATTAGATTAGTAGATATAAGTTAACAAATAAGTAATAACAGATTAACAACTAAATAGATAGTAAAATTAAAATTAATGATAAGATGTAAACTTTTGAACTTTCATAACGTTAATAAGAGTACATAATGAAGTAATAATAATTTTATTTACATATTATGCATCCTTTTTGCAAGTTCTTCGTAATCTATAGGTTGATTGAATTGGTTATGCTCCATAGCCTCTAAATGCCGAGTATTAATTCGATCCGCCTCGCTCCGCCTTTCAAAATATTGCCTATTTCTTCATCTTAGGAGAATTAACGTCTCCACATCCTTGATTTCTTCTCTACGATCGATCCAATCCCGCGGACTAACACTTCTAATGTGCTTCCACCCAATGAGTGACGTGTGTCTCCTATTTGATCTCGTGCTTGGCTAAATGCACTTTCAGAAGCCACTGTTGAGATCGACACATTAAGAACATCCCGGGCCATCGCTGCAAGTACCGAAAATTGCCTTTTGTTATCCTGCCACCATTGTAAAGGGTCAAAAAATTTCTTCGGCTCCGCTGGCTTTTGCAAATAAAATTGCATCTCATCGCAAGATCGGCTTGTGGTTGGTTGTGTTGTAAAAGTGTTCCATATGTCTAAAGATTCTTCTTCATCGTCATCATCATTGAATCCTGCAGGTGTAGACACAGAAGCAGAACTAGAAGGAATATTAGTAGCAGAGTTGGTGTTATCATGTAATGTAGCATAATATTCATATAATGTAGTTAAATTAGTATCAAGTTTACTTATGCAATCAAATGAAGATGGAGTTTCTGTTTGACCTATTTCCATATAAGTATATAAACTAAATATTAAATTATGACAATCTACTTTTTTAATAGAAGGATTTAAGACTGCACCAATACAATAAACATCAGGAATAGGAAAAAAATATTTTTTAAACTTTTCAAACATAACTGTAACTGCATCTTTATATTTTACATTTGATTTTAAACCATAAAGTAAATATGAAATTTCAGCTATATGAGCTAAAGCATTTCAAACTGTTGGGTAATAAGATCCTGAAAATTCAACAGTTGTAGTGTAAAATTTACGTAAATTTTTTAAAAGTTCACCAATTGATTTCCAATGTTCGTCGGTTAACATATACATCACGTTCTTACAATGCGCATTTGCAACATGTGTTATGGGGTCTTTATACTTATAACATTCTTTTAAAAATAAATAAGTATAATTCCACCGTGTAATAATCTCTTCTGGCATGAATTTAGGTCTCAAATTAAATTGTTTACATTTTTCTTTAAATTCTATAATTCTATTTTTCCTATTATTACCCTGAATAACTCCAACAGCTCTTTTGACAAGTTTTATTTCAGGTGAAAATAAATCAAGTCCACTTTTAACAATTAAATTATAAATATGACAAGCACAACGAACATGAAATATATCAGGAAGTGGTGGTTGTACTTCCGCTTTTAAAAGATCTACATCAACAGTATTATTAGATGCATTATCGAATGATACACAAAGTATTTTATTATAAAGATTATATTTTTGGGCATAAAAACAAATAGTTTCGCTTATATATTTTCCAGTATGACTTTGATCCTCGTCATACGCAAAAACAATAATACGTTTTTCCATTCTAAAATTTTCATCAATCCAATGACAAGTAATTGTTAAATAATCATAACCGTTCAATGCATGTCCAATGTCTGAAGTAAAACTAACATGGCATGGAAGGTTAGCAAACAAATATTGCAAGAAAATAACATAATCATTATGAAGTCTAAAAATATCGGCTCTAGTAGTACTACGAGGAACACCTTTAAAAAAAGGATTATATACTCTTTGAATATATGTAATTAAATATGAAGAAGAAGCAAAAGAAAAAGGCAAACAACCTCCGACAATCATTTTTGCTAATTCAATGCGATCTTTTTTTGGATCGTACTTAGCCAACCCCCCAGTTAATGGATTAAGTTGTTGTTGACCGGGTTCTAAATCAGGGACAACATTTCATTGTGCCGTATGATCGTATTTTATATGTCTACCTATAGTGCCCGTCCCCCCGTCACCACCCCCTGTCTTATGTTTATAAGTTTTCCCACAAATATTACATTTAACTCTATCAGTACCCACAACTTTATCATAAAAGAGTCACACTTTACTCCTTTTTTTTCTTGCTACTGGTCCTGGTAAAGGAGGTCTACGACTACGACTACGACTATCACTAGCAGTACCAACATTGACAGAAGGAACACTAGTAGGTGTAGGGGGTTCTTGTTCTTGTTATTCTTCTTCAAGTTCATCAATATCATCTAATTGAACATTATCACATTCATTATCTTCTATTCCAAAATCTTCTTGCATTTGATTATAATCTATATTTTGATTAGATGATGAAGAACCTACAGATTTTTTACCCCTTGAACTAGATTTACAGTGATCCGACGCATTCCTTAGTAATGACATTATAAAATATTTATATAATCAAGTTATTAATATGACATTTTAATAATATAATTTGAGAATGAAACGAGTTTACCAAGCTTGGGATTGAATTCAATTGAAACTTCGAAGCTCAAGTCTTTCGTCTTGCTACTTTGAATTTGAAAACTAATAATAATAATAACTTGAAAATTGATAATAAAGATGATTAAGAGAGTATGAGAATAAGAGAATTGAGAGAAATGTTGTGTGATAAAAATGAAGAAAATGTAGAGAATTTATAGATTTTTTAAAGGGTAAAAATGGAATTAAAATAAATAAATAAACAAAACAAAAAAACAAAAAACAAAAAAATAGGGCAATGCAGTCGAAATGGCCGCTAGCAAGGCCCCCGCCCCACTTCCCAAGCCCAACGGTAACAATACCGTTTGGGAAAATTTTTTAATTTTTAATTTTGTTTTTGTTACCGGTCCGGTTAATCGGTAATGGAACCGGTTTTCCGTTACCGGGCCTAACCGATCCGGGCTTTACAGGATTTTTTTATAACCCGTGCGGGTTGGGGTTGGGGGCCAATCCAACCCCCAACCCGGTATGCCCTTACCGGTCCGGGCCGGTCCGGTTAAACTACCGGGTCAACCGGTGCGGTTCCGGGTCAACCCGGACCGGTTGACAGGTTTAGTCTGAGCATGCAAGCGTCAAGAGCCAAAGCTACAAAGTTGTAGCGGATCTACCACCCCGTTCCTAAAACTCACAAGTTTTCTTTGAAACAGGATCTTCATATCAGCAAAGGCGGGAGCACAACAATAAGCCCATGCGGGTTACAACCGCACAGCGTCTATGCAATGACGTTATCTCAACCCAGGCTACGTCAATAAAACGACATAATTTCATGTAAGTCTATGTAACGACTTCATCTATGTTTCGTCTATACAACGACGAACATCTGCATCGTGTCTATGCAACGACAACATTTCATGTAAGCCCATGCAACGGCTTCATCTATGTCTCGTTCATGCAACGACGAACATCTGCATAGCGTCTATGCAACGACGCCATCTCACGTAAGCCTATGCAACAACTTCATCTATATTTCGTCTATGCAACGACGAACATCTGCATCGCGTCTATGCAACGACGCCATTTCATGTAAGTCTATGCAACGGCTTCATCTATGTTTCGTTCATGCAACGACGAGCATCTGCATTGCGTCTATCCAACGACGCCATCTCATGTAAGCCTATGCAACAACTTCATCTATGTTTCGTCTATGCAACGACGAGCATCTGCATCGCGTCTATGCAACGACGCCATCTCATGTAAGACTATGCAACGACTTCATCCATGTTTCGTTCATGCAACGACGAACATCTGCGTCGCGTCTATGCAACGACTTCATATATGTTTTATCTATGCAACGACGAGTATCTGCATCGCTTCTATGCAGCGACGCCATATCTTATAAGCCTATGCAACGACTTCATCATGTTTCGTCTATACAACGACGAACATCTGCATCGCGTCTATGCAACGACGTCATTTCATGTAAGCCTATGCAACAGCTTCATCTATGCTTCGTCTATGCAACGACGAACATCTACATCGCGTCCATGCAATGACGCCATCAACATCTACAAACACCCTGTCTGTTACAGCACCACATCGCAGCGACCCAGTGTCAATCATAATTTGACACTGGGACAAATTTTGAATCTGCGTCGGCATTGTCTTTAATTTTGCAGCATCACAGCAACCCAGTGTCATCATGATTCGACACTTGGACAATATTGAATCGGCATTTGCCTGCTTTAATTTTCTAGCATCGCAGCAACTCAGTGTCCTCATAATTCGACACTGGGACAAATTTTACATCAGCTTTATCTTTTATTTTGGCATCACAACGACCCAGTGTCATCATAATTTGACACTGGGACAAAATATTGAATCTGCATCAGCTTTTGCCCATTCTTTTTCTTGATCTTTGTTTTAATTCTAACGATGAGGAAAAAATTGGCTACAAGTCAACGTCTTTGTCCGAAAACTCTTTCATCGTCTTCGATCAAAGAGGGACAAACTGTTGACACCCAATTTTGACCCATCTTTTAGTCATTTTTTACAATTTTAAGCATTTTAGGACACCGCATTTTATTCATCATTTTTTGCATTTTTTTTACATAATATTCTATGTTTATTTCTTTACAAAATGACATTGCATCTTTTTATTTTAAATTAAGCATGATATCTTTGTTAATATTATGTTTCTATTATTATTACACCGTCATTTTACGTTATTAATATTTGCGTCTCTTTAAATAATTAATTGACATCCCGTTTTTATTTTTAATTAGACATTAAACATTTGTTAAATTGTATTTTACTATTATTGCATCGGCATTTGCATTTTAATAATTTTACATCTCATTAAATAATTTTTCTTTTAAATAATAAACTCCTTTTGCATTTTTGTCAAATCAGTCTAGTCCGAGGCACAATCTCGATCGGTTCAATCCGCCAAAAACCGAAGCCCAAATTGAGATCAAAAAATGAGGCTCAGTACACCTTTAATCTTTTTCCCCAATACCCAATACCCAAAACCCTAAACCTAAATACCCCTATAAATAAAAAATCTTACCCCCACTAACAAGGACATCAGTAGCAGCCACACATCTACCCTCGCTCTCACTCCTCTCAACCCCTAACTCCCAAACCCCTTTTCCGTCGCAGGTGAAACCGCCGGCGAACCTCGCCAATGTCCCACCGTCGAACGTCACTGATTCCGGCAAACCCCCAACACCCATGAACACCTTCTCCCAAAATCCCTCACTCTTCTCAGCCCTTTCCCGTCATAACAACTGTCCTACCGACAAACCACCATATCCGACGAATACTCTCACCACTGTCGACTCCATCATTCCCGTCGAACACCTTCTCCCTCATCTTATTTTTCTCTCCAGCACCCGTCGACCCCCACACTCCCTTTACTCCATCCCTCATCTCCAGTCCCCGCCATCACCGGCGAACCACCACTCCGTCGAACACCACCATACCCGTCGACCTCACTACTTCGAGCCACCGCCACTGATTATTCGCCATTCTAATGGACTGAATTTCAGTCATTTTCGCTACTAATTTTGGTTATTTTAATGGACTGATTTTGGTCTTTATTGCTACTAATTTTCGGCATTTTCTGGACTGATTTTAGTCATTTTATGGACTGATTTTTTTTGCTATCTTGTTACTGAATTTTGGGTTGTTTGCTACTGATTCTTGGACATGTTGTTAGACTGATTTGGGTCATTGTTGCTGGCTGATTTTTGCCATTTCCGGACTGATTTTTGCTACTCATTTTATGGCTAATGCCTCTACTAATTTTTTTGCCATTTTCGGACCCATTTTTGCTACTAATTTTATGGCTACTGCTGGACTGATTTTGACATTGTTGCTGGACTAATTTTCGGCTATTTGGACTGATTTTCGGCTATTTGGTTACTGATTTTAGGCCATTGTTGCTACAAATTTTTGGTTATTTGTTGGCTGATTTTGTTACTGATTTTGGGCGATTTTGCCCCTTTTTCATTTTATTTATTTTATTGATTTGAATAGATACTACACTTTGGCCGATGAAGGAATCTCCGTCTGATTTCCAAGGCCTCCCATGTGCAAAAGACGAATTTATTTTTTGCTTTACTTATTAATTCTTGTCATTGCTTTAAAATTATCCATTCTATTACTAACACTTTTACTAAGTGTTTATGCAGGTACCCGGAGATCATCTTGTGCAGAAGGCCTAAAAGGGTTAAAAGATGTACCGGAGTTTTTATTCGATTTTAACTTTATCATTTTGTATTGCATTCCATTGTAATTGTAAATTATGAAAACTGCTTAGAATATGAAGAATAAAAAGGGCAATAAATAATTAACCTAGGTTTGAACGGATAACCGCAAGTTAGCGGATCTTAAAGGATGCTTAACCTCTTCCCTTTAGGATAATAAAGAACCCTGATCCAGAATCTCATTAATTTCGCAGACCATTAAATAGAGATTAATTGCAGTATTTTAATTGCAATAAATCAAGTGTCCTAATTCACTTAATTAATTAGGTGGCGACTCCTCAAAATTAGCATTATTGCTCCATCCAGTGAACAGCGCCAATGAACAATGTTGTGGATACCGTTCAGACCCCGAGGATAAAAGCGGCGCGGCGACATGGCGACTCATTGGGGATAATCAGGAAGACCGTCATCGCAAATAGTCGAGGGCGAACAACAAAAAAAGGAAGAAAAAGAAAAAGAAAATCATCACAAGAATGAGCTGGAGTAATGTTGACGGAAAGAAGTCAGCTTATACCAGATTCAACGAAGCATCGCTCTGGGTCCTATATTTTGTATTTTATACATATTTGCAAATTCAATTGATATGTCTAGTGTTGATTACATAATTCTTTATCAAATATTTTACAACATAATCATCCCGAACTACGCGTGTCTGATTCTCACCATACGGTGTGATACGTAGGCAACCCATCTAGGGTTCGACACCACATAAAAAAAAGGGAACGGGTTCACCCATTTATTGCATTTATCCAATCATGAACATTCATTATTGCATTTCAATCATTCTATCACATACATTCATTCATGCATTTCATTCATTCTATCACAACCATTCATTTATTTATTTCATTCTTTTTACTTTGCATCAATCTTATATTAAACAATCATTTCTTTTGCACAACTTTTACTCTTGCATTTCTTTCATGAATGAATTCTTTTTAAATCATACGTTTTATAACATATCTGAACGAACTACGCACACCTGATTCTCGTTAAAGATGAGATACGTAGGCAGTCCTATTCGGGTTCGGTACCATTTATTCAAAATATACAAAAATATTTTAATTCAAAAAGCAAAAAAATAATAATATATATATATACAAAAAGAAAGCTCTTTTAAGTATCATTGTTTGATTTGGGTGATACCAACACAGTTAGAAGTGTGCATAAGAAAGAACGAGTAATAATCAGCATGAGTGGACTTCGTGGTAAACCATAGATTCTTTTTGTACCTCTCACGCACACCTGTAATGACATTGTCTTGAATGCTTTCAAGATAAGAACGAAATCAACCTCATCGTTTCATGTGCATTGTGTGGTGAGTTTTAGAATAAGTTTAATTGCATTGTGATCTAGAACTTGGCCCGAATGTTTGTTGAGGCGAAATCCTGAGTAACACTCGGTGTAGGAAATGATCGTAGGCTTTCTTTGACCCGTTTGAGCCTTTTCATCCTACCTAATAACATTATCCGCAGTACACCCCTTTTGAGCCTAAAGCCTATTCTTTTGACAACCGCATATTACACCTATACCCTTTTTGAGTGCGTACGCACTATCCCTTGTTGACACCCAATTTTGACCCTCCCGTCCAGTCATTTAACTATAAAATTAGACTAATTTTGTAAAATAATTTTTTAGGATTTTTATAATAAAATGCAGCGATAAAACATAAATACATGCATAAATAAATAATTTAATAATGGCGTCGCGTCTTACTTAGAGTATTAAGCACTTAGAGTCCCGCACTCGCATTAATTAATTTAGCAGTGACGTCGCGTCAAGTAGCATAGCCGCAAGAGATTTTCATAATCATTTGAAATCAATTTTTTATCTAAATACATGCATTTAATAGCGTCGCATTTATAAAAGCTTTAAACAATTCTTAAATATCATACTTGCATTTAACATTTAAATAATTTAATCTAAACTCAATTCATTTTTAATTTAACTCCGCGATAATGCACAATAATAAGTTTTTAAATAATAGCGTCGCATTTATAAAAAGCATTAAGCAGTCCTTAAACAATTTAATGATAATCTAAACCCCATTCAATTTTTAAGTTAACATAATGAATCAATTTTAATAACGGCATCACATATAAATATTGAGCACTAATTAAACAACACGCCCGCATTTATTATCGTAATAGTTTTATAACTCGAAATTAGACTAATTTAGCACCTAAATAATTAGACTAATTTAGCACCTAAATAATTAGACTAATTTAGCACCTAAATAATTAGACTAATGTAGCACCTAGATAATTTAATCACAATTTATTAATTTTTACCACTAATTAACTAATTAATACACCTAAAATTAACTAACCTATTTAACTCCCCCTAATTAAATAACTACCCAAGCCCAACACCCCTTATTTTCTACTCATTTCAGCAGCCCACAATACCGGCCCAACTCGAAAGCCCAACACCCCTTGCCCCTGATTATACTTCAGCCCACTCCCCTTCACCCCTAATTTTCGCTCAGCCCTTTCTCTCCCTCGCCTAAACCAACAAACCCTAAACCTAAATTAACCCATAGCCGATTTCCCCACACCTCCCATATTCGAAACTTACCAATATTCCATCCCCAAATTAATACCCATCGTCAACTTACCATAAAACCCACACAAAGATCCTCCAAATCGTGCACCACAACTCACTTTACCATAAATCAATCCTTACCATAATTTCACACAAAAAATCGCACCAAACATAAGCAGCAAAGTCGCAAGAAAATCAATCCCAGACTTCCACAAAATCCCTTCGAATCAATACGAATCAAGCACGAAATCTCAGCCTAGAATCAGCCTTTATTCATTTACCTAACTTGGAACCCAAATGGGGGATATATAGGCACATGCAATAGGCATCGAAAGGGGGCAGATATAGCATAGAAACAGGGGGGGAAGAGACACAAAAAGCAGAGCTCAGGGAAGAGAAGCGATTCGATAGCAAGAGGCAGCGAGTTCAAGGAAGCAGACGATAGGCAAGGGCAGACACAGAGCATCACTGGCAAGCACGAATAGGTAGTTCAAATCTTCTTCTTTCAATTCAAACCAAGAATCAGCAAACAAACCTTGCCCTTATTCGCATCGCAAACCCAAAACCCGTCGATTGGACCGACGACTTGATCTGTTGCTCGGGTCTGTCCGGAGAAGGTAAATCATATCCTCTTTGTGAAATTCTGACTTCGTATTCGATTATGTGAAGTTTGTTTTATCCTGATTGCTGTTGTATCGGGTATATTCGTATTTGTTGTCTCAATATGTGGGTAATTCTGCCTTCTAAGCATTAAATCGAATGAAGGTCCGAAATATGATATAATGTATGCTTGGTTTAGTTATTAGGCTGTTTGCTAGAAGTACATGTCACTGTGCAGTTGCTGAAATTGTTCATATTAAAATTGCTTATCTGCTGTTTCCAAATGACATATAGGTTTGACATTGGATTTCCTACCCATCTCTGTTTCTATCTTTTGAGTTATGGCCCTGTTTGCATCCAATCTTGGTTTATACTCATGTTCTCGTATAGTAGACATGTATGGAAGGCAGTCTGATATTGGAAACTACCTAAGTTAATAGAAGGGTCTAAGAAATGGTTTAAACTTAGGGATATGAAGGCCCTTGATTCTCATTGAGTCCTGCATTATCTATCTATGAGTGTGTATTGTCTTTCTTAGTATGCATCTGAATCATGTGTATGTTTATCTATGTCAAATAGTTTGTTAAGTGAAGGATATGTTAGGAGTAATCTTGGTTTGGTTTGTATCGCTATTGTCGAAATTCACTATGATGTACGTTGAATGAAAGTGTTTGTATGAGATTGCATTGACTTTGATTTCTTGTTATGGGTATAAATTGGTCCTATATTTCTAACTTCTTGTTAAACTTGACTTAAAAATCTGAATCATAAAAAAGGGGGGCACATATGTTTCTATTCCATCCTAAAATGCTCACCCACTGTTTTTTTTTAGATAAGCTGGAAATGTGCATGTTTGATATCTGATTTTCTCCCTCTCAAATTCATTTCTTTGACTCAGTTAAACCAAAACAATCTAGCATTGCAAAACACTTAAAATCAGTATGATACTTGTCCCTGTTTGTTTCCAGCATGATTTATGTACTACTATGAGATTATCTGAGTTTTATGGCCAATACATGTACTTAACTCAATTCTTGTAGTCACTGCTTTAAAACTGCATTAGCCTAGATGAGTCCCTTCTGTAAACATGCTCCCCCCCTCTGCAACACATGGTTGAGTCTCACTATAGGCTGGCAGTTAGGCTGCCTAAATATTATATGGGAAGTTCTATTTGATTGTTAAGGATCCGGCATGCTCACTAAATCAGTCCATTGTTTTCTAAAGTGAATACTTCTTCCATCAGTCTGCGTTGATTTCCTACCATAAAATGGGCACATATGTCTATATTCCATCCTAAATCATTTAGTCTTTGTTCTCCGAGAACATATAGGTTTGACATTCGATTTCTTATCCATCTCTGTTCATATGTCCTGAACCATGGTCTTGTTTGCATAAGCATGTAGCAGTGTATGACTTAGGCATGATCTATCCTATAATCTCTGCATACTTACAATTCTCTTGCTAGAATAAATGTTTGCTTTATTTGCCTAAACTATCCACTGTGTACTATCTCGATCACCTGCACTGCTATAATACATGCTGATAAGGAATTTGATCTACTCTTACTATATGCATCTGATTGTTAATGCTCAAGTACATCACTATGTGAACCATAAGAATATTCTCCAACCTCACTGTATTTCACTGTCTGTTGGCATCTGTTTGCTAATCGTTACGGTGAGTGACCTCGATCAATAACTGACTTATACATCTTATGTGCTAGTTGTGCTTAGATCATGTGTGTGCAGATTCCCTTGTGATTCGAATAATTAAGGCATATACTAATTCTTATCTTTCTTTTTTTACATGGCACGCACCGGAGCAACAAAGAGTCTCATAACGAGACTCGTCGTGGCAAACGTAAGGCATGCATATACATCCATCGAGTCCCTCTTCGGCCATTCCTAGACAAACAAATAGGACGGGGTCATCCGCTTCAACCCCTCATTCTCTCATCTCATCCTTATCTTGCTTTATTTGTTATTGTAATTCATAACTTTGTAATTAATAGGATCTAGAATAATTAGCCCTTAAACATATAAGTGGGGAGGTAATTTAAAGTTCATCGCTTAACTTACTTGCCTTTAGGACTGTTGAGCATGTCTAAATTTTGCAAAAATGATTTAAATGATTTAACTTGCATCATAAAACCAACATTTTGTTTTCTTATTAAAATACATAACAGATTTCTCCTAAACTCTCAAAAATCGTCTCAAGCATTTGTTTATACTACACGTAGGTTAAGCAAGATTAATTTAGTTAACATGACACATAATTAGTCCATAAAGCACCTTTAGCATCTTAGCATTTCTAGCACCTTTTAAGCACTCTTTAACATTTAGCATTCTTTTTGCACTTTTAGCACCATTTACTTTTAAAATTAACCTTTAGCACTCTTAAGCACCTTTAGCCTTTTAGCCCCTCTTAGCACTTTTAGCACCTTTAATATGCTAGCACTCCTTTTGCACCTTTGACACCTTTCTTTTTAAGCTTTCTAAGCATTTTTTAAAACTTTAGCATTTTTTAGCATTTTTAGCCTTTTAGCACTTTTAATATTTTAGCACCCTTTTAAATACTTTTAAGCCTTCCTTTAAACAATTAGCATCTTATTTTTCTAACACTTTTTCTAAGCAGGAGCCCTTCTAGAATTTAATACCTTTAGCAACCTTTTACTTTAAGGCACCTTTTAAACTTTTTAACATTTTAACATCTTTAAGCAGGTGGAGCTTTATTTTGCATTTTAAAAAATATAATAATTACCCTAGGTTTGGCGGGACAACATGAGTTAAGCGGATCTTAGAGGTGCCTACCCTTCCTCTAGATTAATAAAGAACCCTTACCCAGAATCTCATTAAGTTTAGCAGACCATTAAAATGGAGTTAATGTTTTACTTCAAACTAGTTAAACATTTAGGTGTCCTAATTCACCCAATTAATTAGGTGGCGACTCCGCGAACCCTTAGCATTCTAGCAACCCTTTAGCATTTTAGCACCCTTTTTAAATTTTAGCATCTTTGGCAATTTTAGTATCTTTTTAGCATTTTATTTTTATTTTCTAACCTTTGCATTTTGAGCAGGGTTCGCTAGAAAAAATGTCGCGGCCGAAAAAGGGCGCGACATCCCTTTCTTGGCCCGACCTCCTTGAGCACTTTAGAAATGTGCAAGTGGCTGACAAAATTCAGCGTCGAAGTTTGCAAAGACAAAATTGTCAAAGTCCCAAAAGGAAAAAGAAAAACACAAAGGGCGACTTCACCAAAAAAAGAAATCAAAAGCCCCGACATTAAAAAAAATGAATAAACCTTGATGTGGATTCATTAAACTGTTTCACACCTTCTAAGCAATTTATAAAGCTTAAACATCACATGATAACCCACAATTGCTTCAGACAACACACACATGGCCCCAAATAAATATATCCGCATATATGTACACCATCATTATACCAACTCTACAATAATTTTACCAACCTGAATACTAAGTCCAAATATTTCCTTTCTAGGCCGCTATCTCTTTCTCATAGCTGCAATCACAAAAATATGTTAGGGATAGACTACCCTAACCACACTTTTCTATCGCACGATCTTGGAGTAAGAAGAAGAGAAACCAATCCTAAATGTACAATAGCCTCCTGTTTATGGATATGGTGTACAACACACCGTTAACCAAGACTATACTGCACACGGTCTGTAGACATTCCGATGACTAACTGCTCTTATACCACTCTTGTCACGACCAACCGGGTCGCGGTATGCCCTACACAGGACCCTTCTACCCATACAACACAAGTAACCCGCGAAAGCTAAATAACACTCATCATTTTTTTTGCAAAGGCAAAGCCGGCAAGGCTGCCATAGTATATAACACCCGAATGATACTACAACTGTACAAAAATATAAATATAACTCACGCAAGTCCAACCCACATATGAATACAAACCTCTAAGAGTTTGGACAGTAAACTATGACGGGACAAGGCCCCGCCGTACCCCTGAATATATCTAGCCGTAATGGAATACCTGTGCCAAAATGACAAGCTCCGGAATATTGAAGCTATCTCAAAACGCTGAACAAGGATTCTAAGCTCGCGGATCACCCAGTACCTAATACGCGAGCATGACGCAGCCAGAAGAAATCGGTCTAACAAGGTACCAAGTATGTAAACATGAAGTACAGTAAACAAGATCATAACTGTATAAAAGAATGACAGAGACAAGTATGAAAATCAAATACTAGATCCCACCGTGCCAAAAATAAGAGCCAACTGTACCTTGTATCACTGTACCCCTATACCATTGTACCAATGTACTACTGTATCGTTTTACCACTGTACTACTGTATCACTGTATTGTTGTACCACTATAAAAATGATTCAACTGTATCCTTTTTTTTTAAAATAAGATCAACCGTGCCCACGGTACTTCCTTTTAAAAATGAGAGTCATGTCAACATTAAGAACGTCAGTCTAAATAAAAAAATATTGTCATGCGAGGTACGACATATCCCGGCCCATTCTGGGACTCGGTGTAACGCTCTATAAGTTATGCAAGGTACGACATGTCCCGGCCCATTCTGAGACTCGGTGTAACGCTCTATAAGTTATGAAAGGTACGACATGTCCCGACCCATTCTGGGGCTCAGTGTAATGTGCTATAAGTCAAATAAGATACGACATGTTCCGGCCCATTCTGGAACTCAGTGTAATGTGCTATAAGTCAAATAAGGTACGACATGTTCCAGCCCATTTCGGGACTCGATGTAATGTGCTATAAGTCAAATAAGGTAGACATATTACGGCCCATTCTGGGACTCGGTGTGAATATATAGGACTGTACACCTATAGCTATCACAAGCAACTATGTACAATTTAAATCATTTTTTACTCTCATTAGCACAATTAGAATGAACTATCTATTTAGAAAAACTCAAGGCATTATCAAACGAATAGGTAAACAACTTTCCTTTTATAAAACCCAAAGTACTATCAAGGGAAAATATCACTAAGGATTAGGATCCGCTCAGTTTATAAAGATCAAGTCAAGTATAGGATCCACTCGTCGTTTGTACCAACTCAATAATCTAATTCGTCTCGCTCCTCTGACTAACATTATGGAAACATTTGCATGGTGATAATTGATCCGAATTGGCAAATTAATCCATTTTCTGAGCCATTAGTAGGTTATATATTAATAATGATCTTATTTAATCAGTTGTGAACCAAGAAAATGTAAAACGAACTGGTTATATCTTAGCTTCTATGCAGATGAAAATTCTACTTATTTCGATATAATAGATTGTCGATTCCTTTTTCATTAACGCTGAAATGGCTTGTTCGATACCTTTTCTCATTAGTGATGTAACTAGCAAGATCAATTCGACTCCAACGTTTACTAAAAGCCCTTACCAACATCTCCCATAAGACTTGGTAAGGACTTAGAAATAATTTAGACATGCCTTTAGCATAGAATCAATAACAAGAATACTCCTTAAATTCTAAGAGTAGAATAACTTTTGAAACAATACCACAGTTATGG
This sequence comes from Przewalskia tangutica, assembly GCA_029844215.1. NCBI lineage: Eukaryota > Viridiplantae > Streptophyta > Magnoliopsida > Solanales > Solanaceae > Przewalskia > Przewalskia tangutica. The sequence goes on from CM056728.1 coordinate 116,808,671, forward strand.
TTCACACGAAGAACATGCCAAAAGAGAGAAGGAAGAGGTTCACATACCTCATTGATGACTAACCAACACGACAAGTAGAATACGCCCCGAATAGGTAGTTCAACCTTATCGGCTATTCTACATGCCAAGTAGAAAATTCCACAAGTAGTACTTCAACCTATAACAACAATAATACTTCTATCAACTTCATACACACTAGTATAAGACTTATACCAAGAAATGGTCCTCTTATTCTACGGAAATTTGTGCAGCACTTCTCCTGTTGATCTAACTTGCAATTTATTTCGAGAAGTGGAGGGAAGACATAAACACCTAAAAACCCGAAGATGAGAGTACGATTGATCTTTTTGATAGAGAATTTTCGTGGGTGTTTGATATGCAAGCTTTTTGCTGGGAAGTATGTTGAGTAAATAGGTAGCCATTTGTAGTGCATGATGCTGACCTGACTCTACGAGAAAGATATTTCAAGAAAAAGAAGGAGAAAGAGAGGCATGAGCAAGAAGAGTTCGGGTGATATTATTTATGGTCCGAATTTTCCTTTCATCTTTTCCATTTTGGGAAGATATATGAGGGCAAGAAAATCTAAAGCTCATTCCATGTTGTTCACGAAACTTTTGAAAGAGCCTATTATTATATTCACTTCCATTGTCACACTGAAAACACTTAATTTCCCTTTCAAACTGTGATTTGATATACGTGTGAAAATATACAAACATGGAATATATTTGAGATTTATTAGCAATTGGAAAAGTCCATAAAAAGTTTATAAAGTCATTAAGAAACAAAACATAATAACGATGACCACCGTTACTGATGATAAGTGACGTCCAGTGCACAATATCAAATGACAAAGAGGTTAATTATCAAAGACCCGAACCCCGGGCCCACGACTGGTGCCATATCTGGGCCCCTTCTACCCATACAACACAAGTAACCCGCGGAAGCTAAATAACACTCATCATTTTTTTTACAAAGGCAAAGCCGGCAAGGCTGCCATAATATACAACACCCGAATGAGACTATAACTGTACAAAAATATAAATACAACTCACGCAAGTCTAGCCCACATATGAATACAGACCTCTAAGAGTTTGGACAGTAAACTATGACGGGACAAGGCCCCGTCGTACCCCTGAATATACCTAGCCGTAATGGAAGACCTGTGCCAAAATGACAAGCTCCGAAACATTGGAGCTATCCCAAAACGCTGAACAAGGATCCTAAGCTAGCGGATCACCCAACTGAGTACCTAATACCTGCGGGGACAACAACGTACCAAGTATGTAAACATGAAGTATAGTAAACAAGATCATAAATGTACAAAAGAATGACAGAGACAAGTATGAAAATCAAATACTATATTCTACCGTGCCAAAAATAAGAGCCAACTGTACCTTGTATCACTGTACCCCTGTACCATTGTATTGTTGTATCACTGTACCACTGTACTACTGTATCACTGTATCGCTGTACCACTGTACTACTGTATCATTGTATTGTTGTACCACTGTACTACTGTAAAAATGATTCAACTGTATCCTTTTTAAAAAATAAGATTCAACCGTGCCCACGGTACTTCCTTTTAAAAATGAGAGTCATGTCAAAATTAAGAACGTCTATCCAAATAAACAAATACTGTCATGCGAGCTACGACATGTCCTGGCCCATTCTGGGACTCGATGTAACGCTCTATAAGTCATGCAAGGTACGACATGTCCCGACCCATTCTGAGACTCGGTGTAACGCTCTATAAGTTATGAAAGGTACGACATGTCCCGACCCATTCTGGGGCTCAGTGTAATGTGCTATAAGTCAAATAAGATACGACATGTTCCGGCCCATTCTGGAACTCAGTGTAATGTGCTATAAGTCAAATAAGGTACGACATGTTCCGGCCCATTTCGGGACTCGGTGTAATGTGCTATAAGTCAAATAAGGTACGACATATTACGGCCTATTCTGGGACTCGGTGTGAATATAAAGGACTGTACACCTATAGCTATCACAAGAAATTATGTACAATTTAAATTATCTTTGACTCTCATTAGCACAATTAGAATGAACTATATTTTTAGAAAAATTCAAGGCATTATCAAACGAATAGGTAAACAAATTTCCTTTTATAAAACCCTAAGTACTATCAAGGGAAAATATCACTAAGGATTAGGATACGCTCAGTTTATAAAGATCAAGTCAAGTATAGGAACCACTCGTCGTTTGTACCAACTCGATAATCTAATTCGTCTCGCTCCTCTGGCTAATATTATGGAAACATTTGCATGGTGATAACTGATCCGAATTGGCAAATTAATCCATTTTATGAGCCATTAGTAGGTTATATATTAATAATGATCTTATCTAATCAGCTGTGAACCTAAAAAATGTAAAACGAACTGGTTATATCTTAGCTTCTATGCAGATGGAAATTCTACCCATTTCAATATAATAGATTGTCGATTCCTTTTTCATTAACGCTGCAATGGCTTGTTCGATACCTTTTCTCATTAGTGATGTAACTAGCAAGATCAATTCGACTCCAACGTTTATTAAAAGCTCTTACCAACATCTCCCATAAGACTTGGTAAGGACTTAGGAATAATTTAGACATGACTTTAGCATAGAATCAATAACAAGAATACTCCTTAACTTCTAAGAGTAGAATAACTTTTGAAATAATACCACAGTTATGGTTCACACGAAGAACATGGCAAAAGAGAGAAGGAAGAGGTTCACATACCTCATTGACGACTAACCAACACGACAAGTAGAATACGTCCCGAATAGGTACTTCAACCTTATCGGCTATTCCACACGTCAAGTAGAAAATGCCTCAAGTAGTTCTTCAACCTATAACAACAATAATACTTCTATCAACTTCATACACACTAGTATAAGACTTATACCAAGTAATGATCCTCTTATTCTATAGAAATTTAGGCAGCACTTCCCCCGTTTATACGTACTTTCCACCTTTTCCAAGGCCCAAATTCAAAAACCAACAAGCCTCATTTAAGGCACAACCAACAGTTAACCAAAGGAGTTTACACTCCTACTTGACGTGTAAAATTCGGCCCCACAATCATATAAAAACAGTCCACAATTAATCAACATTAAGGGTACAATGTGAAGTCTTTAACCCCCTTATTCCTTAGGACTTTCATTAGCAATTTACCACATTAATCATGCATGCTGGTGTCTGATTTTCCAGCATATCTACACGTCTAAAACAACCCCAAAACTGCCCCAAAATATCCAACAATTAGAGGGCACTCTCGGCCACAACAACAACAATTCCAAAGCTCTTTTCCACAATTCCTTATAATCCAATTCTCATTTCAACATGTTATATAAATCATATAAACTATCAACAACAACATTTCCATCATTATATAACATACAACAAGTGCAATTAACAACAATAATAACAAACGAATCCAATGACGTTAAAATGGCTAGTCTCGGCCTCAACTCCCAATAATTGTCCAAACCCTTTGTAATCTTCATTATTTTTAGCTAAAGCTCATCTATACATTACTACAACATGTAATATCTAATTACATCAAGTGAAAGACGAAATCTTACCTCAAAGTCGCCCAAAACATTCCGTGATAGATTTGCCCGCAGTTTTCATTTTTCTCCACTTCTTCACGTTCCAATCACATATATGTATCCACTACAAGCTTGTAACCATCTTTCCTTCTTGTTTTACTTCCAAAAAGTTCATAAACAAGGTTAGTATTTCACCCAACCTCTCGGCCAAACTGTGGTTGTTAACTTGGCTTAGAACTTGATTAGGGTGCTTAATCTAGGAGAATAATCAACTCTTGTTCTTCACTTTTTCTTGAGAAAAATCGAGACACAAGGCTCAAGAGAAGAGAGAAGAGAAGGCTTTTGGTTGATGAAAATATTGTGTAAATGTCTAAGTCTTGCTATCCATTTCTCTAAATAGATGAACATATCACAAGTGGAGGGGGACCTCACTTGTCCACTTGGCTCACAAATATCTCTACACTTGTCCACTTGTCTCACAAATATCCTCCACACTTAGCCTTTGTCATCCCAATTTGGAACCCCCCCTAAAATTGTAATTTTTTTGGCGGACTCCATATTATCAATTCCGATACTTCATAATTCAATACTAAGTCCATAAATCTAATTAGAAGTATTAAACTCCAAGTTAATAATTTTTCCGTCGTCACATTTTTTTTCCCGAAATTTTCCTTAAGAAATGTAATGATTCTTTCCTTCCAAAATTCAAATCTTAAATCCTTAATTACGTTCTCAATTAGTAGCCCTGGTATTACGGGGTGTAACATCCTTACCCCCTTAGAAATATTCGTCCTCGAATGTTTGTTGACACCCAATTTTGACCCATCTTTTAGTTATTTTTTGCAAATTTAAGCATTTTAGGACACCACATTTTAATCATCATTTTTTTCATTTTTTTACATAATATTCTATGTTTATTTCTTCACAAAATGACATTGCATCTTTTTATTTTAAATTAAGCATGATGTCTTTGTTAGTATTATGTTTCTATTATTATTACACCGTCATTTTACGTTATTAATGTTTGCGTCTCTTTAAATAATTAATTGACATCCCGTTTTTATTTTTAATTAGACATTAAATATTTGTTAAATATTGTATTTTATTATTATTGCATCAACATTTGCATTTTAATAATTTTGCATCTCTTTAAATAATTTTTCTTTTAAATAATAAACTCGTTTTGCATTTTTGTCAAATCAGTCCAGTCCGAGGCACAATCTGGATCAGTCCAATCCGCCAAAAACCGAAGCCCAAATTGAGACCCAAAAATGAGGCCCAGTACACCTTTCATCTTTTCCCCCCAATACCAAAAATCCTAAACATAAATACCCCTATAAATAAAAAACCTTACCCCCCACTAACAAGGACATCAGTAGCAACCGCACATCTACCCTCACTCTCTCTCATCTCAACTCCTAACTCCCAAACCCCTTTCCCGTCGCCGGCGAACCTCGCCATTGTCCCACCGTCGAACGTCACTGATTCCGGCAAACCCCCAACACCCATGAACACCTTCTCCAAAAATCCCTCACTCTTCTCAGCCCTTTCCCGTCATAACCACTGTCCTACCGACAAAACACCATATCCGACGAATACTCTCACCACTATCGACTCCCTCATTCCCGTCGAACACCTTCTCCCTCATCCCAATTTTCTCTCCAGCACCCGTCGACCCTCACACTGCCTTTACTCCATCCCTCATCTCCCGTCCCCGCCATCACCGGCGAACCACCACTCCGTCGAACACCACCATACCCGTCGACCTCACTACTTCGAGCCACCGCCACTGATTATTCGCCATTCTAATGGACTGAATTTCAGTCATTTTCTCTACTAATTTTGGTTATTTTAATGGACTGATTTTGGTCTTTATTGCTACTAATTTTCGGCATTTTCTCGACTGATTTTAGTCATTTTCTGGACTGATTTTTTTGCTATCTTGTTACTGATTTTTGATTTGTTTGCTACTGATTCTTGGACATGTTGTTAGACTGATTTTGGTCATTGTTGCTGGTTGATTTTTGCCATTTTCGGCCTGATTTTTGCTCATTTTTGCTACTCATTTTATGGCTAATGCCTCTACTATTTTTTTTGCCATTTTCGGACCCATTTTTGCTACTAATTTTATGGCTGTTGCTGGACTGATTTTGACATTGTTGCTGGACTAATTTTCGGCTATTTGGACTGATTTTCGGCTATTTGGTTACTGATTTTAGGCCATTATTGCTACAGATTTTTGGTTATTTGTTGGCTGATTTTGTTACTGATTTTGGGCGATTTTGCCCCTTTTTCATTTTATTTATTTTATTGATTTGAACAGATACTACACTTTGGCCGATGAAGGAATCTCCGTCTGATTTCCAAGGCCTCTCATGTGCAAAAGACGGATTTATTTTTGGCTTTACTTATTTATTCTTGTCATTGCTTTAAAATTATTCATTCTATTACTAACACTTTTACTAAGTGTTTATGCAGGTATCCGGAGATCATCTTGTGCAGAAGGCCTAAAAGGGTTAAAAGATGTCCCGGAGTTTTTATTCGATTTTAACTTTATCATTTTGTATTGCATTCCATTGTAATTGTAAATTATGAAAACTGCTTAGAATATGTAGAATAAAAAGGGCAATAAATAATTAACCTAGGTTTGAACGGATAACCGCAAGTTAGCGGATCTTAAAAGATGCTTAACCCCTTCCCTTTAGGATAATAAAGAACCCTGATCCAGAATCTCATTAATTTCGCAGACCATTAAATGAAGATTAATTGCAGTATTTTAATTGCAATAAATCAAGTGTCCTAATTCACTTAATTAATTAGGTGGCGACTCCTCAAAATCAGCATTATTGCTCCATCCAGTGAACCGCGCCAAGGAACAATGTTGCGGATACCGTTCAGACCCCGAGGACAAAAATGGGCACGACAGCATGGCGACTCCGCTGGGGATAATCAGGAAGACCGTCATCGCAAATAGTCGAGGGCGAACAACAAAAAAAATGAAGAAAAAGAAAAAGAAAATCATCACAAGAATGAGCTGGAGCTATGTTGACGGAAAGAAGTCAGCTTATACCAGATTCAACGAAGCATCGCTCTAGGTCCTATATTTTGTATCTTTATACATATTTGAAAATTCAATTGATATGTCTAGTGTTGATTACATAATTCTTTATCATACATTTTACAACATAATCATCCCGAACTACGCGTGTCTGATTCTCACCATACAGTGTGATACGTAGGCACCCATCTAGGGTTCAACACCACATAAAAAAAACAAAAGAGGGGGGACATATTTGGTTCACCCATTCATTGCATTTATCCAATCACGGACATTCATTATTGCATTTCAATCATTCTATCACATACATTCATTCATGCATTTCATTCATTCTATCACATCCATTCATTTTTTCATTACACTCCTTTTACTTTGCATTAGTCTTATATTGAACAATCATTTATTTTGCACAGCTTTTACTTTTGCATTTCTTTCATGAATGAATTCTTTTTAAATCATACATTTTATAATATATCTGAACGAACTACACACACCTGATTTTCGTCAAAGATGAGATACGTAGGCAGCCCTATTCGGGTTCGGTACCATTTATTCAAAAAATACAAAAATATTTTTATTCAAAAAGCAAAAATAAATAAATATATATATATACAAAAAGAAAGCTCTTTTAAGTATCATTGTTTGATTTGGGTGATACCAACACAGTTAGGAGTGTGCATAAGAAAGAACGAGTAATAATCAGCATGGGTGGACTTCGTGGTAAACCATAGATTCTTTTGGTACCTCTCACGCACACCTGTAATGACATTGTCTTGAATGCTTTCAAGATAAGAACGAAATCAACCTCATCGTTTCATGTGCATTGTGTGGTGAGTTTTAGAATAAGTTTAATTGCATTGTGATCTAGAACTTGGCCCGAATGTTTGTTGAGGCGAAATCCTGAGTAACACTCGGTGTAGGAAATGATCGTAGGCTTTCTTTGACCCGTTTGAGCCTTTTCAGCCTACCAAATAACATTATCCGCAGTACACCCCTTTTGAGCCTAAAGCCTATTCTTTTGACAACCGCATATTACACCTATACCCTTTTTGAGTGCGTACGCACTATCCCTTTCTTGGCCCGACCTCCTTGAGCACTTTAGAAATGTGCAAGTGGCTGACAAAATTCTGCGTCGAAGTTTGCAAAGACAAAATTGTCAAAGTCCCAAAAGGAAAAAGAAAAACACAAAGGGCGACTTCACAAAAAGAAGAAATCAAAAGCCCCAACATTAAAAAAAATGAATAAAAATGAGAGAATAACTTTGGAAAAAGCGGGCTCCAAACGAAAGATTCAAAAAGAAGACAGTACAGAAAAACCGGGACAAAAAAAAAAGCAAGTCAGCATTAAAGCACACAAATATCAAGCATGAACGTAGTTCAACGCTCGAGGAAGGATTAGTCACTTTTTACCCAAATGATATTCATCCCTTCTCCCAAGCCTACATTACAAGCCCGTGACAAGCCCAACATGATCTTATACTAAGGGTTCTCACATTAGTGGATACTTACATGATGGCCAAGCCTATGGTATCACAATTGCATGCATTGAACATCTTTATGAGTGTGAGTGTGTTTCTCTAAACGTCCAAAATTCAAAATACTGGAATATATGTGAGGATGAAACTTTCTTTCAGTGAGGACATTTGAAACTCGAGGATGCGTATAGTTCGAAACCTTGGTTGCAAGAAAGTGTGTCGATACTTAGGTATGCCTGAGGTACCATTTAAAGCTATATGAATTACCCTGGGGTCAGTCTCGGTTAGACTGAAAGCAATAAACAGAAATCCTTATGCACAATACTAATTTTTGGTATCAACTAAAGTCAGAACGTGATCCCGTCTTTCCATTTTTTCAAAAAAAAAAAACAAACAAAAAATACATGTAAAAAATATCATTTTTTGCATCACGAACTACGTCTTGACCTGATTCCCTCAGCGGGATACATAGGCGGCCACATCGGATTCGGTCTTATTTTTTGAAAATTATACAATCATTTTTTGCATCACGAACTACGTCTTGACCTGATTCCCTTAGCGGGATACGTAGGCGGCAACATTGGCTTCGGTCTCATTTTTTGAAAATTGTACAATCAGTTTTTGCATCACGAACTACGTCTTGACCTGATTCCCTAAGCGGGATACGTAGGCGGCCACATCGGCTTCGGTCTCATTTTTTGAAAATTGTACAATCATTTTTTGCATCACGAACTATGTCTTGACCTGATTCCCTCAGCGGGATACGTAGGCGGCCTAAATCGGCTTCGGTCACACCATTAGAAATCTTTCCATTGGCTCGCGTGCGATAGAACGTGTTTGATTATTCCGAAAAGAGATATGAACAATTTCCGCCAGAGTTAAGTCTTGCCCACGCGCCCCGCATAAAGAAAACTTGGACAATTTTGAGAAATGCACCGTGAAGAGATTATAATAAGGATTCCAAAAGCAATCAACAATCGTAGCATTCAGCAAGCATTCACAGCATCCAGCAAGTCCGGGCAGAGACTACATCAGCAATCGCAGCATTCAGCAAACATTCACAACATCCAGCAAGTCTGTGCAGAGATTACATCGGCAATCGCAGCATTCAACAAGCATTCACAACATCCAAAGAAGCCCGCAGAGCATTCAAAGAAGCATTCCCAAAGATCCAAAGAAGTCCGCACGGAATGCATCAAGACTCGCAGATTCGACAGCATTCACAATATTCAACACGTCCGTGCAAGGACAAAATCTCAGCATTTGCAGCATCACCTCAATACAACCGCCATCACGTTTTACAGGTTAACATTTCTACTCATACAATTACATTGCTTATAAATTCACACGTTATCATTTTTGCCTTAAAAGTTATGCACTAACCTTTTGCTTAAGTCTGAGCTATAGGTGTCTAACGGACTGACCCGGTCCGGACCGGTAGCCCGCTAGGTTTTAACGGTTTCGGATTCTGCGGTCAGGTTCAGAATCTGGGCCAACCGGTCCGGTCGTTCTGGATTCAGTCGGCAGTGTGGTTAAGTCGAGCAGGTCTCTGGTCGGTTTTTTTAATTTCTAGTATTTATTTTCTATCATATAAACTAAATTCAATTTAACTATGTAATATAATAATATAATATATAATTTAGTTGTATATATTAAAATTGAAACTTTAAAGTTAACTTTTTATTTTATAGTTTATAACTTTATACTTTATACAGTTTATAGTTTATAACTTTATATTGTAAATTTGTAATTATACTTTTATTAATTTATTAGATTAGTAGATATAAGTTAACAAATAAGTAGTAACAGATTAACAACTAAATAGATAGTAAAATTAAAATTAATGATAAGATGTAAACTTTTGAACTTTCATAACGTTAATAAGAGTACATAATGAAGTAATAATAATTTTCTTTACATATTATGCATCCTTTTTGCAAGTTCTTCATAATCTATAGGTTGATTGAATTGGTTATGCTCCATAGCCTCTAAATCTGGAGTATTAATTTTTGTCCCGCCTCCGCTCCCGCCTTCCAAAATATTGTCTATTTCTTCATCTTCCGGAGAATTAACGTCTCCACATCCTTGATTTCTTTTCTCTGATCTGATCCAATCCCTTAAGGAGACTAACACTTCTAATGTGCTTCCACCCAATGAGTGACGTGTGTCTCCTATTTGATCTCGTGCTTGGCTAAATGCACTTTCAGAAGCCACTGTTGAGATCGACACATTAAGAACATCCCGGGCCATCGCTGCAAGTACCGGGAATTGCCTTTTGTTATCCTGCCACCATTGTAAAGGGTCAAAAATTTTCTTCGGCTCCGCTGGCTTTTGCAAATAAAATTGCATCTCATCGCAAGATCGGCTTGTGGTTGGTTGTGTTGTAAAAGTGTTCCATATGTCTAAAGATTCTTCTTCATCGTCATCATCATTGAATCCTGCAGGTGTAGACACAGAAGCAGAACTAGAAGGAATATTAGTAGCAGAGTTGGTGTTATCATGTAATGTAGCATAATATTCATATAATGTAGTTAAATTAGTATCAAGTTTACTTATGCAATCAAATGAAGATGGAGTTTCTGTTTGACCTATTTCCATATAAGTATATAAACTAAATATTAAATTATGACAATCTACTTTTTTAATAGAAGGATTTAAGACTGCACCAATACAATAAACATCAGGAATAGGAAAAAAATATTTTTTAAACTTTTCAAACATAACTGTAACTGCATCTTTATATTTCACATTTGATTTTAAACCATAAAGTAAATATGAAATTTCAGCTATATGAGTTAAAGCATTACAAACTGTTGGGTAATAAGATCCTGAAAATTCAACAGTTGCAGTGTAAAATTTACGTAAATTTTTTAAAAGTTCACCAATTGATTTCCAATGTTCGTCGGTTAACATATACATCACGTTCTTACAATGCGCATTTGCAACATGTGTTATGGGGTCTTTATACTTATAACATTCTTTTAAAAATAAATAAGTATAATTCCACCGTGTAATAATCTCTTCTGGCATGAATTTAGGTCTCAAATTAAATTGTTTACATTTTTCTTTAAATTCTATAATTCTATTTTTCCTATTATTACCTGAATAACTCCAATGACTCTTTTGACAAGTTTTATTTCAGTGAAAATGAATCAAGACCACTTTTAACAATTAAATTATAAATATGACAAGCACAACGAACATGAAATATATCGAAGTGGTGGTTGTACTTCGCTTTAAAAGATCTACAACAATGGTATTATTAGATGCATTATCGAATGATACACAAAGTATTTTATTATAAAGATTATATTTTTGGGCATAAAAACAAATAGTTTCGCTTATATATTTTCCAGTATGACTTTGATCCTCGTCATACGCAAAAGAAATTACGTTTTTCCATTCTAAAATTTTCATCAATCTAATGACAAGTAATTGTTAAATAATCATAACCGTTCAATGCATGTCCAATGTCTGAAGTAAAACTAACATGGCATGGAAGGTTAGCAAACAAATATTGCAAGAAAATAACATAATCATTATGAAGTCTAAAAATATCGGCTCTAGTAGTACTACGAGGAACACCTTTAAAAAAAGGATTATATACTCTTTGAATATATGTAATTAAATATGAAGAAGAAGCAAAAAAAAAAAGGCAAACAACCTCCGACAATCATTTTTGCTAATTCAATGCGATTTTTTTTTGGATCGTACTTAGCCAACCCCCAGTTAATGGATTAAGTTGTTGTTGACCGGGTTCTAAATCAGGGACAGCATTACATTGTGCCGTATGATCGTATTTTATATGTCTACCTATAGTGCCCGTCCCGTCGCACCCGCGTCTTATGTTTATAAGTTTTCCCACAAATATTACATTTAACTCTATCAGTACCCACAACTTTATCATAAAAGAGTCACACTTTACTCCTTTTTTTTTTCTTGCTACTGGTCCTGGTAAAGGAGGTTTACGACTACGACTACGACTACGACTATCACTAGCAGTACCAACATTGACAGAAGGAACACTAGTAGGTGTAGGGGGTTCTTGTTCTTGTTCTTCTTCTTCAAGTTCATCAATATCATCTAATTGAACGTTATCAAATTCATTATCTTCTATTCCAAAATCTTCTTGCATTTGATTATAATCTATATTTTGATTAGATGATGAAGAACCTACAGATTTGTTACCCCTTGAACTAGATTTACGGCGCAGTCCCGACGCAATTCCCCTTAGTAAAGACATTATAAAATATTTAAATAATCAACAAATAAATATGACAATTTAATAAAATAATTAGAGAATGAAACGAGTGTACCAAACTTGATTGAATTCAATTGAAACTCGAAGCTCGAAGTCTTGCGTCTTGCTACTTTGAATTTGAAAACTAATAATAATAATAACTTGAAAATTGATAATAAAGATGATTAAGAGAGTATGAGAATAAGAGAATTGAGAGAAATGTTGTGTGATAAAAATGAAGAAAATGTAGAGAATTTATAGATTTTTTAAAGGGTAAAAATGGAATTAAAATAAATAAATAAACAAAACAAAAAAACAAAAAACAATAATGGAACCGGTTTTAGTTCAAGCCTAACCGGTCCGGCCTTGGGTTTTTATAACGTGCGGGTTGGGGTTGAGGCAATCAACCCCAACCCGTATGCCACTGCGTCGGCCGTCGGTTAAACTACCGGGTCAACCGGTGCGGTTCCGGATCAACCCGGACCGGTTGACAGGTTTAGTCTGAGCATGCAAGCGTCAAGAGCCAAAGCTACAAAGTTGACGCGGATCTACCACCCCTTTCCTAAAACTCACAAGTTTTCTTTGAAACAGGATCTTCATATCAGCAAAGGCGGGAGCACAACATTAAGCCCATGCGGGTTACAACCGCACAGCGTCTATGCAATGACGTTATCTCAACCCAGGCTACGTCAATAAAACGACATAATTTCATGTAAGTCTATGCAACGACTTCATTTATGTTTCGTCTATACAACGACGAGCATCTGCATCGTGTTTATGCAACGACAACATTTCATGTAAGCCCATGCAACGGCTTCATCTATGTCTCGTTCATGCAACGACGAACATCTGCATAACGTCATCTGCGGCGCCGTCACGTATGCCTATCTGGCGGCTTCATCTATATTTCGTCTATGCAACGACGAACATCTGCATCGCGTCTATGCAACGACGCCATTTCATGTAAGTCTATGCAACGGTTTCATCTATGTTTCGTTCATGCAACGACGAGCATCTGCATCACGTCTATGCAACGACGCTATCTCATGTAAGCCTATGCAACAGCTTCATCTATGTTTCGTTTATGCAACGACGAGCATCTGCATCGCGTCTATGCAACGACGCCATCTCATGTAAGCCTATGCAACGACTTCATCTATGTTTCGTTCATGCAACGACGAGCATCATTATCGCGTCTATGCAACGACGCCATCGTATAAGCCTATCTGGCGACTTCATCTATGTTTCGTTCATGCAACGGCGAGCATCATTATCGGCGTCTATCTGGCGGCCGTATATGTTTTATCTATGCAACGGCAGTATCTGCGTCGACGCATGCGACGCCATATCTTATAAGCCTATGCAACGACTTCATCATGTTTCGTCTATACAACGACGAACATCTGCATCGCGTCTATGCAACGACGTCATTTCGTATGGCTTTATGCAACGGCTTCATCTATGCTTCGTCTATGCAACGACGAACATCTACATCGCGTCCATGCAATGACGTCATCAACATCTACAAACACCCTGTCTGTTACAGCACCACATCGCAGCGACCCAGTGTCAATCATAATTTGACACTGGGACAAATTTTGAATCTGCGTCGGCATTGTCTTTAATTTTGCAGCATCACAGCAACCCAGTGTCATCATGATTCGACACTTGGACAATATTGAATCGGCATTTGCCTGCTTTAATTTTCTAGCATCGCAGCAACCCAGTGTCCTCATAATTCGACACTAGGACAAATTTTACATCAGCTTTATCTTTTATTTTGGCATCACAACGACCCAGTGTCATCATAATTTGACATTGAGACAAAATATTGAATCTGCATCAGCTTTTGCCCATTCTTTTTCTTGATCTTTGTTTTAATTCTAACGATGAGGACAAAATTGACTACAAGTCAACGTCTTTGTCCGAAAACTCTTTCATCGTCTTCGATCAAAGAGGGACAAACTGTTGACACCCAATTTTGACCCATCTTTTAGTCATTTATTACAATTTTAAGCATTTTAGGACACCGCATTTTATTCATCATTTTTTACATTTTTTTTTACATAATATTCTATGTTTATTTCTTCACAAAATGACATTGCATCTTTTTATTTTAAATTAAGCATGATATCTTTGTTAATATTATGTTTCTATTATTATTACACCGTCATTTTACGTTATTAATATTTGCGTCTCTTTAAATAATTAATTGGCATCCCGTTTTTATTTTTAATTAGACATTAAACATTTGTTAAATTGTATTTTAATATTATTGCATCGGCATTTGCATTTTAATAATTTTGCATCTCATTAAATAATTTTTCTTTTAAATAATAAACTCCTTTTGCATTTTTGTCAAATCAGTCTAGTCCGAGGCACAATCTCGATCGGTTCAATCCGCCAAAAACCGAAGCCCAAATTGAGATCAAAAAATGAGGCTCAGTACACCTTTAATCTTTTTCCCCCAATACCCAAAACCCTAAACCTAAATACCCCTATAAATAAAAAATCTTAACCCCACTAACAAGGACATCAGTAGCAGCTGCACATCAACCCTCGCTCTCACTCCTCTCAACCCCTAACTCCCAAACCCCTTTTCCGTCGCCGGTGAAACCGCCGACGAACCTCGCCAATGTCCCACCGTCGAACGTCACTGATTCCGGCAAACCCCCAACACCCATGAACACCTTCTCCCAAAATCCCTCACTCTTACCGTACTTTCCGTCATAACCATCTGTCCTGCCGTGAACCACCATATCAAGCGAATACTCTCACCATCGACTCCATCATTCGTCGAACACCTTCTCCTCATCTTATTTTCTCTCCAGGCACCGTCGACCCCACACTCCTTTACTCCATCCTCATCTCGGTCCATCGGCGAACCACCACTCCGTCGAACAACACCATACCCGTCGACCTCACTACTTCGAGCCACCGCCACTGATTATTCGCCATTCTAATGGACTGAATTTCAGTCATTTTCGCTACTAATTTTGGTTATTTTAATGGACTGATTTTGGTCTTTATTGCTACTAATTTTTCGCATTTTACGGGTGATTTTAGTCATTTTACGGGTGATTTTTTTGCTATCTTGTTACTGAATTTTGGGTTGTTTGCTACTTATTCTTGGACATGTTGTTAGACTGATTTTGGTCATTGTTGCTGGCTGATTTTTGCCATTTCCGGACTGATTTTTGCTACTCATTTTATGGCTAATGCCTCTACTAATTTTTTTGCCATTTTCGGACCCATTTTGCTACTAATTTTATGGCTCTTCTTTGGGTGATTTTGACATTGTTCTTTGGACTAATTTTCGCTATTTGGGTGATTTTCGGCTATTTGGTTACTGATTTTAGGCCATTGTTGCTACAGATTTTTGGTTATTTGTTGGCTGATTTTGTTACTGATTTTGGGCGATTTTGCCCCTTTTTCATTTTATTTATTTTATTGATTTGAATAGATACTACACTTTGGCCGATGAAGGAATCTCCGTCTGATTTCCAAGGCCTCCAGTATGCAAAAAGCGGTTATTTTTGCTTTACTTATTAATTCTTGTCATTGCTTTAAAATTATCCATTCTATTACTAACACTTTTACTAAGTGTTTATGCAGGTACCCGGAGATCATCTTGTGCAGAAGGCCTAAAAGGGTTAAAAGATGTACCGGAGTTTTTATTCGATTTTAACTTTATCATTTTGTATTGCATTCCATTGTAATTGTAAATTATGAAAACTGCTTAGAATATGAAGAATAAAAAGGGCAATAAATAATTAACCTAGGTTTGAACGGATAACCGCAAGTTAGCGGATCTTAAAGGATGCTTAACCTCTTCCCTTTAGGATAATAAAGAACCCTGATCCAGAATCTCATTAATTTCGCAGACCATTAAATGGAGATTAATTGCAGTATTTTAATTGCAATAAATCAAGTGTCCTAATTCACTTAATTAATTAGGTGACGACTCCTCAAAATTAGCATTATTGCTCCATCCAGTGAACCGCGCCAAGGAACAATGTTGTGGATACCGTTCAGACCCCGAGGATAAAAACGGGCGCGACAGCATGACGACTCCGCTGGGGATAATCAGGAAGACCGTCATCGCAAATAGTCGAGGGCGAACAACAAAAAAAGGAAGAAAAAGAAAAAGAAAATCATCACAAGAATGAGCTGGAGTTATGTTGACGGAAAGAAGTCAGCTTATACCAGATTCAACGAAGCATCGCTCTGGGTCCTATATTTTGTATTTTATACATATTTGCAAATTCAATTGATATGTCTAGTGTTGATTACATAATTCTTTATCATATATTTTACAACAAAATCATCCCGAACTACGCGTGTCTGATTCTCACCATACGGTGTGATACGTAGGCAACCTATCTAGAGTTCGACACCACATAAAAAAAAGGGAACATAGTGGGTTCACCCATTTATTGCATTTATCCAATCATGAACATTCATTATTGCATTTCAATCATTCTATCACATACATTCATTCATGCATTTCATTCATTCTATCACAACCATTCATTTTTTTATTACATTCCTTTTACTTTGCATCAATCTTATATTAAACAATCATTTCTTTTGCACAACTTTTACTTTTGCATTTCTTTCATGAATGAATTCTTTTTAAATCATACGTTTTATAACATATCTGAACGAACTACGCACACCTGATTCTCGTTAAAGATGAGATACGTAGGCAGTCCTATTCGGGTTCGGTACCATTTATTCAAAATATACAAAAATATTTTAATTCAAAAAGCAAAATAATAATAATATATATATATATACAAAAAGAAAGCTCTTTTAAGTATCATTGTTTGATTTGGGTGATACCAACACAGTTAGAAGTGTGCATAAGAAAGAACGAGTAATAATCAGCATGGGTGGACTTCGTGGTAAACCATAGATTCTTTTGGTACCTCTCACGCACACCTGTAATGACATTGTCTTGAATGCTTTCAAGATAAGAACGAAATCAACCTCATCGTTTCATGTGCATTGTGTGGTGAGTTTTAGAATAAGTTTAATTGCATTGTGATCTAGAACTTGGCCCGAATGTTTGTTGAGGCGAAATCCTGAGTAACACTCGGTGTAGGAAATGATCGTAGGCTTTCTTTGACCCGTTTGAGCCTTTTCATCCTACCAAATAACATTATCCGCAGTACACCCCTTTTGAGCCTAAAGCCTATTCTTTTGACAACCGCATATTACACCTATACCTTTTTTGAGTGCGTACGCACTATCCCTTTCTTGACCCGACCTCCTTGAGCACTTTAGAAATGTGCAAGTGGCTGACAAAATTCAGCGTCGAAGATTGCAAAGACAAAATTGTCAAAGTCTCAAAAGGAAAAAGAAAAACACAAAGGGCGACTTCACCAAAAGAAGAAATCAAAAGCCCCGACATTAAAAAAAATGAATAAACCTTGATGTGGATTCATTAAACTGTTTCACACCTTCTAAGCAATTTATAAAGCTTAAACATCACATGATAACCCACAATTGCTTCAGACAACACACACATGGCCCCAAATAAATATATCCGCATATATGTACACCATCATTATACCAACTCTACAATAATTTTACCAACCTGAATACTAAGTCAAAATATTTCCTTTCTAGGCCGCTATCTCTTTCTCATAGCTGCAATCACAAAAATATGTTAGGGATGGACTACCCTAACCACACTTTTCTATCGCACGATCTTGGAGTAAGAAGAAGAGAAACCAATCCTAAATGTACTATAGCCTCCTGTTTATGGGTATGGTGTACAACACACCGTTAACCAAGACTATACTGCACACGGTCTGTAGACATTCCGATGACTAACTTCTCTTATACCACTCTTGTCACGACCCGAACCCCGGGTCCGCGACTGGTGCCCTACCTGGGACCCTTCTACCCATACAACACAAGTAACCCGCGAAAGCTAAATAACACTCATCATTTTTTTTGCAAAGGCAAAGCCGGCAAGGCTGCCATAGTATATAACACCCGAATGATACTACAACTGTACAAAAATATAAATATAACTCACGCAAGTCCAACCCACATATGAATACAAACCTCTAAGAGTTTGGACAGTAAACTATGACGGGACAAGGCCCCGCCGTACCCCTGAATATATCTAGCCGTAATGGAATACCTGTGCCAAAATGACAAGCTCCGGAATATTGAAGCTATCTCAAAACGCTGAACAAGGATTCTAAGCTCGCGGATCACCCAACTGAGTACCTAATACCCGCGGCATTTAACGCAGCTTCGGCGGGTCGATAACAAGGTACCAAGTATGTAAACATGAAGTACAGTAAACAAGATCATAACTGTATAAAAGAATGACAGAGACAAGTATGAAAATCAAATACTAGATCCCACCGTGCAAAAAATAAGAGCCAACTGTACCTTGTATCACTGTACCCCTATACCATTGTACCAATGTACTACTGTATCGTTGTACCACTGTACTATTGTATCACTGTATTGTTGTACCACTATAAAAATGATTCAACTGTATCCTTTTTTTAAAAAATAAGATTCAACCGTGCCCAAGGTACTTCCTTTTAAAAATGAGAGTCATATCAACATTAAGAACGTCAGTCTAAATAAACAAATATTGTCATGCGAGGTACGACATATCCCGGCCCATTCTGGGACTCGGTGTAACGCTCTATAAGTCATGCAAGGTACGACATGTCCCGACCCATTCTGAGACTCGGTGTAACGCTCTATAAGTTATGAAAGGTACGACATGTCCCGACCCATTCTGGGGCTCAGTGTAATGTGCTATAAGTCAAATAAGATACGACATGTTCCGGCCCATTCTGGAACTCAGTGTAATGTGCTATAAGTCAAATAAGGTACGACATGTTCCGGCCCATTTCGGGACTCGGTGTAATGTGCTATAAGTCAAATAAGGTACGACATATTACGGCCTATTCTGGGACTCGGTGTGAATATATAGGACTGTACACCTATAGCTATCACAAGCAACTATGTACAATTTAAATCATTTTTTACTCTCATTAGCACAATTAGAATGAACTATCTATTTAGAAAAACTCAAGGCATTATCAAACGAATAGGTAAACAACTTTCCTTTTATAAAACCCAAAGTACTATCAAGGGAAAATATCACTAAGGATTAGGATCCGCTCAGTTTATAAAGATCAAGTCAAGTATAGGATCCACTCGTCGTTTGTACCAACTCAATAATCTAATTCGTCTCGCTCCTCTGACTAACATTATGGAAACATTTGCATGGTGATAATTGATCCGAATTGGCAAATTAATCCATTTTCTGAGCCATTAGTAGGTTATATATTAATAATGATCTTATTTAATCAGTTGTGAACCTAGAAAATGTAAAACGAACTGGTTATATCTTAGCTTCTATGCAGATGAAAATTCTACTTATTTCGATATAATAGATTGTCGATTCCTTTTTCATTAACGCTGAAATGGCTTGTTCGATACCTTTTCTCATTAGTGTTGTAACTAGCAAGATCAATTCGACTCCAACGTTTACTAAAAGCCCTTACCAACATCTCCCATAAGACTTGGTAAGGACTTAGAAATAATTTAGACATGCCTTTAGCATAGAATCAATAACAAGAATACTCCTTAAATTCTAAGAGTAGAATAACTTTTGAAACAATACCACAGTTATGGTTCACACGAAGAACATGCCAAAAGAGAGAAGGAAGAGGTTCACATACCTCATTGATGACTAACCAACACGACAAGTAGAATACGCCCCGAATAGGTAGTTCAACCTTATCGGCTATTCTACATGCCAAGTAGAAAATTCCACAAGTAGTACTTCAACCTATAACAACAATAATACTTCTATCAACTTCATACACACTAGTATAAGACTTATACCAAGAAATGGTCCTCTTATTCTACGGAAATTTGTGCAGCACTTCTCCTGTTTATACGTACTTGTCCACCTTTCCAAGGCCCAAATTCAACAATCAACAAGCTCAATTTAAGGCACAACCAACAGTTAACCAAAGGGGATTACACGCCTACTTGACGTGTAAAATTCTGCCTCACAATCATATAAAAACTGTCCACAATTAATCAACATTAAGGGTACAATGTGAAGCCTTTAACCCCTTTATTCCTTAGGACTTTCATTAGCAATTTACCACATTAATCATGCATGTTGGTGGCTAATTTTCCAGAATATGTACACGTCTAAAACAACCCCAAAACTGTCCCAAAATATCCAACAATTAGAGGGCACTCTCGGCCACAACAACAACAATTCCAAAGCTTTTTTCCATAATTTTTTATAATCCAATTCTCATTTCAACATGTTATATAAATCATATAAACTATCAACTACATCATTTCCTTCATTATATAACATGCAACTAGTGTAATTAACAATAATAATAACCAACGAATCCAATGACACCAAAATAGCTAGTCTCGGCCTCAACTCCCAATAATTGTCCAAACCCTTTGTAATCTTCATTATTTTTAGCACAAGCTCATATATACATTACTACAACATGTAATATCTAATTACATCAAGAGGAGGACGAAATCTTACCTCAAAGTCGCCCAAAACATTCCGTGATAGATTTGCCTGCAGTTTTCATTTTGCTTCACTTCTTCACGTTCCAATCACATATATGTATCCACTACAAGCTTGTAACCATCTTTCCTTCTTGTTTTACTTCCAAAAAGTTCATAAACAAGCTTAGTATTTCACCCTACCTCTCGGCCAAACCGTGGTTGGTACACCTTGGAGAGTTAACTTGGCTTAGAACTTGATTAGAGTGCTTAATCTAGGAGAAGAATCAACTCTTGTTCTTCAATTTTTCTCAAGAAAAATTGAGACACAAGGCTCAAGAGAAGAGACGAGGAGGCTTTTGGTTGATGAAGATATTGTGTAAATGTCTAAGTCTTGCTATCCACTTCTCTAAATAGATGAACATCTCACAAGTGGAGGGGGGCCCCACTTGTCCACTTGGCTCACAAATATCTCCACACTTGTCCACTTGTTTCACAAATATCCCCCACACTTAGCCTTTGTCATCCCATTTTCGAACCCCCCATAAAATTGTAAATTTTTTGGCGGACCCCATATTATCAATTCCGATACTTCATAATCAAAAACTAAGTCCATAAATAGATAATTAGAAGTATTAAACTCCAAGTTAATAATTTTTCCGTCGTCACATTTTTTTTCCCGAAATTTTCCTTAAAAAAATGTAATGATTCTTTCCTTTCAAAACTCAAATCTTAAATCCTTAATCACGTTCTCAATTAGTAGCCCTGATATTACGGGGTGTAACATTAATGATAACGAGTCATAAAATGGTAGTTTAACTTGTTACCAAGGGGACAAGAATGACAGAAAAAATTATCCCAAAATTTATTACACATAATGAAATTATTTCGACGAAGGAAGCTTCAAACAAGAGCTCCGGATGTCCTAAACGATTATGCCATTATTCGGGAGATAAAACTGCAAAAGTAGAAGGCGTTGATAGTCCAAAATATGGTGTTGTGGTTATTGGGTATAGGTCATCCACGCTATCAGACCTCATTAAATGCATCCCTGTCTGAATATCCTTCACAGAAAATCTGAAATGATCAAATTCAAGTGTAACATAATTATCAATTGTGAATTTTCTGATGGAAATAAGATTTTTAATTAATTGTGGGGCATACAACATATTTTGTAAGGTTAAGAGAGGATGGGGTTTGGGTAACAATGCATTTCTCCAACCAATAATTGAAATTGTATGGCCACTACCAACTATAATATTACGATTATTACTCTTATTTAAATAAGACATATGATTACCTCCGTTTGCAGTCATGTGAGATGTAGTTCCGGTATTCATGTACCATTGATCATCCAGAAGGGCAATCGAGAGAGTATGCATGGCTTGTGGAATGTCGGTTGGCGCGTATGTGGACTAGGCCGACTGGGCTGTTGCTACTTGGGCTTGAGGTGGTCTGGGCCCTAAAATTGATTGTTGGCGTGGCCCATTTCTATTATGAAATTGGGCTGGTGCAGTTGGGTATGGGCAAGGCGGACTGGGCCAATGTTGCAAAGGCCCATACCCTTGTGGATAGGCCCCCAGTTCACAGAATAAAAATTGGGATGTGGCCCTACACCAATATGTTGCCCCTGTTGCCTTCCGGATACATTTGGCGGTTGGATAATTGGATTCCACGGCCATCGCCATTTCCTTTCTTCCCTCTGCCGCCACGATTGTCTCCACCACCTCTACCGCTGCGATTGGTGGAGGTACGATTGTTATTCCTTCTATTTCCGCCCTGATTTCCACCCTAATTTCCACCCACATCATTGTGAGTCATGTGCAAGACAGAGTTACCGATGGTGTTTGCGGCAACCTTTACGCCACTTGACTGCGTCGGAAAGAAGCTGAAAGCTGCTACTCCAACCGCTAGAAGGAAAAAGACTTACAGGAGAGTTGCGTAGCCATTCGAATTGAACTATGACATTAGAATAGGGCATGGAATGCCTCTCCTTACTTAAAGTATAGTTGTGTAGCTGTTCTAAGGCGAGTTTCTTGGAACACTCTTCCTTTTTTCAGCTCCTCTTACATTCGTTCGAGTTGCTTCGTTCGTTTCTTTTGCTTGTTTTTGAGTAGGCCTCCGTTAGACCTGAAACCAGTTGGAGTACTAATCTTTCATTCGACACGGTGGCACCGACGTTGGATAGCTGGTCTGCTGGGATGTGAGATGTTGATAGTATGAAGAGGCATCCGAGAACTATTAGAGTTAGAGGTCTCGAGAATTCATGTTGTTGAAAAATATGTCTTTTAGCCGATTCCATGCGATTTCGGCCGTGGAGTCTCGTTTAAGTATGGTGTTGAGAAGATCTTCAAAAATGGTACTCTGTATCCATTGTAGAACAACGATGTCAATACGTAACCACAGTTCAAGATCTGTTTCTTTGAGAGATGGGGGAATCCGACTTCTTCGATGGAGAGATGTGGTCTAGAACATTGTAAGCTCTTGCATGAATTTTGAATAATTTCGACCATGTGATATATTGACCCTTTTCAATATCAAGGGTGACTTTGATAAATTTGTTGATATTCGACACTGCAAGAGCAATGTGAGGATGAAGAATAGAAGGTGAAGGTGTTTTTTGTCGAATGATTGTTCAACAGACATGGCTTACTGTCGGATGAAGAAGACGAAGAAGCAGAAATGGTCGACGACAAAGAGAGTTGGTCGACGGATTAAAGTATGGATTACCTAGACCCTTGATACCATAAAAGATAAAATGTTTTCCCGTTTCTTTCATTTAAAATATTGGCAATATATACACAATATACAAGCTGAAATTATGCTAATCATATCTCTAATCAGATCACTAATTTGTGCTAATCAAACCACTAAATATATACATTATTGAATATACACATATTCTTACCTAATCTGTGTATATATCTAATACTTCCACATGGGTTCAATGTGCACATCTGTACGAATTGTTATTGTAGTTAATCTTTTTGGTAAGGCCATATTAAGTACTCGTCCCTTCGACATGGTACCGAGTTTAAGAAATAAAAAATAAATTTTGTACCTTAAAATAAGTTAAAAGTATTTATATGGTTATAAATGATCTCGTTAAGCGTAAAAGATAAAATTTAAAATTAAATTATTATCAAATAAAAAATGTCATTTTTATTGAATTGATTAAAAAATTGTCAGACATTTTTTATTGAATTGATTAAAAAAAGTGTCATATAAATTTTCTTACTGATCAAGTTTTAACATTTAAGGGCGTTTTGTCTTTTGTGGATTTTACTTACAAATGCTATTCCATGTAACTTCAAGTTTCAATTTGTTTGAAGTGTGTTTATTCCTGCGATTAAGTATTAATAGTGCCAAAAGATCTATTTGACCTTATTTGAAGATTTATCTTAATTCCATCAACTGCCTTGTTGCTGGAGGTATGCAAGATTTTGTGCACGTTATTGGTCTGTCATCTCAATTAAGTTTGTATCAGTTAAAGTTTATTTGCACTGAATTTTATCAATGACAATGGTTTAATTGTGTCACTCAGGTCTGAGACGTTGTATTCATTGCTAGATGATTAATTAGTTAAAGGTAAGCTAATAAGTACTAGCAGTTAAGGTTGTATAAAACTTTTCTTATCTGTTTAGCTCACAAAAGAAGTGGGAGCAACAAATATATTGGCTGCCATAGAAAGTAAAAGTGCAGTTTGCAAGGCCATGATTTCACTCTCAACACCACAAAATATATAATCATTATTTATATCTGCGCATGCCAAGACAACTTTCACAATGCCAAAAACTTGAAGATGAAAGAAAGTGACTCTGAAAAAAAGCCTCTTATTCTGGCTCTGGAGGGGCCATTATCAAGAAAGAATCCTTCAAAGCTCTGCACAAGAAGGATTCTCTTTACTTTTTCTTTCAATATTATACAAAATTAATTGTTGTTTTTATTCCAAGGAAAGAGCCTTGAGCCATTTAATACGGGGCCAAAAAAGCAAGTGTGAACGAATGGGTATCAAAACTATGGCATCATCTTTAAAGTTATACGTATTCTTTCGATATTAACAAGGGTCAAGAAACCTCTGCGAGTTGTTCTTTAGTCTTTACAGGCTTTGATGAGATGGCCTATGCTTGCTTTCTATATACATATCGGTTCCAAGTTTGACTCATAATCGGATTCAGAATTTTCACTCAATCACTTGAGCTAATATTTTATATTTGTACATAATATTCAAAAGTTAATATAGTTAATGTTAGATTTTAATGTACTAAGTTTACTTGTGCACGTAAACTCATAATGAAAAGCAGGCCCAATTGACTCATAAAACCCAAGTCCATATGGGAGAAAGACCTGCCACTGCAGCTGACTCATGAAGCCCTAAGTGACGAAGTCAAGAGAAGTTACCACAGGTCAAAGAAAATAAATAAGTCAACACTTATTTATGGAGAACAGTTAGTAAATAAATCAAGTCTTGAAAAAATATCAATAAGTACCATTAAAAATCTCTACGCATCAATCCAGCATACTTCAACAAGGAAACAAGTACCAAATCTTCAAGGGCTCTACAACACTAAAGATTTGATCGTTTGTGTACAAGGAAAGAATATCAATTTGCATTAAAGAGCTCTAGCCTCATTCTTAGAAAACAGAATTCATAATTCTTTTTTCCAAGGATCAAATCTCTTGGATTGCCATCTCTTCAAGAGACTAACGTTCATTTCTCAAGCTAGAAAGGATAGCTCTATAGACGAAAGAAAAATATAGTTTCGTCTCAACTTCGCAAGCTCTCTACTTTACTATTAACAAACATTGTAATTCTGAGTGATTTATAGTGTAAATAAAAAAAGTGAGGAAAGATATAATATAGTTGGTGATACATTATATCAAAAGATCAAGAACGTTTCAGTGTAGACGAAGGAGCTCCACTCAAACAATCATAGTATCAAACCCACTTTCAAAAAGAGGTGCAGTAAACACCCTTACAACTCAAGGGGATTGAATTAAGATTCACATTGAATCTGAACCAGTATAAAATATTTGTGTTATTTACTTACTGACATTTGTTTTTTGCACTATTTTTGAAAACAATCGACTACTGATCCAAGACAGTCGTCTAAAAAAAAAATTATAATTCACCTCCTCTTGCACTTTCAATTGGTATCAGTTCAAAGCCTCACATTGTGTTTGTCTAACAACAAATGAGAAAAGATCATCTCAAATTACATTACCGTTGGAGCTTTGTTTCAAAAAGGCACTTTCCAAACTAGACCACCCTATTCAATGGGAAATAAGGATGAAAACCTACATCAAGTCATGTGATGTAAAGATCTGGAGAGTCATCAAGTTGAGAGATATTCCTATGCCAAAGTCCAAGACTGATGAAAAGAAAAAGGAAGGAGCTACTTAAACTGATGAGTTGACTTCCCTAGCTTACTACACAAATGATTACATGGAGATAGTACAAATAAAAAAGGCCAGGAATTTCTTATAAAATGCTATCTGTGGAGAAGAATATGAAAAGATCTCCACATGTGAAAAGATTAAAGAAATGTGGGATAAACTTGAGGTCACATATGAAGGTACTGACAAACTAAAAAGAAATTATCATCAGCCTCCTTATCTATGAATATGAGACATTCACTATGAAAGAAAGAGAAACTGTGGAAGATATGTTTGCAAGGTTCAACAAATTTTTTAGAGAACTCAAGGCTCTAGGAAAAGTTTTTTTCCTGCGTGGACAATATAAAAAAAATTCTCAGATGTCTTCCTCCACAGTGGCATGCAAAGATTGTTGCTCTTGAAAGCATAAATCTCAAGACTCTTATATATGATGAAGTAAGAGGAGATCTAATTGCATTCAAGAAGACCTATCTCAACAAGCATGTACATGATGAAAATAAGAAATGTGTGGTCGCATTCAAATCACAGATTGAAGAAATTGATGATGATATTAGAGAATATGAAGTCACTATGATGTCTAGATATGTGGTGGAAGTCATGAGGAGATCTAGAAACAATAAAAGTACTTCAAACTTCAGAAGAGAAAAATCTCAAAATGATCAATAAAGAAATGATGAGAAATGTTATGAGTGTGGGAAGTACGAACACATAGCATATGCGTGCCCAGAGTAAAAAAGGAAATCATTTAAAGGTCAACAAAAGCACATAGCATTCAATAGCTGGAGCGAAGATGAAATCTCAAAAGATGAAAAAGAAAAAGTTGAGAATGTCTGCTTCATGGCAATCGATGAAACTAGCGAGGTAAGATCTTATCCATGCTTTAAGTGTCATGAAACTCAAGAATTGATAGATCAAACTCTTGAAGATCTAACTAGAGTTTTTGATAAATATAGAAAATTACAAAGAAAAAAGAGAGACTGGAAAAATAATTTAGAAATTTGTGAAATTGAAAAAAACCTTATTCAAGAAGTTCATGATTTACAACTACAACTAAATAGTTTGCGCAAATCTACCAGTTATAGTTCTGTTATGTCTAACCAGTCGACTCGTAACAACAAGTCAACTGAGAAAATGCCTATAAATAACAAATTCGCTACTAGCAATTCAATTGATAAGTTTATTGCTCGCTTTAAGACTGATCAGTCGACTAGGTCAATCAAGTCAACTGATAGTAAGTTTGTTAAAATTATTAATACGAGAAAGTCGACTAATCAACATGTCACTGAAGAACACTTCACTCAAACTTATTTTTATTGTAGCAAAATTGGGCAGATTTCTTTATGCAACTTCTCAAGGTTGGGTATGAAAACCAAAAAATAATGCAAATCTTGTTAGAACTAACGCTCAAGGACCCAACAAAATTTGGGTGCCTAAAAATAAGTAATTACTCTATATTTTTGGAATACCACAAGAAAAAAATTAAAAGGTAAATGATATTTAGATAGTGCGTGTTCAAGCCATATGACTGGGGGCAAAAGCTTATTCAAGTCAATTGTGAATTTTGGTGGAGGACTAGTAACTTTTGGAGACAACTCCACTGGCGCTGTAACTGGTATAGAAACTATTGTCTTCAATAATTTATGTGATATTACTAATGTTTATTTGGTGAAGGGCCTTAGATACAACCTACTGAGCATAAATCAACTACGTGACTCCGACCTAGAGGTAAGATTTAGAAAAACATGTTATATCATTGAAGACTTACCTGGCAAAGCTGTGCACAGGAACACAAATATGTTTGTACTAGATTTAGTTAAAAGCCCAGTATGGCACATCCGTTTAGCGCCAATGGGAGAAGATCCATGGCTATGGCATAAGAAGCTTAGAAATGCAATCATGCGTTTAATTGAGAAACTTGCGAAGCATAATCTTGTTCTAGGATTGCTTAAATTAAATTATGCAAAGGATCACATATGCATGCCAAAAAGGTAAACAAAGTTGAAATTCTTTCGATTCAAAAGATATTGTGTCTACTTCTACACCAATGCAGCTACTTCGAACCTTGTTGGTCCTACTAGAACTGCAAGTATTGATGAAAAAAGGCACGCCTTTGTCATAATAGACGATTTTTCCGTTTTAATTGGGTTATATTTCTTGCTCAAAAGATGATACTTTAAAGAATTTAAGTTCTTTTGTGAGAAAGTACAGTGTGAAAAAGAATACTACATTTCATCCATCAGAAGTGACCATGGAGGAGAATTTGAAAACAAAGCCTTTGAAGAATTTTGTAATGAGCAAAAGTATACTCATAATTTCTCATCACCAAGATCTCCTCAGCAAAATGGAGTTGTTGAACGAAAGAACATGACTCTACAAGATATTGTTACGGTTCACTTTTACACTCGCGTCACTTTTACACTCGCGCGTGAAAGCTACTTAGTAATTTGTTTGTCCTGAACAAACATTAGTCGCCACCTAATTTATTGAATGGGAATTAGGAAACCAAATTAAAGGTTAATTTTTTGAAAACCTTTAAAAAATAGCAGAGAATGGGTAAGTGTTCTGGTGATCCACCGAAAAAGATTTTAGGCACTTCGGTATTAAGGATCCTCCCAATGCGGTTTACCTACGAATCTAATATTTTATGGGTAAAAATTGTATAACTTATTTGTAAAAAATATAACTCCGTAAATTACATTTTTTAGATCCGTAAAAAATATATTATATTTTGTAAATAAATTAGGCATTAAAAACTCCTTAAAATATACATTTTATGGCTAATTTATTAAAAAAAGAAGTATATTTTATTTGAAAGATGAGCTTCAGGCGATGCTTTACTTTTGAAAAATTATTTTTAACACTTTAATTACCCATTAACTCAACAAGTGAATTAACTCATAATTAGGCTAATTATGAAGGAATAAATCGCTTCAAAACGTGTACGATTTGTTAAGACTTTGAATTATAATTTATAATTCAACTTCTCGATCCGTTAATGAATTCACTTTGTTTATAACTCGGAAGATATAAAAATCTAAAGTCAATTTAACAAGTTCTGGGTTTGAAATAAGAATCTGGGTTTGATATAAGAATCTCACGTTTCCGCTGGGATTTCAACTAAGTTAAGGAAAAAAAAGAGAGTAAAGTGTTAGTTAATTCATACAACACAAATATAAAACAAAATGAAATAAAGTTTAAGAGAAGATTAGCTAATTGGGCTTAGCCCATTTCTGCTACTGCTGCTACTGGACTGTTGCGGGCTACTGGCTTTAACTCGAGATGAGTCCAACCAGTGGCGGAGCCACATAGGACTGAGGGAGTTCATCCGAACCCCATTCGGCGGAAAAAAATACTATTTATAGATGGTTTAAATTATTTTTATGTATATATAGTCTATGTTGAACCTCCTTTGTATTCTTCGTATGCTTACTGTTTTATATTTTGACCCCCTTACAGAAAATCCTGGCCGCCACTGGGTCCAACACATAAACGCAAAGGGGTTCAGGCAGAACCGATGGACTCGTACTCGAGCAGTTTTCATGCACAAAAGGGGAGTTAATGAATCAGGGTCATTCAAATCAGTCAAGCAAATATATTAATACCACAATCCAATCCAACAACCAGAGAATTTACACATAAGAAGCTAAACTCGAAAATGAGACATTATCCAACGAGAATGTATACAGACAAAAGATGTTACGAGATTAAACTTATGAAATGGCAAAACTTAGGAAGAAGTTATTGTTTAAGTGGAGAGCAAGTTCCCAGATTGCATAATTTATTAACAAAAAAGTAAATGGACAAGCTTAGGTACTATCTTTGCTTTTATGAGATTTATATATCCAAAACAGATGGAAGATGATATTATAAAAGTAAACTTTCTGCCTATTTAACACTTACTGAGCAAACACATACATAAGATGGTAATATTGTGGAGATTCAGGTATGAAAAGCAAAGTGGAAAGGAATTTAAAATTAGTAATTATCAGAACTGGAAAAGATTTGTAAAAGTATAACCAAATATTTGATCCATGAACTTGACTGGAAACACGCAGCATTATAACGCTCCAAGTTGAACTACTTTACATATAGGGCTGTCCAGTGGGGTGGGGCGTACCGACCCCACCCCCACTGTAGCGGTAGCGGTATACTGGTATACGATACCGGTAATGGTACGGGGTCGACAAAAAATGTCGCCCCCGACCCGACACCGACCCCCACCCCGACCCATCCCACCCCTCCCCCCTCCCTTTTCTAGCCGTTGCCAACGACATTGATGAAAATTAAGCCGTTGGACAACGGCCCTTTTCCCCTCCCCCCTCCACCAACCCCCTATCCCTTAATATTTATTTTTAACCCTTAAGTTATTATACTTACACTTTAACCCAATTTTTTCAACTATAAATACTTCATTTTCTCTTCATTCTTTCTTACAAATCTCCTACAATCTATTATCTTTCTAAAAATCTCTCAATCTATCTCTCATTACGTTTACATTGTCTACTAAATATTCAATTTTATTTATTCATTCGGGACTAGGGAGTGAAGTTGACAACTAGCTTGAGGATCATCCATCGAGCAAAGTTTCAATTTTCAACATCTCGATTACACGTTGACGTTACATCGACGTTTGGTACATTCGTTCCTTTATTAAATTATTATTGTTTCTTTATTTTAATTAGCGCACTTAATTTCATTATCTTTAACTATTTATTAGTATAAATTAAAATGAAAGGTGTCCGAGGTATGTTGGGTAAGGTTATTTCTGGTTCTAGTAGGGGTGAATGATGTAGCCTGAGTAACGAAAATGTGGTTTTTGCGAGATGTATTTGATGTAGACTTGTTGTAGATGAACTTCGTGAGCGGATCTGTTGTATTGGAATGTTGTTGTCCTCCTTGTTCCTGTTGACCTGCAAAATTCACTCAAAGAAAAATTGTGAGTTCGGGGAGGGAGAATTCGCCGATTTGTGTTGGCTCTTGATATTTGTACGCGTTGTCTTGTCTGGACATGTAACCCTTGTCTGATTTCGAGTCTCGGTCAAAACATTTTGTTGAAAAATATTTTATCTTGAAAATATACTTATATATGCTAGTAGGAAATTATGTCGATACTTGAATAGTGACATGTTGTGAAACAAAACGAACTTCCTTATCCGAAATCGGCGGTATTCTCCCATACTCTCGATGCTCCGCTGCCGTCAGGCTCTCTTTTAAAATTTGTCCCAGTTTTGGGACATGGAACCCCTTGGGTAAATTAACCATGTCATTTGTAGTAAAGTCCTTAAAATTGTCCCAGTTTATGTCGATCTTTTCGAGCATATGGAATCATATCTGTCGATGTCATTTCGTGGCGAAGTCCTTAAAAATTGTCGATTATTGTGGGCCCGAGTCGGATATATGTTGTCGCCTGTACATAATGCTGATAACGTCGTTGCCCGGACGTGTTGATGCTTCTTCTGTGGAATAAATGCTCCTGCAAGCTAAGCTTGAAAAAAAAAAAAAGTTAGTGTATACCTGTTTAAACAAAATGATAAATATATATGAGAAGTGTAATTTTATGGGTAGAGATGTCGTCCCTGATACGCCAGATGAATACTGAGATGTTGTCCTTGCACGGACATGCTAAATGTCGCAACTGACGAATTGCCATGATGCCTTTGTTGTGTGCGATGCGTGGGTTGCCAATTTGACTTTATGCCCGAGTTGATGCGCTAGGTTTTGTTGCGGAACTCTGAACTTTGGCTACTGTTGGTTGATGCCCCTTTCTGCTGTTGTTGCTTTTGCTGCGGATTTTGGATTGTTGTCATCTTCTGCCTTTGCCGCTTTTGCTTCTGTTAATATGAAAAGACCTGCGCTCAAAGAAAATTTTGTGAGTTTTGGGGGGGGGGGTCGATTCGTATTTGACTTCGCCGCCTTGTTCCTTGACATCTGCGTGCCTGTCCTGTTTGGACTTGCAACCCCTGTCTGGTCTCCTACATTGTCCCAGTTTTGAAAAGGGTGTTTGGCCTAAAGGAAGTTGCTTGTGTATTTGTTATTTTCAGAACGAATGGAAAGTTTCCTAATGGAGTGACCGAAGCCGATTTAGGCCGCCTACGTATCCCCATCAGGTCATGACGTAGTTCATTACAAGCAAATTTTGGGTAAAATTCTAAAGGTGGGACCGAGGCCGATGTGGCCGCCTACGTATCCGCCAAGGGAATCAGGTCACACGTAGTTCCGATTACAAGCAAAAGAGAAAATGGGATTTTCTAAAAGGTGGGACCGAAGCCGATATGGCCGCCTACGTATCCGCCAAGGGAATCAGGTCACACGTAGTTCCAAAACAAGCAAAACAAAAGAAAACATTATTAAAGCTTAAATATGAGTTTTTAAATTATTCTGCTAAACTAAATTGTTCTTTCTTATCCGGGCTCTAGGCGGACCAGAACAAGGGTGCAAATCCAACCAATACGCCTTCTTGCTCTGCGTCATGGCTGGCTGGGTCTTCATGCTCTGCTATCAACATCTTCTTCTTTCGGCTTCTGCGTGGTGCACGCTCGCATAAATGATCGATCCAGGCGGAATGGGCATAGGCAAGGGAGTGTATTCCTCGTCTAAGGTTGTCAGGTGCACATTGACGTGGCCATGGTTTGGCAAGGGATTTGGGGCAGACTCCTTCAGCTGAATTACCCCTTCTTTGATCAACGCCGATTACGCCCCCGAGGAGTGGCAACCTTCAGTGTCATATCCTGGGCTATCGGAGTGATACGCGCAACGCTTGTTCTCATCATACCATCTTGGGATAGGGTCGGGAATCCTTCTTGGAATTGGTTGGACTAGGCCTGCAGCTCGCAACCTTTCATATATTTGAGGTATGGGTTCAATGGGTGCGAACTTTGGGTGGTTTTCCTTCAAAATTCTTATTTGGTCCGGATCGTTGGGTGCTCTATTTTGTTGGCGGGCTTGATGGGTGGATCTACGAGCGGCGTGATAAAGGTTGATTCAGGCGGGGCGGGTTCTGGCCAGGGAACACCTCTCTTCCTTTGGGGTTCATTGTACTCATTGTGGGAGGCCTCCTCCGTCTGAATGACTCCTTCTTTGATTAGCTCCTCTATTTTGTCCTTGAGTGCATAGCAATTTTCGATGTCGTGCCCCTCGACACCGGAGTGGTATGCACAATGTTTGGTTTTATCATGCCCTCGGGAAGTAGGCCTGGGGATATTTCTGGGAATTGGCTGGAGTATTCCTGCGGCTTTCAGCTCCTCATACACTTGGGTTATGGGTTCGGCTAAAGGTGTATAGGTTCTGGTTGGTTTTCTCTTAGCACCTATGCGGGGTTTGAAGGTGTTTAGTGAACGGGCATTTGGCTGTGGCGCATGCACAGATGGGTATCGTAAGGGGTTGTCGTATGCATTGCAAAAGTGGGTTTGCGGTGGCCTTTGGTTTGTGTTTGGCTGGAACATAATTTGGTTTTGTGTGGGATGTATGGGTGCATTGTATATTGGCTGAATGGGATATGTAGTAAGAGGGTACTGGTAGTAATTTGGAGGATTTTGACTGTTTTGGTTATTTGCAGTGACGAGTACTTCAGTGATGTTTCTGAGACTTCTTATTTCGGCCTGCAGGTTTGCTATTTGCTGCGGTATTTGGGCGAGCTGCTCGACCGGATCTATGCTGCCTTTCTCTTCTGAGACCCCTGCTTTGCCTATAGGAACCAAGACAGGTTCCGACTCGTTCCGCTCAGATACCCTTGAATCAGTCATGTCGCTGGACCGTGCCTTTGATCTTGTGAGATATCGATGTTCTGCCATTGCTTAGTCAAATACAAATCGACCTTTGGGGAGATGATAAATCTTTCTAAAAAATGCAACAAACGGTGTTAGCATAAAGCATGTAATTTGCAGGTATGTAACAGATATATCGCACATAACACATCCAAACGTTTCCTAACATGCAGGGGGACCCCTTTTATGCCAGAGGTAGGCCTAAACGTCACATATACGAGGCCATGATAGATTTGTCCAAGTCGTCCAACTATAATGCCTTTGTTGGAAATGGCGACCAAATGACGGTGCACTTTTTCCAATTTCAGCATGTCATGATTAGGCTTGGATTTGTCTATCATTGTCACGCTACACATAATATGCTGGTTGGTCGTTGGGTTGAGAAACCCGTCGACAAGTTTGGTGTCTTCCTAATTGTGGTGTCGATACCAAGGACCGACCCACCTAAGGTAAATGCATGCATGCCCTAAAATAAAGGGTGGTATAGCTTTATCCTGAGTTTCTAAGATTTGGCTTTTCTAGACGCAAGGTTCCCGAGCGGACAACTCGAGCGAGAAGGCTACGCGGCCACCGGTTAGACCGGACACTCCACGTATGTTACCAACTCTCCTAAATTTGTTTTTTTTTTGAAGAAAGAATTTTGCTGATGCACCAAGCGCACCTCGCATGTAGTGTGTGATTCTGTGAATTTTCCAGAGTGGAAGAAGTATGAGCGGAATGCCAGTTTAAGAAAAGCAGTAACAAATAGCAGTTAATATGCAAATATTTATATGTAAAGCAAAATAGTTTAGGCAAAACATAAAATCAAACAAATGTGAAACACAAAACAAGCAAATTAAGCAAATAAATGAAGCACAAAAACTAACCTATGTTTGTTATGGTTAAGAACCTTAATTCCCCAGTGGAGTCACCATCTGTAACACCCCATTTTACACCGGAGTCGAAAACGGGAGTACTACGTATGGTTGATTCCAAAAATGTGTATTTTAAGGAGTCGCCACCTAATTATTATAGTGAATTAGGACACTTTTTTAAATAGCATAAAATGCTATAAATGATCTCCATTTAAAGGTCTGCAAAAGCTATGTGAGATTCTGGGTAAGTGTTCTTTATTAATCTAGAGGGAAGGGGTTAGGCACCCTCTAAGATCCGCTAACTTGCGGTTGTCCTGTCAAACCTAGGGTAATTATTATGTTTAAAAACAAATGCAAAATAAAAGCTCATCCTGCTTAATAAAATGCTAAAAATGTTAAAATGTTTAAAAGGTGCTTTAAGTATAAAAGGGGGCACAAGGTGTTATAAATAAATAAAAGAGTCAAATGCTAAATGTTTAAAAGTGCTTAAAATACTAAAGGTTGCTAAAAGGTATTAAATGCTAGAAGGGTGTCAAAGGTGCTAAGAGACGCTTAAAATGCTAGAGAATGCTAAGCGGATGCTTTATGGACTAATTATGTATACTTCCAGCTAAATTAATCTTGCTTAACCTGCGTACAGTATGATACAAAAGGTGCTTTAAAGTGATTTTTGAGAGTTTATGAAGAAATCTGTTATGAATTTTAATAAGAACGAAATGTTGGTTTTACGATGCAAGTTAAATCATTTAAATTATTTTTTGCAGAATTTAGACATGCTTAATAGTCCTAAAAGACAAATAAAGTAGAAGTGCATTTCTGATTATGAATTACTTCCCCACCTTATATGTTTGAAACTTAATTGTTCTAGATATCCTAAATATTACAGAAATAGAGTAATTAAATTACAATAAACAAATAAATGAATGAATAGTGAGTAAAGAGAGGATGAGATTTAAGAGTGCTCTTTACGCGGATGACGACGTCCTATTTGTTTTTCTAGGAATTTCTGAAACGGGGACGCGAATGCGGATGCACATAGACACGGGTTGCCATTTGAAGTAGCTCGTGATGAGTCTCGCCGGGAGACTCTTCATTTTTGCTCCGATGCATTTCATGTAAAAAGAAAGTGATAAGGATTAGTAAATATTCTAAACTCCATCATACATGATAATGAAATATTAAACTAAGCACACACGCTGCCAATATTAATTACTGTGATAGGATATTCTACCAGCAAATAACATCTTAAACTGTTAGTCAAGTGATGGGCCTCAATGTGCAAGAAACCTGACTCAAGCCCAATAATATCAAATTCCAGATTTTTAAAATATCAGGCCATCACCCGACATGCCCATAGATACAAACTCCCTTCTAGCCATATATAAGGGGTTGAAATACACAAGACATCCCCATAAACCAGAAAGGTATACAACCCTTATACATTGAATATATTACTGATGCAATTTAAACAATATATCAGACAATGGGAAATAGTGAGCAATTGAGCAACGGTACATATATGAAGGTAAGTCAGCAGTTTTATAGTGATGCTCACTGGTACACTGGATGAGCAGAATTCTAAAAGGAAAATATAGGGCAGACATCTCAAGACCAATAGTTTAAGTACATATGGGACAGCCTCATTTTAGCTCTAGATGAGCTGCTGAATCCACACATGGAAAAGTCATGTAAACAAGTATATTCCTCACATAAATTGAAGGTGTAAGAAAGCAAGCAAACTGATTCAGTCCATCTGAAACTGTCCATTGACCCTTAAACAACAGACCTCTAGATTTATGTCAAGTTATGGGGGGTATATCAAAATGTATCCACAGACTGAGTATCTAAACAACTTCATTAGCATGGGTATGTGAGGCTTAATGGTATGATTAATCAGTGGTTCATTTAGAGATAGACTAATCAGAATGCATCAGTCACAGGACTTGTAGATCAAACAAATCTCATACTACCATATTGGTATCCCTTAACATAGATGACCCTGTTTTTTAGACAAACAAACTGAATCGATTCACATACAACATATATCTAAGCAAGATAGTATCCGACTAGTATTTTAGCATGGTCTTGATATACAATATGCTTGAAATCAAAGGGAGATAATAACTTCTATACTTCACTAAATTTCGTGCCCAGTGATACATGTCAGGGTTGTAAAATCTAGAGACCATATACTTTGCGTACTAGATTCGAGATTATATTAAGACAGAAATACGGAGAAATCTGAGATCGAATCACACAATTATTTAGGTATTAAGCAATCTTCGGAATTCAGCAAATAATAAGATAGACATTAAACAATCTTGACATATACATGAAGGAACTATGATACTTCCGCTAACAACCCAAAATGGATCTAGGACCCTTATACAAATGTTATACATTAACTATACGCATAGAAGAACCATAATCGAGTGCCTACATGCTTAAGACAGCATCGACGCCACAAATCACAACTGACAGATTTATCCAGAAAACAAAGACTAAACTAAGTTGAGTAAATTCGACACAATAATATGAATATCATCACACAGAATACACAGTATCAATTAAGCGACTAAATAATAGAAAGAGAATGGGTTTGACGCACTGCGGGTAGCGGCGAGGCGACGACAAAGGTTTTCCCGAATCGTCGAAGGAAGCTCATGAAAGAAGCTTTGCGAGCAGGATATTAGTAAGTTGAATAGAAAAGAGAAGGTTTAGGCACGATGCTGTCTGTATTCTCGGTTGCTTGATTACTGATGGAAAAAGATGATTTGAAGCACAGTGTGATCTGTGTTCT
Organism: Przewalskia tangutica; assembly: GCA_029844215.1. Taxonomy (NCBI): domain Eukaryota; kingdom Viridiplantae; phylum Streptophyta; class Magnoliopsida; order Solanales; family Solanaceae; genus Przewalskia; species Przewalskia tangutica. The sequence goes on from CM056728.1 coordinate 116,846,341, forward strand.
TAATGACTTCTCCTCCTCCTGTTGCATGTCCAAACATCGATATTTATAGCTCCTAATCGGGCTTCGTAATTATGGTAAGTTTGGGACCGGTTCAAAGGGATAATTCGTATTGATTTTTGCTGAGATTTCCTACTGTTTCGAGGGTTAGCTGGCAAGGTTTGAAACAGAAAGGAAGGTTTGATTTGGGGCGTGATTTGAGACGATTTCTTACCATTTCGGATTCTAAGACCTACCGAAATTGATAAGGGAAGTTTTTTATGGTAATATGGGGAAGATTGCCGGATTCTCAGGCGAGAATCTCGGCTGGAGAGGGGTGAGTCAAAGGTTGCATGCGGCGGGAGTGGGATTAGGGCTTTCTAGGTTTTTACGAAGGGAGCGATGAAGAAGGGTCAGGGCCTTAAGGAAAGTGGCACAGTCGAGAGTGGGTTAAAGGGAGTGGGTTATGGGCTGAGGGGAAAATGGGCTGATGGAAAGAGGAGAGGAGTGGAAGGTGTTGGGCGAGGGGGGATTAAAGGTGTAGGGAAATGGGCGCGGAAGGTAGATAAAAGAAAGAGCGCGGTAAGGGAAATGGGGGCGAATTAAGGGGGTATGGGCTGCTAATTATTGATTTGTGGGTTAGCCCTAGGCATTTCATTTAGTTAGTGGTAAATTAATGAAATCTAAGTTGTTATTAAATTAATTAGGTGTTTTATTAGTCTAAGCTATTATTATCCTAATAGATGTGGGCATGCTAATTAATTAGTGCTTAATATTTATAATGCGGGACTTTTATTAAAATTTATTTATTGTGTGTATTTTGCGATGTAAAATTGCGGTTCTAGCAAAAGAAAATTGTTTAACTTGTCGGTTATTTATTTAAGGGGGGAGGGACAAAATTGAGTGTCAACACACATTACCAACAAGAAAGTGCTAGCAACCAACCGACTTCCATGCCATCTTATTCTTCTTCAACACAACCTCAAAAACGACATGATGTTTCTGCGGCTAGTATTCAAAGCCTCAGACAGAGAATGTTTAGTGGTATCGTTTCTAACCAAATTAGCGAGTTTGATGTTTTTGTTTTGCAGGGTGTTGTACCATTCGATACAATTTAAAATGAAGAGGGACGTGAAGACTTGCTAAAATACTGGAGGGATAATGAGAAGAATTTTTCAACACTAGCAAAGATGGCCCGAGAAATGTTGAGCATTCAAGCGTCATCAACAGCGTCCGAAATCGCATTTTCTGCGGGAAGATTTCAAATAGGGGAGCACATATATTCATTTGCAGAAGATTCATTAGAGATTGTAGTTCTATTCAGAGACTGGATTCGTGCGGAGCGTAAGAGGTGAGGCCAACTGGAGATCGACGAAGAAGAAGACTACAACTACAAAGAAATCTTATCCGACGGATGTGCAAGCGACATCGTCCAATTTGACCCAGATATACCAATTCCAACCGAAGAACCACAAGACATTATAAAGAAACTAGAAAATGTGTTTCTTAAAATGTAATTCTTTTAATTGTAATTTTACTATGTTATTTATTTACAACTTTCAATATCACTAAGTTGCAATTTTGAAATTGTATTACAAAAAAATAATCATACTTCTAGTTGAATAATATAATAGGCACAAAAACAGCATTGAGATGTTTTTATTAAACTATCTTGTTGTGTATGTGTGTTATTTATTTATTTATTTAATTTAAAGACAAATACAAAAATGACCCACCCGAGCCCACCCGACCCCAACCTCGACCCCGACCCCCTCTGGATCAGGACGGGTTGGCGGCACACCCCGCCAGCCCCCGACCCCGATCTACCTCCAGCCACGCCAGACCCTGACCCCGCCAACCCCGACCCGACCCCGCCCCACCCCGCCCTGCTGGACAGCCATAACTTTACAACAACAACAAAATACCAGTGAAATCCCACAACGTGGGGTCTGAGGAGGGTAGAGTGTACGCAGACCTTACCTCTACATTGGTAGATAGAGCAGTTGTTTTTGAAAAACCCTCGGCTCAAGACAAAGCATAAGCACAAGCAAAACAAGTCACGAACCCTCCTTTCTCTCGCCTTGGCTGGTCTGTACAACTTCATGTCCCCGTTTTTCCCTCTAATTCCACTTACATGCGTTCAAAAGCTTCCATGCACAACATCACATCTTTCTGTCCTTTCAGGACAACTGCGATCATTTTCTTAGTGAGAGATCCTCCTTTGTTAGTCATTCGGGGTTTGCCAGTTTTGGATATGGCTGAGCTTCTTCTCTGGGGTGCTTCTTTTTGGGTTCCTTCCGCTTTTGCTTTATCCGAATTTTTTTCATTGAACTATTTCTCATACGGTTATATTGAAGACCCACTCTCGCTGCTCCGCTGCCTTTGTTCGGACTTCTCTTTTATTCACAAAGCTTCCGAACAGTTTGCTCGGTTTTGATGTTGAGCGGGTGTCAGCACCGCTCCAGGTCCATGTGCTCTATGAGCGACGTTGTCTTCTCCTGACATGTTATAAATTATAGCAATTCTGTTGAGGTTCTTTTTTAAGAAGATCAGCTATAGATCGAGACAATTCCACAATTGTCTATCCCCACAGACGGCACAAATTATTTTTCGGTAAAAATAATTTTAACCAAAAATACTGTTAGAGATTTGTATTCAAGGATTTAAAGACAAGTAGGTCGTATCCGATCCGGACACCCTCTTGATTAAGCCCATGATTGATATTTAGGTTATAGATGTGTGAGATTAAAAATATTAGTAAAAAAGATAATAATCGGCAAATAAAGAAAACTAATAGATTAGATATGAAAATAAGCTATGAACTGAATAAGAGCCAAAGCTGATAATAATGTTATTGGTTTGAGAGAGATCTGAGTTACAAGTACACAACAATAAATCGATTCAAAGAGGGCGACTCTTTAGTTGGAATATCGCCCCCTTAGATCAAAGGGGTCGATTTTTAGTCGCCCTTCAAGTCGCCTTATTATGTCCGTTGTCTTAGATAAAAAAGGGCGATTTTCAAGTCTCCCCCTTTGGTAAGGACCAAAGAGGGCGACTAGAGTCGCTCTTTTTGAGATTCATCAGAAAGGACGATTATAGTCGCCCTATTTGGTCCTTACCAAAGAGGGCGACAACAATTGCCCTTTTTGAGATTCCTCAAAAAGGACAATTGTTGTCGCCCCGTTTGGTACCTTAGGAAAAAATCTAAGAGGATAATTTATGATGAACGAAAGTCTATAATGCGACTTAATTTGAAAGGAGGGCTTTTAATATTTTCATCTATAAGTAATAGAAATAATAGATTAAAGTCGCCTTTAATTAAAATGTTATATATGTTACACCTCGTAATTTTAATACCATAATTTTGAGAACGTAATTAAGGAAATAAGATTCGAATATTGGGTGTAAAGTATACTTAAATGCTAATAAGGAAATTAGTATACATAGGAGATGCTCCCGGAATAAATTTTGATACTACAAGTGTGATATGGACAAAGTGTCGTGTATATATACATTTTGACATGAATTTTTTATGATTTTATGTAGGATGTGTTATGTGGGAGATTGATTTATTAATTGTGGATTTATTTTAGTAGAGGGATTAATTTAAGTAGACAATTATGGGGATTGGACCAAAGTGCAATATTAATTTCCAGATTTTGCCCTTAAAATTTATTAACCATTCATCTTCTAAATTCCCACACTTCAATTTCAAATAACACTCCCTCACCTTCACTCTCCTCTCCTCTCCCTCTTCAGCCGAAAACCCCCTCCCTTCTCTAGCAAAATTTAAGCTTTTATCTCCCTCTTCCTAGACTAAGTTCTTCTATACATTATAAGCCAAGTAAACTCCTAAAAACAGTGAGCAAAATTGCTATACTGCTGGCCGAAATTATGCCCAAGAAATTCCAGTTTTAAGATAAAAAATTTGGAAAAATAACATGCAAGAAAGATGGATTTAAACTTATAGAATACATGCATGTCATTTTGGAGTTGAATAAATGATAGAAATGGTGAAGGAAACTTGAGCAGTGGACCGAATTTAAAGGACTGTTTTGGCACAAATTTAAGGTAAGAAATTCTTCTTCTTATAGTATAATTGAAGTTACATGATGTTGTAGTCTAAGGAATGAACTTGTGTTAGGAGAAACTTGGAATTTAAGACAATGCATGTGATTGTTGGGTGTTGTAGCCGATTTTGGGACTGATTTTACTAATTTTGGAGTTGTTGTGTTCGATTGTTGTGTTGTTAATTTCGTCACTAATTACATGTTATAAATGAAGGAAATCTTGATGTTTAAGTTATAGTTGTTCATATGGAATTATTGGAATATGAATTGAAGGTTAAGGAATTACGAAATGAGTTATGATATTGCATTCTTATTCCCGTGACATGCCGGGAATTATTGAACATTGTTTCCTCGATTTAAGGGTTGTTTTGTGCTATTTTTGCTGAATTATAAGGCTGGAAATTAGATATAAACATGCATGTATATTGTGGTAGTTTCTACTCTATGCCCTAAAGAAATTAAGGTATAAAAAGGTGTTGCATTGCACTCGTGTTGTTGATTGAAGTATGGATTGTTTGGAGGGCTGTTTTAACGTGGTTAAAGGAGTTAGATTAACATGAGAAATGGGTGTATAAATCACCATGGTTGTTATGATAGTTGTATTCCCTAAATGTAAAGAGAAAGAATGTATTATGGTAGCATATATGGAGTATTTGATATTGTTGGCTTTGTTGGTAAGTTGTGAATGTGCATATAAATAGGGGAAGTGCTGCCAAAATTTATATAGAAAAGAAAGTCGTCAATCAATATAACTTATGCTAGAAATCATAGAGTTAAAGAGCGAATTACTATTGTTATAGGTTGAAGTGCTAATCGAGACGAGTTGTAATTATAAGAGTTGGTTAGTTCGACAATAAGGTGTGTGAAACTATCATTTCTTTCTTTTGGCATGATGTTATAAAATGAATGTACGGCGGACGTACATAGTTTCTATGAATCCTGATTTCTAGTGATACTTGATATGATAGTGCCTTTTATTTATTCCATTGAGAGTCAAATGATGATTTAATATGTATAAAGTTAATCCTGATATTCTATTCGTGCTGATGTGATTATATCATTTCACCGCGTCCCGGGCCGGGCAGTTTCGTGCACAATACCTTATATGTTCACCGCGTCCCTCACTAGAGGGTCGGGCAGTATATGATTTCACTGCGTCCTTCACTAGAGGGTCGGGCAGTACATGATTCCACCGCGTCCCAGAATGGGCCGGGCAGTGTATATATGACTTATTTTATATGGACATATCCTGACTCTCATTTCATAAGGCACATGTGCATTGATAACTTGATTATTATACTTGTCTCACGTTATGTTCTGACCAGTTATGATCTTCTTTACAGTACTTCATGTTTTACATACTCAGTACAATATTTCGTACTGACCCCCTTTCCACGGGGGGCTGCGTTCATGTCCGCGGGTACAGGTGCTCAGTTTGGTGATCCTACGATCTAGGATTCATGTTCAGCTGTTTGGAGAGCTTCATTGGATCCGGAGCTTAGTCGTCTTGGTACATAACCTTATTTTGACTTATGCATATTTAGGGGCACGACGGGGCCCTGTCCTGTCATATTTCTTTATCGTACTCTTAGAGATCTGTAGACAGTTGTGGGTGGTAGATGTGTTTTTGTATATGTGTACAGTTGTGAGCAGTTTTGGATATCTCTATGTACAGTGGCGGTCTCGTCGACTTGCCTATTTGTTATATGAATTAGCTGTGTGACTCATCGGGAGACAGATTTATTACCGATGTTTACATTACCCTTGGTATCTGTGTGATTACATCTGACATGTGGGTATAAGGGTGCCTATGTTGGGATAAGGGTTCCTAGGTAGGGCACCGGGTCGCGTCCCGTCGGGTCGGGTCGTGACAATATATATTATCAACACTACAACAAATCGGTTCAAATATATATATTATCTATTTATATTTTGTAGTAATTTGATTTTTTAAATAAAATATGATAGATAAATTTAAACATCGAAACATTTATGGGCAGTGGAATAAAAGTTTAGAAATAAATTAAAATTTCAAAAGTAAGAAAAATACATATTTATTTATAACTTATTAACAATAAATAATAAAAGAAAATATTAGTACGTGATAATATTAGTACGTCATAATATTTATATACTATGATATATGCATTCAGTGAAGATTGAATGTTGGAAAACAAGAAAGAAGAAAACTAACGTTTGAAAAAGAAAATATTAGAACGTGATAATATAATTTGTTATTTCATTTGTACTCATTATAACATTTTACTTGACCATGATATTATGTGTGATTAATTATCATAGGGCGGATAGCAACTGAGATGGAAATATCACGAGAGATGATATTTTTCATCGTATTTTATATTTTGTTCTTCCATAAGGTTTCGGTTATTTATATCTTATTAAAAATAAATAATAAAAGCAAAATATAAAGTGGAGCAAAAAGGGCGACTTGAAAAATCGTCCATTTTGATTCAGACCAAAGAGGGCGACTTCAAGTCGCCCCCTTTGGTGATAACCAAAAAGGGCGACTTTTTCAAGTCGCCCCCTTTGGTGAAATTAAAAAGGGAGACTGTATGTCGCCCTTTTTTGTCCGAACTAAAATGACATATTTTAGTCGCCCTTTTTGGTTTAAAAAAATCGCCCTCTTTGAAGCGATTTGTTGTAGTGGTATGAGCTTAGAGACAATACAATATTTGTGTCTTCTATTCTAAGTCTTGTATATATAAGACAAAACCTAGACTATTACGATCCGAGAGAATTATGGTGACGTGGGCATACTGACATCACTACACTCACGCGTGCTGATCTAGGTAGGCTGATGTGACCGAAGTTGTTGGGAGTGGAAAACAATTGTGGAGATCCGTTTGGTTTCAGGAGTCACTAATCTTTTTATATACACTTAATGCCTCCGAATACATTTTTACCTAATACACATATTTCTAATTGATCAAGAGAGACAATTTTGTCCAAAAAATTTCTACCGCATGTAAAATCTTCACGACCCACTTTTTTTATTTTTTTATTTTTTATATAGGGAGTTCGATTTGAGAGTAAAGAAAAGATAGATAAGGTACTTAGAAACATGAATTCATTGGGTTTCATCTTTTCTTCATCTCATTGTGCGATTGTTTTCATGATTGTGCATGGCTAGTTTATTTATTTATTTTATTTTTGTTAGTTCTAGCATGTTGTGGGCTTTGCATGAATGTTCGTGTTTGAAGATTGAATTGACGTTTATTTTTATCATATTGGTTTACTTATTCAATTTTATGCTTTATTTTTTATTATCGGGTCAACGATTGAATACTATTTACGAATCTTGAGTTGAACTTTAGAATTCTTGATTGTAATAGAATTGAATGGAGCAAGTTCTTACACCTATGCGTTAGGGAACGTATTCATGATGTAAATAGTATAACCCTGTCAATTAATAAATCAAATAATTTGATTAATTAAATGGAATTGTTAGTAATAAATTGATCTGTAATCTTTACTAATAAATAAATAAAATTGACCAATATCATTTATTTAACAATCGAGAAACTGATCTGCCTACTTTAATATACTATCACCTAAGATAATACTAGCCATTGTGGACTACTTTCGTCAGAAAACATAAACTTCAACTCTTATCATCATTCATCAAAGCTTATAGTCCAGTATAAGACTTTTTATACATTAACATACGCCATATAACGACAGTCAAATTAAAGAAGTGGGAACAAGAAAAATTGACACATGTATAGCCAGCCCATTAGTGCTGATTACTTTTTGTAGCCCTTAAACATGTTTAAACATTTCTTCAAACTCTACTACAGCCAAGGAGCCACCCCCACGGTCCCTCACTCTCTAACCCTTTTCTTTCCCGACCACCAATTCTCAACAGCACACAAAAAAGAATACCTAAGACCCAATGTTTCTTGAACAATTAAAAAAAATCTAAACAAGGAAGAGACGAAGAATATATATACCAATTATACATAAAATATACCGTATATAAGTGAAGTAAAATTCAATTTATATACGATTTATAAATGCTATACATTGACCATACATCAAGTATGTAGTGATTATACATTGATTAAACATTAATTATACAACGATTATACATTAACGGCAATGACAAACAACAAGATAAAATCTCCAGCCACAACTACAACAATAAAGAAGAAAAAGAAGACCCATTGATGCCATTATTCACCGCGAAATCCCCCTTCCGCCATTTTCTACCACCTGCTTCGTCATCCATTCCACCGTGGAAAAATCATCTCTATAGAACAATACCAGTTCCGATTTCCATGGCAAATCACCATTGTTGTTCGTCTATTTTCAAACTAACATCTGATAGATTTATGTCTCTAGGACTTTGGGAGGAAAGGAATATTAAGATTAAACGAAAAGAAAATAGTCGTAGACAGCACCACCCCATTTGTAATCTCCCAATCGGTCCAGATCATCCAGAAATAGCAAATACTTTACGCACACATGAGAATCCGATGTGTTCGGCAACATAATGCCTCCGAATATGATGAGTAAATACAGACGGGCACCACGATTCACAATCTTGTGATCTGTGTTATTTGCAATAGGACCCCACGTCCGTGGCACACAAGTAAGCACAAAGAGCAGACATCGCCACTCGACTCTGTCCATGGATATCACCGGGCCGAGGCGCGTATCCAGTGAACCTAGTCAACTTCTGCCCTAATGTCGGCCCTGAGAAAGATCCTCAGTGTATAATAGGAGTCCATCTACTTGTAGTCCAAACATGACCTTCATATTCTAAAGCGTGATAGTGGCCTCATTAGTGCGGAGATAAAAAGGTGCGGGTCTCCGATCGCCATTGCTCAACCATGACAGTCACAAGAGCCTGATCATGTTGTACCCTACCAATAACGACGCAACAGTAGATACCATCCTAATACAGTATCTCTAAAATGCGGGAATGTGGGGGGGCGATCCTCTAAAAGGTTTCACGCATGGTCCACCCTACGAGGATGGAACAACGTCCTCTATGTGTCCTGCCAATCCATACTAGCTTAGACCTATGATTATCCTGTAAAATAAGTACTGAACTATCGATGGACCCTGGATGAACGTTAGGATCCATGAAGGTATCGTATTTGTACAAAGAATGTTTAAATTACTCTCTTCATTATACTGTAATATTAATTATCTAATCGAAACATTATACTAACTAACTAATCCTTTATCAAAAAATTACACATTAACTAACTAATATCATATTAATGAGATTTTTAATATTAAGCTTATGATGTTCAATCCTAACTAAGGATTAACTATTTCTAATTAATAATTATTTATTATACTAACTACAATTAACTAACTAATATTATATTAATATGTTTTTAATTCTAAACTAATGATGCTCAATCCTAAATTAAGGATTAACTATTACTAATTAATAATTGATAATTACTTATCATACTAACTATAATTAACTAACTAATATTATATTAATAATATTTTAAATCCTAAACTAACGATGTTCAATCCTAAACTAAGGATTTAACTATTAATAATTAATTATTATACTAACTACAATTAACTAACTAATATAATATTAATAATATTTTAATCCTAAACTAATGATGTTCAATCCTAAACTAAGGCTTAAAGTAATGACGAACTAATTCATTCAATGTGAAATTATATTAAGTAACTAATTAATAATTAATCAAAATTAACACATAAAATTAGATAACTAATTAGCACACTAATCATTAACATGGAATATATAATTTTACAAAATAAATTAACAATTAGATAATTAACAAATAAAAATATTATTAGGAGATTACTATATTTTTTATAATCAAACAATTAACAAATAATTAACAATTAGGAAATTAGTATATTTTTCTAATCAAATAATTAACAAACAATTAATAAATAAAATAATTTAAAAAAAATTGAAAAAAACGGTCTGGACAGTGGACGAACTGTCCCTATTGTGCAAAAACCATGCGAAATGCACTATTTTTTCGAAATTCGAGACTATAAAATATTAATCATGCTTAACATTACAATATATTTTACTAATAGAGTGACCTACTACCCACTTATCGTTATTTTTTTGTGGAACTAATAACACCTTAATAGCTGATGTGACAATAAAATAAATAAATAAAAATGAAAAAAGGGGCGAGTTGGGAGTCAAAATAAAAGCCAAAAATAATAAAAATAAAAAATATAAATAATTTGTCTTTACCCATCCCCAATTTGTTTATTTTTTTCTTTTTTAAGGTGTTTATATATTTTTCCCTTTTAAATTATTGCAAAATAGTTCCTCTGCCTATAGTCACTGATAGAATCTTTTTCTCATCTTTATTCATTCAATATGGTAAGAATATATACATGTAATACAATAAATATGAAGAGTGATATTCTCCTTAATATCTTCATATTTAATTACTTATTTAATTCTAGTAATATCTCCTATTTAATTCTTTTACAACATACCATACTAGGATCTTTACATTAATAATATTATTAATAAGCATTAATAATATTATTCTAACACTCCATGATTGAAGTGAGGCGCCGAATGTCGAGATCGTCCAAATTCTTCAAATGAAATCAGCGGAAGCCCTTTCGTGAAGATATCGACGATTTGATGACGCGTTGGGACATGTAATACTCGCACTTGTCCGCGAGCCACTTTTTCACAGACAAAATGGATATCCAACTCTATGTGTTTAGTGCGTTGATGATGTATTGGATTTCCAGAGAGATATATCGCACTAATGTTGTCACAGTAAACCATAGTAGCCTTCGGAATTGGGCAATGAAGCTCTAGTAAAAGATTCTGAATCCAGCATGAGTCAGACACAACATTGGCAACGGCACGGTATTCAGCTTCAGCACTGGAGCGCGATACTGTGGGTTGCCGTTTGGAAGACCATGAAACTAAATTATCACCGAGGAAGACACAATAACCAGATGTGGAGCGTCTGGTGTCTGGACAGCCTGCCCAGTCTGCATCTGTATAAGTAACAAGTTTGGAGATGCAAGATGGGTAAAGGTGTAATCCATATTCCTGAGTGCCCTTAATGTAGCGCACAATGCGTTTGAGGGCATGCATATGTTCTTCCATCGGATTATGCATGAATAGGCACACTTGTTGCACGACATAGGTTATGTCTGGTATGGTAAATGTGAGATATTGCAATGCGCCTGCTAGGTTGCGGTACAATGTTGGATCAGCATATGGTTTGCTAGAGATGGCACTTAATTTGGACTTTGTGTCTACCAGTGTCGCTGAAGGTTTGCAAGACGCCATTCCAGCTCGTTCCACGATCTCAGATGCATACTTCTTCTGGGAGAGAAAGAGCCCACTTGCATGTCGTGTCACAGCAATTCCTAGAAAGAAGTGTAATGGACCAAGATCCTTCATAGCAAATTCTGAACCAAGCTGAGACATGATATTCTTGCGAAGGGATTCTGAAGAAGCTGTCAGAATAATATCATCCACATACAACAGAAGATAAGCCGTTTGATTATCCTGATGATAGATAAAAAGTGAATTATCGGAACGGCTGTGTGAAAAACCCATTTGTGATACAAAATCTGCAAACCGCTGATACCAGGCCCTGGGTGCCTGTTGGAGACCATACAAAAACTTGTTTAGCAGGCATACATGATTGGGATATTTTGGATCTCTGTATCCCAGTGGTTGATGCATGTAAACAGTCTCATTTAGGTGACCATGGAGGAAAGCATTTTTTACATCCAACTGGTGAAAGGACCATCCTCTGGAGAGAGACAAGTTGAGCACTGTTCTGATAGTTGCTGGTTTGACCACTGGACTGAATGTCTCCCCACAATCGATACCCATCTGCTGCGTCTTCTCATCACCTACAAAACGGGCATTATGCCGCTCAAAAGAACCATCAGATTTTTCTTTATGACTAAAAATCCACATAGACCGAATTATATTAGCATTAGATGGACGAGGTACCAAATCCTATGTCCTATTTTTAATAAGAGCATGATATTCATCATCCATGGCCATTTTCAATTTGAGTCTTTTAGAGCAGACACAGGGTTACAAGGTAAAGGTGATTTGGATACTTGGGTGTAAAGGCTGTATTTAGTGTTGGGTTTGACAATACCATGTTGACTATGGGTGACCGGACGCGTTGTTGGGCCAGTGAACTGGACGCCACTGGCCAAATGTGGTATTTGTAAAGCTGGGCCTGGATCATTGGCTTGGGTCGAATTAGGAGGCAGATTTCCATTGTTTGGTCCGTGACATGTTGGGCTCGGTATTGTGAAGGTTCCGTGTCCAGTTGGGCCATAATGAGTATTGGTGTCCAAGACAGTGGGTTGGGCGTCATTTGTTAAGGACACGGGTAATGGGTGTAAAGAATTTTGCTCATTAGTTGTTGCATTGACCGAACTATGGAACAATGGTTGGCATCCAGAAACTCATATGTGGGAGATCGTGACTCATGAATTTTTTTTAAACGGGAATTGAGTTTCATCAAAGATAACATGACGGCTAATAAAAACCCTATTGGAGGATAGATCATAGCATTTGTATCCCCGATGATGGGATGGGTATCCCAAAAAAATACATGGAGTAGATCTTGGTGGTAATTTATGGATGGTGGTGGATGGGAATAATGGATAACACAAGCAACCAAAGACCCGGAGATGAGAATATGTCGGTTCTCAGAGGTAAAGTAATTGAAGGGGTGTTTGGTGTGATGTATTTTTGTTTGGTAGTATATTCAACAAATAAGTAGCCATCTGAAGTGCATGATGCCAAAAGTTAGGAGGAAGCGAGGCATGAGCAAGAGATGTCCTGATAATGTTATTTATGGTTCGTATTTTTCGTTTCGCCTGTCCATTTTGTGAAGATGTGTGAGGGCATGAGAAACGAAAATTCAAACCATTTGTTTTGCAAAAATCCCAAAATTGTCTATTGTCAAACTCCCGCCCGTTATCACATTGGATGTTTTTGATATCCCGTTCAAACTGTTTTTTGATGAATGCTCTAAAAATAAGGAATGTGAAAAAAACTTCGGATTTTTTCGAAATGGGAAATGTCCACAAAAATTTAAGTAGTCATCTAAAACAAGCAAGTAATATCTATGCCCTGAAGAGCTCAAAACAGGGGATGTCCAAATATCACAATGTATAGTATCAAATGACAGAAAAGTGCAATTAGAAGATGACTCAAATGATAGTTGAACATGCTTACCCAAAGGACAAGATTGACACTTATTAAGAGTTCGTGTACATAAAATTGAATTATTGCGTTTGAGAGAGTTTAAAACAGACTCTCCCGGATGTCCCAAACGTTCATGCCACAAATTGAAATTAAAAACAGCAAAATTAAAATATTTCTTGTCCGGTTGTAGTAGTGAAGTAACTGGATAAAGTTCTCTCTGACTATCACATCTCATTAGCCGCGCCCCTGTCTGAAAATCATACACAATAAAATCAAAAGGATCAAAAGCTACGGTAACCCAGTTATCTGAAGTAAACTTTCGAACGGAGATTAGGTTTTTGATTAATTGTGGTGCATGAATAACATTTTTCAAGGCTAATGGTGGATTTGGTTTGGACAATTTAGTAGAACCATACCCTTTTATTGGAATGGAATGGTCATTTCCGACAGTTATACCATTTGATTTGCTCAAATTAAAATAGGACGTAAGATTACCTTGGGATGACGTCATATGCGACGTTGCACCTGAGTCCATATACCAATTCGTGTCCGGTGGATTAAGTCCGAGTGTGTGCATGGCATGTTCAATGTCCGTCGGTTGGCCCACTGTTGAGTGGGCCTCATTCCACACTTGAGGCCCAGAAAATGTTGATGTCCCGCCTGAGTTGCTGCCAGGCCCAGAAAATGGCGCTGGCCCGCCAGTGAAACAGCTCCCAGCCTCGCTGTTGGGCTTGTTTAAATTCGGCCCAGCAGTGGGCTGGGCATATCCAGCAAAGACATGTGCAGGAGACCTCATGGGCTGTTGAGTTGCTGGGTAATTAAATGTGGAGTTGGGCCTGGCCCAGTTGGTTGTAGGGTAAGGACAAGGGGGTCCAACCGAATTCCACGGTGGCCAGGTCCATTGTGGTCTTGATGGTGGCTGTTTGAAGTATCCACCACTGTCGCTCCCGCCGCCTGAACTGCTGCCATAACCGCCGCTGCCGTGGCCGCCGGAACCACCGTCGGATCGGAACCCCTGCCGCCGCCGGAGCCACCGCTGGAACCCCCGTCGCCGCCGGAATTCCGATTGTTCCCGTTTCTGTTGCGGTTTCCACCTTTTTTATTCTCATGTCGTCCTTTTTTACCCCGATTAATTTGTGGGGTTGCAACATTATTTCCATCATTGGTGGCCATGTACGCCGAGTCAGTTGTGTTAGCAACCTTTTTAGAGAAGCCTTGTTCTTCCAGGATTAACATAGATCTGCTTTGTAGAATAACAGAAGTGGGTTACTTTGACGGATAACGGTGGCAACTCCGCTATATGCCTCTGTCAAACCGGCAACAAGTTGTAGAACCAAACGGTTGTCGGAGACGGGGGATCCAACATTTTTTAATTGATCCGCCAACACTTTGAGGCGTTGACAATAGGCGGAAGCATTAGGAAAATCCTCCATATCAACACTGGAGAATTCTTGTTCCAAAGCAACTGCACGGGAATTTTGATTATCATAAAAAATGTCCCGTAATCGATTCCAAGCATCAATTGCCTTAGAATCTGTTTCCATGATCGTGTGCAACAAATTAGTGGATATTGTTGAATATATTCAACCAAGAACAATGTCATCTAGGGCATCCCACAATTCTTTGTCTTCATCCGTTGTCAAGACTTTTTCTTTGTCTTTTTCCGGGGAAATGATGTGGTGAAGAACCCGGTGAGAACGACAACATATTTTGAAAAGTTTCGCCCAGGAAGCATAATGCACATTCTCCATTTGTAAAGTTATGGGAACATGAGTTTTGATATTAGATACTGTGAGAGCAGGGTGTTAAAATGATTTGGATTCAGACATGTTGATAATAGTTGGATGAACGAACAACGGAAAACACGATGAACAGGAAAACAAAACTCCAAATTTTCGGCTATGAGGATTTTTTTTTTGGAGGAGCCGAAATTTGGAAAAAAAGAAACAGAAAAAAAATTGGTATTAGGAAGATGAATCTTTTCCTTAAGCTCTTGATACCATGATAGAATCTTTTCCTCATCTTTATTCATCAAATATGGTAAGAATATATACATGTAATACAATAAATATGAAGAGTGATATTCTCCTTAATATCTTCCTATTTAATTACTTATTTAATTCTAATAATATCTCCTATTTAATTCTTTTACAACATACCATACTAGGATCTTTACATTAATAATATTATTAATAAGCATTAATAATATTATTCTAACATTCACCATAGCACCGCCATACCCTTCCATCTCTTCGCCTAAAATCACCGTTGAACTACCACTAAACCACCGTTGTCTCTTACTTCTTTCACCGGTGAGCTGAATGTTTTGATTGACCAATTTTTTCAAAATAAGAAAAACTTCACCGGAAATAGTTTTCCGGCCAAAGTTTCTACGACTTATAATCAAACCTTTATTCTTATTCTTATTTTTGTGATCTTTTATTATTTTTATTCTTGAATCCAAATACCTAGAAAATTATCATTGAATTTGAAAGAAAGATTTGTGGGTGGTAATGTGTAAAACGGGAAAATAACAACAACAACTATTTGTTAGAAATCTGAAAAATGATCAAATATGAGGGCTTGCTGAGTCGATCAAATTCTTGATCTATCCTTAAGATAATATTGCCCCGTATATCCTTTCAACGGTTGTAATGACAACTTATCTCCCAAGATAAAACAACAATCAAACAAATGAGCAAAGGGAACTCAAGTGTTCGCTTGGAAAGAAAGATCTTTGAGTGTTTTTGTGATTGCAAGAGAGGAAGAATACTTTCAGAAATGTATTGTGTCAAGTGTGTTTTGCAAATGAGCCAAAAGCCTCATTTTATAGTGTTGAGAAGAAGACCCTTCAACTAGTCAATTTATGGCTTTGAATGACCAAGTAATGGCATGGCTGAATTCAAGAGCAAAATAATGAAGAGTTAATCCTCCAAAGTCACCAAACGCCGCTTTATTCTTCTCCAACTGATCGAAATCGCGCAGCCGCGACCCTGTAGGTTGGCGTCGTGGCACCGGAACTTCAGAGAGCTGAGGAGATGGCGCCGCAGCGCCGAGATGATTTTCCGGTGTCACGGTCCATTTTCCGACTAGTTTCGATATTCACACTTTGTACATTTCTTCCTTCATTTACCAACGTGAAACCAACGTCATTTGGTCAATAACCGTCTATTACCTTACGTCTCAAACAATTTGTATACGTATCAATATCTCTTCCATTTAAGGAAATTATGATCATTGGCACTGTATGTACACGTGTGTGGAAACAACGTTTTCGACGTGTGGGACCCCTAATTGTTCGATTCGTAATTAAATAGAATTAACTTTATTTCACGTTTAATAAATATTTCTAACAAAATTATCATTGATGTGGGTTTGGCGATTATGGCGGCAAAATTGGTGGTTTAATGGTGTATAGTGAAGAAGATGCAATTGGAGTGACATGACATTTTTTATTTGAAATCTGATGTAGTATCTCATGTGGTAGTGACATGGAGATGATGTGGTGCGAGTGCAAAATACCCATTATGTGAGTGGTTATATGTGTGTTAGGGTGATATTAGTTCCACAAAAAATAAGGAAAAAGGGTAGTAGGTCGCTCGATTAGTTAGAGTGTGAAAATGACTTTTCGGGACAAGTTCATGGTGGAAATTATGTCTTTTGCCTTTAACAATATAATTAGAACGTTCATAGTAAAATATCTACATTAAAGGTTATTTTTTATTTTTGGAATCGAATTCTACGGTGCTTTATTCTGAAATCCAAGCTTCGAAACTTGTTCCTTAACTTGAATATACCGAGAATCTTGACTTTTGGGATAAAACTTGAACCAAAGTCGGGCTTTTTGGAGTGTGGGACCTCGGTTTTCTCTTGTTAATGACGGTTTCTTTTAAAAAAAAAGTTGTGGGGATCGATAGGGAAGAAAATGATGGAGCGATATGACTACCGTTGGAATCCAACACCGCCATTAACGCAACTACCAGTGCGAGAAGGTGATGTCGGTGACTTCCGTTTTAGTGTTTCTCAAGACTGAGTTCTATTGGTTGTGTCACGTCCATTTTCGACCGCGACTTTATTCTAGCGAGCCCTGCTTAAGTAAAATGTTAGAAAACAAATAAAAGTGCTAAATGTTTAAAAAGTGTTAAATGTTAAAGGAATGCTTTAAAAAAATGCTAGAATGCTAAAAGGGTTAGAAATGCTAAAGGGTGCTTAAAAGTGCTAAGTGCTAAAAGTGCAAAAATGCTAAGGGTGCTAAAGGTGCAAAAGGGTTGCTAGGATGCTAAGGGGTTCGCGGAGTCGCCACCTAATTAATTGGGTGAATTATGACACCTAAATATTAACTAGTTTAAAGTAACATTAACTCCATTTTAATGGTCTGCTAAACTTAATGAGATTCTGGGCAAGGGTTCTTTATTAATCTAGAGGGAAGGGGTTAGGCACCCTCTAAGATCCGCTAACTTGCGGTTATCCTGCCAAACCTAGGGTAATTATTATGTTTAAAAAAATGCAAAATAAAAGCTCCTCCTGCTTAATAAAATGTTAGGAAATAAAATAAATGCTAAAATGTTAAAATGTTTAAAAGGTGCTTAAAGTATTAAAAGGGCGAAAGGTGCTATATGATAAAGTGCAAAAGAATGCTAGGAGGTGCTAAAATGTTAAGGACAAAATGTGCTAAAGGTGCTAAATGTCAAGGGGTGATTAAAAGTGCTTAAGAAGGGCTAGAAATGCTACAGAATGCTAAGGTGCTTTATGGACTAATTATGTGTTCATGCAAAGGTTATTTACGGACTAATTATGTATACTGCTAGCTAAATTAATCTTGCTTAACCCGCGTATAATATTATATGAAAAATGCTTAAGATGATTTTTGATAGTTTAGGAGGAGATTTGTTATGGGTTTAATGAGAAACAAATTGTTGATTTTATGATGCAAGTTAAATCATTTAGATTACTTTGGTAAAATTTAGACATGCATAACAATCGTAAAAGACGTGTAAAGTAGAAATGCGTTTCCAATTATAAATTACCTTCCCCTTATGCGTTCAAAATGCTAATTGCTCTTGGTTTCCTATTAATTACAAAGTTATAAATTACAATAACAAATAAAGTAAGATAAGTATGAGATAAGAGAGTAAGGGATTGAAGCGGATGACCCCGTCCTATTTGTTTTTCTAGGAATTGCCGAAGAGGGAACTCGATGGATGTATATGCATGCCTTTACGTTTGCCACGACGAGTGTCATTATGAGACTCTTTGTTGCTCCGGTGCGTGCCATGTAAAAAAAAAAGATAAGGATTAGGAGAAACTTATCAAAGAGCAAACAAAGCATTAATAATAAAATTCATGCACATATAGTTCACTGTTCGAAGGGCTAGCAGACCCGGCATGTTAATTTTTTTAAAAAAAAAAGTTGGGCACTTGGGCAGTAGATAAGCAGCAGCAGACCCACGAAACAGCCCCAAACAAAGAGATTTTCAGGTTTTAAGAGAAAGGAACAAAGGCAGCTCCCAAGATATAGTTTTAATATAAAAATAACAAATGACGCACTAAAAGAAACAGTTCATACAACACGCTGATTATACGTATCAGGCTTAAACACATTATACATATTCGCAGAAACAGACGATACAGGTAGATAACAAGCTTGTGCGAATTTAACGTAGTTATGATTCAGCTTTAATAGTAGCACAACGGGAAGCAAATCAAGGCACTTATATTTCTAAGCACATTTCTTATTCGAGTCACTTGCTAGATTTCTCCACTTTCTATTAGCCAATCTCCATACTAAGGTATGTCCTGTACATGTCTTATTATATGCAGCTATTTATTATTATCTGAAAGTTGGACGCGACAAGAAAACTAATAACTCAACACGGCATAGATCAATCAAGGGGTTAACAGGCTAATGCATAGGACAATTCAACATTTAGTAGACCATACCATTATGAGGGCTAGTTCTAACAGTAACAAGCAAGTAGATACTTAAAGAAGCATTCGAATGTGCAGGGTCACTTTCGTATAAACTAAACCACACACATAAAAATCATCTCCTATCATTTATCAGACAGAGTGAAGATTAATACCTCCAACAAAGTACGACATACTCAGGGTGAGCTCTACATCAATAGATTATACATTGAATTTATGATAAGTTGGCTAGTTTAACGTGTCACATCTAACAGATAACTAATATCCTATTATGGGTGACACTGGTCTGTAACTTGTCAAAATAAGGCATGATCCAATATTGTCTAAGCTTTAGTATGAGCAACAAACATCCAAAACCCCTTACACAAACACAATATCTCCTCTTATCTCTCACATTTCACTGTTCCACCATCCTATACATTTAGAATGTAATCTTGAGCGAGCAAATTCAACATATGTATAACTAGAAGCAGAGATATATTCCTTCTTATTTAGATGGTTTCGACACTGGATTATTCCCCATACATCATCTTAAGCATCTAATAAACACAACCACACAAATGAACTAACACATGTTTAACACACGAAACAAAAAATGCAAAAAGAAAAACACAAAGATGCAACGAAATCGATAGGAAGCTGATTTTACCTTCTCCGGGCAGCGACCCGGGGCAGCGTATCAAGTCGTCGGTCCACTCGACGGGTTTTGGGTTTGCGATGCGAATAGAAGGGCAAGGTTTATTTTCTGATTTTTGACTGGAATTGAAGGGGATTCGAACTACCTATTCGTGCTATGCTAGTGGTTTGGGTGTTGAGCCCTTGCTCCTTCCCCGATTCTGCTGCCTATGCTCTGTCGTATTGTGCTCTGTCGTATTGTGCTCTGCTGCTCTCGATTGTTCCCGGATGTTCTGCTGCTCTGCTTGCATGCGTGAAGACGATTCTTTGCTCGTGACCACCGCTTCTATCAGCTCTTTATGCATGGCGAGGGTGTCAGATCGACGCTGTGGGTCCCCTCCTCTCTCTCGAGCTCTCGACCATCGCTGCTGCCTATTGCATGTATAAGAGGATCAATTTATAGTCTCGATTTGGTTCTAAGTTTGGTATCGATCTTAAAGGTTGATTTGGTGTGATTTGTTACGATTTAGTGTGCTATTTTGGGTTGATTTGTTTGATTCTGTAGAAATTTTTGGCTGATTCTTACTCGAGGGTTTTATGGTAGGTGATATGTTTGACTCGCCGGATTTTCCGTTCGAAAAATCCGGCGAGGATCTTGCTGGTTTGTCGGCGACGATTTCTCTTTAGGGTTTAGGAGAGGGGAAAGACGAAGGGGGAAGATAAAATGAGGGCAGATGGGCTCTCTTAACTCTTTAAGGTTGAAGAGGGAAAACGTTTTAGGGCTTCTTAGTGGGAGGGGGATGAAAATAAAAATGGGCTGAAGGGATTAGGCGGTTGTGGGCTGCGGGTTGGTGAGTTTGTGGGCTGCTGGTAAATAGGCTTCGTTGGGCTGGGCGAGCTTGTGGGCTGCTGGTTTAGTTATTTTTAGGTATTTAATTAGGTATTAATTTTAGGAGTTAATTAATTAGTTTTAGGCTTTTAATTAGTTAGCTAGTAGTAATTTAAATTAATAAATTGTGCTTAAATTCTTTTAGGTGCCTAATTGTTATAAATGCGGGCGTGCTATTTAATTAGTGCTTAATATTTTAGAATACGGCGTTATTTATTTAATCTTATTTATTGTGCATTATTATTTAAAAATAAGTTATGAAATTGCTTTTCGTATTAATAAATGCGACTATGCTATCTGACACGACGTCATTGCTAAATTATTTATTTTATGTATTTATTATTAATTAAGAATCCTGACAGGGCTTGAAATCAATTAATGCGGGCGCGAGACTCTAAGTGCTTAATACTCTACGTGAGACGCGATGTCATTATTAAATTGCTTATTTATGTCTGTATTAATGTTTTTATCGCTGCATTTTTATTATAAAAAATCATAAAAATTATTTTACAAAATTAATCTAATGTTATAGCTAATGACTGGACGGAAGGGTCAAAATTGGGTGTCAACAGGTTGTTTCAGAGATGGTACTCTACAGAATATGAGAAGGCTAACGAGACAGAGAGACAGTCAGATCGTAACACTTATCTTCATTAATGGAAGGAAAGGGTTACAGAGGATGAAGCTCTCAAAGAAGACGAGAAAGCTTCTCCAAGAAGATAGAAAAATATCTCGAATGTTCTGTCTGTCCTTTCAAGTGGACAGATGCCCTAAATAATAATCGATTGTTTACATTGGGCTGGCCTTTAATGGGCTGGCCTTTATATTTGGGCCAGACCTATTAAAGGCCAGTGACTTGATATATACACAGTATACACAAATTATACATGGGCCTCTTTTCCTTATTAGTTTTAACAGCCTTCCTCAAGCTGGGTGCTCGAATATATCTAGCAAGCCTAGCTTGGAACAAAGATGTAGATGTTGTAACCTTGTTAACCCTTTTGTAAGTATATCCGCTTACCGCTCAGAGTACGAATATACTGCTTGAATCACCCTTTGTCGAATCTTCTCCCTAATAAAGTGAAGATCAATCTCGATGTGTTTAGTCCTTTCATGGAACACAGGATTGGCTGCCATTTGTATAGTGACTTCATTGTCGGTGTACGATTCTTGGTCACTGATGTTTACACCAATGTCTTTCAAAGAATTAAGCCATGTAATTTCAGCAGCAGTGTTGGCAAGGCTTCTATACTCGTCACAGAATCTGAAATTGGTTTCTATTTCTTTGATTTCCAGGAAATGAGAGTGTCTCCAAACTTGATTAAATAACCTGTAATAGACTTTCTTGTATGTGGACATGAAGCCCAATCTGCATCACAAAAACTAGTTAAAGTCTCTTGTTTATTACTAGATAATAGCAGTCCTTGTCCTGGTTTACCTTTTACATATCTTACTATTCTGAGTGCAGCATCATAGTGTGATTTCTTTGGATTTTGTAGGAATTGGCTAAGTGTTTGCACACTATAAGCAATATCTGGTCTAGTAAGAGTAAGGTATAGCAACTTACCAATTATCCTTTGATAAGAACTGATATCTTTTACTGGATCATCAGCAGTGACTGGTTTTCCTGTATTTGAACTCTGTTTCTCCACATACTCATCATACTCTTTTGTGGTGAGTTTCACATTAGCATCAATGGATGTATTACTAGGTTTGGCAGCAGCTAGGCCTAGTTCAGAAATAAGTTCTAAGGCATACTTCCTTTGATGCATAACAATCCCCTTGATGGATCTAGCAAATTCTATTCCTAGAAAGTACCTTAGTTCTCCCAGGTCCTTCATCTTAAAAATATTATGAAGAGACTGCTTAGTCTCCTTTATGAGACTTATATTGTTTCCTGTAATTAACATGTCATCCACATAGATAAGTATGATTATTATATCCTGCTCACCTTGTTTAAGAAACAGTGAATGATCAAATTCAGACTGCCTAAAAATCATCTGAACCAGAGCCTCTGTAAGCTTGAAATTCCACTGTCTTGGAGCTTGTTTGAGCCCATACAGAGATTTAGTGAGTCTACATGCAAGATTACTGCCTCCCTGGCTACTGAAGCCTTGGGGCAAGGACATGTAAATTTCATCAAAAAGATCCCCTTGAAGAAAGGCATTATACACATTCATTTGATGGATATACCATCTTCTGGAAGCAGCAATAGAAAGAATAGTTCTTATAGTAACCATTTTAACAACAGGAGAGAAGGTTTCTTGATAATCAATGCCTTCTTGTTGACTATAACCTTTTGCAACAAGTCTAGCTTTCAGTCTTTCTATTTCTCCAGTGTCCTTATATTTGATCTTGTAGATCCATTTACAGCCTATAGGTTTTTTACCTTCTGGCAATGTAACAATTTCCCATGTATGGTTTTCTTGCAAGACATCTATTTCAGCTTTCATAGCATCTACCCACCTAGGGTCTTTTGAGGCTTCCAAGTAACCTTTTGGTTCAACCAATTCTGAGACAGAGGTTAAAAATGCTTGATATGTAGGTTTTAGGCTATCATAGGAAATGTACTTGGTAATAGGGTAGAGTACACTGTTGGCATTGGTGGTGACAAAGTCTTTGAGCCATATAGGAGGTTGTTTGTGTCTGCTAGATTTCCTGATTGAGTGATCAGTAACTTTTAAAGTAGGGTTGCTAAGAGACTGTACTGTATCAGTGTTCTCTTCTACTAAGTTATTATGAGCAGAAATGATATCCTCAACAGATTCTATATTAGTAGTATCAACACACCTCCTTTGTGAAGTGTCAGTGCTCTTCTGAAGATTTTCTTGGGATATATTTTGGTTCTCATTGTTATCAAGCAAGTTCTGGAAGACAGGATTCTCAGATACATTTTCCCTAAAAGGATACTCTGTTTCTCTAAAGGTAACATCTCTACTAACCACAAGAGACATGGATTCCAGGTCATACAGGATATACCCCTTTTGTGTGTCAGAATAACCCATGAGAACACACCTTTTAACTTTAGACTGTAACTTGTCAGTAATAGTTAAGTCATTAGCAAAGCACAGACATCCAATAGTTCTTAGATGACTTAGGATTGGTTTTTTGTGATAGAGGCCCTCATAGGGTGTAGTATGAGTGACAGAGGAAGGTAGTCTATTGATTAAGTAGACAACAATCTGTACACATAGGCCCCAAAACTTTAAAGGAATATTGGCCTGCATTCTTATTGCCCTGGTTATTTCTAATATATGTCTGTGTTTTCTTTCTGCAACACCATTCTGCTGTGGGGTATAAACACATCTTCTTTGGTGAATAATTCCTAAGTTCTGGAAAAGACTTTGACAAGTATCATTGACAAACTCTGTTCCATTATCAGTTCTAATAATTTTGACAATTTGGTTAAACTGAGTAGAAATGTATTTAAGAAAGTCTTTAATAACAACACAAACCTCAGATTTAAGTCTGAGTAGATATATCCAGGTCATTCTGGTGTGGTCATCTACAATAGTGAGGAAAAATTTCTTCCCATTATATGTTTCAATCTTATAAGGACCCCATAAGTCCATGTGAATAATATCAAAGGCATTATTACTATAAGTAGTGCTATTAGGAAAGGGTAATCTATTCTGTTTTGCACATGGGCACACATTACAGTTTTTTGTTTCCTCAGCAACTTTGTCATTACTAGCATTGATCAGTTTACTGAGTACCTTGCTGGAGGTGTGGCCCATCCTTCTGTGCCACAAAGTAATATCTTCTTATGTCATGGTTATCTTTGGCTTAGTAGCTTGTACATTTAGGACAGTCTTTATTGAGTCATGTGCATGATTAGTTAACATATACAGTCCATCCTGGAGTCTACCAATCTCCTTCACCTTCCCACTGTAGAGATCCTGAAATAGACAGAAGTCAGGGTAGAAGATAGTTGTACATTTCAGCTCTTTTGTTAGTTGGGAAACAGAGAGTAGATTATACTTGAATTGAGGTAAAAAGAAAACATTTTCCAATGTACTCCTGTTTGGGAGTGTACTGATACCAGTGTGAGTGACTTGAGCAGATTGGCCATTGGGTAAGAATACCTTCTTTGATGTGGTAGACTCATCATTACCAGTAATTTTATCTAGCATATTTAGATCAGATACCATATGATTTGTAGCACCTGTATCTATTATCCAATTTTTGTTAGTATTAAAAGCATGTAGGGCTTTGAGTTCAGATATACCTGCCACATTTGCTGAATTTTGACTACCTTGAGAGTTCTGAAATGCTCCTGTCTGTGTATGGTTGTTGTTCAGCAGTTTTACTATCTGCTCATACTGTGTTTTGGAGAACTTTGGTGCTCCTTCAACTTCCCAGCTAGTTTTAGATTCTTCAGAGGAGGATTCTGATCCTCTGTTGTGGGCATTATGAGCAGCATATTCTTTTCTTTTTGATTTGAAATCAGGAGGATATCCAACTAGTCTATAGCAGGATTCCTTTGTGTGGCCTCTCATCTTACATTCTTCACAAACAAGATTATTCCTTTTTGACCTCTGGTTTCCAGTCTTAGAGTACATAGCAGTAGTGATAGGACCAGCTCCAAGAATCCCTATAGTCTTGGCAGAAATCCCTTTTTGATTTTCATCACTTACTATCATAGAGTAAGCTTTATTGACTGTTGGAAGAGGTGACATGAGGAGAATTTGGCTCCTAGCTTGCATATAGCTTTTATTTAAGCCCATAAGAAATTGATACAATTTCTGTCTCTGTAGGTAGCTTGTAAAATCCCTAGATGTAGGACATCCACAATTAGGTGGTGGCACAATGGCTTGATATTCTACCCAGAGATTTTTAAGTCTAGTGTAGTATTCTGCCACACTAGTGTTCCCTTGTGAAAGTGTAGCAATTTCCCTATGCAAGTCATAGATCCTAGATTCATCAATTTTATCGAATCTTTCTTTTAAGTCTTCCCATATCTCATATGCTGTTTCTGCATATAGTACCCCACACAATAAGCTACTAGAAACAACATTCATTAGCCATGCCTGTACGACAGCATTGACTGTCGCGCCCTTTTTCGACCGCGACATTTTTAGCGAATCCTGCTTAAATAAAAAAGTGTTAGAAAATAAATAAAAGGTGCTAAAATGTTTAAAAGGGTGCTAAAATGTTAAAAGGTGCTTAAAGGTACTAAAAGATTAATTTTAAAGCTAAAGGGTGCTAAAAGTGCAAAAAATGCTAAAGGGTTCGCGGGAGTCGCCACCTAATTAGTTTGGGTGAATTAGGACACCTAAATGTCAACTTAGGTTAAAGTAAACATTTAACTCCGTTCTTTATGGTCTGCTAAGCTTAGTGAGATTCTGGTTAAGGGTTCTTTATTAATCTAGAGGGAAGGGGTTAGGCACCCTCTAAGATCCGCTAACTTGCGGTTGTCCTGTCAAACCTAGGGTTAATTATTATGCTAAGGAAAAGGTATATTAAAACGTTTAAGAGGAAGAGTATAAGATATACTTTCTAAAATATTTTTTGCAATGTTTATGTATGAAAGTCAAGGTCAGTTTTGAAAAAATATGCAATTGAGATGTCTAGATACTATATTAGCTATAGGTATAACAGGAGTAAAAATGTGTGCAAATATTCCTTTACCTAAGGGGTATTGCTTAGCATGAGAATAGAATATTATTGTGATAAAAGGGAGGACGTATCTATTATGTAATTGCGGTATATCTTATTGTGTATTAATAGGAAATTGTACCACGATTTTAAGAATGTCTAGGCAAATAATATTCCAGCTTATTATGTAAGTGTAGATTATGAGATGGTTTATTATAACTTTTAAACAAGGCGAGGCGAGCCTAAAATAATTAACTTAAGGTAAGTAAGTCAAACTAATTTCTAGCTATTGACTCAAGTTTAATTATGATAATTAATTAGTGTTAGACAAATAATTTACAATAAATAAATGAATGGGGGCGGGGTAGAAAAATGATAAGAGGTGACTCGAAGGAATGGCGGTGTCATTCGCCGGTGGCTTGGAATTTTCGAGGCGGAGATGAAGATGCATATAGATGTAGGTCTTCGTTGGTTGTAACTCATGAGAAGTCTCGCAATGAGACTTTTCGTTTGGCTCCGATGCGTGCCATGCAAAGAAGAGAAAAGATAAAGATTAGCATATGCGCAAAACTTTGTCCATTAATAAATAAGCATTTAGCAAACATAATTCATATCAAACCCAATGTACCCATGAATAACAGTGAGGATCAGTAGCAACGGGCAATAAACAACGAGAAGCAAGCAGGACTTAACCCCAATAAATAAGCATTTAAACAAAAAACATAATTCATATCAAAATCTAGTGTATCCATGAATGAAACAGTGAGGATCAGTAGGCAAAACAGGCAAAGCAGGCAGTAAATAATGAGAAGCAAGCAGAATGGACTTAACAGCTCCTGGCAGCAAAACATACATCATAGACACACATAATTTTAGGTCTATCATATGGTAATATGCAGGGGAGGTAAAGAAAAATAGGCCTACGCCACAGTCTGTGCTTATTAGAGGCAGTTTAGCCCAGATAATTTCCACATGACGACAAACAAACAGTGGGCCTCAACGGGAGACTAATATGCAGAGAAAACAAGGACTGATGCATCTAGGACATTCCAAGCATATAAGAAATATTAGGAGGCATATCTGGGCATACAATCGATTTGTGATACACTCTTACTTATTTATGAGTGATCTAGCTAACTATCAGGATCAACACCTGTGTCTTCAAGCAGTCAGGAATGTACTATGTTTCGGATAGTGGATTGCAGTCGTGGTCTAAATCTGATCGCATCGACAAAATGAGTTCATACAAGGCAATTACTGGATAAAAATCAAATTAAAACCTAATCTCAAGCCATTTTCCAGACATACTAACATTTAAGGTATCATGCCATTAAAATGGATGTAGAATTTAAGGGACATGGCTGGATCTGTCATAGCATGGGTGACATAATTTCAAGCTTAGACTAAAGACTAGATAATCATTTTTAGTTAGATAGATGCAAACAGGCAAATTAACCCCCTCAGGTGAACAGGCATGATTCAACTTGATTCCTTCAATTACAGATTATTCGTCGAAGCACTTTTCAGCACTGATTCCGGCAAATAAACATATCGATTCAAACCAGCAACAAGTTATCTAGAACATGTATTAACCAAACCGGGACTTCACTATTCATCGAAATAACCTTGCATTCACCATAATCCAAGCAGAACCAACAAAAATAAACTGACTAACACATTACTAGCACAAAAGACACACGAGTACGTGAGTCTGAACAAATACAATAGAATTCAGAGGAGACGAGTTTACCTTCTCCGGACAGCGACCCGGGGCAGCGTATCAAGTCGTCGGTCCGCTCGGAAGGCTTGCTAATGCGAATTTAAAGATGCAGAATACTAAAGGGATTGCAGAAAATGCTAAAAGGGGGTGCTTAAGAGGATGCTAATTTCTGGGGTGCTGACTCCCTGACTCCCGATGCCTCCTCAATCCTCTATGGCATGTGCTTTATATTGCTATCGTTTGGGTTCCAAGTTGGTAAGCATTTAAGGCTGAGATTTCTATGCCTATTCTTACTCTGATTGCACACGATTCGTACTTGATGTGATAAGGTAAACGATTTGGAAGGATTCGTTTGGTTATGGTAAGTTCGTTGTTACGCGATTTTATTGTTATGGTAAGAAATCGTTGGCTGGGTGTGTGTGGGTAAGGAAGGTAAGTGAGTCAGATGCTGAAAATCCGCGAGAATATCAGTTTTCGGCGCGATGGAAACGTTTAGGGTTAGGTTCGGTTTTCTTTGTTGGCGACGATGGGAATGGCGAGAAGGTGGGGCTTGAGGAAAATAAAAGGGTAGAGGAATTGGGCTGGCGGGTCGCGGGTTGGGCCAATGGATATGCTGGGCTGCGGGTTGGGCTGCGGGTAATTGGGTATTAGTTTTAGGCTTAGTTTTAATTAGGTATTAATTAGTCTAATTATTATAATTAGTAGTAAATTAAACTAAAAAATTGTGCTTAAATTATTTAGGTGCTTTATTAATCTATGTTTGAGATAAAAAATAAAGACGGACGCGCTACTTAATTAATGCTTAATACTTTTAGAATGCGGCGCTATTATTTAAAAACTTATTATTATGCATTATTGCGAAGTTAAATTAAAATTGAATTGAGTTTAGATTGAATTATTTAAATGCTAAATGCAAGTATGATATTTAAGAATTGCTTAAAGCTTTTACTTAGAATGCGGTGCTATTATTTAAAACGCATGTGTTAGATTAATTTAAATTACGAATTGTGAAATTGTCTTGCTATTAATGAAATGCGAATAATTACTTATTTTATTTATCATTTAAGAACTATGACAAGGCCTACAATTAATAAATGCGGGCGCGAGACTCTAAGTGCTTAATACTATACGTAAGACGCGGTGCCATTATTAAATTACTTATTTATGTCTGTATTTATGTTTTATCGCTGCATTTTATTATAAAAAATCATAAAAAATTATTTTGCAAAATTAGTCTAATTTTATAGTTAATGACTTGACGGGAGGGTCAAAATTGGGTGTCAACAGCTGTCCCTCTTTGTATGGAGATGATGGAAGAGTCTTCGGACAAAGACGTTGACTCATAGCCAATTTTGTCTCTATCTTTCGAATTGCAAAAAATGCTGGGCAGGTAGACAAGGCTGACGCAAAAAATCAAAATATGTCCCAGTGTCGAGTTATGACGACACTGGGCTACCATGGTCTAAACACCAAGGCGGGCTAACGCGGACTCAAAGCTGTCCCAGTGTCGAGTTATGACGACACTGGGCTACCATGGTCAAAACACCAAGGCGGGCTAACGCGACTTCAGCCGCCCCGTTGTCGAGTTATGATGACACTGGGTTATGGTGCAAAAGTAAAAAAATAAAAATAACTGGCTTGAACCTGGGGTGTACCGCTATGGCTTATGGTGCTGGGTTCTATGGTGATGTGGAGCGAGTGGACCGACGCTTGAGGCCGCTTCTGCCATTCGTTGGGAAGGTTGGCCCCCCAACAAATTGCCCCGGTTCGCTGTAAGAGAAAATCCACGTTGTGCTCCTGCTCCTGCATGCTAAGACTTAAACAAACGGTTAGTGCATAAATGTTAAGGCAAAATGATGATGCATAATTTTGAAAGTAATGTGACTGTGAGTAGAAAATATTATCCTGCAAAAGTGTGATGCCTGCTGTGTTGATGCGATGTTGCGAATCCGTGATTTTCGCCCTCGCACGCACGTGTTGCGATTATGAACGCGGATATGTTGTCCTTGCCGCAATCGCCCTCGAGACTAAAGCTCAAGAAAGAGTTAGTGCATAAATCGCTAAGACGAATAATAAAGCATGCGTCTGAAATGCAATTTCGAGTACGTAAATCGCCCCCGCGCGTGGATGTGATATCGATGATGGCGCTGCTGGACTTGTTGTCGCCGATAACGCCGCTGCGACGGCGCGCCGGGCGTCGTTGCGTAGATGCAATGCCGATGTTGTCGCCGCCGACACACGCCGATAACGCCGCGTCGGACGTTGCCGCCGGGCGTCGTTGCGTAGACGCACGCCGATGGTGTCGTTGCTTGGACACACGCCGATAACGTCGTTGCCTGGACGTATTGCTGCGGGCGTCGTTGCGTAGACGCGATCCGATGGTGTCGCGTTCGACACAATGCTAATAACGCCGTCGTTCGGGCGTGCCGCCTGGCGTCGTTGCGTAGATGCACGCCGATGGTGTCGTTGCTCGACACACGCCGATAACGCCGTTGCACGGGCGTATTCCGCCGGGCGTCGTTGCGTAGACGCACGCCGATGGTGTCGCCGTTCGACACACGCCGATAACGCCGCCGTCGGACGTATTGTTGCCGGGCGTCGTTGTGTACGCACGCCGATGGTGTCGCCGTTGCTCGACACACGCCGATAACGCCGCGTTACGACGTATTGCCGGCGTCGTTGCGTAGACGCAATCCGATGGTGTCGCCGTCAACACACGCCGATAACGCCGTTGCTGGACGTATTTGGCGTCGTTGCCGCTGCAGACGCACGCCGATGGTGTCGCCGCCGACACACGCCGATAACGCCGTCGTTACTGGACGTGTTGCCGCCGGGCGTCGTTGCGTAGACGCACGCCGATGGTGTCGCCGCTGGACACAATGCCGATAACGCCGTCGTTGCTTGGGCGTTGCCGCCGGCGTCGTTGCGTAAACGCACGCCGATGTCGCCGCTCGACACACGCCGATAACGCCGCGTCGACGCTGCCGGGCGTTGCTGCGTAGACGCGATCCGATGACGCCGTCGTTACGGACGTGTTGCCGCCAACTCGTAGAATAGATGTTCCTGCAAGCTAAGCTTGAGAAAACGTTAGTGTATACCTGTTTAAACAAAATGATAAATATATGTGAGAAGTGCAATTTTATGGGTAGAGATGTCGTCCCTGATACGCCTGATGAATGCTGGGATGTTGTCCTTGCACAGACATGCTAAGTGCTGCAGCTGACGAATTGCCATGATGCCTTCGTTGGGTGTGATGCCTTGGTTGCAAATTTGACTTTATGCCCACACCGGTGTGCTAGACTTTGCTGATGCCGCTTCTTCACGCCATTGCCGCGACTTTGGATCGTTGTCATCCTCTGCCTTTGCTGCCTTTTTGCTGCTTCTGCTAATACGAAGAAACTTTTCGCCGTATTTTCTGCTTCGGCTATTGCGCTTTCTGCTTCTGTTAATATGGAAAAACCTGCGCTCAAAGAAAATTAGTGAGTTTTGGTGGGGGGGGGGGGTCGATTCGTATTTGACCTTCGCCGCCCTGTCCCTTGATATCCGCGTGCCTGACCTGTTTGGACTTACAAACCCTCTCTGATCTCTTTGAGATGTTTAGTAGTGTTCCAAAAGCATTTTCCAAAATGAAATGTTTTCATGAAGTATGCACAAAACATCTTTTAGAAATAAACATTTACATGATATGCGTTAAAAATGTAAAAGCCTCGTCTAATTTGCCGAATATGACATGTATTTCGACCAAACAAACATCCTTTGGAGTCCTTGTTATTGCCTTCCTCATGGTGCGCAAAGCTGTCTCAATTTCATTACGTGTCGCGTGGGCGGAACTTAACTTCGGCGGGAATTGCTCATATCGCTTTTGGAATAACCAAACACATTTGTTGCATGCAGACAAATGGGAAGATTCCTAACGGTGTGACCGAAGCCGATTTAGGCCGCCTACGTATCCCCGTGAGGGAATCAGGTCATGACGTAGTTCATTACAAGTGGAGAATTATGAGGTTTTCTAAAAGGGGACCGAAGCCGATGTAGGCCGCCTACGTATCCCACCGAGGGAATCATGTCATAACGTAGTTCAGATTACAAGTAAAAGGCTTTCTAATTTGCAGCGGCGAGACCTTATATGGGCTCTATGCATATCTCACCGAGGGAATGCAGCTTTTACAATATAAAGGGGATTACATAGAAGACAAATACTCCTAGACGTAATATCTCTTCATCGATCTCGTTGATAGCCTTGGGCCATACTTCGCCATCCATCTCACTAAGATTAGAGCCCTCCACTTAATACTCGATGAACCATGTAGGCCTCGCCAATCGTGCGAACTTTCCTTTAGCTTCATTTTGATTCGAAATATGCTTTCAAAACCAATTGTCCCGACTTGAATAACCTTGGCCTTACTCTCTTGTTAAAAGCTCTAGCCATTCTCGCTCGATACATACCGCCATGACAGATCGCATTCAACCTTTTTTCAATCAACATCAATCGCCAGAACGATCCTCAGATCCACTCGGCGCCGCCAACTCGGCTTCTGATGATTCTTAACGATGGTATTTCCACCTCTGCTGGTAGCACAACTGCTCCATACACCAAAAGATACGGCGCCTCAAAGAAGTCCGGATTGTGGTGCGATAACCCAAAAGCGCAAAAGGCAAATTCTCACGCCAATGTTTGTAGTTGATGATCATCTTGCGCAATATCCTCGATGTTCTTGTTGGCCGCTTCCATCGCCCATTCATCCGAGGTCGGACGGAGTGGAATTACGGTGAGTGATATTGAAATTTCCACATATCTCACGATCAAATTATCGTTGAGATTGGTTCCGTTATCGGTCACAATTGATTCAGAATCCCAAATCGCAAATGATGTTGTCGAACGGTCGACCACCACCTTTTTCGCCACCGACCGTGTGATGATGCTTCTACCCATTTAGTGAAATAGTCAATTGCTACGAGGATGAATCTGCGCCCATTTGATGCCGCGTTCGATAGGCCGATGACATCCATGCCCCAAGCCGCGAACGCCAGGAGAACTCGTTACATTAAGTTCATTTGAGGTACTCGAATCAAATCTCCGTGAATCGCATTGCCGACATTTTCGCACAAAGCGGATACACTGCTTTCCATCGCCATCCAAAAATAACCCGCCGCAGAATCTTTTCGCCAAAGTGAAGCCGCTCATACGAGGCCCATATGTCCTCCGTATCTCTTCTACTAGCTTGCTCGCCTCGAGCATCGACACATCTCAATAAGCCCAGATCCGAGTCCTTCGACACAATTTCCCATTCAAAAGAAATGGTTTGCTAGTCTTCGGTGTTTTCTTCCGACGTTGGTTATGTCTTCTCGATATTCTCCCGCTGAGGTACCTTTTGATGTCGCGTACCATGGATTGCCGTCCGCTTTCTTCATCTATACGGGAGAAATAAGCCGCTGCTCCAAAGACACTCACCGCGTGATTGGATCGATGTAATTCTTGTCCGGATCTGTCAATCATGGAGGATAAGGTTGCCAATGCATCGAATTCGTTACTCGATCCTCGAACATGCCTAAATTCTACGTGGTCAACCTCTTCAGAATTCCTTCACGCAAATGTAGGGAAGTATCTTCATATTCTTGGTTGCCCATTCACCCTGCACTGATGGATCGCAGTCCAATCGCCTATGACCAAGAACTCTTGTATGTCCATATCTATGGCCATTCTGAGCCCCAATATGCAAGCTTCATATTCCGCCATATGTTGGTGCATGGAACTCGAGCTTCATGGAAATCGGATAATGCCGACTGTTTCAAACCAAACCGCTCCAACGCCGACTCTTTGAAATTTGCCGCCCATCGAAAAACATCCTCCAACCCGTAATCCTCCGAGATATCTTCTCCGACAAACAATACCTCTTCATCAGAAAATAGGTTCGAAAGGGCTCGTACTCTCATCGATCGGGTTCTCAAGAAGATGATCGCCTAATGCCCGTCATTTTACGCCATGCGTGACGTGACGATGTCAAACTCGCCAACATAATTTGCCATTTCGCTAGTTTTCCGGTGGGTACGGGCTTCAAGGATATACTTAAGCGGATCCATCCTCGAAATAAGATAAGTAGTGTATCTTTGATAGATAATGCCCGAACTTCAGGCGACCCAAGTTAACGCGCAACAAGTGCGTTTCTAGCAGAGTATAACGAGCTTCATACGCCGTGAACTTCTTACTCAAATAGTATATGGCCTGCTCCTTTTTCCTCGCTTTCATCGTGTTGCCCCAACACGCATCCGAAAGCATTTTCTAACACGCATAAATAGAGTAGCAAAGGTCTCCTTGCTCGCGGATTTAGAATCAAGTGATTAGAAAGGTATTCTTTGATTCTCAAAAGCTCGTTGGCAACTGCTGTCCACTTGGTAGCCGTGCATCATTTTTCAACAATTTGAATATCGCCGCATATCACGGTAGATCGGCTATGAACTCGCTGATGTAGTTGAGGCGCCAAGAAAGCTCTTCACGCCCTTTTTGCTTTTCGGAGAGGTAACTCTTGGATGGCTTTTATTTTCGGCGGTCTAGCTCAATCCTCTCCCCGCTCACTATAAAACCCAAATTTTTCTGCGGAACGCCAAATGCACACTTTGCGTGATCTGGCCAAGTTATACCGCCTTAGTCGCTCAAAAATTTCTTCAAGTTTGCCAAACGCCTCCGCCGCGATTTGATGATGACATCGCCCACATAGACCTCAATTTCTTTATGAATCATGTCATGGAAGATGGTAGTCATCGCCTCATGTAGGTGGCGCGCTCGTTTCGAGACCGAACGACATAACTCGATAATAGTACACCCCCCACGGGGTAGTGAATGCTGTCTTTTCTGCATCCTCTTCTGCCATCAGGATCTGATGATAACCAGCAAAGCAGTCGACAAACGACTGTAGTTCATGCTTCGCACAATTGTCGATGAGTATATGAATGTTTGGAAGAGGAAAGTCATCCTTCGGGCTAGCCCTGTTGAGGTCCCTGTAATCTACGCAGACTCGGACCTTTCCATCTTTCTTCTTTACTGGCACGATATTTGCTAACCAAGTAGGATACTTTGCAACTCGAATTACCTTTGCGTCGAACTGTTTAGACACCTCTTCTTTGACCTTCAAACCCATGTCTGGTTTGATCTTTCTCGGCCTTTGTTTTACTGGGAATAGGATGGCTCAATAGGCAACTTTGTGCGGCGATGTCCGCACTCAAACCTGGCATGTCCTCATACGACTGTGCAAACACATCTGTATTGTTTGTGAGCTCAATTAATTCTTTCTTCCGTATTACGCTTAGGTGGCGCCGACTCTAGTCTCTTTCACGCTCCTCATCGCCTAAGTTTATTAACTCGCTTTCTTCCAAATTTGGTTTAGGCCTATTCTCAAAGTTTTTCACTCTTGGCTAAGTTCGATCATGACATTCTTCTTGTTCCTGGGTTATACTCGCCATTTGAACTTTGTTCGTTGTCTCATTACATGTCATATTCGCATTATCAATGTGTTTATTAATGTGATCACGAAAGAAAAATGATTAAAGAATTTAATTTTAACACAAACAAAATCTTTTAAAGTCGCAAAAATATCCTGAATTTATGATGAAAGTAAAATCATGAGATAAAAACATATTAAGAAACATAAATGCATGTCTGTTTTCTTTCTAGATAAAAAGTCACACTGCTAGAACTAATCATAAATTCTACCAAGCTTCTCGGACGGTCAGGACAGGGGTGCAAGTCAAATTATTCAGGCTGTATCCATGCTCTGCATCCCAAATGGTGAGCTCCTCCTTGTGATCTCCTGCGATCATGTAACAATCTGCCGCATCGTCACCTATGAACAGATTCCGGAACCCTGCTGCAAGATCATCTGGGTCATCTTCTCTCGGCATCTAGATGGTGTAGGCTTTGACGAATGACTGACTCAAGGGCGGAATGGGCGCAGGCAAGGGAATGTATCCCTTTTTCCGGAGGTTCGCGGTCATCAAATCCTTCGAAGTGGGGTGATATCTCAAACCAAAAGTGTCCTTCTTCCCAAACAACTGGATAGGCTCTGTGATCCCCTTCACACTGGCTCCAAGACCTCGGCCGGGCTCGTATCCATTTCTTAACATTTCCTTGGCCACCATTTTGAGAGAACGCGAAATGCAACGGCCCGACCACCGCTTTCTCTTGATCTCATTAATATGAAAAACCGAACCATCCAACTGTTTCACGTTCTCTATGACAGGGATTGCATAATCAATGTTGATGCTTCTTTTTTTATCTCCAAATACTACCACCTCACGGTGGTTCCATATAAACTTCGTGCATCATGCAGGTGGACGGATCGCACTACCTTCACGATCCATGGCCTTCCTATCAACAGGTTGTAACATGTAGCAATATCCAATATTTGAAATTCCACAACGACTCGCAGTCCGATCAGCAGCAGGAGGTCCATTATGCCTCGACTTCTATGGACTCCGTCGAAACCTTTAACTCTGATATGACTTTCACGAATTTTCTTACAGTCTGCCCCCAATTTCAACAGTGTCGTCATGGGACAAATGTTGACGGCTGAGCCTCCATCAATCAGCACCGTTGAAACAATCTTGTCTGCGACTTGGATGGTGATATTCAATGCAAGGTTGTGTCTGACTCCATCAGCAGGTAACTCATCATCGTGAAAGGCGATTCTGCGGGCCTCTAGTACTTGTCCGACCAAAGCTGCTAAGTTCCCGTCTGTTGTACCCTCCGGAACGTACGCATCCTTCAACACCTCCATTAATGCAGTCCGGTGTGAGGCAGAATGCATTAACAATGAAAGTAGAGATACGCTACGCTTTTCTTTAATCGCTATGACGGAATACTCTTTAGTGGGCATCTTCCTCCAAAACTCCTCGACTTCAGCCTCTGTCACGGGTTTCTTTTGCGGTGCCTCCTTGGCTGCCTCTACAGGTGTGTAACACCTCCCTAACCTGGTTATACCTGCAGCGGTGACTTCTATGACTCGCTTCCCAATTTCTCTGCGATCCACTTTGATTGATGGCCTCTTCCCAGGCGTCTGAACAACTGTGATTGAACCCTTGTGTCTCGGCGGTGCCCTTTCCAACTCAAATACTGCTTTTCGAGGATCGGATGCGGGCGACGAAAGCATAAGGTTCGGCTCTTCCTTCACTTCGAATTGACCGGATGGTTCCCTCCAAGTTGTATTCCTCATCTAGGGTTATCAAGTGTACATTGGCATTGCCGTGGTTTGGCAAGGGATTATTATGCATGTCAGCGGGATCCTTCACCAATTACTCCTTCTTTGATCAACTCTTCGATTTTGTCCCCGAGGTGTAGCAACTTCCTGTCATGCCTCGGGCTATCGTGAGTGATACGCACAACGCTTATTCTCATCATACCATCTTGGGATAGGCTAGGAATCCTCCCCGAATTAGTTGGATCAGCTCGCGCTCGCAGCCTTTCGTATATCTGGGGTATGGGTTCAGCCAGTGGGGTGCGGGTTCTGGATGGTCTTCCTTCAAGGTTCGTGTTTGGTCTGGGCGCATTGGGTGCTCTATGTTGTTGGCGGGCTTGATGGGCGGGTTGATGCGGGGCCGGATAAATGGGTGCTTGGGAAGCGTTATATATAGGTTGTGTGTGGTAGCTGGGGTGTGGGGCAGGTGTGTAGTGAGGTGTGAAGTTTTGGCTGCTTGGGTGGTAGTATGGGGTTTGATAGGATGAGTTTTGATATGTTATGAATGCTTCCGGTTTACGCTCCTGTACGAACATGGAAGGGGAGACTGTCTCTTTCTTCCTTTGCGAAGTACCCCCGATCGTCCCTGACTGAATCGCCTTATTGGTTGCCTGCAATGCTGCCAGATTCGTAATCCTGCCCGTCTTAATACCTTCTTCTACGAAGTCGCCCATTCTGACAACTTCTGCAAAATTCCGCCCGATGACGCTTATCATCCGCTCATAGTAGGTTGCGTCCTTCAGAGATTGTACGAATAGTGTAGTCATCTCACTCTCTACCATGGGTGGTTGTACCTTTGCTGCCTCTGAACTCCACCTCATGGCGTACTCCCTGAAAGTCTCCGTAGACTTTTTCTCTAACTTCATTAGATAGAATCTATCCACACCGGTTTCCGTGTTGAACCCGAATCGCTCCACAAAGTCTTGGGCCAACGCATTCCAGCTATGCCATTTTCGTGGATCCTGGCTGGTGTACCAATCCAGTGCCTCGCCGGTTAAACTTCGAATGAACAATTTCATAATAACTGCCGGGTTCTTCCCTACTCCGATTAGCTTGTCGCAATATGACCTCAAGTGTGCACGGGGGTTCCCTTTCCCATCAAATAGATCGAACTTCGACACTTTGTATCCCACTGGCAGCTCCACATCTGGATGCATACAAAGATCTTCGTAGTCGAGTCCTTCGTGACCTTTATCCGATCGCATGCCACGAACTGCTTCCTTCAAGCTGTGAATCTCTCGGGCTACGTCCTCGTCCATTTTGGCTCGGACTTCCCTTTCCATTTCTTCATAATGATCTGCTTCCTGGTGAAGCACGGGGACGGTAAAAGGCTGGGTTTCTGTTGTGTAAGTTAGTTGTCTGGGTTGTTTGCTGGGACTGGTAATTGGTAGGTTGGTCAGATTTCGTAGCCTCTCCATCTCAACCTGCATATCAGCAATTTGTTGTCGCAACTGCGCAATACATTCCTCCTGACTGGTGACATTCCTCCCTTCTGAAGGTTCTGTGTCGCTGACAGGAATAATCCCCAAACCATTTTGCTCAGACGCCCCCGAGCCAGTCATATCATCATTTCTCGCCTTGGACCTGGTAAAATGCGGATGCTCCGACATTGTTGAGTTAAATACGAACCGACCTTTGGGGAAGATGATAAATCTTTCTAAAAAAATGTAACAAACGGTGTTAGCATAAAGCGCATAATTTGCAAGTATGTAGCAGATAAATTGCACATAGCACATTCAAACGTTTCCTAATATGCAGGGGGACCTCTTTATGCCAGAGGTAAGCCTAAACGTCACATATGCAAGATCATGATAAAAAATCCAAGCCTTTAGATTGATATGCTTTAGTCTAAAATAAGTTGCAATTTATAACAATAAGACATAAAAAGCCTATAACTAAATTGTTGGCGCGGTGGTGAAGCTCAGGTTTTCTTTGGTATAACTCCTGCCTGTTCCAAGTATCGTACTGCATCGTGCATTAGGGCCCACATGTATGGGGTGATGACCTTCTCCTTGAGTTGATTATCCTTCATTCTGTTCTTTGCAGCAATGTCCTCAACGCCTTGCTCCCCTTCTGAATTGTATTCCATGCGATCCAGAAACCATGCTTGATACTCTGGGGAGACCCCTGCTTGGTCCTTCCCAACTTCCACTTGGTCAATATGATGCCATTCATAAAGGATCTGCTTGGCTTCGGGAACGATGAATTCTGGTCCGAATTGAATTTCGGAGGCTCTCATGTCAGCTATGAGAGGGATTACTTGCGT
This sequence comes from Przewalskia tangutica, assembly GCA_029844215.1. Taxonomy (NCBI): domain Eukaryota; kingdom Viridiplantae; phylum Streptophyta; class Magnoliopsida; order Solanales; family Solanaceae; genus Przewalskia; species Przewalskia tangutica. The sequence goes on from CM056728.1 coordinate 116,885,829, forward strand.
ATGGCCAAACTGTCTGAGTACGCGTAGTGGAGCATATGGTTGTAGTCCTTTTAGACCTATAAGTCTGATATAATACAATTCCTCATGTCTTAAGTAGACCCTTTTGACTATGTGAAGCAGTGGATACTTCCATTGAACTTGACTGCTATTGCGGGATGCTAAGTACTTGTACCAATCCTCTGTGCCGACCGGTGACACATAACGCTTTGTTCTTTCATAAAAAGTGGAGATCTTGTTGTCTGCGCTGTGACATACATCGGTCATGTTTGAACGCTGATAAAAATGTTCTATTGCCCACATCTGCAAAATGAGATTACTGCCTTCAAAGAAGCTTGATTCACCCCTTCTGCATCTATTCAAAGCTCTAAATAGTTCTGCCAAGATCATGGGCGTCAGAGTGAGTCGTTTGCCACCAACATCATCGAACACCGCTCTAACCACTGAACATATGCATGTGCTGATCCTTCCATGCTCGAGCGGAAATAAGAGAATCCCTAGGAAAGCCATAGAGAATGCAATAGGACGTCTAACTCTCCAATGGTCTACAGTGCAGCAAAATTCATTTCTAAACAACTGGTATCCGTCTCGGCAACCATATCTCTCGTACAGGTAGTCTAGAGAAACCCAATTGTTTTCAAAGCAACGCAATTCTCTGGTGTTCTTCAAACCCAAATAACGGAGGAGCTTTTTCCCTGACTGGCCATGCGGAATAACTGGCTTTTTGTCGTGATATGCTAAAGCAGTAAAGTAGCTGACTTCTTCTAATGTGGGGGTTATCTCGAAATCCCTGAATTTGAAGGTAACTCGATCCGGGTCCCAAAATTGGATTAATGCTCTGACCAAATGCTGATCGGGAGAAATGTCGATTAATGAGGTGAGGCATCCCAACCTTCTTCTGATTGCCATCTGACTACCCAAGTCGAATTTTGACCACCATGTCCTCAATTTGCTCGGAATCCCATTCACCATTCTGATCTGAGGGATAGGTTCCATCTAAAAGAAATAATACAAAAAAAAGAGTATGCATTTTCCACTTAGGCATTTCAACTTCAGGCTTGGTTTCGTTTATCATGACTATGCAACACATAATATGCTTTTGGGCCGCGGGGTTATAATAACCCGTTGACCAATTTGGAGTTTTTTCCTAATTGTGGTATCAATGCCAAGGATTGATCCACCTAGGGTAAATGCATGCATGCCTTAAATAAGGGTGGTATAGCTCTATCTTAAGTTTTTAAGATTTGGCTTTTCTAGACGCAAGGTTCCCGAGCGGACAACTCGAGTGAGAAGGCTACGCGGCTGATCAGACGAACCGATCTAACTCACAGCGCCAACTCTCTTAAAATTTGGGTATTTGAAGAAATTTGCGGGTGCGCGAAGCACACCAGCGCGTGAGTGTGTGATTGTGTGAATTTTCCAGAATGGAAGAAATATGAGCGGAATGTCAGTTTAAGGAAAGCAGTAAAGCAAATAGCAATGAAAACAAACGGAATACAGCACGCAAAAATCAAAAAATGTAAAAACAATGCCAAATAATAACCCTAGATCTGTTGTGGTTAAGAACCTAAAATCCCCAGCGGAGTCGCCATTTCTGTCGCGCCCTTTTTCGACCGCGACATTTTTAGCGAATCCTGCTTAAATAAAAAAGTGTTAGAAAATAAATAAAAGGTGCTAAAATGTTTAAAAGGGTGCTAAAATGTTAAAAGGTGCTTAAAGGTACTAAAAGATTAATTTTAAAGCTAAAGGGTGCTAAAAGTGCAAAAAATGCTAAAGGGTTCGCGGGAGTCGCCACCTAATTAGTTTGGGTGAATTAGGACACCTAAATGTCAACTTAGGTTAAAGTAAACATTTAACTCCGTTCTTTATGGTCTGCTAAGCTTAGTGAGATTCTGGTTAAGGGTTCTTTATTAATCTAGAGGGAAGGGGTTAGGCACCCTCTAAGATCCGCTAACTTGCGGTTGTCCTGTCAAACCTAGGGTTAATTATTATGCTAAGGAAAAGGTATATTAAAACGTTTAAGAGGAAGAGTATAAGATATACTTTCTAAAATATTTTTTGCAATGTTTATGTATGAAAGTCAAGGTCATTTTGAAAAATATGCAATTGAGATGTCTAGATACTATATTAGCTATAGGTATAACAGGAGTAAAAATGTGTGCAAATATTCCTTTACCTAAGGGGTATTGCTTAGCATGAGAATAGAATATTATTGTGATAAAAGGGAGGACGTATCTATTATGTAATCGCGGTATATCTTATTGTGTATTAATAGGAAATTGTACCACGATTTTAAGAATGTCTAGGCAAATAATATTCCAGCTTATTATGTAAGTGTAGATTATGAGATGGTTTATTATAACTTTTAAACAAGGCGAGGCGAGCCTAAAATAATTAACTTAAGGTAAGTAAGTCAAACTAATTTCTAGCTATTGACTCAAGTTTAATTATGATAATTAATTAGTGTTAGACAAATAATTTACAATAAATAAATGAATGGGGGCGGGGTAGAAAAATGATAAGAGGTGACTCGAAGGAATGGCGGTGTCATTCGCCGGTGGCTTGGAATTTTCGAGGCGGAGATGAAGATGCATATAGATGTAGGTCTTCGTTGGTTGTAACTCATGAGAAGTCTCGCAATGAGACTTTTCGTTTGGCTCCGATGCGTGCCATGCAAAGAAGAGAAAAGATAAAGATTAGCATATGCGCAAAACTTTGTCCATTAATAAATAAGCATTTAGCAAACATAATTCATATCAAACCCAATGTACCCATGAATAACAGTGAGGATCAGTAGCAGCGGGCAATAAAAAACGAGAAGCAAGCAGGACTTAACCCCAATAAATAAGCATTTAAACAAAAAACATAATTCATATCAAAATCTAGTGTATCCATGAATGAAACAGTGAGGATCAGTAGGCAAAACAGGCAAAGCAGGCAGTAAATAATGAGAAGCAAGCAGAATGGACTTAACAGCTCCTGGCAGCAAAACATACATCATAGACACACACAATTTTAGGTCTATCATATGGTAATATGCAGGGGAGGTAAAGAAAAATAGGCCTACGCCACATTCTGTGCTTATTAGAGGCAGTTTAGCCCAGATAATTTCCACATGACGACAAACAAACAGTGGGCCTCAACGGGAGACTAATATGCAGAGAAAACAAGGACTGATGCACCTAGGACATTCCAAGCATATAAGAAATATTAGGAGGCATATCTGGGCATACAATCGATTTGTGATACACTCTTACTTATTTATGAGTGATCTACCTAACTATCAGGATCAACACCTGTGTCTTCAAGCAGTCAGGCATGTACTATGTTTCGGATAGTGGATTGCAGTCGTGGTCTAAATCTGATCGCATCGACAAAATGAGTTCATACAAGGCAATTACTGGATAAAAATCAAATTAAAACCTAATCTCAAGCCATTTTCCAGACATACTAACATTTAAGGTATCATGCCATTAAAATGGATGTAGAATTTAAGGGACATGGCTGGATCTGTCATAGCATGGGTGACATAATTTCAAGCTTAGACTAAAGACTAGATAATCATTTTTAGTTAGATAGATGCAAACAGGCAAATTAACCCCCTCAGGTGAACAGGCATGATTCAACTTGATTCCTTCAATTACAGATTATTCGTCGAAGCACTTTTCAGCACTGATTCCGGCAAATAAACATATCGATTCAAACCAGCAACAAGTTATCTAGAACATGTATTAACCAAACCGGGACTTCACTATTCATCGAAATAACCTTGCATTCACCATAATCCAAGCAGAACCAACAAAAATAAACTGACTAACACATTACTAGCACAAAAGACACACGAGTACGTGAGTCTGAACAAATACAACAGAATTCAGAGGAGACGAGTTTACCTTCTCCGGACAGCGACCCGGGCAGCAGATCAAGTCGCTCGGAAGGCTTGCTAATGCGAATTTAAAGATGCAGAATACTAAAGGGATTGCAGAAAATGCTAAAAGGGGGTGCTTAAGAGGATGCTAATTTCTGGGGTGCTGACTCCCTGACTCCCGATGCCTCCTCAATCCTCTATGGCATGTGCTTTATATTGCTATCGTTTGGGTTCCAAGTTGGTAAGCATTTAAGGCTGAGATTTCTATGCCTATTCTTACTCTGATTTCACACGATTCGTACTTGATGTGATAAGGTAAACGATTTGGAAGGATTCGTTTGGTTATGGTAAGTTCGTTGTTACGCGATTTTATTGTTATGGTAAGAAATCGTTGGCTGGGTGTGTGTGGGTAAGGAAGGTAAGTGAGCCGGATTTTCAGCCGAAAATCCGGCGAGAATATCGGATTTTCGAAGGCGGCGATGGAAACGTTTAGGGTTAGGTTCAGTTTTCTTTGTTGAGGACGATGGGAATGGGCGAAGGCTGTGGGCTTGAGGGAAAATAAAAGGGTAGAGGAATTGGGCTGGCGGGTCGCGGGTTGGGCCAATGGATATGCTGGGCTGCGGGTTGGGCTGCGGGTAATTGGGTATTAGTTTTAGGCTTAGTTTTAATTAGGTATTAATTAGTCTAATTATTATAATTAGTAGTAAATTAAACTAAAAAATTGTGCTTAAATTATTTAGGTGCTTTATTAATCTATGTTTGAGATAAAAAATAAAGACGGACGCGCTACTTAATTAATGCTTAATACTTTTAGAATGCGACGCTATTATTTAAAAACTTATTATTATGCATTATTGCGAAGTTAAATTAAAATTGAATTGAGTTTAGATTGAATTATTTAAATGCTAAATGCAAGTATGATATTTAAGAATTGCTTAAAGCTTTTACTTAGAATGCGGTGCTATTATTTAAAACGCATGTGTTAGATTAATTTAAATTACGAATTGTGAAATTGTCTTGCTATTAATGAAATGCGAATAATTACTTATTTTATTTATCATTTAAGAACTATGACAAGGGCCTACAATTAATAAATGCGGGCGCGAGACTCTAAGTGCTTAATACTATACGTAAGACGCGGTGCCATTATTAAATTACTTATTTATGCCTGTATTTATGTTTTATCGCTGCATTTTATTATAAAAAATCATAAAAAATTATTTTGCAAAATTAGTCTAATTTTATAGTTAATGACTGGACGGGAGGGTCAAAATTGGGTGTCAACATTGACTCTGTCCCACTGGTCCCACCATTCCATCCCATATTGATTTTTAGTACAATTACCATTTACAAACCCTAGTTTATTTCTTCCAAGAAGAGCAATCCTTATTGACTTGCTCCAGACTGTATAGTTTTCAGAGCCAAGCAACTGAAAGGATATTAAAGAGGCACCACTAACATCCGAGGCTTGTAAGAACAGAGGATGATTGTGGTCAAGAATAGTGGAGTTGGAGGTACTAGCCACCGACTTTCTAGGGATAGGTACAGTTACTCCATCTTCGGAGGAACTACTCTCAATAGGTGGATCTGTTACCATCGTTACAGTACAACACTAATTTCAACAGTTTTATCAAGATGTATAACTAGAATATAGGAAGGAATCAGTAGACAAGAACAGATTTCAAAGTACCATAGATACCTCAGATCGACAAACTCAGATCTTGATGATTTACTTAGATCTTTGACGCATGCACAGTCGGCAGATCGATAAACTCAAATCTTGACGACTTACTCAGATCTTGACGCATGCACAGTTGACAGGAATAGCCCGCTTTGATACCATGTTGGAATCCAACACCGCCATTAACGCAACTACCAGTGCGAGAAGGTGATATCGGTGACTTCCGTTTTAGTGTTTCTCAAGACTGAGTTCTACTGGTTGTTTCAGAGATGGTACTCTACAGAATATGAGAAGGCTAACGAGACAGAGAGACAGTCAGATCGTAACACTTATCTTCATTAATGGAAGGAAAGGGTTACAGAGGATGAAGCTCTCAGAGAAGACGAGAAAGCTTCTCCAAGAAGATAGAAAAATATCTCGAATGTTCTGTCTGTCCTTTCAAGTGGACAGATGCCCTAAATAATAATCGATTGTTTACATTGGGCTGGCCTTTAATGGGCTGGCCTTTATATTTGGGCCAGACCTATTAAAGGCCAGTGACTTGATATATACACAGTATACACAAATTATACATGGGCCTCTTTTCCTTATTAGTTTTAACAACTACCCTTATTGCGCAATAATTTATTACGCAATAAGACTTAATATTGTCGTTACAATTAAGTTCTATTGCGCAACAAATTATTGGGTAAAAAGTACTTTTATACCAATTGTTTTGAATTATTTTGATTGCTTTCCTTAATTTTTTATCACTTCAGTTCCGGACTCCCACGTGATAGAGGGTTTTACCATAAAAATTGGTGATACAAAGTTTATACTTTATACCTCACTGTTGTGGAACTTTTTGACGGATATTTTTTTTTTCACAAGAGTTAGATTTCAAAACAGACAAAATAACTCTATAAATTCACAAGTAAAGTTAAATTTTCTAAGCGAAAGTTCTTGTTTCACTTGAAAGACTCAAAATTACAATACAGAACACCTTGTATGCATTGTTATACATATATATTATTTGAGTATACATTATTGTATATACAATGAATGTACATTTGAAGACAAATATTTAAAACACTTCTCTATCATTTTATAAATTGTACCTGCCTGCAAGAACTCTGGTTAAGTGTGCACCACCGCAACCGACATAACATAATCGTATATATCAATGTACTGTCATGTATAGCAACCAATATATATACAAATATACTTGGTTATACATGGTATACAAAGAAGAAGAAGGATGAAGAAGAAGAAGATTCAACCAATTGGGCCGTATTATCTCTATTATGATTTACAAGTTTTGGATCAAAAGATGAACAATAGCGAGCCTTCTTTTGATGGACTCAATATCAGTTGTAACTCTGCAATGAATAGCAGTTCACGACGTACTTTTACTTTGGTACACAAGGAATTAGGGTTTTCGAACTCTTTTTTATTTGTTTTCAAGTGGAAAAACATTTTCATTAGTTTACAAGTAGAACTTAGAAGTAATCTTCACACTCTTATAAATGTGGTCAAGTGACCATCTTGGTCCATGATTACTGGTCATCGGATTGTTTGTGTGTTCACAGGTAGTTCATATGATCTAAAGTCAGAGCATACGCTATAAATTCATAGTAGCAAACTCATGATCAAGATTATTGTTTGGCTTCTCCTATATTCTTAATACACTAAAATAGACAAAAAAAATGCAGTAACAACAAAAAATATTAATGTTCAAATTTTATGATCATTGTTGTAGCACACAGATAGTAATAGTTACTGAATGATTTGCTATTTGGAACTCAGATATTTTCTTTAAAAGATGAAAATTATTTATTGTTGCTCTAATAGGGGTAAGTTGACGAGTCACACTATGAAAGTTTAGAAAAAGGTCGTGGAGATGAGGGTGAGAAGAGACATGTCTACTTTCGAGAATCAGTTTGGATTCATGTCGGAGCGTTCGGCTACTGAAGACATTCATCTTATTAGGAGGTTGGTGGAACATTATATGGAGAGGAAGAAAGATTTACATATGGTTTTCATCGACCTCGAGAAGGCATACGACAAAGTACCTAGGAAATATGAGTATGTTTGAAGGTTAGAGGTGTACCTGTGTCATACATTAGGGCGATCAAGGATATGTATGTTGGATCCAAGACTAGGGTACGATCAGTAGGAGGAGACTCAGAGCACTTTCTAGTGACAATGGGGCTGCACCAGGGATCAACTCTTAGCCCATTCCTTTTTTCCTTAGTGATGGATGGACTGACGCGACAAATCCAAGGGGAGATACCATGATGTATGTTATTTGTAGACGACATAGTCCTGATTGATGAGACTCGCAGCGGAGTGAACGACAGGCTGAAGGTTTGGAGACAAACTTTGGAGTCTAAAGGGTTCAGGTTGAGTAGGACCAAGACAGAATATTTGTAGTGTAAGTTCAGCAATGGAGAGACTTTGAGACAGACGTGGAGGTGAGGCTTGATACTCAGGTCATTCCAAAGAAAGGAAGCTTCAAGTACCTAGGGTCTATTATCCAATGGAATAGAGAGATTGATAACGATGTCACATATCGTATTGGGGGCAGGGTGAATTAAATAGAGGCTCACATCTGGAGTCTTGTGCGACAAAAATGTGGCACCAAACTTAAGGGCAAGTTCTATAAGGTGGTGGTTAGATCGACTATGTTGTATGGGGCGGAGTATTAGCCAGTTAAGACTTCGCACATACAAAAAATGAGAGTTGCGGAGATGAGAATGCTGAGATGGATGTGTAGGCATACAAAGAGAGATAGGATTATAAATGATGATATCCGGGATAAAGTGGGGGTGACCTCAGTGGAGGATAAGACGCGAGAAGCGAGGTTGAGATTGTTTGGGCATGTTCAGAGGAGAGACACAGATGTCCCAGTGCGGAGGTGTGAGAGATTGGCTATGGACTAGTTCATGAGGGGTAGAGGTAGGCTGAAGAAGTATTGAGGAGAGGTGATTAGACAGAATATGGTGCATGTGCAACTTACTGAGGACATGACCTAAGATAGGGGGTTGTGGAGGAAACATATTAGGGTAGTAGGTAGTCGAGCGTAGTCCTACTTACACTTATAAAATGATAGTGTAGTGTTATTACTGTAGGCTCGATTAGCCTACCACACTTATAGGCGCATTAGTGCTTTATAGTCCCCTGTAGTTTGATTCATTCATGCTACTATGTGTTCTTTAGGGTAATTTGTTTATCTTATTTAGATGTGTTAACTACTGCTTCATGTTGTTAGAATGCACTATCATGACGTATTCAATTTTATTATCTGTATGTTCATAATGTTTTAATTTCTCGTCTGAGTCTGACTGTTTCTCTTGCTTTGCTTTGCCTGTGATTATGCTTTGTCTTGAGTTAATGTTCTCCCGGAAATAGTCGCTCTACCTATCAAGGTGGATATAAGATCTGTGTACACTCTACCCTCCTCATACCCTACGTTGTGGAGTTTGTATGTTGTTGTCGTCGTCTTACATATAAATAAATAAACTGGAGGAATCAAACCTCTCTTCATGTGACAACTCATGACTAGTCAGTTCCTAGAATTTTGCTGATTGAAATCAGAATGGTGCATTATTAGTAACGACTGGCGAGATAAAGAGAGAACGGGTCAACATAAATAAAGTTGGCAGGAAAATCAAAACATGACTATAAAGTCAAGTCTAGGTTAAATTGATCATACTTGTGTTGCATATATATATATATATTGCTATTACTAAGAAGATGGAACCTTTTCCAAATTAAAATACTTATCAAGTTGCTTAGTGCACTAATAAAACCTGTCACGGCTTTACATTAAAGACAATTATACTAATGACTAAGTAAGTTTGAGAATGATTACAATAGTTGAAATCATTAATATAAAAGCTAGTTGGTTAAAGTGCAAAAAATAATCTTCAGTCCTTGCACTGATAGACGGTAAGTGTTAGGATAATTATGGACATAATCCATAATTATCTTCATCACATCCAAATTATCTCCATCATATCAATGTAATCAAATCAAATATTATGTAATTAGGATGATTAGCATATTCTTAGCCTAAATTAATTTATATAATTAGGACGATTAACATATTCTTAGCCTAGATTGTTTTTTTTGTATATTTGTATATATATTGTAATCATGGAATGGAATGAGACATGGAATCAATTTCTTTCATGGTATCAAGAGCAAAAAAAAATTTTGCCCTAAACTCCCCTACTGTCGTCCTCAAGCCTAGCCAAAAACCATATATTTTTCAGCCTCCACCCAAAACCCTAACTAGGATTTTCTACAAACCCTAACCCTAGCCGCAATACTACCCTCCTCCCTTATGTTTTTTTTGGTTTCTCCCAAACAAACCCTAATTAGGGCTCTCCATCTCCCTTCCTCTAATCATTTTCTCCTCCCATTTTCTTGAATTTTCTTGGGTAATAATGGCCGACAAACAAAATTCATCACGATCTTGCCATTAACAACGTTGAGAATTTTATTCCAATTACTCTTGAGATGGATAAATGACAATACTCTTCTTGGGAGGAGTTGTTCAAAATCTATTGTTGAACATACGAAGTAATAGACCATATTATTCCATCCAAGTCTTCATCGGAGATCATCGTTGTTGACAAAAATTTATGGTCTCATTTAGATGTTATAGTTCTTCAATGAATTTTCGGCACAATCTCAAATGATATTTTGCACACCATTTTAGAATTTGACTCTACGACTCAACAAACTTGGGAGCATTTCCAAAATATTTATCAAGATAATAAAATTTCTATGGCGTCTTGAAAACCAATGTTAAATTGGATGATTTTTCAAACATCTCCGCATATTGTCACGAGTTGAAAATGCTTGTCGATCAACTTTCAAATGTTGATGCGCCATTGAAAATCAAAGGTTAGTTCTCCAATTGATTGCGGGATTGAATGAACAATTTGATGGTCTTATCCGTTCATTCAACAAATCAATCACTTACCATCATTCTATGAGGCTCGTTCGAGATTAATTCTTGAAGAAACTCGAGAGCAAAAATAGGCGATGGGGACGACAACCAATGCCAACAACACTCTTATTTCCACCAACACTTATAACGATGATTTTGGCACTCAAAATTCTAGTTCTGGTAGTAGTTTGAACCGACAAAATAATGGGTCAAAATCATAACAATAAGAAAGGAAAAAATAATAGTGAAAAGGGGCGGGGTCATGGTGGCGGATAGGCCGCCAGTGGCGGCAACAACCACGACCAGCAGGGCTAAACTTGACCCCACTGGCAGCAGCCCAACCAGCCGGCCAACGGGCAGTGGGGGAAGTACCCACCGTGGGGCTGGCAGCCGCAATAATGGGATGCCTCTCCCTGCCCGTACCCCACGACTCAATAGGCCCGACCTCCTCCCGCTTCTAGACCGCTTAGGTTTCTCAGTTTTCATCTGCAGCAAGCTTTTGCAGCCCATGGATCATTGTCCGCAAGTTATGCTCCAACGAATATTGAACATATCATGAACAATATGAATCTAAGTGTTTTCGATGATTCGTGGTACATGGACACATGGGCAACGTCACACATGACGACATCTAAGAAAATTCTATTTCATAGTATTGGTCAATTAAATCTCCCCCCTCACCCACTTTTACATTTGATAGCAGCCCTATCATACCCGGATTGGAAAGCTGTCATGTTAGACGAAATTGATGCTCTTATTAAAAATAAGACGTGAGAGTTAGTGCCCCGTCGATCTAACGTGAACATAATATGTTCTATGTGAGTTTTCTATCATAAAAAGAATTCTAATGGCTCGTCTTGTTGGTGATGACATGTCTCAGCAGATTGGTATGGATTGTGGTGAAACATTCAGTCCAGTAGTTAAACCAACAAATATCAGGATTGTTTTTAGTCTGGCTCTATCCAAATCACTGTCCATCTATTAGTTAGACGTCAATAATGCTTTTTCACATGGTCACCTACAGGAAACAATTTACAAGCACCAATCTTTGAGCTTCCGAGATCATACTCATCCAGATTATTTTTTATTGTTGAAAAAATCATTATATGGTTTGAAACAAGCCCCCAGGGTGTGGTATAACAGGTTTGTAGGGTTCATATTCACACTGGGTTCTCACACAGCAAGTCCGATAAGTATTTGTTCATTTACAAGAAGGTACATGACATGACATATATTTTTCTCTATATGGATGTCATCATTCTCACAACGTCATCTGAGTTACTTCGTCAGTCTATTATGACCTTCTTTGCTTCAGAATTTGTTATGAAGGATTTAGGTCCTTTAAACTATTTTTTGGGCATTGATGTAACTCAATATGCAGGTGGTCTGTTTCTCTGTCAAAAGAAATACGCCGAAGAGATCATTAACAATTTGACATAGACCTTGTCCTCGTGCGAACCGTCACATACACCGGTTGATACAAATTCAAAATTAAGTAACTATACAGGTACTCTATACAGTGACCCAACACATTACCGTACCTTAGAAGGGGCATTGCAGTATCTCACCTTCACGTGCCTGATATCTCCTATGCAATTCAACAGGTTACTTTACATGTGCATGATTCGAAAGAAGAGCATATGATGGCTCTTAAATTAATTTTGTGGTATGTTAAGGGTACTCTTGAATTTGATTTGCATCTGTATAAGTCCATTATTTCTAGCCTCACATATTATACATATGTTGATTGGGGTGATTGCCCGAACACACGGCGTTCCACATTTGGTTATTGTGTGTTTTTAGGAGACAACTTCATTTCATGATCGTCGAAACGCCAGCCAAAAGTGTCTCGGTCGAGTGATGAAGCAGAATACTGAGGGGTAGCTAATGTGGTCTCTAAATCATGTTGGCTTCGTAATCTTCTTTTAGAACTTCATTGTCCGTTCGAAAAAACAATTGTGGTTTATTATGATAATGTGAGTGCGATATACTTATCAGGTAACCCCTTGTCCAACATCAACACACAAAACACATAGAAATGAATATCTTGTTTGTCTGTGAAAAGGTTGCACGTGAAAAAATTTGTGTTCTCCATGTACCATCTCGTTATCAGATTGCAGATATTTTCACGAAAGGTCTTCCGCGCTGCATCGTTTGATGATTTGGGGGCGATCTCAAAGATACGAGAACCTCTCGCTAAGATCATGATCGTTAAGATAATTATGGACGATCATATCAATCCATAATTATCTTCATCACATCCAAATTATCTCCATCATATCAATGTAATAAAATTAAACATTATATAATTAGGATGATTAGCATATTCTTAGCCTAGATTGCATTATGTAAATAGAATGATTAGCATATTCTTAGTCTATATTATATATATATATATATATATTATAATCTTGAAATGAAATGGGACATGAAATCAATTTCCTTCCGTAAGTTAACGTTGTATCAAGCAAAAAATCAACTACTTTAAGGAAGCCTTATATTTTAAATTTTGTCTAGGGTCGAGTTGTTGTAGTTTAATTATAAGGAAGTTCGTTAATAATGAAATACTGGAAAAGGAGGGAGTAACATTTGCCTTTTAAGCACAATTGCACATGTTTAGTGTTCCTAGATGCTTCTTTTAATGCAATCCAAATTGGGTAAGAGATAGAAAAATAAAATCATATCACGGGCTCCGGAAGTGAAAATAGTCACTAATGCATGCTGAGTTGTCTATATCACACCTCTTGGGATGTGTCAATCTTCTTGGTTGGTACGGACCAGCTCGGGGCTTGAAGCCAGGTCTTTTTTCTCTTCTTTAAAGCCTGGAGCTGGACTGCAAACTCTGCAAACATGAGATGTTTTGTGTACCGGACTGCCCATTTAAAATAAAATAAAATCATATTATGTATTTTTCCTTTCCTTTCGGGGTTAGGAATGAAATTGAAAGGCATGGGGCCGGTGTTGTTGTACACAATTATATTCAAAGCATGCATAAAAGAAGTGATGGAGTCAGAATTTCTTTTTAAAATATAAAATAATAGACATACAAAGATGTTAAAATGGTCCAACATATGGTATATGTACATAAAACAATTTGATCAATTTAGGTTGTGTAATTTTCCTACAAAACAGTGTCAATTAAATCTCCATGGACAAAGATAGTTAATTTTCGCTCCTATGCAGAACAAGCAATAGAGAGATTTTATGATAAATAGAATTTACTCACCTGCACTATGTTGAGGATACCTAGTATATACACTAATATACACTAGTAATATACACCAGTAGTAGGCCTGTTATCTTGTTATGCTTTACGTTTGTTTCTTGGCCCACAATTGTTAGGCCCATTTATTATTTCTTCTTTGATTCTATATACTTGTAACAATCTGGCTTGCTTTCATTTTTTCAACAGAAATAAAGATTAGAAAAGCTTGGACAGCTCTCTCTCTTTTCTTCTCTCTCGTGATGCTCTTCTCGAAACTTCCATGGCAGAGCTAAGTATACAGAGCTCTGCATAGTTTTAACATGGTATCAGAGCCATAGATCCGAGAAGCGCGATTGAAGAAGGAGAATGCCATAATCGCAATTTCTGAAAATCAGAATTGCGTTTTTCGTCTGATAATCAGGAAAATCAAATTTGAAGAAGCAGAAATATGCAATTGCAAACATAGAAATTACAGTCGCATCGATCAGAAATCGAAAATCAGAAAAACAGAGATCGCAGAAATTGAAAATTGAAGAATGAAGTCGTGATTGCGATTTTCTTTCGGAAAAACAGAGAATCGAATTGAAGGAGATCGATTGAAGGAGTTCAATCGATCGAAAAACAGAAAAGTTCGAAAATCAGAAGATCGAACGTTTTTCTTCAGAAAAATCAGAAAAACGAAATCGAAGGAGATAAAATATTGAGGTAATCTCTATAGTATATCGATCGATTTTGTTGTGAGTGACAACAGAATCGATAGAGAATCAAAGTCGATTCATTCTATTTTTACTTCATCGCTTTTTCCGATTATCGCATTTGTCGATTTAGTCGGATGGAGATATTATCGTTTTATGCGGATACACTCCGCCTTTGGCTATCGTTGTGACGTCGAAGATCGCCGCGGATAGTCGAGTTTCTGGAAACTCAACTTCATTTACTTTGTGTTGGTGAATTGAAGAAATTGGAGAAAAGATATTGATAGTTGTTGTGGTGTTGTTCTGCAGTCCGCGCTGTTGTCGCCGTTTTGTTTCGCTTGTATCAATTGTTGTTCCGTGTTGGCTTGCTGATTTTGATGTGGCCTCTAATGTCGCGAATTGGTCGATGGCAAATAGTCGATGATTTTGTGTTAGCTTCGCTCGCGTGGTTATTTCATTGCCGCCAACCGCTTTAGCCATATCGCCGCTATTATAGCTACTGATAATGGATTTCTGTGGTTGAGAAGACCATAGAGTAGGAAATGTCTATCGATAGAAGGATCGAAGAGTTCTTAGCGACAAAATGCATCGAGAACCGGCGGATACTTCACGAGACTAGATATGGATAGAATAGTATGCGTGATGAGAATCGGGAGATTCTAGTCCAAGAATGACTAGAGAACGAAGAGGTTCTCGCCGCTTATCAAATTCTGCCGTTCGTAATCAGAGTCTGCGCCGGTTCGTAACAAATTCATGAGAGAATCGAGAGATTCTCTAGTCCGAGAGAGACTAGAGAACGGCGGGTTCTCCGTCAAGATGAATCCAGGTTTCACAAATTAAGAATAAACTAAGAGATTCGCTTTATAAAAGCACGTAGCCGATATGATGGCTGCCGTTCGTAATCGAATTATAGTGTTACCGATATTGTTGCCACCGTGTTGCAATGTTCTCGATGTTATCACTGCCAGACCGGTGCTATTTCCATTTCGTTAGCCGTTATCGTCACCGTGTTATGTTGTTGGTCACTGCTGGAAAATGCAAGTTCCGGGACTAGGAACTTGTAAATATTGTGTCTGATGGGTTGTAGTGAGTGTATTGAATGCTACTATGGGATGGAACTGTTGCTGCCATGGTATCTAGTTTTGTACAGTTTCAAGACACAAAAGAGTTAGTATCCTCAATCTCAAAGAGTTAAACAGACGTTCACCTCTATGCAGAGGAAATATATTTTTCAAATATTCATATTGCTTAGGAGTTAGGACCAATATATAGTTAGTGGTAAGAATCTACTGTTATTGATTCCTCCATCACGTGCATTTGAAGTAGGTTACATCAATGTGGAGATTGCAAATAAGAAGAGCTTCACAGTTCAAACAATACTACAAAAGGCTTAACTCGATCTGTCACGATTTCCTCAACGGATTCGGAAAATGATTCGTGGCACTACCGATGTTTCTCAACATTATTATGCAATTCATTGCGTCTAAAGCCATCTATTGCTTAAGATCGGTGGTTCCTATGAGATCACGTGGTCATGATCGGCTATTGTTGTAGATAAAAATGCTAAGGGAAAATAGAATATCAACAGCTAAAATGGTCATTTGCCGCTTCGCATTGAAGACGATCTGTGCAGATGCTTCTATCTGATTCATCACTGTAGAGAGGAGATGGTTTGTCAAACAATGACATCTTGGAGAAATCCAAAGTAAACGAAGATTCACGAGCTGTTATTGAATCTCTTTTATTGGTACTTCAACATCAATGATATCGTTGATTAGCTTCTTCAAGAGCTTTTGAAGGAAAGGTTGCAATGATGTTTTTCATCCAAATCGCATCCGGAAAGAACGAGGATAATACATACGATCAGCCGGGGCTTGAGTGGGAATTGCACCTAATTCTAAACGCCGAGTAAGTGTTAACTTTCGTGATATTAGTGGTCGAACTACCTCGCACTGGCTTTGTCTCGCTTCGTATTCGAGCATTTCACATCATTGCTTCGTGGCATTTCATATTGCGTGTTGTTCTCATGTCTTTGCTCTGCTCCCGCCTCGAGCCGATTGCCGCCAGAGAAAAAGTGTGGTCTCGCCGATGTTGTAGATTCCGCACCTATCTGTTTTGGACATAATCTCCAAGCTAGGACTGAAACCGATGTTTTCAGTGCCTAGCTTGAGGGGGCGTGTTGAGGATACCTAGTATATACACTAATATACACTAGTAATATACACCAGTAGTAGGCCTGTTATCTTGTTATGCTTTACGTTTGTTTCTTGGCCCACAATTGTTAGGCCCATTTATTATTTCTTCTTTGATTCTATATACTTGTAACAATCTGGCTTGCTTTCATTTTATTTAACAGAAATAAAGATTAGAAAAGCTTGGGCAGCTCTCTCTCTTTTCTTCTCTCTCTCGTGCTGCTTCTTCTCGAAACTTCCATGGCAGAGCTAAGTATACAGAGCTCTTCATAGTTTTAACACACTATTTACATCAAATCACTAAACACACACACACACATATATATATATATATATATATATATATATATATATATATCAGTTATTTACCCTTCTATCATTTAACTATAATTAATAATACTATATTTTTATCTCAATATATACTTAACCATAGTTATCGTAGGTGATTTGATGTTAGCAATCTATCTGGACTAGCTCGCACGATAAGAAGAAATTCCTTTAAATCAGATATCAGAGAAGGAACTTCTTATGGACTTTGCGATACGGCAAATAGACTCCTCTTTGACTAACTCTCTAGGGAAGCTACAGGCTTTGTTTAATACTGCCACTGAAGTACGTAATCTAGACAACAATAATCTTTGTTTTGCTGACTGCATGCGCTTCTACTTGTGATTTGTTTACTAAAGCTGAAACTAATCTGCATTGGCTTTATAATAATGGGTTGTTAGATAATTGTGTGAGCATGTCAGACTAAAGAAAATGAAATTAGCTCTAGTAAGTCTTTAAATACACGTTTATATATAAGTAATTTCTTCTTTAAGTTAATAGGATGCTTTCGTAACAGAAATAAGAACAGCCACATGTGTCAATTGGCCATTTTATCGGTAAACACGAGTTTTTTCAGTAGGATGTATACCTAGATAAAAAAAAAATGTTATTTATGTGTGTATACGATATATTAACTCCCTTAATTTTCTCGTCCGTACTGCCACCTACCCTTTGGCATAGAAATGAAACGAAAAAAACTAAAATGGAAAATACTTTTATAACTAGCCAGCAAGACCCATAACATGTATCAGAAACTCTTTTTTTTTTTTTTTTTGGCTGACGGCGAATCCGCACCGCTACTCTTTCGAAATACAGCATGCAGAAACTCGACCGACGCAGAAATGGCAAACCACGCCACGTAAACCACACTTCAGAAACCATGTGTGACAAAAACCACGCAGATAACTCGCGACCTTCCTGGCCCCGCGCCATCATACACCAACTTGGCTACCCTAACTCTTTTGCTATTTACAAACAATGAAGTATTATACTCTCTTTCTTTGATATCCCCAATATCTTCTTGAAGAACATGTCAGATAGATGGACTGGCCAATGATCGATTCCCACTTTACTCTTCTTCATTTGCTCCCCAGAACTATGGCATCTTGGGTCACATGCATGTATATATTCTCCTCTTAAATTAAATTTCATTTGCAACAACCACATCTTAATTACTAAAAACAAAACCCCACTACTACCATACTAGTGTAGTATACCTAAATATATTTAACGGCAATATGTCCTGCAAATGAGCAGACCAGACCTAAGTGGACAAAACTCCTTCTTCCTTCGGGGCTCGACCCTCAAGGCGGGGACCGATTCCCAAGAAAGACATATTGCGTGTTTTTTATTCTGTTGCATAATTTAGACACCTATGCTTCAGGACCATTGGACCTCACATTTACCCAAAGTATTGATCTCCCAGTACCTCATCTTTTACATCTTATCCTCCCCCACAAACTTTAATCCCTCCAAAGACCAAACCCCTTGTATCTCATTGGCATATTTGCCTTAATTAACGCTTTAGTTAGGTGGGCAGTTAAAATGAGTCATAAATCTTTGTGTGACAGTGAGAGTCGAATCTAGTACGAGTCTAGTTCTTTTACACCTCCACCAACCCCCACCCCACCCCGCAATTAAGTACGGGTCTAGCTCTTTTTTCATGAATTAAGCATGTGAAAATTATATCTTGAATAGGTGGTAGTGAGAATCGAATTCAGGACATCTGTCTCCTCTGAAATCATTTCAAAGTTAAACTTAAAGTATTAGAAAAATTAACATATTTTTATTTACTTAATTATGTCTTCACCAGGTTAAACGCGTGGAATCTGTCCATGCATGACTCGCCTCTTGATCTGGGACAGGTATGATTCCTTCCTAGTGAATGTCGTTAACCTAACGAGTCTTGCACAGAATGGTTCAAATTTGAAGAATCATGAAAAGAAATTATGTGTACATTGTAGAAAAGGGTGGTAGGATAGGAGATCTGTAGAATTTTCTACAGTACGATGAAGGTTCTGTTACTGGTTCCACCCTTTGATTAACAGAAAAGGAGTAACTATATTTCTTACTCTTATATTAACCGCAGTTTGCCAAGTATAGAATGATTAATATATGCTTGGTCGAATAGATAAAAGGATTTGGCAGTAGTGATCACATGACACATTATGTTTCTTTTCCCATTAAGTGTGGAATCATTACGAAATAAATTTATATCTACTACATTTGAAGATAATTTTGCGTTGATTAGGAAATAATTTGATGGTTGGGAAGAAGATAGGATATCAAGCAAAGTGGTACACATTATTGTCTGATCCTATTGAAAATGATTAAATAATTCATGTTAATAGACTAGAATTTGGGACCTGAAGTGGGATATTTTCAAAGAGTTTGCAGTAGTATACTGGTAATTGGAGGTATTGAAAACACAATTAAATAAATATAAATGTGCTATTTTAGTTTAAACTTTCTGATCACATACTTCAACATAATATTGGAACAGGCAGACGTCCTTAGTTCGAGCCACATCACCACCCAATATCAAAACGAATTTGCTTGGCTCATAAAGATGAAACACACCCGCACATGAGGAGTATGTTGAAGATACAATTAAATAAATAGAAATCCTGGTCCGCAGATGCGAATTCAGGATTTAAGCTTAACATTTAAGATTTTTAGCATTGAGCACATGTTATTTTAAAGTTATGTGTTAATATCTACTATTTTTGTCATTTTAGTAAATTATTGTACATAAAGTTATTCTCCACATCAAAAGTACTGAGCTCAAAAGAACCAGTATACTACCTCCGCCTGCTAGTTCTATTCTCACCGCTTCTCATTATCAAAATGAATTTTCACATGCAACTCATAAAGCAAAAAATTTCTAACAGCTTAATCTAACTTTTAGATGAGATCCCATGTTTCAAGAAAATAATATAAAGAACAATCTGATGTATGAATGCGTTCCGTATTCATGCAGAGTTAAGAAAAAATGGCTTGCGATCTGTCACGATCCCAAAATTACTAGGTCGTGAGGACACCTGTCATTTCCCACTTTGTTAGGAGAATCCTTCCATTAATCAACAATCTAACCAATAGTTAAAATAACTTAAATGGAATAATATAAAGTCTAGCTCATCTCATAAATAAAAAATGCAAAATATACGAATACGAGTACAACCCCCAAAGGAATTCTGAACCGTACAAGAGCTACTACTAAATCTCTAGGTCTGAATAATGCAAAATCTCATAATAGGAATATTTTCTCAAGAAAATAAGAAAGAAAATGATAGGAAAGAGTCTCCGAGCAACGGATCGTCCAGCAAGCTCACCCTAAAGACTCAACAAGTAGCCTCGGGATCAGCCTCGATGAGAAGATATGGATTCGGTCACGTACTATGCACTCAAAATAATGCAGCAAGATAGTATCATATAAACACTATGTGCCGATAGATATCATAGGCCGACAACAGCTAGCTAACATATGCATAAGAAAGACGCTGAAAGATAAACATGCTCACAATCAAGTACAAGTAATATCATAGTCCAAGAATAATCCACCAAGTATAAGAACTAAGTCAGGTTCCAAATATATGAATGAGTAGTGAATAAATATGCAATGTAATGCAGTGGCCACATAATCAACCATACATACATGCTCCGAGTGATATGTCATTGTCATAGTAGTCATGACACATGGGGGACTCGCGACGTCCATGTACATGTCATTCCGTATCACACATCCTATAATGACTCTTCTACAAAACAACCTGCTACCCACTCTGTATCACATAACATAGAGATGATAACAAATAATATGTCATATAAATCATAGATGTTTCCTTCCCATTCATCATCGTCACGCCAATCACAAATCATGTCAATATAACATGAAAATGAGGATGAATGCAATGCAATGACACTATCAAGTGTAACATATCAATCCCTAATCGTGCCACACAAGGACACTTATCATAATATCATTATCATATCAACCCCTTTTCTCATTTCACGAACATCCCAAGATAAGTGGAATACATCTACATCACAAATGAGACATGACATTACGTACAAGTCCAGTAACCACAAAGAGTCAACATATCATAATCAATCAACAGTAACCAACCTAAGTAATCCATCCCAACTTCATACATGAAGGCTTACATGCGTTCTCCAACAGAATCTAACTACACATACGATTCACTAATCAAAATCTAGCCAGAAGGTAAGCCATAACCTACCTGGAATGCCGAGCGGGAGTCACACTAATCAGACTTGCGCCTTGACCTTCTGTGTATCACGGTCGTACTCGAAGTCTTATATTATCGAAGTCTAAGTTAGAACAAGAAATTCACAATACTCATAACATCATACTAATCCTTGGAATCTATACCGAATAAGGAATATGAAAAAAGGCTTATAGGGGTAAAACATTTATTTAAATAGTGAACTATGAGGTTCTACGTTCTAGGAGTCCAATCCTACTAAACAATTTGCTAAAATCACTCAACATTAGGCCAATTTTATCCTATAATCAAAATCCCCAATTTTGGGTATGAAACCTAGTTTCCAACATTCAATTTTATCAACAATAATAAAAGATTCAAGCTTAACAAATACTAATTGATGATAAACATGCTTAAATTAATAAAATCCACTAATTAATTCTCACTTTCAAGTTTAACCATTGAACCAACCCTAACTAGGTTGAACTCCTCTTCCCCAATTAAACTCTAGGTTGTTTCCACAGTTTAATCAACTTAAAGAAACTAAATAAAGGTAATACAAGATTAAGAAAGTTTACCAAAGGAAGAAATCACTTGAAATAGCTTGAAGTCGCCTTAAGAGTGAATTGAAGGTGTATTTTCGAAATGAGGAAGTGTAGGATTTTAATGACACTTAAATGAAGCTAGAAAATCCTGTCATCCGCTGCAGCGGACCCGCGGTCCACCCCGCACATGCGGTCCCTTGTTAAAATCCCAAAAGCTCGCTGCAGCGGAACATCGTCCGCTGCAGCGGACCCTTTTCGTTGAGGCGTACTGAGGCCTGCCCTAGCTAGTACACCGTAACCAGAAAGTTTCATATTTATGCAATTTCAATCCAAAATACAATAATCACACGAGGCTTCCCAACACAAATCAGATATGTACACATATGTAAAAACACGCTATGCACTCACTCATGGTTTCGGAATTTCCATCGAAGTTCTAATTCTACGAGTCAACCTTTAATGAGCTAAACTAGTTTCCCAACCAATAGCTAAAAATACTTCCGAAGGCCTCGGGTACCAACCCAACTATTTCATCAAGTCATAAACGACGCTTCGAACCTCACGAAATTGATGAAATTCTGAAAAAGACCCGTTCACACAAAAGTCAACTTTCGATCATCGCTTTCATATTTTAAGGTTCTAATTTCTCAACTTCTACTAAAATCGTCCTATAACTTCGAAATTCGAAGTATAAGTAACAACAGAACAGATCGTTACACGATCTAAGGAATTGTAATGAAGGCAACCTATTCTCATGTGAGTACTAATAATTAATTTCATGAAATCTTTACTGTTACTCCAAAGTTTCCTTTCACATGTCGTGGGAGGATCAGTTAGTTAAAATGAAGAATGGAGAAGTAGCTAGCAGCTTGGAGCTAGAGCCTTCCACCTTCACCCCTATTTCACCAATAATTGAAGGCACCTTCACCCCTATTTCACCAATAATTGAAGGCTTAGGAATGTGTCAATACTAGTGAGTGATGGGGTAGGGTGGGGGAGTGAAGTATCAAGTGGACTCCATCTTTCCACGTCCGAGGTTGTCAAAAAACATTGGAGACATGTTAGTGTCCCCATTCTACAATCCATGTGTCCCTCACATCAAATAACCCCAAAAAAGACTACTTCCTTTTTAGTGGATTCCAACTCCTCATTCAACCATATTTAGATTCCCTACAACCCCTTGTGTGGTGGGTTTCCCTTTGACTAACCTAACCAATGAAAAAAAGAATTAAATCTTCATGACTAATTGTTACTCTTAATTTCCTTGGGAAAAAAAAACCCTAGTAAAATCTTCATATATCATGATATCCAATGGGTACATTTCTTCTTGTGTCTGTGTGCAATGGATATGCTTCCATTTTTAAGCCCCACTCACCAATATTTCTTCGTCTTTAGCTTTGTCTCTTTTTTACTCTTTGAGTACTTTCCAAGAATATAATTAGAACATGTTTCTTGTTTCAACAATATGGTTACAACTTTTTTGGGATTGTAAATTATCTTTCTATATCCACATGGCTACACATAATTCTCCACACTATAGGACAATTATTTACTCATAAAATATGTGTCATGTTGTGTGCTAGCTAGCTAGTGTCGGGTCAATCCATCTCTGCTATAGCTTTTACTTGTAGAAAAGAAAGGGTCTTAGTTCAGTGCTACATTAGAACTCTCTTTTTAATTTGTTGTCTTCGGAAAAGGAGTTTTGTAGATCTACAGTATGCAAAAAAGGAGGCAGTTAGAAATTTGAGACGATTATATGAATGGTTTTACTGAATTAAAAAAAATTGAATTCTCATGCATTTGTTATGAACTCTCTATGTCGTCATACATTGCTACTAATCTCAACAAGGTAGCTATTACCTTATTTAGTCAATGGAGTAACTAACACAAGGAGATTCTTCAAATCTTGATGGCCATATATTGGTTAAGCTAGATACTTTACTATCTCATTATAATGTTGCAATCAATAAACTTCAAGGTAGATGTTGTCATTCTAAAAGAAGTAATTTTTGTAATATTAAGGCGTTTGATATATCACCCTTTTTTAGTTTATCTAAACAAAGTATTTATTACTAAGTTCAATTTGTAACAACCCTATTTCATCAAATATTAATCAACTAAACCATTTGTAATTAATAGTTTAAATAAGGAAAATGAGAATTTTTATGTCAACAATTGTCATGTAGTTGTGTTCTAAGGTCTAGTCAAGGGATACAATTACAAGTTTAATTTTCCCACGAAGAAAACGATAATATATAAAGTGATTATTTAGTTACTGTATATAGAGTATCTCGAATTTGGATTTTGTGAAGTCTAACTTCAATCACATATCTAATAAGCTGGAAAGGTTGATAACTTGACATGATATCCCTTTTAATCAATGATATAAAAGGATTTTTAACTACAAACAAAAAACTCTTTGATGGAAGACAAAGAAAACCCCATCACTTCATAATTGAATATCTATGTTCACTGCCTATCCTTTTGACTCAGCATGGGTCACATAGTTAGAGAAAGAATAAAGATGGACTGGTACATGGATAATTTATTTTTCCAAGTGTTCTTGTATGGGTCCATCCATTCACCTGAGTTTCTTTATATGACCAATCATATACTAAGGGAGGCTACGATATTTTGTCCAACCTCCGTAACTCATAATTTGAACATCTGTATAAAATGTCAATTTTATTGCTTTCCTATTGTACTAGAATGAGGACCATCAGAATATATACTATTTTCTCTTCCCTATATTAGGACTTTTGAGCTCGTTGAAATGTTACGTGAAAATGTAAAGTTTGTAACTGGAAAAAGGAAATTTATCATTGATATCTTCATAGCCGGAGCTTACTTGTTCAAGGAGAGTCAAGTGACACGCCTTCGTCTAAAAATTACAATATGTAAATAGGTTAATTTTTTTTATGTATATACTATGGGTGTGTTTGGTTTGAAGGAAAATATTTTCCAACAAGTGGGGTTTTAACTTATTTTCTAGTGTTTAGTAAGTATGCAAGAAAATATTAATCCAAAAATATTTATATGTAATCTACCAAGATATTATGGGTGGGGGAGACAAGGAGGGGGGCTCTGGAGTGGGGGTAATAAAGATGAGGTGTATTGGAGGCCGGAGGGTGGAGACTGAGAAGGACACAAATAATGTGAAATGTTATTTGTGAAACTTCTTTTCCCTACTTTCAAACACAAAAAAATTGAAGAAAATATACATACCACACCCTATATGTTGCATTCTCTTAAATTTTTCGTGTAATTACTTTTTAAATATATTGAATATTCTTTAGTAGAAATTCTGGTCTATTTATATTTTTACTAGCTTCTAGGTGCTTTACTTCTGTAGGAAACAGAAAAAGTCTCTGTATTGAAGTCAAACAAGTAAAGTTCCCCTTAATTCGGCCAACTTTATACAGTACTATATATATATATATATATATATATATATATATATGTGTAAGGCTAGCTGTTATTTTCACTTCCCTATTTTAGAGTGCTAAGTCGTTCTAATATACACTAACTAGCGAAGTCAAACAAGTGATTAGCATTAATAAAAGACATATTTTACGTGCTTGACCCGCCAGAAAAGAGTTAGAGAGTAGTATAAAGAAAGAAAAAGAGGTAGCAATAGTGTGTAATAAGTGTTGCAATAAATCGCTCTTTGGCCAGTCTAATTGCAGGCAAAAAGCTTGAATGGTCGGTTCATGAGAAGCTAGTGTGTAGTAAGTGTTGCAATCAATCAAGACATTGAAGAAGACTATGCTTAATTTGCATTTTGCAGCAGGTAAAGGCATTGACAATGATGTGTCACTAATGCTGTGAAATTAATTGAGGGGTAAGGTGGGAAAAGGCGAAAACATGTATAAGATCGATAGACATTGTAACAACTTTATTAGACCTAGTTATAGACAATGCACATGAGGAATTGCCTTAGTTATAAACAGAACACAAAATTGGATTATTAAACAGAATCTTGAATATATAAATATACAAATGTAAGATATATGTCTTTCATAAGTGAGTGATAAACAAACCCTTGCCCCTCCAGGAGGACCACAGCAGAGGCAAAGTTTGAATGGAATTCCTTTTTACTCTTCAGTTCATACCTTGTTTTAGTTTGGTCCTTATTCCTTGATAAGCTCGCAACCACTAGAACCAAATTATGTTGTAGGGAAATACTACTCAACCATATATTATACAGTTCATGCTGGATCTAAACGGGTATATGATTTTAAGAGAAAAGATTATCTTATCTCGCCTCGATATATAGTAGATATTGCAAGAATTCATTTATTTACAGGTTTATGAAATTAGGAAAACAATACGGATTTCTTCTTGTCTTAGTTATATAATTTGTTTTTTATTTTGCTAGGTTGAAGATGGCTTGAAAAGAAATGTGTGAAGTGCATACACATAAGGCCACGTCTAATTTAATTGCATTGTGTAGGCCCACTAAGAGGAGTAATTTGCAAGAATGACCTGCATAAGGAGTTGTTTTTTACTCCGCTTAAAAAATATTTAAATACCGACTTTGATTATTGCGGGCATAAATTAATTTTATTTATAAAATAAAAATTGGGAATAATATTATAATAAATCAAAGATAATGAGTCTGCTCAATTGCTAACAAATTCAAGTTATATATATGTTGTCAATCGTTCACAATAAGTCAATACAACTGAAACTTCTGTCTATTCTATATTCAACACATTACATTATTTTTATTGTCTATAACTTCTTAAAATGCTCAAGGCAACATAGATTATATTTAAAGTATTGAGACTGACATCAGCAAGCAACGACATCAAGTTACCGATCACGGACCCAATTTATTTCCTAGTTTAACTCAAGTAGTTTATGGTAATTTTTTTGTCAAAGTATATTTGATAAATTATAATTATAGTAGTTTATTAGAATATGATTTTCTTGTTAGACCAAGGAAAGAATGATTTTGTCTCTAAATAAAGAGGTCATTATAATGAAAGAAAGAAAAAGAATTAGAAAAATAAAGGAATCACCGGTGAAGAAATTAAAATTTAAAGAAAAACAATCTCCCCTTATGACATTACGTCAAGCGATAATCTCGAAATTGTGGTGACACAAGTCCAATTGAAGGGAGAGAATTACGAAGAATGTGCTCGATCCATGAGGATGACCCTAAGAGCTAGAATTTTTTTGGCATAGTTGATGGTACTATCAAGAAGCTGGACGAAGAATCACCAGATCTTGAAGACTAGTGGACTATAAAATCTTTGTTGGTATTGTGGATTCGTAACACCATCGAACCAACTCTTCGCTCGACGATCTCACATAAAGAGGAAGAAGAAGAAGAATCATGGATCAGCATCCGGGAGAGGTTTGTTGTTATCAACGGACCTCGGATGCAACAACTGAAAGCAGAACTTGCAGAGTGCAAGCAAAAGGGATAAAGAACCATAGTGAATTACTATGAAAAACTAACCAAGCTATGGGAAGAATTGACAAATTACGAACAGATTCCGACTTGCAAGTGCAAAAAAGTGCACGTGTAATCTGGGGATGATCTTGGAAACCAAAAGAGAGGAAGTAAAAGTTCATCTTGTCCTCATGGGATTGGATGAGGCAATGCATGGAGCAATGAGATCGAACATACTGGCATAGAACCCGTTGTCATCATTAAACAAAGTATGTTCAAAGCTAGTGCAGGAAGAACGTATAAGAGGACTCGCACGAAAAATGGAGGAACGAAATGAAACTATGGCCTTTGTCGTACAATGAAGAAGTACATATCATGATCAAGGTGAAGGGAAGAATGACGGTGCATTCTGCACACATTGTGGAAGGATATTTTTAACTTATTGGGTATCCAGAATGGTGATCGGGAAATTAAAAAAGAGAAAAAATTTGGAGAAAGAGGACGAGGACAACAACAACAGAGGGAAGGCCCGGGTCTGATCGCGAAGAGGCAACTACCAGGCTAACATCGTTGTTGTCAAGGATACACATACGGAGATAGACGGGTGAACATAGGCGAAACATGACCTCACAATTTGAGCGAGGAAATTCAAAAAATGGTGATTCACAAATTTAATTCACAATGAATAAATCCGAATGGCAAGACCGAAAACTCATCCTGAATTATTGACTCCGGAGCTACCAATCGTGTGACAGATAATTCATAGAAACTGAGTGATTAGCGGGACATTCCTGAGTGTCCGATTGGACTTCCAAATAGAAGTAGCTCGGTGTTCATGAAATAATAGAATTTGGTTGAAGGAAGTCCTTTATGTATATTTCGGTATCACAACTTGTTGATCATTTTGGATTGTGATGTAAATTTTAATAAAAATAAGTGTGTTATACAGGACCTACCATGAGGAAGCTGCTTGGAATGGATGAGCGACGAGGTGGACTTTACTATTTTTCAGACGGTGTCGCGGATACGAGCTATAAAGGAAGAGAAAATTGATTGATTCGATCCTTGGCACAAACGGTTAGATCATCCTTCTGCACAAGTGACAAATTCTATTACGACGTTATGTTTTAAAGAAAGTAGTTTTAGTTTAGATAAATAATGTGATGTATGCCAAATGGAAAAACAAACAATAAGTGTTTTTCCTTCAATTGATAATATAACTTCTAATTTATTTTATCTGATCCATTGTGATTTATGGGGGTCGTATAGAACACCTTCTTCTTGTGGTGCTTCTTATTTCTTTACTATTGTGGATGATCGGTCGCGATCCATGTGAATTTTTATGTTATATAACAAGAAAGAAGTATCCTAAATCATGAAAATTTCTCCGCACTGGTGGATAGGCAGTTTGGTAAGAAGGTGATTGTTAGAAGTGATAACGAAACTGAGTTTATATGTATGAAGAATTACTTCTTCAAACATGGAATTCTTTTCCAAACTTCTTTCATAGAGAGGACGCAACAAAATAGAAGAGTTGAAATAAAACACTGTCACATTCTTAATGTGGTGCGAGCATTAAAGTTTCAGATTCATCTTCTGATCAGATTCTGGGGAGAATGTGTTTTGACTGTGTGGTACTTGATCAATAGAACACCATTTCAGTTTTGAATGGGAAAATCCCTATGAAATTTTATACGGAGAGACACCTCGCTATGGTCACTTAAGGGTGCTAGGGTTACTTTGCTATACACACATGAAGGGAAGAACAAAAGACAAGTTTGATCATCTTCGGTAATAAGCAGGAGAAAGGTATTGACTATAATGAAATGTTTACTCTGGTGGCGAATGTAGTGACTGTTCGGACTTTCTACGTGGTAGCGCACGCTCAAAATTGAGAGTTGCATCAGATGAATGTTCATAATGCCTTCTTGCACTGTGAACTAGCGAAAGAAATTTATAAGAAATTACCATTAAGATTCTGTGTGTCCGGTCCGGGGCAAGTATGTCGACTCCAAAAATCTTTGTGTGGATTGAAACAAGCCCCGCAACGATAGTTTGCCAAATTATCAAGTGTCTTGATGAACTATGGATTCAAACAATCATACTCTGATTATATTTTCTCTTCACGATGCACCAGGGAAGTATACAACTTAACGTCTTAGTTTATGTAGCTGACTTGATTATCTCCGAAAATGACCATGATGTAATTACACGGTTCAAAGACTATCTCCAAGCCTATTTTCACATGAAGGATTTGGGTACCCTAAAATATATGATGGGGGTTAAATTTGCATGTATACCAACCGAATTATGCCTTGAATATAATCTTTGAGTCTGGGCGATGGGGATCAAAACCAATTAATGATTCCATTGAACAAAATCCCAATTTGACATTGGTCAAAGGGGCTAATTTGGAAGATCCGGAATCATATCGACTTTTGGTCGGTAGATTGATATACCTCAGTTTTACGCCACCGAAGTTATTCTATTGTGTGCATCTTTTGTTCAAATTCATGCACCAACCAAAAGAAGAGCACTTGAGAGCCGCCCTCCGGATGGTAAGATACTTAAAGAAGAACCCCGGGCAAGGAATTGTGTTAAGGAAGAATTGTGATCTCCGATTTTATGTGTAGTGTGATGCTGACTGGGTTGAATGTCCATTGACCCAAAATCACTCACCGAATGATTTATATCTCTTGGAGATTCACATGTATCATGGAAAATCAAGAAGCAACACATTGTCTCGCTCGTAAACAGAGGTTGAATATCGTTCAATGGCCATGACGGTTTGCGAATTGAAATGGTTGAAGGGATTCCTGCATAGCTTGGGTGTCGAACATAAACATCCGGTTAAAATGTACTGTGATAGTCAAGCGACATTGTATATTGCACGAAATCCGATATTTCATGAATGGACTAAACATATTGAAGTTGACTGTCATTATTTTCGAGATGCACTCCAAACAGGTATAATAATTCCAAGTTATGTGTCAACCAACGAATAATTGGCCGACATGTTTATAAAGACTTTAGGAAAATCACAACATGAGTATATGCTTGGCAAGTTGGCTATTCGAGACCCCCATGCTCCAATTTGAGGAGGGTATTGAGACCGACATCATCACCTACATCAAGTCACCGACCACAAACCCGATTTATTTCCTAATTTAACTTTAATAGTTTATGGTAAAATCCTAATATAAGTATATTTGGTAAATTATAATTATAGTAGTTTATTAGAATAAATTTTAGTTGTTAGATTAGGGAAAGAAGGATTTTCTCTGTATAATGAAATCATTATAATGAATGAAAAAAATTCTTCCAATATTTTTCTTGTCGCAAAAATTTTGGTTTCCTCTCAATTTTAACATAAATGTTTTGTTAAGTGTGCCAAAAAATCTAGACAAAGACCATCCCTTATGTATTCTACTTTCTACAAAACAATTTCAGTAAGAGAGGTTAAAGCGCTCCCAACTAACAAGAAAAGAGGAGGTCATCCCCCACCCTTATTTTGGTGTTTTTGGATGGTAAAACAATGATAAGCTCGAGAGTGGTGCTTAGCAAAAGTTGGTTAAAGCAATTGTATTAACTGAAAAATTGTTTAACTTAATGATGGTGTTCGGGTATCAGTAACTGGGAAAGATACAACTCCTCTAGAATCTCTACTCAACAATGCAGACAACTTTTGCAGTAAATTCCATCCTTAAAGGAGCATGTGGAGAAGCCGGTTTTACGCCATAAAATCATGTATAAGAAATAAACTACTCCATATGTTCTCATTTATTTTATGAGTTAGCATATAAAAATGTGCATATTATAAATATGTACAGAGAGAACTTCCAATATATGCATTTAGGTAAAGACCGGAAACTTACAATTTACCCTTGTACAGAGCTGGTTACAAAGATGTACAAGGCCTTAAAGCCAAAGAGAAAAGGATAAAAAAAAGCTTCTATTTTCCACCTTTTCTTTTAAAACTTTTTTGTTATATTTGATAAATGAAAAATACTATATATGCATCATTAAGTCAATATAAACTTTGGACAATTCTTAGTTCCGTAGACATGCTTTTATCTCCTCAATTTGTCTTCGAATTCTAAACTGTCTTCTTAATGTCAACTTTTTCCACTCTACCAAGCGTCGTAGAAACACCATAACCTGTGAAATCAATTACAAAAAAACAAAGATATGAGTTATGAAAAGCACAACTCAAATTACTAACCCAATATTTTAATTCTTTTCGGATATCACTTGTGAGAGTACACTGTGTATGTTGTTGTAATATTTGATTATTTTGAAATTCAACTAATTCTCACCTCAGATGGTTCTTGCAAAGAATAAGATGCATGTGTGTCCTTTGGAATTTTTGAGACAAGAATGCCAAAACCTTGATCTCTTTCTCTTAGGACCTATATAAATAAACCAGATTTAATGTAGGATTAGTAAATAAAGAAAACTGAATATAAAAAGTTAAAGATCAAACGAGATCTGGTAAACATAAAAGGCAACAAAACAGAAAACATTAAAAAATAGAGAAACATAGGATACCTTGAAAGCATCTTCATCGGTTCGATCATCACCAATATATACAGGAAAGACATCAGTACAGTTAGCATATCCTGTTCAAGAGAGGTTTCATTATCAAAGTTTGCATCAATTGTTTTTATTTCAATAATTTATTTACCTGTCTCTAACTAAAGTACTCCCTCCGTCCCTCCCTATGTGATATAATTTGAGAATACACGGAATTTAAGAAAGAAGTAAAGATTTTTAAAATTTATGATCTAAAACAAGTCATGATAAATATATAGCCGTAAATCGTGGTAAAATGAAAAGTTTCAAATTAAATTACTTTCAATATAAAAATATATCATTCTTTCGGAGACGGATTAAAAAAAATGTGTATCATGAGACAGAGAAAGTAATAAATATAGAGAAATAGTTCGTACATACCAAGGGATTCAAGCAAGAATTCAAGAGCTTTGCCTTTGTCCCATTTAATAGTTGGACGAATCTCGAATACTTTTCTTCCTTGTGTTAATCGAAGCTTTGGGTATTCTTTAAGCACTGACCTTACTTGTTGTGCTAGTTCACCCCATTTCTGTTACATCAACAACAACCCAAATCAGATCATTTCTCTTCTACTTCTTTATTTTAAAGTTGGAACAGTTAAAAATGCACCATATTATTTTAAGCATGCTTGGTGTGATGGGGGGGCCATATAATATGGATAACAATAATGATTATGTAACAGAAAAATTAGAGTGGTTTATACCTTTTCATCAACAGAACGGAAATGTACAGAAGCACAAAACTTGTTATTCTCCATTCTAACTCCTTCTATAGACTTTGTTGCATCCTGAAGTGTTTTGTAAACCTCATCAATCATAGGGATAAATTCAGTTGCTGCTTGGAAAAGAACAGATTGACCTCCCTGCAAATTAAGCATGAATTTTGATAAATAAAAAATAACCAGGTAACTAAGCTCCTGATATGCGGATAAATATTAAAAAGAAAAAATGAAATACAAAGAAGTACTAGCTAGTCATAAGAACTGGTATAACTGAAGATGCTGTTTACTCACTTTCTTGTACTTGGAACCTTTTGATGGCCCTTTTATATCCATTCCATGGCTTCCAGCATAGTACAACTCTGTCAATCGTACAAAGCTGTATACCTAAAATAATACAATCACCAAAAAAGTTATTTCAAGGAATACATAACAATTCATAAAATGGGAAGGAAAACATGAAATCATAGACACAACTCATCAAAGAAAAGTATACCTTGTCTCTGCACCTCCCACTCACTATTGCAGTAGGGAAATATCTAGCAAGCTTTCTGACTGTTGCTCTCATCTGATAACATGCAAACAAATGGGATAAAACAATTAATGAAAATGATGATTTTTCTTTAAAAAGAAGTACTAGTAAAGTTGATAAAGATGAAAATTACTTACGGCATCAGACATGAAAGCTTGATCAGGGTCCTCAACAATGGGTGAAAGAGTGCCGTCATAATCTAAAAACATCACAATTTGCTTTCCTTTTGAAGCACTTATTATCTGCTCAAACATACCTAGTGCTGATGGATGTTGCACCTGTTTCATTCATCAATTATCAGGAAAAAACGTCCATTTATCTCATAATGGCGCAATCAATTACGTCACTACGCAATCCCAAATATATGAACTTTTGTCAGTAGTCAGTGTGCCTAGCAGTTAATAATAAAAATAAAATCCTCACGAGCGAGAAGTATAAGTAAGGGTCTAGGCTTTACCTTACTAATCTCTAATAAGGAGTATCATACATATATGTGGTGGTCATTATTGATTATTCTTTGTGTACCTCTGATATTGTATAACTTTTGAAAGTTTTTCTTTTCTTTTTTTGTGCTTACCATCCAAGAAGTCAAGTCATCTGAGAGAGGAGGAGTTGACTTGTGATGAGTAGGAGAGGAAGCTCTCATTGAATCAACCCAAGAGTTGATTTTATTCCCATTGATTTCAAGAAGTGTCTTTCTTGAAATTGTGATACAACTGCCCGGTGCCGGTGCTGGCTTTGATACAGGTACCTTCACCGGTATTGTCAAATTAATACCCGATTTGAGATCGGATACTACAACATTCTGTTGAGTCATTGTCACCCCTAACAAAACAAAACAAAAAACACGTAACGTAAGTCCATATTCAATCCAAAAAAAAATAGAAAAAGAAAAACACCACTTGTTTTCTTTAAAAAGTAACACAAGCCCATTAGAGGAAACTAAGAAAACATTTATATTTTACCTAAATTTTGGTCAAGTAACTATATTGGAATACAATCTTGAAGAACAGAGAAACAGTGTAGTACTCTGTTTTGTGGGAGCAAAATGAGAATGAGAGTTGATTGGAAAGGTTAGATACAAAATAAAAGAAGCAAAGCCAGGAAGACTTTCTTTACTTGTAAATTTGCAATGCTATGCTAGAAAGAAAGAAGGAATATAAATTTGGGATTAGAATGGGAGAGAGATGAAGAGATTTGGGATGGTTTGGTTTATTTTATAGTTGTAACTAAACACTAACGGACAAGGTAACGCCCGACCCCATTTTTAGGTCCCATGGAGATATAAAAATTACATAATGTTAAGTCACTAATAAAAATAAGGCATGTTTACTAACTATGCTTAATTGAAAATAGTTTTGATAAAATAACATACGATATATACATCATTTTCGCCGTTACAATTAATGTGCCGATGATCAAATATAAAAAAATAAAAATAAAATCGTGATCTAAATTATTTTTAAATACTATAAAATATTTTTTTAACGAACTACTACTACTAAGAAGACAACAACATAAAATTGAATAGAGGAAATATTTGATTTAGTATAGATAATACTCTTTTTGTTTCATTTTATACGAGGTTGTTTGACTCTTGTAAAAAGTTTTAAAAATAGAAGAAGAATTTTGAAATTTACGATCTAAAACCAATCATAAAAACTTATGTGGTAAAATATTATTTCATTTAAATAAAAAAATTAAATTATTAATAAATATATATAACAAGATAATACTCTTAATTTTTTTTTTAACAGACTAAAAGATGTCTTATACTACTAAATTGGACCAGATGTAGTATATAAAAAGTATTTTTGTGGGTTAGAACTTTAGAGGCAAGTGGGGAGTGGAGAGAAAACCCCACGGGTTCAATATCTTGGAGTTCTTCTCTTGCCACGTGGTCCCACCAAAACCTTATTGGCAACTGGACATCCTCTTCCCCTCTCCGCCGTTTTAGCCGCCACCTTAACAGCCACCTAGGATCACTCCACGTCGGCACCAGATCTGTCTGATGTGGCATACACCGCCACGTGTTTACCCTCTCCACAATTCAGTGCTCACCTTTGGAGCATACTCTACCAAGAAAGTTGTAAATTTCTTTTTTAAGTATTTTTTTTAGTTCAAAAGAGTAATATGTTGAGTACATGTTAAATATGTATTGATATATTTGGGGACAGTCTATCATACTGAACCCATTAAATATGTATTGATATATTTATTTTTCTTTTTTTTTTTTTTTTTTTTTTGATAATCCAGGTCTCGGGGTGACCTTAGTACCTCATATCGCTAGTACATGCACAAGATCTTACGCTCCCGAGGCGAATGGAACCCGTTCTAGCCGCCATCACCGTGTAAATCACGGGATGTCCCGCGTTCGATGTCGATCGCCACCAACGATCAACGCTACAAGGTCCGACCCCAATGCGGATTGTCCGAGGAGTATCAAACCCACACCGCAATATGTCCGCGGTTAAGCTACTGCGCTTTAATACGGCGATACGCCTTAGAACATATCCGCCGAGAATCGAACTTGTGACTCTAAGGCTACAAATTTGAC
Organism: Przewalskia tangutica; assembly: GCA_029844215.1. NCBI lineage: Eukaryota > Viridiplantae > Streptophyta > Magnoliopsida > Solanales > Solanaceae > Przewalskia > Przewalskia tangutica. The sequence continues at coordinate 116,921,284 of CM056728.1, forward strand.
TAATGATCACTGGGCCACTATCTTTGGATAATATGTATTGATATATTGCTTCTACAATACATGGAGTACTTTATAATCTATCTGTCTTAAAACAAATATAGAAGGAATTACCGAATGTAATAGCTTAGTGGTTTTCTACGACACGCTACCCCATTTTATTTACTTACTCCATTTCAAAATAAATGAATTATTCAAGTGTGTCATATCTTTTAAGAAAGTTAATTAAAGAATAATTTGCCAATATTATCCTTTTGCTTCTTCACAGACTTGTCTTAAAACTGAATAAAGTAAATGTTTGGATTTGATTACAATTGAAAAATCCATTAAAGGAAAGGGTAATTTTAAAAATATTAATTAATACATCCTCTGGATTTTGAAAATTTTATTCATTTTGGACCATAAAAAAGTACCCAAAATTCATTTATATTGTCCCTAACTTTGTAATGTGTTTATGAAAGCCCCTTGTAATGACCAAGTAAAACTAACGGCTCCCAAACCTGTCTTCTAGGGCGAAACCTTAGTAGTTGTTTACCAATATGTGATTTTACTTTTGCTAGAATTTTTGAAAAATAATGACTTTGGGATTTGGCAGCTCTGGTTTAGGGCTGACAATGAATCGGACGTCTCAATACGCCTCCACCCGTCAACCAATAATCCATCACCTATTTTTTTCTTTATCCACATCCAATCCACCCATCATTCACGGGTGGATCGGATGTTTCACAGATAAAAATTATAGCACAATCAGTCAATCACCTAAAATTCTTGATAAAACGAAAAAAAGTACATCAAATAAATATCATCATACTATTTTTACAAGCCGTGTCTATGCTCCAAACATGCAACCAAAAAATGAAAAGAAGCCAAAAGTCAATAATAATTCGAAGTAACTAAAGTTTAAAAGACGAATTACATGTCACTTCTAATAATACTAATAATTGAGTTTCTAATTAGTGACAACTAGGGCAACGAGATATTTTCCTTTTTCTCGTTTTCCTCAGTTAAAGTTTCTTATAATTATATGTTTGTTACTTTTTTCAGTTTTTATGGTCGAATATTCTTTTTATATCGGCAGAATTATCCCTCCCAAAACTCTTTCTGTAATGAATGAAATACAGGACATAAATCTAAGAAAAATATTTCAGAATAATTCTTTGTTTTGTTTCCCACCCGGTGTATAGTATTCGTATTGAAGTTGGACTATATCTGAATTCGCGTCGGGTAATGCTTATTTTTCGGGGGAGCCATAGAAGTAAAACTATTTGTATTAAAACTTATCTCTGTAGAGAATGAATTGTGTTGTTATTTACTGAACTACACGAAATTAAATCCCTCTTTCCTTTAGGATGCAAACATGTTATAACATGGGAACAAACGAAGCTACAATTAAAGTCAGAATATTTGCAAACCTGTTATAAAAAATCAGAATGTTTCAATTGTTGTATTTGCTATCAAGTATCAACAGAGCTACACAATTGAAGGATAATAGCTTATTTGCATCAATCTATTTCGAAGATCAATTCCATCGACAAAGACAATGGTCTAGAGAGAGACTCAAGAGAGAAGACAGAGAGTGAGACAGTTAAGAGAGAAGACAAAGAGTCGAGAGAGAGGGGCAGAGAGGGTAAATGATGAAACACTAGAATTTAATTGTACATTAAAAAAATAATTTATAAACGGGTGGATGGATGGATCGGGTGATTGGATGTATGTCCATCCGAATCTGACCCGATCCGTCATCCGATTAAACTTCGTATTTTATCGGATTTTCGTCCATATAATTGGGTCGGGTGAATCGAATATCCATCGGGTCAAATTGCCAACCGTACTCCGATTTCTCCATATTTCAATTCGCAAGTTCTTTTTAACCCATGTATCTTTTGTATATTTTGTCAGTGATGGTACATGAAAAGAGTATGTTACTTAGGGAAATTCTTTGAGAGTGATCCATTATAAATGATACAATGTTGGTGATTTGAATTACGTACTTAGTTTAACTAAAGTTCATTGACCATGTATAGTGCAATTAGAATAAGAATAAAGTACCCTATACACACAATTTACCATTGGTCTAAAAATAAAACTACACTAATCACCATTGAGAGCATGTCTTATTGGTGATTTAAGCACAAATGCTAAAATGTGATTATATTTTTGCAAATTGGTAAAAGCCATGTCAAAAAGGAGGCAACAACACTTTCTTTATGAAGACACATTGTCTCACTTCTTGAATTATTAAATCTGCATCAAGCTCCTTTTTCTAAGTTCAAAAGGTTTGGAAGCTAAGAAACACTTGCCATTTTCAAGTTATCATTGTATATATATTTATTGCTAGTACATTCACTGCGCATGTTATTCGTTAGATAACATATTCAATATATTCCTAGATCACTATTTTCACAACATTTAGATCACATAGCTGATAGAATATAATCTTGACCATATCTTATGTAGTCTTTTGTATATTAGACAGTTTGTATATTATCCTAATTAGTAGTATAAGACATTTTTTAGTAGTCAAATATTTTCCTAGAAATCAGGCTAACGAAATGTTATAGTAACATCCTTGTACATTATATATTATGGTTGATTCTCAATCAATGAAGGCAAGGCATTAACCCTTTAATAGCTTCACTCTCTTTGATTTATTATAAGGCAAAGTACAACTTGATTCATTGCATTAAATCTGCTTAATGTTCTTTTATGAATTACATGCAAGATCCCAAACCTCACAGGTGTCACTGCCTCCATGAATTCATCACCGGCCTAAAGATTACTGCACCTTGGGTATTGAAGAGCAGCCACCTGGAGGCCTACTTTGTTAGGATACAGTCTATACATTATACTAATATTAGAAAATAATTTAATTTATTATTCCGACCACACTGTAAGAAGTTTATCAAGGTAGAGTGGTGAGTTTGGTTCGGAATAATAATTTAGTTTATTATTTTGATTATCCTGATTTTTTTTGAAATTGTTTGTTTGGCCTATTTTTTCATTTTCTTTATTCTTTTTTTCTTTTTTCATTCCCTTACATTGATTCCCCACCCCCTAGGTATTTTCATTCCCTTTTCCCAATTCATTACCCGGACCACTTCGAACCCCCGACCCCGGATTCTGGATCACTCCAGACCCCGGATCCCGGACCCCCGGACTCCATTTTCATTCTGTTTCTAAAACAGACCCAAACATGTAGAGACAATCAGGACATTTTATTTCCTTTTCTTTCCATTTCCTTACTGAATTTCATTCCGTTTATCTTGCGCGAACCAAAACACCCTTAGTATTATGAGATAGTATTCATTATGACTTTCATCTGATTGTCACCAAGTGTTTCTCGATATAAAAATTTACTTAAGATTATTTTGTAAGGAATTTGATTGGGCTTAATACTTCAGACATCCAATTACATTTATCAACAAATTTCATTTAGACACTTAAAACTACAATTACAATTAGGTATCTAACACACATAATAAAGTGTTCCTAATAGATTGCAGTTTAAAATTTGGAAAAACTTTTACACATGATCTCAAATACCCATTACATAGTCAAGTTAACCACTTAAAATATATCATCTTCTTTAATCACATTCGCCTCAATTGAAATAGGTTTGAGGTTTTACAGCTTATTAATGCTATTATGTATAATTAAAAGAAGTGATATTTTTTAAATGATTAACTTGTCTACGTAATAAAATCACAATTTGATTATTTAGTGAAATTTATTAATAAATTTAAGAGGATGTGAATGTATTGAATGAATTTGATCGTAACAACGTATAATTTAAATTAATAAAAAATTACAAAAAAATAATGTATTATGGAAAGGTAACCGAGAAATCCAAGAGCCATAATTAGCTACGGCCATGTTGGTCAAAAGAACAAGACAGAAAGTGGAGTCAGAGGATGTGGTATTTAGAGACAGTGTATCGGCTTCGTCTTTATGTCTATGGTTCTCTTCTCTGCACTTGCCCCTTACACGACTAGTGAGTTATTGTGACTAGACTTACCAGACCATATATGGCATGGACTTAAAATTCAACTGGCCCCTAACTACCTATTTTCGTCCATTTGTTGCCTATATTTACAACTAATACTACTACTGTATATTACTGCTTTCCATTTTAATTTATTTTTCTTATTTTTTTTTTATAAAAAGGAAATGTCATTTTTTATTTTTAATCACTATTTACATCCGACACGATATATTTAAGATTATAAGTTTCAAATGATGTAGAGAAAGCACAATTCAGTGGATCGATCGCATACACATTACAGTCGCATTATGTACAAATGATCTACAGAAGTAAGAAGGTGAAAAACAAGGAGCTAAGAGTGGAGGAGAAGAGTGTGGGAGAGAGAGAGAGTGAGAGAAGAAGAAAGGGAGAGAAATGAGATTCAGAAACAGAAAATATCTTTCATTAGTTGGCTTTTATTGTGTATACATGTATATATACACAGATATTTGCTCACCGTAAATGTTCCCAAGACTAATTGCTATTGCTTAACTAAAAACAAGCCTAACAAATCATAACAGACTATACCTAGCTAGGAGAAATGAAGATATTCTTCATTCCTAGCTTGGAAGTCAAGTGTTGGTGTTGAGGACGAGCAAGAGCCTTGGTCAGCGAATCCGCTGGTTGCTCTGCAGAAGATAATAATAAGGGGGAAACCAAACTCCTCTGTATCTGTTCTCGGATGAAGTGACAATCGATGTCGATATGTTTCGTGCGCTGATGAAACACATGACTAGTCGTTATTTGGAGTGCAAACTTGTTGTCTGTGTATAGAGGGACTGGTGTTTGGATAGGTACACCAAGCTCCTGATAAAGGCCAGTGAGCCACATCACATCTTCCACTATTGCTGCCATAGCACGATATTCTGCTTCTGTGGAACTTCTGGACACAGTAGTTTGCTTCTTAGATTTCCAGGAGACTAAAGAAGATCCGAAGAATACCAAGTAACCAGTTACAGATCTCCTGCTATTAATACAAGAAGCCCAATCTACATCACAAAATACTTTCAAGTGACTGGATGTGGAACATGTCATGAGTATTCCCAGACCAGGTTCCTGCTTAATGTATTTTACAAGTCTGAGGCCAGCCTCCATGTGAGACGATTTGGGGGCTTGCATGAACTGACTCAAACACTGGACTGAAAATGCGATGTCTGGACTCGTATTGGTTAAGTATAGCAGCCTCCAATTAACCTCCTGTAAATAGTGGGATCAGGCAGCAACTTGTTATTCTGGTCAGTCTGTAACTTGGAGGGATCATGGGCTGATGTAGTCTGATTATGCTGATCAAAAGTGATGGTAGTGAGATTCAGGTTCACCTCCATAGGTGAATACACAGGTTTACCACCAGATAACCCCATATCTGAGATTAACTCTAAAGTGTATCTTCTTTTATGCATAAGAATACCTTGAGAGTTCCTGGCAAATTCAATCCCATGGAAATATCGAAGCTCCCCTAAGTCTTTAATCTTGAAGGCATTCTGTAAGATCTCCTTGGTAGATTGGATGAGGCCCATGTTATCTCCAGTAATTAATAAGTCATCCACATATACCAATATGACTACAATACTTCCCCCATCATGTTTGGTAAATAATGAATAATCCCAGTGGCTTTGTTGAAATCCAGCATCCACCAAGGCTGTGGTAAGTTTGATGTTCCACTGTCTGGAAGCTTGTTTTAAATCATACAAGGATTTCAAAAATTTACACACCTGCTTTTTGCCAGTATCTACTATGAAGCCTTCAGGTACTGTCATGTAAACCTCCTCATATAGACCCCCTTGCATAAAAGCATTATACACATTCATTTGTTGGATAACCCACTGTTTAGCAGTAGCAATAGAAATGACTGATCTCACAGTAGATATCTTGACTACTGGTGAGAAAGTTTCCTGGTAATCTAACCCCTCCTTTTGATTGTAACATTTTGCGACAAGCCTTGTTTTATATCTCTCCACCTCACTTGTTACCTTATATTTGATTTTGTACACCCACCTACATCCTATTACTTTCTTGCCTTCTGGAAGAGACACTGGTTTCTAGGTGCCATTGTCTTCCAAGGCCTTTATCTCTGCCTTCATTGCCTCAACCCATCTTTGGTCCTTAGCAGCCTCTGAATATGAACAATGCTCTACATTGTCTGATATTTGTGCTACAAAGCTTTGGTATTGAGATGACAGTCCAGTATAATCACCCCATTAGATATAGAATAGAGACATTGTGATGATCCATGTTGGGTGACATAATCTTTGTGCCAAATTGGTGATTTACTTGGTCTAGCAGATCTTCTAGTGTTAGTACCTAATGCAGATGTTGTGTGATGTTCTTCTGCAGCTTTCCTCTGTGTAGTTTCAGCAACATGTTGAGATATTTCCTGTGTGTCTTCCTGTGAGGTTTCAGCAACATGTTGAGGTATCTCCTGTGTGTCTTCCTGTGAGATATCAGGTGATGGATGAGTTTGAACCTGTGACACTGCTTGTGGGATTCTGGTCACCTGAGGGTAAGCCATATCATCAAAGCAGAAACTATCATATGATTTAATATGTTACATGATCTTCAGTACTTCCCTTCATAGGAAAGATCTTCTCCATGAAGACTACATTCCTACTCAAGAAAAAAGTATTGTTGTCTGCATTATAAAGCTTGTATCCCTTCTGTGATGTACCATACCCAAGGAAAACAGCTTGCACTGCACGAGGGCCAAATTTATCTTGTCTGATCAGGACGGTTGTTGTCACGATCCGACCCGACGGGCCGCGATCTGGTGCCCTACCTGGGCACCCTTATACCCACATGTCACATAATCACACGGATACCAAGAATAATACAGTAATCTGTAAGTCATATCAAATAGGCAAGCTGACAAAGCTGCCACTATATACGGGAATATCCCAACATGAAGCGTAATAGTACAGTCGACCAAAATACATATACAATCCATGCAAGTCCCAAACACATCTACCCACAACTGTCTACAGACCTCTAAGAGTACGATAAAGAAATATGACATGACAGGGTCCCGTCGTGCCCCTAAATATGCATAAATCAAAATAAGGCTATGTACCAAAACAACTAAACTCCGGATCAATGGAGCTCTCTCAACAGCTGAAAAGAAAATCTTAGACTGGAGGATCACCAATCGAACACTGCACTGCGCACTGCGGCATGAAACGCAACCAGAAAAGAAATTCGATGCGAAATAATGTACTGAGTATGTAAAACATGAAGTATTGTAAATGAGATCATAACAGGCCAAGATAACAAGAGACATGTGTAATAATCAAAATACCAATACAACTGTGCCATATAGAAATGAGAGTCAACTGTGCCTTATAAAAATGAGAGTCATATCAAAATCATGGATGCCTGTCCATATAATCACACCCACACACACATATATATATATATATATATATATATATATATATATATATATATATATATATATATATACTACCATGGGTACTTGTACCCGCATCATGGATACATGTCCATGGAATTATCATATACTATCATGGGTATCTGTACCCGCATCATGGATACATGTTCATGGAATCATCATATATATAAACATTGTCGGCCCTTTAGTGAGGGACTCGGTGAACAAATGCAAGGATCTGCGCACGAACATTGCCGGCCCGGGACTCGGTGAGGTGGAATAATAACACTTTGCACGAATAGCTATCATGATCAACTATATGCAATTTAAATCATCATTTGACTCTCAGTGGAATAAATATAATAACTATTAATTTTAAAAAAATCAAGGCACTATCATATTATGTATCATTAAGAATTAAGATTCAATAGAATTATGTATGTCCGCCGTACACTCATTTATATAAATCATGCCAAAAGAAAGAAATGATAGTTTCACATACCTTTTAGTCGAACTAACCAAATCAATATTAGAATACATCTCGTCTAGTACTTCAACCTATAATAATGGTAATACGTCCGTCAATTCTATGATTACTAGCATACTTTATATCGAATGACGACTCTCTTTTCTATAAAAATTTGGGCAACACTTCCCCTATTTATATGCACATTCACAACTTAAGGATATAACCAAAACAGTCTCATATACTTGGTATACACCTTCATTATACATTCTTTCTCTTTATATTTATGGAGTACAACCAAAACAACAACCAAGATGATTAATACACCAATTTCTCATGTCAATCTAACTCTTCTAATCATGTTAAAACAACCCTCAAAACAACCCATAATTCAACAACAATAAGAGTGTAAAGTAACACTTTTCTACCCATTTATTCCTTTAGGACATAGAGTAGCAACTACCACAATGTACATGCATGTTCATAACCAAATTTTCAACATTTTAACTCAGCAAAATTAGCCCTCAAATACACGAAAATTCCAGCATCTTAACTTAGCAAAATAGCCCTTAAAACAGTCCAACGATTTCATGATAGTCACGAAAACACGAATACAATATCATAACTCATTTAATAATTTCTTAACCTCCAATTCATATTCCAACAATTCCATATGAACAACTACAACTTAACATCAAGATTTCCTCCATTTTTAACATGCAAAGCAGTGACGAAAATAACAACACAACACTTAAATCCAATTTATACAAAACAACTCTTACAATCGGGTTTTACCCACAAATCGTCACATGCATTGTCTAAATTCCAAGTTTCTCTTAATACAAGTTCATTTCTTAAACTACAACAATATGCAACTCCAATTATACCATAAGAAGAATAATTCTTACCTTAATTTCTCTCAAAACAGTCCCTATAAGTCACGGTCCAACTGCTCCAATTTTCGCACCATTTTCACCATTTCTTCAACTTATAATTACATGTATGTATTCTACAAGTTTAATCTATCATTCTTATATGTTTTTCTTCCAACTTACTCATATTCAAAACTGGAAATTTTTGGACTTAAATCAGTCCAGTGACTGCCGAAAACACCACTGTTTTGGGGTTACCTTGGCTAGAATTTAGATGAAGAATTTAGTCTAGGAGGAGGAAATAAAAACCTTCAATTTTACTATGGTGATGAGAGGATTTCGGCTGGTGAGAATGAGAGGGGTAAGGGAGTGTTTGAAATTAGGAGTTAGAAGATGAAAAGGTTTTAAGGTTAAAAGGAGTGCTGAAAATTAGTTTTGTAATTTGGTCCACTTCTCACAATTAATCAACCTTATGTCTCACATCTTTTAAATCTTAAAAATTTCATAAGACATCGTATTCTCGATATCTTAATTTACATAATACGTTACTAATCCATAACTTCATTGGAGGTATACAACTATTATTATAAGTTTCCATCATCACATTCATAGTAGCCAAAATTATTCCGGAATCACATCATTTTGTATACTAATTTCCTTATTAGCATATGTAAATATACTTTATATCCAATATTCGAATCTTATTTCCTTAATTATGTTCTATAATTATCGTCTTAGACTTACGAGGTGTAACAGTTGCATAATATAAACAACCTATCACCCTTAAATGAGCAAGTGAAGGAGTCTTGTTATACATCAGTTTATGAGGTGATCTGTTGCCTAGGATGGTGGAGGGTATCCTGTTTATGATATAAACTGCTCCTTCTACACAGAAATTCCAGAAATGGTCTGGCAATCCTCCCTGAAACTTAATAGCTTTAGCTGTCTCAAGTATGTGTCTGTGCTTTCTCTCCACCATACCATTTTATTGTGGTGTGTATGGGCAAGAACTCTCATGAATTACACCATACTGTAGGAACAACTCACTACATCTCTTATTAAAGAACTCTGATCCATTGTCAGATCTTACTCTTTGTATTTTGGCTTCAAATTGTGTTCCAACTTCAGTAAAAAAAAAGTATTGTGGGCACATCAGACTTTAACCTCATGAAAAATATTCATGTCCATCTAGAGAAATCATCTACAATCGTCAAGAAATATCTCATTCCATTATGTGTCTCCACATTGTAAGGGCCTCATACATCAATAAGCAGTGAAAAGCCTTTGTCTTCCTACTACTACTGACAGGAAAAGGGATTCTAGTCTGCCTAGCTAAGGGACATATCTCACGGCTGTGCAAAGTAAGAGGAACTTTGATACATGAAATCTTTCTTAATACACTCATAGGAACATGACATAGCCTTTGGTGCCAGACTGCTGCATCAACTGGTTGAACTGCTACCAAGCATTTCTTCAAGTCCTCTCATTTATTATGTACATCCAAGCATACTATGTATAGAGCCCTATTTCTTCTTTACCAATCCCCCTCACCTTCCCAGATGAGTGATCCTGAAAGACACAATATGTTGGAAAGAATTTAACACTGCATTGTAATTCTCTAGTCACTTTCGAGACTGACATGAGGTTAAATTTGAATGTTGGTACACACAAAATATTTTTGAGAATGGCACTTCCTCCTAGATGATGATCTCATATATGAGACACATTAACAGAGTCACCAGTTGGCAATTGCACCTTCCCTGTGCACTCTGCCAAGTACTTATTTTGTAAGTATCTGGAATCTCCAATATGTGATTGGTTGCCCCTGTATCTACTATCCATTTCACTAAGTCTTTAGTGTCAAAAGTACTTTTACCTGCCATATTGGCCATTGCTCTAGTTTCTGCCCTCTCATTCAGTATGTTGATGAGCTGTTGTTGCTGACTTGGTGTTAACTGCATAAGTGGTGATGGTGTCTGTGGGATCCTTTTGTTGTAGTATGATTCATTCTCTTTTCCCTCAGCTTCAGAAAATATATCTCAATCTGTCACAGCATACGCTTTCTTCCCTTTAGGTTTGAAATTTTCTGGATATCCAATGAGTCTATAACAATCATCCTGGACATGTCCTGTCTTGTGACAATAGTCACACTTCATTAGTTTGTAGCAATTTTTCCTGAATGTCCCTTTCCATGACAGAAGTCACAATACGCATTTGGATTGTATGACTTCTTCTGTATTGGACCTCCAGTTCCACTTCCACTCTTTCATGCCTCATTTCTGGCTGTGAACATGATAGTATGTTCAGTTGTCTCCTGCATTGCTCTACTGTTTCCTGGCACTATCCTCTGGCTTTCCTCCTGGTCCAGCATGGCATATACCTGATTCAGACTCGGTATCTGCTGCATTATGATTATCTGACTCTTAAACTGATTGTAACTCTCATTTAATCACATAAAAATTGTAGTATCATTTGAATGAAAGTGGTTTATGAAGTCCTTCGACTTGAGGCAACAAGAAGGTGGTGGCATAATCGAATCATACTCATCCCAGAGGTCTTTCAACTTTGTGTAATACACTGAAATTGACATAGTTCCTTGTCCCAAAGAGAAGATCTCTTTTTGCAACTGGAAAGCTCTCGAGCTATTTATCTTATCAAACCTCTCTTTCAATTCTTCTCAAATAACATGTGCATCTGAATTGAAAAGCATTCCACTAAGCATGTTTCTGTTTACATTCCCCATAAACCATGAAGCAATGATAGCATTACATCTATCCCACACTTTGGCAAAATCACCATGATATGTTTCCCTTTTTACTGAGTCATCCACAAATCCTATTTTGTTTTTCCCAAGCAATGCCAACTTCATTGCTCTACTCCATAACGTGTAATTATACATTCCATTTAGTGTGATTCCTACTGGTAATGATCCCGGATAATCAGATGGGAATATGTATAACAGATTATTATGGTCTATATTGATTGTCATTGTTGTAGTTTCACTTGACAACTCCTCTCCATTGGTTTCCATTCTGATTCAGTATCTATCACGACTCATTTAATCAGAAATTAATGTGAACTATGATTTTTCTATATCCAACAGAATCACGTTACTAATATAAAATACAGTAATCGGAAAATTGACATAACAACTTTTCAAATCTAAAAAAAATACAACAATGTTCCAGATCTAAGTTTCGGCTATTGCTCACTAGATTTCATTCGATTTGCAGATTATATACTCCTGATGTGTAGATTCCTCGGATTTCTCTATGCATGTGAAAGAAATCCACTCGATCGACTTCATCATTCCTCAATTTCAATTTCTACAGTTCGATTACATAAATCCTTCAATTGCATGCCAAGGTCTCACTATCTTCATCGAAAATATGGACTGTAATGTCACTGTGCTTTGATAGCATGTAGAGAAGGCACAATTCAATGGATCGATCACATACACATTACAGTCGCATTATGTATAAATTATCTACAACAGTAAGAAGGTGAAGAACAAGGAGCTAAGAGAGGAGAAGAGGAGCGTGGGAGAGAGAGAGAGAGTGAGAGAAGAAGAAAGGGAGAGAAGTGAGATTCAGAAACAAAAAATATCTTTCATTAGTTGGCTTCCATTGTATATACATGTATATATACACATATATTTTCTCCACTAATCTGGAATGTTCCTAACACTAATTGCTATTGCTTAACTAAAAACAAGTCTAATAAACCATAACAGACTATAATTACTTTCAACTTCCCCATACACTCCTTACACTTCATTCAAAATACACTCCCAACACACTTCACATTTCCCTCTCTTCCCTCACTCCTCTCCTCAGCCGAAACCACATCCCTCTCCATAGCCAAATTGAAGCTTTTTATTTCCTTTCTTCCTAGATTAAGTTCTTCTACAAGTTCTAAGCCAAGTAACACTCCAAACAGCGGGTCACGGTCACTGGTCCGATTTTTAGCCAAGAAATCAGTTGAAGATGAACCAAATTTGGAAGAAAATCATGTAAGTAAGATTGACTAAACTTGTAGAATACATGCATGTCATTATAAGTTGAAGAAATGGTGAAAATAGTGCAAAAAGGAATGGAGCAGTGGTGCCGATTTAGGGACTGTTTTGGGCTAAAAATTAAGGTAATAATTCTTATTTTTATAGAGTATTTAAAAGATTAAATGATATTATAGTTAAGGGATAAACTCATGTTCAAGAAGAATTGGAAATACGAGATTGCATGTGATCGTTGTTGATGTTGTTGAATGGAATGGTTATTACCGATTTTGGGGACTGTTTTGGTATACATTGACTTTGATTGTTGTATTGTTATTATTGTCACTAATTATATGTTGAAATTGAAAAGAGATCTTGATATTTAAAGTTATAATTAGTTATATGGAAGTGTTTAAATATGAATTGGATTGTAAGGAATTAAGAGAAGAGTTAGGGAATTATGTTGTTGTGGCCGAGACATGTATGAAACTGTGGTATTGTTGTGATGTATTAGGGGCTGTTTTGATTGTATTATATGCTGGAATTATGAGTTATGAACATGTATATACGTTGTGGTAATTACTAATACATGTCTTAAAGGAATTAAAATGTAGAAATGTGTTATATTGCAAACTATAAGACTTGCACTCTTGTTGTTGTTGCTAGAATTGATGGACTATTTCTAAAGGTTGTTTTAATATGGATTAAGGGCCGAATTAACAAGAGGAATGGGTGTAATAATCACCTTGGTTGTTGTAGTAGTTGTATTTCATAAATGTAAAGAGAAAGAATGCATAACTATGGTGTAGATATGGTATATGGACTGATTTTGTTATATCCTTGAATTGTGCTTGGTTATTGGTATTGTTGGCTTTGTTTGTAAGTTGTGGATGTGCATATAAATAAGGGAAGTGCTGCCCGAATTTTTATAGGAAAGAGAGTCATCGTTCGATATAACTTATGTTAGAAATCATATAGTTGACAGACATATTGCTACTATTATAGGTCGAGGTGTTGGTTAGTTCGACAATAAGGTATGTGAAACTATCCTTTCTTCTTTTGGTATGATTTATATTAAATGAATGTACGGCGGACGTACATAATTCCATTGAATCTTAATTCTTAATGATACAGGATATGGTAGTGCCTTGATTTTCTAAGTGATAGATATTCCATTTATTCCATTGAGAGTCATATGGTGATTTAATTTGTATAAAGTTACTCATGATAATCTATTCGTGCTTGATTTGATTATATCATTTCACCGAGTCCCGGACTGGGTCATGTTCGTGCGCTGATTTATTGTATTGATTCACCGAGTCCCTCACTAGAGGGTCGAGACACGTTATATGTATATATGATAATTCCATGGACAGGAATCCATGATGATGATGAGCTCACCGAGTCCCAGAATGGGCCGGGACACGTTATATGGACAAGTATCCATGATATGATAATTTCACCGAGTCCCTCACTAGAGGGCCGGGACACGTTATATGTATATGTATAGATGATGATACTATGGACAAGCATCCATGATTTTGATATGACTCTCATTTTTAAAAGGCAAAGTTGACTCTCATTTTTATAAGGCACAATTGACTCTCATTTTATATGGCACAGTTGCATTGGTATTTTGATTACTATACATGTCTCATGTTATCCTTGGCCAGTTATGATCTTTTTTACAGTACTTCATGTTTTATATACTCGGTACATTATTTCGTACTGACCCCCTTTCCTCGGGGGGCTGCGTTAATGCCCGCAGGTACAAGTGCTCAGTTTGGTGATCCTCCAGTCTAGGATTCTTGTTCAGCTATTTGGAGAGCTCCATTGATTCAGAACTTAGTCATTTTGGTACAGAACATTATTTTTGACTTATGCATATTTAGGGGCACGACGGGGCCCTGTCCCGTCATATTTCATTATCGTATTCTTAGAGGTCTGTAGACAGTTGTGGGTTGTGTATGTGTGACGCAAGACATATGTCGGTTGTTGTTTATCTTGGATAGTCTCATGTATAGAGGCAGCCTTGTCGGCTTGCTTATTTTGTTATGTTGAATTGTTGTGACTCCTCAGGAGACAAGTTCCTTTTGATAAATAACGTTATGAGTCAGCAGCCTATTTTCACGAGGTTTATATGTTGTTCTTGGTACCAGTCGGTTTATATGTGACAAGTCAGTATAAGGGTGTCCAATTCGGGCACCGGGTCGCGGCTCGTCGGGTCAGGTCGTGATAATAATAAGATATGGGAATCGGTGCCCCGTTCATCTGGTGTTAATATTATTTGGTCTATATGGATTTTTGCTCATAATGACAATTCTGACGGTTCATTTGCAAGGCATAAGGATCGTCTTGTAGGCGATGGTAAGACTCAACAGGTTGGCGTTGATTGTGGTGAGATATTTAGCCCGGTGGTCAAGCCGTCTACCATTCGCACTGTGCTCAACTTGGATCTTTAAAAAACATGGACCATTCATCAGTTAGACGTGAAGAATGATTTCCTACATGGTGATCTCAAGGAAACAATATATATGCATCAGCCCTTGGGGTTTAGGGATACTCGATATCCTTATCATGTCTGTTTGCTGAAGAAGTCCTTGTATGGGCTTAATTAGTCTCTACGGGCTTGGTATAAAATGTTTGCTAACTATATTTTGACTATTGGGTTCTCTTACAGCAGGTCTGATAATTCATTATTCATATATCATCGGGGTTCTTCCATGGCTTATATATTATTATATGTGGATGATAATATTTTGACTACCTCTTCTGATGCATTACGTCAGTCTATTATGACAATGTTCAGTTCTGAGTTTTCCATGAAACACTTGGGGTCATTGAGTTATTTTTTGGGGATTGTTGTCACTCGTCATGCAGGTGGACTGTTCCTATCACAAAGGAAGTATGCAACTGAGATCATTGAGAGGGCTGAGGTGTCATCTTGTAAGTCCACTTCCGCTCCAGTTGATACTAAATCCAAGTTAGGCGCTGCAGCTGGCTCTCCCTATGAAGATCCGACCTGTTATCGTAGTCTTGCAGTGGCAGTATCTTATGTTCACACGACCGGATATTACATATGTCGTACAACAATTATGTTTGTTTATGCATGACCCCAGGATTGAATATATGAATGCGCTCAAACACATTCTTAGGTACATCCAGGGAACACTTGATTATGGCTTGCATTTGTGTTACACCTCGTAATATTAAGACAATAATTAAGAACGTCATTAAGAAATAAGATTCGGATATTGGATATAAAGTATATTTATACAAGCTAATCCGGAAGTTAGTATTCAAAGGATGTAAGTCCGGAAATTTTTTTAGTTACTACGAGCGTGTCAATGGAAATGGAAAATGATAGTTGTATATATTCTCATTAAGGATTAGTAACGTTCTATAAGAGTTATGACATTGAGAATACGAGGTCTTATATAATTTTCGGGAATTAAAAGAAGTGGGATTAAGAATTATTACTTGGGGGATTGATTTAAGTAGACAATGAGAGATCAAAGTGTAATATTTAAGGGACCAAAGGGTAATACTTGATTTTCAGATTTTAATTAAGCTTTCTAAACCTAACAAGCCTTCATCTTCTCCCATTTCAAACTCAAGCAAAATTCTCCCTTCTCTCCCCTTTCACCAGCCGAAATCACCCCTCTTCCCTACCAAAAATTGTAGTTTTATCTCCTCTTCTTAGACTACATTATTCACCGAAATTAGAGGCAAAAAATTAGACCCAAAACTGTGGAAATAACGTGCCACTGCTAGCCGAAAATTAGGGCAAGAAAATCTCAGTTTTTGGACAAGTTCTTGGGAAGCAAATGTGTAAGAATGATTGGTTAACATTATAGAACACATGCATGTCAATTTGGAGTTGAAAAGTGGAAAATTGGGCAAGAAAAGGACCGAAACAGTGGGCATTTTTCACTGGAACAGTGGACCGATTTTAGGGCTGTTTTGGGCTTAAATTGAGGTAAGAATCCTTATTCTTAAAGTAAAATTAGAGTTACATGTTGTTGTAGTTTAAGAAATGAACTTGCGTTAGGAGAAAATTGGAATTAAGAGGTTGCATGTGATTATTGTTGTTATTGTTGAAGTTGGAGTGGCCGATTGTGGGTTGGTTTATTACCTTGGGTTTGATTATGGTTGTTGTTATTCTTGTCATTACCTGCATGTTGATATTGAGAAGAATTTTGATATATAAGTTGTAATTTATTAAATGGAAGTGTTGGAACATGAATTGTTTTGTAAGAAGTTAAGAAAGTAACTTTGGAAATTAAGTCTTGCTGGCCGAGACTTGTATGAAAACATGGACATTGTTGTAAGGTATTAAGGGCTGATTTTGTGAAGTTAAAATATTGGAAATTTGATTATAAACATATATATATGTTGTGGTAATTACTAATATATGTCTTAAAGAATTGAGGAATAAGAGTGATATTATGTTGAACATAATAGGACTTGCACTACTTGTTATTGTCGCTAGAATTGGTGGACTGTTTTAAAGTTTTCCTAATATGGATTAACATGAGAAATAGGTGTAGTAATCACCTGATTTATTGTAGTTGTGATATGGCTTAAATATAACAGAGAAAGAATACGTTATAATGACATAAATAGAATATCTGAGATTATTGTGGTTATATTTTTGAGTTATAACTTGTTGTTGGTATTGATGGCTTGGTTTAGAAATTATGGATGTACATATAAACAAAGGAAGTGCTGTCCGAAGTTTCCTAGAATAGGGAGTCGTCGTTCGTCATAAAGTATGCTAGTAATCGTAAGGTTAATGGACATGCTACTATGATTATAGGTTGAAGTAATAGACGAAGCGTATTCTGATATTGAGTTGGATTATTCGACTAAAAGGTATGTTAAGACAAATCATTCTTTCTCTTGGCATGTTCTACGTATGAACTATAATTGTGGTATTGATCCATAATTTATTCTACTCTGAGAAGTTAAGGGATATCCATGTTATTGATTCTATGCTAAAAGCATGTCTAAGTTGTTCCTAAGTCATTATTAAGGCACATAGGAAAGATGTTGGTATTCACGAGAGTTTTTAGTAAGCACTGAAGCCAATTTGACTATGCTAATCTAAAGTAACTAATAAGTATTAAGCGCTGGAACTGGTTTAATAAATAAGAAAGTATATTTTTAAAAGATATGTTAAAATAAGTCATTGCAGCGTTAAGTGAATAGGCATCGACAAACAATTATATAAAAATGATTAGAATTTCATCTGCATAGAAACTAAGATAGAACCAATTTATTTTACATTTTCTAGTTCACAGCTGATTAGATATGATCATTATAAAAATATAACCTACTAACGGCTCACATAATGAATTAATTAGGCAATTAGGATCTGTTATCACCAATCAAATATTTCCATAATGTTAGCCAGAAGAGCAAAAACATTATTGTCATCCAATAAATTCGGGGAATGTTTATTGTCATTCATGCATTCATATTTTACCCAAGACGATATGATATGAGTTGGTACAGACGATAAGCGGTATGTGAAACTCTTCTTCCTTTCTTTTGACATGATTTTCATAAATGAACGTACGGCGGACGTACATGATTTCTATACAGTAGTTCCAAATGATATATGATAAGATAGTGCCTTCCATTTATTCATTTGTTCCCTTGAGAGTCAAGTGATGATTATATGACTTTATCGCGTCCCAGAATGGGCCGGGCAGTATACCTTATATGACTTTATCGCGTTCCAGAATGGACCGGGCAGTATACCTTATATGACTTTATCGCGTCCCAGAAAGAGTCGGGCAGTTTATGTATATATGAGGATTTTATATGGACATACATGACTCTCACCTTATAAGGCACAGTTGACTCTCATTTTGGTAAGGCACAGTTGATTCTCTATTTTCTAAGGTACAGTTGGAATTTGTATTTGATAATCTTATCTATTGGCCAGTTATGATCTGCTTTACAATTTTATATATTTTACATACTCAGTATATTATTTTGTACTGATCCCCTTTCCTCGGGGGGTTGCGTTCATGCCCGCAGGTACATGTGTTCAGTTTGGTGATCCTCCGATCTAGGTTCCTACTCAGCTGTTGAGGAAGCTCCTTTGGTTCAGAGCTTGGTAATTTTGGTACAGAAACTCTTTTTAGACTTATGCATACATTTAGGGGCAGACGGGGCCTTGTCCCGTCTTATGTCGTTATCCTTCTCATAGAGGTCTGTAGACAGTTGTGGGTTGTACGTAAGTAGACTTGTAAATCTGTTTTGGTCAGTTATGTCATTGTACTATGTGTTGGGATGTTCCCGTATATACGTGATATTATTTGGTGGCAGCCTTGTCGGCTTGCTTATTATAATATGTTGGCTACTTGTGACTCCTCAGGAGGCAGGTACAGTCTTGTGTAAAGGCAGCCTTGTCGGCTCGCCTATTCTGGCATATGTTTCTGTTACGGCGTTGTGCTGCCGGATTTCATACTTTCCCCAGTATTAGTTGGATTACGTGTATCAGGTTAGTAGAATGGCGTCATTATGACATTTAGTCGCGGCCCATCTGGTCGGGTAGTGACAATTTGTATCCTTCGTCGACGTCTACGTTTGTCTCCTATACAAATGCTGATTGGAGTGGTTGTCTGGATACCAGGCGTTCTACGTCTGGCTATTGTATGTTTCTTGGAAATAACTTGTTTTCATGGTCTGCCAATCGTCAATCCATGCTTTCACGTTCGAGTGCAGAGGCCGAGTATCGAGGGGTAGCCAATGTGGTCTCTGAGTCATGTTGGTTACGTAATCTTCTTTTAGAGCGTCATTGTCTTATTTAGAAAGCTACCTTGGTGTATTGTGATAATGTAAGTGTCATCTACCTTTCTGGTAATCCAGTTCAGCACCAGCGCACTAAACACCTAGAGATGGACATTCACTTTGTTCGAGAAAAGGTAGCTAGAGGACAAGTACGCGTCTGTCATGTCTCTTCCAGATATCAAATTGCGGACATCTTTACAAAGGGTCTTCCCTCAGTCTTTTTTAAATATTTTAGAGACAGTATCAACGTACGAAGACCGCCCGCTATGACTGCGGGGGGAGGGGGGGTGTTAAATATACATACAATATACACATGTGTATCATGTGTATATTGTATGTATATTTAACACCCCCGCAGTCATAGCGGGCGGTCTCGTATGTTGAGACTATCTCTAAAATCTTTAAAAAGACCGAGGGAAGATATACATGATGCAGTCCGTGTAGGTTTTATTTATGGTATATTTTGTATATTACACGTGTATATTAATTAGTCTTGTAGTCTTACCATAATTGTATGATTAGTCTCCAAATAGAATAGAGATTTAGATGTAGAATAGAAAAAATAATTTTCCTTAACTTGTATATATACACCTTTCATCAATAAGAATAATCAAGAGATTATTTCTTTCAAAAGGTAATTTTAACCTGCTTTATTATTAAGGTCGAGGGATCAAATCCTCTTCGATGTTCTTCTCAGTCACTGCATTTTTTTTTAATCGGGTGTTTATCTGAAATAATTTTTCTATCCGTCAAAAAGTAAGGATAAGTTATGCGTACATTTTATCCTCGGAGACCCCACATGATGGGATTATAGTTATACCTCTATTACGTGCGTTCTTCATGTTAAACAAATAAATTTCTATTCTGTTGCGCTGATATCGTGGTTGATTCTTTTCGTGCAACTAACTGATTTCATTGTTGAAATTTATGAAGCATAATAGGCAAGTGTTTGGTAGTCAACACTCACCACAAAAATATAGTACTAATTTGAATGGAGAAAGAATAAAGAAAATTGAAGCTTATATATGCAAGCATAAACTCTCAAATCGATAATAGGCAAGTGTTTGGTAGTCAATACTCACCACATAAATTTACTAGGGAATCAATGATGAACGTCTCATGCAGTGCTCGTGGCTGAAAAAAAAATGCTTTTAACAAAAAATATGTAATACTTTTATGAAGAAAAACGTTGGATCTAGCTTTGCAGTACGAAAAAATGAAAGAAAAAGAATCTACATGCTGAAAGTATTAAAATGCTATATATGGTCTAGTTTTATCTTTACAAAAAAAGAATAATAAAAAAGATGATTTTAGATCTTATACTTGACATCTTTTTCATAAAAAAAAACAACTTGTAGTTCATGTCATAGCATTTAAGAATTATGATTATCAAGATTAAGGCGCTAACACTTTCCCTTTAATTCATGTTTATTGGTTTTACTCCCTTTAATTTTAAGAATGTTTTGGATAAATTCTTTCAAAATTTCTCTTGTTTAAATAATCAAGATTCATTAACTATCTTTTCTTTTTCTAGGCATTTAATTATGTGCACAATATTGATTTTCTAGGAATGAATATTTTTTTAAGAGATGTGCACAATTAAAAGAACCACTTATTATGAAACAGAGAGAATACTACACAATAATAATTTAATTATATTTCTTTTTATTGTTTTTGTTCAAGTGTAAATGAACAGTATTCATGCAATTCATTGAATACAGAATGTCCTATTAACATCTCCTTAGGTTTATCGACCAACCCATAATTCATGCTGAATGAAAGAATGTAAGAAATAATCTCTTCATTATTCTTATTAATGAAAAATATATATATACAAATTACAATAGTAGAATTTTATTTTTACTTTACATCTAAAATCCTATTATATACAACTATGGTAATAGTATAATTTTAATTATGGTACAAGACTAAGTCTATCAAATATACAATGTACAAAATAGGAGAATCTCGGATTCTGGAAATCAGGCCGTGTGGCTTAAAGCCAACTTGTTGGGCCTTTGTTTAACTTGCACGATCATGTGGCGGTCTTCGTATTGCGAGGTATGCCGAAAATTTTCAAAAAAGATTGAGGGAAGACCCTTTGTAAAGATGTCTGCAATTTGATATCTCGAAGGAACATGGCAGACGCGTACTTGTCCTTTTGCTACCTTTTCTCGAACAAAGTGAATATCCATATCTATGTGTTTAGTACGCTGGTGTTGAACTGGATTACCAGAAAGGTAGATGAGACTTATATTATCACAATACACCAAGGTAGCTTTCTCAATGAGATAATGAAGCTCTAAAAGAAGATTTCGTAACCAACATGATTCAGAGACCACATTAGCTACCCCTCGATACTCGGCCTCTACACTTGAACGTGAAAGCGTAGATTGACGCTTGGCAGACCATAAGACCAAGTTGTTACCCAAAAACATACAATATCCAGACGTAGACCTTCTGGTGTCAGGACAACCACCCCAATCATCATCTGTATAGGAGACCAATGTAGACGTCGACGAAGGAAGCAAATGCAAACCTCAAGTGTTCCCTGAATGTACCTAAGAATGCGTTTGAGTGCATTCATATTTTCAACTCTAGGATCATGCATAAACAAACACACCTGTTGTACTACATATGTAATGTCTGGTCGCGTGAACGTCAGATACTGAAGGGCGCCTGCAAGACTCCGATAGTTGTTCGGATCTTCATACGGAGAGCCAGCTGCAGCACCCAACTTGGGTTTAGTATCAACTGGAGTAGAAGTGGACTTATAGGATGACATCCCAGGCCTCTCAATGATTTCTGCTGCATACTTTTTCTGTGATAAGAACAATCCACATGCATAACGAGTTACAGCAATCCCCAAAAAGTAACTCAAATGGCCTAAGTCCTTCATGGCAAACTCAGAACTGAGCATTATCATAATAGACTTGCGCAAAGTATCAGAAGAGACAGTCAAAATAATATCATCAACATATAACAGGATATAAGCCATGGAAGATCCTCGACGATATACGAATAATGAATTATCAGACCTGCTGTGAGAAAAACCCATAGTCGAAACAAAATCAGCAAACCTCTTATACCAAGCTCGTGGAGACTGCTTAAATCCGTACCTACTTCCAATTAGGGTCATTTAAAGCAGACACAGGATTACGGGGTAATGGAGATTTAAGAATATTGTCGCGCCCTTTTTCGGCCGCGACATTCATTTTCTAAACTCCTGCTCAAATAAAAAGGTTAGAAAATAAAAATAAAAGCTAAAATGTTTAAAAGAATGCTAAAATTGCAAAAAGGATGCTAAAATGCTAAAGATGCTAAAGTTTAAAAGGGTGCTAAAATGCTAAAGGTTCGCGGAGTCGCCACCTAATTAATTTGGGTGAATTAGGACACATAAATGTTTAACTAGTTTAAAGTAAAACATTAACTCCATTTTAATGGTCTGCTAAACTTAATGAGATTCTGGGTAAGGGTTCTTTATTAATCTAGAGGGAAGGGGTTAGGCACCCTCTAAGATCCGCTAACTTGCGGTTGTCCTGCCAAACCTAGGGTAATTATTATGTTTTAAAAATGCAAAGTAAAAGCTCTTCCTGTTTAATAAAATGCTAAAAATGTTAAAATGTTTAAAGGTGCTTAAGTCTAAAAGAGCAAAAGGTGCTATGTGTGAAAGAATGCTAAGAGATGCTAAAATATTAAAGGTTAAGGACGCTTAACAAAAGTGCTAGCAATTTAAAAGTGCTAAGTGTAAACAAAGTAGTGCTAGGGTGCCTAAATATTAAGAGGGTGCTAAGGGATTAACTTTAAAAGTAAAGGATGCTAAAAATAAAGGGTGTTAAAAGTGCAAAATGCTAAAAGAGGTGCTAAAAATGCAAGAAGTGTTAAATGTGAAGGGGTGCTTTAAAAAGGTGCTAGAAGGATGCTAAAATGCTAAAGAATGCTAGGAAGGTGCTTTATGGACTAATTATGTATTTATGCAAAGGTTATTTAGTTAGGTATGCTACTAGCTAAATTAATCTTGCTTAACCTGCGCGTAATATTATATAAAATGTTAAGATGCTATTTTGAGAGTTTAAGAGAAAATCTGTTTATGGATTTTAACAAATTGTTGGTTTTATGATGCAAGTTAGATTACTTATTTTTGCAGATTTTAAACATGCTTAATAGTCCTAAAAGGCAAATAAAGAAGAATGCGTTTCTAAAATGTAATTACTTCCCGTCTCATATATTTAAAGACCTAATTGCTAGAAGTTCTCCTATTAATTACAAAATTAAATAATAAAATTACAATGAACAAGTAAAGGCATAAAATAAGATAAGAAAGTCAAGAGAGTGAAGGGATTGAAGCGGATGACTCCGTCTTATTTGTTTTTCTAAGAGTTTCTGAAGCGGGAATGCGAACGCGGATACGGGCTGCCATTTGAAATGGCTTGCGATGAGTCTCGCCGCGAGACTCTTTATTTTGCTCCGGTGCGTGCCATGTAAAAACAAGAAAGATAAGGATTAGTACACATCCAAATTTCAGCAAATAATAAACAAACATTTGGCACAAAATTAAGCATATGTATACAGAGACGACATCTATATTATTATTTTTTTGGTTAACCAAGCTATCGAATCCTACATGATCTATCAAATTGACGTGGAGGAATGATGATCTACCTAGTTTCTAACAAAAATATCTCCAACAGGCACCAGGTATAACAAGCATAGAAGGCTCAGAGATTTGCACAGAAACAGAGACTTAGAAATTTATTTAACCGTGGCTCCTTGCTATTATTTTGTAGCTTAACTAAAAATATGATGACACTCCAGTTATTATTCAAGGTTTAGATTATGCCCCTGCAATCGAGATCCGACATTTTAACACGATGAACATAATCTTTAGCCACATTTCACTCAAGCAGTCAACACATCAGGACAGAAGAAGTAACGAGACGGAACATTAGCAGGGAGATCATTCATGTGTTTCTATTATCTTCACCAGACAGACGACGTATAAACATAAGGCCCTACTGATCCTATATATATATAAAGGAGGAAATAGACATGATATCTAACATTATCAATTTCGCATGATTCCAGCACATCGAGAGTCAGACAAACAAATCCACGTTAAATGCGGTACGCTACCTGATTATCAAGTCTCTGAAACTAACATCCCGTTGATAAACATACAAGTAAACACATTAACCTTCATTTTATGGTCTTTATATTCTCTAATATCCTAATTTATCTAAACACCAACAGGTATGAACACAAAATTAGTCAAGCACAACACCTTGTGGATTACCTCATGGAGATAGCATGCAGGGGATAAACTATAGTCGACAAATCGACCTTGAATTCAAGAGTCGGGACTCTTAAAAGAAAATCAACATTATCCCACGACACTGCGGTATCAAATTACTTCTTTAAGTGACCCACAAGATTAGCTCCCCAATAATACATCATAACGAAGCATTCTTGGTAAGCCAAAACTACAGCGATGTACTAATCTGGTCATATAAATTAGGTATTAAAAGGCGATCTTATATTCAAATTCATCTAAACTTGGATAATGATATGTTGTTAACAAGGTCATACATCTTTAATCGAATGCGAATGCAAATATCATGTCAATTGAATGGACACTCGGAAGAAAAATATCGACATCTTAAAGCAATCCACGCAAATATTTATAAACTGACAACAATGGATAATAAACTCGTAAAATAAGTAAATCAATTCAAACCAACAATGCAATAAGCCATGAGTAAAAAAAGAAATTGGATTTACCCTCGGACGACGACCGGGCGTATCAAGTCGTCGGTCCGCTCGACGGGTTATTGCGATGCGATTGAAAAGGGTAGAACTTGTTTATGAGAATACTTACTGATTGCGATTGAGAAGAAGAGGTTTTGAATCGGATGTTCTTACTGCTTCCCTACTGAACCACGGACGATCGATGGCTGCTAGGGATTCGAATCGATCTATGAGTTTCCTCCTTATTTTGAATGTCGTTCACTGTCTCGAATCGATGCTCTCAATCGCCCGCTTCGATTGCCCTTTGCATGTCGTTATATAGGCTAACCCTAGGTTCTAATATTGGTGAGCAATTATGGCTGATTCTAGGCTGAGATTTCGAAAAGATTTTGGGTCGATTCGATTGATAATTGGGTGCTGGTTTATGGTAAAAAAAATCACTGAAGACGTGTGTGCAGGTGAAGGGAAAGGAAAGTCGCCGGATTCTCAGGCGAGAATCACGGCGACGAAGGCGTGAGGTGAAGGTGCGAGGCGCGGCGGTTTTTAATATTTTAGGATTGCTGGTTTCTTTATTGTTGAGAGGGGCGACGGGTAGGGGAGAAAGGAAAATGGGCTGGGTCAGCGTGGGATGGTTATTAATTTAGGGGATGGGCGTGTGGGCTTGCGGGTTTGGGCCGGGGATTTGTGTGGGCTGCGGGGCTGAAAAGGAGAAGTGGGCTGGGTTAGTTAGTATTAGGTAATTAATTAGTTGGGTAGTTTTAATTAGGCTTTTAATTAGGAGTTAATTAAGTGATAAATTAATTTAATGAATTGTGCTTAAATTATTTAGGTGTTCTATTAGCCTAAGTTTAAATTTAAATTATTATAATAATACATGCGGGGGTGCTATTTGATTAATGCTTAATACTTTAGAACGCGGCGCTATTATTTAAAATCTTATTATTGTGCATTATTGCGAAGTTAAATTAAAATGAATTGAATTATTTAAATTATTTAAATGCTAATCGTAGTACGATATTTAAGAATTGTTTAAAGCTTTTATAAATGCGTATTATTAAATGTATTAGATTAAAATTGATTTTAAATTACAAATGATTACTAATAAATGCGGCTATGCTACGACCGACGTTATCGCTAAATTATTTATTTTATGCATTTATTAATTATTTAAGAATTACGACAAAGCTTAAAGTTAATTAATGCGGTAGCGAGACTCTAAGTGCTTAAAACTACGTAAGACGCGATGTCATTATTAAATTAATTATTTATGCACTGTATTTAATGTTTTATTATTTGCATTTTATTATAAAAATCATAAAATTATTTTACAAAATTAGTCTAATTTTATGGTTAATGGTACAGACGGGAGGGTCAAAATTGGGTGTCAGCGGATGTCCTCTTTGTATGGAGATGATGGAAGAATCTTGGACAAAGACGTTGACTCATGCCAATTTTGTCTCGATCTTCGATTGCAAAAATCTTTGGCGGTAGACAAAGAAATTTGCGCAAAAAGCGTCGATGTCGAGTTATGGCGACCTTTGGGTTACCATGATCAAAACACTAAGCGGGCTAACGCGGACTTAAAAATTTGTCGATGTCGAGTTATGATGACACCGGGCTACCGTGTCAAAACACGAGCGGGCTAACGCGGACTTAAAAAGTCGATGTCGAGTTATGATGACAACGGGCTATGTGTAAAAAGTAAAAGAATATAAGCTGGATTGAACACGGAGTGCTGCATGGCTTGTGGTCTTTGGGTTCTACGGTGGCGTGGGCGAGTGGGCCAGGCGGCAGGCTACGCGTCGTTGGGAAGGTTGGCCCG
This sequence comes from Przewalskia tangutica, assembly GCA_029844215.1. NCBI lineage: Eukaryota > Viridiplantae > Streptophyta > Magnoliopsida > Solanales > Solanaceae > Przewalskia > Przewalskia tangutica. Next base: position 116,948,384 of record CM056728.1, read on the forward strand.
GCCAGATTGGCGGTTATTGTAGAGAAAATCCACTGTGTGCTCCTGCTCCGGCATGCTAAGACTTAAGCAACCGGTTAGTGCATAGCGTTAAGGCAAAAATGATGATGTATAATTTTAAAAGTAATGCAAGCGTGAGTAGAAAAGGTTATCTGCAAAATGTGATGCTGCTTTGTGTTGATGCGATCTGCAAATCTTGTGATTTCGCCGCTTGCGGGCGTGTTGCGATTGTGAATGCGGATCGTTGTCGCTGCTGCAATTGCCCGCGTGGACTAAAGCTCAAGAAAGAGTTAGTGCATGCGCTAAGACAGAATAATAAAGCATGAATGACAAAAAATGCAATTTTGAGAGCGAGAGAAAGTCGTCCACTGTGTAGATGCGATATCTTGATGATGGCGTCGTTTGGACTTCTTTGTCCGATAACGTCGTTAGGCTGGGCGATGTTCTTCTTTGGCGTCGTTGCGTAGACTTCTTTGTCTTGTCGCGTCATTATGCGGGCGTATTCTTCTTTGGCGTCGTTGGGTGGACTTCCTGATCACGTCGTTGTCTGGACGTGTTCTTCTTGGCGTCGTTGCATGGACTTGCTGATTACGTCGTGTTGCTGCTGGCGTCGTTGCGTGGACTTGTTGATTACGTCGTTGTCTGGACGTATTGCTGCTGGCGTCGTTGCGTGGACTTGCTGATTACGTCGTTGTTTGGACGTGTTGCTGCTGGCGTCGTTGCATGGACTTGCTGATTACGTCGTTGTGTGGAGGTGTTATTCTTTGGCGTCGTTGCGTGGACTTCTTGATTACGTCGTTATGCGGGCGTGTTCTTCTTTGGCGTCGTTGCGTAGACTTGCTGTGCTGATAACGTCGTTGCACGGGCGTGTTCTTCTTTGCTCGCCGTAGAATAAATGCTCGCAAGCTAAGCTTGAGAAAGCGTTAGTGTATACCGTTTAAACAAAATGATAAATATATATGAAGTGCAATTTTATGGGTAGAGATGTCGTCACGATATCTTGGGATGAATCGAGATGTTGTCCTTGCGGGTGACGAATTGCCATAGTGTCCTTGTTGTGTGCGTGGGTTGCAACTTTGACTTTATGTCCGAGCTGATGCGCTAGGTTTTGTTGCGGAACTCTGAACTTTGACTGCTGATTGTTGATGCCCCTTTCTGCTGCTGCTGCTCTTGCTGCGGACTTTGGATTGTTGTCATCCTCTGCTTTTGCTGCTTTTCCTGCTTCTGCGAAGAGACTTTTCGTCGTATTTTCTGTTTAATTTTGTTGCACTTTATGTACATTAATATTAAAAGACCTGCGCTCAAAGAAAAATTTGTGAGTTTTGGGGGGGGTCGATTCATATTTGACTTTGCTGCCTTGTTCCTTGATATCTGCGTGCCTGGCTTGTTTGGACTTGCAACCCCTGTCTGGTTTCCTACATTGTCCCAGTTTTGAAAAGGGTGTTTGGCCTAAAATGGATCTTAATGTAGTTTCTTGTATGCTATGTGTATTTTCGCCATTTTCAAAGCAAAGGGAAAGTTTCCTAATGGTGTGACCGGCGATTTAGGCGCCACGTATCCCAGCGAGGAATCGGTCGAGCGTAGTTCATTACAAGCGAATATTGGGAAAATTAAAATTTCTAGGTGTGGGACCAGGCGGGAGACGGCGCTACGTATCCATTTAAGGAATCAGGTCAAACGTAGTTCATCACAAGCAAAACGAAAGAAAACATTATTAAAGCTTAAATATGAGTTTATAAATTATTCTGCTAAAATAAATCGCTCTTCTTATCCGGCTCTGGCGGACGAGAGCGAGTGCAAATCCAATCAATATGCGCCCATTACTGCCGTGGATGGTGGGTCTTCATGCTCTGCTATCTCCTCTTACGGCCTCTGCGTGGTGCGTGCTCGGATAAATGGCGGATTCGAGGCGGAATGGGCATAGCGAAGTGTATTCTCATCTAAGGTTATCGGTGCACATTGGCGTGGCGTGGTTTGGCGAGGTTATCATGCGCATTTGAGGCGAGATCCTTTGGTGATTACCGCCTGCGATCGATTGCCTCGATTACGTCACTGAGGAGTGCAACGCCTTGATGTCATGTCTGGGCTATTGGGTGATCTGGCGCGTAACTTGTTCTCATCATACCATCTTGGGATAGGTCGGGATCCTTCCCGGAATCGGTTGGATTAGGCTGCGGCTCATGACCTTTCATATATTTGAGGTATGGGTTGGCTAGTGGGGTGCGAACTTTGGGCGGTTTTCCTTCAAAATTCTTATTTGCTCTGGAGTGCATTGGGTGCTCTGATACGTTGGCGGGCTTGATGGGTGGATCTATGCGGGCGGGATAAATGGGTGCTTGTGAAGTGTTATATATAAATTTGTGTGTGGTAGTTGTGGTAGTATGATGGGTTTTGGTATGTTATGAATGCTTCGGGTTTGCGTTCTTGTACAAACATGGAAGGGGAAACTGTCTCTTTCTTTCTCTGTGAAGTACTCCCGAGTGTCCTGATCAATCGCCTTATTAGTTACTGTAATCTTTGCGGTTGTAATCCTACCGGTTTAATACCTTAACCTCTGAAGTCGCCCATTCTAATAACTTCAAAATTCCGGATGGCGCTTATCATCCGCTCATAGTAGGTTGCGTCCTTCAAAGATTATGCGAATAATGTGGTCATCTCACTCTCCACCGTGGGTGGTTGCACTTCGGCGCCTCGACGCCCACCTCATGGTGTATTCTCCGAATGTTTACGTAGTCTTCTCGACTTCATTAAGTAGAACACATCGCAGCGGTTTACGTGTTGAACTGAACCGCTCACAAAATCTTGGGCGATGCATTCCGGTATGCCATTTCGCGGATCTTGGTGGTATACCAATCTAGCGCGCCGCCGTCGAGCTCGAATGAACAACTTCATAATGGCCATTGGGTTCTTCCCTACCGATTAGCTTGTCGCAATATGACCTCGGTGTGCGGGGTTCCCTTTTCCATCAAATAGTTCAAACTTGGCACCTTGTACCCATGGCGGTTCGCGTGCGGATGCGTGCAAAGATCCTCGTAGTCTAGTCGCCCGTGACCTTTGTCCGTCGCGTACCCGAACCGCTTCTTTCGGACTATGAATTTCTTTGGCCGTCTCGTCCATTTTGGCTCGGACTTCCTCTCCGTCTCTTCATAATGATCCCATGCGGTGAAGCAGGGGACGGTAAAAGGCGGGCTTACATTGCGTAAGTTAGGCTATGCAGGTTGTTTCTTTGAAGTGGTAATGAGTGTGGTGCGTGGGTATTGGTTGGCTGGCGATTAGGGCTGATTATGGTGAAGTAAGCGGCGGGTGAGGTATATGGGTAGTAGGAGGGTCATTTGAAGGTGGGATTGAGGTTGGTAGGCGGGCGGTTTGTTCGGTGTCTGGTGGTCTTTGTTGAGAGTTCTGGGAGATATGTGGTGGTGGAGTTCGATCCTGTATGTTTTGTGAAGTTGTGGCCCTTTGATCGGCATAGGGGTATTCAAACTAATGGATAGGTTGGTCGATTAGTAGCCTCTCCATCTCAACTGCATATCGACAATTTGTTGCGGCCGGTATGTGCAATACATTCTTCCGATGGTGATATTCCTCCTTCGAAGGTTCTGTTTTGTGACAGAATAATTCCCAAACCATTTGGCTCGGGCGCCCCGAGCGGTCATATCATCATTTCTTGCCTTGGACACGGTGAAGTGTGGATGCTCAGACATTGTTGAGTCAAATCTGAACCGACCACTTTTGGGAGGATGATAAATTTTCTTCTAAAATGCAACAAGCGGTGTTAGCATAAAACACATAATTTGCGGGCATGTAGCGGATATATCACACATAGTACATTGACGTTTCCTAACATGCGGGGACCTCTTTATGCGGAGGTAGGCTGGCGTCACTCATGCGAGATTATGACGGATTTGTCCAAGTCGTCCAACTATAATGCCTTTGTTGGAAATGGCGACCAAATGACGGTGCTTTTCCCAATTTCAGCATGTCATGATTGGGTTTGGATTTGTCATCATTGTCACGCTACACATAATATCTTTGGTTGGTCGTTGGGTTGAGAAACCCGTCGACAAGTTTGGTGTCTTCCTAATTGTGGTGTCGATGCGAGGCCAGGCCAGCACAAGGTAAATGCATCGTGTCCTAAAATAATGGTGGTATAGCTCTATCTTAAGTTTTTCTAAGATTTGGCTTTTCTAGGCCTTGAGTTCCCGAGCGGACAACTCGAGTGAGAAGGCTCTGTGACCGGTTAGGCAAGGGCACTCCACGTATGTTACCAACTCTCCTAAATTTGGGTTTTGAAGAAAGAATTTTCTGATGCACCAGCGCACCTCGCATGTAGTGTGTGATTGTGTGAATTTTCAGTGGAAGAAATATGAGCGGAATGCGGTTTAAGGAAAGCGATAAAGCAGTAGCAATAAAAATAAATAAAACAAAATACAACACACAAAAATTAAATGCAAAATAATTGCCAAATAATAACCCTAGGTGCATTGTGGTTAAGAACCTAAAATCCCGATGAAGTCGCTATTTACATACTTTTTATTGCGGCATTCATTTTCTAAACTCCTGCTCAAATAAAAAGGTTAGAAAATAAAAATAAAAGCTAAAATGTTTAAAAGAATGCTAAAATTGCAAAAAAGATGCTAAAATGCTAAAGATGCTAAAGTTTAAAAGGGTGCTAAAATGCTAAAGGTTCGCGGAGTCGCCACCTAATTAATTTGGGTGAATTAGGACACCTAAATGTTTAACTAGTTTAAAGTAAAACATTAACTCCATTTTAATGGTCTGCTAAACTTAATGAGATTCTGGGTAAGGGTTCTTTATTAATCTAGAGGGAAGGGGTTAGGCACCCTCTAAGATCCGCTAACTTGCGGTTGTCCTGCCAAACCTAGGGTAATTATTATGTTTTAAAAATGCAAAGTAAAAGCTCTTCCTGTTTAATAAAATGCTAAAAATGTTAAAATGTTTAAAGGTGCTTAAGTCTAAAAGAGCAAAAGGTGCTATGTGTGAAAGAATGCTAAGAGATGCTAAAATATTAAAGGTTAAGACGCTTAACAAAAGTGCTAGCAATTTAAAAGTGCTAAGTGTAAACAAAGTAGTGCTAGGGTGCCTAAATATTAAGAGGGTGCTAAGGGATTAACTTTAAAAGTAAAGGATGCTAAAAATAAAGGGTGTTAAAAGTGCAAAATGCTAAAAGAGGTGCTAAAAATGCAAGAAGTGTTAAATGTGAAGGGGTGCTTTAAAAAGGTGCTAGAAGGATGCTAAAATGCTAAAGAATGCTAGGAAGGTGCTTTATGGACTAATTATGTATTTATGCAAATGTTATTTAGTTAGGTATGCTACTAGCTAAATTAATCTTGCTTAACCTGCGCGTAATATTATATAAAATGTTAAGATGCTATTTTGAGAGTTTAAGAGAAAATCTGTTTATGGATTTTAACAAATTGTTGGTTTTATGATGCAAGTTAGATTACTTATTTTTGCAGATTTTAAACATGCTTAATAGTCCTAAAAGGCAAATAAAGAAGAATGCGTTTCTAAAATGTAATTACTTCCCGTCTCATATATTTAAAGACCTAATTGCTAGAAGTTCTCCTATTAATTACAAAATTAAATAATAAAATTACAATGAACAAGTAAAGGCATAAAATAAGATAAGAAAGTCAAGAGAGTGAAGGGATTGAAGCGGATGACTCCGTCTTATTTGTTTTTCTAAGAGTTTCTGAAGCGGGAATGCGAACGCGGATACGGGCTGCCATTTGAAATGGCTTGCGATGAGTCTCGCCGCGAGACTCTTTATTTTGCTCCGGTGCGTGCCATGTAAAAACAAGAAAGATAAGGATTAGTACACATCCAAATTTCAGCAAATAATAAACAAACATTTGGCACAAAATTAAGCATATGTATACAGAGACGACATCTATATTATTATTTTTTTGGTTAACCAAGCTATCGAATCCTACATGATCTATCAAATTGACGTGGAGGAATGATGATCTACCTAGTTTCTAACAAAAATATCTCCAGCGGGCACGGTATAACAAGCATGAAGGCTCGAGAGATTTGCAAAGCAGAGACTTAGAAATTTATTTAACGTGGCTCGCGCTATTATTTTGTAGCTTAACTAAAAATATGATGACACTCCAGTTATTATTCAAGGTTTAGATTATGCCCCTGCAATCGAGATCCGACATTTTAACACGATGAACATAATCTTTAGCCACATTTCACTCAGCGATCAACACATCGGGACGGAAGAAATGCGAGGCGGAACATTAGCGGGGAGATCATTCATGTGTTTCTATTATCTTCACGAGACGAATGACGTATAAACATAAGGCCCTACGATCCTATATATATATAAAGGAGGAAATAGACATGATATCTAACATTATCAATTTCGCATGATTCCAAGACATCGAGAGTCGGACAAACAAATCCACGTTCGTATGGCGCGCTACTGATTATCAAGTCTCGAAACTAACATCCGTTGATAAACATACAAGTAAACACATTAACCTTCATTTTATGGTCTTTAGATTCTCTAATATCCTAATTTATCTAAACACCAACAGGTATGAACACAAAATTAGTCAAGCCAACACCTTGTGGATTACCTCATGGAGATAGCATGCGGGGATAAACTATAGTCGACAAATCACGCTTCAAATTCAAGAGTCGGGACTCTTAAAAGAAACTAAACATTATCCAACTAAACTTGGTTATCAAATTAGTTCTTTAAGTGACCCACAAGTTTAGCTCCCAATAATAAATAATAACGAAGCATTCTTGGTAAGCCAAAACTCTAGCAGCGATGTACCTAATACCGTATAAATTAGGTATTAAAGGCGATCTTATATTCAAATTCATCTAAACTTGGATAATGATATGTTGTTAACAAGGTCATACATCTTTAATCGAATGCGAATGCAAATATCATGTCGAATTGACGGACACTCGGAAGAAAAATATCGACATCTTAAAGCAATCCACGCAAATATTTATAAACGACAACAATCTGGATAATAAACTCAGCGAAAATAAGTAAATCAATTCAAACCAACAATGCAATAAGCCATGAGTAAAAAAAAAAGAAATTGGATTTACCTTCTCCGGACAGCGACCCGGGGCAGCGTATCAAGTCGTCGGTCCGCTCGACGGGTTATTGCGATGCGATTGAAAAGGGTAGAACTTGTTTATGAGAATACTTACTGATTGCGATTGAGAAGAAGAGGTTTTGAATCGGATGTTCTTCTTGCTTCCCCTTGAACCACAGACGATCGATGACTGCTGCTAGGGGATTCGAATCGATGCTATGAGTTTCCTCCTTATTTTCGAATGTCGTTCACCTGTCTCTGAATCGATGCTCTCCGTCGCCCCTTCGATTGCCCTTTGCATGTCGTTATATAGGCTAACCCTAGGTTCTAATATTGGTGAGCAATTATGGCTGATTCTAGGCTGAGATTTCGAAAAGATTTTGGGTCGATTCGATTGATAATTGGGTGCTGGTTTATGGTAAAAAATCACTGAAGACGTGTGTGCAGGTGAAGGGAAAGGAAAGTCGCCGGATTCTCAGGCGAGAATCACGGCGACGAAGGCGTGAGGTGAAGGTGCGAGGCGCGGCGGTTTTTAATATTTTAGGGTTGCTGGTTTCTTTATTGTTGAGAGGGGCGACGGGTAGGGGAGAAAGGAAAATGGGCTGGGTCAGCGTGGGATGGTTATTAATTTAGGGGATGGGCGTGTGGGCTTGCGGGTTTGGGCCGGGGATTTGTGTGGGCCTCCGGGCAGCGAACCAGGGCAGCGTATCAAGTCGTCGATCCGCTCGGAAGGCTAGCTAATTCTGTGGAACGAAAGGTTGCGAAAATTGCTGACTTTGAGGGTACTCACTGATTCGCGACTGATTTTTGCAAAGAAGACGAAGGGGTTTCGAATTTTCGTTTCTTGGATGCCCTAGTGTTTTACTGTGTAAATCGATGCCCTTTTTGATAACAGATCTTCTTCTGTTTTTTCTGGATCTTGGCTTTAAAATAAAGGGTTTTGCCTTGATGCTTACTGAGGTTCGGAAAACCATGCCCTCTTGCATGTATGAATCGCCATACTTATAGTCACGATTTAGGTTGAGAATTTGGTAAGTTTCCAGTACGATTTCAGACAGATTTTGCGCGATTTGGGTACTGATTTCGTGTGATTTTAGGACGAGATTTGGGGTATGTTTATGGTAAGAAATCGTTGGAGGAAGAGAAGGTAAGGGAGATGGAATATTGCCCGATTTTCTGGTCGATCTTGACGCGTTTTGGGACTGATTTTGAGAGATTTGGACTTGGTTTTGATAAGTTTTAGTGGGGCGGATCTGGAATGGTTTTTTAGGGCTGCGTTTGTTCTTGTGGGTTCTTGTATTGTGGACGATGGGACGATGGGCAAAGTAAAAAGCGGGGGGTCTTGGGCTGGGTAGGTAGTGTTAGGTAATTAATTAGTTGGGTAGTTTTAATTAGGCTTTTAATTAGGAGTTAATTAAGTGATAAATTAATTTAATGAATTGTGCTTAAATTATTTAGGTGTTCTATTAGCCTAAGTTTAAATTTAAATTATTATAATAATACATGCGGGGGTGCTATTTGATTAATGCTTAATACTTTAGAACGCGGCGCTATTATTTAAAATCTTATTATTGTGCATTATTGCGAAGTTAAATTAAAATGAATTGAATTATTTAAATTATTTAAATGCTAACTGTGAGTACGATATTTAAGAATTGTTTAAAGCTTTTATAAATGCGACGCTATTAAATGCATGTATTAGATTAAAATTGATTTTAAATTACAAATGATTACTAATAAATGCGGCTATGCTACCTGACACGACGTTATCGCTAAATTATTTATTTTATGCATTTATTAATTATTTAAGAATTACGACAAAGCTTAAAGTTAATTAATGCGGGCGCGAGACTCTAAGTGCTTAAAACTCTACGTAAGACGCGATGTCATTATTAAATTAATTATTTATGCCTGTATTTAATGTTTTATTCGCTGCATTTTATTATAAAAAATCATAAAAATTATTTTACAAAATTAGTCTAATTTTATGGTTAATGGCTGGACGGGAGGGTCAAAATTGGGTGTCAACAAATATTTAAATTTAAATTGAAATGTCTTTTTGATTTAAAAATGTCCATTTGACTACGAGTGACTGGACCATGACTCTGGGATGGATTGAGTGAATTTTGGGAATTTTCGAAAATTTTTGGAAATGCGTCGCGCGCGCGACTCTGAGGGGCGCGCGGCGCGGAAATCTTGCGAGGATCACAGGAGTTTTGGCGCTGCGCCGCCTCTATGCAGGGTCGCGACGCTAAGGACGGGTTTTTGGGAACCTGCGTATTTTCTGGCAAACCTGAAAAATGTCGGAGAACATAGGGAGATATAGCATCATCCAAAAAATCATAGGAAGTAGGTACGAGTTTTTCTACTTTAGAAAAGAGAAATTGAGTTTCATCAAATAGAACATGACGACTAATGATGATTCGTTTAGAGGACAAATCAAAATATTTATAACCACGGTGATTTGACGGAAAACCCAAAAATACACAAGAAGTAGAACGTATCTGAAGTTTGTTGATTGTAGTGGATGGAAACAGTGGATAACATAAGCATCCGAAGACCCTAAGATGAGTGTAGGACGAAGCCTTATTGTATAACACTTTGAGAGGGGAAGAATATGTCAAACCTTTAGAGGGAAGAATATTTAAGAGATCGATAGCAATTTGTAGTGCATGATGTCAAAATAATGGAGGAGCGGAAGAATGAACTAATAAAGTGCAGACAATATTATTAATGGTACGAATTTTTCGCTCAGCTTTCCCATTTTGTGAAGACGTATGAGGACAAGAAAAACGAAAATTTATCCCATTTTTAGCACAAAACTCCCTAAATTTTCCATTATCATACTCTTTGCCATTATCACATTGAATGTTTTTAATTTCTCATTCGAATTGCGTTCTTATGAAGGCTCTAAATTTTATGAAGATGGAAAAAACTTGAGATTTTTTCGCAATTGGAAACGTCCATAAATATTTAGTATAGTCATCTAAGAATAGAACATAATAACGATGACCCATAGAACTGAGAACCGGAGATGTCCATAAATCACTATGAATAATTTCAAATGACATAGAAGTATTAGAATTTGAAGCTACAAATGGTAATTTAATAATCTTTCCCAAAGCACATGATTGACAAAGTGGAGTACTACGCGTACCCTTACAAAAAAAATATACTTATGTCTATCTAAAGAAGATAAAATAGACAACCCTGGATGACCTAGACGAGCATGCCACAAGGAAGGAGCAAGAGCTGCAAAGGTGGATGACATAGCTTGACGCGAGATGCTGAGACTTGGTGTGATTGGATAGAGGTCCCCCCCCCCCACTGTTACACCTCATGAGATGACTCCCCGTTTTGAAATCCCTCACAGAAAATCCAAATGGATCAAAATTAATAGAAACCCAGTTATCAGTTGTGAATTTACGGACAGATATCAAATTTTTAATTAATTTTAGGGCATGAAAGGTGTTTTTCAGGACAAGTAGTGGATGAGGAGGGGACAAATTTTTATGACCATAACCCTTAATTGGAATAGAATTGTCATTACCAACAGTTATACCACGATTAGTGCTCAAATTGGAATAAGACGAGAGAGTACCTTGATCGGATGTCATGTGGGTATGGCGTCGGTGTCCATGTACCAATTAGGATCCGGTTGAGTCAAGTCACGCGTGTGCATCGCTGCTTCAAAGTCGGTCTGGGTGTGCGCCACTGCGTGGTGGGTCTGATGTGGGTGAGACCCAAGTATCTTTGGGCTCTTGGGGACCCCATCTGTTGGTTTGTACCACAGAGTGCGGGTGGGGAGAAGCTGGGTCGTGGTGCGTGTACGGGCTGATATTGAGGTGCCGCGGTGCTGTAAGGCTGAGCCGCGGCGACCTGCGGCGCTGGGAGCCACTGCCACTGACCAGAGGGCCCTTGTGGGTTCTAGGATTGCTGCTGCTAACAGTTTCCCCCGTTGTTGCCGCCACGATTCTTGCCATTATTCTTCCGATTTTGGCCTTTCTTACCACTCCCGTTGTTGTGATTTTGGGTCACATTGGCTGGATTGAAAGAAGAAAAATTGGAAGCAGTCATCATACTGATAGGACTGGCCCCAATCGCCATTTTCTTAGCTAATCCGACTTCTTCCAAAGTAAGAATAGAACGGGCTTGATAAAATCCTGGCAGGGGGTTACTCTGACGAATAACTGAATCAACACCGCTATAGGCCTCTGGCAGACCTGCAACCATCTGAAGAACTAGACGACTATTAGAGATAGGAGAACCCACATTGATAAGTTGGTCTGCCAAGTCCTTGAGGCGTTTGCAATAAGAAGAAACGTTTTGAAAATTCACCATGACCATCTGTGAAAACTCCTGCTCAATGATAACAATCCGAGAATGACTGTTATCTTGGAAGATATCTCACAATTGATCCCACGCTTCCATATCTGTGGAGTTGGGTTCCATAATGGTCTGCAAAAGGTCCAAGGAAATAGTGGCATAAATTCATTGAAGAACCTTGGAATCAAGCATGTCCCATAATTCTGGGTCTGCTTCTTTAGTGAGCACAGTAGATGTAAACGCCTTATCACCCTCATTTGAAGGAGTATGAGGGATGATGTGGTGAAGAACTTTATGTGCTATAACATGAATTTTGAATAACTCCGCCCACGTCCCATATTGGACGTTTTCAAGATAAAAAACAATAGGGATGACGCTCTTGATGTTAGAAACTGAGAGGGCAGGATGAAAATTGTTCTTATCAGCCATAGGGAATAGAACAACAAGATTCGGAGAAGGAAATTTGGGAGAGAGGATTTTGGAAGAGAAGATACTCGGTTTTGTTAAAAAGGAAGAACATAAAACTTGAGAATTTGAGGATCCAAAAATCCGAAAAAGAAAAGAAATTTTGAGGAGCGGAAGCGAGGTAAAGAGAACCTAGACTCTTGATACCTTGAAAGAATGTAAGAAATAATCCCTTGATTATTCTTATTAATGAAAGACATATATATACAAGTTACAATAGTAGAATCCTATTCCTACTTTACATCTAAAACTCTATTCTATACAACTATGGTAATAGTATAATTCTAATTATGGTACAAGACTAAGTCTACCAAATATACAATGTACAAAATAGGAGAATTCCGGATTAAAATTCGAATTGTGTGTATTGTTTCCCACAAGTGGCGTCGCTAAAGCCAACTTGTTGGACACTGTTTAACAGTGAATTTATTTTTTTATATGTAGGTCCTCCATATGTTAAGTACACTGTAAGTATTAAATATCAACGGTTACAACACGACAATTTTAAAGAGGTCACTGATATTTTAAAATGGCCACTAATATTTGGTGATAATAGTCCTAGTAGCTATAGGAGAAGAAATTGGATATAATAGGGATGAAAGTGGGTCGGGTTTGGGTGAGTTTTGGGATTCCTGTATCCTACTCAACCTTTCAAATGTGTCACTCATATCCTATCCATTATTCACTGGGTATATATTTTTCATACTCTTATTTATTCCTTTTGGGTATTGGGTACCCGCGGGTTATACACTTCCTCTAATAAAATATAAAAATTCTACAAATTTTATAAAATATATTACCAAATAAGTTTCTTAATTACCAAATACAATCAAAGTATTATAAAAAAAACTGTCCAGACACTAATGTCATCTCATAAAATAAAATGCAATTACATCAATATAAAGGAATTTTGTCATCTCAAAAACAAAAGAAAAATGATAAAAAAAAAAGAGATTATATAGAAAGAATTATATCTCAATATAAAGGAAGAAACAACGCAACAATAAAGTCATACATTTGGAACAACAAAGCACTACATTAATCATTGAAAAATCTTCAAAGTATTATCAAAGGATCTACAACAATGATAAAAAATTAATTGAATTAACCAAATAGAAAAAAAATTACACCTTCATTTATTAATAAGTAATATATGTAAGATTTCATACTTTCATCATCCACATCTTCATCAACACAAATGATTGGATATTCAACTAAGTTTGATGTAGTACTAGGAACTTCATCTACAAAAAAATCACCCAATTAAAAAAATATGAATCATGAATATAATATTTCAAATTGAACGATTTTTGAAATTTGTAAACAAACGTATTCACAATTTACCTTTCATAATATTTCACAACCAACTCTGAGAGCACATCAATGCTTCAATTGTTGATGGGTGAAGTCGACTGCGTTGTGCGCTAACTACTTTCCCCTCGGTACTAAATACGCAATAGTTAAAACTACGTAGTTTTATTTTTAAACTATGCAGTTTAGGTGTTGTTATTTAATTAATTTTTTTTAATAAGCATCACAAACTAATATAATTTTAATTATTTAAGTATCAATATAGATAATAATAATAAACTATATAATAAAAATATATAATCCTTAACATACAATTAACATAAATAATTTAAATTATATTAGTTTATGATGCTTATTAAATATATATATATATATATATATATATATATATATATATATATATATATATATATATATATATATATATATATATATACACACACACACAAAAAAAAATTAATTACAATTATATATATTATCTTTATAATTAAAATTAATTACAATTATATACACATGAGAATTAGGGTAGGGTAGGATATATATATATATATATATATATATATATATATATATATATATATATACACACTAATATTTTTAATAAGCATCACAAACTAATATACTTTTAATTATTTAAGTATCAATATAGATAATACTAAAAAGTATATAACAAAAATATATAATCCTTAACATAAAATTAAAATGAATAATTAAAACTATATTAAAACCTTTATAATTACAATTATATATACATGGGTCGGGTAGGGTCGGGTATCTTACCCATCGGGTGACGGGTCGAGTTCAGCCATATCTTTACCCGTACCTAACCCACCCTCAGACAGTCGGATTAATATCCTACCCGATCCTGGTCAATGTCGAATGATGGCCGACTTGTCTTGTCTTTTCGTTTTTTTTTCAATTTCCAATTGGAGCGCCGACGGTCTTGGTGGTAGGGCAGTAGGAGTAAAGGCAATAGGATCCATGACTTTCATTAGCTCCTAGCGCAGCATATCTGAATTCACTATAGGGTTAAGAGTGACTTGCTTAGGAAAGAATTAACTCTAGAATGGAGTCCAATAGAGTTCTGTCAAGCGTTGGGGAAGAAGCGGTTTGAGCTGGAAATAATATAACTGTCCATAAAATAAATCATTGTTGTGTTTTCGGTCTCGTTGAATAAAATGCAAACGAAATGACTTACTAGCCACAATATATTCCCGACACAACCTACATTCACAAACGATAGTTGTTTAGAAATTGAAAAAGAAAACGAGTGAATTTAGTTTCGAGAGCATGCTTTACTCTAATAGGGGGCGTAGAGTTTCTAAGTGAAGGCAAGCACAACTATATATGTAATATTCTAGTTGTCAGCAAAGCAGATCCGCTATAAAGCGGGTAATTACTCGTGTTGACCGGGTCGGATACGGATCAGAATCCATTGGTCGGATCAATTTTGCCATCCCTAGATATGTTCCCATTGTAAAGGAACTTTACCTACCGTGGTATCATAAAAATTGAACAAAAAAATAAATTAGAGTCGAAAAATAAAGATGAGAAACTTGAGATATTTTCTGATGATTGTATTGCTTCACTGTTCATGTATTTATACAAGTATGTACTGAATAAAATAATTCTAAATTAAATATCTTTTTTGTACAAGTGTTTTATTTTCTTGATTTTCTTGCTTGGGCCATAACAATATTTGCCCAATTTAGCTTGTATCGACCCAAATTGACTTGGCAATTGATTTGATTCCTTTTTATCTAACCGTTGAGGCTTTTGATCCAACGGTTGAGAATATGCACAATAAATCTTTGGTATCGTTTTCACGTGTCAATTCTTAATCGAAGAGGGCAAAATATTTGTACAATAATTTTGCCCTAATTTTTTTAATATCTTTCGAGAATATCGACTAATCTTTTTTCTTCTGTTTCTCATCGATTGATTGTCTTGAAGTTGAATTTCCATTTGATGATACATCATTCTCAATAATTTGTGTGAATGTAAATTGTCTTAATTTAAATTATTTATAAATATAAAAATAATATTAATTTATTAATAAAAACTAAAAGGAAAATAGAATAATCTTTTTGATAGGAGGAAGTACATAAATAGAAGAAAATAGTTAGACCTATACGAAAAGTGTGGAACAAACTTAAAATAGCCCGACACCACACGTGTGTTTTTTGGTATCCTTCTTTTCTTAATACACTTAAGTTTGACTCGTGTCATCTCTTTAGTTGATTTAGAAAACCAAAAACAAATGTGAAGGAGCCATGTAGCAAAGAGAAAGAAGCAACTTGTATAGCCACATCTTAACCAAACATAAGGTTCAATTTTTTGGTCGGTTGATTGGATTCTCTAAATTATTAATTATGTCGGTCAAAAAATTATAGTATACAATTTCCTTTTTCGTGTGGAATGTGGACCAATGAATGTAACTTCACATGGTAAATTCAAAATTAAATAATTAGAAAGAAAAGAGTAGGATACAAGATTCGTACGCACTCCTAGAATTTCTACCGACATTCAGTGAAAAATTTATGCTATAAAATATAATTTTTTTTATTTCATTTTCATCGAATCAGTTCACTCCGAAAACGCATAGTGAGAAACATGTTTTTAGTAACGCTAGAAAACTTTCTAGTTCTTTTGTATGAAAAACACTATTATTTAAAAAAAATCCACTAAATAGTTTTTAGTAAAAAATTCAATAAATATAGTATTTTTTTTTTAATAATTTCGTAGTATCTTACAATTAGTTAGCATAGAAACTTTTTCATAAATCGCAAAAAGAGTATATGATAATTGTTGTCAGAACTTATATAATTGATTCTTGAAAAAAAATATTTTTGGGAAGAGAACGTTTAAACAATAAATGCTTTTTCATTCATATTTTTTGTTTTGCCATGAAATGAAGGACCAATCAACATTCGCTCACATGCGTGTTAGTTTTGCAGGTGGATTATATTAGTAATTAATTTGACGACACAAAACCACCACGTAGAACATATTTTTTTCAAAAGGTGGATCTCCCCCCGGAGTTCTCACACCCCCCGGAGTTGATTTCAAAGGTTAGACCACTACCACGCTGCGCACAAAGGGTCCTCCTTTATTTCAAGAAGTAACCCTCACTCTGCCGCTGACGGGATTCGATCTTGACCATTTTTCCAATTATCCCCTTGAGAACCAGTTGGGCTGCCCATGCGGACTCCACGTAGAACATATGAATATGTGATCAGAGGAGATTGATTTACACACTGGCATTATATTAGTCGAGTGCATTTTTTTCTTTCAATGCAATATATTCTAATTAATTTCCTACAATATTAATGTGTTTGCGTTATTAATAAAGACAGTTCGGTGTACTAAGCTCCCGCTATGCGCGGATCGGAGTTTGGGAAAGGGCCAAACTACAATGGTCTATTGTACGCATTCTTACCTCACATTTCTGCAAGAGAGTTTTTTCACTGCTTGAACTCATGACTTTCTGGTCACATGACAACAATTTTACCAGTTACTCTAAGTCTCACCTTCATCGTTATTATTAAAAAAAATAAAAATTAATGACGAACAAATTCCGTAGTTAAATAATAAAATCCGTTGTTAATCTTGTTTAGCGATGAATTAACAGCACATCTACGTATGATTTAACCATAAATAGTGACGAAATTTGTCGTTAATTTTAATTTTTTTAGTGCAGGATATAGAGCTCAATTCTAAAGTAGTTGACCCCATTCTAGGATTATTGGTGCAGTATCTTTTTCATCACATGGTGTGTTAATTACAGATGGAGAGAAGAATCGTACAACAATTATCAAGTGAAATGTAGAATCAAGGAAAAAGCATATACACCCAACTCATTAAAGTAATTGTAAGAGAAAGTTCATGTATCATCAAGCAGTGTAAAATATAGACAAATTCGTCTTCAACCATTGTGTAATTATTTTTTCGGTTTTTGTTTTTAGTTTAGTATTCAATATTCATATTAGAATTCGATTAATTTGAATTCGCGCAACAAAATTCTATTTTATGAGCAAAAGTCTCTTTATATTAAAGGTGATTTTATTTTCAAAATTTAAATCCGAGATTTTCAATTAAAGATGAAGAACGGAAGAGATTACCACGCCGATGATTTGCGCAATTATACCTATAACTATTCCATATGCCAATAAATATACTTACTACTTGCTTTTAAGAAAAAGAAAAAATGAAAAAGAAAGGAAAGTCATATGTATAGACAAGCTTCACATGGGACATCTATTCGACATTATGGAAAGACTATGATCCAAGAAAGTCTCCTCGCATGGAAACATGAAAACTATTATTAATCTAAGAAAAAAATACCTAAAAGTATGTGCCTGTGTATGACTTATAATTCAATACTCATATATACTCCTAAGAAAGAAAAAAAAGGGTCAATAAGAGAGGTGTACTGTGCATGTTGCACGAGGAGACTATATAGATACCTTGGCCGCCAAGAAGAAGACCATATTTTCAAGTCAATACTTGAGGAAGAAGACCAGCAAACTCTATTGTCTCAACTCTTAAAAATTTTAGTAATAAAAGATACTATGCACATGCATGATCTTGTTTCGGTATAATTGTGTAATTCTTTGGATTTGAAATCTTCTCATTAATGCAATATATATAGGTATTTATAATTACAAACATAATTGTATGAAAATATCTAGTTTACATAATTATATCAAATAATAATTACAGAATATATAGAAAATATAAATATATTCTCTATCACACCCCCGCAGTTGGAGCGGGAGGAGGCCGGACGCTCAGAGTGGATCTGAAGTCAAGGAACAACTGTTGAGGAAGTCATTTAGTAAATATATCTTTGTACTGATAGGAAGAAGGAACATGTAACACCCGAACATGACCCGTGGCAACTTTCTCACGAACAAAATGAATATTCATCTCAATATGTTTGGTTCGTTGATGTTGAGCCGGGTTATGAGATAAGTAGACAGCATATACATTATCATAATAAATAATAGATGCCTTACGTAAGGGACAATAAAGTTCTAGAAGGAGGTTTCTAAGCCAACAAGTTTCGGTAACGACGTTCGTAACGCCTCTATATTCTATTTCTACACTCGAACGGGAAAGCGTAACTTTCCGTTTGGCAGACCACGAAATGACGTTGTCACCCAAAAATACACAATAGCCGGAAGTAGATCGACGTGTGTCAGGACAACCTCCCCAATCAGCGTCCGTATATGATATCACCCTGGTCGATGCAGATGGATAAAAATGTAATCCATAGTCAAGAGTACCCTTAACGTAGCGAATGATACGTTTAAGAGCAGTAAAGTAAGGCTCCCTGGGAGTTGTTAGGCATATTTTATATACCATTTTTGAGTCATTTTTAATTAATATTTTACTCATTTTTGTTGTGTTTAGTATAGTATTATGCTTGTTTTTCTTTCTTTTGATTCACAACGGTCCAAAATGGAAAAATGACAAAAAGGAATGAAAAAGGGGCATAAAAGGAGGAATCCGAGGCAGGAAAGGACAGAAGACCCGGAAAAAAGCCAGCAGCGCCGCTACGTCGAAACTGCATAATACCCACAGAAGATTGGGCGCCGCGGCGTCGGTACGGAAAAGTCAGTTCCGAAGTTAAATTGGCTAAGGGCAAAGTGGTTCATAGGGCACGAAAATTGATAGATACAAAAACCCTAGAGATTATTCTTGGAGAGAATGTTGGTCATTCTACAACATAGGACAACACAAGACAACAAGGAAGACTACAATTGGAGACTTAGTCGCAGTAATTTCTTTTCTTTTATTTTTAATTCAGTTTATGTATGGATTTCGTGTTAGTTCTTAGCGTGACTAGAGAAGGTTGGTCATTCTACAACATAGGACAATACAAGACAACAAGGGAGGCTACAATTGGAGACTTAATCGCAGTAATTTCTTTTCTTTCGTTTTTAATTCAGTTTATGTATGGATTTCGTGTTAGTTCTTAGTGTGACTATGGCTAGGAGCTAAACACTTTATTAGGGCTTTCCTTATGAATCACTTGAAACTTCTATTCATGAATTAATGCAGTAGTTTGAGTTCTTCTTCACTTGATTAAGATTTAGTCAATAATTGGTATGAATGTTTGATGATTAATTGATCACTAATTATCATAATATATATGATTTCGAATCAAGAACCGAGAGTAGAGATTTGGATATGCTGTAATTGACTAGACATAGGTTAAAATCGCGGACGACAGTACCCCGATACTTGTGTAGCATAATAGGTTACTGTTAATCCTCCTATGTAGTAAATTCTATCATAGAAATATAGAAGAGTTCTACACTGGGGTTGAGTGATTATATATCCTAACCGGAATATAAGACATTCTAGTTAACCGCTATCTTAACGAAGAAGGAGAATCATTCTAGTTGCATTAAGGATTGAATAGAGTGGATAGTCGAGGATTTTGGAAGCCCTAATTCATTCATAACTGATTACAACTTAAATAGTTTAATTAATTCTTGCAATTATTCTAGTAGTTAACCGAAACCAAACTCAAATATCGATTGCCAAATAGATAACATAAAATAGATGAACGGTAATTAGAAACCAGTCTCTGAGGATGATATTCGGTCTTATCAGACTATATTACTTGTCAACGATGTATGCGCTTGCGTGAGCATTCGAAATATCGCAAACAAGTTTTTAGCACCGTTGCCGGGGATTGGCGTACTTCTAATATCGAACCGTCTATTTTTAATTTCTAATTTGGCTTTTATTTTTATTTCTTTTTTTCTATTAGAACCGTGTGTCTTGATTTGTTTGTTGATTTTGATCTATTTTAGGGATCTAGTTTATGCGAAGAAGAAGAGGGGGCAGACACACTTGTTCCTTTCAACCCTGAGATTGAGAAAACCTGCAAACTAAACAGGCGGAATAAGAGAATAGCTCATACGGTAACCATGAAAAACCAACCACCGAATCATAATAGGGCAAACAATGAGGTCCCTGAAAATGCGAGAGCAATCCACATTCAGTGGAAAGAAGTTTGGGGACTATGTTACTTACGCAGTCCAGTGCGAGACGTGCATCAGGCTCCCAGTCATAGGGGCAAACAACTATATCAAGGGGCAAACGACTATATCAGCGGTGGATCCCAATAATGTGCCAATGGAGCAGGTTCAGGCAGTTGGAAATTTTCAGCGACCGTATAACTCCAATACATACAACCCAGGGTGGATAAATCACCTTAACTTTTCGTGGAGGAACGATCAACCCTAGCAGCAACCATATCAAGGTGGTTACCAGAACCCGCAGGTACAAAATCAGGCCACTTCATCCCAGCAGGTTATACCACCTATACAACAGGAGAATCCTGATGAACTGAGAGCGTCATTGCTTACACTCACCAATTCGCAGAATCAGTTCATGTCTGAAACAAGGTCCTCTCTCAGGAGCTTGGAAACACAGGTTGGGCAACTTGCAAAGATGGTAACCAACATGCCGCAGGACACTCTCCCAAGCAATACAGAGGTAAATCCTAGAGAGCAATGTTAGGCAGTGTTGTTGAGGAGTGGAAAGAAGTTGGAGCAGGGTGCTCCTCAGCCCGCAGTGGTAAGTGAGAAGAAGTGTGAGAAAACAGTTGAGGTAGAGAATGAGGGGGTCACTGAGGATCGCCCTACAGTGGAGAAAGCTTCATCAACACCTTTGAGGGAATACATTGATAGAATCCCTTACCCTCATAGGTTACAAAAGAAGGCAATAGACAAGCAGTTCTCCAATTTCTTGGAGGTATTTAAGAAACTTCACATAAATATCTCCTTCATTGAAGCACTAGAACAGATGCCAACATACTTTAAATTCATGAAGGTGATACTTGAAAAAAAAAAGGCTGACGGATTATGAGACAATATCTTTGACAGAGAAGTGCAGTGCCATTCTGCAAAAGAAACTGCCTCCTAAGCTGAAGGATCCAGGAAGCTTCACCTTGCCCTTCACTATTAGCAAGGTAACATGCAACAGGGCCCTGTGTGACTTAGGGGCTAGTATCAATCTCATGCCTCTGTCTGTATTTAAGATATTGGGTTTGGGGGAAGCCAAACCAACCACAGTAAATTTGTAGTTGGCCGATCGAACCGTGGTGCACCCCAGAGGCATAATTGAAGATGTGTTTGTCAAGGTGGGAAAGTTCTTCTTCCCAGCAGACTTCCTCATCCTTGACATGGAAGAAGAATATGAAATACCCATCATTTTGGGGAGACCATTCCTTGCAACCGGGAGAGCCCTAATTGATGTAGAAAATGGAGAACTGATACTAAGGGTCCAGGAAGATGAGATGGTCTTCAAGGTGTTCAAATTCACCATTAAATCCCAAGCCATCAACAAGTGTTTCGCAGTCAGCACAGCTGACACCGAGTTCAGCCAGCACATGCAAAGCTAAGGAGATCCTTCCTACATCGGTGAACCCACAGGTCAGCAAGAATGCTGAAACAATAATTGATGCCATGGAAGCCGTCGAACAGGTAAGTCTTACTGAGCGCACTCTTGTGAAAAAGAAAAATAGAGTACGAAAGAGGAAAATGATTTTGAAATGGAATTGTGGGGTTAAATTACCCCAATGATTTTTTATAAGGAACTTACGTCCAGCTACAAGACGTTAAAGACAACGCTACTTGGGAGGCAACCCAAGGTTTAATTTATGAAATTTAGTTTTGTTTGAGCAGTCTCACTTGTGGTATTTTTTTGTGGTGTTGTGATGACAGGTGAAGGAATGGAACACGAAGCACGAAAAAATATGGAAGGAATAAAATCGGTGCAGCACCGCGGCGCCGAAAGTCCAGACATGTGTAGGAGTTGCAGAGCCGCGGCGCCGAAAAGCAGGGTCGCGGCGCCAATGAGAAATTCCCCCGAAATGCAGTATCCGCCGCCACCACCACCAATTTGAGCCGTTGTATGTCTGTAAGTCGTCCCTTTTAATTTTTGAGTTTTTTACATATTTGGGACAATGTGTAGTTTAAGTTTGGGGGAGTTTTTATTCTAGTTGTGTTTTTGAGTCTTTTTTATTATGTTTTTGTGTTTATATGAGTCAATTTTTTTAATCATGCATGCTGTAGTTGCTTGAAACGTCTAGTGAATTAAGTAGGATAATGTAATGGAATGATATGCAAAAATTTGTGTCCTTAAGTTAAATATGTTAAAAATCCATGAAAATCTGACTAGTTGGAATATTTTGTGTTTAACCTGTGTATGTCAATTGCGAAAAATGTCCTGCGTGCTTGTTATTCGAGGCGAAATAATTAAGATGTATATGTTAGGGGGAGGATTCAGACATTTCTTTAATAGCCCTTCTTACCAGTCAGTTCCCACCTTGCACTTAAATGTGCCATAAGCAATAATTGATTATAGAGATGAAAAAAAGAGTGAAAAAGAAATACAAAAAGAGAGCGAAAATTATGCACCCCAATTAAAATATGGAAAAGCTTAAGTTTGGGGGTGCCGATGTGAATGTGTGTTATGATCTCAACAAAAAGAGAAAGAGAATTAATGGGTATGAACTAAAAAGAATACCGCAAAGAAGGAGAAAAGAGTTGAATGAAAAACGCTTATGGTACGTAATTGAGCCTAAATGCCTAATCTTACCTACCCCTGCCAAAGCCTATGTTAAGCATATTCTATATGCACTTTTAGAGCTATTTTTAGTTAGTATTTTGCCCATTTTTATTCAAATATGTGTCGTGTTAGGGTATTTTTCTTTCTTTCGAGTCACAGTGGTATAAAAAGATAAAATGGCGAAAATGAGCAATAAGTGGGCAGAAAAGGAGGTTCCCGAGCCAAAAATTGATGAAAGTTGGCAATCCGAACGAAGCGAGCCATGGCGCAGAAGCGGCCGTGGCGCCCAAATATCTGAGAGGTTCTGAGAGTTAGGCAGCCCTTGGATCAGCACATGGCATGGCCAGGTGAAAAAGCTGTCGAATCCGAATGGTAATTGGCCAAGGGCAAGGAGGTCCAGGGTATACGCTTTTGGAGCATATAAAAAGACCTTTGGGCAGATTTTTTAGGTGTCACTCAACCTTTCTTCACAACACAACATAGTTTTCTTGGAGGCTACAAGATTAGAGACTTGTTTCAAAGTATTTTCTTTTCTTTGCTTTATTTCAATTTAGTTCATGTTGGATATTACTTTGGTTCTTAGCATGTCTATGACTAGGAGCTAAACTTTTAATTAGGGTTTTCCTTTCGAATCGCTTGAAACTCGTCTTTATGAATTAATGCAGTATTTGGTTTCTTCTTCATATAGTTATGATTTATTCAATATTTGGTTTGATTGTTTGATAATTAATTGATCACTATTATTGTTACACCCCGAAATTGCAGGACAAGTATACGAGAATAGACGCAAGAACTCAAGACTTGAAAATTGGTACGAAAGAAAGAATTGTTTTTCCGAACGTCGGAAAGGAAAAATATTCGTCGATGAGAATTGGATTCTCAAAATGCATTATTTGAAGAATATGGAACTTATTATCTTTGTGGAAATTTATTTTTTTACGGATTTGGTCACGTGGGGCCCACGAGGGTTACGAAATTTTATGGACGAATGGGAGGGCGACACGTGGCACCCCCCCAATGGTCTTGGACGAAATAATACAAGGGTAGTATGGTCTTTGACCTATGTGGAAGATTAAGTCTTCAAAGCTTGAGAAAATTGACCAAGGCAACTTGTCCACTTGGCTAATTAATTAATGATCTTCATCCTAGCCTCACATTTATTGTAATCTAAGCCCTCCATTGTGTTATATATACACTACACTAGTGCAAGACTTGTCTTCAACACTTAGAAAAATTAGAGAAACTTTTGTTCTTCCATGTGTGCTCTCGGGTTAGACACTTTTCCAACAAGAAAATTTTGCAATTTTGGTTCTTTACTCACAAGACTTTAACCCAAGGTCCCTAAGGGTATTGTAAGGATATCTCAATAGAAAGATTTCGGAAAAACGACGTTTTTACGTTAGTCGCAAGGCGAAACCCTAAGGTGTTCTTCAACTTTGAAGATGGAACTTGAAGAAGAGTTCTTCATGAGTTTATAAGGAGTGCTTGGAGCGGATTGGAACATAAGGAAAGGAGCTAAAAATTGATAAGGAGCGACTTTGAATATTGGAATTTATAAGGGCTTATAAAGGTAACAAATCTTGTCGTTTTAGTAATTAAGATTACTTATTGTTGTAGCTATGGATATTAGCAAGCATGAGATATATATTATGAATTTTGATAAGTGTTATGGATATTGGAAACCCTAATCCGAAATTTGCATGATTAGCCCTAAGATTGTAATTCAAATTGGTTACTAGTTTTAGTAAATCGACATTATATAAAGAAAGGATTATAGTTGTTTGAATTGTTTGAGACTATATAACATGTTAGGACGACATTATGGATTGAAAGGAATTGGAAAGGACTTGTGTTGTTGTATGTAGTAGCCGAGAATGGCTTTGGTTATTGATCTACTTAGTATGAATTGTGGGGCGGAATTTTACACGTATTGTAAGGCGTGTAATCCCCTTTGGTTGGTTGTTGTATTGAGCCTTAAATGTGGCGTGTTTGGTTATTGAATTCGGCATTGAAAAAGGTGGCAGAGTATGTAGAAACAAAGGAGGTGCTGCCCGATTTTCCGTAGATTAAGAGAGCGAATACTTGGTATTATTCTACGTTTGAAGCTAGAGGTTAATTGACGTATTATGGCCATTATAGGTTGAAGTACTACGAGTAGCGTATTTTATTTGAAGAGGTGAAAAGCTAGCAAGGATAAAGTACTTGGGAGCATTTTGCAACTTGTCGCTAGTCGTCGCGAGGTATGTGAACCTCTTCTTTCTTTGGCATGATCCTACGTATGAAATATCCATGTGATAGTATTTCATGATTCCTTCTACTCTTAGAAGTTAAGAAGTATTCACATTGTTGATTCTAAGTTAAGAGTATGTTTAAATTGTCCTAAGTCCTTACCAAGTCTTATGGGAGATGTTGGTAAGAATGGTTAGGAAGTTATGAAATTTGATTTAAAACTATGTGTCTTGATTTATTTAAAGTAAGCAAGTTGATTTTATGTTTAAAAATGACTTGAATTTATATGTGAAAAGGGGTTTGATTTTAACGGTGGAAGTTATATGGTTTTAAAGAGAATAAGTTACTTGGTTTTGGGAGTGTATGAAACTTTATTTTTCAAGTTATGGGACTTGATTTCTAAAATGTTGATGATATGATTTTCTAAGTATAAGTAAATTGACTTTAAAGAATGTATGTTATGAAGTTTTAAGACTATGAACTTTGATTGTCTTTTAAGAATTATGAAGTTTTAAGCGATATGATTTTAAAGAGTGTATGCTACGAGGGGTTAAGACTATAAGCCTTGATTTTATGAGTGGAAATGACTAAACTTTAAAAAGTATGACTTCTTAATTTATTTCAAAGGTTAAGAAGATGGTTTCCAAAAGAGTGTGTGACTTGAGCTTTAAAAAGAAAGGAGTTTTACGATTCTTTTTAAGTATGTAGTACGTAGTATTTTTGGGTCTAGTTTTCCTAATGTTGTAAGAATAAGAGTGTCTTAAGTTCTCTAAAATGAAAGGTTGTTATAATAGCTTTATGAGAAGTTGTTATGACGACTTAAGAAGAAGTGAAAAGATGGTTTAAAAATGTTATGTTAGGAAAATCACACCGAGCCTACAAATAGGCCGGATTATGTTATGAAATACACCGAGCCTACAAATAGGCCGGATTACGTTATGAGATACACCGAGCCTACACATAGACCGGATTACGCCATATTACCCCGAGCCTCCACATAGGCCGGGTTACGTCATCTTACACCGAGCTCCACAGGCGGGTCGGATTATGCTACATGATTCCACGATGCAAGGCTCGCGGCGGGCGGATTATGCTACATGATTCCACGATTGCACCGAGCTCCACAGCGGGCGGATTATGCTACATGATTCCACACGATGCGAGCCCCACAGCGGGCGGATTATGTCACATGATTCATCAGTACACCGTGTCCCGCAAATGGACTGGATTACGTTATCACGTATGGATAATCAAAGTAAGCTCCCAAATAAGAAGTCCCTCCATGAAGGGCCAAATTATGTATGTAAGATATGTAAGTTATGTGGATAAACTTGACTAAATCCTTAAAGTAAGTACGTAAGAATATGATATTAATTTTTATTGAAAGAAGGAAAAGAACGGTTAATATACGATTGATTTCAGGAGTTAAAATGACACGGTAGGATCTGGTATTGCATTTTTATACTTGCCCCTGTCATTTTGTTATACAGTTATGATTTGGTTATTGTACCTTGTTTTACATTCCATACTCATTTTTGTTATCGACCCAGCCCGAAGGCTGCGTTCATGCCCGCAGGTGTTAGGTACACAGATTGGTGATCTCTGTTCGGTTTTTGGGAAGAAGCTACATTCACTTCGGAGGCTTATCTTTTGGGTATGGTTTCCCTGATATTGTAGATTATGTACATTCAGGGGTATGGCTGGGACCTGTCCCGCCACAGTTGTAATTCTTAGAGGTTTGTAGTCATATATTGTGGGTCGGTTTGTAAAAAAAAAAAGGATGTAACAGCGGTTGTTTAAGTATTTGTATATGTGTCCAGGGAGGTGGCCTTATCGGCTAACCTGTTGTTTAAATTCTTGTTGTTTTATTTTATCAGTTTCATGTATATTCCAATGATTATCTCTGATGTGTACCTGTAAGGGTGCCCAGGTAGGGCACCAGTCGCGGGCCCGGGGTCGGGTCGTGACAATTATCATCACGTATATGATTTCGAATCGAGATCCGAGAGGGGAGATTTGGATATGCTGTAGTTGAATAGACATAGGTTAAAAATCGTGGACGAAAGTACCCCGATACTTGTGTAGCTTCATAGGTTATTATTCTTAATCCTCCTATGTGGTAAAATCTATCATAGAAATATATAAGACTTCTGCACTGGGGTTGAGCGTTTATATATCCTAACCGAAATATAAAACAGTCTAGCTAACCTCCTATATTAAAATAGAAGAAGAACATTTATTGATGCATTAAGGATTAAAGCGAGTGGATAGTCGAGGAGATTGGAAGCCCTATTTCCATTATAACTGATTCAAATAAAGTATTTTAGTTAATTTCTGCAATTACTTCAGTAGTTTATAGATAAAACCAAAACAAAATATCAATAGTCAAATAGATAACTTAGGATAGATGTTTGGTAATTGAAAACCAGTCTCTGAGGACGATATTCGGTCTTACCAAGACTATATTACTTGAGCGATACGTACACTTGCGTAAAGCATAAGCAAAATCGCTAACAAGTTTTTGGCGCCGTTGCCGGGGACTGACGTACTTTCAATATCGAATTATCTATTCTTATTTCTAATTTGATTTGTATACATTTGGTTATGTTATTTTATTTCTAATTTGGTTGCTCTAGGAATAAGTTTCTAACTTGTTCTACGAGCATCTTTTATCACTTTTTGTTGTTTTTCTTATTTTGTAGTTAAAAAAAATACATGGACTATTACTATCAGGGGAAGCAGTACGACTACTACTATCAACATCAGTAGTACCATCAACAACAATTTAACCCACATGTTCCACATGAATATCGAAATGAGTTGCAGGAAGCCTTACTCGGACTCACCTAGAGCCAGGCTCCTCAAGGGAAATTTCAGAAGCCACAGAGTCAGGCCCCATCAGAGGAGTCGGATGAATTGAGAGCAGTATTATTGTCACTCACGAACTCCCAAACTCAATTCATGGTGGAAGTAAGATCCTCTCGTCAGAACTTGGAGACTCAAATGGAAGAGTTTCTGAATTGGGAACCACAAATCGGGCAACTGATGGACATGACAACCATTACACCTCAAGAAAGTCCACCAAGTGACCCAGTTACGAGGAATGGTGAGCAGATTGTGGAACCTGAACCATAACAAGTTGTTGAGGAATTTGGAGAGATAGTTGGTGTAGAGAAAGAAGGGGTCACTGAGGACCACTCTGTTGCAGAAAATACAACACCAAATGTCATTGCTGACCCTCGAAAAGAAGTCCATACTCTAAAGGGCACCCCCAAAAGTTGAGAGATGTAGGGAGTTTCATTGATCCCTACATTATAGAGAGCCTTGAAGACAATCCTGCCTTATGTAAGTGGGGGACAATCTTAAATCTGAGGCCCTTGTTTGGAACAATTATTGTAGTTGGAGTGAGACCTGCAACTATAACTGTGCGGATTACAAGCAGTTCGCAGAAGGATCCACTGGGCACTAGTAAGGATTAATTGCGTCCAGCTAAAAGACGTTAAAGACAGCGCTACTTGGGAGGCAACCCAATGTTTTAATTATATTATTTCGATTTTCATTTTAGTTTGTTTTTAGTTTATCTGGAACAGTCTCACGATCTGGTATGTGGAGTGTTTGTGGATGACAGATAAGAGCAGGGGCTAACTCCGAGGAGAAAAGGGCGAAAAATGCTGAAAACTGGAAAAATCAAATCTTCATGGAATTAAGGGTCGCGACACTTGTTGAGAGAGCCGCGACACAAGAGGCGATAGCCTCGATAATTACGCGAGCAATTAGAAATGCGGTGCGTTCGAAGTCGCGGTTTCTCCTTCTATGTCTTGCGATGATTTTTCCACCATTCCAGACCTTCGTTGTGACCGCTGTGTTGTGTCTGTAAGTGTCCCTTTAGTTTTAATCTTCTCACATTGGGGACAATGTGTCGATTAAGTTTGGGGGGGGGGGGTGTCTTATATGTTTTGAGTCATTTTGTTGTCTTTTTGTTTGTTTTATGTGTTCGTGAGTCAATTTTATTTTTTATGGATCAAGCATGATGTAGTTGCTAAAGATATTGAATGGATAAAGTGGGATAATGTAATAGAATTGAATGCAAAAATCTGTGTACTTAAGTTAGATATGCCAAAGATTCATTACATCTAATTATTTGGGGTATTTGTGCTTAGCCTATGCGTTGTCAATTATGGAAAGAAAAGTTGAAAAATGTCTAGAAAACATGTTTGCTTGTTATTTGAGGCGAAATAGTTAAGATATACATGTTTAGGGAGATGATTCAGACATTTCTTTGATAAGACCTTATTACTATTCGTTACCTACCCTGACATAAAATGTATCACTAGTCAGTCCCGTTGAGTCTAACATAAGATCTTTCTTTGACACCCTATGATTCATTTGTTGTGCCATAAGTGATATTTGAAAACTCTTGGAATGAAAAGTGTTGAAAAAGAAATAAAAGAGAGAGTGAAAATTTGATGCACCCCAAGGAAAAATAAGCAAAAGCCTAACTTTGGGGGTGCCTGTTATTTGTAATGTATCCCATTCTCTCAAAATAAAAGAGGGGAAAATAGGTATGGGATTAAAAAGGAAGGAAGAAGGAGTTGAATGAAAATGCTTATGGTACGTAATTGAGCCTAAATGTCTATCTTTACCTACCCTTGCCTAAGCTTATATTACAACCCTTGAAAGTCCTGAGGATCCTTAATGTGTATGTCTATTATTAGTGGAGAATAGCAAGTAAACAGGTCTATAGCATTTTGGGATTGATGAAATGAAATTGACATGCATAGGTTAGGTGTTTGTATTTTCAGTGATTATAATCCAAGTGAATTTGTGAAATATCTAGCTTGAAATTCTAGATTGCTAAATATTCATGATATGTATGTTCCAACATATTATCTCATTTGTCATCCTTGATTTTGAAGCAGCAATACTATAACTACTTGATCCATTTCATAGAGTCCTTGTTTTTGTTGTGTTTTTGTTTTGATCTTTACTCGAGGGCGAGTAAAGGTTAAGTTTGGGGTATTTATTAGACATATTTTATATATAGTTTTTGAGTCATTTTTAGTTAGTATTTTTCTTATTTTCTTTAAAATTAGTGTTGTGTTATGGTTGTTTTTCTTTATTTTGAGTCACAACGGTCCTAAATGGAGAAATGACAAAAAGAAGAGGAAAATGAGCAGAAAGAGGGTTCCCGAGGCAAATGGAAGAAAGCTAGCATCACTCGGATCAAAGGCCTGTAGGGCCGCGGTGCCATTTTCCCAGAAGGCTTCAGGAGTTCCGGAGCCGCGGTGCCAGAATGAAGGGCCGCGACGCCGACGCGGGAATTTTCAGATCCGAGTTGAATTTGGAAAAGGGTAAAAGGGTCCAGAACGCAGTTTTTCTAAGATATAAATCCCTAAACCCTGTCATTATTCAGATCATACTTTAGGGAGGCAAGAAAGGAGGCTACAACACAAGATTGGAGACAACTTTTGTTCAAGTTCTTTTTATTTCCTTGTTTTATTTCAGTTTATGTTGGATTTTGTATTAGTTCTTAACATGACAATGTCTAGGAGCTAATTACTTTATTTAGGGTTTTCCAATTAAATCTTCTTGAAACTCTTTCATATAGTTAATGCATAGTTAATGATTTATTCTTCAGCAGATTAAGATCTATTCAATATAGTTTTGATTGCTTGATAATTAACTGACCATTAATTGTCATCACTTATATGATTTCGAATCGAGATCCGAGAAGGGAGATTTGAATATGTTGTAGTTGTCTAGACATATGTTAAAATCGTGGACGAAAGTACCCTGATACTTGTGTAGTATTTAAGGTTATTGTTCTTAATCCTCCTGTGTGGTAAAATCTATCATAGAAATATAGAAGGTTTCTACACAAGGTTGAGCTCTTGTATGTCCTAACCGAAATATGATGACAGATTAGTTAACCTACTATCTTAATAAGAAGAAGAATCATTAGCATTGCATTAACACGTGAAAGAGTGGATAGTTGAGGAGATTGGAAGCCCTATTTCCCTCATAACTGTTTAAACCCCTAAGTATCATCACCTTAATTATTTTCTATATATTAGTTTAGTCTTAGTTAAAAACTCCAAACAATTTATCGATTGCCAAATAGAAACCATAGTTTAGAAGTTCGGTACTTGATAACCAGTCTCTGTGGACGATATTCGGTCTTACAGACTATATTACTTGAAATGATATGTACACTTGTGTGAGCATTTGGAAAATCGCTAACAGCCTACATTACACCCCTGAAAAGTTATGATGATCCCTAGTATGTATGTCCATGATTAGTGAAGAATAACAAGTGAACAGGCTATATTACTTTGAGAAAAATGAAATGAAACCGATATGCATAGGTTAGGTATTCATGCTTCCTGTGATTGTGACTGAAATGAATCTGCGAAATATCTAACTTGGAATTCTAGATTGATAAATGCATACTACATCTATTCCTGCATATTATCCTAACTAACAGTCATGTGTTTCTAAGTGACATTGTGCAGCTGCTTGACCTGAGTCTTTGAGTCTTTTGATTTTTGTTTCTTTGTTTGTTTTGTTCTTTGCTCGAGGGCGAGCAAAGTTCAAATTTGAGGGTTTGTTAGGCATATTTTATATACCCTTTTTGAGTAATTTTTAATTAGTATTTTACTCATTTTTGTTGTGTTTAGTATATTATTAGGCTTGTTTTTCTTTCTTTTGAGTCATAGCGGTTCAAAAAGAAAAAATGGCAAAAAGGAATGAAAAAGGGGCATAAAAGGAGGAATCCGAGGCAGGAAAGGACAAAAAATGAAGACCCGAACGAAAGTCGAGCAGCATGGCGCCGATCACCAGAGCGTCGGGCTGAGAATACCATTAAGATTGGCGCGCGGCTGATGGAAAATCGATTCAGAAGTTAAATTAGCTAAGGGCAAAGTGGTCCATAGGGCACGAAAATTGATAGATACAAAAGCCCTAGGGATTATTCTTGGAGAGAAGGTTGGTCATTCTACAACATAGGACAACACAAGACAACAAGGGAGCTACAATTGGAGACTTAGTCGCAGTAATTTCTTTTCTTTCGTTTTTAATTCAGTTTATGTATGGATTTCGTGTTAGTTCTTAGTGTGACTATTGCTAGGAGCTAAACACTTTATTAGGGATTTTCTTATGAATCGCTTGAAACTTCTATTCATGAATTAATGCAGTAGTTTGAGTTCTTCTTCACTTGATTAAGATTTAGTCAATAATTGGTATGAATGCTTGATGATTAATTGATCACTAATTATCATAATATATATGATTTCGAATCAAGAACCGAGACAAGAGATTGAATATGCTGTAATTGACTAGACATAGGTTAAAATCGCGGACGACAGTACCCCGATACTTGTGTAGCATAATAGGTTACTGTTCTTAATCCTCCTATGTAGTAAATCCTATCATAGATATATAAAAGGATTCTGCACTGGGGTTGAGTGATTATATATCCTAATCGGAATATAAGAGAGTCTAGTGAACCGCTATCTTAACGAAGAAGGAGAATCATTCTAGTTTCATTAAGGATTGAATAGAGTGGATAGTCGAGGATTTTGGAAGCTCTAATTCATTCATAACTAATTACAAATTAAATAGTTTAATTAATTATTGCAATTATTCTAGTAGTTAACCGAAACCAAACTCAAATATCGATTGCCAAATATATAACATAAAATAGATGAACGGTAATTAGAAACCAGTCTCTCAGGATGGTATTCGGTCTTATCAGACTATATTACTTATCAACGATGTGTGCACTTGCGTGAGCATTTAAAATATCGCTAACAAGAGCATTCATGAATAAGAACACATGTTGAACAACATAGGCAATATCGGGCCTAGTGAAGGTAAGATACTGAAGTTCACCAGCGAGACTCATATAAATAGAAGGATCAAGCATCAGATCTCTATCATTAGTGTTGAGTTTAGACTTTGAGTCGACTGGAGTAGGCGTGATCTTGTAGTTTGACATTTTAGCCTTGTAAACAATCTCTTCGGCATACATACGCTGACACAGGAATATCACATTCTCGGATCTGCTTATGAAAATCCTCAAGAAATAACTCAATTTACCTAAGTCTGTCATGGAAAATTCATATTTGAGTAATGTAATGATCTCATTTTTTCAACGCATCGGAGGAGTCAATACAATGTCATCCACAGAGAGCAAAAGGTATGGAGTGTCATTACCTCGATGTCAAATAAAAAGAGAATTATCACTTTTACTGCACACGAAATTGATTTGCATAATGTATGTGGAAAATTGCTCATACCAAGCATGAGAAACTTGTTTCAAGCAATAGAGAGACTTTCGAAGACGATAAACATACTGAGGAGCTGAGTGATGCACAAAGACGGATGGTTTATGCAATAAATAGTTTCTTTCAAATCACCATGTAAGAACGTATTTTCATATCAAGTTGATGAATCAACCAGTTATTCCCCATAGCAATGCTCAAAATAGTATGAATGATGGCTAGTTTAACCACTGGAATAAAGTTCTCACCACAATCAACTCCCTCTTGTTGCTTCATGACATTTGCCACAAGTCTCGCCTTATGGCGTTCAAGCTCACCATTATCTCTGAATGTGTGATGATATAGCCACATACAACGATTCACATTGACCCGATCTGGTTTCGGGACAAGATCCCAAGTGTGTTGTGTAGTGAGCGCATCAAATTTCTTACGCATGGTCGCATTCTAATGTGGGTCAAGTTTGGATAATTTTGAGTTTTTAGTAGAGGTGAGATAGCTTGAGTGTATAGGTTAAAGTGGACTTACGACTTGAAAATCATGTGTTGGGCATGAGTTTCCATGCGATGTGTAGAAATATGGACCGGATGGGGTTGGGCTGTGTCTGATCTTTGCTATGGAAATGGAGGGTAGACGGGGGTAGGGAGGTGGTCGATGGGGGCAAGAGGGTGGTCGATAGGGGAAGTAGGGTGGTTGATTGTAGGCAGAAGGCCAGTCGGTGAGGGTTCTTTTCCATAGGCAGGTAGTGACGGGGAAGGGGACGTCGATGATGACACACTGGCCATAGGCAGGCAATGTGGTTGGGCCTAGACGGAAATAGAGTTAGGCATCGTAGGCATGGGTTGGGTCGGACTACTAGCTCAATGTATTATATTTTTAATGAGAGTGGAAGTGTCTGAATCGTCAAGGAAGTCATAGTAAGTGACTTAGAATTTTTGGACATTTGCGAATGGGAAAATGTGCTCCTCAAATGTGGCATGACAAGAGACTAGGATTTTATTTGTGGACAAATCATAGCATAAGTACCCCTTATGATTTGATGGGAAATCCAAGAAAATGCAATGAGTAGTCCCAAGTACGAATTTGTGAAGAGTCGTGGAGGTGAGATTCGAGTAGCATAGACAACAAAAATCTGAAGGTGACCATAGGAAGAGATTCGACGAAAGAGAATTTCGGTTGAAGTTTTATTTTGAAGAGTATGCATTCGTAATATATTAAGAATGTATGCTACCATATGCAATGCGTAGACCCAAAAAGAATGGGGATAGAAACATGAAAGAGCAAAGTGTGGATTATATTATTAAGTGGTGCGAAAGATTTTTTCGGCTTTACCATTTTAAGGTGAGGTATGGGGGCAAGAGAATTGAAACACCATGCCATTGTTCGCACAAAATTTATGAAAGGAGAAATTGCAAACTCACGACCATTGTCACATTGAAATATTTTGATGTTCTTCTCAAACTGGGTTTTAACATATGCTTAAAATTCAACAAAAATGAAGTAAACTTGGAACTTATATTTTAGAGGATAAACCTAAAGAACATGAGAGAAATCATCCAAAAGCACCAAATAATATTTGTGACCCAGTTTTCTAGTAATGAGAGATGTCCATAAATCTGCATGAATGATATCAAAATGAGAAAAAGTTAAAACTCAATGATGACTTAAAAAGAAGTCTAGCATGCTTCCCTAAAGGACAAGAGTAGCTGTCGTGGGTAAATTTCCCTTTATTATATTGAATTAAATTTTAACTTCTAAGAAAATTAGAAACTGGTGCTCCCTGGTGTCCAAGTCTACCGTGCCAAGTTGATGGAGAGATTGCAGCTAGAGAGGTTTCTGTATTGACACTTGCAGCGGAATTGTATGAGAAAGGATATAGGCCTCTCACACTATTGCATCTCATAAGAATTGTCCCTGTACATAGGTCTTTCACAGAAAAATTAAAAGGATCAAATTCAATAGATACCGAATTGTCACTAGTAAAATTCCTAACATAAATTAAGTTTTTAATGATGTTATGAGCATATAGGACATTTTTTATAGGGTAAATGGAGGGTGAGGTGGTGGTGTTTAAGTGGTGTCATATCCTTGAATTGGAATGTGATTGTCATTTCCAACTAAAATAAATTAAGGATTGTTCAAACTAAATAGTTGAGGGAGATTACCAGAGTTACGAGTGAGGTGGGATGTGGCACTCATATCCATGTACCAAGCGTCGTCAGGCTGCTATAGATTCATAGTGTTGTAGGCCTGACTCAGTTCGGTAGGGTTCATTAGGCCATACGAATGTTGTTGTTGTTGGGCCGGAGAGAGGTAGGCTTTATGTCATTGACCCATGTATTGTGGGTCTGGAAGAGGGCCCAGGATGCTCGGATGCGGACGCTAACCGGTATGTTGGGTCGGGGCTGTTGAGTATATGCATGAGGGAGAGGCCCAGTTCCCGGGGCTGTTGGTTACGTTAATGGGCCACGATATTAGGCCGACCCATTGAGAGGTGTATTAGGCTGGTTGTGTTTGTCCACCAGAATTGGACTTTCCTCCTTGTCCATTTCCTCTACCCCCGCCTCGATTGTCGCAGCCTCGTCCTCTGCCGCCACCTCGACCACCACATTGATATTGGTGGTACATATGTTGCGGTGGTCCGTCAGGTGTAGTGGTTGTTAACGTACGTCAACCACCAATGCTTGTTGATTATGCTCGTCTTATTTGGCTCGTCTAGTCTGCTCCAATAGTAATTGTGATCGGACCTTGTTGAATCTAGGGAGGGTATCAACTTGTTGGACATCTTCACAAATGTATGTACTCACCCTTCGGCAAACCATTAATTAGTTGTAATATCATCTTTGTTGATGAAATATGAGTACTACTATTAGATAATTGATCTGCAACTAATTTCAATTGTTTATAATAGTCGGACATATTAGCAAAGTTCTCAAGATGGGAGTTATTAAATTATTCCTCCAGATACACGACACGTGTATGTTTGTTGTCTTGAAAGATTTTCTCTAGCCTTGTTCATAATTCGTGAGCCGAGACACATGTCTTCAGTATAGTATGAAGTAAGTCCTTGGATATTGTGC
This sequence comes from Przewalskia tangutica, assembly GCA_029844215.1. NCBI lineage: Eukaryota > Viridiplantae > Streptophyta > Magnoliopsida > Solanales > Solanaceae > Przewalskia > Przewalskia tangutica. The sequence goes on from CM056728.1 coordinate 116,984,750, forward strand.
CATATATCCATTATTTGACGATTGCATTAAGCCTTTCCACGTTGGGTTGTCGACGTCGGGTGGACGGGGTGTGATGGCATCGATGTGATCAAGAACGTTGTAGGCACAAGCATGTATTTGAAATAATTCAACCCACGATGAATATTGTTCATCCTCTTGATCAAGAACCAAAGGGATAAAGTTTTTGATATTCATCACGGCAAAGGACGAATGAAAGGAGGTGTTGGGAGGAGGGGGAGAAGGAGGATGTGTGACGTAGTGGGTGGAGGAATAAGATTGGGCAGAAGCTATGAATGGTTGTCGACGACGCAAAAAAGAAAGGGAGCCGCCAGTTTTTTGTGTTAGGGAGTGATTAGAGTTTGACTTCTGATATCATGTAGAATTATATAATTCTCATTGTTTAGAGTTTCTCATTAATGCAATATATATATATATATATATATATATATATATATATGTGTGTGTGTTTACAATTATAAATCTAATTGTATAAGAATATCTAGTTTACATAATTAGAGAATATATGGAGAATATAAACTTTCAATGTGCACCCACTATTTAGTTTCAGATTAAAATATCCAGAACCAAGAAAATTATATATTATAAACTACATCAAGTAGACCATGCCAATACTAATAATAATTCGAATTCAAAATATTAAAGAATGTTTAAGTTCGCTTTAATCTTGTTAATTTAGTTGGACTCCATGATAGAGTACCGACCTTTTTGTAAGGCAAATTATGTTTTGTTAAAATCATTTTAGAACTAATTTATAAAAAGAAAATTATGATGAAACAATAAGAAAGACTAGCTATATTATAAAGATATATTGAATTGGAACTTTAAGAATTTTCACCAGACATGCATATAGTTATCTAAGCATGTATTTCCCTAGCCCTTCACTAACATAGGTTCTTTTATGAGTATTAATTAATTATACCTAAAACAAATGTGTCTCTAAACCCTCGAATTGAATAGGGTCTCAACCAATTCATGAAAATCTAATTCTGTAACATCAGTAAGATGTAATAAATAACGTGTTTAAACAGTAACATATTCTTTCATAGAGTTAAAGTTTAAATATGAAAAAAAACAAATATTTTCACGAGTCTACCATTCAGTCAATTTTGTTCCACTTAATCCTACACCTCATATCTTAGAGAGTAACTATTTCAAACTTTAATACTCCACTTGTTATGATTTGCGTGACAGTAAATAAATAGATTGGAATACCAACTTTTCTTGTCCAAATTGGAATAGAAGTGTTATAACTTATGTGTGTCTTCATCTGTCACAAGAACAATTATCCAGCAGCGCATGCGACCCTTTTATTGTTTCGATGGGTGTCGGCCCACTGTTTCAAACGTGGGTTGATTGCTTTTAGGCCCACAAAAGGGCCCACTAAACTGGTATTGGTGGTATTCAGGTTTTTGTGTACTTGTCAGGTGTTTTCCATTTATTTTATTTATATATTAAATTCCAATATCATTATTATTAGGTTAGTTTGTTTGGATGCAGAGGTTTGGTCATAATCAAAGTAAGGCATGATTGCTCTTGATGATTGTGAAAGAAAGAGATGACTGACTGATGAGATACCTGGAGACAACTAACTGCCAGAATATAAAATTTTAGAAGAAATTACAAAAACTTGGAGAAAATAGTTTCAATAGTATTTATTGCTCTCTCACATCCGAGGAGTCTTCACACCCCGATCCGACAGGTCTGTAAAGCAAATAAATCATGGTGACTTAATTAATTTCAAATGTTAGATCAGTATCATGCTGCGCACAAGAGTCCCTCCTTTATTTCAAGAAGAAACCCTCATACTGCAGCTAACGTAATTCGATCATTGGTCATTGCTCCAAATATCCCCTTGAAACCAATTGAGCTGTCCAAACGGACTTTTCAAGAGTATTTATTGGGCTATGATGAGATTGTGATAGTGGCGAAAAAGATAATTTATGGAGTTCACATTTTCAGGAGAAAGAAAAAAGTACAGATTTTTCTTAAATTGAGAAAGTGACCACAACCAATATAATGTTATCTCCGTTTGATTTGACTGGTAAGATAATAGAAGATATTTTTTAAGAGAAAATATTTAAATGACAATATAAACAAATAAGATGGAGTAATGTTTTCATGAAATTCTTGAATATTAATTTTTTGACAATAATATTTAAGTGCTAGTTGGAGCAAATATTTGAAGTACAAGTCAAAGGAAAATGACTTTTCTCCATAAGTAAAAGAAAGATCCATTTTTTATTAAAAATATTTTTTTGGCAACCAAATATCATAAGATGAATTATTTTGAAAAATATTTTCCTTTATACCAAAGACAAACCAACTCCAATATTAGGTGGATCCACATGTAGTTCATAAAATATAATGCTGCATGCCACAAAACAATATTTTCTCAAGGTGACTCGTCCCAATAATTCAATATGAACTGCCTAAGGTATGTATTTTAAATTTATACAATTTTTGTATAGAGAATTTTAAAGTTCATGTTAAAGTTTGGATTGATTCCAGACAGAAAGAAAACAGAAAATCAAAGAAAGAAAATGAGAGTGACAAATAAGGAGAGAAATATTTTTGGGCCCTTAAGAGCTTTTGTGGGACTTTTTTTTTAATGCTTAATCTAATTACAAAATATATGTGGTGTATTTATAATACCCACTAATAATGTCCTAACAAAATATCTAATCAAACTTAATCAAAATATCTAATTAGCTTGGTATATCTCAATATATCCCCTCAAGCTAGGCACTGAAAACATCGATTTCAGTCCTAGCTTGGAAACTAATTCCATGGAACTTCATATTGTCATCTTCATTCTTTCATTGACTTGGATGCACCAAAAACAACAAGTTTAATGCAATCTTTATTATCAACAAGTGTGTTTTCTCCCTTAATATCTCTGTGCATAATTCCATTCTTATGCAAGTACTCCAGACCCACTAACAATTGTTTTAACAACACACCAAAGACTGCAACCCAACACCAAGGCGGTGACCATTTCAAAGAACAAAGCAACAAGCAAAGAAAGCGGTATCAACAACAACTTAAGAAACTCAGATTTTTTCATTTTCAGAATCCATGATGCGATGCGGAGGATTGATAGTCCATTCAAAGTGACAGCGGCTTCAGATGTCGTCTGCAACAACATGAAATACCATGTTAAAATCTAGACTGATTCAATTGTTTTAGTGAAGAAGAGAGAACAATGAATAAACAGAGGAAAAGAAGAAAGGAAAACATAATATAGAATACGTGAGATAGAGAGAGAGAAAGGGAGGAGTGAAGAGAGATATTTGTTTGTGGGAGCTTTTCTTTTGTTATTCTCTTCTAATGAACAATACAATATCAACCTATATTTATATAGATGGAGTAAACTAGTATAACAAGTCTAACTACTAACTAACAACTTTAACCCATCAACTAACCTCCAAGATAGATGTCTCCAGCAGTAGCTTTCACCTCAAACAAGTGAGGAGACTGAGAAGACGGTGTTGATAGGGTTCATAGCGACCTAATTCATAGCAAAGAAGAATCGCTGTGATGGCGAAGTAGCGTGATAACACCAACTCTAACAAAACCAACACAAATATCAGTAACCACACACTGCTCCTGCATTTCACCAACAACTGCAGCATTAACAACCAATCAGCAGGAGCTTCAACTCCCACATCAACAATGAAGAACCCCTCGTTCTCTAGTCTCACTCGGACTAGAGAATTCCTCGATTCTCCTATATTAATGCTCAATGAAGAACCCCTCGTTCTCTAGTCTCACTCGGACTAGAGAATCTCTCGATTCTCATATATCAATGCTATGAAGAACCCCCCGTTCTCTAGTCTCACTCGGATTAGAGAATCCATCGATTCTCCTATAGCAAACTCTTATAATAAGCTCGGACATACAATGGAGTCTCCCTCAATTTCTAGTCCAATTCCGGCTAGAAATTCCTCGATTCTCCCGTCCTAAGCTAAACAAATGAAAACATGCAATGATTGACCTGTTTAATACTAACATTTAACACCTTTCTCTAAGAAATCAATATCCTATGCAAAGATCCAATCTTTGCTCTGTGACTCTGCAAAATCTCGTCTATCTATCCCATTTGGGCCTGAAAGATTGCAGTTCTATGCTTCAGCCAATGTACCATCTCCTTTTCTAGTAGAGCCTACCATCCAGCATAGGACTGGCAAATACTTTGGGACTACTCTTAAATGACCATATACGTTCTTTTTCAAGTGCTCTGCTGCAAACTCAACAGCTTTAGCTCCTCCATGTCCATCAAATATACCAAAGACACCCTGTTTGGAATCTCCTTATAAATTGACAAGTGCAGAGTAACGATCCTCCATTGCATCTCTCCTTCCACGCTTACCATACATATAATTTCCGATTCAAAACCTAATCACCAGATCCTGCTAATATGTAAGTCGGATCCTATCAAAGCCTCAAAAATAATAATGTAGCATCTGCTAATAAGTGTAGAATTTCTCAATATTACTCTGCTAAAATCCGGACTAATGCTTATTAGAAAATCTTCTAATATGTAACATCTCTGAACCTGTTACATTCTTATTTTTTTCAAGCATTTCAAGATGTAAGTCGGAGAAGTAGAATTTCTAATAAGGCTAATCGATGCCTCCGGTGGTGAAGGCTTCTGAATTCGAACAAATTCAAAAATATTTGAGAGAAAAACACGCAAATCACTCGACGAACAGTTGCAAATTTAAACCAAAACGAGATCTGAAAAACTCGGTGAAAGCAGCGTCATTATCGGCGTCGACGCCATCGTGTTATTTGTCGAGCTCAAGAACCATTGATTTCTCCATCCTCGATCACCATTGATGTAGATCGATAACCTAATTGACTATCAACTTCACAAAATTCAGAGAATTTAACTGTTCTAAGAACGATGAAGCTTAAATCTCAATCATTTTCTTCACCGTAAGCAACTTTTCTGAATTGCAAGTGAATCGGTTTTCAGAAAATTTGATGCGATTTTGATTTTTTTCCCTTTAATTTCCAAGTTTATATATGATAATCACCAGATCTGATAGGATCATGCTTTAATACCATGTTAAAGTTTGGATTGATTTCAAACAGGAAACGAGAGTGAGAAAGAAGGAGAGAAATATTTTTGGGCCCTTAAGAGCTTCTGTGGGATTTTTTTTTATTATAAATGCTTAATCTAATTACAAGAGATATGTGGTGTATTTATAATACCCACTAATAATGTCCTTACAAATATCTAATCAAACTTAATCAAAATATCTAATTAGCAAAATATCTAATTAGCTTGGTATTTCTCAACAGTTCATATTAGATTTTTTTTCTTCAGATTCTCAATAAGTGTTGACAAGAGATAGCGAATCAGAAGGGAGGGAAAGACTAGATTGATCAATTGTTCAATTCTAATTAAGAAAACAACATTTTAGATCGTCACACGTCTATGAACTATAGAAACTTTAGTTACACTTTAAAAATTACGATGACAGAGATAAATGATGTCATGAAAAATACGAGGATTAGAAAATTTTGTGGTATAAATAGTATTGGAAGTGTCTTGGAGAGGTCGGTAGAATGATTCACAGAGTATTCAATGTTATATTAAGATGTGGTAGGATGCCTGATGAGGGGAGGAAAAGTACCCTGATTCCGATTTATAAGAAAGAATGAGATATTTAAAGTTGTGTAATCTATCAGGGATTAAAATCATGAGTTAAATGATGAAACTCTACGAAAGAGTGATAGAGCGTAGAGGTTGCCCCTCTGTTGATTTTTACTTTTCTGCTATGGTTTAAATGTTTCTTATCTGATTCATGATTCAAACCTTCAATTTTTATTGGTTGAAGAATGAATTGAAGGGAATTGTTCCCTAATTTAGTTCTCCCACTTCGGATCCTTGGCCTTGCTAGGGTTCCGATCGAGGTCTATAAATACATACATATTCTTTCATTTTGGATAAGTTTTAAAAGGTCCGAAACTCGATTCTTGGCTTTTACATTGATTTATTGAGTTTAAGTTGGAATCGAACCCTTTGGCGGAACCTAGAACTAATTTAATTGGTCGATTTACAACTTAAATCTTTTCTTTTTCGTGTGCTTGTGACTCAACGAGGTCCCTGTAGTGAAGATTCAAGCTCTCATTCGACCCCTCCACACAAGGTAACCCCTTTTCCTTTTAATTTTCTATTTAAATTACAATATGTAATTTGTATCATGTGTTTATGTGCTTGTTAAACATGTTTTAGTTTAAATTAGTTGTTTTTAAGTATGTTAGGTTAGTTATTAAGTATTTTTGTTAGATTATGACTGTTTAAGATCATTAGGTTAGTTAGTAAGCATGTTTAGTCGAGTTATATGTTGCTAATGTTCATTACCATAGTTGTTTGTATTCACTACGTTGATGTCCAGCATGTTTGATTAGTTATAATCACTGTTGAAGTGTATTAGGATAGTTATTTATGTATTAAGTATTTATCATGTTAGATTAAGGCAGTTTAATCATGTATAATCCTTGAAGTTATAGCACATTTTGTGTTTGGTAGTTCATAGACTAGTTCAATATGTTTAGTTGGTTTTATTCTCTATTTGTTGACTGTTTGTGTAGATAAATGCCTAATATATTAGTTTAAAACTGGTTCTATGCATATATAAGTTATCTAGTTAGCTCAACACCTAGTTTAAGATTTGTTTGACCATGTGTAACTTGTTTAAGTGATTTTAAAATGAGTAGTATGTTAGTTATAGCTTGTTTAATCAAATCTTAAGCTGCTTAGTGAATAGAGGCGTCCAAATGTTGGCCTGGGATTTGTTTAACTAAGTGAACTGATTTATAATATTATTGTTGTGGTCTGAGAAGCATGTTTAACCTTTCAAAGGATGTACTTGACCAATCCATGCCCATATGTACTTGTTATGGCATTTAACATTAGTTTGGAGTTAAAAAAATGAACTGTTGAGGGTAGTTTAGGCTTGTATAATGTGTATGTTGGGTTTTTGAGGCTTCATTTAGTTTGAATATGTTGAAAATATTTATATTATGTCACCCAGTCCTTGTTTAGGTTAAAAATTGACTTAACATGTTAAGTGTTTAGCTTAATTGGTCTGTTTAGCCAAAAGTAGCATAGACTATATCATGTTTACTTTACAAAGAACTTGACTGCATATCCCTAGGTATTCTATTTGTCTTCCCACCCTTAACATGCTCCCAATAGTCTCTAAGTGATCACATATGAATCTGCTCACAATTTTTTATATAAATAGCTCTGCATCCAGTTTAGTTTGATTGTCCATGCCTCTGTTATGTCCTTACATGTTGATTGAAGTAGTGTGTCTCTAACCACCCTTGTGTCCATACCTATGTCCAAGTAAATCAAATGGAATACTAGAGTTCCTGGGAAATTAGAGATGAACTGATTAATCTGTGTTGCGTGTTCTTGTGTTGTAATATGATTCAGAAACTAGACATGTAGCTTGACCTCCTTTAGGGCTTATCATGTGTTTTCTGATGTTTCAAAACTAGCAATGTTAATGATATACTTGTATCATATCATCTCCCTTCTTTGTATGACTCTAGCAATAGCCTCAAGTTCAACATAACCTCTATAGTATACACTACATGCTTAGGAAATGTTGGTTGTTAGGACAATTCTTTGGCTAAGTATCTTTCTCTTTTCTTCCATGTCCTCTGTCTGCCTAAGCTGGGTTGTTGATGTTATGCCATGATGCTTCACTGTACTTGTTTACTTCTGTGCACCTTCTGTTATCACAAAAAACAAGTTTTATCCTATATATCTTAGTGTCATGTGTTATTTATTCAAGTACATATTGGTATACATCATGATATACGGGATGTATACTCACTATTCAATATACGAAGGTATATATAGACTGTCATCTTATATATCAGTCATGGGTGTCATATTAATGGATTCTTGGGCCTAGCCCACTTCTTATAGCCTTCCCTATGTTTCTTCTTCATGACTGTGTATTGGGACTACCCCATTGTTTGCCTTCTCTTCTTTTTTTATGCACTGATGTGTGGTTTGGGCCAGTCCGATAGTTCTGAAGTAAATGCAAGTCATTGTGGGTTGTCTATTTGTTTGTTGCATGAATTTATTAAATGATGAGTCCAAGATACGTCTAACTTGGGCCTTTATTTTCACCTTTGTGTTCTCTGCTGCATTGCAACGAGATTAGCTCTTACTGGGCCCATCATCCTCTTCAGACGAGTCAGACGCATTTCGTGATTATCCGATTGGGCCAAGACTATTTTGGTTGAAACAATAAGCTAATATTTACATGAAGTCCAGCTATGGGTAAAAATAACAAACTCCTGGGCTTAGGTACGTCCATCAGCCTAAACCCTTCTCCTTTCAATTTTTATATCCTTATATGATGTAATAAAATATTTTGATATAGTTATTGGAACTTTAATTATGGCTTGAATCTAAGATACGCAAATGATACATATTATTTTATAGCACTAGAACGAAACCCATTCTTACCCCAAGCTTTTAATAATGCAGTTCGTCCACTTTTTTTTTTTTTTAGTAATCAGTGATGCGAGGGGCGAAGCAAGATAAAAGGCATCTTGAAAATTCCATAACATCTTGGAAGATTCACAAGGAGATCAAGAAAGTTCACCACCAACCGTAGCAGCACCGTCGGCTAAAATTTCTCCCTTTTGAATGTATTTACCCCGTTGAACCCGCGGTTTTTGGTGCATACAAGTATTTTTGCAAAACTTAGAGCAAAGCCCAGAATTTTCTTTTAGTGGATACCTTTCCTCAGAATGGATGATGAATGGAAGCGAGATTGGATTGACGTATAGAATCTTTAATTGAAGTATAGCATTATGAAAACTCTTTCAGAAATTCCATAAATAAGATGGTTGTTGTTGAATCAGCTGTGCCAAGTCAAGGCGGTACAAAGGAGCAGGCCACCACCCCCGATCAAGGGTAAGCCCAAGAAGAGTTGCTCCTCGCAGAAAGAGGTTGTTTGAATATAAAATCAGAAGCAAGAAACTGATTTTGAGAACTAAGTTTTAATATCGATTTTCTGAAATTTTGGACTTGGAATCTTAAAATCAAACTTGGGCTTTGAATTTTAAAATCAGAACTGACTGATATTTGAAGGTCCCAGATATGGGCCTGAGTGACTTGAAATTGAACGAATGGGCTGCAGGAAAATCATATTTGAACTTAAAACTAATATGGACATTTTGTTTAAAATTAAAATACGGGCTAAGCCCAAATTAGATAGTTGATTTCATCATATGTTGGACTAGGTGTTAAGTTGAGGGTCTTGGAATGTGAAATTTGATTTGATCTTAGGGTTATGGCAGGCAAAAATGGAAGAAAACCCGCTTTTGTATTACTTTTATTTCAAAATCAAACTTGTCATTTTAAATAAAATTATACCAACTTGAAAGGATTTTTTAAAAGGATGTAAGTGCAAAAATAGTCGAACGTAGTTGGACTAAATGTGGAGTTCTACTCAAATTCATATTTTAGTGTTTTAGTCCAAAAACGAAATTGAATAAACATCCCGAGCATACTATTTTTGGCAGAACTTTAACTCTTTATTTTAAAACAAAACCTTGAGTTCGAATAAATGAAAATGACAAGTTACTTTGCGGATTTTAAACAAAAAAGCAATTTAAATCATTTTGAAGCATGCTATAGAGCCCGTAGTTCAACCTTATTCTACAGATCCTTAATTATCGGGGTGCTAACACCTTCCCTGGGGATTATCAGAACTTTTACCTTGACTCTAGTTTAGATAGGATTTTTCAATAAATTTGAATAAATTCTTACACACTGATTTTCCTAATTTATCCATAAATTAGGTGTCAACTATAAAACAACTAATTTATAATCGACAACCGATTATAATCAGTCGATTATAATCGTCTATGTAACATCCGATAACAGCAACCGATCATGACAACCGATTGCGCTTAGGGTCTTCATAGTGTAGGTAAGTGAATTAGACTCCACAACTCAACAATCTCCCACTTGGAGACTAATTTTAATCATCTGTCTTCATCGGCAGCAGTGACTCCGATCCTCATCAGCAAAGTCCAACCGAAGTAGCACACAACTTCAGTTTATCATTTGACACAACCTTTGTCAACATATCAGTTGGATTCTGACTTCCTGGGATCTTCTCCAGTGCTAACACTCCATCTTCCAATGCTGATCGGATGAAGTGGTACCGAAGCTGTATGTGCTTCGTTCGAGCACGATAAATCGGGTTCTTTGTCAAATGAATGGCACTCTGGCTGTCATGGTACATCACACTCTTCTCATGGTCATGTTTCAATTCCCGCAAAAAGAACTGCAGCCACATCATTTCCTTCGTGGCTTTCGTCACGGCTACATACTCAGCCTCACAACTTGAGAGAGCTACTATCTTCTACAACTTTGAAACCTAGCAAATTGCGATACCTCCGAAGGTGTAAACATACCCAGATGTGCTCTTTCTACTATCAACATCACCACAGTTGTCAGCATCAACATAACCCTGCAATCCTATTTCTAACTTTCGGAAACACAAAGCTGAACTCGAGCTGCCCTTTAGATATCTAAATATCCACTTCACAACTTTCCAATGTTGTTTTCCCGGATTGCTCATAAATCGGCTGAAAACTTCCACTGCATGTGCAATGTCTGACCTCATACATACCATTAAATACATAAGACTGCTGATAGTCGATGCATAGGGTACCTTGTCCATATGCTTCTTCTCATCCTTAGTAGTCGGTGACTTCATTTGATAGCTGAAACTGTCCAGCCAAGGGAGTGTTGACTGGCTTGACATCATGCATGTTGAACCTCTTGAAAACCTTCTACACATACTCTTCTTGTGAGAGTTTGATGCCCCTTTTGCTTCAGCTGATTCTCATCCCAATGATTTGCTTTGCAGCTCCCAAATTCCTTCATTGCAAACTCTTCCGACAACTTCCTTTTTAGCCAATCAATCCCCTGTAGGTTTGCTCCTACGATCAGCATGTAGTCGACATAGAGAAGCAGTATGGAGTCTTTAAATATTTTGAAGTAGCAACAGTGATCTGCTTCGCACCTTACGAAATCGGCTTTCCTCACAAAGTTGTCAATCTTCTTGTTCTACTATCGTGGAGCCTATTTCAGCCCATACAAGCTCTTTTAAAGTTTGCACACCAGATTCTCCTTTCCTTTAACCTCGAATCCCTCTAGTTGTTGTATGTAGATTTCCTCATCTAAATCACCGTGAAGAAAGACAATTTTCACGTCCATCTATTGAAGATGCAAATCTTCCTTTGCTACCAGCCCAAGAACAGTTCTGATAGTCACCATCTTAACTACGGGAGAGAAGATCTTTGTGTAGTCGATGCCTTCTTTCTGTTGAAATCCCTTCACAACCAGCATTGCTTTATAACGCTTACTTTCATCGGGTTCTTCTTTTATCTGATAAACCCATTTATTCTGCAATGCATTATTCTCTGATGGCAGCTCGACTAACTCTCATGTGTGATTTGCCGATAGTGAGTCTATCTCATCTTTCAATGTCAACTCCCACTTGATCGATTCATCGACTTAGATTGCTTCTTTGTAACGTTTCGACTCCCCTTTTTCAGTGAGCAAAATGTAGTTAAGGGATGGAGAGAATTTGTGAACCAGATTCTCGGCCTTTAATTATCTGCCGGCACTTGAAAAACTCACTCGCTTATGTTTTCCAAGAATACAACTCTCACACATATGATAATCCACCGACTTCAGCTCCGGAATCATGCCATTCGTTACCAACAACTTCATTCATTTCTGGTTGATATGCCACAACCGATAGTGCCACAACTCTGTCTTCTTTGTGATGTTGACAATAATAATTATATCACGACAACTAGTCGTCATGTACAGAGTACCAGTCTTCTTTCCGCAATTCCAACATTCAAGTATTCGTCCGGATCTGGATTGGCCCCTGCCATTCCTTGACTTTTGTCACGACCCGACCCGACGGGCTGCGACTAAACGTCCTAATTGGACGTCATTACTGACATGTCACTCTTAATCCATCTAATACAGAGATCTATAGAAATTTCGGCAGCACAACGCTGCTTTTACAACATCTCCCTAAAATGGGCGAGCCGACAAGGCTGTCAAATCAACAACAGAATAACAATCATAATGGGCTAGCCGACTAGGCTGCCACCAACCAATATTATGTACACAAAGGAATAATCAAAATAAACAAGCCGGCAAGGCTGCCACTAGATAACAACAAGTATAACCGGGAACACCCCAACACAGGGTATAACAACATCAAAACCAAAACAAGGTACAAACGTCCAACCCACAACTGTCTACAGACCTCTAAGAGTGTAATACTGATATATGACGGGACAGGACCCCATCGTGCCCAAAATATGCATAAGTCTGAAAGATAAAGGTCTGTACCAAAATAGCTGGCTCCGGAACAAAGGAGCTCTCCAACTGCTGTACAAAAATCCTAGACTGGAGGGTCACCTATCTGAATACCTGAACCTGCGGGCATGAACGCAGCCCCCCGGAAAAGGGGGTCAGTACGGTAGATGTACCAAGTATGTGGAACAGAAAAATACTGTACTAGAAATCATAACAGTTCAATGTAAAACAGTAGACAAGTAAGAATTCAACTTAAATGTATAACTGTACTCCATCAAATGAGAGTAACGAAAATCAATTCTTCCCTTTTCAAAATATGCAAGTCAGGCCAAAATCATGAACTTCTATCCTCAGGATATAATAGCACGGGACTCGAACCTGTCTAGGTACATATATATCATGGGACTCGAACCCAAGTAAGTATGTATATATTATGAGACTCGAACCCAAGTAAGCATGTATATCGTGGGACTCGAACCCACGTAAATATATGGAATAATATAATGTCATGGAACTCGAACCCGCATCATGGAGAGCTAATCCATGGAATAATAATAAATCGGGAGTTGAACCCGCTTGGGACTCGAACCCAAGTAATATAATAATAATAGCCGGGACTCGAACCCGGAACATATTATATAGTGTCGGCCCTGTATGTGAGAGACTCGGTGAATGTGTAATAGGACTCGGCACGAGTAGATATCATGAGCAACTATATGCAATTTGAAATCATCTTTGACTTTCGATAATATCATCATAATACACTCTTTACTGAAATCATAGGCACTTGTCATAACAATTATTCTTTAAAACTAACTCAGAGAAAATCATATGCGTCATGCGTACTTTTATTAAAATCAAGTCAAATGAAAGTTTTTCACAAGGTCGTGCCAAAAATAGGGAAAAAGGATTTTCACAAAATCATGCCAAAGAAAGAATAGTCTCACATACCTTTTAAGCGAGCAAATCAACTAAATGCTAAGACATGCCTCGTCTAGTATGTCAACCTATAACAATGACAATACGTTCGTCAATTCTACGGTCTCTAACGTAAGTTATTCAAATAACGACTTCTTATTTCTATAAAAATTTGGGCAGCACTTTCCCTGTTTATATGCATATCCACAATTTACCAACAAGCCAACCAACACCAATAATCCAACATTATTCCAGGATATAATTAAGTTAAACCCAACATACTTCATATACGCTATCCTATAACCTTCTTTCTCTTATATCCATGGAAGACAACAACTTCAACAACCAAGGCAACTACTACATTTACTTCTCATGTTAGTCAATCATTTAGTTACGTTAGAATTATTCATGGGGCAATCTGTCACGACCCGACCACGGACCCGTGACTGGTGCCTTACCCCGGGCACCCTTGCGATACAACATCAGAGAAAATCAGCGGAAAATAAATTCACAACAAGTACTCATATAGAATATAAGCAGGCTAACCCAAAATTGCTACTTTTAAATATAACAACCACTGAACAGTTACATACTTAACAACCTAAAATATAACAGGACTACAGACCTCTAAGAATGTGTAATCACTATGACGAGACAGGGCCCCGTCATACCCCTGAATGTACAAAACATCTACGATACCAGGGAGAACCGTACCAAAAGTCGAGCCTCCGGAGAAATGGAGCTTCTGACACCTAAGCAAAGATCCTAAGAATGAGGATCCACCACCTGCATACCCCTACCTGCGGCATGAATGCAGCCCCCGAGGAAGGGGGTCAGTACACAATATGTACCAAGTATGTAAAACTGGAAAATACTGTAATAATATCATAAGTCTAAATAAGCTGGAGTCATAGATGAAAATTAAATTACATTGCATTGTGCCTTACTAACAATGAGAGTAACAAGTATAAACTTTACTGCATAAAAAAAATAGGAGGCTCATGATCAAAACAGGGTCCCTCGCCCGTAGTATCATTAAGCAATCCTACTCCTGAGACTATTTCACCCGCATAGGTCCGGTGGACCCGCATGAGGTCATCCTCCTCGCATGAGACTATTTCACCCGCATGAGACTATTTCACCCGCATGGATCTTGTGGACCCGCATGAGTACAAGCGCCGCACTCGCATGGGACTATTTCACCTGCATGAGGTCATTCGCCTCGCATGAGACTATTTCACCCGTATGAGACTATTTCACCCGCATGGACCCGGTGGGCCCGCATGAGTACAAACGCCGCACTCGCATCATGGGTAGCAAATCCATGGAAGAAGTAGTAAACCATCCTAATGGACGCATACCCGTTGACCATCCATCGTGTCAGTATGTCCAAAGGAAATAACAGGAATCACCCGGGGTCTACCCCGTAAGAACACGTAACCTAGCACAACCGGCTATCATACACAACATAAGCACTACCGGCTTATCACAACATAAGAAAATTAAGAAATTCCCTAACTTCTTATTAACGTTATTAATATATCCTCTCATTTTAATTTACTTAAGGCACTAACATGTTATTTAAGAGAAAATCCGGAAATTCAACTCAAGTACCTCGTACTTCTAACCTTTTAAGAAATGACTCATTTTTATATAAAACTTCCAAGATACTAATAACCGTAGTATCAAGTCACGACTACTTTCAAGACAAGTCACCTTTCCTTTTAGAAATATAATAGGCTTCTAAATCATGTGACTTCTTTTCTTATGAAACCTTAGGCAATTGATGCCTTAAAACCAATTTGCCTTTCATAAATTCAAATCATTTATCCGTACTTATTTTGCTTAGAGTAAATCTTTCTTTTGTTAACCTTCCATAAAGCCAATACAACCAATTTCCCATGAAGTCGTTGTATTACCGTTATACATTAGTCACAATACACTTCCCTATATACAAGGAATTTATACTTTTAAAACGAAACAAGTATTATATACTTAAAACACTTCAAGTCTCTTAACTTTGAAAACTTAAGACATCATTAATACTTTTTATAGAAGTGAGTTAATCCCCTTACTTACCAAACTTGGCCATTCTTAAAACAAGTAAGGGGCATCAAAGTCTTGTACATCTACCGTACTATATAAGTACACTACTCATGCTCAAAAGATAGGAAAGTTCCACATACTTCTTCGGGTCAATCCACTTGCTAAGTCCAAAATACCGCACGTAATACGTCAACCTATAATGACCATAATACGTTTATTAACCTCTAGTTACAATGTAGAATATTCCAAATTCAAAGTCACTAAATTCTATGGAAAATTGGGCAGCATTTCCTTTGTTTCTACATACTTTGCCACCTTTTTCAAGGCCGAATTCAACATCCAAACGCCACATTTAAGGCCCAACAATCCAAAAACATTTCAAAGGGGATTACACACCTAAACTTGGATGTGTAAAATTCTGCCCCACAATGTACAACAACTAACTTAACAAGCTTAAGGTAGTTATTAGGCTACAACATGCTCACATAACCTTCTTATCCAATTCTTTCATATCCAACCTATATTTCTTACATGCAATTTATCTAAGAGCAATATTTCCAACTACAAATTCTTTCTTCTTCACATGCAACACCAAAAACCAACAAGGAGAGAAGGAATTGTTACCTTAAAACTTTAGCCAAATATTCCAACAAATTCGCTAGCCTCCTTTCCACAATCACCACCACAATAACTCCTACAAGCTAGCCAACAAGCTTCCTTCTTGCCACACTTTCAGATTTTTCTCAAGCTTAGATTTCCTCTTGAAATTCTAGAGAGAATGGAGAGCTTTTAGCTTTAGAGAGAGAGAAGGACTTGAAGAATGACCAAGTCTTGAAGACTTGGTCAATAAGTAGTGCATGCAAAATCAGATGAGGGAGGACACTTGTCACCCTCCCATGGCCTTTTTTTAAACAAAACAGTTCAGATTTTTCCACTCAACTGCGGAACTCGTCTCGCGGCGCGCTGAAACCTCTGCCGACCTCGAACTTTCGGCCACAGCTTCCTGGCGCGGTGCAACTTCAGTGAACCCTCAGATCATCTGGCACCACGGCCCTGCTTCCGGCGCCGCGGCCCTGTGGCTCCTGATCGAAACACATTTCTGTCCGACTGCGCACTGAACTTGTAACTCCCATAACTTTCTACTCTGATGTCCTATCGACGAACGGTTGGTTGCGTTGGAAACTAGACTCAACGAACTACGCACTAGGCCTTTGAAACACCTAGGAACTCTCAATGTAATGGGTCATAACCCGCCTCAAAGTTGACTAAAAACCCGCCCGAAACAATCCTTCAACCTATCCTTCTAAAATTTATGTCTTAATCCCTTTCGTACGCTCACATACGCATGGCCAGAACTACGGGGTATAACATTCTCCCCCCCTTAGAAACATTTATCCTGAATGTTCCTTCTACGTCTCCAGAACGCATGCGCCGGTGTAGTCTCCACTACTATACCTATAAAACCAATTATGCCATATATGGCCATAATATACTAACCACGCAAAAGCTTACCTCCCAGCCTACGAGGAATTACCTCTAAAGAGTATAACAACTTATTAGTTCTCATCCATGGTATAAGGGTATTCTCCTCACAAAATGATCACTCCCATCCTCTTAACCAATGTTTGCTTCTTCTTCCACTTGTCGTATCCTCCTTGCACACTCGACTCCTTCTAGTATAAGTACCACACTCTTGTTCCCGATCTGAGACAATCTTACTATTCAAGTCATGAAAACTTAGTGGTTTCCTTAACTTAGCTACCCACTATCATTTCACACCACTCATGGACTTATTACCTACGTATATCCCACGTATACTATGTTCCTTGACAAAGATCACGCGTACAATCTCCCACTCAAGATGGCCCTGTAGCTAAGGCCACGGTTATCAAAATCCTAAGGCTCACAACTCCCATGTCCCCAAAACTTACCCCTTCTACAAGCCAGACTTTCTAAGTCACAATTTACATAAAATTATCCGCACATAACACTTAACATGTAACCATCTTATCACACCTACTAATCTTTAGAGGGTTAAGGATATACCTGTAACTATTGCTTCACTTTCCCCTGGTCGTTCTAATCATGGTCCTGCCCTGCACGACGCATAACAAAAGAAGGCGATGAACCAGCCACTGATCCCGAAGGCTGAATCTCCACATCCGTGCTATCTCTGGTCGGACAATTTCTGCAAATGGCCTGCCGCCGCATGTAAAACAAACTCCCCTACTAGCACGACACTCCCCATCATGGAGCCTACCACAACGGCCACAACGAGGTAGGGGTGGCCCCATCTGACTAACATCCATGCTCCTCCGAAAACCTGAAACCTTGGGGCCCTAACTGCCTCAAGAAGGCGTGGTGGAGTACTCGTCTTGGTGAGGCGCATAACTAGCTTCTTGGCGGCGTCCACCTCGAAAGTTACCAAAGGACCCTGCTGTCTTGGCCCTCTTCTGCTGATCTTGGTTATTCCGTCGACCTCTACGCTCCTCACACTTGGTACATAAGCCTGCATGCGGGCAATGTCCATGACCGGCTGAAGAGCTACCCCCGTGCAATTCTCTGCTAAGTAATCATCGAGCACAGTGACATAGCAGTGTACTCTATCCTCCATGTCTGCCACTAAAGCGGGGACTTACCGAGCCAACGAGTCAAACTCTACATTGTACTCCCGAACCGTCCGCCCGTTCTGCCTCAACACCAAAAATTTATCCGCCCGCGCTCTCCTCATCTGCGAAGGCAAGAAGTGTGCAAGAAATGCTGCTGAGAACTCGTCCCAACCAGCTGGAAGTGCATGCTCCCCCCGGGACAATTCCCATGAATCAAACCAGTCAACTGCAGTATCACGCAGCCGATGTGCACCAAATACCACCGCCTCGGTCTCTGAGGCCTTGATCACTCTCATGATCCGCTGCAATTGTCGGATAAACTCTTGAGAATCATCCTCAGTCCTCGACCCATAGAACTCTGGTGGGCTGCAACTCAAAAAGTCCCTAAGTCTCACGCTATCTGGTCTATGGTGTACTACGGGTACAACCGGAGTCTCTGTCTCTCGTTTATCCTCATTCCTCGCCACGATCTGGCGATAATCGGGCCATCTCGCGTAACCCATCTCTCCGCTCCAGTGTGTATGGCGAGTCTCGGTACCGTGGTCTCGATGGCGCTGCTGCTGCCCCAAACTCTGCTGGGGGTGGCGACGTCGTGGATTTCGCCGTCCGAAACATCACCTCAGGTAAAGACTGGGCCTGTGCCCCCGTAACTCTGTGCGTCCCACTAGCAGCTCCATCCGCTGCCTTGCCCTTCTGGGCTCTGGTTGCCTTGCGTGGAGGCATAACTGGTACATAAGAATATGTCAGAGGAAGTTCAACCTATAACACAACTCTATTGCACGATCTTAGAGTGAAAGAATGGAAACTAATCCTAATATTATATAGCCTACTGATTATAGATGTGGTGCACGAGACACCGATAATCAAGACTCTACTAGATACGGCCTGTAGACCCTTTCCGAGGATTAACTGCTCTGATACAACTTTTGTCACGACCCGACCACGGACCCGTGACTGGTGTCTTACCCCGGGCACCCTTGCGATACAACATTAGAGAAAACCAGCGGAAAATAAATTCACAACAAGAACCCATATAGAATATAAGCAGGCTAACCCAAAATGACTACCTTTAAATATAACAACCACTGAACAGTTACATCCCTAACAACCTAAAATATAACAGGACTACAGACCTCTAAGAATGTGTAATCACTATGACGGGACAGGGCCCCGTCATACCCCGTACAAAACATCTACCACACCAGAGAGAACCGTACCAAAAGTCGAGCCTCCGGAGAAATGGAGCTTCTGACACCTGAGCAAAGATCCTAAGAATGAGGATCCACCACCTGCTTACCCTACTGCGGCGTGAACGCGCCAGAGATGAAATTCGATTACCTGATATGTACCAAGTATGTAAAACTGGAAAATACTGTAATAATATCATAAGTCTAAATAAGCTGGAGTCATAGATGAAAATTAAATTACATTGCACTGTGCCTTACTAACAATGAGAGTAACAAATATAAACTTTACTGCATAAAAAAAAAGGAGGCTCATGATCAAAACAGGGTCCCTCGCCCGTAGTATCATTAAGCAATCCTACTCCTGGGACTATTTCACCCGCATAGGTCCGTTGGACCCGCATGAGGTCATCCTCCTCGCATGGGACTATTTCACCCGCATGAGACTATTTCACCCGCATAGATCCTGTGGACCCGCATGAGTACAAGCGCAGCACTCGCATGGGACTATTTCACCCGCATGAGGTCATTCGCCTCGCATGGGACTATTTCACCCGCATGAGACTATTTCACCCGCATGGACCCGGTGGGCCCGCATGAGTACAAACGCCGCACTCGCATCATGGGTAGCAAATCCATGGAATAACTAGTAAACCATCCTAATGGACGCATACCCGTGGACCATCCATCGTGTCAGTATGTCCAAAGGAAATAACAGGAAACACCTGGGGTCTACCCCGTAAGAACACGTAACCTAGCACAACCGGCTATCATACACAACATAAGCACTACTGGCTTATCACAACATAAGCAAGTTAAGAAATCCCCTAACTTCTTATTAACGTTATTAATATATCCTCTCATTTTAATTTACTTAAGGCATTAACATGTTATTTAAGAGAAAATCCGGGAATTCAACCCAAGTACCACGTACTTCTAATCTTTTAAGAAATGACTCCTTTTTATATAAAACTTCCAAGATACTAATAACCGTAGTATCAAGTCACGACTACTTTCAAGACAAGTCACCTTTCCTTTTAGAAATATAATAGGCTTCTAAATCATGTGACTTCTTTTCTTATGAAACCTTAGGCAATTGATGCCTTAAAACCAATTTGTCTTTCATAAATTCAAATCATTTATCCGTACTTATTTTGCTTAGAGTAAATCTTTCTTTTGTTAACCTTCCATAAAGCCAATACAACCAACTTTCCATGAAGTCGTTGTATTACCGTTATACATTAGTCACAATACACTTCCCTATATTCAAGGGATTTATACTTTTAAAACGAAACAAGTATTATATACTTAAAATACTTCAAGTCCCTTAACTTTGAAAACTTAAGACATCATTAATACTTTTTAAAGAAGTGAGTTAATCCCCTTACTTACCAAACTTGGCCATTCTTAAAACAAGTAAGAGACATCAAAGTCTTGTACGTCTACCGTACTATATAACTACACTACTCATGCTCAAAAGATAGGAAAGTTCCACATACCTCTTCGGGTCAATCCACTTGCTAAGTCCAAAATACCGCACGTAATACGTCAACCTATAATGACCATAATACGTTTATTAACCTCTAGTTACAATGTAGAATATTCCAAATTCAAAGTCACTAAATTATATGAAAAATTGGGCAGCATTTCCTTTGTTTCTACATACTTTGCCACCTTTTTCAAGGCCGAATTCAACATCCAAACGCCACATTTAAGGCCCAACAATCCAAAACATTTCAAAGGGGATTACACACCTAAACTTGGATGTGTAAAATTCTGCCCCACAATGTACAACAACTAACTTAACAAGCTTAAGGTAGTAATTAGGCTACAACATGCTGACATAACCTTCTTATCAAATTCTTTCATATCCAACCCATATTTCTTACATGCAATTTATCTAAGAGAAATATTTCCAACTACAAATTCTTTCTTCTTCACATGCAACACCAAAAATCAACAAGGAGAGAAGGAATTGTTACCTTAAAACTTTAGCCAAATATTCCAACAAATTCGCTAGCCTCCTTTCTACAATCACCACCACAATAACTCCTACAAGCTAGCCAACAAGCTTCCTTCTTGCCACACTTTCAGATTTTCCTCAAGCTTAGATTTCCTCTTGAAATTCTAGAGAGAAGGGAGAGCTTTTAGCTTTAGAGAGAGAGAAGGACTTGAAGAATGACCAAGTCTTCAAGACTTGGTCAATAAGTAGTGCATGCAAAATCAGATGGGGGGACACTTGTCACCCTCCCATGGCCTTTTTTTAAAACAGAACTGTTCAGATTTTTCCACTCAACTTCGCAGAACCCGCCTGCGCCTGCGGCCTGGCCGCGACGTGAAAACCTCTCGCCACTCGAACTTTTCGGCGCCGCGGCGCTGCAACTTCAGCGAACCCTCAGATCATCTGGCACCGCGGCCCTGCTTCCGGCGCCGCGTCCCTGTGGCTCCTGACCGAAACACATTTCTGTCCGACTGCGCACTGAACTTGTAACTCCCATAACTTTCTACTCCGATGTCCTATAGACGAACGGTTGGTTGCGTTAGAAACTAGACTCAACGAACTACGCACTAGGCCTTTGAAACACCTAGGAACTCTCAATGTAACGGGTCATAACCCACCTCAAAGTTGACTAAAAACCCGCCCGAAACAATCCGTCAACCTATCCTTCAAAAATTTATGTCTTAATCCCTTTCGTACGCTCACATACGCATGGCCAGAACTACGGGGTATAACACAATCCAATCTCTTAACGACATCGCCAATTTAAGAATGTGAATTTAACACTTTTCTATATTTTAATCCTTTCAAGGCATGTATAGATAATTGCCTCAATAGATATGCATGTTGTAACTTATATTCACACACTAATTCAGCCCGTAATACATTATCATAATATTCAACAATTTCTATCAACTTTCCGGTCATATCAACATATTACAATTCCAAAGCTTTTCTAAAATTCCTTACTTTCCAATTAATCTTCCAACAACTTCAATTAACAACTCTAACTTTAAACATCAAGGTTTCATCTAAATTTTCACATGCAATTAGTAATAACATACCAACACAATTACTCAATTCCAATGTACGCCAAGAATAGGTTCTAAATCGGTTTCGACCTCTATTATTCACATGCATTGTCTTCTTTTCCTTTCTTATTTGACATGGATAATCCTCCTAACTATAATATCAATTAATCTATCAAATAACAAGTGAAAGGGATAAAATTTTACCAATTTCCGAGCTCAAAACAGCCTCTTGATGCCCCTTTGCCCCGATTTACGCCTCTGTTGTCGATTTTTCGCCCAAATTCTTCTCTTCTTTTAACCCAAAATGACATGCAATCCTTCTACCATGTTACCCAACATCTACACATATTTTTCCTTCCCAATAGTTGCATCAAAATTTGAATTTTTCGCTCCTAAAATCTGTTGGGCATTCCCGTCGAGACCCCACTGTTTTTGGGTCCAAACTTGTTCTAATTCTTGGATTAATGATGTAGGTTAGCTAATCTAACAAGGTGAAGTAAAAAGCTTGAATTCTTCTCTTGCAAATGGGGAGATTTTCGACCTAGGCTTGTGGAAAATGGAAAGGAAGATTAAATTTTGTGCTGAAGAAAAGAGAAAATGAACTTGTTGGGCATTTTTAAGTGCTAATTTTCAGATTTCTAAAAGTGCACTTAGGTCCCCCTTCTTTTTACACTTTAACCCTCCAAGTGCTTATTAAACTAATTTAATCCCCAAAGTAGTAAACCTTAATCTATTTCTTTAAATCTTGATTTCCGTTTCTTTTAATTCCCGAGAATTCCATAAGGTCTCGTATTCTCCAAGTCGTAATTCTCACAATATGTAATAATCCTCAAAAGAGAAATATAAATAAATTATCATTTTAAATACTCATTTGGCGTGTTCGCAGCTTGTATAATTATATCTTATATCCATTATCCGAATATTAACCTTAATGACCTTCTTAATCCTAGTCTTAACTTACGAGGAGTAATATCCCCCCCCCCCCCCCCATAGAAACATTCGTCCTCGAATGTTCATAACCAATCTTATGTTCTAGAAATTTCGACAGAGCCTCCTTTATAATTGTGCCTATCCATCTATATCCAGCAACCCAACAGATGCCACACAGGGCCATAAATAAACACATATATACAGTTCACCAACATCATAATCAAATAAGGGAGTTAGATTGAATTACCTGGGGGCATAAGGAATAAGTGAGGATACTTCTTCTTCATCTCGTCCTCTGCCTCCCAAGTCATTTCCTCTCTATTGTTGCTCCGCCATAACACCTTGACGAATGCAACATCCTTAGTCCGTAGTCTCTTGACCTGGCGATCCAATATGGCCACAGGACTCTCCTCATAGGATAACCCCTCAGTCACCTGGACATCGTCCACTGGGAAGACTCTGGAAGGATCACCAATACACTTCCGTAGCATATACACATGAAAAACTGGATGTACTGCTTCCAAGTCTGAGGGTAAGTCCAACTCATAGGCGACCTGTCCTACCCTGCTAATGATCCGATAAGGCCCAATATACCTCGGGCTAAGCTTCCCCCTCTTCCCAAATCTCATCACACCCTTCATGGGTGATACCTTCAAGAATACCCAGTCGTCGATCTGAAACTCTAGGTGCCGACGCCGATTATCAGCATATGACTTTTGTCGACTCTGAGTTGCTAGTAATCTCTCTTGTATAAGTTTCACCTTGTCTACAGTCTGCTGAACTATGTATGGACCAATCAACTGAGTCTCACCTACGTCAAACCAACCAATGGGCGACATGCACTTCCTCCCATACAAAGCCTCATACGGGGCCATCTGAATGCTAAAGTGGTAGTTGTTATTGTAAGCAAACTCAATAAGTGGCAAGTAATCATCCCAGCTACCTCTAAAATCAATAATATAAGCCCTCAACATATCCTCCAGTGTCTGTATGGTACGCTCTGCCTGCCCATCCGTCTGAGGATGAAATGATGTGCTGAGACTCACCTGCGCTCCCAATCCCTTCTGAAATGATCTCCAGAAGTTAGCCGTGAACTGGGCTCCTCGGTCAGATATGATAGATATAGGAACCCCATGCAGCCTCACTATCTCCCTGATGTATAATCTAGCATAGTCCTCAGCTGAATAAGTAGTCTGGACTGGAAGAGAATGGGCTGATATTTTCAACTCATTCAAATAGGGTTGACGCAGAGACAACTTTTAGAAGCTAAGCAAGTACAGTGCTACATGCTTTTTTTGACAAAAATAAGAGGAACCCAAGCTTACCTTATTATTATGAAAAGTGGAGGGTTTGATAAAGGGTACTAGGTGTAGGTCTTTCCAGCCGGATTCATTAATGCAATGAAACAGAAGAACTGGCCTTGGAAGGAAATATTTATTCAAATCAGCCTATCTATAATAACCCAGATGGAATCACACTTCCGCTGAGTACGAGACAAACCTGTAATAAAATCCATATTAATCACCTCCCACTTCCAAGTCGGGACCTCTATCGCCTGTAGTAGCCCACCAGGCTTCTGATGCTCGATCTTAACCTGCTGACAATTCGGGCACTGACCAACAAACTCTGCCACGTCTCTCTTCATGTCATCCCACCAATACAAACTCCTAAGGTCATGATACATTTTCGTCGACCCTGGATGAATAGAATAACGGGCATTGTGTGCCTCACCCATAACCTGCTGACGCAGTCCTGCAACGTCGGGTACACATAACCTACCCTCATACCGTAGCACACCATCAGAGGTCACCTCAAATAAAGCCTTCTCCTTTCGGAGAGCTGCATCTCTATACCGTGCCAGAATAGGATCATCATACTGGCATCTCTTTACCTCTTCTATGATAGAGGACTCAGCAACTCCTCGAACAAGAATACCATTATCTTCAGAATCCGCCAACCGGACTCCAAGACTAGCTAGCCTGTGAATCTCTCGGACCATCTCTTTTTTGTCCGGCTGCACGTCTGACAAGCTACCCATAGATCTTCGGCTAAGAGCATCTGCCATAACATTGACCTTTCCTGGGTGGTACAAGATATCAACGTCATAATCCTTCAACAACTCAAGCCACCACCTTTGTCTCAAATTCAGTTCCTTCTACTTAAAGATGTATTGAAAACTCTTATGATCCGTGTAAATATCAGCATGAACACCATACAAGTAATGTCTCCATATCTTCAAAGTATGAATCACCGCTGCTAGCTCTAAATCATGAGTGGGATAATCATTTTCATATTTTCTGAGCTATCGGGAGACATAAGTTATAACTTTGTCATGCTGCATCAACACACAACCTAACCCGATACCTGAAGCATCACAATAAATCACATACACATCTAACCCCTCCGGAAGAGTCAGAACTGGGGCCGAAGTCAACTTATCCTTCAACAACTGAAAACTGTGCTCACAAGCATCGGTCTACTGGAACTTAGTTGCCTTCTGGGTTAGCCTAGTCAAGGGCGCTGAGATCGAGGCGAAATTTTCCACAAACCTCCTATAAAACCCTCCTAGACCCAAAAAATTGCGTACCTCAGTAGGTGTAGTGGACCTGGGCCATGTCTTCAACGCCTCAATCTTTTGAGTATCCACCCGAATACCATCTGCCCTGAAAATATGCCCCAAGAATGCCACTGAGGCCAACCAGAATTCACATTTCGAAAATTTGGCATACAATCACGGTCTTTGGAGGACTCAATCGCCTCAAATGATCTGCGTGCTCCTGATCTGAGCGAGAGTACACCAGGATGTCATCAATGAATACTATAACAAATGTATCCAAAAATGGTTTGAACACCCGGTTCATTAGGTCCATGAACACTGCTGGAGCATTAGTCAACTCAAATGACATTACCCTGGACTCATAATGCATGCAGGGTCTGACGCAGATTCGGGACATCGCCTCTCTAACCGTGCACTGATGATAACCGGATCGCAGGTCTATCTTCGAGAAATACTTAGCACCCTGCAACTGATCGAACAAGTCATCAATCCTGGGAAGGGGGTACCTATTCTTAATGGTCACCTTATTCAGCCGCCTATAGTCAATGCACATCCGCATCGAACCATCCTTCTTCTTTACAAATAGCACCGGCACCCGTGGCACGCCTAGGCCTAATGAAGCCGCTCTAATAGGTCTCTCAAGCTCCTTCACTCCTTCATTCTGCAGTGCCATTCTATAAGGGAATGGATATAGGTTGGGTACACTGCAATACATCTATCTTGAAATCTATCTCTCCCGCCTGGAGGAAGACACGGGAGATCATGCGGGGATACATCCAGGAAACTCACCGACTATTGGGCGATCAAGGGCCGGTACCTCGGCCTCCATATCATGTACCCGAACTAAGTGATAAATACACCCTTTTCGAACCATCTTCCTTGCCTTGAGGTATGGAATAAACTTACCCCTCGGCGATGCGGTATTCCCTTTCCATTCAATAACCGGTTCGTCTGGAAACTGGAATCGAACCAACTTCTCTCGACAATCAACGTTGGCAAAACAAGAAGCCAACCAATCCATACCCATAATAACGTCGAAGTCGGTCATATCCAACTCTATCAAATCTGGCGAGTGCGACGGCTATATATCGCCACCGAGCAATTCTTATACACACGCCTAGATATAACCGAATCTCCCACCGGTGTAGCTACCTCGAATGGTTCTATCGGCTCAGGTTCTATCCCTATCCTACTAACAACAAGAGGGGATATATAGGACAAGGTGGAACCTGGATCAATCAAAGCATACACATCATAGAAAATTACCGATAATGTACCTGTGACAACATCTGGTGACGCCTCCTGATCGCGTCTGCGGGCCGGATAGGCATAAATGCGATTCGGAGGACCGCCGAGCTGGAACCTCGCCACGACCTCGCCACGGCGGTGATGTCGATTACCACGCGGATGGGGCACATAACTGTAGATGACGATGAACCGACAATAGAACCCGTAGGCTGAGCCATAGTACCCGTGCCATCTCTATACGGACACTCCCTCTGTCTATGGCCCGGCGGCCGCAGAATAACGAGCTCGGCGGCGATGACACTCCCCAAAATGGGTCATACCACATCGAACACACCGAGGCAAAGGTGGCCTCGCCTGACTAGGAACCCGAGACATGTGTGAACACGAAGCTCTAGAACTCTGACCGAACCCTGGACAGTCATACCTCCTACCTGAAGACTGTGAAGGAGCACTCTGTCTTTGGTGGGAGGAATACAGTATCTTTCTTGAGGCTGCCCGCCTCGGAAATCACCCGAAAACCCCGCTGATCTGGCCCTCATATGCTGGCTCCTACCATGGTCTCCATTCAGCCGTCTCCCTCTATGTCGCTCCTCGATTCCCTGCGCAAATGCCTGAATACGAGCAATATCCATGCTCGGCTGAAGCGCTGCTGTCATGTACCCATCAATAAGATAGTGGTCTAACCCCATCACGTAACGGTGTACCCTATCTGCCATGTCTGCTACCATAGTAGGTGCATACCGAGCCAAGGAGTCAAACTCCATGCTATACTCTCTAACCGTCCTCCCATTCTGCCGTAAATGTAGAAACCTGTAGACCCTGGCCCGTCTCATCTCTGGAGGCAGAAAGTGGCCAAGAAATGCCTCATAAAACTCATCACATACTGCAGGAGGAGCACCTCGCCCCTGGACAACCCCCATGACTCAAACCAGTTGACTGCTATATCGCGCAACCGGTATGAGGCCAATATAACTGACTCCGTCTCTGAGGCCCTGATCACTCTCAACGTCCTCTGTGTCTGGCAGATGAACTCATAAGGATCGTCCTCGGGCCTTGACCCATAAAACTCTGGCGGACTGCAACTCAGAAAGTCTCTAACCCTCAAACTGCGCCTAGGGTTAAGCGCCGGATCTCGCCGTAAGTGCCTTGCGCTACTATCTTTGCCAATAGCTGGACTGTCTCTCTAAAATCTCCATCCTGTGCCCCTGGCTGGGGAACTGAAGGCTCAGGTACTGGAGTCTCGGATATGGGTGATGTTGCCCCACGAGAGGAGCCTGGAGGCTCGTGACGAGGCGTAACTTCGTCGATGGGGCACACTCTGAGCGTAGATCGCGTCACGGGCACAGTAGCTCTACATATCCGACTAGAATCCCCTACTGTAGATTTGCCCTTCTGGGCCACGGGCGCCATCCTCGGAGGCATAGCTGTAAACATAGTAAACTATCAGAAAAAGGATCGTCTTAATAACACAGCTCTATAGCACGATCTAAGAGATGAAAGAGTAGAAACCAATCCTAAATGTCCGGCAGCCTCCTATGTATAAGTATGGTGCACAACATACCCATACACAAGACTCTACTAGACACGGTCTGTAGACATTCCGAGGACTAACTGCTCTGATACCACTTTTGTCACAACCCGACCCGACGGGCTGCGACTAAACGTCCTAATTGGACGTCATTACAGACCTGTCACTCTTAATCCATATAATACAGAGATCTATAGAAATTTCGGCAGCACACCGCTGCTTTTACAACATCTCCCTAAAATGGGCGAGCCGACAAGGCTGCCAAATCAACAACAAAACAACAATCATAATGGGCTAGCCGACTAGGCTGCCACCAACTAATATTATGTACACTAAGGAATAATCAAAATAAGCAAGTCGGCAAAGCTGCCACTAGGTAGCAACAAGTATAATCGGGAACGCCCCAACACAGGGTATAACAACATCAAAACCAAAACAAGGTACAAACGTCCAACCCACAACTGTCTACAGACCTGCAGAGTGTATATCGACATATGACGGGATAGGACCCCGTCGTGCCCAAAATATGCATAAGTCTGAAAGATAAAGGTCTGTACCAAAATAGCTGGCTCCGAAACAAAGGAGCTCTCCAACTGTTGTACATAAATTCTAGACTGGAGGGTCACCTAACTGAACACCTGAACCTGCGGGCATGAACGCATCCCCCCGAGGAAAAGGGGGTCAGTACGATAGATATACCAAGTATGTGGAACTGGAAAATACTATACTAGAAATCATAACAGTTCAACGTAAAACAGTAGACAAGTAAGAATTCAACTTAACTATATAACTGTACTCCATCAAATGAGAGTAACGAAAATCAGTTCTTCCCTTTTCAAAATATGCAAGTCAGGCCAAAATCATGAACTTCTATCCTCAGGATATAATAGCACGGGACTCGAACCCGTTGATCGGTGTATTTTATATACACTTTTTGAGTCAGTTTCAGTTAGTCTTTTGTCCCTTTTTGTACAAATAAGTGTCGTATTAGGATAGTTTTTCTTTCTTTTGAGTCGAAGTGGTTAAAATGGGCAAATGACGGAAAAGGAGCTAAAAGAGGGCAAAAGAGGAGGTTCCAGAGCTAAAAACAGAGAAAGTGGCGAACGAGGCAAAAACCCAGTCGTGCGCGCGCCTCCTGCGATCGAAGCGGCGCGGCGCCCAATATCCAGAGAGGCTGCAGAAGTCCCAGCGCGCGGCTCATGTCAGCAGTGCGGGGCGCGGCGCCTAATTATCGAAAGGCTACGAAGTTGCGGCGCTCGAACCAATGACGGCGCGGCGCCAAATCACCCGAAGTGCCACAGTTCCGTCGCGGCGCCGATAGCGAGCATGGCGGCGGGAAAAATCAGGGTTTTGACGATTTTCTGGGCCCGGCCTGCAAGGAAAAGTTAAGGCGGTTTCACTTATAAAAGTAGAACCCTAGCGATTTTAAGGTTCCCTTCTTTACAACACAAGGTTTCTTGCTTGGAGATTGGAGACCATAATTTAGTACTTTCTTTTCCTTTTCTTTTCTTTTATTTCAGTTTTGTATGATGAACTTTGAATTAGTTCTTGTCATGTCAATGGCTAGGAACTAATTCTCTTATAGGGCTTTCCATGTTGATTCACTAGAAACTTATGTTATGAATTAATGCATGTTTATGGTTATTATTCTTCTTTGAGAGATTTATCCAATAATTGTTTTGAATGCTTGGTAATTAATTGACAACTAATTATCCTTATATGATTTCTAATCAAACTTCGAAAGGAGGAGGTTGTGAATATGTTGTAAATTGGGTAGACATATTTGGGTTGGGGATGAAAATACCTCAATTATTTATGTAGCGTTAATGAGAGGCTTAACAACCCTAATTTTGCGCATGGTGCGTGACGGTTAACTAGGTTTTTGTTCTTAATCCTCCTATAGAGTTATCCTTATCACCGAAAGGTAGGTAAGGTGCAATACTGGGGTTGAGTGTTTATATATCCTTAACGGGAATATAAAACGATTTCGTAAGCCTGCTAGCTCCGAGAGAAGAAGACCATAATTCGTTGCATTAATAAATAACATAAGCGGATAGTTGAGGAGACATGTAAGCCATATTCCCATCACAACTGAAGTAAACTCATTAGATAAATTAGTCTCTATAATTCTTAGTTATAAACAACAAAATCAAATATCAATTTACCAAATAGATACCAAAAGATAGATAGTTGGTACTTGAACCCTAATCCTTGTAGACGATATTCGGTCTTACCAGGACTGTTGACACCCAATTTTGACCCTCCCGCCCAGTCATTAGCCATAAAATTACACTAATTTTGCAAAATATTTTTTTTATGATTTTTTATAATAAAATGCAGCGATAAAACATTAATACAGGCATAAATAAGCAATTTAATAATAACACTGTAGTTTACGTAGAGTGTTAAGCACTTAGAGTCTTGCGCCCGCATTTATTAATTTTAAGCTATGTCATAATTCCTAAATAATAATTAATAATAAATACATAAAATAAATAATTTAGCAATGACGTCGTGTCAAGTAGCATAGTCGCATTTATTAATACGGAAAGCAATTTCATAACTTATTTTAAATAATGATAAATAATGCACAATAAATAAGATTTTAAATAATAGCGCCGCATTCTAAAACATTAAGCACTAAATTAAATAGCACGTCCGTCCTTATTTTTTAATCTCAAACTTAGACTAACAAAGCACCTAAAATACCACTAATTAAATACCTACTACCTAAAACTAATTCCTAAAACTAACACCTAATTAAAAACTACACTTTAAAAAGCGCAGCCCACTACACCTGACCAGCCCACGTCGCCCCAGCCCAACCCGCAAGCCCAACTCGTCCCTTTACCTACCCTCAGCCCCTTCACCTTCACTTCCCCCCATCACTCAGCAGCCCTAAAAAAAAAGATTACCCTTCTCCCTCTCAACCAAACCTTCGTCCAGCCCACATTCCCCATCTCCTCAGCCCATTACCCAACCCTTTTATTTTCCCTCAAGCACCTTCATCTTCACTACTGAGAAAAGGCAACGAAACCCTAAACCTAAAAAGCAATCGCCGCTTTCACCCTCGCACGCCCCATCGTCCTAGCCGAGATTCTCGCCGGAGAATCCGGCGAATCCTAAACCAAATCACTCCAGAATATTAACTTACCTTAACTAACACTCAATCGATTTTACACCAAGAAATCCGACAGAATCACATACGAAATCAGCATTGAAAACCTTACCAAATCAAAACCCAAGATTGGGACTATAAAAGGGGAGAGCATGCAAAACCGATGGGCATCGATTGGACACCCCTAGCAGCAGTTAACAACTCAATCGGCGAGACGGAAAAAAAAAACCCTTCAAGACAATTGAAATACAACCGCAAGAACACCTAGCACACTAGTTCCGCACATCTTAGCCCCAATAGCACAAAAAAAGAAATTCAGAAACAGCCTTTTTATCACCTTCAATCGCATAACCACAGAACACTTCGAGTGGTATCGACGACTTGATACGCCGCCTCGGTTCTCTGCCCGGAGAAAGTAAACTCAAGTCCCTCCTAGTTTTATTATCGTCTGCTTTTTCGTGTGTGTCACGCCCTTTTTCGACCGCGACATTTTCTAAATAAAAATGGCTCCTGCTCAAATAAAGTGTTAGACGATAAAATGCTAAAAAATGCTTAAAAATATTAAAAGTGCTAAAAAGTGTTAAAAATATGTTAAAGATTTAAAAAGGTGCTAAGGGATTAATTTTAAAGGTAAAGGGTGCTAATTATTAAAGTGGTGCTTAAAAGGTGCTAAAAGTGCAAAAGGTTTAAAATGCTAAAATGTTTTAAAAGGGTGCTAAAGGGTTGCTAGAAATGCTGAAGTGCTAAAGGTGCTAAATGCTAAAGGGTTCGCGGAGTCGCCACCTAATTATTTTGGGTGAATTAGGACACCTAAATGTTAACTAGTTTAAAGTAAACATTAACTTCATTTAATGGTCTGCTAAACTTAATGAGATTCTGGGTAAGGGTTCTTTATTATCCTAAAGGGAAGGGGTTAGGCACCCTAAAGGATCCGCTAACTTACGGTTGTCCGTTCAAACCTAGGGTTATTATTGCTAAGCATGCATGTTTGAAAAGTGTTCAAGTAAAAGATATAGGAAGTATTTTTGCTAACTTAAAAATGTGAGATTTGTTTTAAAATATACAAAGCTAGTTCTAGCTAAAATATGTATTATTATTATATGTGCAAAGATGATTTATGTGTTTATGAAGTGGCCCTAGCATGCAAG
This sequence comes from Przewalskia tangutica, assembly GCA_029844215.1. NCBI lineage: Eukaryota > Viridiplantae > Streptophyta > Magnoliopsida > Solanales > Solanaceae > Przewalskia > Przewalskia tangutica. The sequence continues at coordinate 117,017,487 of CM056728.1, forward strand.
GTATCTATATAATAAATGGAACTAATTTTCCTATATGGATTTTTAATGATTGAGTTTATAGAATGATATTTTAATTACGTGAAGAGTTATGCAGGTTAGGTTATTTAATGCGACTTTAAGCAATGTATAACTAGCATAAAATAATTAAGTTAGAAGAAACGAGTTTCTAGTACCAAACTACCTCTCAATGGCAACCCGAAGCTTGAATGTCCTAAAGGTTCTGCTAGTAGGGTGATGTTAGGCAATTAATTTACAAATAATGAATAGGCAGGCATAACTTAATAAATGACTCGATGAAGGCGATGTCATCCGCCGGTGGCTTGGAATTTCCGATGCGGATAGAGAATGCACATAGATGCGGGTGAATGCAGATCTTCAGTTGATCAAAGCGCGACGAGTCTCGCGATGAAACTCTTCATTTTCGCTCCGATGCATTTCATGTAAAAGAAAAGAAGATAAGGATTAGTAAATGCTCTAAACCACATCGAAAAATAGACGACATTGGCACAGAATTTAAACGCATGTAATTGTTTCATTTCGGTAATAGGAGGGCCCAATTGATATCAGTCTATCAAAATTAGAATTACATCCCGAGAAGTATGTAGAATGTAAGTGACCCAGATATGATATGCATATGTGTATTTAGAAAAATAAGCAGGGCTGCTGGACCAAGTAAATGATCAGTTGTGCCTTTAGTCAAATAAATGACCTCAGGGAAATAACTTGCCAAAAAATCAATGTAGAGTTTCATTTAACTTAACTATTCCAGTCAATCATAAAGTACACAACAGACAGGAAAGGGAGAAAAACAGTCCAATATGGTTACTCCTGGCAAACCAAAAGGGAAACAAGGCTTCATTTTGTTAGGTAGTTTTTTAGCATAAATCAGCTCAACATGTGTAGTTATTCCCTGGATTGATTGACCTGGCCGCGACATCTATTGCGACTTGCTAAACATTTACGAAGATGGGACAAATGAACTTTTATTCTAGATGCCATATATTCAATTCATTTACGAGTCAATTATAGGCTTGCTTGATGTCCTCTAAGGTCAGATTACCAGCTGTAGATATAGACTCATGTACTAACATAGGAAAGAAAGCGAGATATGGCGGTTATGTCATGTTTCAACCATTGGCCTCAAGATCTAACGGGCATAACATTGATCAACTAACAAGTATGCAAGGGGGCAGAAAGGATACAGGAATGGATAAGCCGGATGCAACATTATCCAGATAGGCAGAGATCCATTTAGCCTGGACTAAACATGCAGTTATGATATGACATTTATAAACAAAATTCAGGGATCCAGCAGGCAAGCACACACATCACAATAGGCAATTTAGACATGAAGATCCAATTCAAGCAATAAATAAGAAACACTAAGCAATAGACAATAGATATTTCAAACAGAGCTAAAAGGTAGGTTCCTCTATAACCAAACATGAAGCAGGTATGGACACTCTCCACAGGGGCAAACACAATAGCACAATACTCCCATAATTATTTATACACAACTGACTATTCTGAGCAGATTCATGGACATATTAGCAGTCAAATCTTTTGATTAGGGAGGCATTTGAATAGGTTAATATGGCAAGCCTTCAATTATCGCAGACCAGAAAAGAAACAGATGAGTAGATAAGTTTAACAGTCAAGTAAACAGTGACGACATTAAACCAGCAATTTCGACCATAACAACAACGATTAAAAGCATTAGCATTATCCATAGAGCAAATTACTCAAACAGGTTATAAAGCGTAAATCGTACAAGAAATCTGAAAGAGAACGGGTTTACCTTCTCCGGACAGCGAACCGGGGCAGCGTATCAAGTCGTCGGTCCACTCGACGGGCTTTAGGTTTGCGATGCGAATGAAAGGGCGAAGTTTGTTTGCTGATTTTTGGCTGATATTGAAAAGAAAGATTTCAGGCTTCTTATTTGTGCGATGCTAATGGTCTGGGTTGTCGATTGCTGGACCTCCTAACCTCCTATGCCTGTCGACTATTGCTATTGGACTGAGCTCTCTTGTGCTCTTCGTCTGTGTTCGACCCTCGTTTCTACTATGTGTTCCCTCCAACTGAGCCCTAGATTGCTATGTGGCTGCTCCTGAACTCTCTCGTATATCTATTGTGCTCTCCCCTCTCTGTCCTCTGCTAATGCCTATTGCATGTGCTTTATATAGCCTAACTCTAGGTTCTAATATTGGTAAGTAAAGAAGGCTGAGATTTTGGCTGAGATTTGTATCGATTTCGTATTGATTCTTGCTGTTTTTGTGCTGATTTTAGTACTGAATTTGAAGCGGGATTTGGGTGCTGGTTATGGTAAGGAAAAGGATTTCTGATTTGGTTTGGTTATGGTAAGAAATCGTTGGCTGGGTGTGTGTGGGTAAGGAAGGTAAGGGAAGTCGCCGAATTCTCAGGCGAGAATCTCGGCAGGGATCTTGGCGGCGATTTGTTTTTTAGGGTTGCTGGTTTTTGAGAGGGTGAGGCGTTTGAGGGAGACGAGGGCAAAGGGAACTGAAGTAAATGAAGTTGGGGCGGGCTGTGTATACAAGGCGTGGGCTGGGCGGGCAGGTGGGCTTTGCGGGTCGCGGAAAATAAAGGGGACGTTGGGCCACGCGGGTTGGGCTACGTTTTATGGGTTAATTAATTAGGGTATTAGATTAGTTAATTAGTAATAAATTGTGCTTAAATTATCTAGGTGCTTTATTAATCTAATTGTTATAAATGCGGATGTGTTATTTAATTAATGCTTAATACTTTAGAATGCTGCGCTATTATTTAAAATCCTATTATTGTGCATTATTGCGAAGTTAAATTAAAATTGAATTGAGTTTAGATTAAATTATTTAAATGTTAAATGCAAGTATGATATTTAAGAATTGTTTAAAGCTTTTACTCAAAATGCGGTGCTATTATTTAAAATCTTATTTATTGTGCATTACTATTCAAAATAAGTTATGAAATTGTTTTGCGTATTAATAAATGCAACTATGCTACTTGACACGACGTCAATGTTAAATTATTTATTTTATGTATTTATTATTAATTAAGAATCATGACAGGGCTTAAAATTAATTAATGCGGGCGCGGGACTCCAAATGCTTAATACTCTACGTAGACACGGTGCCATTATTAATTGTTTATTTATGCATGTATTTATGTTTTATCGCTGCGTTTTATTATAAAAAATCATAAAAAAAATTATTTTACAAAATTAGTCTAATTTTATAGTTAATGACTGGACGGGAGGGTCAAAATTGGGTGTCAACAGTGTGCCTATGATTGATTAGATGATAATATAGTAATTATTCAGGCTGCTCTGTTTCACATATGTAATCTGTTAATTAACTATTGATAAATAGAAGTATTGTAGTTAGGTATTTATTATCGTTTCAATGGTCGAGGATGTTCGATTGGTCGAATGGTTGTTACTGTCATCCGAGTTTTAATCGATCCAAATACTCAAGTCGATTGGGAACTACGCATTGCATACTGTCTAAGCATACAACAGATATTATGAATAGGCTGGAGTTTTATTACTTCTGAAATAATATAAAAATGACATTCCCGGTTTGGAAATCGACTTTCTTCATTTTTGTGGCATCTGTTGAAATTTAGGCATACTCTGTTGATTCCTATAACATATCTACCTGTCTGTTTTCCTACTCAGTTCGTGTATGTGGCTTGAATCACCTTTCTATTTACTTCGGCATGTATTTGTGAATGAACTGCGCCACTATTTGCTGAAGTTTGAGCATATTAAGTGATATCAGATATTCCTAAGTCCAATCCCATGCATATTTTAAAACTAGTTTTTCTGGTAAAACTTGAAAATCACTGATTTGGGCTGCATATGTTATTCTGGACTGTTACAAACTTAAGTAGTAATTGGATTTGTAGGATCTTTGTTGTTTGAGAGTATGATGATGTAATGCAGCCCGTCATTCTCTTATAATTACTGTGAAGTATGTGGTTCCTGGCGAGCTTGATGTTTTTTTAGCAGAGTATGTCTTAGATATTTTAGATTATAGTTGGTTAATAATTTGTTGGTAATTAGATAGATTTGATGAATTGGTTTCTTAAGTATCGTCGTGCCTGACATGTTCCTTGTGCGATAGTAGTAATAATAATAAATAAATAAAAAATCAGTTGAATCTTTATTGTCTTGAAACATTTGAAAGATTGTTTCTGGTCCAAATTCTAGCTTGTGATTTGTGAAACTCAAGTCAGGTTTAATTTAAGCATCTCTGTTTTGCTAAAAGATCTTCTAAACTGTTGGGGACTATTTCTGCCTATGGTGAATTGATCGGTGTATTTTACATACACCTTTTGAGTCAGTTTTAGTTAGTCTTTTGTCCCGTTTTGTACATATAAGTGTTGTATTAGGATAGTTTTCCTTTCTATTGAGTCAAAGTGGTTAAAATGGCCAAATGGCGGAAAAGGAGCTAAAAGAGGGCAAAATAGGAGATGTCGGGTAGCAGAGAAAGTGGCGAACGAGGTGAAATCGGACGGCGCGCGGCCTCCTGCGATCAGCGAGGCGCGACGCCTCGACGGCAGATGCGGGGCGCGGCACCTAAACATCAGAAGCTACAGAGTTGCAGCGTGGCGCCTCGAACAGCGAATATCGGGCGGCGCCAAAACACCAGACGGATTGCGAATTTCCGGCGCCATGTCTGCGCAGCGCGCTGCGCGGAAAAATTAGGTTTTGGGCGAATTTAGGCCAGCTGAAGGAAAGAGGGAGGCGGTTTCGGCTATAAAAGGAGAACCCTAGCGCTTTTAAGGGTCCCCTTTCTTGCACAACACAAGACTTTTGCTTGGAGATTGGATACCATAGTTTAGTAATTTCTTTTCCCTTTCTTGTTCTTTATTTCTATTTTGTATGATGAACATGGAATTAGTTCTTGTCATGTCAATGGCTAGGAACTAATTCTCTTATAGGCTTTCCATGTTGAATTTCTAGAAACTTATGTTATTAATTAATGCGCTTATGGTTATTTTTCTTATTGTGAGATCTATCCAATAATTGAGTTGAATTCTTGGTAATTAATTGACAACTAATTATCACTATATGATTTCTAATCAGATTACGAAAGGGGGGGATTGTGAATATGCTGTAAGTTGGGTAGACATTCTTGGATTGGGGATGAAAATACCTCAATTATTTATGTAGCGTTGATGAGAGGCTTAACAACCCTAATTTTGCGCATTGTGCGTGACGGTCAACTAGGTTTTTGTTCTTAATCCTCCTATAGAGTTATCCTTATCACCGAAAGGTAGGTAAGGTGAGATCTTTGAGGTTGAGTGTTTATATAACCTAACGGGAGTATAAAGCGATTTAGAAACTGCTTTCTCCAAAAGAAGAATACCATAAGTTAATGCATTAGTAAGTAGCATAAGCGGATAGTAAGGATACATGGAAGCCCTATTCTCATCACCACTGAAATAAATCTTTATATTTAGATAGCTTGCATAATTCTTAGTTATAAACAACAAATCAATTATCAATTCACCAAATAGATACTAGAAAATAGATAGTTGGTAATTGAACCCTAATCCTTGTGTACGATATTCGGTCTTATCAAGACTATACTACTTGTCACGATAACGTGCACTTGCGTTTAAAGTGTGTGCATCTTTTCGCGCATCATGAATATGTATTCTGGGTTTGGTATATACTGACATTGCTTTCCCAAATGAATATCCAATGCGGGTCTCAAGCAGTTGTGAACTTAAGAAAAAATTTGAATTTTGGGGCTTGCTTTGTGCTGCGGTGTACTGTCTGTCACTTAGACCAAATTTTATTTTTATATTGAGTTCATTGGTTTGGTGTTGTCGATCCACTGACAGTAAATGGGAATATACATGTTCGTTTCTTGTACAGACACTATTAATAAATCAAGCATATACTAATCCTTATCTTCCTTTGTTTTACATGAAATGCATTGGAGCGAAACGAAGAGTCTCATGGAGAGACTCACCACGAGCTACTTCAAATGGCAACCCGCATCTACATCCATCGAGTTCCCTCTTCGGCAATTCCTAGAAAAACAAATAGGACAAGATGACGTTGTCATCCGTCTTAACTCCTCTTACTCTTTAAATCTAACTGCCTCATTTTATGCCTTTATTTGTTTATTGCAATTTTATTATTTAACTTTGTAATTAATAGGAGGGCTAGTTCAATTAGTCTTTGAACATAAAGGTGGGAAGGTGATTTAGAATTGAATGCACTTCTAATCATTTATCTTAGGCTTGTCATTTCATATCTAATCTTTTGCCTAATCATTAAAATTGCATATCTAAAACTAACGCACCACTTCTTTGATTTCGCAGATAAATGCATATCTATAGTCCATGAATCAACTTTGCACCGCTTACATCATAAACAGTATAAACGCACACTTTAAAACTTTATATATTTTTATAGCATTAGTCTTACAAACTTTATTCAACATGCCTCCTTTTATAAAATATTTTGAAGCATCTTTTATATTTTCAAAACACGTTTTTTAACATAATAATTACCCTAGGTTTGAACGGACAACCGCAAGTTAGCGGATCCTTTAGGGTGCCTAACCCCTTCCCTTTAGGATAATAAAGAACCCTTGCCCAGAATCTCATTAAGTTTAGCAGACCATAAAGAATGGAGTTAATGTTTGCTTTAAACTAGTTAACATTTAGGTGTCCTAATTCACCCAAATTAATTAGGTGGCGACTCCGCGAACCCTTTAGCATTTTAGCAACCCTTTAGCATTTAGCACCTTTTAAGCACTTTTAATATTTAAGCACCCTTTTAAACATTTTTTAGCATTTTATTATTTTATTTTCTAACATAACATTTTATTTAAGCAGGGTTCGCTAGAATAAAGTCGCGGCCGAAAAAGGGCGTGACAACGACTATATTACTTGTCACGATAACGTGCACTTGCGTTAAAGTGTGTGCATCTTTTCGAGCATCACCCGTCTAGATACATATATATCATGAGACTCGAACCCAAGTAAGTATGTATATATTATGGGACTCGAACCCAAGTAAGCATGTATATCGTGGGACTCGAACCCACGTAAATATATGGAATAATATAATGTCATGGGACTCGAACCCGCATCATGGAGAGCTAATCCATGAAATAATAATAAATCGGGAGTTGAACCCGCTTGGGACTCAAACCCAAGTAATATAATAATAATAGTCGGGACTCGTACCCGGAACATACTATATAGTGTCGGCCCTCTATGTGAGAGACTCGGTGAATGTGTAATAGGACTCGGCACGAGTAGATATCATGAGCAACTATATGCAATTTGAAATCATCTTTGACTTTCGATAATATCATCATAATACACTCTTTACTGAAATCATAGGCACTTGTCATAATAATTTTCCTTTAAAACTAACTCTGTAGAAAATCATGTACGTCCGCCGTACTTTTATTAAAATCAAGTCAAATGAAAGTTTTTCACAAGGTCGTGCCAAAAATAAGGAAAAATGATTTTCACAAAATCATGCCAAAGAAAGAATAGTCTCACATACTTTTTAAGCGAGCAAATCAACTAAATGCTAAGACATGCCTCGTCTAGTATATCAACCTATAAAAATGACAATACGTTCGTCAATTCTACGGTCTCTAACGTAAGTTATTCAAATAACGGCTTCTTATTTCTATAAAAATTTGGGCAGCATTTTCCCTGTTTATATGCATATCCACAATTTACCAACAAGCCAACCAACACCAATAATCCAACATTATTCCAGGAAACGTGATGCTCTTATATCCATGGAAGACAACAACTTCAACAACCAAGGCAACTACTACATTTACTTCTCATGTTATTCAATCATTTAGTTACGTTAGAATTATTCAAGAATGTGAATTTAACACTTTTCTATATTTTAATCCTTTCAAGGCATGTCTAAATAATTTCCTCAATAGATATGCATGTTGTAACTTATATTCACACACTAATTCAGCCCGTAATACATTATCATAATATTCAACAATTTCTATCAACTTTCCGGTCATATCAACATATTACAATTCCAAAGCTTTTCAAAAACTTTTTACTTTCCAATTAATCTTCCAACAACTTCAATTAACAACTCTAACTTTAAAAATCAAGGTTTCATCTAAATTGTCACATGCAATTAGTAATAACATACCTACATAATTACTCAATTCCAATGTACGCCAAGAATAGGTTCTAAATCGGTTTCGACCTCTATTATTCACATGATTGTCTTATTTCCCTTTCTTCTTTGACATGGATAATCCTCCTAACTATATTATCAATTAATCTATCAAATAACTAGTGAAAGGGATAAATTTTTACCAATTTCCGAGCTCAAAACAGTTCCTTCGATCGCCCACTTCCCCAACGATTTCTGCCCTCTTTTGTCGATTTTTCGCCCAAATTCTTCTCTTCTTTTAACCCAAAATGACATGCAATCCTTCTACCATGTTACCCAACATCTAAACATGTTTTTCCTTCCCAATAGTTGCATCAAAATTCGAATTTTTCGCTCCTAAAATCTGTTTGGCATTCCCGTCGAGACCCCACTGTTTTTGGGTCCAAAAATGTTATAATTCTTGGCTTAATGATTAGGTTAGCTAATCTAACAAGGTGAAGTAAAAAGCTTGAATTTTTCTCTTGCAAATGGGGAGATTTTTGACCTAGGCTTGTGGAAAATGGAAAGGAAGATTAAATTTTGTGTTGAAGAAAAGAGAAAATGAACTTGTTAGGCTTTTTTAAGTGCTAATTTTCAGATTTCTAAAACTGCACTTAGGTCCCCCTTCTTTTTACACTTTAACCCTCCAAGTTCTTATTAAACTAATTTAATCCCCAAAGTAGTAAACCTTAATCTATTTCTTTAAATCTTGATTTCCGTTTCTTTTAATTCCCGGGAATTCCATAAGGTCTCGTATTCTCCAAGTCGTAATTCCCACAATATGTAATAATCCTCAAAAGAGAAATATAAATAACTTATCATTTTAAATACTCATTGGCGTGTTCGCAACTTGTTTAATTATATCTTATATCCATTATCTGAATATTAACCTTAATGACGTTCTTAATCCTAGTCTTAACTTACGAGGTGTAACAACTTTGACATGCCCCTACTTCAGCTGTTGTTTCTGTCATGATTTTTGTCTCTGTTCTCAACATTTAGAGCAGAACTAGTTGATGCTTCACTAGAATCTATCATGTGAATCTCCTCGGCTAGGATATAATCCCTAACATCGTTAAACTTCAGTTTATCACTGCCAACCGAATTATTAACAGCTTCCCTCATCGACTCTCATCTATTCGGCATAGACACCAACAAAATTTGGGCTTGCACTTCATCGTCAAACTTGATTGAAACCGATGACAGTTGGTTGACAATCGTGTTGAATTCATTCAAGTGCGTTGCAACGGGAGCACCTTCTTCCATCCTCAGGTGAAAGAGTTTCTTCATGAGAAATACCTTGTTGTTAGTCGAAGGTTTCTCATACATATTAGGCAGAACCTTCATTAGGCCAGTTGTGGTCTTTTCCTTCGCCACGTTGTGAGCAACATTCTTCGACAGCGTCAATTGAATTACTCCGAGAACATGTTTATCAAGGAGGTTCCAATCGACTTTATTTATCTCTTCTGACTTCGGGCTCAGCGACTGATGAAGCTTTCTGCCGTACAGATAGTCTTCAATCTGCATTCTTCAAAACGTATAATTTGTCCCATCGAATTACCTATACCGTGTGCTGAATCATCTTCGTCTCCCATTATTTTCTAGATCGCAACAGAACCTGATGCTCTGATACCAGTTGTTAGGATTTACGCGTCTCAAATCGGTCTAAACAGAAAATAGCAAATCGTCAAAGAATAAAATAACACACACAAATTTAACGTGGTTCACCCTCAATGCGAGAGCTACGTCCACTTGAAGAAATAAGATGTTTTTCTATGTACAACTCTCTCACTTACTTTGTAGTAGTAATGCCTAGATGGTACGTCACCCTAGTTTTTATAGCCAAAATTAAGGCAATATAATACAAGCCTGAAATTCCTAAGGTACCCTCCACTAAATATCATTAGGGTTTTAAACTCCCCGCCCTACTTCCTCAGGAAAGATTTTTCACCGCCTTATCGACAATCGATTATAATTAATCAGTTGATTATAATCGCCTATGTAACAGTCGATAATAGCAACCGATCATGACAACCGATTGAGCTTAGGGTCTTCATAGTGTAGGTAAGTGAATTAGGTTCTACAACTCAACAATTGAATCATTTGAGGTCCTTGATTATGAATGACTTTGAGAAATTAGTTGTTTTTTGAGTTACTAAGCTAACAATCGAAAGTTATTACTGTTAGTGCAAATTGGAATTCAAATTCCATTGCTGGATTTTAAAGTGTGAATATGAAAATCCACGTTTGCGGCTGTTCGTGTTTGGAAAAGAGTGATTCAAAGAAATTAGTTGTTTTTTGAGTTACTAAGTTAACAATCGAAAGTTATTACTGTTAGTGCAAATTGGAATTCAAATTCCATTGCTGGATTTTAAAGTGTGAATATGAAAATCCACGTTTGCGGTTGTTCGTGTTTGGAAAAGAGTGATTCAAGTGTTTATTTGTTGCAATTAAGTTGAATACCATTGTTAAAAGCTGAAAACATAAATCTCAATTGTAAGATGATATTAATCTCCCTTGGTGAGTCTTTCTCACTAATATTAATATATATAGTGTATAATATTCATCCAAATACAAGAGAAAACCTAGTCTCATATACAAGATGAATCCTAGTCTTACCATAATTATATTTACACAATATTCTAATTATGGATAGGAATTTTATTATACTACTATACATGTTTACACACCCTCGATCGGAGCGGGAGGCGGACGAGGCGGATCTGAAGTCAAGAAATAACTGTCTAGGAAGTCCTTTGGTAAATATATTTGCATACTGATATGATGAGGGAACATGTAACACTCTGACATGGCCTAGCGCAACTTTCTCACGAACGAAATGTATGTCCATCTCAACGTGCTTGGTTCGCTGATGTTGAACCGGGTTGTGAGAAAGGTAGATTACATAGATGTTATCACAGTACACAATAGATCACTGAAGTTCTAACAGTAAAATTCTGAGCCAACAAATCTCAGCTACCACATTTACAACGCCTCTGTACCCAGCCTCGGCACTGGAACGAGATAGGGTGGCTTGTCGCTTGACAGACCATGAAATCAGATTATCCCCTAAAAAATACAAAAGTCGTAGGTGGAACGTCGCGTGTCTGGACACCCTGACCAATATGCATCTGTATACGAGAGCAACTTGTTTGGGGCAGAAGGGTAAAGGTTCAAACCATAATCAAGTGTGCCCTTAATGTATGAGATCATACGCTTAAGAGCAGTGAAATGAGACTCCCTGGAGGCATGCATAAATAAGCATACCTGCTGAACAACATAAGCAATGTCTGGCCTTGTAAATGTGAGATACTGAAGTGCACCTGCAAGGCTCCTATACAGAGTAGGATCGGAGACTGGAGCACCATCCATATCACTGAGCTTAGATTTTGAATCAACTGGAGTAGGCATGACTTTGTAATTCGCCATCTTAGCCCTGTACACAATCTCCTCTGCATACTTACGCTGACACAAGAACATGTAGTTGGCAGACATGGTCACTGATATCCCCAAGAAGTAACTCAGCTTGCCCAAATCAGTTATTGCAAATTCAGTCTTAAGTAGAGCAATAATATCATTTTCAACCCATCGGAGGAGGCAGTTAGAACAATATCATCCACATACAGTAATAAGTAAGCAATGCTACTACCTTGATGAAAAATGAAAAGTGATGTATCACTCCTGCTGCATACAAACTCAATCTGCAAAATATATCTGACAAAACGATCATACCAAGCACGGGGGGCCTGTTTGAGGTCATATAATGACTTACGAAGACGACACACATAGTGAGAGACTGTTGGATGGGTGAACTCAGACGGCTGATGCATGTAGAATATTTCTCTCAGGTCCCCATGTAAAAATGCATTCTTCACATCAAGTTGATGTATCAGCCAGTGTTTTCTCATAGCTATGCTCAGAACTGTGTGAATGGTAGCTGATTTGAAAATTGGCTAAATGTCTCACCACAATCATTGCTCTCATGTTGATTCGTGTCATTAGCCACAAGACGTGTCTTATACCTCTCAAGATCTCCATTGTCTCTGAATTTGTGACGAAATAGCCATATACAACGAATCACATTCACCCCCTCAGGTCTAGGTACTAGATCTCACGTGTGCTGTTTAGTCAAAGCATTGAATTCCTCAGACATAGTCGCATTCCAATTAGGGTCTTGTTTGGCCAATTTTGGGTTCTTGGAAATTGAAGAGATGATTTGGGCAGACAAGTTGAATTGGACTTTGGGTTTGAAGATTCTGTGTTTGGCACGAGTCTCCATTTGGTGAGTAGGGACAGTGGGTGGCAGAGGCAACTGAGTGGTGGGGTCCGAGACGGATGGTATGGTCGGATATGAAGATGGTGGAGGTGAAGCCGTCGGAGGCGCCGCGGCGCCGAGATCAAGGGCAGTGGAGCTGGATGATCAGTCTTCTCTGAAGTTTTGGCGCCGTGACGCTGACGTCGGGACAGAAACATCTTGGTCACTGGAAGAATGGCGTCGCGACGCCTCCATGATGGGCCGCGACGCTGATGACGGTGATGATTGTAGTTGACTGAGAATGGTGGGAGAAATGACAGGCTCGTCAAGAAAGGAGTAATCCAGTTTTTAAAATTTTTGAAGATTCGAAAATGGGAATATGATCTCGTCGAATGTGACGTGACGAAAGATGTGGATTTGATGAGTGGATAAGTCATAGCATAGATAGCCCCTATGGTTCGGCGGGAGGCCTAGGTAGACACATGTAGTGGATCGGGAAGCTAGCTTATGAGGGGCGGTAGAGGCAAGGTTAGGATATCATAGACAGCCGAATATCCGTAGATGATCATAAGAGGGGACTTTATGATAGAAAATTTATGTAGGGATCATATTGTGAAGGGTTCTAGTTGGGAGAATATTTAGAATGTATTCAGCATATACCCAGAAGGACGGAGGGAGGGAGGCATGAATCAATAGAGTGTGAATCATATTGTTAATGGTGCAGATGATTCTTTTCAGCTTTACCGTTTTGTGGGGAGGTGTGAGAACAGGAGAAGCGAAAAATCATGTCATTATTAGTACAAAAACGGTGAAACATAGAGTTATTGAATTCACGACCATTATCGCACTGAAAAGATTTTATACCTTTTTCAAATTGTGTTTGAATGAACGTTCAGAACTCAAGAAATTTGGCAAACACTTCTGATTTAAATTTGAGAGGATACAACCAAACATAGTGGGAAAAATCACCTAGCAACACAAGATAATATTTATGACCGAGGGAACTAAGGATAGGAGATGTCCATAGATCGACATGTATAATATCAAAAGGTGCAAAAATAACACTAGTAGATGATTTAAACGGAAGACGAGTATGTTTGCCTAGAGAACAAAAAACACAATGTTGGGCTAGCTTCCCATTATTACATGGAATAAAATTGTTGGCTTTAAAAAAATTATAAATTGGGGCTCCTGGATGACTAAACCTATTATACCATGTGAATGGAGAAATAGCCGCTAGAGAGATGGGAGAGCAAGATCCGGCAGCGGAGGTGGATGGGAATGAATAGAGATCTCCGTGCTATTGCATCTCGTAAGAGGTGTCCGCGTATAAAGATCGTTTACATTGAAGCCAAAAGGGTCAAACACTGGCTCATTGACGAACAGGGGTGTCTTTGGGCCTGTGCCAACTGTGCTATAGCACAGGCCCAAAGATTTTAGGAGCCTCCAAAAAATATAACACCCCTATATATATTACTGTGATATACCAGAAAACGTGATGCTCTGCTTTGCGAAAAAACAGAAAACGTGATGCTCTGCCTCTCTTACCAGTGATATTCCAGTGTTCAAGCTACAAAAATACATACCATTACCAGTGACTTTTTTTAAGGGTCCACTTTTATGAATTAGAACAGGGCTCCCAAAATGTTTGAGACGGCCCTGTTGACGAACACTCAATTTTTGAATTTAAATTTTTGGATCTATGAGATTTAAGCTCCACCCCACCACGAAAAATATATTTCAAAGTAACTATCACAAGACTTCAATGAGAAATTGCAAATTCATCAAAAATTGGAGATCAAACAACAATGGTGGATTTCGACAATTTCCCTTCCATATTTGAAGTTGAGACATGAAAGTAATTCATCATGGAAATCCACAAACAGTTTTTCCACCATCAACACAAATGATTTGGCCAGTTATATAAGCAGCAGCAGGAAAACATAGGTAAGCCACAAGTGATGAAACTTCATTTGGTTTTCCCATCCTGCTAATTGGAGTTCTCTTTATTAAGTTTTCCACATCTTTGGACTCAAAATCTTCCTGCAAATTAGAAAAAAAAAGGACATAGTTAGTCAAATACAACAACAACATACCTAATGTAATCGAGGTCTGAAGAGGATAAAGTGTACACAGAAATAGTTAAAAAAACATTAAGGCAAACGCTGACACACGGAACTATACAAAGGATAAAGGATAGTACTTACAGCTACGGTATCTGTAAGGGCGGTATCAATAATCCAAGGTGCAACAGCATTAACTCGAATATTATCTTTTCCCCATTCGCATGCCAAGTTCTTCGTTAATTGATTTATTGCTCCTATATAAAGTAGATCAAATCAAAATGGTTAATAAAATAAACAGTAATTTAGTATTTGTTATGTTGATTCAATTAATTGTGAACACACGAATTCGAATGTTTTATGCAAACCTATTATATTGAGTACAAAGTTTAAGAAAAAAAGACTAACTTGAAATTAGTGATTTAAATTAAATATGTAACTTTTTAAACCTGTGATAGGAAACATGCGTAACATTTGTGTGACTTTATAGACTTCTTATTAAAGATATATAATATGAGAAGTCCAAGTTAAATTGTTTTCTAATATAGAAAGAAATCATTTTTTGAACTAAGTACAAAGGGAATATGAAGCATTAATCGGAACAAATGGAGTATTTTTATGAGTAAAAAAAGAACAAATACAAGTACCTTTTGTTGCTGCATAGAGAGACACAAAAGGAATGGCCATGATCCCAGAGATAGAAGAGATGAACACAATGCTTGCCTTTCCTGAAGCTTTCAAAAAAGGATATGCTAATTGACACAAATTGTATGAAGCCTCAAAATTGGTTCCCATCATTAGTGAGCAATCTGCAGATGTAATATTATTGGTCTCTTTTGGTATACATACAGCAGCATTATTTACCTAAAATATAAACAACTATCGTCAGTCAAATTTCACTTGCTGTAGATGTAAGATAATCTATTAAAGACATTTTGGTGTGTTACTTACGAGGATGTCAAGCTTCCCATTGAAGTATTCAGTGGCGTTTTCAATCAACTGATTTCTTTCATCTTCTAAAATCAAGTCACATGTGGAACCATTTACTTTATACCCCTTCTTTTGCCATTTCTCCAAACATTCATCTAAATCTTTTTTATTTCTTGAACATGTATAGATCGTTGCACCAAAACTGGCTAATTCTTCAACTATGGCATGCCTAAATCGCAAGTAAAAATCAAAAGCCAATATAATGGACATTATAATGAAATAAATAAACTCCAATCTTCCAAAAAAATAATAATTAAGGATAGTTCTTGAAATTATGTTGCTTACCCAATTCCCCTAGTACCACCAGTAACTAGGGCAGTCATGCCATGAAGAGACCATCTTCCATCTCCATTCTTGTTTCCAATCTGTGCCATCCTTTAATTTCTTCTTAAGATTTTTTCTAAGTTCCACAGGATTAAAATTGTTGCTTGATATGGAAAAAGAGTCAATGATTCTGCATACCAGCATAGGTTAGGCTAACATATATATAGTCTTTCAGTTTAGTTGCCACACTTGACTTTTAATATATAATAAATGAAGTTTGAAAATAGCATATAGTCTATAATATAAGGCATAGTCCAAGTTCGGCGGTCTAATATGATGGCCAAAGTTGAAAGTGACTTAAAAAGATCTAATGTACTTAATTAGGGCAAGGGGGGAAAGGCACACATGGGCAAATAAAAAAAAATCAAGGATATAAATTAGATGTATACATGTACATAGGTTGAAAATGCCTACAGGGGGAAACAGGGGTCATGTTTTGTTGAAATTTTATATATGATTTGGGTAACTATTTTGAGTTATAGAAGAATAACTAAAAATTATTTCCTTTTTACCCTAATGTTTGTACTTCTCTTTTTTTTTTTTTTTTGGCATCACTGTCCATTCCCTTTAACTTTAAAAGTCCAAATATCACCTCATATGTTGGATCCTATACGATTATCAACATTTGCTATGGATTTTCAAGGAGTGCTCATCTTTTTGTGCGTCATTGGCTGCCTATAGTTGACTGCTTCACGCCAATGTTTTTCAATTACAGTATGTTGGATAGTTTTTGCGAAATTTGTGTCTACGGTGTGTGGTGTATTTCTTATCTTTAGTAGGAAGTGTATATTTAATATGGGTTGTGGGAGAAATATTTTCCGTAATCATTTCATTTCATAATGTCATAATATATACAAATTTACAATCCATAATTAAGGCTACAATTATGGTAGAAATATACTATTACTATACTAAGAATATTTACTAATAAATATAAATTATTTACATTAAGATTATTTCCATAATAATCTATCATTTCCCCCACAGTCTTAGCGGGAGGTTCCCGTACGCTGAGACTATCCCTGAAATCATTAAAGAGTATCCGCGGAAGACCTTTTGTGAATATTTCGGCAATCTGATAGTGAGTCGGGACATGGAGAACGCGGACTTGACATATCGCACAATAACCAGAGGTGGAGCGTCTGGTATCTTGGCATCCACCCTAATCAGCATCAGTATATGACGTGAGATCGGTGATGGTCGACTTGTACAGATGTCACTACAAGGAAAACAGGCTACGGTGACGGGTAAAAACCGTCATATAACCCCTAAGATAATAGTTCTCGTAAGTGTCATCTTTGTCACTGTCACAAACAGATGACGGTTCTGTATCTGTCACACGATATGTGACGGTTTAAACCCGTCACAAAAATGTCACATCCATGTGACATTTCAAACCCGTCACACGAATGTCACATAAATTTTAACTTTCCGACACCAAATATTTAATTTAAAAAAATCTATTAAATTAATAATTTATTTTAATATGGCGGAAAAATTAAATTTGACAGGAAATTTATTATTATTATTTTGGCAATTTAATTTCAATATTGCAAATTGAGTGCACCGATGAAATGGACTAAAATTTAAATAACACCAAAAATATACATTGAATAGCTAGGATCCGTTGCACAAAGTCTTCCCAAAATGGATAATCATTCAAAGTGTTATTAAAGTAAAGTGTTTAATTAAAGACTAAAATATTGTTAATCAAGTATCTTTTTTCTGCTTCAGCTTCATCTTCTTTAACATCAATTACAGCTCTGTTTTCAATTTCAGCAGTTGAAGGACCCTTAATTGGCTTCGACTTGGATGATAGACTTGAACTTGTTGCACTTCCTTTGGCTCGCTGCAAGAATACGACCTGGCAACGGTAACAGATAACACAATCAAGAGGACAATATAACATATTGAATCTGAACAACAACAACATTTAGATAACGTGCAAAACACTGATAGTTATTAGAGTACAGTAGTACACCTAAGTATGAATACTAACTATTTTTCTTATTTGAGTTTAGAAAAAGGTAAGAGTGAGTTAGCTCATCTTGGAAACATACGATGAAACCTTAAAGCACAATGTTCTGGTTATCATGGTGGATTAGTATAATGACACAAAATAAGCTATCACTTGTGAGTACATGTGTTTGTCGTAAAACTATAAATCACAAAAAGAAAATAATTAGTAATGCTTGAAATGATGTAACAATTAACATGGTTAATGGTCTATCATTTAATTAAAGAAGTACTTACACTATTTGTCATTAAAGTCGAGTCTAGAATCAACTCTTTCATGAGATACTCTAAATTAGCATATTACTATTTCTGCAATTATATGAGATAACCTCTTCAGCTTTGTCAAGCCTGTAATTCTGAATCAAATTGTCTGAGGAGCTATGCTCTCCATCTCCAAACAATTTTGTTGTCTATCACCTGTTGAACTGCACTATTTGCGTGAGCCTCTATTTTTACTTCTTAAGAGGAAAATTGCAACACAAAAGAAAATAAAAGCCTTTAGAAATAGTTGAATTATGTTCCTGCTAAAAGAAATATAAAGTAGTGTCAAATAAAGATTGAGAGTAAAATTACTTCTTTCACCAAACAAAAAAACGTAGTTCAATCCCTGATACATAACAACTGAAAACTATATATATAATACAGACGCGAGAAATAGTTTCAGAAGTGTAGTTCAATCTTTGCACCATAAACTCAACATGCTAAAAAGAACCATGATATTATAAATTCTAATCAGGGAAGTGGGAACTATAGTAGGTGTTGGAAACAAACATTTGTGACTTTTGTGCATGATTCTATTACCCATTTAAAAAAGCAATAAAAGAATATTCTTAACTGCTTTATAAATCAAATGAACCATATTCACATGTCCGGAATCCACAGGAGATCAGTGAAGATCCACGTTTCATATTTCCATCTTTTTCATTTTAAGTAGAGTATGACTTATATTTTATCTTTTGCATAATGATACAACACAATTTTTTTAAATATGATGCTCATTCATGACACATGGGTGATATTATGATGTGGTCAAATGATAAATACAAAGACATCTAAGAAGACCTAACAAATAACCACTTACAACATCAGTGATATATCATCAAGCATCCTTTAACATGTTGGCCAGCCAACTCACAATTTTTAAGCTCCAGAAATATGCTTAGGTAGAAAGGTAATTGACTTGAATACAGCAAACTAAGATGAAATAGAAGACTAATGTCAATATAGAAGACCTCTACTGAATTTGATACCGTAAAATAAGTTGAATATGCAAAACTCAATCTTTTTGCTAAGTGTGAAACAATCAATTTTTAGAAGGACTTTTACTACTTAACAATCGAGGTATAATCAAGAAAAAGGCATAAGTTGATAATAAAGCAGCTACTTAACCAAAACTCTGATGTGAAATTATCCGTACATAAATAAGAATTCATATTCTTGTACATTAAAGCAAATATTACTCTAAAAACATCTAGATTTTGCGCAATCACAAAGAAATGAAATACAATCTAGCAACCTAATGTACAAAATTAAACTAAATCTAACTACATAGAACAGAACTGAATCAGATGAGAAAAGGAAGAAAAATTACTAAACAAACTAACAATATAACCTACTCATAATATAGTAGCTAAACCAAATAGATACAAGATCATAATGGACAGGAACTAATAACATGTTGAACTTAAGCAACTACAACTTAACAGGCTGAAATTTAAGCATTTACCTTCGATTAATCATGTTTGAAATTTAAACAAGACAAGAAATAGGATTACTAACATTAAACATGAAGAATAACAACAGAACTGAAAACAAAACAAAAGTAGATGAAAACTACATCGAAGCAGATGAGGAAAATTTACTAAATATCGACCTGATTTTATCATAACTTTGAGTAAAAATTCAGAGTTGTGGGTGTAAAACCGTGGGTTAACAGTCATTGAAAAGTAAATCGACTCATACTATGAGTTAAAACTATATCTTAATCAAGCTAACATAAGCAAATAACAGTATCAAACACTAACTAAGCACATTAATCAACAAAATACATATCATAACACATAATTTAGGTAGAAATTAACAAAGGAAATAACATTACCTTGTGTGGAGGCAGTCAAAATGTCAAAGAGGAGTTTGATATTCACTCTGGGGATCTCCGATACTCACAAACACACGAAATAAAAGAGTTTTAATAACTGAAGACTAATAAGAGGTGAGGGTTTTGGTCGGAAATAACATTACCTCTCTTTATTATTTTTGGACTGACGATGCTGATTGAGGTGAGGATTTTGCCTTCGCGGGATGACGATGTGTGGTGGAGAAAAAAGACAACGGCGAGTGGCGACTCTAGAATTTTGCCCTGATTTTGTGAAAAGTGAAAAGGGAATTTGTGCGTTTAAAGATCAACTGGGTCAGATCGTGAAAAGGGAATTTGCCCTGATTTTTATTATATACAATTAATACCAAATTAATGGAAACCTTTCAGTTGTGACCAATTTTGAAAAAAAATTGCAATTAAAATCAAATTAAAGTAGAAATGGAGATATAATTGATTATTAATCTGAATTCTTGATTTAACGGAGCAAATATTTATCAATAATCACTAATTAATTGTGTGAGCGTGAAGACACTTAGTATTTTTACAGAGTTTTTGATCTTTTATTTTTTATAATGTTAAAACGACAACGTTTAGTTTGTTTTTATTTAAAACAATTTTTAAAATAAAAATAAAAATCATGTAAGTCTTAATTTGAATTAAAAAAGTGCTAAATAAATAATAAAAACGATGTCGTTTTAATCAGTCAAACGCGTCATTTTTGGTCTATTTAAAACACAAGTCACTTATTTATGTGACATTTCACAAAATCGTCACACAAACGTCATAAATAATTGACACTTAAAAAACACGTCACACAAATGTTATAATTATATGACGCTTAAAAAATATGTCACATGAATGTCAAGAAAAAACGTAAATTTGATAAAAAGATATGACACTTGTATTATGTGAACTGTCACTGTAGTCTGTTTTTCTCAATCCTCATAAGCAAAAATGAAAGAAGATCTCATGCTTCATCTAATCTAAAAAGGCAAGGTTTTAGATGACGATTAAAGAAAGGAAAAGCCTTATCTATCTAAAGAGTAACATATGGGAAATGTAACATGTACACTAATCTTGGAGGTAAAGTAGAATACTTTACGGTTCATGCTATCTAAAAATAAATCCAAGTTATATACCTTATACAACACATGGAACCCGAATTTGAAAGAACAAAGAACTTAGGTAATCAATTGTGGAGAAAAATACAGGAATACAAGAAGAAAAAAGTGGGCTACAACTTACAACAATGGTGATCATCAAGCACGTGTGACTCTCTAGCTTGAAAAATTAATCCAAACATAGATGATAATGACAAATAAATGCATCTTTGCCACGAAGAAAATCAATTTGACTGTTAAATTCTTCCATTCACGAACCGTCTTCTTTGCGTTAGAAATTAGTCGTACAGTCTTCAGATTTAATCTTTGATTTATTTTTCACCGATTCAACGTCGAAATCACACGTCACAATCACGTTTTTTTTCAAATTTTTTGCCCAGCTCGTGATCTCCATCGGTGCATGAATGCTCAAAATCATCGATATCGGCTTCTTGCCATCATCAAGACTTTTCTGAATATCACCAGGCAATTTCATAGCATCAAGGTTGAAATGAGAATTGGTTGAATCCTTAGGTTTTTGGGAAATCGAGGGATATTTCCCTTGTCCAATTTCATGTTTCTTGAAAATAAGGGTCGCCTTCCCATTATTTCCTTTACCAAATGCAACATCCATTCTCTCATTTACGTTAACAATTTTCAAATCGATCTCAAATAGAGGATGTGTTGGTGGATTACTCTTATTCTTTTTACCATTTGGAGGTTGCGTAACGTTCTTGAAATGGACATTAGTGATTGAAAATTGAGGGCATTTAGGGGCATATAACGCTCGAACGATCAACACGATTATTCCAATCATGATACCTATAACGAGTAGCGCGGTCAGGACCATACAACAACATGTGCATTTTCCTTTCTTTTGAGAAGTTGGCTGGCGATGCTCCTCCACAATTTTGGCATTTTCAGGAGGAGGGACACGATAAACTTGATCGCGAGGGATTTGGACAACGTAGGTATGATCCGATGAGCGAGTTGGTGTGAGAGAGAGGCGAAGGGATGTGGCTGATGAAAGGAGGTTTCTGGCTTTGCCGTTTACGTGGCTGGCAGGCGGTGACCGCTCCTCCATGCCAGAATGAGGAGCGGTGGATGTGAAGGGATTGAAGTACAAAGGTAGGTAAAATGATGGGAAGAGTGGTTTTTGTTTTGCATGGGATGATTAGGAGTTGGCCATAATTGGCATCAAAGGTTGATTGAGAAAGTTTGGTTCTTATTTTTATGCGAGTGAACCGTTAGATGTTGCTATTTTTTTCTGTTAATATACATTGAATTATGAATTTCGGCACTCCTTTTAGATACCAATTAGTCATATAGATTTTTTATGGTGAGTTGTGAATTAAAATAACAGAAATTAAAAGAAGTCAGTCAATTTACAAAAGTGAAGTATAGTATAACCTCGATAAATGAATGTTCGATAAATGAATAATTTTCTCCGGTTTCAATTTGGACAAAGAGGCTAAATGAGTAACCTCGCTAAATGCATTAACGAATAAAAAAATTGAGTCCTTAAAGGCCCCATATAAACATAAATGAATAATCACTAAATTCAATAAAAAAAATATGTATATAGAATAAACCAAAATATTTCATCCAATCAACAATGTTTATATAAGAAGTCAGTTCTTCTCAAAAAATGCATCTAAAATTTGTTTTTTCCTTCCACCAAAATGCATCTCTATCCTTAATTTTTTGTAATGACCGGACAACTTCTTGAATACATTCCTCATGTTGTAGCAAGTAATTCTGTATGGTGATTACTGCTTGAAATGCCTCTTTTGATTACACATTTGGTATGACACTACTATCATCTAGGTCAGGATCACTCTCATCATTTAGTACGGACTCAATAATTTCTTCGTATGTAGGCAATTTCATAACCGCATCATTCTCGTTAGGATAGTTCAAAAGATGTTCAACGTTCATTATATTTCTATAGTGTGAATTAGAAATGACATCAATTAATCCTTGGATATCTTCTTCTAATTGACCAACTTCTACTTCAGGAATATCAATTTCTTCAGACCGAATCTTGCAATGCCGAAAGTAATTTGCAATTATTTTTGTCGTCACATCAAATCTCCAAGCCATGGTAGAAAAATTAATAGCATCCAAAATGTTAATCTTTTCAAGATTTGGTGAGCCAACTTCAAGGCTCTGCAAGATGCTAGAATAAAAACGACGCTGATAATGAACTTTGAATGCTCGAATAATCTCAGTATCACATGGTTGAATTTTAGACGTTGTGTTAAGGGGCAAGAAAAATAACTTTACATTTCTCAAACCTTCAACAACCTTTGGATGAGCTGGACAATTGTCTACTAACAAGAGAACCTTTCTGTCATTCATTCTCTTGTCAAACCAACGACAAAATTCTTGAAAAAGCAAACCAATCATCCACGCTTTCTTGTTGAATCGATACTCACAAATAAGATTGTTCATATTCACATTTTTAAAGCATCTAATTTTTGCATACTTACCAATAACCCAAAGGGATACTTTGTCGGATCCATCACCACACAACAAACAACAACAGTGATTCTCTCGTTGTCTTTCTTCTGTCCTTCAAGTTGTTTCGTGGCAAGTGAATGGTCAGCTTCCAACTGGTAAAATAATTCAGTTTCATCCATATTGTAAATATCTTTCAACTGAAATTGGTCTAATTTTGATTGTATTCCAGGTAAAGCATTTTCAATGTCATCTATGTTAATAGAACCACTTTCACTGAATCGTCGGTAAGACTTGATTGAATATCTTGCCTTGAAATGTTCTAACCATCTACAAGAAAAGCTGAATTCGGGATTTGTTTCATCATACATTTTCTACAAAAACTCTTTTGCTTTACTTTGGATCATTTATCCTGACATATTCACTTTCTCTTGTCTTTGAAGAAACCATTCATATAAAGCTTTATCGGGGTACTTAGTTGACTTTTGCCTCTTAACATCGCTATTTTTTATCTCCTCCGACAAATATTCAAATGATCTTTTAAGAGTATTTGATATTGTGGTTTGGCTAGTAATCAAATCAAACTTTTGTTTCACTCATGCTTGCATATCTTTTTGGCTAATACTTGGATGTTCCATCTTATGCTCACATATGGCCCTCATTATATGGTCGGTTAAAGTTGTTTATGTTATTAATTTTGACTGATGATTGGAAGTCATTAAATTGAAGATTAAGAAAGATACAATAGTATGGATTCTTTATCAAACTAAGATTTTAGAATTATATATAGTTTGTAGTGTAGGTTAAGTATATTTTCTTAGACTCTAGGTATTCTATACATACAATCTTACTAGTAGACTCAATACATAGTGCATTGTACTTAGTCCACACGTATAGTGCATGTATTCCTAATCTAGAGTCTAAAAAAAATGAATTGTAATTATGTTTTTCATAAGAATTTGACCATTACCCTCTAGGTACATTTGTACATTAAATGTAAAAATATTAATCATAAGAAAAAAAAATACTATATAAATGAATAAATATTTATTTATATAATATTTATTTATCGATAAATAAATAACATCGCTAAACGAATATTTTTTCTGATCCTGAGAGTATTCATTTATCGAGATTATATTGTAGTACTCTCTTCGACCCGATTTATATGACATTTTTTCATTTTACTCAAATCCCGAAAGAATGATATCTTCCATATCTAGTTACAATTTTATTTTAATCTTTCAATTTTACCCTTAATAAAATTATTTATAGCCACGGAAATTTCTCACGCTTGTTTCTCACTACAAGTTTCAAAAGTCTTTCTCTTAAAATTTTGTGTTCAGTCAAACACATTCACATGAATTGGGATAGATGGTGTATTAAATATGAGAAGACGGTTCCCTCTGCCTTATTTTATATACGGAAAAGGGCCGAAAATGCCCTCAAATATGCAAAATAGACCACTTTTACCCTATGTTAAGTTTTAGTATTGAAAATGTTTTTGTCCTTTAATTAAGCTCTCAATTTAATCAAAAATATACTTTACGGAATTAAAGGAGTCCTGAATACCTATATTGTAATATAAAATAGTCAGGTCAAAAAGTCAATAAAATGTCAAACCGAGCCTCGAGGTCAAAATTGTAACTTTGATACCATTTACTGTTACCCATTCAACCACAAGTCCAAATCTATAATCAATTTCTAAATCGATATCAAATCAACCATCAATTTCATAATTTATCATCTCATTACCCTAAGTCAAAATCCCCAATATTTCCAACTAAAATTAAAACCCACCCCAGTAGATCTTTTCCTTTCACCCCGATCCAACGACCCATTTACCATTAAAAAACGATAACACATCAAACACAAGCGATCGCTAAATAATAATCGTACCTTAAAAACACAATCTCCCACCATTAACTAATCTTTGAAATGGCAAGCACCTTAGGATTTGAGTTATGCACTGAGCAAAACAAAGAAATAATCTCTGTGATAAGTCTTTGATACACTCACCATAAGCATAAACTGTGTTATTCCCCGTGCCATTAATCACAGCACCAAATTTGTTACGTGACACTATGGTGTAACGAAATACAAGGCCGCTAGAAAATTGGACAGTCAGTCTTGTCGATCAGATTGTCAGCTGTTGTGTTTGCACGTATTAACACTGCTTCTGTTGCTCTTCCCGCTATGCGCGACGGGCGACCTGACTGTAAGGCCTATCAGACGTAGCCTTACCTCACATTTTTACAAGAGGTTGTTTCCACGCTGACTTCACGACTCTGCTATACGACAACAACTTTACTGGCCATCTCCAAGCACTTCTTCCTCTTGAATCAGAAATTGATTAATTTATGAATGAAAATAGTGTAAATACAAACACCTATTTTACTGGAAAATCCATTAATGGAGAATTTGGAGGAATCAAGCTAGGAGAATTGAAATTGATGACATAACTCAGAGGTTTATGGGCTCTACTTGCGGAAAATCCATTAGGCGATCGCTTGTGTTTGATGTGTCAATCATTTTTTTAATAGGAAATGGGTCATGGGTCGTTGGATCGGGGCAGAGGAAAAGATTTGGTGGGGGTGGATTTTCATTTTGACCAATAAAGAGACGCCACTTAATAAATACCAAAACTATAAAATAAAAAGAGGGCACATAAGGGCATAAGTGAGCCAAAGTAGGTGGAAGAAGGGTATTTTTAGGAAAATATGTGGATGAAGGGTATCTTTAAACCTTTTAGGATAGTATAGGGGCATTTTGGCCCTATCCTTGACTTCAAAATGAATAAACTGAGTATGAACCTCCAGCACATTCACTTCATAGTATTTGTTGTCCCATAACATCCATATTCGACCATTGACTCCTTTTTCATAGTTATGAACCAATGACAAAGTTGCCATTATTCTACTGGCTATGTTAACAGCCTTATTCTAATTAACTCTTTGTTTCTACTAAAGTTGCTAAAGTAATATGACTATTAAATAAATACCTGTTTGGATTGGCTTCTGGGTACCCATGGTTGTTTGAATAAATCTATAACATATTGTTCAAAATCTATTTAAGGCCTCTCCTCCATTGTTGTTGAACTTGCTTCTTCTATTCAGTAACTTCAGGAGATTCACATTGATGCCCTATCACTAAGCACTTTGTGCAGTACTGTGGCCTCCATTCATATTCAACATATTGTTCAAATCGCCTCCCTTCAGGATATACAACTAAAAACTCATATGGAATAGGCTTGGTGACATTAGTTTCAATCAAGACTCTTTCATATGAAATTCTAGACTGCTTAGCAATGCAAGCGTCTGCAAATAAAGGTTTCCCAATAGCACTTGCCATCCTACTCAAGGAATTAGTGCCCCAGCATTCATTGGCAGCTTAGAGAATTTAACCCACAGAGGTATTTCAATGAGAAACTCTTTGCTGATATCAAAGTATGGCATCCACCACTTCAAAATCATAGGCCTATTATGTGAGTAAATCACTAAATTGTGAGTACAACCATGGGATGAACGGAAATGTAAGTAACTATTAAAAGGGTTACAATCTGAAAATAAGAACAAAACAAGAGGTTTGCTGAGTCGAGTGATATTACTCTGTCCTTAAGATAATATTGCCCCGTATATCCTTTTACGGTGATTGACAACTTGTCTCCCAAGATAAAACAACAATGAACAAGTGAGTAAAGGAAACTCAAATGTTTACCAAAAGAAGAACCTTTTGAGTGTGTGAAAGAAAGCTTAGAGAGGAAGAAGTACTTAGAAATTTCTTATTGCAAGTGTGTTCTTCAATTGAGCGTAAGACCTCAATTTATAGTGTGGGTAAGATGACCTCTCATCTAGCCAACTAATGGCAATCAATGACCATGTAATGACACTTATTGAGATATTATAATTCAGCCAAATAATGGTTGAATTCAAGTGTCAAGTAATGGAAGATCAATGCTTCAAAACCAGCCCAAAAGTCATAAACTTTTCATCTTCCGTCAACTATTCTACCTCTGAAGTGTCGCGACGCCTCAATTCAGTAGCCAAACAACACTTAATAGTTGCGGCCCTTGGTGGAGGCGCCAGTTGGGCTGCGGCCCACTCCCACCGCACTGAGGCCCACCGCCACTATTTTGGCCACCTCCACTACCATCGGTACCACCTCGATTGCCACCGCGATTTTTGTCATTATTTTTTCGATTCTTCTTGCCTCCACCGTGAGTACGGTTTTGACCCGAATTATCAATAAAACTTGGAGAACTATCGACTGACGTCATCATCACCACGGGACTAATGTCGGTAGCCGCCTTTTTTACTAAGACGACTTCTTCTAACGTGAGCATGAAACGTGCTTGATAAAAAGGTGAAAGTGGATTACTTTGACGAAGGATAGTCTCAATGCCATTATATGTCTCAGATAGGCCTGCAATCATATGTAAAATAAGACGATTATTGGTAATAGGAGCTCCGACATTACGTAGTTGGTCTACTAATTCTTTGAGTCGTTTATAAGAAGACGAAACATTCGGGAAATCTTTTATGCTGACTTGGAAAAATTCTTGCTCAAGGGTGACAGTACGAGAGTGTTGGTTATCCTGGAATATATCACACAATATGTTCCAGGTAGTCATAGTCGTAGTGTCTGGTTCAATGATCGTCTGTAAGAGGTCGGTAGAAATAGTGGAGTAAATCCACTTAAGGACGGTAGCATCAAGAGTAATCCATAACTGAGGATCCTCCGCGGGAGGAGGGATAGTGGGAGGATTATGTGATGGAGGACTTGATGGGAGATTGCGTGAATTTTGAACAATTCGGCCCACGTCGCATATAGGACGTTTTTCATCTCAAGAACAATAGGGATGTGGTTCTTGATGTTGGAAACGGTAAGAGCAAGATGAAATATGTTCTTATACATAACGACAAAACACAGAGATTGGGATGAAAATTTGGGAAGAGCAGAGATAAAATTGGCACGAAATCAGGGGCACGGATTCCGATGCAGCTCGGTCGAGAAGGGAATATCAGAAAACAGAGAATAATTTGCGGAAGTAATTTAGACCTAGACTTCTGATACCATGAAAGAAATAATCCCTTGATTATTTTCATTAATGAATGAGTATATATACAATTTACAATTTCCATAATATGGAAAATCGTATTCCTGTTCTACTCTCAAAACCTTATTCTACTTGTACAATAATTATACAATTTTGATAAGTGTAATTAAATACAATATGTCCTAAATTTGTCCACCACGCCCACAATCTGATAGGGGTAGAGTTATTACGATAGGCATGCCTAGCATATCATACGAATAGGCGTAGTTTTTCTTTAATAGTCTTTTGTAGCCTTATTTCTCCCGTTATACGCTCCTTAACGTACTTGATTTATTTCATTTATCTGCGTAATTACTGATTACTTTTCAGGATGCGCTACCATGGCCTATTCGAGTTTGCTATTAGCATTGCTTTACTGCTTTAAATCTTTAACTCTTTGATCGGGTCTGACCTTTTTCTATCCACCAATCCGTGATATACACGACATGTATAGACCATTAGACCGTGATATCACGGGTCTAATGTCCTAATTTCAGTCAAGCATCCCGTGATATACATGGCATTTATACCGTGTATATCACAGGTTTATTATCACTTACAAAACACATCATCATCACCTAACTATCTAAGGGTAGTAATTGAGCTGATTCAATCTCTTCTGTAACTTTCCATCAACAGTTCCTCTTAGCCAAACATCCTGAATAATTAATCTGATAATTCTACTTGTAGGTTGTTCCTTTTGTTGAAAGACGATCCTATTCTTTTCAAGCCACATATGGTATATTGAGCATATTGTCATGACCATTCTTAGGACAACCGCTCTTGCATAATTTCCCCTCATATGAACACAGGCCCATTGTAACTCATCCCAGTCCATACCACTTTTACATATTCCTCGCCAAGCCAGTATTTTAGTCTAGACTTCACTCGATCAGCCACTTTTACATATTCCTCGCCGGGTTTATTTTCAAACTAGTTAAGTTTGTTACGTAAATTATGTGATAGTAAAGTCAATTTCATTTTAATCCGCAAAGAAAAATAATTTTAAAAATTACATTTATGAGAATATCCATTTTTACTTCTCTTTATATTATTTATTTTCGGTTATGTTGAAATCTTTTGGATATTAGTTTAAAATAAGTCAGAATGTGACTTCAAATGTTTCTCAATAAATATAAAAGAACACACTATAATTTTTCACGTAATAATCTTGTCAATAGACAGCGTGACAATCTAAGTGGATTAAAAATATAAGTTCTTTGTTTCCACATGAAATTAATCGTATTACATCGAGCATATACGTGCAAAACAACATTTAACTGGATATGTCGTTGTTATATTTACTGACACGTCAGTATATCTATACTTTGGGTCACACTTAGGGGCGAAGTCAGAATTTTGGTCCAGGGAGAGCCTATTTATATTTAAGGGGGAGTCCGGGCTAGGAGAGTCTATTTTGGTCCAGTTGTCCACACTTTAAAAGAAAGTGTAAATAATTGAAAACTATATTGTAATATCATAAATATTACTAATAATATATTAGAAAAAACTTAAAT
Organism: Przewalskia tangutica; assembly: GCA_029844215.1. Taxonomy (NCBI): domain Eukaryota; kingdom Viridiplantae; phylum Streptophyta; class Magnoliopsida; order Solanales; family Solanaceae; genus Przewalskia; species Przewalskia tangutica. The sequence continues at coordinate 117,047,575 of CM056728.1, forward strand.
TTGAGAGGGAGCCTGGCTCCTCTGGTTACAAGGCGGTTCCGCCCCTGATCACACTGATAAGGACAAATTGTTATTTAAACTAAAAATATCTGAGATTCTATGTTTCGATCATTGCCAAACAACCAAGTGTCCACTTTATACGTTCTTGGTCCAAAACTTAGGAAAATTTAGTAAGACCCTTTCAAACAACAAGCCGGTGCTAAAAATGTCATGTCCTAATTTATTTTGATGAAAATATGTGAAGGAAAAGGAAAAGGAAAAGGAAAAGAAAAATTATTTGACAGAAAAATATGGATTGAACTGTATTAATAAATAATTAAAAACTATATTGTAATATCATAAATATTAGTAATAATATATTAGAAAAAACTTAAATTTGAGTATGAGCTCCTTCCTGTTACAAGGCTCCGCCCCTGATCACACTGATAAGGACAAATTGTTATTTAAACTAAAAATATCTGAGATTCTATGTTTCGATCATTGCCAAACAACCAAGTGTCCACTTTATACGTTCTTGGTCCAAAACTTAGGAAAATTTAGTAAGACCCTTTCAAACAACAAGCCGGTGCTAAAAATGTCATGTCCTAATTTATTTTGATGAAAATATGTGAAGGAAAAGGAAAAGGAAAAGGAAAAGGAAAAGGAAAAGAAAAATTATTTGACAGAAAAATATGGATTGAATCAGATTAATAAATAATCAAAACTATATCAGAATATCATAAATATTACTAATAATATATTGTAAAAACTTAAATTTGAGTATAGCCGCTTCCTCTGGTTACAAGGCGGCTCCGCCCCTGATCACACTGATAAGGACAAATTGTTATTTAAACTAAAAATATCTGAGATTCTATGTTTCGATCATTGCCAAACAACCAAGTGTCCACTTTATACGTTCTTGGTCCAAAACTTAGGAAAATTTAGTAAGACCCTTTCAAACAACAAGCCGGTGCTAAAAATGTCATGTCCTAATTTATTTTGATGAAAATATGTGAAGGAAAAGGAAAAGGAAAAGGAAAAGGAAAAGGAAAAGAAAAATTATTTGACAGAAAAATATGGATTGAACTGTATTAATAAATAATTGAAAACTATATTGTAATATCATAAATATTACTAATAATATATTAGAAAAAACTTAAATTTGAGAGGGAGCCTGGCTCCTCTGGTTACAAGGCGGCTCCGCCCCTGATCACACTGATAAGGACAAATTGTTATTTAAACTAAAAATATCTGAGATTCTATGTTTCGATCATTGCCAAACAACCAAGTGTCCACTTTATACGTTCTTGGTCCAAAACTTAGGAAAATTTAGTAAGACCCTTTCAAACAACAAGCCGGTGCTAAAAATGTCATGTCCTAATTTATTTTGATGAAAATATGTGAAGGAAAAGGAAAAGGAAAAGGAAAAGGAAAAGGAAAAGAAAAATTATTTGACAGAAAAATATGGATTGAACTGTATTAATAAATAATGGACGGTATTAGAGTATTAATATATAATGGACTGTATTTTTTTAAAATTATTTTTAGTACAGTCCAGAGGAGACCCATCTCAAAAATGACAGTTGGTGTGTACTATTTTAGAAATAATACAATTTAGTCCGATTGAAAACGTCCACCAAACACTGTATTATTTTTTATTCAATGTAATCCAGTGTAATAAAACGTATCAAATGTGTCCTATATGTCAAAATTAGTGGTTACCAAACATCTTATCAAAGAGTTGACATCAAAATAAATAGGAAAGGTCTCCCTTTTATTTGATGAGGGGAAAGTCCGTAAGGGGAAACCCCCACTTATACCAAAGGCCTCTTGGTCAGGTCGGAAAAGGTCCCCTTCTTGGTGGTTGCGTATTTGAAATGGTCCTCCAATGAGCTGGCATTTCCTATGTTTTAGACCAATGACATGTGAAGCGGCCACCTGTTGGTTTAGCAATGATCAAAACATTCATCTCAAAAATATCTCATATAATTTCTTAGTTGTCCTTTTCGGGATGTCGATATGCAACTATTTGATCGAGTAATAAGTGCAAATAAAGAAAGTTTATCGATTTAATATATAGCCATTTCAAATTGTTGATTACACTTTCACTTGACATTTTATTCCGATAAAAATAATAACACGAGTAATTTAAAATTTATTGAAAAGTATTAATCGTGTACTTCATTACCATAATTAGAATATATGTCATATATCATAATTAAAATATATGTCATATATTATGTAATATTTAGTGAGGTATAATTATGGTAGATATATAATCTTTATTGTATTAAAATTCTCCATTGTACACTATATATATTTGTATCAATGAGAAAGACTCCTCAAGGGAAATTAATACATTATTACATGGTATCAGGAGCCAATAATCCTTCCCGACCTAAAACATAAAGTTCGGTCGCCCTCCTATACACGTCGATATACACTATGTATACGGCTATTATACCCTTCATATCACTGTATACTGCCAGTATACAGCTTTCTAAAGTCGTTATACACTCCGTATACGGTCGATACTGCGTCAAATCTATACGTCTCGACCCCATATTATTTTCTTATCTCCCACCTCATCTCCGACAAACTCCATGACAGAGAACAACTCGCGCGCAAGAGCCACCGACGCCACGCGGCGTAACGGCTCGTAAAGCCATCGTGACAAGAAAAGAAAGCGCCCAATCGCATACGCAATAAAGCTACAACCAACAGACTATTCTCAGTGCAAATTTCATCAACAGGCCACAACACGTAGGACCCTGCCCAATCGATGTGCCTTAATCATCCGGTCCAGTTTCGTGAGGCCCAACAGTGGCCCATCAGACAAAGAGCCCCATCAATGGGCCACAACACAGAGGTCCAACTTCTTAGAGCCCAGTAGTCCGCTCCAGGCCATCTCCAATCCAATTTGGGTCAGGCTTTCGCCACGTTGACTCTTCGGCAGCCCAATAAAGTGTGGTATATTGATACGGGTGCCACGTCTCACCTCACTATAATTCTGGTAATCTTACTCAACTTGCTCAATAATCCAGTCACTGTGCAGTCGTTGCCACCTCCGGCAGCCACATCCACCCCAGTCACCGTCTTTACCAACCACCATTGCTGCCACCGGAAATTTCCCAGTTAGTTCCGGTCGACATCAATTGCCACTGCTTTCGGGGGTAATCGGTCTATCCCATCTCCGACAAGTTCGGCCATCGCATCACCCACCCTCTGGCAACCATCACCCATTATTCCAGTGTCACCACCACTCTGTGTCGCCACTCTAGTCAACCCTAGTATTCATATTCATCTGATCACGTCACAGATCTCTCCACTGCTGTCGCTTCAATCGCACTCGGTTCCCCACACCCATCTGTATATGACATCTCTCCCACACCCAACCAACTAGTCACCACCACCCGTACCACACCATACACCGGAACCCAACAACCAAACATCACCACATCACTACCCATCGATCCCACCTACCAATCTCAGTCACCCCGTCACCCACATACCGTCGACCCATCTCGATAGACAACCAAAGTCACTGCCTCCACCAACCTGACCCAATAAATAAGCCAACAATCGGACCCAATATCACATCGTGATCCAGACCCGACACCCAACAGATATATCCAGAGTGTCTCTACCCACTCGCACCATATGTAAACACGTGCCCAATACGGGATTTTCAAACTCAAAGTCCAATTAACCTATCCACACAAACATTCTTAATTCTCAAAAACTCAAAATTAGCCAAACTAGACCTAAATTAGAATGCGATCATGTGTGAGAAATTTAATGCGTTAACAAAACAACACACTTGAGATTTGGTTCCTAGACCAGAGGGAGTGAATGTGATTTGATGCATGTGGCTTTTTTATCACAAATACAGAGATAGTAGTGATCTAGAGAGATATAAGGCGAGGCTGGTGGCTAATGACACTAATCAGCAGGACGATATTGATTATGGTGAAACATTCAGTTCGATTGTTAAACCGGCTACCATTCGCACAGTTCTGAGTATTGTTATGGGTAAGCATTGGTTGATTCATCAGCTTGATGTGAAGAATGCATTTTGATGCGCGATTTAATGCACACACTTAACGCAAGTGCACGTTGTCGAGTCAAGTAATATAGTCTTTGAAGACCGAGTTATCGTCCTCAGGGATTAGTGTTCAAGTACCAACTTCTATTCTTTGTTATCTATTTGGTGACCGATATTTGAGTTGTTGATTATGACTAATAATTATAAAGACTAATTAAATATGTGTTTACTTCAGTGATGATGGAAATAGGGCTTCCAAGTTTCCTCAACTATCCACTTATATTACTTATTAATGCAATTAACTATGGTTCTTCTTCTTTTGGAGATAGCAGGTTTACTAATCCGTTTTATACTCCCGTTAAGGCTATATAAACACTCAACCCTAATAGCGATCCTTTCTACCTTTCGGTGATAAGGATGACTCTATAGGAGGATTAAGAACAAAAACCCTATTAATGCTACACAAGTAATTGAGGTATTTTCATCCCCAATTCGACCTATGTCTACCCAACTACAGCATAGTCACAACCTCATCCTTTCGAAGTTTGATTAGAAATCATATAAATAATGATAATTAGTGGTCAAGTAATTACCAAGCAATCAAATCATCTATTGGATAAATCTCAACAATCAGAAGAACAACCATAAACATGCATTAATTCATAAAATAAGGTTCAAGTGAATTGACATGGAAAGCCCTATAATAGAATTAGTTCCTAGCCATAGACATGACAAGAACTAATTCAATATCCAACATAAAACTGAAAATAAAGTAAAAGAAAGAAAGAAAATTACTAAAGAATGGTCTCCAATCTTGAACTCCAAGAATGTGTTGTGAATTGGCAAGAAGGGAACTCTTAAAAATTGTCTAGGGTTCTCTTTTTATAGCCTCCAAACCGACATTAAGGTTTTCCTTCAGTCCTGGCCCATAATTCGTCTAAAACCTGATTTTTCACGCAGGCCACGCTAAGTTCTGCAGCTGACGATTAGCGCGCACTGGCTGTTCGAGGCGCCGCGCTACTGGAACTTCTGCAAGCCTCTGAATGTTAGGCGCCGGCGCCCGCTGGCCGGAAGCTGCCGCAGTCACGACTGTTCTGCGCTCGTTCACCACTTTCTTGCATTTCGAGCTCTGGAACCTCCATTTTTGCCCTCTTTTCGCTCCTTTTCCGCCAAAGAGCCATTTTAACCAATTTGACTCAAAAGAAAGAAAATCTATCCTAAGACGACACGTATTTGTACAAAAAGAGACAAAAGACTCACTAAAAATGACTCAAAAAGTGTATATAAAATACACTGATCACATTTCTATATGAGAATTTGAATGAAACTGTTTACATGCACCAGCCGCCTGGTTTTGTTCATCATTCAACCCCTCAGTATGTATTACGTCTCTATAAGTCACTGTATAGTTTAAAACAGCCCCTAGAGCGTGGTATGATTGTTTTGCATAATACATTGTGCGGATTGAGTTTGTATGCAACAAATGTGATCATTTTCTATTTATTTTTCATAGAGAAAGTAGCATTACTTATTTGTTATTATATGTGGATGACATTGTACTTACTGCCTCGTCTGATTTGTTGAAAATGAGATCATTGCACTACTTAAAACCGAATTTGTCATTACTGACTTGGGGAAGTTAAGCGATTTTTTTGGGATTTTAGTGACTAGATCTACAGATGCTATGTTTCTTTATCAGCGTAAGTATGCAGATGAGATTGTGTACAGGGCTAAAATGGTTAATTGCAAGATCATTTCCACTCCAGTTGACTATAAATCGAAGCTTAGTGTTGTTGATGGTGATCCAGTGTCAGCTCTCACTCTCTATAAGAGTCTTGCAGGTGCACTACAATACCTTACTTTTATTAGGCCTAATATTGCTTATGTTGTTCAGCAGGTATGTTTATTCATGCATGCCCCCAGGGAGCCTCATTTTACTGTCCTTAAACGTATCATTCGATACGTTAAGGGCATACTGACATGGTTGCAGATCTATACCCCTCAAAGACCGACCATTGTTATCATATACGGACGCCGATTGCGGTGACGTCCGACATGCGACGCTCCACCTCAGGCTACACTGTGTTCTTAGGGAATAATCTCATTTTTTGGTATGCCAAGAGACAAGCCACATTATCCCATTTGAGTTCAGAAGCAGAGTACAGAGGCGTTGCTAATATTGTTGTTGCGATATGTTGGCTCCGAAACCATCTTTTGGAGCCTCAATGTCCTTTGCATAAGCGTTTTTGGTGTATTGTTATAACATATCCTCCATATATTTATCTCATAATTTGGTTCAGCATCAGCGAATCAAGCATATTGAGATGAATATCCACTTTGTTCATTACTAGTAAAATTTTCATGTAGAAAGATCTAGAAAATTGGAAAATGAAGGTATATCCTTAGGGATGGCAATTGGGCGGGGCGGGTGCGGGTACCCTGTTACACCCCGTATTTACAGGACATGTTTTAAGAGCGTATGTGAGAATCCCAAATGTTAAGTTTAGAGACTTGTAAAAAATTATCGGAATTATGGAATTTTCGAAAAACGTAATATTGTGACGAATGGGAGGGCGACAAGTGTCAACCCCCCCTTATGTTGTCTTGGACGAAAATTACATGGGAAAATGGGTCATTTGACCATTGTTTAGAAGACCAAGTCTTGCAAGTAGTGAGCTTGATATATTTGACTTAGTCAATGGGACCACTTAGTTGATATTTAAAAGAACTTCATCCAAACCACATATTTGTGCTAATCTCAACCCTCCATGTTGCTATATAAAGATACTAGTAGTGAGACAAGCTTTCTATACTTAGAAAATTTTCAAGAAAATTGGATGAACAAGGGCTTCAGGTTTCCTGTTCAACAAGAAAGAAAAAGAATTTTTTTATTTGTCATTCAATAAGCTCCACATTTTAAACCAAGGTTCATGAGGGTATTGCAAGGGTATCTCAATAGAAAGATCCCGGAAAAATAGCTTTCAGATTAGTCGCAAAGGTGAAAACCTAGTTGCTTTTCTAGGTTTTGATTGGAAGATTTAAGGAAGTGGTTTGTGATATTCTAAGCGGTCTCAGTGCGGATTGAAGTGTCAAGAAGAGGCTCTAAGTTGCTAAGGAGCGACTTTGGATTTAAAGTTGGATTAAGACTCGTTGAGGTAACAATCTTGTTCTCTTAAAGTGTTACAAGATTATATATTGTTGTTAGCCTTACATTTTACTAGCATGAAGTATATGTGTTGAAGTTTTATAAGTGTTATGGATTGTTGTAGCCTAAAATCCGAAATGACATATTAGCCATTTGAAGTTGGATTACAATTTGGTCGTAGTTAGAATAGTCGCATGTTACTTACTTGAAGATTATAGTAGTTATAATCGATTGCGACTTGATATCTTGATATGCTAACAACTTAGATTGAAAAGGAAATTGGATAAGAATTGGTATTGTTGTATCCTAAGATTGCCGGATTTGGCCTAGTAGTTTGTATTAGTTTGATATCAATTGTGGGGCGGAATTTTACACGTCTAGTAGGCGTGTAATCCCCTATTGTTAATTGCATTGTTGGGCCTTAAATGTGGCGTGTTTGGTTATTGAATTCGGTCTTGAAAAAGGTGGCAAAGTATGTAGAAACAAAGGAAGTGATGTCCGATTTTCCGTAGAATTTAGTGACTTAGCACCTAAAATATTCTACGTTTGAAGTAAGAAGTTAATGGACGTATTATGACCATTATAGGTTGAAGTACTAAGTATAGCGTATTCTACTTGAAGGATAGAATAGCTATCAAGGTGGAAGTACTTTGGAGCATTTTGCTACTTGTCGATAATCGTCGCGAGGTATGTGAACCTCTTCCATCTTTTGGCATGATTCTATGTATGGAATATACATGTAGTAATATTTCATGTTCCCTTCTACTCTTAGAAGTTAAGAGGTATGTATGTGATTTACTCTATGTAAAGGTTATGTCTAGGTTATCCTAAGTTTTTACAAAGTCTTATGGGACGTTGGTAAGAGACGCAGAGGTATTTGGAGCCAAGTTGACTTGGCTAATTTTACTAAGACAAATGAGAATAAGTATCGAGCAAGCCATTGCAACGTTAATAAAGGAAAATGTAATGACAATTGATTATATTAAAATGAGTAGAATTCTCCATCTGCATAGAAACTAAGATAAGACAAAATTGTATTACATTTTCTAGATCATGGCTACTTGAATAAGATCGTTATAAATAAGTATAACTTATTCACAACGCACCGATGTATATGTTACTTAATTTAAAAGAGTTTACGTATGAAGTTGTAAGACTATGAATCTCAAATTCTTAAAAGGTTAAGAGACTTTATTTTTCAAGTTATGGGACTTGATTCTTAAAGGAAGAAATGAATTGATTTACAAGTATAGAATACTTGATTTGGAAAGGCTTGATACTCTAAGTTAAGAAACTTGTTTCCTTAAAAGTTAAGAGACTTGAAGTATTTTGAAAGCTATGTAATTCGATTTGAAAATATAAGTCTCTTGGTTATAAAATGAATGAATTTGTCTAAGACATAAATAGTTATAACGGCTTTATGGAAAGTTGGTTATAACAATTTTATGGAAGATTAAAAGAATGGTTTTCTTCAGTATTATAAACAAAGAATGACTTGAAATAAAGAAGGACAAATTGTTTCAAAGGTACCAATTGCTTTAGGTTTTTAAGAAAGAAATCACTTGATTTAGTGTTCTAAATGTATTTCTAAAAGGTATTGGATCGGTCTTGAAAAGTAGATATGACTTGATACTACGGTTGTTGGTATCTTGGAAGTTTTATTTGAAAATGAGTCATTCTAAAGCGAGTAGAGGCGTAGTACGTTGGGTTAAATTCGGTTATATGATTTTATCGCGTCCCAGATCGGGCCGGCAAGATACCTTTACGGGCGACTATGGATTTTACCGCCCCAGTTGGGCCGCAAGATACCTTTATGTGCAGACTATGTGACATTACCGCGTTCAGTTGGCCGGCAAGATACCTTTACGGGCAGACTATGTGACCTTACCGCCCCAGATTGGGCCGGGCAAGATACCTTTACGGGCGACTATGTGATCTTACCGCCCCGTGAACGGGCGGACAAGATACCTTTACGGGCGTACATACGACATTACCGCGCCCCGAATGGCCGGCAAGATACATTTACGGGCAGACTACATGACTTTACCGCCCCAGAATGGGCCGGCAAGATACCTTTACGGGCGACTACATTTTTATCGCGTCCCAGGAATGGGCCGGGCAGTATACCTTTATTGACAGACTACATGACTTTACCGCGTCCTAGGAATGGGCCGGGTAGTATACCTTTATGGGAAGACTATATGACATTACCGCGTCCCGAATGGGCGGGCAAGATACCTTACGGGCGTACTATGTGACTTTATCGCGCCCCAGTTGGGGTCGTAGATAGCGCCCCTCCATAAAAGGGCCGAATTATGTTATGTAAGGTAAGTAAGTTATATGGTAATGAACTTGATGATTTTCCTAAGTATGCGTAAGAAAGTGACTATAACTTTTATTGAAAACGGGAAAAGATAATAAGGTACGATTAAGTTCACGAGATGGTAATGACATGGTAGGTTCGTATTTACCCTTTTATACTTACCCCGCCATGCTTTTATACGATATGTTTTGTTTATCAGACCTTATTTCCGCTCCATATTCTGCACTGTTATCGACTTCTTCGGGCCGCGTTCATGCCCGCAGATATTAGGTACACAGGTTGATGATCCTTGCTCTTAGGATCTCGGTTGATTTTGGGGAAAAAGCTCCATTTGCTACGAGGCTTATCTCTTGTACGGTTTTCCCGAGGTTGTAGATTCACGTATATTCAGGGGTATGGCGGCCCGTCCACATGTTGTTATGATTAAAACTCTTAGAGTGCAGTAGTCACATATCATGTGGGCTTGTAAAGGAAAGCGAGGCAATCGCTTGGCCAGATATATATATATGTCGGAAGGTAGCTATCACAACCATTGTTTTACGTTGTTTTATTTTATAAGTTTCATGTATGTCTGATTATCTCTCGATGTATACTGTAGGTGGTGCCTGCAGGTAGGGCACGATGCCCGGCCTGGTCGTGATAAAAGTGGTATCGTGAGCGATTAGTCCTGAAAGCGTCCTACGCATCGCGTGTTCAGTAAGTCTTGATTATCGGTGTGTCGCGCACCACATCTATAATCGTGAGGTGCAGACATTTAGGATCGTTTCCATCTTCTCTCGAGATCGCAAGAAAGTCGCCAAGTAGGTTGAATCCTCTTTGACCCTTCTTATGTAACGCTTATGCCTCCACTGGAAGCGACTGTGGCCCGTAGGCAAGCGCAAAGAAAGGAGTCGCTAGTACGCAGAGAGTTACGGGACTCGCACATACTATGCCCGAGGTAGTAGGCGGATCGCGAGTTCACCACGCTGCAAGTATTGAGAGAGCGAGCGAGTAGCTCCAGAGGTTCCTGCACGAGCCTCCAGCCCGCCAGGCGTAGTTTAGAGATTATGGAGAGCGATCGGGCTATTGACTAGCATAGTGGTAGGCAACGCCAAGCGAGCGGTAGCTAACCCAGAGCCGGGCTTGAGGATTCGGATTTTCTCGGGTCAGTAGTCCCGAGTTTTATGGTTCGAGGTCCGGCGAGGATCCGCAGGAGTTTATTCGGCGATTCTGATGGACTATGCGCGCTTAGGGCCTCGGAGACAGAGTTCGGTTATGCTAGCCTCTACCGTTACGCGATATCGCGTTGAACCGTTTGAGTCTTGGGAGCTATCGAGAGGTGTGAGTGCTCGCCCCGATGCAGGACGAGTTCACGAGGCCTTTCGATCACTTTTTGCCTCCCGAAATGAGGAGAGCCCGTATTGATAGTTCTTGTCATTGAGGCGAATGGGAGGACTATCGAGAGTACACCGAGTTTGACTCGCCGTACGCGCACACCATCAGAAATGACGGCGGATAGAGTTCATCGTTATGTGATGGGCTGCAGACGTCATACGACATCGTGACGCTGGGTGGCCCTTCACCTGTATGGATATCGCCAGATGCAGTGTATGCGCAGGATAGAGGATAGAGAGGAGGATCGATTGACTCGAGCCACCAAGAGGCTGTGACAACAGAGTCTCGGGGCTGATGACAAATTTCGCAGCAGACTAGGTCTACATCGCAGCCCAAAGACCGAGTGCCTCCACGCGCTTTTTCGGCGGGGTTTTACAACCCCGGAACGCAGGGCCGGCCAGTCTCTAGAGCTTCAGGTCTCAGGATATGGGGTTCCATCGACGAGGCCACCTTTGCCTCAATGCACCCAGTGGGTAGTTCCATTCTGGGGTATGTCGCACGCAGACGGGTGCTTGTTTTTCTTGGTCATCTAGGCCATATGTTAAGAGAGTGTTCTTATAGAGGGTCTGGTGGACAACACAACATCGGATCGGCATTGCGGGTTCTTCGCCGCAATAGCTAGCAGATGTTCATGCACCGAGTGCCGCGCAGGTCGCGGAAGTTCAGCTTTAGCGGTCCTTTGAACCGCCTATATGATTTCGTATGTCTTTGACCCTTTAGAGACTTGTATGCATGATAAAGTTGTTATATGTTTAAGTGTCGCAATGATTATATTGAGACTATGTATACGCTAGAAGGGGTTGGAAGTACGAAAAGATAATCCCTTTTGGGCTTATGATGGACGGATATGCGTGTGCGAGGTATTAGGGCCATAAGTGGCATAATTAGGTTTCATTAAGTGTAGTTGTATAAGATTATGCTGAGAAATGATAAACTGAACTCCGAAAGAACATTCGCGGACGAATGTTTCTAAGGGGGGAAGAATGTTACACCCCATATTTACAGGACATGTTTTAAGAACGTACGTGAGAATCCCAAATGTTAAGTTTAGAGACTTGTAAAAATTTATCGGAATTATGAAATTTTTGGAAAACGTAATATTGTGACGAATGGGAGGGCGACACGTGTCACCCCCCCTTATGTTGTCTTGGACGAAAATTACATGGGCAAAAGGGTCATTTGACCATTGTTTAGAAGACCAAGTCTTGCAAGTAGTGAGCTTGATATATTTGACTTAGTCAATGGGACCACTTAGTAGTGAGACAAGCTTTCTATACTTAGAAAATTTTCAAGAAAATTGGATGAACAAGGGCTTGTGCTCTCGGGTTCAACAAGAAAGAAATTTTTTTTTTTTTGTTTGTTGTCCAATAAGCTCCACACTTTAAACCAAGGTTTATGAGGGTATTGCAAGAGTATCTCAATAGAAAGATCCCAGAAAAAAAAACGTTTTCGTATTAGTCGTAAGATGAAAACCTAGTTGATTGTGAGTTCTAAATTTAGTTCCTCATATTCATAAAGTTGTGACGAATTTGTGCACACCTAAGATATTCTACCCGCATTTCTATAACTTGTGTCAACACTGTTGACAACATTTATTATACTTTCTTGGAGTTTGAACTATTTCGACCTACTTCTTTAAATTTTGACAAATATTCTAACCATTACTGTAAATACATTAGTTAAAGGCTTAACGCATACAAAATCAAATGACATACGATATTTTTGTAGAATAAAAATATGGTATCATAAGGAATAATGATGCAAAAAATCTTTATTTTTTGGAAAATATACTCATGAGAGGACATAATGATCCTAATAATGCTCACAAAATCAAAAGATCTCGTTTATTAATTATTACTCAACCATACACCACACACCACAACATCAAAGCAACAGTGACATTCATCAAATGTCATATTTGTCCCTAATAAACTTCACAATCGCAAGGCTAAAACAGGAAAATGTGGGCCTGGGCCCATTAAAGCCCAATAACTGTAGAGACCTAAATCACAGAAACTTGTAAAGTGGATTCAATTCCGGCAACGGACCGACGCTCATCGGACTTGGGCTTCTTACATAGGTCCCTAACTGCAGTCAACTGATAAGGCGAGGCATCAGTTGCGAGCCATTGCTCAACTTCGAAATACTGTTTGTTACATTGCTTATGTACTCCAGTAACGGTAACCTCCACGTAGTTACAGTACCATCCATGGCCTTTTCCTGTTCCATCAGAAGTCAAGTTCATCCTGCAGATTGGCCCAGTCAAACATGGGCCTCGTCCACTGAAGATGTCCAAGTTTCCTCTCTCGAAATAGTCGTAATTTGGGCCCATAAGCCCACCCCAGGACTCAAGGTTCTTGATTCTAAAACCATACTTGTCTGCATCGTAGAGACTTAAACTGATGATCGAATCTGTTCCACCCTTTATGATAGATCCTGTTCGGATGTACGCAGTGTACACACAATCTTCTTCCTGTGTTTTTACAAATTTCAGATATAGAATATTCAGAAATTTTCAAAAAAAAACACAAATAAGATAAAATAAAAAGGATATCGTAGGAACAGACAGCTAAAAATACATGAATCAGCTACTTAACTACGAGCAGTGACGGATTTTCACTCAACGGGTTCGAAAAAAATAAAAAACATTAAACATAAAATAGAATTTTGTTGAAAATTGAACATAGAATGTTAGAGATAATTTTGAATATCCAGGACTGCACTTACTCAAGATATTCAAAAATAATATATGTACATAAACACAAAAAATTTATCCTATATATACATGAACACCCTCCCCACCCCCTAAATCCACCCCAGACTACGAGCTATTTAGCGACAGATTAGCAATGCCGTTTATAGCTAATTTCATTATTTATAATGAAAGATAGGTAATGTACGGATCAGCGACAAATTAGTAATGACATTGGTAGCTAATTTCATTTTTTTGTAATGAGAGATAGGGAACTTACGGATCCAGAAATGGAGGAGATGAAGATGGAGAAGAAGAGGATGAAGAGAAGGAACCAGAAATGGTTGACTCCCATGGCTTTTCTTGAGCTTTCTCTGTTTATTTCTTTGTCTTTCTCTCTATCATATGAGAGTGGAATGGTAATTCTCTATATAAATCACATCAAGGTTCGGGGGACCATATAAATATATTGAAAGTTAACATGATTTGTATTATTTTTTCCTTTTTCATGTCTTATTATAATAATGAAGGGTCGGCATAATTTAGCTCGCCTAGCAAAAATATCATACGTAGATGATTTTAAGATATTGCCTTTTTTTATTGTAATATCGTCCATTATATATTAATACACCCATTTACCATCGAATATAATACGATTCAATATAAAAATATACTGCTCAAATGACGCATCAAATGAATTCTGCGCTTAAGTTATTATAGGTTAAGTGTTAATTTGTTTCTTCTTTATGTAAAATGTACTTTCCCACTGTTATTTAATATAGGTGTTGAACATGGAAACAAAGACAATCCCGTGAAATTAAAGAAAAAGAACACGAGCATCATCTTACCATGATCAAAAGTCCAAAAAAATTTGACCAATGAGCAAAAACGTGTAATACGTTTATAGTTTGTAATATTGACGTGAAGATTTTCACCTACCGCTCATGAGATTATCCATTATTTTCACGGGTAAATACCGCTGAAATTACTATATTGTACTAATTTGTTAGGTGAATGTATATTCTTGAAAAGGTTTGTAATCTTCAGAAAAGTTATAACCTTAAACCTATTTCAATTGTATACTTATTCTAGAGTCCGTTTGAATAGGCTTATGGCTTTTGATTAATGAGCAAAAAGTCGGTTAGGAATTCTAGTTTATGACTTTTGGATTATTTTTATTATTGTGGCTTAAAAATAAGTGTTTAAAATATTTTTGTATTTACCTAAACACTATTGTATACGGTAAAATCGACATGACATGTGGCAAAGTTCAAATGTGAAGTTCGGGGAGGTTGGTTGAGTTTCGAACAGGACACTAGTCCCACCGGGGGAATGCGGTAGCTGGAGACGAGTTCAAGTTCAACCGAGTCAGTTGACACCGGATGAAGAACCGCCTAGCGTGTACTTGTTCTGAATATGGCGTCAGCCGTTATTCCTTACTCATTAAAGAGACCTTAATTAACATTTAAGTCATTTAATTATAGATAGATTCCCGGGCATTAAAGCCCTACTTTCATGACTATAAAAGGATTCAAACCTTCCCGTTGGAGGGGCATCCAATTATCATTGCTTGCACTTGTACGATAAGTTTTATAGAATTTATACTCACTAAGCTCTTATTTTTTGCTCATAACCGAAGCAACCCAGCTAAGGTCCGAATCAATCTTGCTGAGAAGATTCATCACAGTTTATAACGTTTCAGGTAATTCTGCTACTTACTGTTTACTTTTGCTTACTTATTATTAATTATTTTAAATCTTATTTTGTAAATTAATTCACGTATCCTTAAATTACAAATTCAACAGTATCTTTTTTTGGGGTAAACAGTTTGACGCCAACCGTGGGGCTAAGGATAATTGTGGTGATTTATTCAAACTCAAATTTCACTTGTTACTTTTGAGATTTCGTGAAGCAAGTCAATACCAAACACTTGCAAGATGGTCAGTGAAATCCATGGTGAGGTTAGCAACAACAGTGGTGACAACGGTAATAGTAATATCAATAACAACAACAATATCCCGCCCGTCAACCCAATAACTGGCGAGCATCAGAATAACTCCGTAATTTCACCCCGGGCGTCTAGAAGAAGCAGTGAGAAAACACCAAATGATGACGACGGAGAAGACGGTGGAGTGCGGATACCCGGTCGACGGTGCGAATCTCGAGCATGTCGGCATAAAGAGATTACTCAACCGCAGAATAAAGAATGGAGAGAGTCGGAAGATGGCGCGCCTTGTCCTTAACAAGATTCGCATTGGAGGAAGATCGAGTTGATGAAAATGGCAATGGATCGGAGACAAATGAGTCTTCGTAGGTCTTGAAACTTTTCCAAGCTTTGACCAAGCGTGTGAATACTAATGAAAAGAAGGTTGACACCTATCAGATCCTGGGAGCGCCTCCAATCCTGAAGAGATCGGACTCGAAGAGATACATCCAGTTGTCGTTCCTACCGAGCGCGACTCCGAAGTTGATACCAAAAAGGTTCAAAATGCCAGATCTCCCAAAGTATGACAGAACTACCGATCTATAAGAGCACGTGATGTCATACACTTATGTGATAAAGGGCAACGACATGCATCCATATGAGATAAAATCGGTCTTGCTGAAAAAGTTCGGCGAAACATTGTCCAAAAGAGAAATGACCCGATATTCTTTACTACCCGAACATTCTGTTAACTCATTTTAAACATTTGTAGATGCATTTATAAAGGCACATGCCGAGGCATAGAAGGCCTAAGTAAGAAAAGCGAACATATTTAAAATTTCTCAGAAAGATACGTAGTTTTTGCGAGAGTTCGTGACTAGGTTTCAAAAGGAACGGATGCTCCTCCTTTCTGTACCAGATGGATGGACACCTGAATCTTTTACTAAGGGGTTAAATCCTACGAGTTCCAGTGCGTCGTTGAAACTAAAGGAGAACTTGTTAGAATTTCAGACATTAACATGGGTAGATGCACATAATAGGTACGACTCTAAGATTCGAGTAGAGGACGTTCAGTCTGAACTTCCACAAAGGTCATGATGGAACAAATTTTTTGATAAATCTAATACGGTAGCTGAGTTAGAAGTTAAAATCTCTTAAGGGCAGGTTCCAACCCTACAGACAACCTAAAAGGTCAAATTTCAGATCGAATCGAGAGTGCAACAATCATAACTTTGCATCGGACAAAAGAGGTGTAGATAGGCATAATGATCGAGGGTCTACAAGTAGGGCTTGCAATTCAAAAATGACACCAGTGGGGTGTCTTCTAACAGTGGGGAAATTATGAGACTCTCCAAATAATGACTGAAAACTGTTGGAATGAATGCCATCAAGGACAGCCCAAACGTTACCAAAAATCATATTTTCGTTTCTGACTTTCTGGGGTAGCGCCGCGACTCCAATAGCTCGGGATCGAATTAGTGTCGCGGCCTTGAAGGTGGTCCCCCCCCCCCTATGGTGGCGATGTGGCCCTTCTCGGTTCCACGACCCTTTCCGACTCATTCCAATCTTTACACTATGCACACTTCTTCCTTCATTCACCAACGTGGAATACTAGTCATTTGGTCAACGACCGTCCATCATTCTATGTCTCAAACATTTTACTTACGTACCAATATCTCATTCACTAAGTAAATCTACGATTCTTGGCACAACATGTGTACGTGTGTGAAAAAGACGTTTTCGACGTGCGGGGCCCCAATTGTTCGAGTCATAAATAATGAGATAAACTTTATTCCACGTTGATAAATTTCCAACAGCTACAACATTGGTTTATCAAATTGTTCAGGAGGTACATTGTCGAGGATCAAAGAAAACAAGGTTGTCCATAAGATTACACGAGCTTGACTACTATCCTACTGTGTAGCAATGAACTAAGTAAAGTATCACTGGTCGTTTGATTTTGGTGATTAGCTGGTTCGTAAGGCTGGGGCTTATTTGTCCAGTCCTACATTTTTTTTTGACTTTTAGCTTGTAATTCTCACTTGGTAAATAAATTTTTTTACTTATAAAAATAATAATTTAACTTTAAATTTTATTTTTTATATTTAACGAGATAATTTATAACCATATAAATATCTTTAATTTGTTTAGACCATAAGATTTAAAAGTCTTTCTTTATTTTTTAAATTATATGTTAAATAAAACTATATCATATAAATTGGGACGGAAAGAATAGTTATTTTGAATCACTCCGTTAGTGTAAAGTAAACTGTAAAGTTCTACCTACCATGTGCTAATATGTGCTCTTGCTTATTCTTAAAAATAAAATTGTACAAATATCTGTCGACTTCCAATTCAATAAGGTCCCACTAATTAAAGCTTGATGTGATCTATTATATCAAACAAACTTGTACACTGTTACTATAAATTAAACTACTTCCTATTCTAGAGGGAGGAACATAAAGAGAAAGCTGAAGAAGCAATGGGAGTAGCAGCAGCTCAAGTCAACTATTTTTGGTTCCACCTCTTCATACTCTTTTTCTCACTCTCCATCTCCTCCATTTCTGGATCTGTAAGTTACTTCTCAATTATATTTCCATAATATACATCTTCTTCTACTTTTTATTAGTATTAGTTTCTTACACAGTCGATTTTATTTATATATTTTAGTTTGATTGAATACGGAATTTAAAGAATATAATTTGAATGTTCTAGTCTTTATGGTCTTAACTAAATGTTAAAATACATATATAACATATTAAAAATGCTCTTTGAAATGAGAATATTGAAATTAAAAATTCATTAAATATAAAAAGTACTTTTTAATGGATTAAATGGAAAAATAAGATACACAAATTTAAATGAATAGTGTATTTAACTTTTGATTCGTTAGTTCTAACTTATGTGACACATTCTCTAATTTTAGTCTATTAAAATAATAATATATTTTTATATTTAATTTTATACTCTGCGTTTTACTTTGAATGAAATAAGTATAGTTATACAAATTGTTAGAACTAATACATTTTTTATGTACGGAAAATAACAAATTATTATTACAAGTGCTAGAAAAGAATAATCAATTATGTGTTACAATAGACTTGATGCCAACAAGAGTTGTGGCAATAAAATTTGGTGGTCTTAATCTTTATACTTGAATTCGTCTTGAATCTTCCGCCTTGGATCTTCGTTCTAGTTTCAACAACTCTTTGGATCTTGTTAATCTGCAACTATTAGATACTAAATCTGGATTGGTGAGTCGATTGACTTTCAATCTTTCCTTAAGACAATATTTTCCGTATACATGTTTTGTACGGATGAATTGCAAGTTGTCTCCCAAGGTAAAACAGCAGAGTAATATCATTTATGCAAAGGAAACATAAGTGATCCTGATGAAGAAACAAACACGAAACGATTGCTAAATAATGAAAGAGAAGAACTTATTCTTAAACTAGGAAGAACTTATAGAAATATGTATTCTATGTGTGTTCTTCCTCTATGTTGTGTAGTGTATATTGTATCTCTCAAATCTGGAAATAAGACATGGTTATATAGTTTAGAGGATGAGGAGATGTGTTAATGGGTGTTAAGAGGGTTGTTAATGGACACCATAATGGCCAAAAACGTTGTGACATAAGTGCCAAATGTTTCAGCAAGTAATGGTCATCAATTCTGATAATTACCGTTGCCTGGAAAGCTTACTGGACCAATTAGCACTGCGGTTCCTGTAGAAATTACCTTCCAGAAATTTCAGGGACCAAACTATAAATATAATAAATTCTGGGGTCCAAAAATATAATATCAGAAGAAGCCCAACAACTAGCGACCTGTGACCCGGACCGGGCGGGTGTGGGTCTAGTCTCGAACCCATGCACACCTAGGTCTTCCCTCCTTCAAACATATGGTTACCCCTTAGGGTCCCAATCTCTTATTCAGTTTAGAGACTTATAACATGGACAATTCTTCCCTTTCCTACCGATGTGGTAGATTTGTCTCACACCACTCTTTCATGTCTCAAACACCTTACTTTGGGGACCAATATCTCTTTCATCTCAATGGAATTTGACGATTCTTAGTCATACAGTCATCTACTCACTTAGTAGATTAAGCATGTGTGAAGAACCAGATTCTCCAATATGTGAAATCATGATGTTTAAAGTCATTAAAGATGGGCGGACCCAACCTCCACCAAAGACAAATTTCCAACAGGAAGGATCTTCTGATCCATTCACATAAGAGCATTGGGAATAATGTAGTTCTACTATATTGAAGCCCAAAATATGAGCAGGAACATGTAATCTAACTACATGGACCACCATTTTCTTGGGGGATCTTTTCATCACCTAACAACCATGAAGAGGGAAGAACGTTGGTGGTATTTTCATTTCCATTACTATTATTACGGAATATAAAGTAATAACATGTAAGTAATATACTAACAAATAGTATAAACAGGTTTATATGGAAGCTTTTATCCATGTTTAATTTTAAATCAGTCTATAATCTGTTATAGAACTGTTAATATCTTAACCGCAGAACTTCTACTAATCAGAATCATAGAGATTAACTTATCAGAAATATAATTAAAAACACTTAGTGAAGAAATCATACCTCTTGTAGATCTTCAGATTACCGGAAGTCTCAACTTCACCCTATCCGCTTCCTCTTTTGCGCTACACGTACTTTCACCTGGTACCTAGAGTCCTCTGATCTCTGAAGTCCATCAATAGTCAAGGTTTCCAAACTAATATGCTTTTAATATCTGTTCTTCAACGTCTATCTCTTATTCTTATGATTTCTTTTAAGTAGACCTTCTTAGGTTACGATGTTATTCTATCAAGATTACAGACTGGTATGGAGTTTAGCTACTCGTAATTTTCAGATTGATATGAGATTCCTAACTTGATTGATATTATGAATAGAGGGAAAAAAAATATTTGAGAGAATATTGAGAGAGAAAGTATCTTAAAGATTGAAGTTTTGATTTCAAAAACTCTTGTTTTTTCTAATACAAAGAGGCTCTTTATATAGATAACCTCGATTTCATCGCACTCTTCTTTATTATACAGTTTCGCATTTATTTTTTCGCTGTGCGCTACAAGAGTCGGCGGTTTACTATTCTCGCCACAATGAAAGTTATTGTTCATGCCATAGTAAAAAATTCTCTGTCTTCTGTACTTTGTCTTCTGGCTCTGCCGTATTTTTTGTCATATCTCTTTATCATGTCGCGAAAGTTGATGTCATTGTCTTGCTAGTATCTTTCGATGGTTTTATTTGCTCGTTATGCTCATATTTTGCTTATCGTGATAAATCACATCGTCGATTGTTATATTTATGCTCATAATGTAGTATCCACGCAGTTAGATTACATGTTCTCGCCATTTTGGGCCTCAATGTAGTAGAACTACATTATTCCCAATGCTCTTATGTGAATGGATCAGAAGATCCTTCCTCTTTTATTTCTTTTACTTTCATATCTTTGAAAGTTATGGGCTTTCTCTTTTGTTTTTTTATCATCTGATATTGATCAATAGTTTCCTTGTTATGTTTGTGCTTCAGGTTAATGATCCTATTTAGCATGTTTGTGAATTTCAGTGTGTTTTGTGCTATTATATCATGATTATAGTACACGGTGATTAGTTCTTCGACTTCTCCTCCTTTAGTAGTTCCAATAATGCTTGCATTTCCTATTTGATCAGATCTTCTAGTCTTCCTGCTAATGTTGCAGGAAGATGTGTAAGAGCACGTGATCACATCTTATTAGGAAATAACTTTTTAAATTAGCAGGAAGACTAGAAGATCTGATCAAAATAGGAAATGCAAGCATTATTGGAACTACTAAAAGAGGAAAAGTCGAAGAACTAATCACCGTGTACTATAATCATGATATAATAGCACAAGACACAGTGGAATTCACAAACATGCTAAATAGGATCATTAACCTGAAGCACAAACATAACAAGGAAACTATTGATCAATATCAGATGATAAAAAAGCAAAAGAGAAGCCCATAACTTTCAAAGATATGAAAGTAAAAGAAATAAAAGAGGAAGGATCTTCTGATCCATTCACATAAGAGCATTGAGAATAATGTAGTTCTACTACATTGAGGCCCAAAATATGAGCAGGAACATGTAATCTAACTACGTGGATCCTACATTATGAGCATAAGAACATAACAATCTGGCACAATGTGATTTATCATAGTAAGCCCAAAATATAAGCATAACAGATAAGAGCAAAGAAAACCATCAGAAGACAAGATACTAGCAAGACAATGATATCAACTTTTCCACGACAGGATAAAAAGAGATATGACAAAAAAATACCAGCAGAGCCATCAGAAGACAAAGTACCAGCAAGACAGAGAAAAAGTTTTACTATAGCATGAATTAACTTTTCATCAGAAAGTAAATAGTAAAGTCGCCGATCATCAGAAGACACAGAAAGATCGCACAAGAAGAGTCAAGATCAGTAGTACACAGTAAGAGTCAAGAACTGTAGCACCCCGAGGTTATCTATATAAAGAGCCTCTTTGTATCAGAAAAAACAAGAATTTTTGAAATCAAACTTCAATCTTTAAGGTACTTTCTCTCTCAATTTTTTTTTTCTCTCTATTCATAATATCAATCAAGTTAGGAATCTCATATCAATCTGAAAATTATGAGTAGCTAAACTCTATACCAGTCTGTAATCTTGATAGAATAACATCGTAACCTAAGAAGGTCTACTTAAAAGAAATCATAAGAATAAGAGATAAACTTTGAAGAACATATATTAAAAGCATATTAGTTTGGAAACCTTGACTATTGATGGACTTTGGAGAGACTGTATAGGACTCCTAGGCGAAAGTACCCGTAGCGAGGAAGCAAAAAGGGAAAGCGGCCAGGTTGAAGTTGAGACTTCCGGTAATCTGAAGATCTACAAGAGGTATAGTTTCTTCACTAAGTATTTTTAATTATGTTTCTGATTAATCTCTATAATTATGATTCTGATTAGTAGAAGTTCTGCGGTCAAGATGTTAACAGTTCTAGAACAGATTATAGACTGACTTAAAATTAAACATGGATAAAAGCTTTCATATAAACCTGTTTATACTATTTGTTAGTTATATTACTTACATGTTATTACTTTATATTCCGTAATAATAGTAATGAAAATACCACCAACGTTCTTCCCTCTTCAGGGTTGTTAGGTGATGAAAAGATCCCCCAAAAAAATGGTATCAAAGCTTTTCATAGGACAGAAACCAGTAATAGGACGAGAAAAAATGTTAAAACTGCTAGAAATACAGAAAAAATTAATTGGTATAAATACCAGAGATGCGATTCTAACAATAGATTAAACGAATATGAATACGAATCTGACAGATCTGAAAATAACTTAGAACAGTTTGATACAGAAAATTGGAATTCAGAATGAGAACAATCCGATCTTTCAGAAGGATAATAAGATATAACAAAATGATTTGGAAGTGCATAGAAATTAAACGCCTTTTAATAGAAACAAAAAGAAAAGCTGAAGAATTATTAAAATCACAAAATGAATGGTTAGACCAGAAAAGAGCAGGTAATAATTTCTATTAGACCAGAAAAGAGCAGGTAATAATTTCTATGACGATGAAGAATTACGAGAAATATTTAAAATATACTCCGATGCCGGAGAAATGAGAAGAAGGTATAAATATAGAAATTAATGTACAAAAAAGTTTGATAAGAAGTTTAATAATGGAAATACGTTTCTTTGAAACAGATCAGTATGAAAAAATGAACTCATCATTTGGACCTATTAAGAAGTTAAATCAAGCAAAATGGTTATGCCAACAAGCAAAGGTCTTACTAAAACAAAGGAAGACACACAAGGAATTAGAAAGAAAATATAAGATAAGAATATTTGCTATAGAAAAAGGACTAGATCAAACCCAACAGACTGTAAGTTCAGAAGAACTAACAAGATTGTATATAGAATTAATACAATTACAAGAACAAATAAGATTACAGAATGGATTTATAAAAGACAAAAATACAGAATTATTTGAAACCACCAGTTCTTATGGGTGAAGAGGTAATAAGAAGACGACATAATATGTGAAGACAGTTGGAATATATAGCAGAAAAAAAGATTAATATATAACAAAGATATAAATGAACATATAATAAATTGTAAAATGAGTATTGATCTAATAACATAAAGAGACAAAACTATAGAAGAGAAGTCTAAACAAATAGCTGAACAAGAAGATGTTATGAGAAATTTAAAGTTCAAGATAACCATAAAAGAAGAGCAGCTATGTCACGCCCCAAATTTTCCTAAGTCTTTACTTAGGGCGTGATGGCACCTGGACAATTATTTTCCACCAGGAGCACCATTTAATTCTCTTTATTTAGGAATTTAAACTTATATTCAAATACGGAGCTATTAATAAAAATAACAATAAAGAAATTTATTTATGACTTTATTGAAAATATAACGCGAGCTCATGCTCGTGCAAATATTGTTTCTACATAGACATACTGACAAATATTATTCTAAGTTGGAAGGGAGACCATTCCACACGGGCATTTCCCGAGACACTGGAACTGACATTCTGAACCTGACGAGTACCAAGTCCGAAGCAATGGACTTGGTATGACAAGAGGTTGCGGGACGATCGCTAACCTTGGCGTGGAGCCTTTCTCTATCACGCTTCCTAAACATGTTAATAAAGAGTCACCTACCATCTCAAAAGTGGTGCTTACCCCGCAATTCAAAGTAACACCACAATATTCCAAGTGCAATCACATTATAACGTAATAAGCATATTGCAAAACATATCAGTTACAACATTTTTAAATATGTAACAACTCTCATAGGAAATTCTCGCTTAACTAACACTTCATTTTATCTCGTATTATACGTTAAGACATTCTCCTGCATTTCCACATGTTTATTACATTTATATAGTTGTGAACGCGTATTCACTTTTCATATTTATATATAGGTGAACATGTATTCATCTTTCATATTTGTTGCGCTGCAACCCGATCCATTATATTTACGTATTTGTGAACACGTATTCACTTTACGCTTTGTTGCGGCGTGCAACCCGATCCATTATGTTTACGTATTTGTGAACGCGTATTCACTTTACGTTTTGTTGCGGCGTGCAACCCGATCCATTATATTTACGTATTTGTGAACGCGTATTCACTTTACGTTTTGTTGTGGCGTGCAACCCTACTCATTATATTTACGTATTTGTGAACACGTATTCACTTTACGTTTTGTTGCGGCGTGCAACCCGATCCATTATGTTTACGTATTTGTGAACGCGTATTCACTTTACGTTTTGTTGCGGCGTGCAACCCGATCCATTATATTTACGTATTTGTGAACACGTATTCACTTTACGTTTTATTGCGGCGTGCAACCCGATCTATTATATTTACGTATTTGTGAACGCGTATTCACTTTACGTTTTGTTGCGGCGTGCAACCCGATCCATTATATTTATATTTTTATATATTTATGTGAACACGTATTCACTTTTCATATTTTTCAGAAGATTGAATAAATAATATTCTATTTCCCAACATTCTGTCATTCATACTTGTAACGATTATAACTTTTTAACCATAACTCCAACTAAGGTGTTTCTCAAGCGAAAACTAAGGTAAGACGGGGATCTTTCACTGTACCAAATTTCATTTAAAACTACTTTGGGTAACTAACACAAATTTATCCTCAAAACAGCCCCATAAAATCTCAAAACGCCGAGAACAGAGAGCTACACGTCTCCATGTGAACCATCCTTTCATATTCTGTACCATTTGGTAAAGTTTTACACTTTTATTCGCTGCCCTTCCTGGATCTCGATAGATCTGAGGCAGAAACTTTAAACAGCGATAACTCTCAATCCGTAAGTCGGATAGACCCCCGTAAGGTCTCAAAATGTCCACAACAAAGATATCTAGAACTTTCATTTAGCAACAATTTTCATATTCCCCACAGATTAATACAGTTTTACGTTTCAACGTCCTGCCCTTCTGGATTTTGACGAATCCGAGGCAGCAACTTCAAACTACAATAACTCTCAACTCGTAAGTCCGTTATAATAAATCTTTATATATATCTGTCCGTAACAGAGAGATTTACAACCATGTAAATTTTCATATAATTCTAATAAGTAAAACTCAATAAAAACAGTCCTTAATTATGCCTTTCCAAATTTCGGTCAAATCTAAGGCAGAAACTTTGAACTATGATAACTTTCAAACCGTATGTCCATTTTACCTCATTTTTGGTTCTATATGATCATAATAGAGAGGTGTACCACTCTTCCGAATTTCATCAAATTCTAACAATTATAACTCAGTGAGAACAGTTCAGAAGTTCATGACGCAACTAGTTGTCTAAACAATCAAAAGTTCAATATTTCTTTTCAATACTCAATTCTTATTCTAACATGTATTGAACTTAAAATAAAGGATGTTACCAAGAATTTCTGAGTGAGAAAACTCACCTTGTAAGTGTGAAGATTATTGTTGTGTGGTTGTTAAAATTATCCTTACTCTCTAGTATTTTTCTTCTTGTTCTTCTTGCCCTCTTGGTATTTTTTCCTCTTCTTTTCACTTGTTTTTTTCTGATTTTCTAACCTTTATGTTATGTACTTTGTTTGTGTGTAAATACAATGTATAAGTGGAGAGTTTTCTATAACCTATGGGAGGTGAAATGACAAGAGTTGGAGGGGAAATGAAAAAGGGGGAAGGGGGGGAAGCAAAGTGTACATTTCTTTTTTTTTTTTTTCTTTTGTTTTTCTTTTGTTTTCTTATTTTCATTTCATCTATCTATTTATCCAACTTTAACACTAACTCTATCTCATGCAATTTATTCTTTGTTTTCTTATATATATATTTTTATTAACTCAACCACAACTATATATTTTTTTTTCCGGATTTCACAAGCTAAGACAAAAAGATGAAGAAATTAAGAAAATAACAGAAGAAAAACTAGGGCAAATAGTTAAACAAGATTGCGAGATAAGAGACTTAAGTGATATCATAAAAGAACAATACAAGTTGATAAATCAATTAACTCATGGATAAAGGAAAAGAAATAGCAGCAGATCTATACAATAGTAATTACCAAATGGATGAATATGAAGGAGGAACAACACAAACTTTAAGTTTTAAACCAGAAGTATATCAGAAAATACAAGACGAAAAGGAAGAATTATCAATAAAAAAGATATTTAAAACAAAATGGTTTGATAGAAATAATGAAATAAAATATATAATACAGAGACATGAAAATATAATAGACACTACAAGTGTAAACGGAAAAGCTAGAATTAATTTAATAACTAACGAAATAATAAAACGAGAGTTATCTAAATTATCAACAAAAGAAGCTAAGAGATATAGACATATATATTTTGGAGGAATAGAATTTACTATAAAAGCATATTTTCAGAAAAATATAGATACACCTATACAGATATACATACTATACTGGATGACAAAATATTAGAAAACATACAAGATTCATTAATATCAGTAATAAAAGGAAATTTAATATATCAAAAATTGAAATTCACCATACAACCAGATTTTAGTATCTCACTTAAAGACGAACATAATGAATTAGCATTAACACTATACTATAAATTGGATGGAATAAAAATGACACCAGGAAGTAAAGTGATAAGTATAGAGACAAAAATGATATATGCCTTAACAGGAAATCATCATGTAAAAGGCAATACGAAACAAATATCCTAGTACCAAAAATGTACCAAGATATTTTAGAAACAATAGAACATAAAGAAAATTCAAAAATAACAATACCAGAAGAAATACATATGAATTTTAGCAATAGGACTACAACCATATTACATAAGATAAAACCATGTATATAAGGGTCTAGATTAAGTATAAAAAGAGAGTGCATAACAAAACAACAAAATCTGAGACTACCAAGAACATTAGACTTAATAAACATAATAACTAATAGACTAAGCATTAAAGTAATAATATTCAACGGGATTACAACAATGGATTGTATAACCGAGATTAATACATGAGCAGTAAACAGCTTTGTGCATATAAGTAAAGTAAATGAGAAAGACTGTCAACAGATCCAACCAGAAACGTTTCATTACCCTGAAAATGACAGAGAAATAATAGTCACTAAAAGTATTAATCTAAAATTCAAAATCAAAGATTTAGAATATAAGATAAACATAGCAGTTCTAGAATATGATAGTTTCAATGAATTACTATTAGGAAGTGATTTCTTAACTATGATAAACTATAAGATCACTAATGATGGAATATAAATTACAGACCAAGGCAAACCAAGATTTATTGAAAAAATATGAATATTCAAGATAAAAATAAACAAAAAGAGACGCAAACTAAGAATAATAAAACAAATATTATTAGAAGAAGTTATAGATTCACAGCTGAAATACCTAAGGTATAAAGCTGAAGAAATAGAATTAGAGAATGAAATAGAACAACTAGGAAAAGTGGTAGATAACGAACCCATTAAGGAATGGATAAACTTAAGAGATGGATGGGTAAAACGAATAAATAAAAGTTGAGCAGTTTTAACGAAAAAGTAGATGAAATATGGACAGAATTAATAGTGAAGTAAAAATTTAAAAACCTTTTCAATACAATGAACGAAATAAAAGATAGTCAAACCCAAACACGGGAATTAATAAGAGTAGAATTAACAAAATTATAGAATGTATCTGAAGTACCAACACTAAAGCTAATACTTGACCAACTTAACACAATAGTGACACAAATAAACAAAGAAAAGGGAAAAGACAAACAAATAGAAGAAGGAGAAACCAGTACTCCAGAACAAACGATAGGAGATATAGTAGAGGTAAGACTTGTACAACCCGAAATAGTAGCAGTAGATGCATGGAGAAGAAGTAATACACCTATAATGACAGACATAAGCAAAATAAAATCAAAAATACCAGACGAAGTTCCAAAAACATTAGATGGCTTAAGTGCATTAACCAAGAAAGGACAATTTTAATGACTACAAACGAACATAGTGCAGTAACATTTATTAGAAATCATGGTAAAGATATAATAGAAAAAGAAAGATATAAATATGAACCCATGAAAAAACAGGATTCTAAGGATCCTAAAGATACATCAACTAAAAATAACGAAACTTTTAAAGATACAAACACTCATACCTTAGAGAGTACCGAAAGGTTAAAGCTTGAAAATAAAATCCAAAATCAACGGTTAATAAAATTGGAAAAAGAAAATACAAAGTTAAAATTATCTACTAATGAAGAATGGTTGAAAAAATATAAGAAGTATAAAACTAAGTATAAAGACACAAAAAAGGAAAAGAATGAAGCTGTAAGGATAAAACTAAACAAAACGATATTTAAGATACCAATAATATATCAAGACAATAATATGAGTATTGATCTAATAACAGAAAGAGACAAAACTATAGAAGAGAAGTCTAAACAAATATCGTTTTGAAATAATTTTTATATAAAATGTGTGTCATATTTATAATTTAGTTGTAAAGTATGACCTATTACTTTTTCAAGATGACAAATTTCCAACACAAATATTTATATCTTAATAATTCGATAAATTTGTGGATATTGACAGGTAAAAGGTTTAAAAGTGAACATATTAATTAATTAAACGTTAAATATACTTTAAAAAATCATAAGGAACAAGATCAAAATTTATAGATATTTGAGGGCCTAAAAGTGCTAATTTCTAATATTTTATTTTTCTGAAATGGGTACAAAATGCAGGAAGAAGATTGTGTGTACACAGTTTATGTTCGAACAAGTAAAAAAATAAAGGCTGGAACCGATTCAATAATCAGCTTGACTCTCTACGATGCAGACGGGTTCGGTATTAGAATCAACAACATCGAGGCCTGGGGTGGGCTTATGGGCCCGGGTTACGACTATTTTGAGAGAGGAAACTTGGACATCTTTAGTGGCCGAGGCCCATGTTTGACTGGGCCAGTTTGCAAGATGAACTTGACTTCCGATGGAACAGGCCCAGGACATGGATGGTACAGTAACTACGTGGAGGTTACCATTACAGGAATCCATAAAGAATGTAACCAACAGAGTTTCGAAGTGGAACAGTGGATTGCAACTGATCATTCACCTTATCAGCTCACGTTCATTAAGGATCTTTGTAAGAAGACCAATTTTCCCATCTTCGATGAGAATCTGCCCGTTTCCGGTACTCCTAATGTTACTGTGATGTAAGGGATTCATACCGTGCACCATTTATTGGGCTTTATTGGGCCTGAGCCCACATTTTATTATTAGAGTGTGAATTTAATCAGGAGCAGAAAAGACAATTGGTAAGGGTTCAATGTTGCTCTGATATTATTGTTTCGAATGTAGTAGGTACTGAGTTATAGAGAAGACAATATTATTTAATGAATAATAAGGCCCAATATATACTGTCATGAGTACCGACACTTTCTGAAAAATAAAAGTTTGTCCATTATTGCTTATATGCTATAAGAAAACATGATACAATGCTAGGTAATTCTCCGTCTCAATTTATGAGATGTAATTTGATTACATATAAAGTTTAAAAATAAAAAGATTTTTGAAATTTGTGATTTAAAATAAATTAAAGATATTTGTGTGATTATAAATTATTTCGCTAAACGTAAAATGTAAAATATAAAATTAAATTATTACTAATAATAAAATATATTATTCTTTTTAATATCGATTAAAAAAAAGTGAATCATATAAATTGGGACAAATAGAGTATAAGTTTGCCTCCAAACATATATAAAATCTTCTTCTGTTCTTATATTATTCTGTGTCAAGACTCGAGGTTAGATCTGCTTAATTATCAGTTTCAAACATTAATTTATTTATAAAAGTAGTTTCAATATTTAAAAGTGTTTCTCGGGCACGAGATCACACAGCCATTAATGTTGTGAGTTGGTGGTGACTAGTGTATTATTAACAACTTTTGATTATCAACACATTTAAATAATAAAAACTATTCACCAAATTTAAGGAATTATTGATAGAATATACATAATATATTTTTTTGATATTATTAGAGATTTTGTATATGTGTAATTATGATAGTAGTCTTGTATTAACAAATGTATATTTGATTTCCGTAATTATAGGTTAGGTTTACTATTGTATATCATGTATATAAACCATTTACATTAATGTAATAATCAAGAGATTATTTTCTTTCACCAGTCTAAGGCAAAAAAATTCTTCTCCACAAAAGAACTTCCATCTACTTACCGTCCTGTCGGTCGACGCCATATCCGTCGTTCTCCCTCCCTTCAATTTTTTTTTCTAAAACCCTAATTCTCATCTTGATCATCAATCATGTCTATCACAAAGAATACATTTCATCATGTCCTTGCAGCCTCCAACATCAAGAACAACATCCATATTGTTCTTGAGATGAAGAACGTCCAGTACGCAATGTGGGCACAACTTTTTAAAGTTCACGCAAGGTCTAATAGAGTTCTCCATCACATCATCAAACAGGAAAAGGCAAGGAGAGGGTGCCTTCCACCGATGATGAAATAGAGTTGTGGGCAACTCTTGATGCTACGATTCTCCAATGGATTTATTCCACCATCTCTACGGACCTCTTACAAGCAATTATCGAACGTGACGCCACAACAATGGAAGCCTAGAATAGGTTGCGTGACATATTTCAAGACAACAAAAATTCTCGAGCCGTAACCCTTGAGCAAGAATTCTCACACATTAATATTGATGATTTTCCGAATGCCTCTACCTATTGTCAAATGATCAAGGATTTGTCGGATCAACTCAAAAACGTTGGTGCGCTGGTTACGAATGATTGTCTTGTTCTTCAGATGGTTGCGGGCCTCTCCGAGGTGTACAATGGCGTTGGCACTCTTATTCTCCAAAGCAACCCTCTCCCTCCGTTCTATCACGCACGTTCTATGCTCACCTTAGAAGAAGCAGAGTTGTCTAAAAATGTGGCAACCGGAGCCAGTTCTGCCATAATGGTGGCCACGTCACACGACACCGATGACCCTCATTACTTCTCAGGAACGCAGCACCACTGATTGCAACCTTGGGCCAGTGGGTAGTGACCGTGAGGCTGGGCCAGTAGGTAGCGACCCACTTCACCCTATCCATTTCCAGCAAGTTATTGGGCCAGGCCCAATGGATTTCAAAGCAGCCTAGCTCGCGAATAGGGCTCGACAAGCTGGCCCGCTGGGCCTCGCCATACAGCCTTCGCCGTCATGCGGCCCAATAGCAGCCCCGACTTCCACGGATATCGAGACAGCGATGCATTCACTTGGGTTAAATCATCCGGATGTAAATTGGTACATGGACATCAGGGCTACTTCTCATATGATATCCACGTCATATAATCTCTCGTCTTATTTTAATTTGAGCAAAAATCGTAGAATAATTGTTGTTAATGGTAATTCAATTCCAATTTGTGGTTATGGTCACACAAATTTATCTCCTCCGAACCCACCTTTATCCTTGAAAAACGTCCTTCATGCTCCTCAATTAATTAAAATTTTGGTGTCTATTCTGGAATTTACAACTGATAATTGAGTTTCTGTTAACTTTGACCCTTTTGGATTTTCTGTGAAAGATTTCTCGACGGGGATACCTCTAATGAGATGTGATAGTCGGGGCGAACTCTATCCCATCACTATTACCACCACCACTAAATAAGCCACACCATCAATGTTTTCCACTTTAGCACTTTCCTTATGGCATGCGTGTTTGGGTCATCCGGGAGCGTGTGTTCTTTCCTCTCTTACAAACAATAATTTTATTGAGTGTTAAATTACCGTTTATTTCCTCCAATTCTAGTACTTTGTTGTCATTTGATATTATTCATAGTGATTTATGGACATCTTCCGTTTTGAGCTCTTTGGGCCACCGTTATTATGTGTTATTTTTGGATGATTATTCTAATTTTTGTGGACCTTTCCATTATCTAAAAAGTCTCAAGTTCATTTCATATTCCTATCATTTAGAGCATTCATTCGTACCCAATTTGAACGGAAAATTAAGAACTTTCAATGTGATAATGGAAGGGAATTTGATAATTGGTCATTTAGGAAATTTTGTAAGGTTATTGGTATGTCTTTTCGGTTTTCTTGTCCACATACGTCCTCACAAAATAGGAAAGCCAAAAGAAAAATTTGCACCATTAATAATATTGTTCGGACTTTACTAGCCCATGTTTCATTACCACCTTCATTTTGGCATCATGCATTACAAATAACTATTTACCTTCTTAACATACTCCCTAGCAAAGGATTAACATACCAATCTCCCCCAAATAAATTTTATCACAAAGACCCTTCGTATTCTCATCTTAGGGTGTTTGAGTGTTTATGATATCATTTCTTCCCATCTACTATAATAAACAAACTTCAAACATGTTCTATCGCTTATATATTTTTGGGTTATTCGTTCAATCATCGTGGTTACAAGTGTTATGATTTTTCTTTTAATAAGATCATATTTAGTCGAAATGTCATTTATTATGAACCTCAATTTTTGTTTGTTAATTTACAAATTCCAATGTCCGCGTCTTATTCCTTTTGGATGATGAGCTTTCCCCATATATGGTCCACCATTTGATTCAGCCCACATATCAACCTCTGGACCCGCAGACACCGTCAGGCCCACTGCATGCCGGCCCAACAAGATCTTATCCCCCAAATCTACCAGTAGGCCCACTACCTGCTGGCTCAAACTTCATCCGTGATCCCGATCTGCCAGCAGACCCACTGTTTGCTGGCCCAAGTCCTTCTTTCGAGTTGTCTTTGCCAGCAGCCCATCGTTCGCCGCTCAGCCATCGCTCACGCCCCTTCTGGCCGCCAGACCCACTCACCCGCCGCCCAACCCATGACCCCTATTTCGGTCCAGTCAGTTTTGACATCACTACACCGATCCATGTCCGACCCACTTCTAATCCGAGTCAAAGACCCGTTACTCGTAGCCAACAGAGTATCTTTAGACCAAAACGATATTTTAATCTCAACTCTAATGTCACTAAATCACCCCTACCACGTAATCCCGTGTCTGTCCTTCGTGACCCGAATTGGAAATTGGCTATGGATGATGAATATAATGCTCTTATTGAAAATAAGACGTGGAGTTGGTACCCCGTCTGCCTGGTGTCAATGTGATTTGTTCAATGTAGATTTTTACTCATAAGAAAAAAATTGATGGTTGTTTTAAGAGGCATAAAACTCGTCTTGTGTGATGACAAACCTCAACATGTGTGGCGTGGATTGTGGAGAGACATTTAGTCTGGTGGTCAAATCAACAACTATTCGTAATGTCCTCTGTCTAGCTCTCTAAAAACATGACCCATTTATCAATTGGACATGAAAATTGTGTTCTTATACGACGAACTCAAGGAAACTGTATACATGCATCAACCCTTGGGTTTCAGGGACCCGATCACCCAAATCATGTATGCTTGCTGAGGAAGTCCGCCCTACTTCTAAGGATATATAGAAAAAGTTAGGAAGTACCAGATGCGGAAGCAGTTCTAGTCCCAACTGTTGAGGTGTCGTAGTGCTTATATGGGCTCAAACAGGCTCATCAGGCTTGGTATAAAATGTTTGCAAATTATGTGTCTACTCTTGAGTTTTCTCATATTAAGTCTGATTATTCTCTGTTCCTCTACCGTCGCGGTTCTTCTATGGCATACATCCTATTAGGTGTGGATGATATTATATTCACTGCTTCTTCTGATAAACTGCGCAAGTCTATCATATCTCTTCTCAGCTTCGAATTTGCTTTGAAAGATTTGGGGTCTTTAAGTTATTTTTTGGGTATCGCTGTAACTCGTAAAACATGTGGTCTATTTTTATCCCAGAGAAAGTATGCAACAGAGATTATTGAACAGGCTGACATGTCATCCTGTAAGTCATCTCCTACTCCGATTGACATGAAACCGAAGCTGGATGTTAATTCTAGCACACCTTACGAGGATCCCTCTCACTATCGTAGTCTTGCGGGGGATCTTCAGTAACTTATGTTTACGAGGCCCGATATTACTTATGCAGTGCAGCAGGTGTGTTTATTTATGCATGATCCGAGGTAAGACAAATGAACACTCTCAAACGCATTATGTGTTACATTCAGGGCACTATTGATTATGATTTACACTTGTATCCATCATCGGTATGTACTCTCATGTCTTATATAGATGATGATTGAGGTGGATGTCCAGATACCAGATGCTTGACATCTGATTATTATATGTTTCTTGGTTATAACTTGGTCTATTGGTCGGCTAAATGTCAGGCTACTTTATCGCATTCTAACGTGGAGATTGAGTATCGAGGGGTAGCCAATGTGGTGTATGAGTCATGTTGGTTGTGTAACCTCATCTTAAAGCTTCACTTTCCTATTCAAAAAGCTACCTTGGTCTACTGCGATAATGTTAGTGAGATATCTCTCTCTGGGAATTGTGTCCAAGATCATCGCACTAAACATATCGAGATGGATATTCACTTTGTTCGCGAAAAGGTAGCTCGTGGACAAGTACGTGTCTTTGCATGTCCCTTTACAGTATCAAATTGCTGACATTTTTATTAAGGATTTTCCCTTAGTTCTGTTTGAAGATAGGGACAATCTCAGCGTACGATAACCGCCCGCTATAACTGCGGGGGTGTGATAGAATATACATAGTATATTCGAGACCGTGTACATGTATAATTATGGTAGTAGTCTTGTATTAGAAAAATGTATATTTGATTTTCGTATTATATACTAGGTTTACTATTGTATATCATGTATATAAACTCTTTACATTAATTAAAATAATAAATGAATTATTCTCTTTCAATTATACCTACCTCCAATACAGGGCATCAGTTGACATTTTCGAGTTTATCTAACTCTTTGAGAGCAACAGTGCTAGCTTTCAACTAATTGTGTGTCAATAAAAGAAGGTATGTATTCGATCTTTACACTAAACCAACAAATTCATAATATAATTTTTTAATTTAATTATAATTACTTATTATATATTTTATTTTTATTAAATCACTTAATTAAAATAATTGGATATAGTTTAATGTAATGATCCGTTGCAAAAACTTATTATCTGGAGAGAGTAGTCACTTTCATCAATTTCGTCATAGCATATATTTAAAGAGATCGAACATGTAGATGTGGACGAAGAATTGTGGTGCCAGCACTTGTACTTAAGCTCCTTTTGTTAGCATGCAGAAACTCCATGGAAACTACCATGAAGAAATGAAAGAGACGATAGGCAAACAGAGAAAAGAGAAAGATAAAGACAACAGATGACAATGAAAGAGAAAGGGAAAGACGAATGCATATGAAAGAGAAAGAGACAGCTATGGACAACTGTGCAACAACGCGTGAAAAGTAAAGGAGTGACAGACGTGTGACAGACTGAGGGAACACGAAAGCGTGAAGAAATGGACTACCTTTTCACGAGGTTCTGTGCAACGTTTAAATGCTGGACAGAGACATTTATTTTGATGACATTTTATTTTTATCTATTTAATATAGTTATGACCAACACGTTGAGTAAAATAGTTTGTTAGAATTTGTTACATATTAACAAATAGGAATAGGACAACTGTAATTACATTTTCTATTATTCTTTATTTCTGCTACATAGCATTGTATAAATACATCACAGACTGATGAATAAAATACACAGAAAATTCCAATTCCAGTGTCCTCAACAGTAAACTTTTACATAGTATCAGAGCTTGCTCGATCCAGATCTGTGTAACATCTTCTTCATTACCATCTTCTTCATTCTTGGTGAACCAAAATGACTGAAGCAAGTATAATGTAATCAGCAAGAGTGAGAAAAGAATGGCATATGACATCGACATCCTTATCACTTAAACAATTCGATTCACCCGTATGACTCTAGTCAATATCGCTTTTTATGGAAGAGGATATCCGTGTCGAGGAGATCGATCCTCCTATCTCTATCACCAAGAGAAGCTTGGTTTCATCAATGGAATACGAAGGCTCCGGATCTAAAATCAGAGATTTTGAACAACGGAGTTGTGTTAATGATATGATTATATCTTTGGATATCAAATGCATTATCTAAGGACATTGCAGACAGTGTAATGAGTTCCAAGACTGCACAAGAACTCTGGGACAGTCTAGAACAAAGATTTGGCAAATCAAATGGTGCCAAACTCTATCACTTACAAAAGGAATTAACAGGACTAGTACAAGGAAATAGTGACATTGCAGGGTACTTCACCAAACTTAAGAGACTATGGGATGAGTTAGATGGAATAAATGTGATCATTTGTTGCTCATGTGAATGCACTTGCAATGGGAAAGCAAAACTAACAAAATCCCTGGAAGATCAAAGGTTGATTCAATTCCTAATGGGACTAAATGATATATATGCTCAGGCAAGGGGAAACATACTCATGATGAATCCTTTGCCTGGAATAGATGTTGCATATTCCCTGATTTTACAGGATGAGAACCAAAGGGAAGTGTATGCAAATGCACACTTCACCTCTGATTCTACATCATTTATGGCAGCAAAACAACCAGACAACAAATTATTTGCTGATTTTGCAGCATTCATGGCTAATGGACAGGGAAGAAATGCACAAAATTTTAAAAGACCAAACACATATCAAAAATACAATAACCCAAACCAGAGGACTGCCAAACCATAGAATAAATTTAAGGGGAAGAAGAAATATGAACCAAATGTATCTTGTACCTATTGTGGAAAAACAGGACATGTGCAAGATGATTGCTACAGACTGCATGGATTCCCTGCAGATTTTGAGTTTACCAACTCCAGAAACCATCAGCCCCAGATTAAAGCAAATGCAGGTTTAACCTATGAGGAAGAAGAAAATATTGGAGTCAATGATGGAGGTTTTGAAGAGCAGTTTAGCAAGGAGCAGATTACAGAAATGATGCAGATGTATAAGCAAAGTAGAT
The DNA here is from genome assembly GCA_029844215.1 of Przewalskia tangutica. NCBI lineage: Eukaryota > Viridiplantae > Streptophyta > Magnoliopsida > Solanales > Solanaceae > Przewalskia > Przewalskia tangutica. Next base: position 117,085,042 of record CM056728.1, read on the forward strand.
TGACACAAGCAGGAAAAGCAGGAATCAATGCAAATGCAGTGGCTGGTACCATTCTTAAATACTCAAATTCTGTATTCACTAGCCTTAAACAAAACAGTTGGATAATTGATTCAGGAGCTTCAGAACACATGTGTTTTGATTCCAACTCTTTCTTATTTCTAATTCCTCTCCCTGTGCCTTTAAACATTAACTTACCCAATTCTTTCAAGGTAAGTGTAACCCATATAGGCAGTATCTCTATTTTACCAGGTCATGTCATAACTGATGTGCTATTGTCCCAGATTTTAAATATAATCTGCTGTCAGTTCACAAATTCTGCATCCAATTTCAATATAATGTCCTATTTACAACCAGTGGATGTTTGCTGCAGGACCTTTCAATGAAGAGTCCTCAAGCTTTTGGTGAAGTTAGAGAAGGACTCTATCTATTGGAACCTGATAATGCTAAGTCTAGAAGTATTTTCATTTCCAATGATGTATTTTCAATTCCAAAAGGAAGAAATTCCATTTCACAATCGGGCCAATTTCTAATCCAACATATGCTAACGCTGCTCCTAATGTAAAGCTTTGGTACGTAAGGTCAGACACTCCCTTTTCAAAGAATGAAACATTTAAGTTTTCTTTCCTGTGACTCTAATTCTGATTTCATTTGTGATGTTTGTCCTAGAGCTAAACAAACTAGACAACCCTTTCCTACTAGTAGCATAAAGTCCAAACACATTTTTGATCTCATTCATATAGACACTTGGGGTCCCTACAAGTGTAATACTTACAATGGTTTCAGGTTCTTTCTCACTATAGTAGATGATTTCAGTAGAGGAACATGGACATTTTTGCTAAGTGCTAAGAGTAATGCTTTTCCTCATATAAAAGCTTTCTATCTATGGTAGAAAGACAATTTATCGAAGGTTAAAATGATCGATCCGACAATGCTTGGAGTCAGAAAGGAACACAAGAAGCAACATTCCTCGCTTCTGGGGATTTCAGATCAATTGTTCAGTAGCTACCCCTCAACAAAATGGAATTGTTGAGAGGAAACATAGACACCTTTTAGAGATTGCTAGAGGATTAATGTTCCAATCCAAATTGCCTATATCTTATCGGGGAGAAGCTATTCTGACTGCTACACACATCATTAATAGACTGCCATCTGGTGTACTCAAGGGACAGACACCCTATGAAGTTTTGTTTGGGCAAAAACCTTCTTATGATCATTTGAGGAATTTTGGGTGTTTATGTTATGCTTCCACTTTAGCACAAGGAAGGGCCAAGTTTGATGAAAGAGCTACTTCCTGTGTTTTATTAGGATATCCTCTACAACAAAAAGGATATAAACTGCTATCCCTTGATAAGAAGAAAGTATTTGTATCCAGAGATGTCAAATTTCATGAATCACATTTTCCTTTCCACTCATCTGATAATTCACACACATTTATTTTTTCAAATTCCCCTTCTTCCCTAGATGATCATTTTGATTGCCCCCTCCACACTCCACCAACACCATCTGTTGCTCAGCCCCCTCATCTAACTACACCCTCAGATTCTCCACTCACTTACTTGTCCCTAAGTTCTCCTCCACCTATCAATTCTACAGATCAGCCCCCACTACCAGTAATTGACTCATTTTACCCAAGTTCTCCCTCACCAGAATCTTCTTCTTCCACCTCTGTCCCTTTGCCAAATCCACCAAGAAAATATACCAGGATCTCCCATGAGCCTGCTTATCTAAAAGACTACATTTGTAACAGTGTGGTTTTCACTGATCTGAAAACAAATTGTTTTGATCACCCACATAAGCCTAGGAGTTACGCCTTCTCTTCACTATCCCTCAACAATCAGCAACTATTCCATTCCCTCTCCACCATTACTGAGCCTAGTTCCTATAACCAGGCTTCTCAACATCCAGAATGGAGAGAGGCCATGAACTTAGAGATCCAGGCTTTGGAAAACAATCACACCTGGGAAGTTATGACATTGCCTAAGGGGAAGAAAGCTCTACCTTGCAAATGGGTATACAAGATCAAACATCTTTCGGATGGCAGCATTGAAAGACTAAAGGCAAGGCTTGTGGTAAGGGGGGACATTCAACGAGAGGGGATAGACTATGGAGAGACATTTTCACCAGTTGTCAAAATGACCACTATCCGGTGCTTACTCACTATTGCAGCTAAGAAAAAGTGGACTGTTTCACAACTAGATGTGAACAATGCATTTTTGCATGGTGACCTACAAGAAGAAGTTTTTATGAAATTTCCAGCAGGAATGACACCTCCTAGCCCTAAACACGTCTGTCTTCTGAAAAAATCCCTATATGGCTTAAAGCAAGCTTCACGGCAGTGATATGCTAGGCTTGCAGGTGCCTTAAGTTTCAAAGGTTATTCCTCTTCCTTAAACGATTATTCTCTATTTTTCAAGCAGCATGGGTCACTTATTTCCATCCTAGCAGTCTATGTAGACGACATTCTCCTAACAGGGGATGATTTGAGTGAACTCGCAAATATCAAATGTTTTCTTAATACAGAGTTCAAAGTTAAGAACTTGGGAGATATTCACTATTTTCTTGGCATGGAAATTCTACGAGAGGAACATGGTTTTATTGTAAATCAAAGAAAGTTTACATCGGACCTGCTTCGTGAATTCGATGTCTCTCATTTGCCTAGAGTTGGTTCTCCGTTGGATCCATCATCCAAACTTCGAGCAGATGATAGTCCTCGCATGGATAACCCCACGCTTTATCGTCACTTGGTCGGCAAGTTGAATTATTTGACCAATACTCGTCCAGATCTGTCTTTCGATGTCCTTGCTCTGAGTCAATACATGCAAAGACCTTGTTTGTCACATTTCTCGGCTGCTTTACGTGTTTTGCGATACCTGAGTTCAGATCCGGGTCAGGGAATCTTACTATCTTCCAATCCATCCTTTTCTTTACTGGCTTTGACGCGATCGGGCTTCGTAAGGATTCTCGTAAGTCAGTCAGTGGTTTCTTTATTACCCTTGGGGGTGCTCCGATCTCGTGGAAATCGAAGAAACAGATCTCCATTTCTCTATCTTCCGCAGGCGAATCACCGTCCACGCGCGTGTTACCGAGAGCTTACTTGGTTAGTTCGTCTTTTGGAGGATCTATCTGCTCCAATCTCACTTCCAATCACGCTCCACTCCGATAGCCAAGCTGCCATTCATATAGCTCGCAATCCGTTTTTCACGAACGCACTAAACATGTCGAGTTAGATCACTTTGTCGTCAACAGCTTAACTGGTTTGATTACACTGCTCGTTTCTAAAGATCACCGCAGATCTTTTTACTAAACCTCTTTCTGGAGTTTCTCACAAAGACATTTTATGCAAGTTGGGGGTCATGTCTTTACCCACCACCTTGAGGGGGGATGTTAGCATGCAGAAACTCCATGGAAACTACCATGAAGAAATGAAAGAGACGATAGGCAAACAGAGAAAAGAGAAAGATAAAGACAACAGATGACAATGAAAGAGAAAGGGAAAGACGAATGCATATGAAAGAGAAAGAGACAGCTATGGACAACTGTGCAACAACGCGTGAAAAGTAAAGGAGTGACAGACGTGTGACAGACTGAGGGAACACGAAAGCGTGAAGAAATGGACTACCTTTTCACGAGGTTCTGTGCAACGTTTAAATGCCGATGAGACATTTATTTTGATGACATTTTATTTTTATCTATTTAATATAGTTATGACCAACACGTTGAGTAAAATAGTTTGTTAGAATTTGTTACATATTAACAAATAGGAATAGGACAACTGTAATTACATTTTCTATTATTCTTTATTTCTGCTACATAGCATTGTATAAATACATCACAGACTGATGAATAAAATACACAGAAAATTCCAATTCCAGTGTCCTCAACAGTAAACTTTTACACCTTTTCCCACCTACCCGATAAGTATTATGTATGTGAAATTAAAATCTTGTGTTCTTCATTTCCAACTTAGGCAAAAAAATGCTATTAGCATTTTTTTATTTTATTTACCAAGCATCCTCTTGTAATTAAGTAGCACTTTTTTTTTCTATAAAAGGTAAGAATGAAGTGAGAATATACGTTTTTTTCATTTTTAGTAAGTTTCTATTTTTTTATTTGTTAACTTATTTTGTTTTTTGTTTAAAAAAATCAAAAATTGAATTGGTTAATTAAAATAATTTAAATTTAATTGTAAGTTTACTAATTATTTTAATTAAATAATCAAAGTGAGATCTAGGTTGTCTTGACCCAATGGGGTGTTGAGATCAATCCCCTGAGAGGATGGTGTCGGGTGATGTGTTGATGAAGAGGGTATGGAGTGATAGGGGGATTGTGTTTCGGTAAAAGAGTATGAAGAAGGTATGGAATGATAGTGAAGTTGTGTTTCGGTAAAAGGGTGTGAAGAAGGTATGGTGAAGTCATGGTATGGTTCATAAATGGCTCGACTTGGGTGCCCTCAATGGAAGCATCCACCAACTTAGCATAAACTTCCACGTTGGCAACACCAAGGCGTTTAGAGGTTTTAAACATGTCAAACATCACTTGTATGTCACCATCTCCTACAATATTTAAGGACTCGTACCAAACACGTCCTTGTGCAAGAGTTGTAGGGTATCGATAAGTAAGTTTTACTACTCTTTTTGGTTGAACCTTTGACTGGATTTATTATATCAACGCGTCTAGTTTCATGTTAGTCTTCACTTTGAGTAGCATTGTATCGCTGCATGCAAAGACCACACCTTCTGTGTCTCTCCTTTCGACATGTCCATTGTAATAGAGAGAAAGAAAACACTCTGTTGGAGGCATAATTTAGGAAAGAAATGATGTAAAGAAGGTAAACAGATTGAGTTTGTGAGAGCAAAAGGATGAGTGTGTGAAGAATAATTTGCCAAGTGTGTCTATTTATAGGCACATAGTGTCGGTTTCATCTCATCCGTTTATTGTATCGGTATGATCTCAGCCATTTAAATTGGAGGAGGATGTTTTGGTAAGTGTGAAGGAAAAGTAGTGGACGAGAATGCATCGGACAGTGTGCTATTGATGTTTCTGTCGTGTCACTGATATTTTTGTCTTTTTAGACAGAAAAAAGAGTGGACGAGAGAATGCACCGGACAGTGTGCTACTGATGTTTATGTCTTTTTAGACAGAAAAAGGAGTGGAGGAGGATGCACCGGAAAATGTGTCACTGATATTTTTATCTTTTTAGACAGAAAAAGGAGTGGACGAGAATGCACCGGACAGTGTGCTATTGATGTTTGTCTTTTTAGACAGAAAAATGAGTGGAGGAGGGTGCACCGGGAAATGTGTCACTGATATTTTTATCTTTTTAGACAGGAAAAGGAGTGGACGAGAATGCACCGGACAGTGTGCTATTGATGTTTGTCTTTTTAGACAGAAAAATGAGTGGAGGAGGGTGCACCGGAAAATGTGTCACTGATATTTTTATCTTTTTAGACAGAAAAAGTAGTGGAGGAGAATGCATCGGATAGTGTGCTAATGATGTTTCTGTCTTTTTAGACAGAAAAAATGAGTGGAGGAGGGTGCACCGGACAGTGTGCCATTAATTTCTATGAATTTTTAATTCATTAAATAATCAGTTAGCAATAGTAAAAAAAAAATCACTTTGATTATTTAATTAAAATAATTAGTAAACTTACAATTAAATTTAAATTATTTTAATTAATTAATTCAATTTTTTGATTTTTTTAAACAAAAAACAAAATAAGTTAACAAATAAAAAAATAAAAACTTACTAAAAATGAAAAAAAACGTCCATTCTCACCCCATTCTCACCTTTTATACAAAAAAAGTGCTACTTTTGTATTTAATTACAAGAGGGTGCTAGATTGGTAAATAAAAAACCTTCCAGCTTATGTCAACGTCTCTGTAACGTAAGGATTTTGCAGAGAGCTAGTTTGATTTTTTTTTTTTTATCTAGCAATTACAGTCAGATTATTTAAAGTCAATGCTATCAGTCATCAATAATAATAAGAATAGATAACTTGCAATAAAGAAAGAATATACACACTGTTGCCAATTAAATGTATTAAACCTGTAAAAATGTTTATATACAAGTGAATATAAATGTTTAGTAGCTATAGTTTTGCTAATTATATTTCGTAGCTATAGTAACATGTATTCAAATTCGATTGTATTTTAATTCGTTTGTATTTCGTTGGTTTGTATTTCGTTGTATTTGATTCGAATGTATTCAATTCAGTTGTATTCATTGGTAGCTACTTTTACAATGTATTCAACTTATTGTATTTAAATTCGATTGTATTAACAACATAAATGCAAAAAAATACAGGAATATTTAGCCGCATTCAAAATTCACTGTATTTATTTGTATATAAAAAATCTCCTTCGAAATACAGGCAAAAAATACATAAAAACTCTATTTTACATTATAAAATATGAATACACTCAGATCAGTTGTAAATATCTCTTATAGTTACTAGATAAATATCTCTTATATGTTTTATGCGCTATGTAAAATTCCCTTCCTTTAAAGTAAATAAATGTAATTAATTCAAGCAAATGAGTCTAATCTGATCAGTTGTAAATATAATAAATGTATTTAAGTGTTGAATTTACACGGAGCAATTGGTAATCTCTAATAGAATTATAGTCATCACAACCTAAAATCAAACTAATAAAGAATGATCGTGGAAAGAATACTACAACAACAACATACCTAGTGTAATCCTACAAGCGAGGTCTGGGGAGGGTAGGATGTAAGCAGACCTTACCTCTACGGGGTAGAAAAACTATTTTCGATAGACCTTAGGCTAAAAAAATGTAGTCAAAGCTGGGTTGCATGAAAAATAAGATAGCAAAAAATCAAGATACAAAACAAATGGTACAACATAGTGATACACACATAAAGATAATGATCGACGCGATACCAAAATAGTACAACTAAGAAAAAGAGAATAGTAGATGGAAATGCTAGCCCCCACCTCTCTCACACACAACGCGACAAAACTCAAATACCTACTACCATTCTTCCCTAATCCTCGATCGCCAAATCTTTCTTTTATCTAAGGTCATGTTCTCAATCAACTGGAGTTGGGCCATATACCGTCTATTCATCTCCCATCATTACTTCTTCGGCCTACATCTACCTCTCCTAACTCCTACGACCGTCAACCTCACACCTCATAACTGGCACATCCTCACACCTCATCTTCACATGCCCAAGCCATCTCAATCTCGCTTCCCTCATCTTGTCCTCCATGGAGGCCACTCTGACCTTGTCCTGTATATCTTCATTTCTAATCATATCTCTCCTAGTATGACTAAACATCCATCTGAGCATCCGCATCTCCACGAGTTTCATCTTCTGAATGTGGACGTTCTTGATTGATTAGCATTCTGCCCCATACAATAATGTTGGTCTAACCACCACTCTGTAGAACATACCTTTCAACTTAGGCGACACATTCTTATCACAAAGCACCTCAGAGGTAAGCCTCAATTTCATCCATCCTGCTCCAATACGATGGGCGACATCGTCGTCAATCTCCATGTTCCCTTGTATATTTGACCCAAGATACTTGAAGCTCCCTCTTTTGGGTATAAGTTGTGTCTCGATTTTCATTTTCACATCCGTGTCTTGTGTCATATCACAGAACTTGAATTCCATGTACTCTATCTTAGTCTTGCTTAACCTAAAGCCTTCAGATTATAAGGTCGTTCTCCATACTTTTAGCCTATCAGTAACGCCACTACACGTATCGTCAATCAAAACTATATCGTCTGCAAATAACATACAACACATCACTTCCTCCTGAATATGTCGTGTTAATTCATCCATCACTAAAGCAAATAGAAATGAGCTAAAGATTTGATCCCTGGTGCAACCCCATCACAACCGAAAAGTGTTCAGAATCTCTTCCCACTGTCCTAACCCGAGTCTTGGCACCCTCATACATATCCTTAGTTATCCTGATGTAGGCTATAAACACACATTTAGTCTTGGCTCCGACAATCTTACCCTTTGAAGGTTTGCATAAAACTCTCTTAACCAATCTTCATTGGCCTTGCAGGGGGCAGGGAAAAGCATTTCCAGCCTATTGGTATCAACCGATTGTAAAAGTCAGGAAGAAGCTCTTCCACCCCGGTCAAGTCTATGTCTCTCTCTTTCAGTAACTTCTTGTTCCTCGAATTTTCATAATAGCGGTTCTGACAGTCCCTAGACATGAACCAGACTACATCATAGTCACCCGTAGGCTTGTCATGCCCCAAACCCGACCCTGGACGTAACATGCCTCTGATGCTATGAAAAATACTAGAAGCACCTTATGAATTAAAACTATCAAGTCCCTACTTCTTTTATTAATAATTTCAATTAAGTTATAAATAACTAAGTAAAAGTCATGGTCACAATGAAATAAAATCAGCGAAAGTTTGTAATAAATAAATATCAAAACATAACAATGCCCATGAGAGTCGAATAACGACTCCAGCTAAATACCCATAAACAACGTCTATCTATGGAGCATCTAAGATGATAAAAGGAAATCGTCTAACTTCAGAACGCAACTTTAAAATAAATACTAATAAAATAAAGATAGAATGGTGCCCCAGAACAATCACGTGGGATCACCGAATAGTCTCGAAAGTAGCAAGTTCTCCTAAGTCATAGGTGTATCACAAACCTGCTATTTTTCGTTACCTGACACACCATAAAAAATAACAATGGTATGCTTGAGTACTGGTGAGTGTCTCTGAAACAATAAATAATATAAAATAATATAATATTAAGAAGTAAAAAAATGTAAGTAAAGCAGTTCAAAATCCAGAGATAAAATAGTTCACCAAACTTAGAGAACCCATTAGTAGAAATCATTAAGAGAGAATTAAATCACTTTCAATCCATTATGTCATTTCTCAAGAGAAGTCTTCAATTTATGAATTTAAGATCAATATCAAGTCACTCACGAACAACCATAATTATGCCAATACAAGCCAAGTTAATGAAACGAAGGGATACGCATTAAGGTTCCCTAAAGCTACATAAAAGCACCACATTGGGGTTTTCACCCTCGATGACTATCCTTCCTCCTGAATAGCTAGGCAAAACCACATCGGGGTCATGAATCCACGATGGTCACTCTTCCTCCTGAATGGCTAGACAATCCACACTGAGGCTATTGGCCTTCAGTGGTCACTCTTCCTCCCGAATGGCTAGGCAAACCACACTAGGATATATAGTGACTACCCTTCCTCCCGAGTAGCTAGGCCAAACACAAATAATAGAAATTATGGCAATTTAGTCGAATCACAATCACAACAAAAAAACTGAATTACTCACTATGGATTATGTTCATCATTCCGTTAATAGGGGTACACCAAGTTATTAATAGGTTGAGAAATCATGTTCAAGTCATTAAATAAATTTCAACTTCAACAAAGCCCGTTTATAGGTAAAAACACATGAAATATCCAAGCTTTCGAAATCAAGTTTAAAACGTCCCTTATGGGGGTAATCATGTTCAAAGTCCAAAGCTTTATAAATTAGTTTCAACAATCCTTTGATAGAAAAAATCACGAATACATATATATATTATGATACACCTAAGGTTCCATGAGGCCTTGTCCGTCACGCGCATGAAATCTTCCCAAAGAAACCATTGTTAAAGGTTGAAAAAGTATGTTCGAAAAGAGACATATCTCTAATCCCGCTACAATGCTACAAAATGGAATATCCAAGGTTCAATAATCACTCTACAACAGATTTAGATAAGAAAGATTAAAATATTTATTCAATTCTAATTCAAAAACTAGGGCTTTTTCCAAGCCTTATAACTTGTTCTTGAACCTCATAAATATCATTTGTGATTTTAGTAGCATATTATAATTTGTACTAGCCTAAAAGTCATTAATAGAATCAGGAAAACTGAAATTCATACCTTTTTGACGAAGTTCTACACATCACTTCTTCTCCCTTCTTGGGTTTTCAAGAATCTAGGGTTTGGAGAGATGAACCAAAGTTAATATGATGTTGGATTGATGTTGTAATAGGAGGAATTTATCAAGAACTTACCTTAGAGGTTTGGGGAGGCCTTACGGTTGTTTTCTCTCTAAAACGCGATTTAGAACGCAATCTAGAATGTGAAAATTGACATAAAATCGTCTAAGGGTTGTATATATAGGCCTACGCATTTTGGACACATTGGATCGCTGAGCAAGATCCATAGCGAGGTGTTGTCTCGTTCTGGGCTTCACCGGGCGAGCTTCCCAGTCCAATTTACACTTAGACGAATATTTTATAAAAATTGAATTTTGGATGCCTCACCTCACTGGGTGAGGTCTACAACGAGGTGTTATCTCTCCCCGGGCTTCGCCGGGCGAGCTCCCTGATCCATTTTATACTCAGTCAAAATTTTACATTTTTCGACGGTACTGACAGCGTCTCAGTAAAATGAGCATATATCCTAGCAAAGAACTTCGTTTAAGCTCCACCATATATGGTTGTAACGGTATTGCAAAGACATACAACTTTCATTTCTGAGTGTTCTCAAATTTCAACGTAACTACTCAAAATTGGGTCATAAGTGAACACTACCTCCGACTTAGACAAATCTAAGAACTTTTACGAACTCCCTTATTTGGTTTGACTTCAAAATGACCATCTATCACCCGAATTCATCCAAATGGATTCACATAACTAAAATGACATATCAACCCTCATTTAATTCTTTCACACTTAACCTAAATTTATGGAATGTTACAAGACTCCTCATCAACAAGTTTGTATTGTTGGGCAAGGTTGTCCATTTGATTATGATTCGTCTTCTCCAAATACACCTGCAATTATCAAATCTATATCAGTTCAGAGTTAGACGCATATGTATTATGTTATTACGAGTCTAGCAAGCCAAAGAAACCAATAAAATTTGACCCGAGTCGGCCGGTGCGAAGTTACTGTTTTAGCAATGCCCCGTTTTATTTCCGCTTCAGCAGAATGAGTGTCGCAGGAGCAAAACCCTCTCCAGTGAGAAAAATGTCTGCTCCAGCGAAAACCTCGTATTCCCAATTTTGTTCTCTTCGATGAAGTTTTTGCGCCGTAGCGGATCCGCTCCAGCGAAAGGTCGTCCGTCGGAGCGAGATCGTCGTCTTAGAAACCCCCACCGAAAAAAATTGTGTTTTCACCTCAATTTGGGTTGGAAACCCCCCATTGGTTTGTGTATGTGTACAATGAAGTGTAGATCCCTTTTATGCCCCTATTTTACTTGATCTGTAAATCTACCCTTGTGGCAAATCCCACCCCAAAAGTTTCCCCCAAGTTTCTGGAAATTCTCTACCACTACCAAACTTCTGCCCTATTACATGGAGCTATAATGCGTAGTACAAAGTTTTAGAAACTTACCAAGAGTCAAACTTGAGTAGTTGCGAGTTGCAAAAGGATTCCGGGTGCCTTGATGTGCGTGCCGCCATCAGGTGGCTCTGGTGTGTTGGAAAGTGTAGGGGCAGTGTGTATGGGAAGTTGTGTGTGAGAGGAAGAGATTAGTTTGTGGTAGGGGTTGGGGTTGTGAGAATATTTTGCAGGATAGTTGGGGAGGGGGGGGGGGGGGGGTTGAAAGTGGGTTTAGAAGTTTGAGAGTTGAGGAAGAGTGGAAAAGTGGGGGGACCGATCTGTTTTAGGGGAACTTTTTGAGATGTGATTTCCACCCCGACGAACGTTATTTCCTCCCCAGCGTGTCCGCAAGGGCGGATGATTGTGCCGCTCTAGCGAGGTTTTACCTCTTTCCATGTTGTTCGACTCGGCGAACCTGTTTCCGCATACGCGGAAGCGCTTCGGCGGACGAATCTTCTATCATAGCGGTGTCCCTTGATTTAAGTTGCCACATGCGCGATATTATCCGGAAGATGACACTCTTTTTTCCTTGCAAACAAGAATGAAATCTTTCTATATTTAGAAATAACTTAACTTTATGAGATAATTTACGGTCTCAATATATCTAAAACTGTAACGACCCGTTTGGTCCTTTAGCACGTTAGAACTACGAAGGTAGTACGAGACTATAGGGTATTAAATTATACGAGTTTTAATATACAATTGGTGCATGAATTTAATTAAATAGATGAGTTGATTTTAATTAAAGGGGGAATAAAATTAGTGAGTGAGTGGGCCAAGCCCAATACCCCTTTGTTTGCACGTTAATTAGGTAAAATAAAGGGAGAAGGGGACGGAGCAAGAAGGAGGGAAACGAAAGAAAAAGAAAACCCTAGAAGCTAGAAGAAGAGAGAAACACGGCATCAAGAATGAGGGAAGCAAGAGAAAGAAAAGAAAAAGAAAACCTAGCAACTAGACGAGGAGGAAGCGCTCAATTAAGTTCAGGTTAGATTCTATGGTTGAGTTAATCTATTCATGATTCTTAAAATAGTGTGTTGTAGAACGAAATCAAAATTCAAGAAGTCAATACACGACAATTCCACAATCCACTTGAATAGAGAAACTTGAGGGATGTAACATGACATAATGATTAATGCATCACATTAAATGTAAAAACTGTATAAATCCGTAAAGAATATAAAAGTATGGGCTGAATAAAAGTTGTATATTACTCTGTTTCCGTTAGTTTGAAATCTTACGGAGATAAATACGACTTATGGTTTGAAAGTTATGATTGTTTAAAGTTTTTGCCTCGTTTTACCGAAACCCAGGCGACACAGCATATAAAACGTGAAAACTGTACAAATCCGTAAGGAATATGAAAATATGGGCTGAATGAAAGTTGTATATTACTATGTTCCCGTCAGTTTAATATCTTACAAAGATAAATCCGACTTATGGTTTGGAAGTTATGGCTGTTTGAAGTATCTACCTTATTTTACAAAAATTCTGGCGACACAGATTTCATAGAGTTGTTTCTTTCATAAATTTTCACCATCTACACTAAGCATTGTCCGGTGAGATTCGGCTTAATAAGAGATCCTAGTGTTGCCTTCGATGTGGTACAATAAACACCTTATTTGGAGTTACAAATTTAATGTTATATCCTTTACAAGCGGGAGATACGAGAAAGTTAAAAGAAAGGAATGTTATTTGAATTTCCTGAAGTTATGCTAATATTTTTATATGTGTAGGGGTTTAGTCATACAATTGAAATGGTAAAAATATTGTTAATATATATATAGCAATATGAGTGTCCTTAGATTCGTATTATAACGTATTTCACATATTTTCTAGATTTTAAGCGTTTAGAGGCTCTACGCAAGGGGAGGCATTGGTTGATTGTTCGTGGCACCCGCTCGACATTGAGGTAGGTTACAGTTTACTTTAGTTAGACTCTGATTAGAGAATCGTATGTAGTTGTAGGAAGTGATGGGGATAGCATGATAGGCCTTCGGGCAGGGAGTGGAGATGACTTACTATTACGTTGGTTCCGTCAGCTGTTATGTGGGCTTGTCGCCATATGTGTTATTTTCTGTGATTATCACCTGATTTGACTTGTACTTGTTGATTGTATATTGTATATTTGTGACATGTGTTGAGACTTGATATCATGTCTGACCTACTTTCCATATTATTTTGTGATGAAGGTGAGGTGAGATACTGAGAGTGATTGATAGCCTCCGAGGTTTCTGCCGGAGAGCGGGAGTGATAGCCTCCGAGGCTTCTGCCGGAGAGCGGGAGTAATTGCCTCCGAGGTTTCTGCCGGAGAGCGGGAGTGATAGCCTCCGAGGTTTCTGCCGGAGAGCGGGAATGATAGATTCCGAGGTTTCTGCCGGAGAGCGGGAGTGATAGCCTCCGAGGTTTCTGCCGGAGAGCGGGAGTCAGAGAGGTGACATTGCATTGCATTGCATTCATCCACTCATATTTTGACTGATCATTTGGTGAACTATATCTGTCTTTGTTGATTTCATGATTTCTTTACACTTTACTTGTATATGATACGTGACCATGCCTGATTGCTCTATGTGCTACTTGTTGGTTTCAACTTCTTCATGCGTTATCTAATCACTGTCGGCCTATGATGTTTACTGGTACTAATGTTGTACTGATACTACTCTTGCTGCACTTTTGCTGAGTGCAGAGTACGATCCAGGTTTCAGTTCTACGCCCCGTGGCTGATTCGCGAGGTGGACATCTTCTAGTCATTCAAGGTGAGCTACTTGGTCATCTGTGGCCCCTGAAGAGCTTCTTAGTTAATTCCATTTCTCAGTTATCGACAGATATGTAGCGCCGGACATTCTTTCGCACTTCATTTTTCGACTTATTAGTCTTTGCACTTTTGACTGATTTTGAGAAATTAAGTGTTTAAGACTTATAATTTCTTTTTCCTTATTTATTTTTCCGCTGATTTACCTTGTTAATGAGAACGTGGTTCGCCTACTCAGGAGAATAGGGTAGGTGTCATCACGACTCGTGATTTGGATCGTGACAAAGACTTATTTTGAATAACATATTTTAAAAATCTTTCTTTATTTATTTATTTTTTAAATTCTTGTATTGAGTCAAACAACATCATAATTCATATAAAATGTGATAGGGGTATAATTATCGTAACAGTAATAAGTGGTAAATAATTGGTTCAGTAAACATTAGGCCTTGAAATGCAAAACAAAATGTGACTTTTCAAATCTGCATATCCAAACTGTCTTGTGGCAAGAGTCACCAAAACGGTGACGTTTACTCCTCACCTTCCTCACAGGACTTCCATAAACCCCCGTCCATTGCAGCTGATATTCAGTAGAAAAGAACATGGTGCTTAACCCCTACAATTTCTTGCCCTATAAGTTTTATTAAAGTCCCTTTACTTCTCATATATTGCCAAGGTAGTGCTAATACAAAAATGCAAGTATCCAAGTTCCTATTAAATTCAATCAAGAATCGCTCTATACAGACCCTGAATCCATGTAAAAGGTAACGTGCATTTTTTAATCTGACAATTTTGGGTTATTGTTTTCTTGAATTTTTATGGTAATTGTGTTTGTAACTTTTTTCTGTATTCTTTCTAGGTGTCATTGAGTTGTGGATTGTGGAAATTTTATAAGTTTGGTTTAGTTATTCTTTATTATAAATCCTAATTATGTGTAGTGTGATAAACAATTATGCTTTTTGTAGTGTGATAATTCCAAATATTCTTTGTGTAGTCTGTTAGTAATCTACTTAGATTTTGATAAATAACTCCGACGTAGTCGATGAAAAATAACTGAGAAGATTGTTCCCTTGACGAACCTCAAATTTTTACACTAGAATTAATAATGTCGTAAGGAGGAAGGAAGGAGAGGAAAATAAAGTGATTTACCTCTCTTTAGTGAGAAGCATTAGTATCTGACATTCTTTGTCATGCGTGCTCGTGAGCTGAGGGTCTTTCGAAAATATCTCTACCTCCCACCTTCCAAGGTAGGGTAAGCAGAGGCGGATCCAGGATTTAAATTCTATGAATTCAATCTTAAGATTCTTAGCATTGAACCCGCTATATTTTTAAAGTTATGGATTCATATATGTTATTCAATGTTCTAAAAGACGCTAGGCGGAGGCTTGGCGGAGCCTGGCCGCCTAGCGCCTAGACGCTTAGGCGGGGGCCTAGGCGGATGTATTTTTTTTAATTTTTTAATATTTTACATCAATTGTATATATATCATATATGCATAAAATATATAAATCATAAAATCAATACATTCTTAAGTAGTTAATAAATTCATAAATCATTAATTAGTATTAAGTGCAGACTGTAATAAAATAACATGCTTATTCCAGGTTTCAAATAGCTCCTCATTCGTGTTTCAACCCCAAAGAACGCGCTTTCAAGGCGTAAGTCGCTTCAACATCAACGATGGAGTCGAGAATCGCCACAAATGACAAATCATTCACTATATATTTATATTATTAACTTATTACTAGTCTATTTATACTATTACTAATAAGTTTGTAAGTTGTAACTAATTTATACTATTTTTTTCAGATTTAAGGCAGCAGGGGCAACAACTCCACAAGGAACAATCGAAGAACAAAAAAAAAATTCGGATCGGGTTGCGAAAGTTCGAAACAACCCGGAAAAAAGAGAAAAACAATGATGATTGAAGAGTGAAAGAAGAAGAAATAGAAGATATGAAGTAAAAGAAGAAGAAATAGAACTAACCTTGAAGCTTGATTGAAGATTTTTAGGGCTTTTTTGTATTCTTGAATGTTGAATCTTGATTCTTGAACTTTGATTTTTAGGGTTTTTTCGCTGGTCTCTCTCTATGATTACTGAAGTCGACGATATGTGATGAAGCAGCCCTGTTTGCTGTTATATTAGGGCAAAAAGAATTAGGGGTAAAATCATAATTTTACCCCTATTAAAAAAAACCCGACTTGGACCGCCTAGCCCATAAACGGGATGGCTTACCAGCGCCTATGCCATTTTTTTAGAACATTGATGCTATTTATTACAATTTTAGTAATTTCTTACCCATAAATTTATGCTCCGCATTGAAAGTTAGGGGTTCAATTGAACCCCATCTTACAAGACTGCAAACTCCTCTGGAGGTAAGATATGCGTACACTCGACCCTCTCAAACCCCACTTATGGGATTACACTGGATATGTTGTGTTGTCCCAATCTGTGCTCAAAACAATAAACGTTGTTAGTCAATCAATGTTCACACAAAGAAACAATATTTCAATAAATTCGAGAAAAAAAAATGACGAAAACATAATGGAAATGCAAGAACTTTAAATATCTGAGATCACATAATTCATTGTATGTCCTTAAGGAGTTTAATCCCCTCGAGTACTCGAGGTTATGGATTATTTCCTCCCAAAATATAACGAATAAATCTGTCAAAGAAGTAGCGGTACCTCAAACGTCTATGACTTCACGCGAAAACGAATCACACAAAACACTGACTCAGTTTTTTTAGTTTGTAAAAGTATGCAGAATGCTGATTTTTATGCAGAGATTTTTGCAAATTCAGAATGCAGAAAAATGAGGCTAGTCCTCCGAATTTATAGCCATCAAAGGGTAGTGTAAACGGGTGTTATTGTACCTTATCAGAAAGTCACAACCTATCTCCAGGTGTCTTTTCGGAAAAACATCTCTTCATTTTCCATTCAACTCACAAAAAACCAAACAATCCCCCATATGAATGGGGAATGACTATATATTGAAAATATGCATAAAAACTATGTGATTCGTAAGCAAGAATTAGTTGCATCTGGATAAGTAGGTTTTCCTTTTGAACTCTCCGTAGTGAACATATGTCAGGTATACTCGGTCAATCGGTACATTTGATATCTTTGAACCGTCGAGCTTTGGTGTATACCTAGACAACTATATGTCACACAATTAACCCTTTAACCATCTTTGGTTCTCACTGTTGTGTTTGTTTCAGCCATGAACACCACCTGGTTTCATGAGTGCGTAGAGCATGAGCCTTTACTTAACATACTCCTTGAAGCGGCTTACACTTCACACTCACATAGATGATTCCTAAACGTGTCATCCCGTAGATACACTATCTGACATTAAAAAGCTTAAGCTTTATTAACTCGTTAAAAAGCCTTAATGATTTATCCTTAAGTATCCGAGGTTATGGATTACTTCCTTCCAAGATATAACGGATAAACCTGTCAAAAGAGTAGCGATACCTCAAACGCATATGATTTCATGCGAACTCAAAGATGACAACGAATCACACAAGTCACTGACTCAGTTTTTTTAGTTTGTAAAAATATGCAGAATGTTATGCAGAGATTTTTGAAAATTCAAAATGCAGAAAAATAAGGCTAGTCCTTTGAAATTATAGCCAACAAAAGGTAGTGTGAACGGGTGTTATTGTGCCATATCGAAAAAGTCACAACCTATCTCCAACCTATCTCCAGGTGTCTTTTCGGAAAAACACCTCTTCATTTGTGAGAAGCATTAGTAATTTATTTTCAGTTGCTAGTGCAGTTGGAGAAAGTAATATTGGTATGTTTTCTCCTAAATTGGACGGATCGGAAAAGTTGACATGAAAATTCTCCAGTTTCACTTTCTCAGCAAACCCTAGAAATGATGTCGTCCCCCATTTTTATTCTAAGTGCTAGTCGTCCACCCGACCTATTTTCACGGCGACCAAGCATACTTAGGGAAAACTTTAATAATGATATTATTATTTTTTTTGGTTGAAGAGTAGGAGAAACACATTTTGATGAACTATTGCATTTAATATGGTTGATGTGGAGCTAGTTACATCTTTCGCCTTAAATTTGAATACTATAAATAATAATGTTTGGTGTACCTTTGCATAGACGATACTAAATATAAAACAGATTTGAAATATCTAGGTAAAAATCAAATTGTATGACTGTTAGAAACATGGGAAGTGTAAGAGGCATTATTGTCGAAGCTGCTTTTATGTTTGATTCGAACTATAACATGACTCACTATAAGTTACTTTGATAAACATTGATTAAGGAGTCTTGCAGAATTAAAACCGGTCTTACCTAATGCGTTACTTGTGGCGTCTTGGGTTCATGAGTTGCAATTTGTAGCTGGGGGCGCTGTCTTAGTTAGATAGATTAAACATGCTATGTGAAGGGTTCATGGATTCCCAGGACACTTGGAGGGCTCCTAATAAGGAAACATTGTGAAGTTTCAATTTATGCGTAAAAACTCTTACTTCCACCCGTAACTATGTACATCTTATAGTGGCCAACTTTCTCTTTATAGTATCTGTTGGAAATATTTATTAAACGTGAAATAAAGTAAATTCTATTAATTATGAATCGAACAATTAGAGCCTCGCACTTAGGAAATTTTGTTTCCACACACGTGCACACATAGTGCCAAGGATCAAAATTTTCTTAATGGAAGAGATATTGATACGTATACGAATTGTTGAGTCGTAAGGTAATAAACGGTTATTAGCCAAATGACGAATGATTTCACGTTGGTAAATGAAGGAAGAAGTGTATAATGTGTAAAGATGAAGTGAATCAGAAATCACCACGAAACCGGTGCGGCGCGCTTCCTCCATGTGCGGTCGCGCTCCTCCTCCGGGCGGTCGCGTCGATTGACGTTTCACTTCCGGAACTCACCGAATGAAGGGCCACGACTCTAATTGAAGTTCCGCCCAAGTGAGTTATCGAATCGGCGGCCGCGACTCTCTCCGGCGGTCGCGACTCCTCGACTATTTCAATATGTTGGAGGTGAATTAAAAACTGATTTTTGGGTTGACTTTGGAGTATTTACTCTCCATTATTTTGCTCATGAATTCAGCCATTACTTGGCTGAATTGTAACTCCAAAATCAAGGCATTAACATGACATTCATGGCCATTACTTAGTCATTTGGAGGGTCATCATCTACAAACTATAAAATGAGACACAAGGCTCATTTGGAAATACACTTGACATCTTACACTCAACAATTCTCTGAAATTGTCTTCCTCTCTTGCAATCACAAACACTCAAAGATTTTTCTTCAAAAGCAAACACTTGAGTTCCCTTTGCTCATTTGTTTGATTACTGTTTTATCTTGGGAGATAAGTTGTCATTACAACCGTTGAAAGGATATACGGGACAATATTATCTTAAGGATAGATCAAGAATTTGGTCGACTCAGCAAACCCTCATACTTGATCATTTCCAGATTTCTAACAAATAGTTGTTGTTGTTATTTTTCCGTTCTACACATTACTACTCATAAGCTTAAGATAATATTTGATATTTCAACAACCACATGACTGGACAAGATCAATTCAATCAATTCAACACTGAAAATTTCACCGATGCTCAAGGCAATCCCACTACTCAAGGCACTAACGCTGCCTTCAACTCCACTGTTTTTGGTACGTCAAGTGTCACCGTCACTGCACAACCAATGCCTCCACTGCTGCTCCGGGCACTTATAGTGTCTTTGCTCCTACCCAAGGCGTCAACAACAACTATACTCGTGTTGGAGGCATTCACAATGCCTTTGCAACTCCTCAAGGGGGCGCTACTGCCTCAACACCTGCTGGTTTTCACCATGAACATCCTGAAAAGTTCATGGGTGCTCACTTTAAGAGATGACAACAAAATATGTTGTTTTTCATGACGGTTATGAGAATGTCATGTTTCTTAACCGAAGATCCTCCACTAGTTGGGGAAGACGTGGACCCTTAGCCAAATAATTTGGCGGGAGGGGGCCAAGGTAACCATGTCGCTGACGACATGAGGATGGTTCGCGAAGCATGGAGACATAGTGATTTCATATGTAGGAACTATATTCTAAACAGTTTGTCCGATCCACTATACACGGTATATTGCACCGTTGAAACTGCCAAACAGTTATGGGACAAACTTCAGAAAAAGTACAACACCCAAGATGCGGATAGTAAGAAGTTCATCATTGGGAAGTTCCTGAAATTTCAAATGGTGGACAACAAAAGTGTGACATCCCAAATTCAGGAATTCCAAATGATTCTACATCACCTGAATTTGGAAGGATTAAAGCCCAATGAACAATTCTTGGTTGGGGCATTAATCGAGAAGTTGCCTCCCTCGTGGACTGAGTTTATGAACTATCTAAAACTCAAAACGAAGGAGATGACCCTAGATGAACTTATTGTCAAACTCCAGATTCAGGAAGACAATAAGAAGGCCATGTCAAAGGGAAAACAACCCGCTGAGGCTAAGGCAAACCTGACGGAAGTCAAAGGGAACTCAAGCAAGAAGTGGAAGTTCCAGAAGGAAGGCAAGCCCCAAACAACAGAAAAATTCAAGGGAAATTGTAACCACTGTGGTATAGTTGGTCACATGGACAAAGACTACCGCAAGCTCAAACGTGAGAATAAGGCCAAAGGCAAGGCCAAGGCTAACATCGTTGAAGACACGTTCGTCAACGATATGATTGAGGAGTTCTCAGCGATAGTTCTTGAAGCTAACCTCGTTGAGAATCCGGTGCAATGGTGGCTAGACACAGGTGCTACCCATCACATATGTTCCAATAAAGAAGCCTTCTCCACTTATACACCAGTCTCAGACAAGAAGTTGTTCATGGGTAACAATTCTTCTTTAGAGGTACTGGGGCTAGGAAAGATGATCTTAAAGATGACGTCCGGAAAGGAACTAACTCTGAAGGAAGTGATGCACGTTCCAGATATTCGTAGAAATCTGATTTCTGGACCATTGTTAGTAAATGATGGTTTCAGGCTAGTGCTAGAGGCTAACAAATTTGTAATCACTAAGAATTGAACTTTTGTAGGAAGGGGCTTCGTCTATGAAGGCCTCTTTAAGTTCAATGTTGCACCTGTAATGCTTTTTGTTTCAACTATCAATAAATTTTTTGATCCATATGTTTTTAGTTCTATTTTATATTATTAACAACACATGAAAAATGTCACCAAAATAGTTTATTGTCCCAAATATGATGGCTGCAGAAAATCTATCATTACTTAATCAAACTGCTATAGCAGGTAGCCTTTTGTACTGTAGAACACGTTTCTCTTTCATTTTCATGACATATATAGTGGAAAGAACGGTCCGCCACGACCTTGACATTGGGGTTCGAGTCACCAAGGGAGCAAGTGTGAAAGAACAACTCTAGACTCCTAAGTCGAGTGGGGTCTGGCCGTGGGGTTTAGCGTGTCAAATGAAAAGAAAAGAAAAGTAAAGAAAAAGAGTTGGCTGCAGAATGAAAGTCAGTTGTGGATTGATTAAGAGTTTGATGCAGAATTACGTAATAAAAGAAGTGCTAAAGTATTGGAAAGGAGCTAGATCTTAGTTTTTTTTGCTCTCCGACCCTTCCCCGGGCATAGCGGGAGCTTAGTACACCGGACTGTCCGATCCTTCCCCGGGCATAGCGAAAGCTTAGTACACCGGACTGCTCTTTTTTTGTTTGCTCCATCTTAAAGTTTTATCACCTTTGTACCTTTCATCTTGGAAGATTTTGACTATTCGAATTTAGGGGTCGTGTGGTTTAGAGACATGTTATGCAAGGACTAGTAATGCCAGATTGTAATACAGAGATTATTTCTTTCTTGTTAGATGTTTAGTTGATATATTACAAATTA
This sequence comes from Przewalskia tangutica, assembly GCA_029844215.1. Lineage (NCBI taxonomy): Eukaryota > Viridiplantae > Streptophyta > Magnoliopsida > Solanales > Solanaceae > Przewalskia > Przewalskia tangutica. Next base: position 117,107,014 of record CM056728.1, read on the forward strand.
GTAGTGTATAATTAATATATGTGCTTACTTAATAAACAAAACAAAAGTTTATTTGCTACTCCTTCCGTTTCAAAATGTTTGTCTTACTTTCTTTTTTGGGCCGTTTAAAAAAGAATGACTCTTTCCTTTTTTGGCAACTGTTGTATTTCAACTTTTCACATGACATGTTTAAGACCACAAGATTAAAGGACATTTTGGTACATTCTACATATCTTTAGTTAACAACCAAAAGATTCACAAGTCTTTACTTTATTAAACTTTGTGCCAAATCTGTTGAGATATACCATATATATATATATATTGTATATATATGTGGTTAGTTAGTTAGTTAGTGGTTATATGTAGTTATTTCTGCAATGGTTATTTCTGCAAATTAGTTATTATAAATAGGTGTATCAATTGTAACATTCATCTTTAAGAGGAATAAAATTGAAAACAAAGAAGAGCTTATTCAGCTCCCAAATATCCTCTTCATCTAATCTTCTTCTTCTCTTCTTCACTGTTCTTCATCGAATCGATCCAAACTTTAACATGGTATCAGAGCAAGGTTCGGTATAGATCGATTCAATGCAGTGAGGAATTCAAAATATCCAAAACGCAAAAAATGAAAGGAACAACATCGAAAACTGAAGGAACGTGAACTGAACATCGAGGAACGAAGGAACGAAAAGCAAAATCGAAGGAATTGATCTTCTGCAAACTTCAACAGAACTGAACATCGAAGGAATTGATCGAGGAGTAGAGAATCGAAGAACTGAAAAGTAATCAAACTCGCGAGATTTCTGAAAATCAGAAATCAGAATCGCGATTTACCGAAAATCAGAATCGCGACACAACCGAGATCGAAGGATCCAAAGGAGTCGATCTCACATGAGAAAAATCAAAATCGCGATTGCGGCGAAGGAGTCGAGTGTATTGAAGATCTGTGTAACTGATTAACACTAATATTGAGGTAATTTCTCCTTGAATATCGATCGATTCTGTTGCAAGTGACAACAAAATCGACAGAGAGTCAAAGACGATTCATTTAACTGTTTTGTTGATTATCGCTTTTGTCGATCGAGTCGTATGGAGATGTTATCATTTTCTGCGGATACACTCCGCTTTTGGCTATCATTGCGACGTCGCAGATCGTCGAGTTGATGGAAATTCAACTTTATTTTTCTGTGTTGGTGAATCATTTTGTATTTTGTTAAGGTCGTATTTGTGTTGGTGAATTGACGAATTGGAGGAAAAGTGTCGAGTTCGTCGTCGTTGTTGTTAATAGTTGTTGTACTGTTGGTTTCTGTTTTGTGTTGGCGAGTCGTATTAAAACAGGATCTGTGTTGGAGAATTGGTGAATTAATAATGCATTGATGTAGTAGTGATAGTGTTGGTGAATTTGCATTGTGTTAGTGAAATCCACAAGTAATCACTGCTGAAGCTGCCTCTGTGTTGGTTGCTGAAAATTAAGAAACATGAGTAATACTTGGAGAATTATCTTGCTGCTGTAGTGAGACATTATTGTTCTCTGGTTCTAAGAGATCAGATTTAATGTGTTCAGAGGATTCCTTTTGGTTTTCTTTTGTTAGAAATGATGAGTTTCAATTCGTTGTTAATAAAGGTGTTGTTTGAGCAAGGTCCTTCAGCAAGGAATTTTCCTTCATTTGCAGATAGACTAGGGACTGCAGTGAAGCATGTAATTGTTGAAGGTATATTTCTATCGATAGAATGATTGAGGAGTTCTTAGCGACAAATAGACTAAGAATTGAGGGATAATTCGTCGAAGATAATATGGATTGAGTTGAAGCTCAATTCAAGGATTCAAAGAGTTATTCGCAGGTCGATCAAGTGTTAGATTGACTATTTTTATATGTTTAGCTCAGGATAGGAGAATCGAGGAATTTCTAGCCGAAATTGGACTAGAAAGTGAGGGAGACTCCGCTGCATATCCGAGCTTATTGAGATAGCTTGCGTGATGAGAATCGAGGGATTCTCTAGTCCGAGTGTTACTAGAGAACGAGGGGTTCTTGCCGTAGGTTTTTCATATAGGAGAATCGATGGATTCTCTAATCCGAGTGAGACTAGAGAACGATGGGTTCTTCATTATTGATGCGAGTGAAGCTCTACTTGACGCAATTGCCGCCGCTTACCTACCGTTATCACGCTCGTTTCATCGTTAATGTTGCAGACAACCACCGCTTGCCGGGCGATCGCGACAAGCTTGCGAATCGTGTCAGGATCGCCACGCCTTCTCGCCAAGGATCGCGTGACAAGCTCGCAGATCATGTGTTGCGATCGCTGTCGCCTTTGAAGTTATTAGAGGTGCAGAATTGTGCACCACAAGGAGCTACTGATGTCGAGTTGTTGCTGGAAAATGGCTGATATGCAGAGCTGGAATTTGCTGCAGATGCTGGAATTGTTACATCTCGCCAAAAAATCGGAATTTGCCGCACCGCCGGAATTGCTTGACCGCCGCTCGAAAATGTTATAATGTATCTGCTGGAATTTTGCTGCAGCTGCTGGAAAATGATTAATGCTGCAGTTGGATAATTGTTGGTACTGCAGAACTGATTCAAGTATTTGTTGTGGCTGCTGATATGGTGGCTGCTGCAACTGATAATGAAGCAACTGGATGCTGCTACTGATGTCGAGGCAGTTGCTGCTTCTGAAAATGAAAGAAGAAAAAGAAAAAAAAATTGAAATCTGAAGATGCAGGACTGGTTTTTTTTGTTGTTGCCGGTTTTCATCATTTTATGGTGTGGTACATGTTGTTGATGGTCGTGCAGAAGCTGCTGATGTTAGAGGTGATGTCCATCTGCTGTTGTGTTGTTGCTGTGGAATCTGTTGGAAGACAGATCCCAATTGCATTTTTAGAGAGAACCAAGGAAGAATTTATCAAAAAATATGGTGCAGGAAAGGTCGCTATCATTGCTAACAACTTAAACAGGAGTTGGGCCCAAATCAAGGAGCAAATGCGATCTTGTGTGGATCATTCATAGGAAATCGAAACTTGCAAAGATGGTGACGCAGTTGCTACCGTTGCGCCGGAATTAATACGCATCTTTGGAAGTGTAGTCTGCATACACATGCCACTTGAAATGTTGTGGCTCTGTGAGGTTTCGTGTGGTAACACAACTGAGCACGAACCCGCTGCTGAGGTTTCGTGTTCCTGCTGTCTAGTGTTGCTTCCATGCTAGGACTGAAACCGATGTTTATTTCTGCAATGGTTATTTCTGCAAATTAGTTATTATAAATAGGTGTATCAATTGTAACATTCATTTTTAAGAGAAATAAAATTGAAAACAAAAAAGAGCTTATTCAGCTCTCAAATATCCTCTTCATCCAATCTTCTTCTTCTCTTCTTCATCGAATCGATCCAAAAACTTTAACAAAATCAAAACTAGACAAATATTTTGAAATGGAGGGAGTATTATATATGAGGGTTAGTTTTGTGATTTTAGTTGTTTTACTCCATGTGTTACTAATACCCACATTCTGTCCTGCATAAATTAATACGTAGATTCATGCGTAAGGTATTAGTTATGAGGAAAAGATAACAAGTAATCGAACATTGTATTAACTATATGGGGTTTTATGTGGAGATTAGATCTTATCACGAATCCAACCAAACGATCCCTTAGTGTATGAGCAGTATCAGGTAGAGTAGGCTAGTGTGTAAAAATGGCTTGCAACAAATAGCTAGAGAGCATTACCTGGTTGATTAAAGCTTATTCTGGCTGTGCTAGCTTATAAGCTGACACTTTGCTTAATTATTTTGTCAAATGCGCACACTCGTAAAGCTTTTTGTAGACCATTAGTTCGTCTTTGAGCTGTAGGGACGAGTGAGATTCCTACGTTCAGTTTCTGGGAACTTCTTCTGTTGACCTTGTTGTGAGATGGAATGATTTATGCAACACCCACAATGGCTCCTACCCAAATCAGTGGGATTTATAATATGTATCATTTTTCCAATGATGGTGTTTGGGCGCTTGCACACACCTCAATTAATCCACAGAATATCTACTACTTTCTTACTAGTACAAGTAGCGGTACTCTTTCTACCAAGGTTTAGAAGATGGGAAGAAATTACTTAGCTTTTTTTACCTATACCGGAATTTCAACCCTGGTTTCTCATGATCTATATCCCAGTTTCATTTTACGTGAGGCTGATCTATTATATGAATCTTGTAATTCATTATTCTCTATTTGGAGCTGCTATGTTCAAATACTCAATAAACCGATGTTACAAACATAGGAGAGTTTGTTCCGACATATTCATTATTATGAGATTTATGATTAATTGACGGCATTATCTATGAGCCTAGGGTAGAAGGTAGTCGAGCGTAATCCTACTTACGCTTACAAAATGATAATGTAATTTTATAATTGTAGATCTGATTAACATATCACACTTATAGGCGCATTAGTGCTTTATAGTCCCTTGTAGTTTGATTCATGCTAATATGTGTTCTTTAGTGTAATTTGTTTATCTTATTTAATTGTGTTAACTACTGCTTCATGTTGTTAGAATGCACTACCATGACGTACCTATCAAAGTGGAGGTAAGGTCTGTGTACACTCTACCCTCCCCAGACCTCACGTTGTGGGATTTCACTGGTATGTTGTTGTTGTTGTATCTATGAGCGCCTTACTGTAACCCTCCTCGTTTATCCATGTTCGAGACCAACAGTGTGAGCTCTCATAGAACCAGAGCCTACATGACGGAGTTGATCGAATGATGTATGTTTCTTTTTTTGATTTAATGATCGAATGATTTATGTTTTTTTAATTTTATGATTGAATGATTTTTTTTTAATTTAATGATAGAATGATTTATGATTGGCCATTAATTTGGAGATACAATCTCCTAATACCTGTTTCTTTGTTATTTTTTTTGTTTGAACCCTCAATATGTCACATTGTTCTTTCCAGTGAAGTATAATTAATCTTCCCCCATAGCAATATTTAGTTTCGACTGAAATCTTATTGTGTATTGTGCAATGTGGCATTTCCCCCGTTATTTCATGTGAAGCAAATTTGGTGTGGGGGGGCTGATGTACGAAAGGGTCATCACAGACTTCTTTACTATTTTGTGTGGTATTACATTCTCACAATTGACATTTACATGTCCCTTAATAGGTGCTCATGCTTGTGTGAAACCTTTCTACATTCTTACATTTGACATTTACATGTGCCTTAATAGGTGGAGCCAGACGTTCAATTTTTGCCTATTGTCGTGGAGATTTAACGACCTTTGGAGCAGCTGAGTTCGCTGAGGTGGGCCGGTCGTCTCTCAACAATTTAGTAGTTCACAAAAGGTTTTGAACAGAAATTTTCCTGATGCTAAGATGGTCAGAATGCTGGGAAAAACTAGCAATATCTTCAGATAAATAAAACAAATTGGTTCTGATAGTTTTTCCCACCTCTTTTCTTTTCTGGGTTTAATGAATTTGGATCTGGTCGATGGTTAATGCAAAAGTAGGTGGTTTTTTGGTTGCCTAGCAAAAGTTTCTCTATAATTAATTGAGACCAGACAGAGAGTTTAGTTTGAAAACATTTACTGAAGAGGACTTTGATGTTGCCAACTGGTTAACTTCTTGAATGTTTTGGAAGCATGAATGTCAACCTGACTGTTGACAAAAATACGTACTTTTGTACGGTTCTATTGACATTAGAGTACTAGGGATGACGTCAAAGTAAGTGAAAACAAGAAAAATGAAATTCAGGCAATGTTAAAAAACATGCAGATGATTTCAATGTTGAATTTTGAATTTCTAAGTCTTATTTTTTCCACTGAATTCCTTGAATATGCATAACAAGTGTTCATGTTCTAAAATAGAACGACACTTCTCCCTCCGTTCACTTTTACTTGTCAAATTTAGCATATCAAGAGTTAGATAATTTCGCTTTCTTATTTTACCCATAGCATAAATTACTCATTTCAAATTATTTTTCAAGTCCATTAAAACTATGCATCAATTAATATGAGTATCATGGTAAATTATGCACTTCATTTATTATTTCTTAAGGGTGTTCTAAGTCCAGTGGACAAGTAAAAAGTGAATGAAGAGTATTTTAGAGAGGCGAACAATTTAATATTTGACTATAAGTTTCTTTAATTTTTCAAATAGATGAAATTTTGAAATGTAGTTTTGTTTTTTGTATGTTAAATTCTTATCTTATAAATTAGAAATTAGTGGTGGAATTGTACACTAAAAATTATATTGATGGACTCTCAAAGAGTGCATGCATGGGGATTATTTTTTCAAAGGTTTAAGAATCTACCAAAAGACATCTAAGTTAAGGAAGACACGAACAAGTTCATGGAAGAACTTACTCAGAAATGGAAGACAATGAAAATTATCATTATTAAAAAAGATGCTCCCCCAAAATATAAATAAATTTTGACCATTTAATGCAATGAGTAGGTCTATGTACCAGGTCGTATTTGGATTCGTGCGAGTTGTACTACCACACAGGACCCCCCGAAAAAGCGAAAAATTTTAAGACCCCTTTTTTCATTTTTTATTAAGTACTATCAGCCAAAATTTACTGTAAAAATCCATAATTCACAGATTTTAGCTCAATTAAAGATTCACTTTTACGAATTAGATCATGACCCTCTATATATATATATATATATATGTGACAGCCATACGTGAGCTGATCAAAGTCTACTACGTGAACTCCTCTCCTTAATTTGACTTTGTTGAAACTATACCTCACTTTAAAGCCGTTCGATCATTTGGCTTCATCTATCTAACGGTGTAAACATTTTGTATTATGACATGATATATTCCTTTTTGGGAGGGGTTGAAAAATAAAAGAAAAGATACTCCTAACACTAAAGATCCTTATTCATTCCATGACCGGGTCTTTTGGTCTCTCCATTTACACCACAAACACCAAATAGTTTTAACCGAACAGAAAGGCAGAAAAAAGCAAAAGAAAAGTTGTTGAAAAAATTCCCTTTCCATTACTAGTATTATTTTTGTCTTTTTACACCCCCCCCCCCCAACTCATCATTTCTCTTCTTCTTCTCTGTCATGCAATCATTCCATTTTCATCTTTCCACTATCAGAAAAGAGAGAGAAATAAACACAAAAAAAACAAAAAAGAGTTTGTTTTCTTAAAGCCAAGCACCCTAGGAGATCATCCCTATAGAAATACACATTATGACAATTATTATGAACTCTTCTCCTGGGGGGCAGTAGTAACTTTACACATGTTTAAATGTAACATCTTCTTTTTGTTACATGGGTCCTTAATTCATTTTTCTTGGTGAATTATCTGTTTTTTACTTGGCCTACAAGTCTTGTGTCTTACATAAGAAGCTCCTTTATAATTTCAAGACTCTTGCATGTTGTGCCACATTTCTTGATTACCATCTTCTATAAAAAGAATCCAAGAAAAAATCTCATCAACATCCAATTATGGGAGACATTTCTCCTGAAAATAAAACAGGTTGTGGCCTGTTGAATGCTGTTTTTGGAATGAGAAACAGATCAACATCCACAGGTTCACTTCCTACACAAAATTCAAACAATATAACGCGATCTTCCAGCACTCAAAATTCTAAAAAGCATCGTAATGGCTCCAACGAGGCGTGTTTAGACTCTCGCGAGAACCAATCCGAGAAACAAGTTGACAGGATTATTCCAAGGCCTAATCCAAACCAATCCAAGGCCGAGGTAACAGCAAATAAAACTAATTTGCAGGGTGCACCGGTTCATAATCAACAGAAAAATTACGGTCAAGGGTATAATAGTCAAGGAAGAAAAGTAGCTCCACCGTCAACAGGGTTATCAGGGGAGCTTGAAAACATGATCCAACATCATCAAAGATCAAAAGGTGCTAATACATTAGTCCGTGCATCGTCTAGCAACGTGATGTTGTTTGGTAATTTGGGTAACATTAGGCAGCAAGGCGGAGGCAATGGCACTGGTAACACAACAAATTCAACAGCTAATCATGTTCTTGATTATTTACCAAGAACGGCTAAAGAAGAACCACCATCACCACAGAATAATGGGAAATATCCAACGAGCGTTATGGGTAATGTGGTACAGGGGAAAACAGGGGGCTCTGTTTCCCTTTGCCGCGCTCTATCCACAAGAATGGACCCTGAGCAATTGAAGATTCTTGGAAATGAGGATTACAAGAATGGAAGATTTGGTGAGGCTTTGTCTTTGTATGATGCTGCCATTGCAATTGATCCAAATAAGGCTTCTTACCGAAGCAACAAATCCGCTGCTTTGACTGCTTTAGGAAGGCTCCTTGAAGCTGCTTTTGAGTGCAGAGAAGCTATCACAATTGATCCTCATTATCAAAGAGCTCATAATCGTTTGGCCACCCTATCTGTCAGGTAAATGTAAACACTTGTTCTGCTAATTTTCTCTACAGAAAAAATTGGAAATAGCTAACAAATCTTTTTGATAATACGTGACTGATTCTGTTGTTTAGCTACAGAATTTGTCCGGAGTGTTTAGTCGTGAATTTCATGATTATACAATTGTCAAGATGACTATGTTTTTTTGTGTTTAGATTAGGAGATACTGAGAAGGCTATGTACCATTACAAACAAGCAGGATCAGAAGGTGATCCTGATGTTGTGACAAAGACTAAAAATATTCAAATTCACCTCAACAATTGTACTGAGGCCAAAAGGCAAAGAGATTGGAACACTCTTCTTAAAGAATCTACCATCGCCATATCCTCGGGTGCTGATTCTGCACCCCAGGTTAGCTGTTTTAATGATTAAACCACAAGAATTTTCTGTTTAAATATTTTTTCGTAAAATTAGTATGTTGTCGTATGCTAATTTTGGTTCTTGATTGCAAACAAAAAAGATATTTGCTTTGAAAGCCGAGGCGTTGGTGAAGCTCCATAGATACCATGAAGCAGATCAAACTCTGAAGAATGGTCCGAATTTTGATATAGACGAATGTATAAAGTTCTTTGGCCCTATTGGCAATGCAGGCTTGTTAGTCATTCAAGCTCAAGTTGACATGGCTGCTGGCAGGTTAGTATTCACGTTTTAGGAAAAGTAAACATCTTTTTTTGGAGGGAAAAAGAACTATTCAAACCATTCAACATTTCACATTCTGACCCTTTAAATATTACGTAAATGACAAAAATGTATTCAACCTAGGTCTTAGTTGTGGTCCTAAAGATCCCAATGACCAAGATTTGGAACAGAAATTAAAGACTCAAACTAACATTGGATTATTGTAGACAAATAAAGTGTTTGATTTAGCTAACAACTCAAAAGGGAAGTGTGTAGGAGAAAAAAGAAACCAAAAGAAGAGTACTTGAGTATGTATTTGGTCGTTAGGTGACATATGCAAATCAACCTCAATCAATATTCATGCTCGCCAATTTTTTACTCCTATTAATCTTCCTGCCTATTGACTTTACATGACAAAATCATCCAAGCTTTGAGAATTGATTTCCAAAGATTTCAAGATATTGCTTATTTAATTATTCCTCTATGGATGAATGTCTTATATAAAATACAAAATGACACTCAATCAATCAACTATGTCTCGATTTCAAACTAATTATTAATTATATGAATGCTCTAATAGTGATTGCATTTAAATACTAAACGAATGACTAAACCATTATTTTTCAATTGTTACTCGTTGGCTAATTATGATTGTTACATAATAGGATCGATGATGCCCTAGCAGCGGCTCAACGAGCAGCACAGCTAGACGGGAACAACAAGGAAGTGAACATGGTGGTTAGGAGGGCAAGGGCAGTATCAAGTGCAAGAACAAAGGGCAATGAGCTCTTCAAAGGTGGAAAATATGCAGATGCTAGTGTTGCATATGGTGAAGGACTAGACCATGACCCACACAACTCAGTCTTATTGTGCAACCGAGCAGCTTGCAGGTCAAAACTTGACCAATTTGAGAAAGCACTTGAGGATTGCAATACTGCCCTTAATGTTCGACCATCTTTCACCAAAGCTAGATTGAGGAAGGCTGATTGTTACTTTAAGGTGATTTTTTAACTTACTTTATGCTTTAACACTTGTTTGAACCCGTGTTTTAAGAGGCGGGGGCGCGAGTCAAGACGTTTTACGCAATACGGGTGAGGTGTATGCCCCGAGACATGTGACGTAAGTCCCATGAATCTATGGAACGTATGTCTCATGTATCTTCAATTTTATAATTTTAATACTACAAAAATAAAAAATAAAAGTAAAATTTTCATTAAAATTCTGCAAATAAATCACCAATAATATAAATAAATTATTATATGAGAAAGGTAACGACACAAAAAATGATACTCCGTAGTAGCATAAATAATCTTTAAAATAAAATATTCATCCACTTTGTCATTAATCTCCACATCTATTAGTTTTTTCCATCTCCAACTAATATTTGCACTGATTTTTATTTATATATCTCAAAGAAGGAGGTGGATGAAAAGTGTAATAGCAACGACAAAAAAATGAAAAAAGTTGCTTCAGTATGAAATCTCTATCCCACTAATTTCAGACATAAACATTTAGAAAATTATTAATGTCAATGTTATTTATATATTTTAGGAAAAATCACTACATGATAACATAAAGTATAAATATCATTACACCAATAATAAAATTATAATCTATAGCAAAAATACTTTTAAGTTTTTAAAAAAAATCAAATTTAACGCACGGGGCATACACTTTTACGCCCGGGCTTACACTTTCACGCCCAGGACTTACGGCCCAAATTCTAGAGCGTAAGCCCTATGGATCTACGCCTTTCATTTGCGCCCAGGAGTGTTTCTGGTATGCCCCGGGACTCGCCTCGAAAACGTCTCTGAAAACACTAGTTTGAACCAAAACTTTGGTTTAATGATAAGAGCGCAACGCGTGATATGTGAGCCAGGTGCACGTCATGAGTTCGAACTGTGCTCTAGATAACAGGTAGGGAGGGGGGAGGACACTTGTTTGAACGTGTGATGTATTAGATAGAAATTTTCATTTACTAAACAATCATGATATGTCCATAGTGGCACTTCCCTAAATTGGTTGACCTACTAGTTCAATTTTTTTTGGTACAATGAATCATAATATATAGGTTTGCTTGGTAGCAAGAACACACATTAGCCTTTTAATATGGTTGAATTTGTAAGATGTTGAAATAATTTCCCTTAGGGATTCCTTTTATTAATCACAATATATATAGTTGTACAAAAGTGATTCTTAATACAGTAAGAATCCTAAGTTACCTTAAATACATGATACTAATAAATACAATATATACTGTGAATATTTGAAGAATATTCGCTAACACAGCCCCTCAGACGGAGCGGGAGGAGGCCGAATGCTCAGGCTGGATCTGAAGTTTGTGAACAGTTGTCTGGGTAGTCTCTTTGTGACGATGTCTGCATACTGATAAGAGGAAGGTACATGTATAATTTTGACAAGACAACGTGCCACTTTCTCATGAATAAAATGAATATCCATCTCAATATATTTGGTCCGCTGATGTTGGACCGGATTATGAGACATATATGTTATCACAATAGACTATACATGTCTTATGTAATGGACAACTCAACTCCAAGAGGAGATTCCTGATCCAACAGATCTCAGCAACTACATTAGCAACACCCCTATACTATGCTTCGACACTGGATCGGGATAACGTGGCTTGTCGCTTGGCAGACCAAGAGATCAGATTATCCCCTAAGAATACACAATAGCCTGAAGTAGAGCATCTCGTGTCCGGACACCCTGCCCAATCAACATTTGTGTAGGAAAGTAACATGTTCAGAGCGGAGGGGTAGAGATGCAACCCATAGTCAGGAGTGCCCTTAATGTATCTGATAATACGCTTAAGAGCAGCAAAATGGGGTTCCATCGGAGCATGCATGAACAGGCACACCTGCTGGACGGCATATGCAATGTCGGGCCTGGTGAAAGTGAGGTACTGAAGAGCACCTGCAAGATTTCGATATAGAGTAGGATCAGACACTGGATCACCCTTAGAAGCACTGAGCTTGGATTTCGAATCAACAGGAGTAGGCATAGCCTTGCGATTCGACATCTTAGCTCTGAACACAATTTCTTCTGCATACTTACGCTGACTCAGGAATATAGTATCTGCAGATATAGTGATTGATATACCCAAGAAGTAACTCAGGTTGCCCAAATCAGTCATAGCAAATTCAGTTTTGAGAAGAGCAATAATGTCATTTTTCAACTTATCAGATGAGGCAGTGAGAACAATGTCATCAACATATAATAACAAGTAAGCGATGTCACTACCATGATGAAAAATGAATAGAGAGGTGTCACACCTGTTGTAAATAAACCTAATCTGCATAATATATTTGGCAAACCGGTCATACCAAACACGAGGTGCCTGCTTTAGACCATAGAGTAACTTTCTGAGATGACATACATAATGAGGAACAACTGAATGAACAAAACCAGGTGGCTTATGCATGTATACAGTTTCTTTCAAATCCCCGTGAAGAAATGCATTCTTGACATCCAGCTGATGAATCGACCATTTCTTACCCATAGCAATGCTAAGAACAGTATGAATCGTAGCCGCTTTAACAACCGGGCTAAAGGTACCACCACAGTCAATGCCCTCCTGATGATTAGTGTCATTTTCCACAAGTCTAGCCTTGTAGCGATCCAAAACACCACTATCTCTGAATTTGTGACGAAAAAGCCACAAACATCTGATCACATTCACCCCCTCTGATCTAGGGACAAGATCCCAAGTATGCTGCTTAGTTAAAGCATTATATTCCTCAGACATGGCTGCATTCCAATTAGGGTCAAGTTTGACCAATTGGGGTTCTTTGGGAGTGGAGAAATGGTTTGGACAGACATGTTAAACTGGACTTTAGGTTTGAAAATCCCGTGTTTGGCACGAGTTTTCATTTGGTGACTGGGTACATTGGGTGGTGGCATTGTTGAAGTGACAGGTTCAAAGGTTAGTTCACTGAAAGGTGGCGCATGATCGTCCTCGAGGACCGCGATCTTTGGCGAAAGAGGAGCAGTGAAATCACTGGAAGAGGGGCACCGCGGTGCATCCTCGAGGGACCGCGGTGCTAAAAGTTCTGCAGGAAGAGGGGGCTCACTGGAAGGCAGGCACCGCGGTGCATCCTCGAGGGACCGCAATGCTAAAAGTTCTGTAGGAAGAGGGGGCTCATTGGAAGGATGGCACTGCAGTGCATCCACTGTGGACCACGGTTTTGAAGTCAAAATTTGGGTAAGCTGACTTAGAATGGTTGGGGACATGACTGGTTCATCAAGAAATGAGTAGTCTGGTTTTCGGTATTTCTGATGGTTTGAAAACGGAAATATCGTCTCATTGAACGTGACGTGACGAGAGATGTGAATTTTACGAGTGGACAAGTCATAGCACAGATAACCCCTATGGTTGGGTGGGAAATCGAGGAATACACAGGGTGTAGTTCGAGGAGCCAACTTATGAGGGGTGGTGGAGGTAAGATTGGGATAGCACAGACAGCAGAAGATCTGTAGGTGGTCATAAGAAGGAGTTCTACGATATAGAATGTATGTGGGGGTCTTGTTTTGTAATGTTCTAATAGGTAAAATATTTAGAAGGTATTCTACCATTTTGACAGCATAGAACCAGAAAGATGATGGCAGACAGGCATGGAATAGGAGGGTACGGACCATGCTATTAATAGTACGAATAATTCATTCAGCTTTATCATTTTGAGGTGAGGTGTGAGGACAAGAGAAGGGGAACACCATGCCTTGTTGGGAGCAAAAATTATGGAAAGCCGAATTATTAAATTCACGTCCGTTATCACATTGAAATGATTTGATGGATTTTTCAAACTGAGTTTTAATAAATCTGTGAAACTCAAAAAATTTAGCAAAAACTTCAGATTTGAATTTTATAGGATAAATCCATACAAAATGTGAGAAATCATCCAATACCACAAGATAGAATTTATGACCTAGAGAGCTAACAACAGGAGAAGTTCACAAGTCAGCATGAACAATGTCAAATGGTGAAACTGTAATATTCATTGAATACATGAAAGGAAGACGAGTATGCTTGCCAAGCGAACAAGAAAAACAATGTTGGGCAAGTTTCTCATTATTACATTTAATACGCTGATTGTTTCTAAGAAAAGAAAAAACATGATCTCCTGGATGCCCAAGCCTATTGTGTCAGGTGGATGGAGATAATGCACCCAGGGAGACTGGTTGTTGAGTTCTGACAGCGGAAGAGTTTGTGAAGGGATAGAGGTCTCCCACACTATTGCATCGAGTAAGAATTCTCTCCGTATTGAGATCCTTCACGGAGAAACCAAAAGGGTCAAAATCTACACACACCCAATTATTACGAGTGAATTTTCTAACATATATCAACTTTTTAATAATTTGAAGGGCGTAGAGGACATGGTTAAGTGAGAAGGGTGGATGGATGGGAATTTTTGATTTGTGTATTGTCATAACCTGTAATTGGAATGCGGTGACAATTGCCAACAGTAATGTATTGAGGATACTTTAACTGAAACAGTTGGGAGAAATTACCTGAAGAGTTGGTCAGGTGTGATGTAGCTCCGGAGTCCATATACCAATTATTGTCAGGCGGTTGCAGAGTGAGTGTGTTGAAAGCTTGGCCCAAATCAGTGGGTTGCATCTGCTGGGCTAAAGGAAAGCTGGGTGACATCGATGGGCTGTTGGTCTTTGGACCGAGGATACTGGGTCGCCATCGCTTCTGGCCAGGCCCAGATATGTTGGGCATGGCCGCCATCTTGGCGATGGCGTGAAGCTATTTGTTGTGCTTTTCTTTTGCCTCGACCCTTTTCCTTGTTTCCTTGTCCGCGACCTCTGTTTCCTCTGCCTCCACCGCGATTCTGCTGCTGCTGATGGTCCAGCGGTGGTGGAGCAGTAGTCGGCGACTGCAAGTTTTCAACGGCTAATGCTTTTTGATTGTGCTCATCCTGTTTAGCACGTCGTGTTTCTTCCAACAACAATTGAGAACGTGCCTTGTTGAAAGATGAAAGTGGATCAGCCTGTTGAATTATTGCTGCAAGAGTATCATATTCCCCCTTTGGTAATCCTGCAACAAGTTGTAGTACCATCTTAGTCTCAGAAACAGATGTCCCAACATGAGAGAGTTGGTCAATAAGTTTCAGTTGCTTGCAGTATTCGGTCATGTTGTTAAAATTCTCAAGGCGGGTGTTGTTGAACTGCTCCTCTAAATACACCGCCCTGGTATTTTTGTTATCCTGAAAAATTTCCTCCAAGCGTACCCAAAGTTCGCGTGCCGAAGCACCTATTTTCAGGATAGTGCACAGCAAGTCCTTAGAGATGGTACCATAGATCCATTGTTTGACGATAGCGTCAAGACAACGCCATGTTGAATCATCAATGTCAGAGGGGCGAGGGATTGACGCATCAATATGGTCGAGCACGTTGTACGCACAAGAATGAATATAAAACAGTTCCACCCACATAGAATATTGACAGTCTTCTTGATCAAGAATAATAGAGACAGAATTCTTGATATTTGTGACAGCAAAAGTCGGATGAAAAGATGACTTTGTGGAGGGAAGTGGGGTGTCATCTATGCCAGAGGTTGTACAAAGATTAGAAATTCTGAAAGAGAAGGCACCGCAGTGGGGGGTGGGGGGGGGGGGATTGGCGGCGGCTGAGAGGGGATGGGAATTTCTAGGGGTTTTGGGATGTTAGGCTCTGATACCATGTAAGATGTTGGAATAATTTCTCTTAGGGATTACTTTCATTAATCACAATATATATAGTTGTACAAATGTGATTCTTAATACAGTAAGAACCCTAAATTACCTTAAATACATGATACTAATAAATACAATATATACTGTGAATATTTGAAGAATATTCGCTAACAGAATTAAAACAATACAAAGCATGCTACTAGATTTCATATACTTTCAGTTCACGATCACATATAAGCACATTACTATATGAGGAGTTACATTGTTTTTTTTCTCTTTTCCTATGATATTTTAAACATTTTTTCTGTCGGGCTTTCGCTAACTAGCTCAAGGAGTTATCGGCTCGGATATAGTAGGTCCTAGTATGAAAGAGCCTTCTCTGGTAGTAGCACTATACCTTATACCAGAATTGATTCAAATTAGTTTTTTTTATGTAGTTTTAAAAAAAAATCTCTTGAAAAACTAAACAGTTAATATTTGAATTCACGGTAAAATGCAAATGTTCCCATTCTTGTAATTTATTAAATGTATTAATCGTTTTTGAATGATCCGACACGTTATAACAAATTAGCAGCTATCCTAGTAAATTGATTGGTTGACCCTTAATCTATGATCGGAAAACAAAACATTTATCTTCTTTTTTTTCTATTAAAATAATTGAATATTTTGATGTGCATTATTTTATGTGTGATATATATTTATATACCAGATGGGAAAATGGGAAGCATGCATACAAGAATGTGAAATATTGATGAAGGAGACACCAGAAAATGAGGATGTGGGACAGATGATTAAGGATTGCCAACAACAACTCAAAAAAAATGTGGAATTAACCAAGACGTGAAGAGCATGAAGTACATCACCAATAGATTATGACATTTATGGTTGTCATTAATTTGTCAATCTCCATAACAAATAAATTTGAATGGTATCATCATTTGTTTGTTCAATTCCAATCCCTCCATAAAAGAAAAGAAAAAAAAGGGTCAAAATAGCAAAAATGTGGATGGTGAGGGGTTAAGAGAATGATTATATAAAGATCTTTTAGGGAACAAGAAAAGAGAGAATGGGAGATCACCAAATGATTAAGAGACTTGAGTTAGAAAATAGGATTTGGTAGGCTATAATATTGGCTTATCTCTTTAGGAAAAAAACAAAGAAAGGAATTCATTAGGGTTTACTTGTTCAGTTTGAAAAATTAAAAGATAATATATCATCTTATATCAATGTATATCAATATTATTAAATATTATAATTGTTTCTTAAGAAGTAAAATATGAACGAGTAAAGACGGAGGGAGTATATCTTGCTTGAAAGTTTGTTAAAAGTAAATGAAATTATCAACAATCATTACTCCATAAAATATTCAGGGGGTCCTTCTAAATGTAGTCATCAAATGTGCATCACAGCTAGGTTAAAGCTGTTTCAAAATTTTGTCTAACTTGTCGGGTTGCTAAGATTTTAGACTTTCTAACTAATAAAGTTTGCTTTTACTAGTATTTATTTGTTATCGTTGGATACTTTAATCATCAACCATATGTCCAATCGAGAAGAATAATTATATCCGAAGCCTGAGGCAGGTTAGTGCTTGAAGGCGAAGTATCTCATGGGTGGTGTGGGAGAGAACGATCGCAAGTTGAAACCCAGAACGTAACGCCTGCGCCGCCGCTCTTGGGGGAACACCTGGCTGCCAAGTGTGGTTTAGCGGTGGCGTGGTTTGCGGTATTGTGTCGATCAGGGGTTTCTGCATGCTTGTATTCGAAAGAAGCGATGCGATTCCTTTAAAATAATTATATTATTAATCTCTGCGTAACAATTTATGTATTACTAATTTTTGAATTATAATTTCTTCATAACTTATCTTCGAACCAAATGACTCGTAAGATTCTATAGCAACCTCGTGTCATGTTATGAATCTTGAAAATAAGAAACATAAACAAAGATAATGATATATATCTTACCAAGTGAAAATTATATTAATTTAGGATATGGAATTGAGTGTAATTACCCAGTTTAGTTTGTTTGTTTGATCAAGTAATTACACATTTAGGTGAGAATTGAATGTAGTTGAGAGAATTAATTACGCTCTCTTATTCTCAAGGGAGGGTTGAGAATTGAGGGTTACTTTTTAGTTTCTTTCTTTTTTATTTTACTTTATTTTTTTTTTAAAATATATTTTTCTTTTTATATTATTTATTTTTTGTATCATTTCTTCTCATTGTCAGCTTTTACCTATGGGTTCCATGTAATTGTTCGTATTTGTTTTTATTTTTTTATTTTATTCATTTAGCATAACTGTGTTATTATTCTAATTTTTTAAATTACATCTCTTAATATTAGAAGTAATGAGTCATTAACAAACTTTACATATAATGAGTAACATTATTAAATAGAATTTCATTGTGAATGAGGTTGCTACTTATATTTTTCCTTTGTTTTGAATTATTTACTTAAGGTACATGGGAACTTATGTAATGTTGGAATTTGACATGAGAGTATTATGTTAAATTTTTTCTTTTGAATTTTGAATTTAGGTTATATTTTCGATAATAATTTATTTTCTTTAGTACTATTAACTTGTTATTTCACATTGCATGTTGTTTATTTTTCATTTACGGTGGATAAATTTTTTTGTCAAACATTTGAATAATGGTATGCAATCATATTTATAAATATTATTTCTTAGTCAAACATCCAATCCATGACGTTCTCACAAAAAAAATCTACTTTTAAGTTTTATAATTAATTAAAATTAATATATTAATAATTTGAAATATATATATTAAATATTTTTTATAATATTAGTTACAAATATATGATTATTAATTAATATATTTTTAAGAAACAATATTTTATTAAATAACTAATTTAATATCATTTATAAAGGCACATATTTTTTAAATATTAATTTTAAATTTTATTTTAAATTAAACTAACGGTGTAATTACACTTGTTCAACCAAACATCACACTTGTAATTACACTGTTTTGTCCGCATGGACAGCTCAACTGGTTCTCAAGGTTATAATTGGAAAAAGGAAAAATGTAATTACAATAATGTGTAATTACTACTCCACTAATTACACCAATTCCAATTACCGGGTGACTTTCCAAAAGACCCTAAATTAACTTACTTCTAGATAGCTATAATTCAAAGATCCTTATATAGTCAGCCTGAAGACACTCTGATATTGAACTCAACATAGTTTAATATGTGTGATTAGTGGATGCAATTTCAATCCATGTATAGTTTGTTTGACTCGTCCAACCCATCCGTACTAAACCCAAATTCAACCCGCCCATGTTCAACGGTTTGAGAGACACAACTCACAAGCAAGAGCTGCTATGACTTGTTAAGTTGAGAACTAAACTGTGAAGTTTTACCGTTACACTAGAGCTGTTTGGTTGGAGTTTTGGAGATGCTTATTTGGTGGGATTAAATTTCTGAAATTGCTAATTTGCAAGTTTCTTTAACCTTCTTTAAATCATTGCTCATAGGATCTAAAGATTTTTTGTTTTTGCTATTTCTTAGGCTCACGCCACAAGAATTAGCAAAGTTCCAAATAATGTATATAGAAGCCAGCTTTGCTTGTGATGATTTAGCAAAAAGTTAAATTACACAAGAAAAATATAATTCATAGAAATAATCAAGTGCAATTTCTTTCCTTGATATATTTTGCCTGCTAGATTTGAACTACAATTTTAGGAACTTTTTTTATGTGGTGAAACAAAATTTCAGCATCTACAATTCGATGTCACATATCTTTCACTCTTTTTTCAATTTGATGGATACTTTAGATATGTTTATTTACTTAAAAACTTTGTCAAATTATAACGGTATAATTAGAAGGCATTGGTGGTAGATGCATCGATGACCGCCCCAAATAAAAACTCATGGATCCATTGCGGGCAAAACTAAACTCAGCGCCTGGGTAGCACAATGTCTACGCAACTTCATCCCACATGATGTGGTTGACGTTTCGTGACCAACTTCTGAGATGGTTTGGATTATCGCCTCGGTCCTCCACATCATAGGTCCTTAGTGTAGCATTCACTGTTTCGGAACTGACAGGCATATATTTCCCTCTAACAAAGTACCGCCCATCCTCTTGCTCGGGGTAAATCGCATAGAACTCCCTCACAAGGCTAGAATTTTAAAGTGGGATCCGTTCTGGATTGGTGAATCTTCTCCACCCATTTGCCTCAATCATGGCCCTAATAGGCTCGTAGTCATCATTATCATCAAATGGCATGGCTTGGTAATCCATGTCTCTTTCTGGTATCAATGCCCTAGTATTAATCTTATTGTATCGATCCTCCGCCTATTTGTTGGTGAATCGAGTCACATAATACTCTGGGGCTGATAAAGATGGAGAAGTTCTTGAAGTTCGTTTCCTAGAGGCCATAGTAAAGGTTGTTGGAAAATTTTCGACAGCGTTTCCTAACAACTAACACTTCAAACAATCAACAATAACCAACCAAAAAAATTGGTCCACAGCAGTAATACACAACAACACTACTACCACAGTACGTACAACCCCCAACCTTGCAAGTTATTTTCCTTACTAGCCTTGAAATTGCAAAAACAATAATGAAGATTACCTTTTTCAAGAGTTGTTCTTCATCAAATTCTTGACCCAAATGGAATGAATGATGATGGTGTAAGCTGTGAGGGTTTTCAATGGGGTGGTGTGTAGGGATTTTTGAAGAATTTGGGGAAGTTTGTGGGAGATTTATATGGGTAGAGAACGGGATTTTCGAATTTTTTAGAGAGAGGAAGGATTTGTGTTTGTGTGGGAAAGGATTTGAGGGATTAGGGCTTTAATTTGGAAATCTCGTTAAACGTGCGCAGATCTTGTCAAGCGGCGCGGTGCAAAAATCTTGTGGCCTCTCGATCTTTCAAGACCGCCGCGTATTGCATCTTGCGCAATCATAAACTCCTGTGACCTCTCTGAACATTAGGCACCGCGGTCCTACAAAACGGCATCGCGGTGCTTCCCCGATTTTGTGTTTTCCATCCTCTTCTTCGTGCTTAGTCTCCGACTTCTTCACCTGACATCACAACACAAAAAAATACCAAAAAGTGAGATTGTTCTAATTAAACTACATTGCATAATTTAAAAATTGGGTTGTCTCCCAAGTAGCGCTGTCTTTAACGTCTTGTAGCCGGACGCAAGTTCCTTATCAAATATCATTGGGGTAATTTAACCCCACAACCTATCCACTTCATAATCATCCTCCTCTTTCTCATTCTATTTTATTTTTCATAAGAGGGGGTACAGTAAAACTTACCTGTTTGATAGTTTTCATCTCATCAATTTTCGTTTTAGCTTTTAAACTAGCATGTGGTTTAACAACTATCGAAATGATCTTCCTAGCTTTGGCCTGTGCTGGCTGAATTGCTGTGTCAGACGTGCTTACTGCGAAGCACTTGTTGCTAGCCTGAGATTCGATGGTGGATTTAAACACCTTGAAGGCCATCTCCTCCTCCTGGACCCTCAATATGAGTTCTCCCTTCTCTACATCAATTCTCCCCGTTGCAGGAAGGGTCTCCCCAAAATGATGAGTAACTCATCATCTTCTTTCATGTCCAGAATGAGGAAGTCCGCTGGGAAGAAGAACTTCCCCACATTGACAAGCACATCTTCTATTATGCCTCAGGGGTGCACTACGATTCGGTCAGCCAACTGCAAATTGACTGTGGTTGGCTTGCATTCTCCCAAACCCAACCTCTTGAATACAGACAGATGCATGAGATTGATACTAGCCCCTAAGTCACACAGGGCCCTATTGCATGCTACATTGCCAATAGTGCAGTGCAAGGTGAAGCTTCCTGGATCTTTCAGCTTAGGAGGCAGTTTCTTTTACAGGATGGCACTGCACTCCTCCGTCAAACATATTGTCTCATAATCCACTAGCATTCTTTTTTTCCAAGTATCTCCTTCATGAATTTAAAGTATGCTGGCATCTGTTCTAGTGCTTCAATGAAGGGGATATTTATGTGAAGCTTCTTAAACACCTCCAGAAACTTGGAGAACTGCTTGTCAATTGCCTTCTTTTATAACCTCTAAGGGTAAGGGATTCTATCAACGTATTCCTTCAAAGGTGCTGATGGAGTTTTCTCAACTGTAAGGCGGTCCTCAGTGACCCCCTCATTCTCTACCTCAATTTCTTTCTCAACCTCTTTCTCACTTACCACTGCGGGCTAGGGAGCAACCTGCTCCAACTGTTTTCCACTCCTCAACAACACTGCTTGACACTGCTTTCTAGGATTGACCTCTGTATTGCTCGAGAGATTACCTTGCGTCCTGCTGGTTTCCATGTTTGCCAGTTGTCCAACCTGCATTTCCAGGTTCCTGAGAGCGGGCCTGGTTTCAGTTATGAACTGATTCTGCGAATTGGTGAGTGTCAGCAATGCAGCTCTCATATCATCAGGCTTCTCCTGTTGTGTAGGTGGTATAAACTGCTGGGATGAGGTAGCCTGAGGATGTGCCTGCTGGTTCAGGTAACCACCTTGATATTGATGCTGCTAAGGCTGATCGTTCCTCCATGAAAAGTTATGGTGATTTCTCCACCCTGGGTTGTATGTGTTGGAATTATAAGGCCTCTGAAAGTTCTCAACCGCCTGTACCTGCTCCATTGGCACATTATTAGGGTCCACCACTGTGCATCTGTCAAAGTAATGTGGTCCACTACAAATCTCGCAATTCACTGGCATCTGGACTGCATTTACAGACATGGTGTTCTGCTGCAGTTGCTTCGTCAGAAGAGCCACCTGTGCATTCAAGACAGTGATGGCATCTATCTCATGTATGTACATAGTCTTCCTGTTGTTTACCGACATGTCATCTGCCCCTTGATGATTGTTGGTAGTCATATCTTCCAGTAACTCATGTGCCTCATTGGCACTCTTTCTCATGAAACCATCCCCTGCTGCAGCATCAATTATGGTACGAGTAGTACCACTCAGCCCATTATAAAAAATGTGAACTAACATCCACTTCTCAATGCCATGATGTGGGCATTTACTTTGCATGTCGCTAAATCGTTCCCATGCATCATAGTGCGACTCACCATCTACCTGATAAAAGTTGTTCAACTCTCCCCTTAACTTTGCTGCTTTGGAAGGAGGGAAGCACTTTGCTAGAAACTTTTGGGCCAGGTCCTTCCAGGTAGTGACGGAGTTGGCAGGCATAGAGTTCAACCAACTTTTGGCCGGAAAGAGCCTCAGTCTAATGACATCGTCAGTAACGTCATTGTGTTTGGAAGTGACACACATCTCCAGAAAGTTTGCAATGTGCATGTGGAGATCTTCAGATGGCAGTCCCCCAAATTGTACTGTGTTCTGGACCATGCTCAGGATGGCTGACTTGATCTCAAAGTTGTTGGTCTCTATAGCTGGGAGCACGATGCGTATGCATGCACGATAAATCGTGCGAGAACATAATCTCCCAAGCTCATTTTTGCAGGTGGTGGGACTTGTCCCATGGCAGGTGGTACCTCATTATTCAACACCTCATCAGGTACCCTGTTGATGTTATTCTGCTAATTTTCCATGGCTAGTAAATCAACAATTCTTTTCTCACGCCTGTTTACTTGCACACTTTTTCAATTTCAGGGTTGAAGGGACCAAGTGTATCTGCTCATCTCCTTCTTCGCATACACTAGATTCCTGAAACATATCAAAATCAACAAACAAATTAAGGCACACGGTTCTCACAGTAAAAATAAAAATAAAAATAAAGCCTAAGTAGAAATAAAAACAGATGATTCGATATTAGATGTACGTCAGTCCCCGGCAACGGCACCAAAAACTTGTTAGCGATATTTCGACTGCTCACGCAAGTGTACACATCGTTCACAAGTAATATAGTCTGTAAGACCGAATATCGTTCACATAGACTAGTTTCTAAGTACCGTTCATCTACTTTATGTTATCTATTTGGTAATCGATATTTGATTAGGATTTTTGTTTAACTACTAGAATATTTGCAAGATTTAAACTAATAAAGTTGTAATCAGTTATGAATGAATTAGGGCTTCTAAAATCCTCGACTATCCACTTTATCCAATCCTTAATTCAACTAGAATGATTCTTCTTCTTTGTTAAGATAGCGGTTAACTAGATTGTCTTATATTCTGGTTAGGTTATATAATCGCTCAACCCCTATGTTAGGATATATAATCGCTCAACCCCTATTAGTTACTGTTCTTAATCCTCCTATGTGGTAAATCCTATCATAGAAATATAGAAGGGTTCTGCACTGGGGTTGAGCGACTATATATCCTAACCGGAATATAAGTCAGTCTAGTTAACCGCTATCTTAACGTAGAAGACGAAGTCATTCTAGTCCCATTAAGGATTGAATAGAGTGGATATTCGAGGATATTGGAAGCCCTAATTCCTTCATAACTGATTTAAACCAAAGTATTATCATAATTAGTTTATTTTCTGCAATTACTTAGTCTTAGTTATTAGATAAAAATACAAACAAATTAACGTTCACCAAATAGAAACTAAAGCGTAGATAATCGGTACTTGAAAACCAGTCTCTGAGGACGATATTCGGTCTTATCAGACTATATTACTTGTGAACGATGCGTACGCTTGCGTGAGCAGTTAAAATATCGCTAACAACCCCAATGAAAAATATGCAAAAATCTAAGTTTGGGGGTGCTTGTTATTTATAATGTATCTCATTCTCTCAAAAGAAAAAAGGGGACAAATAGGTGTGAGACTAAAAAGAAAGTCAAAAAAAAAAGAAAAATGAGTTGAATGAAAAGTGCTTATGGTACGTAATTGAGCCTAAATGCCTACGTTTATCTACCCCAGCCTAAGCCTACATTGCAACCATTGAAAGTCCTGATGATCTCTAATATGTATGTCTATGATTAGTGGAGAATATCAAGTGAACATATCTATAGCATTTGGAAAAGATGGAATGAAATTGACATGTATAGGTTAGGTGTTTGTATTCACATTGATCATGATCTAAGTGAATTTGCGAAATATCTAACTTGAAATTCTATATTGCTGAAATATTCGTGTTATATATGTTCTAACATATTATCCCAATTTTCATCCATTATTTTGATGAAGTATTACTATGACTACTTGATCCATTCCAAGAAATGAAGCCTAAGAAGTCCCGGGAAGCATAGAAGAAATCGAGGCAGTGCGGGCGAAAAAGGACACGAAATAGAAAGCGAAAAATAACGCCACAGGCGCCGCGGCGCTAATTATCCTGAAATTCTGATTTTGGCACATGAGTTTTGGCGTCGTGGCGCCAACCTGTAGGGCCACGGCGCCGACGCGGGATTTTTTATTTCTGGGCCGAATTTGACACGTTTTCAGGGTCCGAAAGGGCAACTTTTCTCAACTATAAATCTCTAAAACCCTGCTCATTAAACCTTACCTTATACCATAATCAAAAATCATTCTTTGGGAGGAGGAAGAATTGGAGCAAACAGAAGATTGGAGACGACTTGTTCAAGTGCTTCTTCTTCTCTTTTATTTTTATTCAGTTTATGTTGGATTGTAATTTAGTTCTTGATATGACAGTGTTTAGGAGCTAAATACTTTAGTAGGGTTTCCATCGAATCTTATTGAAACTCTTTCATATAGTTAATGCATTGATTATTGATTTCTTCTTCATCATATGATCTATTCAATATTATTATGATTGTTTGATAATTAACTAGCTATTAATTCTCATCACTTATATGATTTCGAATCAAAAGTCTGAAAGGTGAGATTTGAATATGTTGTAGTTGTTTAGACATAGGTTAAAATTGTGGATGAAAGTACCTCAATACTTGTGTAGTATTTAAAGGTTATTGTTCTTAATCCTCTTGTGTGGTAAAATTTATCATAGAAATATAGAAGGTTTCTGCACTAGGTTGAGCTCTCGTATGTCATAACTGGAATATGATGACAGATTAGTTAATCTGTTGTCTTAATAAGAAGAAGAATCATTAGCATTGCATTAACACGTGAAAGAGTAGATAGTTGAGGAGATTGGAACCCTATTTCCTTCAACTGTTATAAACCCAAAGTCTTATAATCTTTAGTTTATTTTCTGCGCTTAGTCATAATTCAAACAAAAGAACGATTGCTAAATAGATACCATAGAATAGATATTTGGTACTTAATAAACCAGTCTCTGTGGACGATAAACTCGGTCTTACAGACTATATTATTTGGAACGATACGTACACTTGCGTGAGCATTTAGAAATATCGCAACAGTGGTACATCCAGTCTTTAATGTATCGATGCTACGTAACTATATTGGTGATCCCTCTAGAGTATTTCCTGTAGATGATGTTCACGTGACAGAAGAGTTGACTTATGAGGAGAGTCCCATAGCGATACTTGATCTCCATGTTAGGAGGCTGCGTACTAAGGATATGTCTTCCGTCAAAGTATTATGGCGAAACAATAATAGGGAAGAGATGACTTGGGAAGTAGAGAGCGAGATGAAGGAGAAGTATCTTCACTTGTTCTCTATGCCTACAGGTAATTCAACTCGATCCCTTATTTGATTATAGTAATTGATGAATTGTATATGTGTTATATTGTGGCCCTGTGAGGCATCTGTGAGTTTGCTGAATATAGGTGGACAGGCATAGTTATAAAGGAGGCTCTACCGAAATTTCTATAACATAAGACATATTATAAACATTCGAGGACGAATGTTTCTAAGGGGGGAATGATGTTACACCTCGTAAGTTTAAGACGATAATTAGGGAACGTAATTAAGGAATAAGATTCGAATTTTGGATATAAAGTATATTTATATATGCTAATCCGGAAATTTGTATACAAAGGATGTGATTCCGGAATAATTTTGGCTACTATGAATGTGACGATAGGAACTTATAATAATAGTTGTATACTTTTTAACAGGATTATGGATTAGTCGTATTATAAAAATTAGGACATTGAGAATACAAGATCCTATGGAAATTTCAAGATTTAAAAAGAAGTGGGATCCAAGACTAATTAATTATGGGAATTGGACTAAGTTTGCAAAAATAAAAATCAGCACACGAATACCCTTAAAACCTTTCATTTTTCAAACTCTTTTATTTCAAAATATCCCTCACACACTCCCTCATCCTTTTTCTCCCCCTTCAGCTGATTTTCCTCTCCTCCTCCATAGCCAACATTGAAGTTTATTTCATCACCTTCTTCCTAAATTAGTTCTTCTACAAATTATAAGCCAAAGTAAACTCCAAGAGCAGTGAAATCGACACTGCCTGGCCAAGAAACTGCCAAGAATTTTCAGCTTTGCAGATGAGTTATTTGAAAGAAAAACAAGTAAGTAAGATGGTCTCAAACTTGTAGAATACATGCATGTCATTTTGGGTTGAAGAAATGGTGAAAATGGTGAAGAAAACAATGCGGCAGTGACCTATTTTAGGGACTATTTTGGGCTAAATATTAGAGTAAGAATTCTTCTTTTTATGGATTATTTGGAAGATTAAATGATGTTGTAGTTAAGAGATAAACTCATGTTAAATAAGAATTGGAAATAAGAGATTGCATGTGATTGTTGTGATGTTGTTGTTACCGATTATTGGGGACTGATTTTGTGTATATTAGATTCGTTGTTGTTGTTGTTGTTATTATTGTCACTAATTGCATGTGAAAATTGAAAAGAAATCTGGATATTTAAAGTTGTATTTGGTTACATGAAAGTATTGAAATATGAAATTGGATTTTAAGGAGTTAAGAGAAGAGTTGGGAAATCATGTTGTTGTGGCCGCGACTTTCATGAAATTGTTGGACATCGTTGTAATGTAGCTAGGGGCTGTTTTGTTGAGATTAGAATGCTGAAAATTTAATTATGAATGTCACGCCCTTTTTCGACCGCGACATTCTCTAAATAGCGAATCCTGCTTAAAAATGCAAATGTTAGAGAATAAATAATAAAATGCTAATAAAGTTTAAGAGGTTTAAAGGTTTTAAAAATGTTAAGAAGGAAAGTTAAAGTGTTTAAAGAAGTGTTTAAAATATTAAAAAAGGATGCTAAAATTGCTAAAGTTTAAAAGGGTGCTAAAATGCTAAAGGTTTGCTAGAATGCTAAGGGTTCGCGGAGTCGCCACCTAATTAATTTGGGTGAATTAGGACACCTAAATGTTTAACTAGTTTGAAGTAAAACATTAACTCCATTTTAATGGTCTGCTAAACTTAATGAGATTTTGGGTAAGGGTTCTTTATTAATCTAGAGGGAAGGGGTTAGGCACCCTCTAAGATCCGCTAACTTGCGGTTGTCTGCCAAACCTAGGGTAATTATTATATTTAAGAAAAATGCAAAACGCTCCTCTTGCTTAATAAAATGTTAGAAAATAAAATAAATGCTAAAATGTTTAAATGTTTAAAGGTGCTTAAGTCTAAAAGGGGCAAAAGGTGCTATATGCGAAAGAATGCTAAGAGGTGCTAAAATATTAAGGGTTAAAGATGCTTAAAAAGTGCTAGCAATTTAAAAGTGCTAAGTGTAAACAAAGTAGTGCTAGGGTGCTTACATATTAAAAGGGTGCTACGGGATTAATTTTAAAAGTAAAGGGTGCTAAAAGTGCAAAAATACTAAAAGAGGTGCTAAAAATGCTAAAGGGTGCTAAATGCTAAAATGCTAAAGGTATTAAACGCCCAGAGGTGATTTAAAGTGCTAAAAGGGCTAGAAATGCTAAAGAATGCTAAAAGGGTGCTTTATGGACTGATTATGTGTTCATGCAAAAGTTATTTATGAACTAGTTAGGTATACTGCTAGCTAAATTAATCTTGCTTAACTTGCGTGTAGTATAAAATACTTAAGCTGATTTTTGAGAGTTTAGGAGAAATCTGTTATGTATTTTAATAAGAAACAGAATGTTGGTTTTATGACGCAGGTTAGATTATTTTTATTTTTGCCGATTTTAAACATGCCTAATAGCCCTAAAAGACAAATAAAGAAGAATGCGTTTCTAAGTTTAAATTACCTTCCACCTCATATGCTTAAAGGCTAATTGCTAGAAGTTCCCCTATTAATTACAAAGTTAAGTAGTGAAATTACAACAAACAAATAGGGGCATAAATGAGATAAGAGAGAGAGCAAAGAGATTGAAGCGGATGACCCCGTCCTATTTGTTTTTTTCTAGGAATTGCCGAAGAGGGACTCGATGGATGTATATCGTGCGCTTTGCGTTTGCCCCGACGAGTCTCGTTATGAGACTCTTTGTTGCTCCGGTGCGTGCCATGTAACAAAAGAAAGTGATAAGGATTAGTATCAATCCAACCTTGTCAATAAACAAGTAATCACATATTCAGATTATCAAAAAACAATGCAAATAAAAACACATGCATCTATATTCGGAGTCCTGTTCATAACTCAAATCCCGTGCAGTACACTAGTATACACTGAGTTGACAGATTTGAAGTAAGAAAAGAAACACATATAGAGTATTATTCAGCCTAGGTGATAGGCCTTGATAGCCCATGCGAGGCAATGCAAACAGGGAAAAATCGGGCCCAGTGAAGTATTCGGATCGGGAGCGCGAGCTAGGTGTGTAAATAAAGGAGCTAAACATGGAGGCAAGGTCTTAATATGTATATGCAGGGATCAAGCAAAACCCCCCAAAAAAAAAGAAAGGAAATGGAAGTTTGGCGGATCTGAAAATGTTAACAGGCTCTTCACAGTTTCGGAAATACTCAAGCATGCAACTGATATACATTTGAACATGCATGTGGATTAACATATATAAGAGTTCAACAGATTCATGGTATACTGACTAAAATACGCAGACGATCGGAGGATGCATCAATCGTGCACGTATATATACTTCACATCACAGACAAACTTATACATCGTAAATACCAGCGGTTCAACCATGTGAGAATGTGGACACGGGGTCTGATTAAGCTCAAATCGGGAAGGAAAAGTGAGACTGGATGCAAGGTTTCATTTATGCTATATGAAAGTATTGAGACCACCAAACCATTACAAATGAGAGACTTCTTAACTAGAAGTGCATTTTGCCAAGGGGTTTGTTTAAGTCAAATTTAACAGGCATACTTAAGGTCGAGGAGATAGAACACAGTTACACTCACATAATCTGTTCTAAGAGATGAAGCAAGACAAAGCTTGACTCACGCGTGTGTTAAGTAGGTGTACCCTAACAAAATATATATGCAGGACCATTTTGGTTCATTAGCCAATCAATACTAGGCAAACAAGACATAACATTTTTAGACATGTGCCCCATACATGTTTGCCAAAACAGATTTGCACTAGATGCAAATAAACAAGGTTAACCAGAGAACATGTTTGCAAATGCGGCCGTGAGACAAATTCTGTAAGGCGTAATTTAGCGAGGATACCACGACTACCTCTATAAATGTTTACGGGGAGAAACAAGATTACAGAATGATTTATATACGTGAGATGACTAAAATTAAACTGCCCTAAACATGGTTTCATCAAACAAGATGCTGACATAGATACTCTTGATCAACTCACTTATTATTTCATACTATAGAGGAGACTGAGAGACATTGTAGGCCATCATAGTGACAATTTTAAGATAGGGACAAACTAGATATCATGTAAACAACTTAACAATCAAGGTATGATGCAACATGGACTTAACACGCTAGCATGGAGGCAGTTTATACTCAAGCAAAAAGGGCAGAGGTATAATCAGCTTATCAGACATAGCCAACATACATAAATAGTTAAATGGCTCCTTAGAACAACACATTAGGTCATACAGAACCACTAATGGTCTGTAACCTATCAACATCAATCCCCAAATATCATCTTAAGCATCTAACAAACACAAACACACGAATGAACTAACACATTAACACGAATTCGCACAAAAGAATACAGAATGAACAGAAGTCGAGGAGAAGTGGATTTTTACCTTCTCCGGGCAGCGAACCGAGGCAGCTTATCAAGTCGTCGGTCCACTCGACAGGTTATTGCGATGCGATTGAAAAGGTGAGGTTTTGTTTGCTGGTTTTGGGGTTTGCGATGCGAATGAAAGGGCGAGGTTCTCTGCTGGTTTTGGGGTTTGCGATGCGAATGAAAGGGCGAGGTTCTCTGCTGGTTTTGGGGTTTGCGATGCGAATGAAAGGGCGAGGTTCTCTGCTGGTTTTGGGGTTTGCGATGCGAATGAAAGGGCGAGGTTCTCTGCTCTGTGTTCCACTGCTGCTAAGGGTTTCGATGCTATCGGTTCCCTAAATTGCTATGTAGTTCCTCCCTCTGAGCTCTGAATCGATGCTCTGACTCTCCTATGTTCGACACTGCTGCCAAGGGTTATTGACTGCTGCTGGTGCCTTTATCGATGCCTTTGCATGTTCTTATATAGCCCTCATTGAGTTCCAATAATGGTAAGCTTTTAGGGCTGAGATTGGGCTAATATTGGTGCTGATTTTGGATTGATTTGTTACTGATTTTTCAAACGATTTCGTATGCCTTCAGTTATGGTAAGCTATATCTTTTCGAAGCTGGGGAGATTTGAGGGAATCTGGGGGATTCGTGTTTTCTTGGAGATGGTAAGGGGTGAGCTGGTTAACGTTTGGCAGGTGTCTCGCCGGATTCTCAGGCGAGAATCTCGGCTGGGCGACAGGGGTGAAGGGGCGGCTCTCCTAAGTTTTCTAGGTTTAGGTCTGCGTTTTGTTTTCTTAAGGGGCTGATGGGGACGATGACAAGGTAAAGGGAAAAATAAAGGCTTGCGGGTGAGTTGGGCCTGATAAGGGAATGGGGCCTGGGCGTAATGGGGTTTGGGCCACGCGGGTGTGGGCTGTGGGTTAGTTGGTTAATTAAATAGGGGTATTAAGTGTATTATTAGTATTAGTTTTAGGCTAGTTAATTAATGTTAGTTTTAGGTGCTATTTAATTAATAGTTTTAGGCTTTTAATTAGTGACAAAGTAATTAATTAATTGTGATTAAATTATCTAATTGTTATAAAATAAATGCGGGTGTGTTATTTAATTAATGCTTAATGCTCTAGAATGCGGCGCTATTAAAATCTTATTATTGCATTATTACGAAGTTAAATTAAAAATTAAAATTGAGTCTAGATTAAATTACTTAAATGCTAAATGCGAGTATGATATTTAAGAATCGTTTAAAGCTTTATAAATGCGGTGCTATTAAATGCATATATCAGATTAAAATTGATTTTAAATTACAAATGATTACTAATAAATGCGGCTATGCTACCTGACACGACGTTATCGCTAAATTATTTATTTTATGCCTTTATTAATTATTTAAGAATTATGACAAAGCTTAAAGTTAATTAATGCGGGCGCGAGACTCTAAGTGCTTAAAACTCTACGTAAGATGCGATGTCATTATTAAATTAATTATTTATGCCTGTATTTAATGTTTTATTCGCTGCATTTTATTAAAAAAATCCTAAAAAATTATTTTACAAAATTAGTGTAATTTTATAGTTAATGGCTGGACGGGAGGGTCAAAATTGGGTGTCAACAATGAACATGCATATACATTGTTGTAATTATGGATATATGTCTTAAGGAATTAAAGTGTAGAAATATATTATGTTGCAAACTATAAGACTCGCACTCTTCTTGTTGTTGTTAGAGTTGATGGACTATTTTTAAAGGCTGTTTTAATATGGATTAAGGGCTGGATTAACATGATAAATAGGTGTAGTTATCACATTTATTGTTGCAGTTGTTGTCTTCCATGAACGTAAAGAGAATGAATGTATTATGATGACGTATATGGAGTATTTGGGATTGTTTTTGGTTATATCTTTAAGTTACATCTTGTTGTTGGTAATGTTGGCTTTGTTTGTAAGTTGTGGATGTGCATATAAATAGGGAAAGTGCTGCCCAAATTTCTATAGAAAAGAGAGTCGTCATTCGATTTAACTTATACTAGAAATCATAGAGTTGACGAACAAATTACTATTGTTATAGGTTGAAGTACTAATCGAGGCGAGTTTAATTATAGAGTTGGTTAGTTCGACAATAAGGTATGTGAAACTATCCTTTCTTCTTTTGACATGATTTATATAAAATGAATGTACGGCGGACGTACCTAACTCCATTGAATCCTAATTCTTAGTGATACATGATATGATAGTGCCTTGATTTTCTAAAGTGATAGTTATTCTATTTATTCCATTGAGAATCAAATGATGATTTAATTGGTATAAAGTTACTCATGATATTCTATTCGTGCTGGATATGATTATATGAATTTACCGCATCTCGGGCCGGGAAGTTTCGTGCATAGTTCCTTATATATTCACTGCGTCCTTCACTAGAAGGTCGGGCAATGTATATATGATATGTGGACAGGCATCCACGGATATGGCTATGTATTTCACCGCATCCTTCATTAGAGGGTCGGACAGTGTATTTCACCGTGTCCTTCATTAGAGGGTCGGGCAGTGTATTTCATCGCGTCCTTCATTAGAGGTTGGGAAGTGTATATCACCGCGTCCTTCATTAGAGGCCGGCAGTGTATATATGATGATTTATATGGACATACATGACTCTCATTTCATAAGGCACAGTTGTATTGATATTTAGATTATTATATTTATCTCCTAACATCTCTTGGCCAGTTATGATCTTTTTTATAGTACTTCATGTTTTACATACTCAGTACATTATTTCGTACTGACCCTTTTCCCGGGGGGTTGCGTTTCATGCCCGCATGTACATGTACTTAGTTTGGTGATCCTCCAGTCTCGGATTCCTGTTCAGCTGTTGGAGAGCTCCATTGATTCGTAGCTTAGTCATTTGGTACAGAACCATATTTTTTATTTACGCATATTCAGGGGCACGACGGGGCCCTGTCCCGTCATATTTCATTATCGTACTCTTAGAGGTCTATAGACAGTGGTGGGTTATGTATGCGTGACGCAAGACATGTGTCGGTTGTTGTTTATCTTGGATAGTCTCATGTATAGAGGCAGTCTTGTCGGCTTGTCTATGTTGTTATGTTGAATTGTTGTGACTCCTCAGGAGACAGGTTCCATTGATATATAATGTTATGAGTCAACAACTTATTTTCACGAGGTTTATATGTTGTTCTTGGTATCAGTCGAATTATATGTGATAGGTCAGTATAAGGGTGTCCAATTAGGGCACCGGGTCGCGGCCCGTCGGGTCGGATCGTGACAAGAATGTTGAGATGGTCATCCCACAAAGACGTTGAGAAGGCTAGAGGAATGTCGGGAGGGACATTTTACACGAATGTCGAGAGGGCTACTTGAGGATACCAAGGGGGTTATTCTACAAAGATGCATAGAGGGTCATTTTACAAAGATGCTGAGAGGGTCATTTGATAAAGACGCCGAGAGGGCTACACAAGAATATCGAGAGGGATATTATACAAAGATTCCAAGAGAGTCATACATGAACGCTGAGAGGGTCATTCATACAACAAAAATAAAAGATGTCGAGAGGGTCATTCATCTACAACAAAGAGCTCGAAAATATCAAGAGAATGTCGGCCCAAAAAAACACAAAATCGAGAAACATGATGATGACATCCCACACGCCACAATGTTACCAATAAGATGGAAACAAGTTCGAATCTGCTCGGAATACAAGCCGGTCAATCTAGATCCAGATGCATGTGGAGCAAACATGAAATTTTTTCTTGTGCAGCCGACTGACACAGGGTGTCATGAGAGTCAAACTCTCTGGACATGAGTCGGAAGCCACTCTATACCATGCTCATCCACACTTACTTTTTTCTGCTTTATTTTTAAAGGTATTCTCACATAAGGGACACCCTCTTCGTTCGATTGAGTCGAACAACAAGTGACATAATTTTCGAAACCGGAGATATGTAAGCGGACTCAATACCAGAAAACCGGTCATATTCCAACCAAAGTTGTTTTAAAAATTTGTTTTATTTAGCCCTTATTGACTCGAGCTAAAGGTGGTCTGAATTTTCCTATAGCCTGAATTCTCAAGAAAATCACAAAAACCAAGCATTTTAATTTGGTCAGTCAAAAATCAGGTCAGTCAAATTTTGTTGCTCATGGATGGTCCCGCCATTTTCGAACAATGAATGAGCAGTTGTTAACACCTAATTATTCCCCCCAATACTTTTATTTAATTACGTAGAGTTCATGAGTCATTAACGAAGTGAAATACTCATTTTACGAGACATCTCAATTTTATTAATAGTTTCTGTTGATTTTGAAGATTTTATATTTTTTGTTTGGCTTATATTAAAATACTGTTTTAAATTTGTTTTCAATTTTTAATCAATTTGGCTACAATCGAAATCGTGTGAACATTTTTAAAATTTGACTCGTGACCACATTTTGCGAAAATGATCATTCCCATTGGACCCTTTGAATTTCTGATCTTTGGGCCATAGTTTTCCTTGAGATCAGCCGAGCCCAGTCCAATCGGATCAGACCCGTCCCAAGAGCCTCATTAAACGCTAAAGAGGCTTTCCTCTTTCCATTTGGCCGCCCTTAGTGTCATCCTCTCTTTCAGCTGTGTTTCACCTGTTTCTTTTAAGAAAGACATAAGGTGCCTAGTTGGATGTCTTAGGCTGTTAACTGGTTAAGTGTTTATGTATGTCAAAACATGTTAAGTATTAAAATTGGTCCTGTGTAATCTGTGTTGGGTTTATAGTGAGGCTTGTGATATGCCCTATGATAGCATGCAAGTCCTCTAAATGACTATAACTTACTATGCTTACCCAACTGGTTGTGTGTGCTTAGCCTAGACAATCCTGTGTACTTGAAGATGTCATGTTATTTGATTGTTTGCATTCTTCTATGTCCTATATGATTGTCAAACTAGTCATGTGATGTCTTACTTGCCTCAATGTTATTAGGTCCAGTAATGTGGTATGAGTAGGAGCTTATGCACTTAGTTTTGGCTTGAATTACTTTGTATACCTGCGACATTGTATTTAGATTACCATTTGTGCATTTTCTAAGCCATCGTGATCCTCTGACTTGATCACATTGTTATAGCGGAAGCAATTAAACAGAAGAAAGAATAATAATGAATGTAAATGACACAAACGATTTAACGTGGTTTACTAACAATGTATTAGCTACGTCCACGGGCATAAGAGAGAAAAACTTTATTGATCTTGAGGAATATAATCTTCAGAGCATACTATTAGGTTATGACCCATGAGGTTTATATAGAGTACCCCTTACACAGACTAAGGAAAGGTTTTCCAAACATGCAAGGAAAAGGATTCCTAAACATGCAAGGAAAAGGATTCCTAAACATGGTATAAACCTAATATGTCCGGATTCAAGGCATATTTCAACAAATCTTCACCTTGACTTGAATCCTCTCACAAATAACAGATGTACCAGATGCACCATTATAGTGTCATATGTACTAGACTCCTTCTGCCCCAGATTTTGCCCTAAGGGGCAATCAGCAACTCCTAACATTGAGCAAGTCCAAACAGTGTTGGGAACTTGCTGTGTGGAACCAGCTTTATGAACATATCAGTTGGGTTATCAGCAGTACCAATTTTGTTCACCTTGATTCTCTTCTCACTTCTAATACCTCACATCAATGTGCTTAGTCCTCTCATGATGGACTTGATCCTTTGCTAAACAGATTGCACTGAGACTGTCACAGTACACTGTGGCCTAATCTTGATGTAGACCCAAATCGCTGATCAATCCTTTCAAACAGATTCTCTCCTTGGTTGCTTCTGTTAATGCCATGTACTCTGTTTCTGTAGTCGACAAAGTCATTGTAGGCTGCAAAGTAGCTTTCCAACTGAACCACTGATCGGTGTATTTTATATACACCTTTTGAGTCATTTTTAGTTAGTCTTTTGCCCATTTTTGTATAAATATGTGTCGTGTTATGATAGATTGTCTTTCTTTTGAGTCACAGTGGTTTAAAGTGGCACATTGGTGAGAAGGAGCGAAAAATAGGGTAGAAACAGAGGTTCCAGAGCTCAAAAAGCTGAAAAGTTGGCAACTCAGGCGTAATTCAGGGCGGCGTCGTGGCGCCAACCAACCAGTAGCAGCAGAGCCATGGCGCCCAAGAAGCGAACCGATCGCGAAGTTTAGCGCCACGCTGATTCTGCGTGGCGTAGACGCGGAAAATTTGACAAATCCGAATAGGACTGGGCCAAGACCAAAGAGGAAAAGGTTTTACACATTTTGGGGAATATAAATAGGGCATTTTAGGTCAGTTTTGAGGACTTCCACACCTTACCATTCATCACAACATTAGATCAAGATTGGAGACTTATTTTTGAGTAATTTCTTGTTCTTTACTTTATTTTTTTCTAATATATGTTGGATACTATTTTAGTTCTTGGCATGTCTATGGCTAGGAACTAACTTAATTTAGGGTTTTCCATGTCGAATCGCTTGAACCTCGTTTTATGAATTAATGCAAGATTTTGGTTTCTTCTTATTATTGTTGAGATTTATTCAATAATTATTTTGATTGCTTGGTAATTAATTGATCACTAATTATCATCACTTATATGATTTCTAATCGAAATCTGAAAGGGGAGACTGTGAATATGCTATAGTTGAATAAACATAGGTTTAAATCGTGGACGAAAGTATCCCGATACTTGTGTAGCTTAATAGGTTATTGCTTTTAATCCTCCTTTGTAGTCAATCTTGTCATCGAAAGATAGAAGGGTTCTCCATTGGGGTTGAGTGTTTATATTACCTTAGGAGTATAAAACGGCTTAGTTAACCTGCTATCTCAACATAGAAGAAGAACCTTAATTATTTGCATTAACGAGTAAAGCGAGCAGATAGTCGATGAGATTTGAAAGCCCTATTTCCACCATATCTAAAGTAAAGTAAAATAATTAGTTAGCATCTATAATCATAGCTATAAACAAATCAGCAATTTATCGGTTACCAAATAGATACTACAGAATAGAGGTTGGTAATTGGACACTAATCCCTGAGGACGATAACTCGGTTTTCTAGACTATATTACTTGTCACGATACGTGCACTTGCGTTAACGTGTGTATAAATCGCGCATCAAGTTTTTGGCGCCGTTGCCGGGGATCGGCGTAGTTCAATATCATTCTATCTATTC
Source organism: Przewalskia tangutica (assembly GCA_029844215.1). Lineage (NCBI taxonomy): Eukaryota > Viridiplantae > Streptophyta > Magnoliopsida > Solanales > Solanaceae > Przewalskia > Przewalskia tangutica. The sequence goes on from CM056728.1 coordinate 117,144,753, forward strand.
TTAATTTCTAATTTGGTTTTTATTTTTCTTTGTATTATTTTTGTATTGGTGAAACCGTGCGCCGTGATCCGTTTGTTGATTTTGATCTGTTGCAGGCATCTAGTTTATGTGAAGGAGAAGATGAGTAGATACATTTGTTCCCTTCAACCCGGAGATTGAAAAGACTTGCAAGCAGAACCGGAGAAACAAACGAATCTTGGCCTTAATAGCAATGAGAGGTTTGCAGAATAACAATGAGATGAACGAAGGGTTAGGTGATCATCAACCTAATCAGAGGATGCCCCATAGGTTACCAATGGATGTGGAAGAAAGGGTCCAGGTCCAAGCTGAGAGAAGCTTGGGAGATTATGTGTTGCCAAGGGTGAATGAAGCACATACTTGCATCAGGCTCCCAGCAATAGGAACAAATAATTTCGAAATCAAGCCTGCGATCCTGAGTATGGTGCAGAATACAGTTCAATTTGGAGGGTTGCCATCTGAAGACCCTCATATGCACATAGCAAATTTCTTGGAGTTGTGTGAAACTTTCAAGTATAATGTCGTTCTTGTGACGTGTCATCCGGTGAGGCTCTTTCCTTCTCACTCGGGGATAGAGCAAAAGTTTGGTTGAATTCCTTTCTGATTCTATATTCACATGGCGGAGTTGACACGAAGTTCTTGAAAAGTTCTTTCCACCGTCCAAAGTCGCTAAGGTGAGAGGAGAGTGAACATTTTTACGGTGATGGAGAGTCACTCATGAGGCGTGGGAGAGATTTAAAGATCTCTGAGAGAAAGTGTCACATCATAGCGTTGGTGTGGAATTTGGTCCATATTTTCTCTGATGGGCTAAGTGGGACCACAAGAACTATCATTGGCCAGTGCAGTGGAACCTTCATGAAGAAGACAACACGTGAGGTCCATGATTTGCTAGAAGACATGGCCACCAATAACCATGTGACGGATGATAGAGGGTAAGTGGAAGGAGAGCGATAGGAGTTCGTGAGATCGATGCCATTCTGACGTTAAATACGCGAGTTGCTCTCTTGACCAAGCAGCTGCAGTGAGAACACAATGTCGGTGAATGCGATTCGGATGCCCGAGTTGTGAGATGTGTGAAGTCCTCATACCTTTGATAGGTGTCCATCAGTGAGACCCAGCGACATCCCTATTGAGCAGCGAGAATGTCGAGCGGTGGAGAATTACCAAAGGCCCCGAACAACCCTATTCAAATACCTACAATCGGGGTGGAGAATCACTAACTTTTCATGGGCGGGTGATCAAGGGAACAGCGAACCAGTTCGAGGCCAATACGAGAATCGGCAACCATTTAACGAGCCTCACCTCCAGCGATTGATGCCTCACAAGAAAAGTCAGACGAATTGCGAGAAGCCTTGTTGATACTTAAGAATTCACAAACCCAGTTCATGGCAGAGACAAGGTCCTCTATCAGGAACTTGGAGACGCAGGTGGGACCGCTAGCAAAGATGGCAAATAACAGGCCACAGGGCACTCTTCCTAGTAATACAGAGATAAATCCCAGAGAGCAGTGTCAGGCGGTGCATCTGAGAAGTGGGAAGCATCTAGAATAGCCTACACCTCAGCCTGTGGTAGAACAGAGAGTTGAGCAGAGAGTAGATGCAGAGAAGGAGGGGGTTACTGAGGAACGCCCTATTTTAGAGAAGGCTCCAACAGTTCCAGTGAGGGAATACATAGAGAAGATTACTTACCCTCAGAGGTTGCAAAGGAAAGCAGTTGATAAGCAATTCTCCAAGTTCTTAGAGGTATTTAGAAAGCTGCACATTAACATCTCTTTCATTGAGGCGTTGGAGCAAATGCCTACTTATTTCAAATTTATGAAGGAAATTCTTGGGAAGAAGAATACGCTAGTTGAGTATGAGACAGTGGCATTGACAGAGGAATGCAGTGTCATCTGCGTAAGAAAGCGCCACAAGCTTAAGGATCGGGAGCTTCGTTATGTCTTGCACAATTGGTAGGGTGACATGTAATAGGGCCCTGTGTGATTTGGAGGCCAGCATAAATCTCATGCCCTTGTCCATTTTCAAGAGGTTGGGTTTGGGTGAAGCCAAACCAACCACTGTGAACTTGCAATTGGCGGATAGGACAGTGGTGCATCATAGGGGGAATAATTGAAGACGTATTGGTTAAGGTGGGAAAATTCTTCTTTCCTGCAGACTTCCTCATCCTTGATATGGAGGAAGATGATGAAATCTCTATCATCTTGGGAAGACCATTCTTGGCAACTGGGAGAGCCTTGATTGATGTGGAAAAGGGCTAGCTGACACTCAGAGTTGAGGATGAAGAGATTGTGTTCAAGGTGTTTAAACACATCGTTGAACCCCCAGTCATAAGCAAGTGTTTTGCAGTCAGCACTGTTAGCACATCAGTTGAGCGGCCGAGCCAAAGCAAAGGAAATCGATGCACGATGCAGTGAGCAACGCTAAACCTTCTCTTGAGAAAAAAGGAGAAAAAGAAAAACAGGAGGCGAAAGAGAAAAATGATTTTGAAATGGGTAGGATGTGGGGTTAAGTTAGCGCATGCCTCTTGATAAGGAACATGCGTCCGGCTAAAAGGCGTTAAAGACAGCGCTACTTGGGAGGCAACCCAAGGTTTTTAAATTTATGCAATTTAGTTTTAGTTAGAACAGTCTCACGAAAGGTATTGTTTACATGTTGTGATGACAGGTACAGGACTAAAAGTGGAGGGCAAAAAATGTGAGAGAGTAAGGAAATCGGCTCGGCGCCACGGCGCCAAATCAGAGCGCCACGGCGTCGGAAGTTCAGAGGGTCGCAGATGTTTGGGCGCCACGGCGCCAGTCTCAGAGCGCCACGGCGCCGTGACGAAAAATCTGAAAAATAAAGAGCCCTAGAAACGATTTCCCTCTTCCATTCTGACGGAATTTCTGACGTTATCTGCTATGCATTATCCGCTGCCACCGCCACCATTTTAAACCAAGTCTGTAAGTTGTCCCGTCTTTATTTTATTTTTTTTAGTCTTGCACACATTAGGGACAATGTGTGATTTAAGTTTGGGGGAAGTTCTTAGTTATTTTGTATGTGTTATTGAGTCTTTTTGTGTTGGGGAGTTCTTAGTTATTTTTTATGTGTTTTTGAGTCTTTGTGTTATTTTCTATGTTTATTTGAGTTTAATTTTTTATTTTTTTTATTTTTTATGATCATGCATGTTGTAGTTACTTGAAACGCCTAGTGAAGTAAAGTTGAATAATGTAATGGAATTAGAAGAAACCATCTGAACACTTAGGTTAGATATGCCAAAAATTCATGAAGTCAAACTATTTGGGGTATCTTGCTTGATTTATGCATTGTTAGTTATTAAACCTATGTGTCTGCTTGCTTGCTATTTGAGGCGAAATAGTTAGGATATGCATGTTAGGGAGATGACTCAGACATTTCTTCGTTAGCCCTTTCTTACCATTTTTTTTACATATCCCTGACATTAAAATTGTATCCCTAGTCAGCCCCTTTGAGCCTAAAAATAAAATCTTTCTTTGACACCCTATAATTCCATACTTGTGTCATAAGTGAAGAAATTGATGTGTTTGGAATATAAAGTGTTGAAAAGAGACAAAAAAAGCGAACAATTTTGATGCACCCCAATGAAAAAGTAATCATAAATAGGCAAAAACCTAAGTTTGGGGGTGCCTACTATTCATCAGATACCTTATTCTCTCAAAACAAAAGAGGGGAAAGATAGGTATGAGGTTAAAATGAAAATCAAAAGAAAAGGGAAGAATCGAAAGCAAAAGAGCTTATGGTACGTAAGATTGAGCCTAAAAGCCTATTTTTACCTACCCCTGCCTAAGCCTACATTACAACCCTGAAAAGCCCTGAAGATCTCTACTGTGTGTATCCATGATTAGTGGAAAATAGCAAGTAAACAGGCCATAGGATTTGGAAATTAACATGCATAGTTAGGTATTCTTACTTCCATTGAGCATGATTAAATTAAATTTGCGAAATATCTGACTTGATGTGTTTAGAATGCTAAAAATTCATGCTATATGTTCTTGCATATTATTCTACTAACCTTCATGCTTTTCTAAGTAATAATGATGCAGCAAATTAATCAATGTCTTTGAGTCATTTTATTTTCTTTTCTTTCCTTTCGTGTCTTTATTTCTATTTTTTATCTTTACTCGAGGGCGAGCAAAGGTTAAGTTTGGGGTGTTTGATCGGTGTATTTTATATACACCTTTTGAGTCATTTTTAGTTAGTCTTTTGCCCATTTTTGTACAAATATGTGTCGTGTTAGTATAGATTGTCTTTCTTTTGAGTCACAGTGGTTTAAAGTGACACATTGGTGAGAAGGAGCGAAAAGAGGGCAGAAACAGAGGTTCCATAGCTCAAAAAGCTGAAAAGTTGGCAACGGCGTAATTGGAGCGGCGCGTGGCGCTGACCAACCAGCGATAGCGAGCCACGGCGCCCGAAGCGAACCAGCGCGAAGTTTGGTTCCATGGCGCGCGGTTCTGCAGGTCGTGGCGGCCGTCTGAAATTTGACAAATCCGAATAGGACTGGGCCAAGATCAAAAAGGAAAAGGTTTTACACATTTTTGGGGATATAAATAGGGCCTTTTAGGTCAGTTTTGAGGAGTTCCACACCTTACCATTCATCACAACATTAGATCAAGATTGGAGACTTATTTTTGAGTAATTTCTTGTTCTTTACTTTATTTCTTTCTAGTATATGTTGGATACTATTTTAGTTCTTGGCATGTCTATGGCTAGGAACTAACTTAATTTAGGATTTTTCATGTCGAATCGCTTGAACCTCGTTTTATGAATTAATGCAAGATTTTGGTTTCTTCTTATTATTGTTGAGATTTATTCAATAATTGTTTTGACTGCTTGGTAATTAATTGATCACTAATTATCATCACTTATATGATTTCTAATTGAAATCTGAAAGGGGAGATTGTGAATATGCTATAGTTGAATAAACATAGGTTTAAATCGTGGACGAAAGTACTCCAATACTTGTGTAGCTTAATAGGTTATTGTTCTTAATCCTCCTTTGTAGTCAATCTTGTCATCGAAAGATAGAAAGGTTCTCCATTGGGGTTGAGTATTTATATTACCTTAACAGGAGTATAAAACGGCTTAGTTAACCTGTTATCTCAACATAGAAGAAGAAAAATAATTATTTGCATTAACGAGTAAAGCGAGCAGATAGTCGAGGAGATTTGGAAGCCCTATTTCCACCATATCTGAAGTAAAGTAAAATAATTAGTTAGCATTTATAATCATAGCTATAAACAAATCAACATTTTATCAGTTACCAAATAGATACTACATAATAGAGGTTGGTAATTGGACATTAATCCCTGAGGACGATAACTCGGTCTTCTAGACTATATTACTTGTCACGATACGTGCACTTGCGTTAGCGTGTGTATAAATCGCGCATCAACCACCAAGAGTGAAAACATAACCAGTCATAGATCTTCTATCAACATATCCAGCATAGTCAGAGTCTGAAAACCCTGTCACCAAACACTCTGTATCACCTCCATAAATGAGACCAACATCAGACGTACCTTTGAGGTACCGAAAAATCCTCTTCACAACTTGCCAAGCTCTTTGTCAGTCTCACTCATAAACCTGCTAACAACACTAACAGACTGTGCAAGATCAGGTCTAGTGCAGACCATTGCATACATCAAGCTTCCTACTGCACTAGCATAGGGAACTCGAGACATGTACTTCTTCTCCTCAGCTGATTTAGGTGCAAATGCAACAGACAGATGTGCATTTGCAGCACTGGGAGTATCTATAGGCTTTGTTGTAGATATGCCAAACCTTGACAAAATCTTCTGAATGTAGCCCTTCTGTGACAAGAAGAGCTTCCTTCTGCTTAGATCCCTATAGATCTCCATTCCCAAGATTTTTTGGTCTGAACTCAAATCCTTCATATCAAACTCAGCACTGAGAAGATCCTTCAACTTCTGGACATCAGACTTGTCCTTCGCAGCTATCAATATATCATCTACATACATGACCAAGTAAATCAAAGAACTGTTTTCTGACCTGTTGTAGTAAACACAGAAATCATATGGACTTCTGTTGTAGCCAATCTCTATCATATAGCTGTCGAACCTTTTGTACCACTGCCTCGGAGACTGCTTTAGCTCATACAAGGACTTCTTCAACTTACAAACATAGTCCTCCTTACCAGGAACCTGAAACCCATCTGGATGATTCATGTATATTTCCTCATCCAACTCTCCATGTAGGAAAGTTGTCTTCACATCTAGTTGTTCAAGTTCCAGATTATGATGTGCAACTATTACTAATAGCACTCTGATGGAAGTGTGTCTGACCACTGGCAAGAAAATCTCATCGTAGTCTACCCCCTCTCTCTGAGTGAACCCCCTAGCTACCACTCGAGCTTTATACTTGATACCCTCAACAGGTGTTCCTCCTTCCTTCTTCTTGTAGATCCACTTGCAAGTGACAACTTTTCTGTCTCGCTGTCGCTTGGCTAACTCCCAAGTCTGATTCTTATGGAGTGACTTTATCTCCTCTCCCACAGCAGCAAGCCATTGGGAAGATTCAGTACATGTAACTGCTTCTTTGTAAGTGGATGGCTCATGTGGGTCAGGATCCACTTCTTCAGCAACCTGCAATGCATAAGCTATCATTTCTTCAAAACCATACCTTCTGGGAGGTATTCCATAATTTGCTCTCTTTGATCGATCAAGAGCCAAATTGTGCTGATTTGCTGCTGGTAATGAAGATCCTGATGATTCTGCTTCTGACTGTGGCTGTTGGACTTCATATGATGGTTCACCCTCATCTGGAGTGGCTTGCTGCTCCACTTATTTCCCAACACTGCCACCAACAATAGACTTCACAGTAGGGTTAAACATTGAATTTTCATCAAAAACTACATTCTTGCTCAGTATAACCCTCTTCTCAGACGGGGACCATATTCTGTAACCTTTAACACCATCCACATAACCCACAAACACTTCCCTTTTAGCTCGTGGTTCTAATTTACCCTCATTCACATGATAATAAACATTGCAACCAAAAGCTCTCAAGCCAGAGTAATCAGCAGGCTTACCAGACCATATCTCAAAAGGAGTTTTAAGATGTATACATGTGTGAGGTCCACGATTTATCAGATAGCAAGCTCTACTAACCACCTCTGCCCAGAATGTCCTAGTTAGTCCAGCATTAGATAGCATGCATCTAGCTCTCTCCAGAAGTGTCTGATCAACGCGTTCTACTACACCGTTTTGTTGTGGCGTCTCCCTGACTGTATGATGCCTAGCAATCCCTTCTTTTCTGCAAAACTCATTGAACTCGGAACAACAAAATTCCAGACCATTATCAGTTCGTAGTCTTTTGATCTTCTTCTCTGTTTGATTTTCCATTAATGTCTTCCACTGCTTGAAGTTCTTGAAAGCTTCACTTTTATGCTTCATAAAGAACACCCAAGTCATCCTTGAGAAATCATTAATAATTGTCATAAAATATATGTGACCTCCTAGAGACTCCATCCGGGAAGGACCCCAACAATCAGAATGGATGTAATCAAGTGTGCCTTTTATTATGTGTATTGCTTTGGGAAACTTATTACGATGTAATTTTCCGAATACACAGTGTTCACAAAACTTAAGGTCCTCGACCTTTTGACCACAAAGAAGATCTCTTTTTGACAGAATTAGCATTCCTCTCTCGATCATATGGCCAAGCCTCGTATGCCATAACTTGGTCAAGTTTTTTTTATCAACCTCTGAGGATGCAACAGCAACAGAACCTGATAACGTAGAACCTTGAAAGAAATATAAGGTACCACATTTTATGCCCTTCAGAACCACATTCGAATCCTTGCAGACATATAGAACTCCACCTCCACATCGAAATCTGAACCCCTTGCTATCTAACATGCTCAATGATATCATATTTTTTGTCATGGATGGAACATGCTTGACGTCATTCAATGTGCAGAATTTACCATCATGTGTCCGAATTTTAATAGAGCCTATCCCAACCGTTTTGCAAACACTACCACCATCCACTTGTTCATAGGTTGTAAATCACTCCCTACGCAGACATATATGGTAAGATCCTGGTGAATCGAGGATCCACACATCATTGTGATGCGTGTACTCATTAGCAACTAGAGCAATATCATCTTCAGAGTTGGTATCTGCTACAGCAACAGTACCTGTCGGATTATTCTGCTGTCTCTTCTTCTTTGGACAATCAGATTTCCAGTGTCCCTTCTCCTTACAGTAATTACAGACATCATTTGGTTTTGGATCTTTAGAAAACGGTTTCTTGGACTTCTTCTCCCCCCAGATTTCTATGTCCATGACTTCCATTGGCTACTAACCCTGCAGCCTGATTATCTGCACTTGTACCAGCCGCCTTATGGCGCAGCTCCCTAGTATGGAGAGACGATCTCACCTCCTCTAGAGACACAATATCTTTTCCAACAATGAACGACTGTACGAAATTTTTGTACGATAATGGTAAAGATACTAACAAAATCAATACAGCATCATCATCCTCAACTTTACATCAATATTACGCAACTCTAACAAGATTGTGTTTAGTTGATCTAAGTGATCTCGAAGAGGCATACCTTCCTGCAATCGTAGACTGAACAGACTTTGCTTCAGAAACAACTTGTTGGTTAAGGACTTCATCATATAAAGACTCTCGAGCTTGACCCATAGACCCTCTGCCTCTGATACAAATTTGTTATAGCGGAAGCAAATTAAAAAGAAGAAAGAATAATAATGAATGTAAAGGACACAAACGATTTAACGTGGTTCACTAACAATGTGTTAGCTACGTCCACGGGCAGAAGAGAGAATTTTTTTATTAATCTTGAGGAATACAATTTTCATAGCGTACTATTAGGTTATGACCCATGAGGTTTATATAGAGTACCCCTTACACAGACTAAGAAAAGGTTTTTCAAACAGGCAAGGAAAAAGATTCCTAAACATGCAAGGAAAAAGATTTATAAACATAGTATAAACTTAATATGTCCGGATTCAAGGCATATTTCAACACACATGTTTGTCTTTGCTTTCCTAAGTATCAAAAGCATATCCGAGATAACATGTAACACCCTCTAGGTCTTTTAGCTTCCATACCAAATCTGTTGAATGGTCTGAGTGATACATATATATGCTAGTATGTTATATTTGTTGGAACAAATTTTTGTCCTGAACCCTTGTCTGCATATGTTCTGTTTGTAATAGCATATGTATGATGTGATGAGATGGGAAAATTACCTAAAAATGAATAAGAGTGCTCTAGATTAGGTTCTTTGTATAAGTAGGCTACCTATACTCTTTGACGTGATGTACATTCTGCATATTTAAGCTATCTGCTTGAACTATATGTCCCCTACTTCTTTGATGTGAAATCTGTTCATGTCCAGTTTATAATTAATCTGTCCAAATCTAAAACTATGATTTTCCTTTCTCTTCATGATTGATTGAGAGCATGTCCTTGTTTCTAGCTTGTTTTCTTTATTTCTCTTGCTTACTGAGGATGTATACAGCATGGTATATCTTGCGATGTATGGTATATCTTGCGATGTATACTGTCACGTTTTATGTGTTTATTTATTTTGCATTATTGATAAGTCTCGGGTGCATTCTAACTCTCTCGTGTGTTTTCTCCTCCCCTTTGCATGGCTGATGGGCCCATATCTTTCCTCCTCTCTCACGATCATTTGAGTCGTTGGGCATGAGAGCCCAACAATATATATAGGATCTTTTTTTTAACTTTAATCCGGATAATTAATAAAATATGCTTTATTTTTAATACTTCGGTTATTTTTTATAAACCTCTTTAAAGTGTGAATGATTTGAAAACGAAGATGATTCTATTAACTCAGTTTCTTTAAAAAAAAAAAAAAAAGATGAAAAATGAGTTAAATAAAAAACAAAGTTGTGAACAAATGATGTTTAGCATAAGTTTAAATGCTTTTCTTTAATAATTTAAATTGTTTTAAACACATTCCTTATGATTAGAGTTTTGGGAAAAGGAAAAAAGAATGATGTTGGTTGACCTCCCTTTAAAATAAAACTTCCTTTTTGAAGCTAAAAATGTTAATTTTTATTAAACTTCCTTCTTATAGAGTCAAATGTTTTTGTAAAAGAGTAAATTAACTTCATCCCTTTTTGATATTTCTAAAATAAAGGTTTTTTTAAACAAGAAACATTTTTCTTACTTTATATGTGTGTGAAACTTTATTTTTGTGGAAAATGATTTAAATGACTATATGTATTTATATTAATTTAAATATTTGTAAGCAATAAAAGCAATATTTATTATTTTAAAACTCGAGTTCTACCGCAATCTGTGATTCTTAATACCGGAGTGCCTAAAACCTTCCCCGAAGGATCACTTGAATCTTTACTTCGAGCTCTGGTCACTTTAGAATTTTTCTTTCAAAGTTTAAAAATCATTCTTTAATTGGTTTTCCTAGTTTTCCTTATAAATTAGGTGGAGACTATAAATAAAATAAAACAAATCCAAGAGTCCACGAGTCATGAAGTAGCTTTTATGCCTCCCGTAAAAGTAAACCGTAACAGCCCACAAAACAGTAGTCAGGATCAACCCTAAGGATGATCCTTCAGAAAAGTTCAATACCGATATCCACCTAAGAGTTCATCACAGTCACTAAGGTGGGACCCCCATCACGCCCAATACACCTCAATATTTATATAAATTACATGCTTTTATCGAAATCTAAAAGAGAAAATTGTAGTCTCCCTCATTATCGAGCGGGTGCCATGAACTTCTATACCAACATTGTTCTTCCGAAGTAATATCATAAGGTTGTAGTCTAGGTATCTACAGAGATATATGAGTCCCAGATCAGGTGAAATTTCTGTTCGTTTTCCCCGATAAACTTGGCTACGGCTGAGCCTTCTGAGTTGGTTAAATCTCGGAGTTCCGAACGATCAGATCGCAGGGTCACGGTAAGTCTCCGTATGTAGGGCTGATAAGAACTCATTGATATACTGTTCGCGTGGGGATTGTTGGAAGGTAAGGGTCTTCGAACTAGAATTCCATATACATGGATCCGTTTCTCAATAGAACTACTTCTTATAATTTTGGAATCATCTTCTTCCATGGATTCAAAGAAGATAATAAATTCCGAAAAAATCGTTATATAGGTTTTTGAATAGTAGATTGATAATTAATTATACAAAAAGTAAATAGAGATTACTTTTACAAAATCTCAAAAGGAAAACTCAAGCCCTTAGTCTACTAAGCTATTACTCGAAATTAGTACCCTCCGAGTCACTAGATAGCTATAGCAAGAAAATCTTTAGAGAAGAAATCCTCTCTAAAATCATAGTGCTATACAACAGTTTAAATATTAACATAAACATAATTGTCCAACAAAGACAAATAAATTGATATACAAATATACTCAACACATCTACTGCTCAATTTTGAGTTAGACAAACAAATCCCCATAAATAACCAAAAGAAAGAAAGATTCAAAAGATCTTAGTTATGATCAACTCCCACAATAATGTTGAGGGATTCCAGATTAATATAAAATTCCTTCATAAAGAATTTTATGAAGAACAAAACCTTGAAAAGAGGATTTGGTTCTTTAAAAACTTCTTAAATACGCGTTAACAAATACATTATATATATATATATATATAAAAGTGTTGTGTTAACAAATACATTTAATAACACATAAGGATAAATACTCAACATGAATCAACTACTCGGTAAATACTCAACACGTTGGTAAATGAAGGAAGAAGTGTACCAAGTGTAAATATCGAAACGGGTCAGAAAAGGATCGCGACGTCTTCGCGGAATCGGAGAGCCGCGACGCCCAAGCCACAAGGGCCACGACGCCAAGGAACAGAGTCGCGATGCTAATTCCTATTTTGGCTATTGGAGTCGAGGCGCCGCGACGCTTCCGAGGCAGTAACTACGACGAAATTCCAACTGTTGGGATGATTTTGGAGACGTTGTGAGGCATTAAAATGTCAGTTTTCCCTCCTTAAATTAGCCATTCCGCATTACTTGGTGGATTGAATGGTCATTACATGACATTTAAATAACCATTATTTGGGCTCTTAAAGATATCTCTTTTACACTACTATAAATTGAGGCTTTGGCTCAATTGGAGAATACACTTCACACTTGCAATTTGAAAATTTCTGAATATTTCTTCATCTCTGGCAATCTCTCACACACTCAAAGGTTCTTCTTTTAGTAAACATTTGAGTTTTCTTTGCTCACTTATTTGTTGTTGTTTTATCTTGGGAGACAAGTTGTCAATTACCGTAAAATTATATATACGGGACAATATTATCTTAAGGACAGAGTGAATATCACTCGACTCAGCAAACATTGTTTTTGTTCTCATTTCCAGATTTTAATCCTTGTAACAGTTGCTTACATTCATGTTTCCTTGTATTCATCCAATTATTTTAATTGTTGTACTACAATTATTATATAAATTTTAACAGATCAGAGATAAATCATGCTCTTCTTCTAGTATATGAACTAGTCTAAGTTCATCAACAAGACATAAATAATATACTCAACTCAGCAAAATACAGATATGAAAAATAAGGCTACAAACTAGCATTTCAAGTAAGTCCCTCTCAATATCCGAAAGTCGGATATATGCTCGTCACGCTATATATATATATATATGCTATCCTCGCATTACAATACACGTAAAACACATAAAGTTTGAAAAAAAAATCATATTGAAGTCAGATTCTGAACTTACCTCGAGTCAAGTGATCTTTAAGGTGTGTTCATTATGGAGGAAAATATTTTTAAATTTTTCTATGTTCGGTTAGTCAAAAAAATTTAAAAACATTTTCTTTAAGAAACATAAGCTTTTTAATAATGAGAAAAATGACCTCCCTAATGAAATTAGGTAAAACAAGTTTCACGAGTGGCACTCTACATTGATTGTGTCCTCCCTACCCTACAACACATTTCATCTTCGCCTCAATTCCGTAGCCCCAATCCCCATCCCCATCCCCACTACCCTAAACCCCTACCCCATCGTGACCTCTCATAATATTTGTCTAGATTATATACAAATGCTTTTAGAATAATTTGTTTTACTTACCTATCGAAATGTGAGGTAAGGCTACATACAATAGACTCTTGTGGTCCGGCTCTTCCCCGGACCCTGCGCATAGTGGGAGTTTAGTGCACCGGGCTGCCCCTTTTTTTACCTATCGAATACAAGTTTTTGTTCATCTTCTCCGAAACGCATTGGGATTCCTCAGGATACGTGTCATCCATCATCGCAAGTCATAAAACACATATTAAGCCTATGTGAATTACCATTTCGGAGAAAAAGATTCTAATACTCAAAACGATCGGATGAAACATTTTAATTCTACTTGTAATAAAAGATTCCTACTAGAGATTTTCTTTAATAGCTAATACTTACCTAAATATGACACATTGGGTGGCAAGAAACTTCATTTCTTATATTTTGCAACCACTTAAATAATTTTCATAAGACACAAAGTATTCGTTTTTAAATTGCTTTGATTGAGATATTTTCATATAATAAACTAGGGTTATCAAATGGGCGAGTAGAGCTAATTTTGAGCGGATCAAAAGCTAAATTAAATTTACTTGTGATGAAATGTGTTGGACTGAAATGGGCTAAAAATGGGTCAACCTAAGCCGTCCAATTCTTAGTAAGTTTTAATTTCTTTATTTACTTTTTATAAATTGTTTAAGTATCAAATACTAATTTGTTTTCTCTTTATTATTGCTATATATAATATATCAAACAAAAAAATATTTCTACAAAATTTCTCGTGAGTCAATTGAGCTACATCTCAACCTGATTTTTAAAAGAAATAGAACTAGACGGATCAAAATTAACTAAGTTAAAAATGGCATGCCCAGACCTATGCGGATTGGACGTGTCATGTACTCATGTTCCACCCCTATGATAAACCAAAACCTTTTAGGATTATATTGTTCGAATACTATAGCAACAAAAGAAGGGGAGTCTTGGAGTAACTGATAAAGTTGTTGTCATGTGATCAGAAGTCTTCATGTCGTGAAACAGCTTCTTGCAGATTGCGTATAATAAACATTTGTGGTCCGATTCTTCCTCGAACCCCGCACATAACAAGAACTTAGTGCACCGAGTTGTTTTTTTTATAGCAACAAAAGCCAATTCCATAAATAGCCTAGCACATGTTTTCATATACTTAGTAAAAATGGTTCTAAGTAAAATTCAACTTTTTAATTATCAGATAGAAACTAATAAAGGCCCACGATGTGAGTTATAATTATAATCTGTAGCTTTTGGTCGGTCGGTGTTTTTATCCATTTATTAAAGGTTATCTATCTATAGGGATGTCAATGGGGCGGGGCGGGGGCGGGGGAAGGGTATCCCATACCCGTACCCACCACCTAAAACACATCCCCACCACCCATCACGGGTAGTAATTCTTCCACCCGCCCCCGCCCCACTTACTTCACGCGGATATCCACTTACCCGGCGGGTACCCATTAATAAAATGCTCAAATAATGTCTAACAATTGTTTTAGTCACCAAAATGAAAGTTATATAAGAAAAAAGGAAAAAAAAAGAACCTTTCCACTATGGTGTATCGAATATCAAGTCTAAAACCTTGCCAAAATATTATGAATATTAAAAAACAGTAAAGATGAAAATATTTAACAAAAAAAAGGAGAACAAAGAGAATAAGAAAAATAAACGTGGTGCATTACGGTGCGGGTTAGCTCAAGTCACATTTTAAATCAAGAAAGGGCCAAATAAATTCGTAAATAGCCTAATTAAACTAATAGATGATACGGATATGGGCGGTGTGGGTACGGTGCGGGTAGCGGGGCGGGGGGTGCGGGGCGGGTCTTATATGAAATCCACCCCCGCCCCACTACCCATGACGGGTAGCACTTTTGATACCCATACCCTCCCCACCACCCACCAAACCATCCCCCATACCCGCCCCAATTGGAGCGGGTGCGGGGCGGTACCCGCATTTACCCGCCCCACTGACATCCCTATCTATCTATTTTCAACTTTTGCCCCAAGCAAATTACTATTACTAGATATTGTACTTTCTAGTGAATCACTTATTGCAAAAACTTAAATATTAAATTTGCAATGGAACAATAAATTAAGTCACATAAAATTCAAAAGCATTATATGGGTCACGGTGAAATAGTCTTAGCATAGTGATAAATATTATTCGTTTGATCTAAGTAACAACTTAAAATAGAAAAAGAAAAAGAAGTATACATCTTTTTTTTTACTAGAGATTTACTAGAGAACCTGCGGTCGCTACTCTTTCGAATGCGCACAGGGTAAACTCTGAACTGACGTAATAGCCTGCAAACCACGTCAGTCGATTAATCACATTTGGCAAGCCATGCGTGACAGACTCAACCAAGAAAGTTTATGCAGGAGATCGAACTCATGATCTTGCGGTCTCACGTCCTACTGCTACACCAACTTGACTATCCCGAAGGGTAATTAGAAGTATCCATCTTATACGACATGAGATGAGACTTTCTATTAACAATGTATCACTTTATAAAATTGTTAGTGAGAATCTCATGCATTATGCGTCTAAGCTAAAATAATGTAAATGAGAGAGTTCGTGTTTCATGCCTCTTCAATTATTAATCGAATATTTGGAAAAGTAGGGTTACAGCTAGGAAAAGACAACTTTTTCTCTAAATACAGATTAATGTGTGAATCATGATAAAAAAGAATGAAAAGACACCTTCATCCAGCAAAATCCTAAAGGCTAGTGTGGAACAAGAGATAAGGAATAATTAATTATGGGATTAAATTGAAATGAGTTTATTCCATATTTGGTTGGGAGAAAATTCTCTCAGAGATTGTAGTGTTATTTTTTTCTTAAATTGAAGGTGGAATAATAATATCGGATAATTAATCCTGGGATAACTTGTTTTCCAACCAAACGAGCCCTCGGTGAAAAAGAAAAGAAAATATAATAGTCTGTTCGGCCAAGTTTATTTTTCTCAATAAGTGCTTATTTTAAAAACTTAGTTGTTTGGTCAAGCTTTTGAAACAAAATAAGTGTTTTTGGGGAGTAGCAGAAGCATTTTTCAGAAGCTAAAAAAATAGCTTTTCCCATAAACATTTTTTTGAAAGTTTAGAAAAATACACTTAAAAACACCATTTATAGCTTGTTTGGTCAAGCTTCTTAAATCAGTTTGAAGGAAAAAATTGAAAAGTGTTTTTCAAAGAAATACTTTTGGCGAAAAACAGTTTGTGTTTGACTAATTATTTTAAAAAGTACTTTTGAGCAACAATTAGTATTTGACCAAATTTTTAAAAAGTTATTCTAAGTTTATTTCTCTCAGAAGTATTTTTCAAAAAAGTGATTTTGGGCGAAAACTATTTTTTTGCTTCTGAAAAATTGTTTCTACTACTCTGCACAAACACTTATTTTCTTCCAAATGCTTGGTCAAACACCTCACTTTTTTTAAAATAAGCACTTATTAAAAAAATAAGCTTGGTCAAAATGGCTATTAAACGCTTAGCCGAACACTAATTGTTACTTAAAAGTATTTTTTAAATTAATTGATCAAATAGAAAATGCTTTTTACCAAAGTACTTTTTTGAAGAGCATTTTTTAAAATAAGCTAATTTTATAAGTTTTAACTGTAAACATGTAAATATAGGAAATAATATATTCTCTACCCATAATTAGAATATTTTCATATATTGTGTAAATATAACTATTGTAAGACTAGGATTTCTCTTTTGTATATGCTTAGGATTCCTATTGTATAATGAATGCATATTGTACTCTATATATACCTTGATATTAATGAAATGGCGGGTGACCATCTTCTAATTGAAGATAAGCACAATCGCTGGGTGAGCGCATCCGATTCGTCAGACTCCCCAAGGAAGATTAATATCATCTTACATGGTATCAAGAGTCAAACACCCAAAACTCTAAAACTCTTTCTTCCTACCGCCGCCGAGAACCTCCTTCCTCGGAACTCGCCGCGGCCCCCCTATAAATTATAGGTTTTCTTCTTCATTCCTCTATTCTCTAAATGGCTATCCCTGAATCTTCCACACTTTCTGAATCTTCTACCTCCACAAATTCCACCACCACGTTGTCATCATTTTTTCATTCAGCCCTAACTGTTACAAACATCAAGAACACTATTCTCATTCTTCTTGATCAAGAAAATAGTCAGTATTCTCCGTGGGTTGAACGGTTTTGTAATCATGCATGTCTCTATAACGTGCTTGATCACATCGATGACACCATTCCGCGCCCTCCGGAGGTTGATGAGTCTACTTAGCGTCGTCTAGACGCTGGCATCAAACAGTGGATTTATGGTAGTATTTCTCAGGACCTTCTTCTTACTATCATGAAATATATGGCGCCACAGCCCTAGAGATATGGAATCGTTTGGAGGAAATTTTTCAGGACAATAAGCACACTCGTGTTGCGTATTTAGAGGAGCAATTTAACAATACACGACTTGAAAACTTTTCCAATGTATTTGAGTCGCAAATGCGATTAAAGCTCGACGGATCAACTTGCGGTGTCGACGAGCACATTCGCGACACCAAACTGGTTTACAATTGATTGCTGGCCTTTCTAAAGGCGAATATGATGCATTGGCCACCATGATTCAACAGGAAGATATGTTACCCAGCTTTAACAAAGATCGTTAGCAGTTTTTGCTCGAAGAGACTCGACGTGCTAAGCAGGATGAGCACAGTCAGAAGGCATTAGCGGTCGAAACGAGCCCTCAAGATCCAACGCCGCCAGAAAACTCTCAACCGCAGCAGGGACGCTGTGGAAAGGGTGGCAGGGGCCGCGGCAGGGGAGGTCGTGGTCGTGGCAAGGGTCACGATCAACAAAACCAACACCGCAGCGGGGATCGCAGAACAAGCCGAGCGCGGTTCGCCGGCAATTCGCACCTGGCGCGCGGCTGATTTCTAGTGAGCAATCTCCAGGAATATCGCCGGCTAGCGACCCATGCTTGGCGCGCGGCGCTGAACCGTAGAAGTCTGTCAACCTTCTAGCGCCGCTGCGCTCGATCCAGGAGTCGCGGCTCCTCCGACGGCCTCGCCCCCACCTTCTCCTTATGCAACTTTACCCCCTGTCTTAGACACCACTCCGCCACCCACTGTCTCTACTCATCCAATGAAAACTCGTTTAAAGCATGGAATCTTCAAACCCAAAGTCCATTTCAGTTTGTCTGTCCAAACCATCTCTCCACTTCCAAAGAACTCAAAATTGGCCAAACAAGACCCTAATTAGAATGTGACTATGTATGAGGAATTCAATGCTTTAACTAAATAGCACACGTGAGATCTAGTACCTAGACTTGAGGGGGTGAATGTAATTCGATGTATGTGGTTTTTTCGTCACAAGTTCAGAGATAATGGGGATCTTGAGAGGTATAATGCCCGTCTTGTGGCTAATGGCACAAATCAGCATGAGGGCATTGATTGTGGAGAGATCTTCAGCCCGGTTGTCAAACCGGGTACTATTAGCACAGTTTTGAGCATTGTCATGGGAAAACACTGGCCGATCCATCAACTTGTTGTGAAGAATGCATTCTTACATGGGGACCTGAGAGAAACATTGTACATACATCAGCCACCTGGGTTCACCCATCCAGTAGTCCCTCACTATGTGTGTCGTCTCCGTAAGTCACTATATGACCTAAAACAGGCTCCCCGTGCGTGGTATGATCGCTTTTCCAGGTATATCTTGCAGATTGGGTTTGTATGCAGCAAGAGTGATACATCACTCTTCATTTTTCATCGAGCTGACTGCCTCCTCAGATAGATTGAAAAATGAGATTATTGTCTTGCTTAAGTCCGAATTTGCAATGACTGATTGGAAAAGCTGAGTTATTTCTTGGGGATATCAGTGACCAGGTCTGCCAATCACATGTTCTTGTGTCAGCGTAAGTATGCAGAGGAGATTGTGTACAGGGCTAAGATGGCGAATTGCAAAGTTATGCCTACTCCAGTCGATTCGAAATCTAAGTTCAGTGCTATGGATGGTGCTCGGTCTACGATCCTACTACGTATAGGAGCACTTGCGGTGTGCAAGATCTCACATTTACCAGGCCAGACATAGCTTATGTTGTTCAGCAGGTGTTCTTATTCATGCATGCCCCCAGAGAGTCTCATTTCACTACTCTTAAGCGTATCATTCGATACATTAAGGGTACCCTTGATTATGGTTTGCACCTATACCCCTCTGCGCCAAACAGGTTGCTCTCATATACGGATGCAGATTGGGCAGGGTGTCTGGACACGCGACGCTCCACCTCCGGCTTTTGTGTTTTCTTAGGGGATAATCTGATTTCTTGGTCTGTCAAGCGACATCATAACTAGATCCAGTGTCGAGGCTGAGTACAGAGGCGTTGCAAATGTAGTAGCTGAAATTTGTTGGCTCAGAAACTTACTGTTAGAACTTCAGTATCCTTTTCGTCAGGCATCTATTGTGTACTGTGATAACATCTCTGTCATCTATTTGTCTCATAATCCGGTTCAGCATCAGCGAACCAAGCACATTGAGATAGACCTACACTTTGTTCGTGAGAAAGTTGCTCTAGGCCATGTCAGAGTGTTACATGTTCCATCATCGTATCAGTATGCAGACATATTTACCAAAGGACTTCCTGCAGTTGTTTCTTGACTTCAGATCCAGTCTCAGCGTCCGGCCTCCTCCCGCTCCGACTGAGGGGGTGTGTAAACATGTAAATATAGGAAACAATATATTCCCTACCCATAATTAGAATATTTCCATATATTGTGTAAATATAATTATGGTAAGATTAGAATTTCTCTTTTGTATAGGCTTAGGATTCCTATTGTATAATGGATGAATATTATACTCTATATATACCTTAATATTAATGAAAGACTACCAAGAAAGATTAATATATCTTACATTAACAAAAGTGGCATAATTTTGGAATACAAATTTTTTGCAGCTACACTAACAATGCTGCATTGTTCTTTTTGGTATATCATCATGATGTGTGGTACTACAAACGATCAATAATGAGAGATGGAATATTACATCAATTTTACATCATGGGGTTTCGATATGAATCCAGTGGCTAGGATAAATAAAAATATATATATATATATATATATCATCAAGCCTTTTAATGTATAAGGTACACAAGCAATATTATGAAAAAGATGGAGGGTCAAAATCAACTTCCATTATGTTATATGGAGTACTTACCTACTTATATAAACTCCAGTCGCACAAAAGCCTTCATTTTAGACATTCTGCCCCAATACGATGAATATCACTCAATGAGATTTTAAAAAAAATCACTTGTAATTCACTCAACAATGGTTAAATATATGATGATAAATATAAATATCACTCGCAATTAGTTTCTAAGCATCAAAATATGAAAATAATAAAATTATTATCTTTTTTTCTAAGTATTTCAAATATATACAAACTAGGTGGTTATTATTTGGGCCAAGTAATATAGATGGTTAAAATCTCAAGCATTTATATATAAATTAGGTAAATACTAAGTGTGAAAATGGTGATAGTGTGGCTATGACGGGTGAGGTGAATATACATGGGGTAGGTGAAGAGTGAAAGGAGATAATCAATGTTTAATATCACTTATATATGAAACTTATTTTCTCTATTTCTATCAAATATTTATTTTACTTATTTTTAAGAAACTTGCTTTTACAAGAGAAATTGATTTTTCAAAAAAGCAATTGATCAATCAAGTATAATCAGCACAGAGTTTATAATACACTCTATGGTGATATTACAAATGAAGATGCTTAAGTAATGCAAAAATATAAAAGCGAAGAATAAAGTTAATTATCAACCTCAAACTTCAATTTATATATGAATGAACTAAAAAGATAGATTGACCGTCTAAAGTAACCTGAAGTATTTTAAAAAAAAATACTCCTGTTATAATTATTAAAAATTAGGTTTGCATAAATTTGAGGTAGAAAAAGTATTTTTTGACTCTTTAGAGTAATTGCAGAGGCGGCTCAATAACATCAGTGGTCTAAAGCCAAATTTTAATGAGAGACCTTATCTTTTATATAAAAAGCATATATATTTTTATTTGAAATCTTTCTGTAAGGTTTAGTATATCTATAAATCGATAATCAATAAGTCGAATCAATAACGTTCAAAATTGAACCAAACCATCCGATAAACATCCCTAGTTCAAGCCTTATAATGAAAAAAATCTTGTGATGGATAGCGTTTTCCTCTTTAATTGGCCTTGCGTGTCTCGAAATCAAATCAATCAGAAAATTTAATATAAATATTAAATATCGGATGAAAAAAATTGAGGCCCTACAATTACCCTCTGGCCGGCCACGAAAGTAAGTGTAGTAATTAGATTGGATATTATATGATTGAAAGAAACCGGTGCCTACATAGAGTTACACCATTGGAGTAGTTTAAGTGGAGCAAGTAACAACATATGTTAAGCTAGATTTAGGTAATCTATTCCTTCAGCATTTAATGCCACGTGTATCTATGGTATCCTATATATCTTTAAAGTATTTGCTTTCCATATGATCAGTATATATTATTCTATCAATTAATTAATCGGAATACCCATCACCAAAGGAAAAAAGAACCTGTTGTCCTTAGTCTCGGCAATATGGAACCTCTCAACAGCTTCCGTTCTTTTATGGGGTCCTATCGGGATAGGTAGGCCCAAGCCTTTTCCCTCCCCCCTCCCTCCATAAGACCCTTTTTCTCTTTCCCTCTCAGGAAAGAAGATAAGAAAGGATTCATTTTTTTCTTTCATGTGAACGACACTTTTTTTATTCTTTCTCTTTCCTCCCTTATTATAAAAAGAGAAAAGAGGCGGAGAGGGATTCATCACTAATATTTAATTGGATCTCTAATCCGCATAAAAACATTACCCCTAGAGTAACTGTTAATACGAATAAGAGAAACTCTGTTATATCCATTTTTTGTACATTCAATGTACTCTACGGATAGAGGTTTTCTTGCTCCTTTTTTTCACTATTTTTGCTATAATGATAGAGATAAAGCTCTTTAGATGGTTTTTTCTACCCGCGTACTTTGCTACTTGTATGAAACCCTACTCTCGTAGCATGAAAGCCTACTAGTTCTACTCAAAGTTCTATATATTCTTTCTTTATTCAATTCATTCCTATCCTTTTTGTTTTCAGTCCCGGGTTTCCTTTCCTCTCCAAGCCAAGGCCCTCCAGATCTGTCCAAATTCAAAGCCCGTCAAAGGCATATGAAATCATGCAAAGGATCCGAGCTCATCCAAATGATGTTCAGAAGAGACTCTGCTCAGGTTTAGGGAATCATTCCTCTATAAATAAAAGAAAAAGAAGCGACGAAATAGGAACATCCGATACAGAGAGACGCGCACTACCAGACTATCGAGGCGTTAAAAATAAAAAAATTATTGGAGTTATCTTATCATTTCTATCTAGTCGATGATTCAATACTATGAGTTTATATTCAATTAGCGGTGCAAGGAATTCATCAGGATGGGGAGCAAACATCCTAGGCGTAGGGGAGATCGGAGCAACGAGAACGCTGACGCGGCGTTTTCTTCTGAAGTGCGAAGTAGATCGAGAGGTCGTTCCGCCCCTTGTCCCCGAATATGGGGAATATTTTTCGGAGAATAATAAGAAGAGACGGTTGTAGCTTTTAGAGACTATCCTCTGCAGTTGTAGCTACGTGGAAGCCAGCTGCTTAAAGACCGCAGGAGATCCGGACCCATTTTTTTCTGATCCTTCGAGAAAAAGATTCATTCTCTTCATAAAAAATAGGAGGTAGAACCAATAAAGATTTCTTTTTCGATTCATCCCTGACCTCATTCTCTAATCTAACCACAGGGATCCCCTCCTGCTTATCCACCCACCGTAAACGATTACTAAGGGACTTGGAATACGAATGAGATCAAAAAGGTCATCATTGGGGCAAACGATGCAATAGCTTGCATCCACTAAGTACCCTCATACTAGAGCACATAGTTGATTAAATCGAGAAAATGGAAGAGTTGATCTTTCTTTGTCTCGAACCCCATACCCCTATAATAATGGTACCTTTGGGTAGACTATGCAGGATCACACCTTAGTCTTAGTTCCAGATCCATAGTAGAAATTGGAGAGCAGGTGCCCTTCTCTAGTGTTTACCCTCCCAGCCAAAAAGGAAAAGCCCTGATCATTTGAAGAAAAAAAAAAGATGCGTCAATCACGCATCCTAATTGGTGAGCTTATGTCAGGGATACAGCTCTATATCCGAACGGAATGATGAACTAAACAAGGGCTATCTCCCCTGACGTGGCTGATTCCCCACATCAATCCTGGAGAAGAGGAAGGACTCGATGTGAGGTGAGTTGATTGTAGGGCGCTGCTTGATGCATTTGGGTCAACTACGTTTAGTGAAGCGGAAGCTGATGCTTTTCGCCCCTAATTTCCCTTGTTAGGAAATAGTGTCCTAACCAATAGACTCGAAGGACCGATAAGGTCAGTTTCCGCACACGGAAGACTCACCATCCTCGTTATCCATTGAACCTGCTCTGAATAATCCTCCTTTTGCCGGATTATTGCCGATGTACCCCTTCAGAAAGAAAGACATAATAGAATAATGAATTAATTAATAAACATTAAAAATTAAAAAAAGATAGTATTGTGTTTTAAGTTTTAAGAAACAGTAAAGATGAGTGTTAATCCACTTGCCACCTGCTTTTATGCCATTACGTGTAAGAATCAGCTTACGTGAGGGATTTAGCCTTAGGATTAGGGTTTTTGTTCGTAGTTAGGTGTTAAAAGAAAACATTGGTATAAATACATAATGAATGGTTGTGTATAAATGGTTGACCAAGACAGTCTTTTCAGCAAGCAAGTTGGATATAAAAAAGTTTGTATTCATCCGTTTCAATTTATGTGACACAATTAAAATTTAGAGAGTCAACTAAATTTTTTTCTTTTATCAGAATTTTTTTATATTTTCTTTAAATATTTTAAGTTGTTCATTATTGTGATTTATAGTATTTTTTACGTAATTTTTAAATATTTAAACCTTATTATAAAAAACTTAAAGCTTTTATCTTCAAATTTATAGTCAAATTTTAAAAATTTGAATCTCGAAACTTTAACCGAATTATATAAATTGGGACATAAAAAGTATCATTTAATATGAAATACATATGAAAATATTAGATAAAAGAAAGAATATTTAATGACATCAAAATTTGGGATTGTTGCAGCGAACTTGAAGTGTTGTTGAACGGATCTATCCATCAATCAAACTAAAAATTAAAATTTAAAAAAAGAAAGTAAAAACTTTGGTTATATCTAAACATTTTACTATCCTAGTATGAAGAGAAAAAGATCAAACCCGACTTATATTACTATTTTCAGAAATAGTCGCATTGATCAAGCTGGATATAAAAAAAAAGTTAATGTAAAAGCACACAAGTAAAAAGTGTGACTGATGATTTTACCTACAATTCAGTGGAAAGAGGACATGCATGAGAGATTCTCTGTAGGTTCATAATAATAATAATATCCCCTACTTTTCCTTTTTCTGAAACTCTCTCTGAATTTCCCCACTTAGTCAAACATGCAATATTTTGTTATTTTAAGACAACAAAAAGAACTTTCAATTCAAGTAGTAGTAGTTTTTTTCCCGTAGCTTTTATTATATCCTTGAGCTTATTCTCTAATATTAAATCTCTTTGATTTCCACTGTTCATTTACTGTGACAAGCATACAAAGAAAAAAATTGATAACAAAACTTTAACAATAATAAATATATATTATTAAAATATAAATGATAATAAATATTTAATATATTATTGCTAAAAATGTAAATAACAAAAAAAAAAATTGTTGTTGCATTGGAGGTTATTGCAACGACATACAATAATTTTTGTTATTGAAAAATATACTTTTGACAACAAAATCTAATATATAACAATAAAAATATTGTTGACAGATGTTTCACAGTGACGGTCAAATATAAACCATTTTGAATTGAGGGAGTGATATTTGTTTCCCTCTTTTAAAAAAAAGTACTTACTTATTTGTGTAAGAATATATTAATCTCTCTTGAGGAGTCTTTCTCATTAATACAAATATATATAGAGGGTATAATGTTGAATCCTAATTGAATGAAGATATATATATATATATATATATATATATATATATATATATATATATATATATATATATATATATATATATATTTATCATAATTACACACAAATATTAATTACAGAATATACGGCGAATATATGGTAATATTTGCTATCACACCCCCTCAGTTGGAGCGGGAGGAAGCCGGACACTGAGACTGGATCTGAAGTCTATGAACCACTGTCGAGGGAGTCCCTTAGTGAAAATATATGCATACTGATACGAAAAATGCACATGCAACACCTTAAGATGACATATAGCAACATTCTCACGAACGAAATGTATATTCATCTCAATATGTTTGGTTATTTGATGCTGAATCGGGTTATGAGATAAGTAGATCACATATAGGTAATCACAGTAAACCATAAATGCCTTACATAAAAAACACTCCAGCTCTAAGAGGAGATTTCGGAGCCATCATATCTCAGCTACAACGTTTGCAACGCCTCTAGATTCTGTTTCTGCACTCTATCGGGAGAGTGTGGCTTGCCGCTTGACAGACCACGAGATAACATTGTCTCTTAAGAACACACAGTAGCCTGACGTGGAACGCTGCATATCCGGACAGTCTGTCCAATTGACATCCGTATATGATATCAGTCTGGTCAGTGCAGAGAGGTAGAGATGTAATCATAATCAAGAATGCCCTTAACGTATCATTTAAGAGATGTAAAGTGAGGCTCTCTGGGGCATACATAAATAAACACACATGCTGAACAACATATGCAATATTAGGCCTGGTGAATGTAAGATACTGAAGTGCACTTGCGAGACTCCTATAGAGAGTGGGATCGAATACCGTATTACCGTCAACAACATTGAGTTTCGACTTCGAGTCGGCCGAAATAGGCATGATTTTGCAATTTGCCATTTTAGCCATGTACGCAATTTTTTCCACATACTTACGCTGGCATAGGAACATAGTATCTGCAGATCTGGTCATAGAAATCCCCAAAAAGTAACTCAATTTCCCTAAGTATGTCATAGCAAATTTGGATTTAAGTAGCATAATGATCTCATTTTTCAATACATTAGAAGAGACAGCTAGAACAATATCATCCACATATAATAACAAGTATGCAATGTCACGACCTCGATGAAAGATAAATAGTGGATTGCCACATTTGTTGCACACTAATCTAATGTGCATAATGTAAGTAGAGAAATACTCATACAAAGCGCTGGGGGATTGTTTCAATCCATATAGTGACTTACGAAGACGACAACTATAACGAGGAGCCTCTATATGTACAAAGACTGACAGTTGGTGCATGTAAACATTTTCTTTCAAATCTCCATGTAAGAACACATTTTTCACATTAAGATGATGAATCGGGCAGTTCTTACCCATAGCTATACCCAGAAAAATGAAAATGGTAGTCGGTTTAACCAGTGGACTAAAGATCTCACCACAATCAATACCCTTCTTTTGCCCTGTGTCATTTGCCACAAGTCTAGCCTATGATGTTCAAGATCACCATTGTCTATAAACTTATCACGAAAGAGCCACATGCAATGAATCACATTCACTCCCTCTATCCTCGGAACAAGATCACATGTGCGCTGAGTAGTAAGCACATCAAGTTTCTCACGTATGGACGCATTCCAATTCGCATCAAGTTTGGCTACTTTTAGGTTTTAGGTATATGTGATATGGATTGTGTAGATATGTTAAAGTGGACTTTTGGTTTAAAAGTTTCATGTTTGGCACAGGTTTTCATTTGGTGTGTGGTACGGATGTTAGGTTACATGTTACGAGTTTGCGGGTGATATGGAAGGGGCAGTGTGGGACACGTCTATCAGGATGGGGCAGTGTGGTGTGAGACTGGGAAGTACGTGGTGGGATGGTGTGGGTGTCTGTAGGTCCAGGGGATGGGTTACAAGAGAGTGATAAGTGAGTGGTTTTGCCGGGGGGGGACAAGTAGTGGCTGGGGTGGGCTATGTAGTGGCGGGAGGGCTGTCAGAGGTTGGGAAGGGAAGTTGTCCGAATTATCAAGAAATCCATACTCGGAGATGGTAAACTGACAAATGTTGGAAAAATGGAAGATAGATTCCTCAAACGTGACGTGAGACAATGACTTTGTTTGTGAATGGATTGAAACATAAATTTCCCTTATGGTTTGGCGGTAAGCCTAAAAAAATGCAAGGAATAAACCCATGTGCTAACTTGTGAGGCGCCTTTGAGGCAATATTAGGATAGCAAAGACACCCAAACATGTGTACATGACTATATGTGGGGATACGACGAAATAGAATTTCAGTCGGGATTTCATTTTGGAGAGTGGTGGTAGGCAATATGCTAAGTATGTATTCTATCAAATTTAATGCATATACCCAAAAGGATGGTGGGAGAGAAACATGAAAGAGCAAGGTATGAATCATATTGTTAATGGTACATAAAATTCTTTCGGGTTTACTGTTTTGAGGAGAGGTATGAGGACACGAGAATTAAAATATCATGCCATGATCCGAACATAATTTACGGAAAATGGAATTATTAAGCTCACGACCATTATCACATTGGAAAGATTTTATGTCCTTTTTAAAATGAGTTTTAATATATGTACGGAATTCAAGAAACGTGTGGTAGACTTGTGACTTAAATTTGAGCGGATAGACCGATAGAAAATGTGAGAAATTATCTAACAGAATCAAGTAACATTTATGACCAAGTTGACTAGCAATAGGAGATGTCCACAAATCCGCATTAATAATGTCAAACGGGGAAAAAATAACACTTAAAGAAGACATAAACGAAAGTCTAACATGTTCACCTAACGGACAAGAAAAATAACTTGGGGCAATGTTCCCTTTATTACATGAAATAAAATTGCGACTTCTAATAAAATTAAAAACGGAAGCTCCGGTGTGTCCAAGTTTGTTATGCCACATGGATGGAGAGATCACGACAAGGGATGTGTGTGGGTTGATTCTGGCAGCGGAGGTGGATGAGAAAGGATAGAGATACCCCCACTATTGCATCTCGTAAGAGGTGTCCCCATAAGTATATCCTTCACAAAAAAAATTAAAATGGTCAAACTCAACAAATACAAAATTGTTACGAGTAAATTTCCTAACATATATTAATATTTTAATGATGTTTGAGGCATAGAGAACGTTATTTAGAGAGAAGGGTGGGTGATGTGGTTTTGTGTGGGTGGTACCTTAACCTCAAATTAGAATGCGATGACCATTACCGACCGTAATAAATTGAGGATACTTTGAACAAAATATGTGGGAGAGATTATCTGAAGAGCGGGTGAGATGAGAAGTGGCTCCCGTATCCATGTACCAATTTTCATTTGGTTGTTGTAGATTTAATGTGTTGAAGGTCTGGCCTAAATCAGTGGGGGGCAGGCCGTAGGGAAGTTGATGTATCTAGCCTATTGGGCTGCATGTGGTTCCTGGCGTGGGCCTAGAGAGGAGCCCAAAATCCTGGCTTGTCAATTCACTGGGTATTGGGCCGAAGCTGCTGTTGGATATGGACAGGCATGCGAGGCCCAATTTCTTTGGTTCGTCCAGTGGCCTGGGCCAGCCCACTAGAAAAATTGGCTGGCTTGAAACTGCTAGCTTGCTTGCCCCCCACGCCCGCGGCCTCTGCCACTTCTGTCGTTCCCGGGACCTTTGCCGCCTCTGCTACCTCCGTATTTTCCCGACGGTTATTGGTTGTCCGAATGTGGTGACTGTCCGACAGGGGCGGCGTTTGCCACCGGAGTTTCCACTGTTAACGTCTTTTGATTATGTTTTTCATGTTTCGCACATCGGATTTCCTCCAATAATAATTGCGAACGGACCCTATTGAAGCTAGGTAGTGGATCAACTTGTTGAATCATAGTCGCGAGAGTATCATATTCACCATTTGGTAAGCCAACAACTAGTTGTAGGACCATCTTTGTATCGAAAATTGGTGCCCCAACGTTGAATAATTGGTCTGCAACTAGCTTCAATTATTTACAATACTCAGACATGTTGGAAAATTCTCAAGACGTGTATTATTGAATTGTTCCTCCAAGTACACGACACGTGTGTGCTTGTTTTCATGAAATATCTCCTCCAACCGTATCCATAACTCACGAGCTGAGACACCGATCTTCATAATCGTAAAGTCCTTAGAGATGGTGCATAAATCCACAACTTGACGATGGCGTCAATACAGTGTCATGTCGTTTCATGAATCTCGATAGGGCGAGGGAAAGAACGTCAATATGATCAAGCACGTTATAGACACATGCATAAATGCGAAAGAGTTCAACCCACGAAGAATATTAACCATCTTCTTGATCAAGAACTAAAGGAATGAAGTTCTTGATGTTGGTGATGACAAAAGTCGGATGGGAAAAAAGAGTGGATGAGGGAGAGGGGGTTGTGGGTGACGCCTGGTGAGGAAGAGAAGGTCGTGGGAGAGGTGGGAGTTGACATGGAACTCATTAGAGGGGCTAAATTTTTAAGAGAAATAAAATTAGGTTTTATGAGGAGGGGGGGTAGCCGTCGGCTGAGTAGGAGGGGGCCATCTTGGGGAAAATAAAATATTAGGTGTTTTAGGGTTTGATTCTTGATACCATATTAGAATGTATTAATCTCCCTTGACGAGTCTTTTTCATTAGTACAAATATATATATAGAATGTACAATGTTGAATCTAATTGAATGAAAATCTATATTTACCATAATTCACACAAATATTAATTACAGAATATACGACGAATATATGGTAATATTCGCTATCAATTTGTATTTTTTGAGTAATTTTAAATCAAATAAATATGAATAAAGTAATATGGCTTAAAAGTAGGGCTGGTCAATGGGTCGGGCTAGCCCGTTCCCGTTCCGGCCATGAATTATTAAAAAAAATTAGCGGGACCGGGGCTCGAACCGGGATAGGAAATGGTATGGTCCCGCCTGGCCCGGTCCCGCTATGACCCTACCCGTCCCGCTTCCCGTCCCGGTCCCGCCCCAGTCCCGCCCGAAACACAGCCAAATGCAAAATAGTTGTTGCAATAACGACCATTTTACATTTTGGTCGTTTGGCAACAGTCATTTTACATTTTGGCCGTTTGGCAATGACCATTTTTTACCTCCCCCAATCCCCTACCCCCTTTATATTTATTTTTAACCCCTAAGTTATTATATCTACACTTTAACCCAATTTTCCAACTATAAATACCTCATTTTCTCTTCTTATTATTTTCACAAATCTTCCTACAATCTCTAATCTCTAAATCAATCAATCTCTATTCTCTATACAACATTGTATACTACATATTCAATCCATTTATTAATTTGGGAATTGGGAGTTAAGTTGACAACTAGCTTGAGGATTATCTGTCGAGCAAAGTTTCAATTTTCAACCTCTCGATTACACGTCGACTCTACGTTGGCGTTTGGTACATTCGTTCTCTCATTAAATTATTATTTTGTCTTTATTTCATTTAGCACATTTAATTTCATTATCTTTAGGTCTTCAACTATTTATTACCATAATTAAAAATTTAAAATGAAAAGAGCAAAAAGTGTTTTGGGCATAGGTAAGGGTAAGACTCAGGATTCTTCTAGTAGGGCGGGTAACAAGGGCAATGGTACTTCTTCTAGTATTTCTAGTCATACTCCTAGACAAGATGATTTTATTAATCCTGAACAATTTCCTGAAATACCATATGATCTAGAAGACCATGTATTTTCTCAAAATGAAGAAGTCTTTGATTTAGATGTCACTCTAGATGATGATACACCCACTAATGTAGATGATGATACACCCACTAGTGAAATGCCTCTTATTTCCTCTAGTATGAGACGATGTCCGGCAAAACGACCATTAAAATCAGCTGTATGAAAATATTTTCACAGAGACGTACCAAATCAAGTAGTTATATGTAAAACTTATAAAGTTGTTTATACTTTCAAAACTGGACAAGGTCATGGTGGGACGGGGGAGTTTAGGAAGACACCTATTGTAGAAACACAAAGCCTTGCATGCACAATACATTATTGAAAAAGATGATGAGAAAGCGCCCTCTCAATCGGGACAAGGTTCACATACTGTCCCGGACAAAGTACATGGTCAAATTAACCCTATGACGGGGGAAGTTATAGGCCATAAATACGATAAACATAAAGATAGAGAAGCACTAGCAAAATTAGTTGTTGTGGAGGGTTTGCCTTTTTCATTTCCTGAATCTCCTGGTTTTATTTATTATATTAGAGATATGTATAATCATGCTTATAAAGGTTTTCCTAGATCAATTTTTAAAAGAGATGTATTTAAATTTGCACATGAATATCAACAATATTTACGTTATGCATAATATCATTTTAATGGCAAAGTCGCTCTAACTTCTGATATAGGTCGTAGTACTAACGATCATGATTATTTAACGGTAACCTGTCATTGGATAGATTAGAAATGGTCTATGCAAAAACGTATTTTAGCATATAGATATATAGATAGTAGGCACACTGGTCAGTTTATTTCATAAAATATTTATTTATTCTGCGATTATTACGGAATAACTGATAAAGTTATGAGTATTACATTAGATAATGCAACTTCTAACAATTCTGCTATTTATGTTTTAAAAGAAGTTTTAACTCCGTCTTTTTCAAAACATTTTCATATCAAATGTGTGTCATATTTATAACTTAGTTGTAAATGATGGTCTTTCACTTTTTCAATATATTATTGAAAAAATACAATTTGTTATAAACTTCATTTTTAAAAATAATAGAATCCAACAGAGAAAAAAATATAAAAAAACTTGTCACGATTGTGGGCTATCTTAGAAAAATTCTCGAAGAAGTACCTACTAGGTGAAATTCTTTATATGACCAACTAGTTGTTTCTTATGATTATAGAAAATCTATCACTTTGTTTTTTAGCACCCATAATCAAAATCCAACTGATATGATTGTGGATAATGATTGAGACAAAATTTAGAGAACTTATTGTATTTCTAGAGAATTTTCAACGAGCAACAAAAGAATTTTCTACTTTATATTATCCTACTATTTCAACTATGTTGTTTTATATAGCTATAATATTTTTAATGCTTAAAGAATATATGGAAAACCCTGCTTATAAGACAGCTATTAAAAAATATTTATGAAATTAAAGAAATATTTTATTCATATTCCCCCTATTTATATTGTTGGTGTAGTATTAAACCTGACTATTAAAGTAGACGATTGTAAAAGTCTTATTGAAAATATTTATAACTGTATGAACGTACTACCACCTCCAACTCCCAAAAATTTAAATGTTGAGCCACCTATTGAACAAACGCTAGAAGAAGTGTTGGATAACGTAGAAGATGAATACAAAAAAGTATATCGGCATTACCAGTATTGCTAGGGCGGTTCCTTTGCATACCTTTTCTCATCCTGCTAGTTAGCTGTCCCAGCTGCATCTCTAGGTTCCCGATGGATAATCTGGTCTCCTCCATGAACTGACTTTGGGCGTTTGAGAGTGCCCTAAGAACTGCTCTCAGATCATCTAGCCTACCTGAAGGAGCCTGATTCTGTGGTAGATGAGTTAGTCCTTGAGGATTTTGGCTTTCGGTGAGCCTGAATAAGGCCTCCTGCAGCTCATTTCGCTCCTCTTGCGGAGCCTGTGGTCTAAATTGATGCGGTATAAAAAGGTCATACTCCTGCATTTCCTGATAGTGATAGTCCATGTACCTATATTTGACTTTACCTGCAAGATTACACAAACAATAAAGAGTGATAAGAAGATGCTCTCAGAACAAGTCAGAAACTTGTTCTGGAGAGACCAAATTAGAAATCACAAATAGACGGTTCGATATTAGAAGTACGTCAGTCCCCGGCAACGGCGTCAAAAATTTATAAGTGATATTTCGAATGCTCACGCAAGCGCACACATCGTTGACAAGTAATATAGTCTGATAAGACCGAATATCGTCCTCAGAGACTGGTTTCTAATTATCGTTCATCTATTTTATGTTATCTATTTGGCAATCGATATTTGAGTTGTGTTTTTGTTTAACTACTAGAATAATTGCAAGAATTAACTAAACTATTTAAGTTGTAATCAGTTATGAATGAATTAGGGTTTCCAAAATCCTCGACTATCCACTCTATTCAATTCTTAATGCAACTAGAATAACTTCTTCTTCTACGTTAAGATAGTGGTTAACTAAACTGTATTATATTCCGGTTAGGACATATAATCACTCAACCCAGTGTTGAACCCTTCTATATTTTTATGATAGGATTTACCATATAGGAGGATTAAGAACAATAACCTATAATGCTACACAAGTATCGGGGTACTGTCGTCCGCGATTTTAACCTATGTCTATTCAATTACATCATATCCAAATCTATCCTCTCAGTTCTTGATTCGAAATCATATATATTATGATAATTAGTGATCAATTAATTATCAATCATTCATACCAATTAATGACTTAATCTTAATCAAGTGAAGAAGAAATCAAACTACTGCATTAATTCATGAATAGAAGTTTTAAGCGATTCATAAGGAAAGCCCTAATAAAGTGTTTAGTTCCGAGTCATAGTCACGCTAAGAACTAACACAAAATCCATACATAAACTGAATTAAAAAGAAAGAAAAATTACGTAGAACTAAGTCTCCAATTGTAGCCTCAATCCTTGCCCTGAGTTGTATTGTGTTGGAATGAGCCACCCTCTCCCGAAGAATATCCCTAGGGCTTTTGTATCTATCAATTTTCGTGCCCTATGGATCACTTTTCCCTTAGCCAATTTAACTTCGTAATCGGATTTTCCAGACGCGCCATGCTGACCTGATCGGGCGCTGTCTTTCGTCCGGCCTCATTTTCTCCTTTCTCGCTCAGATTTCTCCTTTTATGCCCCCTTTTCATTCTTTTTCGTCATTTTGGACCGATGTGACTCAAAAGAAAGAAAAACAAGCCTAATATTGTATTAAACACAACAAAAACAAGTAAAATACTAATTAAAATGACTCAAAAAGGATATATAAAGTATGCCTAATAATAATCAAAATCCAACTGATATGATTGTGGATAATGATTGAGACAAAATTAGAGAACTTATTGTATTTCTAGAGAATTTTCAACGAGCAA
Source organism: Przewalskia tangutica (assembly GCA_029844215.1). NCBI lineage: Eukaryota > Viridiplantae > Streptophyta > Magnoliopsida > Solanales > Solanaceae > Przewalskia > Przewalskia tangutica. Next base: position 117,179,044 of record CM056728.1, read on the forward strand.
CAAAAGAATTTTCTACTTTATATTATCCTACTATTTCAACTATGTTGTTTTATATAGCTATAATATTTATACTGCTTAAAGAATATATGGAAAAACCTGCTTATAAGGCAGCTATTAAAAAAATATTTATGAAATTAAAGAAATATTTTATTCTCATTCCCCCTATTTATATTGTAGGTGTTGTATTAAACCCGACTATTAAAGTAGACGATTGTAAAAGTTTTATTGAAAATATTTATAACCGTATGGACGTACTACCACCTCCAACTCTAAAAAATTTAAATGTTGAGCCACCTATTGAAGAAGTGTTGCACAAACAGTAGAAAATGAATGCAAAAAGTATATCGGATTACCAAAGAAGAAAGTGCTAGTAACCAACCTGGCTTCATTCCATCTTCTTCTCGCTTCAACACAACCTCTAAAAATATGTTGTTTCATGACATGATTGAAAGCCTCGTAAATAGAGTATGGTGGTAGCACTGCTAACCAAATTAGCGAGTTCGATGTTTTTATTTTGCAGGGCACTTTACCTTACCAAGCATTTGTCAATCAAGACGGAAAAGAAGACTTGCTGAAATATTGGATGCAGAATGAGAAGACATTTCCGACACTTTCAATGATGGCCCGAGTTGAACATTCAAGCGTCATCAATTGCTTCTGAAAGCGTTTTTTCTGCCGGCAGATTTCAAATAGGAGAGCACAGACACTCATTAGCCGGAGACAACTTGGAGATGGCGGTACTATTCAGAGATTGGATACGAGCGGAGCGAAGGCGCGGCCACCCAGATTAACGAAGAAGAAGACGAAAACTACAACGACATCTTATCTGAAGGCATGAGTAGCGACGTGGAATAATTTGACCAAGATATACCAATTCTAACCGAAGAATCACACGAAATTATAAAAAAACTAGAAAAAGTATTTTCAAATTGATAGTTTATTTCATTGCAATTTTAGTATTTTTTCTACGTCTTTTGCAATTTTTTTCAACAACAGTACACTACAATGTTGTAATTCTGAATCTTGTATATTTAATATTTCAATGAAATAATTAATAATAGAAGAGGCACAAAAACAACCTTGAGATGTTTTTTTACACTCTTCTTGTCTTTGTTCAATTATTTAGTTTATAAATATATATGAGTATATGACTATCAGTCTATCACTATATGTTACTTTGTTAATATTTTTAATTTAGTGGAATTTTTTTTAAAAAAAAATGTTTCGTCAAATCCGACTCGCCCCGATTCGATCCATCGTTCGACGCAGATCGAGATTTTACATGATATCGCCCCGCTGCATCGATCCCGCCTGGCCCGCCCCAACCCGACCCCACCCCTCCCTTCCTCTCCGTCCCGATCCCTTCCCGACCCAGATCCCACTGGGCCCGGTCCGGACCACTGGCCAATCCTACTTAAAAGTATTAGGAGTATATTGACTTGTCAATTTCACGACAAATAAATAATATTGGGTTTGGACATATACATTTTGTAAGCTTGTATGAATGAAAATTGAAAGGTGATATATATATATATATATATATATATATATATATATATATATATATATATGTACTTAATTAGGCGGCTCTCTGTTTCCTTCGTGGCCTTACTTTCACCAACCATCATCTTCTCTAATAACTTGGCTTCATGCTTACCTCATTATTTCATGTGAGAAAAAAGACCCAATATTTTTACAAGTAATACTCATTTACTCCGGTTAGCCTTTTTTTTAAGCAATGATAATACTTGCTTTTTTCTTTTTGTTGGATGATCTTATTTTTTTTAAAGCACTATACACCCCCTTTCACTGGTAAATCTAAAACGTAGAAAAGAAAACTCATCAGTCCACACCATCAAAGGATGTGGTGTCATCTGGAGGTTATTTCTCCATTAATCAAAGATTTTCATTTTGAATTATTGGTTCTCATGTAAGTCATATACTATATAAATTTCAATATAATTGGACTTGAATGTCAGTAGTCTGGACCGTTTTTGAATACGTGTGAGATATGTTATCGCACAGGATCTCTCAAAAAATGAAAAATTTAGGTCCAATTTTTTCACTTTTTATGAAGTAGTATTAGTCAGAATTTACCGTAAAAACTCATAATTCGCAGGTCTTAACCTAATTAAGAATCCATTTTTACAAATTAAAATCGGACCTTCAAAATATTTGAGACGGTTGTGTCCGTAGCTAACAATATATGACATTGAGAACCAAGAAAAAGAAACTGACGAGTCCCTTTCAAGAAGAGCGCCTCTCATGGGCAATACCCCTCTGTTAATATCCTTTTGAGTGGAAAATATTGAGATACCTACTCTAAAGCCGCCTCTTTTTTATTTTTTAACTTTCTTCTCCTCTTTTCTTACTACACAACACGAGAGATAAATAAAGCCTTCTTCTTCTTCTTCTTCATTTCTCTTCTTTTTTTTCTTTTTTCTAAAAACCCTAGTACCTATAGAAGGCAATAAAACAACTGGGATAGATATATCGATCTCATCATGACTTATCAACTTTTTTTATCATCTCATCTCTTAAAGCATGGGAAAAAGGAGTACTGTTAGCTTCAAACATCATGTTTGATCATCAGAGTTTTGAAGTCATATTGGAGGGTACTTTCTGAAAACATACACATCTTGATTGTCTTCTTCTTTAATGTGTATTTTCATTCAGTAACAAAAAATCTTTTGTGCACTTTACCAATAAATATCTCTTTCTCTATCTCTCTCCATATCTCTGTCCTTTTGTTCTTCTTCTTCCTTTATTCCCTTTGTATTCTGAGTCTGTTTAAAGCAAATAATAATGGATTCTGGAACCAACAGTGCAAGTATGCAGTCATCAAATGGTGGTGGTGGTGATGAAGAGTACGATTCACGTGCTTCTGAGTCTTTTAATTCTTCGGCTTTTCACACACAACAAAACTCCTCATCTTCCATGTTTGACCCTTTTGCTAACTATTTCAACCCCATCTGTCGCTCACAACCACCACACAACTACACAACTAATTCACTCTTCAATCTTGATACCGATTGGTCCAAAACCCTAATATCCGACCACAACAACAACCCCATGTTATTACCATCATCCAATAAATCATCATCATTTGGTGATGTTTCTTTCCCTTCAGCCCCAGCACAACACGGTGGTAGTAGCGTGGGTGTTACAGCTAGTACCACTAGACTGGTGGCAGATCAACCGATTGTGCAACCGGCACGGAATCTGAAGAAAAGGTCAAGAGCTTCAAGAAGGGCACCAACAACTGTGTTAACAACAGACACAAATAATTTCAGAGCTATGGTTCAAGAATTTACAGGAATTCCTGCACCGCCCTTTACATCTTCTTATTTTCCACCTAGAACCAGATTTGATATATTTGCTTCTGCTGCACCAAATAATTCTTTTGCTAATAATCCTCTTAATATTTCACAACCACCTAATTATCTAACAAGACCTTTCCCTCAGAAAATTCAACCACCACATGCACCCTTTCTTTCTCCTAATTCTTCAACTTCTTCATCATTGTCGTCGTCATCGTTAATGTTGAGTTGTTTAGCTAATAATATTGCTTGTGGTTCTTCAAGTACTACTAGTGCTTCTAATTCAAACATTAACTACCAACTTTCCGGTGGAGTCTCCAGTTCTGTTACACAAAGTTCTAATAATCTTTTCAGTACAATTCAACAGAACTCAATGCTCACATCACTACTACAATCTTCTCAAAAGTACCCACTTGGTGGGTCCAAAGACCAAGAACAATTCCAAATGCCATCAAATAGCTCTCATATGAAGATTGGAAGTGTTCTTGAAGAGTATAGTATGAATAATGCCCAACATGGACATCTTTTGAGTGGGCTTCCCAATTTGATCTCTCCAGACCAAGCAACAGCATCGTCATCGAGGAATGAGAACAGTATTATTGGAGCTTCTTCAACCAATTTTCATGGCGATAATAAGGTGCAGGAAACAGTAGCAAGCAGAGGTGGTGAAGGTATGGTCGAATCATGGATTTGTTCTTCAGACTAGAAAAAAAAAGAGAATTATTATTATTATCACTCAATAGAAAGATTGAAGTCATGATGATGATGATTATGTGATCATAACAACAATGAAGAGGAGACAAACGAGATTTATTAGTGTTTACTTACCATCATGTTTTCTTAATCATGATTTTCCCAACAAAAAAAAGTAAACTTTAGTTTAATTTCAAGAACTTTGTAGATAATTATCTGCGCATTGGTTCCTTTTTTGGTTTTTATTTTTTTCTTGAAGTAGTTGATTATATGGCAATCATATACTTATAGATTAGATTTAGATTAGAATGATGGAGGATTTCTTGGTTCATTTTCCTTGTTTTCTTGTCAATATTGGTTTCTTGGAATAGTAAAATGTTACTTTGCATTTTCTATGTTTCTTTTATTACTGTGGTTTCATTCCCTTTGACTATCCATAGCTTGTTTAACATTGTGGCATCAATCAAAACTCTACTCTTTTGATGTTCCTCGTACCTTCTATTCTCTGAACTCTGTTTGGTGTTTTACATGCATTCGAATATCATGTACTTTTTATTATAATCCATCACTTTGCTGCATTAGGTACAAATATAATCTACTTGTGTAGTTAGAGAGATTACAATTTCTTTTGTAAAATGGGAGATGATGTTAATTACAAATTGATTTCTCACGGGTTTTCAAATTGTTGAATTGTCAGAAATAGTATAAATTTATTAGCGTGACTATATTCTACAGTTTCACAACAGTTTTCTTTTATTGTCGAATCCTCTTCACATTATCTCCTCTTTAATTAAGCGAATTCATATACTCGGTAATAAACATGTCAAGACTTTATGTCAAATCTTTGAAAGATTAACTTATTGAATATAATAATCATATTTTAAATATCATCTGCTTTTATTTATTACAGTTCTATTTATCTAATTATAACTTTATCTCTTCATTCAGTCTTATACTATACATTTGAGTTGTATTATTTGAAGTTAACGTAAGACACTGCATATGTAAGTAGATTAAAAGGAGCGATTGGCGGCGAGATTTGAGGGATCGTTAGGCGCCGCCTTCTGCTACTATTAAATTTTATTTGCTATGAAATTCAGACTCTTTTGGAGTTTGAAATTAAATATAACTCCCTCAGTCTTAAATTATTTATAATATTTTTTAGTTTATATGTCTCTTAAAAAAAATATTAATTAAGAGAGATATTTTATTTTTATTTATGTTTTTAAATATTTATTCTATTTATGTGTCATCATCATTAATGATAAATGATAAAATGGAGAAAAAATAATTAATTATATTTTAAATTTCTAAAACGATAAATAATTTGAGACGGAGGGAGTACTCTCTCCATCCGAATTGTTTTTTGTCTGTCTCAAAAGAGTGTCTCTTGTTAAATTAATACATTTAAATTAAAACGGATGAAGTATTACTCTCTCCGTTCCAATTTAAGGGTTTTAGTTTGATTTAACACAAAATTTAATAAATAAATGGAGACTTGAATTTTGTGGCTTAAATTAAATATGTGTGTAGTGTTTTAAATCTTGCGGTCTTAAATTTACTTTAAAATTGAAAAATTTATTAAATATAGAGATATTTTTTTTTTGGAACACATTAAAAAGGAAAAAAATACTTGAATTGAGACAGATGTATATATATATATATATGATGATGAATTAGCATGTAGACATCTGTATTTTTCTTACTTTTAAAATTTAAATATATATGTACGTCTCTTCTTGGGGTACAGCACGCTAGTCATATAGCACGGACTCACGGTATCATCTCTTGGTCAACTAAGTAATATTTTAGTACCCACCCCTACCAAAAAAAAAAAGGTTGAGCCCAACCCTAAACTCAAGAATCTTTTTTAAATGCAGAGATAGCAAGATGGGGGACTTTATTTTGTCTAATTATGATTATATTAGAAAAACATTTATTCACCTGACCCTAGCATTATCTTTTTTTTAGGAATACGGATGAGATTAGGGAAAATAACGCTATTTTTTGAAAATATTTACGTTACGTAGCCATACTTTATGTATAAATACTTGATTTTTAATATATTTATGTATAACCACCTTTTATACACTAATATATTTTATACAAGATTGATACATTATGTATAATAGAGACTTGAGAGCCAGTCTTAAATGGGAGATATCTCGTTAGTACTACCGGATTAAAAAATAGTGTCTATTTAGTCTTTATTTTTTGGTTTAAAAATAAGAATCAAGAAAGAATTAACTTTACTGTTTCATATTTGTCTTTATTTAGTGTTAGGTGACTAAATTTCAATACCTATTTAATTAGGAATATTTTAGTCAAATTACTTATTTTTGTCTAGGAGTTAATATTTTCTAAAAGGGTGACGTAAATGGCTAAGTGAACATTTTTTTTTTTTATATACCACCCTCACCCCCAAGCCAAATCAATCTAGGTCAACAGGGCATACTTTTGAGATGGTGAGAGGGGAAGGGGGTAATAGATAAGTAGCATTATTAAGGTTGATGAAAGGATCAACTTAACTACGTTTGTGGGGCTTAAGAACTATTAATCAACAAGGTTTCGACTGTAACATATCGATTAGACTTAAACTACTTTTAATTACAAGGAAAATATATCCACATTAAATTCTTAATGCAACTTTATTGCCTTCTCAAGTGAGCAAAATATGAAATTAATGCCTATATAACAACAAACGAAATGGAGGAAGTTGCGGTTCACATACCTTTTTCAAGAATGAAACGTTTTGCTGAAACACGAAAAAAAAAAGATGTCACAAACTTTCTGGTTCATAAATGAAGCCCAAAAATTGCTGAGAAATTTCTCTTTCCTTTGAAGTTTGGAATTCAATAAATGGATGCCGACATAATTTACTCACATATTTGATGACAAAAAGAGAAAGCTATAGGGCCTTTTTGGAAAAAATATAATTCACTAACTCGGAATAAAAAAGAGTGATCATTTAATCTTTATTTTTTTTTACTCAAAAGAATGTTTATTTATCAAATTAAGAAACAATTAACTTTATTTTTCCAGATTTATCGTGTTATATGACTAAATTTCAACACATATTTAATTAAGAGCATTTAATCAAATTATCTATTTTAATATTTTATTAAAAAATATACAAATAATTTAGTGGACAATCTTTTTTATTAGGAGGGAGTACCATTTTTGTTTTAAGTCTTTTGGTATGTATTTCCGGACAATAAATTAAGGTAGCGTTGAGTTGGCGCAAAATTATGTGTTATGTTGAGATTGTGTATGGACTATGGAGTGATGTGTAGTATTCAGAGAACAGTGTTGTAGTCCTTGTAGATCTGCAACAATATCTACTTAGAAGCCTGAACTCTCTGTCCACTCCAAATTATGCTCTCTATAGTTCTGTACTTATTAATAATTCACTTTGGATCCTTGGCTACTCATAAATCTAATACTAATAATCCATGCCCACTACTGTACATCAGCATTTGGTACTGTACTATATTTATTATGCACTAATTTGTACTCTAATGTTCGGAAATTAATTGAGAGTTATTTTTTTGAAAATCAAATATAATGAGAATATTCTTCCACCGAGCTCCAATTGGATAAAAAAGGCATATTTGATGCATTAAGCATTTGTTATATAAAGTGCCCCGGAAAGGATCGAATCACATTAGGTCTTCAGGTTTCAAATTCAACAATGACAACTAAATATAAAGTTGCGCTCGTTTTTGTGGGACTTTATGTGCACACACTTATTTGACAATTTTGCAAGAGGGCGAAAGCTGTTCTTCGACTTGATGTAATTGATTGATTGATTGAACAATTTCATATTTGTACAAGTCATTTAAAAATAACTTTCTATGATATTTGCGGTAAAAAATATCTATACATATATACACCCCTTAATGTAGCGTATTTCTATGAGTAATATTTTCAAATTCCTAATAAAAAGTTATATAATAGCTTTAAATATGTCACAAAAAATCATTAGAAAACTATAAAAATATAGTATTCTTTCTTTTAAAATTTAATAAAGAACTAGTACTAATTAAGTTGAACGAATAAGAGAGTACATATTATGCTAGAGCTAGGTTAAGGTTCTATTCTCAAATATTATATATCTCTCACTCTCTACAATTCTCTTGGACTATTAAGGTGGAATATCTGGAAATTAAGTGAGATAAAATTTATACCACGTTTGATTTAAGGTATTAATTTATTCCGAGATAAACTTATACTGTCAATTAAACAAGATATTAAATTTATCCAAAATATAGTCTTGAATAACTCATCTTAACCTATCAAGTTTGATATTATTTTATATCACCTCTCAGATTAAATAAATTAATATAATATTATAATTCCGGAATAACTTAATCTGCATCACAAACTATCCCATAATGAAGATTCGAAATGACCCGCATGGGTGTAGCTTGATTAGGCCTGTGACGATGCTCCCAAGCGCAGTTCGAGCTCACACCGCAATGTGGAGTTCATTTCTCCTGTGAGGATGACTCAGTAAGCACCAGACATCGCCTCCCACCTAGCACCGAAGACTACGATTTACCTTCCTCCACCAATCTCTATCGGGTCGGAGGGGTGGGGGCCCTGTGGGCGAGGGATTTCGCCTTTAGCTCCCAAGATTCGAAGTGACAAAAAGTTCATGGGGGTATCCCTCGTGAATGTTCACACTTTAACATGGCACATGCCAAAGCTATTATCAAATCTCAAAGGAGAAGAAAAAGTGAAAAGTAAAAATTCGAATAGACTGGGAAAAGGTAGTAAAAGATGAATTGATGAATAAAGAAGTGATCCTACTATTCCATCAGTGTAAATTTTTGTAAATTTTAACTCAAAAGGTAATTATCTTTTACATATCATTGATTGATAGATTACAGAAACTTTTTACATTTCAAATGATAGTTCCTCCACCGCCATTCCCTTTGTTTTAAAATTCAAAATGATTAGATAGTGAAAGAACAAAAGACAAATGCCTTTATTTTTGAAATATTTGTATCATGAGATGTTATGATAACCCCCTGGATTTCAACAGTATTTGAAGATTTTTATTTTTTTATTTTTTATATCCAGATTCTCGATTTGCGTCAGATTAATCCTGAACGTAGTAGTACCGGTCCTTCAACACTATCACTAGTAAATCGCGTAATGTGCTCCAATAACTAGAGTTTGAGAGCGGACAACTGATAGCACCTACAAGAATCAACTCCAGAAGAAATTGAAAATCGATCTTACAAGTGTTCAAAGCGTCTTAAGCCCCTCCTTTGTCATTGGTATGTGGCGGGGGACTTGAGATTTGCTTTTTTCACTTGGCTTCTCCAAGTTCCAATTCCGATATAGTATTAGTTTGTTTTCTTTCTCAAAGTTAAAATAAGCTTTGACATCTCATGTAATTTCTTCAATCTTCAATTTTATAAAATGATGGAATTGTGAAGTTAGTCCATTTCATAGTTGTAAAATTGTGTTGGATGTGCAAATAAATTCCACAATAATAGCTGAAAAAAGTCATATATAAGATATACATATACTTTTAATAGTAGACTTTTGTGAAAAATTATATGAGGTTAATCTAAAGCCGATAATTCATACCATGTTCAAAGTATATTGGACCTTTTACATAAATGCTCATGCTGAGCAAAATATTAACAACAAGGTAGGGAGTTGGCATGGGGAGGGAGATGGAGAGAGAAATGTTTGAGTCCAACAATTAATATTAGCGTCAATGATTCAATGAGGCGAGTATAGAGATGATGGAGTATCGGTGTGTGACCAGACTTACTGTATTTTTTCATCAACAAGTTAATTTAGTACAATCTTAATTACTTATAGCTTTAAATACACCGGCATAAAAAAATATTTTCATCCATTAAATAATATTTAATTTAATCACTTAAAAGTCTGAAGAAATTGGTGGCTTTGGTGGTTATATATACTCAGTTGATTTGCGTGCTTGACACATAGTTCATCTTCAAATTAGTCCATAAATCTTAGTTGGTGACGGGCATGTGAAACTTAGTTCCAGAAAAAAATTGCTAGTGTGCAATCAAAATCCACATTAGTACATGAAAGAAAAATAAGTTATGTACAATGTGTAGAGCTCTTAAAGGTGTAAAGCTCTGTTTGGATTGGCTTTTTGCTATTCAGAAGATTTTGAGTACCTATTTTCGTGAAAATGACAAAATTAACATGTTTGGATTGACTTTTCAGAAGTGATTCTGGTACCATTTCCTTTATTACTCTCTTTAATTTTCATCAACAATTCTATCCACCTTCATTACCCTCTTTAAATATCTAGAAATAATTACTAAAAAAATTCAAATATACAACTTTCATTACCCTTTTTAAATATCTAGAAATAATTACTAAAAAAAATTCAAATATACAACTTTCATTACCCTCTTTAAATATCTAGAAATAATTACTAAAAAAATTCAAATATACAACTTTCATTACCCTCTTTAAATATCAAGCAATAATTACTAAAAAAATCAAATATACTACTCATGTTCTGTTTTAATTAAAAAAAATCAAATATACTACTAAGTTGATATTTGTTCATGTATAATTGCATATTGAAACTTTAAACTCCTCAAACATCCCAATGTTGTCCGATGATACGAGGATTATCCTTCTCCTTTTTCTATTGTCTTCTTTCAAATACTCAGAATATTATTACTATAATATATTATATTTTGAACAAACAAGAAATAAATATACCCAAGTTGAAGTATCGAAAAGTTTTATTATTTTTGAAGAATTGCCTGAAGAGCCGCGACGCCTATGACGTGAAAAATCACTGGAACTTAGGCGCGGCTCCTTCCTGAAGGGCCGCGACGCCAAGGCTCCAGTAGCTACTGAAAATTAAGCTACTAAATTCTGCCACCACCTCAGATCCAATGAGATTTAGTACGCAATCAAATTATAGAGTACATGCAAAATTAGTATTGTAATAATATTTAAATACTATTTGCACTTTAAATTAGTTTTGTAATAATATTTAAGTACTATATTGCACTTTAAATTTTATTATCTATTTGTAATTTTTATTTATATGTATTGACTAAATGTACATTTTAGTAATTCTACATTCAAAAACAATTTTAATCAAAACTATTCAAACAAAATTTATTAATAACAATCACTTTTACATTGTTGTATTCAAATATAAATTAATTCTGCCAGAGTCAATTATGACAAAATCAATTATGTCATAATCACTTCTGCCCACCGCCAATCCAAACAAACACTAAGACTTTTTGCAAAAAAAGTGTGGGCATGATCGAAAGTGGACAAATTCACACAATGTCCATAGTATATTGGGCCTTTTACATAAATTATCGTGCGGAGAAAAATATTACTTCCTATGTTTCAAAATGTTTTTCTTACTTTATTTTTTAGTCTATTTAAAAGAGAATAATTCTTTTCTTTTTTGATAACTTTTTAATTCAAACTTTTCACATGACATGTTTAAGACGATAAAATTAAATGACATTTTTATACATTTTACACATTTTTAATTTAAGACAACAAGATTAAAAAAACTTTTTATTTTCTTAAATTTTATGATAAATTAAAACTAAGACAAATATTTTAAAACGAAAGAGTAACAAAAGATATGGTATTGGCATGTGGAGGGCGGAAAAGAGAGAAATGTTTTGACTTCAAAGAAAATCATGCTTTGACATTTCAATGGACGGAGATTTGGTTGTAGAAACTTTAAAAGGGATTCTCAGTATTAGTCCAAGTATTTTTGGGTTGTTTTAGCCAATCTATTAGTATTAGAATCAATTATTCGATGAGATATCCAAGCCTGGACCGGTTCAAGGCGCAGGTATCCTCATCAGTGTGGGAGAGCTTGGTCACAAGTTTGAAACTCCAGGGTAACGTCTGGCTTGCCTTCGCCTCTTGGGAGGAGCCTGTCACACCTGACTTGCCAAGTGTGGTTTAACTGGCTGACGTGGTTTGCAGGCTATCATGGGCCGGGGTTTACCCCATGCGCACTGAAGAACAATGATCGCGGGTTCCTTCGTCAACAAAAAAATTATTCGATGAGATGAGTATAGAGATAACAAAAGTATGGTATGGGACCTGATTTACTACCTTTGCCTCTCAATAGGTCGATTTATAAATTTCTTAATTAACGGTAGTTTTGGAGACACATACACCAAAAGAAAGCTAGTGGACCTTGGTGGTCACACATAACTTAGCTAGTTGATGTGAGTGCCTACACATAATTAATCTCTAAATTAACTCTTAAATCTTAGTGGGTGATGGGCATGTGAAACTCACTTTATTTTCCAATTAAAAAAAAAGTCAAACTCTCCACTACTTCGTCTTCTTGACATTTCAATGGAACATGTTTTTCAATTTTCTCATTTTTGATATTTTCGTGAACATATTTTTCAATTTTTTCATTTTTGATTGGTCGTTTGAAAAATCTTGAGGAAAACAAATACCTTAAAAATGAGAAAAATGACATCTTTAATTAATGAAGAGAAATAAATTTCATAAATAATATTTCAAATTTATTATTTCCTCCCTAGCGATCCAACGCACCTCAACCATCCCCTCCTCTAGGTCCACTTTTCACCTCATCCCAACTGCAAAATATTATGCAAGATTATATGTAAATACTTTAAATTAATATATATTTTACTTATTTATCAAACTCTAAAAAATAAGTAAAAAAACACTTATTTCCAAGAAAATAGTTTGTAAGAAAAACATTTTACCCAACACACCCTATATCCACTGGGACAAAACCTCCTTGTCCTAACCCACAAAAAACCGTCCATGTCATCAATAACACCGTCTATCTGACACGTGTCACAAATCTATATGGGTCCCACATATATCCATTTTCTTAAATTTTCTGAATGACTGTTACCACTTTCCACAAACTCGCTGGAGCAGATGAATAAACTATAAAGTCAAGAACATAAAATCGGAAACGTTGACTTTATTACTGGTCAACCTGGCCGGAATAATGGAACGTGCAGACGAGTCATTATTGCCTGGAGTGTACAAAGAAGTAGGGAAAGCTTTGCATACAGATCCTACTGGACTTGGTTCTCTAACTCAATTAGATCGGTTGTGCATCCCCATGGAATTATTGAGGATTGTGTTGGTACAAGTAGTTAAATTCATCCTTCATGTTGTTTTCTTCATTTTAAACATGAATGAAGATGAAAATATGCCCATGATCCTTGGAAAACCATTCTTATCCACGGGGCGAGCCCTCATTGATGTTGAAAAGGGGGAGTTAAAGCTCAGAGTTCAAGGTGAGTAAATGGTGTTTAAAGTTTTCAAGCAGTCCACTGAACCTCAAGTAGATGCTAGATGCTTTGTTGTTGGTGTAGTTGATAAAAAAGCTCCTCATGAAAGTTCCAAGAGTACTGATGCATTTGATGGTAAGAATTTTGCACCCGTAAATAATGTTGTGGATGAGAACAAGGGAATGAATCCTCTTGAAATAAGCCCTGTGAAAAAAAGAAGGAGATGGATGAGGAAAATGGTGCTAAAGTGGATATGTGGAGGGGACACTCTACCCCCTTGATTTAGTAAGTAACGTTAAAGACAGCTCTACTTGGGAGGCAACCCAATGTTTTAATTATGTTATTTCAATTTTTGTTTCAGTTTATTTTATTTGATCTTGAACAGTCTCACGATCTGGTATGCTAGTGTTTTTGAATGACAGATAAAGGCAGTGACTCACTCTGAAGGGCGAATAGTTAACAATGCAGAAAACTGAAGACACTTGAATTTTCGGCAATTAGCACCGCTGCTTCGAGCGTAACCGCTGCCTCCTTCTGCCAGGCACTGAATTTGGTCTTCCTCCCAGACCTCCGTTATGACAGTTGTGTTGTATCAGTAAGTTGTCCCTCATTATTTTTAGTCTTCACACATTAGGGACAATGTGTCGATTAAGTTTGTCTTATCTTATTAAAGCAACCATGATCTAGAAAATGTAATACAATTTTGTCTTATCTTAGTTTCTATGCAGATGGAGAATTATACTCATTTTAATATAATTGATTGTCGATACATTTTCTTTTATTAACGATGCAATGGCTTGTTCGATACTTATTCTCATTCGTGCAGTAAATTAGCAAAGTCAACTCGACTCCAAATACTTCCTAACGACTCTTACCAACATCCCCCATAAGACTTGGTAAGAACTTAGGATAACTTGGACCTACCTTTTTCATAGAGTAAATCAACATACGTTCCTCTTAACTTCTAAGAGTATAAAGAATCATGAAATAATACCACATGTATATTTCACACATAAAACATGCCAAAAGAAGAAAAAGGTTCACATACCTCGCGACGATTATCGACAAGTAGCAAAATGCTCCAAAGTACATCAACCTTGATAGCTATTCCATCCTTTAAGTAGAATACGCTATACGTAGTACTTCAGCCTATAATGACCATAATACGTCTATTAACCTCTAGCTTCAAACGTAGAATATTCTAAGAGTAAAGTCACCAAATTCTACGGAAAATCGGACAGTACTTCCTTTGTTTCTACGTACTTTTCCACTTTTTTCAAGGCCCGAATTTAACAACCAAACATGCCACATTTAAGGCCCAACAATTCAGCTATCCAAAGGGGATTACACGCCTTAACAGGACGTGTAAAATTCTGCCCCACAATAATACAAAACAATCCAATAATTCCATGTCATTCTCGGCTATAATGTATCATACTACAAAGTCTTATCCAATTCCTTTTCAATCCAAGTTGTTACGTCTAACAGGTCATATAGTCACAACTAGTTGTAACAATTATAACCACTTTATCAACTCTTTAGATAACATGCGACGACTAAACTAGTAACTAAATTGAATTACAATCTTAAAGGCTAAATCATGCAACTTTCGGATTCCATCCAAATATTCCATAACACTTATCAATCTTCATAATATATTTCACATGATCAATTCTAACTACTACAACATAAAATCTTGAATTACAATAGCAAGACGGAGATTATTACCTCTTTGAGCCCAAAACAATCCAAAACCTAAAGTCGATCCTTAGCAATTTCAACTCATTTTCTTGACGTTCCAATCCGCTATTTGCAACCCTTAGAAGCTTGTGAAAAACTCCTCTTCTATTTCCAACTTCAAAGTTGAAGAACACCTTAGGTTTTCGCCTTGCGACTAACGTAAAAACGTCATTTTTCCGGGATCTTTCTATTGAGATATCCTTACAATACCTCTAGGAACCTAGGTTTAAAGTATTGGGATTATTGAACCACAAACGAAATGTTTTTCTTCTTTCTTAGTGCCAAACCCGAGAGCTACAAGACTTGCACAAGTCTTTCTTGAAAAAAAATTTAAGTGTGGGAAGCTTGTGTTGCTACTAGTGTGGTTATATAACATCATGGAGGGTCTAGATTAGAACAAATGTGTGGCTTGGATGAATGAGGTTTAAATATCAAGCCAAGTGGTTCTTTGACTTAGTCAATAAACTCAAGCTCTAGCTTTGCAAGACTTGGTCATCTTTACTTTGGTCAAATGACCTTTCTATCCATGGTCAATTTCGACCAAGACCAACCAAGGGGGGTGACACGTGACACCCTCCCATTCGTCGCAATATTTCGTTTTCCGACATTTCCATAATTTCGATAAATTTTTACTAGTCTCAAATCTTAACATTTTTTAGTTCTTACGTACATTCTTATAAACATGTCCTGGAAATACGGGGTGTAACAATTTCCTTCATAACTGTTATAAACCCAAAGTCTTGTAATCTTTAGTTTATTTTCTGCAATTAGTTATAATTCTTAGTTATAATCCTCAAACTAAAAAACGTCAACCAAATAGATACCATAGAATAGATAATCCATACTTAATAAATCAGTCTCTGTGGACGATAAACTCGATTTTACAGATTATATTACTTGGAACAATACGTACACTTGGATAAGCATCTAGAAATATCGCAAGTCGCGACACTCACATGATATATTAAATTATTATTATAATATTTAAATAGTATCAAATCTTTTTATTTACTTTATTTTATTTATTTATGGCTTTTTAGACAAATATTGAACTTTAAGTATCATTACTTTTTCTAAAATTCTTTTGATCACGTGTTCAGTTGATGAAAACTCTCATATGATGCATTAAAGTGTTATCATAATGTTTAAATAGTGTCAAATATTTATTTTATTTATTTATGACTTATTAGACAAACATTGGCTTTTAAGTATCATTACTTGTCCTAAAACTCTTTTGATCATATGCTCAATGAATGAGAACTGTCATATGATGTATTAGAGAGTTATTATAGTATTTAAATAGCATCAAGTCTTTTTATTTATTTTATTTTATTTATTTATAATTTTTTAGATAAATATTAGCCTTTTAAGTACCAATCTATATTTAAAATGTGAAAAATTATTGATCATTCGTGAAGTCGAACCTAAATGATAAATGTATTTTTTTTGGGACATTCAAATATTGGGGACTGAGAGCTAAAATGTATTTTTTAAAATTTTGGGATTAAGTTTGGACACAGGAAACAATGACATTAGTGATCTAATAATAGATCCCATGAAAGTCAACTATATATATAAATTTGTTCGTCCCGATCTGTGCTTTTCTATTTCTCTAATTGCCCATCAGACATCATTGTTGCTTTCTTTGTTTTTCTGAAATTCTTCATCTTATGATCTTGAGTGAACTCTAGACCGGAGATTAAGGTGAGATTCTCTTAGTATTTATCAGTTTTTCTTTGAAATGTCAAATTGATTTTAATTTCTAAGTGTTTGGAGTTTTAGCAAGGCAAGAAGAATCAACCAGTGACACTCTTGGTGTCCTAGAAATGGATGGAAAATTATTAGCTATCAACCCACAGGTATTTTATGATCATCTGTTAGTTATTAATGCAGATAAACTTCTCTATAACAATGCTCCCATTTATTCTGATTCTTTTTTACTTTTATAACAAGTACTTGTTATACACCTATAACAATATTTGACACGTATAAATTTTATTTGGATATTATTTTGAAAAAAAAATGATTGTTATAAAAGATAAGTTTTCTTTTTTGAATTTTATCTTTAATAATGTGTAGACTAGTTAAGTCAAATTACCTATTTTGTCTAGGAGATATTCCCTCTGACTCATGTTATTCGGCCACATTATTAAAAATATTCGTTCCTAATTACTTGATCACTTTCTAAAAACAAGATAGAATTACAGAGACTAATATATTTTTTAAGGGTGTGTGCTCTTTTTGAACAGGTAGGAGTACTACCTTAGAAGATTATACTTGTATGCGCCGCTTTATGACAACAAATTAGTATTAAAGCTTCTTTTATTATAAATATAAATAAATACAAATATACATGACTAGCAACGGAAGTGGGGTGGTAAAATTGATTAATTTTTTTTAGTAAGGTTGCTATAGAGGGTTATTTTACAAAGGGTTGTTATATTGATGGAATTTGCTATTATAGGCGACATACCATTTTAGAAAGATAAAATATAACATAAAAATCGATTATAAAGAAAACTGGTATATTATTGTTATTGTTATGGTTAATTTGCCCTGAGTTTCGTACCTTAATTTGATTCTACCATAATTATGTTTTTACTTCAATTTTTTTTTGGGAGGAAAAGGACTTACATACTATCTTTTTCTTGGAACAGAAGTTTTGCACATTTATAAATTGAGAATCTTCCTTCCCACAAGAACACAAATAACATTCACAATGTAGTCATATCTCGTTTAGGGGAGATTGTTTTGTTAATAGTTTATATAGTTTCTTTTATATTAATTTTCTCATGACATGATATGTAAGGTCATATCATATTAAAGTATTATGCCTTTTAATATACTTTTTGTGTCTGATTTTGTCATCGATCAACATTTATAATTGTTAGCTTTTGTATGATGTCTTGTTATTTTGATCCTAACAGTTATACCGAGTGATTGTTATAGAGAGGTTTGACGATAATGAATTTAATTTGGTCATGTATAGCGACTGGATGATAGGATACTAGAAGTCGTCTTATTTTCTTCTTTTTTCCTTTTCTTTTACTTGTTTAGTAAAGTTCACGTGTTAGAAAAGTAGTCCACGGAGTTAAGGTATTGTGATTGATTAGTGTAAGATTGGAATAATCTCCCTTAGGGATTTCTTCACTACTCACAATATATATAGTTGTACAAAGATGATTCTTAACAGTAAGAATTCTAAGCTACCTTAAATACATAAGAATAATAATTACAATATATACTGTGAATATTTGAAGAATATTCGCTAATAATTAGTTCACTTTTTCCTTTTGCGATAATGTAGGAGCTATTCTTTTGTGAGCTTAATCTATTTATAGATGAATTTCCTTGAGTAGAGGCCCTGTTGAAATGGAAGCATTTATAGAAAATATACTGATTTCATAACTTGTTATCTGGTTATATTGTATCAAATAAGCATGAGTACTCAATAAGCAATGGAGTATGCAATTTTATCATTCTTATTTGATTTCTTTTCTTTTTGACAGGATATTCAAGACCTAGATTCTCACTATGCAAGGGGAGAGCCTTTCAAGTGTATGAACTGGTTAGAGATGCATGCATACCCTTTAAAACATGTGGTGTTGGAGCTCAATATGAGACTTGACTATCTATACTTTATCATGAAGAGGTGGCCAAATCGTTACGATAAGTTTAGTCATGTTCACGAAACCATAAAACACATAGGCACCAACATTCATGAGGCATGTGTGGATACAGAAAATGAGAAGCTAGACTCTGCTTTGTCGATTCTGGAGTCAATACTGAGCTCCATCCTGAATTGTATGGCTCTTCAAAGAGAAGTAGAATATGCTCACGAACTCCTCAGCTTCTCCTATTTGTTGTTCGAGGTTGAAGATACAGAAAACAACCCTCCCACCTACTTGGGAATGTCATTTTTTCCGCAGGGTGTAGAGGCTACTAAGCTTGTAGCGGAATTTGTGGACACTCTTCTTCAGAAGCTAAAATATTTAGTGAGTTGTAGACTCAACAATGTGACTAGTCAGAGAGAAGTTGTGAAAACTTTTGAAATGAAGCTGAAGTTCCTCAGAGGGTTCTTCTGGTTTACATCGACAACACGTTGCATCAAATTCCATGGATTGGAGGATCTCTTTGCTCGTGTTAGAGTTCTACTCGACCAGGCAGCATGTATTTATTACTGGTGTTATGTTGAAAAGTTGAGTCCTGACGTGGAATATGATATGATCCGAAGAATTACTTATTGGAAGATTTTCACTTATGAGGGCGAGCTGAGGGACAACTATCTCAGAGCCTTGAAGGCTTTTCAGGCACCACCCTTATTGGATACTCATATTCCACACAGCAGTAAGCTAGTTGTCGCCATTGCAGATTCTCTTGTCGACAATTTCATGGAGCTAGCTGATAAAGAGTCTGAGTCAAAAGTTCCTACCACTCTTCGAATTGAAACCATTACTCAAGATTTCAGTCTCTTGATAACTTTGCTGAGTGAATTGCGAAGAGACAACATTATAAAATTGGATGATCTCTTGTATGTCAAGGATCAATGTGACAAGATAAGTCTAAACAGCGCCTTCGGGCAGATGGACAAAGACCAGTCGAGCCAAGTTAAGTCATTGTACCATCGAGTGAGGGGAATGATCAAACTCATGAAGGTAGAATTCTCTCTGATAGATCTACAGAAGACCATTTCCAACAACTCAATGGTTTATTGGAAAGATGAAATCCAAATCCTTTATGAGGAGCTGAAATCCTTCACAACACTTATATTCAATCTTCCAGGACAATGGGATAGGCATATTGAAGCTCTGTCTGATATTTTAGAAACAGTCATCAGCTCCTATAACATACAATACCTGAATGAAGACATGGACAAAAAGTCTGGTCATGGCCCATTTGAATTATCAGTGAAGGTCAAGCTCATCAAGACCGAGGTCAGTTTAAGGAAGCTGATGAAGAATCAACTAGATCTTTTGAAGGATAAAATTGAAAACCTTGTAGGTGATCTTGAACTTTTGGGGAATTTTCTGTTGGATCCGCCAGAGCAGTATGCTGAGCATGAGAGAAGGAATGATCTCATAAGTAGTGTTAATGCAATGGCTGGAGAAACAGATTCCGTCGTTGAGTCTCTTTGTGGGATGAGAAGTGATGAAGAAGAGGTGGCAGGAAAATTGACTGTTCAACTCTCCGATGTGCTACAAAAGATAAAGTTAATCAAGACAATGGATAGGGAAATTTGTCCTAAATTTCCAAAATTTTCTAAGACTAATTTCCCCACAACTGACGGTCTAGGCTTTCTTGATTTTCTCATTGGGGATCTTGTGGAGACCTTAGAATATAACAGTGATGTGACTTTTCTCTTAAAGAATCACATTGAGATTGTCCAAAGGGAACTACAAATTCTGAGAGAATTTCTTGAGAAGTTCGAAGAGCAACATAATGAACACGAGGAGCTGAAAAATCTATGGGTACAAATAGTAGGTGTGGCCTATGAAGTGGAATATATTGTTGACTCATATGTTGCTAATGGACGTGGTACGATATGGTACCACATGTTGTCTGATGTCCTAGAAGAGATCCATCATATCAAAGAAAAAGTGACAAAGTTTTCTGAATATGGAACACATTCTGTTGGTACTGTTTCCTATAATAGTATGTCACAGCAAACTGAAAAGCCAAAAGCGAATGAAGTGGTAGTTGGTTTCGAGGATGTCTTGCGAAAACTAAAAGGTAAAGTTATTGGAGGAACATCTAACTTGGACGTTATCTCGATTGTCGGAATGCCTGGACTTGGCAAAACCACTGTGGCCAAGAAACTATACCAAGATTGCAAAGCTACCAATCACTTTGATGTTTGTTCTTGGTGTTGTGTTTCTCAAACCTATGAACGGAAAAAACTGTTGATTGAAATTTTACAACAAATCATTGAGCTCCCCGAAAAAGTTGAAGAAAAGAGTGTCCAAGATTTGGCTTCTCTGTTGCACAAAAGTGTCATTGGAAAGAGGTACCTCATTTTCATGGATGATGTATGGACTCCTGATGCATGGGATGACTTGAGGAGTCCTTTTAAAGATGATAACAAATCAAGTAGATTCATTTTAACAACCCGCAATGTTGTAGTAGCATCGTATGCTAAATGTTACAATGAGCCTGAACACCTTCGTTGGTTCAATGAAGAAGAAGGTTGGATGTTGTTGCGACAAAAGTTATTTCAAGACCAAGAATGTCCTCAAAAGTTTGTGGATGTTGGTAAACAAATTGTAGATAAGTGCCATGGACTACCTCTTTCAGTTGTTCTAGTGTCAGGTATTCTCGGGAAGATGGATATAAGAGAAGATAGGTGGTTACAGGTGGCAGAAAGTCTAAGCTCGTATGGAGTTGGTGATTCAAACAGTAGTGACATAATAGAGCTGAGTTACAAGCATTTACCTGAATATCTCAAACCTTGTTTTCTTTACTTGGGTAGATTTATGGAAGATGAAGAAATCTTAGTCTCAAAGTTAATATGGTTATGGATCGCCGAAGGGCTGGTTAGAAAACATAAAACAAAGAGCTTAGAGGATGTGGGTGAAGAATACTTGGTGGATCTCGTTAGCAGAAGCCTACTAATGGATGCTAAAAAGAGACATACAGGCAGGGTTAAAGCATGTCGAGTTCATGATCTCTTACATGAATTTTGTAGGATTAAAGCAAAAGAAGAGAAGTTTTTGCAGTATGTATATAGGTACTACTCATATATTCCTTGTTTTTTTCAAATCTTTTAACTAATTGATATCATTTTGATAATTTCTTTACTCGTCTTGGTTTTCATTATCAGTGATCAGGGAAAGGGTACTTCGGATTTTAGTTTCCAAGATCTGGAGCAACGTCGGATATCATTATGTTCTAATGACATATTTTCCTCTTTGAAACCGCCAATTGGCTTCCCTGTTCGGTCTCTCAATGCTGCCAGTAAGACAGAGCTGATGGGACCATCTATCTCATTTTTTGTATGCTTCAGACTTCTTAAAGTGCTAGATTTGGAGCGCGTCGACCTTTGGATTTCCTTTCCAGAACAGATACAACTGCTAATCCATTTGCGATATTTAGCTGTTCGAATATGTATTACTTCTATTCCCCGTTGGATAGACAAACTGGCATACCTAGAAACACTTTTGGTGAGAGGATTAAGAGGGGAAGTGAAGCTACCAGACACCGTTTGGAACATGGTAAGGCTTAGACATATGCACATAAATGACCGGGCATCTTTTGGTTTCAGAAAAGAGGTCATTGAGAATTCTTCCAAATTATATGACTTGGAAACACTTTCAACGCCATCTCTTGCTTATGGAGATGACATGGAGAAAATGATGAGGAAGTTCTCTAATCTTAAGAGGTTGAGATGTAGGTTCTTGGAGTCTAGTCATTATTCAATGAAGTTGAGGAAAAATTTCATTCGTTTTCCCATGTTGGACTTCTTGATTCATCTTGAATCACTGAAGGTGTTTTCTAATGGTAAAAAGTTGTCGCAACCTTGTGAATTTAAGCTCCCGGAGAATCTAAAGAAGTTGACACTTTCAAATTTCCGCTTACCATGGAAAGAAATATCAACAATCGCAACACTTCCCAACCTCGAGGTACTCAAGTTGCTACTCAGAGCCTTTGAGGGAGAAACATGGGAAGTGATAGATGATGAGTTCCCTGCACTCAAACTGTTGAAATTAGACGATGTAATTCTCTCACAATGGGATGTCTCTGATGATGCCTTCCCTAATCTTGAGAAATTAGTTTTACGAAAATGTAAGAAGCTTAAGGAAATCCCTTCTTCTTTGGGTTACAACACTACTCTAGAGAGCATTGAAGTTAGTTGGTGCAGCGTTTCTGTCACTGAATCGGCTAAACAAATTCAGGAGACACAAGTTGAAGAGCTTGCGAGGAATGAATTCAAAATCTTTATCTAGCAAATTAACTGGTAAGTATACTGTATATCACACACCTATTTTTTTCCCGCTATCATTATATTTGGAAAGTACTCATGCTTGGTGCCTGAACCTTCCCTGTAGATTCGTACAACACCCTTAGAGGTTATTTTTACTAATTTATCTTTGGCAAGTAGGCAATATCTGATTTTCCTAGCAAAGTTTAACACATTATGAGAATATGTCAATAACATGATAAGCATATCTCTTTTGTGCTCCAATAATACTTAGAATGTGTTGTCAACAACAATAAACTGGTGCTAACTCGTTAAGCTTTGATTTGTGTCCTGCATATTTTGAACCAATGAAGTAATGTATTTTACTTACTGTATGGAGTTTACTAATGATTGACATTAGACGCAGTTCGTGACAGGTGATGGCGCGATGCTGAGGGGAATTCATGGAAGTTCACACTGCTAGTTATTGTGGACATCATACAATCTTGAATTATTTTTTGTGTTTGCTGTGTAATATGTTTCAAACTCAACACTAAATCTTGTCATGAGACCTTTGTATTTTCTTATGTTTGCTATAGTGCAATATGTTTCAAACTTTAACAGTATATCTTGTGAGATCTTTGTATTTGCTTGTCTAGTAAGTAGTAGTAGTTGATTATTTCCTCTGTCAGAGATAATTGGCAACCCTTTTGTCCCTTTCAAGATTTCCTCCTGTCTAGATATTTTCTAGAAAATCATGTATGCACTTTGAACTTGCCAATATACTACTTACATGTAAGAACAAGTATAAGAGATCCATATGATAGCTGGTTAATAGTGCTAAATCTATTTAGGTCCAGTGGACCGTGCTAGCTGCAGTCAATGATATGGTTAGTTGAACCTTCAAATGAAAGAAAAGAAGACAGATATGGACCATTAGCAAGAACCAAATATTATGTACAAGTTTCTGCAACATATTTCTTCTTTTTTATTGTGTTCAATTTACAACCTCTCTCTCTCTATATATATATATATGTTCCATCTTCTAATTTCCGGTTAGCAAACCATTGTTGTATCCTTTGAAGAATTTGGGTCTACTCGGATCTGATTTTTATTTTGTAAAACCTTGAACAAGTGTTGCCTTATTTTGTTGCAAATAGCTTAAGAAAGTCAATACTGTTGAGGATGAAAATTCATAAATCTAAAAGCCACAATTATTGGGGTCTCAAAGCTTTGAATAAGAGAATCTACTTTGGTAAATATATTTGTCACAATTGGAACTGGTCTGAATAGATTCGAGCACCTGAAAATATATTAGTTCACCTTTGATTTGTGTAACAGTGTGGATACAATATTTATACATAGTTATATATTATTTATACACGATTATACCGAATATATACATCATATATACATTGTGGATGACGGTGTTTGAGAGGAACGTTTTCATTAAGTAAATATAAAAATTGAATAATAAAGGGGTAAAGGTGGGATGAGGGGTCTCATATCTGTGATGTGACATGTATTGGTACCATGATTTGATATTTTTATCGTATCCAAGTTTGCTATGTCTGTGATCAGAATGTCAAAGCATGTGGGCATTTTGTTATGTGTTATGTGTAGACTTGATTGTTGTTGTGTTTAACATCTTAACAAACCTCGTACACTCTTGATAATTATGTGTATAAACACATTTAATATTGTTGGCTATTAAGTTTGTTTCTTCGAAGAAATTACTTGAACATGATGGCCAATAAGTCAGGGTTATTGGGATATTCATTCTCCTGAATGTTCCATTGTGAATCTTGGGGGGTAATTGAATTTCCGCACTTATAATTTATCATAAAAGTCTTAATATTTGGGTATCCGGCTTCTCGCTTTACTTTTCCGCTTATTTAACATAATTAAGTTGGTAAATTGGTGGGTTGACTTACCTATCTATTGAACATAGGTGCAATCACGACTTGTGATTTCTGGGTCATACAATGTTGGGTTTCGGGGAGCTATGAAACAGTAAATAAAATGCAAATAAATTGAATCAAACCTGAACGTCAATTCTGTTTTCGAATGTCAGCGACAATATCGTCCGACACCAGCGACAACACTTCAGTAAAAACAGAAAACTTTAAAGAGTAAATGCAACCGAAATTTAAATGACACAGGTTTTAAATTTACATAAATTATATTTTAAATATAACATATGTAAATATAACTTATGATGGCCAATAATTAAAAGTATTGTATATATTATATAAAATTGAATAAATTCTTTCTTTACAATATTACAAAATACAACAAAAAAAGAATTAAAAATGGTGAAGTCGCAGATGACTTCTGTCTGAAAAATCTACCTAAATAGACATAGACAACATTTCATTACAATTGCTTCAATACAAATCAAATCCGGAATCTAAGCAACAATTATAATGTTGGACAGAATGTTGTCGACACGCTCAGACAACACTTGTGATCCAGATTTCTGAGATGGATTTTCGAGAGCTCTCTTGGTATTTTTTATTTCTGTTTCTGGATATTGATTCACGATTGTGGTCTCTCTATTTATAGTAGAGAGTTTCCTTGAAAGGCTCATCAATTGGTTGTGGTAGTTGAGGAAAAGATGAACAGTTTGTGGTAGATGATTAAGGAGTGAAACTCTCAACAAATTTGACTTGTTCCTTGAATTCTTCCCCAAGCTTTGACTCTTTCTCCCACGTTTTACACAACTCCAATTTACCATGCCTAACTCATTTTTACCTCACAGTAAAATATTATTGTTTAGCGTGAAGTAAGACAAAATTGTTATGAAAAATGTTGGTCCGAATGTTGTGACATTTATCCCAATATTTTATGCATTCACATCAGTACTTGGCAAGATATGTTGGGTCAAATGTTACAACACCAAACTCAACATTAACATACACGAATAATCAGTAAAATCAATTCAAAATGCAACAACATTCATGAAATTTCATAACTCTAAAGTTAAGGTGTTTAACTACAAATAATCGTGATAAAGAATTCAATACAATCCCAATAATTCATAAAAAGAGAAAGAAACCATAAGTTATTACAATAGATTGGGCCTTTGCTTCTGATCAATGACTTTCTATTGAAAATGGCTTAGAAATTTCCAAAGAAAATCAACAATATAGGATTGGAACTCTTGAAAAAATATAAAAACTTTTACAATAAAGTTGATGAATCATAGCATCATCACAAAGGTGTGAAATAAATATCCCTAATAAGTTCAAAGAAATAAGCAAGATGTTCATTATCCTTAGTAAAGGGATTTAGAATATTTGGATATTGGTAGAAATAACCCACACAAACGTTAAGATGATCAGTTGCACGTTGAGCTGCTTCATCCAAATTACCTTTTAAGACTAATACATCAATCAAATTCTCCAAATCTGATTTTAGAAGTAAATATTGATGGAGACACTTTCTGTAAATATACTTAAAGTTTGGATTTGTTTCATTTGAAGTGATATCCCAAACCTTCCTATGAATATTTGTGTAGTTTGAATATGCCAGTTGAATTGCAACATCTTCAATATTGAACTTAGTTTTTGCTCGTTGAGCAAAATCATTTGCGAAAACATTATAGCAGAAATCTTGTACAGTAGAGTAATCACAAACTTTTTTAATTAGTGGGGTGACAGCATTTGCACCAAAGAGATCAACACTTAATACAAAAATGTAGGGAAGAAGGAAGATTAATGAAATTGATCTCCTCCTCATCTTTTTCTTGATCTATTCCAATTTCTTTGTTTGAGATTTTAAATAGAAACATAGAAATTTCTTGAAAAGTTTACCTATTATAAACTTAAATATCTGATTCCTTTTTAATATGGGATTACAATATTATATTCTAAATTTGTAATAGTCAATATCTAAAATTATTTAATGTCGAAAACCGTTTGAGATCCCACAAAAGGATACATATAAATGCTCAAATTGTCCTAATTAAGTATGCTGATAATCTTATATACAATTAATAAGATTCTCAATATATAGAGAATGAATGCATTTACTTAAGTTTACCATCTACCACATTGTGATAATCCTTATTTATATTATGCTAAATATGGACTCTTTCATTTTCAGTACGTTCAAGTAAGTTAGTTCAAATTCAAGACAATTTGTTAATTTTGAAATAAAATAAATTTATGGGTGCTAATTTAATTTTAAACTAATTGTTTTCATCAAGATTAAGACGTCTCAATCTGAATGAACATCTGAATAATTAAGATGTTATTTCTAGATCTAAAGATGAAATGATTAAGACCGTTTGTTTTTCAAAATTTGAATATACATAATGTATTTGCTTAAACATAATACATATACAATTCAAATAAAAAATAACTAAATAATGGAAAATAAATATAATTTTAACAAAATAAAATTATTATTTGATAAAAAAGTGAAAATTTTATATTTGTTAGTGATGGTAGAGATGTTTTGTAGTGGTGGTGTCGGTGATGGTTGATGTTAGTGGCTAGTAATGGTGGTGGTGATAGTTGTGATGGTGGAGCTCGTTGGTGTTGCGGCGGCGGTAGTGATTGTGGTGATGGTGATGGTTGTTGATATAATTATAACGATAGAGGTGGTAGGTGTTGTAGCAACTGATAGTATTGGTTGTCAGCGATGGTGATTGTGTAGTGATTTTGATGACAGATATGGCTAGTGGCGGTGGTTGGTGATCGTGGTAGTTGAATTGACAATAATGATGATTGTGATGACAGAGATGACTAGTGGGTGTGGGAGTGTGGTGGGCGCGGTGTGGAGGGAAGGAGAAATGTGGTGTGTGGTGGGTGGGGTGAGTGAGTGTGATGGTGGGTATGCGATTAATGGAGGGTGGGTGGGGTAGGGGTTGGTGGTGGGTGAGGGATGGAGGTGGGAGGAGCCTAGTGTGGGGTGGGTGTGGGTGGGTTGGTAGGCGTGGATGGTGGTAGGGTTGGGTAGAGGGGTGGGTGAGTGGTGGTAGGGTGAGGTGGGGGGAGCTGGTGGTTATGGACAAAGTGTGGTAAAAATTATCAATGCAAAAATACCTCTTAATGATATTAAGATTTTGTTCAAGATCTTAACGATTAAGACATATTCATACAAAATAAGTGCTTAGATCTTAATGTAAACAAATGTAGTTAATGCTCTAAGGTCTGAACCATTCAAATTCAGACCTCCATTAAATGCAAATAAATGAGGGTAAGTAGTAGACAGTTAATAAAAGAGTTTAAAGCAAAAAAGATAAATGTCATCTTTTTTAAAAATTGGGTTAATTGACAAATACACACTCAAAATATTATTATTTTTCCGAATTTTATATTTCAACTATTCATTGTTCACTTTACCTATCTAAACTATCACCCTCTATGTACTAAAATACGTCTCAATCTTGAGTTGTCCAAATATTTGAAATTAATCGACAACATGTGCGTCGAGGCTTTAAAAATCCCATAAAACGGTCCACATGACATTTATAACAGTTAATTGTCTTGACTAATATTTTTAAGAAAAAACTTTTTTTTATTTTTCTTTAAAAATCTCCTCTTCTTCCCCTTTCTTCTTCCTTTTCTATTATTATTTTTGGAAAGTTTACATGGCATGACTAACTATTAGTATCTAATTATATTTAGTAACTATATTTTGTTTTAATTACATCTCATAACTAAAAATTTTATGTTAATATCATCCATAGCTATACCAAAATACATTAGGTTTATGACTTGTATTTATCCCTCACTCTTCTCTTCTTTCTCACCTCTTTCTTCGTCCCTCTCTCATCCTCCAGCCCACTGATGTCATCGTCGGAGCAACGATGACCACCGTCAGATCTGAGCTTCGTCCGTCACCTCTCTCTCCGTCCAGATCTGAGCTTCGCCGACGGAGATCCTCCCAGGTCGATCATCCGCGTCATCGCCTCGCCTCCCTCCAGATCTGGCAGATGCCAAAGCCGAAGTCATCATATACCATTTTTCTAACATCTTCTAATAGTAGAAATCAATTGCAATGTGTACCTCATCTTTATTTTAGTTCAATCAAACCACACTTACACCTGAATTAATATGTTGCAGAAGTGGAAATTGAAATGTCGACACCACTGACTGTTCCACAAGGCGATGTCGGGAAAATATTGTGAATAGTTGTTAAGTCTATTTTTAGTACTATTTTAGAGTGTGTTTTAGGGAGTCTTTTTTGTTGTCCTTTAATTATTTTGTACAGTATTATGTGTGTTATGTTGTGTTTTCAGGTTTTAAGCGATTCATAAGGTTCGAGGTGAATTCAAAGGAAATAGGCGGTTATTGAGGACAAAAATGCATATAGGGTCACAAGAGATAAGTCAAAGAAGTCCTGAAAAGCTCGGGAAGCAATTTAAATAAAATTACACTGTCAACCGCACGGGGTCTACAAGGCTAATTTGTAGAAGTTACTCGGGTGAAGAGTCGTGTGTTACACCTCGTAAGTTTAAGGCGATAATTAAGAATGTCATTAAGGAAATTAATATACTTAAGGATGTGACTCCGGAAAAATTTTGGTTAACAACGGGCGTGATAATAAAAATTGAAAATGATTATTGTATATTCCCATTACGGGTTAGTAACATATTATAAGAATTACGACATGGAGAATACAATACCTTATGAAATTTCCGGGAATTAAAAGAAACGGGAGTTAAGATTAAAAGAAGTGAGATTAAAATTTATTACTTGAGGGATTGATTTAATTTAAGTAGACAATGAGGGACTAAAGTGTAATATTTAAGGGACTAAAGTCTAATTATTGAAAATCATATTTTTCTTTTATTCCCTTAAACACATTGAAGTCTTCATCTTCTTCTATTTTCAAACTCAAGCAAATTCTCTCCTTCTCCTCTCAAAATATCCACTCCATAACAAATTTAGAATCCAATTCACTTCATTTTCAAGATTTAAGAGTTACTCTACAAATTTCCAAACCCAAAACACACAAAAAAAGGGGAGAAAAACGAGAAGCGGTGGCTGAAAAAAATGCCACTGCTTGGCCGCGATTTGAGCCCCAAATTTCTGATTTTGGGGTGAGTTTTGTTGAAGAAAAATGTGTAAGGATGATGGGTTAACATTGTGGGATGAATGCATGTCAAATTGAAGTTGAAAAAGTGAAGAATTGGGCAAGAAATTGGGCAAGAATCGATAGAACAGTGGGCGAAAAATTGGGACTGTTTTGGACAATTTAAGGGACTGTTGTTAGCGATATTTCGAAATGCTCAACGCAAGTGTACGTATCGTTCACAAGCAGTATAGTCTGATAAGACCGAATATCGTTCTCAGAGACTGGTTTCTAAGTATCGTTCATCTATTTCATGTTATCTATTTGACAATTGATATTTGGTTGGGTTTTTTGTTTAACTACTAGAATATTTGCAAGATTTAACTAAACTATTTAAGTTGTAATCAGTTATGAATGAATTAAGGCTTCCAAGATCCTCGACTATCCACTCTACTCAATCTTTAATACGACTAGAAGCTTCTTCTACGTTAAGATAGCGGTTAACTAGACTGTTGATGCGCGAAAAGATGCACACACTTTAACGCAAGTGCACGTTATCGTGACAAGTAATATAGTCTAGGTAAGACCGAATATCGTCCACAAGGATTAGTGTTCAAGTACCAATTATCTATCTTTTGTTATCTATTTGGTAACCGATATTTGAGTTTGTTGATTATACTAACAATTATAAATACTAATTAACTATGTGTTTACTTCAGTAGTGATGGAAATAGGGCTTCCAAGTCTCATCAACTATCCGCTTATATTACTTGTTAATGCAATGAATTATGGTTCTTCTTCTTTTGGAGCTAGCAGGTTTACTAAATCGTTTTATACTCCCGTTAAGGCTATATAAACACTCAACCCCAGTAGCGCTCCTTTCTACCTTTCGGTGATAAGGATGACTCTATAGGAGGATTAAGACCAAAAACCTAGTTAATCGTCACGCGCCATGCGTGAAATTAGGTGTTTAAACCTCTCATTAACGCTACACAAGTAATTGAGGTATTTTCATCCCCAATCCAAAATATGTCTACCCAATTTACAGCATAGTCACAACCTCCTCCTTTCGAAGTTTGATTAGAAATCATATAAATAATGATAATTAGTGATCAATTAATTACCAAGCATTCAAAGCAATTATTGGGTAAATCTCAACAATAAGAAGAACAACCATAAACATGCATCAATTCATAACATAAGGTTCAAGTGATTTAACATGGAAAGCCCTATAATAGAATTAGTTCCTAGCCATTGACATGACAAGAACTAATTCAATATCCAACATAAAAACTGAAAGTAAAGTAAAGAAAAGAAAAGAAAATTACTAAGTTAAGGTCTCCAATCTTCAACTTCAAGAAATCTTGTGTTTGTGCAAGAAAGTGAACCCTTGAAAATTGCCTAGGGTTCTCCTTTTATAGGTTCAAAACCGCCTCCAACTTTTCCCTTCAGGCCTGGCCCAGAAAACGTCTAAAAACCTGATTTTCTCGCGTCGGCGCCGCGGCCCTGCTATCAGCGTCGCGGCGCCGGAACTTCTGCGTTGTTCTGGTGATTTGGCGTCGCGGCCCTGCACTCTACTGTCTAGAGGCGT
Organism: Przewalskia tangutica; assembly: GCA_029844215.1. Taxonomy (NCBI): domain Eukaryota; kingdom Viridiplantae; phylum Streptophyta; class Magnoliopsida; order Solanales; family Solanaceae; genus Przewalskia; species Przewalskia tangutica. The sequence continues at coordinate 117,210,595 of CM056728.1, forward strand.
CGCGGCGCTGCAACTTCTGTGACCTTCTGGATATTGGGCGCCGGGGCGCCTGGATATTGGGCGCCGGGGCGCCTGGACCTGTTGGCAGGAGGTGCCGCGGCGCTGGCCCGTGTCCGTGCCTGGTTCGCCACTTTCTCTGCTTTTAAGCTCTGGAACCTCCACTTTTGCCCTCTTTTCGCTCCTTTTTCGCCATTGGGCCATTTTAACTACTTTGACTCAAAAGAAAGAAAATCTATCATAATACGACACGTATTTGTACAAAAAGGGACAAAAGACTAACTAAAAACGACTCAAAAAATGTATATAAAATACACCGATCAACTGTCTTATATTCCGGTTAGGATATATAATCGCTCAACCCCAGTGCAGAACCCTTCTATATTTCTATGATAAGATTTACCACATAGGAGGATTAAGAACAGTAACATATAATGATATACAAGTATCGGGGTACTGTCGTCCGCGATTTTAACTTATGTCTATTCAATTATAGCATATCCAAATCTCTTCTTTCGGTTCTTGATTCGAAATCATATAGATTATGATAATTAGTGATCAATTAACTATCAAACATTCATACCAATTATTGAATAGATCTTAATCAAGTGAAGAAGAAATCAACTAATGCATTAAATCATGAATAAAGTTTCAAAGCGATTCACAAGGAAATCTCTAATAGGGTGTTTAGCTCATAGTCATAGTCACGCTAAGAGCTAACACAATATTCATACATAAACTGAATTAAAAACGATAGAAAGAAGATTACGTAGAACAAAGTCTCCAATTGTCGCTTTAAATCCGCCTTGAGTTATGTTGTGTTGTAGAATGACCCCCCTCTTCATATAATAATCCCTAGGGCTTTAAATATGTTGCAAATTTCGTGCCCTATGGACCCTTCTGCCCCTGGACAATTTCTCCTCGGATCTGGAATTTCTCGCGTCGGTACCGCGGTTCTGCACACCGGCACCGCTGTGCCGAAACTTCTGTAGTTTCTCAGCACAAATGGCACCGCGGTGCTGCCTGATGGCACAGTGGTAGCTCCTCAGTAAATATGGCACTGCGGTTCTGCATAGTGGCACCGCGGTGCTGCTTTCTTTCGCTCTGAGTTGTCAACTTTTCGTTCTTTTCGCCTCGGAAGCACCTTTTCTGCCCATTTCTCATTCCTTTTTTGCCATTTTGCCTTTTCGCACCGCTGTGACTCAACAGAAAGAAAAACAAACCTACTACTACACTAAACACAACAAAAACGCGTAAAATACCAACTAAAAATGACTCGAGAGGCGTATACAAAATACGCCTAACACCCCCAAACTTAACCTTTGCTCGCCCTCGAGCAAATATCATAATAAAGACAAAGACACAAAAATAAGAGACTCAAAGACTCAAATCAAGCAGCTGCACAAAGACTTAGAAACACATGGACGTCATTTGGGATAATATGCAAGAACATGTGTAGCATGAATTCAACAATCTAGAATTTCAAGTCAGATATTTCGCAAATTCATTTCAATCACAAGTAATGGAAGCATGAATACCTAACATATGCATGTCAATTTCATTAGTTCTACGGGCCTGTGTACTTGTTATTCTCCACTAATCATAGACATACATACTAGAGATCCTCAGGACTTTTCAGGGTTGTAATGTAGGCTTAGGCAGGGGTAGCTGGGAGGATCATTTACCTCTTGTGGAGTTTGCTTATAACAACAACTACCATTCTAGTATTCAGATGACGCCTTATGAGGCCTTATATGGGAGGAAGTGCAGGTCACCGATAGACTGGTTTGAAGTGGGAGAAGTCCAGTTAGTCGAGCGGACTTGGTTCGTGAGCGATGGATAAGGTGAAGTTTATCCAGGAGCGGTTATTGTCAGCTCAGAGTCGACAGAAGTCGTATGCAGATCATCGACGTCGACACTTGGAGTTTGAGGTAGATGATTGGGTCTTCCTGAAGGTGTCACCCATGAAGGGTGTGATGAGATTTGGGAAGAAAGCTTCGGCCAGTACATTGGGCCTTATCAGTTGTTCGTAGGGTAGGCGAGGTTGCTATGAGTTAGATCTGCCGTCCGATCTGGAGGCGTACATGTTATACCGTGGTTCGCTGGACATGGTCGGAGTCTCAGCGCCGCGGGGCGAGCGCGGCGCGCGCGTGATTGTAGGGCGGCCGCAAGTCGTGGCCGCGCTCGAAAATCTTGGTCGCTGAAGTTTCAGCCATGGCCGGGAAGCGAGGCGCGCGTAAAGATCCGAGGTCGCAGGAGTTGCGCCGCGCGCCAGGAAGCGAACATGGCCGAGGCGGGAAATTTGGGCGAAAAACTTAGAAAGTCGATTTTGTTTTAAAAGGCCATGGGAGGGTGACAAGTGTCCCATCCGATTTCTACATGCATTATATTGACCAAGACTTGGTCATTTCTTTCAACATTTCATCTCTACACTCCATCTCTCTCTAAGTTAAAAGCTCATCCTTCTCTAAATTCCCAAGAGGAATTCTAGCCTAAGGAAAAATCAAAAGTGTAATAGGAAGGAAAGGTTATTACAAGCTTGTGAGGACTATTGTGGTGGTGTTCTTGGAGAAAAGGCTAGCAAGGTGTTGGAATAAGTTTGGCAAAAACTTAAGGTAACATTTCTTCTCTTGTAGTTGGTATTGGGTGTTGCGTGTTTAATAGGAAGAACTTGTAGTTGGAAAAATGCACTTAGAGTAGTTGCATGTAAGAAATGGGGTTGATTATGAAAGAATTGGTTAGGGGGATATTATGAGCGTGTTGTTGCCTAAATACTACATTAGACTTGTTGGGTTAGTTGTTGTAACTTGTGGGGCTGAATTTTACACACCAAAGTTTAGGTGTGTAATCCCCGCGTGTTGGTTGGTTGTTGAGCCTTAAACATGGCATTTGAGCATTAAAAATCGACCTTGGAAAAGGTGGCAATGTATGTAGAAACAAAGGAAACGCTGCCCAATTTTCCGTAGGAAATTGGTGACTTTAACTTGGAAATTCTGCATTTGTAATTAGAGCTTGATAAACGTATTGTGGTCATTTAGGTTGACATACTACGTGCGGTAAATTGGACTTAGCTTGTGGATTGACCAAGAGGTATGTGGAGCTTTCCTATCTCTTGAGCATGATTAGTTGTACCTATGTAGTGCGGTAGACGTCTGAAGATTTGAAAATCTTCGTTTGTTATAAGCATTTGATACTTGCTTCGTTTTAAAAGAAAAGTATAAAAATCCCTTGGACTTAAGGGAATGTGTTTTACTATTGTTAACTCTAATATAACGGCTTTATGGGGAGTTGGTTATATTAGTTTGTGAAAGTTTAATGGAGAAAGGTTTTGATGTTTTGAACTTGTGAAAGGAAAATGGTTTTAAGGCATGAATTGCCTAAGGTTTTACAAGAAATGAAGTCACTTAATTTAGAAGCTTGAGATAGTTTTAAAAGGAAATGTGACTTGTTTGAAAAGAAATCGTAACTTGATACTATGGTGATTAGTATCTTGGAATTTTTGTATAAAAAGAGTTAGAGGTACATGATACTTGGGTTAAATTCCCGGATTTTTTATTAAAAGACATGATCGTGCCTTAGGTATACTAAAATGAGAGGATGTATTAAAACTATTAATAAGAAGTTAGGTGATTCTTAACTTGCTTAAGTTATGATAGGCCGGTAGTGCTTATGTTATGATATGATAGGCCGGTAGTGCTTATGTTATGATATGATAGGCCGGTAGTGCTTATGTTATGATATGATAGTAGGTAGTGCTTATGTTATGTATGATAGCGGATGAGCTATGTTATATATATATTGTTACGTAAACCCGGGTTATTATTTATGCCATGGATTTGCTACCCATGACGCGAGTGCGGCGCTTGTACTCATGCGGATCCGACCATAGGATCCATGCGGGTGAAATAGTCCCGTGCGAGTACGCGATGGTACTCATGCGGATCCACGGGATCCATGCGGGTGAAATAGTCCCGTGCGGGTGAAATAGTCCTATGGCGAGGCGGATGACCTCATGCGGGTCCACAGACCTATGCGGGTGAAATAGTCCCGAGAGTAGGATTGCTTAATGATACTACAGGCGAGTACCTGTTTTGATCATGAGCCTCCTATTTTTATGCTATAAAATGTATACTTGTTACTCTCATTATTAGTAAGGCACGCGGTCAACATAATTTGGTTTTATCTATAACTTTAATGTATTTTGGACTTATGATATTACTACGATATTTTCGCTTTACATACTTGGTACGTTGTGTCTCGACCCCCTTCCTGGGCTGCGTTCATCCGCAGTAAGGAAGCGGCGGTAGATCCTCGTTCCTAGGATCTTGTACTCAGTGTCGTGAGCTCCATTTCTTGGAGGCTCGACTTTTGGTATGGTTCTCCCCAGGTTGTTGTTATTTTGTACATTCAGGCATGACGGGGCCTGTCCGTCATAGTGTTATTCATTCTTAGAGGCTGTAGTCTTGTCGAACTTGGTTCGTTAAGGATGTATTTGTTCGGTTTATGTACTTTTAGGTTAGCTTGATTTAGGCTAGACTATTCTATATCTTAATGGTTGTTTATCTTGAGTTTACATTCCGGTTTTCTCGATGTTGTGTCACTAGGGTGCCGGGTTAAGGCACCGTCACGGTCCGGTTGGTCGTGACAAAAGTGGTATCGAGCAGGTTATCCTCGGAAAGAGTCTACAGCCGTATCTAGTAGAGTCTTGATTATCGGTGTGTTGTGCACCACATCTATAATCGTCGAGCTGCAGGATAGTTAGGATTAGTTCCCTTCTTTCACTCTAAGATCGTGCAATGTAGCCGTGTTATAGGTTGAATTTCCTCGACGTATTTTCTGTATCGATTATGTCTCGCGAAGACAACCGCGGCCAGAAGAGCAAAGCGAGAGAACTACGGTAGGGCACCGAAGTCACGAGGCACGAGCCGGTCACTTACGAGCAGGTGTTTGGACGGCGAGTTCTCTGACGTCGCCAACCCCAAAGTCGAAGCGGCGGCGGCTGCGAGACGCGATACGAGCCTCGATCCAGCGGCGAGGCGGAGGATATGGGCTACTGAGATAGCGATTCGCGTGATCGTGGCGAGCGGGAGGATAGGTTGGAGACGGCGATTCATTGCGCACACATGGTTCAAAGCCGCTAGCTCGAGGCGAAGATTTTGAGTTGTAGCCCACCGGAGTTTTACGGTCGAGACACGAGATGATCCTCGTGAGTTTATCCGGCGATTCTGTGGATCAAGCGGTGATCGGGGCTTCGGCCCGAGTCGATGGTCTTTGAGTTCGCATCGCCGCGGGATCTGGCGATTGGCCGTACGATTCGTGAGGCTGTCGGAGGAGCATGCGCTTCGGCCGTTTGGGGCGAGTTCTCGAGGCATTCCTTAGCCATTTCTTGCCTCCGCAGATGAGGAGGGCTCGGCCGATAGATTTTTGTGGCGAGACAGAATGGGAGGACGGTCCGAATACAACGTGGAGTTTGACTCATTGGCTAGGTATGTGCCGCATTGGTAGCGAACATGGAGGGCGGTGCACCGCTATGTCACGAGACTCGATGATCACTTGGCGAAGTTGCTCGGGGTGGCTCTTCAGGGCATGGACATTGCCGCGTGCAGCACATGCCCTCGGGTGTGAGAACGCGGCCGCGGATCGGCAGTGTATCGCGAGAAGAGGCGGGACAGCGAGGTCCTGGTAGTTTTCGGGGTAAACGGCCTCGGCCAGCGAACGAGGTTGCACGCGGCGATTGAGCACTCTCCACCATCTTGGGGCGTCTGAGTATTCGGGAGCGGGGCGGGGTTCGAGGCTTCGGTTTCGGAGGACGAGTTCCGGTCGAGATGAGGCCACCTATGCCTCGGTGTGGTCGATGTGGTGATTGCCATTATGAAGTGTCGTGTTCCTCCAGGAGCTTGTTATTCTTGCGGCCAGCAGGGCCATTTGAGGAGAGATTGTCCGTCCAGAGGTGGCGGGAATATGATGGCTCAACCGACAGGGTCAGTGGCTGGATCTTCATCGTCAGTGGCGATGCGCCCCGGAGGGCAGGGTATTCACGGACAGACAGGCCGCGGCAGGGGTCGTGGTAGAGGTTCGATTCAGCGGTCCTCGAGCGCATTTATGCTATGTCCGGCCGCCGGGACGGGCGTCACCGATGTCGCCACGCAGTACATTGTTGGTTTCTTCTTTGTGATGTTTATGCTTTGATAGATCCAGGTTCTACCCTGTCCTATATATCTCCTCATATTGCTGGTAGAATAGGGATAGAGCCCGAGTCCATAGAATCCTTTGAGGTGGCTACGCCGGTAGGTGCTTCGGTGTTAGCCGAGCGGGTATATAAGGCTTGCCCAGTGACTATAGATGGTCGTCAGACTCTAGCTGACTTGATAGAGTTGGACATGACAGACTTCGATGTTATTATGGGTATGGATTGGCTATCGTCTTGCTATGCCAATGTAGACCTGAGAGAGGTTAGTTCGGTTCCGGTTTCTGGTGGCCGGTTATCGAGTGGAAGAAGTCTTGCATCGCCGGTGGTAGGTTTATTTCTTACCTCAAGGCTAGGAGGATGTGCGGAAGGGTATATTTACCATTTGGTTCGGGTATTCGAAATCGAGGTGAGATCAGGACCTTGATCGATTCCGGTGGTTAGAGAGTTTCGACGTTTTCCCGCACGAGCTTGGGTATCCTCCGAGAGGAGGTTGAGTTTTGCATCGATTTGGCACGGACACTCGACCGATATCTATTCCGCCATACGAGAATGGCACTGCCGAGTTGAGGAACTGAAAGACCGGTGAAGGACTTGCTAGAAAAAGGCTTTATTAGGCTAGTGTTTCTCCCCAGGGAGCGCCGGTGTTGTTTGTAAAGAAGAAAGATGGGGCGTTGCGTATGTGTATTGATTCTGACGGTGAATAAGGTAACCATCAAAAATAGATATCCCTCCCGTGATTGATGATTTGTTTGACGATTGCGAGTGCGAGATGTTTTTCCAAGATCGACTGCGATCCGTTATCATCAAAGTGCGAGTTAGAGGCGGATATCCGAAGACTGCATTCAGGACCCGGTATGGGCACTATGAGTTCAGGGTAATGTCTTTTGGGTTGACCAACGCTCCAGCGGTATTCATGGATTTGATGAATAGGGTGTTCCGGCCATTCTTGGATATGTTCGTTATAGTGTTCATTGATGATATCTTGGTGTATTCACGCACAGAGCAGGAGCATACAGATCATTTGAGGACGGTGTTGAGTCCTCGAGGGCCGGCGATTGTATGCAAGTTCTCGAAATGCGAGTTTTGGTGGATTCGATGGCTTTCTTAGGACATGTTATCGGGCCGATGGTATTCGGGTTGTCTGACAAAGAAAGATCGAGCGATCAGACTTGGCCTAGACCACTACACCGAGCAGTGCGCGGCTTTGGGCCTTGCAGTTATTATCGGAGGTTTGTGGAGAAGTTTGCTTCTATTTCAAAGACTTTGACTAAGTGACTCGGGCGGTATGTTCCGATGGGCGGATACTTGTGAGAAAGTTTTCGATTGCTAAAGGAGAAGTTGGCGACCGCTTCTTACTCTTCCGCAGGTTTAGATGGATATGTGGTTTATTGTGGCCAGCGTCGGTGTCGGGCTTGGAGTGCGTCTTTGATGCGGACGACAAGGTTATAGCTTATCGTCAGCGGCTTAGGAAACATGAGAAGAACTATCCCACGCATGACTTGGAGTGGCGATGATTCATGCCTTGAAGATCCTGAGGCATTATTTATTTGGAGTTCATGTGGACATTTACACAGACCACAAGAGTCTCCGCACATCTTCACCGGAGGAGCCGAACTTACGGCGAGGCGGTGGTTGGAGCTACTTAAGGATTACGATGTTGATATTCGTACCACCCGGGAAAGCAATGTAGTGGCGGTGCCGCCAGTCGCGAATCGATGGGTAGTCTATCGATGTTGACAGAGAAAAGGGATATGGTCGAGAGCTACACCGATTAGCAAGCCTTGGGGTTCGTTTGGTTGATTCCGTTAGTAACGAATTCGGGTTGAGAGGTCGCCGAGTCTTCCATCGTCGAGGAGGTGAAGAGGCGGCGATATGAGATCCGATTTTGATGCATCAGAGATGCGACTCTCCGGGAAGAGAAGAGTCTATTTGAGGTAGCACCGGATGGGGTGCTAAGATTCGAGGCGGTTGTGTGTTTCCGATGTGCGAGACTTGTCGGCAGATTCAGGGAGGCACACGGTGCTCGTTATTCGATTCATCCGGTCGACTAAGATGTACCATGACCTCAGTGCGTGTATTGGTGGGATGGTTTGAAGAGGGCGTGGCGGTTTTGTTGCCCGATGTCCTAATTGTCGCGAGTTAAGGTTGAGCACGAGGCCGGTGGGCTATTACAGTATTGATATTCCGATGTGGAAGTGGGAGGTGGTCAACATGGACTTTATTACGAGGTTACCTCGCACCTGGGAGACATGATTCCATTTGGGTTATTGTTGTGTGGTGTGAAATCAGCCCACTTTCTTCCGATCGGGGCGGCGTTTTCGGTAGGACTATGCGGGTTATATATTAGAGAGATTGTGAGATCGCATAGAGTCCCGGTGTCGATTATATCGAGATAGAGCCCGATTCACGGCTAACTTCGGAGGTCCTTCCGTGAAGGATTAGGGACACAGTGAGTCTCAGACGCGGCGTTTCATCCTCGAGCAGACGGACAGGCCGAGCGCACTATCCAGACACTTGAGGATATGTTGCGGGCTTGTGTTATTGATTTCGGGGGTAGCTGGGAGGATCATTTACCTCTTGTGGAGTTTGCTTATAACAACAGCTACCATTCTAGTGTTCAGATGGCGCCTTATGAGGCCTTATACGGGAGGAAGTGCAGGTCACCCATAGGTTGGTTTGAAGTGGGAGAAGTGCAGTTAATCGGGCCAGATTTGGTTCAGCAGGCAGTGGATAAGGTGAAGCTTATCCAGGAGCGGTTATTGGCAGCCCAGAGTCGACAGAAATCATATGCAGATCATCGGCGTCGACACTTAGAGTTTGAGGTTAATGATTGGGTCTTTCTGAAAGTGTCACCCATGAAGGGTGTGATGAGATTTGGGAGGAAAGGGAAACTCAGCCCAAGGTACATTGGGCCGTTTCAGATTGTCCGAAGAGTGGGCAAGGTTGCCTATGAGTTGGATCTGCCGTCCGATCTTGTGGCGGTACATCCAGTTTTTCACGTGTCTATGTTACGGAAATGCGTTGGAGATCCGTCTAGAGTACACCCGATTCAGGATGTCGGTGTGAGAGAAGTTATCGTATGAGGAGAGTCCCATAGCGATACTCGATCGTCGGGTTAGACGACTTGGACGAAGGGCGTGGCTTCCGTCGCGTCTTATGGCGAACGAGCAGGAGGAAATGGCGTGGGAAGCAGAGGATGACATGATGAAGAAGTATCCTCACTTATTCCTACACCTCCGGGTAACCCACTTTCACGCTTGTTAGTTTTGATTTAGTTGATTATGCTTGAGTAATGTTGTGGCTCGTGGAGCATGCTTATTTGCAAAGGAATAGTTAAGAAGATATGTTTCTATTGTGTTTTGTGTGAGGCTAGAAGGAACATTCGGGACGAATGTTTCTAAGAGGAGAATGTTATACCAGTGGTTCGCTGGACGCGATCGAGTCTCAGCCATGCCGAGGGAGCGGCGGCGCGGCGGTGATTGTGGCGCGCGCGAAGTCGGCCGCGGCTCGAAATCTTGAGGGCATGAAGTTTCAGCCGCGGCCGGGAAGCGAGGCGCGCGCAAAGATCCGGGTCCGCAGAGTTGCAGTGCGCCGCGAAGCAGCGCGCCGAGGCGGAAATTTGGGCGGAAAAACTTAGAAAGTCTGATTTTGTTTTAAAAAGGCCATGGGAGGGTGACAAGTGTCCCCATCCGATTCTGCTCATGCATTATATTGACCAAGACTTGGTCATTTCTTTCAACATTTCATCTCTACACTCCATCTCTCTAAGTTAAAAGCTCATCCTTCTCTCTAAATTCCCAAGAGGAATTCTAGCCTAAGGAAAAATCTGAAAAGTGTAATAGGAAGGAAAGGTTATTACAAGCTTGTGAGGACTATTGTGGTGGTGTTCTTGGAGAAAAGGCTAGCAAGGTGTTGGAATAAGTTTGGCAAAAACTTAAGGTAACATTTCTTCTCTTGTAGTTGGTATTGGGTGTTGCATGTTTAATAGGAAGAACTTGTAGTTGGAAAAATGCACTTAGAGTAGTTGCGTGTAAGAAATGGGGTTGATTATGAAAGAATTGGTTAGGGGATATTATGAGCGTGTTGTTGCCTAAATACTACATTAGACTTGTTGGGTTAGTTGTTGTAACTTGTGGGGCTGAATTTTACACACCAAAGTTTAGGTGTGTAATCCCTGGTGTTGGTTGGTTGTTGAGCCTTAAACATGGCATTTGAGCATTAAAAATCGACCTTGGAAAAGGTGGCAATGTATGTAGAAACAAAGGAACGCTGCCCAATTTTCCGTAGGAAATTGGTGACTTTAACTTGGAAATTCTGCATTTGTAATTAGAGCTTGATAAACGTGTTGTGGTCATTTTAGGTTGACATACTACGTGCGGTAAATTGGACTTAGCTTGTGGATCGACCAAGAGGTATGTGGAGCTTTCCTATCTCTTGAGCATGATTAGTTGTACTATGTAGTACGGTAGACGTCTGAGATTTGAAAATCTTCGTTTGTTATAAGCATTTGATACTTGCTTCGTTTTAAAAGAAAAGTATAAAAATCCTCGACTTAAGGAATGTGTTTTACTATTGTTAACTCTAATATAACGGCTTTATGGGGAGTTGGTTATATTAGTTTGTGAAAGTTTAATGGAGAAAGGTTTTGATGTTTTGAACTTGTGAAAGGAAAATGGTTTTAAGGCATGAATTGCCTAAGGTTTTACAAGAAATGAAGTCACTTAATTTAGAAGCTTGAGATAGTTTTAAAAGGAAATGTGACTTGTTTGAAAAGAAATCGTAACTTGATACTATGGTGATTAGTATCTTGGAATTTTGTATAAAAAGAGTTATTCCTTAAAAGGTTAGAGTGTACATGATACTTGGGTTAAATTCGGATTTTTATTAAAAGACATGATCGTGCCTTAGGTATACTAAAATGAGAGGATGTATTAAAACTATTAATAAAGTTAGGTGATTCTTAACTTGCTTAAGTTATGATAGGTAGTGCTTATGTTATGATATGATAGTAGGTAGTGCTTATGTTATGATATGATAGTAGGTAGTGCTTATGTTATGATATGATAGGCGGTAGTGCTTATGTTATGTATGATAGCGGATGAGCTATGTTATATATATATTATTCTGTAAACCCGGGTTATTATTTATGCCATGGATTTGCTACCGCTGGTGCGAGTGCGGCGCTTGTACTACGCGGATCTGGACCATAGGATCCATGCGGGTGAAATAGTCTCGTGCGAGTGCTGCGATGGTACTCATGCGGATCCACGGGATCCACGCGGGTGAAATAGTCCCACGCGGGTGAAATAGTCCTATGACGAGCGGATGACCTCATGCGGGCCCACAGGACTTATGCGGGTGAACTAGTCCCAGAAGTAGGATTGCTTAATGAGCCTCCGGGCGAGGTCCCCTGTTTTGATCATGAGCCTCCTATTTTGATGCTATAAAATGTATACCTGTTACTCTCATTATTAGTAAGGCACGGTCTGACATAATTTGGTTTTATCTATAACTTTAATGTATTTTGGACTTATGATATTACTACAGATTTTCGATTTACATACTTGATGCGTTGTGTCGACCCGCCGGCTGCGTTAAATCTGCGGTAAGGGAAAGCGGCGGTAGATCCTCGTTCTAGGATCTTGTACTCAGTGTCGTGAGCTCCATTTCTTGAGGCTCGACTTTTGGTATGGTTCTCCCGGAGTTGTTGTTATTTTGTACATTCGGGGCATGACGGGGCCTGTCCGTCATAGTGTTATTCATTCTTAGAGCACTGTAGTCTTGTCGAACTTGGTTCGTTAAGGATGTATTCGGTTTATGTACTTTTAGGTTGCGATTTAGGCTAGACTATTCTATATCTTAATGGTTGTTTATCTTGAGTTTACATTCCGCTGGTTTTCTCTGATGTTGTGTCACTAGGGTGCCCGGGTTAAGGCACCGGTCACGGGTCCGGGTTCGGGTCGTGACAGTACATCCAGGTTTCCATGTGTCTATGTTGCGGAAATGTATTGGAGACCCATCTAGAGTGCACCCGATTCATGATGTCCAGGTGACAGAGGGGTTATCGTATGAGGAGAGTCCCATAGCGATACTCGATCGTCAGGTTATGCGACTTCGGACGAAGGACGTGGCTTCCGTCAAAGTCTTATGGCGGAACGAGAACAGGGAGGAGATGACGTGGGAAACAGAGGATGACATGATGAAGAGGTATCCTCACTTATTCCCTATACCTCCAGGTAACCCACTTTCTTGCTTGTTAGTTTTAATTTGGCAATTTTGCTTGAGTATTGTTGTGGTTTGTGGAGCGTCTTTAATTGCAAAAAGAATAGTTGAGAGGGTCTATGTTGGGATTGTGGTTTGAGTAAGCCTAGAAGGAGCATTCGGGATGAATGTTTCTAAGGGGGGGAGAATGTTATACCCCGTAGTTCTGGCCATGCGTATGAGAGCGTGCGAAAGGAGTAAGACTTAAAATTTTCGAAAGATAAGTTGACGGATTGTTTCGGACGGGTTTTAGTCAACTTTGGGGCGGGTTATGACCCGGTACATTGAGAGTTCCTAGGTGTTTCAAAGACCTAGTGCGTAGTTCGTTGAGTCTAGCTTCCAACGCAACCAACCGTTCGTCGATAGGACACCGGAGTAAGAATTTATGGGAGTTACAAGTTCGGTCTTGTGACGGACGAGAAAGGTGTTTGAGCGAGAGCCACGGGGCGCGCGCGGAAAGATCCGAGGGCTCGCTGAAGTTGCAGAGCGCGGCGTCGGAAGCGAGGGCACGGCCGGAAAAGTCTGAGCGGCATAAGTTTCAGCGCCCGCGGCCGAGGCGGGTTTCATGGCGGAAAAGAAAATTCTGCTTGTTTGTTTTAAAATAGGTCATGGGTGGGTGACAAGTGCCCCCCCCCCCCATCTGATTTTTGCATGTCTTATATATTGACGAAGTCTTGAAGACTTGGTCATCTTTCAAATCCTTCTCTCTCTCTAAGCTAAAACTCTCACTTCTCTCTATAATTCCAAGAGGAATTCAAAGCTTAAGGAAAATCTGAAAAGTTAGGACAAGAAGGAAGCTTGTGGGTAGCTTGTAGGAGTTATTGTGGTGGTGTTCTTGGAGAAGAGGCTAGCAAAATTGTTGGAATAATTTTGGCTAAAGCTCTAAGGTAACAATTCTTCTCTTGTAGCTAGTTATTGGTGTTGCATGTGAAGAAGAAGGAACTTGTAGTAGTAAATAATGCTCTTAGATTCATTGCATGTAAGAAATATGGTTTGGATGTGAAAGAATTGGTTAAGAAGATTATGTGAGCATGTTGTAGCCTAAAAACTACCTTAGACTTGTTAAGTTAATTGTTGTACCTTATGGGGCAGAATTTTACACACCCAAGTTTAGGCGTGTAATCCCCTTTGAAATGTTTGGATTGTTGGGCCTTAAATGTGGCGTTTGGATGTTGAATTCGGCCTTGAAAGAGGTGACAAAGTATGTAGAAACAAAGGAAATGCTGCCCAATTTTTCCTTAGGAATTAGTAACCTTGAACTTGGATTATTTTACATTGAATTAGAGGTTAATAAACGTATTATGGTCATTATAGGTTGACATATTACGTGCGGTATTTCGGACTTAGCAAGTGGATTGACCGAAGAGGTATGTGGAGCTTTCTTATCTCTTGAGCATGAGTAGTTGTACCTATGTAGTGCGGTGACGTCTGAGATTTGACATTTTTCACTTGTTTTAAGTATATGATACTTGTTTCGTTTTAAGGTATAAGTCCCTTGGATATAGGGAGATGTGTTTGACTAGTGTACAATAGTAATATAACAACTTTATGGGAAGTTGGTTGTATTGGCTTTATGAAGGATTAATAAGGAAAGGTTTACTCCAAGTAAAATGAGTACGGATAAAGGATTTGGATTTTGTGGAAGGCAAATTGTTTTTAAGGCATTAATTGCCTAAGGTTTTAAAATAGATGAAGTCACTTGATTTTAGAAGCTTATTGTATTTTTAAAGGTAAACGTAACTTGTTTTGCAAAGTTGTCGGGACTTGATACTACAGTTACTAGTATCTTGGAAGTTTTACATAAAAAAGAGTTATTTTCTTAAAAGGTTTAAGGAACATGGTACTTGGGTTAAATTCCCGGATTTTCTTTTAAAATGACATGTAGTGCCTTAAGTAACTAAAATGAGAGGATGTACTAGAAATGTTATTAAGGAGTTAGAAGTTATTCTTAACTTGCTTATGTTTACGTTTTGATAAGCCGGTAGCGTTTATGTTATGTATGATAGCCGGTTGCGCTGATTTATGTATTATTATTATTATTATTATTATTATTACTATTTATGCCATGGATTTGCTACCCATGATGCGAGTGCGGCGCTTGTACTCATGCGGGCCCACAGGGTCCATGCGGGTGAAATAGTCCCATGCGGGTGAAATAGTCCCATGCGAGACGGATGACCTCATGCGGGTGAAATAGTCCCATGCGAGGTGATGACCTTATGCGAGTCCACAGGACCCATTCGGGTGAAACAGTCCCAGGAGTAGGATTGCTTAATGATACTACGGGCGGGAGATCCTATTTTGATCATGAGCCTCCTATTTTATGCATTAAAGTTTATACTTGTTACTCTCATTGTTAGTAAGGCACAGTGTACGGTATTTTTGATTCTCTTCCATGACTCCAGTTTATTTTAAGCTTAAGATATTATTACAGTATTTTCCAGTTTTGCATACTTGGTACATATCATTGTCGACCCCTTCCTGCCGAGGTGCGTTCATCTGCCAGTAAGGGAAGCGGTGGTGGATCCTCATTCTTAGGATCTTTACTCGTGTGTCGAGCTCCATTTCTCCGGAGGCTCGACTTTTGGTACGGTTCTCCCCGGTGTTGTAGATATTTTGTACATTCAGGGGCATGACGGGGCCCTGTCCCGTCATAGTGTTTACTCATTCTTAGAGGCTTGTAGTCCTGTTATAACTTGGGTTGTTAGGGATGTGACTATTCAGTTTGATTTATATTAGAGGTAGCCATTTTTGGTTAGCCTGTTTATTTTCTATATGGGTTCTTGTTGTGAGTTTATTTTCCGCTGGTTTTCTCTGATGTTGTATCACGAGGGTGCCCGTGGTAGGGCACCAGTCACGGGTCCGTGGTCAGGTCGTGACATGCATTCACAAACATGGTATTCTGCTGCAGTTGCTTCGTCAAAAGGGCCACTTGTGCATTTAGGGCAGTGATGGCATCTAACTCATGTATGCCCACAACCTTCCTGCTGCTGACTGACTTGTCATCTGCCCCTTGATGATTATTGGCGGCCATATCTTCTAGTAACTCATGTGCCTCATTGGCACTCTTTCTCATGAAAGCACCCCCTGCTGTTGTATCAATGATGGTACGCGTAGTACCGCTCAGTCCATTAGAAAAAATGTGGACTAAGATCCACTTCTCAATGTCATGATGTGGGCATTTCCTTTGCAAGTCCTTAAATCGTTCCCATGCATCATAGAGCGACTAACCATCCACCTGATAAAAGTTGTTCAGCTCTCCCCTTAACTTTGCTGCTTTGGAAGGAGGGAAGAACTTTGCTAGAAACTTATGTGCTAGGTCCTGCCAGATAGTGACGGAGTTAGCAGGCAGTGAGTTCAACTAGCTTTTGGCTCTATCCCTCAGTGAGAACGGAAAAAGCCTTAGTCTAATGGCATCGTCAGTAACGTCATTGTATTTGAAAGTGACACACAACTCCATAAAGTTTTCAATGTACATGTGGGGATCTTCAGATGACAGTCCCCCAAATTATACTGTATTCTGGACCATGCTCAGGATGACTGGCTTGATCTCAAAGTTATTGGCTCCTATAGCTGGGAGCCTGATGTAAGTCTGTGCACCTGTGACTGTGGGCAAAACATAATCCCCCAGACTCATTTCTGCAGGTGGCGGGACTTGTCCCATGACAGCTGGTACCTCATTATTTCCGGGCACATCTTCGGGTATTTCATGGTTGTGTTGATCATCACCCAGCCCTCCGTTTAACTCGTTGTTCCTCTGGTTGTTCATTGCTAATATGTCCGTAATTCTCTTTTCACACTTGTTCTGTTTGCAGATTTTCTCAATTTCAGGATTGAAGGGAACAAGTGCATCTGCTCCTTCTTCTTCGCATACACTAGATTTCTGAAATAGATCAAAATCAACAAACAAATCAAGGCACACGGTTCTCACAGTTAAAATAAAAATAAAAATAAATAAATCCAAATTAGAAATAAAAACAGATGATTCGTTATTAGATGTACGCCAATCCCAGGCAACGACGCCAAAAACTTGTCAGCGATATTTTCAAATGCTCAACGTAAGTGTATGTATCGTTCACAAGTAATATAGTCTGATAAGACCGAATGTCGTCCTTAGAGACTGGTTTCTAAGTACCGTTCATCTATTTTATGTTATCTAAATGGCAATCGATATTTGGTTGGGGTTTTTGTTTAACTACTAGAATAATTGCAAGATTTAACTAAACTATTTAAGTTGTAATCAATTATGAATGAATTAGGGCTTCCAAGATCATCGACTATCCACTCTACTCAATCCTTAATGCGACTAGAATGACTTTTTCTTCTTCTTCTACGTTAAGATAGCGGTTAACTAGACTGTCTTATATTCTGGTTAGGATATATAATCGCTCAACCCCAGTGCAAAACCCTTCTATATTTCTATGATATGATTTACCACATAGGAGAATTAAGAACAGTAACCTATAATGCTACACAAGTATCGGGGTACTGTCGTCCGCGATTTTAACCTATGTTTATTCAATTACAGCATATCCAAATCTCTCATTTCGGTTCTTGATTCGAAATCATATAGATTATGATAATTAGTGATCAATTAACTATCAAACATTCATACCAATTATTGAATAGATCTTAATCAAGTGAAGAAGAAATCAACTAATGCATTAAATCATGAATAAAGTTTCAAGCGATTCACAAGGAAAGCCATAATAGAGTGTTTAGCTCCTAGCCATAGTCACGCTAAGAACTAACACAATATCCATACATAAACTGAATTAAAAACGAAAGAAGAAAATTACGTAGAACAAAGTCTCCAATTGTCGCTCTAAATCCGCCTTGAGTTGTGTTGTGTTGTAGAATGACCCCCTCTTCATAGAATCCCTAGGGCTTTAAATATGTTACAAATTTCGTGTCCTGTGGACCCTTCTACTCCTGGCCAATTTCTCCTCGGATCTGGAATTTCCCGCGTCGGCATGCGGTGCCGAAACTTCTGCAGCTTCTCAGCACAAATGGCATTGCGGTGCTGCCTGATGGCACCGCGGTGCTGAAAGTCCTGTGGCTCCTCGGTAAATATGGCATCGCGGTGCCACTATGCAGAACCGCGGTGCCATAGTGGCACCGCGATGCTGCCTTCTTTCGCTCTGAGTTGCCAACTTTTCGTCCTTTTTGCCTCAGGAGCACCTTTTCTGCCCATTTCTCGTTCATTTTTTGCCATTTTGCCATTTTGCCTGTTCGCGCCGCTGTGACTCAAAAGAAAGAAAAACAAACCTACTACTATACTAAACACAACAAAAACGAGTAAAATATAAACTAAAAATGACTCGAAATGCGTATACAAAATACACCTAACAACTGTTTTGGGCTTATTTGGAAGGTAAAAATTATCCCTTTTCATTAGATACTTGGTAGATTAATTGACGTTGTAGTTAAGGAATTAACCCATGTTAAAGAAGAATTGGAATTAAGAGATTGCATGTGGTTATTGTTTGTATTGTTGAAGTTGGAATGGTCGATTGGGTGGGTTGGTTTATTACCTTGGGTTTGATTATGGTTGTTGTTATTCTTGTCATTACTTGCATGTTGAGATTGAAAAGAATTTTGATATATAAATTGTAATTGAGTAAATGGATGTGTTGGAACATGAATTGGATTGTAAGAAGCTAAGTAAGTAACTTTGGAAATTAAGCCTTGTTGGCCGAGACTTGTATGAAAACGTGGACATTGTTATAAAGTAATAAGGGCTGATTTTATGAAGTTAAAATGTTGGGAATTTGATCATAAACATGTATATATGTTATGGTAATTACTAATACAGGTCTTAAAGGAATTAAAGTGTAGTAAGGTGATATGTTGCAAACTAGAAGACTTGAACTCTTGTTGTTGCCGCTAGAATTGATGGATTGTTTTAAGGTTGTTCTAATATGGATTAACATAAGAAATAGGTATAGTAATCATCTGGTTTGTTGTAGTTGTGATATGGATTAAATATAAAAAGAGAAGGAATGTGTATTAATGACGTAAATGGAGTATTTGAGATTGTTTCGGTGTATCCTTGAATTGTATCTTGTTGTTGGTATTGCAGGCTTAGTTTGGAATTTATGGATGTACATATAAACAAAGAAAGTGCTGCCCAAATTTTTATAGAATAAGAGAGTCGCCTTTCAATATAACTTACGTGAGAAATCATAAAGATGACAAGGCATATTGTTATTATTATAGGTCAAGGTGCTAGTCGAGGCGATTGTTAGACTATTGAGTTGATTAGTTCGACTAAGAGGTATGTGAAACTCTTCCTCCTTTCTTTTGGCATGATTTTCATAAATAAAAGTACCGCGGACGTACATGATTTCTACACAATCTAGTTCCTAAAGATGTTAGTCATGAGAGATGTCTATGATTTTCAGTAAAGAATTTATTATAATAACTTTATTTTATCGAGTCCCTCGCCACAGGGCCGAGACATGTTATGTTGATAATTTTATCGAGTCCCTCGCTACATGGCCGAGATATGTTATGTTGATAATTTTATCGAGTCCCTCACTACTGGGTCGAGACATGTTATGTTATATTGATAATTCCATCGAGTCCTTCACTACAGGGTCAAGACATGTTATATATATACATATGGACATGATGACTCTATGGGTAAGCATTCAGGATTACTGATATGATTCTTTATTTCATATTACACGGTTATGATCTCATTTTCAGTATTTTATATTTTTCATACTCAATACATTATTTCGTACTGACCCCCTTTCCTCGGGGGGCTGCGTTCATGCCCGCAGGTACATGTTCTCAGGTTGGTGACCCTCAGGCTTAGGACTCCTACTCAGCTGATTGGAAAGTTCATTTGATCCAGAGCTTTGTCATTTTTGGTACAGAACCTCTTCCTGATCTCATGTATATATTTAGGGGCATGACGGGGCCCTATCCCGTCACATGATGTTATCCTTCTCATAGAGGTCTGTAGACAGTTATGGGTTTGTACGTATGTAGACTTCTAAATCTGTTTTGGTCAGTTATGTCATTGTACTCTCTGTGTTGGGATGTTCCCGCGTATATGTGATATTTTTCGATGGCAGCCTTGTCGGCTTGCTTATTATATTATGTTGGGTAGTTGTGACTCCTCAGGAGGCAGGTGCAGTCTTGTGTAAAGGCAGTCTTGTCGGCTCGCCTATTCTGGCATATGTTGTTGTTACGGCGTTGTGTTGTCGGAATTCATACTTCCATTAGTATTAGTCAGATTATGTGTGACAGATTAGTAGAATGTCGTCATTAGGGCGCTTAGTCGCGGCCCGACGGGTCGCGACGTGACACAGCGACGCTTGGAGGCAAGAGCCGCGACGCTCATGCACCTGGATGAAGAGCCGACGGCGGAAATTAGCGACAACAATCGATTTTAAAAGAGGGTAAATGTTATACCCCGTAGTTCTGACCCTACGTATGAGAGCGTACGAAAGAATGTAAGACTTAAAATTTTCAAAGGATAGGTTGACGGATTATTCCGGACGGGTTTTTAGTCAACTTTAAGGCGGGTTATGACCCGGTACATTGAGAGTTCCTAAGTGGTTCAAAGGCCTAGGGGGTAGTTCGTTGAGTCTAGATTCCAACGCAACCAACCGTTCGTCGATAGGACGTCGGAGTAGAAAGTTATGAGAGTTACAAGTTCAGCGCGCAGTCGGGCAGAAGTGTGTTTCGGACTAGGCGGCGTGGCGCGCGCCGAGGCGGGCGCGGCGGAAATCTGCGAGGTCGCTGAAGTTTCAGCGCCGCGGCTCGGAAGCGAGGCGCGGCTCGGAGATCCGAGGGTCGCTGAAGTTGCGGCCATGGCGCCGGATAGCGAGCGCGCAAGTCGAAAAGCTGCGGAGCTCATGAGGTTTCGGGCGGAGGAGGGGTGTTGACACCCAATTTTGACTCTCCCGTCCAGTCATTAGCTATAAAATCACACTAATTTTAAAACAATTTTAAAATAATAAAATGCAGCAATAAAACATTAATACAGGCATAAATAAACAATTTAATAATGACACCGCGTCTTACGTAGAAAATTACGCACTTAGAGTCTCGCGCCCATATTTATTAATTTTAAGCCCTGTCATAATTCTTAATAATAAATAATAAATACTTAAAATAATAATCTAACACACGCGTTTTAATAATAGCATTCATAAAAGAATTAAGAAGTCCTATCTACATGTAGCATTTAAATAATCCAATTTTAGCTTAAATAATAATAAAATATGCATATTTAATAAGTTCTAACAACGGCATCGCATTATAAACATTAAGAACTAATTAATTAGCACACCCGTATTATAATAATAGCTTAGACTAATAAAACACCTAAATAATTTAATCACAATTTAATTTACCACTAATTAACTCCTAAAACTCTACCCCTAATAATAATTTGCCACTAATTAAAAAATAACTCCCTAATTAACTAATACCCTAATTAATTAAAAAGCGGCCCAATACCCATATCTACCCGCAAGCCCACTACCCATTCAGCCTTATATCGACCCAGCCCCATTACCCTTTATCTTTCCCTTAGCCCATCGTCCCAGTCGTCCTCCCTCAGACAAAACCTAGGTGAAACCCTAATCGCCGCCTCCCTCGCCCATACGCCCTAAAATCTCGCCTTCCTTAACCAAATCACTTACCTTCATTACCCATGCAAGCGCAGCCAACGATTTCTTACCATAACTAACCAAATCCCTTCAAATCAGAACCCGTTCGAATCACACAAAATCAGCACGAATTCCTTACGAATCAGCCCTAGGGTTTACCTAATGGGGAACCAACATTGAGGCTATATAAACCCATCTCCATACACTCGAAAATTCATTCGGAAAGAGAGAGAATACAGGCAAGAATCATTTGGAATTAACATTAGTCGAACACAGGGCATATACGAGAGGGCAGAGACGGGGAGAGTACAGTAGAGTCTATTCAGGTTCCAGCAAAGAAACCAACAGCCAAACCTTGCCCTTCTATTCGCATCGCAAACCCGAAGCCCGTCGAGTGGACCGACGACTTGATACGCTGCTCCGGGTCGCTGTCCGGAGAAGGTAAATATCCACTCCACCTCGCCTTCAGTTCATTCTGTATTCTTTTGTGCGAATTTGTGTTAATATGTGTTAGTTCATTCGTGTGATTGTATTTGTTAGATGCTTAAGATGATGTTTGGGGACTGATGTTGATAAGTCACAGACCATTAGTGGTTCTGTATGACCTACTGTTTTGTTCTAAGGGGTCATTTAACTATTTATGTATGTTGGCTATGTCTAAAAGGCTGATTATACCTCTGCCTTTTACGCTGAGTATAAAGCGCCTCAGTACTAGCATGTTAAGTCCAGATTGCATCATACCTTGATTGTTAAGTTGCCTGCATGCTGTCGAATCTGTCCTGCAATGTCTATCAGTCTCCTCTGTAGAATGAAAGGGCAAGTGAGTTTGATTAAGAGCATCTGTGAAATCATGTTTACGGGTTAATTTTAGTCATATGATGCATATAGTTCAACTTGCAGTCCTGTTTATCTTCCACAAATATGTGTGGAGTAATGGAAGTAGTTAAGATAACTGAGGTGGCTTAAAGGGTTCAGAAAATGATATCATTAACTAATTCCATGCTTGTCTGTTTACCTTGAGTTAAAAATGCAGTAAAAACATGTAAGGATGTCTTTCTTTTTCTTTAGAATAACTAAACAGAAGAATGTTAGTATTCAGTCACCATATGCCCCTGTTCTGCCTCTTACTTTGTCTCTGCCTACTGTTTATACCTGACTGGTGTACTTAGAGCAGATCTGAGCACTTACTGCAGCAGGTATACTGATTGCACCATGTCTAACAGTCAAAACTACTAGTGTTAGCATCTCTCGGGTCATTCCCATGCCATATGGACATGCAGCCCCTGTCGCATCTCATATTTGAAAGATAATATGGCCGGATATAGTGGAACATAAGTTAAGAGTATATTGTGTCATTTGCCTCCATTCCAGTTTACAAAGACACCTTAACATGTTAAGTGCTAGAGTTAGTTGGTCCGTTATCCAAAATAGGCAAGATATATCATACTTTTTTTTTTTTTAGAACTTGGTCACACATCACATATGTATTCGGTAAATCGCCTGCACATCATATTATGTGGCTATCTGTTAACAGATCTTGTTTCCTTTCTTCCAAATCTGAGTGTGAGTCTGTTCCCTGCTCCTATTTTGTCGTGTTCTAGACTGATTTGTGTGCCTTAGGTCTGTATCTCGCCTTTTATATTCTGGACTGATTTGCGTGACACGGGAATTGTCCTTTGCTGTTTACGTTTTGCTGGCATGCTCATTGCAGAAACCTGTTATTTTTAACTGGAAGTAATACAATAATCGGACCTTAAGCGTTGAATGCCTATTTGTGCTTTGACTTGAGCATTCTCGCATATGTGGTAATGGGTGTTGGCACAGGTGCATCCTAGCATCCCTTTCTCTCTCTGCTTGTCATTTGCCTGTCTTCCCTATTGCTTTTACCATCTAACGTCGCCTATTCCATCTCATATTGTTACATGTTGGTCTTTATGTGCATACTTGCTCAAATACACTATATGTCAAGTGCTTGTTTGTTATTTAATTTTCTTGGGACATATACTAATCTTTATCATTTTTCTTTTTTTACATGAAATGCACCGGAGCAACAAAGAGTCTCATAGCGGGACTCATTGTGGCAAACGCGAAGACCCACATCTACACGCATTTATCCTCGCATCAGGAATTCTAAGCCGCAGGCGAAAGACATCGCCATTCCTCGAGTCCTTTAAATTATTTTCTACCCCGCCCCATTCATTCATTTATTGTAAATTATTTGACTAACGCTATTCTAATCAATAGGCTGTCTAGAACAATTAATCCTTGAATACATGAACTGGGGTGGGTAGTTTTAAAAAATTGGAAATGCACTTCTAATTATTTATCTTAGGTCTGTCATTTATATCTAATCTTCGCCTAATCATTAAATTGCACAGCTAAAACTAACGCATCACCTTTTGATTTCGCAGATAATGCATAGTCTATAAATCAACTTGGCACCGCTCAAAACAATATAAATGCACACTTTAAAACTCTATATATTCTTATAGCATTATCCTTATAAATTTTATTCCGCATGCCTCCTTTATAAAAAAATAATTTTGAAGCATCTTTTATATTTTCAAAACAAGCATTTTTTAAACATAATAATTACCCTAGGTCTGGCAGGACAACCGCAAGTTAGCGGATCTTAGAGGGTGCCTAACCCCTTCCCTCTAGATTAATAAAGAACCCTTGCCCAGAATCTCATTAAGTTTAGCAGACCATTAAAATTGAGTTAATGTTTTACTTTAAACTAGTTAAACATTTAGGTGTCCTAATTCACCCAAATTAATTAGGTGGCGACTCCGCGAACCCTTAGCATTTTGCATTTTTTTTCACTTTAACACTTTACTTTTAAAGTTTAGCATTTTATTATTTATTCCTAACATGTTCTTATTAAGCAGGGTTCGCTAGAATCTCGTTTTCGACTCCGGTTTAAAATGGGGTGTTACAGATGGCGACTCCACTGGGGATTTAAGGTTCTTAACCACAACAGACCTAGGGTTATTATTTGGCATTACTTTTTTGTATTTAAATTTTGTGTGCTGTATTTTGTTTTATTTATTTTAATTGCTACCTGTTTTACTGCTTTCCTTAAACTGGCATTCCGCTCATATTTCTTCCATTCTGGAAAATTCACACTATCACACACTCACGCGCTGGTGTGCTTCGCGCACCCGCAAATTTCTTTCAAAAAAAAAATCCAAATTTTAAGAGAGTTGGCGCTTGCGCGGAGTTAGATCGGTTCGTCTGATCAGCCGCGTAGCCTTCTCACTCGAGTTGTCCGCTCGGGAACCTTGCGTCTAGAAAAGCCAAATCTTAGAAACTTAAGATAGAGCTATACCACCCTTATTTTAGGGCATGCATGCATTTACCTTAGGTGGGTCGGTCTTTGGCATCGACACCACAATTAGGAAGACACCAAACTTGTCGACGGGTTTCTCAACCCAACGGCCAACCAACATATTATGTGTAGCATGGTGATGACAGACAAATCCAAGCCTAATCATGACATGTTGAAATTGGAAAAAGTGCACCGTCATTTGGTCGCCATTTCCAACAAAGGCATTATAGTTGGACGACTTGGACAAATCTATCATGACCTCATATATGTGACGTTTAGGCCTACCTCTGGCATAAAGAGGTCCCCCCCTGCATGTTAGGAAACGTTTGAATGTGCTATGTGCGATATATCTGTTACATGCCTGCAAATTACGTGTTTTATGCTAACACCGTTTGTTGCATTTTTTTAGAAAGATTTATCATCTCCTCAAAGGTCGATTCGTATTTGACTAAACAATGGCAGAACATCGATATCTCACAAGATCAAAGGCACGGTCCGATGGCGATTCGAGGCATCCGAGCGGAACAGTGAACTGTCTTGGTTCCTATAGGCAAAACGGGGGTCTCAGAAGAGAAAGGCAGCATAGATCCGGTCGAGCAGCTCGCCCAAATACCGCAGCAAATAGCAAACCTGCAGGCCGAAATAAGAAGTCTCAGAACATCATCAAGTACTCACATCGCAAATAACCAAAACAGTCAAAATCCTCCAAATTATTACCAGTACCCTCTTACTACATATCCCATTCAGCCAATATACAATGCACCCATATATCCCACACAAATGCCTACCACACTCCAGCCAAACACAAACCAAAGGCCACCACAAACCCACTTTTGCAATGCATACGACAACCCCTTACGGTACCCATCCGTGCATGCGCCACAACCAAATGCCCGTTCACTAAACACTTTCAAACCCCGCATAGGTGCTAAGAGAAAACCAAGCAGAACCTATACACCTTTAGCCGAACCCATAACCCAAGTGTATGAGGAGCTGAAAGCCGCAGGAATACTCCAGCCAATTCCCAGAAATATCCCCAGGCCTACTTCCCGAGGGCATGATAAAACCAAACATTGTGCATACCACTCCGGTGTCGAGGGGCACGACATCGAAAATTGCTATGCACTCAAGGACAAAATAGAGGAGCTAATCAAAGAAGGAGTCATTCAGACAGAGGAGGCCTCCCACAATGAGTACAATGAACCCCAAAGGAAGAGGTGTTCACGGCGAACCCGCCGCCTGAATCAACCTTTTATCCTGCCCTTCGTAGATCCACCCATCAAGCCCGCCAACAAAATAGAGCACCCAATGCATCCAGACCAAATAAGAATTTTGAAGGAAAACCACCCAAAGTTCGCACCCCACTAGCTGAACCCATACCTCAAATATATGAAAGGTTGCGAGCTGCAGGCCTAATCCAACCAATTCCAGGAAGGATTCCCGACCCTATCCCAAGATGGTATGATGAGAACAAGCGTTGCGCGTATCACTCCGATAGCCCAGGACATGACACTGAAGGTTGCCATTCCCTCAGGGACAGAATCGAGGCGTTGATCAAAGAAGGGGTAATTCGGTGAAGAGTGCGCCCCAAATCCTTGCAAACCACGACCATGTCAATGTGCACCTGACAACCTTAGATGAGGAATACACTCCCTTGCCTATGCCCATTCCGCCTGAATCAATCATTTATCCGAGCATGCACCACGCAGAAGCCAAAAGAAGAAGATATTGATAGCAGAGCATGAAGACCCAGCCAGCCATGACGCAGAGCAAGAAGGCGTATTGGTTGGATTTGCACCCTTGTTCTGATCCGCCTAGAGCCCGGATAAAAAAGAGCAATTCAGTTTAGCAGAAATAATTCAAGACTCATATTTAAGCTTTAATAATGTTTTCTTTAATTTTCATTGTATTTGGAACTACGTTAGACCTGATTCCCTTGGCGGATACGTAGGCGGCCATATCGGCTTCGGTCCCACCTTTTAGAAAATCCCAATTTCTCTTTTGCTTGTAATTGGAACTACGTTAGACCTGATTCCCTTGGCGGATACGTAGGCGGCCATATCGGCTTCGGTCCCACCTTTTAGAAAATCCCAATTTCTCTTTTGCTTGTAACTGGAACTACGTGTGACCTGATTCCCTTGGCGGATACGTAGGCAGCCATATCGGCTTCGGTCCCACCTTTAGACTTTTAATTTCACCCCAAAATTTGCTTGTAATGAACTACGTCATGACCTGATTCCCTCATGGGGATACGTAGGCGGCCTAAATCGGCTTCGGTCACACCATTAGGAAGCTTTCCCTCCGCTTTGAAAATAACGAGAATACACAAGCAACTCCATTGAGACCCACCATAGGCCAAACACCCTTTTCAAAACTAGGACAAGGTAGGAAACCAGACAGGGGTTGCAAGTCCAAACAGGCCAGGCATGCAGATGTCAAGGAACAAGGCGGCAAAGTCAAATACGAATCGACCACCCCCCCAAACTCACAAATTTTCTTTGAGCGCAGGTCTTTCATATTAACAGAAGCAGAAAGTGCAATAGCCGAAGCAGAAGATACGGCAAAAAGTTTTCTTCGCAGAAGTAGAAAGAAGCAGCAGAAGCAGAAAGAGGCATCGACAATCCACAGTCAGAATTCTAAAAGTCCGTAACAAAGTCTAGCGCATCAGCTCGGGCATAAAGCACACAACAAAGGAATCATGGCAATCCGTCGGTTGCAAGGAAACATCTCAGGGACGACATCTCTACCCACATAATTTGCCTTTCTCAAATATTTATCATTACATTTTACGATTATGCACTAACTTTTCTCGCTTAGCTTGCGGGAGCATTTATTCTACAGAGCGAAGCACACGCGTCCGCATAACGGCTTATCGGACAAAGAAGTCGAAACAACGCCATCAATGTCGCCCGGCGGCGGCGTTATCGGACTATGTCGAGCAACGACATATATCCAGGCCAGTTTCGTCGATCAATCGGGACAAGTTTAAGGACTTCGCCACGAAAGGACATCGACAGATATGATTCCATATGCTCGAAAGATCGACATAAACTGGGACAATTTTAAGGGCTTTACTACAGATGACATCAATGGACATGGTTAATTTACGCTAAGGGTTCCATGTCCCAAAACTGGGACAAATTTTAAAAGAGAGCCTGACGGCAGCGGAGCACCGAGAGTATGGGAGAATACACCGCCGATTTCGGATAAGGAAGTTTGCTTTGTTTCGCAACATGTCACTAGTCAAATATCGACATAATTTCCTGCTAGCACATACTAGTATTTTCTCAAGATAGAATATTTTCAACAAATGTTTTCGACCGAGACTCGAAATCAGACAGGGGTTACATGGTCCAGACAAGACAACGCGTGCAAATATCAAGAGCCAACACAAATCGGCCGACCCCCTCCCCGAACTCACAATTTTTCTTTGAGTGAATTTTGCAGGTCAACAGGAACAAGGAGGACAACAACATTCCAATACAACAGATCCGCTCACGAAGTCCATCTACAACAAGTCTACATCAAATACATCTCGCAAAAACCACATTTTCGTTACTCAGGCTACATCATTTACACTTTAATTATTTCATCTAGCTTTGATTATGCATAACACAAATTTTATCCATGCCCTAGGAGGCGTTATTTGCATCTCGTCCATACGAGACGATAACGCCCATACAAGGCGTCATGTCGTCTCGTCCATCTGAGCGAAACGCCCATCTGGCGTCATTTGCATTTCGTCCATACTGAGCGATAACGCCCATACAAGGCGTTATTTGCATCTCATCCATACGAGACGATAACGCCCATACTGGCGTCATTTGCATTTCGTCCCATAGAGCGATAACGCCCATACAAGGCGTCATATGCATCTCGTCCATACAAAGCGAAACGCCATACTGGCGTCATTGCATTTACGTCCATCTGAGCGATAACGCCCATACAAGGCGTCATTTGCATTTCGTCCATACAAGGCGATAACGCCCATACAAGGCGTTATTGCATTTAAATCCATCTGAGCGAAACGCCCATACTGGCGTCATTTGCATTTCGCCCATCTGAAGCGATAACGCCCATACTGGCGTCATGTCATCTAAATCCATACAAAGCGAAACGCCCATCTGGCGTCATTTGCATTTCGTCCATCTGAGCGATAACGCCCATCTGGCGTTATTTGCATCTCGCCCATACGAGCGATAACGCCATACAAGGCGTCATGCATCTCGTCCATCTGAGCGAACGCCCATACTGGCGTCATTTGCATTTCGTCCATCTGAGCGATAACGCCCATCTGGCGTTATTTGCATTTCATCCATCTGAGCGAACGCCTATACAAGGCGTCATTTGCATTCGTCCATCTGAAGCGATAACGCCCATCTGGCGTTATTTGCATTCGTCCATACTGAGCGAAACGCCCATCTGGCGTCATTTGCATTCGTCCATACAAGGCGATAACGCCCATCTGGCGTCATATGCATCTCGTTCATACAAGCGAGAATGCCCATACAAGACGTCATTTGCATTTCGTCCATACTGAGCGATAACGCCCATCTGGCGTTATTTGCATCTCGCCCATACGAGGCGATAACGCCATACAAGGCGTTATTTGCATTCCGCCCATACTGAGCGAACGCCCATACAAGGCGCGTCATTTGCATTTCATCCATACAGCGATAACGCCCATACTGGCGTCGTATGCATCTCGTCCATACTGGCGAACGCCCATACAAGGCGTCATTTGCATTTCGTCCATCTGAGCGATAACGCCATACTGGCGTTATTTGCATCTAAATCATACGAGACGATAACGCCCCATCTGGCGTCGTATATCTAAATCCATACTGAAGCGAAACGCCCATCTGGCGTCATTTGCATTTCGTCCATCTGAGCGAACGCCCATACTGGCGTCATTTGCATTTAAATCATACGAGCGATAACGCCCATACTGGCGTCATATCATCTCGTCCATACAAAGCGAAACGCCCATACAAGGCGTCATTGCATTTCGTCCATCTGAGCGAAACGCCCATACTGGCGTCATTTGCATTTCGTCCATCTGAGCGATAACGCCCATACAAGGCGTTATTTGCATCTCGTCCATACGAGACGATAACGCCCATCTGGCGTCAACTTGCGTCGTCCATACAAGGCGACAACGCCCATCTGGCGTCGTTGCATTCGTCCATACAAGACGATATGCCACTGGAGGCGTCATCTGCACCTCCGCACATCTGCGCGGCGTATCATCACATCATGCCATATACGATTTGACTACAACCACAACACAAAATTTACATTCTTACATTATTTTGTTTTGACAGTTACGCACTAATGCTTCTATCTTAGCTTCAATCTACAGGAACTGCACAAGATGGAGCATAACGTGGATTTTCTCTTACAGCGAACCGGGGTAATTTGTTGGGGGGCCAACTTTCCCAATGAATGGCAGAAGCGGCCTCAAGCTTCGGTCCACTCGCTCCACATCACCATAAGCCATAGCGGTACACCCCAGGTTCAAGCCAGTTATTTTTATTTCTTTACTTTTTGCACTATAGCCCAGTGTCATCATAACTCGACACTGGGACAATTTTTGAGTCCGCGTTAGCCCGCCTTGGTGTTTTGACCATGGTAGCCCAGTGTCGTCATAACTCAACACTGGGATAATTTTTGAGTCCGCGTCAGCCTTGCCTAATTGCCCAACATTTCTAATTCTGAGGGTCGAGACAAAATTGGCTATGAGTCAACGTCTTTGTCCGAAGATTCTTCCATCATCTCCATACAAAGAGGGACAACTGTTGACACCCAATTTTGACTCTCCCGTCCAGTCATTAGCTATAAAATCACACTAATTTTAAAACAATTTTAAAATAATAAAATGCAGCAATAAAACATTAATACAGGCATAAATAAACAATTTAATAATGACACCGCGTCTTACGTAGAAAATTACGCACTTAGAGTCTCGCGCCCATATTTATTAATTTTAAGCCCTGTCATAATTCTTAATAATAAATAATAAATACTTAAAATAATAATCTAACACACGCGTTTTAATAATAGCATTCATAAAAGAATTAAGAAGTCCTATCTACATGTAGCATTTAAATAATCCAATTTTAGCTTAAATAATAATAAAATATGCATATTTAATAAGTTCTAACAACGGCATCTCATTATA
This sequence comes from Przewalskia tangutica, assembly GCA_029844215.1. Lineage (NCBI taxonomy): Eukaryota > Viridiplantae > Streptophyta > Magnoliopsida > Solanales > Solanaceae > Przewalskia > Przewalskia tangutica. The sequence goes on from CM056728.1 coordinate 117,241,182, forward strand.
AACATTAAGAACTAATTAATTAGCACACCCGTATTATAATAATAGCTTAGACTAATAAAACACCTAAATAATTTAATCACAATTTAATTTACCACTAATTAACTCCTAAAACTCTACCCCTAATAATAATTTGCCACTAATTAAAAAATAACTCCCTAATTAACTAATACCCTAATTAATTAAAAAGCGGCCCAATACCCCTATCTACCCGCAAGCCCACTACCCATTCAGCCTTATATCGACCCAGCCCCATTACTCTTTATCTTTCCCTTAGCCCATCGTCCCAGTCGTCCTCCCTCAGACAAAACCTAGGCGAAACCCTAATCGCCGCCTCCCTCGCCCATACGCCCTAAAATCTCGCCTTCCTTAACCAAATCACTTACCTTCCTTACCCATGCAAGCGACGGCGATTTCTTACCATAACTAACCAAATCCCTTCAAATCAGAACCCGTTCGAATCACACAAAATCAGCACGAATCCCTTACGAATCAGCCCTAGGGTTTACCTAATGGGGAACCAACATTGAGGCTATATAAACCCATCTCCATACACTCGAAAATTCATTCGGAAAGAGAGAGAAGACAGGCAAGAATCATTTGGAATTAGCATTAGTCGAACATAGGGCATATCTGAGAGAGGCGAGAGGGGAAATACGATGAAGTCTATTCAGTTCCAAAGAAGAAACCAACACCAAACCTTGCCCTTCTATTCGCGATCGCAAACGGCCCGTCGAGTGGACCGACGACTTGATACGCTGCTCCGGGTCGCTGTCCGGAGAAGGTAAAAATCCACTCCACCTCGCCTTCAGTTCATTCTGTATTCTTTTGTGCGAATTTGTGTTAATATGTGTTAGTTCATTCGTGTGATTGTATTTGTTAGATGCTTAAGATGATGTTTGGGGACTGATGTTGATAAGTCACAGACCATTAGTGGTTACGTATGACCCTCTTGCTTTGTTCTAAATTCATTTAACTATTTATGTATGTTGGCTATGTCTAAAAGTGATTATACCTGCGCTTTTTCTCGCTGAGTATAAACTGCCTCCATGCTAGCATGTTAAGTCCAGATTGCATCATACCTTGATTGTTAAGTTGCCTGCATGCTGTCGAATCTGTCCTGCAATGTCTATCAGTCTCCTCTGTAGAATGAAAGGGCAAGTGAGTTTGATTAAGAGCATCTGTGAAATCATGTTTACGTTAATTTTAGTCATATGATGCATATAGTTCAACTTGCGATCTGTTTATCTTCCACAAATATGTGTGGAGTAATGGAAGTAGTTAAGATAACTGAGGTGGCTTAAAGGGTTCAGAAAATGATATCATTAACTAATTCCATGCTTGTCTGTTTACCTTGAGTTAAAAATGCAGAAAAGCATGTAAGGATGTCCTTCTTTTTCTTTAGAATAACTGAACAGAAGAATGTTAGTATTCAGTCACCATATGCCCCTGTTCTGCCTCTTACTTTGTCTCTGCCTACTGTTTATACCTGACTGGTGTACTTAGAGCGGTCGAGCACTCTGCGGCAGTATCGATTGCACCATGTCTAACAGTCAAAACTACTAGTGTTAGCATCTCTCGGGTCATTCCCATGCCATATGGACATGCAGCCCCTGTCGCATCTCATATTTGAAAGATAATATGGCCGGATATAGTGGAACATAAGTTAAGAGTATATTGTGTCATTTGCCTCCATTCCAGTTTACAAAGACACCTTAACATGTTAAGTGCTAGAGTTAGTTGGTCCGTTATCCAAAATAGGCAAGATATATCATACTTTTTTTTTTTTTAGAACTTGGTCACACATCACATATGTATTCGGTAAATCGCCTGCACATCATATTATGTGGCTATCTGTTAACAGATTTTGTTTCCTTTCTTCCAAATCTGAGTGTGAGTCTGTTCCCCGCTCCTATTTTGTCGTGTTCTAGACTGATTTGTGTGCCTTAGGTCTGTATCTCGCCTTTTATATTCTGAACTGATTTGCGTGACACGGGAATTGTCCTTTGCTGTTTACGTTTTGCTGGCATGCTCATTGCAGAAACCTGTTATTTTTAACTGGAAGTAATACAATAATAATCAGACCTTAACTGTTGAATGGCCTATTTGTGCTTTGACTTGAGCATTCTGCATATGTGGTAACGGGTGTTGGCCTGGGTCTGTCCTAGCATCCCTTTCCTCTCCTCTGTTTGTCGCTGCGTACTGCCCTGCTCATCCCTATTGCTTTTACCATCTGCTGGCTGCCTATTCCATCTCATATTGTTACATGTTGGTCTTTATGTGCATACTTGCTCAAATACACTATATGTCAAGTGCTTGTTTGTTATTTAATTTTCTTGGGACATATACTAATCTTTATCATTTTTCTTTTTTTACATAAAATGCACCGGAGCAACAAAGAGTCTCATAGCGGGACTCATTGTGGCAAACGCGAAGACCCACATCTACACGCATTTATCCTCGCATCAGGAATTCTAAGCCGCAGGCGAAAGACATCGCCATTCCTCGAGTCCTTTAAATTATTTTCTACCCCGCCCCATTCATTCATTTATTGTAAATTATTTGACTAACGCTATTCTAATCAATAGGTATGTGAAGTTTTCCTATCTCTTGAGCATGAATAGATGAAGCTATGTAGTACGGTAGACGTACAAGATTTGGTATTCTTACTTGTTTTAAGTATATAATGATTTGTTTCATTCTCAGAATGTATAATTCCCTTAGTTAGGGGAAAAGTATGATTTTACTAAAGTGTAGAGTTAATATAACAACTTTATGGGAAGTTGGTTTATTAGCTTCATAAAAGGTTAATGAGAAGAGATTACTCTAAATAAGATAAGTATATGGAGAAGCAAATTGATTTTAAGGTATCAATTGCCCAAAGGTTTTTATGTATAAAGAAGAGTCATTTTCAAAAGAGTTGAAGTATGTAGTACTTGGGTTAAACTCCCGGTGTTCTTTTATTAAAGATATGGTTAAGTGCCTTAAGTAAACTAAAATGAGAGGGTATATGAACAAGACTAATAAGAAGTTATAAGTTTTCTTAACTTATTTATGATTATGATATGATGTGATTTGAGCTAGGGTAAGAGTATATCTGAGGGGCAAGCCCCAAGATCGTTATACCACCTTCTCCAGGGTAAGAGTATGTCTGAGGGGTAAGCCCCAAGATCGTCATACCACCTTCTCCAGTGTAAGAGTATATCTGAGGGGCAGATCCAAGATCGTTATACCATCTGCACCAGTGTAAGAGTATATCGAGGGAGCCCCAGATCGTTATACCATCTGCTCCGGTGTAGAGTATATCCGGCGAGTACAACCCCAAGATCGTTATACCATCCGCGGGGTAAGAGTATATCGAGGAAAGTCCCAAGATCGTTATACCCACCTTAGTGGATTTGCTACCCATGATGCGAGGAATACCTCATGCGAGTCCTTATGGGCTTATGCGGGTGAAATAGTCTCACGCGGCAGTAGATGCGAGGAAGTACCTCATGCGGGTCGCGGGACCCATGCGGGTGAAATAGTCCCAGGAGTAGGATGGTTTTATTGATACCACGGGCGAGGTACCCCGTTTTGATCATGAGCCTCCTATTTTATGCAGTATCATATATATATATACTTGTCACTCTCATTGTTAGTAAGGCACAGTACAAGGTATTTTATTGACTTCGATGACTCAAATTACTTTCGGACTTATGATATCATTATTATAGTATTTTCGACTTTACATACTTGGTACATATTGTGTCGACCCGCTTCCTGAGCTGCGTTAAATCTGCGCGGTAGGGAGTAGCGATTGAGATCCTCATTCTTAGGATCACTACTCGATGTCGAAGCTCCATCCTCGGAAGCTTGTCTATTAGTACGGATATTCCACGATGCTATAGGTATTTTGTACATTCGGGGTATGGCGGGGCCCCGTCATACGATTATTATCTTTAAGTGCAGTGGTCACCTATGTGTTTTGGGCTATAAGAACCAGTTGTATTACTATACTTTTGTTTAAGTATGTTTTATAGAAGGCAGCCTTATCGGCTGGCCAGTAATGTTTACCCTTTTCTCTAAGTAATGTGTTATGTATGTTCCGCTGCTATTCTCTGACATATACCTGACAGGGTACCCCGGTAGGGTACCAGTCATGGCCCCGGGGCTGGGTCGTGACAAAAGTGGTATCAGAGCAGTTAGTCCTCGGAAAGTGTCCACAGACCGTGTCTAGTAGAGTCTTGATTATCGGTGTGTCGTGCACCACATCTATAATCAGGAGGCTGCAGGATATTTAGGATTGGTTTCCATTCTTTCACTCTAAGATCGTGCAATAGAGCTGAGTTATAGGTTGAATATCCCCTGATGTTTTCCTTTATGTATCAGTTATGCCTCCACGCAAGGCAACCGCGGCCCAGAAGGGCAAGCGGTGAGAGTCTTTGCTAGTGGGACGCGGAGAGTCACGAGCACGAGCCCGATCCTTACCAGAGATTATGTTTAGGGCGGCGAGTTCCACGTCGTCGCCCGACCTCGGCAATTTTGAGGCGTGAGCGGCTCACGAGACCGCGATGCCGGAGCCTCGGCCTCGCGATCGAGAACTGTCACGAGGATTACGGAACGGTCGATTCTTGGCAGCGATAGTGGCGGCGGCGCAGGAAGCGGCGGCCAACCTGAGCCGACAGTTACTGATTCGGATTTCTTGGGTTGTCACCCACGAAGTTCTATGGTTCGAGATTTGAGAGGATCGCAGGAGTTCGTCCGGCGATTCTGACGGACCATGCAGTCCTTAGGCATCGGACCGAGTCTGTTATATTAGCTTCTTCTGGGATTCTGCGATATTGCGTTGAACGGTTTGAGTCATGGGTATTGTCGAGGTGAGGATGCTCTTCCGGTGATTGGGAGGAGTTCACGAGGCGTTCTAGACCACTTCTTCCTCCCGAGGTGAGGAGAGCCCGTGTAGATAGGTTCTTGACCTTGAGACGGGACGGAGGACTATCGGAAGTGCACTGAGTTCGACTCCTTGGCCGAATATCGCACACCATCGTGCGGACATGGCGAGCGGGGTTCATAGATACGTGATGGGGCTGACCGTCACATGATTGCTTTCTTAGGAGTGGCTCTTCACCGAGGATGGATATTGCCGGAGATGCGAGCATACGCGAGGATTGAGAGGCGAGAGCGAGATCGATTAGATTTGGGCGGCCAAGAGGCGAGACATCGAGTTCTCGGGGCGAGTTTCGGCGGGCAGCCTCGGCGGCGAACTAAGTCCACCTTCCGGCCAGGCCTGAGTGCTCCTTCTCGATTTTCGGCAGAGGTCGATCAGCGAGGTTATTCGGGAAGCGGTCGGGGCTCGAGGACTTGTGTTTCGGGGAGGCGAGACCGGACTAATCGAGACCACCTACCTCGGTGTTCGATGCGGTAGGTCTCATCCGGCGAGTGTCGTATGGGTTCGAGAACATGTTACTCTTGTGGCCAGCGGGCCGAAGAAGGATTGTCCATCGCTTAGCGGCGGGAGCATTACGGTTCACCGACGGTGCATTCTTTGGATCTTCATCTTCGATGGTTAGACGCCCGGAGGCGGTACTTATGGGCGGCGAGCGCGGCGAAGGTGGTAGGGGTTCGATTCTAGCGGTCCTCGAACCGCATATATGCTATGTCGATCGGCGAGGACGAGGCGTCCCGGATGTCGCCACAGTACATTGTTGGTTTCTTCTTTGTGATGTATATGCTTTGATAGATCCGTGTTCTACCTTGTCCTACATATCTCCTCATATTGCCGGTAGAATAGGGATAGAGCCCGAGTCCATAAGACCTTTTGAGGTGGATACGCGATGGTGATTCAGATGGTAGCCGGCGGGTGTATAAGGCTTGCCTCGTGACTATAGATAGCCGTCGGACCACTGGCGGACTTGATAGAGTTGGATATGATGACTTTGATGTGATTATGGGTATGGATTGGCTAGCATCTTGCTATGCCAACGTGGACTGTAGAGAGAGATTAGTTCGGTTCCAGTTTCCTGGTGAGCCGGTTATCGAGTGGAAGGGGAATACTGCATCGCCGAGGGTAAGTTTATTTCTTACCTCAAGGCTAGGAAGATGGTGCGGAAGGGGTATATCTACCATCTGGTTCGGGTATTCGACACTGAGGCTGAGGTACCGGACCTTGATCGATCCGGTTGTTAGAGAGTTTCGGGCGTATTCCCGGCGAGCTCCGTATCCTCCGAGAGGGAGATTGAGTTTTGTATTGATTTGGCGCCAGACACTCGACCGATATCTATTCCGCCATACAGGATGGCACCTGCCGAGTTGAAGGAATTGAAGGACCAGCTGAAAGATTTGCTGGAGAAGGGCTTTATTAGGCCAAGTGTTTCTCCCTGGGGAGCACCAGTGTTGTTTGTAAAGAAGAAGGATGGGACGCTGCGTATGTGTATTGATTACAGGCAGCTAAACAAGGTAACTATCAAGAAGATATCCTCCCGTGATTGACGATTTGTTTGACCGATTGCGGTGCAAAGTGTTTTCCAAGATAGACTGCGATGCAGGTTATCATCAGTGCGAGTTAGAGAGACGAGATATCCCAAAGCGCATTCGGGACCGGTATGGGCACTATGAGTTCGGTGATGTCTTCGGGTTGACAACGCCCAAAGCGATATTCATGGATTTGATGAATAGGGTGTTCGAGCCATTCTTGGATATGTTCGTTATAGTGTTTATCGATGATATCTTGGTATATTCGCGCCTGAGCGGAGCATACATATCATTTGAGGCGGTATTGGGAGTCCTCGAGATCGGCGATTGTATGCCAAGTTCTCGAAGTCACGAGTTCGTTAGCTTGGTGGATTTCTTAGGGCATGTCGCCGGGGCGATGGTATTGGTTGATCTGACTAAGATTGAGGCGATCAAGACTTGGCGGACCAGCTACAAGCGGAGTGCGCGACTTTTGGGCTGGCGAGTTATTATCGGAGGTTTGTAGAAGTTTGCTTCTATTTCAAGACTTTGACTAAGGCGACTCGGAAAGCGGCTATGTTCGATGGACGGATACTTGTGAGAAAGTTTCCGATTGCTAAAGGAGAAGTTGGCGACCGCCCGATTCTTACTCTTCAGAGGCATAGATGGATATGTGGTTTATTGTGGACGTCAGTGTCGGGCTTGGAGTGCGTCTTGATGCGACAGCGAGTTATAGCTTATGCGTCTCGGCTTAGGAAGCATGAGAAGAACTATCTCACGCGTGACTTGAGTTAGCGCGGTGATTCATGCTTTAAAGATCTGGTTGCATTATTTATATGGAGTTCATGTGGATATTTACGGACCACAAGAGTCTCGATGCATCTTCACCAAGGAGGCGAACTTGCGTCGAAGGCGGTGGTTGGAGCTCTTAAGGATTACGATGTTGATATTCTATACCACGGGGAAGGCAATGTAGTTGCGGATGCCGCCCAGTCGCGGTCGATGGGTAGTCCGTGCGATGTTCACGAGAAAAGAGGATATGGTCCGAGTTACATCGCCCAGCGAGCCTTGGGGTTCGTTTGGTTGATTCTGATAGTGATGGAGTTCGGATTCGAGAGGTTGCCGAGTCTTCTATCGTCGAGGAGGGAAGAGGCGACAGTATGAGGATCCGATTTTGGTACGATACCGAGATGCCGCTATTCAGAAAGAGAGGAGTCTATTTGAGGTAGCGCCTGATGGGGTGCTAAGGTTCGAGGGCCGGTTGTGTGTTCCCGATGTGACAGACCGTCGGCCAGATTCAGGAAGGCACACGGTGCTCGTTATTCTATTCATCCGGTCGACTAAGATGTATCATGACCTCGGACGTGTATTGGTGGGGCGGCCTAAAAGGGACGTTGCGGAGTTCGTAACCGATGCGAATTATCAACGAGTTAAGATTGAGCACGAAGCGGTGGGCTGTTGCAGCTATTGATATTCGACTTGGAAGTGAGAGGTGATAAATATGGATTTTATTACAGGCTACCTACCACTCGGAGAAGCATGATTCCATTTGGGTGATTGTCGACAGTGACGAAATCACCCATTTTCTTCCGGTCGACGACGTTCTCGGTGAGGACTATGCGGATTATATATTAGAGAGATTGTGAGGCGCGGAGTCGGTGTCGATTATATCGAATAGAGGAGCGGTTCTCGGCTAACTTGGAGGTCTTTTCGTGAAGGATTAGGGACACATGTGAGTCTCAGTACGGCGTTTCATCCTCAGACCGACGGACAGGCCGAGCGCACTATCCAGACGCTTGAGGATATGCTGCGGGCTTGTGTTATTGATTTCAGGGGTAGCTGGGAGGATCATTTTTCTCTTGTGGAGTTTGCTTACAACAATAGCTACCATTCCAGTATTCAGATGGCGCCTTATGAGGCCTTATACGGGAGGAAGTGCAGGTCATCGATAGGCTGGTTCGAGGTGGGAGAAGTTCAGTTAGTCGGGCCAGACTTAGTTCAGTGACGATGGATAAGGTGAAGCTTATCCAGGAGCGGTTGTTGGCAGCTCAGAGTCGGCAGAAGTCGTATGCAGATCATCGGCGCCGACACTTGGAATTTGAGATAGATGATTGGGTTTTTCTAAAGGTATCGCCCATGAAGGGCGTGATGAGATTTGGAAAGAAGGGGAAGCTTAGCCCAAGGTACATTGGGCCGTATCGGATTGTCCGTAGGGTAGGCAAGGTTGCCTATGAGTTAGATCTTCCGTCCGACTTGGAGGCGGTACATCCAGTTTTCCATGTGTCCATGTTGCGGAAATGTCTTGGAGATCCATCTAGAGTGCACCCGGTTCAGGATGTCCAAGTGACAGAGGAGTTATCGTATGAGGAGAGTCCCATAGCGATACTTGATCGTCAGGTTAGACGACTTCGGACGAAAGACGTGGCTTCCGTCAAGGTCCTATGGCGGAACGAGAACAGGGAAGAAATGACGTGGGAAGCAGAGGATGACATGAGGAAGAAGTACCCTCATCTATTTCCTATACCTCCAGGTAACCCACTTTCCTGCTTGTTAGTTTTAATTTAGCCTTTACGCTTCAGTATGTTGTGGCTCGTGGAGCTTCTCTATTTGCAAGAGAATAGCAAGAGGGTCTATGTTGATGTTGTGATTTGAGTAAGCCTAGAAGGAACATTCGGGATGAATGTTTCTAAGGAGGGGAGAATGTTATACCCCGTAGTTCGACCTACGTGTGAGGCGTACGAAAGAATGTAAGACTTAAAATTTTCAAAGGATAGGTTGACGGATTATTCCGGACGGGTTTTTAGTGAACTTTAAGGCGGGTTATGACCCGGTACATTGAGAGTTCCTAAGTGGTTCAAAGGCCTAGGGCGTAGTTCGTTGAGTCTAGATTCCAACGCAACCAACCGTTCATCGATAGGACGTCGGAGTAGAAAGTTATGAGAGTTACAAGTTCAGCGCGCAGTCGGGCAGAAGTGTGTTTCGGACTAGGGCGACAGGCGCGCGAGGCGAGGGCGCGGCGCCTAAAATCTGCAGGTCGCTGAAGTTTCAGCCGCGCGGCTCGGAAGCAGGCCGCGGCTCCGGGGTCTGAGTCGCTGAAGTTGCGGCCGCGGCCCGGGATAGCAGGGCGCGCGAAAGTCCAAAGAGCTGCGGAGGTTTCGGCGCGCAGCGAGGAGGCCGCGCGCCGAGGCGGATTTTGGGCGGAAAAACTTAGGTAAGTCTGATTTCTCTTTTAAAAAGGCCATGGGAGGGTGACAAGTGTCCCCCCCATCTGATTTTGCTTGCATGACTTTTATTGACCAAGTCTTGTAGACTTGGTCATCTCTCAAACATCTTCCTCTCTCTAAAAATCAGCTCCTCCTTCTCTCTAAAAACCCAAGAAAAATCTGAATAGTTTAGAACCAAAAAGGAAGCTTGTAGCTAGCTTGTTGGCATTGTTGTGGTGGTGTTCTTGGCAAGAAAGCTAGCAATATTTGGAATAAGTTTTGGCTAAAACTTTAAGGTAATGATTCTTCCTTTAGATTTAGTTTTGCATGTTAAGAAGAAAGAACTTGTGGTAGTAAATAATGCTCTTAGAGTCATTGCATGCTAGAAAGGTGGTTTGGTTATGAAGAATGGGTTAAGAAGAGATTATGAGCATGTTGTAGCCTAAAAACTACCTTAGAATTGTTAAGTGAATTGTTGTAAACTTATGGGCAGAATTTTGGGTATGTAATCCCCTTTGAATTGTTGGATTGATTGAACCTTAAATGTGGTGTTTGGATGATAAATTACTTGAGAAAGGTGGCAAAGTGAGTAGAAACAAAGGAAATGCTGCCCAATTTTTCATAGAATTTAGTGGCCTTGAAATTAGATTGTTCTACTTTGAGATTAGAGGTTAACAAACGTATCGTGATTATTATAGGTTGAAATATTACTTGCGGTAGTTGAGCTTAGCAAGTGGATTGACCAAAGAGGTATGTGAAGTTTTCCTATCTCTTGAGCATGAATAGATGAAGCTATGTAGTACGGTAGACGTACAAGATTTGGTATTCTTACTTGTTTTAAGTATATAATGATTTGTTTCATTCTAAGAATGTATAATTCCCTTAGTTAGGGGAAAAGTATGATTTTACTAAAGTGTAGAGTTAATATAACAACTTTATGGGAAGTTGGTTTATTAGCTTCATAAAAGGTTAATGAGAAGAGATTACTCTAAATAAGATAAGTATGGAGAGGCAAATTGGTTTTAAGGTATCAATTGCCCAAAGGTTTTATGTATAAAGAAGAGTCATTTTCAAAAGAGTTGAAGTATGTAGTACTTGGGTTAAACTCCCGGTGTTCTTTTATTAAAGATATGGTTAAGTGCCTTAAGTAAACTAAAATGAGAGGGTATATGAACAAGACTAATAAGAAGTTATAAGTTTTCTTAACTTATTTATGATTATGATATGATGACAGTTTGAGCTAGGGTAAGAGTATATCTGAGGGGCAAGCCCCAAGATCGTTATACCACCTTCTCCAGGGTAAGAGTATGTCTGAGGGGTAAGCCCCAAGATCGTCATACCACCTTCTCCAGTGTAAGAGTATATCTGAGGGGCAGATCCAAGATCGTTATACCATCTGCACTGTAAGAGTATATCCGGCGGGCAAGCCCCAAGATCGTTATACCATCCGCTCGGTGTAGAGTATATCGAAGTCTGACCCCAAGATCGTTATACCATCCGCCAGGTAAGAGTATATCCGGCGGAAAGTCCCAAGATCGTTATACCACTGTTAGTGGATTTGCTACCCATGATCGAGGAATACCTCATGCGAGTCCTTATGGGCTTATGCGGGTGAAATAGTCCCACGTCTTGTGAGTGCGGCCGATCACGAGTACCTCACGCGGGTCCACGGGACCCGTGCGGGTGAAATAGTCCCGAGTAGGATGGTTTTATTGATACCACGGCGAGGTACCGTTTTGATCACGAGCCTCCTATTTTATGCAATGTCATATATATATATACTTGTCACTCATTGTTAGTAAGGCACAAGAAAAGGTATTTTATTGACTTCCATGACTCAACTTACTTTCGGACTTATGATATCATTATTATAGTATTTTCCGACTTTACATACTTGGTACATATTGTGTCTTGACCCCTTCGCCGAGTGCGTTAAACGCCGCGGTAGGGTAAGCGATTGAGATCCTCGTTCTTAGGATCACTACTCGATGTCGAAGCTCCATCCTCCGGAAGCTTGTCTATCGTACGGATATTCCACGATGCTATAGGTATTTTGTACATTCGGGGTATGGCGGGGCCCGTCCATACGCTTGTTATCTTTAAGTGCGTGGTCACGTATGTGTTTTGGGCTATAAGAACGGTTGTATTACTATACTTTTGTTTAAGTATGTTTTATAGAAAGCGACACTTATCGGTGGCGATAATGTTTACCCTTTTCTCTAAGTAATGTGTTATGTATGTTCATTGCTATTCTCGACATATACGACGGTACCGGTAAGTACGATCATGGCCCGGTGGGTCGTGTGATAAAAGGTCCAATAAGGTATTTTCTCAGTATATAAGCCCTGGGAACAAATTTTAGGGATTATCTCATCTCATAACATATCATACTTTTGGAGGCAAGAACGGAGGCGGAAACAATTAGAGATATCAATTATTCAAGTTCTTTTTATTTTCTTTACTTTAATTCAGTTCATGTTTGAATATTGAATTAGTTCTTAGCATGTCTATGAGATAATCACTTTTATTAGGGGTTTTCTTCGAATCTCTTGAAACTCTTTCATGATTTAATGCATTATTAGTGATTTTTTCTTCGTATATTAAGATCTATCAACTTGTGATTATTGCGTGATAATTGTCACGACCCGACCCGACGGGCCGCGATTAACGTCCTAATTGGACGTCATTACTGACCTGTCACTCTTAATCCATTTAATACAGATGTCTATGTAAATTTCGACAGCACAACGCTGTTTTTACCACATATCCCTAAAACGGGCGAAATGAGGCGCGAAACAATAACAAAACAATCATAATAGGCTGGTGACTAGTGCCGCCACCAACCACATCACAAGACAAAGGCATAAATCAAAATACGCCGTGCAAGGTCTACTAGATAACGACATCAAAACTCAAAACAAGGTACAAACATCCAACCCACAATCGCTTCATGCGGACCTAAGAGAGTATCGACATATGACGGACAAGACCCGCCGTGCCCAAAATATGCATAAGTCTAAAAATAATGGTTCGTACTAAAAATAGCCGCTCGGAACAAAGGAGCTCTCCAACCTTGTACATATATCCTAGGCGGAGGGTCACCTATCGAACACGAACTGCGCGGAATGAACGCAACCTCAGGAAGGGGTCGATGCGAGATAATGTCTTGAGTATGTAAAACATAAAATCTTGTAAATCAATAACAATCGTACGAAGTAAAGCAGAGTCAACAAACTTTCATAAAATCGAGAATCGTATGCAAAATCATGTCATGTATCTTGAATCATAAAACATCGTGCTCGTATGCGTATATAAAATCAGATAACATGTCTCGGCCTACATGGAGGGACTCGATGGAATCAGATCTGTACGCGTAACATGTCTCGACCTACAGGAGGACTCAATGTAATCTGTATATATATAACGTGTCTCGGCCTACAGTGAGGACTCGATGAATGATGCATGGTGTACGCGAACATGATCGGCGGGACTCAGTGGAATGAAATAGTAACACTTAGCACGAGTAGATATCATGAGCAACTGTATGCAGCTAAAATCATTATGTGACTCTCAATAGCATTACTATCATAAACTCTGTTACTGAATCATAATCATTAGTAAATAATCATTTTAAAAATCGGCGGTAGGAGTTAAATGCGTCGTGTACTTTACTAAAAATCATGCCAAAAGAAAGAAGGAAATGTCTCACATACCTCTTAGGCGAACTAATCAGCTTGGTATTAAGGTATTCCTCGTCTAGTACTTCAACCTATGATAAGGAACAACATGCTCGTCAATTCTATGATTCCTAATGTAAGTCATATGCTTAAAGGCTCCCTTATTTCTACAAAAATTTGGGCAACATTTCCTTTGTTTATGTGCGTATCCACAATTTTCCAATAATCCAAATCAACCAACAATTCAATTCAAACCAACAATCCAATTCAAACCAACAATCCAATTCAAACCAACAATTCCCCTTATTCCAGAATATAAAATTGACACCTTTCTACACTTAATCCTTTCGAGGCATGTATAGGTAACTTATTTCAAGTTTAGGTATTACACACAAATTTACCGTGAGCAATTCGAAGATGCGGTGTGTTGATATTGAATTCATTTGAGCTTAGTATTTTTAATTCAGAGCATAGACTTATATGCAAGAATTCATAAAAATTACAACAAATAGTACATATGGACCCATAATTTTAAAATATAATAAATTCAAGGCTAAGAACCTAAATTTTTTTGATTTCATAAGTTTAAATATTGAATCGGCTTCTAATTGAAATAATTAATGTTATACACCCCTCAAGCAAATTTGCGTATTATTTGATCAATGATGTGGTATCCATGCTCCAGAAAGCAAGCTACAGAGAGTCAGAAATTACCGAACAAGTCAAGTGGCCAAATACTGATCAAATTCAGCTGGACTCGGCATTATTGAGTGTCTTCCTACTCTCAACGGCATTTGCACATTAAGTGTTTGTCAAAATGTCTGAATGAATTTTCTACTTTAACAACACACAATTACATGGGAATTGTCTAGTGTCATGACAAACTCAACGGAGCTTACTCTTCTTATTATCTATGCTGTTGAATTTTACATTTTTATTATTCATCGATCTCTTCAAATATCCCACGGTATTCTTCTCTACATAAGTCTATATGTGTTTATATGTGGCTTTCTAATCCAAGGGTTATTTGTTTGCAGATCATTACACTAAAGTTTATGGACTTCGACCTGGTTGGATCTTTCATCGACTCAATGTATGCTTATTTTAATTTAAATTGATCAATAATTCAATCCACCAAAATTTATATCAAACCCTTTTATTTTTTGGTTCGACGCCATTTTATTTAATGGGCTCGTTTGGTTGGGGAACAAGTTATCTTGGGATTGTTATCCCACCCTCAATGTGGGGTAAAAATAACACTACAATCCCAGGATTAGTTATCCAGGGATTTTATCCCAAGGATAAACTCATCCCAATTTAATCCCCGGATTAGTTATCCCTTATCCCTCGTACAAACGAGCCCTTGTATTCAATTCTGACGACTTTCATGAATTCAATTTATTAGACTATTTAAAGTTTAAAATTTAATATGAGCTAACCAATTTTTTTAACAATTACTGAGATATTTCCTTCCACTAACATTAAATATAGTAATCCTTTTGTTTCAATTTGTTTGTCTTAGTTACTATTTCGAGAGTTAAACGGTATTTGCTTTGACCATATTTTTTTCATATACTTTCTAAATATTTTGATTTTTGAATTGTTAACTATTGTGACTTATAGTACATTTTATGTAGTTTCTAAATATGTAAATTTTATTTCAAGAAAATTGAAAATTCCGTGTCCGAATTTACATCGAACATTAGTTAGTTTGACCCTCGTACTCCGAATCAAGCTAAACAAGTTGAAACGGAGGGAGTAATATGTATGTTTAAGGTTTAAATCTTTCATTCCATGTACATTCAATACTGTCATATTTGCATCTGTTAATCTACTATTATTTGGTTGTTATTAGGATGTATCTGATGCTCAGTGGGAAATTTTCGGGGCAATTTGACAATTCTTACATTAGTGTTTGGAATCTTCACTCTAGTTGCTACTGCATGTAGAAAATATTGTCTCAAAGCAGAGGGAATGGCGGCCATTTGGTTGTTGGTTTCTTTGGCTTATTTGTCATATCTCCATGGAGCTTGGTATGCTCCTTCTTTATGTTAATACTTGAAAGTAATTTGCTTTTCAATTCTGGAGGTCTGGTTTACTCGGTCTTCGTTTTTGCTGCAGTATCATATACATCTTGTCTATAGCTTCAGCTAATTATCTCCTTGTAAAGGTTGGCATTTGGAATCTTTTTAGTGCATTCTCACTTTTGTTAACCTTTGCAGTCTCTTTTGTAAGATTATGCCATGAAATTTTGAACATCATACAGTAACTTGTGTGCAACCTTTCCTTTTCTATTCTAATTGGGGCATGGTCACAGCATCTTGAGTGGCATGCCTTATTGTATCTAAGTCTTGTAGAATGATATGTTTGGTTTCAAACACAGTTTGCTCTAAGATATTTGGAATTTAACTGCTGGTGTTTTCCTCCCAATTCCTCCAACTACCTTGCACCTCATACATAAAGGGGAGAAAAAAAGAAAAAACTAGAGGAAATCTTGTTTGGTCAATTTCTTGGTACAGACAAGGCACAACAAGAAGACTATCTAGGTGGTTAATGGGTAATGAAGGTTCTATGCATTTTCTTACTTTCCTGGTGTCCGTGCTCTCATTGTCAACTGCTCCAGTCACTTGATTTAATTATTTAAGTGACCATCGAAGTTCTGTTGCATTCAATGATCCAGAATGTTATGCCATAACAACAACAATATACCTAATAAAATCCCACAAAGTGGGCTCTGGGGAGGGTAGAGTGTACGCTGACCTTACCCCCTACCTTAGGAGGTAGAGAGTCTGTTTTCGGTAGACCCTCGGCACAAGCAATTCAAAGAAATATAAAAAGTCATAAAAAAATACTATAAAAGGCAGGATAAACTATCTGAAAATAACAACAAATGAATACGATAATTGAGGTACAAGAAACAACAGGTAGCAGGAAGGACAAGAAACTACAAGAGTAATACTACGACTATTTGTATGAAAGGATAAGTTGGACAACGCTCAACTACCCATTAGCCTTCTACCCTCATCTGTGTCCTCCACAACTTCCTATTTAAGGTCATGTCCTTGGTAAGCTGGATTTGCATTATGTCCTGTCTAATCATCTCTCCCCAATACTTCTTCAGCCTACCTCTATCTCTCCTGAAACCATCCATAAACAACCTCTCACACCCCACACTGGGGCAGCCGGACATCTCCTCTGCACATGCCCGAACCATCTCAGCTTCGCTTCTCGCATCTTATCCTCCACCGAAGTCACTCCCTCCTTGTCCCAGATATCTTCATTTCTAATCATATCCCCTCTAGTATGCCCACACATCCGTCGTAACATCCTCATTTTTGCAACTTTCATCTTCTAAACGTGAGAGTTCTTGATTAGCCAACAATCCACCCCATGCAACATAGTCGGTCTAACTAGGGATGGAAGTCCGATATTTGGTTCGGTATTTCTAAAGTTCAGGTTCGATAATTCGGTAATCGATAATTGAAAGTAGATACCAAATATCGAACCAAAATAGTTTGGTTCGGTATATCTCGGTATGGTATTCAAGATTCACCATTCAAGAGAGCCCGACTGCAAACAGGGCAATTTGAAAATTTGATTGTAGCAACGATTAATAACGATCTCGCCTAAAAAAAGTAGAATGTAAAGATCGTATGTCCTCCGTTATTGGTATGTTATCTGATCCACCTAGTACCTAGCAAGAGTAAACGGATTAGTGGAGTAAAAGCATACTGGGCGTGACTTTTTCCAATTTTACTTTCAATTTGGTTTAGCTAACCCCATATGATAAAGATACAAAACAGTTTTCGTATGCAGAATGCAAATCAGTAGCAAAATGTTTGAATAGTAATACAAAGGCACATAGAGAAATTATATATCAGCAATGTGCATGTTTTATTTGATGAATTTCTAAAGTGCGAGTTCGATAATTCGGTATTCGGGAAATACTGAATACCAACGGTACTGATGTCTCTAACCCGAATACCATAATTTTGATATTTTGCTCCCGAATATCATACCGAATACCGAAATTCCCGATTCGGTTCGGTAATTCGGTTTTCGATAATTTATGCGCAGCCCTAGGTATGACCACCACTCTGTATAACTTGCAGAATGTTATGCCATGTCAGTATTCTTTCTTTAACGCTTCACTATATGAAGGTCAATTGATATCTCTTTAGTGGATCAGCTTAACAATATACTGATAAATTTGATGGAGATATTTGGTGGGACAATATAGCTTTTTGTACGTACAAAGGAGGTCAGGTCAAATGTTGATATTGAATGATGTATAGAAAAAGACATTGCTGCTACACTATATAAATTCGTAAAAGCATTACTTGCTCCAGCCATGAATTTGCGTGGGTCTGGCCAATTATTCAGATGAATCTTTAATAGATAAATGAAATAAAATGTTAGTTACATCTGTTGTTGTAAAAGAATTTGGGGAAACCTTGGGGTTCAAAATCTTATCTGGGCCTTGTACGACTTCTGAATATGCAATAGATTATCTAACTTCAGTTTCACGGAAACTAAACATTGTTAGGAAGGCGAATTCTCATTTTAGTAGAGGGAGATAGAATTATGGAAACTTCTCTAAAATGAGGAAACTAGCTACCTTTGTTTGGTTGAATTGGGTTTAACGTTTTACTAGTAGTAAGCAATTATCATAGCTTAACTTGATACAGAAAAATGTAAGATGGTTATTCCACTACTTTTCTATTGAATATATAAAGCTGTATGGAAGAAGCATTAAAGCTTTCACAATGACGAAGATGTTTTTGTTATTTAGAGTGCTTTATGTAGAGGTTTATTCTGTGCTCCTGACTCCTGTCCCTCTTTAATGGATAAAAGTCATTCTTGCAGATGTATTTTCTATATCGTGTATGCCATCATTGTTCACATTGCGCTCCATAACCAAAGAATTTTGTGATTCTGGTCTTATTTACATGCTTCTTTATCTGCAGATATGCGGTAGAACAAAATTTGTATTTCTGCTATGGATCTTTAATCTTACACTCCTCATATGTAACCGTGTTTATGAAGGATATCCATTTTCCCTTTTTGGGTAAGTTGTATTTCCTCAATTGTAGGTTGCATTCTATTGTGACGATATTTCTAATTCTAATAGAGTTTGATATTCAAGAAAATGTTTTCATGATTCTATGTCTGTGTTGTAGGCAAAGTTGGGCATATTTGGACAATTACCGAGGCACTTTTAGGTGGCACCTCTGCTTCAATTTTGGTATAGAATCTGTTTTTAATGGGAATTCAACTTGGCTGAGTCCTTGAGTCTCATTTCAATCTTTCCGAGATTCATTCCTTTTTTTAACTGGGGGTGACAAAAAAATTTACCCATTTTTAAGAAGAGATATTTTCTTTGTGGAATTTTGGGAATCTATGTCTTGGTATGCTATGTTGCTCGGATTCCTCAAAATTGTCGACGGGTGCGTGTCGGATACTCCAAAATTAGTGTATTTTTGGAGAATCCAACATAGGTGCGCCATCATTTCTTGAGAGTCCGAGCAACATAGTTGGTATGTATTTAATAAGAAACGTACAAGGGAAGGATAAGCTTTTGTGAATGAATCCAGCAGGGAAACCTATCTTATTTTAATAGAAGTACAAATTCATGCCCCTAGGGCTTTGATATATGGTAAGAGCGCAACACGTGATGCGTGGGTGCACACGTTGTGTGTTAGAACGCTGTCACAAACAAAAGCTTGGTATTTAAGTTGAGAAGAGTAGAGGGGCGGGCCTGTCAAACCTCATGGATACACTAAAAAGTCAGATCTTGGTCAATTTAGGTTACTAACTAAATAGGAGGTTGTGGAGGACACGGATTAGGGTAGAAGGTTAGTAGGTAGTTGAGCCTAGTCCTACTTACACTGACATATTAGTAGTTGTAGTATTATTATTGTAGTTTCTTGCCCATCGATTTCAATAGCTTGTATTTCGATTATCGTATTACTTCGTGGTAGTTAAGCCTCCTCTTTTGCAGATAGTTTTATCATGCTTTTTTGTTGTATTTTGCCATAGCTTGTTTGCACTGATTTGAATTGCTTGTCCTTGTGCCGAGGGTCTACCGGAAACAGCCTCTCTACCTCCTAAGGTAGGTAGGGGTAAGGTCTGCGTACACTTTACCCTCCCTAGACCCCACTGTGTGGAATTTCACTGGGTATGTTGTTGTTAACTAGAACCCAAAAAACAAAAACTAGGTCACTAATTCATATCATGCTGCGAGACGAATTTGACAGTAAAATAATGAGAAAAATTCAACTTAGTTATGGTCCATTGAACTCAAAGTTACCTGTTTCAAAAAAAAAAGCTATGGTCCGTTGAACACGTTATTGATCATCACCATCTTTTACTTGGATAAACAACATTTTAGAATATCTGTGCTACACAATTCTCTTGATTGCAACTTTATATCACTGAATGATAAAGTAAGTAACTTTATTGGTAAGAGGAATTCTCACATACAAGTAATGTACCAAAAAATAGAGAACCTACAGTAAAATATGGTTCTCTATTAAGTATACAAATCTTCAATACAAAGTGGGACCTCTGGGTGCCCTAAAAACAAACTAATTTTTTTATTTATAAAGTAACTAGAAACGATACCTCACATGAACAAAATCAATCTCTACACCATAAAAATCTCTCCTATTCCTCTCCTTCCATAGGGCCTCGGCCCACATTAGAGCTAGTGGCTCAACATCCTATGCCCTGCCAAAGTGGAATTTTTTGTTGCTTTGGCAGAATTTTAAAATTTTTGCCTAGTTAATTACCATAGGATGTATCTCATGTGTGCTTTATTTTAGAAATTAAAGTGCTTTGAATGCTCACTCTTCTGAAGACAAAGTTGATCATATGTCCATACTGAAATCTGATTTTATAGAGGAAACACATTTAAGTTTATTATCTTCTACTAAACACTAGCACTTTTTACCTGTTGCTTGTAACTGCAACCTTGAGAATACAGCAAGTGAATACCTATGCTCTTTAATCAATATCTATCTTTTTCAGTTATCCTGCGAATGATTAGCTTTGGGTATGACTATCATTGGAAAGATTACTCGAATCGGTTTGACAAAGAGGTAAGTTTGCTACCTGAACTAATTTAGAGGCATCTTTTTTATAACAACCTTATCGATCTACTCCGGTTTGGCTAAATATAATAGTGCTTGAAACCAGCCGTTTTTTTAATTCTGAGACACTTCTCTTATCAAAGGCACTCTTTCATGGCCAACATCTGTTGATTCTCTAAATGAAAAGCTGTTCTTACCATCATCATGTGAGATTTAGACCATTGACAATACCTTTCATACCTGGAAATGATAAAGATATAAGTTGGATCTCATTAATCATTTAAATGGGAGTCAATCTCTGACGTTAAAATCATATGTACAAAAATATACTATAGTACCTTGTCAGCCTGGTTGCATTTTGCTCTTGGAGCATCTTTCAAATGATTTTCCCAGATGCATTTGGGAATTAGGACTTCTTTTGGTACTTTGCTTGGTCACTCTATATGATAATATGATACAGGAAAGGAAGTCATTTTCTTTGGTGGATTGTACTTTACCAAACCACCATATGAATCCTTCTCCAACTGTATTTTACACTCTCATAAGTAATAACCACAAATCTACTGTATGATTGGCATGTATCCTTAAAAAGGACTGGTATGTGTGAACTAATGACAAGTGATACTAGTAAGTGCTGATCTGAGAAACTTTAATCCAGGTTTCACTTGACTAGACAAAGATGCTAAGGCATCTATCGAAAATGATGTAACTCTTTTACGTCCTTGTTGCTAAAGAATCATGCTTTCCTTTAATATTGCATGCTTGGACATTATTTTTTGAAGAATCTCTATTCAGAAAGCACCTCTTCATAAATATGCATGCCGAGTTAAGTAGAGAAATCTGGTAATTGATTCTCGATGTTTTATTCATTCTCTTAATTGTTCTATAGCAAGGTAACCACTTCATGCAAGTAATCGCCAAACAAAAAAGATCTCTTTCATCTTTTGTGATATTTAGTAGTTGTGGTGATTGCAGAAGCACATCCAACGCTGCAATAATTGCTCGTTAGGTAGAACATGCTACCAGCTATTGCAGGTTAGCTGGTGAATTCAAATTCTTGGCAACATCTTTACAAACTTCTTATGGGCCATCTTCTTAAATTTCCCCTCCCCCTTTGGCAGGAGAGAAATCTTGAGAATAACAAATTCTCCTTCACTATATACTTGTGTTACCTGATTTATGCACCTCTATATATTGCTGGACCTATTGTTAGCTTCAACGCATTTTCTTCACAGGTAATCATGATTCTGTAGTTATATTTTTTCCTTGTTTATGTCCTTATCTTTGTGTTGAAGATACTCTGCTGTAGTGTTAACGATATGTGCAAAAATGCTTTTGACTGCATTGGTTTCATTCTCCTCTATATTGAGGGTCATTGGTAGTTGTCATCAGCGAGATATAGCAGAAGATGGGACTGATAAGAACTCTTGACATATCGTGATTATAGTCATGCTCTTGTCTGCTAAGTCTTAATCTGTTCTTACTGTCTGCATGATATTTATCCAATATACCTGATTGCCCCAGTGCAATGTTGAGTAAAATTTTGAGTCAGCTACTTGTTTTGTCTATCACTATGACCTTTTATTAAGAGCACCACTGTCCACAAATCTCATTGTTGCTTGATATCTTGTCATTGCAGCTTGGTACTCCCCAGAAGACGTACTCATTGAAAAAAGTGGTTTGGTATGGACTTCGTTGGATTTTTAGCTTGATGCTTATGGAATCAATGAAACATTTCTTTTACTACAATGCCTTTGCCGCTAGGTGAGGTTCTTATGGAATTCAGACACTCAGATTGCTTTAAACTAAGCTATGATATTATTCTTGGTGACTGAATTTTCTGTAAATTTGCAGTGGCACATGGAAATACTTATCTCCTTTGGACATCTTCATCATCGGGTATGGAGTAAGTGTTGATATTTGGAATTTTTGAACTACTTAAGCCTTCGACTGTCTTAGTAAGTGCTTATTCTGTTTATATTAACTGAGAAAAAAGTAAATGGAAACACCAACTTTAAATTATTTCTCATACATTTGGAGAAGATTAGTGACAGTTTCCTCTGGTAGTGAGTAAAAAAGTTACTATTAAAAGGTGAATACTCTGAAAGAATAGACTTCCTCTCAGTCATGATCTATAGAACTTCAATTTGTGCTCTGTTGCTTCATTGACTTTTACAGTGCAGATCCTGTATTTTCAACATTTTTCCACGGTATGAATACATGTTATGGAAACTTTGGTCCTTAACCATTTGAACAGTCATAAAGCGTCACTTGTTCCAGATCTTTTTGATACTTGAACTTTTACCTCTGAAGCCCCCTGCTCTCATTCACTGTTCACCATTTCTTTCACGGATGATACCATTTTTATCTCTCTCCATAGCTGAATTGGTGATATGTTCCATATAGTTGTTGACAATCTGTTCTCCAAAAAAAAAACTAACACATCAGAGGGACGCTATGCAAATGGTATTTTCTTTTAACTATTTTGCGAACCTTTTCAAGCATCAATTGATCAAGCCCTTCAACGTTGTTCCTTACTACCTGTCAAGCCATGTGTGACAGACTCAATCGAAAAGGTTTATGCAGGGGATCGAACTCGTGACCTTGCGGTCACGCGCTCTACTGCTACACCAACTTGACTACCCTTGCGGGTAAAACTTTCGATACAATTCTTGACTTGTCTCCCGTAGGATATAATAGTCCGACAACATCGTATGACTCGAACAAACTCTAGATTAGTTATTGAGTCCAAAGCTTCCTTCAGCAAAATAAAACTCTCACCCCCGCCCCATAAATTTACCTCATTTTTTTTGTGCACGCTACATATTTTTCATCCAACAACACAGATGAAAGGCTCCGCAACATTGTACTCTCTTCCAATCTTTACTTTTATGTCCTTCCTATTCAAACAATGGACTTGATATTGCAATCTTATGTATTTTCTATCACGTAGAGCTCTCGACTCATATCGCTAGATTATGGGGTTGCATGTAATAGTTTTGCGCTCATGTTGTATGAGATTTTTTTAAAACTTGTAATCGCTTTCAATGGTTACATTTTGTGTTTTAATAAAGAAAAATGGCTAAAAATGAAATTGATACTCCTGACAATAGGATATAATAAATTGTCAAAATACATCGACAATCCCTTAAACTTGTCAGTAAATTCATTTACACAGTCAAACTATGACCTGTTTTAATTGACACCTGGACACATGATAAAGTGTTCTTATAAGACGTTTCCTGCTCATATTTAAAAAGTGTGTGTGCATGTTCACTAGTGTCCGTTGCGTAGATAAGTTCATCATATAAAATATCTCTTCTTTTAATTATACACATTAGTGTCAATTGGAACATGCATGAGGTTTTGCGGCTTATTGAGGTTAATGTGTATCATTAAAGGATGTGACATATTTTAAGTGATTAACTTATATACAAAATGGGTGCTTGAGAACACGCACAAAAGATTTCTCAAATTTTGAGTCGGAAGTGTCTAATAGAAATATTCCATCATATATTCAGATGCTTAGTCGAAGCAAGTTATAGTTTGAATATCTAAATAAAATTTACTGACAGATTTAAAGGTCATTGATGTATTTTGCCTATAAATAAATATAATATTTATACAATCTTCTTGTAGATTTTATACTCCACTGTTATACATCACAATACACGTCCAAAGTGTATTGTGGAGCCCTTGCACTTTTCTTGTATATTTGATAAATATTAGATTTAGAGTTGTACCTTAATTAGTAGTGTAATATTACCATAATTGTAAAGTTAGTATTCTTATAGAATAGAGATTCCTAGGTAGAATAGGAAGATGATCTTCCTTGTAACTTGTATATATATGTCTTTCATTAATAATAATAATCAAGGGATTATTTCTTACATTCTTTCATGGTATAAAGAGTCTAGGTTCTCTTTACCTCGCTTCCGCTCCTCAAACTTCTTCTCTAATTTTCGAATTTTTGGCACTAAAGTTCTCGATTTTTTTGTGCTTCCCTTTTAACAAAAATCGAGTATCTTCTCCTCCAAATTCCTCTCTCTCAAATTCCCTTCTCCGAATCTTGTTGTTCTTTAGATAGACATAAGTTTATTTCTTGTAAGGGTACGCGTAGTACTCCACTTTGTCAATCTTGTGCTTTGAGAAAGATTATTAAATTACCATTTGTAGCTTCAAATTCTAATACTTCTATGCCATTTGAAATTATTCATAGTGATTTATGGACATATCCAGTTCTCAGTTCTATGAGTCATCGTTATTATGTTCTATTCTTAGATGACTATACTAAATATTTATGGACGTTTCCAATTGCGAAAAAATCTCAAGTTTTTTCCATCTTCATAAAATTTAGAGCCTTCATAAGAATACAATTCGAACGGAAAATCAAAAACATTCAATGTGATAATGGCAAAGAGTATGATAATGAGGAATTTAGGGAGTTTTGTGCTCAAAATGGGATAAATTTTCTTTTTTTTGTCCTCGTACGACTTCACAAAATGGAAAAGTTTAGTGAAAAATTCGTATCATTAATAACATTGTCCGCACTTTATTAGTTCATTCTTCCGTTCCTCCATTATTTTGGCATCATGCACTACAAATGGCTACCAATCTCCTAAATATTCTTCCCTCTAAAGGTTTGACATATTCCTCCCCTCTCAAAGTCTTATACAATAAGACTTCGTCCTACACTCATCTTAGGGTCTTCGGATGCTTATGTTATCCACTGTTTCCATCCACTACAATCAACAAACTTCAGGCACGTTCTACTCCTTGTGTATTCTTGGGTTTTCCGTCAAATCACCGTGGTTATAAATGTTTTGATTTGTCCTCTAAAAAAATCATCATTAGTCGTCATGTTCTCTTTGATGAAACCCAATTTCCCTTTTCTAAAGTAGAAAAACCCGTACCTACTTCTTATGATTTTTTGGATGATGCTATCTCCCCCTATGTTCTCTGTCATTTTTCAGGTTTGCCAGAAAATACGTTAAACCCGTCCTCACCGCGACGCATCGTGAGCGCCACGACGCCAAATGTCCAGAGAGCCCTGCAGTGGTTCTGGAGCGCGATGCCTTCAGCCGGCGTAGGCGCCGACGGAATTTCCGACATTTCACAAACTTCCCAAAATTCACTCAATCCAGCCTAGAGTCTTGGTCCAGTCACTCACAGCCAACATGGTATTTTTAAGCCAAAAACACATTTCAATTTGAATTCTAATGTTCTTAAATCTCTCTTACCCCGTAATCCTATGTCTGTCTTAAATGACCCTAATTGGAAAATTGTCACGACCGAGGAAATATAATGCTCTTATTGATAATAAGACGTGGGAGTTGGTACCCCATTCATCTGGTGTTAATATTATTCGGTCTATGTGGATTTTTGTTCATAAGAAAAATTCTGATGGTTCATTTGCAAGACATAAGACTAGATTTGTAGGTGATGGTAAGACTCAGCAGGTTGATGTGGATTGTGGTGAGACATTTAGCCCGGTGATCA
The DNA here is from genome assembly GCA_029844215.1 of Przewalskia tangutica. Lineage (NCBI taxonomy): Eukaryota > Viridiplantae > Streptophyta > Magnoliopsida > Solanales > Solanaceae > Przewalskia > Przewalskia tangutica. The sequence continues at coordinate 117,267,081 of CM056728.1, forward strand.
AGCCGACTATCATTCGCACTGTGCTTAGCTTGGTTTTTTTGAAATCTTGGCTCATTCATCAGCTAGATGTGAAGAATGCTTTCCTACATGGTGATCTTCAGGAGACAGTATATATGCATAAACCTTTGGGGTTTAGGGATACTAGATATCCTAATCATGTATGTCTATTGAAGAAGTCTTTGTATGGGCTCAAACAGTCTCCACGGGCTTGGTATAAGAGGTTTGGTGACTTTGTTTTGACTATGGGTTTTTCGCACAGCTGATCTGATAATTCATTATTCATATATCGTCGGGGTTCTTCCATGGCTTATATATTGATATATGTTGATGATATTATCTTGACTGCCTCTTCTGATGCTTTGCGAAGGTCTATTATGACAATGCTCAGTTCTGAGTTTGTCATGAAAGACTTGGGCCCATTGAGTTATTTTTTAGGGATTGCAGACACTCGTCATGCAGGCGGATTTTTCTTATCACAGAGGAAGTATGCAGCAGAGATCACTGAGAGGGTTAGGATGTCATCATGTAAGTCCACTTCTACTCCAGTTGATACTAAATCCAAGTTTGGTGCTGCAGTTGGCTCTCCCTATGAGGATCCGACCAGCTATCGTAGTCTTGCAGGCGCCCTTCAATATCTGACGTTTACGCGACCTGACATTACATATGTCGTACAACAGGTGTGTTTGTTATGTATGATCCCAGAGTTGAACATATGAATGCACTCAAACGCATTTTTAGATACATTCAGGGAACACTTGAGTATGGTCTGCATTTGTATCCTTCGTCGGCGTCTACATTGGTCTCCTATACAGATGTTGATTGGGGTGGTTGTCCTGACACCAGACGGTCTACATCTGGATATTGTATGTTTTTGGGTAACAACTTGGTCTCATGGTCTGCCAAGCGTCAATATATGCTTTCACGTTCAAGTGCAGAGGCTGAGTATCGAGGGGTAGCTAATGTGGTCTCCGAATTATGTTGGTTACGAAATCTTCTTTTAGAGCTTTATTGTCCTATTGAAAAAGCTACATTGGTATATTGTGATAATATAAGTGTCATCTACCTTTCTGGTAATCTGCTCGGACCAATGACTAAACACATAGAGATGGATATTCACTTCGTTCGAGATAAGGTAGCAAAAGGACAAGTACGCGTCTGCCACGTCTCTTCCAGATATTAGATTGCAGACATATTTACTAAGGGTCTTCCCTCAGTCATTTTTAAAGATTTTAAAAGGCGGTTTTTGTCAGACGAAGATCGTCCGCTATGATCATGAAGTGTTAAACATCACAATACACGTCCAAAGTGTATTGTGGGGCCCTTGCCCTTTCCTTGTATATTTGATAAATATTCAGATCTGAATCCGATCCGAAAATTTCGGATATCCGAAATATCCGAAATTTTCGGATCCGAATAAGATCCGAGATTATCCAAAAATTTCGGATATCAGATTTTTTGGATATCCCAAATATTCGGATACGAATCCGATCCGAAAATTTTGGATATCCGATTTTTCGGATATTCGAAATATTCGGATCGGATCACCGGATATCCGAAATTTTCATATTTTAAATCATATTTTAATTTATCTTAAAATATTTTAAATTCTATTTTAATTTATCCGAAATACCGTGTGAACAACTCTAACAATATCCAACGAACTGTATTGCAACACATAATTAACTTGAATTAATCTATACTAATATAAATAATAGCAATAATATTACTATGTAAAGACTTCTAAAAATGTTGCACTATTATAAATAATAAGTGTAAAAAAATAGGCATCTTGTTAAAAATTGACTTTTGAACCGGCCAAGGAATTTATGATTATAAGGAGCATAAATATAACAAGTATTGATGGCTGGTCTGGTGGTAGAATGACACACTTCCACAGAAAAGGCCCGGGTTCGATTCTTGGCTGGGGTGTATTTGTAGTGATTAATATTGCATAACTAGTGATCTAGTGGTAGAATAGTACAGTGTCACGGTAGACCAGGGTTCGAATCCCATATGATGCATTTAATTTTTTCTCTTTTTTGAACCATATCAAAAAGGGCGAGTGACGTCGCCCTATTTGATGGATCTCAAAAAGGGTGAGTGTAGTCGTCCTATTTAAACCACACCAAATAGAGCGATTTGTCAAATCGTCGCCTTTGGTTAGGACCAAATAGGGCGACTACACTCGCCCCTTTTTATGGATCTCAAAAAGGGCGAGTGTAGTCGCACTATTTGGTTCTTACCAAAGGCGGCGACTTGAAAATCGTCGTTCTTGATCTAAGACAACGGACGTAGTAATATAAACTTCAAACAAAAGGAGATTCGGGTATCAGAGTTGATGGAACAATCTCAAATAGACCAAGATCCAATTTCGGGTCATTTCTTGGTGAACATGATCTGCCATAATCTCTTCGATCCCTTCATTTATGTGCCAGAATAGAGAGAGATTTGGTAGGAAAGTGGAAGAGTTGTTCATTCGATCCAACACCCTCCTTCCAATCAAATCTATTCTAAGGTGTCCGGAGGCAGGGGAAAGAAGGACGTAATAAGACGACTTGAAGGACGACTAAAAATCGCCCCCTTTGATCTAAGGGGGCGATATTCCACCCAGAGAGGGCGACTACACTCGCCCTCTTTGAAGCGATTTGTTGTAGTGCTTGTATAGTTCAGATTTTTCTGTACTCCTTCCTCTCTAGCATACTCTCACACACTCAAAGGTTCTTCTTGAGAAACACTTGAGTTTTTTTTGCTCATTTGTTTAGTTGTTGTTTTATCTTGGAAGACAGGTGCCCATATCATAAAAGGATATATACGGGACAATAATGTTTTAAGGACAGAGTGAATATCACTCGATTCAGCATCACCCTTGTAACACTACCAGATTTAGTGTCTTTTGGTTTCAGGTTATAAAGATCAAGGGGCTTGCTGCAGTTCCAACGAAGATCTCAAGATCCAAGACTCAAAAGACGCATTCAAGAACGAAGACCAAGATCATCAAACTTGTTGTGGTTGTCACAATTCTTGTTAGGCTTCAAGCCTGTTGTATTGTAACCATTTTAGTTTATCCTTTCAAAACACTAGTAGTAGTTGTATACTATTCTCGTACATTTATTGTGTAGATCACAAAACATTGTGGGAGCTATAACAATGAAGGGTTGTGGGAGTAATGAAAATAAATATGAAGAATTCATTCCTCTATGAGTTATGGATACAAATGGACATCCATACATAATTATTTCATAACATACCATGAACTGTTAAGTAAGAATTGCTTACTTTAAAGAGTATTTTCGTCTTTAGCTGCCATAAATTACCCATCTATTGCTAATATACATATCTTAATTTGTATTCAATATTATACTATAAATTAAAGATAATGGTCAAAAACATATTTGAAATATCATTTTTTTCACGATTTTCACACTTTAATAGTCAATTGTTCTCGTAGATTATGATAGTTCAGGTAGAAAAAGAGAATAGCTAATAGTTGGCTTAGTCAACTTTGATGTGTGTTTTAATACATAAATGATGATACTTTATGTAGAATAAGAAAACAACTGAAAGTTGAAGCGTGAAACTCGCAAAAAAAAGAGGATAGTTCAAGTGTTTTTTTTTACCATTAACTCTATAAGTTAATACATAAATTCACGTACAAGTTATATCAATATCAGTAATACATCCTTCGATTTCTGATATGTTATATTCAAAGTTAACAAAAAATTAAATGTCGCATTGATCACCTTTAGCAAAGTACAAGTTGGTATTTTTGGGAGATCAATCGGTTGGTAAAACAAGTATCATTACTCGCTTCATGTATGATAAATTCGACACCACTTATCAGGTCCTCTTTTGATTTTGTGTTTCTCATTTTCTTATTTAATTGTTAGATTTTCAAGTATTTTGGAATGCATGAAACATGTTACCTTGGCAATAATTCTTTGTTAGCTTTCAATGTTTAAAAGTTGACGGCATAAGATAATCATAGGAGGTGGAAAATAGAGATTGATAATAGTGTTTTGATGATTTTTTGAGGATTAAAGGTCGATTATAATGTAAGTATTCACGGGATATATATATATAATACGGGATTGATGAAAGGTAATTTCCTGAGTTTATCATTTGAATATATATATGTCAAGTTTGTTTTTACATGATATTATTTGATTATGTTATGCAGGCTACCATTGGTATTGATTTTTTATCAAAGACAATGTATCTTGAAGATAGAACAGTGCGCTTGCAGCTCTGGTATGTATGCTGTCTCTTTTTATTTCATAGGTTAGTAGGAGTGAAACAACAAAATCATCAGTGTTGAAGGGAATAAAATGAAGAAATTTATTTATATGTGCTCGAAATTCTCAAGGATACCGAACAAGGTGAATATAAAATTTGAGTGATAAATGTTATAGTAATTTAAGAAGGCTGGATTATCTTAATCAAAATACAAGATCCTCGCCGTCTTTGGAACAAGAACGCCTGTTAGTTATAGTGAAGATGAAATCCTGCAAGAAGATCATGTCTAGTTCAACTGCTACACCTAGGACAGAAGGTCAGTTTTCCCGCTTAAGCAAAATCTTAGTACATGCTTTGCAGTGGATACAAGTAGAGAAATCAGCAATTTGCATCTTTAGATAAAAAAAGATATAAGTAATTCACCTTGGGCAGAATACTAGTTCTAGCAAAGTTTGACTTGCTCCGCATTGGGAGGATATCAGAGATATCCATGCATTCGTCGAGTTAATGTGGGATATTTAGGATTTGTTAACCGCCTGCTGATTTTCTCAAGGTATAACTTACTTTGATTTGTGTGCAGTTTTATGTCTTTTTTATTGTTTCCCTGATGTAATATTTGCACCTCTGCAGGGATACCGCTGGTCAAGAGAGATTTAGGAGTCTTATTCCAAGCTACATTAGAGATTCTTCTGTTGCTGTGATTGCATATGATGTTGCCAGTGAGTAATTTCTTAAAATCGTCTTGATATAATATTTACATACATAACTGTGCATTTTGTGCTTCTACTCAAAGAAATCTAGGACTAGTGGGAATAGAAGATTACAAGGAAGTCTATGGTGGAATGGTTCTCTATATGGTACTGTGGTATTTATATTTGATCACTCATTTTGTTTGTTTTAATGTGTCATGACATAGTTTTATGAGAATTATCACATTTGCAGACCGCCAATCATTTCTAAACACTTCAAAGTGGATTGAAGAAGTACGTACTGAGCGCGGCAGTGATGTCATTATCGTTCTAGTTGGGAATAAAACTGATCTTGTTGAGAAAAGGTGGGTTGTCAATATGGATGTTTCTTTGCTTGATATATTCCTTCGCCTACTTATCCAGGTGCTGTTTTCTTTTAGTTATTTGGAATTTTGCTCTCTTTTTTACATTCGAATGACTGGATCAGTTCTTTGTTGGTCATACCATTTATGAACCTGTATGTGTTTCTGTCGTACTTTGTAGTTTCTTGAAGATTTAACTCATGCCTAAACTTTTGCTTTTGACATCCAACAAGGATCTGCAGTACTGTAATATGTGGTCTTGCTCTTGAATCTTATAATCTAAGAGAATATCAGGCATTCACTTCTACTAAGGAATAAGACAGTTTGGTACATCTGGTTCAACTTCACATCTGGAATACTGAAGGTCTAAGACAGTTTTCAAGTCTAGGTCGTTGTTTGCGCCATGATATTTCCCTTCTCCGTTCCTATTTTTCTTTCCATAAGAGGGTAAAAGCTCTTCTTATAGCAGAGTAATAAAAATGAGAGTATGATTTTAATTCTTCTATAGTAAGATGTTAATATTTTCCACTTCTTTGATAGTGATTCTCTTGCTGTTTGAATTAAATAGGCAAGTATCCACAGAAGAAGGAGATGCTAAGGCTCGTGAATTTGGAGTAATGCATATAGAAACCAGTGCTAAAGTTGGGTTCAATATCAAGGTATGAATATACACATTCTGTATTCCCTAGTGCAGTTTTCATTCAATTTGAAAGTTACTGTGCAAAACTCTTTTATTTCTTTTGGCCCTTTGGATGAACTACATGTTTCTAGTCATTTTAGTATGTTAAGTCTTATGCTTTCTAGGAGTCTTTTAGCCATTTCAGAGATTGTTATGCTAGTAGTAAATATAGAGAACTTGTTGTATAATGTTGGTAGAGATTGTTGTGCTAGTAGTAAATATAGAGAACTTGTTGTATAATGTTGGTAGAGATTGTTGTGCTAGTAGTAAATATAGAGAACTTGTTGTATAATGTTGGTAAATGAAGAATCATAGTCAGTGACGATTTATATACCCGATCCCAACTTCTTCTTTTTTAAAATATTACATAGGGGTAAGGAAAGGGAAAATGGGGAGGGGATTATATAATGTGGAGATTCGAACTCTCACCAACCAATTAAGCTACTAGATTCCTACACCTCAACTTATTTGAAAATGAGACGTAGTTATTTGTTATTGTCGTTGTTTGCACAAAAGATATCTTCCTTTTTCTTTTTTCTTTTAGGGCTTCAAATAGCATGACCTATAAAAGATGAACTGAAATTTGCAGCCTCTGTTTCGAAAAATTGCGGCTGCTTTACCGGGGATGGAGAACCTATCATCCACAAAATCAGATGATATGGTCGACGTGAATTTGAAGCCTACAAAAATACATCCAACACAGAACAGCAAGGAGGAGGTTGTGCATGCTAAAGTTTGTACTTAAGTTGAAGGTAGAGAAAGAAGTTGGATACAGGAAGATGCAGCAGCATCCAGTTATTAGTTGTAGGGTGTTGAGTTAGCTAAGTTCATAGATTATATGAGCTTTTTGACGGTCAGTTTGTACAAGTCCTTCTGATTCTGAGTAGGAAACCATTGAAGATGCACTTATGGCTGTGTTTATATTCGGTATTTGCTTTCCTAATTCTGGAATTCATTTCTTGCCATTTTCTGGTGCCGAATTTATAATGAAAGTTGACCATTTCAGTTTGTTACAGACTTAGTAATGGCACCTTATTTTAATTTTTCCTTTTTAATAACAAAATATATGTGATTGGCTCTTAACCTTTGAAGATCTCAACCCCAAACACCAGAGGCTTTTGCGTTTTCTTCTCCAGCAGTGGAAGGTACACGAACCGGGATACTTGGAAAGCAAGATCAGGATGATTGAAAGTGTACTGAAGGCCTCCAACAAAACGTCATATAGAGTGGAATTAGAAAAATGAGGGAAATCAGCTGTGTGAAGGGGACATAAAAGAATGAGGGATAGAGAGGAGACTTAGGAGTACAAAAATAATGACATTTCTAGTTTTGAAAACACAAAGAGCAGTCATCCGTTCTACTTTTCAAACCAATCTGAAGAAGAAAAAAGAAAGTATGATACCTTCGAGGTTATTTTAAGCTATATTCAACAGACAAACATGAAGAGAGAAGTTTGAGTGAACCAAATCAGCATCGTTTCATGTTGTGTGAAGGTGTTCTTAACATCAAGTTGATGAACTAACCAACCATTAGAAGCAGCTAGAGCTAGAACAGTACCAATGATGATTGGTTCCACAAGAGGACAAATTTATGTTTGTCCAATAAGTACATTTTACCAGTTTTCCTTTCTAAATTGTTAAAATCTTCAACGGGGAAACCACACTTCCAGTAAAGGATTTGGGGAGGGGGTGTGGGGGTTGTGATGCTTCCTCCACCTCCCTTTCTAGGGAAATTTACACTATAAGAAAAAGTAAAAAAGAAACTTAAACTAGAAATCAATATGCATCAAATTGATCAGCTTGTTTACTAACTTCTAACTTTATGTACAGATGACGAAGGATTCCTACTCATTGAATGTTAAAGAAAAAATACAATCAATCAAGATATTCATTGAAAAAGCGTACACCTAGCAAACTCTTTTCACAATGACTGCGATAGAAAGACAAGAGAGGCAGATACTGAACATTAATTAGCAGCCCAATCACCACTCATTCTCACTCTTAGAGTAAGATAAATGAGTATAATCGTACCCATGCTCGACCTGGAAAAGGAAGAGACTTTAGTCAATTGCTAGCTATATAGAGAAGTGATAAATAAAGAAATAGCAACTGAAGCAAAAAGGAATATGTACATTATAGAGCAAGAGAGGTCATGCAACTAAAGATGCGTGAATATCTTCAACATACACACTTAATTTTGAAAGAATGTCACTGCAAATTAGCCAAAATGTAAAACCATCAATCGTGTAGGGATCGATAAGTTGTTATATTAACAAGACTGTCGATGTAACTATCTTTTTATATACATAAAAGTTGTCCAATATTTCTTCTTAGGCTCCATTCATTCTTAGAGGCATATTTGTTTCCTCCAAGAAGAAAAACAACGAGAATGAAACAACATTTCTAATCACATGCCTACCTCATCCTTACAGATAATAAGGCTTATACTTCTGTGCCCCATACGCCATAGCCATATCATCTATATTTCTCCTTCAATAATATAACCATTACAATGAATCTTCAGTGGAGACTGTGATAAGCACCTACTCCGTATTGATTCTTTTTTATGTCCAGGTGACTTTCAATGATTCCTGGTAGAATCATCTCTAGAGATTAGCATATTAACAACTTAGGAGTTAGGACTATCAAGAGAAATACAAGACTTCGTATAGGAGACAACATCTGCATTCAACTCTGATTAGTAGGTCCTGACAAAGAAATTGATGCAATTAGAAACCTATTGATTAATGATTATTCCTCCTCCTTTGGAATGGGCTACTTTATTTCATGGTTAGCAAACCTATTGATTGTCCCCCTTCCTAAATTCTCAACTGAAGAAACAAACTAATCACCGTAACTCAAGATCTAATGACCAAATAACACCCCCGCCCTCCAAAAACCCAGAATAAAAGCAACCCTACCTCTTTGTAATAAACAACATCGACTACATCCTTTTTTAACCTTATCATCCCTATCCTAGTCTGCAGTACTTACAGCTTCTACCATTATTGTTTTCTATGGAGTCGTTTGGTTGGGGAACAAAGTTATTCCGGGATTATAATGATAGGAATACATAACGGAAATTAAATAATGATGAGATTATTTAGTGGATATACTTTTGTTGGTAGACGTTTGGTTCTTTGGACTAAATGTGTTTGGTTTAAACTGCATAAATTGGGATAAACCTTTTACCTTTGTTTCCAATTTTAACCTTGTCTCTCTTAAAAAACTTTGGAAGAAAAGCTTTGGAGAAGGGAAAATATAACGTTTTGTTGTTTTATCCTGGGATTAATAATCCCGGGATTTTTATCCCACAAAGAATGTCGTATAAAATAATACCACAATTGTGGTATAAACAATCCCGCGATTTCTAATTCCGGAATCAATTTTTTTTACCAAACATGGGATAAAATAATGCCAGAATATATCCCGGGATCATTATTCTTTATCCCACCAACCAAACAACCCCTAAATGTTTTCATCTTAAACAGAAAGAAAGCACATGGGTGCTTGCATGTGTATTTGATAAAAGAGAGCATAGAACTTTAAAGTTCCATTTGTTCATTGAGGAAAATGTTACAGTCTACCATTTACAGGCAGTTGTAGCCCACAATTTTCAAAAATCAAGGGATGATAAGCAATACAAATCCACAGATTTCGAAACCATTAGCTTGGTGAAGCATTTTTGCCCTAAATAATTATGGTTGGTTGTGCAGTACTTGTTCCATATTCATTCATGCAGATGTATGCACACAACAACTCATTATCATTATCATTATCATCATCATCTATTTCCTGGAAATAATGTTAAAATTTAGATGATTTCCATCCACAAACTGCACCGACTTAACAGATCACGAGAAATGAATATAATTTTAGTAACGATTGTAATGTTTTTAGCACCAAAAAGGAAAGAAGCATAACATGAAAAGAACGGTTTCATGGATCAAACTTACAGGAATGAGAAAAGGAGAACAACTCTTCTTGAATTAAAAGATGCAGAGCGCTTGTATTTTCTCAATCTGTTGCTAGGTGTATCATACACCTTCTCGGTCAAAAATTTATCTGCCATATGAAATAAGAAACACTTGTTAACTTTCCATATCATTGTACAACTTAAAATCAAAATGTACAATAGGTAACTCCAAGGTTCAGGGTTGAAATCAGAGACAAATCTGGTCCTGACTCCTGATATAAGGTGAAGGAACCTTTTTCAGTTAACTGGAAAGTAATTGTGCCTTTACATGCTCTTTTATTATAAGGAAACTATCAACAAGTCAACTTGCAAAGGCTAATTTTAGTATCAAGTATATTTGATAGGAGTAATTTTCTTTTGATCAGTAAGTATATTTATATGATAATATACTGTGGTTAAACATATATTTTGATTAATAGCCTACAAATGACAAGTTGTTGGTCTAGGAACAGCTTCAAGCATTCTCATCTATAGAGAACTCTTCAGGAAATAAAAAGAACAGATTTATGGGGAGCACTTCATGCACATGGTAAGCCGATTTATATTTCACTTTTAGAGATATTGAAATTGTAATGTTATTAATTGGTTGACAAGGTTTTACAAGGTTTCCCCAATACAACTGCAAAAAGAACTTTAGCAACTGGATTTCAAAGTATGCGCTAGTAACCCTTTCGCAACCCAGTTGATAACACGGGAAAGGGCAAAAAGTAGGTGTTTGACTACAGATTTGGGTGTAGGTTAGTGTGGCAAGTTTCAGCCTTCACATCACTAAAGAGGAATATCATTGATACTATAACATAGCACAGTTACGTTTCATTATGAACTTCATGTCGCCACTAGTGCTATTATTATGAAATTAAAAAAAGAAAAAGAAAAAAAAGAGGCTTGATAGTTGGAAACTGAAGAAGAGTCAATCACAGGAGTTATTCACAAGTATCCCATAAAGCTATTTATGGAGAATGCACTAATTCATAGAGAATTCTTCTACTTTCTTAACCAGCATGTGTATATAATCATGAGAAATAGATTCTGTTATATGTCTCAGTTATTTCACCAAAGAGCAACCGGATCTGTCATCCTTCCCTGAAGAAATAGTTTTTGGTTTTGAATATTTCTGAAACATTAGTCAAATATATTTCAGAACATGTTGTTGTTGACTTGTTGTTGTTATCAAATATATATATCTATATGAGTGAAGATATAGGAAGATCCTCTGGCAGGATTCAAAAGCTCATTAGAAGCATCTGATTGACTTTGGTAAATTTGATGATATGTATTTCAGAACATGACAAAGAAAACTGCAGAGCGGGATCTATCGAGTGGAAAACCGGGATGTCGATACACCAAAGAGCTACCAAACTTTAGAGGAAAAAGAACAACAGGTATCACCAAAAACAAAACACATTCGGGAAATGCGTATCAGAGTGATTGCAGAACAGCGTCTACCTTTACAAGCAAATTTGGGCAACTCAAAGCTGTTATTCATCAGAAGTTGCATGAACTTTCCTCCCATCAGTGATGAAATTTCTCTCTGAAACATCCTCTGAAATGCAATTAATTTGTTAATGTTCAGCATTACATTGCCAAAATCTTCATTAGAGAACAAAATTTATACCATATAAAAAGAAGCACTGGAAGAAAGAACTCTCTAGAAATGCAAAATGTAACGTCCTCCCATGTGATGATGTTAAAATTGTTAAATTCATAAAAGGCACTTACAGATATACAATCATCCGTCTTAATATTTCCACTCACTTCATCAGTGGATTTAGATGCCTCAAGTTTTCCTTTCTCAATATCTATGGCCAAACAATATGAGCCATTAACATCTGTGCTATCATTCTTCAGGTTGGCATGGTTTCCACCATTTGATTGTGCATCCATTGAAATTGGAGTCTTCACAAGATTTAGATTTGATAGGTTAACGATATCTAAATGTGATTCACACAGAGGGCCTGTGGTTCCTTCGTCGGGTAATTCAACAACATTCAGGCAATCTGGGCATTGCTGAAATAGAAATAGTTAATGTTATTTCAGCGCCCTAAATTAAAGAATTTGAAGAGATAATCAAATGAATAGAGAAGCAATATGATGATGAACTAGCACACCAAATAAGTACTCATTATTTGGAAAAAGGAGATTGGGGAGAAGCACCCAAGGGTGTAGCCTAGTGGTTGAAGTTGGTTGAGAACCATGAGGTCTCGGGTCCAAATCCGAGGAGAGACAAAAACACTAGGTGATTTCTTCCCATTGGTGGATAGAGTTACCTAATACCTGTTGGTGGTGGGAGGTGGCAGGTATCCATGGAATTAGTCGAGGTGCGCAAGCTTAACTCAAACACCACGGTTATAAAAAAAAAGGAAATTGGGGAGAAATTTTCTAAATAGATAATTTTGGTGATCAGGAAAGAGCACGTTGTGGGATTTCACTGGGTATGTTGTTGGAGGAAAGCGCACATAAAAAGATAGCAGAAGCAGAAGAAAGGTTACCTATTGCCTAAAGGAAGATAGCACATACAGCTACAAAAAGCACAAGATGCATTCTGCCTTATGTTTTTCTCCACTAAATAATATAACATGGTACTTGTTGTTTGGACAAGGGACTTTATAACAATATATCTTAGTATTAAAAGGTTTAAAGCAACATGTAAGCTAGCACAATTTATCTAGGCACGTTAAAAAGTATATCTTACACCGACCTAGCTGGAAGTTGATTCAGTTCAAGTCGTAAGAGAAAATGTGACAGCAAACATCCTACTTCTAAATGATATGGAAACAAGGTCATCATAGTGACTCCCCAAAGCAGAAATGCTACACTAGCATTTGTTATGCAAAACCTAGATGTGATCTTAAGAGCTGAACCATCACCAAGAGACCTTTAACTGTGGTTATAAATCAACTCTATAATATTTTTACTAACCTCACTTCCAACACCGATAAGAAACAAAATAAGCACTCTAAATTTGACTAGAAAATATGGGGAATTACTAAGAACACGGTACTTGTTTAGAAACAGTCTGTGATAGACAAGTCTGCTGCTACCCTTGTTCATTTCTTAGAATGAAAATTCGAACTTCAAGTACACTCTCTTATAAGCACAAGATACAAAACAAATAAAATCTTTCACGCCAAATCAAAGAATTTTCCAATCAAATGTTAGGTTCAGTGGTCCCCAGTTTCTGCAATGACAAAAGCATCACAATGTGGGACTTGAATTTTAGCTTAACCACCAGTTCGCATTAACTGGTGACAGAATATAAAACAAAACAAATAGAACTACACAAACAAAGAATATCTAGAGACAGTGACCAAGAATTTTATCTTTTTCAAAACTCAATTGGTGATGAAAACCATCCAAGCCTAGATAAAATACTAAACAGCCAAATACTCTAAGATAGTGTCCAAAGAGATTTTAGTGTTTAGCGTAGTCTAGCAAATCCAGACCCCACTGATTACACTGAGTATGTTAAAAAAAAGAACATAGTCTAGCGAATAGTAACTGGCCTCAAGTCATGACCACAGCGTTGCTGATGAAACAAGAGAAAATTAAAAGAAATAAAAGCAGTTTCTCTCTCTGAATGAAAATAAAAGTTCTTTTAAAGACACATCTACTCTGAATTGCAATCCCACAACATTTATGATTGTAACCACCAACACTTGCTTCAATAATAAACTTTCATATCTCCAACTGTATCTCAATAACTCTCTCTAGAAATAAATAAAATATCAACCACAATGACCATGAAGAACATTTTGGCACTACATGCACATAGAACTTAAAATTCATAAAACACATTGAAGTGAACTCTGTCTAACATATTGAATAACGGAGAATGGATTACAGGGTAAAATTCCAACAGAAAAATAAATAAGTATCCGAATCACAAAACAACGAAAACATCAAAATGCAGCTTAATCTACACAAAAGAAAAAGCTCAAAAGAGAACATCTCAAATAGTTTGAATTGTGTCACACTACTATTACTACTTGCAAAAATTCTTATCTTCATAAGTCAGAAATGACAGGTATAAGCATCTAACTTAGCTTCCACATTTACAAGCAGATTAATTGCATCAGGAAAAGCAAAATTTCTTACAAATTTTTTTTAAAAAAAACGTACTCCCTATTGTCCCAATTTATGTGGCACATTTCGAATTTCAAGAGTTCTTAATTTTGACCGTGAAATCCATAAGTTTTTTAAAATAGAATTTATATAACTGGAAACTAAAAATTACTATAAGTCACAATAATTGACCAAAATATTTAAAAGATATATGAAAAAATTACAAAGATAGACTTAGATTGAATCTCGAGGTATCACATAGTGAGTACCAGAATACAAAGCAGCTTACATTACAGAAAACACACACACAATTGACTCATATATTACTACAAAATAAACTAAGATTAAACATTTCAAACTGATAAATTGCATAAAAAATTGGAACCAAAAAACAGCGAGAAGAGCACAATGCAGCCTACATTACTGAACAATAACCGCAATTCATTCAAACAGAGATAGCGTACTGTTCAACAAAAGGTGAATTGATTCCAAAATAACGCATTAAAAAGGGCACCACGCTGCAATAAGATACCGTTATGCGCGGTTTCCGGGAAAGGGCATTATATATTTATATATATACATATTCCACCGAAAGACTCACCTCTTGGCTCGAATTCACTGCCATTCTAACAAACCAAAACGCAGATTTCAGAGTGCTATATTTCCTCAACTGCATGGGGGTGGGGGGTTGAATGTGGAACGTTACATAGAGAAAAAGGGGGTATTTCTAAGAAGTTAGAGGGGGGTAGGGGGTTATGACAAACATCTTTGCGATTCAGATTTTTGACTAAATTGCCCTTCTGAGTTCTGACTTAGTTTAATGCCATTTTTTTTTTGATAATTCAGATCTCGGGGATCGCTAGTACCTGCACAAGTACTGGTCCTAGGCTCCTGGAAGGGATAGAACCCGACACCAACGGATCAATGCTACAAGGCTGACCCCTCACAGGAGGAGGAGGGGAGGATCATCGCCCCGAAGAACGTATTCGGAGGAGATCGAACTTGCAACCTGAAGGCTTCAAACTCGATCTTCAGCCAACAAGTCGATCCCTCTATATGGGAGTAGGTTTATTCACATTATGAAATTTTACTTTTTATGTTGTTATTGTTGGGAATAGATTTATTTTGATCTCTTAAATATAATCATATAGTTCTTTGGTTCGTTAAGTTTGCTTAGTATGTGTTTAGTCAAACTTTTTAAATATTTTTTGGGTCAAACTTTTATAAATATTTTTTGGGTCAAACACATACTTATTAAGAAATAAAAATATTTTTATTAAGAAAAACACTAACAAAAAGTTAAAAACTGGCTGACTGACTTTCGAACGACCGATTCGGTTGGTTTGATCCCATTTTTTTTAAAATAAAATTGGCGAGCTCGGCCCTTTTTTGTGCTTAAAATTGGGAAATTAAAAATCCGATTGAGCTTAACAAATTATTATAAATTAAAAAACCAGCCAAACTAGCATGGTTTTTCGAAATAATTTTATTTATTTTTAAATAAAATCGATCGAGTCCGAAAGGTTATACTAAAATTATTTTTGAGGAATATTTTAATGACTGAAGTCGATCGATTTTTTGTTTCCAGTTTTAAAGGGAAAAAATTGGTCAATTTTTTCGGGTCGATTTTTGCCATGTTTTTTGGTAGTTATCGTGAGTTTTTAAATCCATTATGTTAGCTAAACCAAAAGTGCTCTACTTTAACAAACTTAAGGGATTAAAGATGCTCATAATTATGTTTTAAGGGACCAAAATAGACTCAATCTCATAGATAAGGCAGAACTTCTGCTAAAAACTGTCAGTTGTTAATATACCATTTGGATTAGCTAATAATAAGATTAAGTGTTGAAAATTATTTTTAAGTGTGAAATTGATTTTATAAATAAACAGATATAAGCACTATTTAAAAACAATATAAAATAAGTGTTACTTTTAACCTAATTTTGTATAATAATTATGTGAACAGCTTTTTAGAAAGTCTTTTAGTTATTCTTTACATTTTCTAGGAGTATAGGATTAGCATATTAAAGAGGGAATATTTTGTAAAGACAGGTAAAGTGCAATGCAGCCAAATAACCTATATAATTAACTAAATGTCAAGATGAGTGTGACATCCTAGAAAGCCATTTAAAAGGATTGAGTAATTACGGTAAACGTGTATAATAGTTCTATTCATAATTAGAATATTTGTGTAATATAATTATGGTAAAACTAGAATTTCTTTTGTATATGGTACTAGGATTCCTATTGTATATGGGATGAACATTGTACATTATATATATATATATATTAATATTAATGAAAAAGACTCTCCAATGGAGATTAATATCATCTTAGATGGTATAAAGAGTCAAAACCCTATAATTTTTTCTCTCACAGCCGTCCCCCGCCCTCATCCCTCTCGGTCGCGGCTCTTCATCTCTTCTCTCTAGAAAATTCTTGGTTTCTTCTTCTCTCCTAAATTACATCCATTATCATGACTCCTCCTGAATCTCCTACAGCCTCCTCCTCCAATGTTATCACTTCCGAAACACCAAAATCATCTTTTCATCCAGCTCTAACCGTTACCAATATCAAGAACTGCATTCTCATTCTTCTTGATCAAGAAAACGGTCAATATTCTTCTTGGGTTGAATTGTTTCGCATTCATGCATGTGTCTATAACATGTTTGGCCATATCGATAACATTATTCCTCGCCCCCCGGAGATTGATGATTCTACATGGCATCGTCTCGACGCTGCCGTCAAACTGTGGATATATGGTAGTATCTCTCAGGATCTTCTCCTCACTATCATGAAATCTAGCGCCACAACCAGTGAATTGTGGATTCGTTTGGAAGAAATCTTTCAGGATAACAAGCACACTCGTGTTGTGTATTTGGAGGAACAGTTCAACAAAACACGTCTTGAAAACTTCTCCAACGTGACTGAGTACTACTGCAAGCAGCTAAAACTTGTGGCGGATCAACTCTCCAACGTCAGCACGCATGTCTCTGAAACTAAAATGGTGTTACAAATTATTGCAGGTCTTCCTAAAGGCGAATATGATACTTTGGCCACCATGATTCAACAGGCGGATTCGTTACCCAGATTTAACAAAGCTCGCTCACAGTTGTTGTTCGAAGAAACACGTCGTGCTAAGCAAGATGAGCACAATCAACATTAGCTGTCGACATGTAACCCCAGGACCCGACGTCGCCGGAAAACTCTCAACCGCGTTAGGGCCGCGGCGGAAGAGGAGGTCGTGGTCGTTGCAAGGGTCACGGTCGTGAAACAGCGGCAGCGAAGGTCCGCAGAACAAGCGGGCGGCGCCTCGGACGATATCGATCTGCGTTGCGGCGCCTCGATCAACAACTGCGGCGCCACGATCTGAGCCGCGCCAGCAACCCTTCAACCGATTCTCAACCTAGGGTGTTCATCGGCCCGTAATCCGGATCGACCGAACCTAATCGTCGAAATTTCGGTCCGGTTGGGGACCGTTGGGCCGTTTTTTTTTGTTAAATTCAATTTATAAATTATAATTTTTTAATAATGTCTTCGTTTATCAATCTCATTAAATATGTTTGTTTTTTTCCTTATCCTTCAATATACATTATTTCATTAATATGACTAACTTAAAGAAAACCACCAAATGTACTTGGTTCGTATACGAACTACTGAACTACTCATTAATTAAAGTTACACACCACATTTATATTTTCTATTTTCTATTTGGAATTTGGACATTCCTGAAGCATCGACATAAATTATAGATAGGGAGAGAAGAAATTAAAGTAGTTGTAAATTGATCAAACTTTATATGATCATAACTTTGCGCTCGAACGTCCGTTTCACCTATTTTTTTTTTGATTTCGCGTATTTTTTCGATACGGGGGTGGTCAAACCGCGGCCAAGCCAATTTTTTGAAAAACGTCTTTTTCCCCGCTCAATTTAAAATTCCCCCCAAATTGTTACGTTTTTTCTATTTTCAAAGCTAAATATCTCGCGATATACAATAGATTTCAACGTTCAAATTTTATGGTAATGTGTCCGGGAATGTCAATTTCAATATTGAAAATTCAATTTTTTTAAAAAAAAACCCCGGTCCATTCCGGTCCGGACCGAAAAATTCTGGTTTTTACCCGGAAAACCGGAATCCACCATTTTGATGGACCGGACCGGAATCAACCGGTCCGGTCCATTCCAGTCCGGTTCCTGTCCGGTTTTCCAGTCCGGTCCGGTTTTGTACACCCATATTCTCAACACGGGTGTTGGGGCGGCCCAAACCGGCGGTCGATGCAGCAAGCCGATTCAAAGAGCAGTTCCGGCGACGCCGACTTAGTCGCCGGCTTAGGGTCCTTCAGCAACCTAAATCTGCAACAACAGAACAATAGTTGGATCATGGACTCCGGTGCCACATCTCACCTCACCCGGTCTGCAGGTAACATTCCTAAAATGTTTAGTTTAAGGCATCCTCAATTTATTATAGTTGGCGATGGCCACCGCATTCCAATACTGGGCTATGGTACATCCTACACACCACCTCTTCATCCACCCTTCTCCCTTAAAAATGTCCTATATGCCCCACACATCATTAAGAACCTAATTTATGTCCGCAAATTTACTCGTAATAACTCTGTCTCTGTTGACTTTGACCCTTTTGATTTCACTGTGAAGGATTTGTATACGGGGACACCTCTTACGAGATGCAATAGCACGGGGATCTCTATTCATTTCCTTCCACCTCCGCTGTCGGATCTCGCTCTCCCGTCTCTCTAGCGGCTATTTCTTCATCAACATGGCATAATAGGCTTTGTCATCCAGGAGCCCCAGTTTTTAATTTTCTTAGAGGCAATAATTTCATTAGTTGTAATAATGGGAAGCTTGCCCAAAATTGTGTTTCTTGTTCTTTATGCAAACATATTCGTCTTCCATTTAAATCATCTACTAGTGTTACCTTTGCACCATTTGATATTATACATGTCGATTTATGGACATCACCTATTGCTAGTTCTCTCGGTCATAAATATTATCTTGTCTTACTAGATGATTTTTCCCACTATGTTTGGTTATATCCTCTCAAATTTAAATCAGAAGTGTTTGTCAAATTTCTTGAGTTTCGAAAATTCATTCAAATACAATTTGAAAAAGGTATAAAATCTTTTTAGTGCGATAATGGTCGTAAATTCAACAACTCTATGTTCACCGTTTTTTGTACTAATAATGGTATGGTCTTTCGCTTCTCCTGCCTCCACACCTCCCCACAAAATGGTAAAGCTGAAAGAATAATCTGCACCATTAACAATATGATTCGCACTCTATTGATTCATGTCTCTCTCCCTCCGTCATTTTGGGTATATGCTGCTAAACTGTCAGAATACATTCTAAATATTCTCCCTACTAGCATCCTTCAAAATATGACCCCTACTGAAATCCTATATCATAGAGTCTCATCTTATGATCATCTACGGATATTCGGTTATTTATGTTATCCTAACCTTGCCTCTACTTCCCCTCACAAGCTAGCTCCACGATCCACTCCATATGTCTACTTAGGCTTCCCACCAAACCATAGGGGCTATCTATGCTACGACTTGTCAACTTGTCAAATCCACATCTCTCGTCACGTCACATTCGACGAGACTACATTACCTTTTTCGATTCTTCAGAAATTCCAAAAACCGGACTACTCCTTTCTTGACGAGCCTGCCATATCCCCCATTATCTTTGATTAGCTCACTCAATCATTCCAGACGTCAGCGCCGCGGCCCATCAAGGAAGCGTCGCGGCGCCTTCCTTCGAGTGAGCAAACTAATTCATCCAGGGAATTAGAGCTGCGGCGCCTCCCTCCCAGTGAATACCCAGTTCTCGGATCGCATTCAGAGTCGCGGTCCCTCGATAGTGGTGCCGCGGCACCTTCGACGAAGCCCACTGGCGCCGCGTCCCTTGATCGCGGCGCCGCGGTGCCTTCGACGGATTTTTTCCACCCTCTCTTTATCCGACCTCACCCTCTATTTTGGATCCTCCCACTGTTCCTACTCATCAAATGGAAACTCGTGCTAGACACGGGATCTTCAAACCCAAAGTCCAATTTAACCTGTCTGTCCAAATCATCTCTCCAATTCTCAAGAACCCCAAATTGGCCAAACAGGACCCTAATTAGAATGCAACTATGTCTGAGGAATTTAATGCTTTGACTAAACAGCACACGTGGTATCTAGTACCTAGACCTGAGGGGTGAATGTGGTTCGGTGTATGTGGCTATTTCGTCACAAATTCAGAGACAATGGGGATCTTGAGAGGTATAAGGCACATCTTGTGGCTAATGACACAAATCAGCAGGATGACATTTATTGTGGCGAGACGTTCAGCCCGACTGTCAAACCGGCTACCATTCGCACAGTTTTGAGCATAGCTATGGAAAGACACTGGCCGATACATCAACTTTGTTACACCCCATAATTCCAGGGCATTTAATTGAGAACATGATTATGGAAATAAGATTTGAATGTTGGAAGGAAAGGATTTTTTACATTTTCTATATGGAAAAGATTTCGAGACATATGTGACGACGAAAATTCTTAACTTGTAGTTAAATTCTTTCCAGTGGATTTATGAACTTAGTATTATATTATGAAGTCTTGGCATTGATAATATGGGGTCCACCGAAAATTTCACAATTTTGTGGGCCCATCGAAATATTAAGAATTTTGGGCTAAGTATGGAATTATTTTTGTGAAGAGAATTATGGGCGAATTAGAGGGTGACACTGTCCCTCCCCACTTGTGTAACAAAGATCTAATTATATATATATGTTGCAAGTTTGGCTAAATGTGGGAGATATTATTGTGAAGAGAAGACAAGTGGACGAGTGGGGTACAAGGGTCCCCCTCCACTTGTGTTACATACACCTTTATATTACAAGTCTTGCAAGACTTTAGCTCACAAATATCTTCTCATCCAAACCCTTATCTCTTCTTTCTCATTCACTTTTTCGAGAACCATAGCCAAGTGCAAGAACAAGATTAACTTATTTTCCAAGTTAAGCCCTCTACCTAAGTTCTAAGCCAAGTTAACTCTCCAAGAACTTTAAACCACGGTTTGGCCGAAAAGTGTCTTGAAACCCTAGGCTTGGAAATGAATTTTTTGGAAGGAAAACAAGAAAGTAAGATGATTACAAGCTTGTAGAGGATACGTGTGTGTTGTTGTAACGTGAAGAAGTGGTGCAAAAGGAAGTGGTGGTGGTCGAGAATTTGGGACTGTTTTGGCTAAGATTAAGGTAAGATTTCTTAAGTAGTTGGAGGTTACATGATGTTATAATTAAGAGATGAACTTGTGTTAAGTAAAATGGAGGATAAGAAGTGCATGTCACAGTTTTGGCATGTTAGCCGAATTGTGGACTGTTTTGTTATTATGGATTCGTTGGTTATTGTTGTTATTATCGTCACTAAGTGTATGTTAGATTGAAGAAAATCTTGTTATTGAAAGTTGAAATGGTTTATATTAAAGTGTTGAAACTTGAATTGGATTATAAGGCATTATGAAAATGGCTTTGGATTGTTGTTGTTGGCCGAAACTATCTTAAAACTGTTGGATATTGTCCTTCAAAATATGACCCCTACTGAAATCCTATATCATAGAGTCTCATCTTATGATCATCTACGGATATTCGGTTATTTATGTTATCCTAACCTTGCCTCTACTTCCCCTCACAAGCTAGCTCCACGATCCACTCCATATGTCTACTTAGGCTTCCCACCAAACCATAGGGGCTATCTATGCTACGACTTGTCAACTTGTCAAATCCACATCTCTCGTCACGTCACATTCGACGAGACTACATTACCTTTTTCGATTCTTCAGAAATTCCAAAAACCGGACTACTCCTTTCTTGACGAGCCTGCCATATCCCCCATTATCTTTGATTAGCTCACTCAATCATTCCAGACGTCAGCGCCGCGGCCCATCAAGGAAGCGTCGCGGCGCCTTCCTTCGAGTGAGCAAACTAATTCATCCAGGGAATTAGAGCTGCGGCGCCTCCCTCCCAGTGAATACCCAGTTCTCGGATCGCATTCAGAGTCGCGGTCCCTCGATAGTGGTGCGGCACGCCGACGCCAGCCATGGCGCCGCGTCCCTCGATCGCGGCCATGCGCGCTTCGACGGATTTTTTCCACCCTCTCTTTATCCGACCTCACCCTCTATTTTGGATCCTCCCACTGTTCCTACTCATCAAATGGAAACTCGTGCTAGACACGGGATCTTCAAACCCAAAGTCCAATTTAACCTGTCTGTCCAAATCATCTCTCCAATTCTCAAGAACCCCAAATTGGCCAAACAGGACCCTAATTAGAATGCAACTATGTCTGAGGAATTTAATGCTTTGACTAAACAGCACACGTGGTATCTAGTACCTAGACCTGAGGGGTGAATGTGGTTCGGTGTATGTGGCTATTTCGTCACAAATTCAGAGACAATGGGGATCTTGAGAGGTATAAGGCACATCTTGTGGCTAATGACACAAATCAGCAGGATGACATTTATTGTGGCGAGACGTTCAGCCCGACTGTCAAACCGGCTACCATTCGCACAGTTTTGAGCATAGCTATGGAAAGACACTGGCCGATACATCAACTTTGTTACACCCCATAATTCCAGGGCATTTAATTGAGAACATGATTATGGAAATAAGATTTGAATGTTGGAAGGAAAGGATTTTTTACATTTTCTATATGGAAAAGATTTCGAGACATATGTGACGACGAAAATTCTTAACTTGTAGTTAAATTCTTTCCAGTGGATTTATGAACTTAGTATTATATTATGAAGTCTTGGCATTGATAATATGGGGTCCACCGAAAATTTCACAATTTTGTGGGCCCATCGAAATATTAAGAATTTTGGGCTAAGTATGGAATTATTTTTGTGAAGAGAATTATGGGCGAATTAGAGGGTGACACTGTCCCTCCCCACTTGTGTAACAAAGATCTAATTATATATATATGTTGCAAGTTTGGCTAAATGTGGGAGATATTATTGTGAAGAGAAGACAAGTGGACGAGTGGGGTACAAGGGTCCCCCTCCACTTGTGTTACATACACCTTTATATTACAAGTCTTGCAAGACTTTAGCTCACAAATATCTTCTCATCCAAACCCTTATCTCTTCTTTCTCATTCACTTTTTCGAGAACCATAGCCAAGTGCAAGAACAAGATTAACTTATTTTCCAAGTTAAGCCCTCTACCTAAGTTCTAAGCCAAGTTAACTCTCCAAGAACTTTAAACCACGGTTTGGCCGAAAAGTGTCTTGAAACCCTAGGCTTGGAAATGAATTTTTTGGAAGGAAAACAAGAAAGTAAGATGATTACAAGCTTGTAGAGGATACGTGTGTGTTGTTGTAACGTGAAGAAGTGGTGCAAAAGGAAGTGGTGGTGGTCGAGAATTTGGGACTGTTTTGGCTAAGATTAAGGTAAGATTTCTTAAGTAGTTGGAGGTTACATGATGTTATAATTAAGAGATGAACTTGTGTTAAGTAAAATGGAGGATAAGAAGTGCATGTCACAGTTTTGGCATGTTAGCCGAATTGTGGGTATTTTGTTATTATGGATTCGTTGGTTATTGTTGTTATTATCGTCACTAAGTGTATGTTAGATTGAAGAAAATCTTGTTATTGAAAGTTGAAATGGTTTATATTAAAGTGTTGAAACTTGAATTGGATTATAAGGCATTATGAAAATGGCTTTGGATTGTTGTTGTTGGCCGAAACTATCTTAAAACTGTTGGATATTGTCGTGTTGTTTTAGGGGATGTTTTATGTGTGTATATGCTGGAAATTTAGTCACTGTTTATGCATATTTAGATTAGGTAATTGCTAACGTATGTCCTAAATGAACGAGGGCGTAGAGAGGCTTCATATCTTACCCTCATTGTTGTTGGAATATGGATTGTTTTCGTGGACTGTTTTAGTAAAGATTAAAGGGTTGTTTTACGTGAGAAATAGGTGTGTGAATCACCTTAGTTGTTGTTTTGGTTGTGCCCTTAATTGGTGCTTGGTTATTGATGTTATTGGTCCCGTTTGGAAGTTGTGGATGGGAGTATATATAGGGGAAGTGCTGCCCGAATTTTTATATGAAAAGAAGACCATTATCTGGTATATGACTTAAACTAGTATTCATGAAGTTGATAGATTGAAGTACCTATTTGAGACGTATTCTACTATTGTGTTGGTATAGCCGATAAGGTATGTGAACTATCCCTCCTTCTGTTGGCATGTTCTACGTACGAAATATACATGTGTATTGTTTCATAATTCATTCTACTCTTAGAAGTCAAGGGGTATTCATGTTATTGATTCTATGCTAAAAGCATGTCTAAGTTGTTCCTAAGTCCTTATTAAGGCATATGAGGAGAGATGTTAATATTCATAAGAGTTATTAGTAAGCGCTGGAGTCGGTTCGACTTTGCTAATTTAAAGTAACTGATAAGTATTAAGCGCTGAGACTGTTTTAATAAATAATTGGGTATGTTTTAATGGACGTGTTGAAATAAGTCATTGCAGCGTTAAGTGAAAAAAGTATCGACAAACGATTATATCAAAATGATTAGCACGTCATCTGCATAGAAACTAAGATATAACCAATTTGTTTTACATTTTCTAGTATTACTCACGAACTATATAAGAATTAATTAGACAAATTCGGATCCGTTATCACCAATCAAATACAGGATTATTGGAAATATTCGAGGTATGTGAAACTATTCTTTCTTCTTCTAGCATGATTCTTTTTATAAAATGAATGTACGGTGAACGTACATAGTACTTTTGGGTGCATATCCCTAATATTACATGATATGATTCTTTTATAAAATGAATGTACGTTGAACGTACATAGTACTTTTGGGTTCAAGTCCCTAATATTACATGATATGATAGTGCCTTGGTTTTCCTAAAATGAAAGTTGAGTTTTATAAAGTGAGTGTACGGCGGACGTACATAGTTTTATTGGATTTTAATCTTTAATGGTACATGATATGTTGGTACCTTGGTTTTTCTAAAATGAGAGTTCATTTTAATGTTTGGTACATGATATGTTGGTACCTTGATTTTTCTAAAATGGAAGTTCATTATATATGATTGGTACATGATATGTTGGTACCTTGGTTTTTCTAAAACAAGAGTTCATTTTAATGATTGGTTACATGATATGTTGGTACCTTGGTTTTATTCCATGGACTTGTTATCCGTGATGTGAGTATAGATACTCATACAGGTATAAAGACCCATGCGGGTTCGATTCCCACGAATAGTATATGTATATGACTCTACGGACAAGATTTGTGATGCGAGTATAGATACTCATGCGGGTATAAAGACTCATGCGGGTTCGATTTCCACGAATAGTCCCCAAGGAAGATTAATATCATCTTACAATTACATATGTTTATTCATAATAAATAAATAAAATCATAACCTAGAAGATGAAACAGATAATAATTAGAATACAATTACAGAGTAGAATATATTCTCGGAAAAAAAAAGTAGAATATATTTAATTTAAATTCGTTCATTTTAAGTTATTTGTAGATGGGGTCAAGGTCGTCACAAACATTTTGGGGTGATCTTCTAATTCGTAAAAGTGGACCGTTAATATAAGTAAATATACGATTTTAATAATTAGAAATTATTTTAAATTGTAAATAACAATTCAATACAACTTCAAGTTAATCAACCCCTACTTTGATTAGGCTAAGACATGCGAATTATGAGTTTTTACAGTAAATTCTAATTAATATTACTAAATAAAAAATGAAAAAAATGGACCCCTAATTTTTTTGTTTTTCGATGGTCCTATGCAGTAGCATGGTATGAACGGACCCAAAGACGACCCTGAATGGATGGGGTGTTCTTATTTACATGTCTATTTGTTTTCCCACTGCCAAGTTGGAGTTTGGTGCAGTATTAATTATAAATGTGCAAAACAAAAAGAAGGTAGAATATAAAGTCTTCTATTTTTTTATATATACGCATTATTCGAGGGATTATTCTCCAAAAGAGTAAAGAGAGAACAACCAAGTGTATAATTTGTAAATGCATCCATTTTGGCTTGTTGTTCACCGAATGTAAGCTCAATATAATTTTGTAGTTCCCAAATTGATTCAGACATTATTGTTGTGAAATTAATTGACAATAACATAAATTTTGCTATTGAAGTGTGAAGCTAATTTGCTTTCATAGATTAGCAATTGAAGTTGCGGACGTATACTATAACAACATATCCAGTAAAATTTCACAATATGAATATATATTGTACTAAAAACGAAAAAATAGATTAAGGATAAACATAGAAAAAGAGAAGATACAACAAACAAAAGAGAGAAAAATTAACATTTTTAATATATCCTATTTTCATGATCACTAGAATTATAGGAAGAAGTTTTCTAATAGACTTTACAAATTGTCTTACATCAACTTAAATTACTTTATGTTAAATAATACTCCATATTTTTCAATTTTTATGACACTTTTTTCATAAATTTCAAAATAATTTGATACCATTACGACAGTAATATCATTATGCACCATTTCAAGAATTCGGAATCATTTGACCATTCAAATTTTAAAATTTGGTGTGACGTTTTCTAAACGAACTACAACATATTTTAACTATAACTTTGATATTTTCTTATACTATCACACATATAATAAATTGACGTTCGGATTTTAGCATTGAATTAAATAACAACAACAACAATAATAACAACAATATATTCAGTGTAGTCCAACAATTATATAAATACATAAATAAAACAAATGAACAGTTGTATGGAGGAGTGACTGATGTTCTTGATGTTAGAATTCATATTTATGAATCCTTACGAGGCAATAACAAGAGTAAAAAAGAGAATAAGAATATAATTGATAGTGAATTGATAAGTTAAAGAAAAACAATTGCTCCCTTTATATAGGGTCTAATACATAAGACATTATCTTTATTTTCCGATGTGGGACAACAATGCTAACATCCCCTCTCAAACTCGCGATGGTGTAGAGAGAAACATCGAGAGTTTGCCAAGAAAGAACCGGTGACGATGTAAGGTATGTGCATTTGTGAATAAATCTGCAAGTTGCATCGAAGATGAGACAAATGGCAAAGATAGAGTGTTTTGTTGAAGATGATATCGAATAATATGACAATCAATCTCAATATGCTTGGTACGTTCATGAAAGACTATGTTGTGTGCAATATGAATAGAACTCGTATTATCGCAGTACATCAGTGTCGGTGAGGAAAGAGAGACACTCATATCAGCCAATAACCAAAGTAACCATACAATCTCACACGTAGTAGAAGTCATAGCACGATACTCTGCCTCGGTTGAAGAGCGAGAAACAACATCTTGTTTCTTACTTTTTCATGAAATGAGTAAATCTCCTAAAAATATACAATAACCAGTAGTGATTTCCGATCAGTTGGGTTACTAGCCCAATCTGCATCAGAAAATGCACGAAGCTCTAATGATGAGATTGATGGAAACAAGAGACTCTGATAAATCGTTCCTCGGAGATAGCGACGAATACGCATAACTGCAGCCCAATGTACAGATGTAGGAGAACAAACAAACTGACTGACAATGTGAACAACATATGCAATGTCAGAGCGAGTAATGGTAATGTACACTAGGCTACCCACAACTGAACGATATAAAGTGGGATCAGGAAGAGGACCCCGTCAGTAGGGGTATAACGAACATTGACATCAAGAGGAGAGTCAACAATACGAGTATCTGTGAGACGAGCCCGCTCAAGAATATCTACAGCGTACTTAGACTGAGAGAGAAGATACCCTTTCTAAGAATAATACCTCAATGCTTAAAAAGTAACATAGATAACCTAAATCTTTCATCTCAAAGCGACGAGACAAAGTGAATTTTAGGTTTGTGATACCATCAATATCATCACCTGTAATGATCATATCATCAACATACAACAAAAGTAAAATATGACCTGCCGGGGATGATCTAACAAATAACGCCAAATCATGAAAGCTGGAAATAAACCCAAGAGAAGATACTATAGTGGAAAACGTGTCGAACCAAGCTCTTGGGGCTTGTTTGAGACCATACAAAGCCTTCTTAAGCCTGCACACTTGTCCTGGACTATGTGACACACCATGTAGAGGGATCATGTAGACTTCCTCTTGAAGATCCCCATTCAAAAAGATATTTTTAACATCCATTTGTGAAATATGTCAATGACGAATAGAGACTACTGCAATAAGAACTCGGACAAATTTCATTTTTGCAACAGGTGCAAAAGTCTCCTCATAATCAATACCATACTCTTGAGCAAAGCCCTTTGCAACCAAACGAGCTTTATATCGCTCAATAGAACCATCAGACTTGGTTTTAATCTTGTACACCCATCGAGAATCAATAATTTTCTTACTAGATGGTAGAGAAACCAAATCTCAAGTATCAGTTCCGTCCAAAATAGACAATTTCTCACTCATAGCCTTTTGCCAAAGAGGATCCCGAGGTGTCTCAAAGTAAGAGGTAGGATCACAAAGAGAATTAATAAAAACTAAAAAAGAGGCGAATGATGGAGAATAGCAAGAATAATCATAATCGGATACCTGGGTAGATTGAGTAGTGTGTTTAGGATAGCGAGGTGGATCTGGATCTGCAATCACAAGAGGTTCTGGAACAGTCGTAAGAGGGGGTGAATATCAATATCATGGGACCTGCCAGAAGACTGAGAAGGAATAGACGATATAGATGTAGAATCAAATGGACAATCAGTAGTAAAAGAAGCAATATCAACAAGGTCAGATTTTGATATGTCATGTAAAGTAGATGAGATGGAGAATAAAGGAACATACTCAATAAAGGAAACATTACGAGAAACATACAATTTTCCAGAAACTGGATCATGACAACGATAACCTTTTTGCCCAACCCCATATCCAAAAAAAACACAAATAGTGACACGAGATGATAATTTAGTACGCTTTGCATGTGGACGTAGAACAAAACATGTTGCGTCAAAAACTCTCAAATGGGAATACAATGGGGTGTGACCAAATAGTCTAGCATACAGAGAAATTCCAGAATTATGAGAGGTGGAATACTATTAATAAGATAAACATGTTTCTCCCCCAAATTTGCTAGGGACACTATCGGAAAAAAGCATAGATCGAGCTGTCTCAATAATATGCTTATGCTTTCTCTTGACTATCCTATTTTGTTGTGAGGTATCAGTACAAGAAGATTGATGTATTGTACCATCAGCTTTGAAAATACTAGAAAGATCTCCACTAGTATATTCACCGCCCTAAATCAGCTTGAAAACATTTAATAGTGGCAGAATGTTGTGTTTTCACAGAGGCTTGAAACTCAGTATAAATATGAACAAGATCAGAACGTCGTTTCAGTGCATAAACCCAACAATAACGAGTATAATCATCAATAAAAAAACGTAATATCTGGAGCCCCCCTTAGTATGAATAAGCATCGGTCCCCAAACATCATAATGAACCAGATCAAATGGTGCAGAAGAAGTAGAAGTACTGAGATTAAAAGGCAAAGCGAATTTTTTTCCAAGTTTACATCCACTACAATCAGAAATATCATCGGATTGTAAATCAGAATACCAGAAATACACATAAAATTTAGGCGAGAGCCTGATACATGACCGAGTCTAGAGTGCCACAAATAAAATTTTGAAAAAGAAGACGTCAAATGGAAATAAGAAAAATTAATAGGCATAGCCGCTGCATGAATAGAAAGATGCATCTCATTCAAAACATATAGACCTTTCCCCTTTCTACGCCATGCCCCAATCACTCTCTTGAATTTTAGATCATGCACATAACAAGAATTGGGAAAAAGGCCAACAAAACAGCCACAATCACATATTTGACCAGCAGAAGCAATATTCATATGTAATTTGAGAATGCAATAAACATCAGGTAAAGATATAGTGGATGTATGAATGATATAAATGTCTGTCAATGGCATAGGTGTTCCATCAGCAATCACAACAGAAGTGGATGGGGGATCACAAGACAGATATAAAAGCAGAAGAATTAAAAGATATGTGATTTCCAGCTCCAGAGTCTAAAATCCAATAAGACGAATTGATACCTGAACCAATAAATGGTGATGAACCGAAAGGAGCAGAAAGAGCATAAGACTGTGGATTACTTTGAAACTGCTGGAAGGCGAGGAACTTCTTAAATTAGTCAGTTACAGAATCAGTACTGGGACTCACATGGGTTCCTGAAGCTAAGTGATCAATAGAGGGCAAAAATACAGCCTGAGTATGTGGATATAAGTTCTGGGATTGACCTCCAGAGTATGACTTTTGTTGCCCGCTATGATATTGTTGTGGAGGCTTCCGTCCTTATGACCTTGACTGTGGATGCTTCTAACCTTGCCCTGTAGACTTTCAACTTTGTCCTGACTGTGGAGGCTTCCAACCTAACGTCTTTCGTAGCTCAGGACATTGATCCTTCCAGTGTCCTGGTTCCTTGCAATAATTACAATTACCTATTATAGATGTTTTATAATGGTGTGTAGGAGCTGCAAAGATCACGCATGAAGGCAGAAAGACGAGGTAGAAGCGATATGTACCCTTCTTGTAGTCTTCAAACAAGTTTCTTCGGCCATGAGTTCATTTACCATATCTTCAACAGATGGTAAGGGTTTGCGGTGCAAAAAGCATGAACGATAATTTTCAAATTCTGGGCGAAGACCCATCAATAGCTGAACAAGACGATCTTCATCTCCACATTTAATATAAGCATCACATGCTTGTAATTCAATAGATTCCGTCAAAGCTAATTGATCCCAAATAGTAGTCATTGATAGGGATGGCAACGAATAGGATATGGACCGGATCTTACTAGATCCAGATCCATATCCGTTTTTCATACCTGTATCCAGATCCGAATCCAAATTCATCGGGTCCACAAAAATCAGTTCCAAATCTCATCGGATCCACAGATCGGATTTGGATCAACATGTAATTTTTTTTACCTTGAATAATATTCCAAAATTCAACATACAATATTTAGTCACCCAGAATAATTTCCCAGGATCCATAGAGAACATGATTGTGTTGTGATTCTGTTATTCTAGTCATTTCTACTCTTTAAGGCAACTACTTTAGTTGATATGTTGAAGCATTCATTTTTACTCTCAAGTAAATCAGTAGGTCGGAAATACTTATCAAAAAATAATAATCAGTAGGTTGTAAATTTCAACTTATTCTTCACACAAAGTTCTTAGCTTTGGTATTCTATCTTTATATGTGTTTGTTATGGTCCTTTTCTGTTACACTGTCCTACCAGAATAAAATGAACTTGTAATGTGAAACATGTAATATTCCTTCTCAGTATGTGTCTTGACTTTAGCTGAATTTAATGTGGAATTCCAAAAGATACGACTGATATAATTATATCTATTTCAGGTTGGGCCTGGTCAAGAAATTAAAGGGACTGGTCTTAACTCTTATGGATGTATAAATGTATAATGTATTTAATAAAAAACGGATCCACGGGTCGAATATGGACTGGATACGGATCTCAAAGACAAGATCCAGATTCGATCTATCATAAATGGACCGGGGTCCGATCCGGATCCGTCGGGTCCAAATTTTGAAGATCCATATCCTATAAAACGGATCTGGATCCATCGGATCCGGACCGGGTCCATGATCCGTTGCCATCTCTAGTCATTGCACATAAAAAATCTTGAATTCTAAAATCATTATGTACTAGTGCACGAATTTCAGATTGTAATTGATATTTAACGGCAAAATTATTCTGTACAAACAGTCTTGACAAATAATCGCACAAACAGTCTTGACAAATAATCTCAAATCTCTTTAGCATTTTTTATAGTCAATTGAACACCAATTTTTTGTTCAACAGAGTTATTGATCCAATTTATTGTCTTTGCATTATTCGTCTCCCAAATACGAAATAATTCATCAAATTTTTCATCTTCAATTTTAGGACATTTGATTTTTCCAGAAATATAGTCCCAAAGTCCATTACCCTTCAAAAAAAATATCATTACATAGCTCCAATATGAATATTTTTTTCATCTAAACGAACATCAATAGATTGTAATGAATCGTCACCCCCAGCCATCGAAAACAATTTAAACAGAAAAATATCAAATAACAAGCAATAATCTCAATCTCACAAATCAAAATGCGAAAGTGGTGGAACCGATCAGAACAAGAACCCAAATTTAACAAGAACGAACACAAATAGCGAAATAAAAGAAGCTAACAAGATAGGCGGTAGAACAGGCCAATATTATATGCAAGAATTTATGTAATAGGCGGTAGAACCGACCAATATCATAATGCAAGAATTTATATAATAGGCGGTAGAACCGACCAATAATTTAAAATAATATTAATTTAAAATTAATATTATTTTAATCTCTAATATAACATCAACATAACAATAACAAACTAAAGCAATATAGACATTTATCCCATACCATGTTAAAATTCATATAATTTATGAATCCTTACAAGACAATAACAAGAGTAAAAAAATATATATATATTATTGATAGTGAATTTGTAAGTTAAAGAAAAACAACTATATCTCTTTATATAAAGTCTAATACGTTATCTTTATTTTCTGATGTGGGACAACAATGCTAACACTCAGTTTTTAAGAACTTTAAAATTTGAATTTATTGCGTTTAAATTTGGAATCCGTATATAATATAGAGGACATCAAAGGAAAATACCTATAATAGAAAAAGAGTATCAAAAAACAAAATAGAAAAGGGAAGAGGGGAATTTGGAGGAAAAGAAGGGGAGGATGAATCTTGGGAGGGGACAAGTAGGTAAGTAGTACGAGATTTGTCTGGTTGTCAATTGATATATACAAGTTGCTTATGAGTTGTGAAGTATGAACACTCCTTTAGTTTGCCAACTGATATATAGTTATATCCTGCTGAATGGGAAAGATAGAGTGCGGAACTTAAATGACCAACAAAGTGAATAAAATTATCCTACTTAAAAAATAGTAATAAAAGTATATTTTGCGCAGTAAATTATCGTGCAATAGGACTGTGTTGTTACGGAAGGTAATTTTGTTATTATTTTTTAGTGGGTATTTTTGTTCAACTCATTTTGTGGGTCATTTAAATAGAAACAATTCCATCAAATCAAATTTTCTGGTGCCTCATGGGCAACTCACGGGTTTCTCTACTGTTCCAAGTCTGCTAAATCCTGCTTGTGACTAAGGGTGTGTTTGGTATGATGAAATTTTTTTTTTTTTTAAATCTTTGAAAACAAATTGGTCTATTAGTTAGGAAGCGCAGGGCCATGGTCGTGAGTTGAGTGTGAGATAAGCAGCGGGATCATGGTCGCGAGTTCGATCCTGCATAAACCTTCTTGGTTGAGCATCGCGCATGACTTGTCGAAGTGTGGTTAATCGGTGGCGTGGTTTGCGGTATTGCGTCGGCCGGGTTTACCTGCGCGCTCGAAAGAAAGAATGCGATTCCTTCGTCAACAAAAAAAGGGATGACTGGGGTGGAATGATTATGAAGTGGAGGTTGGGGTCGTTGGATGGATGGGTGAAGAGGAGACAATGAACTTGGATTGTCATTTATGAAATTTATCTTTTCTATTTTTATAAGGAAAGTTATTATCATTTTTAAGAAACTTATTTTCTTAAAAAGATATTTTTTAAAATATTATAACTAACCAAACATGAAAAAAAAATCTTGAAAAATGTTTTCATCCATACCAAACATCCCCCAAAGTTTCTCTTATTTTTTTCTCTCTTCTGTGCTGTTGAAAGGACTCCCACATGGTAAAAATATTTCACGTGAGTAGTTGAAAATAATGCATCTTTCTGGACATGACAATCAATTATATTTTTTGGACCTTTTCAAGGGTATAGTATGCCAATTTTATTTTAATGTTTTTGGACCTGGTAGGACATATACTTTTTAAAACCAGCCTAAAGTTCGGAATCTTGGGACTGTATCTATAAAAAAGAAATCAGCTCTCTTGTACTCTATCAAAAATTGTTTTATTACAACCCTTTATATATTAAAGTGGTCAAAAGGCAACTAAAATTTAGGAACTCTTGGAAAATGAAATGGAGATTTAAGAGGAACAATTTTCTCGTCTCTCACTTTTATTTTATTGGTCTAAAGTCATTAAATTAATTTTTATAACATAAAAAATACTTAAGTTTGCCACATAACTTTACTAACCTGTCTTTTATAACAAAAAAAAATCAACACCAAAAATAATACCAAATATGCTTGAGTGTCCTATAACATGTCTATTTCATTCCCTCCTAATGATTTTTTGTGATACTTAAATTAAATTGAGTTATTTTTTATTATATAAATAACTTTATAAATTTTTCAAGGTAATGGAGAGATTGACGAAGATGTCACACATTGTATTGGTGCAAGGTTGATGAAATGGAGGATTGCATTCGGAGTCTTGTGTGATAAGAATGTGTCATCAAAACTTAAAGACAAGTTTTACAGAGTTGTGGTTAGACCAACTATGTTGTATGTGGCAGAGTTGGTCAGTCAAGAACTCTCACGTTCAGAAGATGAAGGTGGCGAAAATGAGGATGTTGTGGTGGATGTGTGGGCATACGAGGAGTGATATGATTAGAAATTAAGATATCTAAGACAAGGTGGGGGTGATGACAAGATACGGGTAGCGAGACTGAGATGATTTGGGTATGTGAGGAGGAGATGTGTGGATGCCCCATTGAGGAAGTGTAAAAGGTTGATTATGAATGGTTTCACGAGGGGTAGAGGTAGACTGAAAAGGTATTGGGGAGAAGTGATTAGAAAGGACATGACGCATTTACAACTTACCGAGGACGTGACCTTAGATAGGAGGTTGAGGAGGACACAAATTAGGGTAGAAGGTTAGTAGTTAATAAAATATTGTCTATCATTTCTTTCCATACTAGTAGTCGTAGTATTTCTCTTGTAGTTTCTTATCCTTTTGTTTATGTTACTATCTATTATCTTGTGTTATTTGCATAGTGTACTGTTTTGTTGTAGTTATTGTTTCTTTTCCTTTATGACATGCTTGTTTTCTACTTTATCTTGAGGCGAGGGTCTTTCGGAAACAACTTTTTTACCCCTCAAGGTAGAGATAAAGTCTACATACATTCTACCATTTTCAAACTCCACTTGTGGGATTATAATGGGTATGTTGTTATTGTTATTGTAAATAACTTTATAAATTTTGTGTTATTTAAGTAGTATTGACAAAACAACCTCCCTATCCGTCAAAAGATTAAGGTAAGGTCTGCGTACTCTCTACCCGCCACATACCTCACCTAGTGAAATTATATTGAATATGTTATTATTGTTGAATTTCAGTAATATTGGCTGATTTTATTGTAAAAATTATAGTTTAAAACGTTAGCGCAATAAAACAAAAATTGACTAATCATTCATTATATTAACCATGATTGAAAGCAGTACTAAAGAATATAGATGCTCCCTGAAAATAAAAAAATTATCCACTCATACCCCTTTACTTTCATGCCCTCAAAACTATTTACCCCAAATGGCCCCACAATTATGATATCATGATATATAAATATATTGAGATGATATCATGAAGATTGTTTTAATCCTTCGTTTAGTCCTCCATAATAACATCAGGATATATAAATATATCGATATGCATGGTATCATGATGGATTATGTTCATTTATTAAACACACTTTTCTAAAAAAAAACTCTACGATATTGTCATCTTATATACATATAATGTGATGGTATCATGGAAGATTGCTTTAGTTTTTCAATGAAACACTTCTCAGTCCTCCATGATACTATCATGATATATAGATATACTTAGATAGTATCATGGAGGACTGCTTCAGTCCTTGTCTTAGTCCACAATGATACCATCATGATATATAAATATACTTCGATGATATCATGAAGGAAAAGTTTTGGACGAGGGAGTACTCTGTACTCGAATAAATATTTTTGGCCGGTTAGATAAAAAGCGAAATTAGATTAAGAGGGGCATGGAGCATATAAATATTTTATATTTTAGAGGTATTTAGTGTTGTTGTTAAACAATGGGTCCAGCCGTGTGGTCTGTCACGTCCCTTTTCGACCGCGACATTATTCAACTCCTGCTTAGAAGGTTAGAAAATAAAATAAAAGTGCTAAAAGAGTTCGCGGAGTCGCCACCTAATTATTTGGGTGAATTAGGACACCTAAATGTTAACTAGGTTAAAGTCAACACTAACTCCTTTTAATGATCGGCTAAACTTAATGAGATTCTGGGCAAGGGTTCTTTATTATCCTAAAGGGAAGGGGTCAGACACCCTATAGGATCCGCTAACTTACGGTTGTCCGGCCAAACCTAGGGATTAATTATTATATTATAGAAAATGCATGTTTTGGGAGTAAAAATATTATACGGGTTTTATAAAAAGGGATGCATTTCAATAAAAGATTTATAAAAATACATGTAAGCTAGTTCTAGATAAAATATGCATTTATTATATATGCAAAGATGATTTATGCATTTATTTATTAACGAATCTTATTAGTATATCATAATATGCCAAATGTTTAGGAGAATTTTTAGTAAAAGAAATAAATTTTTTATGTAAATGTTAATGAGAGTCTATAATAAAATGGGTTAAAAATCTAGTAATAAAATGCTAGCTACATGAACAGTTACGTGAATAAACAAATTAAATAGTTTAGTATGACTTAAGCAATATGTGGCGAGTCTAAATTAATTAACTTAAAGGGAATTGCTTTCTAATCTAGAGGTTCAAGGTTTAGCTATTCTAAGTATTCTACTAATTAACGTAGCATTAGACAAATAATTTACAATAAATGAATGGGGGCAGGGCCTAATTAATGAGAGTGACTCGAGGGAATGACAGTGTTATTCGTATGCGGCTTGGAATTTCTGATGCGAGGTGGATGCATATAGATGTGGATCTTCCATTTGAAGTGGCTTATGATGAGTCTCGACATGAGACTCTTCATTTTTGCTCCGATGCGTTTCATGTAAAAAAAAAAAAAAAAAGATTAGT
This sequence comes from Przewalskia tangutica, assembly GCA_029844215.1. Classification (NCBI taxonomy): domain Eukaryota; kingdom Viridiplantae; phylum Streptophyta; class Magnoliopsida; order Solanales; family Solanaceae; genus Przewalskia; species Przewalskia tangutica. The sequence continues at coordinate 117,304,150 of CM056728.1, forward strand.
ACATGCCCAAATTTATCCAAATAACAAACAAGCACTTAACACAGAGTTTGTATTTAAGCATGCACGCACGTAAAGACCAGCAGATGACAATATAAAAATGAGAATAGGCAGCCAGCAGGTGATAAAAATAAATAAGAATGGGCAGGTATACAGTCAACACAAATCAGCTTCTAATATCACACACAACACCTAACATGCCCGACTAAAACTCTATTATGCTTTAGTCACGCTCTACACAGTTGTTATGGACATGAAAGAGACTTATTAATATATTTCAAGCTGGAGATGAGGCAATTGAAATGACACAGAACAAAGGTTAAATAAAGCGAGCATTTTTTCTAATAAGTACTTCCGCAAATATGCAGTCATTACATGAAGAATCATGCCTAAATCGTGCTCTACCACATGAAATGAGGTGATTAAAATGACATGCCAAGCAGATGACATGGTTCAAAATAGATGAGGACCTCTAGATAAGAAAATGAAGGTCGACTCTATCTATTTCCAGTTTATATGAAACCAACAGACAGGCAGTTTCAGGCTGAGATAGGAACATGTATGCTCATCCATGAGCAGTTTAGGTGGTCAAAGCAGTCAGGTGCATCAAGACAGGCTAATGGCTATGAAAGAACAGATACAGAGTAAAACAAGTCGTGTATTACTGCGTTAAAATTAATAGGCAACATTCACAATACTCTAAATGAGTTTTATATTCACATATTAAGGTATACTGACTTGATTCCCATGTCGGACGTGGTTTTATATTGTCCTGTTTGTGTGTAGCGGTTCAAATAACTTGTATACAAGTTATGACTAGTATACTCTTCTAGACAGATCTCACATAATCCTTCATGCTTTCATCAAATTCTTAGGCTGATTTCATGATTTAGACTAACCTTGAGCTAGTACTTAGGCATCTATTGATCAAGTCACATACAGAAAGTCAATAGCCAATTCTGCACCCTAAACAACCAGTGAGCCATTTAAACCAGTTCCTTAACTCCAGGAATTCTGTTTATGCTTAATTGTTTTACCATGATAAGCCTTTAACACACACGAATGGTTACTATAATACAATAATCATAGATGTAATGAACATGACTTACGGCAGCGATTGACCTGATTCGCATAATCGAATGAGCAAAGAATATACTATGATCACGCATATAGGCTTTAACTATCACAAATCCCCATTTTTACTAAACAAAGCACTAAAATGGCATGCTAATCACATAATACCAAATATAAACCCGATTCAATATCTTAAGTATTAGTAATCTAATAAACAGATTGACGAACAACTAAAACAAGCAGCGAATACAAGTCTAATCGATTATTTAAAACCAGAAGGCATCCAAATTAATTAAATCAGACCCCATATTCATACATCGATGAACGTAATAATATAAATGGATTAACCACACATGTTTAACACACAAAACATATAGTAATGTGAAATGAACCGAGAGGAATGTGAGTTTACCTTCTCCTGCCAGCGAACCGAGGCAGCGTATCAAGTCGTCGATCCACTCGGAGTTGCGATGCAATTTGAGGGACGAAGTTTTTTGATGGTTTTCGGATGCTAAAGGATATTTAGACTGATTTTTGATATCTATTGATTGTTGTCCCTAGGCTGCTAAAATTTCCCGATTTGCTTCTCTTTCGCTGTTAATTTTCTTGATTTTAAGGGGGGTTCCTCTGTGTAAAAAAACTCTGGATGCTCTCTTGCCTTACTGGTTTCGGAATTCTTAACTGATGCTAACAGATTCTATTGGGTTTCTGCTGATTTCCTCTTTGTTATTGCTGTTGTGATTTTCTTCCATCCTCTCGCTGATGTCCATTGCATATATAAATCACCCATTTATATAGTCCCGATTTGGGGTTCCCAATTAGGTAAATTTGAGACAGCTTTTAGGGCTAATTATATTGTGATTATTGGTACTGATTTGGACGATTTCTTGTGTGATTTGCGGATGATTTTATGGTAAGATTTGATATGGTTTCGTGGTAAGATTTTGGAATGGTTTTGGGTAAGATTTGGTGAGATTTTGGGCGTGATATGCGGAAGGGTATGCGGCGACTTTTAGGTTTTAGGGGTTCATATTTTTTAGGTTTTGTTGTAGACGATGGGGGTTATAGAGTAGAGGGCTTGCGGGTTTGGGTGTTGGGATGCTATTCATTTGGGCTTAAAATCGTGTGGGCTAGACGAATTTGGGGTGGGCTGATGGTATTAGGTATTAGTTTTAGGTGTTTTATTAATCTTAAGTGTTAGATTTTAATTAGTGGTAAATAAATGGGGTTTTAAATTATTATTAAATTACTTAAATGCTAAATGCGGATATGATATTTAAAAATTGTGTAATGCTCTTATAAATGCGACGCTATTATTAGATTAAAATTAGTTTAACGGGAATTTTAAATTACAAATAATAATTATGAAATTGTCTTGCGTATACATGTGAATATGTTGTGTGATGCGACGTTATTGCTAGATTATTAATTTATTTACGTATTTATTATTATTAGAATTATTAGGGCTTAAACTATGAATAATATTTATGCGAATGCGGGCGTGAGACTCAAAAAATGCTTAATACTCTACGTAAAATGCGGTGTCATTATTAAATCGCTTATTTATGCATGTATTAATGTTTTATTGTTGCATTTTATTATTATAAAATTGTTAAACTTATTTTGAAAAATTTAATGTAATTTTATAGTTAACGACTGGACGAGAGGGTCAAAATTGGGTGTCAACATAGCCCATGTACCGTGTGGGGCCCTTCCCCTTTCCTTGTGTATTTGGTAAATATTAGACTTAGGTTTGTACCTTAATTAGGAGTGTAATATTACCATAATTGTAAAGTTAGTCTTCAAATAGAATAGGGATTTTTAGGTAGAATAGGAAGATGATCTTCCTTGTAACTTGTATATATATGTCTTTCATTAATAAGAATAATCAAGAGATTATTTCTTACATTCTTTCATGGTATCAAGAGTCTAGGTTATCTTTACCCTGTTTTCGCTCCTCAAAATTTCTTTTTCTTTCTCGAAATTTTGCCTTAAAATTCTCGATTTTTGTGTGTTTCTTCTTTCACAAAAACCGAGTTTCTTCTCTTCCAAAAAAACCTTTCTCATAAATTCCCTTCTCTGAATCTTGTTGTTCTATTCCCTATGGCTGATAAGAACAATTTTCACTCTGCCCTCACAGTTTCTAATATCAAGAGTGTTCTTCATATCGTTCTTGACCTAGAAAACGTTCAATATGGGACATGGGCGGAATTATTCAAGATTCATGCTAAAGCACATAAAGTTCTTCACCACATCATCCCTCTTCCTCCTTCAAAAGAGGGTGATAAGGCGTCTACATCTAATGTGTCCACTCAAGAAGCAGACCCAGAATTATGGAACATGCTTGATTCCAAGGTTCCTCAGTGGATTTATGTCACTATCTCCTTGGATATCTTACAGACGATTATGTAACCCAACTCTACAGCTATGACGGCGTGGAACCGTTTGCGTGACATATTTCAAGATAACAGTCATTCTAGAATTGTTATTCTTAAGCAGGAATTTTTGCAAGTGGCTATGACAAATTTTCCCAACGTCTCTTCTTATTGTCAAAGCCTCAAGGACTTGGCGGATTAACTTGGCAACGTGGGTTCTTCTGTTTCTAACAGCCGTCTGATTCTTCAGATGGTTGCAGGCCTGTCAGAGGCCTATAATGGTGTTGCTTCAGTTATTCGACAGAGTAGCACCTTGCCATAGTTCTATCAGGCCCGTTTCATGCTTACATTGGAAGAAGCTGGCTTGGCTAAGAAAGCAGTGATTGGGAGTAGTCTTGTCGGGATGGTGATTATTTCTAATTTTTCTGCTTCCAATCCAGCCACCGTGATCCAAAGTCACAACAACGGAGGTGGTAAGAAAGGCCAGAATAAGAAGAATAATGGCAAGAATCGTGGCGGCAACAATCGACAACAGCAATAGCAGTCATGGAGCTCATAGGGGACCCCTGGACAGTGATAGTGGGTCCCAGCACCTCACAGCGCCGCGACTCTACCTTACAACGTCGCAGCGTCTCAGTATCCGCCAGGATACTCGCCTCGGCGCAGCTTCTACCTAGTTCAGACCAGCGTATGGGAAATCTCAGGAGTCTAGTATACTCGGGCCTCACCCCCATCAGGCTCACCACGCAGTGGGACATACTCAGACCGACATTGAAGCAGCGATGCACACACTTGGCTTGACTCAACCGGACCCTAATTGGTACATGAACACCAGCGCCACTACCCACATGACATCCGATCAAGGTACTCTCTCGTCTTATTCCAATTTGAGCACTAATCGTGGTATAACTGTTGGTAATGACAATTATATTCCAATTAAGGGTTATGGTCATAAAACATTGTCCCCTCCTCATCCATCACTTGTCTGAAAAATACCCTTCATGCCCCAAAATTAATTAAAAATTTAGTATATGTCCGTAAATTCACAACTGATAACTGGGTTTCTATTAATTTTGATCCATTTGGATTTTCTGTAAAGGATTTCAAGACGGGGAGTCATCTCATGAGGTGTAATAGTGGGGGGACCTATATCCAATCACACCAAGTCCAAGCGTCTGGCGTCAAGCTATGCCATCCACCTTTGCAGCTCTTGCTCCTTCCTTGTGGCATGCTCGTCTAGGTCATCCTTGGTCGTCTATTTTATCTTCTTTAGATAGACATAAGTTTATTTCTTGTAAGGGTACGCGTAGTACTCTAATTTGTCAATCCTGTGCTTTGGGAAAGATTATTAAATTACCATTTGTAGCTTCAAATTCAAATACTTCTATGCCATTTGAAATTATTCATAGTGATTTATGGACATCTCCGGTTCTCAGTTCTATGAGTCATCGTTATTATGTTCTATTCTTAGATGACTATACTAAATATTTATGGACGTTTCCAATTGCGAAAAAATCTCACGTTTTTTCCATCTTCATTAAATTTAGAGTCTTCATAAGAACGCAATTCGAACGGAAAATAAAAAACACTCAATGTGATAATGACAAAGAATATGATAATGGATAATTTAGGGAGTTTTGTGCTCAAAATGGGATAAATTTTTATTTTTCTTGTCCTCATACGTCTTCACAAAATGGGAAAGCTGAGCGAAAAATTCGTACCATTATTAATATTGTCCGCACTTTATTGGTTCATTCTTCTGTTCCTACATTCTTTTGGCATCATGCACTACAAATGGCTACCGATCTCCTAAATATTCTTCCATCTAAAGGCTTGACATATTCATTCCCTCTAAGAGTGTTATACAATAATACTCCGTCATACAATCATCTTAGGGTCTTCGGATGCTTATTTTATCCACTGTTTTCATCCACTACAATCAACAAACTTCAGGCACGTTCTACTTTTTGTGTATTTTTGGGTTTTCCGTCAAATCACCGTGGTTATAAATGTTTTGATTTGTCCTCTAAACGAATCATCATTAGTCGTCATGTTCTCTTTAATGAATCCCAATTTCCCTTCTCTAAAGTAGAAAAACCCGTGTCTAGTTTCTATGATTTTTTGGATGATGATATCTCCCCCTATGTTCTCCGACATTTTTGGGTTTGCGGAAAATCGCGAGTTCCCAAAACCGCCCTCGGCGTGGCGACCTGCGTAGGCGCGCGGCGCAAAACTCTGCGAACCTGCGATCTTACGGCACCGCGGCGCCAGTCCCCAGAGCCGCGACGCCTTCGACGGTACTTCCAGATATTTGCGAAAATTCCCAAAATTCACCCAATTCAGTCCAGAGTCATGGTCCAGTCACTCGTAGTCAAATGGGTGTTTTTAAACCAAAAAGACATTTCAATTTAAATTCAAATGTTCTTAAATCTCCATTACCCCGTAATCCAGCGTCTGCTTTAAATGACCCTACTTGGAAAATTGTCATGACCGAGGAATATAATGCTCTTATTGATAATAAGACGTGGGAGTTTGTACCCCGTCCATCTGATGTTAATATTATTCGGTCTATGTGAAATTTTGTTCATAAGGAAAATTCTGATGGTTCATTTGCAAGGCATAAGACTAGACTTGTGGTGAGACATTTAGCCCAGTGGTCAAGCCGACTACCATTCGTAATGTGCTCAGCTTGGCTCTTTCGAAATCATGACCCATTCATCAGCTAGATGTGAAGAATACTTTCCTACATGGTGATCTTCAGGAGACAGTGTATATGCATCAACCTTTGGGATTTAGGGATATGAGATATCCTAATCATGTCTGTCTATTGAAGAAGTCCTCATGTGCTTTGATCTCACGAGCTGGTATAAGAGGTTTCTTGATTTTGTTTCGACTATGGGTTTTCTCTCACCAGTCCGATAATTCATTATTCATATATCGTCGAGGATCTTCCATGGCTTATATTCTGTTATATGTTGATGATATTATCTTGACTGCCTCTTCTGATACTTTGCGCAAGTCTATTATGACAATGCTCAGTTCTGAGTTTGTCATGAAGGACTTGGGCCATTTGAGTTACTTTTTGGGGATTGTTGTAACTCGTCATGCAGGTGGATTGTTCTTATCACAGAGAAAGTATGCAGCATAGATCATTGAGAGGGCTGAGATGTCATCTTGTAAGTCCACTTCTACTCCAATTGATACTAAACCCAAGTTGGGTGCTGCAGCTGGCTCTCCGTATGAGGATCCGACCAGCTATCGTAGTCTTGCGGCGCCTTCAAAGATTCGGCGCTCACGCGACCAGATATTACATATGCCTTACAGCAGGTGTGTTTGTTTGTGCATGATCTCATAGTTGAGCATATGAATGCACTCAAACGCATTCTTAGGTATATTCAGGGAACACTTGAGTATGGTCTGCATTTGTATCCTTTGTCGACGTCTACATTGGTCTCCTATACAGATGTTGATTGGGGTGGTTGTCACGACACCGCATTTGCCCACGTCTGGATATTGTATGTTTTTGGGTAACAACTTGGTCTCGTAGTCCGCGGCGTCATCTACGCTTTCACGTTCAAGTCACGAGCCAGAGTATCGAGGTAGCTAATGTGGTCTCGAATCACGCTGGTTACGAAATCTTTTGTGAGCTTCATTGTCCCGTTGAAAGCTACCTTGGTGTATTGTGATAATATAAGTGTCATCTACCTTTACGTAATCGATTCGGCACACGTACTAAACACATAGAGATGGATATTCACTTTGTTAGAAAAGGTAGCAAAAGGACAAGCACGCTGTCATGTTCCTTCGAGATATCAAATTGCAGACATCTTTACAAAGGGTCTTCCATAAGTCCTTTTTGAAGATTTTAGAAACGATGTCGATGTCAAGATCGTCCGCTGATCATGGGTGTGTTAAATAGTGGGTCGGTAGTGTGGCCCGTATGCATCGTGGGGCCCTTCCCTTTTTCTTGTGTATTTGGTAAATATTAGACTTAAGTTTGTACCTTAATTAGAAGTGTAATATTACCATAATTGTAAAGTTAGTTTTCAAATAGAATAGGAATTTTTAGGTAGAATAGAAAGATGATCTTCCTTGTAACTTGTATATATATGTCTTTCATTAATAAGAATAATGAAGGGATTATTTCTTACATTAGTGCTACATTGTTAATTAGCGAGATGGAGCTAATACAAAGTAAAAAATTAGTGTGGTATTAGTAATATCATATTTCTCCTCATCCCATTGAAATTTGTTTCAACTTATTGATTTTATTGAACTTTTTAGTGATACCAGCTGATCAAATGCACAAAAGTACTAACTTTTGTACGTGTGATTTTGGATCCACTTGAAGAATACAGCTGCAACAGAGTGGGGACACAAACTAAAATGTAGCCCGAAAGAGAAACACACAGACCTAATAGGACCAACATCTTGTCACATCAACCTGTCAAGTGATTGTATTCATTTTTCTCTTTGATTCTTGAGATTCCGTATATATTTTTTTGACGAATCAACCCGCAGTTGTTATTCTTTCAAGTGCGTATAGGATAAATTTTGGGCTGACGTAATAGCCTGAAAACTACGTCAGTCGATTAACCATACTTGACAAGTCATGTGTGACAGACTCAACCAAAAAAATTATACAGAGGATCGAACTCGTGACCTTACGATCCTATGCTCTGTTGTTACACCAACTTGACTATCCTTGCGGGTTATTCGGTATCATTTTGAGTTTACAAATATGGGTTTGCGACTTTGCGCCAACAAGAAAATGATTTTAAGGCGTAAAACGCTAAAAAATAATCCTTTGATTATTTTTATTAATTGAAAAACAATATATATTCTTTACATATTTTCGAAAATTATATTTCTATTCTACTCTTAAAATCTTTTTTTTTGAAGATTAACTATACAATTATGGTGAGTGTACAAGACTAATTAATGTACAAGACTAATTTATGCCCAAACCGTGAGCCTGTGCTAGAGTAACTCGTGACACTGTTCATCCGATATACACATGTATATTGTGTATATCGGATGTATATTTAACAAAATGTGACTTTATTTACGAAACTTGAATTTGAAATTTTTAATTAAATATGGATGTTATCGCAACCTTTGATTATTATTTTTTGGTTAGTTATTAAGTGATGTAGGAAACACTATTTATTTGTTTGGATTGTTTAATAAGTAGTACAATTCAATCCATTTCTTTGAGAACAAATTCACATCTTACTACTTTTTTTTCGAAAAAACTATTAAGTATAGTCATATTTAAGCTCTTTTAGAAACGATACAAGTCATTTTTGGAACAATTTGTATTAATGTCAAATACAGGCGATTCTCTAAATTTGGTCATAATTTTTTATTTATATATTTTATCTTAGAGTTCAAACTATTATACACCTAAACCTAATGCTAGCAGAAGTGGCGTAGCAAAAAATTTGCTAAAGAAATTTTACAATCAAACTATGCAATAGTTTTTACCAAGTCATACCCTCTGTTTCAATTTATGTGAACCCTTTACTATTTGGGGAGTCTACGAATTGGTTCTTTAGCCACGTTTTTTTACATTTTTTGTAAAATTATTTTAATTATAAATTATCATGACTTATAGTACTTTTAATATAGTTTCTAACTATATGAATTTTATTTTTATAAATCTATGTCAAAATTTAAGATCAAAGTTATAAAATTTAACCCTCGTACTCCGAAAAAATTCAAATAAATTAAAACCGAGGGAGTAAAAAACACTTGTAATACAATTAACAACTGTATATTCAAAACTACTATAAAGAGTCAACTAAAAAGGATTTTGTATTCTAATTTTTGTGAACGGAGACAAAATAAAGGATTTGTTTTTTCAATCAAATTTAATTTTATTAGAAAAAAGTCAAAGGGGCCAAACTAAGTGAAAAGAGTCTGTTCTATTTTATTAAAACTAGATAATGGCACACATGCACAGGCCCAACGTGAGAAATAAATCTGTTTAAAACATTAATTATGAAAGACGTATTTTCTCTCTCTCTCTATATATATATATATATATATTTTGATAATCCAGGTCTTGGGGTGACCTTAAAACTCTCATATCGCTAGTACCTGCACAAGTACTGGTACTATGCTCCTGGAGGCGAATAGAACCCGTTCTTAGCCGCCACCGCCAGGTAAATCGCGGGATGTGCGCCCCGCATTCAGTGTCTGGTCGCCACCAACGGATCAATGCTACTGGTCAGGCCCCAACAGGGATTGTCTGAGGGAGTATCAAACCCACACTGCAACATGCCCGCACGGTTAAGCTATCAGGCTTTAATACGAGGCATATGCCCCGGAGAACGTATCCGCCGAAAATCGAACTTGTGACCCTAAGGCCACAAATTTGACTAATGGTCACTGGGCCACTATCTTTGGATACCTATTTTCTATATTGCTAGGGAATTTGCTTATCACAAACTAAAAGCAGGCAGGTTAATTATAAATTAAAATGATTTAAGTCAATAGATTTTGCAAAACTAATTTACACATTTTCTGAAAAATAGTCACATAATTCAAAATATGGTAGTAATGCACGGTTTCCTTTGTTCCAAATTACTTGTCATGTTTCACTTCTAGAGAGTTAATTTGATTACTTGTTAAAATTAAATCGGGTTAGATTAATTTAATATTTTAAAATTAAAATATAGTTATTTGAAAACTACACGAAATGAACTATAAGTTGCAAATCTTCTCATATCAATATAGTGAAAACTACATCTTAAAATGTTACTCCCTCCGTCCCATTTTATATGAATGTCTTTAACTTGATACGGAGTTTAAGAAATAAAGAATTTTAAATCTTGTTGTCTAAAATAAGACAAAGATATTTGTGTGATTATAGATCATCTCGTTAAGCGTATTGTTGTCAAATAAGGAAAAATATCATTCTTTTTTTAACTGACTAAAAAGGAAAGTGTGTCATATAAATTGGGACAGAGGGAGTAGTTAAAACATCTTTAAATATTTTGAATTGTCAATTATGTTAATGCTAGGATGTGTGTTATGACATTTTCCCTAACATATCGTTTTTCAGAAAATGTCGGTACAAATGTCTTGACATTTGGGATGACATTTTGGTAACAGTTTTGCTTATCTTCACGGATAATTTTTCAGGAAACTGTGACTTTTTTATCACATGACAAATTCACTTGACAAGGAGTATTTGGAGCTGATTACAAACGAGGAAGACCAAGTCCAAGAGGAGCATAACTTAAGGAGCAAGACGAGGAAGAAATAGTCCAAGAAGTTGGAGATTTTTGTGCCTTAAGCTACTGCCTCACGTGCCCCTTTTTCAGCTCAACTTCCACAACCTGTTGAGGAGTCTTTCAAGGGAACTCTCTACTATAAATAGAGAGGTCACATCAAGGATTCGATATTCAGAATCAAAATGTAAAAATACCAAGAGAGCTCTCGGGATTTCTTCTCAGAAATCTGGATCACAAAATGTTGCCTGAGTTTGTGACGACATTCTGTCCGACATTACCTTCGATGTTTCAGATTCTAGATTATCTTTGTATGGAGCGATTGTAATGAGATGTTGTTCACTTCTATTTAGATAGATTTTCAGGCATAAGTTATCTGCGACTTAACCTTTTTTATTCCTTTGTATTATCTTGTAAATCTTGTAAAGAAATGAATATATTCAATTGTATATATATATTGTCACGCCCTTTTTCGACCGCGACAAATTCACTCATGCTTTAAAAGGTTAGAAATAAAAATGCTAAAAAGTAATGCTAAGGGTGCTAAAATGTGCTAATGGGGTTAACGGAGTCGCCACCTAATTAGTTGGATGAATTAGGACACCTAAATGTCAACTAGGAGGTAAACATTAACTCCATTTTAATGGTCTGCAAAACTAATGTGAGATTCTGGTTAAGGGTTCTTTATTAATATAGAGGGAAGAGATTAAACACTCTCTAAGATCCGCTAACTCGAGGTTGTCCTACCAAACCTAGGTTGATTATTATGTTAGAGAAAATGCATGTTTAAAAAGATGCTGCAAGTGTTTTATAAAAGAATGCATTTTTTTTATAAAAGATTCATAAGACTAATGCTACAAAAAATATACATAAGTTTAAAGGTATGTATTTATAAAAAATGATGCAAAGTTGATTTGTTGACTAAATGCATATATTTACTTGCTAACTTAATCTTGATTAACATAAGTAAAAAATACTTAATTTTGCAATTGAGAAGAATCTATGCCTAAATTTCATGATTAGATATGCAAATTTAATTTTCAGACAAAAGTGCATGAGAAACCTAAGATAAGTAACTTAAGGGGAAGGCAAATTTCTAGTGTAGCCACTTTCTATTTATTGAGTCAGGGTTTAACTATTCTAAGTGTAATGTTAACAGTGCAATATCAAATAAATTAATTTACAACACATAAATGGGGCGGGATAGGAAGACAATAAAGGTGACTCGAAGGCATGACAGTGTTATTCCGTCTATGGTTTGAAACTTCTGACGCGAATGCGGATGCGGGGTGCACATTGATGCGGGTCTTCGTATGATGTAGCTCGTGATGAATCTCACCATGAGACTCTTCATTTGCCTCCGATGCATTTCATGTAAAAGAAAATATAAGGAAAAGGATTAGTACATGCCCTCAACTAGACGAACAATCATGTAAACTCAAACAAGTCAAAAATAAAATGCACGATTTGTAGCAAGTAAACGGGATCCAACCAGAGACATTTCTCAAGCCAAACTTTTACAAAATTGCTGGAAATTTTAGTGCTTCTCATCCATTGCAAAATTAGAAACAAGCACTGAGATATTATTTAAAATTATCATATTAGGAATTGAAGTCTTTTAGACTTAAGTTAGAACGTGATATTTGGTTTATTTTAACAGAAGCCAAATGAACATATTGATCCTTATATCTACTTCTTTCAGCCAAAATATATTATGTAATTCATTAGCCAAACTACGCACTAATGTATTCAGCACTGATTTCAACATGTAAGCATATATTTCAACCGAAGGTAAAGAAATGAGATTGCAGCATTTCCCAAGGGCCCTGTAGAGCTTAATGTTCCAACAAGATACAAGACAGTATTGACACTGTATTCATTTAATACACCACAAGACGTGCTTCATAAAAATACAAACACACTCTAAGTTCAATCACAGTTATTAAGATGTATTAACAATCACAGTCGCGAACATTAATAGTAGTTAATATCAATTAAAACAGGTTCAGTAATCGAATTTAGGACACTTAAGCCATTGCAAGAAACACATATTACACGCATTAATATCAACTGAAGTCTAAGACTAGAAGGGTAAAATATTACCTTCTCCGGGCAGCAAACTGAGGCAGCGTATCAAGTCGTCGATCCGCTCGAAAGATTTATTGCGATGCTATTGAAAGGGACGAGATTGCAGTATTCTCGACTGGTGGTTTGCGAGTGATTTTGCTCTTGCTTCTTATAATCTAATTTTCGAATTTTTGCCAGTTTTTGATGACTGATTTTTCTATGTTTTCTTGGATGCCTTTGCATGTAACAATGGGCTCACTTATATAGCCTACATTCGAATTTTAATTTTGGTAGCTTTTGGTACGATTTTTTTGGCTAACTTTGACACTAATTTGGTGCGATTTTTTGTTATGTTTGGTTATGGTAACTTAGATTTTGGGGCTGATTTATGATAAGATGTTTATGGTAAGTTGAGATTTTGGGTGTTTGTTTTGAAAAGGTTTTGACCCGATTTTGGGTGTAATTAGATGGTACGATTTTTGGTATTGATTTGTGGTAGATTTGATATGGTAAACTTGGAAAGGAAACGTTGGATCTGTGCGTGATGGAGGCGGCGACTCTCTTATGTGTAGGTTTTAGGTTAGGCATTAGTTTTGGTTTAGGTGATGGAGAGAATGGCTGAAAAAGGCTCGGGCAATTTGGGCTTATGGGTGTTGGGCTGATAATTTGAAAGGAAGTTAGGATGTTCTGAATTTAAATGGAGAATTGGGCTTGTGGTAAAATTTAGGTGTTAGTTTATTTTAAGTGTTAGTAAATGGGGTTTAAGTTATTATTGGATTATTTTAATATGGCTTTAGGTGCTTTATTAGTTTTAGCTTTGGTTTAAATTATTACAATAATAAATGCGGGCGTGCTATTTAATTAGTGCTTAATGTTTTATATTGCGATGTCATTATTAAAATCTTATTTATTATGCATACTTTGCGATGTTAAATTAAGATTAAATTAATGAGGGGGTTTCAATTGCTTATGAAATTATTTTGGATATTAATAAATGAGGATATAATTTTAAGGAATGCTTGATGTGACGCCATTATTAAATTATTTATTTATTTATGTATTTATTATTATTAAAATGCTAATACGAACATAATATTTATGAAGTGCTTAATGCTTGGGATGTCTGGACTAGAAAGAAAGGATTTCTCGGAGCAACCCCGGGGAAGGCTAGTTCAAGAACTAGAAAGATCTCACTTCTATTACCCATTTATGTATTTATGTGTTTATGCATGTATTATTATTGTTAAAATTATTAAGATTATTCTAAATATTAGTGTAATTTTATGATTAATGATTGGACGAGAGGGTCCAAATTGGGTGTCAATAACTTGTTCCTCTTTGTATGGAGATGATGGAAGAGTCTTCAGACAAAGACGTTGACTTGTAGCCAATTTTGTCTCTATTCTCGGAATTAAAGCAAAGATTAAGAAAAACAAGGGCAAATGCCGACTCAAAATTGTTCAGTGTCGCATTATGATGACACTGGGCTACCGTGGCGACGCTGGGTAAGGCACGACTAGCAAGCGGGCAAACATAGACTCAAAAATTATCTCAATGTTGAATTATGATGACACTGGATTGCTATGGTGATACTCTCAAAACAAGGCTGGCGCTAAAAATATATTATCCCAGTGTCGGGTTATGATGACATTGGGTCACTGTGATGACACTGGGTTATGGGTGTCGGAATATTAAGAAACGACTGACAAATGGGCTGACACAAAAAATTAAAATGTGTCCCAGTGTCGAGTTATGACGACATTGGGTTATGGGAGAGTGGATCGACGCTCGAGGCCACTTCTGCCCTTTGTTGGAAAGACTGACCCACCAACAAATTGCCCCGGTTCGCTGTAAGAGAAAAATCCACGTTGTGCTCCTGATCCTGCATGCTTAAGCTCAAGAAAAGTTAGTGCATAACTGTCAAGGCAAAGATGATAAAACATGAATATATAAGCAATATGATTATGAGAGTATAGATGTTATCCTGAGTTGCGTGTTGGCGATGTTGTTGACGGTGTCCTTGTGTTAATGTGATGTTGTCAATGCTGAAGTGTCATCCTTGCATAGACGTGTTGCCACTGCGAATGCAGATATATCGCCCTTGCCGCAACTGCTCTTTTAGATTGAAGCTCTGTAGACTAAAGCTCAAGAAAACGTTAGTGCGTAACTGTTAAGACAAAATAATAAAGTATGAATAGATAAGATATGCAGTTCTGAGAGTAGAGAAATCGTCCCTTCGCAGATGTGATCTGTTGATGACGTCGACTTCGGACGTGGCGTCGTTTTCGGACGGGCGTCGTTTCGGACTTGACGTCATTTTCGGACTTGGCGTCGTTTTTGGACTTGGCGTCTTTTTCGGACTTGACGTCGTTTTCGAACATGGCATCGTTTTCGAACATGGCGTCATTTTTGGATTGACGTTGTTTTCAGACTTGGGGTCGTTTCGGACTTGGCGTCGTTTTCGGACTTGACGTCATTTTCGGACTTGGCGTCGTTTTCGAACATGACGTCGTTTTCGTACTTGACGTCATTTTCGAACTTGACGTCGTTTTCGGACTTGGCGTCGTTTTCGGACTTGGCGTCATTTTCAGACTTGGCGTGACGTCGTTTTCGGACCTGACATCGTTTTCGAACATGACGTCATTTTCAGACCTGACGTCGTTTTCGGATGTGGCGTCGTTTTCGAACCTGACGTCGTTTTCGGACATGGCGTCATTTTCGGACTTGGAGTCGTTTTCAGACATGGCATCATTTTCGGACATGGCGTCATTTTAGGACTTGGCGTCATTTTCGGACATGACGTCGTTTTCGGACTTGGCGTCGTTTTCGGACTTGGCGTCGTTTTCGGACTTGATGTCATTTTCGGAAATGGCGTCGTTTCAGACGTACTGTTGATAATGTCGTTTTCGGATGTGATGTTGATGAAGACGTCATTGACAATGCTGATGAAAACGTTATTGTGTTGATGCTCCTGCTCATGTGAATTAATGCTCCTGCAAGTTAAGCTGAAGAAATTATTAGTGCATAATTGTTAAAACACAATGATGAATATATGAAAAATGTTATTATGCGAGTAGAGATGTCGTCCATGTATGATGTGTAGGACGCTGCGAATGTTGATGTCGTCTCTTCTCGGACTTGCTGGATGCTGCGAATGCTGATGTCGTCTCTGCACGGACTTGCTGGATGTTGCGAATGCTAATGTCGTCTCTACTGCACGGACTTGCTGAATGCTGCGAATGCGGATGTCGTCTCTGCACGGACTTGCTGGATGCTGCGAATGCTGATGTCATCTCTGCACAGACTTACTAGATGTTGCGAATGTTGATGTCGTCTCTGCACGGACTTGATGGATGATGTGAATGTTGATGACGTCTCTGCACGGACTTGCTGGATGCTGATGTCTTCTCTGCATGAATTTACCAGATGCTGCGAATGGTGATGTCATTTCTGCACGGACTTGCCGGATGCTGCGAATGCTGATGTAGTCTCTGCACAGGCTTTTTGGATGATGTGAATGTTGATGTCGTCTCTACACGGACTTGTTGTGAATGCTGGTGCCGTCTGTGCACGGATTTGCTAGATGCTGCAAATGCTGAAATTGCTGAGATGATGTCCCTTGTTATTGAGTTGCAATGATGCCTTTGTTTTGGATGTTATGCGTCTGTGAACCGCCTAGATTGAAGTGATGTCTTTGCTCCAGATGTTACGTGTTTGTGGACCGCATGGATTGCAATTTGATTCTATGACCGAGCTGATGCGCTGAACTTTGCTGCGGAATTTTGAACTTTGATTGTTGCTGACTTTATGTTGCTTCGGTTGTGAAATTTGAACTTTGATTGTTGCTGAATTTTCTGCTTTTGTTGTGAAATTTGAACTTTGATTGTTGCTGAATTTTCTGCTTTTGCAATACTGAAATTTTTTTGTTGTATTCTCTGCTTATGCTAATATGAACCTGCGCTCAAAGAAAAGTCGTTAGTTTGGAGGAACCGCCTGACGTCATTGTCCGGACGTTGTGCGCTTGTGAACGCCATGGATTTGTTGTTGCCCTCTCGACTTGAACTTTGACCGGTGCTGTCTTTCTGTTTCTGCTAAAGGGGAACCTGTGCTCAAAGAAAATTTGTGAGTTTTGGGGGCGGTCGATTCGTATTGACTTTGCAGTTTTGATGCTCGGGCGTCTGGCTTGTTTGGATCTGCAACCCCTGTCTTTTTTCAGGTCCCATTTTAGAACATCTCTATGCTCTGCATCCCAAATAATTAAATCTCCATCAGTCAATCTACTAGGTGATTGTGCTTTTGATCTTGCGACGTACGTGCGTTCTGCCTTCTCTTAGTCAAATACGAATCGACCTTAGGTTGGAGAGAAAAAAGAGAATAACACCTTTTGAAATGCAGCAGATTATGTTAGTATACAACATATAATTATTGAAAAGGCACATAGCAAGCATATTTCACAAAACAACACATCAAAAACGCGTCCTAACATGTATGGATCCTCTTTATGTCAGAGGTAGGCGTAAACGCCAGATATGCGAGATCATGATAGATTAGTTCAAGTCGTTAAACTGTAGTGCTTTATTGAAAATGACGACCAAATGACGGTGCACTTTTTCTAATTTCGGCATGTCATGATTAGACTTAGATTTGTCTAACATTGTCACGCTACACATAGAATGCTAATTGGTCATTGGGTTGAGAAACCCGTCGACAAATTTTGGTGTTTTCCTAACTGTGGTGTCAATACCAAGGATCGACCCACCTAATGTAAATGCATGCATGCCTTAAGATAAAGGGCGGTATAGCTCTATCCTAAGTTTCTAAGATTTGGATTTACTAGACACAAGGTTCCTGAGCGGACAACTCGAGTGAGAAAGCTACGCGGCTGACCAGACGAACCGATCTAACTCCGCGCAAGCGCAAACTCTCCTAAAATTTGGGTATTTTGAAATAAATTCGCGGGTGCGCGAAGCACACCAATGCGTGTAGTGTGTGACAGTGTGAATTTTCCAGAATGAAAGAAATATGAGCGGAATGCCAGTTTAAGAAAAGCAGTAAAAGCAAATAGCAATTAAAACAGTTAAGCATACAAAATTAAAGCAAGCAATTTTAAGGCATTTAAAATAAATAAAAGCAAATAAAGCCAAGCAATAATAAACCTAGGTTTGTTATGATCAAGAACCTGAATATCCCCAGCGGAGTCGTCATTTCTATCACGTCCTTTTTCGACCGCGACATTAATTCTCAATGAATCATGTCTATATGTTAGAATCAAAAGGTGCTAAATGATAAAGGGGTTCACGGAGTCACCACCTAATTAGTTTGGGTGAATTAGGACACCTAAATGTCAACTAGGTTAGAGTCAACATTAACTCCATTTTAATGGTCTGCAAAACTAATGTGAGATTCTGATTAAGGGTTCTTTATTAATATAGAGGGAAGAGATTAGACACCCTCTAAGATCAGCTAACTCGCGGTTGTCCTGCCAAACCTAGGTTGATTATTATGTTAGAGAAAATGCATGTTTTAAAAGATGTTGCAAGTGTTTTATAAAAGAATGCATTTTTTTATAAAAGATTCATAAGACTAATGCTACAAAAAATATACATAAAGTTTAAAGGTATGTATTTATAAAAAATGATGCAAAGTTGATTTGTTGATTAAATGCATATATTTACTTGCTAACTTAATCTTGATTAACATAAGTAAAAAATACTTAATTTTGCAATTGAGAAGAATCTATGCCTAAATTTCATGATTAGATATGCAAATTTAATTGTCAGACAAAAGTGCATGAGAAACCTAAGATAAGTAACTTAAGGGGAAGGCAAATTTCTAGTGTAGCCACTTTCTATTTATTGAGTCAGGGTTTAACTATTCTAAGTGTAATGTTAACAGTGCAATATCAAATAAATTAATTTACAACACATAAATGGGGTGGGATAGGAAGACAATAAAGGTGACTCGAAGGCATGCGGTGTTATTCCGCCTATGGTTTGGAACTTCTGACGCAAATGCGGATGCGGGGTGCACATTGATGCGGGTCTTCGTATGATATAGCTCGTGATGAATCTCACCAGACTCTTCATTTGCCTCCGATGCATTTCATGTAAAAAAAAATATAAGGAAAAGGTTTAGTACATGCCCTCAACTAGACGAACAATCATGTAAACTCAAACAAGTCAAAAATAAAATGCATGATTTGTAGCAAGTAAACGGGATCAAACCAGAGACCTTTCTCAAGCCAAACTTTTACAAAATTGCTGGAAATTTTAGGGATTCTCATCCATTGCAAAATTAGAAACAAGCACTGAGATATTATTTAAAATTATCATATTAGGAATTGAAGTCTTTTAGACTTAAGCTAGAACGTGATATTTGGTTTATTTTAACAGAAGCCAAATGAACATATTGATCCTTTTATCTACTTCTTTCAGCCAAAATATATTATGTAATTCATTAGCCAAACTACGCACTAATGTATTCAGCACTGATTTCAACAGGTAAGCATATATTTCAACCGAAAGTGAAGAAAAGAGATTGCAGCATTTCCCAAGGGCCATGTAGAGCTTAATGTTCCAACAAGATACAAGACAATATTGACACTGTATTCATTTAATACACCACAAGATGTGCTTCATAAAAATCCAAACACACTCTAAGTTCAATCACAGTTATTAAGATGTATTAACAATCACAGTCGCGAACATTAATAGCAGTTAATATAAATTAAAACAGGTTCAGTAATCGAATTTAGGACACTTAAGCCATCGCAAGAAACACATACTACACGTATTAATATCAACTGAAGTCTAAGACTAGAAGGGTAAAATATTACCTTCTGCCGGGCAGCGAACTGAGGCAGCGTATCAAGTCGTCGATCCGCTCAGAAGATTTATTGCGATGCTATTGAAAGGGACGAGATTGTGGTATTCTCGACTGGTGGTTTGCGAGTGATTTTGCTCTTGCTTCTTAGACTCTAATTTTCAGATTTTTGCCAGTTTTTGATAACTGATTTTCCTATGTTTTCTTGGATGCCTTTGCATGTAACAATGGGCTCACTTATATAGCCTACGTTCGACTTTTAATTTTGGTAGCTTTTGGTACGATTTTTTTGCCTAACTTTGGCACTAATTTGGTGCGATTTTTTGTTATGTTTGGTTATGACAACTTAGATTTTGGGGCTTATTTATGGTCAACTTGAAAAGGAAATGTTGGATCTGTGCGTGATGGAGGCGGCGATTCTCTTATGTGTAGGTTTTAGGTTAGGCATTAGTTTTGGTTTAGGTGATGGAGAGAATGGCTGAAAAAGGCTCGGGCAATTTGGGCTTATGGGTGTTGGGCTGATAATTTGAAAGGGAGTTAGGATGTTCTGAATTTAAATGGAGAATTGGGCTTGTGGTAAAATTTAGGTGTTAGTTTATTTTAAGTGTTAGTAAATGGGATTTAAGTTATTATTAGATTATTTTAATATGGCTTTAGGTGTTTTATTAGTTTTAGCTTGAGTTTAAATTATTACAATAATAAATGCAGGCGTGCTATTTAATTAGTGCTTAATGTTTTATACTGCGATGTCATTATTAAAATCTTATTTATTATGCATACTTTGCGATGTTAAATTAAGATTAAATTAATGAGGGGGTTTCAATTGCTTATGAAATTGCTTTGGATATTAATAAATGTGGATATAATTTTAAGGAATGCTTGATGCGACGCCATTATTAAATTATTTATTTATTTATGCATTTATTATTATTAAAATGCTAAATGCAGACATAATATTTATGGAGCGCTTAATGCTTGAGATGTCATTATTGAATTACTCATTTATGTATTTATGTGTTTATACATGTTTTATTATTGTTAAAATTATTAAGATTATTCTAAAAATTAGTGTAATTTTATGATTAATGATTGGACGAGAGGGTCAAAATAGGGTGTCAACACATATATATATACAATACTTTTTGTCATTGACCATCATGAGTTATATCAATATATAACCTATGAAAATTAAACTTTTGTGTTCTTTATTTATTTTCGCTGCACTTTAACTCTTTCAAAGGTTTTATTATGTTTTTATCGAATGTTGTCAGTTGTGTCATACGACATTTCTGTCGACATTCACAAATTGTTCCAGCATTCGAATTGATTTTATTTTCAGTTTGTTGTTTACTGTTCATAGCATAACCCCCGGGACCCAACAAATTACTTGACTTATAGTATTTTTACACAGTTTTTAATTCACCCTGCCTCAATACAATGTGTGACATCGTTATCAATTCTCCATTTCCTTGAATAATAGACCTGAGGTACTTGAATCTTTCTTTCTTTTGGAATGACCTGAGTCCCAAGCCTTGCTTCTACGCCTGTCTCAGGGTCACTCCCGTTGCTGAACTTGCACTTCAAATATTCTGTCTTGGTCCTACTTAACCTGAACCCTTTAGACTCTAGAGTCTGTCTCCAAACCTCCAGTTTGGCGTTAACTCCGCTACGAGTCTCATCAATCATGACTATGTCATATGCAAATAACATACTCCATAGCATCTCTCCTTGGATTTGTCGCGTCAGTCTGTCCATCACCAAGGCAAATAGGAATGGTCTAAGAGTTGATCCCTGGTGCAGCCCCATCATCACCGGAAAGTGCTCTGAGTCTCCTCCTATTGTTCGTACCCTAGTCTTGGCTCTATCATACATATTCTTGATCGCCCTAGTGTATGTCACATGTACACCTATAATCTCCAAACATCTCCATAGAACCTCCCTAGGGACTTTGTCGTATGTCTTCTCGAGGCCGATGAAAATCATATGTAAGTCTCTCTTCCTCTCCCTATATTGTTCCACCAACCTCCTAATTAGATGAATGGCTTCAGTAGTCGAATGCCCCGACATGAATCCAAATTGGTTCTCGGAAATAGACACGACTCTCCTGAATGTAGTTTTATGAACATCTTCAGGGATCATCCTAATTTGATGGTACCCTGATCTGAGATCAATTTTGAAAATAACTGAGACTCCCCTAACTTATCCAACAATTCTTCAATAATAGGGATAGGATACTTGTCTTTGATTGTGATCTTATTCAAAGACCTATAGTCTACACATAATCTCCAACTACCATTCTTTTTCCCTACAAATACCACAGGAGATGCAAATGGACTGCAACTGTGTTGGATGAGCCCTTGCTCTTGTAGTTCTTGAACCATTTTCTCAATAACATCCTTCTGTACTGGTGAGTATCTATAGGGCCTAGTATTTACTGGATTGGTTCCATCTTTCAAAGAGAATGTGATGGTCAAATTGTTCCCTGAATGGAGGCAATTCAGGAGGTTCTTGAATACATCCGAATTGAATACAAGATGTTGTAGCTACGAAATGTAATTAGCAAAAGTGTAGCTATGTCTAAAGAAACCCTCCCCAAAATAGTCATTTTTTAAAATTCCTCAAAAATAATAGCTAGGAAATGTATACGTTCGGTATATTTTGATTAATATCCATAATTAATTTTGACCAATGGACAAAAATAAAAAAAGCTCAAAAAAGAATTGCCACGTGCAGTCCCAAGTTACTTGCCACTGATGAGTGCCAAATGAAGTAATAATAATTGAGTTTTATCTGGGTAAAGGTTAAATTTTCTAAAAGCGAGTGACCACAGTGAATAACAGAAGGCTAGGTGTTTGCTATACATTTTCAGATTCAAAAGAAAAAACGTAAATAGTAGTATAAACATATCAGATTTGATAGAAAGAGAAGTTGGCCATCTTCACCACCTTTAAATCTCGAATTCTTGTCATATTGCACAATGGATCTGGTTTTCACATTTACAAACTAGTTAGCGCAGCCTATGTATACACTTCTAATAGCCAGGTAACCAATGATAATCCACAAATGGTATATTAACACACAACTCAAGGTGATGTAGGCATAAAAGTATCGTCATTCAATAGATCATCAAGATCGATCAGATCATTGAAATCAGCTGCTTCCATTGAGTTGTTACTGGGTGCACCATCATTTGTACTCTGCAACACAAAAATGAGAGATGACCCTGTGAATTTGGTGTCTTGCTATGTTATTCCTTACAAAATCCATTGACATTCAAGAAATCAAGCCAGAGATACAGCTACTAACAGTAAAACTTTACACTGAAAGAAACTTGATTATTCAATAGTAGTATCAAACTCACCAAGTGAAATGTTCTACCAGGTAAAGCCATGCGAAAGAAGGATGACAACGCTGGATGTGTAAATTGGAATTGGTTGATGGGAAATCATGAAACATCTATCAAAACCTTGACCCCATCAAGTCTATGGCCATGTTCAACGTTTTAAGAAGCAACACTTCGCGAAACGTTAAAGCTTCTTTCTCATTCAAGGTGGGAAGATAATGAAAAGTAGGACTACTTGATTTAATATTATTACTATGAGTTTTGCTTATGCTTGGACGCTAAGAGTGAACTCAACGAATAGATTCTTAATGAGGTATTAACGAATCCATTTCACTTCTTCATTATGGATCAAATAGCTCAAAAGAAGTGGAAATTTCAATTACCGCTAAAACAGACTCTAAAAATCAACTTTTAAGAATACAAGACAAGCGCTAAGGAAAAAGAAAAAATTGTACATAAATAGCTAGTCACTTTAGCAAAAGCACCAAATTATGATCTTATTTTTTTTGGAAAAACTGTTGTACCAAATGATAAAATGCATTTACGGGATCAACATATCTAGTTCATGTAGCATCAGAGATTGAACAATGCTTACATTGGGTTCCTTCATGTCGGACACAACATTCAGCAGCCTCCTATACTGGTCCCTAGCCTCAGGATACTGAACCATCGACTTTACCCTTGCCAGAGCCTTCTGCAATCTTTCCTCAGTTTGCTTTCTGCCTTCTTTTAAGAAATCATAGTCATCCTCCTGCACTGGTGGGTCTTGCCTGTTGCTTACTTCAGTAGGTGCTTCTGGTTTAAACCCACGCAATCCACTTCCTTTCCGCCTCCATCGCAAAATTACCTTCTCTAAGATCCCCACAGACCATGTTATGTTTTTGTATTTGTTCCTTACCTGGTGTCCTCTTACATGAGCCTTTAAAAAAAGGAAAAAGGAAGAATGGCTAAGAAAAATGAAAAAGACAATGTTGAGCTAGAAATTACTTAGCAACAAGATGGATTATGCATGTATAAAGGTATACCTGAATTTTAATAATTCGTTGGCGGATTAGAAGAAACTCTCTTCTTCCCTTCCAACTGCGAAATTTATTTTGTATACGCACAGCAGCAGCGTGTACCGGTTCATCATTCTGTCCAGCCCTATTTGTCTTCATAGCAAGAAGTGAGAGAGCACGCTCATCTGATAGTCCAAACTCACAGCCACCGTATTCTTTTTGCTGCTTCCTCTGGAATGACTGCACCCTGAAGACCTGATGAATACGAGCAGCTGCTTGAGTTGCATTACGAACGGCGGCTAGAGAATCCTTCAATGAAACTCCATGTGGCCAGTCACCATCCCAAGCCGGTGTAGCAGTCCGTTCAGAAACTGTTTGAACAGCTTCCCCAAATGCTTGTACATTCTCACCCTGCTTATTTTCCTTCAACTCGAGAGAAGAAAGGTGGGAGCTCAAGGAAGACTCTGCTAAATAACCAGCAATTCCTTTATGTCCGTTGCTGGAAGCTAGGTCAGCAGGTGTTCTGCCTGAAGGATGTTTAAGAGTAGGATCTGTCAATGCTCCAGGAGCTGCACCTAAGGCGATGAGGAAACCCACTGTCCGCTCTCTGATGTTGCAAATTGCCAAGATACATCAAAAGGGGGAAAGAAAAAGAAAAAAAGGAGCTAATCAATAAACAAGTCATAGTTGATGAAAGGCATATCATCAACATCCCTATTTATCAAAAATACTTCACAATTCCACTACAAATGAAGACACAATATTTCAACTCCTTTCAAGTTTCTAATATGCTTGTGTTCGATTAAAATTGGAAAAAGACACCACAAAAATAGATGCAAAAATATTAGAAAATGAATCAGAAGAAAGTTGCATGATAGAGACAGATAATACCTTCCATATGATGCTGCCCAATGGAGTGCAGTCCATCCATTCACATCTCGGAAATTGACACTTACACCTGCAGCTATAGTAGGTAATATAGCCCAGTCATAACCAAGAGCAGCTGCAAAATGTAGGACTCCTTGACCACTCTCATCCAGTATGTTAGGGCCCTTCCCACCTTCAGCAACCTTTTGGAGGAGCCAGACACGCAGCTTTTCTTTGAGAAGCTTTTGTAGGAGCTGGTCTTTTACTTTCTCTGCCATAAAGTTGCTCTCATAAGTAAGGTGCAACATTTCCTCCCACTCATTGTCATCCTCTTTTAGCAATGAATTAATTTTACTGGACATGTGGGAAACATCATCCTCACTGATAGGTGGAGAAGTTTGGGAAACAGTGGATTCCAGAGATAATAATTTTCCAAATCTCATATGAAGAAGACTTTCACTGGAGCTGCAACTATTTGGATTTGCAAAATCAACATCGCCCTCAGTGACCCGAAATTCGAATTCTCTTACCTCACTACATGCCAACCTATTGGAGCATGTTATATAGAACGGAACTCTTCCAGCCTTTTGAACCGGAGTATGGCAGCGAAGAACACCATCAGCTATTACTTCTGCTGGAACTTCCAACTCACCAAACATGCATGCCCAACTACAGTTCTCCACTTCTTGCTGGGATTTCAAAAACTTTCCAGTGATGAGAACCTGTTAATGAAACAACCAAGAGTTATTACCCATACATCAATGGAAGACTTCAAATTACTTTAGAGAAAGTTGGTCTATCATCAATAGCAAAAGAGGTGAGACGTTCAAAATCTTAACCAGAACTCTGGTTCACAATGTGGAATGTCCAGGAAAGACATAAAGGTTCACCTTAATTTCTGACCCAGCAAATGCCCAGTTTGGTGAGAAATCAATAATGCTAAAGACTTGATCCTGCGCGAGTGAAGGACTTAGCATATAGGTGTCTAACTGCACTTGGGAAGCAATTGTGGAATTATCGACTCCATCTTCATCTCCAACATTATCCCAGTAGGAACTAGAATTGGATTGCACATGCGGCTCACTTACATCTTCAAGTTCCTTACTCATCCACCGGTCAAAGCTATCAAGCTTCTTCAAACCTTCTCTTTTCAAGATGCCATCTAACAAAGGTTGTTTTAAAGCTGAATAATCAGTTTTGACCCCTACGCTTAGATTGTGATCTATATCAGCATTTAGAGAGCCTCCAACATTTGCATTTGATAGCTGTGATTGAAGTTCATTCTGCACTGGCTGTTTATCTTGCTGCGCAGGAAGTAGATGAGAAGCCTCCAAGGAATTGTGAAGTTCTAAACCATGTACCCCACTAGACCTAATGGTATGACCAGATGCCAAATCTGGATTCAACTTCTGATCCATGGAACACTTGGATATAAATGAGGAATCACCTTCAGAAGTCTGCATTTCAAAGTTGACAACTTCAGTTAATAAGAAAATGTAGCCAACAGCATTGCACTTAGTTTTACATGCAAACAGGTAATAAATGTCCTGATGATTTTAAATATCAGTCATTACTAATTTATTGTAGAGCTGGTTCGGCCGAATATCATTGAACTTATACTAAAAAAAATACATCAAACAACTAAGGCATTCCCAAAGCACTTTAGAGAGAAAAAATTAACGTGGCAAAAAAGCTTTCCAACAGCATGTGCTCAGTTTACCACTAGACCAATATAATGCTTTCAAATTTCTCCCAGAGAGATTATTGGCGTTTGAAAATATTTGAATTGAAGTTGGAAGATTTTTTTTTAAGTCGAAGCCGAAAAAATAGTTTGTGGAAGCTGAAGTTGTGTTTGGACAACATGAACTTCACTAGGAAAAAAATTGAAAATTTGTGCGTGAAAACCAATATTTCACTTGAAATACACCTTCAGACAGGTAATTCAATGTCCGTATTGCAAATGTTCATGGCCAAACAAGTATTAACAAATCCTGGGATAGTATTTATGCCCAACAGGCACTTCGAGTTCTATATGACTGCTAGATGGCTTTTCCCCTGAATTCCGTCAAAGAAACAAGGGACAGCGGCAATGCTCCTATTCCTCCTGCCTGCCTTATCAGCCCTATACCCACCCAGTCATGGATATTAAATATCCTCAACATCTGGTGAAACACCATTAACCATGTTTTAAAAACAGAATTCGTGGACAACGGAATACGCGAAAATTGCACGGAAAGCTTTGGAATACGTGTACAGAGTCTAATAAATTAGAGCCTCTTCCTCTGCCGCTGCAATGTGCATGAAATGGAAATTGCAAAATAATGATGCACAAGATGAAGTCCTTTAGTGTTACTTACCTGCCAGTTCCCCAGGCCATCAATACGGTTCTCCTGTTCCCGTCTCTTAAAGTCATTTAAAAATACTTGTCCCATTGTAGTGTTTCCTTGTTCTTGCATCAAATTATTTGCACCTGATTCGCCAGATTGCTGAAAATGGAGAGACTGATATGCAGCAGGATTATTAACTGAAATGGTCTCCCATGACAGGAAGTCAAGGTTCCTGCTGGGTACATATGTATTTGCTGTGTTTTCATTCCCATTTCCTGGTGGGACCGAGGAGAAATTCATACTAGAACTTCCTGCAAACTGCAATTGATGATCATCTGCTGAATAAACGAACAAGGTTATCGCATGTGTCACACCGTGCTGATAAAACTTAAAAGCACTGAACTGCTCCGAGAGCATTTTAAGAGAAGCGAAAACTGCTAAATACAAATGATAATACAAGGACAAGAATCAATTACTTGAGAAGGGAATCGGACGATAAGATACAGCAAGTCCATCTCCAGCCTTCTGCATCATACTTGGCTGAGCATCAAGGCATGAGTGAAATCCAGAAGTTGGATGTTGATTGTACACTGGTCAATTTGTGTTTCCAAACAAAAAATTTTAAAAATATTTTAACAGAAAAAAAGAAGGAAATCTCAATTCATAGATTACAAGTCTGAAATGTCTTCCAATGTACCAGAGCAGTTTATTTTGAAATCTGATCCAGAAACATTTGATTAAGACAATACCTGATTCAGCGTCCTCATATTCTGAGACCTGCGCACTGCTGAGACTAGTCGAGTCAGTCACTTGTGAGTTCACTTGGTAATCATTTGGATAAAAATTTGTAGACACCGAACTGTCCACCTCAGAGCTGTGTACATCTTCATCAGTTTCTTGGAAATCAGGAGTAACTTGTTGAGGTTCTCTGATACGGCTAAAATTTGTCCTGTTACCCTACAGAAGGAAAACAACATCAAATCTATATACAAAATGAGGAAATTTAGTTTAATAATGGAATCAGTTCCAAGGATATGAGCTGGGATTATGTGGAGGGAGAAGTATAGATCCATTAAGTTCTATATTTTTAGTTTAAGCATTAGCTATTTTAGTTTTCCAGATTGTAGGCTCGAATTAGGACTTCTTATAAGTCGTAATTTGATAATTAGTTCTTACTTTTGCATTATTCTTTAGTTTGTTCATTTTTGTAAAGACTTTATTTTTTAGAAAATTTATAAAATGAGCTACTAGGTACTCTGACTAGTAGATTTGCCAAAAAAATGAAATCAGTTTTCACTTTCTTAAGATACCAACAAAGACTCCTGGTAATCCACCGAAGTCATGATGAATTTTCTTGAATACGTTTATTACAAGCAGTACAAAACTCTGATGTTAAGATACCATACTAGGACTAGCATCATGAAGATAGCCTGTTGTACTCCAACCTACTATACAAATTGCCTGAACTGTCTAGGCCTCCTTACAATGCAATCTGCAATTTTATACCTACTCTTTATTTCATTTGAAATATGTGCCCGTAAATCATCTCATGTGAATTTCTTCTATACTATGCTGCCTTGAGCAACTGGGGGAAAGGAAATATAAACACTTCTCAGCTATAAGTTGACTGTCACAAGTTACAACTAACTCTAAGAAAAACAAAAAGGTCAAAGAAAAGAAGCAAGATGGACAATAATAATGAGGATGGCAAGCATATACCTTTACTTCCCGGTAGTGGACAAGAACAATATGTGACATTTCCCTGAATAAATGTTCGGTAAAGTAAATAGAATTAGCATGCTAAGAAATGGTTAGAAGTTGGTCTTAAAGAAAGTAATGATGGTTAGAAATTAAAGTGAGTGATGAGCCAACCAAAAAAAACTTTTAGGCATGTTGGGTTGACAGAACCAACGATGAGACACTTCTATTATTATGAACTCAAAAGCATTCTCAAAGGGGAAACATTTCATAGGGAGAGGAACATAAATATACAGTTAGAAAAGGAACACAAAGAGGAAAAGAAGAAGTGTGCGAGAGTGTGTGCGCGCGCTCTCCCGCACAACAGTAAACTAAATAGCAAAATGTATACAAAACATCCTTGTATAAATTGATCTAGTTTTACTGTGCCATTTATCTGACAAAAAATAACTCTTTTGAATGGAATCAAAACCCTTTTCTTGTTAACCTATGCTATTCAAAATTGAAGACAATATACAAGATTTAAAATACTTAAAATAAATTAATGGAAGTGTCCCCTCTCTAACAATTTAAGCTTTTAGAAGAGCAAGTTCATACCACTCAACATGGCATTAGAGCAAACAAAAAAGTTCTGGAATCGGTCTCACCAGCACCCATTAAGAAAAATATATTTCATGCACTTGATGTAAAAACAAACGCGTACTTGTACATGAAGGAGCTTGTGACGGATCTAAAATAAATACATAAATAAATGTGTCCTTTTTAAAAAAAGGACAGCCCGGTGCACAAAGCATCTCGCGTTAGCAGGATCCTGGGAAGGGCGGCACCCCAAAGGGTGTGATGTAGACATCCTAACCTAATGCAAGTATTAGTGGTTGTTTCCACGGCTCGAACCCGTGACCTATAGATCACACGGAGACAACTTTACTGTTGCTCCAAGGCTCCCCATCAAATGTGTCCCTCTCTTAACGATTTAAAATTTTAGATACGGAGTACATGCTATTCAATAACAACAAGATTATTTGTTTTTAGATGCAAAGAGTGCACAAGATACCCTTTAATAGATTAGTTGATCATGTGTCAACCTTTTAAAGGAATAATAACCCCTCTGCTTTCTAAAGCATCTAATCATCTTGATCATGCAAAATATCAAAAGCAAAAAGGTGAGCCAAATATCATATAGAAGTAAGTAACACATATCAAGCATGACAACAAATAATTTACAGTGCCAGAATAACATTCCTATCATTATGGAGATGAACAAGGTAAACTCGAACTAACCTAGCATGCAATTAGCATGTAAATGTCAATTAAAGATGTCTACTTAATAATAATTGTTAAGACACGAATATCAACAGTCTGGATTGACTTTTAGTTGCAAGGTTGGAACAATACACTTATAATAGCAAATCCGAGTGCTAAAACAATAATATACTATTTTAACTTACTCTTCAAGCATCCAATAGCTGCGTCTTTGGAAATTCTCATTCTCTTCTCCATGGGCATAGTAGCAGTGCAACACATCAATGCTTCCAGCCTGCAAGCATATTAATTTTTTATCAGCTTCCTGATACAAGAACAAAGGTTTCCGAAGGATAAGTGGTATTGTACCACTATCCTGCCCGTGGTAACTTCTATTTCCTCTATTTTGGAATGCACCAATAAAGTATTATTTATGCATCTACTAGCTTGAGTATTTCTTCGTTACGGCGTGGTATCTACCGTTCCGAGATGTTATCAGAGCTAGGAAAGTTAGCCAAGCACCAGTTTAGATAAAGCACCCCTTATTGCCCTACGGCATCTAGTTAGGACACAAAGCTTATTCTATTCCTAAAATAAAGGATTTTATAACAGCATTCTACATTTACTAAGAGAGCACACTCATGGAAAATTGAAATTGAGTACAAACAGTTACGCCTCAATCCCAAACTTATATTGAAATCAAGGATATATACATTTAATAGGCTTCTGCACAATCATAAGATCCCCATCAGCTTTACCTTGAGCCTTTCATGAGCCTCCTTCACAGTCTTTCCATCTTTTTTCTTTCTCCAACTATGGGCATCTTTGCGGAAATACCGTAAAACCTTCCGATCAAAAAGAAACAGTGAACCACCTGGAAGAGCCATACAAGCCAATTTGAAAAACATAAAATTAAATTAAAAAACTTGTGAATTTCAAGAAAGCTAAATGTTCTCGAAAGCTCCTCAGCTGCAAACATAAAAGGCCATATACAAGCTGGTGGAGGGAACTGTGGAAACAAGTATAATGAAGAAAAGTAAACTATCACTATCATGCCATCATTTATTTAATAGGAGGTGGTTGAGCAAGTCAATCCTGATAATCACATCAGATTATTCAGACTTCTTGAAGCAGTTTCCAGATGTTAGACATCATCCAGTAAATAGATTCAGGAAGTCCAAGAATAATGTGTGTGGGTGTGGGGGGGAGGGGGGGGGGGAGTACATAGGACATAATACATAATTTTGATTGCACAAGATGACAGTACTTAGACATACATGAGACAAAACTAATTATCTTCTTTTTAGTAAGGGAGAGAAAACTAAAAAATTTTAAGCCAAGGGGCTCCCACGAGAGTTATATTGACGGGGAAACTAAAATAAGAAGATATTTGTAAGAAAAATTAAGGAATGACTATACATGGAGGTGGAAGGGCGTTGAGTATGGGCCTGATGGCAGAGGAACATGTCCTTTTTCTCCGAGGGTGGTCTCAAGAAAATTAATTAGATAAAACAAGCAGTAAAGCATCTAAGCAGAGGGCTAAAGAAGGGGGCAACACATAAGTAAAATAAAATTACAGAAGAAACTCTTTACATACAAAGACTATAGATTGAAAGCTAGTCAATGGAGCTAAAAAAGGAGATCAGCAATTATTGTAAACATACTTTAACACACAGCCTCCCTCTGAGAGGAGGAAGGACGGGGAGAGAACTAGAGGAGCTTTACTGGTAGATAACAGGTAGTGAATTGCGTGGTTGAAAGGGAAAAGGTAACAGCCTCATTAGACCAAATTGAAATTAGGATAAGACTGCAATAAGAACTCTCTTTTTTTTTGGTATAGGGTATAGTGCACTCCTCCAAACCGCCCCTACCCAGGAGCCCAAGAAGCCGCCTTTTCCCACTTTGCAGTGTTGTAGACTGAAATACCAAACCTTTGTTTGGAGGTGGAGGGTTCTTACCACTAGGCTATCACTCCCTTATCTGGTAATAGGAATCTTAAAATACAGATCTAGCAGAATTATCACTTCAGTTGACCCACTTTCATGAGAAAAAACGAGCATGTTGCCTCAGGCATGCGCACCTCAGCATGTGCACAGACATGCATATGTTA
The DNA here is from genome assembly GCA_029844215.1 of Przewalskia tangutica. Lineage (NCBI taxonomy): Eukaryota > Viridiplantae > Streptophyta > Magnoliopsida > Solanales > Solanaceae > Przewalskia > Przewalskia tangutica. The sequence continues at coordinate 117,336,308 of CM056728.1, forward strand.
CAACAACAACAACATACCCGGTGTAATCCCACAAAATGGGGGTCTGGGGAGGGTGGGGAGGGTAGAGTGTACACATATCTTATATCCCTGCCTTGGAAGGTAGAGAGGTTGTTTCTGATAGACCCTTGACTCGAAGAAAGACATGCATATGTTACATAAGTGCATTTATCCCAGACACACACACACATTGATATAAATAGCATATGTACTATTTGCATATAGTAGACTGGATAATTCACCATCAAGGAAGCGCGTATAGAAAGAAACAAGAAAAATTCTGTTCAACAACTACACCATTCACATTTTACAAAAGAAAAAAAAGAAGCAGCTAGACAATCATACTTGGAGGTCTGTTTGGAGGCTCAGGAGCAATGCGGAACTTCTGGTAATTTTTAAGAATTTCACAAATTTCAGCAGGGCGTAGCCATCGATGTTGTGCTTCTAAAAGTATCTGCTCAATATCTGCATTCAACAACAAACGTGCACCAACACCAACGATCAGACTAGATTACTCAAGAATAAAGTAAACATGGTCAAAGAAATACCAAGAATCCTAACGGATGCTAGACAAACTAATACACAAAATCATAGTAAACATGCTCAAAGAAAACCCATTATGCATGTGATTAGAGTAACTTCCTAATCAATATTTGATCACTGAAGTGACTTTTTAATCTCAGCTTACTCTTTTAACTTATCGTGGCAAAAATTGCAGTGATACCATGTTGAAAATTAGTAGTTTTAGGGGTAAAAATTCCAAGATTAATGCACCCTAAAATGTTTTTTCACTTAAATGTTTCAAAAGGTATACCACTTGTTTGATTCATGTGAAACAAAGCCCTATCACAATTCAACGACTTCATATGCAAAGAAATGAATACAACAACAACATACCCACTGAAATAGTCATGGCAAAATATAATAAAAAGTACCACAAATAATCAATAATCATGCAAAGAAAATTAAATAAAAAGATTAAAGTACCATACCTAATTGAGCATTAAGACCATAACGCCTACTATCAGCCATGACCACACACCTCCAAAACCATACACAAAGGAACTTATAGCTCCGATCTAAACACCAGTTTATGAACTGGATTTGGTCAAACAATCAAAGAAAAGATTCTACGAGACCTGGATTTGGTCAAACCAAGTGGGACGGGGGTGGGTGGGGTGGAGTGGGGTGCTATATTGGAATTGGAGCCGCCGAAATGGAATACAGTTGAGTTCACACAGCCAAATAGAGACATTATAAGAGATGAGGTAGTGGTGTGGGGCATAGGTAGTGTGAGTGTAGTGTAGTGGGTAGGGGTGGGCGTTACTATTTAGTTCAATATTTTCAAAGTTTGAATTCTCTAACCGGTAATTGAAAGTAGATATTAAATAATGTATCGAAAAAGTTCGATTCGATAATTTGATAAATTGTAAATTAAATTTCAATTTTGTATGATATTCCGTAATACCGTATTTGGTACTGCAAAAGATGATAGAATAATATGACTTTATTTGTGTTTATTGCAAGCTACAAGGCAAAGATGAAGATAGTTGTTTATTCTTTAAGAAATACAAAAATAAGAATGATGAAGATGAGTTGCTTGGAGGAGATGTTGGACAGGAAGTTGAGAAACACAGAGGCTATTTTCATTGGGTAGTTTAGGAGAGGCAGTGTGAGTTTAAAAGCTACAGGGTAACATCTAATTCGCTCTTGGGAGTCTGTCACGCTACACTTAAGTGTGGTTTAAGCTAACTGACGGGTTTCTGGTATTACGTCAGTATGTGGTTTACCCAGTGCGCACCTTCGAATAGCGGCTGCGGATTTCACGTTAAACAAAGTAAGTTAGAGAAACAAAATTAATGTTGAGCCAAATTATGAAAAGAACCAAGTTGTTCAAGAAACTAATGATTCACTGAATAAAAATGATGCTGCAACTAATTTAAAAGGTGTTATAGTTTTAGCTACCTTATAATTTGATGCACTCATTTTAAACAAGATAACTAGCTTAAGCAAAAATTAGAAAATTTCTTGTTCACTTAAAAGTTTGAAAATATGTTTTGTGATTGTCATTCGGACTGTTTTGGTACGGCAGAAGATATATGAGTTATAACCGTATAAATATTTTATATCGGATCCGAACCCGAATATCGTAATTTTAAAATTTTATTCTCTAATACCGTATCAAATACCGAATTATCGAATATCTAATTATTAAAATTTCGAATTAGGTTCAGTAATTTAATTTTCGATATTTTATGTCCAACCCTAGCAGTGGAGGAGGGGCGTTGGAGGATGGAGATGAGATAATTAATATGAAATGTCATTATGAAAAAGAATTCTTATTTTTTTAGAAAAAATAGTTTCTAAAGATTTTAATCAATTACAGCAACAACATACCAAATGCAATCACATAACGCGGGAATTTTTTTTAACCAATTAAATTTGAAAAATATTTTGCTCCTGTCACAACATGCCCTATGTTCTAGTCATTTGACAGGGAGTGTTTGATTGGAGGTAAATTTAAAACGTAAATTTAATTTATAATTAACATAGTAGTTGAAAATAGTAGTTTATCAGGGTATTATGTCAAAGTTATACTCTTGAATAGTTTAATAATTTAATGTTTGAAAATTGTATTAGATATTTTAGTAGGCTCAAGATTTTAAAATATTATAAGAATAAAAATAATATCATATACATTGCATTTATGAGAGTACAAACTCTCTAGTCAGCTAGATATCCAACAAAGGGTAGTTATTATGTGTCAGCATCCCATCTCTTGTAAGGTTGATTATTGTTTATCCCAAAAAATATATAGTTGAATTTATTAATAATTTTAAAGATATGTGGACTGATTTATTGTATAAGATAATAAATAATTAACAATAAATAGACAATAGAGATAATAAGTAAAGAATTACCCTGAACCGCCTTAAACTCGGATGAATCCTCTGAGCAAGATTGGTCAAAACTCTGACGATGATCTTTAATAAAATAGCTTCGGTAATCGACAGAGAATAAGAGTAACACATAGAACTTATGTAATTTAGAGTGTAAGAGTACAAATAATAAGAACTGGATGTCTTTTCAACATGAAGGTTTGACTCCTTTTATAGCTATGAATACAAGACATTGAAGCCCAAGAATCTCTCTCAAATTAAATGCCATTAAAGTTAATAATGACCTATTAATGCCTAAAGAGTAACGATTGATTCCATATTCGAATCGAATGTAAATTGGGCGCCCCCGGAACGTCACCTAGTGTCAAATGGCTCGGTCGTATCCGGTTTTACCTCGATTGCTACCTCGCCCCTGTCACGACCATAGCAAGTCCACCAGCTTACCTCGAACTCTTGTCTTAACCTCACCACGTGTCACAGGATTTCACTGTATATAAATAGTCCCCACACTTCCCGGATCAAAGTTTAACGTAGTACGGAAAGTGTAAATGATCCTTTGTTATCTTCACTTTGGAAGTTTCTTTTCAAATTACTCTGAAAACAAGCGGGAAAATGAAATGTTTCCTCTTCTCCAAATTTTAACTCACGTCCATCCTTCTAATAATCCGAACACATGGCACTCTCTGATTGAACCGCTCCCTCAGTTCATATACCGAAACGTTTTTCTTTATGATGACTCTTCAAGATATAAAACCTTTCCGTCTTTCTTCAATTTATTCTTCTGCTGTAAAATTCTCTTCAAAACCTCTCCTTGTTCATATTTTTCATCGAATCTTCATCTTCACTCGATTTTCAACCCTTTTTCCATTCAACTAAACCGCAGAAAACCCTTCTTGATTTCATCATCATGGCCAAATCTTCCACCCGTTATTCTTCAAAGAACTTGCTAAATGCATAATACGTAAAAAATTTATTATGCTCTTGTTAAATGCATAGTACGTAAAAAAAAACTAGTATGCACTTGTTAAATGTGTAGTACATAAAAAATTTATTATGCACTTGCTAAATGCATAGTACGTAAAAAATCATTTATGCACTTGCTAAAAGCATAGTACGTAAAAAAAAATATTATACACTTGCTAAATGCATAGTACGTAAAAAAAAATATTATGCACTTGCTAAATGCATAGTACGTAAAAACCTATTATGCACTTGATAAATGAATGGTACGTAAAAACTTATTATGCACTTGCTAAATGAATAGTACGTAAACAAATCTATTATGCACTTGCTAAATGCGTAGTACGTAAAAAAAACTATTGTGCACTTACTAAATGCATAGCACGTAAAAAAATCTATTATTCACTTGCTAAATGTGTACTACGTAAAAACCCTATTATGCACTTGCTAAATGCGTAGTACGTAAAAAAAACTTTTATGCACTTGCTAAATGCATAGTACGTAAAAATATATTATGCACTCGCTAAATGCATAGTACGAAAAAAAACCTATTATGCACTTTCTAAATGCATAGTACGTAAAAAAAATCTATATTGCACTTGTTAAATGCATAGTACGTTAAAAAAAAATTATTATGCACTTGCTAAATGCATAATACGTAAAAAAAACTAATGCGTAAAAAAAAAATTATGTACTTGCTAAATGCATAGTACGTAAAAAAAAATTATTATGCACTTGTTAAATGTATAGTACAGAAAAAAATCTATTATGCACTTGTTAAATGCATAGTACATAAAAAAAATATTATACACTTGTTAAATGCATAGTACGTAAAAAATCTATTATGCACTTGCTAAATGCATAGTACGTAAAAAAACATATTATGCACTTGCTAAATGTATAGTACATAAAAAAATCTATTATACACTAACTAAATGCATAGTACGATTCCAAAAAAAAAATGCATAGTACGTACAAAAAACTATTGTGCACTTGCTAAATGCATAGTAATGAAAAAAACCTATTACGCAATTGTTAAATATGTAGTACGTAAAATATCTATTACACACTTGATAAATGCATAGTATGAAAAAAACTATTATGCACTTGCAAAATGCATAGTACGTAAAAAATTTATTATGCACTTGCTAAATGCATAGTACGTAAAAAAATATATTATGCACTTGCTTAATGCATAGTACGTAAAAAAAAATATTATGCACTTGCTAAAGGCATAGTACGTAAAAAACTATTATGCTCTTACTAAATGTGTATTACGTAAAACAAATCTATTATGCACTTTCTAAATGTGTAGTACGTAAAAATTCTATTGTGCACTTGCTAAATGCATAGTACGTAAAAACCTATTATTCACTTGCTAAATGCGTACAACTTAAAAAACCTATTATGCACTTGTTAAATGCGTAGTACGTAAAAACTATTTATGCACTTTCTAAATGCATAGTACGTAAAAATATATATATCGCACTTGCTAAATGGATAGTACGTAAAAACATATTATGCACTTGCTAAATGCATAGTACGTAAAAAACCTAAGACATAAAAAAATGTATTATGCACTTGCTAAATGCATAGTACGTAATAAAATCTATTATGCACTTGCTAAATGCATAGTACGTAATAAAATATATTATGCACTTGTTAAACGCATAGTACGTAAAAACCCTGTTATACATTTGCTAAATGAATAGTACGTAAAAAAATCTATTATGCATTTGCTAAATGCATAGTACATAAAAAAATCTATTATGCACTTGCTAAAGACATAGTACGTAAAAAACCTATTATGCACTTGCTAAAGGCATAGTACGTAAAAAACCTATTATGCACTTGTTAAATGCATAGTACGTAAAAAAACTATTATGCACTTGCTAAATGAATAGTAAGTAAAAAAAATCTATTATGCATTTGCTAAATGCATAGTACATAAAAACCCTATTATGAACTTGATAAATGCATAGTATATAAAAAATCTATTATGCACTTGCTAGTTGCTATTGCATAGTACGTAAAAAAAACACAAATTTTCTAAAATCATGTCAACGGTCTCTTATTGGACTAAAATCTCTTTGGTCCATCACAAATAGGCTGGTGACAGAGACACCTATTATGCACTTGCTATTGCATAGTACGTAAAAAAAATTACAGATTTTCTAGAATTCTGTCAACGGTCTCTGATTGGACTAAAATCTCTCTGGTCCATCACAAATAGGCCGGTGACCGACACTCTTCACTTCGTCATGACCGACGTCGCTTATTATTGCATTTCTAAACCTAAAACTTAAATTCGTGATTTTTGCACTTCGATGGGTATTAACACATAATTTTTTTTGAATTCGATGGACGGTCTCTGCTTGGCCTGAAATTCAACTAGTCTATCACAAACAGGTTGGTGGTCGACCCACATTACTTCGTCATGATCAACCTCGTTTATTATTGTATTTCTAAGCTCAAAAACTCAAATTTGCGATTTTTCACTTTTCTTGGGTATTAGCACACAAATTTTCTAGAATTCTGTCGACGGTCTCTGATTGGACTGAAATTCCCCTGATCCATCACAAACAGGCTGGTGACCGACACCTTCACTTCGTCATGACTAATGTCAGTTATTATTGCATTTCTAATTCTAGAAACTCAAATTCGTAATATTTTGAACTTTCAGTGGTATTAACACACATATTTTTTACAATTCGGTGGACGATCTCTAAGTGGCCTGAAATTCACTCGATCAATCACAAAAATACTGGTGATCGAGATCCATTACTTCGTCATGGTTGGTCTCGCTTATTATTGTATTTTAAGCTAGAAACTCAAATTCACAATTTTTTGCACTTTCTGTGGGTATTAGCACACAAATTTTCTAGAATCCTATCGACGGTCTCTGATTGGACATAAATTCCCCCAGTCCATCACAGACAGGCTGGTGACTGATACCCATCACTTCGTCATAGTTGACTTCGCATATTATTGCATATATAAGACCAAAAATTCAAATTTGTGATTTTTTTTCACTTTCGATGGATATTTGCACAAAAAATTTCTAAAAGACTGTCAATGGTCTCTAATTGACCTGAAATTCACCTGATTCATCACAAACAGGCTTCTGATCGACACAGATTACTTCATGATGGCCGACATCACTTATTATTGCATTTCTAAGTTCAAAAACGCAAATTCATGCTTTTTTGCAATTTCTATGGGTATTAGCACACAGATTTTCTAGAATATAGTTGACGATCTCTAATCGGCCTGAAATTCACCCGATACATCGCAAACATGCTTGTGATCGACACTCATTACTTCGTCATGGCCGAACTCGCTTATTATTGCATTTCTAAGCACCTAAACTCAAATTCTAATTTATTTGCACATTCGATGTGTATTATTTATTAGCACACAATTTTCTAGAATTTGATCGACGGTCTCGGATTGGCCTGAAATTCATCCGGTCCATCCCAAACAGGCAGGTTAATGACACACATTACTTTGTCATGGCCGAAATTTCTTATTATTTCATTTCTAGTACAACAAGCTCAAATTCCTGATTTTTTGCACTTTCAGTGTGTATTAACACACAAATTTTATAGAATCTAGTAGATGGTCTCTAATCGGCCTGAAATTTACACGGTCCATCGCAAACATGTTTGTGATCAACACTCATTACTTCGTCATGGCCGACCTCGCTTATTATTGCATTTCTAAACTCTAAAACTCAAATTCGTGATTTTTTACACTTTCAATGGGTATTAGCACACATATTTTCTAGAATTCGGTCGACGATATCGGATTGACCTGAAATTCACTCGTTCCATCCCAACAGGCAGGTGAATGATACCCTACTTCGTCATGACCGACGTTGTTTATTATTGCATTTCTTAGCACATAAACTCAAATTCGTAAATTACCCGAATGTCTTTAGTTGAACTGAAATTACCCGGTTAATCATAAATATGTTGGTGACCGGCACCCATTATTTCGTCATGGCCGACTTCGGTTATTATTACATTATTAACCTAAAAACTCAAATTTGTCTGTACTTTCGATGGGTAACACACAAAAATTCTAAAATCTAGTCGATAGTGTCTGATTGACCTGAAATTCACCCGGTCTATCACAAATAGGCTAGTAACTAACACATATCACTTCGTCATAGCCGAAGTCGCTTATTATTGCATTTCTAAACACAATAACTCAAATTCATTATTTGCACTTTCTGTGGGTATTACCACACAAATTTTCTAGAATCATATCGACGTTCTATGATTGGACTGAAATTCCCCTGGTCCATCACAGACTGGTCACCAACACCTTTTACTTCGCCATAACTGATGTCACTTATTATTGCATTTCTAATTCTAAAAACTCAAATTCGTTATTTTTTGCAATTTCGGTGGGTATTAGCACACAAAATTTCTAGAATTCGATGGACGGTCTCTGATTGACCTGAATTTCGCTTGGTCTATCACACACAGTCTGGTGATCAACACTCATTACTTTGTCATGTCCGACCTCGCTTATTATTGTATTTGTAAGTCCAAAAACTCAGATTCACAAATTTTTTACACTTTTTGTGGGTATTAACACGCCGACTTTCTAAAATCATGTCGATGATATCTAATTGGAAAGAAAATCCTTGCTCCCTCCTGACATCTATTGGGAGGGATTCCCTCGGTCCATCACAAACAGGCTGGTGACCGACCCCCATCACTTCGTCATGACCGACTTCATTTATTATTGCATTTGTAAGCCTAAAAACTAAAATGCGTGATTTTTTGCACTTTCGATGGGTGCACACAGATTTTTTAAAATTCAGTCGACGATCACTAATTGACCAAAAATTCACCCGATCCGTCACAAACATGCTGGTGAATGACATTCATTACTTCGTCATGGCCTACGTTGATTATTATTGCATTTCTTAGCGCAGAAACTTAAATTTGTGATTTTTTACACTTTCGAAAGGTGTGAGCACACAATTTTTTAGAATCTAGTCGAATGTCTCTAGTTGGCCTGAAATTCACCCGGTTAATCACAAATAGGAAGGTGACTGACACTCATTACTTTGCCATGGCCGACTTCGGTTATTATTACTTTTTAAGCTTAAAACTCAAATTCGTAATTTTATGTACTTTTGGTGGGTATTACAGGTTTTCTAAAATCCAGTCGACGGTCTCTGATTGACCTTAAATTTACTCGGTCCATCACAAATAGCCTAGTGACTGACACCCATCACTTCGTCATAACCGACGTCGCTTATTATTGCATTTCTAAGTCCAATAACTCAAATTCATGATTTTGCACTTTCTATGGGTATCACACAGATTTTCTAGAATTCGGTAGACAATATTTGATTGGCCTGAAATTCACCACATCCATCACAAATAGGCTAATGTTCGACACTCACTACTTCGTGATGGTCGACCTCGCTTATTATTACATTTCTAAGCCCATAAACTCAAATTTGTGATTGTTTTAACTTTATGTGGGTATTAGCACACAAATTTTTTAGAATCCTTTCAACGGTCTCTGATTGGACTGAAATCCTCCTGGTCCATCCCAAACAGGCTGGTGACCGACACCCTTCACTTCGTCATGGCCGTCTTCACTTATTATTGCATTTCTAAGCCCAAAAACTACAATACGTGATTTTTTGCACTTTCGGTGGGTACACACAGATTTTTTAAAATTTGGTCGACGTCACTAATTGACATTAAATTCACCCGATCTGTCACAAATAGGTAGGTGAATGACATTCATTACTTCGTCATGGCCGACGTTGTTTATTATTGCATTTCTTAGCGCAGAAACTCAAATTCATGATTTTTTTATACTTCGGTGGGTATGAACACAAATTTTCAAGAATCCTGTCGAATATCTCAGATTTACCTGAAATTCACCCGGTTAATCACAAATAGGATGGTGACCGACACCCATCACTTTGTTATGACCGACTTCGGTTATTATTGTATTTCTAAGTCTAAAAACTCAAATTCGTGATTTTTTGTACTTTCAGTGGGTATTAGCATACGAATTTTCTAAAATCAAGTCGACGGTCTCTGATTGACCTTAAATTTACTCGGTCCATCACAAATAGGCTAGTGACTGACACCCATCACTTTGTCATAGTCGATGTCACTTATTAATGCATTTCTAAGCCCAATAACTCAAATTCCTGATTTTGCACTTTCTGTGGGTATTAGCACACAAATATTCTAAAATTCGATCGACGGCTCTGATTGATCTGAAATTACCCCTGGTCCATCTCAAATAGGCTAGTGATCGACTCCCATTACTTTGTTATGGTCGACCTCGCTTATTATTGCATTTCTAAGCCTAAAAATTCAAATTCGTGATTTTTTGCACTTTTTGTGGGTATGTTCACATAGATTTTCTAGAATCTCTGATTGGACTGAAATCCTCCTGGTGACCGACACCCTTCACTTCGTCATGATCGATATCTCTTATTATTGCATTTCTAATCCTAAAAATTTAAATTCGTGATTTTTGCACTTTCGGTGGGCATTAGCACATATTTTCTAGAATTTGGTGGACGATCTATGATTGCCCTCAAATTCACCCAGTCTATCACAAAAAGACCGGTGATCGACACTTATTACTTTATCATGGTCGACCTCGCTTATTATTGTATTTCTAAGCCAGAAACTCTAATTCGCGATTTTTTGCACTTTTCTTGTGTATTAACACACAAATTTTCTAGAATCATGTCGACGGTCTCTGATTGGACTGAAATTCCCATGGTCCATTACAAACAGGCTGGTGACCGACATCCTTTACTTCGTCATGACTGACGTCACTTATCATTGCATTTCTAATTCTAGAAAATCAAATTTCATAATTTGTTTCACTTTCAATGGGTATTAGCACACATATTTTCTACAATTCGGTGGACAGTCTCTAATTGGCCTGAAATTCGCTCGGCCTATCATAAACAGGCTGGTGATCGATACACATTACTTTGTCATGGCCGACCTCGCTTATTATTGTATTTCTAAGCCAGAAACTCAAATTCGTAATTTTTTGCACTTTTCTTGGGTATTATAGCACACATATTTTCTAGAATCGTGTTGACGGTCTCTGATTGGACTGAAATTTCCCTAGTCCATCGCAAACAGGCTGGTGACCGACACCCTTCACTTCCTCATGGTTGACGTCACTTATTATTTCATTTCTAATTCTAGAAACTCAAATTCATAATTTTTGCACTTTCAGTGGGTATTAGCACACATATTTTCTACAATTTGTGGACTGTCTCTGATTGGCCTGAAATTCACCCGGTCTATCACAAACAGACTAGTGATCGACACACATTACTTCATCATAGCCGACCTCTCTTATTATTATATTTTAAGCCCAGAAATTCAAATTCGCAATTTTTACACTTTCTGGGGGTATTAAGCACGCAGATTTTCTAAAATCCTGTCGATTGTCTCTGATTGGACAGAAATTCCCCCGGTCCATCACAAACAGGCTGGTGACCGATACCCATCACTATGTCATGTCCGATACCCATCACTATGTCATATTTTCTAAAATCAAGTCGACGATCTCTAATTGACCTGAAATTCACCTGATCCAACACAAACATGCTTGTGATCCACATCCATTACTTCGTGATGGCCGACATCGCTTATTATTGTATTTCTAAGCCCAAAAACTCAAATTTCTGATTTTTTACACTTTCGATTGGTAGCACACATTTTTTAGAATCTAGTTGACGGTCCTGATCGGCCTGAAATTCACCCAGTCCATCACAAACATGTTTGTGATCGACACTCATTACTTCATCATGACCGACCTCGCTTATTATTGCATTTCAAAGCCTCAAAGCAAATTCATGATTTTTTGTACTTTCGATGGATATTAGCACACAAATTTTTTAGAATCTGATCGACATTCTCGGGTTAGCCTGAAATTCACCTGATCCATCCCAAACAAGTAGGTGAATGACACTACTTCTTCATGACCGACGTTGCTTATTATTACATTTCTAAGCCCATAAACTCAAATTCCTAATTTTTTACACTTTCGGTGGTATTAGCACACATATTTTCTAGAATCTAGTAGGTTGTCTCTGATCGGCCTAAAATGCACTCGGTCCATCGCAAATATGCTTGTGATCGACACTCATTACTTCATCATGGCCAACCTCGCTTATTATTGCATTTCTAAGCTCTGAAATCCAAATTCGTGATTTTTTACACTTTCAATGGGTATCAGCACACATATTTTCTAAAATCCGATCGACAGTCTCGAATTGGCCTGAAATTCACCCAGTCCATCCCAAATAGGCAGGTGAATGACACTCATTACTTCGTCATGGTCGACGTTGCTTATTATTGCAGTTTTAAGCCCACCAACTCAAATTCATGGTTTTTTGCACTTTCGGTAGCTATGAGAACACTAATTTTCTGGAATCCTGTAGATTATCTATGGTTCTATTGAAATTCACCCGATTCATCACAAACAGGCTGGTTACCAACAATCACTTCGTCATGGCCGACTTCGGTTATTATTGCATTTCTAAGCCCAAAAACTTAAATTCTTGATTTTTTTCACTTTAGGTGGGTATTAGCACATAGATTTTCTAGAATTTGGTTGACGGTTTCTGTCGGTCTGAAATTCATCCGGTCCATCACAAACAGGCTCGACACTCGTTACTTCGTCATGGACGACCTCACTTATTATTGTATTTCTAAGCTCAGAAACTCAAATCGTGAATTTTTACACTTTCGGTGGGTATTGACACACAAATTTTCTAGAATCCGATCGACAGTCTCTGATTAGCCTGAAATTCAACCCGTCTATCACAAACAGGCTGGTGAATGACACCCATTACTTCGTCATGACCGACGTTGCTTATTATTGCATTTCTAAGACACATGAAAGACTGGATGAACGTTTGAAAGACCCGGTGGTAGAGCCAACTCATATGCCACCTCTCCCACTCTCTAAAGAACCTCAAATGGTCTGATATACCTCGGACTCAACATTCCTCTCTTGTCGAATCTCATCACACCCTTAATGGGTAAAACCTTCAAAAGAACTTTGTCACCAACCATGAACTCTAAATTCTTGAACCTTCCGGTCCGCATACTCTTTTTGTCTGCTATGCGCTGCCTAGAGCTTGTCCTAGATCACCTTCACCCTCTCTAAGGACTCCCTCAACAAGTCAGTACCCCAAGGACGGACCTCGAATGCATCAAACTAACCAATCGGAGATGTCTCCTACCATACAAAGCCTCGAACTGTGCCATATTGATACTAGAGTGATAGTTGTTGTTGTATGCAAACTCTACCAATGGTATGTGCTGATCCCAATGACCACCAAAATCAATCACGCAGGCTCGTAACATGTCCTCCAATACCTGAATAGTCCGCTCGGACTGATCGTCGGTTTGAGGGTGAAACATTGTGTTAAGATCCAAGCGAGTACCCAATTCTCTCTGCAATGTCCGCTAGAAGTGCGAAGTAAACAGAGGGTTTTGGCTACAATTTGACTGAAATGTTGTTTTGTTTAATTTTACTACTTTCAGATGGTATTCTTTGTGGTATAATTCTATTTTGAACACTACGTTTGAAATATAACCTATGCGAACGATCACCTATTAAGTAGTATCTCGTTGGTTGTCAGTTGCAGCTCTTGAAATTGGGTTGTGAAGGTTTTAGTTGGCATTACCTTGATCATAAACAATTTAGGACTTTCCTTAGCCACCTTGGTCAGTGACTTAACTTCTAATCTTGGTTGTTACCCCTTGGAACACTTAATTCTTCCTTTGGTACTCAAACTTCACAGTAAGGTTACAAATATAAAATGATCACTGCACTTTAAGTACCATGTCACGAGTTCATAATGGCAATAACAAAAAGTCAGCAACAAATATCGTGCCTTGTAATAATCACTAAAAGCCTCTTCACAATCTAAAAGTTAGTGTTCCCATTTGCCTTACTAATGTTTTGTGGATTCACTTAATCCACATCATATATTCAATGCCAATGCAAAATCTATAAAATTTTGAGTAACTCATCTATCAATCAAGATGTTTAAAGGTAGTCATTTAGAGCATGCAGAGATATAGAACAACCTTCTACTCTTTCCTCTGATTCCACGGACTGGTGTTCCACCTTATTCACCTTACCCACCTTCAATGATCTCCAAGAAAATAGTTATTTCTAGCCTTGCAATTGTGACTATGCTGAAACTTCTCACCACAAAAGTAACACAACCCCTGCCCACTTGTCACTCAATTTAGTTGTAGTTAAGCTTCTTCTCCTATTTTTATCAAAGGTATGGCATTTGTTGTTCCTGAAATTGAAAGCATTTGAAAAAAGTTTTTGTGGAAGAGTGTATTGGTATAACTAGCAAAAAGGTGGTTATTTTTGGATCTTTGTCCTGTGGAGCTAAAGAAAACTCAGGGTCTGTTTTCCTGTTTTTCAGTAGTTCTGCAGAAACTGTTTCTAGATAATCTGTTAGGGTGTTTGACCTATAATTATAGAAGTACTTCTGAGAAACAGAAACAGTTTCCTGTTTGGCTCACATTTATGCAAATTTACTAGAATATTATTTTTAATAGATTTAAAACTATTTAAAATATTCTTTTCTATCCTATATTTCTAAAAATTAGTATATCTTTATAATTTAATAATTTTAAAAAATATATTTAATTACAACATTTAATCAAAAAATAATATTATATTGTACATAAAAATGTAACGACAATATGATAGTCAATGACTCAAATATGTCCAAACCTACCTTCGCCCTACCCACACCTACCCCCACCCCATCCTCAAATTTCTATGGCATATTTTTTTTACTTTTATAAAAAATATGAATTTTTTCTTCCCCTTACCCCCTACCCCTACTCCCACCCCACCCACCCCATTACTCTACCTCATCCTCAAATTTCTATTTCATATTTTTTGTTACTTTTATAAAAAACAATATTAAAAATATGAAATTTTTTCTTACCTCCCCCCTCCCCCGTCCACCTACCACATTCTTTCTATTTTATATTTACTTTTATAAAAAAATTATAAAAAATATAAATTTTTTTCTTACCCCCATTTCATATTTTTTGTTACTTTTATAAAAAATGATTGAAAACATAACCCCGCCCACCTACCACATTCTCAAATTTCTATTTTATATTTTTTTACTTTTATAAACAATTTATAAAAAAATATGAATTTTTCCCACACCATTGCCCTACCCCATACTCAAATTTCTATTTCATATTTTTTGTTACTTTTATAAAAAAATATATTAAAAATATGAATTTCTTTCTTCCCCCGCCCTATCCCTACCCCACCCCACTGCCCTACCCCATCCTCAAATTTCATATTTTTTGTTACTTTTATAAAAAAAAAATATTAACAAATATAATTTTTTTTTACTCACCCGCCCTACCCCATTCCCAAATTTCTATTTTATATGGGGATATTATATGAAATTAAAAGGAATTTTGTGAAAGGAAAATGGTAAATAGGTCCAAAAATAATTAATTTAATGGACATAAAGGGCTTCTCGAGAAGCACCAAATTGATGTTTCTGCTTCTCTTCCTATCTAGAAACACTTTTTGGTTTTTTTAAAAAGTGTTTCTACTTCTGAAAAGTACTTATTTGGCCAGAAGCTATCAGTTAATTGGACTATCCGGTAACCTAAGGAAATTAAGATTTGTGTAGCCTAACAACATCACGAGGCTCAGGTTTAAACCACTAAGAATGCAACTTACGGCATACTCATGAGAAATATTTAATCGAGTCATAGCCTTGTCAAAGGCTTCCCAGAGTCTTTGAATGATCACATCTACCTTAACCTACCTAACTCATTAATAACATCATCATGATATGTTCCAAATCTATCAGCTAGAGCATAAAAATAGTCTTCTCAACTGAGAGGGAAGATGTTGGAGGATACATGGTTATGCCATCAAAATATAAGGAAGCCACATATACATTTTGGTATGGGTATTTCATCCAACGAGAGAAAATGTTCAACCTTTTCCAACCAAGATCGAATATCAAATCCATAAAATCGAGGTTACTTTATCTTAAAGAACCGGGTAAAAGATTGATTGCGGGATTTGAACAAGGGTGAAATGCATGAATTATGAAGGCAAAAGCCATGGAATTACCAGTGTGAGTTGCTCCGACAAAGGCCATTGGATTCTAGTTGGAGTTGTAAGTGTATCTTCCGCGATTAGGGCTTTCCGCGCTCCTGGTAAATGGCATCCATAGAGCTTTTAAGCTCTTCAAAGGCCTTCTCATGGTTTGTTTTCATATGGTCGTGCCTCATTTATTTATTTTTTTGAAACTGGTACTATCATATGGTCTGGCCTCATACTGATGTTTTCCATCTATTTTATCCATTCGAGCATGCTTTTGATGTTATTTGATTAACGACCTTCTACAGGGCAAATCGCAGCTCTGATATCACCTATACGCAGATTCAAAAAAAAAACTCTTAAGAGAAATTGAAGGAAAGATAAGTTTAGCCAAAAAAAAATAGTAAACTGCACAAATGATTAGTATACATAAACTGCACCATTTATAGTTATAGTTATGACTCTAGATATGATGTTGAGGAAAATGATATATGGCAGTTCTGCGTTTCACTGCAAAAGCGCTATAGCTACGTACAATACTACCAACTTGGCAAGAAAATTCCCTTAGGAAACGGGAATTTGAACTTTCAAGTCAATTTAAAGTTTTAAACTGCAACTCACGATGACACAAAGATAAATGCCGAGATATGTCATTTGAGCAAATCTCTAAACTGCTACTCGTGAACCAAATACTCTTGTATTTCTTCATTTCTGGATAACAATCAGAAAACAGTTTTCTGAAGTTGATATCTGCACTGTAATGACATAAGTCACATAACCTCTTCCAGTAAATAGAGGATACAAAAGTAAAAGTTAAATCGCATGATCAAATCACAGCGTAAGGAACCCTTTCAACCATTGTTAAATTGCTTCTCTAGTCTATCCTGGCCATCAAAGTGAAAAGTTTTGTAGCACAAAGGTAATCACTAAATGGAAAAATGGGTACCATCTCAGTGGAAATAAAAACGGTGATTTCCTATATTTGGAGAAAATTTACAAAATTTATACATGATTGTGAGCTCCCTGCCTTTCCTCAAAAGGCTATTCAATCTCAATAATACACAACTACAAAAGATATAGGAAACACAATCCACCCAGAGTCAAAATTTGGCAGATATCAAACTCATCCTTATTGCCTACACATCTATATATATCTGACGGTTTCTGTAAATATTAAATCTCAAGCAAAAATTCCGCTTCTAACTTCTGTATCACCGGCCTTGAGGATAAGTAATCTGAAGGCGAAAAAAGTGTTTTACAGTCATATACTTGTCAGCCACTTGACGTGTCATTGTCGCTATCTCCACTGTCATCACTGCAACATGAATAATAAAGTCAGAATATCATGATCCAGTTAAAAGGCACAGCTACCTAAATACAAGCAAATAAAGTAAATGCTAAAAGTTTGCTCAGGATGCAGAAAGACAACAGAACAACAAAAGTGCCCTCAGGGATTTGGTTCAGTGCAGAGTGCAGCAAATGATGTGTTGGTTAGGTGTACGAGTTCGAATCATGCCTGGACTAAAAGCCTAATAATCAAGTGGAAAGGGTACAACAGCAGAACCATTACCACCGATTTTGAACCGTGCACAGTTGGCCATCGTAATTTATTATTATGAAAAAATGAGAATTTTTTCACTGTTGACTACAAGCAAGTTTAATCCATAGATTGGACTGTGATGCTTGAGATACAAACCTCATACGGTCCCCAAAGAGTTAACTAATTGCAATCCTCTTCAGAGGAGAGGAGACAGCAAATCTAAGAGATATTTTCCACTGGAAAATACAGTACGCAAAACCAACAAAAGACTAATAATTTTGGCTCTTGTACTACAAGATGCAAGCTAAATCAAACACTGTTTCCCACAGTCCAGGAAAACACAAACGAGAAATTAATGAATTGAATACGAGTGATTGTGGAAAAAAGGCAGCCCGGTGCACTAAGCTCCCGCTATGTGCGGGGTCCGGGCAAGGGCCGGACCACAAGGGCCTGTTGTACGCAGTCTTACCTTGCATTTTTGCCAGAGACTGTTTTCACGGCTTGAACTCATGACCTCCTGTCACATGGCAGCAACTTTACCAGTTAACTCTCCTTCAGATTAAGTGGTTGTGAAAGTTTCCAAAAAATCATTTTAGGAGTTTAAAATGAATCCTAGAAGCACTTCAAAAAGAGTATCCGAGAAGTCACCAATTGCATGCAAATAATTGTGAACTGTGGATTTTACCCAACATAACATAAGAGAGAAAGAGAGACCCAACATAGTACAACACTTAATAAAAGGGGTAAATCAGTTATTAGCTGCATACTTCTTGATAATTATTTCAAAAAGGTGGTTGTCGTCCCTGTTATTTGGCAATCAACAAAACCTCTAAGAATTGTATCCTTGTGTTTTCAATTCTTGCGTCTTTATTTCAATAATTTGTGTATCCTCAGTCAAAGGAGACCAGTTGCAAAAGTAGGGGGAAAAGAACAAATTGAGTTACAAATATAACCAACAGTACTCCATAATGTAGATAAACAATAAACAAGAACTCGCCATGTAATGAGAGATAAAATGATTACATGGAATAGGGTGCAACTTAGAGAAAATGAGAAAAATGGTAATCTATCTTTGGGGTAGGTTTAAAGTAGTTCCTTAAATATACTTTTTTATAACAAGGGAACCCGCAGCCGTTACCCTTCGGGTGCGCACAGGGTAAACCCGACTCTTGTGCAAGTTCTTTAAATATACTCTCGAACAGCTTTGATCCTTTAGGTTTGCCAAATGTGACCACTCTTGGTGTCCATCAAACTTTTATCAGACTCTGGATGTTAGATTTAATGGCAACTAAGGAAAAAATAAAGATTTAATGGACATTTATTGCAATTTCTGCTATTTTTGGTCTACATTTGGTGTCTGGTGCAGTTTGTTGAGGTGCAGTTTCTGATAAATTTGGTCCACTACTTGTGTCTAGTGCAGCTTGTTGAGGTGCTTTTTCTGGGATGTGATGGCCGCGATTTCTGGGCACAGGAGTCCCAGGTAATTCAGTCTTATGGTTCTTCATTATCTGCATATGGCCTTTTTTCCTAGGTGCTCATGGCTTTTAGTTTAATGTTTCTATTCAGCCAGTGTGGTTGTTGGCAAGAACTTATTGAATCCATCGTTTGGGCTTTACCCAGTGTTGTTATATGATCTTTCCCCCACTTTCCCTCACCAAAGTTTATTAAATATTTGATGGAGACCAAACAAGCCACTTTTGGCAAACTTAATGGATCAAATATACTGAGGAGTATCATATTTAAGGGACTAATTTAAACCTACCCCCAGACATAAAGACCATTTTTTCATTTTCGCGTGCAATTGAGTAAATGATATCTGCGCAATTAATTTCTCAAAGGGATTGATAGCAGGTGTATCTTCCATAGTGATTTAAAGTAGTTTAGCGAACCAAATAGAAAGTGGTAACTCAATCGCATGCAGGAGACAAGAGTAAGCAGTAACAAAAGAAGTGACGGAAAAACGGGTAAAGAAGAAGATAAAGAAAATTTCTGTGATAGGAAGCTGTACTTGCGAATGGTAAGACATTAAACCATAATGCAAGAGATAAATTTGAAATAGCATATCAGAAGCAAACAATCCGCGAATAGTAGGCTACAGATCTAGAGTAATTAAAAACACTTCACCTGTGTTCAGGGAGCTTTGCTATTCGTCTAGCATCCAAACCTGTAATAAACTTCTGTGCAGCTTGAATATTTTCTGTACCTGCAAACACCAAGAAAGGAATGTTTAGACGCTTGCCATAACAGAACCAACAACAACATACCCAGTGAAATCCCACAGGGGTCTGGGGAGGGTAGAGTGTAGACAGACCTTACCTCTACCTTGGTAGGTAGAGCGGCTGGTTCCGAGAGACCATCGGCTCAAGACAAAGCACAACAAAAAATTGGCAAACACATACGTAAAATGGATCATCAACAGCAAGTACCAGAACAGTTTAACAAGCATTACAACAAAATCAATAAACATATATGACCAAGTACAGGATTGAAGAGATTTATATTAGAATCAGAGTGTTAAGATGCAAAAGGACAGAAAATATACCTTTTGCCAATTGTAAGGCATGCAGTGCGCATCTCTCTGCAGCGAGTCTCACAGGTGTATTTCCATTCTTCAAGCAGTCAGCCAGAATAGGGCCAAATTTTGAAACATGTATGGCAATGGCACCAGGATTGGCCTGTAAGATGGAAAACATCAATGTTACTTCAGAAAAAAAAACGTTATTGAACCTACTGAGGAATACATATTCTAATGTGTGTCAGTTATTACAGAAGCACGAACCTTGGAAACTGCCTTCAATGCAGATAAGGCCCGTCTTCTGACTTCACTTGAATCATCCTGCATGGCCAACACTATGGATCCAAGAGTTTCCACATGTGAAGTAGCATTTGAAGGATCATTCCGGATTTGTTGACGTAGAAGCAACCCCGATGCTCTCGTCGATGTTTCACGAACAGGAAACTAACAAATAAAGGAGCAATCACAAAGAAAACCATCATATTTCCAAATAAAATAAATTCTATTTCTGAAAAATTACACTGTAACAGATTTCCAGGTTTATTGCTTGCATCTGCAATTTACTCACAGAGTAAAAGCTTTGTGAATGTTAACATAATGTAATAAGAAAAAGAAATTCCGAATCCTCTTGTGGATACATACAGAAAATTGAAAAAAAAAAAGAGAAGTAATTCAATCAGAAAGAGAGGCTTCAGGTATTAAAAAGAAGACCTTAAGTGTTTTTGTTGGACTATTACACCGATTTATTGATTTACTTAATAGAAAATAGCACCATTCATTGATTTTCAGTTCAAACACGGAAACACCTTCCCTTTAGTAAAGGCAATAGAAAGTGGAATTCTTTTTGTTTCCAGGATTGGATTAAAGATATATAGGAAACAACATTTCAAGTTTCTACGGAAATCGGAACAATGCAATGTTTTCTTACAAAACAAATTCTAGTTATAAAGTAAAATAATATCTGTCAGACATACCCTTTCATCATTTAAGGTGCTTTTGAGGCACTTTACAATCAATGGGAATGATGAAGAAGCACAAATTATGTCAGGATTGTGCTTAAGCATTGAACAAATAGTAAGTACTGCTCCATGCCTTGAGCACCAGTTAGATGATGACGCTGATTTTGACAGCTCATCAAGTACTTCAACAACTTGTCTGTCTTCCAGGTACTGTAGAATCATAAAAAACGGGATAAATGACAATAAATCTCAATAACACAGTGTTAGGTCCATGAAACTGCCTGAGAATCAATCTAATAAAAAAAATCAAACATCTTAGTTCAGTTAAGCTGATGTTATGAAAGAAACCGATTAATTCAGCTTAATTCCAATATACAAAACACAACTTTAGCGAAAATATTTTTTGCTGGTCTGCCTATACAGATACATGATACTCTCAGCTTAATAAATAATCCTTTGAAACAAATCCCCCTAGACTTCAATAGTTAGATCTACAAACTAAAATGTCCCTAAACTTTCCTCACATTACTCAGATAATCTAAGGCACAATTCTCTTGCAAAGAGACGAATGAAAATGGTTTTGATTGCTCTTCCTACAATTTTTGAGAAGGTGAGGTGTGATTTTGTTACTAAAGGCACCAAAATAGTCCTGGTATTACACATGCATTACAAAAAGCAAACCTACTTAGAGACATCACCATCTATTATGAATAATCTGAGTTGTTTTGAGACAACTTTCCTCCACGTGACTAAGGTCTAACTCATCACCTTTTACACCTTCAATCATCAAAGTGCTGTACCCAAGGATCAAGCATTTTGGAGGTCACTGTAGGACATTGGCAAACCACCTCAAGCAACCTTCTGTCAGTAAACTTTCCTAATATTACAGTCAATTTGTGCTACATGCATCTTTTCTGGACATTATCATCTCTCGTTGGATCTTATATGACCAATGAAAGAATTCTGAAATAAAGTAAATACTAGAGACAAACTTGTGAAAGGGTGATGGCACCCCCACGAATGACAAAAGACCCTTTGCAGCTATGGTTCCTGATCTGAATTACAGGATAGAAATGCAATAGATTGAGGGTTATAATCCTCTAAAGGAACACAGGAAGCCACAAGAGGCCAATTCAAAATGAAGCAGCCTGCGTTAGAGCAAAAAATGTTACAACCTTCATAATCTACAGTCTTCTCTATTCTGAACAAAAACCCCCATCAAATAAAACATTTACCGAACACCTCACTAATAAGTAAAACATGCTAAATGCAGGACACAGGATCTGGATATTAAGGAAAAGAAATATATCCTGCGTAGAATGACCCTAACCTGTGAAACAACTCCCAGTATGCTAGCAGCAGAACTTCTTATCTGATCATCATCATTGTGTATTAAATCCTTCAGTAGGGTGTAGACACGTGTTCTAGAAGCAATGCTGACACTTTCACCAGCATACTTAATCACACCTTTCAAAGCAGTAAGAGTAGCCTCACGAATTCCAATATCTGATGTCTGTTGAGCCAATAACTCAATAGAATAAACTCTGCTTCTTAAAAAGAGATAAATCGTGACAGTAGAGAAGTAGAATAAAGTAAAATTATCACCTGCACACCAGATAACAGATCACCAACTAAAGGATCAACCCTGGTACTGAGAGCACTAAGCTTCCCAAGTGCAAGAGCGGCGTTTGATCGTATTGTCCTATAATAGAACATACATAAGCCTAAGGAATAATTATCACAAAGCACTGAAGCTATCCCTTCAAGAAGCAACAGATGTCATGGGAAGAAAGAAAATAACAGGGCCGAAAGGTATTATTTTGACATGATGTCATTTCCCCTTCTAACAGCCAAAAAAGGTAAACCGCTCTAGAATCAACCTTGTGTTATCCTGTAGACACTTGACAAATGTTGTTTGAAGCTGTGGAAGAAAGGGTTTTAGGGCTATTCCTCCCCTTCGAATTATGATGCTCAGAGTCGATAGAATTGCGCTCTTTACTTGCCAAGGAAATCTGTCACCTATAATACGAATCAACGGCCTGCAATTGAAAGCATATTGTACAAAATTAAGCATGGGCTGAGTAATTTTAGAGAAAATTAGACTATAAAATCTAGAAAGACAAAACATAATCATCTCATATCTGCATTTATGAACTTCTTCATGCTGGTACAAAAGTTGTGTTAGTAAAACATGGTACATACCCTGTGATAGGAATCACAAACTCCTTTAGTGTTTTTTCGCTTGTTACTTCGATTAACTCCCCAAGACCTATAGCTGCTTGCTCCCTTAGTTCTGCCGATCCACTTATGAGACCCTGTAGGTTAAAAAGAAAACCACACTAGGTTACAGAAAGTCCAAGGACAATGCAATAAACAAAAATTACATTAGGATCATTAGGAGGTTAATACAATCTTTTACCATTATAATTAACCTGTATTAAGCAATATAACAGAATTAAAAGATGCCTCACATCGATTAAGATGTAAAGAGTTAGTTTTGATGCCTTGCGCCGGTCTGCTATTGTCGTTAAGACGAAATGTATAAACAGAAAACAATGAGAAACCGCTAGGGATAGTTGGTTTTGGAGAAGAAGGAACTAAGAGAAAAGAGTATTGAAGGAAGAAAAGCTCGGGTTACTCTCCACTTTAGTCATTCTCTCTTCTTCTTACTTTGGTATCCTCATGTTCAACACTTAAATCCGACAGCAATGACAAGAAAGGGTTGCTGTCGGATTTTTAGATGACAAAAGAACCAGCAGCCGCTACCCTTCGGGTGAGCACAGGTAAACCCTGCACCTGGGCAATAGCCTGCAAACCACACAGGAGAGATAACCCAAACAAGGCAAGCCCCGTGCGACGAGCTCGACCAGAAGGCAAACCCCCTGCTGTCGTAGGCAGGGGGTTTCGAACCTGAGACCTCCAAGAGGAGGTTGCTGTCGGATTTACAACGCACCACAATAAAAAAGCCTTTCATGGGGTTAAGGGAGAGGGAAAGTCTGTTTCCATGAAATATTAAAATGGGTGATGTAATCAGAAGAAAAGGTCATTAAGAATTATGCAAGTACTGAAATATTTATAATCAGATCAGACAAAGCACAGGTCCAACGTACAAGGCATAGTTCCGATGTATAGCACATGACAAAGTTAAACTTTATCGACACGAGCGCATCTCAAAAGTAACCAAACATATGTAATTTTTTCAGCAGAGTGGTCCCATCACATATGCACGTGGAAATGATTCTTTTTTGTAAAACAACAACGAAAAATATAATCAACTCCGAGATGCAGTTTATTAAATCCCCTCGTCCCTCCCGCCACAGCAATACAAAACATATAAATGTGTTTACTTGAAGACTGATATTCTGATGTACTCTCGGAAGCTTTTTCCTCTCTAACAATATCAACTTAACCCCAGCCACCAAAAATCACCCACCAAAAGAAAACACGACATCTATCGTGAATTTACAAATGATAAAGCTGGAATACCTGATCAAACATAAAAATAATTATATCAACAATGATGATGATGATGATTATAATAATAATAATACCTGGAGAAAAATAGGAAGCAACGGCTGAAGAGCTTTCGGAAGACAAAATCCAGGTATAAGAACTGGTCCTCCCTACATGTTCATTAAGAAGAATGTTAAAATCTCAACACATAGACGCACCAAACAACAGAAAACAATGTGACACACATGCTTTTAAAACATAAAATCAAAGAAGTCTGAAATACAGAAAATTGCAACCTTTTTCTTTCTACGTTCCTTATCTCTTGATGTAGATACAGCATCACGAACCAACTTGATGTATGTTGGAAGAACCTCTTTAGGAACTGTACTCACAACATTAGACAGAGCTTGCCATGCAACCTGTCAAATAAGTGGTAAGATAACCAGACAAATTAACATTCAAAAGAAATGCAGTGACCCTGACATTACCGCCACAGTATCAGAATCCGGATCACTAAGCAATATAATGAGGGTGGATATCATGTTTGGAGCTTCATCACCAAGATACAAGTCGCTATCTTTGAACAGGTAGCCAATAAGATACGCTGAACTTCTTCTAATTGAAGCCTGGAATTACAAGTATAAAGCAGCATGAGAGAACAGAACAGCAATAAATGAGTTACAAAATAACAAGACAACAAAGAAAGATCATGCCTGACTATCCCCAACTCCTTTCAGTAGTTCTGACAACAAAGACTCCATGCCTTCCTCGTCAATAACTGACACAACAGTTTCTGCTGCCGTCTTTGCTAAATTTTGAACTTCCTGTATTTTAAACCATTGAAAATCACAGCATGAATGTGAAAATCACAGAAATGAATGCACATATCTGTGAGGAGACAAACCATGTCGGTATAACCCATTGCATTCAGTAAAGCAGGAAGGACAGTACTAAGGTGTGAATCAAGACTAGGTCCTGCAACTTCCGCTAAAGCTCCCAAGGCATGTGCATTGAAGGCACTGTAGGTGTGTGCAGATATGTTGGTGAGTACTGCACAACCACAAGGTACACAAAAGATATTGGCAGAAGAAAGCATATATACGTACGAAAGTGGAAGATGAACTAGCTTTGGGAGGATGTGTGGCAACACGGCTGTGGTCCTGACACTGAAATAGTGACAACAAATTTTAGGACATAAAGATAAGATAATACATAAAAACGTCTCTTATCTAGACATACAATAGCCGACCTCAGAATTTGTTTTAAGCCATCCAGAGCAGTATCTGAGGTCTCCTCATCCTCCAGTGCATGAAGAATTGTTGGAACAATCTCATCGATTGCTTGTATTCCAGCATTCTATGTTACGAACCACCAAATGCAAAGATTAATGCTGAGAAGTTCTCAGTAAAATATCTCAAAGATTGGCAAATTCTGGAGGGTTTACCTTGTAAAGAGTACTAAATGCCATGCTTGCAGATTCACGAACCTCGGGTGTACTGTTGAATATAGAACCAAAGAATTACTTTGGAATGCAAATGCAAAAAACTGTTATTTTTATAGTAATATAAGCAAAAGATACCACACCTATCACAAAGTGCTGTACGGATTGTGGGGATGAGCTCATCCATATAACTCAACAATTGACTCCTGCCAGCACTGGCCATTACTTCACTTAGACCAATGCAGACACCCTGAAAGTAAAAAATATTAAAGATCGACAAAAAATAGAAATGAAAAGTGGAACAAACTACATCTGGATGGTACATTGTGATTGCAAGTGCAAAGGTAAGCCCATATCAAATGAAGGAAAAAGGACGCGGAATTTTCTGTAGTTGCAGACCATTTCTCGCACCTTTTGTAGGAAAAGTATAAATAAGACTAATTATTCATCCTATCAAAGACGGAATGATATACACACCAGTCACCATGAAATCATAACTATATTGTACCAGTACAATATTAGGGAAGAAGTCAAGCAACATATTTGGAAAATTTAAGCGTATGAACCGCCTACTATAAAAATGCAAGGTTTTTTTAGACGAAACATATTTACTTGATTTAGGTCTGCACCACGCCCCACGTGTGGGATTAACTATATGTTAGGTGATGATGAGACTCAAATGAACGATATTTTCCTACTCTGAAATCATATTGTTTTTCTCTTAGCCTCTTAAGCTACTCCTTTGTAGAAATTTGAAATATATTAAATCTGACCCTTTTATATTGTAGCTGCATTACTGTAGAAATGCTGAAATATGTAGAAGTGAGAAAAAACCAAAGAAGGAATCATCTTTTAATCGTGTAGGGATTTTAAGAGGCTACTATTGCTTTTACTTCACGTACAAGATCCTTTTTACAGCAGAAAAAGAAACAAAAGTGTACAGTTAAACTTGATAAGTTGGACCAAATTAGCTTTGACTTATAAACATCTAGCAACAACAACAACATACCCAGTAAAATCTCACACTGTGGGGTCTGGGAAGGGTAGAATGTACACAGACCTCACCTCCACCTTAGTAGGTAGAACGGTTGTTTCCGGGACTTATAAACATCTAGCGTATCTTTGAATTTTGAAGACCAACTCCTTCCAGCCAGAATTGAAGAATTTCTGGAGAATGACACTTCTCTTTCCTATTAACAAGACTTACAGAACAGTTCTAACACAGAAGCTCACTCATATTACTTTTCTCTCAAAATAGTGACTCCTGTAAGTACGCTTCAATTGTACTAAGTTATCTCGCTAAGATAAACCTTAACTCAAGTCGTAATGAAATTGCAACTCCAAATTTGGATAGATGAACTAAGATTATCATCAAGTACTAAATTACTGATTGATGATAAAGAAAAGGATCTTGGGCCTGACACAACCAGAAAAGCTAGCTCAAGATGTGAGGATTGTCCAAGAAGAGACCAAAGTTCCTATACCCAGCCGTTGTGGGATATTTGACAATTAACATATGAATAATGCTTATAAACTATGTAATTGTTGTTGGTATCAATAAATTGATAGTTCCGCATAAACTCACCCCTGGGGTTGCCTTTTATTAAATAAAAAGGCAAAAAATTGTATCAACCACCTGAAAACACTGAGAGAAACTATATACAACACCTGGAAGGATATGGAAGAAGTAAAGTACTCACTTGTCTTCTACTTGGATTAGGATCTTTTAGACCCTGTGATAATATTGGGATAATCAAGGGAAGGACTCTTTCTCCAAGCTTCCTAACAAGCTCACCCAGTGCTCGTCCAGCGACCTGCAAATATCAGGCCAAAGAATTATCATCTCCACAACTACTTAATACATTCTTGATAACCATAAGCAAGGGTAACAACAGACCTGTCTCCTTTCAGAGGATGAAGATGCTAAAGAACTTATCAATGTGCTCATCAGTACAGGCATTATCTCTTTCAACGTTTTAGGAGTATTTGCAACAACGGTCTTCCAAACATGCAAAGCAGCCTGAAAAGAAAGAAAACACAAAAAAATCAAGTTCATTAATTACAACAATCAGCATCTCCAAACAAGTCGAGCACCGCGATTGAAGCATCCCAGTGTTTGAAATAAGCACTACCTGGCGTACGGTTATGCTGACATCAGTTCGGACCATATACAATGCAGCAAGGATTTCATTGCGCTTGTCCCTCCCGAGAATCTCAATAATAGCTCGTCCTTGAGCCTCAGTACTGGCACCCTCATCATCACTACCACCCTCAAGATGTGCTTTTCCAGATGTTCCAGCAACCTAGAAGAAAATATTACATTAATAAAATTGCTTCCAACAGTATGATGCTGAAGTGCGACACATACCTTGAACAGAAGGTCACCCAGCAACTCTACAGAACTCTGCCTGATACGCCAGTTATCATTAAAAATACCTTCTTCCACAGCCGGAAGAAGCAGAGGCAAAGATCTGGAACCAAAGAAGAGCATAGAGTAATAAAATGGTCAGCAGATCAATTATCATTCAAATGGTAATCATAACAGCATTAGCATTCACTTCAAGATAGCCTCTTCCATTTTTTATATCTAAATCAACTAAATATCATAGCACTAAATTTACAGCAATTAAAACGGGCCCCAAAAGTACACTCAGGAACCTAGCTTAAAACTAGCTATGGAAGATAACAAAGAAGGCATACGTAGTTGCATAGTGCTCCACCAGAACATGGCCAGCGCTGAGTGCTGCTTCACGCACAGATTCATTCTCATCGGCCAAACCTATTATAGTATATATTGTTAATTCAAGAAATATCTCAAAGCGAGTAAACATAAAAGATACCCACTCAAAATACTTCAATGGTTTCTGCCAACTTGAAAGAACGAATACTAATTTTTTGTCTACCTTTAAGTGAGTGTGTGTGTGTGCGTGTACGAGTGTGTGTGTGAGGGAGAGAGAGATTTACCATCTAAGATCGCCGGCAGAACTTGCTGCAAATAGTTCTGGAATTGGACGCCTAAAGATCTTGGCAGATACTACAAGTAGCCAAATAATTCATATGAGAAAATATACACAAGTAGAAGTTACCCATCTTCCTGAACACAAACTTCAAAAAATGCAAATGCTTACCCTAAAGAGTGCCAAGTGCCCATCACGAACTGATGCCTTTTGATGAGAACAATTCCGTATCACATCAGGAAGTATGCTCTCAAAGTACTCCATTCCTAATGCAGCCAATACCTGGGAAAGAGGAAAAAACACTTGTAGGTTGAATGTGAATATGAAAACCCTAAGCGGGTCAAAAGCACAGTCTCTCCATTCTGCATTACTGGCTCCACACAGACACCCCAAAACTCCTTGATGTTGCACCCGAAAGGCACAGCTTTTTCTATGCTTGTTAATTATTGTTTCTTGGTCCCCACTCCACGACAGCCAAGTTTAAAAGAGAGCCAATAAGATAAAGATGCTCAAAATCCATTTCAACATGTTTATGCAAACAATGTCACCAACTTATTTTAAACCAATGCAAGAGGACAAGCAAAGTGTACATACAGCATAAAACTTTAATCTTGGCGACAATATTGAAAGAACTTTAAAGTCCAAAAGAGATCTATCATAATAACTTCTTGTTCAAAGAGCACAGGTAAGAGACCATGCTAATGCTAACTTAGCATTAATATCCAAAATTTACTTTATGTGAAAAAGCATAAGCTTGCCTCCCCAATGAAAGCTTCTTCTAGAAATAAATCCGAAACAAAAGAGAGGTGTTCAACTCCTTATAACAAGAGGAGGGCTTCGTGAAAGAGAGAGAGAGAGAGAGAGAGAGAGAGAGAGAGATATGTAACCAAGAAACACCGGATGAGAAAATTATACCTCACTTAGTCCTTGTGCAGCCCCAGAACGCTCAACATTGCTTCCATCAGACTTCAAAGTATCCAACAACCAAGGCACCAGGTCTGGGAAGTTTTCTTCTCCCATCCCCCGTATAAGAGAACCAATGGCTCTTGCAGCAACAGATCGAACTTCAGGAATTGGATCCACAAGTACCTGAAATCATGTGAAAATAATGTTGAGTGAACTTTTACACTCATCATAATATGTGTTACTCCAATTATTTTCAGACAATACCTTTTTAACTTCAGGGAGGAGTAGTCCTATGTAGGGTATCATGTCCTTATGCTCTGTCACCAATGAACACATATTTCCAGCAATTTGTGCAGCTTTCTTCTTAGTCTCGGCACTCCTTTCACGAAGCCCTCGGTGTACAATTGGTACTAGCAGCGCGAGCGAAGGAGCATCAATTGAATTCACAAAGGTTGTCTGAAATAATAAAAACAAGGAATTAGCTTATCAGAAAGTACTAAAAACAGATTTTCAAAGAGGTACATAGAAACCAGGTAACATGTTATCAGTAAGCATATTTACCTGGAGGAGAATATCAAGGGAGTATCTTGTATACTCATTGGGATCTGTAAGACCCATTAGAAGAGTAGGGACAAGTGCAGATATCTCAGGGTTCTTTATAACACTCCCAACCTATACTCAACAAAAGACATAAATAAACAATAAATGGCAAGAAGTAGAACACGGAGAGTAAGAGAAACTTTATCATGAGATTGTTTAACCTGTTGAAGGGCTGTCTGTCCAGCTGATTGAACCTTGGGATGAGTGTCAGTAAGCACCTGTACAGTTTAGCAAAACAGTATGAAACGGAGACTAGTACAGCACTGTAGTCAGGGACAGCAAGTACTAAGTCTGCCTAAGTTTGCATGCAAAAGGACAAACCTCAGTTAACTTGGGCACAATCTTAGGGAGACATTGTGACAATTGCTGTGGAGCACAGTAGGCCATGGCACCAAGAAGTTGTACACTACTCTGCTTGGTTCTCCAAGCTTTATCTTCAAGGCCCTGATGCAGAAAAGTAATGTAAGCATAGGTCTCGTGTAATGAAGGCTAACTAATAAATGAGTTTAGCGAATCTGGAAAGATACTTAATAGCAGACTCATCAACTACAGCAGAATATCAAAGTTTTTTCTGGTAATCTCCCATATAGGTTTTTCAACAAAGGAACTAAGGATCCAATTCTGTCATTTCAGATGAAATACACAGATGCCAAAAGTTAATATAACCGACAGTATAAGCATTCATGAAACGTTACACTTGTTCTTCAAAAAATCAAAGAGCAAGTGTGCATTAAGGTTACAGTTTCTCTATTCCTACGCAACCAAAGAGTCCTCAAGGTTGACCAACGTGGCCCCCTGTGCAACAATTTCTCATCATCAGAAGAGCATTCTCAAGACCTATAATTTTTACTTTAACTACACGAGCCTCTTGGAATAGATGTACACTGGAAAAGAATTTCGAGCATGTCTTCATAAGAGTACTCTCTAAGTGTGCATAAACTGCATTGTGGAAGATTACCAATCATCCAGTTAACCACATCACTCAACCAATATTGTACGGATAGAGTCAATTGCACTGAGCTAAGGTAAAGGGGAAAAGCGAAATTAAGAACCTTTAAAAGTGATGGAAGAATTAGTTTCACTCCTTGAGCACTAAGCTGAGACATCATTGCCCGAGCAGCACATTCAGCAGCATCACGCACCGCAACCACTTGATCAGAGAATGAAACCAAGAGGAACGGTAACATTTGAATTACATACCTGAAGAAAAAACAGGGAGACAGGTGAAACGAATCTGATTAATTCCAAATCCAGGTCCAAATTACATACAAGGATAAGCATTTCATTTGTATCATTTTCTGGAGAAAAGAAAAACAAATTGATACACATGCAGACATACGGTTCAAACAACTTCCCAAGCTTCTCACAGAAGCATTCAAATGCAAGCAGTGCTCCTTCACGGCTCTTGGCTGAATTCCTGCAAATAAAAATTGATTCAGATACTGGAAGGAGAAACTTCCATATGTAGAGGTGCAGTTACTGATATATAATGAAATCTGCAACCTCGTGACAAAGCCATACCAGTGAAACAATGCTGAATGTCAATTATTGCTAGCTAAAATTCCACTCAAGAAATAACCTAAAATTCAATACTATAATAGAAAACAACAAACTGCACTTCACTCCCACATTAGTTGGGATTGGATGCAACGGGTCCTATTTTGTTTATTCCACTCTATACAGGTTCAATCCTTTTCAATACTAATGTATAATTCGGCAAACAGCATGAACAGCTCCCAGATCATATTAGAAACATATAACTATGGTCAGAACACAGCTAAAAAGCTGTAGACATTTCATGAAAAAGTCCTCTAAAGTTATGGGCTCGAACTTTGGTAGCAGCTATAAAGAAAAGAGGTGGAAAGCTGAAAAATAACAAAGTCACCTTTCCCCTTTTTTTCTTGTTGCATACAGGTGCAGACGGAGATTTAATTGAAAACTAAGCCAAGAGAATATTTATCTATTTTACATTTTTAAGACAAAAGCAAAAGCACATAATCGAGCCACAAAGGCATACAGAAGATTTTTATCAATTACCGTTGATATAAAAGCCTATATGTAAAGCAATCATAACCTTGAAATTTCATATCAACAATGTCTAGCACACAAAAATAAAAGTAAACAGAAGAATGAGTTCGTCTCACTAATTCTACAATATTATGTCTCAACTGGGTT
Organism: Przewalskia tangutica; assembly: GCA_029844215.1. Lineage (NCBI taxonomy): Eukaryota > Viridiplantae > Streptophyta > Magnoliopsida > Solanales > Solanaceae > Przewalskia > Przewalskia tangutica. The sequence goes on from CM056728.1 coordinate 117,368,858, forward strand.
GTTATTCATGACATTTCATCAAATCCTTGGGAAAGGAGATAAAATTACTGAGTTAAATCACAGAATAACTCAAGCCCTAATTTAGAGTGATTGAAACATTCCAGAAGACTAACCTGTCAGCAAAACCTTCATGTAATGCCGCTACAATGCCATATTTCTTCAGGCAAGCTATTCCAAATCCCTTAACCACCCCTGCAAGTCCAAATGCTGCACCACGACGCTCTCCGTATTTGTCACTCTTCATTAGCTGATCCAAAAGCCCAGAAACCAGAAATGGTGCATCCTCCTGGTGCAAAAGAAGAGATAGACAATAAGAGAATCTGATTTCAGCTTGCAAATTCGGTATAAACTAACCAAAAAATTGGGACAGCAGAAAGAAAGAGAAATTACTAAGGAAGAAAGTTTTCAAAGAAAAGATCTGGAAAAACAAAGTAAAAATTATAGAAACGGAACTAGGACACAAATTAGTAATTTATATTTTCTTGATTTTACCCAGTACATAAGAAGAAGGATAGAGAATGCTAGAGCAGCACAGGAAGAATAATTCTGCTCCCCGAACTAGATTGGAAGAGAAAGTGGAGATCATATCACTTTCCTCCTCATTATTACTTGCCATCATTTTCAAATAGATGTTTAAGGTTGAAATGAACAAAATCTCTTCCAGAAATTTGAATTACAAAACAAATTTAAAAGCTATGTGAGACAAGAATTCCTTCAGAAATAAGGAACTATCAGGATTAACATGGTAAATACATGAGAGTAGGTCCATGTCCGTTGTTAACCAAACAAGTCTCCAGTTACCACCTCAGAACAGTGATAACCTGAAGGAAAAAGGAACCAAAATTCAACATGGCTTAAGATATTGGATTTTACTCATCGTAGACTGAAAGGCCTAACTGCAAGATTCATGCAAATTAGGAAGATAACAGATGGTTCCAAAGATTGTCACATTGGTTCCTTTTACTTGCTTTGCTAAAAGTAAGAACCCTTCTAGAGGAGGGATGTAAACTAGAACAACTCACTAGGATATAAGGTATATCATTCCATGCAGTAAACTATTATACGTAGACTCGGATATCGATAGGGATATGGATATGGATATGGATATGGATTGAGTACAGGCACGTCTCCTTTTTTATATTGGTCAGACACATCTAAATTTTAGCAAGTTTAAGTCGTATTCTGTAGGATCTAGATAGAGTACCCAATCTTTCTGACACATGTATGTTATGAAGAATCTACGTAGCCTGGCAGCAGACACCTTTGACTGTTAGGCGAGGAGTGTAGTAACTGCAGATTGTTCAAGTTTTACAGTCATGGCATGTGGCAAAGTTTCTCGTTTGTTACAGTTGCATAGGATAAAGAAGCTTTCTAGAAGATGCTGAACTAACCAGCTTTGCTTGCATAAGTGGAGAAAGGCAGGTAGCGACAGCTCGCTGAACAGCTTCAGAAGGAGTATTCAGTACATCCAGCAACTTCTCTACAACTGTGTGAACCTTAGGGTCGTCCTGTTCCAAAATAGATATGGTATTAGAAACCAGAATCGTAAGAAGTCACCATTGTTTACTGTGGACAGTTTATAAGAGGAAGATCAATTACCTTAGCCAAATGCTTTGCCAAAGCTCCGGTAAATATTACCGCACCTTCACGGACCAGATCATATTTCTCCTCATCTGAAGCCTGCACAATCAACAATCAGTTGGTCATTGTCAGATATTTTAACATATGATATATTTTCGAAGACTCTAACTAGCTTTTAACTGCCACAAAAGGGCAATATGAGTCAACACGAGAAACTCAAACGCCGATCATTCATCCCCAACCAAAAGGTATACAACCTCTAAACAGTAAAACAAATAGATGATGTTGGAAACAAATATGTCTTACCTTTTTGTTCAAGTAGTTTTCGAAAATAGGGAACAGCAATGAGACATTATCTCTTCCATGTTTATCAATAATAACTATGCCGGCATTGATCATTCTTCCTCTAACATCTGCATTAGGATCTGCCTGCGATTCCAAAGCCCCCATTACTCAAACCCAAATAGGATATATAACCTTTTCTTATGAAATTTCATATATTTCCGAAAAGTTTGTTTTGATGGTTTACAAAATCAAGTGAAGCACCACACTTCATAAAACAGCTACTACTTATCGAGAGGTGTGCTTTAATGTTTTTAATATAAGGAGGGAGCTCCTTAAAAGCCAAGATAAGAAATATCTCAGCAAGGATCTTTCAACTGTAAGAGAGTACCCATGTTTAGTATCATTATAACAAGACAAACTCTTGGAAGAACTTCATTGCCAAAATCAGCACGCACGGAAGTAAATATACTTCCGCGCACCTGTTAGTGATATCATTAGCAATCTTTGAGCGAGAGAGAACAAAAATAAAAAAACAGTTCTTAGGTTTTATCATCCAGTATGATACATTAAAACTTAGACATGATTAACAACTCCTCATTCAGAGAAAGAAATTATTACCAGTGCCCTTGAAATTAGGAATGTCATAACAACAGGAAGGTCTTTTGCTCTAAGAACATCTGCCACGGAAAGTAAAGCCAATGCTATTCCTTGTCTGCCTATCCAGCCAAAATTAATGTTGTCTCCAGCAGAACCAACATCTCGGATGTACAAAAAAAATAAAGTTGAGAGGCATTCCTGAAAGCGTTGTTTATCCAAAAGACATCCACACTAGTCAGTTAGTTTTTTTTATACATTTCCAGAAAACAGAACATAGAAGCGAACTAAACCTGTATCGTATCTGGAATTTCATCTAAAGCAGCAGCCAAGGCCTCAGCGCCAGCCACTCGCACATTATAATTAACATGGGAAAGAGCTTTGAAAATGCCAGAGTAATCTGTCCCTAAGTCATATCCGTAATGATCCCAGATGTGTTCAGCAGCTTCAGCAACACACTGAAAAGAGTACACACACAGTTCATACTGTCATGATAATATTCTGGACATAAAATAGAAATACTGAATCACAATAACACATACAACAACAACATACCCAGTGAAATCCAACAACGTGGGGTATGGGGAGGGTAGAGTGTACGCAGACCTTACCTCTACCTTGGTAGGTAGAGCGGTTGTTTCCGAGAGACCCCCGGCTCAAGACAAGGCATAAACACAAGCAAAGCACGAGAAACCGTCAAACCGGGCAAAAATATTTGAAGTAATATGAAAATGCAGGTATCTGTCTCCCAGAAACAGTCGTTCTACCTACTAAGGTAGAGGTCTACCCTCCCCAGATCCCACGTTATGGGATTTCACTGGGTATGTTATTGTTGTATGAAAATGCAGGTATCAAAAGCCAATAAGTCATAATAGCGCATTCTGGAAAAATGAGCAGTAACTAACGCATGTACTATAAGATAAACAAAGTACACTAAAGGGCACATAGTAACAAAAATCAAACTACGGGGGACTATAAAGCAATATTGCACCTATTCGTATGATATGCTAAGTAAGCCTACAATAAGACACTACGACTACCAGTTTGCAAGCGTACGTAGGACTACGCTCGACTACCTACTACATTTCTACTCTAATCCATGTCCTCCAAAGCTCCCTATCTATGGTCATGTCCTCAGTAAGTTGCATGTCATATCCCGTCTAATCACCTTTCCCCAATACTTCTTTAGCCTACCTCTACCCCTCCTAAATCCGTCCATAGCCAACCTCTCACACCTCCGCACTGGGACATTTGTGTCTCACATCTGCACATGCCCTAACCATCTCAACCTCGCCTCCCGCATCTTATCATCATTTCTAATTCTATCCCTCCTTATATGAGCACACATCCATCTCAGCATCCTCATCTCCGCTACTCTCATCTTTTGGATGTGCGACGTCTTGACTGGCCAGCACTCCACCCCATACAGCATAGTCGGTCTAACCACCACCCTATAAAACTTGTCTTTAAGTTTTGGTGGCACCTTTTTGTCGTATAAGACTCCAGATGCGAACCTCCATTTCATCCACCTTGCCCCAATACGATGTGTGACATCGTCATCAATCTCTCCATTCCCTTGGATAATAGACCCGAGGTACTTGAAGCTTTCTTTCTTCGGAATGACCTGAGTATCAAGCCTCACCTCCTCGCCTGTCTCAAGCTCGCTCTCGTTGTTGAACTCGCACTCCAAGGATTTTGTCTTGGTCCTACTCAGCCTAAACCCTTTAGACTCCAGAGTCTGTCTCCAAACCTAGTACACAACATTTGAAATGATTGTCTGAATTGCTGATACATAGACAACTTAAAATACTGAAGACTTATAGTCGGTTAACTAATTCAGCAAATACCATAAGACCATACTGTACAGATACTGAAGTTATTGCTCCTACAATTTACCTGAGATCAGCCCGTTGCTTTTTGTCACTTTCAACTACCAGGAAAGGGAACTGTATAATCTGGGCAGGATCTTTTTTTTTTTTTTGAAAAGGTAACATTTGTATTAATCACAAGAACCGGCCTGCTTCAAAATTGCAGGTATCCATACTTGCAAAGAGATTACAGGGAAGATCTTCTAGTCCTATATCAAGAAATTACAAGGATCCTAAAACATCCATAGATGAATCTAGATCTTCCATGTATTCCTGCTTACACCAAAAATAGAACAACACCAAACAATTCATTTTCAGCTTCTGAATAGAGTTGTACTTGTCCTCAAAACAGCTCTGATTCCTTTCTTTCCACACTGCCCACCAGATACAAGCAGGAATAATTTTCCATCTCTACTTCTGACTAGAGAGGCTGCTGTAGCTATCCCAGATCTCCAAAGCAAGAACAATTCTCCCTGGCATCACCCAACACATTCTTTCAAGATTATAAATAGTCTCCAGAACTGAACAGTGATCTTGCAATAAATGAAGAGATGATTAACTGTCTCCACCTCTTCCCCACACAAGTAACATCTTGAACAAACATGAAAACACCTCTTTTACAAAGGTTTTCATGTGTTAACACTGCTTGTTGTGCCAAAAACCAAACAAAACATACTACTTTCAGGGGGATTTTTGCTTTCCAGATTAACTTCCAAGGCCATCTACTAGAATGGTTGATAGGACTACTGAAATCCTTATATGCCCCCTTTACTGTGAACTTTGTTTATTGCCTTGCCAAACTAAACAATCTACAGCTTCTGACGGACCTTTGAATTGTTCTAGGATGTTGTAAAATTCTATGACCCTCACAATTTCCAGTCATTGAATAATCTTCTGAAACTTAGATCCCGTCCTTGATTTGTCCAGACCTCACCCACTGTAGCCTCCTTTTGCTGGTTTAACAGATAAAGATCAGGGAATAACTGTTTTAGAGAGCCTTGCTCCACACAAATGTCCTCCCAGAAAGACGTTTTCAACCCATTTCATTTTGTTAGTCAGGCAATTGCCCAATTTCTTTTTGGAAAGGTAAATTAATTTATAAATTAGAACAGCACCAAGGATGTGCCATTGGGACTGTACAATGTAGCAAAAGAACAAACAACGAAAGAGTGTCCCGTCTAATTTTGTGGGGATTCTAATGTTTATAGAACTGTTTCATATTCATTTATGGGTTCCATCCTACACCATAAGCAAAACAAAATATACAATTGGACTGTATCTTGTTAGTGGAACACACAGAACCGTCAAAACATCATTTATTTACTTCAGTCCAAACAATCAACCAAATACATGCAATAATTGCCCAATTTCTTCAAAGTAACAGGTAAGGGAAGGAACCAAACCAGATCTACACGGACTAGCCAACCAGAGGACAAAATAAATAACGCATTTATGCACCCACCTACAATTAGTTACCAAGATGCTTCATGAGTAGAACCAATTCTATGAAGCACAGAACCCAAAATATTTAGATGCATGTTGAACTTTTGTTACGCCAACACTAGTTGGACAACATAACATAGTGTACCCGTTTTTTATGAAGACATCACATAGTGTACCCGTAGCTCCTCTAATTTACTTATGTTCCTAGTTTATGTTTTTTCAAGTTGAACTTTCAACTTACAAGTCCAGACAACGTATATGCCACTTATACCCAACTAAAATGATATGGGAGCTGTTAAACAATTCAAAAGGTGTCCAGGGATGTTTTATGTCACAAGACGAAATCGTAAAATTAAAATCTTAAACTCACTAGGAGAAGAAAAACGAAGTAAATCCGGCAAGCACATTGTAGCTCATTATATTGTGGAATGTTAAGCTAGACTAAAAGTCTAAACTCTTTTCTGACATGAAATCTTGAATTTTTGCTACTATTGAAATTTGAAAACATACCATACTTGATTCCAGTTATATGCCCTATGCCCACCTATATAGTAGACAATACAACAATAATAGAAATAGACACTAAACATATGCACGGGATTCATTTCAACATGATCAAAGTATTATCCCTTACTGGTCATCGTGCAAATCTGAACAATATATCATTAGTTATATTAAGGTAGCTGAAAATGGAGAGTAAAGCATTTATCACTCGTAAAGAATTTTTTACAAGAATGTAATACCTTTTCAGGATCATGTAAAGCAAGCCAGATGCTGGTAGCAATTTCATTACTTTGAGGGACAGAATGACTAGCCAGAGCAGGAATACAGTTCACAGCATTTAAGCAAGCCATTCTTACATGGATATCTTTAGCATAAATACCACATAAAGCCTGCAAAGACCATGAAAAACACACAAGACATTATAAGTGTTATGTGGAAGCTCATAGAAGAAACGCATAACCACATCACATACAGGTGCCACTTCAGCTGGTCGCAGCCCAAGGCATAACTCGTTTAATGCCGGTCCAATAGATGCTTGATAAGCAGGAACAACACCCAGGACATGATAAAGAACCTACAAAAACACCAAGATAACCAGTCAGAAATAGATTACAGGAATGATAATCAAGGTATAAACAATAAGAAGCTGTAGTGATCGTAACTGAGAGCATTTGAACTCTAGGTAGGGGTAAGAATGAATCCAAATGCAAGAACATTATCTTGAGAACATCATCATGAAGTCTGGTCTTCTTGGGAGATAACAATATTCTCTCCATTATCTATGCATGCAGCAAAAAGAAAAATATATATATCAGAACAAGTCAGTGTCTCAGTGACAAGGAAAGAATAACTACCAGAAAACTAAAGTTAAACGAGTATGCTAGACATAATCAGACCATAAACTTACAGGGAAAACAAAAGTAAATGAATCCACAGGGAGAGGCCCAGTTTTGCAAGAGATGGATAAGCCATTTGTCACACGCTCAAAGAGACCAGGCCTTTCATTTGATACCTCCTCGCCAGCAGAAGGAAGTTGACCCCATAAGACATTAACATCCTCTGACATAATTAACCTTAAGGCTGTTGCAATTTCAAGAGCCCAGTTACAAAGTGGAGTAGCACTACACTTTGAAAGCTTCACCAGGGTTCCATACGCCACATCACCAACTATTGGTGATCGTAGTAGAGGATTGATAAACTTCACCTAAAGATTAGATTAGCCAAAAGAGTTAAAGGCAGCAACATACAGAAGCATGACCCCCAAAAGTACAACCTATACACAAGAACAGTTACATAATGGCACAGATAGCAACTACTTTGGGTAAAGTCTCTAACTTAAGTTCACAAGAGAAAAGGGTCAAATGAGATATTGGATAGTTGAAGTCTGATCAACTTAACAAAAATGAAAAAAATGTTTACTACCTGGCTCAACACCCCCTAGGTTAATTAGTTCTCCTAATCTTTCGCTTCCCACTTGTACTACAATTCAACATCCAATTTCCAGCTTAACTACATAGATTCTTTTTTAATCAGGAAAATTAAAGCTTAATAGGCAGCACCAAGGACGTGCTCTAGAGAAAATGACTGCACCTGACTTCCTCATATATTAACCTACATAGTCTGCAAGGATATGGGCATGTGGGTATTTACATGACTACAAAAGGAAACTTCCCAGTCCTGTCTAACACTGATGAACTCTATGAGCTTCTCTGTCCTCTATTTGTTCATTTTTACACAAAAAATGACAGCAAGAATATGTAGTGAATCTTGAATTTACTATTTGGTTGTGCTCTAGTTCGAAACACCTGAGGTTCCTCTCTTTCCAAATTATCCACCAGATGCATGCAGGGATTGTGTGCCACTTCCTTCTTTTCTTCTTGATGATAACTTTTCCATTCCAGCAATACAGTATCTCTTATGATTATGGCATTGCCCATTGTTGAGCATATTCAGAAACATATCCCAGAGTTTAGATGTCACTTGAAATGCAATAATATGTCCTAATTACTTCCATCTCTCTCACATTGATAGCACCAACTACGCATGTTGTAGCCTCTCTTTTGCAAGTTGTCTTGAGTCAAACATGATTGATATATGCAGCTTAACTACGTACACTTTTTGCAGATGTTAGATTGAAGAATAATTTTTTATAAATGTGTTTTGCAGATGTTAGATTGAAGAATAATTTTTTAGAAATGTGGTGTCGGGAGTGCGCACACCTGCTACATCCCACCGGTACAACTAGCGGGTTACTCTATCCACTAAGGCTTGGACAGATGAGAACAAATCACCTAGCGTTCTGCCTCCTCCGCTGGGAATTGAACATGAGACCTCCTTCATTGAAGAATAATATTTCAATTGTCCAATTGGACCATATGTTCAATAAAATTAAAGAAAGTTGAGCAATATCAGGTAGGTGTTTGACCATCAGCTGGAAATATGAGAATTGATGTTTTTATACTGTGGCCATCAAAATCTAACATGTCAGAACTTCAAAATATGGCACAATACGTTAACAAAGACTCGGTGGCTCCGAGAAATCCACGCCCCTTAGACCTCTGATAGATTCCAACTTTAAATGATAAATCAAATTTAAATCTACTTGCACTCATAGTACAGATTCCTCAGAAGACACGGTTCTGGTACTCTTTGCTGACTGACCAGTGCAAGAGTTTTCTACTTTTTAACAAACCAACAGAAAGTTGCATCGAACACTGTTTAGTAGCACCCCTTCTTGCACGACATAATAGGAACAATGGAAAGATGTCCTAAGATGCTGATTCCTCATTATATAATTCACCATAATAGTAAAGACCGGCAGAATCTAATAATCCAAATATTTCCTCTGGATAGTCACAGACTCACAGTGATCAAACTGGAGAGAACAATTGAAATTTCCACTTCAGTGATATTTCTTACATTTTTTCCTAAGCAACGAAACCCTTCATTTTATGGATGGGGGCTTGATTGAGTAAAATATATATTAGATGATACCTGCTTAATGTACAGACAAGATAATATATTGGCTAGCGGAGAAGCATAGAGCACACTAACCAAGGAAGGTAGCTGACTGTGAGTGAAGACAGGATTAGCTATGGCCATTTCTCCCAGAGCTTTCAACATTGACGAAAGATTCTGTTTTACAACCATGACCTTTTCACGTATACATGCTTCCTCCCTTAGCTGCACCTCATGTGCCTCTTCCTTTGCACTCTTTCCCTTATCTTTATCTAAGAAATGATATATAAAGACAGATAGATGATTAACAAATTACCTACCAGGATAAATTAAGTTCAATAAGAGCAGAAAATATCAAAAAGGTACCAGCTCTCTTTGATGATTTTCCACCATCTTTTTTCCCAACTCCAGTAACCTCTTTGCTAGAGGGCTCACGCGTTGCAGTATGATTAGAACTCACTTGCTCCTGTATACAAAATCAAACTCTGCCATAAAAGAAGTAAATGAAGAAGATATCCAATTCTGGACTTGAAAAAGATAGATTGAGCGCTCACAGGGCCATCATCGTTATCATAAAGCCTAAAACGACCTTTTGGTTGTTTTGTGTTCTTAGCTGCAACAGATTCAGCAATGTAAACACCTTGTTCAGTCGAAAGCATCCCTTCAGGAGTTTGAAATATCTAAATCCAAGAGAGACAATGAAACAAAATCAGAAGATAGTCAGTAAATACCTATTTAGACGGTAAAAAGAAAACAGGTGAAACAAAGTCAAAATAGGATATAAAGCCAATGACTTTAAATATACTTATTAGGAAGCCAGGAATCAATAGTTCTATACATCTGAGAGAGTAGCATGTCTAAAAATAAAAAAGTGGAAATTATGTGACTTACAATCCCTTCCCTCCTGCTACCCCGTACTCGAGAAAAACGAAAAAAGAAAACAGACGGAACAAAGGGGCCATAGAGGGGGGTGATTTGACTGTGACGTTTGACCAGTGACATTCGACAGTGTAATAATAATCGTTAGCATTGAAACCTCGGTTAAAAAATCTAGCAGGCGAAAGATATTCTTCTTTGATAGGATCTCAATGATAGAGTTTCCCAAAGGTCAAGGAGTTCAGGCCAGTTACAGGTCATTGGTTCACCAGCATATTTTTCATGGGTTATTATCCCTCTGGCTTTTACTCCTATAGTTAATAGTGTCTCTTGCACATGGCCTGATTCAAATGATTAAGGGCACGGTTTGATGACAGGGATTTTACTGTTTTCCAAATATATATCCCTTGCCTTATGAAAAATAGTTACCATATTTGTTCTCAATAGTGTGTATATATAATGACAAGATGTTTCTTTGCAGATCATTGAGTTTGTTAGGCAGAATAAGAAAATAAGGCATGTAACAAGGTCTAAACAAAGAATAAAACGTTACAACCTAAAACACAAAATTAACTAAAATCTATAAGTAAATAAGTTCAAAGGAAACCAGTTGAGGAAACAAAAGAGTTTGTCATCATGAGGGTTAGTGAGGGCTGATCCAGGCTGTGGAAAAGGGTATCAGCAGTGATTGGGAAAAATATTTGCAAGATCACAAGTTCAGAGGCCCCTAATAATATCTTTACCTCTAGCCCTCCCCCCCCCCCCCCCCCACAACACAGCTCTCATACTACTGATTTGTACCAAGACTAGAACATGCCTAAATGTCAGACATAAGATATGAAATAATATACCCAAATGTAGATCGAATAACTTGCCTTAATTTAAACATATACTTGAGGCCTGTTAGGACATAAAATTTTTTTGCTTTTTTCAAAAAAACTGTTTGGTTATACATTGTAGTCAATTTTTCACTCCAACTTGAAGTTGAGTTCTAACCACTTTATCAAGTTAAAAAGAATCTCTCACGGAACTTCAACATTTTTCAAGTGAAACGCATGTCCAAACACAACGTCAATTTATAAATACCCTTTTTAAACTTAAAACTTCAAATACTACTTTTCTTCCAAAAATCACCAAATTCAACAACATACCCAGTAAATCACACGTCGTGGGGTCTGGGGAGGGTAGAGTGTACGCAGACCTTACCTCTACCTTGATAGGTAGAGCGGGTGTTTCTGAGAGACCCTCGGCTCAAGACAGAGCACAAGCAAAGCAACAGCAAAAGCAAAGCAAGAGCAAAACAAGAAAAACAGTCAGATCCGGTCAGAAAAAAATTTAAAGCAGTATGAAAATGTTGGTATCAAAGGCAAATAATCCATGATAGCGCATTCCGAAAAAGTAAGCAGTAACTAGCGCAGGTAAATAAGCTAAACAAAGTATACTAAAGGAAACATAACAGCAGAAATCAAACTACATGAGACTATAAAGCAATACTGCGCCTATTAGTATGATAGGCTAAGTGGGTCTACAATAATAACACTACAACTACCAGTTTGCAAGCGTAAGTAGGACTACGCTCGACTACCTACTATGATTTTACCGTAATTTGTATCCTCCATAACCCCTATCTAAGATCATGTCCTCAGTAAGTTGCATCTGCGTCATATCTCATCTAATCACATGTCCCCAATACTTCGGTCTACCTCTACCCCTCCTAAACCCGTCCATAGTCAACCTCTCACGCCTCCGCACTGGGGCATTTGTATATCTCCTCTGCACATGCCCAAATCATCTCAACCTTGCTTCCCGCATCTTATCCTCCACCGAGGTCACTCTCACTCTGTCCCGGATATCATCATTTCTAATCATATCCCTCCTTGTATGCCCGCACATCCATCTCAACATCCTCATCTCCGCAACTTTCATTTTTTGGGTGTGCGAAGTCTTGACTGAACACTCCACCTCATACAACATAGTCGGTCTAACGAACGCCCTATAGAACTTGCCTTTAAGTTTTGATGCCACATTTTTGTCGCATAAGACTCCAGATGCGAGCATCCATTTCATCCACCCTGCCCCAATACGGTATGTGACATCGTCATCAATCTCTACATCCACTTGGATAATAGACTCGAGGTACTTGAAGCTTCCTTTCTTTGGAATGACCTGAGTACCAAGTTTCACCTCCACGTCTTGTTCAAGGGCGCTCCCGTTACTGAACTTGCACTCCAAGTATTCTAACTTGGTCCTACTCAACCTGAACCCTTTAGATTACAGAGTCCGTCTCCAAACCTCCAGCTTAGCGCTCACTCTGCTACGAGTATCATCAATCAAGACTATGTCGTCTGCGAATAACATACAACATGGCACCTCCTCTTGAATTTGTCACGTCAGTCCATTCATCACCAAGACAAATAAGAATGGGTTAAGAGTTGATCCCTAGTGCGAATTTCATCATCACCGGAAAAGTGTTAAGTCTCCTCCCATTTATGCACTCGGTCTTGGCTCCATCATACATATCTTTAATTGCCCTAGTGTACGTCACAGGTACACCTCTAGCCTCCAAATATCTCCATAGAACCTCCCTATGAACTTTGTCGTATGCCTTCTCGAGGTCGATGAAAACTATATGTAAGTCTCTATTCATCTTCCTATACTACTCCACCAACCTCCTAATAAGATGAATGGCTTATGTGGTCGAACTCCCCGGCATGAATCCAAACTGGTTCTCAAAAATAGACACTCCTCTTCTCACCCTCATCTCCACGGCCCTTTCTCAAACTTTGATAGTGTGGCTTAGCAGCTTGATACCCCTATAGTTGTTGCAACTCAGGATATCACCTTTTGTTCTTGTACAACGGGATCATTGTACTCCACCTCCATTCGTCGGGCATTCTCGCAGTCTTAAAAATGATGTTAAACAACTCAGTCAGCCACTCCTTCCAAAATTCAATTGAAATCTCATCAAGCCCGATCGCTCGTCCCCTGTGCATCCTACGACCAACACCCTTAACCTCTTCAACATTAATGCTTCTACAATACCCAAAATCTCGGTACCTACCAGATTGCTCCAGATCTCCCAGCACGATGTCTCTATCTCCATTTTTGTTCAAGAGTTTATGGAAGTAAGACGGCCACATCCGCCTAATATGTGCATCCTCCACCAGTACTTTGTCGTCCTCGTCCTTGATGCACCTTATGTGATCCAAGTCACGAGCCCTCCTCTCTCTCGCCTTGGCTAGTCTGTACAACTTCCTATCCCTGCCTTTCTCCTCTAGGAAACATACACGTTCAAAAGTTGTTGTTTTTGCCGCCGTAATCTTATACAATTCCCTATTTGTCCACTTCTCCACCTCATTCATGTAGAAATATTTATTATATATTGTATCCTAGCACAATACATTGCATTGATATTGTACAAAGGCTTACATGATCCATAAATTTCTAAAATTATGTGTTGCAATCATCATTGAATCTAGCAACAGGAAAGGTAATGATATTACCTGAATGTCATTTTCAGATAACATATCATGCGTGGAACGGTCTGGAAGATTGTTGAAGTGCTGCCAAGGAGAAGTACAGAATTTATAACCACATTAAGCATAACAAGTGACAAACAATAACTTCAAAAGAACCATGCCAGTAAGTAGTGACCTTCTCGAACTCCATGTAGGTTTCTTCAGGTAACATTGACATCAAAGTTGCTAAGGAGTTTATTGCTGCTTCTTGCGCAAAATGATTACCACTCATCAGACCCGTCGGTCCCAACAAACCCTGCAGTTTAAAAATATGGGACAAGTTACTGAATGTATAACAATGAAGGATGGTACCCAGTTGACATAACACTCTGTTTGGCTCCATGAAGGAGAGGGGAAACGTGAAATATAGAAAAACTGATTCATTTACTTCATATAGGCGATTATTGATGATTTAGTTTTGATTGTATGACGCATTTGAAAGGAAGTAGAAGTGTTACTTCCACCTTTCCACCTAGTTATGGAAGGATTAAAAGGCGATATGGAGGGCTTGGATATCCCTATACACTTTACATCCTCTCGCTCTTACTTCCTTACCAAGCAAAAGAGAAAACCCATAGCCACCCAACTTTACTTCCACTCGACCAACTCCAATTGAAGTTATTAGGCAATTAGATAAGGGGAGAGAAGGAGGTAATCATGATTTTGACATGATGAAGAACAATGTGTAAAAACAATATAGTTATCCAAAACTTTCAATATCAGCATTCCTCAATGATATGTAGATCTTTCAAAAGTCAGTAATGGTCTTATACAAAATATGGAAAGTAACAGAAAAGAAGTTGCAACCTTGCACAAACCAACCACATTAGTTGTGACAAGACCAATGACATCAACACCATGTTTATGCAAACATTTTTGCACCCTCTGGCAAAAAACAAAAACAAAAGAGGTTAAGACAAATGATTAAGTGAAATATAAGAAAATTTCTAAGCTAGAAGGAAAGACAAAAATTGAAGGCAAAAAAGAGAGGGAAATAAAAATTAAAAAGAATAAGTAAATTCATATAAGTGTAAGCAAATCCTGATGAGACCAAACACAGTGTGCAAAACGATCCTCCACAATTGTCTCGTAAAAACTTAGGGTGCGTTTGGTTCGCGCAGGGTAAACGGAATGGAATTCAGTAAGGGGTGGAAAGGAAAGAAAAGGAATTACCCTGATTGTCCCTACATGTTTGGTTCTGGGTGGTCCGGGGTCCGGGGTGGTCCGGGTTGGGGAAAGGGAATGGAAATACCTAGGGGGTGGGGGGAATCAATCTAAGGGAAAGGGAATGAAAAAGAGGGTAAAGGGAATGGAAAAGTAAGCCAAACAAACAACTTCAAAGGGAATCAGGGGATTCCATTCCCTTTCCCTTTCCTTATTACCCCGAACCAAACGCACCCTTAGTCTATTCATAAGAAGCTCTGACTATGCGTGCCAAACAAACATGTAAGAGATAAGAAAAGCAACTACTAATGTGCTGCTTCAAAAGACAAGACACTTTCAAGTACACAATTATCACTGTTCTCTTCAACTTTCCTGATAAGTTTAAACAGTTAGATGATTAGGGTCATATCTTCATTAACTTTCCGGAGTCCTACTTGTTATCACCATTAAGAGCAAAGTACTCGAATATGTACAATTGCTAGCAAAGTTGTATTATAATTGGTAAATGACTTAAATCCTATCCATATTTAATATTTGTCCTTTGAGCTCATCCAGACAGAGTGAGGAAATGTTGGCAGTGAGTAAGGATGAGAGGAAGGGGGGTTGCATAAGTACATAGAAACAGAAATATGACCAGGTTCTAGATATTGTTTGGTAGTTTATAGATTATGTTTCAGTTAGTATTTTATGGCATTGCTTCTCCTCCCACTGCTACTCCACCTGCTTGCTTCCCAAACCAAAAGAAAAGAAAAGGAAAGCAAGAATTAAAAGACAATTAAATCATTTTAGGAGCAGATAAGTATTTTTTCTTTTTCCTGTTTGGAGTCTTGGAGTAAAGCCGTGGAAACAGCCTCTTGCAGAAATGTGAGGTAAGGTTGCGTACAATAGACCCTTGTGGTCCGGCCCTTCCCCGGACCCTGCGCATAGCGGGAGCTTAGTGCACCGGGCTGCCCCTTTTTTTGTTTGGAGGTGTCAAAGAGAAATCAAATCTAATCAACAGCTATTGAGAAAGATCCAGGACATACAAAACAAGCAATAATAGTACATTACCCTCCACACAGAATTTCTTCTAGCTGTGCCAATTAGCCATGGATGATGCGAGCAAAAAACAACTTGCAAACACGCACTTGGTGCAGCAGCAAAAGTAGCAGACGACATTATAAGCAATGCCTTGACCATAACCTCAACAGATGGAACAAATGGAACTTGAGCATCGACCAAATTTTCAATATCGCTGCAAGCAAGCCATTGGTCAGATTTTTTCTGATACAGGAGAGATTTTAAAGTACTTGAACACAAAATAGTTAGATATATCATTGCTAATTGAATTTTGCTTCAGTTTATGCTAATAGATCACCTTTAAAGACCCATAGGATAATTCTTAATCAGTATTTCAACAAGCAAAGTAAAGCTGTATTTGAGCTTTAAGCACAAAGCTCAATTACATCACACTTTTTTTTATAACCAAAGATAACACCATATTTAAATATAGCTTTAGCACTCAATTACAGCACACTTATATGCAGAATAAAAGAAAAAACCTTTATGATCCAAGAAAAGAATACTCACGACACGAAACACTAATATGAGTAGGTAATCAAGTGAAATATATTTAAACCCATATAAATCAAGTGCAGAGACTAAAAGGAAATGCTGATGTCAGATTACTGGTTAAGAGAATGCTATTTCACCCAAGGGTACTGGTCTAGTGGTAACAACGTAGCGCATGATGTGTAGGTTAGGTGCACATCATGGATTAGAACCCTGCCACGGACAAAAGCATGATATTTAAGTGGAAAAAGGTACTGTGGCAGGCCTATCATACACTTACTTTCCAACCGTGCCCAACTGGCCATCAGAGTATTTTCGTTTACAAGTAATAAACTGTAGAGAGTTAAAATTTTCTAAAAATTCAGATTTAGTGAACCTTGATATGTGATTCCGCTAGCTTTTTTATACCAAAAACGTTATAATTTCAGATCCCTATGCACTAGTATATCCATCCATACTGTTTTATTAATATTTATTTTGCTGGCTATATGTATTGTTTAGTGCTGCCTTTTTGCAAGTTAGAGCCCATGAGCCTAATAAAATAACCTAAATTTTCAAAGCTATTGGTTGGGTACTTTTGGATGATGAACTTGCCTAAGGTTTTTTTTATTAGGTAAATAATTTTACCTAGGAGAAAACCCCGTATACAAGCAGTATACCAGGAAAAAAAAACCTACATCCAAATATGATTCTCGAAAAAATAGCCCCAATATTCTATACGCATAGGGATCTCATGGGAACGCCAAAAGAAAACTAGAAACAGAATACTAGGTTGCAACTTTACAATATCTTGTTCAACCCCTTCAAACGCTCTCCTATTTCTCTCTTTCCAAATAACACACATAACTACTAAAGGGGCAACCTTCCATGCCCTTGGACTTCTCTTCCCCCTCCTGTACCCAGCTATGCAGTGCCTCCTTCATTGTGCTCAGCATCACCCAATTCACCACAAACCAACTAAGAACTGGCTTCCACAGTCAGTTAGCCACTTGACAATGCAATAGGAGGTGATCTACATCTTAACCTAAGTGCCTTCGCGTCTTCACTAAAGCGCATTAAAAGTGACACACTGCACCTGGCTTACGGTGTCTTTAGCTTCAAGCTGCCTTTGACACTACTTGCAATAGGTCCAAATCATTCTTTTTGGCGTGTAAGGATTTTTCATGTCCTTATTGCAACACATTTGAACTCTCCCGTAAAATACTATAGATATTTTTGTAAACCAATATATTAAGATATATAATGTTACCTGTCCAAACTAAATTTGTTTATATGGTAAATAATTTCGTTAATAATAAAAAAGATCCTATGTATACAAGCAGTATACCAACAACAACAACATCCTATACAGTTCCCTATTCGTCCACTGCTCCACCTCATCCTTGCTTTCTAACAATTTCGCATGTGTTGATTTCTTCGCTTCCACCTTCTCTTGAACTTTACCATTCCACCACCAGTCCCCTCGATGCCACCCTTCGAGACCCCAAGCACTTCTCTAGATGCCTTTCAATACAACTGGTCGTCCTGTCCCACATACCGATCGCATCCCCACTACTCCCCCAATCCCCCTTGGCTGTCAACCTCTCTCTCATCTCCTCTGCACTAGCCATGGTCAAACTCTCCAATTTGATTCTTAACCTGTTATCCACAACTCTCTTCTTCTTCTCCATTTTGATCTCTAAATCTAAATCCATCACCAGAAGCTTATGTCGGATTGTAAGATCCTCTCTCGGAATAACCTTGCAGTCTTTACAAATACCTTTGTCAACCTTCCTAAGGAGCAAAAAAGTATATATGAGTCTTAGCCACCGAACTACAGAAAGTCACCAAGTGCTCCTCCCTCTTCAGGAACCTCGAATTGGCTATCACCATCCCAGAAGCTCTAGCGAACTCCAAAAGTGAAAGGCCTCCCCCATTCCTGTTCCCGAGGCCAAAGCCTTCATGCACGTCACCATAACCCCCCGAAAGTGACCGGATGTGTCCATTGAAATCCCCTCCTATTAATAATTTCTCATTGTGTGGTATACCACCCACTAAATCGTCTAAATCCTCCCAAAAACGCCTCTTCTCCTCCTCTTCCAAGCCCGCCTGTGGCGCGTAAGCACTAATAATATTCATAGTGCACCCTCCAACTACCAATTTAATCATCATCATCCTGTCATTAGCCCTTATAACCTGTACCACATGATCCCTTAGCTCGTTGTCTACTAAAATGTCTACCCCATTCTTATATGTCGATCTACCCGAGAACCATAACTTATACCCGTCCACGTCCTTAGCCTTAGGTCCTACCCATTTGGTCTCCTAAACACATGCTATATTAATCCTCCCCTTCTTAAGAATTTTAACTAGCTCTATGGACTTCCCCGTTAAAGTCTCAATGTTCCAAGACACTATTCTTAGCCTAGCATCTCCCTTACCCCACTTATCCAGCCTAACCTCGTCCCCAACCCCGACAGAGAACATGACCCCAGTCTACCATCAGTTACCAAAGCCACTACAACGTATATAAAATAATAGACTTCTCAAATATACAAGCAGTATACCAAAAGTAGAAACCACAACAAAATATGATTCTCAAGAATGACACCCAATATCCATTCATACTAGAACATCATGAGTGCGCGAAAAAGAAACAAGGACTAAGGGTTTTTTTCAATTATATACATTCATTTTCTATCCCTTCAAAAACTTTTCTATTTCTCTCCTCCTACAAGACCCATATGAGTGTTATTGGCGCAACGTCTGATGCTCTGGCTTCTTTTTCCCAAAATTTCAACTAGTGAGTGTTTACTTTAATGTGTCCGGCATTGCCATTGCGTTCGAACCATCTCATTATCCCACACGACAAGCTAGTTGCCAACTGGCAATGTAGGAGGAAGGTCATCCACATCTTCACCTGAACAATTGCACATAACGCACCAACTAACTTATGCAATCTTCTTTTTTCCAAAATTTTCAACTGTCAATGAGCGAGGAGAAGGAAAGGAGCTGAAAGTCACTTGCTTGACTATAAAGTTAGAGAGGAGTGAAAGCCACTTTCCTTTATTATAAAGAAGGGTCCCTGGATCCACGTGTTCCTAGCCGGGCCTAAATGGATGAATGAAGAAGGGCGCCCGGGTAGACTTCAAGAGCTCTTGCTCTGCCTATCCTCCTACTTCTTATTCTGGGGGTCATAGAAAGATACAAACCGGATAGTTCCCCCAGTGCCAACCAGTAGCACAGCACACCTTGTTGCAGCGATCCAAACCGATAAGTCCGAAAAGATCGGGAGACTCACTTGATCAAAAAGAAAAGGTGGGGAAACTCGTCTTCTTAAGAGCTTTTGCAATTGTGAACTCTTTTACAAATGCCATGTAAAAAAGGTGGAGAGATTCATCTTCTTACAGCATATTGCCACACCAAAAATCGAGCCAAAACCAAATTCATTTCCCATTCCCACCAAGATTATCATAATTTTTTGCAAAATTTGTTCTCTTACGATTACTTTTCCATCGAGTTGTGTCGTATGGTGATGTCACCTTGTTTAAGAACGCCTATATTGTTTACAGCAACTTCAAAGTAATCACTTTCCTCCTGAGGCTTTTTACACTCGTGCAAATGTGAGTAATCTTTGAATGTCAATCCTCTGTTCTATATTGGTGGCATGACCAATTCCCAGCTCACCAATGTTTTCTTTTCAATAACACAATCCATCCTTAAGAAGTCCCTCATAAGTCACTAATGATAAGACAGGACCAATTATGTAAGAACGCTAGAAAGCAATGTTATTAAATCCATGTGAAGCAAGAGATTATCGCTCTGTGGGTGAAACTATGCTCTTTAATGAAATATGTGCTTCACATGATAACGCGCAACTAATACTGAAATGCAAACCATTCTTTGAACTCCAACTTTGGGTAGGATGAATATCGACATTGTTGTATATTGGAGACTGAAATGAGTTGTTTCCGTTGCAATTTTTATTATTATAGTACTAGATTAATATGTATGGTATCGTTTAATTTCATAAACTGTGTGATTCACTTCTCGTTTGTCGCTTTAAGCCTCATTAACCTAGTTGCATTTTCCGCCTTTTGCTTTTAGAACCACTGCTAGAAATGGTTAAATTTGGTAAGGAAGTATTTCTAGCAATTAATAGCTTATTGAAAATAAATACTTTTATTGAAACTAACTTGCGCTCCATCGTTCCAAACTGCATTATATTTTAGAGAATCAAAATTTGATGATCTTTAACTGATGTTTTATTATTGTTTTAAGTATTTTAAAGTGGAGATGGGTAGAGGAACGGGCCCATTATCCACCAAATTTTATATCATGCACCAGGGATTTCTCGGTTATAAGAAAATTATTTTTAAATATGAGAACTTGCCTTGTTTAAATTTTAAATGAAATGTTCAAGTTAATTAATCTATCTTCCGGTCTCTTTCCAAAAATTAGTCAAGTAAATCCACAATAACAGATATAAGAAGTACACGGATAATTTTGAAGGGTTCTTTATACTAGTATTGAACCCTCGACCTAGTGGAAGGCTTTGAAGCCAATTAGCATTTACTCAACTATGAAATTCAAGAAAGACTAGTCAAAGTACACGGTTAGTAAGCATTCGGGACAAAGTTGACTTAGATAGGTCTGGACTAGGATAATGCCAAATTGGATTATCCCATCCATTCTAATTTATGTGGAAAAATTTGAACAGACAAGAAGGAAGACTTTTGAAATTTGGTATTATAGACATGCCACGACATTTGTGTAGTCATAAGACTCTTGTGCCTTACACATTCCACAACAATTGTGTGGCTAATAAAAGCTTCTCGCTGAGGGCAAAATGAGAAGTTTAAGTTTAAGTTAATTCCAAATTTAGAAAATTGCCATTCTTCTCGTAACGGACTAAACAGAAAATGTTGCCACACAATTGGATGAAGGAAACACTCCCCCCTCTTCCGGGAAAAAAGAAAGAAAATTAAAAACAAGAGACATGAAAGCCCAAATTTTTTAAAATCTAAAAACTCAAGCACACCTGACTACTCCAACATGACTTAGACTTAGACTTAGATACAACAACAACATACCCAGTGAAATCCCACAAAGTGGGGTTTGGGGAGGGTAGAGTGTAGGCAGACCTTACCCTACCTTGGGAGGCAGAGAGGTTGTTTCCAACATGACTTAGATATGTCAGCTAAAATTCTGATCCTGTTCCTAGCTAAGATCTAGGCATCCTGGACCAAATCAGGTCATATGAACCAAATTACTAATAGAACACCTAATCTCAATAACTTCTATCTTTTTTTTCGTGGCTGCAGTGCAAACAAGGTCCATTCTGAGACAAAATGGGTTCTTTTTTCTTTACCTTTTTGTTCTTTTGAGATGGTAGACAGAGTGGGTTCTTTTAACTTCAATTTTATTTAAAATCACTTTGTTGTAGGTTCAGGGTGGGGAATGTTAAAGGCGTAAGCATGGATAGAAAGTTCACCTCCTCTTCATTTGAAGAACCTTTTCACCGCCAACAGAGAGATAACATGAAAACTCAGCCATTAAAGTTTCAGATAACTGTGGGGTAGCAGAAAGTATCCTCCTCGTAGAATTATAAGCTGCTCTTCGGATATCCCAATTTGGATGGCATAGTAAAAAGATTATAAACTGTGAAGAATTAAGTACCGGTTAGGAAAAAAAAAGACAAATTCATTAAAGCATGATGATACCCCATTAGATAAACCTTGCCAGTTAACCTGCATTAACGTTTTTACTGTAAAAGTCTCCAATACCCTGTAGAAAAGGGGCATCCAACTTCAGTATAGATACTTAGCAAACTGAGAGTAGGAACCATCTTAAAAGTAGGATTCCTATATGCACCATAAAACTAACCTTCGTGAATGATCTACCAGCATCACCTCAAAAAGGTCATGACAAGCCAAACAGTCCTCGATTGATAATTTTGAGGCCTGGAAAGAGTATTAGGCCAAGTTAAAAGCACCTTAAAAAAATTAACACAAATATAAGGCTTTCTCTTGCATCTTGTATCAAGATATAGGTCCCCGGAGAGAAGGGCATAGAAGTATCTCGGCATACAATATTATATACCTCATACACCGTTGCAAACTTCTTAAGATGTTTATGAGCTTAAACCACGAAAAACGTCAAGGAAAAATCAACATCCTGAACTGCCAGGTGATAATTTTTGAAAAAACAACACAAAAGTTTAAGACCTCCCACTAAGAAGAGCAGAGGTAAGGAAGACGGTCGTTGAAATTTGAAGAGATGAGGCTTATGAAAAGAGCATCAACTTCAAAGCCGAGAGTATTACTTCTACTTGTTCAGACTAAAAGCATGCCATGAAAATTGCGAATTAGCCGAGAATGTGGTCAACCGCATATGAAGTGACCAACAGATAAAATATCATCTTTTTTTATAAGTAACAGAGAAAATATCATATTATGCTTCATGTGTGCCAACTGCTAACAACAATCATTCAAAATGACCAAAAGTTAGCTCAGAATATTCACCAGAGGAATTGGCACCACTGGCGGCTCATTCTGCGATACCAATGACCAAATTTTCTCCTTTATTATAGTCTCATCTAACAACAGAAGCAAAGACAAAATTAGAATGTGTGATAAACAAAAATTCATATGAAAAGAAGCAACTTAATTGAATCACAGAACGCCAAAATTTAGGTCAGTAATCATTTTTTCAGTCACTAGGTCAGTGACCATTATTCATGCGCAACAAAAGTGAAAAGTTCTAATAAACCTGCTTTAACATCCACTGCAGCAAGTTTTGCCACACAGAGCAATGCATAGATGCCGTCCAACCGTTGTGCAGCTTTTGTGTAACCAGTTTTTACAAGTTGTATAAGAGATGAAAGCAGAGAGGACATCTGTGGAAGAGCATCCGCATTTTGGCACATTACTCGCAGGCAGCGAAGATGACCTCTTCTAAGTGCTTCCTTCTCTTTGAGCCCTGACGCAATGAGAGATATAACATCGGGCTGAATTGAATCAGCACATCTTACGGTCCAAGCAGCCAAACAAGATAAACATGCAAGCTTGACCTCTTCATTACCTGGATAAACATAAAGAATTAAAACATAGATCTGTCAGTTAAAGAAGACATTGCAGAAAAGGCAAGTGTCAGAGAGAAACTAGGCACACACATCAACGTGATAAAGATACCAAAACCTACCATCATCCTTGTAAAGGAACAAAAGGAAATTACAAACAGTCTTTGACAAGCTGTTAAGGTGTTTTCCTTCTGGGGCATTTGACAATTTTTGGAGTGCATTTATCATGCCAACTCTCTGATAGGGAAATGTAAGCCTTCCTTCTGAACCTGTCAATATTCCAGATCCAGTAAATTGCTAGTTAGTCTGCTCTTAGTTGTCACTAGTTAGCAAAACACCATATCAATAAGTCAAGGAAAAACATAAAGTAAGAAAAACAAACCTCCAATAACCATTTTGACTGCATTAAACATTGCTTCTATAGCATCTGGACTGCTAGATTTTATGCTTAAGCACCTTATGATGGATAACGCAGCAATCCTTCTACCTTCATCTGCATGTCTCGCCTGTGACAGTAACACTGAAAGAATCTCTACGGCATATTTACTCAAATCGAGTTTGGCAGATTGCAAAAGGATTCCAACTGATTCCAAGACAAGCTCCGGATTTCGTTTCAACATCTTGACAGATGAGGGAATGACAGTGTTCTTAAAATCTTCATGTGTCAAACGAGAAAATAATGGAATGAAGGCATCACTGAGGCCCTTTGGTGGCTTTTCTCTTGCATTTAGAACATCTTTAACATACATCTCAAGAAAATGTTGCTGCAAGACAGAAACAACACAATATGTAAGATAAAGCACAGAGGCCTAGGAGGATCCTGCGTCTTTGGCTTCATGTGCCATAGCTTTCTACATCCCAAGAGCTGCTTGAAAACCAGTTCATACCTTCCATTGATCAAATGAACGTGGATTTGCACTTGAAAATTCTAGCATCATGAGTATAAGCTCAGGATAATCCTTGCAAGTGATCCTTGAATCCCTTAATTCCTCCATGTAAGTTCTGTAAATATCTGGTGCCTGAAAATGGAACACGTTATAAAGAAAATTAGGACCTCCAAAACCATGCTTCAATTAACACCCGCAGATTAGTCAAATGAGATGAAACCTTTGAAAACAAAGAGAACAAGCTTTTTTTGCAGGTCCTTCTGACATGGGAAGATCCTTGCATACCAATATGCAAGACTGATGCTTGCGCTTGTACTAGTCGACACACTGCATTCTTTGATACTGAGGAAAACTGGCTATTAGTTAGGAGAATACACGACCAAGTTAAGAGTCTGTCGCACCCCGTATGGGATTGGAATTTGAACTGTTTTTCCATAAATTGTACAAGGGTTCCAGCAAAAGCTTTCATAAAAGAAGCTTCACCCAGTGCTTTGATAACCACATCATCCACTGCTGCCCTTGATCCTCGATGATCATAAATAAATACTGTACTGAAAATTACTTCTACCAACAGGGAAGCAATTTCAGAGGTCATCTCTGTAGAATTCAAAGTCAACAGTGAGCTTCAGAACATACAAATCCTACATCAAAAAGAGTTTATGTTTTCAATTTATTTACCAGTTTTCAAAAAAGAGTTTTATGCTAATAGGAATACTTCACTAAAGAGAACGTCTAGAATGCACCATGAAAGACCACCTGTTTATCCACTTCTCATTTAAGAACAAAAATGTTTTACAACTTCTCCCAAGAGTCAGAATATCACATAAGCAACATTGCACTCTACCATATCCACATGTCAACCTCTGCAATCAATGTCAACAATTTGCTCATAGAGGAGTGGCCTGACAATCCCTATAGCCGTTTCACTTTACGGTACAGGAAAGACAAATATCATCGGCACTCATTCATGTGTGATTTTACTCACTATTTTGAACATTATGAATGGGATTGAAATGCATAAATAATGCTGTCACTAAATAAAACAACAGAGCAGATTATGCTTTCAAGTTCAACCCAACCAACAAAAAAAAAAGATTATGCTTTCAACCCAACCAACAAAAAAAAACCTTCCCAAGAAACAATACAAAGATGATGCTAAAAGAGATAAAACTAAACAATTCTATCCTACAGCAACTTTTCTGATTTGCCATAATGGAGTCCCTCATTTCCTATGCTGTGATGATTGCTAATTTATCTTGCTATCATAATGAAACATTTTCCAACTTGCCCAAAATAACGCAAGGTATATTGTATCCTGATTATCTAATGTGAACAAGGGACACTAAATTTGGAGGAAAAAATTATTTCCATCATTTATATGCATTAGTCTCACAGCAAAAATTATTTTACTGCTCTATCATGCTTTTTATAGTATTTGACATGTTTATTCGTTCTCGTTATTTCCTTTGGGTACTGCTTTGATTTGCTTGTTCTTATGCCGAGGGTCTACGGGAAACAGCCTCTCTACCTCCCAAGGTAAAGGTAAGGCCTGCGTACACTCTACCCACTTCAGACCCCACTTACTACCCACTTTCAGACCCCACTTATTCACTCGGTATGTTGTTGTTGTAGTCTTACAGCAGATAAGTCGGTATTGGCTATACAAATCATAACCAAGAAAAGGTATCATACCTTCAAAACGTCATGAGCAAGTTCTCAACAAAAACCCTCTATAATATTAGGTATATCATAAATAGAATCTTCGAGAAAGTGAACATCTTTGCTTTGTCTTGAGCCGAGGTCTCCCGAAAACAGTCGTTCTACCTACCAAGGTGGAGGTGAGGTCTGTGTACATTATATCCTCCCCATACCCCACATTGTGGGATTTCACTGGGTATGTTATTGTTGTTGTTGTTGAGAAAGTGAACATCTTGTTGATATTGTAATGTAGGAAAATTGCAAGATTCACAAAATAGACTTGACAATGAAAGCATAGCAAAACTACAAGTCGATACAACTCTCCTTTAGCTAAAAATTGCACGTAAAAGACAGATAGAGTGGTAAACCACTCAAGCAGCTATCAATAGGTGTTGCACGAACAGGAAACGGTAATGGCGGAGGATCAAGAAGAAGCTAAGAAAGTCTATTACTTTTATAGAAAGATTCTCGGAGAATGACCCCCTAATGTAAGGTTTGCATATCACCAAAACCAAAGAAATCAACCGGGAAATCCGTGAGGGCCAGTGGAGCATGGTCCAGAACTCGACGGAGAATGAGTCCGCACTTCTATCCTTCTTCACTTAAATATCATACTTTTGTATGTGGCATGCTTCGATCCTATTACGTCAGAACTCATACATTTGAGATTATACAGGATTAGACATAAAAGATCCTTTTTGGCTCTCTTTAGCCTTATGTCTCTTATCCCTAGGAGGTCTTCCTCCACTAGCTAGTTTTTTGGGTAAACTCTATTTATTATGTTGCGGATGGTAGGAGTGCTTATATTTTCTTGATTTTAATAGGACTAGTTACAAGCATTGTTTTGTCTCGTATTATCTAAAAATAATCAAGTTATTAATGACTAGACGAACACGGGAACTAACCACTCTAGTGTGATTATAGAAAATCCCCATTAAGATCAAACCATTCCTTCGTATAGAGTATGATTGTACGTGTGATAGCATCTATTATATCAATCCAATTATTGCAATTATTCAGGTAGGATTTTTTAGCTTTTAGAGTTCATTCTCTAATTCAAGATCCCACTTACTAACTGGAATCAAAGAATTAGTAGATATGTTCCACCCAAAATAAGAATGTGCTAGGGTTATGAACTTGTAACCTGATGGTTGATGGTTGAGTCGATTCCATGATTTCATTCCATATCGGATCAGGCTGGAATAGGGTTATATACATTCTCATTATGAAATTCGAGTCTATCTAAATAGATATTATGTTTACATATGGATCACTACATTGTTACATTCCATATAGGATTAGGAATACGCATAATTGAACATGCATATACATATCTCTATTGGGAACCTATTCACCTCTTTGAGTGAATCGAGAAATAGGTTTGATTGTGTCATTTGTGTGCACGTGTATAAATATATAAGGCATAGCATAGTCCGAGTAATTCAAATCAAAGCAATTGGATGTCCAACTTGGGCCTATATGACACGACCAATCGAAAGATCCAAATTTGCCATATATACCATACATCACTGGATAGATATCATATACATGGAATAAGATTCACTTTCAAGATATCTTGGTGGTGAAAATGGAAGACACGTGAGATTCAAAATCTCGTGTTATGGAGCATGGAGGTTTGAGTCCTCCTCAAAGCATAATATTGAACATGTTCATTCAATGAGCATTCTCAATACGAGAGCTCGGATCGAATCTATTCAATCCGAGCTCTTGGAACTGGAATAAATTCGTCAATGGATCATAAATTTGAGGTGATCTTCTCTATCTAATGAATGGGGAGTCCGCCTTAAAATTGTGTGTCCTTGCCTAACCCATGCATCACATCTTATGCTCTTAACACTAGGCCAAAGCTCTGGGTCAAGAAACCAAACCTTTTTTTACAAACTAGAATAAGTCTATTACACTGTCACCAAACTCCTTTTTTCTTTGATAGTCAAAAATTTCTCGACAGTGCACAAAAAGATGGTGTGAAAAAATATGTACAATGTGAAGTTGTGGCTCGACCACAACTATCTTTTCAAGTAAAGTAAAATTTCCGATACATTTGCAGCCCCATCTCTTCTCATATTAGTATATTTGCAAGAGTTATTTTCCTCTCTTGCACTAACACTGTCATACATGATCTCACTCAAAACTCACTTGCTACTCCTAATGCACCATAAAGCTCAACATTTATTCATAGATTCACTTTTTCAAAAAGGAGATATGCACATCAACATGTCTCCAAGATTGCAACACTCAAAATTAACCATCAATCCACCTGTTATTTGTAGTATATTTATCTCATGCATGTCATCGACCCGTCCATGTTTTTTTCTAATGAAGTGCCATACACACGTTCATGTTAGATAAAATAAATACCCTCTTTAAGCATATCAATGTTTTCTACCCATCAATTAATCATGAAACATAGTAACAACTTTATATGCCTTTCTAGGCACCTGCAAAAGGAAAAAGGTGCTTAGAATGTTCATTTTTCGAGTCACCAACTAGAAAAGTGCACAGCCAAATAAGGTATCAACTAAAAGCAAAATTTTCAACCAAAAATGTCTAATCAAACTAAGGCAGCTCCATCCCCATCACATGATTCATTGAGTAACTCTTGGATAATTATCAAACTAATACGAGTTGTATATTCTAACTTCATAAAAAGTGAAGCTTGGATTTTTGTAGAATCAAATTCAAAAATCACTTATATTTTGATCATTTATTAGATTTCCTTGAATTGCGTCGTGGGGGCTCTAGCTAGTTATTCTAGATATCAGAAGTTTACAGATTGGATTGAGGAATGCAAACACATACACGAAGAGCCTATGCAGGACTTGTTCAGAACTATTACGGTGATTCAGTTATAATTTGATTTTACCAGAAGAAAACATGGGACGGATGCAAAAACAAATGCTAGTTTCCTCAAGCATTCCCTTCTACTACACCTATAAGCTGAAGGTTCTCCACTGGCTTCAAAACACTTCCCCGAAAAGTTCATGGCTTTTATCGTTCTTACCAATATGTTGTAACAAAGGCTGAAAAGAAAAACATCTTGACACTTGAACTCTGTAGTGCAATGGCAACATAACATCCCATACTCCTCTTCTGCCATAAGTCTTATAAACCGTGGTCTATTTTCCAATTGTATCAACCCATATCTAACATAAATGAGAATGGTATAAACAATGACAAAATAATTGACCATGATGAGCAAACAACCAACAAAACCGTCAAACATACACACCAAGCTGACGTTGTTGTCTCTTTCTTCAATGACAATTCTCAATTTTATTGATTAGTTAATGTGTCAAACACAAATCAGTTTTTCGTGCTTCCATCACACACCATTGAATCATTATGAGGCGCAAGAAAATGGCATGTTACAACAAACTGCTTGAGAAGCTACATTGACTGCAGGAGAACTTACTAAAAGGATGTAAATCTATTTTAACTGCCAATTCATAAACTTCACTGCCAAATAACTTTTCAATTGTGACCATGGGGAACAAAAGAAAGAGCAGAGCGTTCAATGAAATGAGAACACTTTCAAACAGATTGTTGTAACCTTTTCCTTGATACATCCTTAGATATGATCAGTTGTATGCCTCTTGCGCATATATTTCCATTCATTTGGTGAACAACAGAAATTTTACTCAACAAAAAAATAGAACTATTAACTTTCATAAACTTTATTTTCATGAAGTAGAATTAATTGCTGGTATCAACAAGATGCAAAAGGTTACAAAAGTGAGAAGATATTAACTTTCATAAACTATAAAATTGCTTTGCCAAATTTGTGAGAAGATCATGTCATTTACGATAGTTAAAATCATGTGTAGCCTTACTATTCCGTTTCCTTTCATATTTCAGTTCCAATGCTATTTCGGTGTCCATATACGATAAATAAAGAAAATGAAGACTCATAATCTCTTTCTCCTTTATGGGTGCACTGATAGGATAAAAATGTTTTCCACATTTCTGGATTATCTTCCAGTGTTCCATTGTATACAAAGTTAGTTGTGATAGTCAAGGTGAAATTTAGACTGAAAGGACAATGTTTTCCCGTCATACCAAACAGAGCGTATATCGAAAAAAGAATTCAAGTGTTGCTGTACATAGTGACTTGTTTTGGTGATGAAAATGTTGGCAATATTTATTAAACGTGAAATAAAGTTAATCCTATTAATTATGAATCGAACAATTAGGGGCCCCGCACGTCGGAAACATGGTTTCCACACACGTGCACACAAAGTACCAAGGATCATTATTTCCTTAAATGGAAGAGATATTGCTACGTATACGAATTGTTTGAGACGTAAGAAAATAGACGGTTATTGGTCAAATGACGAATGATTTCACGTTGGTAAATGAAAGGAAGAAATGTGTAAGAGATGAAACGAATCAGAAAAAACGTCAGGGAAATACTGGAAGGCACCGCGGTGCCTCCACCGTGGGACCGCGGTGCAAATTCATTTTTCGGTTCCAGTGACTTACTGGAATTTAAGTACCGCGGTGCCCTCCCGTAGGACCGCGGTGCTTCGACGATTTTCAGTAACGTAGGAGGCGAATTGAAACTGATTTTTGGGCTGACTTTGGAGCAATTACTCTCCATTACTTGGCTATTGAATTCAACCATTACTAGGCTGAATTAACCTCAATATCAATGGTCATTACTTACATTGATGGTCATTCATTTGGTGAATTGAGAAGACCAAATCATCTACCTATAAATTGATGTCTTGGGCACAATTGCAAAATACACTTGACATTCTATACTTAACAATTTTCTGAAAATTGTTCTTTCTCTCTTGCAATCAAACACTCTAAGATCTTTCTTCCTATAGCGAACTCTTGAGTTTCTTTTGCTCATTAGTTTGATCGTTGTTTTATCTTGGGAGATAAGCAATCCTACCACTCAAGGCAATGACTCTCCTACTCCCCACTAATCCAGGCATTCCAAATGCCTTCCAACCTGTTGTCAACTGGTGTCAACAATACGTTTGGCACAACTAGTGCCCCCACTGCTCCTCAAGGCGTTCACAACGCCTATACTGCTGCTCAAGGTATTTACAGCACATATGGTGCTGCTCAAGGCGTTCCCAACGCCTTTGCTAATGGTCAAGGGAGTGCTCTCTGCTCCAACTCCCGCTGGATTTCACCATAAACGTCCTGACAAGTTCATGGGTGCACATTTCAAGCGATGGCAGCAAAAGATGTTATTTTTCCTGACGGTTATGGGACTAAAGCGTTTCCTAACCGAAGACCCTCCACAAGTTGGGGAAGACACGGACCCTCAGCCAAATGATTTGACGGGGGGGCCAAGGTAACCATGTTGATGACGACATGAAGATGATTCGTGAGGCATGGAAACACAGTGATTTCATGTGCAGGAACTAGATTCTAAACAGTTTGTCCGATCCTCTGTACACGGTATATTGTACCGTTGAAACTGTCAAACAGTTGTGGAAAAAACTACAAAAGAAGTACAACACCCAAGATGCGGGTAGCAAGAAGTTCATCATTGGGAAATTTCTGAAATTTCAAATGGTGGACAACAAAAGTGTGTCATCCAAAGTCCGGGAATTTCAAATGATTCTACATCACCTAAACTTGGAAGGATTGAAGCCCAACGAGCAATTTTTGGTTGGGACATTAATCGAGAAGTTGTCTCCCTCGTGGAATGAGTTTATGAATTACTTGAAACTCAAAACGAAAGAGATGACCTTGAACGAATTTATTGTCAAACTCCAGATTCAAGAGGACAATAAGAAGGTCATGTCAAAGGGGAAACAACCCGATGAGGCTAAGGCAAATCTGACGGAAGTCAAAGGGAATCCAAGCAAAAAGCGAAAGTTCCAGAAGGATGGTCAGTCCCAAACAACTGAAAAGTTTAAGGGAATGGTAAAGTTGGTCATATGGCCAAAGACTACCGCAAGCAAAAACATGATAAGGCCAAAGGCAAGGATAAGGTAAACATCGTCGAAGACACGCTCCTAGACGATATGATTGAAGAATTCTCAGCAGTGGTGCTAGAAGCAAACCTTGTTGAGAATCCGACGCAATGGTGGTTGGACACGGGTGCTACCCGTCACATTTGTTCCAATAAAGACGTTTTCTCCACATATACACCAGTCACAGATAAGAAGTTATTCATGGGCAACAACTCCTCTTCAGAAGTGCTGGGGGTAGGAAAGGCAATCCTTAAGATGACGTCCGGGAAGGAGCTGATTCTCAAAGAAGTGATGCATGTCCCCGAAATTCGACGAAATCTAATTTCTGGAAATTTATTAGTGAATGCTGATTTTAGACTAGTGATAGAGGCTAATAAGTTTGTAATCACTAAAAACGGAACATTTGTAGGAAGGGGCTTCGCATGTGAAGGTCTCCTTAAGGTTAATGCTACACATATAATGTCGTTTACTTAGAAAGGGGTTTCGCCTATGAAGGCCTCTTTAAGGCAAATAGTGTACTTGTACTGCCTTGTATTATCAATAAAACAAAGCCTTCTTTTTACCTGTTTGTGTCTTCTAATTTATGGCACCATAAATTAGACATGTGAAACTATCAATCTATATTAAGATTGGTAAAGTTGGAATCATTGTTGTCTATCGACATAAACCCTTAACATAAGTGTGAGGTGGGCATAGAGGCAAAGACTCTCCAAAAAGTCTCCTTAGATCCGTCGAAAGGGAAAACCGCTCCTCTAGAACTCATGTATATCAACATATGTGTTTTGAAGTTCAAGCTAGAGGGGGGATAAGTACTTTGTGACTTTCTTGGATGATGGAACAAGGTTGTGCTACCTTTACTTAATTACTTAAAAGTAAAGACGAAGCTTCTAAAGCATCTAAGCGCCACAAAACAAAAGTTGAGAACCAACAATGTCAATGGGTCTATAGACAAGTAAAAATCTAAGACATTCATACGTATGTTCACAACTATCGCCGTCTTGCAGGATCTTAAAATACATCAAATGAATGTTAAGACAGTCTTCCTAAATGATGATTTGGAAGGAGAAATATACATAGACCAACTAGAGGAGTATGTGGTTCCAGAACAAGAGACAAAGGTCTGTCTGCTTGTCAAATCATTGTACAGGCTGAAACAGGCCCAAACAATAGCACGAAAAATTTGATAGTATCCTACTATCGAAAGGGGTCTCTATTAACAAGTGTGACGAGTGTGTTTACATAAAGAGGAAATGACCGATTCATTAGGCATAAGTAATGACCGATTCATTAGGCATAAGTAATGACCGATTCATTAGGCATAAGTAATGACCGATTCATTAGGCATAACATTCCTCTATGTAAACGACTTGTTGATCACTTGGTGTAGTCCTAGGGTAATCCTAGAGACTAAGAATGTGCTAAAAACAATGCTTTGACATGAAAGATATGGGTGTCGTAGATGTTTTCTTAGGGACCAAGATCTATAAGACAACTAACGGATTGGTCTCGTCTCAATCTCACTACATCAAGGATGTGCTGAAGAAATTTGAGATGTTCACCGGTAACGACACCATTGGATAGAAGTCAAAAGATTGACAAATATCTTGGTGTGCCCGTATGCCAGGAGCGATACGCATAGGTGATTGGGAGTCTGATGTATATCATAAACTGCACTCGACCTGATATTGCGTATGCAGTCAAATTGGCAAGACTCATCCGTAAGCTGAATGGCTTCATGGTTTCTTAGAAGATGTTCCATGTTGGGATAAACCCGTGACTTCTGTAATGATCCACTGCGATCGTCAGTCGGCTCTAGGAAGGGCACGAATTTCTATGTACAACGGCAAGTCTCGTCATATTCGACGGAGACATGAGTCAGTTAGGCAGCTGATCACCTCGGATGCTATTTCCATTGATTTTGAAATAATCTAAGGAAAAATATCACAGATCCCTTGACGAAGGGAATGACCAGAGATCATGTATTGTCTGTCTCGGGGAATGGGCTTAAAACCCAATCAAAAAGAATCAATATAGTGGACACCCAACCTTACGGACCGGAGATCCCAGGGATAAGGTTCAATGGAAAAACTAAATTGTAAAGGTTCAGTTAAGCGCTTCGGTGGAAGCAAGACCACTTCGGATAATGATTTCTTCTTAAAAAACATAATCCAAGGTCATTCCCGTGATAGACAAAAAGTGCTACCCGTAGAGGGGTAAAGGATAAGTTTCCAAATCTTTAATAATACTCAAAAATTGAAGTTAGGTTGGGAAAACTTTTAATGGTTCCTAAAGCTCGTGCAGCTGGGTATTGTAGGATATCTTGTAGGAGACCACTTATTTAAGTGCGAGGACAGGCCGCCTCAAATGAACGCACTTAAGAATCCAAGTGTGTCCACGACCCACGACGGACAAAACATACAAGAAAGATAGAGTAAGGAAAGATGTTGTGTTGATATCATTGTCTTGGCATATACTAAACACTGACGGTTCAAGACATCACGTTTACCGCGCAGTAAATATGTCCGATGGTATTCTACTACGAAAGGTTCAAGGCTACGGCTACCTCTCCAGATGCAACGTCGATCCGTCAGATAATTGCTAGAAAGGCACCATGTCGTGCGCCAAAATCTCTTCCAAGAGGGGATTGTTGAAAATATTTATTAAACGTGAAATAAAGTTAATCCTATTAATTATGAATCGAACAATTAGGGGCCCGCACGTCGGAAACATGATTTCCACACACGTGCACACAAAGTACCAAGGATCATTATTTCCTTAAATGGAAGAGGTATTGGTACGTATACGAATTATTTGAGACGTAAGAAAATAAACGGTTATTGGTCAAATAACGAATGATTTCACGTTGGTAAATGAAATGAAGAAATGTGTAAGAGATGAAACGAATCAGAAAAAACGCCACGAAAATACTGGAAGGCAATGCGGTGCCACAAGGGCAGGACGAGACACCGTGGTCCCTCCACCGTGGGACCACAGTGCAAATTCATTTTTCGGTTCCAGTGACTTATTGGAATTTAGGTATTGTGGTGCTTCGCCGATTTTCAGTAACGTAGGAGGCGAATTGAAACTGATTTTTGGGCCGACTTTGGAGCAATTACTCTCCATTACTTGGCTATTGAATTCAGCCATTACTAGGCTGAATTAACCTCAATATCAATGGTCATTACTTGACATTGATGGTCATTCATTTGGTGAATTGAGAAGACCAAATCATCTACATATAAATTGATACCTTGGGCACAATTGTAAAATACACTTGACATTCTATACTTAACAATTTTCTGAAAATTGTTTTTCCTCTCTTGCAATCAAACACTCTAAGATCTTTCTTCCTATAGCGAACTCTTGAGTCTCCTTTGCTCATTAGTTTGATCGTTGTTTTATCTTGGCAGATAAGTTGTCATACCACTGTAGAAAGGAAGTACGGGGCAATATTATCTTAAGGATAGATTGTTTTCAATCGACTCACCAAGACAAGTTACATTGTTCACATTGGTTGTTTTTGTTGCATTCTCATTTCCTTGCTACTACACTAATATCCAACAGAAAATAATGTCTACTTATCAGTTGAAGCAAGTGATGCAAAGTAATAGTGGATATCTGCAAAATGTTGTCGTCACAAAGTATGAGCATTGAAAATATGTTGTACCAAACAGGAAATGAAATGCTAACCAGAATTAGTGAGAATAAAAGGAATCTCATTGCGAAAAATCTGAATGCGGCGTTTGGTGGATGATGTTGAGACTGATGAAGTAATGGAATCCATTTGATTTCAAGATTGACGATTCAGTAGCCTCTCGCTCCGGCGATGTTGGACAGGGCGGTGACTCCACTATCAATCTTAGGGTTTCAGTAACAAGGCAAGGCTGCTTGCTTGCTAGTGTTGTTATTTGACAACAGAACAGACCAGCAAGCAGGATGGCATTTCCAGTGTTAGTCCTTTTTTTTTTCTTTTGCTTTTTTATCAAAGTTAATTTGATTGGGAAAAAAAATTATCACATTACCTAGATCTAAAATTTTATTTAAATATTTAATTATGGTATGTTCTTATTAAAAATTTGAACACATGATAAAATATTTCTATTATCCGACTTACATTTTAAAAAGTTTCTATGTTCATTATGTAAGGGCAGGTATGTGTACTAAGCTCTCGTTATGTGTGGCGCCTGCGAAATGGTCGGACCACAAAGATCTATTTTACACAAACTTACTTTGCATTTATGTAAAAGGTTGTTTTTACAGCTTAAACTCGTGACTTTCTGGTCACACGACAGTTACTTTCAGACTCCCCTTCACGTGTGTTCATTATGTAGAAAAGTTAATCACATAAAATATGTCTCCTCCTATAATATACACATAAACTTCAATTAGAATATGCATGAGGTTTTATGGCTTATTGAGGTTAATTCATATTTAGGGATGGCAAATGGGGCAGGGCGGTGTAGCACTGATCAAACGTTAAACGGGGCGGTCTCGGCTAATGCTTTTGTTTCAAATAAAAGCATCTGCTCTTTCGGCATTTGTCTTTGTTCGGTAGCAGGTCCTGGCCGAAGGCAATGATTAAACGGGACAGGTCAAAACACATTTTTAGAAAATTCTAAATAGAGCAGTTAATAGGACAAAGCTTTCTTTGTGCAAATTTAAATATATAATCGGTTACGCTGGGTGTTAGGACGTTTGTCCACGTGCTCACGTAAGTGTACGTATCGTCCACAAGTAATATAGTCTGATAAGACCGAATATCGTCCTCAGAGACTGGTTTCTAAGTATCGTTCATCTATTTTATGTTATCTATTTGGCAATCGATAATTGAAGTGGGTTTTTATTTAACTACTAGAATAATTGCAAGAGTTAACTAAATTGTTTAAGTTGTAATCAGTTATGAAGGAATTAGGGCTTCCAAAATCCTCGACTATCCACTCTATTCAATCCTTATGCAACTAGAATGACTTCTTCTTCTTCTTCGTTAAGATAGCGGTTAAATAGACTGTCTTATATTCCGATTCGGATATATAATCGTTCAACCCCCGTGCAGAACTCTTCTATATTTCTATGATAGGATTTACCACATAGGAGGATTAAGAACAGTAACCTATAATGCTACACAAGTATCGGGGTACTTTCGTCCGCGATTTTAACCTATATCTATTCAATTGCAGCATATCCAAATCTCTCATTTCGGTTCTTGATTCGAAATCATATAGATTATGATAATTAGTGACTATCAAACATACATACCAATTATTGAATAAATCTTAAACAAGTGAAGAAGAAATCAAACTATTGCATTAATTCATGAATAAGAGTTTCAAGCGATTCATAAGGAAAGCCCTAATAGAGTGTTTAGCTCCTAGTCATAGTCACGCTAATAGCTAACACAAAATCCATACATAAACTGAATTAAAAAGAAAGAAAGAAAAGTTACGTAGAACTAAATCTCCAATTGTAGCCTCAAAACCTTGCCCTGAGTTGTGTTGTGTGATAGAATGAACTCTTCTCATTAGACTAATCCCTATGGCTTAAATATGTTGCAAATTTCGTGCCCTATGGACCCTTTTGCCCTTGGCCAATTCTGTTTCGGATTCTCAAAATTCTGCACCGGTACCGCGGTTCTGCAGAATGGCACCGCGATGCCGAAAGTTTTGTAGCCTCTCAGTAAATATGGCATCGCGGTCCTGCTGTCCGGAACCGCGGTGCTGCTTAGCCTTCGTCCGAATCTCCAATTTTTCAACCTTTTTGCCTTGAGACCCTCCTTTTATGCCAATTTTCCGTTCCTTTTCGCCATTTTGTCTTTTTGAACCGTTGTGACTCAAAAGAAAGAAAAATGACCCTAATACTATAATAAACACAACAAAAACAAGTAAAATACTAACTAAAAATGACTCAAAAGGCGTATACAAAATACGCCTAACATTGGGTTGTACATGTTAGAATTGGATAAATTTTTAAAAAGTTGTACATCTTTCTGTTACGGTCATATTGAGACTTTACGGGGATTAATACAACTTACGGTTTGAAAGTTATCATTGTATAAAGTTTCTGCTTCGGATCAACCAAAATCTGAAAGGAAAGAATGAATAACGTAAAAATTGTATAAATCAGTAAAGAATCTGAAAGTTTGTACTAAATAAAAGTTCTAGATTACTCCATTATAGATAGTTAGAGACTTTACGGGGATAAATCCGACTTACGTCTTAAAAGTTATCACTATTTAAAGTTTTTATCTCGGATCAATCGAAATCTGAAAGGGCATAATGTATAACGTAAAAATTGTACAAATAGGTAATGAATCTGAAATTTTGTGCTGAAAATTATAGTTTTCTCTGTTCTCGACAGTTTGATACTTTATGGGGATTAATCTAACTTACGGATAAAAAGTTATGATTGTTTTAAGATTGTCTCTTGTTTCATAAAAATTCAGGCGAGACAATTTTTATAGGGTTGTTCTTGCGTGAATTTGTACTAGTTACACTAAATATTTCAAAGTAAACTTGGGATAGTGTTAGGTCTCCGTGTTACCTTCAGCTCGGCGTAATAAATACCTTATTTGGGGTTACGGTTTGAGAGTTGTAACTCTTAAAAGTGGAAATTGCGGAAGGTTGAAAGAAAGTAATAACATTTAAAAAATAAACTCAGTTCATAAATTACTTGATATTAAGAAATTATAACAATATACTAATTGTTCATCCATTTTTTTAAAATAAAATAAAAGAAGTTAACAAAATAAATACCAAGTTGAAAGTGAAAAATGAAAAATAACATAAACAGAGCAGGGCTTAACGAGGCAGGACATGACAGAGCAAATTTAAAAAAAAATATTAAACAGGACAGGGCGGGTTAACATCTTATCAAGTCAATGCTTGTCCTGCCCTAACTCGCCATAACCTGCCCATTGCCACCCCTATCCATATTCCATATAACCACAAGAATAAGTGATTAACTTATCTAAGTAGTTGACACTTGAGAATATGCGCAAAAGCTTTTTCAAATTTTGAGTTGAAATTCTAATAGGAAGTGAGGATGTTGTAAAATTAACTATGTTGTTTTGAGGTAGTGTTGATCGGTTTAGATTTCGTACGTTCAGAAGATGAAAGTAGTGTGAATGAGGATATTAATATGAAAGTGTGGGCATATTAGGGAATGATGATACTCGTGATAAGATGGGAGTGACCTCTGTGGTGGACAAGACGAGGGGGCGAGGTTAAGATAGTTTCGGCATGTGAGGAGATGCACAAATGCCTCGGTAATGAAGTGTGAGAGTTTGGCTATAGTGGACCTTGAGAGAGGTAGATGTAGACCGAATAAGTATTAGGAAAATGTCATTAGATTTGACATAGCATACCTACATCTTATCGATAGCATTACACTAGATAGGAGGATATGAAGGTTGAGAATTAGGAGATATCAGTAGCTAGTCGAGCATTGTCTAGTTTCCCTTATCAGTAGTATCATTAGTACTCTACTACTATCGTATACTTCGATTTTATTATTACTTGTTTTTTCTTTGCTTCTATCATCACACTATTTACGGTTGCTACTATTTCTTCTCCCCGTTGTTCATTTATTTCACAATGGTATCTATTGTACTCCTTTCCTATTGATTTGATATTTTTTACTTAAGTTGAGGGTCTATCAGAAACAATTTCTATACTTTCACAAGGTAGAGACAATGATACATACACACTTGATCGGTGTATTTTATATACACATTTTGAGTCATTTTTAGTTAGTCTTTTGTCCATTTTTGTACAAATACGTGTCGTCTCAGGATATATTTTCTTTCTTTTGAGTCATATTGGTTTAAAGTGGCTCATTGGCGGAAAAGGAGCAAAAAGAGGGCAGAAACAGAGGTTCCAGAGCTCGAAAAGCGAGAAAGTTGGCGAATCAGACACAAAACAGCCGGTATGGCGCCCAGCCAGCAGGCCGAGCGCCCAATCTTGAGAAGCCAGAGTTCCGCGCCGCGGCAAGCTGGCAGCGACGCCGAGGCGGAAAAATCAGCAAATTCGAATGTAAATGGGCCAAGGCCTGAAGGAAAACCTGCATCACGTTTTTGAGACTATAAAAAGAGGACTTTAAGTCAGATGCAAGGGTTCCTCTTCTTGCCAAATCACACAACTTTTGGAGATCAAGATTGGAGACCTATTCTTAGTAATTTCTTGTTCTTGTTTTACTTTCTTTACAATTTATGTTGGATATTAATTTAGTTCTTGTCATGTCTATGACTAGGAACTAAATCAATCTAGGGGTTTCCATGTCAATTCACTTGAAACTTATCTTTATGAATTAATGCATGTTTTTTGTTCTTCTTCTTGTTGTTCAGATTTATTCAATATTTGTCTTGAATGCTTGGTAATTACTTGATCACTAATTATCATAATCCATATGATTTCTAATCGAAAGCCGAAAGGGGAGATTGTGAATATGTTGTAATTGAATAAACATAGGTTAAATCGTGGACGAAAGTACCCCGATACTTGTGTAGTATTAATAGGTTATTGGTCTTAATCCTCTTTTATAGTCAATCTTATCACCGAAAGGTAGAAATGTTCTATATTGAGATTGAGTGTTTATATAACCTTAACATGAGTATAAAAAAGTTTAGTTAACCTACTATCTCAAAATAGAAGAAGAACCATCATTAATTGCATTAATAAGTAAGTTAAGCGGGTAGTTGAGGAGATTTGGAAGCCCTATTTCCACCATTACTGAAGTAAAACAACGCAGTTTAATTAGCTTTCATAATTATAGTCATAAACAACATATCAATCATCGGTTACCAAATAGATAACATAGAATAGAATTTGAGCATTGAACACTAATCCCTGAGGACGATAACTCGGTCTTCTAAGACTATATTACTTGACACGACACGTGCACTTGCGTTAAGTGTGTGCATAAATCGCGCATCAAGTTTTTGGCGTCGTTGCCGGGGATTGGTGTAGTTCAATATCATTTTATATATTCTTAATTTCTAATTTGGTTTTTATTTTTATTTATTTATTACTATTTTTTTATATTTTGTGAAAACCAGTGTGCCGTGATCCGTTGTTTATTTTGATCTGTTTCAGGCATCTAGTTTATGCGAAGGAGAAGAGGAGCGACACACTTGTTCCCTTCAACCCAGAAATTGAAAAGACTTGTAAACAAAACAGGAGAAACCAGCGAGTTTCGGCCTTAATAGAGATGAGAGGCTTACAAAACAACAAAGAGATGAACGAAGGGTTATGTGATCATCAACCTAACCAAAGGATGCCCCAGAGATTGCCGATGGATGTAGAAGAGAGGGTTCAGGTCCAAGTTGAGAGAAGCTTGGGGGATTATGTGCTGCCGAGGGTGAATGAAGCACAAACTTGCATCAGGCTCCCAGCAATAGGAGCAAATAATTTTGAAATCAAGCCTGCGATTTTAAGTATGGTGCGAATCTTTGTTGATTCGGAGGGTTGCGTCGGAAGATCCTCACGTCGTATAGCGAATTTCTTAGAGTTGTGTGCAACATTCAGTACAATGGCGTTCGATGGCGTCGTCGATTGAGAGGCTCTTTCCCTTCTCACTCAGGGATAGAGCGAAAGTGTGGTTGAATTCCTTGCCAACAGATTCGATATTCACATGGCAAGAGTTAGCACAAAAATTCTTAGCTAAGTTCTTTCCACCATGCAAAGCCGCGAAGCTGAGAGGGGAGTTGAATAATTTTTATCAAGCTGATGGAGAGTCACTATATTAAGCTTGGGAGAGATTCAAGGACTTGCAAAGAAAGTGTCCACATCACAACATTGAGTTGTGGAATTTGGTCCATATTTTCTATAATGGGCTAAGCGGGACTACCAGAACGATCATTGACGCAGCCGCAGGTGGAACTTTCATGAGAAAAACAGCACACGAAGCTCATGATTTATTGGAAGACATGACCACCAATAATCATGTAACAGAGGACAGATGGGTGAGTGGCAGAAGAGCAATATGAGTTCATGAGATTGATGCCATCACTGCACTAAACGCCTAAGTTGCTCTCTTGACTAAGCAACTGCAACAAAATACGATTAATCGTAAATGCGGCAAATGTCATTGAGTTGTGAAATGTGTGGAGGTCCACATACCTTTGATAGGTGCCCATCAGCTGATCCTAACAATATTTCGATCGAGCAAGCAGAGTGTCAAACAGTAGGGAATTATCAGAGGCCCCAGAACAACCCTTACTCAAACACCTACAATCCAGGGTGGAGGAATCACCCTAATTTTTCATGGAGGGGTGAGCAAGGGCAGCAGAACCAATTTAGAGGCCAGTACCAAAATCAGCAACCATTCACTCAGGCCTCATCTTCACAACAATTCAGTGCACCTGTTCAACAAGAGAAGTCAGATGAGTTGAGAGCAGCCTTGTTGACACTCACCAACTCCCATACCCAGTTCATGGCAGAGACTAGATCCTCTATCAGGAATTTGGAGACACAGGTGAAGATGACAAACAACAGGCCACAGGGTACCTTGCCTAGCAATACAGAGATGAACCCCAGAGAACAGTGCCAAACGGTGCAGCTGAGGAGTGTAAAACAGTTAGAACAGCTTACACCACAGCCTGTGATTGAACAGAGAGTAGATACAGAGAGGGAGAGGGTTGTTGAAGACCGGCCGATATTAGAGAAAGCTCCAGAAACTTATTCATACTCTTTCGAAGTCTGCCTTAACTACTTGTAAAATCATTCCATTTGCTTCTGTTGGAAATTCTTCAAACAACTCCTCTTTAAATCTAACAATATCCTCCCTAAAACTTAGTTTCTTAAAAACATCTCCAAAAGTTTTCTTACTCCATAATAATAAGGCAGTCTTGACATTCTTCAGTTTCGGTATAAAAGAAACGAAATCATCTTAATCAACAACAGTGTTCCAATTTTGATTTAGCGCCTAAAAGAATGCTTCATATTCTGTCCAACCCAAGCTAAGATAATTGTTTGCCTCCTCAAGTGGCATTTGTTTTATCCTCTCATTGGACTTACTAATTCAGTTGTGTCTTTGGTTGCATCATACTGAA
Organism: Przewalskia tangutica; assembly: GCA_029844215.1. Lineage (NCBI taxonomy): Eukaryota > Viridiplantae > Streptophyta > Magnoliopsida > Solanales > Solanaceae > Przewalskia > Przewalskia tangutica. The sequence continues at coordinate 117,411,846 of CM056728.1, forward strand.
TATCTATTATCACTTCGTTGAATTCATCTATATCTTGCACCTCTCGTATCTGTTTTCCACCCTTTTATTATTGTATATGGACTTGTACCTGATCATGTAACCTTCCAATATCTATCCACAGTTCCCTTTTAAGAGCCACATCATTAAACGCATACACCACAGTCATATGGAAACTTTTCTTTGTACCCCTACATGTCACCCCGCAGTGTTCCAACTATTTTGTACAACTTTTAATATCTGCATCATCGAGATGAGGCTTCCAAGAGACCAAATAACACCATCTTAGCATTCTGCGTGAACCAATGCATTGAAACTGTGCATGAATACATATATTGGTTACCAATCCTTCAAATAACTTCTTAACTGAAAATATGAACTCCAGAGGTTACGATATTTAAAATGCTTGACACAACTACACACTAATGGAATGTTTATCATTCCCAAGTTCTAAGTCATTTGTGAAACAAACTCAAATAATCCCTTATGTCTACTTTCCAGAATTCGGTCCAACATAACAAAGCACTTTCATTCATTTATATCAATCTTATTATTCAAGAAGTAATAGCCCTTTCTTATCCTTACATGGGAACAATGTTCTTTTACAGTTTTCTACCTGCACATAGTTCAGCAACATGGTATACCATAAAATCGTCTCAGATTCTAACAATTAGAGCTCAAGATTAAATTAGAGGTATGAATGAGAAAATAATAGGTAAGCTTCATTTTCTATCTTTGTAAGGAAAAGTTCAATCTCTGTAACTATAGAGCAGATAACGTAGCATAACGGGGTATCAATTCGTAAGATAGAGACTACTGGAATTCATCTCACAAGTCGACACTTCATTCATGGTCTGAAAGGGATCTCTTCACTACTCGTAATTATAAACAACTTCATTTCTTTTAACACTTGTTCACTCATTTCTTACTTGTCGTACTTTACATAATTCCAACACATTCTAGTATACATACGTAATCTTGGACATTGCTCCTGGTTCTAATCCCTGATGATATCATCCCTTAAGTGATGAATGGTTAACTTATTTGGTACGTAAAAGATTCTGAAGAGTTACATTACCTGATGTTGACCTAGTATCTCCATACCTGGTCCTCATACTTCTATTCAAATCCTTTCACTTCCCTTATGGCTTGACGCACTTAGTCAAGTACGAAAAATTCTAATTTTCCTTCCGCCATCACGCTTTCTTTTGGAACATAGCTGCAACCACATTAATTATAAGGAAGAGGGGGGGAGATTATCCTAATAACATAGCTCTATTGCACGATCTACGAGATGAAAGAGTATAAACCAATCCTAAATGTCCGGCAGCCTCCTGTGTATAAGTATGGTGCACAACATACCCATACACAAGACTCTACTGAACGCGGTCAGACATTCAAGACTAAGCGCTCGATACTACTATTGTCACGACCCGACCCGACGGGCCGCGACTAACGCCCTAATTGACGCCACATCGACTGACTGTCACTCTTAATCCATTTAATACGGATATCTACGAAATTTCGCAAAGACAACGCCGCTTACAACATATCCTAAACGGGCGAGCCGGCGCCGCCAAAACAACAACAAAACAATACCATAATAGGCTGCCGACTAGGCCGCCACCAACCAACATCACGCGCAAAGGCATAAATCAAAATACGCATGGCCGGCAAGGCGGCCACTAGATAACAACATCAAAACCCAAAACAAGGTACAAACGTCCAACCCACAACCGTCACGCACCTCAAGAGTGTAATCGACATGTCACGACCCGACCGGGCGCGTCGTACCTACCGGTACCATGTCAGGTATATGTCAAAGAATAGCGTGAACATACATAACACATAACTTATAAAAGGTAAACATCACCGCCACCGATAAGTGCCGCCCATAAAACATTCTTTAAACAAAAGTATAGTAGTACAATGAGTTCTTATAGCCCAAAACACACGGTGACCACGCACTTAAAGATAACAAGCGTGGATGACAGGCCCGCCATACCACGAATGTACAAAATACCTATAGATCGTGGAATATCCGTACTAGACAAGCTTCCGGAGGATGGAGCTCGACACCGGAATAATGATCCTAAGAACGAGGATCCTCAATCGCTTACCTTACCTGCGACATTTAACGCAAACCGGAAGGAAGGGTCGACACAATATGTACCAAGTATGTAAAGCTGGAAAATACTGTAATAATGATATCATAAGTCTAAGAGTAAGTTGGGGTCATGGAAGACAATAAAATACCTTTTACTGTGCCTTACTAACAATGAGAGTGGCAAGTATATAAATATAATACTGCATAAAATAGGGGCCTTAGGATCAAAACAGGGTACCTCGCCCGTAATATCAATAAGCACCCCTACTCCTGGGACTATTTCACCCGCATAGGTCCTGTGGACCCGCATGAGGTATTCCTCGCATAGGTTGTACCCGCCCGCATGGGATTATTTCACCCGCATAAGCCCATAAGGACTCGCATGAGGTATTCCTCACATCGTGGGTAGCAAATCCACGGAACAGGTGGTATAACGATCTTGGGGACTTTCCCCTCAGATATACTCTTACCCTGAAGCAGATGGTATAACGATCTTGGGTCTTGCCCCTCAGATATACTCTTACACTGAAGCAGCTGGTATAATGATCTTGGGGCTTGCCCCTCAGATATACTCTTACACTGAAGAAGGTGGTATGACGATCTTGGGGCTTGCCCCTCAGACATACTCTTACCCCAGGTAGGTGGTATAACGATCTTGGGGCTTGCCCTCGGATATACTCTTACCCTAGCTCAAATCACATCATATCATAATCATAAATAAGTTAAGAAAACTTATAACTTCTTATTAGTCTTGTTCATATACCCTCTCATTTTAGTTTACTTAAGGCACTTAATCATATCTTTAATAAAAGAAAACCGGGAATTTAACCCAAGTACTACATACTTCAATTCTTTTAAAAGTGACTCTTTTTCATACATAAAGCTCTTGGGCAATTGATGCCTTAAAATCAATTTGTCTTTCATAAATCAAATCATTTGTCCTTACTTGTCTTACTTAGAGTAAATCTCTTCTCATTAATCTTTTATAAAGCTAATAAACCAACTTCCCATAAAGTTGTTATATTAACCCTTCACTTTAGTAAAATTACACTTTTCCCTAACTAAGGGACTTATACATTCTTAAAACGACACAAGTCTTTATATACTTAAAACAAGTAAGAATACCGAGTCTCAGACGTCTACCGTACTACATAGTTACATCTATTCATGCTCAAGAGATAGGAAAACTTCACATACCTCTGGTCAATCCACTTGCTAAGTCCAAACTACCGCAAGTAATATGTCAACCTAAAATAACCATGATACGTTTATTAACCTCTAATCTTAATGTAGAACAATCCAAGTTCAAAGTCACTAAATTCTATGGAAAATCAGCATTTCCTTTGTTTCTACTCACTTTGCCACCTTTCTCAAGGCCGAATTTATCATCCAACGGCCACATTTAAGGCTCAATCAATCCAACAATTCAAAGGGGATTACACACCTAAACTTGGGTGTGTAAAATTCTGCCCATAAGTTACAACAATTCACTTAACAATTCTAAGGTAGTTTTTAGGCTACAACATGCTCATAATCTCTTCTTAACCCATTTTTCATATCCAAACCACATTTCTAGCAATGACTCTAAGAGCATTATTTACTACCACAAGTTCTTTCTTCTTAACATGCAACACTATAAACTAAATCTAAAGGAAGAATCATTACCTTAGAGTTTTAGCCAAACTTATTCCAAATATTTTTCTAGCTTCCGCCAAGAACACCACCACAAGCTAGCCACAAGCTTCCTTTTGTTCTTAACTTTTGATTTTCCCTTAGGCTTGGACTTCCTTTGGAAATGTAGAGAATATGAGCTGATTTTTAGAGAGAGGGAGAGAAATTGGAAGATGACCAAGTCTTCAAGACTTGGTCAATATATTGCATGCAAGAAATCAGATGGAGGGGACACTTGTCACCCTCCCAAGGTCTTTTAAAAGAAAAATCTGACTTTTTTAAGTTTTTCCGCCCAAAATCTCCGCCTCGGCGCCAATGAAACCTCCGTAGCCTCTTCAACTTTCGCGCCGCGCCGCTGTCCAGCCATGGCGCTGCAACTTCAGCGACCCTCGGTATTTCGCGCCGCGTCGCCGCTTTGTCCGAAACACATTGTCCGATCACGCCGAACCTGTAACTCTCATAACTTCCTACTCCGACGTCCTATCGACGAACGGTTGGTTGCGTTGGAATCTAGACTCCACGAACTACGCCCTAGGCCTTTGAAACACTTAGGAACTCTCAATGTATCGGGTCATAACCCGCATCAAAGTTGACTAAAACCCGTCCGGAATAATCCGTCAACCTATCCTTTGAAAATTTTAAGTCTTACATGCTTTCGTACGCTCTCATACGTAGGGTCAGGACTACAGGGTATAACATGACATATGACGGGACAGGACCCCGTCGTGCCCAAAATATGCATAAGTCTGAAAAATAAAGGTCTGTACCAAAAATAGTTGGCTCCGGAACAAAGGAGCTCTCCAACTGCTGTACAGAAATCCTAGACTGGAGGGTCACCTATCTGAACTTCTGAACCTGCGGGCATGAACGCAGTCCCCCGAGAAAATGGGGTCAGTACGAGATAATGTACTGAGTATGTAAAACATAAAATACTAAAATCAATAACAATCGTATGCAAGTAAAGAGAGTCATCAAATTTCATGTAATCGAGAATCGTATGCAAAATCATATCATGTATCTTGAATCATAAATCACCATGCTCATGTATGCAGATATAAAATCAGATAACATGTCTCGCCTCTGCGAGGGACTCGATGGAATCTGTCTGCTGCACGTAACGTGTCTCGGCCCTCAGGAGGGACTCGATGTAATCTGTATATATATAACGTGTCTCGCTTCTGGTAGAGACTCGATGAATGATGCATGATCGCACGAACATGATCGGCGGGACTCGTGGAATGAAATAGTAACACTTAGCACGAGTAGATATCATGAGCAATCAGATGCAATTAAAATCATTATGTGACTCTCGATAAAATTATTACCATAAAATCACATCAAATCATAATCACTAGTAAATAATCATTTTTAAAACTGAACTGGTAGGAGTTAAGTACGTCCGCCGTACTTTCATAAAAATCATGTCAAAAGAAAGAAGGAAAGGTCTCACATACCTTTTAAGCGAGCAAATCAACTAAATGCCAAGATATGCCTCGTCCAGTATGTCAACCTATAATAATGACAATACGTTCGTCAATTCTACGGTCTCTAACGTAATTTATTCAGATAACGGCTTCTTATTTCTATAAAAATTTGGACAGCACTTCCTTTGTTTATGTGCGTATCCACAATTTTACCAATAGTCCAAATCAACCAACAATTCAACTCCAACTAACAATCCAATTCAAACCAACAATCTAAATCAACCCAATGATCCAAATTAAATTAATAACCACTACCATTTCCATATGTAGTCAAAAGTATCTAAACATTCAATTTATCAACTTCAATAACCAAGAGAATTTATACACTTACCTCTCATGTTAGTCAATCATTTAGTCACGTTAGAATTATCATGGGGCAATCCAATCTCTTAACGACATCGCCAATTCAAGAATGTGAATTTAACACTTTTCTATACTTTAATCCTTTCGAGACATGTATAGATAATTGCCTCAATAAATATGCATGTAGTAACTTATATTCACACCCTAATTCAGTCTGTAATACATTATCGAAATTTTCAACAATTTCTATCAACTTTCCGGTCATATCAACATTTTACAATTCCAAAGCTTTTTTCCAAAATTCCTACTTTTCAATTAATCTCCCAACAACTTCAATTAACAACTTTAACTTTAAACATCAAGGTTTCATCTAAATTTTCACATGCAATTAGTAATAACATACCAATACAATTACTCAATTCCAACGTACACCGAGAATAGGTTCTAAATTGGTTTCGACCTCTATCATTCACATGCATTGTCTTCTTTCCCTTTCTTCTTTGACATGGATAATTCTCCTAACTATAATATCAATTAATCTATCAAATATCAAGTAAAAGGGATACATTTTCACCACTAGAAGAAGAATTTCATACCTTAAAATTTTACCAAAACAGTCCCCAAAAAACGTGACTGTCCAGATATTTAGCCACTGCTTCGTCAGCTGAACTTGTAACGTCGATAACTCTCTACTCCGGTGTCCTATCGACGAGTGGTTTGTTTATTTGGAAAATAGACTCGGCGAACTTCATTTTAGGCTTTTGAAATACCCAAAAACTCCTAATATGCTAGGAGATATTCCCTTCCAAATTTGACTAAAAATCTGTCCAACAGTCCCGAAAAAAATTTGCTCACTGCCCAACCGATTTGCTCACTATTTTGGGCCAATTTTGGCTTCAATTTCACACTTCTTCAACTCTAATTCAACATGCAACTCCTACACTATGATAACCCATAATTTATACATGTTTTCCTTTCACAAATTGTCTCAAAATCTTGCAATTTGTCTAAATGAAATGTTGAAGGTTTTCTTTTGGTAACGAAAAGGAATACAAGTTACTGTTTTTTGTGTTTAGGACGTTGCAACACAACAAAAAGGGTATTGTTTCACTTAGTCTTTAAGAAGTTCTCAAAGCAAATAAAGGGTTCAACTAGTACTGGTACTTTTCTTGTTTTCTTAATAAAACCTAACATGTACTGCTTTGGTTTTGTTTTATTAACAAAAGAAAAGGTTGGGGGATTTTTTTTTGTAAAGACTAACTATTTGCTCCCTACTTACACGTGAAACCTCCACTCCACTTTGTCCCTTTGCCTTAGTCACCAATTGTCATTAAATGCTCCTCATCATTGTGTTCCCCACACCTTTTTTGAGGTTTTCATTTGCTGCCACCATTTCATTACTTAGGCTTAGTCCATTAAAATTAACTCTACATGTTACACGCCCATACGAATTTTGTCCCCTCCATTAATAATTAATCAACCCCATAATTAATCAATTCCACCTCACTTCATTTAAATCCTACTAACTCATAAGACATTCGTATCCTTAATGTCATGATTTTATAATACAATACTATTTCATAACTCCAGTGGAACAAATTCGACTACTGAGTATTAATTCTTGTCGTCACATGTATAGTACTCAAAAACTATTCCGGGATAATATCCGTTTATACACTAATTTTTTGTATTAACATTTGTAAGTATCCTTTATATTCAATATCTGAATCTTACTTCCTTAATGACGTTCTTAATTATCCTCTTAACTTACGAGGTGTAACATCATTCCTCCCTTAGAAACATTCGTCCTCGAATGTTCATAACAAGTCTTATGCTAGAAGAATTTCGGCAGAGTCTCCTCTATAAATGTGTCTATCCATCTATATTCAGCAAACCAACAGATGCCTCGCAGGGCCACAATATAACACACATGCAATTCACCAATTCAAAATAGTTAAGTAAGAAACCAAATTACCTGTGAATATTTAACTGAATCTTATGTAATACCTTGAACAAAGTTAAAGAGTCTACATGCGGTGCTATACTCCTCTATTTTTGAATTTGCCACAACATTCCAGCTGGTACTACCTTGTACACCTGCTTTAATTTGTAAATGGTATGTAATGTTTCCCCCAAATCATCTGCATACTTAATCGTAGCGACAATTCGTGTGTATACCCATTGTATTGTTAACATAGTTCCATAGAGATTTGTGACTCCTCATGCGAAATAAGGATATTTCATTCCTTGATGTAAGACATTATATCAGCCGCATCTTGATACTATATTAATTCCAATATTATGCAACACTTTATCCACTGGAATTTTAGATTTCACATAGTCCATAGAAAGAAATATACCTTGAATGACATTCTGTTAACCCACATTTACCTATATACCTCAGAATGATAGGATCTTTATCTCAATAAATCTCATACACTTGACACAGTAAATTTACTAGAACTTGTCATTATCCACCAAGGATTATCCACAGGGTATATACCAAGTATGTAGTGACATGTGAGACAATGTCATCTGATAGATACTGTCCTAGCTTTGACAAATCTCATACAATCCCCACATAACAGTTCTTTTGAAATCTTCCACCCTTTCATCAATAAGAAACTTTGATAGTAGTATATAGTGTAATGTTTCCAATTTGGTACGATTATCAAATCAAATGTTAGCGGTCCCACTCTTTGTTTCCAACCATATTTCTTGTTCAATGTTATCCTTTACCTCAATACCCATTTCCAAGGCCTGAGAATCACCTTCCCGTTGCACATATTGAGGGTAATGCTTCAAAGTACATGTTCCCTAGAAAGTTTAACCCATAGAGAGTTGGTGGTCCTAGATTTCCATCATAGCTTTTACACAATGTCTTTAATATAATATCCAAAATGAGGTCTGAACCCCAATCTGCTATCATCCTTAGGCAAGTACATTTTTAACCATGTAAACCAATGCTTAGCCTTAACATCACCCTTACTGTATACCAGAAGAAAATTACAACTATTTGTATGTATATCTTTGATCACACATTTTGCAAGTCTTAAAGCAGACAGTATGTGTATAGGCACACTTGTGACACACTAGTAATCAACCATGCTTTGCCTCATGGTGACAACAATTTTTCTTCCCAAGCCTGTAACTTGTCTTTAATCTTCTTAATTAATTCAGCATAGTCTATCTTCCTCTTTCTAACATGAAATACTGGATATCCTAAATACATGAATGGAAATGTTCTCCTTGGGAAACCAGTAATACCTTTTTCTTGCTGAATCAAGTTACTAGGAGTCTTAGCATGCATATAAACAGAACTCTCCTTTTATTGATCAAATGGCCAGAAACTTCTTCATACTCTTTCGTTTCCATTTGCTTCTGTTGGAAATTCTTCAAACAACTCCTCTTTAAATCTAACAATATCCTCCCTAAAACTTAGTTTCTTAAAAACATCTCCAAAAGTTTTCTTACTCCATAATAATAAGACAGTCTTGACATTCTTCAGTTTCGGTATAAAATAAACGAAATCATCTTAATCAACAACAGTGTTCCAATTTTGATTTAGCGCCTAAAAGAATGCTTCATATTCTGTCCAACCCAAGCTAAGATAATTGTTTGCCTCCTCAAGTGGCATTTGTTTTATCCTCTCGTTGGACTTACTAATTCAGTTGTGTCTTTGGCTGCATCATACTGAATATCTATTATCACTTCGTTGAATTCATCTATATCTTGCACCTCTCGTATCTGTTTTCCACCATTTTATTATTGTCTATGGACTTGTACCAGATCATGTAACCTTCCAATATCTATCCACAGTTCCCTTTTAAGAGCCACATCATTAAACGCATATACCACAGTCATATGGAAACTTTTCTTTGTCTGCATTCACATTATGCGCAGATGTTCCAACTATTTTGTACAACTTTTAATATCTACATCATCGAGATGAGGCTTCCAAGAGACCAAATAACACCATCTTAGCATTCTGCGTGAATGATCGGTGTATTTTATATACACTTTTTGAGTCATTTTTAGTTAGTATTTTACTCATTTCATTTATGTTTAGTACAGTATTAGGGTCGTTTTCCTTTCTTTTGTGTCACAGCGGTCAAAAATGGAGAAATGACGAAAAGGAGATGAAATGAGCATAAAAGAGATGAAATTGCACACAAAAGGGCCAAGACATGAAGTCTAAGAAGTTCCGGGAATTATAGAGAAAATCAGACGAAGTCCGGACGAGAAAAAACGCAAGCGGAAGTCGCGAGAAAAATGTCACCGGCGCCATGGCCGGCAGCTGAGCCGCCCAAAGTCTTGAAAGTCGAGAGTTGCTGAATTTGGTAGCCATGGCCTGATCTATGGCCATAGCGCCGCGAGAATTGTGAAATCTTGGCCGAATTTGACATGTTTGAGAATCCTAAAGGATAACTTTTCCTTCTTAAAGGGATAACTTTTCCTACCTAAAGGAAACCTTTTCCTACCTAAAACCCTTACCTAAAAGGATTATAATAACTTTTCCTACCTACACAAATCCTTAACCCTTCACCTAAAGGATTCTTTGGCTATAAATACTCTACATCATTAGAAGAATTATTCATTCTCCATTCTACCATTCACCATTCTACATCCATCCATCCACCATTCCACCTTGTAAATATTCCACAACACAACCCTTGGATGCTTGGCTTGGAGACTCATTCTTAGTAATTTTCTTTTCTTTCTTTACTTTAATTCAGTTTTTGTATGATGAACATGGAATTAGTTCTTGTCATATTCATGGCTAGGAACTAATTCTCTTATAGGGCTTTCTATGTTGAATTTATTGAACCTTATGTTATAAATTAATGCATGCTTATGGTTATTATTCTTATTGAGAGATCTATCCAATAATTGAGTTGAATTCTTGGTAGCTAATTGACAACTAGTTATCACTATATGATTTCTAATCAGATTTTGAAAATGGGGGATTGTGAATATGCTGTAAGTTGGGTAGACAGTCTTGAATTGGGGATGAAAATACCTCAATTAGATTTGTAGCGTTGATGAGAGGCTTAACAACCCTAATTCTGCGCATTGTGCGTGACGGTCAACTAGGTTTTTGTGCTTAATCCTCCTATAGCGTTACCCTTATCAGCGAAAGTTAGGTAAGGAACAATACTGGGGTTGAGTGTTTATATAACCCTAACGGGAGTATAAAACGATTTCGTAAACCTGCTTTCTCCAAAAGAAGAATACCATAAGTAATGCATTAGTAAGTAGCATAAGCGGATAGTGAGGATACATAGAAGCCCTATTCTCATCACATCTGAATTAAATCTTTATACTTTAAAATAGCTTTTATAATTGTTAGTCATAAACAACCAATCACTCATTAATTCACCAAATAGATACTAGAAAATAGATAATTGGTACTTGAACCCTAATCCTATAGGACGATATTCGGTCTTATCTAAGACTATACTACTTGATACGATAACGTGCACTTGCGTTTAAAAGTGTGTGCATATTACGCGCATCAGTGAACCAATGCATTGAAACTGTGCATGAATACATATATTGGTTACCAATCCTTCAAATAACTTCTTAACTGAAAATATGAACTCCAGAGGTTACGATATTTAAAATGCTTGACACAACTACACACTAATGGAATGTTTATCATTCCCAAGTTCTAAGTCATTTGTGAAACAAACTCAAATAATCCCTTATGTCTACTTTCCAGAATTCGGTCCAACATAACAAAGCACTTTCATTCATTTATATCAATCTTATTATTCAAGAAGTAATAGCCCCTTCTTATCCTTACATGGGAACAATGTTCTTTTACAGTTTTCTACCTGCACATAGTTCAGCAACATGGTATACCATAAAATCGTCTCAGATTCTAACAATTAGAGCTCAAGATTAAATTAGAGGTATGAATGAGAAAATAATAGGTAAGCTTCATGCCTTCATTTTCTATCTTTGTAAGGAAAAGTTCAATCTCTGTAACTATAGAGCAGATAACGTAGCATAACGGGGTATCAATTCGTAAGATAGAGACTACTAGAATTCATCTCACAAGTCGACACTTCATTCATGGTCTGAAAGGGATCTCTTCACTACTCGTAATTATAAACAACTTCATTTCTTTTAACACTTGTTCACTCATTTCTTACTTGTCGTACTTTCCATAATTCCAACACATTCTAGTATACATACGTAATCTTGGACATTGCTCCTGGTTCTAATCCCTGATGATATCATCCCTTAAGTGATGAATGGTTAATTTATTTGGTACGTAAAAGATTCTGAAGAGTTACATTACCTTTCGAGACATGTATAGATAATTGCCTCAATAAATATGCATGTAGTAACTTATATTCACACCCTAATTCAGTCTGTAATACATTATCGAAATTTTCAACAATTTATATCAATTTTCCGGTCATATCAACATTTTACAATTCCAAAGCTTTTTTCCAAAATTCCTACTTTCCAATTAATCTCCCAACAACTTCAATTAACAACTTTAACTTTAAACATCAAGGTTTCATCTAAATTTTCACATGCAATTAGTAATAACATACCAACACAATTACTCAATTCCAACGTACGCCGAGAATAGGTTCTAAATTGGTTTCGACCTCTATCATTCACATGCATTGTCTTCTTTCCCTTTCTTCTTTGACATGGATAATTCTCCTAACTATAATATCAATTAATCTATCAAATATCAAGTAAAAGGGATACATTTTCACCACTAGAAGAAGAATTTCATATCTTAAAATTTTACCAAAACAGTCCCCAAAAAACGTGACTGTCCAGATATTTAGTCACTGCTTCGTCAGCTGAACTTGTAACGTCGATAACTCTCTACTCCGGTGTCCTATCAATGAGTGGTTTGTTTGTTTGGAAAATAGACTCAGCGAACTTCATTTTAGGCTTTTGAAACACCCAAAAACTCCTAATATGCTAGGAGATATTCCCTTCCAAATTTGACTAAAAATCTGTCCAGCAGTCCCGAAAAAAATCTGCTCACTGCCCAACCGATTTGCTCACTGTTTTGGGCCAATTTTGGCTTCAATTTCACACTTCTTCAACTCTAATTCAACATGCAACTCCTCCACTATGATAAACCATCATTTATACATGTTTTCCTTTCACAAATTGTCTCAAAATCTTGAAATTTGTCTAAATGAAATGTTGAAGGTTTTCTTATGGTAACGAAAAGGAATACAAGTTACTATTTTTTGTGTTTAGGATGTTGCAACACAACAAAAAGGGTATTGTTTCACTTAGTCTTTAAGAAGTTCTCCAAGCAAAAGAAAGGGTTCAACTAGTACTGGTACTTTTCTTGTTTTCTTAATAAAACCTAACATGTACTGCTTTGGTTTTGTTTTATTAACAAAAGAAAAGGTTGGGGGATTTTTTTTGTAAAGACTAACTATTTGCTCCCTACTTACACGTGAAACCTCCACTCCACTTTGTCCCTTTGCCTTAGTCACCAATTGTCATTAAATGCTCCTCATCATTGTGTTCCCCACACCCTTTTTGAGGTTTTCATTTGCTGCCACCATTTCATTACTTAGGCTTAGTCCATTAAAATTAACTCTACATGTTACACACCCATACGAATTTTGTCCCCTCCACTAATAATTAATCAACCCCATAATTAATCAATTCCACCTCACTTCATTTAAATCCTACTAACTCATAAGACCTTCGTATCCTTAATGTCATAATTTTATAATACAATACTATTTCATAACTCCAGTGGAACAAATTCGACTACTGAGTATTAATTCTTGTCGTCACATGTATAGTACTCAAAAACTATTCCGGGATAATATCCGTTTATACACTAATTTTTCGTATTAACATTTGTAAGTATCCTTTATATTCAATATATGAATCTTACTTCCTTAATGACGTTCTTAATTATCCTCTTAACTTACGAGGTGTAACAATTCCTTTCCCGCAAAGATTGTAAAAGAAAGTGGTTGATAAGCAGTTCTCTAAGTTTTTGGAGACATTCAGAAAGTTACACATCAACATCCCGTTCATTGAGGCATTGGAGCAAATACATACTTACTTTAAATTTATGAAGGAAATTCTGGGAAAGAAGAAGAAGTTGGCGGAGTATGAGATGGTGGCAGCGGAGGAATGCGTGCCGTCTTGCGAAGAAATTGCCCCTGGCTTCGAGGACCGGGAGCTTCACACCGCCTTGCAGTTGGCGGGGTAACATGTAATAGGGCACTTTGTGACTTGGGGCTAGTATAAATCTTATGTCGTTATGCTGTTTTTAAAAGGTTGGAGTTAGGTGAAGCAAACCAACCATTGTGAGCTGCGATTAGTACATGGGGCGGTGGTGCGTCGGGGAAAGATTGAGGATGTCTCGTTAAGGTGGGAACATTCTTCTTTCTGCGGACTTCCATCTTTGATATGGAGGAAGATGAGAGATCCCATCATATTGAGAAGGCCGTTCTTGGCAATAGGAGAGCCACAATTGGCGTAGAGAAGGGTGGTGACAACAGTGGAAAGTGAAGAGATGGTGTTCAAAGTGTTCAAACACATTATTGAACCCTCAGTCATGAGCAAGTGCTTTGCAATTAGCACTGTCAGAACTTCACTTGAGCCAGCGCAAGCCACAACAAGGGAGATAAGCCCGCCAAAATAGGTAAGTGATGCAAAACCTCCTCTTGAAATTAAAAAGGAAAAGAAAAACAGAAGGAGAAAATGAAAAATGGTGATGAAGTGGATTGGTTGTGAGGTTAATCTACCCTACGCCTCTTGATTAAAGAACTTGCGTCCGGCTACAAGACGTTAAATACAGCGCTACTTGGGAGGCAACCCAAGGTTATTTTAATTTATTTAATTTAATGCAATCTAATTTTTACTTAGAACAGTCTCACGAGGTATTGTTTATATGTTGTGATGACAGGTGCAGAGCCAAGAATTTGGAGGACGAAAACTGGAGCGAAACAAAAAGAAAATCGGCTCAGCGCCGCGGCGCCAAAAGATCAGAAAGGCGCAGAAGATTCAGCGCCGCGGCGCCAATTGCAGGGCCGCGATGCCAATTGCAGGGCCGCGATGCCAAAAGTCCAGAAAAATTCTGAAGGTTAGGCGCCACGACGCTGGAAGTTCAGAGGATTGCGAGAGTTAGGCGCGCGGCTGATTCTGCGAACATGGCGTCGCGGCGAAATTCTGAAATTAAAGGAACCCTAAATCCGATTTTCCTCACTCCAAATCAAAACCTAAACCTTCCCTCTCCCCAAAACCCACGAAAATTTACCCTTTTACCTAAAAATCGTCCATAAACTAAACCCAATCACAATCAAAGTTCTTAAATTCCTTAAATCCTTAACCATCTTAAACAAACAACCCTCATTCCATTGCCTCAAAACATCATTAGGAGCAAGAAAATCTTGAAGAACACCGTCAAAGATAACTTTTATCTTTTCTTGAAATCTTCAATATAATCAGAGGAGGTAGTAGGTTTGAGAAGGTGCGTTATCTGTGGAAGGTGTGTGGGGGTGTTGAAGTTGGGTGTGAGATTTCAAGGAAGAGTATACGAAGTGAGTGTGGGGTGTTGTGCAGGAGTTTTTTTAGTGAAATGTGGGGGTTGATAAGTGTTGTAGTTGCTGATTGTTGATTGATAGTGTGGGGTAACCAGTTGAAACAAAGGAAACGCTGCCGAAGTTATCTAAAAATGTACGCGAAGAGGAAGCTTCCACGTCCGCTCAGCCTCAATATTGTCACGACTCGAACCGGGCGTGGCGGTGCCTACGGGCACCCAGTAGTCATACATCGAGAGAAAATCAGCGGAACATAAAAACAAGACATGAAGCAAGATATTATAATTAAGCAGACCAAAATAGTTGCCTTACGTATATAAATACATAAAGAACGACAGTTTAATCCTTTTTACAACCACACGCCAGATTACTACATGACCTCTAAAATTTACAACAACTATGGCCGGGACGGGGCCGTCGTACCCACGAATGTACAGAACCTCTGACTCGGGAACACATACGAAAGAATAAGCCTCACGAGAGGCGGAGCTTGATATGTTGAGCGGTGATCCATGGCGAGGATCAACTACAGGTGTACTCTACTGCGGCATGAGCGGCCGAAGGAGGTCGATCTGGCGGTACAGTATGGCCCGAAAATCTGCGATTGAATCATAACGATCTATATAAAGCGAGAGCGTGTATGATAACCAAAATACGATGCAACATAAGCGATCAAGTCGAGGACTCACGCCCTCAAAGTAATCACTCGATATACAACTATGGGTCTCGCCACATCATCAATCATGTTCGCATCGCCACGCGTACCGAAATTGCGTCGGTGCGACGTATCCGTGATGCAACAATAAAACAATGTCGCGTGGTCACATGCCGGAATCTGCGCCGGTGCGAGCGTGTCCATGTAACATCAACAACAATATCTTGGGTGGTCAACCTGCCGCGTAGCGCGTGCCGGAGTGCGTCGGTGCGAACGCGCCCGTGTAACAATAATAACCATATATCGAGCAATCAACCTGCCGCGTGGCGTACCGGAATTGCGCCGGTGTAGACATGTCCATGTAGCAATAACAACAATATATCACACAGCCAGGCTATCACAAGCAAGCATAAGCAAATTACCATACTTCTAGACTTTCATAAAAAGATCCATTCTTTATCAAAAAGTCACCTGATATCAACATTTGCACAACAAAGGCTATCTCGACAAGCATAGGCGAGTTACAACAACAAGCATAGGCAAGTTATACAACAACAAGCATAGGCAAGTTATACACAACTCAAGGTACTTCCATTTTATATCAAAGTCCGGGTTTTATCCCTAAAGTACTACGTACGTTTAAATTCCCTTTAAGAAATCCATTCCCTTTATAAAAGTCACCCGATACCCGTAGTATAACATAGAGTGACTTTTACTTTTCTTTGTTTTAAAACCAAATTAAGGCAATACCATGCCTTCTTTTTAGACCAAAACACTTCTCTTTTTAAAGTCAAGTTACCGCATTAAAACCAATGATAAAACCCTTCTTTTGTTTTCATAAAGTCGTTATAACTAACTTCCCATAAAGCTGTTATAACACTTTATGTTTTAAACCGTTTTAAGACAAAACAATGCCTTTCTATTCCCTAAAGTTCCAGTTTGCCTAATTTCAATTACTCAAGTCTCATTACTTTAGAAAAGTTTCATAGTTCAATGTTTTAATCTCTTTTTAAAACAATTGAGTAACATAGGCCATATGTGTGAGCAGTTTATTCTTGTTTATAACCATTTATTTAAAGCAGCCATGATCTAGAAAAATGTAATATCATTTTGTCTCATCTTAGCTTCTATGCAGATGGAGGTTTCTACTGGTTTTAATAATACTTCATTATTCATTACATTTTCCTTTATTAACGCTGCAGTGGTTTGTCGATACACATTCTGATTTCCGAAATCAGTAAAACATTATTCCTTTTAAAAACCAAGTACTCATTACTCACGAATGAGGGTTCACACAAACATCCATATTAATCCAATCAAGTTAAGTCTCTTATCTTTTAAGATCAAGTCTCTTAACTTCTAAAAATCAGTAAACCATTTTCTTTACCTCACTTAAGACGTTATACCTAACTCCCCATAAAGATAGTATAACTCTTTTTAAAACCTTTAAAACCAAGTGTTAATCTTCTTTCAAAATGGTTTCTTAACTCTTTTGACATACTTCAAGATTCTTATTATTCAGGCTTAAGTCAAAAGACATTGCCGTATAACTACATTCAGTTAGCACACGTACGTCTACCGTACTATATATATACTTTTAAAATACTTCAAGATTCTTATTATTCAGGCTTAAGTCAAAAGACATTGCCACACATACGTCTACCGTACTATACATATTCATGCTCAAGAGTATAAGAAGAATCACATACCTCGCGACGATTATCGACTATAAGCAAGACGCTCCACGGCTATAATCCGGCTAGCCTTGTCCACCTTCTAAGTAGCACATGCTACTTGCAAAACATTCAACCAATAAAGGTTATCGATCTGCATGTCTGATCTATGTAAGTACAGTTTAACTTCTACTTATTATTCTTCTGAAGTGATTTCAGTTCAATCCTTTTCTGTAATATCCTTCTATTACAGTTCAAATCTCTTCTATGAATCTTGTATTCATTTCTATACTACTACAGTATGTAATCCCCAATTACAATAGAAGGACAGTAGTATTTACCTCGATGAGCCCAAAATTATCCAAGTATATAAGTCGCTCCTGAGCAACGTTAAGCTCCTACTCTGAGTGCTCCAACCCGCTCCAATCAACCCTTAGAAGTTCTACGCAACTTCTACTTAACACTTCAACCGACTATGAAGGTTTTTCTTAGGGTTTCGTTTTTGTGGCTGAGGGAAAGTATAATGGTATTTTCGGGCTCTACGTATAGAGGTAACTTTGGAAAGTACTACAAGGTATAAGGGCTAAGGTTTTTGGGCATTATAACAATACTTGGAGAGTATTTCTATACCACAAAAAAGGGGTATTATACGACAACAACTAGACTAGGGGGGTACCCCACGGCTAGACACCACAAAAGGGGGAGGGGGAGGCTCTCGGCCAAGGCTCACTCAAGGGGGGGGGGGGGCTTTGGAGGATTTTAACTCGCGAGGAGAGATTTCAAGACTTGGAAAATGATTTTTGGATGAAGAAAGTTCATCAACTAAGGGGTATTTATAGGTCAAGCGGGCCAACCAATGGCCAAGATCAATCCAAGTGTAAGGCAAGTGTAAGGCTAGGATTAAGCCATGTGCACCTTATCCATCTACCACACCAACTTGCACAAATATCCTACATAACCATGCCACCTTTCTCGTCCATTACCGCCCAAAACGTGCTCCAATTAGAGGGTGACAAGTGTCGCCCTCTCGTTGGTCCATAATGTTTCGTCTCTCGGAAAAATCCGCAAAAATTATACATGACAGCGCCGGAATTTTCCTTCGCAGTTTAGTAAAGCGTTTAGTCGGCGACTCTTTTTGGCACTTGTGCCTAAATTTCGAACTTAGCCTAACTTTAAGGCTCAAATTAAAATATGTACGCCCTCACGTACATACTCTGGAAATACGGGGTATAACATTCTCCCCTCCTTAGAAACATTCGTCCCGAATGTTCCTTCTCAAGATGGGTAACGATGAAGTTTTTCTAACAAGTTGCCAACGCCACGCCTGGCCACGAAATAGCACACGTTCTCTTCCTTCCTTACTCGTCGTGCCCTTCTCGAACACTTGAACTCTTCTAGTATACGTACCACACTTCAGTCATCGCTGCAGTTCCCAAAACTTTGGAGTCACCACCTCCAAACTTGGTCATCTACTAGCCTCAACCTCCCTTAAGTCCATTCCCGGCCTTCCCGAACCGATTCTGGTCGAACGCATCCACGAACTCCTACGATGGTCATCCAAACTTGGGCCTAGCACCCTCGTGACCCTACCACCTGGCGGGACCACCCAGAGCTGACCCTACCTTGAAACAGGCCGCGGGTTGGCCCGCAACATGGCCCCAACCCGACCCACTTAACGCATCAAGCTCTTGTTTCCCGATCCGGAACAATCTTACCTATACAGGTCATGAAAGCTACCACTTCCATTTTACACTACCCAAGGAATTTTCACATAATAACTCCATGTGTACTTATACATTCTGACAGAGATCACCCGCAAAGTCTTGTACTCAAGACGACCTTACATCTAAGGTCTTAACTGTAATATTCTAAGGTTCATCATTTTCTCACCCCCAGGCTTACCCTTTTCACTAACCAGGCTTCTAAATCACATTTTAGCACAAAGCTATCCGAACATAACACTTAACACATTATCATACATCAATACATACAAGTCTCTAGAGGGTTAAGGATATACCTGAAAATAGGCGGTTCAAAGGGCGCTAAGCTGGGAACTTCGCGCGACCTGCTGTAGCTCTTGGTGTATGAACATCACTGCCTAGCGTGGGCGGTGAAGAACCCATGGCCCGATCCGTAATCAGTGCTATCTACCAGCGCTACCCACAGTCGGACAGATCTCTCGCCGGATAGCCTGTTGGCGCCAAAAATAACAAGCTCCTTGGCACCACGACACTCCCGAAATGCGGTCTACGCATCGATCACAGAGGTAGGGGTATGCGTCTCGCCCACACCCCTACTCGCGGAAATCGAACCCCTGGAGCTCGACGTGTTCATGTATCCCGGATGCCACGAAGGTTGTGGAGGACCATTACGCATGGCGGAGGTACAAAACTAGTATCTTTCTTTGAGGCGGTCCGCCTCGAAAGTCACCAAAGGGCCTGCTTTACGGCCCTCTTCGCGATCTTGGTCGTCATTCGACCTCTCCGCTCACACACAGTGCGTAAGCTGCGTGCGGGCAATGTTCATGCCGGTGAAGAGCTACACCCGAACAAGCCTCGCCAGTAGTCGTCTAACCCGTAACGTGGCGGTGTACTCGTCCTCCATATCAACTACTCTGGCGGGGGCATACCTGAGCCGATGAGTCGAACTCCACATTGTACTCCCGGTATGCGCGTTCGCCTCAACATCAAAAATCTGTCGGCGAGCCCTCATCCGTCGTGGAGGCAAGAAATGTGCAAAAATGCCCCGAAAACTCGTCCCAAACGGTGGAAGTGCATTCTCTCCCGGAATGGCTCGCGAATCAAACGATCGGCTGCGGTATCACGCAGACTATGCGAACCTAGGACCGCGACTCGGTCTCAGAAGCCTTGATCACTCTCATGATCGTATGGCTTCGGATGAACTCCTGCGGATCATCGCCGAGCCTCGACCGTAGAACTCGCGGGCTACATCTCGAAAGTCCTGTAGCCTCAAACTATCCGATCTTGGGTGAACCGTGGTGCTCACCGGGCTGCTGCGTCCGGCTATCCTCATATCGGCCCACGACCACGGCGATGGCGGGCCATCTCTTTGTACCCCAACTCCTGCCCGGTGTGGGGCGAAGGTCGGTGCGTAGTCTCAGCAGCAACTGCTGCGGCTCTAAACTCTGCCGGCGCTGGCGGTGTCGCAAACTCGTCAAGCACCTTGTCTCGGGTAATGGCCAGGGCTGCGCCTCGTACTCCTCGTATCTCACTAGCGACTCCTCGGTGCCTTGCCCACTGGGCGGGTTGCCTGCGGCGGGCATAATCGGTGAAACGAAATCGTCGGAGGGTCCAACTTATAACACAACTCTAAGGCGCGATCTCGGAATGAGAAGAATGGAAACCGATCCTAAATGTCCTGCGACCTCTTGATTATAGATGTGGTGCATGACACCGATAATCAAGACTCTACTGAACCGATGCATGTAGACACTTTCAGAGATTAAGCGCTCGATATCACTTTTGTCACGACCGAACCGGGCGTGGTAGTGCCTTACCGGGCACCAGTAGTCATACATCGGAGAAATTCAGCGAACATAAAAACAAGACATGAAGCGAGATATTATAATTAAACAGGCCAACCAAAACAGTTGCCTTCTGTATATAAATACATAAAGAACCCGAACAGTTTAATCCTTTTTACAACACTTGCCACAAGATTACTACGGACCTAAGATTTACACAACTATGACGGGACGGGGCCGCCGTACCACGAATATACAAGAACCTCTGACTCGAGGAACACATACAAAGAATAAGCCTCGGAGAGGCGGAGCTTCCCGATATCTTTGAGCGGTGATCCTATGGCGAGGATCAACTAGGTGTACTCTACTGCGGCGTGAGCGCGGCCGAAGGAGGTCGATCTGCAGTACAGTATGTGGCCCGAAAATCTGCGGTTGAATCATAATCTATATAAAGCGGGAGACATGTATGATAACCAAAATACGATGACGCAACATAAAAGCGATCAAGTCGAGGACTCACGCCAAAGTCATCACTCGATATACAACTATGGGTCTCACGCCGCATTATCAATCATATTCGCATCATGGCCACATGCCGGAGTGCGCCGGTGCGACGTATCCGTGATGCAACAATAAAAACAATGCGCGTGGTCACATGCCGGAATTCTGCGTCGGTGCGGACATGTCCATGTAACATCAACAACAATATCTTGGGTGGTCAACCTGCGCCACGCGTGCCGGAGTCTGCGTCGGTGCGGGCGTACCCGTGTAACAATAATAACCATATATCGGGCAATCAACCTGCCGCGTACGCATGCCGGAATTGCGTCGGTGTAGACGTGTCCATGTAGCAATAACAACAATATATCACACGCCGGGCTATCGCAAGCAAGCACAAGCAAATTACCATACTTACAGACTTTCATAAAAGATCCATTCTTTATCGAAGTCACACGATATCAACATTTGCACAACAAAGGCTATCTCGACAAGCGTAGGCGATTCTGACAACAAGCATAGGTAAGTTATACAACAACAAGCATAGGCAAGTTATACACAACTCAAGGTACTTCCATTTTATATCAAAGTCCGGGTTTTATCCCTAAAGTACTACGTACGTTTAAATTCCCTTTAAGAAATCCATTCCCTTTATAAAAGTCACCCGATACCCGTAGTATAACATAGAGTGACTTTTACTTTCCTTTTTTTAAAAACCAAATTAAGGCAATACCATGCCTTCTTTTTAGACCAAAACACTTCTCTTTTTAAAGTCAAGTTACCGCATTAAAACCAATGATAAAACCTTTCTTTTGTTTTCATAAAGTCGTTATAACTAACTTCCCATAAAGCGGTTATAACACTTTATGTTTTAAACCGTTTTAAGACAAAACAATGCCTTTCTATTCCCTAAAGTTCCAGTTTGCCTAATTTCAATTACTCAAGTCTCATTACTTTAGAAAAGTTTCATAGTTCAATGTTTTAATCTCTTTTTAAATAATTGAGTAACATAGGCCATATGTGTGAGCAGTTTATTCTTGTTTATAACCATTTATTTAAAGCAGCCATGATCTAGAAAAATGTAATATCATTTTGTCTCATCTTAGCTTCTATGCAGATGGAGGTTTCTACTGGTTTTAATAATACTTCATTATTCATTACATTTTCCTTTATTAACGCTGCAGTGGTTTGTCGATACGTTCTGATTTCCGAAATCAGTAAAACATTATTCCTTTTAAAAACCAAGTACTCATTACTCACGAATGAGGGTTCACACAAACATCCATATTAATCCAATCAAGTTAAGTCTCTTATCTTTTAAGATCAAGTCTGTTAACTTCTAAAAATCAGTAAACCATTTTCTTTACCTCACTTAAGACGTTATACCTAACTCCCCATAAAGATAGTATAACTCTTTTTAAAACATTTAAAACCAAGTGTTAATCTTCTTTCAAAATGGTTTCTTAACTCTTTTGACATACTTCAAGATTCTTATTATTCAGGCTTAAGTCAAAAGACATTGCCGTATAACTACGTTCAGTTAGCACACGCGTCACGTCTGCGTACTATATATATACTTTTAAAATACTTCAAGATTCTTATTATTCAGGCTTAAGTCAAAAGACATTGCCACACATACGTCTACCGTACTATACATATTCATGCTCAAGAGTATAAGAAGAATCACATACCTCGCGACGATTATCGACTATAAGCAAGACGCTCCACGGCTATAATCCCATAGCCTTGTCCGCTTCTAAGTAGCACATGCTACTTGCAAAACATTCAACCAATAAAGGTTATCGATCTCAGAATGTCTGATCTATGTAAGTACAGTTTAACTTCTACTTATTATTCTTCTGAAGTGATTTCAGTTCAATCCTTTTCTGTAATATCCTTCTATTACAGTTCAAATCTCTTCTATGAATCTTGTATTCATTTCTATACTACTACAGTATGTAATCCCCAATTACAATAGAAGGACAGTAGTATTTACCTCGATGAGCCCAAAATTATCCAAGTATATAAGTCGGCTCACGGCAACGTTAAGCTCACTACTGAGTGCTCGACGCTCCAATCAACCGCCAGAAGTTCTCGCAACCTACTTAACAACTTACCGACTATGAAGGTTTTTCTTAGGGTTTCGTTTTTGTGGCTGAGGGAAAGTATAATAGTATTTCCGGGCTCTACGTATAGAGGTAACTTTGGAAAGTACTACAAGGTATAAGGGTTAAGGTTTTTGGGCATTATAACAATACTTGGAGAGTATTTCTATACCACACAAAAAAAGGGGTATTATACGACAACAACTAGGCTAGGGGTACCCATGGGACACCATGAGGGGAGGAGGCTCTCGGCCAAGGCTCGCTCGAGGGGGCTTTGGGCGATTTTAACTCACGAGGAGAGATTTCAAGACTTGGAAAATTATTTTTGGATGAAGAAAGTTCATCAACTAAGGGTATTTATAGGTCAAGCGAGGGCGACCGATGGCGAATCAATCCAAGTGTAAGGCAAGTGTAAGGCTAGGATTAAGCCATGTGCACCTTATCCATCTACCACGCCAACTTGCACAAATATCCTACCTAACCATGCCACCTTTCTCGTCCATTACCGCTAAAGCGTGTGTCACGACCGACCCGGGCCCGGTGCCTACACAGGCACCTGTTGGTATTCCTCGAGAGAATAGCGGCGGAACATACATGAAACTTATAAAATAAAATAACGAGAAATTAAACCACGAGGTTAGCGATAAGGCTACGCCAGACAATATACATATACATGTAACTGCCAGCGATTACATCCCTTTCTTTTTACAAACCGACCCGCGACATGTGACTACAGACCTCTAGAGTTTAACATAATAAGCGTGGCGGGGCGGGGCCCGCCATACCACAGATGCATAAGTCTACCACATCGGAAAGCGTACCTGAGATAAGCCTCGGAGCGGTTGGAGCTTTCTCCCAAAAGCGAACCGAGATCCAGAGCGAGGATCACCAACTGTGCACCTAATACTGCGGGCGTGAGCAGCGGCCCGAAGAAGTCGATCTAAGTCAGAGTATGGAGCAAATAAGGTCAACAATCATATCATAGCTGCGTAAAGAATATCATAAAAACTCACGAAATCAATCGTATATTAACTGTTCATTTCCTTCTTTCAATAAGATTTAACAACGTGTTCTTACATACATACTTAAGAGTTTAATCAAGTTTTTCCACATAACTTATTTATCTTACTTAACATAATCCGCCCGTTTGCGGGACACGGTGTCTTGACGAATCATGTGACATAATCAGCCCGCTGTGGGGCTCGGTGTCTTGTGGAATCATGTAGCATAATCCGCCCGCTTTGTGGGCTCGGTGTCTTGTGGAATCATGTAGCATAATCCGCCCGCTGTGGGCTCGGTGTAAGATGGCGTAACGGCTATGTGTAGGCTCGGGGTAATATGGCGTAATCAGGCCTATGAGTAGGCTCGGTGTATCTCATAGCGTGTCAGGCCTATTTGTAGGCTCGGTGTATTTCATAACGTGTCCGCCTATTTGTAGGCTCGGTGTATTTTATAACGTGTCAGGCCTGTTGTAGGCTCGGTGTATTTCCTTACATAACCTTTTACATCGTATAATTACTTCTTAAGTCGTCATAACAACTTCCCATAAAGTGTTATAACAACCTTTCATTTAGAGAACTTAAGACACTTTTATTCTTACAACACTTAGGAAAAGCGGGATCGAAGATACTACGTACATACATACTTAAAAAGAATCGTATCGCTTAAAACTTCATAATCCTTAAAAGACAATCATAGTTCTTAGTCTTCAAACTTCATAACATACTTCCTTTAAAGCCCAATTACTTATACAAAATCATATAAAGTTCCATACCTTCCAAAACCAAGTAATTTATTCCTTAAAATCATATAACTTAGTCATTTTGAACATAAAATCCACTTACTTACTTTAAACAAATCAAGACACATAGCTTTAAATCAAATCTCATAACTTCCTAACCGTTCTTACCAGCGTCTCATAAGACCTAGTAAGGACTTAGGACAATTTAAACATACCCTTAACTTAGATTCAACAATGTAAATACTTTAACTTCTAAGGGTAGAAGGAATCTTGAAATACTACCACATGGAGATTTCATACGTATGATCATGCCAAAGAAAGAAGAGGTTCGCATCTGCCATGACGATTGTCGACAAGTAGTAAAATGCTCAAAGTACTTGACCTTGAGCTATTCCATTCTTCAAGTAGGATCGCTATACATATTTCTTCAACCTATCATGGTCACAATCGTCCATTAACCTCTTACTTGAACATAGAATATTCTAAGTGTTAAGCGCCCAAATTCTGAGAAAATCGGACAAAGACCTCCTTTGTTTTTACTTACTTTGCCACATTTTTCAAGGCCGAAATACCATAACCAAACAGCCCAAATTGGCTCACAATAATATAGAAGGTAGTCCAATACAAATGAATAACTAAACATTGATTGGCTCACAATTTAGAAAGTAATCCAATGCGAATGAATAACAAACTAAAAGTCAATTTTCGCCATAATGAATACAACAATACCAATTCTTATCAATTTCCATTTCAATCCAAATTGTTAGCCTAACATGATATCAAGTCGCAAACGATTACAATTACTATAATCTTCAAGTCAAAAACATGCGACGATTCTAATCGACTAAAATCGTAATCCAACTTACATGGCTTACATTTCATTTCGGATTAAGCTCTGACAATCCATAATACTTATAAACTTCAACATACCAACTTCATGCTATCAACATGTAAAGCTAACAACAACAATATAAATACATAATCTTGTAACACCCTTAAAAGACAAGATTATACCTTAACGATTCTTAATCGAATCCAAATCCAAGTCGCTCCTTAGTAGTTTAGAGCCTCTCCAAGACACTTCAATCCTCTTGTTGAGACCCAGAACCACACCAATAACTTTACTTCAACTTCCAATCCAAAACCTAGAAGGCCACTAGGTTTTCACTTTCGACTAACGTAAACCATCTTTTTCCAAGCTTTTTCTATTGAGATACGCTTACAATACACTCAAGAACCTTGGTTTAAAGTGTGGAGCTTATTGGACAAGGAACAAAAATTTTCTCTTCTTGAAGTGAGCTTGGTAGAGCTTGACTTGTGTTAAATCGATTTTTGTGATTTGTGGCTAAGTATGGAACTCTCTCTTGCTACTAGTAATAAATATGGGGACATGGAGGGTCAAGATACACACAATTGGGTGGTTAGGATGTGGTCTTACTAAATATCAAGACTTGGTGGGTCCATTGACTTGGTCAAGAAACTCATGCTCACAACTTGGAAGACTTTAATCATACAAGACTATGGTCAATGACCATCTTAGCCATGCTATTTTTCGTCGAGCAACATTAAGGGGTGACACGTATGCCTCCCATTCGTCACAATATTACGTTTTTCCGACAATTCCATAATTCCGATAATTTTTTTACAAGTCTCAAATCTTAACACTTGTGAGCTCTTACGTACTACCTTAAAACATGTCTTGTAAAATACGGGGTGTAACAACGTGCTCCAATTAGAGGGTGACAAGTGTCGCCCTCTCGTTGGTCCATAATGTTTCGTCTCTCGGAAAAATCCGCAAAAATTATAAATGACATAGCCGGAATTTTCCCTTCGCAAGTTTAGTAAAACGTTTCGTCGAAAAACGACTCTTTTTGACACTTGTGCCTAAATTTCGAACTTAGCCTAACTTTAAGGCTCAAATTA
Source organism: Przewalskia tangutica (assembly GCA_029844215.1). Taxonomy (NCBI): domain Eukaryota; kingdom Viridiplantae; phylum Streptophyta; class Magnoliopsida; order Solanales; family Solanaceae; genus Przewalskia; species Przewalskia tangutica. Next base: position 117,439,044 of record CM056728.1, read on the forward strand.
AAATACATACGCCCTCACGTACATACTCTGGAAATACGGGGTATAACAAATATGATACTACTAGGTTTGTCAGCCAACAAGCGGATTGTAGATATCAAAAACTTAGTACTAGGCCCCTGATCCCTGAAAGAGGAATGGATTACCAAAGGGAGTCATTTGAGGAGGGAGATGCCTATGAGCCTATTCGGACGATGATAGAGGTTATGGGGTGGAAGAGATTTGTTAACCCGGAAAGAATAGCACCGATGAACACAGTGATGATGAGAGAATTTTATGCTAACTTTTCTGAGAGGGTGGATGGTAGATGCTTTGTGAGGGGACGGTATGTGCCTGTGACGGCAGAAGTGGTGAATTTGCTATTAAAAACAGCCGATGTTTAAGAAAGAGGTGGCGAGCGGAGCTATTTCAGAACGTGGTCTAGAGACACCAACAACATCGACTGGATGTAAATCGCAAGCCTGATAAGCTACCCCGGTGAGTATGATATTGCGAGAAATGGATCAAGAGGATGGCGGATGTCGATTCAACAAAGCGACGAGGTTGGTTGTATTTCGTGAGTGCCCGCTTAATTCCATCGATGCACTTTACCAGAGTGCCAGCAGACATAATAAAATTGATATATGGAATCATGTCAGGGAAGACGATGGACGTTGGGAAGGAAATAATGCAAACATTGGAGAAACCAGCAGGTTGGTAACGACAGGTGGGTTGGGACATGACTCACTTATTAGCTGCTTATGCTCCAGTCTCCAGACATGGGGTCTCAACCCTACCCACTGATACATTTGAGAAAGTCCAACTTCCTGTGTCATATGAGATAACGCATTCCTTCCCAGACCCAATCCCTCCAGCAGCGGCACGAAGGAGACCAACACCAGCAACAACAACAGAAGCTGTCATGGATGAAGATGAGCCTGAGACAGAGGCTCAGTATGAGGCAGGAAGCAGCCAGCAGCCACTCCCAGAATCAGAACCTCCAGTGCCTATAATGGAGCAGTTGCTCATGAACCAGAGAAGGATGATGCAGAATTTTGACATGATGATACAAGGTCAACAGGACCTGAGGCAAGGACAACAAGAACTAAGGCAGGAGCAACAACAATTGCACCAGAGATTTGATGAGATGAGTTCCTTGTTCAACCAGTGGTCCATGCATTATCCGCCGCCACCGCCACCACTTTAAACCAAGTCTGTAAGTTGTCATGTTTTCTTTTATTTTCTTTGAGTCTTGCACACATTGGGGACAATGTGTGATTTACGTTTGGGGAGGGGGGTGTTATTTGTGTCTTATTGTCTTAGTATTTTTTTGAGTCTTTTTGATTTGTTTTAAGTATTTTTGAGTCATAATTTTTTTTAAAGAACATGCATGTTGTAGTTACTGGAATCGCTTAGTGAAGTAAAGTTGAATAATGTAATGGAATTAGAAGCAACCATCTAAACACTTAGGTTAGATATGCCAAAAACTCATGAAATCTGTCTATTTGGGGTTTCTTGCTTGATTTGTGCATTGTTAAATGATTAAAACCTATGTGTATGATTGCTTGCTATTTGAGGCGAAATAGTTAGGATATGCATGTTAGGGAGATGACTCATGCATTTATTTGTTAGTCTTTCTTACCACTTTTACCTATCCATGACATTCAAAATATCTCTAGTCAGCCCCTTTGAGCCTAAAAATTAAACTTTTTCTTTGACACCCTATAATTTCACACTTGTGCCATAAGTGAAAATGTGAAATGATTGGAATAGAAAGTGTTAAAAAAGAGACGAAAAAAGTGAACAATTTTGATGCACCCCAATAAAAAAGTAATAATAAATAGGCAAAAGCCTAAGTTTGAGGGTGCCCGTTATTCATTATACACTTCATTCTCTCAAAACAAAAGAGGGGAAAAATAGATATGAAGTGAAGAAAGAAAATCAAAAGAAAAGGAAAGAATTGAAAAGAGCTTATGGTACATAAAATGAGCCTAAATGTCTATTTTTACCTACTCATGCCTAAGCCTACATTACAACCCTGAAAAGTCCTGAAGATCTCTTACATGTGTATCCATGATTAGTGGAGAATAGCAAGTAAACATGCCATAGGATTTTGAAATTGACATGCATAATTCAGTATTCTTACTTCCATTAAGCATGATTAAAGTGAGTTTGCGAAATATCTAGCTTGATGTGTTTAGAATGCTAAAAATCCATGTTATATGTTCCTGCATATTATTCTGCTAACCTTCATATTTTTCTAAGTAACAATGATGCAACAAAGTGATCAATGTCGTTGAGTCTTTCTATTTTCTTTTTCCTTGTATCTTTATTTCTTTCTTTTGATCTTTGCTCGAGGGCGAGCAAAGGTTAAGTTTGGGGGTGTTTGATCGGTGTATTTTATATACACCTTTTGAGCCATTTTTAGTTAGTCTTTTGTCCATTTTTGTACAAATATGTGTCGTCTTAGGATAGATTTTCTTTCTTTTGAGTCATATAGGTTTAAAGTGGCTCATTGGCGGAAAATGAGCAAAGAGGCGAAAGCAGAGGTTCGGAGATCGAAAACGCGAAAGTTGGTGAACCGTGCACAAAGCAGGCCCGGCGCGCCTCCGGCCAGCGAGGCGAGCGCCACGACGCCCAATCTTCGTAGAGCCGGAGTTCCGGCGCGGCTGAGCAGTGTTATACCCGTAGTTCGACCTACGTATGAGAGCGTCTGAAGCATGTAAGACTTAAAATTTTCAAATGATAGGTTGTGATTATTCGGACGGGTTTTAGTCAACTTTAAGGCGGGTTATGACCGGTACATTGAGAGTTCCTAAGTGGTTCAAAGGCCTAAGGCGTAGTTCGTTGAGTCTAGATTCCAACGCAACCAACCGTTAAATCGATAGGGCGTCGGAGTAGAAAGATATGAGAGTTACAAGTTCGGTCGTGATCAGACAGTATGTTTCGGACAAAGCGGCAGGCATGGCGCGGATGCGAGGCATGGCGCGAAAGTGCTGAGAGGTCGCTGAAGTTGCAGCCGCGCCAGGACAGCGGCGCGGCACCGAAAGTCGAGAGGGCTGCGGGGTTTCAGCAGCGCCGAGGCGGGATTTTTGGGCGGAAAGACTTAGGAAAAGTCAGATTTTCTTTTAAAAGACCTTGGGAGGGTGACAAGTGTCCCCCCCCCCCCATCTGAATCCTTGCATGCAATATATTGACCAAGTCTTCAAGACTTGGTCATCTTTCAGTCTCTCTCTCTCTCTAAAGCAAAAGCTCCTCCTTCTCTCTACATTTCCAAAGGAAATCCAAGCCTAAGAAAATCTGAAAAATTAAGAACAAGAAAAGGAAGCTTGTGGCTAGCTTGTGGTGGTGTTCTTGGCTAGGAAGCTAGCAAAATCTTTGGAATAAGTTTGGCTAAAACTTTAAGGTAACATTTCTTCCTTTAGAATTAGTTCTAGTGTTGCATGCTTAGAAGAAAGAACTTGTGGTAGTAAAATAATGCTCTTAGAGTCATTGCATGCTAGAAAATGTGGTTTGGATATGAAGAATGGGTTAAGAAGAGATTATGAGCATGTTGTAGCCTAAAAACTACCTTAGAATTGTTAAGTGAATTGTTGTAAACTTATGGGACAGAATTTTGGGTGTGTAATCCCCTTTGAATTGTTGGATTGATTGAGCCTTAAATGTGGTGTTTGGATGATAAATTCGGCCTTGAGAAAGGTGGCAAAATAAGTAGAAACAAAGGAAATGCTGCCCAAATTTCCATAGAATTTAGTGACTTTGAACTTGGATTGTTCTACATTAAGATTAGAGGTTAATAAACGTATCATGACTATTATAGGTTGAAATATTACTTGCGGTAGTTTGGACTTGGCAAGTGGATTGACCAAAGAGGTATGTGAAGCTTTCCTATCTCTTGAGCATGAATAGATGAAACTATGTAGTACGGTGAGCGTCTGAGATTTGGTATTCTTACTTGTTTTAAGTATATTAATGACTTGTTTCATTTTAAGAATGTATAATTCCCTTAGTTAGGGGAAAAATATGATTTTACTAAAGTGTAGAGTTAATATAACAACTTTATGGGAAGTTGGTTTATTAGCTTCATAAAAGGTTAATGAGAAGAGATTTACTCTAAATAAGATAAGTATATGGAGAGGCAAATTGATTTTAAGGTATCAATTGCCCAACGGTTTTTATGTATAAAGAAGAGTTATTTTTGAAAGAGTTGAAGTATGTAGTACTTGGGTTAAACTCCCGGTGTTCTTTTATTAAAGATATGGTTAAGTGCCTTAAGTAAACTAAAATGAGAGGGTATATGAACAAGACTAATAAGAAGTTATAAGTTTTCTTAACTTATTTACGATTATGATATGATGTGATTTGAGCTAGGGTAAGAGTATATCGAGGGCAAGCCCAAGATCGTTATACCACCTTCTCCGGGGTAAGAGTATGTCGAGGGCCAGCCCAAGATCGTCATACCACCTTCTTCGGTGTAAGAGTATATCGAGGGCAAGCCCCAAGATCGTTATACCACCGCTTGATTGTAGAGTATATCGAGGAAAGTCCCAAGATCGTTATACCATCTGCCGGGGTAAGAGTATATCGAGGGTAAGTCCCAAGATCGTTATACCACCATTCAGTGGATTTGCTACCCGTGATGCGAGGAATACCTCATGCGGGTCCACGGGACCTATGCGGGTGAAATAGTCCGCGAGTAGGGTGCTTATTGATCTACTGGCGGTACCGTTTTGATCCTAAGGCCCCTATTTTATGCGATGTGTATATATATACTTGTCACTCTCATTGTTAGTAAGGTCTGATAAAAGGTATTTTATTGACTTCCATGACTCGACACTTTGGACTTATGATATCACTACTATAGTATTTTCGACTTTACATACTTGGTACATATTGTGTCGACCCGCTTCGCCGAGTGCGTTAAATCTGCGCGGTAAGTAAGCGATTGAGGATCCTCGTTCTTAGGATCACTACTCGGTGTCGAAGCTCCATCCTCGGAAGCTTGTCTATTAGTACGGATATTCCCGATGCTATAGGTATTTTGTACATTCAGGGTATGGCGGGGCCCTGTCCATACGATTGTTATCTTTAAGTGCATGGTCACTATGTGTTTTGGGCTATAAGAACGGTTGTATTACTATACTTTTGTTTAAGTATGTTTTATAGAAAGCGATCTTATCGGTGGCGATAATGTTACCACTTTTCTCTAAGTTATGTGTTATGTATGTTCATTGCTATTCTCGACATATACGACGAAGTACCGGTAAGTACGATCATGGCCCGAGGTGAGTCGTGACACGGGGCATGGCCGAAGCGGAAAAATCAGCAAATTCGAATGTCAATGGGCCAAGGCCTGAAGGAAAACTTGCATCACGTTTTGGAGACTATAAAAAAAGGACTTTAGGTCAGATGCAAGGGTTCCTCTTCTTGCCAAATCACACAACTTTTGGAGATCAAGATTGGAGACCTATTCTTAGTAATTTCTTGTTCTTGTTTTACTTTCTTTACAGTTTATGTTGGATATTAATTTAGTTCTTGTCATGTCTATGACTAGGAACTAAATCAATCTAGGGCTTTCCATGTCAATTCACTTGAAACTTATCTTTATGAATTAATGCATGTTTTTGGTTCTTCTTCTTGTTGTTCAGATTTATTCAATATTTGTCTTGAATGCTTGGTAATTACTTGATCACTAATTATCATAATCCATATGATTTCTAATCGAAAACCGAAAGGGGAGATTGTGAATATGTTGTAGTTGAATAAACATAGGTTAAATCGTGGACGAAAGTACCCCGATACTTGTGTAGTATTAATAGGTTATTGGTCTTAATCCTCCTTTATAGTCAATCTTATCACCGAAAGGTAGAAAGGTTATATATTGGGGTTGAGTGTTTATATAACCTTAACATGAGTATAAAACAGTTTAGTTAACCTGCTATCTCAAAATAGAAGAATAACCATAATTAATTGCATTAATAAGTAAGTTAAGCGGATAGTTGAGGAGATTTGGAAGCCATATTTCCACCATTACTGAAGTAAAACAACGTAGTTTAATTAGCTTTCATAATTATAGTCATAAACAACATATCAATCATTGGTTACCAAATAGATAACATAGAATAAAATTTGAACATTGAACACTAATCCCTGAGGACGATAACTCGGTCTTCTAAGACTATATTACTTGACACGACACATGCACTTGCGTTAAGTGTGTGCATAAATCGCGCATCAACACTATCCTTCCCAAATCCCACTTATGGGACATTTCTACTTGTCTCAATTTGTAGTATTTATCACACATTGATTCAACGTGGCTGACATCCTATCGATTCGAGCAAACCAATCATATAAGACTATCCTATTACTTGATCCTTATGCGCATGAAGAAGACTTCTAAAACATATTCAATCTTTAAAAAGTGTAAATTGTTCTTGAAACACAACTTTTAAGATCAAAACACTTTATCAAGGTAAATAAAGTTTCATTCGTGCATGTCATACGAGTAACCATACTTATAACTAGCAGATGGTTTGAAATTGATTCTAAAAGAACCTATTTCACCAAGTAGTGCTAATTTCTCCCTTTTTAGAATGACTACAGTGGCTACATTTATGTATAAACAAAAGAATAATAGTCTATGAAATCTGTTATACCCCGTATTTTCCAGAGTATGTACGTAAGGACGTACGTAGAAAATTTGAAACTTGAGAAAGTGGCTTGGCCGAAATTTATTTGTGCACAACACCCGGTTAGAGTCGTTTTTCGACGAAACGTTTTCCACGACTTTCGTAGGGAATTTCCGCTATGACATTTCTAATTTTTGCGGATTTTTCAGAGGCGAAACATTTTGGACCAACAAGAGGCGACACTTGTCACCCCAATTGGTGGGAGTGGGCGGTAGTGTAGTGGACGATTTGGCCTTGTTGGTCAAGGGGAGTTGGTAGGATATTTTGTGTGTTAGTTGGTCAAGGACACTTGGGTGAATCTTGGCCTTACACTTGTGTAGCACTTGGCTCAATCTTGGCCATTGGTTGGCCTTCACTTGGCCTATAAATACCCATCCCTTTGAAGACTTATTCATCCATTCCTAAATATCCTAAGTGTTAAAATCCCTCTCTCTCCCCTCTTGTTGACTCTCGTCCAAGAGCCCCTCTCCCCCTTTGAAAGGCCCCCTTGGCCGAGAGCCCTCTCCCCCCCTCCTAGTAGTGTGGCCGTGGGGTACCCCCCCCTAGCCTAGTTGTTTTCATATAATACCCCCCCTCTTGGTAAAAATACTCTCAAAAGTATTGTTATAATGCCCAAATTACCTTAGCCATATACCTTGTTGTATTCTAAGCTTATACCTATCTGAAAAGCCCGTAAATACTATTATACTTAGTCGGTCACAAACCGAAACCACAGGAAAATCTCCATAGTCCGTTGGAGTATTGTGTAGAAGTTGGTTAGAACTTCTAAGGGTAGTTTGGAGCGGGTTGGAGCGCGAGTTGGAGCTAAGCGATTGCCGGGATCGACTTTATACTTGGATAATTATGGGCTTATCGAGGTAATTATCTTGTCCTATTGTAATTGGAAATTACATATTGTAGAATATATAGTTGAAGTATACTATATATAGAATCAACGTAGTTATCGGCAATGTCTTTAGAATTAAGCCTGAATAATACTTACGGCAATGTCTTGTGACTTAAGCCTGAATTTAAAGAATAATACCGAATCGTAATTACATGGGTCAGACATGAGACTTGTAGTAGTACCGTGGAGTAGAATTGTACCGTTAGGTTAGATCATAACCCCTGGTTGGCTTGATGGCGGCCTCGATAAAGGAGGAGATTTACGCTGTCATGGGGGAGAGTGCTTCGAATTTTCTGTAGAATGTTCTACGGCGGATCTAAATATTAATAAGCGCCTTGTGGCCTTATAGGTTGAAGTACTACGTGGCGCGATCTACTTGGCAGGAGTAGCCGACGGTTGGAAGTACTTGAGCGTTTTGCTATTAGTCGATACTCGCCGCGAGGTATGTGAACCTCTTCCTATCTCTTCTAGCATGATATGTGTGAACTATGTAGTGCGGTGACGCGTACGTGATAAATGTATTTGATTGGTTTAAAACATAAAGTGTTATAACGGCTTTATGGGAAGTTGGTTATAACACTTTATGTTGGTTAGAAAATACATGTGGTTTTTAAAAGGTAAATCGATTTGAACTATAATCGGCTTGTTATGTGTTAATAAAGAACTTGAAGTATTTCAAAAGATTTTTGAATCATTTTGAAAGAAGAAGTAATCTGGTTTCGAAAAACTTAAGAGTTATACTAGCTTTATGGGAAGTTAGGTATAACGGCTTAAGAATGTTTTCTTGATTTGAAATCGAATGTGTATCGACAAACCATCGCAGCGTTAATAAAAGGAAATGTTTTGGCTAATTAAGTACTAATAAAACCAGAGAAACCTCCATCCGCATAAGCTAAGATGAGACAAAATGATATTTCCTAGATCATGGTCAGTAATAAGATTGTAATAAACAAGAATATCCTACTCACATATAAGGCTTAGGTTTCTCAGTTGTTAAAGGAGAATTATATTCTTAAATGAATAAGACTATGAACTACGAAACTTTTCTAAAATGAGAAACTTGAACATTGGAAATTAGGCAAACTTGAACATTGGAAAAGAATGTTGGTACTTGATTTTACAAGGAGAAGTAATTGATTTACTTTAACAAGAGAATCACTCTATTTTCATATACTATGGGTATCATAAGTAACGTATCTTTAAAGAGTTAATGTATGAAGTACTTTGGGGATAAAACCCGATCTTGTTAATCATATAGTAGAAAGTACCTTGTGTGAACAACTTGATTGTATTGGTTTGTGATAGCCTTGTAATACTTTCTTGATTGCTTTGATAAGTAAAGCGTGTTAGGATCGCTACGTGTTAGTATCTTGTGATGTTTGTGTAAAGGGTTTCTTGATTGTGCTTATTAACTATCGGTCGTTATGATAGTATTGTGGCATTCATCTCTTGAGATGATTCCGGTTAACCGCCGACGCGGTAGACTCAAAGTGGTCGATGGACCTATGATTCGAGAATACCTCACGCAGTCCCGGCCTATGCGAGCTACGAGTTCCGTGTTAGTATGCGTCCTTTATGGGCACGCGGTCCACGTGGGCTACGCGGATCGAAGTCGGGGCGATCGCCGGAGTAGCTACCTCGATGCGGGAATACCTCATGCGCCGATGAGATTGGCCTATCGCGAGTCGGGGTTCCGAGGTTAGACGCGCAGACATCGATCTTCGCGCAAGTGGCGGCTTTGATCATGTAACGATGCAGACAGATCTTATGATCTGATTCGCGACCTTGTTGGTACCGTGGGTTTTTAGTAGTCGGCTATGCCTTCGTACTTACCCCGCACGCTTTATTATGACACAGTGGGACACGGTGTTCATGTGTTCCTTGGTGTTTTTATATCATGATCACAGCCGGCGAAGGTATTCCACGCATGATTGATGTTGTGGGCCCGAGACCCATTGTTATACTTGAGTGACTTGAGGCGTGAGTCCACGACTTGACATGATCGCTGTTGTAAATCGTAGTTTGGTTATCATACATGTCTCTCGCTTTATATGATCGCTATGATTTCATTTACTGAGGTATTTTCGATTTCACATACTCGGTACTGTTATGCCGACCTCGCCGGCCGCGTCACGCCGCAGTTGAGGTACACCGCCGTTGATCCTAGCTCTCGTGGTCACGTTAGGAAGCTCCGTTTCTCCGAGGCTTATCGATGGTATAGTCCCCGTAGTAAGTGTTTACATTCGTGGTTTCACGGGCCCTGTCCCGCCATTGTTGTCGTATCATTTCTTAGAGGTCTGTAGTACTGTTGTGGGCAGGGTTTGTAAAGAAAGGATTAAACTGTTCATGTTGAAAAAGTTGCTATTTATATTTATACTGAAGGTAACCGTTTTTGGTTGCTTTCTTATTTCACTGTCTTATTACACTGGTTTCATGTATTGTCTTTATGTTCCGCTGATTACTCTGATGTATGCCTACTTGGGTGCCCGGGGTAAGGCACCAGTCACGGGCCCGGGTTCGGGTCGTGACAAAATCTCTATGACACGAATGAAATAGTCAATTAAGACAGATCCCGTTGACTCAAAAAAATATAAATAAATAGTTTCTCCACTAGTAGAAGATGGAGCTTCACCCAATGTAGTGTATGAAATATGGAGCTTCCCTAGCGGTGTGGCTTGAGTTGGTTAACACCGGTCCCTGAAACCAAAAATTAAAAGTGGTTGAACGGCCTAAGCTTCACATGTCTAGTATATATCATACATTTTTCCTCAAGAAGTAAGATAATATTTAAATAAATCATGAAACACTCTCGGAAAGCGTTCTAAAATGGTTGTTGTGATGTAAGTGTGAATTGTCTATTTAATGTGTTAAGTTAGGTAAATGGGGTTAATCTTAAATACGATTTGAACATGAGAATACTAGCTGGTTGGTACTATGATAGTAAGGTGCTTGTATATGTGAATGGTTTGATTGTACTTGACTGTGATTGAAACATTATGTGAACAATGTGACTTGATGAATCAGTGAATTGATACGTATGTAACATATCTTTGTTACGTATCTTTCGTCATTATTGGTCTATGATGTCTACAGGGTACATAATTTACTCATGCTACACTTGTTGCATATTTTTCTGATGCAGATACAGATCTATCTACCAGTTCGTGAGCTCGAGTGTGAGTCCGAGCGAGCAGACTTCCAGGGTTAGTGCTTTTGTATTCACAGATTAGGTCACTTGGGGGTTGTTTTGGATGTATCAAACTTATTATTTTTTCCGCATTATATTATGAGACAACTTATGTTAGTATTTGTATTTATTTCGCTTTTACTTATGTCATATCATGCGAATGATTGTGAGTGTTTCACATACCAGTGGAATTCCTGAAAATGGACCGTGACATGTATTTGCACTAGCGAGGCGTTGTGTCAGTGCAATTCGAGACAATTTTTTCATTTTCATTTTCATTTTTTCTTCATGTGTTCTTAGTGCTCGGATCCAAAACGTGATTCCGTTCTATACTATAAACATCTATTCATACTTCAAAGTTCATTTTCACCTTTTTAACACTGAATCATCACATGTTCGACAAAGTAATTTAAGAATATTAAAATGAATGAAATCAACTTAAACATAAGAAATATGATTAAAATTTGAGGCAAAACATAGTTAAGAATATGGATTTCTAGTTGTCACATCTAAATAAATCTTTTGTTAACGAAGGAACCCGCAGCTCACATCTAAATGAATCTTTTGTTGTGAAGGCGAACCCGTGAATCGCTACTTTCTTTCAAGTCAGCAGAAACCCCGGCCGACGCAATACCGCAAACCACGCCACCGACAACTACACTGGCAAAACCACGTGTGATGCACTCAACCAAAGATTTATGATGCAGGATCGAACTCGCGACTATGGCCCCGCGCCATCGTACACCAACTTGGCTACCCTTCCGAGTACATCTAAATGAATTTTAATTGGTATACACATTGATATATGCATTGTTTAGGCCTACTCATCAAGCAGGTTTGGATATTATCGCACGTCCTTATTGTTACCTTTTTCTTTTTTCGTTTTAAGAATTGAACTCAGAGTTTCAAATCTCATGTTTGTGCCCACATTTGGTGTCTATTTTTGCGTTTTAAATAAATACTCATACTTTGATTTATTATTTCAGAATTTCCAAGTCTGACTCATTGAGATTCCTATTTTTTTTTATCACCGCAAAGTTTTATATAACTAAATTAAGTGTATATGTAAAACAAGTAATAGTGGCGAATGTAGCCTATAGTCAATAGATTCAATTGAACCCAATAAACTCATTAAAATACAATTTTGACATAATAATATCAAATGATAACGAATTTACAATAAAAATTTAAAGATTGAACCCGTTAATTATATATTTTAAATCTACTTATATTTCTAATAATGAAGTTATTTTCTTGAAATTCTAAGTGCCCGTTTGGTACATCTTATTAAAAATAACTTATATTAGTAGAGCTTATATAAATAGAGTTTTTTCAAGTAGAACTTTTATCAAAAAATTATTAGGTGTTTGATTGTCAATCAAAAAACACTTTTGGCTTAAAAATCACAAAATGCAATGCATAAGCCATTTTGCCTTTGAGCTTTTGAGAGAAGAGGTAAAATAGCTTTTGGAAAAGCCAAAAGCTCTAGTGCTCTTTAAACCAAACACTCCAAAAAAAATTCACAAGTGCTTTTGTTTAAAAAAACACTTTTGGCCTTTCCAAAAGCCCAATCAAACGGGCACTAAGTGTCCGTTTGGATTGATTTCTGGGTACCCAAAAGTGCTTCTGGGTATCCACTTTCATGAAAATGTCAAAATTGACATGTTTGGTTTGACTTTTCAGAAGTGCTTCTGGTCTACAATTTATTTCAATTTGAATTTTACCATTTTCTTTATTACCCTCTTTAATTTTCATCAATAACTATATCCACATTCATTACCCTTTTTAAATATCTAGAAATAATTACTCAAAAAAATTTAAATATACAACTTTCATTACCCTCTTTAAATATCTAGAAATAATTAGTAAAAAAAATTAAATATAGTACTCATATTCTGTTTTAATTAAAAAAATCAAATATACTACTAAAGTTGACATTTATTTATGTGTAATTGTAGATTGAAACTTTAAACTCCTCAAACATCCTAACGTTGTCCGATTATACGAGGATTATCCTTCTCCTTTTTCTATTGTCTTATTTCAAATACTCCGAATATTACTACTATAATACATTATATTTTGAACAAACAAAAAATAAATATTGTAATAATAGAGTACATGCAAAATTAATATTGTAATAATATTTAAATATTATTTACACTTTAAATTAGTATTGTAATAATATTCTACTAATATTTAAGTACTATATTGCACTTTAAATTCTATTATCTATTTGTAATTTTTATTTACATACTTTCATTTATTAGTAATTTTTATTTATATGTATTGACTAAATGTTCATTTTGGTAATTCTACATTCAAAAGTAATTTGATCAAAACTATCCAAACATCATTTATTGATAACAATCGCTTTTACATTGTTGCTTCCAAACATAAATCACTTATGCCAGAATCACTTCTGATAAAATGACTTATACCAGAAACACTTTTGTCCACCGCTAATCCAAACATGTCGTCGTGGGTTAATGAATTTGATAGTTTGCTCAAAGATTACAAGAATAGAAGTGTCAATATGGGAAAATAGAGGGACCAAAACAACAACAAGTTAGTCTAAAACCCATGGCCACCATTCTCTAAAACCCTAGTCCCTTGAGCAACATAGCCATATAAAAAGAAGTGACGACCTAAACTAAACCCTCTGTTAACAATCCCAAAGCAAAACAAAGATGTTGGTATTGTTTGAAACACCTGCAGGGTTTGCCCTTTTCAAAGTTTTAGATGAAGGAAAGCTCTCCAAAGTTGAGGTATCATTCATCTCTTACCCATTTATTTTCTTGATTCATACAATCATTATTTTTTTGTGTTTCAGGATTTGTGGAAAGACTTCTCCTCAACTGATTCTGCCAGAAAGGTATGCTTTAACACTGAAAATCTTAGTGTTTTGATACAAGAAACATTTTACTATGGTTTGTGTAAACACTGGTTCTAGTTAGTTTACTGTGGTTGCTTGTTAGTAGTGTAAATTTAAAGTAAAATATGTCAAGGTGAAATCCTGGTGTACCATGTTATAATTTGGACAAAGCTAAGTAGACATTCCTTTTTCTGTTAGTTTTGTGTACATAGGCTTACATTATCAGACACTCAAGGTGTGTTTGGTATGGAGGAAAATATTTTCCATGGTTTTCCTAGAAAACATTTTCTTGGAATATAATGGATTTCTTACTTGTTTTCTAGTGTTTGTTAAGCAAGCAAAAAAAATACTATTTCAATAGCATTTATATGTAATCTAACATAACAAAATGAGGGTGGCATGGAGTGGGGGTTCGGGTGACCGGGGTGGGATGGTCAAGGGGTGTGGCGGAGGAGACAATAAACTTGGAATGTCACTTATGAAATTTGTTTTCCCGACATCCATTAGGGAAGTCATTTTCCTCACTTTCAAGGAACTGTTTTTCCTAGAGAAAATGTTTTCCAAAACATCTTGATCAACCAAACATGGAAAAATTGAAAAAAACGAAGGGTAACTTTGACCTAATATTTCAGGTTTACTTTTACTAAACACACACTCAAGCATGCTATTTTCCATTGTTTTAGCTACTTGAAGGGCATCTTTGAGCCAAAAGAACGAAGGGTAACTTTGACCTAATATTTCAGGTTTACTTTTGGCCCTTTTCCGTAAAAAAGTTGTGCTTAGTTGATGTGGGTGATATGAACTGCCTAAAATTTTCAACTTTATGTTTCATACATTTTTGATTTATGTGATTGGTTGGTTACAAAAACAGGTTGTGAAGCTAAAAGCTTTTTCCAAGTTTGAGAACACCTCAGAAGCTCTATTAGCAGCTACTCTGTTGATAGACAGCAAGCCCAGCAAAGGACTGCGCAAGTTCTTGAAAGCACATTGTGATGGTGAAACTTTGGGAGTTGCTGATTCAAAGCTTGGAAATGCAATTAAAGAGAAACTGGTCAGAACCCTTTTTATGTTGTCTCATTGTTTCTTAGTAGGTGTTTGGCCAAATGTTCGAAATGTTTTTCAGTTTATTTGGAATTTATGAAGTTGGTGTTGTGTTTGGTTATCCTTTTTGCAAAGGAGAGAGGTGAGCACTTTATTTGGATTTTGTGAAGATGGAGTTGAAAAACAGGTTTGGAGCACTACTCCAAATTTGGAATCCAACTCCAAGTTGGATTTGAAAATTTATAACATTTTGAAATAAAGTGAAATTATTTTAGAAAAAGGTGAATAATTCTCATGGCCAAATGGCCCCTTAGTTTTGTTATGTTTCTCATCCTTGGCTGAAGCTGGTGTGGTATGTGTTTGCAGAAAATTGACTGTGTCCATAATAATGCTGTCATGGAATTGATGAGAGGGGTGAGAAGTCAGTTGACTGAGCTCATTACTGGTCTTGCATCTCAAGACTTGGCTCCAATGAGCTTGGGTTTATCTCACAGTCTTTCAAGATACAAGCTAAAATTTAGCCCCGACAAGGTAATTTGTTGTGAATTGACTGATTTATTTCACGCTCTATATGGTTTCATTGTGGTAAATTCTTAAAAAAAGGGCAGCCCGGTGCACTATGTTCCCGCTATGCGCACATCCGGGGAAGGGCCACAATTATGGATAATTCTTACGTAACAAAAATTGGAATAATCAATAGTCACGGAGAAAAAGGAAGGATATCCAAGTTCATAGAAGGGAAATACATCATACAATGGATGAGGTTAGGGGTTCAGTCCACTAAGGAAACAAAGTGTAAAAGGACCATTTAAGGGATTTGGGGCGATAGGGTGACCATTTAAGAAAAACAATTGTTATGGAACACTTTGGTTTCGTATGCTCTAGATTTTATCATTTCTGCTAAAAAGCTTGTGTATATTCATATCTGAAATAATTTTAGATTGTACTCTGTTGTTGGATAACATTATTATGCGCAATTTCTGATGGTGCCAGTTAGTCATTATTAAAATTTTAGATAGTGCACATTAATTTGATTTCACCCTGGAAATTGTCAATTCTGATTCTTGAAGTCAAATCGTGTGATGAAACAAACGGTCTAAAGAGTATAAATTTACAAAAATATGGAGTAATGTTCTCCGTAAAGCATGCTGATGGTGAAATATGTAGGCTGCCGTTCTCATTGCTTACGCAGCCAATTTTATGTTCATTTCATATGTATCCCGTATGAGGCTTCACATGTACTTTGAGTAGTCACAACTCTGTGGTTATGTAATTTGATGTAGTTCACCGAACCCTTGCAACGTCTATTGAGCTTGTAGTGGATAAGACTAGTGCTTGTTCTATGTTATTGTACAATGTATATGTGTTAGTCTAACATTAAAAAGTATGTATTATAGTCATGTTACCTTATAAAAAGAAGAATGTATTATAGTCTTACCATTTTCTGCCTTTTGTTAAACTGATAGCACTGTATGACTGACTGTTTTTTGCTTTTCCAGGTGGATACAATGATTGTACAGGCCATTGGCTTGTTAGATGATCTTGATAAAGAGCTAAATACATATGCCATGAGGGTCCGAGAATGGTACGGTTGGCATTTTCCAGAGCTTGCAAAGATTGTACAAGATAACATTCTTTATGCCAAGGCTGTGAAGTTGATGGGCAACCGTGTAAATGCTGCACAGCTGGATTTCTCTGAGGTTAGGAGTGGCTTCTTTTTGAAATACTTCAAATAATTTGATTCGACAAAGTAGAGTACTGTTCATGCTCATAATAATCATCATTATGTTGGCTAGCTTTCCTGTCGAAATGAAGCTTGTGATATATTGTAGTCCAATAGTCAATGTTGCTTTTGACTAGATACACACTTTATGCTGAAATAAATGAGACAAAATTCAGACTTTTTGTATTACAATGTTTGCAGATACTCCCAGAAGAGGTTGAGATAGAATTGAAAGAGGCAGCCGTGATTTCTATGGGCACTGAAGTTAGTGGTCTTGATCTGGAGAATATTAAAGATTTATGCAGCCAAGTTCTGTCATTCTCCGAGTACAGAGCTCAGTTATATGATTATTTGAAGAGCAGGATGAACACCATTGCCCCAAATCTTACGGCTCTTGTTGGAGAACTTGTTGGTGCTAGACTTATTGCACATGGTGGAAGCTTGATAAATCTTGCAAAGCAACCTGGAAGTACAGTTCAGATACTTGGCGCTGAGAAGGCTCTTTTCAGAGCTTTGAAGACAAAGCACCCAACTCCAAAATATGGGCTTATATATCATGCATCTTTGATTGGACAGGCAGCACCAAAACACAAGGGTAAAATTTCAAGATCTCTTGCAGCAAAGACTGCTTTGGCGATTCGATACGATGCTCTTGCAGATAACCAAGATAATACCATGGGTTTGGAGAATCGGGTCAAGGTAATGTTGGTAATTAGTATCTTTGGATGATATTTTTCATTTCTGCTCTTTATCAAGTCTGATTATTATGATGTGCAACTTTTTTTTAGCTTGAAGCACGCTTAAGAGCCTTAGAAGGCAAAGAGTTGAGCAAATCAGCTGGATCTGCTAAAGGAAAACCTAAGATTGAATTTTATGACAAGGATCGTAAAAAGGGAGGGCTGATAACACCAGCTAAGGTTTGGGACTGTCTTCTCTTTTAAGTTATACTTTCTTGGTTTGCTTCCAGTAATGACTTCTCACTCTGTAGGTTTACAATCCTGCCGCTGATTCTGTTATGGGACGAACTGAGAATGAGGAAAAAATGAGTATAGATGAACAGCCAGCTCAAACTGAGGAAGCAGGTGAGGCCCCTGTTACTGACGGAGAGAAGAAAAAGAAAAAGAAAAAGAAGAAATCCGATGAAACAGAGGATACTGCTGTAGCAGAACCTGAAGACACTGGGAAGGGGAAGAAGAAAAAGAAGAAACATGCAGATAGTGAAGACGAAAATGTAGAAATGGAACAAAGTAAGAAAAAGAAGAGGAAACATGCTGATGAGGGTGAAGCAGAAACCACTGACAAAAAGAAAGAGAAAAAGAAGAAGAAAACTGAAGAATAAGTGTTCTAGAGGAGACATTTTTCGTAGGGACAATTTTGGTATTGGGCACTTGGTGTCGTGTTTAAGTTGTACAATGATGTCATTATTCAGTTATTAGTGCTTTCACTGCTTTGTAATGCAACTTAGGATTCTATTAGTTAACAGATGCTTGCTTTATGCTTTTAATCCTACTTTGGAATTTTTGCTATACTATTTTACATGTTTTAAGCCACAGCTGATTTCAAGTTATAGTACGCCATAGGTGCTGCCATTGTATTGTTAGTGAAGTACTTTCTGTCATTTTCAAGTTTATGGAAAATTGCTCTCAACTCTTGCCTAACTTACTGTGAAGTGCTTTCAGAAATGTTGCTATGTCTTCAACGACAAGAATTCATCTCAGTACTTTCTAAGGCACATCATGCAGATATACACTCTTTGTTGCAGGCTGTCTCTGGCTCCAGGCATTTGATTGGACGGTTGACTGCTATGAAACTCTCTTTTTCCCTTCTCTCTTTTTATCTAAAGAAAAGTCTATTTTCTAGAGATTGTGAGACACAATTTTATGCATTTCCCAATTTGGTTAGCTGTTTAAAATGTTCCAGTCTCTATGTCCTTTTCATGTGAAAAGAGACCAGAGACCAGGAGGAGGATATCTGTTATGGGCTAAATATTCAAAGCACTAAAGGGTTGACATAACCATCTCATACTGAGGAAGCACACAGGTGAATAAGGTTCCTGATAGTAGATGCAGCAAAATAAGCTCATTAAAGGGTCTCAAGTTTGGGCTGGTCATTGACCCGCCAATTTATTAGCTCAGACCATTTTAGCCTATAAAAAGTTGGACTTATTTGTAGCCCAAATTGATCAATGAGAAATCTTGTCAAAATATTTTCAAAAGTCATTTTTTTTATTCGATACATTATATATAAGCATAAAAGAAAAAAATAATTTCTTAAATATTAAAAAATTAACAACAAACAAACTAAAACATAGTAAGAATTGAGCGGGTTGAGTTATGATCCACTTTTAGCCAACACATTTCAGCCCAAGTACTTTTAGGCGGGTAGCGGGTTGAGTTATGACCCGCTTTTTAGCCAATACATTTCAGCCCAAGTAACTTTGGGCAATTTGTAGGAATATTATCCTTATTTCAGGGTGGTTTTTAATTTTTGCCCATCAAATTGAAAATCTTTAATTTTTGTCCTTCGCCTAAAAATTCATGCGTTTCGGGTTCGAACCCTAGCTCAGTAAAACTTTTAAAAAAATCTGCAAGACATAGTTTGGATTCGCACGACAGAGTTTCAAATTCTATAGTTTACATTTAAGGTAACAAACTCTATCTTAAAGCAGAGTTTCCCCAAGACATGAGACAAACTTGTTGGAAATTTACTAATGTGAAATTAAGTTTAACCCATTATTTATGACTCGAACAATTGAGGCCTTGCACGTCGGAAACGTCGTTTCCACACACGTGCACACGTAGTGCCAAGTATCGTAAATTTCATTAGTGAAAGAGATATTGGTACGTGAGTAAACGTTTGAGACATGAAATGATGGACGGTCGTTGGTTAAAGATGAAACGAGTCGGAAATCGCCGCGGAGCCGTGAAGGGCCGCGGTACCTCCCTGAGAAGCCGCGACACTTAGATGGCAGAATGCTTCGACGAGGGCTGAAGAGTTTCTGACTTTTGGGCTGGTATGTGGCATTTATTCCCCACGAATTGACACATGAATTCAACCATTATTTGACTGAATAACACCTCTCAATAAGTGTCATTACATGGCCATTGATTGTCATTAGTTGGCTAGATGAGAGGTCATCTTACACACACTATAAATTGAGGCCTTAGGCTCAATTATAGAAGACACCTCACTCTTGTATAGTTCAGATTTTTCTGAACTTCTTCCTCTCTAGCATATCTTTCAAACACTCAAAGGTTCTTCTTGAAAAACACTTGAGTTTTCTTTGCTCATTTGTTTAGTTGTTGTTTTATCTTGGGAGATAGTTGCCCATATCGTAAAAGGATATATACGGGGCAATAATGTCTTAAGGACAAAATATCACTCGACTCAGCAGCGCCCTTGTAACACTACCAAATTTAGTGTCTTTAGTTTCAGGTTATAAAGATCAAGGGCTTGCTGTAGTGAAACGAAGATCCAAGACTCAAGAATCATTCAAGAACCAAGACCAAGATCATCAAACTTGTTGTTGTTGTCACAATTATTATTAGATTTCAAGCCTGTTGTATTGTAAACCATTATAGTCTATCTTTTTGAAGCACTAGTAGTAGTTATTAATTATTCTCGTACATCCATTGTAACTCACAAAACTTAATTTTATAAAACTTGCGAATACAAACTCTACCATGCGATGTTTTTTAAAACTTTTGACTGAGCGAGGGTTCGAACCCGGAACATCAGGATATTTTAAGCGAAGGACAAGAATTAAAGACCAACAATTTGAGGGGAAAAATTAAAGACCTGCTTTTGAAGGACAATCAGCACAAACAAAATGAGTAACTTTTAGGCGGGTTATTGACCCGGCCATTTATTAACTCAACCCATTTTGACGTATCAAAATTCTGCCCAACCAGCCATTGACACCCTGCCTGCCTGATAGTGAAGGAAAGAAGAAAAAGAAAAAGAAAAAGAAGAAAAGGTCTGCTGGAACAGAGGACAAAGGTGTATCACTGAACCTGAAGTTACTGGGAAGAAGCAGAAAAAAGAAGCATCAGCATTGAAGTAGAAAGTGTTGGAATGGAACATAGTAAGAAAAAGAAGAGAGAACAGGCCGATTCTGATGAGCGCGAGAAAAGAATCAGTATCAGCAGTCTTGGTATTCAGGCATTAGTGATGTTTTTGAGTTGTAAAAAACAAGTCCTTAAATCAGTTTTTAGTGGTTTGAAATGCAACTTAAGATTCTGTTAATCAACAAATTCTGGATTGGATGCGTGTTTGCTATGCTTTAAGCCATATGGTTAATCTATATTGTCGAAATATTTGCAAACGTTTTTCTTTCTTGCAATTAACTTAGAATCTGGTACTACCGGCCAACCACTACATCTAAACTTGTGCAAATTTTCCAATGATGCAGAAGTCATAAACTCGTCAATCACAAATTCAAGAAAACGAAAAGGAAGACATACTATTAGCAGAAAAGATGCAGGAATACAAGCTGTGAGAATGATCAACTCAATAGCACTTACATTTGACACACTTATGAAGAAAGGATTGAAAGACACGTGCGATAACTGCTACACCAAACAAATAACATTTCCAGTGACAGTCTAAAACAAAAGGAGAATAGAATTTGTTAAGCCTTGGAATCCATAACCAAGATTGTGCTAAGGTTCATAGGGTGCATGTATTCAGTTGTTCCAGTCAAGATCTGTTCAACAATGATTCTGTTAGCCCTCTCTGATGGGTGAAATGGATCCCAAAATGCATATTCATCTCTGTTTGGGCACAAGTTTGATAAGGGTGTGCATAGCCCTATTCCATTGTATGGTCCTTGTCCACATCATGCTATCTTTGATGTTAAGAGAGGACTAAAAATGTTAAGAGAGGACTAAAAATGTGAGACATTAATTAAAGCCTAGGAAGAAGCCAACTTATTGTTGGAAAAATAAAGCAACCGACTACTGGAAATAACAAACACCTATTATAAGAACTAGAAAAAATAAAGAACAAAAGATTACAACAAAAGAAATAACCTTAATTGAAAACTAGAACCAACACTTGATCTGAATTCTTGCTTAATCAAGTGATGACACTCTGTCTTTAAGACAAAATTGCTCGTATATATCATTTTACGTTGCTAGGCAATAGTCTCCCAAGATAAAACAACTACTAACACACTTGAGCAAAGAAAACTCAAATGTTTCTCTTGAAGAACTTTGAGTATTAAAAGAATGCTAGAGAGGAAGGATTTTCAGAACTTCAAAAGGTGTTTTTCACAATTGAGCCAAAGGCCTCAATTTATAGTGTAAGATTTGTGTCTTCAAGTGCCAAGTAATGACATTAATTCACCCATGTAATGACAATGAATTGCCTAAGTAATAGCATCCATTTATCAGCCAAATAATGGCTGAATAATGCTGGAATGAATTCCATTGAGGGTAACCCAAACGTCTCCAAAAATCAGATTTCCGTTTCGGGGGACACTTGAATATGACTTGCATTTATATCATTCGTCGACGTCTACACTTGTCTCGTATACAGATGCTGATTGAGGTGGCTATCTGGATACCAGACGGTCTACGTCTGACTATTGTATGTTTCTTGGTAATAACTTGGTAAAGCTTGATTATATAGTGTAAGGATGATAGGAGGTGGTAATGGGTGTTAATGACTATTAAGAGGTTGTTTAAGAGGCTCAATGAAGAGCCAAAACGTTCAGGAATAAGTGTCCAATGTTCCAACAACTTAATGACATTAAACTCTGAAAAACGCTCGCAGCGTCGTAGCCTTGCATGCTGGCACCGCGACACCGAAACTCCTGAGAGTAAACGTCGTGGCCCTGCAGCCTGGCGCCGCTGACCAACTTTGGTACCCCCGACCCGGACCGGGCTGGTGGTGGTGGTGCGCGTATGGGCCTAGTCTCAAACTCAAGCACACCTAGGTCCTCCCTCCTTCAAACACATGGGTTACCCCTTGGGGTCCCAATCCCTTATTCAGTTTTGAGGCTTATATTTTGAACAATTCTTTTTTTTTTCTATCGATGTGGTAGATTTGTCCCACACCACTCTTCCATGTCTCAAACACCTTACTTCGCGGACCAATATCTCTTCCATTTTTCAATGGAATTTGACGATTCTTGGCCCTACGGTCATCTACTCACTTAGTAGATTGTGCACCCATTCATTCTGTATGATCATGAAATATTCTCATCATTAGAAACTAGAGAGAGATGCCAGATTTTCCTAAAAAATTTAGCTAACAATAAGGCATAATAAAATAAAAAGATTATAAAAAGATACATATTAGTTGAAAATGTGTTTTAATCATGTTAACATATTTTCTCAATTTATGTCTTGTGATTTTCTAAAAGTTTTTAGCCTTTCAGAATTTTATACAATGGTAAAAAAATATAAAACAATTCTATTACTTTTTATTTTTCTTATATAATATAGCATGAGATAAGTTTAAATAGATTGACATAGTCATTAAGGATTCATAGTCTCGGACTTGTTTGAAATTAATGCGCAATTATTATTGTATCCGTCATTTCCTATGAGGAATTAACTAGATTACTACTATAGGGGTAGAGTAAATTTGACTATTATAATAAATAGTTCAAAATCGGTGCGGGTCCATTAATTGGGTTACAAATGATGAACCCATATATTTTATTAATCCAAGATCCATTGGATTTCACTTATCCTAAAAGCCTCATATTTATGGCGTGTGTTAAGTGTAAGTGATGTGACACATGATTGAGTCAATAATAAAAAAAATTAATAAAACTAGACTAAATGTACAAGTGACATGTTCTGATTAATTAAATATGAAATTATTATAACTTTAATATGATTAGTCGATCTTTAAGACTTGAGAATGCTCTACAAGCTGTTATTATTGAAGCATTTCTCCACTAATTACTAACAGTAAAAGAAATATGATCTTGCCGAATCCTTAACTTGGGTTGTTATGTAACGCAAAAGGTCACAATGTCTCCTTGTATATAAATTCACAACTTACGATTTCGTTTTAATTACTACTGTATTTTCTACTTGATTACTAATTTTTATTACGATGTTATTTGTCTGAATATTTTTTAGTTGTTATTGTTAATGTTGCATTTGGTGTTGTGACATTTGTACCAACATATATATTTGAGTATTGATATGTATGTGTAAATATGTTGGGACAAATGCTACGCAACATTCAGACCAACATTTTTAGAACGATTTTGCCTTACTTCACATTAAGCAGTAATATTTTACTGTGAGGTAAAAATGACTTAGGCATGGTGAATTTGAGTTGTGTAAAATGTGAGAGAAATAGTCAAAGCTTGGGGAAGAAGTCGAGTAAGGAACATGTCAAAGTTCTTGAGATTTTCACTCATTAATCATCTACCACAAGCTGCCCATATTTTCCTCAATTTCCACAACCGATCAATGAGTCTTTCAAGGGAACTCTATGCTATAATAGAGATCCACAACAGTGTATCGATATCCAGAACCAGAAAGCAAAAACACCAAGAGAGCTCTTGCGATTTCATCTCAGAAATCTGGATCACCAGTGTTGTCTGAGTGTGTTGACAACATTCTATCCAACATTACAATTATTGTTTAGATTCTAGATTAGTTTTGTATGAAGCAATTGTAATGAGAGGTTGTCTAAGTCTACTTAGTTAGATTTTTCAGGCAGAAGTCATCTGTGACTTCAACTTTTAATTCCTTTCCGTTTTATCTTATAAATTTGTAAAGAAAGGAATTTGTAATTTTGTATATAATATATATACAATACATTTGGTCATTGACCATCAACTCAAAACGATTTTGGGTCGAAGCCTTAAATATTATTTGTCACATCACTAATAGAGTCTACTTAAGGCCAGGAACAAAGATGACTCTCCTTATGAGCTTATAAATTGAAAGAAACCTAACTTGTGTTACTTTCATGTTGTTTGGTGTATTTATTATATTTTAAATGATAGAGATCATTTGACAAAGTTTGACTCTAAGAGTGACAAATGAATTTTTGTTGACTATTCACAAAATAATCATGATTATCGAGTGTACAATATGTGAACCATAACTGTACAAGAGTTTGTAAATGTTATTTTTGATGATTTTTCTGATCTTACATGAAATACAATTGAAAATAACATTATAGTTTCAGTGAAAAATGTGCAGATTGTTGAAGAATCAGATGTTTCCACATCTGAAGCAACATCTGAACCTAAAATAGAGGCCACAAATGCCATGCATGAGGAGTCAAATGATGAATTGTGAGATCAAGTTCGAAGGGACCCCTCATCAAGAATTAGGAAGAATCATCAATCATCTCACGGGTCAAGTGATAGAGAGAGTTTTTTAAGGAATTAGAACAAGAGGCAAAGAACCACTCAACTATAGAAAAATGATAAGGTATGTGTGTATGTCAACCATATACCAAGATGTTAGTCTTTTTTGTTTTATATCTACATTAGAACCAAAAAATATTGTAGAAGCACTTAAAGATAATTTCTAGATACAAGCAATGCAAGAAGACCTTGAACAATTTTCTCGAAATGAAGTCTGGAACTTAGTTCCACGTCCAAGTATTACAAATGTGATTGGAACTAAGTGAATTTTAAAAATAAATCAGATGAATCGGGAACAGTTGTTAGAAACAAAGCTCGTCTAGTTACACAAGGCTATACTCAGTTTGAAGGAATCGATTATGATGAAACCTTCACAAGTCGAGAGGAGGCAAATGCTCCCAGAACAGACCCAGCCTTTGCTCCGATTGGAGCTTCTACCTATAGCTAGAATTGAGTCAATTAGACTTTTACTTGCTATTACTTTATGACTTCCAAAATAGTGGTAGTTGAGTCCAACTACTGCTCTACAACAATAGAGATTTGCAATTACAAAATTAGAATGTTATAAAATAGTTATAGTTGTGACTCATAATTCTATTAGGGTCAACTTTTCCAAACCTTTCAATGTACAATGTTCTTCCCTTTTATTTTTCTTTTCTTTAAGCCGATCTTCTCTCCTTATAATTTTTTCGAGAACCTTGAGAAAATAGTATTTTAAAATTTTATCCAAATCATAAAATTGAAAGAATTTTTTTAATCAAAACTTTAGGTGAGAAAACCTTCCTTCTACAGATGCATGATAGTCACAAGCATTTGCCTCAATCACATATATACATGTATACATATAGAAAACGCACTTACCTAAGTTTGAATACTTCTAATTAAGGCATAATTAATGAATTTTCAAGCTTTGGTTACGTACACCACAAAGTATTTGAAGCAGAATTTTTAGGGCCTCTACATGCTATATGTATGATTAGCACTGTCAATAATGAATTGTCAAATTTGTATTATCTAATACTTTCACATCCCCGCGCAAGCTAGGGGATATGAAGACATTCTTCATTCCTAGCTTGGACAATAGGTAGGTGTGTTGAGAAACTGTGAGAGCTTTAGTGATCAAATCAGCTGGTTGCTAATGGAAAGTGAAAAATATGCACAAGACCTCCGTTGATCTTCTCCCGGATGAAATGACAATCAATGTCAATATGTTTGGTGCGTTCATGAAAGACAGGGTTAGCCGCACAGACTTGCTATCAGAGAACATAGAAATAGGTGACTGAATGTGGAGGCCCAACTCCTGTAATAGACCAGTGGTCCATACAATTTCAGCCACTGCAGCAGCAAGTGATCTATATCCAACCTCAGATGAGCTTCTGGAAATGGTGATCTGTTTCTTAGACTTCCATGACACAAGAGACCCCCCAAACAACACCAAATATCCAGTGACAGGCCTTTAGTATTCACGCAAGATCCCCAGTCAGCATCACAATATACTTAAACTTGTGTTGTACTGGAACTACTGAGTAATATCCTTGATCCTGGAGCAGTTTTAATATACCTAACCAATCTCAGTCCAGCCTCCAAGTGTGAAGTCTTGGGTTGTTGCATGAATTGGCTCAGATGTTGTACAGAAAAAGCAATATCAAGTCTAGTATTGGTAAGATACAACAACCTACCAATAAGTCTCTTATACATGCTGAGATCATGCAACAAAGGATTTAATGAGGCTGAGGATTGAACCTCTGTGTCTTGGAATAGAGACTGAGTTGCAATCAGATTGTCAAGATCAATTATTGTAAGTTTTTTATTCAATTCCATAGGAGAGTGTATAGGTTTAGCACCTGACAGTCCTAAATCAGAAATGAGTTCCAAGGCATATTTCCTTTGGTGCATGATAATGCCCTGAGGACTCCTTGCAAACTATATGCCAAGAAAGTATTTGAGTTCCCCCAAATCCTTAATCTTAAAAGCAGTCTGTAAAGCCTGCTTGGTAGATTGAATAAATGTCTGGTCATTACCTGTAATCAACAAGTCATCAACATAGACTAGAACCACCACAATCTTATTAGCTTGCTGTTTGGTAAATAAGGAATTATCCAACTGACTTTGATGAAATCCAGAGAAAAGTAGAGCTGAGGTCAGCTTAATGTTCCACTTCTTTGATGCCTGTTTTAAACCATAAAGAGACTTGATCAGTCTGCACACCTTGTTCTGTCCTTTGTTGATATGAAACCCATCTGTCAGCTTCATAAAAACTTCCTCATATAAATCTCCTTGGAGAAATGCATTGTAAACATCCATTTGATAGATGATCCAGTTCTTGGCAGTTGCAACAGCTACTATAGTTCTTACATTAGTCATTCTCATAACTGGAGAAACAGTTTCATGATAGTTTAATCCTTCCTTTTGATTGTATCCTTTTGCAACTAGTCTGGCCTTGAATCTCTCAACCTCACCCGTGGCTTTATACTTGATCTTATACACCCATCTGCATCCAAGGGCCTTCTTGCCTGTTGGAAGATCTACAAGCTCTCATGTCTTGTTTTCTTCCAGTGCCTGAATTTCAGCCTTCATAGCATCAACACATCTCTTGTCTTTAACTGCATATGCATAGCTATAGGGCTCAACATCTGCAGATATCTGTGCAACAAACTTCTGGTATCTGAATGACACTCCTCCATAGTCTATGCCATCTGATATTGAGTATATACAACTGATAGATCTTTATTGAGTAACATAGTCTTTATGCCAAATGGGAGGTCTACCAGTTCTGATAAATCTTCTAACATTAGATCTATGTATTTGATTGTCTTGACACATTGGAATATCATCATGTCCAGTAACAGTTGGTTGTGTGTCATCTGTCACTGCATCAGTATTGGAAGTCCCAGAACAATGTTGCTGTGAAGATACAGTGAGTTGAGAGTGAACCATATCATCATAACAGAAGTGATCATGTGCTTGAATAAGAATATTCATGTCCCCTGCATTATCTCTGAATGGAAAAATCGTTTCCATGAAAACAACATCCCTGCACATGTAAATCATTTGTCTATCCAAATCATAAAGTTTGTATCCCTTTTGTGCACTCTCATAGCCTAGAAGTACAGACCTTACAACCCTAGGACTGATCTTGTCTTGTCTAGGTAAGGCAGTAGCAAAACACAAATAACCTACCACTCTCAAATGTGAGAGTGAATGACATTTGTTATATAATAGCTCATAAGGTGATTTATTCTTTAAGATAGTGGATGGAATTCTATTTAATATATATGCTGCCAATTCCACACAATACCCTCAAAATTTGTCTGGCATGTTGGCCTATCTAACTTTAATATCAATTTAAAATCATTGTAAAAACTCATAAATTTTTCTGAATTATCCGTTACTCCACCAACCCCTGGCATACACATTGGTTTAACTAAAATTCTAAATCCACATCTAATTTATTAATTAGCCATCACCTTGAGTCGTCTCTTCAAACATATTTAGGGCCAAAATTATTATGACCGTCTTTTGGGCTCGTGTGAGCCGTGCTAACGCACAGAGCCTTCGAAAAACAAAAAAAATTAGGGTTTTTTTTTATTTTTTATTAAGTAGTATTAACCAAAATTTACTGTAAAGATCCATAATTCGCATGTCTTACCACAATCAAAGTAGGGGTTGATTAACTTGAAGTTGTATTGAGTTTTTATTTACAATTTAAAATAATTTCTAATTATTAAAATTGTATATTTACTTATATTAAAGACCTACTTTTACGAATGAAAACATAAATCCAAAAATATTTGAGACATCTTTGAAAATCACAAACATATCACCATTTACTAAAATAAAGAGATTCAATTATATCAAATCAGTGTATCAACTTGGAGTGACCAAGAAAAGTGGTATGCTTTTATCAATGTATCAACAAGGTTTTGGGATATGTGACCAGATGCTTCCTCCAGATCTAACGTCATGCTCTATCACGCGCCCAACATCATCCTTCATGTGAACTATTCATGTTGAACTTAGTCACAATCACAATAATATTAAGTAGCTTTTTGGAACCTATATTCTCAATAGAAATAGTGAAGAGTTTAGATATCTTCACTTTTAATTAAATATATAAATATGTATTTATAGACTGAATATTTATTATTATTATATATTAATTTAAAATCATTATAAAAATTGATAAACTTCACACCTAATATGTATGTCTCTGAATTAGCAGTTACTCCACCAACCACTGGCATACACACTGATTTAACTAAATAAATTCTAAATTCACATCTAACTTTGGCATGTTAAACTTATTAATTAGCCATCACCTTGAGCCGTCTCTTCAAACACATTTAGGGCCCAAATCACAACATATCAACATTTATTAAAATAAAAAGATTCAATTATATCAGATCAGTGTATCAACTTGGAGTGACCAAGAAAAGAAGTATGATTTTATCAATGTCTCAACATGCCATGGCAAGAAACAAGATTTGGGAGGGGCCATGCTCTATAACGTGCCCAACATCATCCTTGATGTGAACTATTCATGTTGAACTTAATTAGTTTGTCACTATCACAATAATGTTAAAGTAGCTTTTTGGAACCTATATTCTCAATAGGTACAGTGAGATAGTTGAATATCTCGAATAGAGCTCTAAAAATAAATAAGCTTCAACTAAGGAACAATTTCGCCCCCTTAATGACCTTTCAAATTAGTTGAGCCAATCGATTTTGGATATATGTCAGATGATTTCATAGGAAAAATGTGAACTTTTGGGGTGTATTTCAATTTTTCAATACAATGTTTATTTAGGGACAATATCACAAGGGCTGCTTAAGATTTCTGATAATTGTGTAAACATACTACCACTTGAGTCACTGAATTACTGATTTTTAAGTTAGCAACTGTCACGATCCAAAAATTCCATTGCGTTATGAAGACATCTACCCTAAATCGTAGGCGAACCCCAATCATACAATCATAAAAATACATATGTAAATGCGAAAAGTAAATGATTAGAAGAGAAGTAATTAATAAGTCTTATAATAAGTACATAATCTGAAACCCCCGATGATCCGGTAGTCATGAGTACAAAGCTGTAATGCTGAATACAAGTCTGAATAGTGAAATAATAATACTTTCTGAAAGTAAGATGACAGAAGTATACATATAGAAAAGAGTGTTCCAGTGTCGGGATTGCATCAGCGACTCACCCTGAACTCTCCAAGCGATCTCCAACAAGCTAAACTCCACATGCTCCTCCGTCTAGCTCAGTACATGCACATAAAGTACAACAAGCGTAGAGTGAGTACGGAAAACACGTGTATTCAGCAGCATCGTCGACTGACCCTAGCTATAACGGTGGCGAGGGTTAGTATTTTCCGATACCTCTCTACTAATAAGTGAGTTAAGTAATAATAAGAGTCAAATAACCAATCTATTATTAATCTTACAGTTCAACAATGTACACGTATTATCCAGGTTCACAAGTCTTATCACGATTCTCAATATAATTAGCAAACCAACCTAAACGCCATAACCGGGCGTCTAGTCCCATCAAGTCTCACAACTCAACCTCACAGCAATTATAAGTCTCAATTATTAATATTTTATTTATCAAATAATAAGATCATGTAGTTTATCAGAAATCAACACCGAGTACATATACCGTCAAATACATATCAAGATGAGAATGAATGCAATATAAATGATATGTATGAATGCAATATAAATGATATGTATGTATCCAATGATCACATGTACCCGGTATACACATGTTGATGCAATATCTGTCATATGACACATGGGGGACTCATGAGGTCGATATACCTATTCAGAATATCTCATCGGATACCGTTTTGTGACTGAAGTGTCATCATCAATCATCACTCTCGCATCATGTACCATATTCAGTAATTGGCTTACCAAGCTCCTCTCAGCAGTAACTCAACAGTTCAAATGTAAATATAATATGTACGAATGAGATGTATATGTGTACACCAGGCAATCAACATAAACAATATAATCAGTATTATAAGTTCATTTTCAAATATAAGATGAGATGTAGAGTAATGAATGCATGACAAGTCAAATTAAGGATATAAGTATCAAACATGACTATGAGCTCAAATAATAGCAATCATACTAAACCTAAGCGGATTTATGCACTGCGCTCACGGCCTAAAGGCTAAACACATAAACTCCTTCAAGTATATCATACTAGTTTGTTATTGATCCAAGATTAATACATTGATACCCATATTAGTGCTCGTCACCTCACTAATACGGGACCCTCATATTTTCCATTATTCTCATTAGTTCATTATTAGCATACCAACACATAACACTATACTA
Source organism: Przewalskia tangutica (assembly GCA_029844215.1). Classification (NCBI taxonomy): domain Eukaryota; kingdom Viridiplantae; phylum Streptophyta; class Magnoliopsida; order Solanales; family Solanaceae; genus Przewalskia; species Przewalskia tangutica. The sequence continues at coordinate 117,470,117 of CM056728.1, forward strand.
AAGTCTAGTAAGTCTCAACTTGCCTGAATCGAAGCTGACAAACTCACGCAATAGCCTTGCCTTTCCTCCGAGCCTCCTTGCGAGCCCACTCTGGTCAATCATATCAATTATATGAGATTACGAGTCTAATCGTACCCATATTTATATGTGAAATTAGAATTCCAAGTTAAACTACAAAGGAACCATTTATTACCCAAACAGTACCATAACATGCTAGTTAGTTATAACATGCAATTGGTCAATTAAACATCATCCAATAGTTTAATACATCACCAGTTTACAATATCAACAACAACAATTCAATATACAATCCCCAATCCCCAATTATAACTCACTTATTCTCCACAAGGTTCTCCTCTTATTTTTCCTCAGTTAAGAATCATGCTTAAGACATAATATAACTAGAACACATTAATATAAGGGTGAAAGGTTACCTTAATGATGATTTTCCCTTGAATCTTCAAGAAACTTACTGCCCAAGCTCTAGAACCAAAAGGAATATTTTGGGGAATGATAATAGAATTCTAGGTCATCAATCTTATATTCTGAACAATGTTTTCACTACGATGAAATCGATTTCGCTGGAGCGGACCCGCTTAGGAGAAAACCCTATCCGCTGGAGCGAATCCACTTAAAATCCCGATTATTTGCTTGGTAGAAGCAAACTCTGCAGAGGCGCACCAGCCCTTGCGAGGAACATGTCTGCTGGAGCGAACCCTAGGCTCATGGAAGAATCTTGCTTCTGCGAGCCGGACGCGTGGAAGCGGAGGGGAAGGCGCTGGGGCAAACACCAAATACCAGCAATGCCCAAAATTCATCAACTCTCTGTCAAACATCTGGGACCTCCCGGATATAAACCAAACATACATTTCTATCATAAAACAGATTTCAGACTTGCTCACGCACTCAGATCCCAGAAAAGGTCTCAAGGCTCGGGTTTGACTAAAGTCAACTCTTAATTTCTAATTATATAATTTTACAAACAAACCTCGAAACACACCCGACTGCTTTGAGAACTGAATCAAAGGCTCAACTAAATCATAATTGTCATTTTAGATCTAATGGAACCGGCAAAACCATGTAAAGAGCATGTTTACCCAAAAGTTAACTATGAGTCAAACTTCTCTATTCTCTTAACTTAGGGTTTCTCAAACCTACCAAAAAGAATCAGAAATCTATCCGAACTCCTTAAGAGTCGTACCACCCATCCTCTCATGTCACAAACAAGCAAATAAAGATTCGGAAAGGATAATTTAAGAATTTCAAGGCAAAACACGCAAAATAACGTTTTGAATCGTTACAACAACATAAAAGGAGCAAACCAAGTTAACTATATTAGCGTAATTATGATTGGGGTCTTACCTTGGGTTGGTGAAGTAAGTTGTTTTTCTCCTTTTAAGCTATAAAAATGTTGAACAAATAAAGTCACGTTTTCTCTTTTCTCGACGTGCTTTTTTTATTCTGCAATTTTTTGTGCCCCAAAGACATCATGTACATCGCATCAGTTAAATCTAGGATTGTCCAAGGGGCTGGATTCAGGGTAGGGCAGGTCCGGTAGGATGGGACCAGGCGAGGCTAGGAAATGGTCGGGACCGGTGGATTGGGATAGGCCGATATCCTGTCCCATCCCACATCCCGTGGGAAAATGGGACCGGTGTTGGAGGGATGGGGCGAGGTCGGGTCGGGTCCGGGATTCCAGGTTTTTTTAAACACTTAATTTCAAAAAGCTGTGAATATAAACACTTAAATAATTGAACAAGCTAATGTAATAAAAACATTTCAAGGTTATTTTTGTTCCTCTTATATTATTTAATAGAAATATAATTTTTTTGTAATATAATTTCAAAATTACAACTTTGTGGTGTAGTTCAAAAGTTGCAAATCACATAGTTAAAACACATTTTCTAATTTCTTCACAATGTCTTGTGGTTCTTCGGTTAGAATTAAAAGTTATTGGTCAAATTGGTCGACCTCGCTTCCAGTCCCTCGGACAAGATTTCGTTGTAGTTTTCATCATATTCTTTGTTGATCTCTTGTTGATCGCACCTTCTACGCTCCGCTCGTATCCAATCTCTCAATAGAACTGTAATCTCCAAGCTATCTCCCGCTAATGAGTATATGTGCTCTCCTATTTGAAATCTTTCGGCAGAAAAAACAATTTCAGACGCTGCTGATGACGGTTGAATGTTCAACACATCTCGGGTTATCTTTGCTATTATCAGAAATGTCTTCTCATTTTCCCTCCAGTATTTAAATAAGTTTTCACGTCCTTCTTCATTGAGATCTGCTTGGTACAATATAACACCTTACAAAATAAAATTTTCAAAGCCGCTAACTTGATTAGCAGTAGAACCACTAAACATTCTATTTCTAAGGCTTTCAATACTAGTCGCAGAAACAATATGTCTTTTATAAGGTTGTATTGAAGCAAAAGAAGAAGATGGTATAAAAGTCGGTTGATTGCTAACACTTTCTTGTTGGTAATGCATTTTTTTTTTGCATTCATCGTGTATGCTAGACAAAACTTTTTCTTTAGTTGGTTCCTTATGTGGTTGTTCATTTGAGTTTTTTGGAGTTGGATGTGGAAGTACTGCTATACAATCATAAATCATTTCAATAAGTGTTTTACAACCGTCTATTTTAATAGTCGGATTTAATAAAACACCAATAATATAAATAGTAGGAATATGATTTTTTTTAATTTGATAAACATTTTTAATAGCTGTCTTATAAGATGAAATTAAGTGCGATAATTAAAATAAAGTAACAATAATAATTTAAAGAAGTAACGAAGGTTTCCGATGTAACGTCGCCGTATAATCGAGATTGAAAATTGAAACTTTGCTTGATGGATGATCCTCAAGCTAGTTGTCAACTTCAATCTCAAATTTTTGAACTTTGATACAATTATACAAATGAGCAAATAAAATAAAATATTTGACAATGTATACTTTTAGAGAGAGATATTGAGAAATTGTAAGAAATTTGTGGAAAAAAATGAAAAAAAAATGAGGTATTTATAGTTGAAAAATTGGGTTAAAGTATAAATATACTAACTTAGGGGTTAAAAACAAATATTAAGGTATAGAGGAGAGCAAAGGCCAAAATCTAAATTTGATCGTTATTGCAACAACTAGTTTTGCAAAGGGGGAGGGTGGATCGGGATCAGGACGGGGTCGGGGCGGGTCAAAGTGGGACGGGCCCGAGCTGGACGAGCCGACCTGTCCCGGTTTCGAATTCCGACACCGTAATTTTTTTAAGGGGATTGGGGTGGGGCAGGGTGGATAGGGTCGGGACCGAATCGGGTTGGGCCGACCCGGCCCACTGGACAACTTAGTTAAATATGAACTCTCTCTCAGATGTTGTGCGACACACAATGGCGCCGCAACACATGAATATTTTTTCTTATCACACAGGATGGCTATGTGATGCATGGCTTCACGATCAGTCTAGGGCGTTTTATTTTGTCTGACATTATAAGGCCTTTCAAGCTTCCACGGTAGGATAGAAGTTGAAGGGAGTGATTTAGGTGGATAAGCCGTAGAAAATATAAAAAGAATACTCATCCAAGTAATAGGAGCATGCACATACGAAACACAAGAAAATTTCCTACCAACTCGTTGAAGATCTTATTTGCTTTTTCACTTAAGATTTGTTTAACTCTCTGCAAGAAAAATGACTATTAGCGATGGAAAAACTGGTCCCTAATGTAGTACTAGAACTCTAATAAATCAATTTGGTGTCATTTTCTGATTATTTGACATATTGTGAGTCTGGAAAGTTTAGGCGGACATACTAATGGTACGTAGCTCAAGACATTTCTTGAAAGGGGGCCAAATACAATCTCACATGCTTATGTTGGGGAGTGTACAAGACTTTCTCTTGACAAAGCATGGCCAAGAAAACAGAAGCTAAGACACGTGATGGATGATATGACCTTTGTCTTATTACTTGGAGATGAGAATTGAGATCCTTCAATGATGACTCGTGTCTGCTCTAAACTGTGAGAAAGTCTTTTTCCTCGTAGGAGTCCAATTTGCTCACCATGGCTTTCTTGAATAGCACCAACTTCCTTAGGTAGTCTCGATGCATGATTGATTGGTTTTCATCACTGCATTCAGTACCATCAAAATATATTGATGACAAAACTTTCTTCAAGATTTTTATCAACATTCAAGATGTACAGTTAAAGAGTAATTGGAGTCAATTCCTATGGAGGGAAAATTCACACACAAAAAAAAGTCGAAATAAGATCCTAGCTACTAGAAGCTATATATGTTATAGTACATGCATGGCAGTAGTTTAGTTGAAATAATGAAAGTTAAGATTTTCCAAATTTACTTTACTTTTCTGGCAAACAATACAAAAAAGCAAAAAAAAAACACACACATACACACACTAGGTATTAGGGTTAGAAAAGTGCATATGTACATCTATAATTTTTTTAGCAATTGGATGGAAAAAAACCTTCCTTAAGACCATGTCAATTGTCAGGTAGCCTTTTCTTTTGAGATGTATTCTTTTTTTATTATAAAATCTTTTATAGTTTACATAGGTTAAAATCATTGACCTCGGTGGCCATGATGGATTCTTCTACATCTATTTATGTGTGTTTTTGTGAGTTTTTATGTATATCTAATTTTATCTGTTTATATTTGCTTTGGTTATTGTGTGTACATGACTCTGTAGATGATTGTTTTGTGTTTGATCGGTGTTTGTGATGGTATAAATGTATTTATGGAATTTAGTTAGTTTCTATGGTTAATTCCGAGTCGTTTTTTTTTAGTAATTTGATTGAATTATGGTGTTTTCGTGAGTAGTGATTATTTTTGGCTGAAGGAGATATGAAACAATCACATGATGTAGACTTTTCTTTCTATAATTCTAATAAAATTACAATCACTTGCTTTTGCAGTTTATTTTAATCTCGATGTTGATTCGACGCAATTTATCAATATGAATCTATTTTCTTTATGCTACCGAAAGGCAAAGGGGAACCGACTCATTCCTTCCTTGCGGAGGACGAATTAAGGCATTTTTTCGATTCTTCTTAGAGAAAATGAGGATTTTTTATTGGGTGAGTTCAAAAAAAAAGAAGGGTTTTGTTTACCTTACTTTCCTTTTCCTTATATTAATAACTCAATCAAAATACAATTATCTCCATGAATGAGTATACCAATTATAAATTTCAGTTTGATTATGGTATCATGTATCAACATAACAAAATAATGCATAAGGTAACTGAAGAGATATGTTCCTTGATTGTATTCATCAATAATATATAATATATATAGTACTACAAGGTTATTTAAACTAGGTAACTAATCAACTTAATTATAATAGGAAATATAATTCTACCTAAAATAGGAGACTTAATTACAATAGTAATACAATTCTACCTAAAATAATAGATATACAATTAATGAAAGAATATTTAGGAAATATTCTATTACACCCCTGGAGTCGAAGTGAGAGGTTCATGAACACTGAGGCTGACTCAAAAATCATCAAATAGTATGCGCGAAAGTCTTTTGGTGAAGATGTCGGCAATCTGATATCTGGAAGGAACATGAAGGGCACGAACTTGACCACGATCCACTTTTTTGCGAACGAAATGAGTGTCCATCTCAATGTGTTTAGTGCGATGATGTTGGACGAGATTGCCGAAAAGATATATCACACTAATATTATCGTAGTAGACCAGTGTTGCCTTTTCAATCGGGCAGTGAAGCTCAAGTAGAAGGTTACAGATCCAACAAGACTCAGAGACAACATTGACAACACATATGTACTCTGCTTCGGAACTGAATCGGGATAGTGTAGGTTGTCATTTCGAATACCAAGACAATAGGTTATCTCTGAGGAAAATGCAGTAACCAGACGTGGAGCGTCGGATGTCAGGATATCCACTCCATTCAGTATCAGAATAAGTAGTGAGACCAGTGAGAGATGACATATATAGATGTAATCTGAAGTGAAGTGTACCTTGGACGTATCATAAAATACGTTTGAGAGAATGTATGTGCGCTACCGTCGAATTATACACGTGTAAGCAGATTTGTTGCACGTCATATGATATGTCAGGTCACGTGAATGTGTGGTACTACAAGGCCCCATCCAGGCTATGATAGTGAGTTGGATCTGAATATGGAGGGCCATAATCAGTGCTGAGCTTGGAATTGATGTCTACTGGCGTGTGGGATGGTTTGCAAGATGACATGCCTGCACAGTCAAATATCTATTCGGCGTACTTCTTCTGACCCGGAAATAGGCCGTCAGAATGTCGAGTGATAGAGATGCCCAAGAAATAACTCAGGGCCCCCAGATCCTTCATAACAAACTCAGAGGAAAAATATACATAATGGACCGACGGAGAGCATCAGATGATGTGGTGATGATGATGTCATCAACATATAATAATAGGTAAGCCATGGTTGTGCCCTTGTTGTAGATGAATAGGGAATGATCGAATCTGCTGTGTGAAAAACCGATAGAGGCGACACAATCGGCGAACCGCTGGTACCATGCTCGAGGAGCCTGTTTCAGTCCATAAAGTGATTTCCGCAACTGACACATATAATTCGGATGAATATGATTCCTAAAAACCCATAGGATAATGCATATATACCGTTTCATGAAGATCCTCATGTAAGAAGACATTTTTGACATCAACCTGATGATGGGTCAAGACTTGAATAGACCAATGCTGAGGACAATCCGAATGGTTGCGAGCTTTACGATCGGACTAAACATTTCATCACAGTCTACTCCCACCTATTGAGACCTACCATCACCTACAAGACGAGTTTTATACCTCCCAAAAGAAGCATCAAATTTCTTTTTATGTCTAAAAATCCACACAGAACGAATAATGTTAGCATCATATGGACGGGGTACTAGGTTTCACGTCATATTATCAATAATATCATTATATTCATCAATTATTGCGACTTTCCAATTAGGGTCGGGAAATGCATCCTTTGGATTTTGAGGGACATGGGAAGGGACAAGTAAAATGGATAGGTTAAACAACCGTTTAGGTTTATGAATTTCATGTATGACATGAGTTTCCATGGCCAAGAGGGTATATCGAGATGCGGGATAAGAGGGGTGTGTGCTACGGGACTACCGGGAAGAGGAGGAAGGGCAGGGGGTGGCGGGACCGACTGGCTAATGCTCGATTTGCTGAGCAGAATCACTTTGAGGTGGGTTGTTTCAGACCACATTCGGCAGAACCGGGTGGGAAGTATGTCCCGGACTATCCAAGGTGGGGGCGGGTACCGGGGTATGGAAGACGGACTATGTAAATGATGAATTAGAAGAGTGTTCACGCCATCATCTAGGAAGTCGTAGGAATGCCAATGTGGCGAGTTTACGGAGGCAAATGGGAATTGAGACTCATCAAATAGGACATGACATGAAATAATAATTTTACGGCTTGACAAGTCATTGCACGAGTAACCATGATGATTGACGGGATAACCCAAAATAAACACGGAAAAAACTGAGATTGGAGTTTGTGAGTGGATTCTAAGTGGTCTTATTCAAGTAGGAGAATGCCTTTAAGCTTTTAATTTGTATATATTATCACATGACTCATCTCCTATCTTCACTCAAGACTAGGGGGCTAGAAATTAGGGATTTTCTTAATAATATGTGTCATATTATTTTTTATATTTATTAGTATGAGATAATGTGCAATAAAAATAGAGTTTACATACGATCGTATAATCATTTAACTATTTTCCTAAATTTAAGACTCTCAAATCAACTAAAATTGCTTATTAAAGTCTTTCCTTATTTGAAGTACATAAGAAGTCCTAATATCTAGGACTTTGAAATTAACTAAAATTGAATTATTAATTTTCCCTTATTAAAGTATGTAATATACCAAACTTGTAAAAGAAAGTCACGTTAGAAATTTTAAGCACTTAAAACTCCTTTTATGTTTAGGCGCCTTTTTTGTTATTAAAAATGAGTAGTCATCGATTAAGACATTTGTGTTGTTTAACTCATGTGAATTAATTATAGTATAATGTGGGATCAGTTCATAAGGTGATAAGTTTTTTTTAACTATTTAATTTTTATTATAGATTCAAGTCTATATAATTAATCTTGTTTCTTTATTCTATACACTTTTTTATTTGTAGTCGCAAAAAATACGTTCAATGAACGTAGGGGTGACAAATTGGGCCCAAATCCAATTGATCCGCCCATCCCGTCTAAATTTTAATGAGTTTGGGCTAATACATATAACTAGACCCAACTTAACCCATTCATTATGAGCAACCCAAATCAGCCCATCAACTTGGCCCAAACTAACCCATAATCAAGCAAAATTTCTGAACTTCAATAACCCAACAACAGCTAAAAAATCTCACGAAGAAGGTTTTAAATAGGCAGCTATTTTCGAATTTCTACACACAGAATGGCTACACAAGTTTTCCAACAACAATTAACCATTTGAATTAAATTCTCAGCCTCATATCTGTTGACCCCAGAACCCAATCAATAAGCTCAATCCTTCAACAAACAATCTTCAAACATGATTCTCACAGTCTTTTGGGCCATTATATAAGGCCTAATTACATGGTTTGGGCTCAGCACGCAAAAGCCCAACTAAACGGGAAGAGCGAAAAATAAACTTGAAAATGCACATATAAATACGTGTAAAAGGAAAGAAAATAAAAAAATATATAGGCGGTGAGTTTCTCAAAAATATTTCATTCCCGCCCACTATTTGCATCTCCAGGCAAGTATGAATTTTATGTTTTTTTTTAAATTCTTGTCTTGAGCGGAGTCTATCAGAAACAGCTCTAACTACCAAGTTATAGTTAATTTCTGTGTACACTCTAACCTTCCCAGACTCTACGGTGTGTGATTTCACTGGTTAATGTTGTTGTTATATCTTTTTTATTAATTTCATTGCTTGGAGTTTGAATCTATTGTAATTTAAAGATCTGAATTTGAAAAAAAATCAATCGGAATTGATATGTGTATGTATATCTGCGTTGTTGATTTGCTTGTATTATCTATTGACTTAATTGAATTTGAACTTGTCACTACGGAAATTGGAAGAATTTCGATTGGAATCGACACGTATCAATGCAATTCATTGTTCAAAAGAAAACCCTAGCTCCGGTTACCAAATATTAGGAGGCGTTTGGCCACACTATAGAAAAGAAATATTTTTCAGTTTATTTGGAATTTACGGAGTTGTGTTTGGTTATAGTTTTTGGGAAGAATATTTTTGTTTAAATGTACTGAAACTGGAAAAAAAAGGGAAAACAAAGATTTAGGTGTTTTCCAAATTCAAAAGGAATTTTCATGGCCAAACGTTGATTTTCAAATAAAGTGAATAATTCTCATGGGCAAATGGGTCCTATAGTTTGATTGACCTTTGAAACCCTTTGAATCTGATTTTTCTGCTTTAGAATTAGAAGAGTTTCAATTGAAATTTGGTATGAGAATATATGTGTTATTTCAATCCATTGATGTGATTCAGTTTTGTTATACCTTGCTTAATTAAAAAAAAAGGAACTGCTTGGTGTTTTTGAACTGTTTGGATGGAAGAAGATGCAAAAGATAAGGAAAACGGAGAAGAAATTTGATGTCCGCTAGAAACTACTCCGTCCCAAAAAGATTGTCATTTGACACAAAGTTTAAGAAATAAATGAAGACTTAAATATTTGTGTGGCTGTAAATCATTTCATAAAGTTAAATTGTTTCTAAATATATAAACATGTCAATCTTTTTGGGACAAACTAATAAGGAAATTAATACAATTTTTTTTTGGGACAGAGGGAGACTTACAAGGTTTGGCTTAACCCTTTTCCATCACCCTTGACAATTGGTGGGGAGCTGTTCTTGAAGCCTTCAATTTTAAGTTTAAACCCGACTTTATAATGTATGAGATGTGAAATTCGTACTGGACTTTACAAGGTCTTAGATAATAATGGGAATGGATTCCAGACATCAAATAGGGGGCAGAGAATATTTTGAGTATAGCCTAGTTGATGTTAAGACAGTAATGAAAGGAGCTCTTTTTAAGAGCAACATTTTACAGTTTGTGATCCATAGCTCTAAAAAGGAAACAGTAGAATTGTTGAGGAAACTGAAAGCAAGAATATTTTAATGAGGAAAAGTGTGCTATATGCACCAAAGGGTGTGTTCTAGTGGTCAATGAAGTGGGTCAATAACCATGAGCGGAGGCAAAACACTAGATGATTTATTCCCATTTGTCTACGTGTAAGTGGACAGAGAGTTACCCGGTACATGTGTTGGTGGGAGGTAGCAGGTATCCGTGGAATTTGTCGAGGTAGGCACAAGTTGGCTCGGACACCACAGTTATAAAGTGTGCTATATGGTGCATTATTAAGAAGTCCATAATTCTTTAGGATACAAATAAGATCAGAACAGCTATCCAAGGCTTGAATAGAAGAGGTACTTGAATAGTGGGCCATGAAGGCTAAGGAGAGAGTTCATGGAAGTTGGCTTTGTAGGAGATTCACTAGATCGCTCTCTCTTTGCAATTTAAAGATTTAGTTCAATCTTCTAAACTGAGAACCTATAGTGAAAACATAAGGGGCTTAAAAGTGTATACAGAGATAAAAAACGATTCATGGCATATTGAAAGAGTATTCGACTAATTTTCTGCATTTTAGTGGAGAAAGTAGAACTAGTGGAGAAAGTAGAACTTTGACTGGTGAGATAAACAATGATAGGAAGAATATGCTTCATTTGCAAGTTTGGGGCATAAGGTCAATCAAGAGATATTTACTGTACCTTATTTAAGCTCTAATTTCTTTTATTGCTCAAGGAACTATTTGTGACTTCTGTTTACCTATTGCTACAGTCTGTATTTGGAAAATCAGATGAGAGGAAGCATTGCTAGACTTGGTGGCGGTGACACTTGCGAGGCTGATTGCTGATTGCTTACTGTTTGACTTTTGCTGTTTCTTATATCGTTGGATTGATTGACATTACGAGAAGTAGATGTTGATTTAACCATTTGGTGCTTTTATAAGACTGAATTTTTCAAGTATGCTGTTGCTAAAGATTTGATAATGACATGTAATATAGAGAAAAGATTTGTTGAATCACATGAATGAAATTTCTGAAGTAAAAAATAAATGGAAATACTCAAGTCATTAAATTTCTTTTGCAGCAGAGCAAGCTGCCATGAAATGTAGCCGATCGATGAAGAGAAAGATAGGTGAGGTTCATGAAAAATACAGTAGCAACACGTAGGATTGGTCTGCAGAATCTGAATGCAGCAGGTTAGGCAGCTGACATGAATTTGTAGACAGTTGTTTTCATTTTCCGTCTCGTTTAAGTTTACACGCATGAACCGGGAGTTTGGTTAGCTGTATGTTGAGTGTTCTGAATGAGTTCCACTTTTGGTTGGCTTGTCTCTCAACTGGGGATATGACTTTTCTTGTGTACTTTCCAGGGGAATGTAGAAATCTTTCGGCTGGGGAAAATGATGGGATTTTACCCTTACAAGCTTCTAAGGTATCTTGTCAAAAGCTTCCCGGAAGGACAACTTGTTCCCCTGTAACAAAAGGAGATGCTGCAGCAGGAAGTCAACAACTTGGTTCTTATAAGAAGATTAAGCTACAGCTTTTTCCAATAAATAAAAATATCCGACAGAGATTGGAGAATGTATAACAATGGAGTGATGCCTTAAATGAATAGAACTCTGCTTAAAATGCACCAGGAATAACCCTTGATAGTTTTGGTATTTCTGGTAGGATGGCTGCAATCCGTTCCAGGAACTCACTTTAAGTGCTCAGAAGAAGATATCATCGGTGATTAAACACCTTAATACAAAGTGGAGTTCTTCGAGTTTGGGGTTAGGGGAGCTCCTTCTATTCCCCTATGATACTAATACAGGAAACATAGCATCACAGAAACGATAGAGCTCAAAAGATACCAACATTTCTGCAGGAGAAGTGTATGCAGCAATAGAAAGTCCTGTCATTTTTCGCTTAAGGTTTTAGCTGGTGTGATTTCATTTCTTAGCGTATAGCGCTTCAATCAGAAGATTTTAATTTGTCTCGAATTTTCTAGGTATGGCTGGTTTTCTGATCTTAAGCTCAAGGCTTTTGAGGTACCTGATATCTCCCAACCCTCTGGTATGCATTCACAATCAAGGGGTACTAAGAGAATCTTTGCTGCTGCAATGGACATAACAAATGACAAAGTAGAGGGAGCTAAGTTGAAAAATGAAGAGCTTAGTAAACCAATCTGCAAAGATGAGCATGCAAATGTAATTGTGAATCAGAAGATGGCTTCGAACATACCGGTTGATCATAAGGTAAGTAATTATGCCTGTCTGGTTCCCTCTCTTAGTCTGTTCTTTTGTAAATATTCCCAGTCATTCAATCTGAAGCCATTTAGGATTTTGCTGATGTCAGTTTGCTTCAGTTAGGAACTTATGCTGAAAAGTTGAACAGATTGAAAAATAATGCTGCCCCTAATATCCAGTGATTGTGGGGAACTCTGGCAGTACTACTGATACTGCTAGTGCTGCCGGTTGCAAAATCTTTAAATTCATAAATGAGAGCCCAATGCATTAGATGTACCTCATTACTGTAGGTCAATCAAACTGCTGTAGTGATAATATGGGCAAGACTCAATACTCAGAGATGTCTCTTTACGTGGTCTCTTTATAGGATTATGGATAATTTAATAGTTAAAATTATTGAAAATTTATTAACGTGAAATAAAGTGTATCCTATTATTATGACTCGAACAATTGGGCCCCGCACGTCAGAAACATCGTTTCCACACACGTGCACACGTTGTACCAATAATCGTAAATTTTCTTAGTGAAAGAGATATTGGTACGTAAACAAAATGTTTGAGACATGAAATGATAGATGGTTGTTGGACAAATGACGAGTGTTTCACGTTGGTAAATGAAGGAAGAAGTGTACGACGTGTAAAAGATGAAACGAATCGGAAATTGCCGCGAAGGGCCGCGACGCTAAATGCCTGTTTAGCCACTGGAGCTCAGGTGTTGCAGCGCCTCCCAGGCAGAACCGCGGCGCTTCTAAGGCAGAATACTCGACAAGAAGCTGGAAAGTTTCTGACATTTGGGTTGGTTTGGGGCATTGATTCTCCATTACTTGGCACATGAGTTCAGCCATTATTTGGCTGAATGAAACCTTTCAATAAGTGTCATTACATGGCTATTGATTGACATTAGTTGGCTAGATGAGAGGTCATCTTTCTCACACTATAAATTGAGACCCTTGGCTCAATTGAAGAACACACTTACAATCAGAAATTTCTGAATACTTCTTCCTCTCTAAGCTTTCTTTCCCACATTCAAAAGGTTTTCTTTTGGTAAAAATTTATGTTTCCTTTGCTCACTTGTTCATTGGTGTTTTATCTTGGGAGACAAGTTGTCAATCACCGTAAAAAGATATATACGGGGCAATATTGTCTTAATGACAGAGTGAATATCACTCGACTCAACAAACCTCTTGTTTTTGTTCTTATTTTCATATTGTGATATTTGTAATAGTTACTTACATCCTCGTTCATCCCATTATTGTAATTGTTGTACCATCAATTTACTCACAATCTTAAGACAATATTCGATGTAAGTGACAACAAAGATGACATGAGGCGAACAATCTGCTGCTCAAGGCAACCCCAATGCCTTTCCCACCGCTCCTCAAGGCACACCTATTGCCTTCCCCACTATGGCACAAGGCTCAACTAACGCCTTTGCCACTGCTCAAGGAAACGCTACAGTTCCTCCACCTGTTGGATTCATGAACGCTCAGAGAAGTTCAGGAGCACCAACTTCAAGAGATGACAACAAAAGATGCTGTTCTTTTTTACTGTTATGAAAATGTCTCGTTTCCTAACAGAAGATCCTCCACAAGCTGGAGATGAAACGGACCCTCAGCCAAATGAAACGGCTGGAGGGCCAAGGTATCCATGTCGTTAACGACGTGAAGATGGTTCATGATGCTTGGAGTCATAGTGACTTCATCTGTAGGAACTATATTCTGAATTGTTTTTCTGACCCTGTCTACACGGTGTATTGCACCGTTGACACCACCAAAGAGTTGTGGGATAAAATGCAGAAAAAGTACAACGCATAAGATGCTGGTACTAAGAAGTTCATCATTGGGAAATTTTTGAAATTTCAAATGGTGGATAGCAAAACTGTGATGTCCCAAGTCTAGGAATTCCAAATGATTTTACATCACCTGGATTTGGAAGGAATGAAACCAAATGAGCAATTTTTGGTTGCCTCATTATTTGAGAAGTTACCTCCCTCGTGGAATGAGTTACTTAAAACTCAAGACAAAGGAGATGACCTTGAGGAACTTATTATCAAACTCCAGATTCAGGAGGATAATAAGAAGGCCAGCCAAAAGGGCCGCCGAGGCTAAGGCAAATCTGGCGGAGGCCAAAGGGAACACAAGCAAAAAGTGCAAGTTCCAGAAGGATGGTAAGACCCCAACAACAGAGAAGTTTAAGGGAATTGCCATCACTGTGGTAAACCTGGTCACATGATCAAGGATTAACGCAAACTCAAGAATGAGAATAAAGAGAAAGCCAATGGCAAGGCTAAGGCTAACATCATCGAAGACACACTTCTTGACGATATGATTGAGGAGTTCTCGGCGGTGGTACTTGAAGCAAACCTTGTTGAAAATCCTATGCAGTGGTGGATGGACACGGGTGCTACCCGTCACATCTGTTCCAACAGAGAAGCCTTCTCCACATATACATCAGTCACAGATAAGAAGTTGTTCATGGGCAACAATGCTTCCTCGGATGTTCTGGGCGTAGGAAAGGTGGTCCTGAAGATGACTTCCGGAAATGAACTTACTCTGAAGGAAGTGATGCATGTACCTGAGATTCGAAGAAATTTAATTTCAGGACCTGTATTGGTGAATGCTTGTTTTAGGCTAGTGTTTGAGTCCAATAAATTTGTAATCACTAAGAATGAAACTTTTGTAGGAAGGGGCTTCGTATGTGAAGGCCTCTTCAAAGTTAATGCCTTGTCTGTAATGCCTTCTATTAATAAAATTGAGTCTTTTTCTTATTTGATTGAGTCGTCTAATTTATGTCATCATAGATTAAGACATGTAAACTATCAATCTATCCAAAGATTGGTAAAGTTGGAGTTGTTTCCGTCTATCACGTAAACCCTCAACAAGTGTGAGATGTGCGTAAGGCAAAACTTTCAAAGAGTCCCTTTAGATCCTTCGAAAGGGAAACCGCTCCTCTAGAACTTATTCACACAGACATATGTGATTTAATGTTTGCTCAAACTAGAAGGGGAACAAGTACTTTGTGACAGTCACAGATGATAGCACAAGGTATTGTTACCTTTACTTACTAAAAAGTAAAGATGAAGCCTTTGAAGCATTCAAACACTACAAAGCAGAAGTTGAAAACCAACTAAGCGTACGGATTAAATTAGTTCGTAGCGATAGAGGGGGAGAATACGTAGAGCCTTTTGAAAAATATTGTGCCTAATCGAACATTGTTCATCAAACGACTGCTCCATACTCACCTCAATCAAACGGTGTCGCTGAACGCAAAAACCGTACGTTGACGGAAATGATGAATGCCTTGCTCATCAATTTCGGCCTTCCCCAAAACATGTGGGGAGAAACTGTCCTTACTGCTAATAATATTCTTAATAGAGTCCCACATAAGGGTAAAGTCAAGACTCCATACGAGCTACGAAAAGGAAAGAAACACACCTACAAATACTTGAAGGTGTGGGGTTGTCTGCCAAAGGTTGAAGTACCTAAGCCAAAGCAAGTCAAGATTGGGCCTAAGACTGTAGATTGCATATTCATCGGATATGCAAATAACAATAGTGCTTATCGCTTCTTAGTGCATAAGTCAGATGTATCAGGCATCCACGTGGGTACAATAATGGAATCAAGGAACGCCAATTTCTTTGAGGACTCGTTTCCTAGAAAGGAAAGAGACATAATCTCTCGCAAACGAAGTTATGAACAAAGCTCTCAGGATCCAGGAGTCATTGACTGCCCGAATCTAGGTGGTTTAGATCCAGTGGACTATGAAGTGGCTGATTATCCGGAATCTAGTATTCCAGATTCTCAGGGCTTGGAGGTTCCAGAGATGGAACCAAGACGAAGCAAAAGGGCCAGGAAAGATATCACGCTCTTCATTGTCCGACTCAAAGTCAAACTCCTCCTCATCATCTCCCTCATCCTCCGTGCCATCGAATACAAAATCATCTTCTTCGGGCTCTCTTACTTCTAAAACTTCTTCAACATTGCGAGCACTCCTTCTTGGTTGCAATTCTTCATTTGCTCCCGATGCTTCACTCAACAAACCCTATGTAATCCCCGAATCGGGTACCACCTCCTCATTTTCACTTTCACCTTCATCTTCACACACTCCATCAACAATCCAAAATTGTGCATAAGTAGCCTCATTTGCTAGAAGCACACAATTTTGTCACACCTCTTCTTCTTCTTATTCATCAATCTTGCATTGAATTGAACATAGACTAGTTTGTTCATCCGATCGGTATCTAGTCTATTCCTCTTCTTTGTGTGAATCTACAAAGAAAATATAAAGACTTAGTAACTAATAATAATATACAATCATTATTAATAAATTGACATTAATCACACTATCACATAAAGAATAATTTATTATTTATTATAAATTTAAAAGACTTAGAAATTAGAATGTGAATTACCCCTTCAAAGACACTCCAATTTCTTTCACAACCGGATGAGCTTGTTGTCAAAGAAAGAATCTTTTTCGCAATCATTTGAAGATGATGTGTATGATTGGCATAGTTATTCCACCATCCAACTATAAATTCAAAAACCAAAAACATTATTCATATTTAATATTGAAGCATTAAACATTTAAACTTATAAATTATAAAGTTATAAAAAATTAAAAAGAGAGATAGTCATAATCATACCCGGATCATATATATCATCATTGTTTTGACATCCTTTAACCGCTAAAGGTCTTCCAAATCCACCTTCCCGGTTCTTGTACTTCACCAAATCCACATTAATCACTTTGTCTTGCATATCCAAGTCCGGATGGAATCGCTCAATACAAGTAAAGATCCCATCCATAACAATTTCATGATCTTCCGGTGACCATGTAGAGGATTTGTTATAGAAGTAGTACGGATTCAACAAGTAAGTCGCCAAATGAAGTGGAGTATCAATCCGCCCCTTTCCTTTTGAATCCACTATGTCAAGTATAGGTATACTTGTCTTCCATATACCTTAAAACTTCTTTAATCTAATTCTTTGCTTTTAGGATTTCACCATAAACAAAGCCCATAGCCGGCTTCACATCTCCATCAACAAGTCTAAGGACTTTCACCAAAGGTGTAAATACCTTCAAGCAAAGAGCAATCCCATTCCAAAAAGCCGGTTGTACTATGGTAGCATATGCGGCTTTTCCCTTCTTGTTTCTAGACCATTTGGTCTCTTCCCATGCGTTGGAGTTTACCATTTGCCTCAACTCTTCTTTCTTTTCAATTAAACTTTGCAATGTTAAGAAAGTCGTGGCAAATCTAGTTACTCCATGCCGTATTATCTCTCTCTTTGTACATTTTCTCATCAATGCCAACGTCTTATGATGAGAGTATATAAAAACGGTAAAAAAAATTGCTTTTGAAATTAGGAAGCTTACCAATTCCTTCAAGCATAAGATTGATTGTGTGAGTGACACATGGAGTCCAAAAGATTTGAGGCCTCTTTTGTAACAATAATTCCGCGGCCTTCAAATTATTAGAAGCATTGTCGGTCACTTGAACTACATTTTGAACCCAACATTTTCAATGCACTCATCCACATAATCAAAAATATATTCCCCGGTATGTGCATCTCCGGAAGCCTCTTTAGATGAAAGAAAAGTTGTCCCAATTCGACAATTTACGCACAAATTCATTATACTTCTTCTATTTCTATCACTTCAAGCATCGGTCATGATAGACAACCACTCTTTTCCCATTCTTCCTCTTGATTCTTGAGTGATAGTTTTGTTCTCTCTACTTCCCCCTTCAAGAGTGGCTCTCTAAGTTGGTATTGACTAGGAGGACGGTAACCGGGACCAAATTGTCCAATCGCCTCGACCATTCTCTTAAAGCTATCATTTTTCACCGCATGAAATGGAATGCCCGACTCATACACCCACCTAGCCACATATTTGTACACTTGAAGTGTTCTTTATTTGGAAAGAGCATCATGTATGTTTCGTTGCCTAGTTTTTGTTCTTTCATCCATACAACTATCATCGGCATTTAATTTGGTAGTATATCTATCCATAGGAGCAAGAGAACGAGGTGGTATTTTGGTTCCTCCCTCTTCCTGTTATCAACGTCATGTGAATGTTGAACCTCCACCTCACTTCTTAAGGCTACATCCTCCTCTTTCTTTCCCATCTTTTTCTTTTTTGCTCCATCAAGTGCCTCTTTACATCGTTCATTATCTTCTTTAGACGCCTTTGGACAAGGAGCGATGTTTCCTCTTATGTTGGCAATATGAAGTTTAATTCTATAAACTCCCCCACTATATTCTTTTCCACACAACTTACACCTCCACTTATCTTGGTTCATTGGGTTGGAAAGCATCCCATATTCCCACCCTATATCATCACTACTTCTCTTTAATTTGGAAGCATTTGAAGTCGACTCTTGATTTTCAATTGGATTAGAACTCATTTTTACAACTTACAATAATTAATAACCTGCAAAATATTAAAATAAGTCCATTAACAAATCAAATAATCAATCAATAAAATAATTACTTTCAAAATGAGTAAATGACAAATATTCACAAATGACAAATCATTCACTATATATTTATATTATAAATTTATTACTAGTCTATTTATACTATTACTAATAAGTTTGTAAGTTGTACTAATTTATACTAATTTTTTTCCCAGATTTATGGTAGTAGATCGCGAAAGAACAAAAAAATTACAGATTTTTATGGCAGCAGCCAGGTCGCGGCTCGACAATGAAGAACAAAAAAATTCGGGCCGGGTAGGGTCGCGGAGGAGACGCGAAACAGACCGGAAAAAAAGAGAAAAATAATGATGATTGAAGAGTGAAAGAAGAAGAAATAGGTGTGAAGTAAAAGAAAAAGAAATAGAACTAACCTTAACCTTGAAGCTTGATTAAAGATTTTTAGGGCTTTTTTGTATTCTTGAATCGCGCCCCTCTATTTGCTGTAAGATAGGGCAAAAAAAATTGGGGTAAAATGTACCCCCATTAAGTGACAAATCGGATTAGGCCGCCTAGGGGCAAAATTGAGACGGTCTGGGGGCGCCTAGCGCCTAGGCGACCGTCCCAACCGTTTTTTAGAACATTGTGTACGACGTGTAAAAGAAGAAACGAGTCGTAAATCGCCGCGGAGCTGCGACGCCTCCAGCCAAGAGCCGTAGTGTTAAATGCCTGTTTAGCCACTGGAGCTCAGGGGCCGCGGCGCCTCCCAGACAGAGCCGCGGCGCTTCGAAGGTAGAATGCTCGACGGGAAGCTGGAAAATTTCTGACATTTGGGCTGGTTTGGGGCATTGATTCTCCATTGTTTGGCACATGAATTCAGCCATTATTTGGCTTAATGAAACCTCTCAATAAGTATCATTACATGGCTATTGATTGCCATTAGTTGGCTAGATGAGAGGTCATCTTTTTCACACTATAAATTGAGACCCTTGACTCAATTGAAGAACACATTTACAATAAAAAAAATCTGAATACTTCTTCCTCTCTAAGTTTTCTTTCACACACTCGAAAGGTTCTTCTTTTGGTAAACATTTGAGTTTCCTTTGCTCACTTGTTCATTGTTGTTTTATCTTGGGAGACAAGTTTTCAATCACCGTAAAAGGATATATACGGGGCAATATTGTCTTAAGGACATAGTGAATATCACTCGACTCAGCAAACATCTTGTTTTGTTATTATTTCCGGATTGTGATCTTTGTAATAGTTACTTACATCCCCGTTCATCCTATTGTTATAATTGTTGTACCATCAATTTACTCACAAAAATTGCCTTCCAAACTTAATGCCACAAAACCTGGAGGATGCGGTTCCCTTAGCGCATATGAGGGGCTAAGATCAGTTGTTAACGACTACCCTACCTTCTGTGATTATATTTGATGTGTTCCAGGACTGGTCTTACTACTGTTTTAGTCAGTAGATGTATTTTTTTACTAGCAGAAATAGCTAGACATCTTAAAATTCAGCCCTTGATAATCCTTTCTAGGTTGAAGTAAGAAAGCAAAATGTTCCTTCAATGATGGAAAATCCATGGGATGATATTTTAACCAACTTAAGCATTGGAGGATTATTTTCTGAGGCATCTTTGCAAGGAAAGATCAGCAAGTCAGAAAATAAATTGGATTTGCAGCCAATCCAGTTTGTTTATGATATTAGTATAGGAGGTTTGCTGTCTGAAGTGTCTTTGCAGGGTAAACTATCTACTGAAATGAAACAAGAGAACATAGTGGAATTGCAGCCACCTACATTTAGTTCTTATTTTAGCAAAGGAAGCTCCTTTCTGAAGCATCTTCTCAGGGAAAGATTATTGATTTCAATTTAGCTTCAAAAGGAACATTTGGGTTGAAGGAAACGTCAGAGTGTGGGACACACATTGAGTCAAAATTTTCGTGGGATTTTAATCTCATTAACTTGAGCATTGGAGGATTGCTGTCTGAGGCGTCCCTGCTGGAGAAAGTGAAAAATCATGACCAAAGAAGTGAGGGCAAACCAAGCTCACAACCTGACTCACTTGATGCGTTTCTTGCTGCCCCAATGAATTCACACCCTGAATTTTCGAAGCCATCATCTCATGAATTGCACTCGTCTATCTTGGATGCTGAAGAGACATGCCATGCATTTCCAGTGCGTAAAAAATCAGGAAATGAAAATGCAACAATTTCGTGCGGAACAGCTGGTCTTTGCAATTATCACAAGGATACAAGTTCAAAATCTTTCAGAATCCCATCATCTTCTAATGCTGCTGAGGTTTGTTTGCTTTGTAATGTTTTCTGATTTTCAGTTTCAAATAGCTTATTGTGGCCGTCATTAGTTTTGGCTTTTGATAATACTGCTTCCAATTAAGGATAAACTCTCAGGAGCTTCTTGAACTTGTTTGTTGCTTCATATTACATGACTTCGTGGTATTCTCATAGAAGAATTGACAATTTCTTACATTCTGATTGTTACAGCGCACAACTCAGTGCGATTGCACAAGATCAATCATCTCAGCAACCGAAGACAACCCTCTTTTCTCGTTCACGGGATGCTTTTGATGAAAACAGCAGCCTTGGACTAAAGGGCATCAAATGGGTACTTTCCGCCTTTTCACTTTTCTTGTGCCACCTGAAAGTTTTTCTTCTTGTCCACAAGAGAACTTAACCTACTCCTTTCCTATGCTTGCAGGAAGACTCTCTGGGACCATTTGATCTTGGACTGCCCATTTTGCGACCCATTAGCAGTGGAGACAGTGTTAGCCTCAGTGAGTTCGTTAAATAACATACTATAATCTTGGAACTGATAGTATGATACCATACAGTAAAAAGAAAATTTTCCTCAGCTCGAGGATCAAATTCTTGATCAGTCGAAAGTAATAATGATGCTCTGAATTGTCCATAAATAGTTAAAAATAATCTTGTTAGTATTGACAGTTGCATTTTTATGTAATAAGGGGCCGATACGCAAAGGATCAAATCATAGAGATTGCGGATCGTAAGAAGCAGAAGAAAAGGAACCTCGGGGACCCAGAGATGTTTTCGGATAGTATAACCAATTATATGATGTTCTTTTAGCTCTTGGAGTAAGAAAACTATTCTCACAATTTGGTTCGTGTTCAATGTACCACTCTTTTTATATATGAAATGCGACTATGTCATTCTTGGTGTAAAATCCCATAAACTATTAACAAATAAATAATAATAATTAAATTTAAAAAAAAAAAAAAAAACTGCACGTTGCAGTTTTCCCCCTCCCCCTTTTCTTATTCAACTCCCCTCAATCTCCAAAACACTCCCTTCCCTCAACCTCCCTCAACTCCCCTCAACTCTCACATTAAATCTTCCCATAAACACACCTCATAAAAAGATTTTCAGAAAAAGAAAAACCACAAGAAAACACACAACAAGAAAAAAAGAAAAGAGATTGTTATAAGAGAACAAGAAGAATTATAAGAGAACAAGAAGGGAAGAGTTTTAGAGTTGAAAGTTCATTCGCAATTACAAACTGTTTTTCGGAGTTATACTTGTTTGAATTAGGTAAAATTTTGTATGGATGTAGATATTTCCGTTACGAATAAATCAAACTAAAGAAGGAGTAAAACGGACTTACGGTTTAAGAGTTATCATAGTTTAAACTTTCTGCCACAGATTTGGACGAAATCTGAGGGCAAGTAGAATTACGAACTGTTTTTCTCGAGTTTCACTTGTTGGAATTAGACGAAATTTGGTATGGTTGTAAATTACTTTGTTACGAACAGATTGAACTAAAGAAGAGGTAAAATGGACTTACGGTTTAAAAGTTATTGTATTTTAAAACTTCTGCGCCGGATCGATTGAAAGTCCGTAAAGCAGTGGGTAAAATGGTAAAACTGTAGAAATTGGTACAGAATATGAAATGTTGATTCAAATGAAAGTCCTAGATTTGTCTTTTCTCGTCATTTTGAGAATTTACGGGATTTGATCCGACTTACGGATAAGAAGTTATGACTGTTTTAAGATTGTGTATCGTTCTGATAATAAATTCGGCGAAACAGTTCTTAATGTAATTGTTAAAACTGAAAAACTGAATGTTTCGGTGGGGAATTTAAAATTTTGTGCTGAATAAAAGTTCTAGGTTATTTTGTTCTCGAAAGTTTGAGACTTTACGTACATAAATCCGACTTATGGTTTGAGAGTTGTAACCCATACAAGTGGGAAGGGCGGAATGTTGAAAGAAGGAAATATTAATTGAGCATTTTGAACATATAACATATACAAATACAAATTTGTAAATACATTTGTAAATGCATCGGATCGGGTTGCACGCCGCAACAAAACGTAAAGTGAATACGTGTTCACAAATACGTAAATATAATGGATCGGGTTGCACGCCGCAACAAAATATAAAGTGAATACGCGTTCACAAATACGTAAACATAATGGATCGGGTTGCACGCCGCAACAAAACGTAAACTGAATACGTGTTCACAAATACGTAAATATAATGGATCGGGTTGCACGCCGCAACAAAACGTAAAGTGAATACGCGTTCACAAATACGTAAACATAATGGATCGGGTTGCACGCCGCAACAAAACGTAAAGTGAATACGTGTTCACAAATACGTAAATATAATGGATCGGGTTGCACGCCGCAATAAAACGTAAAGTGAATACGCGTTCACAAATACGTAAATATAATGGATCGGGTTGCACGCCGCAACAAAACGTAAAGTGAATACGCGTTCACAAATACGTAAATATAATGGATCGGGACGCCGCAACAAAACGTAAAGTGAATACGTGTTCACAAATACGTAAATATAATGGATCGGTTGCGCCGCAACAAAACGTAAAGTGAATACGCGTTCACAAATACGTAAATATAATGGATCGGGTTGCACGCCGCAACAAAACGTAAAGTGAATACGCGTTCACAAATACGTAAATATAATGGATCGGCCGCACGCCGCAACAAAACGTAAAGTGAATACGCGTTCACAAATACGTAAACATAATGGATCGGGTTGCACGCCGCAACAAAACGTAAAGTGAATACGTGTTCACAAATACGTAAATATAATGGATCAGGTTGCACGCCGCAACAAAACGTAAAGTGAATACGCGTTCACAAATACGTAAACATAATGGATCGGGTTGCACGCCGCAACAAAACGTAAAGTGAATACGCGTTCACAAATACGTAAACATAATGGATCAGGTTGCACGCCGCAACAAAACGTAAAGTGAATACGCGTTCACAAATACGTAAACATAATGGATCAGGTTGCACGCCGCAACAAATATGTAAATACAAAGGAATTATATGTAACATGAGATAAAACATGTATGTTGGTTAAGCTGAATACGTCCTGAAACGAATTGAAAGAGAATATTATTATGTGAATACTTGATTATGATACATTGAGAATGTTGAAGTTTGTTTCATAACATGGTTATTGTGTCCTAATATGTTTGTACTTAAAATATGGTGAGATTACTTTGAATTATAGGGTGAGGTTCTCACTCAGCCCCGAATGGTAGGGCTGACTCTTTTGTTTAACATATTTCAGGGAAGCGTGATAGAGGAAAAGCTCCGCAACAGGGCTAGCGATCGTCCCGCATCCTCTTTGACCCACCAATCCATTATTTCGGATTTGGTGAAAGTTATTCTCATAAAGTATGTTTAAAGAACTAGGTTCCATTATCTCGGGGAATGCCCCACACAAGATTGTTCTTTGTAAGTTTTGAATTGCTTATTATTATATATATATTATTTCCGCACTTAAATACATGTTTAATCTAGGAAGAAAAGAAGTTAACGGTTCGCCTGGAAAATAAATAATTATCCAGGTGCCATCACGCCTTAAGGAAAGACTTAAGAAAAGTCGGGGTGTGACACTTGGACTATTGCTAATGAGATTTAGAAAGTCCCAAGCTTATTCCCAATACCAACTTAGCATTCCATGGTTCGCTAGATCACAATAGATGTCTTTCAATATGTGGAGTAACTCCCGATATAATAGTAAAAGCAAGACGTGTAGGTGGATCGACTCATCAAATTCCCATTGAAATAGGATCCACACAAGGAAAAGCACTTGCCACTGAGCTAAAACAATATGTTATGTTTCTAGTAAACCAAAGTCATCGTTTAATAGCTATTTTTCTTCACTTTCTTCTTTACAAATAAGGAATAAACTGTTTTATGCTCAAAATGAGCAATAATCATAAAAGGTCGTGTCATCTTTCTTCCATTTTTATCAATTGGATATTTAGTTTTTTAAAAATAAATAAGTACTTTCATTATTATTCATTGTCTGGATTATGATTTTCGTATCATGGACCTTGATTTGCACTTTATGTCATTTCTACAATAATAAATTGAGAAATTCATGGGTACCTAAGATTGATAAACCTTGGATCATTTACCTGTTGATTGATCATGCTTTTTCGATGGTAGGAGTTGACTAGGCTCACCTCCGCAGCCGCCGTCATTTGGGTAGGAGTTGACTAGGCTCACTAGATACGTGCCTCAGCAGGGTGATATCTATGGACATAGTCGGATGTCGTTTCGCTCTGTGTTCACTTGCGCCTCGTAGACATGTAGCATTCTATTACATACGACACACCTCAGGTGGATGTCGATCGTCATGGCCGTTTGTATTTACTCATCATATTTGGGGGCATCATGTTTCCGAACACATCGGGTTCCCATGTGGACTTAAAGTATTTGTCATTTCTGGATGATCTAGACCAGTTGGGATGTTACAGCTGGGGCAAAGCTGTTCTAGCTTACCTGTATTGATCACTATGTCGAGCGTCTATGGGCGATAGGAGTGATATAGATGGATTTCATGCGCTCCTCCAGATAATATATTAAGTGTGTGTAATTTTATTCTAAATATAGCTTTTTGAAATGACTACTAATGAAATATTTTAATGGCCTTACAGTTATGGGCGTGGGATATGATGATGCCTTTTCAGTCCGTAGCTGCGCAATCTTAGCCTGACTTCATTGTTGATGGCATGCCCTACATGCGGAGATGGACGGGAGGCATATCCCGAGATGTGGATACGCACCACCAGTATTCTTCTGTTCAGGGATCAACTTGAGGATGTATGTTCAATTTTTGGATTAGTTGCCGACGTTTTTTGCAGGCTGGTAAGCTAGTGTGAATGTTGCGGTGTCCGTTGATACACATGGACATTGTTGAGGATCACGCGCCCGACAACATATTACGATAGTTTGGGCATGTACAGAATATAATTGGGCCAGTTGTTTGGGAGCACAACCATTATATGTGGAACGAGCTTTCGACCGCCACGGATGCATACCGGGCTTTTATGTAGGCCCAGACCGATCATTAGGCTCAGAGGCTAGAGACGTTAGCGGTGTCGGACATACGACTCTGACTCATGTTTATAGAGTGGTACCGGCAGATCACACACAACTTGATTGGCAACCCCGAGAGACGTGATTCGGATGGCTAAGGATATGCAGTACTCGCGGGATAGTATGAGGTGTTGGTAAGTTTACAACACTTAAAATTAATTAATCATCTTAATTATTACAAATTTACTCAATTATAAATATTTGCAAACAAATGCAGCTACAGACCGTACTTACGGTGCGCCGGTTGGGCATAAAGCATATAATTATCCCCGAGACAACGAGATTTTCTTCCCAGATATTACAAGTAGCCGAGTCGGGTATCCAATAATCACAAGAGGTCAGACGTATGTCTGAGCGTGTTCCAGAGGTCTCGTATTAAACAACAGGTGGTCATGACAACAGGTGGTCGTGAAGGTGGTGGTGATAGAGGTGGTGATGGCAGAGGGAGTGGGGCTAGAGGGGATGGTGGCCGAGATGATCGTGGACGAGGGGATCATGGTCAAGGTGGTGGCGATGGAGGCCCACGTCTAGTAGATAAACATGACGAGCATGCTATCATTATCGCTCCAGCCCAACAACATCCGTCGACTTCAGACCGAGCGTCTTCTTCTTACCGATTGTCGACAACTCTATATACGCCAGCGCAAATATTTTCAGATCACATAGACTGGGATTCATTGATGGTATTAGTGTCTGCGCCGCCACCAGTTCGTTATCCACAGGGTGAGCGGCTAGTTCGTGATCTACAGGGTGGCAAGGAGCTGGAGTACACTTATCATTCATAGACATCGACATTTTTCAGAGCGTAAAGGTAAGTGTTTAAAATACTTATTTTAACAAATTAAAATATTTATATTGATTATTTCATAATTTTCATATCTTAGGATCCAACTCCAGCTCCGGCACCATCTCCAGCTCGGCTACGGCTCCAGCCATTCAGGAGCCAGCTCAGGAGATGCGCTCGAGAGTTAGCTTAGGAGACCACTCATATTGATAACAAATTTCCAAACAAAACTTACTTCGGGCACTTTACAATCCCTAAAACGACTATCTAAGCGTTTATGTATCCTTGATGTATTGAGGCTACATTATTGTTCGCAGAAAAAGATATCAGGTTCTATATAAAAAATATTGATATTTTGGAGTTTTGAGACATGAATAATCTAGGGTCAAATGGAAAAAACGTGAATTTTAAAACTTTAAAATTATATAAAGTGTTGGGCAAAACAAATATACCCCTATTGCGCAGGAAATTTCTGAGCAAAAGGTACTTATGTCACGTTTTTTCACAGTTAACTCCTTTTGCGCAAGAAATTTTTGCGCAAAACATACTTATAACACGTTTTTTTATTGTGGGATATTTTAGTTCAAATGCCCACTTTGTGGGTCATTTAAGTTCTAGACTCCATTTCTTGCAATCCATGTATTCATTTGGAATGCTTATATGAAAGAAATTAGTACTGCATTTATACGTACGGTGCAATGCCAATGAATGCTCTTTTGCCGGGCACGACCCTTTCATAAATCCAAATCATTGGAGAGTTGCAAAGATATATGGTGTGTCTGGTATGAAAGAAGAAAATTATTTTCTAGGTAACAGATTTTTCAGGAAAATGTCTTATTAAAATATACGTTATATTTTATTATGCCTAAGATGATAATACAAGGCTTAACATAATAAAGTGTGTTTTAACAAATCCTCCGAATCATGTGCTATTTCTTCTACTCGCATATGAGATAGTATCACCAACAACAACTTTGATTCCATAAGTGAGGTCTAGGAAGGGGTACAGTGTACTGCAGATCTTACCCTTATCTTGAGAGAAAATCGACCGACGCCTCACCTGCACATGTACCTACGTAGTGTAGTCTCGGTAGAGTCGTATCGAGAAAGCACCGCCCAAAGGTGCTCATTGAGCCGGTCCCCGGTAGGCAAAAATCATCTCAAAGCTGAAATGAAGAAAGTCAAATTCTTGCATTTTTCAACCATAAGGTTGACTTTTCACTAGAAGCTCATCCTAGAATTGATCGACCGATTCCCCCGTAATTGACCCCTAAGTTCGGGGGAATCGGAAACTATTGTATCTTTTCTAAAGCGGCATGACTCTTTTGCTTTGAATTCGAATTAGACGGAGAAAAAAATTCATTTGCCTTCGACCTAACTTTCTGAAATGGGATTTCGGGAAGGTGGAGTTCAGTAACCCAGTTCAGTGACCGAGGAGAGGTTGAGAAGAAGATAATGAATGGAATGGTCCGATAGTCGCTATAGAAGATCGAATGAGTCTTAGTGAAGCTAGTCCATTAATTAGATAGATCACCTGTGCGTACGTTATCTAGAATAAGAAAAAAACCGGTTTTTGAGGTATCCCTGGAAAAGAGTAACAAAGAAGGTTGACAAGAATTGATGAAAATAAAGAAGTGTTGTTTTACCTTCTTACATATCTTTTTTGACCTTTTCTTTATTATTTATTTTTGATATTGGTACAATAGCCTCAAGCTATTTTTAATTATCGTTTACTCCCACTACTTCAGTTACTCCAAGAATTGAATTCATAATCCCTTTGTGTACTTCAATTTTGCCCATTTGGCTTATACTCATCGAGTAGATTATATAATTATTTGACTAGGTTCTACCGGTATCCCTTTGATTGCTTCAGTTTTGCCATTGTGCTTCTTTTTGGATACACTTACTTAAATTATAATTTGAATAGGTTCTACCAGTCTAAACTTTTTAACATATTATAAATAAAAATTTGTATCTCCAAAAACAAGAGTGAACTTCCTTGAGAAAACAGAAAGAACCTGGTCATTAACCATACACACCACAATATTCATGATCTTTTTTCCATGTTATTCTCCTTGACGGTGAAAGCAAAGAAACCTTAGAAAATGACACTTTTCACAATTATTACATTATTCCATGAATATTTGCCGGCCAAAGGGACAAAGAGAATTAAAACTCCTCTAACATTTTGGATTTAGTTTTTCCTTCCCTTTTTTTATTTGTCATAATACTTCATTCGTTACTCATATCATTCTTCTTCTAGTACTTTGCATTCTCCCTTTAGTTATTATCACCACTCATATTCCACACAAAACGTTAAGATTTTTGTGAGATTCGCGTCGCGAAGAGACCATAATGGGATGTGTTCAAGGTAAGGGTTATGGTTTCTCTCCCGAGAGACTTGAGAGGATGAAAGTTGATAATGGTTATGTCAAAGGAAGTGGAGTTGAAAAACAACATATGCAAAAACGACAACAACAAACGAGGGATTTGGATCGTGTTCGAGAGCAAGAAGGGATCAATGGGAGGATTAATCATGTAGTTGAAGAAGAGAAGAGAATTAGTAGAGATCAAAAGGAGATGATCAAAGGAAGGGATGGAATTGGAAATGGAGTTGGAGTTAGAATAGGAAATGATAGTTCACGTAGAGGTATAAGTGGTGGTAGGAAAATAGGAGGAGATGAATTGGTGGATGGATGGCCAAAATGGCTTGTTGATAATATTCCTAAAGAGGTTTTGGTTGGTTTAGTTCCAAAGACTGCTGATTCATATCATAAGCTTGCTAAGGTATGTTTCCCACTCCATGGCAGCTCGGTCCAGGATTTAAATTTGATGGATTCAACTCTTAAGATTCTTAATACTAAATCTATTGCGCTTTGGCACTAAAAGGACAGCCCGATGGACAAAGTATATTCTACGTTCACATAGGGTACGAAAAGGTTTACACTCCAAAGGAGTGTAGTATAGGCAGCCCTACCTTAACGTAAATATAAGTTAGTTAATTTCACAACTCGAACTTGTGACCTAAAGGTGATACATAAAGGGCAGTTTCAAATGAAGGACCCAGTCTCAAGAGGCAAGCTTTCCGGTGTCCAAGTTTCAAGTCCCGAAGGCTTGTGTCCGCCGAAAGTTTCCTTTTTTCTTTTGACTCTTTCCTTGCAATGAACCGAAAGGTGAGAGGCAAGACTCGGTCTCAAGGTTGAATTGAAAGTCACTAGTCAGTCCAACTGCAAGAGTGAAAGGCTAAAGTCAAACATCTCTCCTTCATTGCACTTCAGGGTCACGAGTTCAATAAGATTTAATATTCATTCGAAATTTTGTTAATTTTTACATAAATATCTGTACTTCGTATATAAAATGTGGGGTTTAGTTGAACCCGTAGAAGACATGCTACATGCGCCTCCGACCCTCTCCTCCTCTCTTTTGCTAATAAAAAAATAAAAGGTATTTGCTTTAAATCAATTACGATATTGTGAAACCATAAATAGAACGAATCATAATTTTATATCTTACATATTTTATGAAAATTTTTAAGATCTTTACCTTTGTGCATGACGCACGAAGATGTTTTCTTAGTAAATGTTTGATCAAGCTAATCAAAACAATAAACATGTTTTGCATTATAAATATATCAAATCAAGAATACATTTAAATTAATATTTTTTGCAGGTAGGTCAAGGGACATATAGCAATGTGTATAAAGCTAAAGATAGGAAAACTGGGAAAATAGTAGCCTTAAAGAAGGTTAGATTTGATACATCTGAACCAGAGAGTGTGAAATTCATGGCAAGAGAGATCATAATACTGAAGAGACTTGATCATCCAAATATAATCAAGCTTGAAGGATTAGCCACTTCAAGAATGCAATATAGTCTTTATTTGGTTTTTGACTTCATGGAATCTGATTTAACTAAACTTGTCAATCGTACTGAAGGAAAACTCACTGAGCCTCAGGTGAAATTACTTATTTTATAATTTTATTATAGATCTAATTGAACAATTTGGAGGAATTATACATGTGGTAATATTGAGTGCCTAATTATTTAATGTTTTTCTCGTAATGTTTTGGATAACAGAAATTACTCTCTCCGTTTCATTTTATGGGAATATGTTTGACTACGCATGAAATTTAACAAGAATTTTTTTTTGAACTTATAATCTTAAGCATGTCATAATATTTGTGTGACTATTAATATATTATTCTTTGTGGAACATATTAAATGAAAAATAGTATCAGATAAAATGGAGTATTAATATAGTTATCAAAACTTCACGACAACAAAAACACTAAAATTAGTTACGAATTCGTCTCTAAATTGCTCCTAGCTAACCGACTTTTATAATAATTCGTCGCTAATTCGATGTTGAATAAGATCAACTACGGATTTTGTTGTTTATCCTTAAACAAGTAACACATACTCATCAAAGCATCAATCTTTTATAACTTAATACTTTTATATATATATTTTCTATCAATCTAAGGTTATTTAAGCATGAGATTAACTTTCATATATTGTTAGTGTAAAAGTAAGTTATAGTCACTTAAAAGATAACTACCGATACTCATACAAAGTGGGATTAATAGTCACCCAAAAAATAAGAAGGAATATTTTCTATAAGGGTAAATTGCAACTTATCTCTTTGAAATTTGAATATATGAGTGTATCTTTGTAAATTTATTGAAGCTAAGACAGTCCAAATATGGAGGTGATATTTAGGTTAATTTGTAAGAATGGATACTCAACCTCAAAAACTAGCTTGTAAGAATTGTCTAAATTCATATAAGGAGTCCATGTTTCTATTTCATTTCCGATGTGAGACTCTTAACATAATTGATCAACAAGGTATAGAGTTAAAATTATAGAAAAAAAAGATCTTTGATATCTGGTGGAGACTTTACTTTTTATGTTATATCTTTAGGTTAAAAATAATAAAATGTATGTTAAATACACACTTGCAGGTAAAACGTTACATGGAGCAATTGCTATCTGGACTTCTACATTGCCATGAGAGAGGGATATTGCATAGGGATATTAAGGGGTCAAATTTGCTAATAGACAAAAATGGCATGCTCAAAATTGCTGATTTTGGACTTGCAAATTTTTACCAAACCAAGACAAAGAGGCCCCTGACAAGTAGAGTTGTGACACTTTGGTACAGAGCACCAGAGCTACTTTTGGGTTCCACTGATTATAGTGTTGGAATTGATCTTTGGAGTGCTGGCTGCCTTTTGGCTGAAATGTTTGTTGGAAGGCCTATTATGCCTGGTAGGAATGAGGTAAAACAATATCTTTTAATTTTTTTTATTAGTGAATGTCAAATTTGGTAGGAAACACGTTCCTATTGAAACGCTAGGAAACTTCATAATTTTTCAGTGTAAAAGCACTACTATTTAAGTTTTTTCCATCAACATTCAATGAGAATAAACTTTGAACATTTATCAGTGGAAAAATAGTAATTTTTTAGTAGTGTAAATCCACCCCTCAACTTTTGGCTATGATTTAAATTAACCTTAGGTTAGAGCTCCGTTAAGGTCAAGAGTACAAACGAAGCTTTTTTGACTAGTTATATATAAAGGACTAAGTTGCTCAATTTCAAAAAGTACATGAGCAAACTGAACCTTTTTTCCTTAGATTTTAAAAATGAAAAAAGTTACAGCTCGCCGAAGATAATTACAATTACTAGTCATATATACAAAAAATATACACTAGTTATATATAAAATATGTATATATACAAAAAGAATATACATTTACCGTCTATTATTTTAATTGGCGGCTATGCAGGGTAAAAATTCCCTTAAAAACTAATTGTTCCTGTGTTTTTTTTTAAAATTATTGATTTACAGATTGAGCAACTTCACAAGATATTTAAGTTGTGTGGTTCACCAACAGAGGAATATTGGAAGAAAGTGAAGCCACCTACAACATTTAGGCCACCACAGCAAAAGCCTAGTTTTGGACAAGTATTTCCTAGTTTGCCTGATTCTGCTTTTCCCCTTTTATACACACTTTTGTCTGTGGAGCCTCACTTCCGTGGCACTGCTGCTACTGCTCTCCAAAATCAAGTAAGTTGCAACAATTTTCATTGTCAAGTTGTTTCACATCTAACAAAAAATAGGTTAATTTTCTAAATTCAGTTAGCCTTTATTACTAGAATGGTTCATTAACCACTTTATGGTATTATTTTTTAGAAATAGTCAATATCCCGAAGTTTCAATTTCCACAAATGAAACTCCAATACAATCCTGGAGTTTCAAATTCAGGACATGAGTGGTTATTTTTCAATTATATAGGCTAACTATCGGTGAATCCGACCCCTATAATATATTCCTTTTGTGTCAATTTATGTGATGATTTTCGTTTTTCGAGAGTCAATTTAACTAAATTTGAAAGCTAGATTGGATTAGATTAACTCGACATTTTAAGATTAAAAATTATATTTTTGAAAACTACTCTAAGTTACAACTTTTCTCATATCAATTTGGTAAAAGAATATATCTTAAAATGTTGATCAAAATTCATGCAATTTTAATTTTGAAAAGCGAGAAATATCACATAAATTGAGTCCGACAGAGAAAGTATGTATTATTGGTATAATAGTGTTCATTAGCCTTACCTTTGAAAAATAGTTATTGTAGGAATTTCAAATTATAGAGGTGAAACTCCATGACAATTACAAGAGTTTGAAAAGTGGTTATTTGTGAATGTTATCCTTATAATTTTTCCTTGTAATATTGTGTTAGTTCTTTATAACAAGCCCATTAGCATGTGGGCTCTCTGAACTGCCTGTCATCAAAGTAGAAGAGGATGGGCCTGCCCAATCCATTGATATCACAAGGTATTTTCCCTCTTCTTCCATGGAACAAAAGCTTCTACTCTAGGAAAAAAGAAAAGAAAAATAAAATTTGAAAAATAAAAATTCGAAATCAAGAATTTTTTTTCCTTTTTCCTTCCTACAATTTCAAAACCCTACTAAAACTTAGGTTGCTATAATTACATATATGATCATTAAAATGATTTAGGTAAATTGATCATCCTTTTAGACAATAATCATAAAAAATGGAGAATTTAGGACCAAGGCAAGTCATATCGTCACACATAGATGTCACAAAGTATATATTCTCTCGGTCCTAATTTATATGACATATTTTTTTTTAATTAGTTTAAAAAGGAATAATACATTTATTTATTTGACAATAATTTAACTTTAAACTTTATATTTTATGTTTAACGAGATGATCTATAACCACACAAATATCTTTGACTTATTTTAGACCACAAGATTTAAAAGTGTTCCTTTATTTCTTAAATTATGTGTCGAGTCAAACTACATCATATAAATTGAGACGAAGAGAGTAAATAATTTCAAAAAGTTCATTGTATAATCATAGTCTTATTGACATAATCCCGTTAAATACTAGAGGATAATTGTATCACGAGTACAAAGAGCCATCATTACATATTTAACAATTTTTTTCATTATCTTTCTTTCATCATTACGTATTACGCTGGACTGCACTGGACAAAAAAAAAATATAACATTTGGTGGACATTTTCAGCCGGACTGGACTATACTTATTTCTAAAAATAGTACACTCTAACTGTTATTTCTGAGACTCATCTAGTATATAGATCTCCCCTGGACTGTACTAAACCTAAAAAAAAATACAGTCCATATAAAAATATACCAGACGTGTATATCTATATTTTTTCATACTAATAACTACAATACGTGTATCTATTTATTTCAAGGATGCACATCTGTACATTAGTTTTTTTTTTTTTTGGTCATTTTGCTATAATCATTAATTAAATTGTTTTATTTAATTTTCTCATATTTTCCGTTTGTACTAATGTGGAGTTGGATTATTGCACCACAGGAAGAGAGTTTCAAAAGGCAAAAGGGTTCGAAAAAATAGGGAGGGCCATAGAAAATTGCTCTCCAATATTTCTGAACACTCAACAGAGGTAATTAAATTTTTTCTCCTTTTCTTGGTTTTTTTATCTTCATTTTATGTGAAAATTTACTGAACATGGTCGTCTCAGACATTTTGGGGACCCTGTTATAATTCGTAAAAATAATCACTTAATTGAACTAAGACCTGCGAATTATAGGTCTTTACAATAAATTTTGCACGTGCATCCAACCAAATACACATGCATATGAGGTTGGCAATTAACTTCCATTCACCAAAATTAATTTCGAAAACAGGAAATCATTAACCAACAAATTGGATTGATAATTCATATGTCGTAAGGTTTCAGTAAGAGATGGAGTTTTATTATCAATGTTTGTGATTGTATGGATAAAATCAGTCCACCCTTAATTAGAGATATGAGTTTGAATTATGGGAATTAAAAAAATTATGATAGTGCATTTTTCCCTTTAATGAATCTTTCGTGGTGCGAATCTGAATTAGTCAAAATCCCAAAATAAACATCAAACATTGATTGGAAACAAAAGAAAATACAGTTTTATTATATTTGGATTTAATATACATACAGTGACAACGTAAAAACTATTATAATATATATACAATGACAACATAATTTTTTTAATTTAATATACATATAGTAACAACGTAAAGAATTTTTACACGATCACTATATTTTAACATATTATAATAGATAACATGTTTTATTTTATAGATTATATTACTAATTCAACTTTTAAAAACAATTGGTTCGAGTTATCTTTCAAGTGTCCTGGGAATATAAAACCCATGAGGGCTTGTTTGGTAAGTCAGACATTATTTTGTATTTTGTATGGATCAGATCAGTATTGTAATTTGACTGTATTAATATATAATGGACGGTATTAGAGTATTAATATATAATGAATTGTATTTTTTTTTAGTACAGTTCAAGGGGAGACTCATGTACTCAAAAATGTCAGTTGGAGTGTACTGTTTCTAAAATACTACAGTCCAATCCGATTGAAAACGTCCACCAAATGCTATTTTACTTTTTTGTTCAGTGCAGCTCAGCGTACCAAACGTGGTCTGAGTGTATAAAAATTGAATTTAGTCAATTGATTATATCTAATCTAACAGGAGAAGCAAGGGGAGTCAAGTAGACAAAGCCAAGAGCAAGGACATAGTGGTGCAAGTAGCAGTACTTCATTTTCCTTGAGCAAAATGAATAGTAATCAAAGCCCTCCTCCTTCACCTACTCCATCTTTCAAATTTAGAAACATCAAGCAATCTTCTAAAACTGAGGCACATCCTAATGCTCTCAAAAACATCAAGAATTATCCTATTTTATTAGCCTCAATTACTGAAGCTGCTAAGCATTATGAAGACAACAGATTGAGCCTCAATAGAAGGTCTATCTCCACCATTGATTTCAGAAATCATCATGATCTTATGGACCACAAGATCTCTAAGATATTTG
Organism: Przewalskia tangutica; assembly: GCA_029844215.1. Classification (NCBI taxonomy): domain Eukaryota; kingdom Viridiplantae; phylum Streptophyta; class Magnoliopsida; order Solanales; family Solanaceae; genus Przewalskia; species Przewalskia tangutica. The sequence goes on from CM056728.1 coordinate 117,506,422, forward strand.
GCATAGAAGATACTAATTAGTTAGTGAATTTATTTTTTATTGGAAATGTTGCTCTTTTTGTTTAATTAATTATTCATGTATTTGGTTTAGACATGTCGATTGTCTATGTGTATTATTCTCCCTTTTCAATTTATATGGCACTTTTCAGATTTCGTGAGTCAAATGAATATTTTTTAACCATGATTTTTTTATGTCTTTTAAATATTTTTGAATTATTAATTATTGCGAATTATAATACATTTTACGTAGTTTTCAAATATGTATTTTATTTATAAAAAAAGCTCAAAATTTTTATGTTCGAATTCACGGTCAAAATAAAGAAATTTGATTCTCAAAACAAACGATGCTTCATAAATTGAAACAGAAAAAATATTATACTTATTTGATGAAATAAAAAGTACAATTATGTGAAGATATTCTTGCATACGTAAATTATTGAGTAGTGATTTTCTTTCTTTATATATGATTAAACAGGTTTTGCCTAATATAATAACTTGAAAAATAGAATAATAATATGATCTAACTTATTTTAGTACATTAATAACATATAAAAAATATTACACTAATTATAGATAACTTAAAGTCATTATTGATCCTCTTTCCCTTGCCGACCAAAATATTTAATTAAACCTTTTGGGGCATGAAAGGTTAGACAATGGGGTCAACTCACCAACCTTGTCCAATCTCTTTCAATTAATTTAACACAATTGGTTCTTACACATTAACTTTGTTGCGAAATAGATTTGACACAATCCCATTAATGTCAAATGGTCAAAGAGATAGTGATTAGTGGTGTGTAGGGTAAATAATGGATCTCGGATCTTATTAAACCCCAAAAGCTAGCTTGTAGGGTGATAATTGTTCAAATTCATATAAGGGGTCCATGTTCTCATTCCATATATGATGTGAGACTTTTAACCCTCCCCGCACGCCCAAACCTTGTGTACTGGAGCGTGAATAATATAATTTGGGGCCCAACATCGGTGAACAAATAATTGGAATGAATCTGACTCTGATACCATGTAAGAATGAATCTTGGGCCTAACTCAATCCCCAAAAGCTAGTTTGTATGGTGAGTATTGTCCAAGTCCATCTAAGGAGTCAATGTTCTCATTCCATTACCGATGTGGGACTCTTAACACTCCCCGCACGCCCAGACTTGTTAACTGAAGCGTGGATAATATAATTTAGGGGCCCAACATCGGTGAATAAATAATTGAAATGGACCTCACTCTGATACCATGTAAAGAATGAATTTTGGGTCTAACTCAACCCAAAAACTAGCTTATAGTGTGACAATTGTCCAAATTTATATAAAGAGTCAATGTTCCAATTACAGATGTTCCCAAAAGTGAAGTTAGGAGCAAAAAGGGTCCATAGCCTAGATTGAGGGTATTTATTAAAGATTGCAATTATTTACATAATTATTGTTCACATTTGAATAAAGGCAAATAAGTGTGTCGATTTTTTCGAAAATAAAGGTCAATGAGATATGCAGAAAATAAATCACTTCTTCCTATTCATCACACATACATCAAGTTCATATACCACCATTCACAAAAACCTTCAAGAAACCATTTGCTACATGGCAATATCAAGAAGAAGAAAAAAAAAACAAGAGGAAAAATCAAGTTCAACCCCTTATAGCAAAAGATGCTTAATAATTTCCCCTCTATTTTATCACACCACTAATCATAATAATTATCGGAGAATTTACTCTTAATCCACTTGAAGTTGTTCCTCAAAGATGTTTTAACCTTACCTTCCATGGAATAATGTTATAACCAGCTATCCTTTTCCTCCTCTTCGCCTCCGGATTTCCCCCCTACTGGTCCATTAAAACTATAAATTTCGTTCGATCCTCGAAATCAAATCTTGCGTCTGAATAAGATGCAGAGTAATAAGGGAAAGATTTACTCTTCTCCATAATCAAGAAAAGAAAAAAAACTCAAAAGGACTATTATTAAGAACAAGATGAAGTAAGAAGTGTGTATATCTTATGTATATATAAAATGGACTTGGAAAATGCAAATATGTTATATTCTACGTTAGTGGGTTTTTATGCATGGGACCTGAAAGTGACTTGGATTTAATTTTTGGAGTAAGGACATAATTAGTGACCTAAATTAATCCAACCCATTTTCTTGTCTCCTTATTAAGTTTTTGATAACTATTTGTCTCTTATTTTCCATCAATATCTTAGTTGTCTTTGTTTTTTTTGTTATTTCATTTGTTTCCTCTTAGGTCGGGATATCCAAAGTTTACACCTACCCCTTCACTCTCGGATTTGATCCTCCAAATTACATCTTGCACAAATTGGTATGTCAGTCCGGAGGGTTATTGCCTGCCTCTGGTTTTTGGCTAAGGAGGACAATCTTGAATTTACCTTGGATCACTTGACCCGTTTATATGTTCCAAAATTCTTCTGCGATTGAATTATCATATCAAAAGCCACGCGAATCAACACTTTTCTTCGCGGATGAGCGCACTAGCGCGAAAGCCGTTGCACAACAAGCAACAGATGAGCGCACTAGCGCGAAAGCCGTTGCGCAACAAGCAGCGGATATGTTTTACACTTTTCTCAAAGAAAGAGGAAAGGTTGGCAGTTCAGGCTTCAGATAGAATTCAAGGATAAATTCAATAAGACAGAGCTTCCTCTGAAATAAACCTACTTATTTGATATCTTCAAACGAGGGAAATTCCCTATTCTCTCCAGCACCAATGAAGATCAAGATCGAAGTTGGCTGAAGTGTTACGTAGCAGTTTCCACTGCTGAAATTATTCCAAAAAAGTTCATGCCCTTTCTGGAGACATAGAACTTGAACCGTAAGTAAAACTCTTCTTCTTGCTTCTCTATAATACCTTCGACTACATTTTGTCTAAAATTCCTTTCGTTCCTTTTTTCAGCTACCCCCTGGACTCCGACTACAATCACGACCCTTCATGAATGGGTCAAAGGGATCTTATAAATCTCATTGCACAAAGATCGATCATGGAAAGTCATTTCTAAAGATCGATGGAAAGCAAAATATCACGGTTAGCACTTCCTAGTAGAGATGGCAACGGATCCTGGATCTGGTGGATTCAGATCCATTTTATAGTATATGAATCTTCAAAATTTGGACCCAACGGACCCGGATTCGTTTATGACCGATCGGATCTGGATATGGATCTTGTCTTTGAGATTCGTATCCGGTCCAGATCCGACCCGTGAATTCATTTTTTATTAAATACCTTATACATTTATACATCCATAAGACCAGTCCGATAATTATATTAACTTAGATTAGATTCCAGTATGTTTGTATAGCAACATGTTAAATGTATAGTTTCTCTATTATAATAATAAAAATTCAAAATAATCTGAATACTAAAATGGAAGCCTTTACCTTGTTTTCCCTAAGGTGAAATAGTAATGTTAATGTTTATCACTAATTTCTCCTGTGTTAATGTTTATCAATAATTTGTTAGTGGTCAGTAAAAAAGTAAATGGCAGTTAGTACTCTAATAATGTTGATCAACAATTTGTGAATGGTCGGTAAAAGAAGCAATACTTCTCACTCTTTAAAATAAAACCACAAATTTTACGACCGCCATATATCATAATAACCACAGTAATTTCAGGCAGCGATCTTAAAAGAAGTATTAATCGACTAGACAGAAATTCAGTACAACAATACATACCGAATCAATAGGATAACTAAGGGGTCATTTGATCGGATAAGGCGAGATATTTTAAGATTAAGTCTAAAATTAAATTTATATTTTGTTTGGTTGAAGTTATATAATATCACACCTTATCTCATCAAACTTGATGTGGATCCAGATCCGATCCGTGGATCCGATGGATCTGGATGTGAATCTGATTTTTATGGACCTGATGAATCTGAATACGGGAATGAAAAACAGAGCTGGATCTAGATCTAGTAGGATCCGGTCCAGATCCTATCCGTTGTCATCCCTACTTCCTAGACTTATTTTTCCTCATTACTTTTCCATGTAAATTCACATTGCTTTTTTTTAATGAACATGTTTACCAAAAGGCTCCTCTCTCCAAAGGACAACGTTAACTAATTCGGTACTTGATCCGGCAACTTCTACTCGTCGTATTGCCGAAGTACCAAAAAAGAAGAAATCCGCTAAACCCCCAAAGTTTCCTTCGGTTCCTTAAAAGGGAAAAAGAACATGGAGGAAGCTGGCCCCTCCGGTGTCAAGGAGGCCACGAATGTCGGTGGCTCTTTGCCACTTCCTGCTGACCGGTCTTTTGTCGTTAACAACGAGGCAACGAATAAGGAGGTTCCATTGAAAATACTAAGAACTTCAACTGCTCCTCCTGAACAACAACTCTTTTGCCGAAACAAGAACTATTTTTCTACTCGAAACAACAACTACTCCTCATCCGAGCTTCGAACAAGATGACTTTGATCATCTATTTGGCAAAGTCGATAAAAATAATGATGTAAATTCAGTGCCTCCAGTGAACATATCTAGATTTACACATATGCCTATTCCCAAGACTCACGTGCAAATTTCAAATCTATTAGTTTCGTTTCGATGAGCTGAACTACTGAGTTAACATTCATCGTCCAATTTCTCTTAATCCTTCAAATGACATACTATGCACATCATCCCCATGATTATTTTGTCGTGTCAAATCTATCAAAATCAACTGATCACCCCAAAGACTCCCCATATTCATTTGTACCTCCTCCAAAACATCACCAAATATCCACGTAGACTATTAGGATTGTTCGTATAGCTATCATCAACAAAATATTATCAAATCTCCTTGTAAACTCCAATAACGCTCAGTAAATATGTCATACCTCTATTTCGAACCAAAATTTATAAATTCTTAAAAAATTGGTTACTAGAATAACCATAAATTATATCCATAAGCCACCCGACTTTAAATGAACGGATCTGACCAGTCTATTTGGACCGTCTGAAGTCGATCCCCGAATAAGCCTTTGTTGTTCAACATTGGAGCATAATTGATGTAATATGGAAACTCACATTTCTCGGAATTTGAGGTGGCCGAATTGCATTGCCAAATTTGCTATCTCGACATTTCCCTTATCATTCGATTCCGCAGACCAGTCTATTCGTTTCGCATGTGCTGCCCATCTCTCGCAGGTGCGACATCGCACCTGCGAGCTCCTATGCGTAGATGCATCCTAGCCCTAAGTCTTCCCTTCCTCTGCAGCTCACCACGCGCAGGTGCGATCCCAATCTCGAGGGTGTGAAACAACATCAACCATAAACTTCAAAACAACTTCTAACTTTGATTCAACCCCTAAAATTTATCTGAGACCTCCCGAACACAAACTAAATATGCAAACCACTCCTAAAACATGTAATGCACTTGCTCATGCACTAAAAATATTCATATGAGGTTATCTTGACCACTGTTTACTATGGCCAACTCCAAATTCATTAATTTATCTGTCCGCTCAGATGCGGATCCCTCTAAGTCAACCATCTTAAAGGGTGATGAGGTATCTACTGAATCACTGGTCTTTCTTACCTAATTATCTTCATCATGTATCTGCAGAATATCACACATCAAGAATACGACTATGACATTATCAACTTGAGGCAAGTCTGGTATATGGGATCTCCGACACAACTCTGTGATCAAACATGGAAAGGGGAATGAGGTCTTTTCTTGTTGATATCGTTTGCCTAGCTCCTCAAATGTCACAGCTCCCACGTTGACACAGATTTTGCTCATGATGCAAGCAATGAGAATAATATTCTCCAATTGGATATATATCTCGTTGTAGTAGGGTTGCAACCTACTACTCACAAATGATCAAAGCCAAAACTTGGCTTTAATCTTCAAATCCTTCTTATAATTTTCTTCTTCGGGCTACCCACTATGGGGTCTTAATAGCTACAATTGATGCAACCCACATGCGCAACTTATCTATCTTACCCATTATCTTGATGGCATACTCATTCTGATTTTCTTCAAGAGTGGGATCTAATGATTTGTTGATTGCGGTGCAGCCACAATGGACGGTGACCCTCCAAAATTTCACCTCCTCAAGAAGGGCCTTAGGCTTCCCCTTAGTTTTCTTTGATGTGGCTACGGCATATGAGATATAGAACTCTCAGACCAATTCTTCATTGTATTTGAGTAAGGGGTCAAAGAAACACTCTCATCCATGGAATTCAATCACCTCCCACACATGGGGTAATTGGTCCTTGAGGCCTTTCATAGAAATTTATTTCTCCTCAATCATCGTCCGCTTCTTACCATTTTGATAATGCTCTTTTGATCCCTTCACCTCAAATCAGTGAACCTCTTGCACTCTCATGTGTCTAATCTCAGTTGCCTGAGAGTTTTGTTCTCCTCATCATCATACTGGGAGGTGGATTGAGCTGAGGCCTGAGAGGTTTGGAACGCCTCCTTATCAGAAATATAAGTTCTGAGCGCTTTCTCTTATCACTCGAGGTGGTTTCCCCTGCCTTTGCCTTTTGCCTCATGGGTAATTCTCGGTACCTTGGGGTGCCCTCCTGGCTTGTGTGGGCCGTAAAATGACGGTGTTGTATCACGATAACGAAGTGGTTGAGGGACTTGCGGAAACTATGCTTGCAATTGAAGGCCAAGGGTCCTATTGTATTCACCTAGGCGATTAGCCTTGGAAAAATATGGAATGTCACCCTTCAAACCTTTCATTTTTGAATCACCAACGCTTGAGCTCTAGCCACTCCCTAGTCAATGGGAATACAAGTTTCATGGGCCAAATGATTCCTTGTCGAATATTATCTCATCAAATCTTAATTAATTAAAGTCAAGTGGAATCCTCATTGTCAATCTTAAAGACGTACATGAAGGCTATTGAGTGGACTATTGCGGATATCCGAGGGGATAAGTCTTGATATTTGCACTCATCGTATTCATCTTGAAAAAAATAGTTCTCAAAATGTGGAGCATCAAAGAAGGCCAAATACTTTAATGCAAGAAGTTGTGAAGAAAGATATTATCAAGTAGTTGGATGTCGGGCTTGTGTACTCTATTTCATGGGTTAGCCCCATGCAATGTGTGCCAAAGAAATGAGGAATCACGGTGGTCCCAAATTACAATAATGAGTTTATACCAATGAGGACGGTAACCCGACACTGGAACTCTTTTCTATATTTATATTTATGTCATTATTACTTCCAGACATTATTTTATTGTTCACTTTCAGACTTGTACTGGATTTAGAGTTTTGTACTCATGACTATCGGATCATTTAAATTTTTTTCCAACTATGTATTAAGTCCTAAGATTTGTTGATATTTCTCTTGTTATTTACTTACTTTTCGCATTTACCTTCGTATTTGTATAATTGTATGATTGGGGTTCACCGTATGTTAGGGTAGGTGTCCTCATGGAATAATGAAATTTTGGGTCGTGACAAGATCAAAATACATTTTAGTACATTATACACATCTTTAATATAAGACCACAAGATTTAAAAGTCTTTTTATTTCTTAAACTTTGTGTCTAGTGAAACTAATACACTTAAATTGGAACAGAGGGAGTACTAATTTTTATACACTTACTGTTAGAAAAATAAGAAGACTGGATTGAAAAAGAAAGACTTTGACGTGATACCACCATCCTTAAAGAGATATTGTCAATATATTCTTTAGGGGGTTAAAAGCAATTTCCTTCAGTATTCAACAAAACCCTAGTATATATACTGCAAATATTTCGTATTCTACTTCAGGAGAGTCCTTATATTTATAGAACTACAGAGATGACTTTTCAGAATAGTCATGCTCTTTCACGAATATATGTGTCTCTTCAATTTAAGACCTCCTAATATTACAAATAAATTCAACACTACACCGAAAGTGTTGAATTTATTTGTAATATTAGGAGGTCTTAAATTGAAGAGACACGTCTATTTGTGAAAGAGCATGACTATTCTGAAAAGTCTATATTTATAGAACTAGAGAGATGACTTTTTAGATGTGTCTCTTCAATTTAAGACCTCCCAATATTATAAATAAATTCAACACTTTCAGTATAATTATATATATGTTTAATTTATTTATACAATCAATCATTCAATATATAATAGAATTTAATAATTTGGCAAAAATAGTATGACATATTTAAATTTACTTTTCCCCCAACATATTTAAATTTATTGGTAATATAAATATCTTTAATTTTGCTCTACGAGAGGATCAAGAATAAGGAAGAAATTAATGATAATGTGACTTATGAGGTTACAAAACCAGTTGAATTAATATTGGATAATTTACCGTTATTACTCCATCTATCTCATAATAAGTATTGTTTTGTTAAATATAATTATCTTTTTATGAATTCAAGACAATAATTCGTAATTGTTTTTAATTTTACTCTCATACTTCCTCCGTCTCAAAATAAGTATCGCTATAGCAAAAACAATTTATTTATCCCAACGTAAGTGTCGCTTTAAGAATTCAAGATGTAATATGGTAATTCTTTCCCCACACACATATATATAGACACACTTATGTTACTTAGGATATTATACCTTGTATTTATTATTTTTCATAATGGACGTGAAATGAACTATAGCGATATTTATATTGGGACGGATGGAGTATTAAAGAACTACTTCTTTTTAATAGTGTTCAATTTTCAATAAATATCTAATAAATAGGGGCAACTTATTAAATGATACCTTCTAATTGTTCATAATGGCCGTGAATTAAAAGCTAAAACAACACTTATTTTGAAATAAAGGGAATAGTCTCTATATATTTCAAGCATAGCATTATTTCATCTTAAACATATGAGTAAAATGTGTAGTAACGAGGAAATGAGAATGTAACAACAACAACAAATAAGTTAGAACCTGGAAATGAACAAAGTAACTGGCTTGCTGAGTCGATTGATTTTTCAATCTATCCTTAAGATAATATTGCCCCGTATATTCCTTTCGACGGTGTAATGATAACTTATCTTCCAAGATAATACATCAATCAAACAAATGAGCAAAGGAAACTCAAGTGTTCGCTTAGTAAGAAAGATCTTTGAGTGTTTGGAGATTGCAAGAGAGGAAGAATGTATTCTGAAAAAATGTATTTTTTTTCAATGGTGCCAATGACATCAATTTATAGGTTGATGAACATGTCCTCTCAATTAACCAAATAAATGTCCATCAATGTCAAGTAATGACCATTGATTTTGAGGTTAATTCAACCTAGTAACTGTTGAGTTCATGAGCCAAATAATGGAGAGTTATTGCTCCAAAGTCAGCCCAAGAATCAGTTTCAATTTGCCTCCAACGAAACGAAAACAATTGAAGCGTCGCGGTCCTTCGGGAGAGCGTCGCGGCTCTAAATGCCCCGTAACTCACTGGAGCTAAGGAGTCGCGGCCCTTCGGGAAGGCGTCGCGGCGCCTAAGTTCCAGTAACTTCCCATGGATTTTTTCCACACGCACCGCTCTTGGAGGAGGCGTCGCGCCGACTTGTCGCGCGCGCCCTTCCGACCCGCGACGATTTCTGATTCGTTTCATCTTTTACACATTGTACTCTTCTTCCTTTCATTTATCAAAGTGAAACCATTGTCATTTGACCAATAACCGTCTATTATTTTACGTCTCAACAATTTGTATACGTACCAATATCTCTTCCATTAAGAAAATTACGATCCTTGACACTTTATGTGCACGTGTACGGAAACCATATTTCCGACGTACGGGGCCCCAATTATTCGAATCATAATTAATAGGATTAACTTTATTTCACGTTTAATAAATTTCCAACAAAACAACGAATATACATATATCATACAACAAGACCAACCAGCTTGAATGCATCGGCACCATCCTTTATACCAAGGTATGACTAAGAAGATAAAAGAGGAGTTAAACAGAATACTAAGTTGTTTGACCATGGATATTATTCATTTTTTTTAATAATCTTTCACTTTAATTTAAAATTAGTGCTTGGTTATAAAAATTTTAAATCCAATTTAGAGTTGGTTTTCGAATTTGAAAAAGTGCTCCAACCCTACTTTTGTGCTCCATCTTCATAAATTCCAAATAAAGTGTTCTTTTTTCTCTTTTGCAAATAGTTAATCAAACACAATTTCACCTTCGACTCCAATTTCAAAAATTGTACATAAAAGTGAAAAATATTTAGAATTTATGGCCGAAGGCCTAGCAAGACTTCCTCGGATTAAGATAAATGATTATAGTACATAAATAAATTATTTTAATGTAATAGTGTCGCATGCCAAAACATTGTGGTTAAACATGAAAGGATAATATTTTTAACACAAAAATGCGTATTTATTCAAAATCCAGAATACGCGTCCATGAAACTAATAATATAGCAACAACAAAATGGCATTTTAAAACCCTCACCAACCCTCACTATAATACGATATTCCAGACTGGCACATTAGTCTGAAGTGGATGCAACTGGAGAACTAGTTTGTCCATCAAAGTTGATCTTAGGATTTGTCTTCTTCACATATTTTTTTGCCCAAACATGCTTCCCATTGATGTTGTACTTGGCTCTTCCACCATCTACAATAGTCTCAAGGGCAACAAGAGAGCGTGTCACAAGCCGCGCATACAGTGCTTGCTCCTCATCATTAACCTCTTGCATGTAAACTGCTACAACATCCTCCCCAAATTTACTATAAAAAAAACCATCATCATGCCATATTAAATAGATCAAATGAAAAGATGAGTTTAATTTATATACAAATGTGATGGTACGTGAAGTTTTTACTTATATCGTGCCATTTAAAATATACTGATATGCAAAATACAAAGTTGATTTCTTATATGATCACTCATCTAATAGTTATTATCTCATAAAGTCACGTTTATTTTTTATTCTAGTTTCCTTCAACAAAGAAAGTGACTTTATGAGATAATATATATTATTTGACTGACCATTTGAGAAATCAACCTGCAAAATACATGACATACAAAAGCAGGTTTAGCCAAACTATCAGCTACCTGTTTGACATCTCTAAACGAGTAAATAGCTTTTGCACTTGCTAATTGGTTCATGATTTGTGATGTATCATCGATGATCTCACCTTCCTTATTCAACAAAACCCTAGTATACTACAAATATTTCAGGAGAGTCCTTATATTTATAGAACTAGAGAGAATACTTTTCAGAATAATCATGCTCTTTCAAGAATAAATGTGTCTCTTCAATTTAAGACCTCCTAATATTACCAATAAATTCAACACTTAGACTTTTCAGAATAGTCATGCTCTTTCACGAATAGATGTGTCTCTTCAATTAAAACCTCTCAATATTACAAATAAATTCAACACTTTCAGTGTAATTATATATATAATTTATTTATTTATACAATCAATCATTCAATAAATAATAGAATTTAATAATTTGGCAAAAATAGTATGACATATTTAAATTTACTTTTTCCCCAACATATTTAAATTTATTGGTAATATAAAATATCTTTAATTTTGTTCTACGAGAGGATCAAGATAAGGAAGAAATTAATGATAATAAGTATCGCTATAGCAAAAACAATTTATTTATCCCAACGTAAGTATCACTTTAAGAATTCAAGACAAAATATGGTAATTATTTTCACACACATATATATAGACAACACACACATTTATGTTACTTAGGATATTATACCTTGTATTTATTATTTTTCATAATGGACGTGAAATGAACTATAGCGATACTTATATTGGGACGGATGAAGTATTAAAGAACTACTTCTTTTTAATAGTGTTCAATTCTCAATAATTATCTAATAAATAGGGATAACTTATTAAATGATATTTTCTAATTATTATTGTTCATAATGGCCGTGAAAAAAAGAAGCTAAAACAACACTTATTTTGAAATGAAGGAAATAGTCTCTATATATTTCAAGCATAGCATTATTTCATCTTAAACAACTATACATATATCATACAACAAGACCAACCAGCTTGAATGCATCGGCACCAACCTTTATACCAAGGTATGACTAAGAGGAGTTCAACGGAATACTTGGCCATGAGAATTATTCACTTTTTTTAATAATCTTTTATTTTAATTTAAAAATTAATATTTGGCTATTTTCAAATCCAATTTAGAGTTGGATTTCAAATTTGGAAAAGTGCTCCAAATATGTTTTTCAACTCCATCTTCATAAATTCCAAATAAAATGTTCTCTTCTCTCCTTTGCAAAAAGTTAACCAAACACAATTTCACCTTCAACTCCAACTTCATAAATTGTACATAAAAGTGAAGATAAATGAGTATAGTACATAAATAAATCATTTTAATGTAATAGTCTGGCATACCAAAACATTGTGGTTAAACATGAAAGGACAATATTTTTTACACAAATGCATATTTATTCAAAATCCAGAATATGCGGCAAAGTATCATCAACTTTAAGAATTCATAATCAAACTGAAATCCATAAAACTAATAATATAACAACAACAAAATGACATTTTAAAATCCTCACCACCCCTCGCTATAATATCATATTCCACATTAGTCTGAAGTGGATGCAACTGGAGAACTAGTTTGTCCATCAAAGTTGATCTTAGGATTTGTCTTCTTCACATATTTTCTTGCCCAAACATGCTTCCCATTGATGTTGTACTTGGCTCTTCCACCATCTACAATAGTCTCAAGGGCAACAAGAGAGCGTGTCACAAGCCGCGCATACAGTGCTTGCTCCTCATCATTAACCTCTTGCATGTAAACTGCTACAACATCCTCCCCAAATTTACTATAAAAAAACCATCATCATGCCATATTAAATAGATCAAATGAAAAGATGAGTTTAATTTATATACAAATGTGATGGTACGTGAAGTTTTTACTTATATCGTGTCATTTAAAATATACTGATATGCAAAATACAAAATTGATTTCTTATATGATCACTCAACTAATAGTTATTATCCCATAAAGTCATGTTTCTTCTTGATTCTAGTTTCCTTCAACAAAGAAAGTGATTTTATGAGATAATATATATTATTTGACTGACCATATGAGAAATCAACCTCCAAAATATATGACATACAAAAGCATTTTTAGCCAAACTATCAGCCACCCGTTTGACATCTCTAAAGTCTAAACCAGTAAATAGCTTTTGCACTTGCTAATTGGTTCATGATTTGTGATGTATCATCGATGATCTAACCCTCTATAGCAAATTAAGACAAATAACCTTCTATAACTAATTAAATAACAACATTGATAGTGTAAACACATAGGTGAAAATAAGTTTTCTTAATAAATACTCTTTAATGTGGCGAGAGGTTTAATTTGGTGTAACCTAAAATGTAAAAAGATGACGGAGGGGACATGTTGCTATGCCTCTTTAGGATTGTTCGGTTGAATGGTTGTAGTACTCATTCTATAACAAGGATGCCCTAAAATAGTATTGAGTGACCCGTCATAATTTATGTGAAGGGGTTCAAAGTATGAGAGTCATAAACCATTAAATATGCATATGGATAACTTCTTTAATTGTTTTAAAAATAACATTTGAATAATTGAGAAATACGCGAAAATATTAGAAGTCAACATATAAGTAATGATTTAAAATATTTCTAAATTTGAGAAAATAATAGTCAAAGAAAAAAAAATTGACTCCCCAAATAATAATACATTCACATAAAATGGTTTGAATAGAATATTTGATAGAATTATACCTAAAAGAGGGATGCTGGATCGTTTTAGCCAAATTAATGAGTTCTGTGTAGAGAGATCAACCAAGTTAAGTGTTACATGCTTGAAATTCTATTTTAGGGCATTCTATAACAAGTATGCCCTATAATAGTCTTTAGTGACCCATCACAATTTATGTGAAGGGGTTCGGAGTATGAGCGTTAAATCTTTTATGATTAATATGCACTTGGTATATATTGTTCAACTTTTTATAAAATAACATTTACATATTTGAGAAATACAAGAAAAATACTAGAAGTCAATATATAGCTAATGATTTAAAATATTTTTAGAACTCTAAGAAAATTATAGTAAAAAACAATTGACTCCGCAAATAGTAATACCTTCACATAAAAAATAATACGAATAGACTATAGAGTATTTGATATAATTAAACCTAAAAGAGGGGTGGTGCATCATTTTTGGCCATATTAATGACTTCTTTGTGGATTGTGGTGATATAGGGAGATCAACCAAGTTAAGTGTTACATGATTGAAAAATTATATGTTGAGATTCAAAAAGTGAAAATTCGTTTAAGATCCATCTATATTAAATCTAAAGGAAATTATTCAAAAGAGGAAAGATTACCTAGTGAAGAACTCCTTGACTTCAGTTTCAGAAATTGGATAGCCCTTGGAGAAAGTCAAGAACACAGTCCTATCATCAGGAGGGACTTCTTTCTCTTCTTCAACAACAACATTAAAAGTCATGTTGTTCTTAAACAAATCAGCAATATCTTTATACAATGCCGGAGGTGCCTGTGCATCACCAAAGTCATGACGATAATTAAGAGGTCGCATTTGAGGATGAAAAACTCTACTTCCACTAGAAGAAGCATGAGAATAAAGTCCATAAGGTGTTGGTGCCAACACATTCATGGCGGATCCTCCAAGAATAGGCGTTTCTATATATTGTACCATTTGATTTGGAATTAAATAAGGCGAACCTAAAAGCATCCCACCACTTACCGCACCTGGTACATAATTAGGGTTCATTGGCACCATTCTATTAGCCCTTCCTATTTCCTCTATGTTTGATGTACCACTTGTATCACCAAAAACATAGCTAGGGTTGATAATTGACATCATTCTACTACTATTAAGGCTTCCTATTTCGTCGATCTTGTTGTCACTAGGTATCATAGACTCTAGAAAAATACCACCACCACTTGTGGGGACATGATGACTAGGGTTGTTGACCATTCTATTACCACTACTACTTCCTATTTCATTAATTTTGTTCATAGAAACATTTGGCAAATTTCCCCTAGTTAAAAAATTTGGTTGTTGCACTATATCATCGAAAGCCCTAAGGCAAACCCTCTTAAGGATATCGGTGACACCACGAATGACAATCTCGTAGTTGTCATGAATGTATTTGAGGGTGAATTTGTGTTTCAACATGGTTGGAATCAAGAATAACTCATGGGAATCATTTACAATGAACTTGTCAATCTCCACATATTTTAGGCATGCTAAGGCCTCCTCCACGACCGCGTTAAGCATTGGAGATGGAATATCATAAAGCATCTTCACGAAGGACAAGTCCTTTCCAACTAGCTCAAGCCACTGGAGGAATGCCATGACATTCACTGATTCAGCAGGATCACGCCCTAGAACGTTGATCAATTTCCCATAAAGTCTTCGTTCAACGGTGTGAAAGCGTTTGAAATCTTCATCAGAGACTGAAGAAAAAAGGTGATCATATAAATGGGGAATTGAAGGAGAAATTAAAACCATGATGAACTTAGATTTTGTCTATCCTTTTCTCTGGTTAATGATTGATGATATGAAAAATAATTTTGGGTGCAGAGTTTATATAAATAATTAAAGAGATGAAGGGGCACTATATGAAGAAGTGTAACATTTTGAAGAGGCACCATTACTGAGATAGAAGAGAAAATTTAAAACGAGATTTTGTGTATTTGGGGTTAGATTTTTAAACGGTTATATATTTATGTCAAATGCTTTTGACTTACTATGTGAGTCAACATTACTGTGACACTGACTTTCATTTTCTTTTCTTTTCTTGGGAGCAAAAAAGACGAAATCTCACGCCCACAGGGCTCCCAACCCCGGTCCGACAGAGATTGATGGAGAAAGTAAATTATGATGACTCAACGGCTCACTAGGTGGGAGACACAGTGCCTGATGCCCACAAGGAGTCATCTTCCACAAAGGAGGAATGAAACTCTCACACTACGGCTGTCAGGGCTCGAACGTGACTACTTGGGGGCAATTTACATTTCCACTGAGCTACGTCCATGAGGAATTCTTTTCTTTTCTTTTTTAATTAATTTGTCATTTAAATTTTCCACCAATAAATAATTGAATATGTTTGTTACACTTCTTATCACATAAAATCTAGTTTCAGGTATCATGAATAATCTTTTTTTATTATCACACTACCAAACAAATAAAGAGAGAAAAGTGATAAATACTATATTATTACTTTAAGATTTCTTACGTTTAATGGACATTTACTTATGTTGAGTTCATGTGGTAATTGTTGTGGTACTCGTATCTTCGAAAATAAATATATAGGTCCTAATTTAATTTACATATAAATTTATTACTTTCTTGGGACATGTGTTAATAGGTACTCCCTTAATTTTAATTTATTTATCTTAATTTTCTTTTTAGTCTATTTAAAAAATAATATTTCTTTCCTAATTTGGAACATCTTTAATTTCAACATCTCACATGACTTGCTTAAGATCATAAGATTAAAGAGTATTTTGGTATATTATACATACTTTTAATTTAAGATTATAAAATTTAAAATTAAAGTCTAATTTACTTCTTAAACTCTGTGTCAAATCAAACTAAGACAAATAAATTAAAATAGAGGGAATGGATAATTTAATTACTCACCTGTTTGATTTGACTGCTTACTATCATCTAAATAAGAAGTAATATTATTAAAATTTTCTATAGTCATTCATTTTAGGAAGCAATATACTTATATGATAATCAATTACCATTTGTAATTGATGAAATTGATCAAATCCAAGTGATTAACTAACAAGTATTAGGTAATATAAGGTAACTAATTAGAGGGCAAGAGTGTTGGAATGGAAATAAAATCAAATGAAGGGAGAATTATTTTACATCCTAAGCATAAATAAAGAAGATTTTTTTTTATTACCCGCAGCAGAAATGTGCCAGAAGAAGAAGAGCGGGACCGCAGGCCACGAGTTCGATCCCCGCATAAACCTTCTTGGTGAGTCACACACATGGCCAAGTGTGGTTAATCGGCCGACGTGGTTTGCGGTCGCTATCATGCGTCACCGGGAGTTCTGCGGCGCACTCGAAAGAGTAGCGGCTGCGGGTTGCTTCGAAAAAAAAAAGGAGAAGATTTTTTATTATTTTATTAGAAATAATTACAGAAAATTTTAAGTATTGCTATTTTTTATTTTATGCGAAGCAATTAAATGTTTCCTCTCTTTTATTTTCAAGTCATTATCTATAGAGCCTTCGTGGCTTCTGAGCCATGTCATTACTCATTAGCTTTTGCCAATTGAAATATTTTCCATAAAGGTTGATTATGTTTATTAACAGTATGCAGAAAGTAAACTATTGTAAATATTTCTACGAAGACTCGACATAAGAGTTGGACAATTTAAAATTTAACACTAGGAGATGGATTATTCCAGGGTTACGGTATAACTAGTAGTCATATTGCGCATTCACTTTTATTGACTTGCTTTCTTTATTGAGTTACTGATTGATAGAGTTGATATTACAATTAAGTATCTCTCGAGTCTTTAGCCGTCTATTCATGTTACTTTCACGTCTATATCTCTATAGTCATGAACCTTAAAATGAATGCATTTATATTTTCCGAATATCAACCAAGCAAGGAAAACTAGGTATATCTATATCCTAGACACAAATCCTCTCCTCGATGCCCAAGGTTTAGATCCTACCCTACTTTAACCTTCGTTCTATCTTAGTATTCCTCTCTCGAGTTCAATTTAAGAATTTAAGATGTGTTCTACTAGTCATGAAACAATAAAATAGTCGAACCCAAAATTAAGTAAATAACTCATACGATAAATTTAGGAATTGTCAACTCAAGTTCATACGACAACAATCAATATGACCATACCCCAGAAGAAGCTGGGAGATAGCTACTCAGGTTCTAACACTACTAGAAATAGAGGTTTTTCCACTCACATTTAGTGAGAAATTTATACTATAAAAAATCATCATCATGCCATATTAAATGGATCAAATGAAAGGATGAGTTTAACTTCTATACAAATGAGATGGTACGTGAAGTGTTTACTCCTATCATGCCATTTAAAATATAATTACCACTAGTCATAATGAGTGAAAGTGTTTTTTTTTTAATATAATCATACGTTAGATCTTGGGTGTGATTTATTCCATCATAGCACAACGAGGAGAGCTGAGCCTAACCTCCGTAAAGAAGGATGAGGGACACATCCTTGCAAAAATAGGAAAGGACTGGCTATGCTATACACCTTAGTCCCCTCCCTTCATTAGAAAATTCATCTAACTAACAAAAAAAATAGCCTTATCATATTGAATTCTAAGATTAGGTAATTGAATCCAAATGAAAGGGGTCCTTTGCATTTCTAAGCATATACTGATATGCAAAATACAAAAGTGATTTCTTATATGGTCATTCATCTAGTAATTATTATCTTATAAAATACATTTTTTCTTGATTCAAGTTTTCTTCAACAAAGAAAGTGACATTATGAGATAATATATATTATTTGACTGACCATCAGAGAAATCAACCTGCAAAATACATGACATACAAAAGCATTTTTAGCCAAACTATCATCAGCTACCCGTTTGACTGCTCTAAACCAGTAAATAACTTTTACACTTGCTAATTGGTTCATGATTTGTGATGTATCATCGATGATCTAACCTTCTATAGCAAATTAAGACAAATAACCTTCTATAGTGAATTAAATAACATCATTGATAGTGTAAAACACATAAGTGAATATGTCACCCATATTCATTAAGTCGGGCGGAAACCTACGTATCTTTTTCGCCTCGGTAGGCGAACTCTTCCCTTAATCATTCATTCATCACAATAAGTAAATAAAGAGGAAATAGTAGAAGTTTAAATCATATGCAGAAGTACGAATGCTACTACACCCCTAGGATAATGGTCTGATATAGTACAAGAGTTAGTATCAATAAGCTATAAGTCTGAATAATACATAGTCTCAAAAATGGAAATATTGTCTTGGAATAAAGTAAAGAAAAATAATGAGAATGAGTCTCCAAGCAGCAGATCATCCAGCAAGCTCACCTTGAAGACTCGGCAACAGCGTCAGATCAGTCTGGAGGGGTAGAGATAGAACCGGTCACGTACTCTATACTCAAAAGAATGCAGCAAGGTAGTATCAGTACAAACACTATGTACCGGTAGATATCATAGGCCGACAACAGTTAGCTAACATATGTAAATAAAGAAACTGAAAGATAGACATGCTCACAATCAAGTACAAGTAATATCACAGTCTAAGAATAATCAGCCCAAGTATAGAGAATCAAGTCAGAATTCAAGTATGTGAATGTAATTATGAGTAAGTATGTAATGCAATGGCCAATGTAATCTCAGTTCATATATGCTCCGAACGGAATATCTCTATCTCCCAGTAGTCATGACCCATAGGAAACCTAGAGTGTCTCTTTCACCGAACACCCCGCTAGCCATTATGTATCACTTAGCATAGAATGGCTACGCAATCAATATGTCATAAGAATCTCTTTTGTTTCCTTCTCACTTATCACCATCACGCCAATCACATATAACATCAATATATCATAGAAATTAGGATGAATGCAATGCAATAACAGTATCAAGTGTATCATATAAATCCACAATAGTGCCACACATGGACACATATCACAATATCAATATCAAGTCAAGTTCGTTCCTCTATCCATGATAATATCAAACAAGTGAGATATGACATCTACGTACATATCCAATAACCACAAAGAGGAAACAAGTCACATTCAGACAACAATAACCAACCTAAGTAATCCATCCAACTTCGTATCCGAAGGCGTACATGCTTTCTCCAACAGAATCTAACTATACATATGCTTCGCTAACCAAAGTCTAATCAGAAAGTAAGTCATAACCTACCTAGAATGCCGAGCGGGAATCGCTATGATCACACTTGAGCCTTTCCCTTCCGAAGATCACGGTTGTACTCAATGTATAATATTATCGAAATCTATGTTAGAGAATGAAATCAACAACACCCATAACATTCTACTATTTCCTTGAATCCAAATCGAATAAGGGAGAAAAGGCAAATGGATCCCACAAGGGTAAAACGGTCATTTTGAAAGTAAAATATGAAATTCAACGTTTTAGGAGTCCAATCCCACCAATCAATCACTAAAATAACTCAAGACTAGGCCAATTTCATTAATTAATACAAAACCTCAATTTGGGTTTGAACCCTAATTTTACGACCTTCAATTTCATCAACATTAATGAAAGATTCAAATCTAATATTACTAATTAATGAAACTCATGCTTAAATTTATAATGGATCACTTTCAAAGCCTTTCCCTAAGCGACATACTCTTTTGATCATGTGCCATCACTAACAAAATAGACAAAAAATGAATGAGGTTAAAAAGAACTTGCAAATTTAAATGTTGAGAAAACAGCTACTGCCAAATCCCAAGTCATTATATTTAATAAATTCTAGCAAAAATAAAAGAATCATATATAGGTAAACAATAATTAGTAGCTGGTTTCACCTAGAAGACAGGTTTTGGAACCGTTAATGACAAGTATTTATTCATAAAACCTGTGTCATGTTGTGTGCTAGCTAGTTAGAGTGTCGGATCAATCCATCTTTGCTTTAGCTTTACTTGTTGAAAAGAAAGGACCTTAGTTTAGGGTCGTCTCAAACATTTTGGGGGCCCTGTTCTAATTCGTAAAATTGGGCCCTTAATTGGGTTAAAACCTGCAAATTATGGGTCTTTACAGTAAATTCTGGCTAATACTACTTAATAAAAAATGAAAAAAGGACCCTAAAATTTTTCGTTTTTCGGGGGTTCTGTGCGGTAGCACACCTCGCACGGGTCCAAAGACGGCCCTGCCTTAGTTCAGTGTAGGGGTTTCAAAATGGGTAAAAGATATGATTATTCGTATGTCCCAACCCATTTAAGTGTCCATAAGTGACATTTCATCAACCACCCACCATCACCCAACCCCCAACCACATCAACCCACGCCCCCATACCACCCAACTCACCCCACCCAACCCCTTCCAAAAAAAGTTTTTTATTTAAGTTTTTACTATATTTTGGATTTGATTTTCTACATCACCTACCCCACCCCCATCTCTAACCCACCACTCTCCAAAACGAATTATTTTTTCAGTAAAAAAAGTTTTAAAAGTTTTTTATTTGGGTTTTTACACCTCCCACCCCTTGTGACCCCAAAACCCCCTCCAATATATTTAATTTTAAAAAAAGTTTTTATTTTGATTTTCTACCCCATCCCTACCCCCTCCCGAATTTTCTACTTTCATATATTTTATTTTATTTTTATAAATTTTATAAAAAAATGAAAATTTTGTGTTGTTAAATTTGGTGTGGGATGGGTGGTGGGTTATGGTTGGGGCGGGGCAGGGTAGGGTGGGGTAAAAAAATCTCATTTTTTATAAATATAAAATAAAAAAATTTGGGAAAGGGGTGGGTTGGGTAGGGGTTAAGTGGAGCGGTGATATGGGGTGGAATAGCGTGGGTGAAAATGAAATGTGTTTGAGGGGTGGTGTTTGGATGGGTGGGGAGTGGGTGGTGGAGGGTAGGTGCTTGGGATGGGGTGGTGGAATTGGGAGGGAATAATAGGATGGGTATGTGATGGGGTGGGGTGGTATGGCTGGGGTATGAATGGTGGAGGTTGGGTGAGTATTTTTAGAAAATATTTTTATTGTAACACGAGTCGATTGTTAGTTACCGGCGCCCTGATATTTTTAAATTGGTCTGACAGAACCTTGAGTCGTTGATAGTATGCAGACGCATTGGAAAAATCCGCCATATCAGTAGTGGAAAATTCCTGCTCAAGTGTGACGTCCCTGGAATTCTTATTGTCTTGGAATATGTCACGTAAACATTCCCAAGCTTCCATAGCCGCGGAATCAGGCTCAAGAATAGTATGTAGTAAATCACTCGAGATTGTGGGCGTAGATCCACTAGAGAACCGTTGCATCAAGGGTCAACCATAATTCTTTCTCATCATCAGTCTTCAGCACCTTCTCTTACCTTGTTCCGACAGAATTATGTGATGGATAACCCGGTGTGAGCAACAATGGATTTTAAAGAGTTCCGCCCACGTCGCATAATGGACGTTTTTCATCTCAAGAGTGATGGAGATATGAGATTTGATGTTGGAGACATCAAGAGGAGGGTAAAAACTAGATTTCGAGTCAGACATGACTGTCGGCTGTCGGCTGGAGAAGGGAGGCGCAAGGAAGAGGGGGGGGGGGGGGCGACGGTATTGAGAGAAAAGTTTAGGATTTATGATATTTTTCTAGAATCTGATACCATATATGAAATATTGTTGATGTCAATAATTTCTTTAAATTAGTAATTTGATTTTATTCATTAATGATTTACAATATATATAGTGTTACATAAATATTTACTTTGATACAAACATGGTACAACAGGAATGCGGTCCATAGAAATGCTCTGAAGCATTGCAGTCATGGTTTGGGCTTTGAGTGCGGACCACGGAATGGATCACACTTCGGAGATCCAAAACCCTCTGATCACTATTACTTTCTGCGAATTTGATTCCCCTTCTGCGGTTCGCAGTCTGATTATGCGGTCCTCTCCTCCTCCGAATCCTCCATTTAATTCAGGCCCTTCTCCAAACTCTCTTTCCATTATTTGTTCGATTTTGTTTTCAACTCTTTATTACTTTATCTCTTCAATGCAGATTATCATATCAGTTACAAATGCTTCTCCACTAAAAAGAAAAGAAAAAAATTTAAGTGATTTTTTTACAAAGCAGTCACAAAGAAAATAAAAACTATGTGTAGTAATAAATCCAAAAAAGCAAAAGAAACTCCTTTAAGGGTCTATTTGGAAAGCCACCTGCTAATTGGAATTGGATAGTAATTTTACAGCCTTGTAATTACACAGTAGAGTAATTACGTTACCTGTTTATTTGTCGGTAATTACATTGTAATTACAAGCGTACTGTTTAGTTGTGATCGGTGTATTCTATATACACCTCTTGAGTCATTTTTAGTTAGTATTTTACTCATTTCATTTATGTTTAGTTATAGTATTAGGGTCGTTTTCCTTCCTTTTGTGTCACAACGGTCAGAAATGGAGAAATGACGAAAAGGAAATGAAATGAGCATAAATGAGATGGAATTGCACACTAAAAGGGCCAAGAAATGAAGTCTAAGAAGTTCCGGGAATTATAGAGGAGATCAGACGAAGTCCGGACGAAAAAAGGACGACGAAACGGAATCCGCCAGAAAAACGTCACCGGCGCCGCGGCGTCTGGCAGCAGCGCTGGAAGTTCAGAAAGTTGCAGGTTTTTCGGCGCCGCGGCGCCGACGCGGGATTTCTGAGATTTTGGGCCAAATTTGACATATTTTCAGAGTCCTAAAGGGATAACTTTTCCTACCTAAAGGTATAACTTTTTCTACCTAAAAGGATTCTAATAGTTTTTCCTACTTACATAATCCCTAACCATTTACCAAAAGAATTCTTGGTCTATAAATAGTCTTTACATCATTAGAAGAATTCAATTCACCATTCTACATTCTACATCCATCCATCCACCATTTCATTCCATCTTGTAAATATTCCA
The DNA here is from genome assembly GCA_029844215.1 of Przewalskia tangutica. Taxonomy (NCBI): domain Eukaryota; kingdom Viridiplantae; phylum Streptophyta; class Magnoliopsida; order Solanales; family Solanaceae; genus Przewalskia; species Przewalskia tangutica. The sequence goes on from CM056728.1 coordinate 117,529,960, forward strand.
CAACACAATCCTTGGATGCTAGAAGGCTTGGAGACTCGTTCTTGAGTATTTTTTTTCTTTTTGCTTTAATTATTTCAGTTCATGTATGGAGATTGTATTAGTTCTTAGCGTGACTATGGCTATGAGCTAATTACTTTGTTAGGGATTTCCTTGTGATTCTCTTGAAACTCTATTCATGAATTAATATATTAGTTTGGTTTCTTCTTCACTTATTTAATATTTATTCAATGGTTGTTTTGATTGCTTGATAATTAATTGATCACTAGTTATCATCACTTATATGATTTCTAATCGAAAGCCGAAAGGGGAGATTGTGAATATGCTATAGTTGAATAAACATAGGTTAAATCGTGGACGAAAGTACCCCGATACTTGTGTAGCTTAATAGGTTATTGCTCTTAATCCTCCTTTGTAGTCAATCTTATCACCGAAAGGTAGAAGGGTTCTCCATTGAGGTTGAGTGTTTATATAACCTTAACATGAGTATAAAACGGTCTAGTTAACCTGTTATCTTAACGTAGAAGAAGAAGTTAGACTAATTGTATTAAGGATTGAATAGAGTGGATAGTTGATGATCTTGAAAGCCCTAATTCTCCATCATAACTGATTTAATTCAAAGTATTTTTATAATTAGTTTATTTCCTTCATTATTAGTTTAGAATTCCAATTCAATTGACGTTAACCAAATAGATACCATAGGATAGATAATCGGTACTTGAAAATTAATCCCTGAGGACGATATTCGGTCTTACCTAGACTATATTACTTGTAACGATACATGCACTTGCATTTAGTGTGTGCATAAATCGCGCATCAAGTTTTTGACGCCGTTGCCGGGGATTGGCGTACTTTCAATATCGATTTATCTATTCTTATTTCTAATTTGGTTGCTCCAAGAACAAGTTTCTAACTTGTTCTGCGAGCATCTTTTTATCACCTTTTGCTGTTTTTCTTACTTTGCAGGTTAAATTCGGAAAAAAAATCGAAAAAAAAAAATATATATATATATATATATATACAGGTCCATGGACTACTACTTCTATCAGGGGCAGTGGAGTCATCAACAACAGCTTAACCAATAGGTTCCAGAGGAAGATCTAGATGAGTTGCAGGCAGACATACACAGACTCACCAAGTGCCAAGCTCAATTTATGGATGAGACAAGAGTGTCCCTCAGAAATTTGGAGACACAAATAGGGCAACTAATGGATAGGATGAGCAGTACACTTCAAGAAAGTCTGCCTAGCGACACCGTTGTGGAAAGTGATAAGCAAATTGAGGAACCTGAACCACACCCAGCTGTTGAGGAATCTGGCAAGATAGTTGGTGTAGAGAAGGAAAAGATTACTGAGATCCAATTATTCACCTTCTTGGATTCTTTGGAAATTCTTTTTCCTGTACCTATTACAAAAGAAATACCACCAGCGGTCACTGTTGATCCCCAAATAGGAAGTCCATACCATCAAGGGCACCCCATAGAGTTGAGATGTGTTGGGAATCTCACTGATCCCTACATTAAAGAGAGCCTAAAAGACAAGCATGTCTTGTGTACATGAGGGATAATATTATATCTGAAGCCCTTAGTTGAAAAGAGTGTTGTAGGAAAAGTGAGACCTGCAACAATAACTATGCGGATTGCAAGCAGTTCACTGAAGGATCCAATGGCACTCGTAAAGGTTAATTGCGTCCGGCTAAAAGACGTTAAAGACAACGCTTGTGGGGAGGCAACCCAATGTTTTTAATTATGTTATTTTAATTTCTGTCTTTAGTTTGTTTTATTTTCTTTGTCTTGAACAGTCTCACGGTCTTGGGTTCTTGTTTTGTGTTGTTGGATGAAAGCTAAAACAGGAAAAAGGAGCAAAAAAAAAAGGAAAACTCGTCGGCGCCATGGCCAGAATCAGCGCGACGCGAACTCAGAGAGCCACAAGATTAGCAGTAGCAAGAATCTCGTCGCATGCGAACTTCAGAGAGCCATATTCCGTGCAAATTCCATAATTTTTCCTCCTAGACCTCCGTTATGACCGTTGTGTTGTGTCAGTAAGTTGTCCTATTTTTTTTGAGTCTTGCACACATTGGGGACAATGTGTGATTTAAGTTTGGGGAGATGTTTTATTGTTTTTGAGTCTTTTTGATTTGTTTTGTGTATTTTTTGAGTATCTTTGAGTCATTTTTTTTTAATATTTGATGGATCATGCATGTTGTAGTTGTTAAACATATTGAGTGGATAAAGTGGGATAATGTAATAGAATTAAAAGCGACAATCTGTGTACTTAAGTTAGATATATCAAAAATTCCTGACATCTAATTATTTGGAATATTTGTGTTTAGCTTATGTGTGTCAGTTATGGAAAGAAGGTTGAAAAAATGTCTAGAAAATCTTTTTGTTTGTTATTTGAGGCGAAATAGTTAAGATGTACATGTTTAGGGAAATGATTCAGGCATTTCTTTGATAGCCCTTCTGACCATTCATTACCTACCCTGACATAAAATGTATCACTAGTCAGCCCCTTTGAGCCTAAAATAAATATATTTCTTTGACACCCTATGATTCCTTTGTTGTGCCATAAGTAATAATGGAAAAGTATTGGGATGAAAAGCGTGAAAAAGAAACAAAAAGAGAGTGAACAAATTTGATGCACCCCAATGAAAAATATGCAAAAGTTTAAGTTTGGGGGTGCCTGTTATTTATAATACATATCATTCTCTCAAAAGAAAAGAGGGGAGAAAGTGGGTACGAAACTAAAAAGGGAAAACCAAAAAGAAGGAAAAGGAGTTTGAATGAAAAGTGCTTATGGTACGTAATTGAGCTTAAATGCTTATTTTTACCTACCCCTGCCTAAGCCTACCTTACAACCCTTGAAAGTCCTGATGATCTTTAATATGTATGTCTATGATTAGTGGAGAATAACAAGTAAACAGGTCTATAGCATTTGGGAAAGATGGAATGAAATTGACATGCATAGGTTAGGTGTTTGTATTTCCATTGAACATGATCTAAGTGAATTTGCGAAATATCTAACTTGAAATTCTAGATTGCTGATTATTCATGCTATATATATTCTAACATATTATCTCATCTTTTATCCATGATTTTGAAGAAGCAATATTATAATTACTTGATCCATCTCTTTGAGTCTTTGTTCGTTTTGTTTTATTTTTGTTTTGAGCTTTGCTCGAGGGCGAGCAAAGGTTAAGTTTGGGGGTGTTTGATCGGTGTATTCTATATACACCTCTTGAGTCATTTTTAGTTAGTATTTTACTCATTTCATTTATGTTTAGTATAGTATTAGGGTCGTTTTCCTTTCTTTTGTGTCACAGCGGTCAGAAATGGAGAAATGACGAAAAGGAGATGAAATGAGCATAAATGAGATGAAATTGCACACTAAAAGGGCCAAGAAATGAAGTTTAAGAAGTTCCGGGAATTATATAGGAGATCAGACGAAGTCCGGACGAAAAAAGGACGACGAAACGGAATCCGCCAGAAAAATGTCACCGGCGCCATGGCTCGCAGCAATACTGAAGTTCGTAGTTGCAGTTTTTTCGCGCTACCGACGCGGGATTTCTGAGATTTTGGGCCAAATTTGACATATTTTCAGAGTCCTAAAGGGATAAATTTTCCTACCTAAAGGGATAACTTTTTCTACCTTAAAACCTTTACCTAAAAGGATTCTAATAGCTTTTCCTACTTACATAATCCCTAACCATTTACCAAAAGGATTCTTGGTCTATAAATAGTCTCTACATCATTAGAAGAATTCAATTCACCATTCTACATTCTACATTCTACATCCATCCATCCACCATTCCATTCCATCTTGTAAATATTCCACAACACAATCCTTGGATGCTAGAAGGCTTGGAGACTCGTTCTTGAGTATTTTTTTTTCTTTTTGCTTTAATTATTTCAGTTCATGTATGGAGATTGTATTAGTTCTTAGCGTGACTATGACTATGAGCTAATTACTTTGTTAGAGATTTCCTTGTGATTCTCTTGAAACTCTATTCATGAATTAATATATTAGTTTGGTTTCTTCTTCACTTATTTAAGATTTATTCAATAGTTGTTTTGATTGCTTGATAATTAATTGATCACTAGTTATCATCACTTATATGATTTCTAATCGAAAGCCGAAAGGGAAGATTGTGAATATGCTATAGTTGAATAAACATAGGTTAAATCGTGGACGAAAGTACCCCGATACTTGTGTAGCTTAATAGGTTATTGCTCTTAATCCTCCTTTGTAGTCAATCTTATCACCGAAAGGTAGAAGGGTTCTCCATTGGGGTTGAGTGTTTATATAACCTTGACATGAGTATAAAACGTCTAGTTAACCTGCTATCTTAACGTAGAAGAAGAAGTTAGTCTAATTGTATTAATGATTGAATAGAGTGGATAGTTGATGATCTTGGAAGCCCTAATTCTCCATCATAACTGATTTAATTCAAAGTATTTTTATAATTAGTTTATTTCCTGCATTATTAGTTTAGAATTCCAATTCAATTGACGTTAACCAAATAGATACCATAGGATAGATAATCGGTACTTGAAAACTAATCCCCGAGGACGATATTCGGTCTTACCTAGACTATATTACTTGTAACGATACGTGCACTTGCGTTTAGTGTGTACATAAATCACGTATCAAGTTGCACACATGTAATTATACAGTTAAATATTTTATATTTTAAAAATAAAAGTTGATTATCAAAAACTAAACGTTAATGTTTGACAAATATATGTTCATATAAGAAATATTACTTAATTTTATCTATCGTTGTGTTTTCAAGATACATATTATTTCAAAAATATAGAACTAAATAATTATAAATTTGTAACTAGTATTATAAATTTTTGATACATATAAATAAATGCTAATACTTTGAATGAATCAATTAATAAGAAATTCTTACGAATCATACAGTTTGCAATAACATCACGAGCAACATGTTTGACAAAAATAATAATATTTACAATCATAATTTTATATATTATTTAAATGTTAAAAGTAATCTATCAATGCTCTAACATCACTTGATATAAACTAAGTTTGCATATAACCTCATCTATCAACGAAATTCAACTTTAATGGCATCACCAAGTCGTTATAAGTTAAGTTTGTGGATGACTTATCCTTTCTAAGATTAGGAGGTGTAACTTTTTAAATAAATATAATAATAACATAGCTAGCTGAAATTAAAAAAAAAACAAATAAGAAAGTTAACATAGCTAGGTGAAATAAAAAAAAATAAAGAAAAAAATAAGAAAAAAGCACAATATGAGAATTTATGTAGAAGAACTTGAAGTAAAGGTTGGGAAATAAGAAATAAAGAAATAAAAGTTAATAACTTAAAAAGAATAATATTTGAAAAAAAAGAATTTAATAAGTTAAAATAATAAATAAATTAAAAAGAAAAAAGAATAGAAATAAAAAATAAATTAAAAAAGAAAAAGAAAAAGAAAAAAGAGATTCAGAAAATAACCTTGTAACTACACCATGTAATTTTCAGTTCCCCTTAGCCCTTTCAATTATACCCAATTACATGTTGACTAAGTAGTTACACTATTAAACAAATATGTTAAAATTGTATAATTACACCAAATTACACTCAAATTCAATTACAACTTTTCAAACAGGCCCTAAGGGCAACAATGGCTTAAGCAATGAAGAATTACTTCTTGCAAAGTTAACCAAATTTAAAGCATTAAAAGTCTGTTTGATTGATAGTGTCGATAGGGGTGGCAATGGGGCGAGTTATGGTAGGGCAAGCCTTGACCTACTAAAATGTTAACTCGCCCTGCCCCGTTTAGCATTTTTTTAAAAAGTTGTCCTGCTCTGCCTCGTTAAGCCTTGCCCTGTTTATGTTTATGAAACAAGACACAAACTTAAAACAGTTATAACTTCTTATCCATAAGTCGGATTAATCTCTATAAAGTATCAAATTGTCGAGAACAGAGAAAATTAAAACTTTTATTCAGCACAAACTTTCAGATTCTCTACCGAGTTGTACCGTTTTTACGTTATACATTCTTCCCTTTCAGATTTCGATTGATCCGAGGAACAAACTTTAAACAGTGATAACTTTCAAACTGTAAGTCAGATTTATCCCCGTAAAGTCTCAAACTGTCGATAGCGGAGTAATCTAAAACTTTTATTCAGCACAAACTTTCATATTCTTTACCGATTTGTACAGTTTTTACGTTATACATTCTGTCCTTCCAGATTTCGGTTGATCCGAGGCAGAAACTTTAAACGGTGATAACTTTCAAATCGTAAGTCGGATTAATCCCCGTAAAGTCTCAATATGACTGTAACAGAAAGATGTAAAACTCTATAAAATTTTATCCAATTCTTATAAGTAAAACCCATCGTAACAGATTATAATTTCACAATCCAAACTAGTTAGAATTTTCTAAAAATTATAACCTATTAACTGCCCTGCCCTATTTAGAATTTTCTAAAAATGTTTTTTGACCTGTCCTGCCATGTCCTGTCCCGTTTAAGCATTGTCATGCCTGCCCCGTTTAACGTTTGACTTGTCCTATCCCGCCCTGCCCCATTTGTCATCCCTAAGTGCCGATCTTGTTGGGGAAAAAATAACGGGAACTTAAAAAATTAATTTGACACTATCAAGGGACAAGTTTGATTAAAAAAAGAAATAACAAATTTGATTAGAGTACAATTAGGACTCTACTTATTTTTAATTGTTTTTTCTAAATTTTAACTATAAAAGTTACTACGATTATCCTTTAATTTACAAGATGATATAAATAATTTGACGGTATACAAAATTTAAACTCTTACCTATCTAATAGGTCCAAACCTTACGTGAGGTGGCTAAGTTAAATAGTGACCAAACTTTAAGAAAATGTCCATGTATTTCGTTTTTTACTAACAACAACATATCCACTGAAATTCTATATGAATCTGAAGAGGGCAGAGCGTACGCAGAGCTTAAATCTAACTTGATAGATAGAACGAATGTTTCCAAGAAACTCCGGCTCAAGACAAAGCACACGCCTAAGCAACATAATACAAATAAAGTGAGTAAGTAATGATAACAAATTCTAAAGAAAAAAAGCAATAAATAATGCACGTAAATAAGACAAACATGTTTTACTAACAACAAAATTTATTTCAAATCTTTGTTTAACGTGAAATCATGCCATTACGAAGGCGCGACTGTAAACTAAACATAAGTAGCGCAAACCGTCGCTACCAATTAAACCACACTGGACAAGTGTGACAGAGCGAGCAGGCAAGAGGCTGTGGGGTTTGAGCTTATGTTGTCAACTTGACCAAACTCTCCCACACCGCCCAATGAGGATACCTCCGCCTTCAAGACCAACTTCGGATAAATTTATTTCAAATCTCATTGTATGTTAAATTAGCAAAAAAGTCCTTGGTAAGTTCAACAAACAACCCCATTTAGTTGAATAGTTTTGCGGAGAAGAAAAAAGAAAAACGCACAGCCGCCTCGCCTCCATTCTATATTTGAATTGAACTAGTTTCCTCTCCAAGCATTGAGAGGAACAAATATGGCCGTGGCTGCTTATGGTCAGCTGAATATTGAAGAAGCGCCACTTTGGGGTTCTCGAAGTATCGATTGCTTCGAAAAACTTGAACAAATCGGTGAAGGAACTTATGGGTATGCTCCTTTTCCCTTTATTTTCATAGTTACTGCTTTATTTCAGATGGGTTGCTTTTTTTTGCCTCATTCAATCAAGAAAATAGCACCCTTTGGGTGTTGTATCTTTGTGTGAACGATTAAACACAGCACATTAATCTAAGCTAACTAGATAGTGCGTAATCGTAAAACGAAAACTTATATGTTCCTCGTTAAGCGGAACCCGAAGACTTGGACTGAACCATGACTGGCAGTGCTTGTTTTCACGATATGTTGGATCAACCTCATATACCACAGTCTAAACCCTTAGTTTGATTGTGAGAGAAAGAGGTAGGAAGACGGAGAGTTCTATCTCTCGTGTGTCTTTTAGTTGTACATAGTATATTTATTCTTATAGGAAACTATTAGGGTTATTGTAATTACTAAAATTACTGTGCTTACCTTAAGAAAATTTTACAACACCCCTTATGGGTGGACCCATATTTCCTACAACAACAACATACCTAGTATAATCCCACACAGTGGGGTCCGGAGAGGGTAAAATGTGTGAAGACCTTACCTCTACCTTTGTGGGTAGGGGTAGAGAGGTTGTTCCGATGGACCCATATTTCCTACATTGTGGATAAATGAGAACTTGAGCCAATGACTGGAGGATCTTTTATTGTGGTTTTGTCTTAGTTTGTTGTAATACCATTACTTCATGATCTGATGGTAGGTTGTTATTGAGATTCTTTTATGTGAAAATAGTAATGGACCATTGAATTACTCTGTTGGGCATAGGCAGTGTGAAGCTTATATAAAAGACTATTGAGAAAAGGGCATAACAAGAAAATAGTTGTCCTGCTTATCTGACAAGTGTTTTTTTTATAACGTGGTGTTCAAGCCAGCTTGAGCGCACTTAGACTAATTCCCCGAGTTACCTGCCACGTTGTACCAGCAGTAGGTAACTCTGTCCACCAAGGCTAGGACAAATGAGAAGAAATCACCTAGGAATTTGAACCTGAGACCTCATGTTTCTCAACCCACTTAATTGAACACTAGGCCACACCCTTGAGTGCACAAGTGTTTTTTGTTCTTTTTTCATGTTAATGATTTCACTTATTTTCTTTTTATGCCTCAAGACAATATGGTGTTACTTCTTGTGTAGCCCTTTGTATTTTTTACTTGAAAATGCTATTGAAGACCGGCTTTTGTTCTTTTTAGATGTTGTGTATCATTCTGACCATATTGAAAGATGATTTAGTCGATTCAGTTCTTACATTGGCATGGTTTTGGGTTTTGAACAAGGATCTGTTTTGTTTAGAATTATTTTCGATCGCACAATTGAGTTAATAGAAGATGTATACTGGCAATTTGCATGTAATAATAAGAAATGCAGAGAAGACAGCCATTGTATCGATTTATCTATTTTGGCTACATAGGCAAAGCTGGTGCTCATATTCCAGTCAATGTAATATTGACAAGGATTATATTTCAATGTAATTATGCATAAAATTAGTAATTAGTTCCAGTTTATTAGACTGAAGAAGGAGATGCTGGGAGCACGGATAGGTGGTGCATGTAGAGTTTAGTTGTTAACGTTAGTCTATTAGTACCTGATCAGAACAATTCAGAGATTTCAGCCAAAAGCTCTTAATAAATTTTGAAAATAGTACAAATCAGCAAAAAGAGAGAGAATCAAGTTTTTTTTGGGGTCAAAGTGCGATCTTCCAGACTATGAAAGTGACTATGTCACTTTACCACTGTTTTGTGCTCAAAGAAATACTGTTTTCCTGATTCTAGATTGTTCTTTTTTGCTTTAAGAAAACAACACTGTTTTGCAACATCACATATTTGTTTTGAAGAACAAAATAATTATTTGGATGGAAAAGGGAAGAGATCATAGATGTTCTGAAGAGGGGTGGGGTTAGGATTTTCATTACAGGTTCAACTTTTATAGAAATAGTATGTGTCAGAATGAAATTTGTGGAATGATTCTGCCAGTTCACCTTGGGAATTTGGGAAAACCGTTTGTCCAAAAACACAAACTCCTAAGACACGCTCTCTTCGGAGATGGGCCTAGTCTTTAACTCTCTCATTCTTTTGATCTTTATTCCAGCAAGCTATTATTCCGATGACCTTTTCTTACCTTTTTAGTTATGGAGAAGAAGACCTCCTTTCTCTTCGGTGATAAATCGTTTGGGTTAATAGATATTAGCGATAATGACAACATATGGTTTATGTTAATAAAACACAACTAGCAGAATTTAAATTGCGAAGAGAACTTGCATGTGTATGTGAAGCTCTCAAGCAAGCTTCACAGGGTTTGGGGAATAGTTGCAGGAGACGGGGCAGGACAATTCAACTTTACACAAAGTTTTCCAGAATTTCAACAACTATGGTTGGTATGCAAGGATTGAGTCCTGGATTATTCTGGAGGAAACTGTCAACTGGGGATGGGAAGACACAACTGATAAAATCCTTTTTTGGTTAAGTTCCTAATCCAAGATTCAACCTTTTCGTCCAGGAAACCAAATCTTTTAGGCTTAATACATAGTTTACCCCCTGAGGCCAAATCCCTGTGACAAACCTCCCCAACACGGACAATCCTTTACACACCCAACCTTTCCTAAGTTTGTCTAAGACACACCACTTTTTCCAAGAAAGTGTATATCACGTTCCAGTAAATCCGCGACATGTGTCATCAGTGAAAATAAGATATAACCCTTCAAAATTACAATTATACCCTCATCTTCTTCATTTTCTCCAAAAGCTTTTTTGTTCTTCATCTTCTCATGGATACCACCACTGCCACACCTCCACAGTCAAAAACCAAGAAAATATGCGCAGCCCCCATTCTTCAGCTGCATATTACAAATCAGTTATTTGTTCCAAACCATGATTGCCTTCAAAACTCTATCCAAAGCTGCAATTGAGGAGCGAACAGAGGAAGTAACAATTGCCATGTCATCACATAAAACCCAAAAATCCCAAAAAGGAAAAAATAATTTTATGTTTTAAGCTAAATTGGTTAGAGGAGCCTTGGAGTAATTAGTAAAGTTGTTGCCATTAGACCAAGCGGTCATGAGTTCAAGCCGTGGAAACCACCTGACAGAAATGCAAGGTAAGACTGCGTACAACAGATCCTTGTGGTCCGGCCCTTCCCCGTACCCCGCGCATAGGGGGAGCTTAGTGCATCGAGCTGCCCCTTTAAGCTAAATTGTACAATAATTTGTTTGTATGGAAAAGATAAAAATGTATATGGTTTACGGGAAAAGCTAGGGTTGCTGGGGTGATGTTATTAAAGAAGAAAAGGCTACCATTTCTATGGTCCCGGAACCGCCATCGAGGTCGAGGCGAGTTCATCGATATTAGGGTATTGGAGATTCATCGAGTTTTGAACAGCGAAGATGGATGCGTTTTTCAAGAAGGTACTTCTAGACATTGGTGAAGAGGATTATCGAGCAGATTCTGGCCAAACTCGCCAGAGACCCCTTGTTAGCCATGGAGTTTATCAGAGAATGAAGATGAATGATTAAATAAAACTAAACTATAATATTCGGACATGTGACCTCTAGATGACGCTTCAGACACTATTTTTAACTATTCACTCGTCTCTTTTGTGTGTAACACACTCGCAGCCTCGCTTGTCACATAGCTAACCAGGCGTGTATTAGACACACTTTGGAAAGGTTGAGTGTGTAAAAGAGTGCCCGTGGTAGAAAGGTGTGTCGCAGGGTTTGGCCTCAAGGTCGGAGGGTAAACTATGTATTAAGCCAATCTTTATTAATATGGCTAAGATTTCCAGTGGCAAGACATGGTAGCACATGCAGTGAAATTGACGTCTGGAAGATGTGAGTTGGTTTTCCACAGTAAAGTTCAGACAAAGTTGGAAAAGTTCTTGATTTTGTTGAATTATGGTGCTAAGGATGGTTGAAGGCCAAAGTCATGCAATTGGGCAGATCAATGGTTTATTCTCAGTTGGTCATGTTACAGGTTGCTAAACAACGGAACAAACAACTATGCCCCAGTGGCTTTGGAATGGCTATTAAGAGCCCCGTTTAAAGTTTCCTGCTTTATGTAGGTAGTAGCACATGTAGCTTGCCTCACTCAGAATAATATACTATACAGAGAATAAGGATATCCATTTGAAGAGGAGACCAAGTACCATTTGTTCCTGCATTAATACAGCAAGACAGTTGTGGGACCTGTTCTTCAACATTTTTGGGCAGCATTGGATAATGTGACAGCCGATCAGACAATTATTGGATAATTGGGGGAATTGAAGGCGTGACAGATCTCTATTATGTATTGGAGGACTATCCCAGTATGTGTCTGTTGGATACAATTAGTAGATAGGAACTTTAGGTGTTTTGAGGGCAGAACTCACTCAATTCAGATAAGAAAATACAGATGTTTAGGCTTGCTAGCATCTTCTTGTAATCTACAGTATCTGTATGATGAAAATTGCATGATAGATTTTATTGACTCACTGCAGGAGTAACTTCTGTATGGGTGAGCAGCTGCATTTAGTTTTTGTATAAGGGGCCTTTTCATTTTGTAATGTCCAGCCCGAGCTTTAGTGCTTGGCTACTTTTTGCTAATAAAAATATAACTTACTGCTTAAGAGGGCCAAACCAAAGTCATGCCATAAGGATGCAATTGGCACTATTGCTTGGAATCCACATTGCAACTATTGTAATTGGCGACTGTAGAGTGTAGATGAAATTGATTCAATTTTAAGGTGACTCAGCTAACTTTGCATTTGTTGATATTTCAAAGGTATTGCTTCATGGTTTGTATGCTTAGCATGATTGACACTGTTTCTCTTTTCCAGGCAAGTGTACATGGCCAGAGAAAAACAAACTGGGGAGATTGTTGCTTTGAAAAAGATACGTATGGACAATGAGAAGGAGGGGGTACTGTTCTTTTCCCCAATCATCATGCTGTCTTTAGATTTGCATTTATATCGTTTAAATATTAGAGCTTATTTTGACTAATGCATTGCTGGCCTGGTAACTTATACTTGTTTCTGCAGTTCCCTATAACAGCCATCCGTGAGATTAAAATTCTAAAGAAGTTGCAGCATGAAAATGTCATTAAGCTGAAAGAGATAGTAACCTCGCAAGGTATTTCGTCTCTTAATTCTTAGATGCTATCATTTTTAGAACTTTGCCTTAGTTTGAACTTGTATTGTCAGTTCTGACATGAATTTCTCTTCTAGGCCCTGAAGATGATGAGCAAGAGAAGCTAGGTATTCCAGCTAAGAAAATTTTCTAATTGGTAGTGAAGTTCCTTCCCAATGTTTGCAGAAATTAATATCCATGAATTTAGATTTCCTTAAAGGAGCAGATAATAATAAGTACAAGGGAAACATCTACATGGTTTTTGAATACATGGATCATGACTTGACTGGCCTTGCTGATAGACCAGGGTTGAGATTCACCATTCCGCAGATTAAAGTATCGTAAGCCTAGCTAGCAGAAAAAAAAAACTTTTTCTGATTGTGACGACCATTTATTCACTGCACATCTATTGATGATACTCCTTTGCCAGTGCTACATGAAGCAACTGCTTACTGGTCTTCATTACTGCCATGTTAATCAAGTTCTTCATAGAGATATCAAAGGTTACTTTTAATTTAATTCTCTGTATGTCACATATTGATATTTGCAAGTGTTACTGGAAGCTCGTGACACATTTGTTTCCTTTCATTTTTATGTTAGCAGGCTCTAATCTTCTGATAGATAACGAAGGAAATCTGAAGCTTGCTGATTTTGGTTTAGCCCGGTCATTTTCTGGCGATCACAATGCTAATCTGACAAATCGTGTTATTACTCTGTGGTACAGGTAATTCTAAAGCCTGTTAAACCATTGTTCTTATCACTTTGCATGTGTCACTCTGCAAATTTTTTCTGCTCTTTCTAGACTAAATATACAATAATCTTGGACAGACCTCCGGAGTTGTTGCTTGGAGCCACAAAGTATGGTCCCGCTGTTGACATGTGGTCGGTTGGTTGTATATTTGCTGAACTTTTAGCCGGAAAGCCAATCTTACCTGGAAAAAATGAGGTAATATCCTCTCAAACTTTTGTCCTGCTTCTCTAGGTGCTGTAGGTCTCAGTAGCTTCTCTTTACAAGTATACCTGCTACTAGTGGTCTAAGGAATCTTTGGTAATGTGCTATTGCCTCTATTTCTTAAGAGTATCTTATACTTATGTCAGATAGTTTACTAGACCATTTCTCTGGCTAATATGCTTACAGCAATGAAAGCATTTGGATTAGAAAACAACTTATTCAGACCTGATCTCACAATTGATTGAGTAAACTCTGAAGAGGAAAGAATTTCTAGAATTAAACAACTTATAAGACGTGTTATAGCTTAAAGATATTTATATACGAACTACTAAACCTTTCATAAACAATCATTGATTACGAGAACTTTTGTGTAAACCCTTTTTCAAATCACATGCTCTTAACTTCTAACAGCAGATGACAAAGCAAAATCTTTAAGACATTAAGAATACACCTCCTTATCTAGAATTAATTAAATAAATAAAAAATAAATAAGAATATGTCTTCAGGGTTCAGTTTCAAAAAGAATATGACTTCAGGGTAAGATGCTACATGTGCTTCCATTTTTATCTTTTGATAAAGAGAAGGATAATACTTGAGGTTTGTATCATGAAGCACAAAAGTCGCGAAGGTCTAATATATTTGGCTAATCTAAAAGGATTGTCCCTAAACTAAGATATCAGATTTGATGTTAACTTTATCTGAATCTAGTAGCACATGCCCCTTTCTTCTGCAGTGGTAAAATTGCCGCATGTCAGATTCATCCCTTTTCTTGCCTCAAGTGTAAATTTGTTACAACAGTCTTGAATAACACCTCTGGAATTTGTGATAAATGCCCTTGGGAAAGTGACGTACAGTTGTCTGCACTTGAGACAAGGAATAAATTCGACTGTTTTTTTAAGGACCTTTTAATAGCAAAAGTGAGTGTGAGGGCCATGTAACCAAATGAGTCTTGAGGACCAAAACAAAATAGATTGCGTAGTTTATCAATTTAGTGAGTTACTCACTTTACACTTTTTCTTGATAAGTTAAAATATTTTATTTGTGATTGGAAGAAAGCTTGGGCAAACAAGTGGAATACCAAAAAGTTGAGAATCTATAAAGGAATATGATTCTCAATGAAAGACACCCATTTTCAATACAAACTGGAATCTCATGGGGTCACCACAAAGAAATAAGAGAAAGGGTATTCCGCAATATCATTTTCTATCCCTTCAAAAGGTCTCATATTGTTTTCCATACAATCCACATGAGTGCTTCCTTCACGATGCGTGGCATCACCCATTGTGATCTGAACCATTTAAAGATTTCCCATCACGAGCAAGATATTAAAGGACAATGTAAAAGGAGGTAGTCTGGGTCTTTGCTAGAACGCTTGCACGCAAAATACCGATTAACATATGTAGTCCTCCTCTCCCTCAAGTTTTTGAGTTACTCTACACTTATCCTCTACGCTTCCATTATCATTTGCATGGTAGGAATATGAGCATAACCCAAGATGCAGATGACAAGAATAACAAATAGACAGAAATTGCATCATGTTTGGTGCCTTTCTCTAGTAAATAAATTCTCTTCATTTCTTTTTCCGTGAGTTTAATGGGAGAATTGTAACTAGGAATTTTGCTTGCATGAGGGATTGAGATTAATCTTGATGGTTGCTAGTGCTTCTATGTAATGTAGCCCGTGGATGCAAATGGCCTCTAACATGTACATGTTGAATGCATAGTTGAAGAGCAGATAAGCTCAAGGGGATCATACCTTGAGAAGCAAATGTCATTTTTATTAATTGTGGTCTTTCCTCCCGTCTGTGATTAATTAAGAGAACAACAACACACTCAGTGAAATCCCACAGCATGGGGTCTGAGGAGGGTAGAATGTACGTAGACCTTACCTTTACCTTGATAGGTAGAGCGACTGTTTCCGAGAGACCCTCGGCTCAGGACAAGCAAAGCAAAGCAAAAAACAGTCAGACCCGGTTAAAAATTAAAGTAGTAAGATAATGCTGATAGCTAAAGCGAATAAGCTATGATAAAACATTCTGAAAAAAGAAGCAGTGACTAATGCAGATAAATAAGATAAACAAAGTACACGAAAGAACATTCAACAACAGAAATCAAATGACAGGGGACTATAAAACAATATTGTGCCTAGCGTATGATAGGCTAAGCGGGGCTATAATAATAACACCACAACTATCAGTTTGTGAGTCTAAGTAGGACTGTTTTCGACTACCTACTACCATTCTACTCTAACCTGTGTCCTCCACAACCCCCTATCTAAGGTCATGTCCTCAGTAATTTGCGCCTGCTTCATATCCCGTCTAATCACTTCTCCCCAATATTTCTTTGGCCTACCTCCACCCCTCTTGAACTCGTCCATTGTCAACCTCTCACATCTCCACACTGGGACATCTCCTCCGCACATGTTCAAATCATCTCAACCTCGCTTCCCACATCTTGTCTTCCACCGAGGCCACTCCCACTCTACCCCGGATATCATCATTTTTAATCACGTCCCTCCTCATATGCCTACACATCCATCTGAGCATTCTCATCTCCGCCACTCTCATCTTTTGGGTGTGCGATGTCTTGACTTGCCAACACTCTGCCCCATACACCATAGTCGGTCTAACCACCACCTTATAAAACATGTCTTTCAGTTTTGGTGACATCTTTTTGTCGCACAAGACTCCAGATGCAAGCCTCCATTTCATCGACCTTGCCCCAATACAATGGGTGACATTGTCATCAATCTCTCCATTCCCTTGGATGATAGACCTGAGGTACTTAAAGTTTCCTTTCTTCGGAATGATTTGAGCCTCAAGCCTCACCTCCACGCATGTCTCACGGTCGCTCTCGTTGCTGAACTTGCACTCCAAGTATTCTGTCTTGGTCCTACTCAGCCTGAACCCTTTAGATTCCAAGTCTGTCTCCAAACCTCCAGCTTATCGTTCACCCTGCTGCGAGTCTCATCAATCAGGACTATATCGCCTGCGAATAACATACACCATGACACCTCCCCTTGGATTTGTCGCGTCAGTCCATCCATCACCAAGGCAAATAAGAATGGGTTAAGAGTTGATCCCTGGTGCATCCCCATCAACACAGGAAAGTGCTCCGAATCTCCTCCCACAGTTTGTACCTTGGTCTTGGTTCCATCATACATATCCTTAACTGCCCTAGTGTACGCCACCGGTACACCTTTAGCCTCCGCCTTCTCGAAGTCGATTAAGAGAAGCTAGATAAAATCCATACGCTTTTGATTGGGATAAATTGTGTGATATTGGGGAACACTACATGGTGGTCCTAGAATTTTAAGATTGTTTTGGTCCTCATATGAGAACAAAGTTTGAGAAATCTCTATGATCGCGAGTTAGTCTGCTTTTGGCTGGGGGGGGGGGGACAATAGATTATTGACGGTTGAACTCGAAAGGGGTTCACTATGAACTTACCACATCACAATAAGAGGGAAAAGTTAGGGCCATAAAAAGGAGAATTCAAGACTCAATTGTTGAGGTGTGTTTGTAACCAAGGGCGTGGTCTAGTAGTCGGTGAAATGTGTTGAGAATCATGAGGTCTTAGGTCCAAATCCTAGTTGAGACAAAAATACTAGGTGATTTCTTTCCATCTGTCCTATCTTTGGTGGACAAAGTTACCTGATACCTGTTGTTGGTGGGAGGTGTCAGGTATCCTGTGGAAATAGTCGAGTTGCGCGCAAGCTGACCCAAACACCACGAATATCAAAAAATATTGTGGAGGTGTGTTTTGAGTTAAAGCCCAACAGGACAAAACCATGAGCTCTCAAAAGTTGAACCAAAGCGGACAATATCTTGGAAATTGGGCTTGGGCCGTGAAACCAACTTGATTTATTTGTATTATTTGTTTTATCTTCAATTATAACCAAAGGCAGACAAGTTGTTGCATGTTGACAGTCCATTGCAGTAACTTCCTAATTGAATTTACAATATAACACGTCATAGCATAAGAAAAGAATAAAAGATTGTCATATAATATATATAGGTGTATCCTTTAGTACTGCACTAAAAAAAGCTTCCTACGCAACTACGCTTACTCAATTCACTACCTTATGGATAGTCATAAGATTCTGAAAGGTGTTATCTGGCCATGGTATTAAGCACATGTTTCACTTTTTCTCAAAAATCTTTAAAAAGTCTTATTTCTTGAAGATTTGAGGTGTTTAGCCAACAAAAAAATGCTTTTGAGCAGCAGAAGCAGTTTTTCTAAGAAGCTACAATTTTTTGCCTTTTCCAAGAAGCAAAAGCTGAAAAAGAAAATTATTTTTTTCAAGACAAATATCCTTACCATAAATTAATATTTACAAATCCCTCATTAATTTAACACATCTACCTTTCCATTAAATGCACTCCCCCAATCCTAATTTATATGACACTTTCCTTTTTAGTCAGTCCAAAAAAGAATGACACATTTTCTTATTTGTCAACAATTTAGCTTTAAACTTTACCTTTTATGCTTAACGAGATGATCTATAACCACACAAATATCTTTAACTCGTTTTAGACCACAAGATTCAAAAGTCTTCCTTTATTTCTTAAACTCTGTGTCAAGTCAAATTACATCATATAAATTGGGATGGAGAGAGTAACTCTTTTCTCATTTTTTTTGTTTCCACCATGTCTTTTCCTTTTCCTTCTCTCTCTGCTGTTCTCCTTTCCCTCTTTGGAATAGTCCGTCAACTATAAATACGAATTACGTCTCCCATTTTTCTACTGTCTCTTTCTTGTATCTCTCCTTGTCCTATTTGGAATAATAAAGTCATGGCTAGAAAAAAGCTGAATTAATTATTTTTGATCAGGTAAACATGTCGAAAATCTGACCGTATACAATGGGTATACCAAAAGATAAAAAATCTACAAAATGACATGATTCTCTATAAATTCCACCCATTCTTCCGGACAACAAGGAATTCTATGGTTGCACCAAAAGAAAATAAGTGACCAGAGACTACTCCTTAGCTTAGTAAAGCTCGACTCTATCCACGCAAAAACTCTTCTATTTCTCTCTCCAAACAACCCACATCAATGCAAGACAGGAAGAGGAATAACGTTCCATGCCCTATGTCTTCTCTTGCTTCTCCAATAGAACATAAAATCTTTTACCGTTTTTGGCATTGCCCAAGACGTTCCGAACCACCTAAGCGTATCCCATCATAACCTCATGGTAAAATCACAATGCACAAGAAGATGATCGACGTCCTCACCCGCCTCCTACCCCGTCTGCAGTTGCTACTACACTGTTACATTCGTCCGGATAAAGTGACCCGTACTGGTGGAATAATTGCAATGCGACTATACCGCCTGCGGATAAAGGGAAGACAATAAATCAAGCTTGTCCCAGCAATCAGGTTTGGTCCTCAGGGCAGAAACCCGACCGATATACACCCGAGGAAATTGGGCTATGAGGTGAGTAACTATATTCAACAATCCTTGCACATGTAACACCAACTGACGCAGACAACCTTTCGTTTTCTAAGATTTTTCACTGTCAAGATCGCCCGTCTAGCAGCTAGCCAAGAGAAAAAGCATACCTTCCTCGGCACCTGGAGTCCATATTGCAATACATGGGAACACAAATATTTCTTTCACATTACTTTAACGGCTTTCATAACAAATGTTTAAAGTAATTTCTCTTTTTAAATAATCCTAATAGTAAAATGTGCCTTGATACTTTGTCTTTTTTAATAACTTGACACTTAAAAAAGCACTTTTGCACTTTTTGAAAAGATTGGCCAAACACAATATGCTTATCAGATACTGAAAAAAACACTTCAGTGAATTGGCCAAACATACTGTTTTTCTCCAAAAGTATTTTTTTAGTGCTTCTCAAAATAAGTAGTTGTTGGCAGCTTGGCCAATCAGGCTCTTAGTCTGTTTCTTTTTCTGTGTTCTCTCTAGTATTTATTTTCTGTCTCTTGCTTCTGTCTCATCTTTATGCTCAGTTTTAGTACAATTTTATGGTTTCTGTTGGCTTCGTTGAAGATCAAGTCCTCACTCTTATTATTTTCTGATACAGCCTGAACAATTGAACAAAATATTTGAGCTTTGTGGAACCCCTGATGAGATTAATTGGCCTGGTGTATCAAAGATTCCCTGGTACAGCAAGTTCAAGCCAGCAAGGTCAATGAAAAGACGAGTTAGAGAGGTCTATAGGCAGTTAAGGGTTCACTCTTTGAAATGATGAGTTGTTTGAACTGCTTGTTTTTGTACCATGGCTAACATACTTAATTTTCTTTCATTGTGTAGTTTCGATCGCCATGCTTTGGATTTATTAGACAAAATGTTGAATCTTGATCCTTCTCAGGTATTTTCCTTAATGTGGTTGTAGTAACTAAATCTCAAACTACATTGGTTTCCTTTGTACCATAATTTTGGAGACGGAAAAGGGCCGAATATACCCCTACCGTTATACTTTGGCACAGATATACCCCTCATTTTAACGGAGGGACACATGTCATCATCCTATTGGCCTATTTTAACTATCACCTAAGTAGTTAAAATCCAGCCCACAACCTGGTATCTTTTTAAAAGACCCCCATACACATACCCAGAAAATTCAAGGCAAGCTTCAAAAAGTTTCTTCAATGGCTACTTTTGGTAGCTTAAAACAGTCTCCCAAGCAAAATCAATAAATTAACCACCTTGAAAAAAAATCCTGATCCTGTTTTCTCTTGAGCCGAGGGTCTTTCGGAAACAACCTCGAGGTAAAGGTAAGGTTTGCATACACTCTACCCTCCCCAGACCCCACCGTGTCGGATTACCGTGGGTATGTTGTTGTTGTACTTTATCCTTAGCAGCAGACAAGGGTAAAAAGTATCAAAATGTAGAATACAACAACATACCCAGATCAGTAAAATATTTCTGAACCAAAATATCAGAAAGAAAAACAAAACCAAAGAAGAGAAAAAAGATGACTCAAACAGGGTAGAAACCAGAAAAATCTAAAAGGGGTGAAAAAGCTTCAGAGGATTTTAAAGCAATCACAGTAAAATTCTAACCATACGAATTTCAGGTATCAATCAATAGAGACCAAAAATGAATTCCCCGGTACACAGAATCTGGAGAGAGAAAAAAAACACTGTTTTTACAGGTTCAGTTGTTGAAGAAGAATGACAAGCTTTTTGAGGCTTGCCTCGATTTTTTTGGGTATGGGTCCTTTAATTGGATACCGGGCTATTGGTTTGTATTTTTTATTAATTAGGGGATAGTTAAAATAGATCAATAGCAGTGTTTTGGAAGGCAAGTAGCGACAAAAGTCGACAAGGGCCTGCCTCGCCTTTTTGAAGTGAGGCACCAATTAATACCAATAAAATAAAATAATTAATTGCGTATACACTAAGCTCCCGCTATGCGCGGAGTCCGGGGAAGGGCCGGACCACAAGGGTCTATTGTACGCAGTCAGTCTTACCTTGCATTTCTGCAAGGGGCTGTTTCACGGCTTGAACCCATGACCTCCTGGTCACATGACAACAACTTTACCAGTTACTCCAAGGCTAGCAATAATATATTAGCAAATATTTCAATTCAAAATTTAGAAGTAGATAGTAGATACTAAGTCTAGAACTTGAATGACTCAATAATTGATAAGACAAGCAATACTAAAAGCCTATTCCAATTCTTCTTCAAGATTTTCGATCTGAGTACCAAAAAAACAGAGAAAACAGAGGAAGAAGTTGCGCTCGTAAGTCAGGTGTGAAAAAACCCTAGCTTTCAAGTCCCATTATAATACTTTTTATTTTCTTCTTCTGTATCGTTTTAAAGAAAAAGGCGTTGCCTTTCAGATTGCCTCTTTCCTGGAAGATAAAAGGCGACACTACCTCGACACGCCTCTCGCCATAGGCGACAAGGGGCTCGCCTTTAATAACACTGGTCAATAGGATGATGACACGTGTCACTCCGTTAAAATGAGGGGTATATCGGACCAAAAGTATAACAATGGGTATATTTAAACCATTTCTGCTAGTACATGGTATATTTGGCCCTTTTCCGTTTTGGAGAAGGTGTTTCGTAAAGGTCTGAACATATAAGAAGGTGCTTAAGTATAGAAAATGATAAGGATCAAACTCTCTTTTGCAACAAGAATATAGGTTTTTTGGGCATCTGAACTTATTTATGAAGGCAATATGTACTCTCCGTGGGAGTTTCTTTCTGTCCAAAGGCACTCACTTGGTTCATTAGTGTGTCACCATTCTGAGTACTTAGATTGTTAGTTACTGCTGCAATTTGTATGCTCAGTTGATTTGATTTGTCTGGTGTTATCAGTATTTGAAGAGGGATGTTGGTTGTATGCTCATTAGGCGATAACAGGTATTGAAATGTTGTCGATTGTGTTTTAACAAACCTGGAGAGAAAATTTTGTAAACTGGGAGCAACTTTCATCCATCTTGGTGCATTTCCCGTCTGACTATTATGCATCTTTTACTGGTTTTACCTTATTATTTATAATTGTATATAGATAATGCTTTTTCTTGATCAAGGCAGCATGAGTTATTGAAAGCCAACAAATTGGAGCTCTATCAGTTTTATTTATCTGGACTACAGATTTTTGACATTTTTATTATCTTGTGTAACCCCAATGTGGATATCTCCATTCTCACAAAGACAACTCTACTTTAATGTCTTTAGATTTCTTAGTAAGCTGTTTGATTGCATAAGTTTGGTTGTAAAGCACGTTTTTCTGCTCATTTACTAATTCCGGTTTTAATGGACCTCTTTTTCTGCAGAGAATATGTGCAAAGGATGCTCTAGATGGTGAATATTTCTAAGCACGTTTTTCTGCTCATTTACTAATTCCGGTTTTAATGGACCTCTTTTTCTGCAGAGAATATGTGCAAAGGATGCTCTAGATGGTGAATATTTCTGGACTGACCCCTTACCTTGTGATCCTAGAAGGTGTGCATCTCATTTACATCCACGTTTCTGAGTGCTGTTTGTGCATATTGTATTCCCTGCAATGGATCTGGAAACTTCTTGGCCAATGTGCTTACAGCTAACCACCTGTGATCCCAACTAATTTGAGATTTTTATGGGTTTATAAACGTCAATGAAAGCATATCCTAAGATATATTATGATATTATGCATATATATCTTTTCACCTAACAACCTGTTTCCTCACTGTATTAAACAGCCTACCCAAGTACGAATCATCACACGAGTTCCAGACTAAGAAAAAGCGGCAACAGCAGAGACACAATGAAGAATTGGCCAAAAGACAGAAGCTGCAGCACCCACAACATTCACGCCTCCCTCCTATCCAACAGTCTGGGCAAGGTCATTCCCAGCACTGGGGTGGACCTAATCATAATTCCCAGCCTGCAATAACTGCTGGAGCTGGTCATCATCAGTATGGAAAGCCTCGTGGTCCTGGAGGGCCAAATCGGTATACTCCAGGTGGAAACCCTGGTGGGGGGTATTATCAAGATCGTGGGGCACAGGGCGGAGGTTATAGTAGTGGGGCATATCCACCTCAGGGACGGGCCCCACCTTATCCTGGCAGTGGGGTGTCTTCCAGTGGTCCCCGGGGACCTAGTGGTGGGTATGGTGGTCCTCCTAATTACTCCCAAAGTGGTCAATATGGAGGTTCTGGTGCAGGGAGAGGTTCTAACCAGGTGAGTGGAAACCGTAACCAGCAATATGGTTGGCAGCAATAGAGTCTGACCTGTTTATGCAATATAGAAAATCCACTGGCTAGCAAGCATCAAAGAAAACCAATATCAATTGGAAGAAATTGGGGCCTCATGCAACATCGTTTGCATATCTTAGAGCTACAATGGTACATGTACAGGCGTGGTTTTTTGTGAAGGAATCAAGTAGTGGATCATTTTTGGCTTAGGTATACATTTTTGTGACAAGTGCGTGATTCATTTAATTAGCAATTTATTGTTTTAAAGTAGAAATTTTTGATATTCTTAATTAATTCATAGCTTTGGGATATGCATGTAGTGGTGATTGTTGGCACTCATGCAATTAACTGTGTCCAAATAGATTAAACACATTTCTCGGTAACCTCATATTTCAACCAGTGCTTCTGTCTTACGGTAATGGGTCATGGTCTGAATCACTTTCTACTCAAAATTTTGGTGAGTTAGATGGAAAAGATTCATAACTAGGCATGAAGAGTAAATGCACAATTGTTTGATCTTGTATAGTTTTCTCCACTTTTTCTTCTTCTTTTTGTGTCGACTATTGCAACTGGAATTTTTAGGACCAAGAAATCGTATGTACAAATTTTTGAGTTTTGATCTGGAATAAAGTAGCGTCATAGAGTTTATAAGGGAAAATCAATTTCATCTTTTGATATAATAAACTTGAAAACGGAGAATTTACGGATTTTTGGCTTCAACAAACTCTGCATCAGAAAGAGAAGGCCAATATTTTAAATTAGATAATGGACTACAGTAGCGGATGAGCACTCCATAAACTGAATAATAAAAGTCTCCTAAACTCAAGTATCACGTACACTACATATCTTTTTTCCCCTTTTATTGTTGAAAATATAGATGGTAAAGCTTTCACCATCCACTGTACAAGGCAACAACCTAGATATGTATTCTTCACATTTCATGTCAGCTCACTAGAATTGTTTTGAAGAAACTACAAGGAGAGTAGCAAATAATAAAATTGATCATTAGAGGGAGAAATTGAGTTCAAAATTGGAAATAAACTAAACTCATTATGCTACTAACTAACTAGTGCTTCCATTAAAGACTCTCTCGTAAAATAAGATGTACCCGTGATCTGTATTGCTGGAATACTCTTGAGCTGACCCAAAGAATGTTTGAACAGCTGACTCATCAATCATCTCAACATTCTCATCATCAAAGAATAACCAGTGGTTGTGACTCTTCACAAGGCTGACGTAGTGGCCGTGGTTTGGTCCGCTCCCAACATGGACTACCACAGCAAATAAGGAATACTCAGCATCTGCATCCTCAACTGTATTGCTCAGCTTCAGTTCAAGTGGGAAGACAACGCGGTACAAGAGCTTCTTATACCGACCAAGCTGTTCAATGTACTTAAATCGCTTCAAATGGATAACTAGGATGTGAGGGGGCTTTTTAATCTTCATCCTCTTCTGAGCTTCCTGCAAGCTAAGTACTCAACAATGGTGAATTAGTTAGTTTGCTAGTGATCAAACAGCAAAGTGACAAATCATGTTAGTTTGCTGCAGCTATGTCAAATAGGCATATATGCCTTAAAGGAGCGTTCTTTGTAATTATCCAATAAGAAGGCAAAGAACACATTATACCTGCAACATTTGTCGCAGAAGAATTTATCCTCTGCATTCAAAGTCTCTGTGGAACTAAAATTCTTCAGGCAGCTAGTTATTGAACTGTTTTGTTCAATGTCAAGGCTCAAATCAAGAAATGTCTCATCTCTTGCAGTTACAGTCTCACAACGCAAGCACTTCGTTTCATTTGTGAGTATACCCTGGAAGTACATACCGTTAAGATCAATTAAAGAGTCTAGAAAGTACTGGTTTCAATTGAAGACTCTAGAGAGTACTGGTTTAACGAAGACATCAAAAGACCAGATAAAATACTCGGTACTTTATTTTTCATACTGTCAAAGAAATGATGTTAAAACCTTAGTTCTACTTCTGAACTCTTATTTCTTTTGATTTTGACAAGAGAGGTCACACACCAGAAGCGGTATAAGGATGCAATATCAGGCACTTATTCTGACTTCCAAGTTTGTGCAGAATCTACAAGAAAAATAGATCGACCCCTGAAAAATCAATCAACTAACTATGCCTTGATTGCCGAATAGTTGGGTCGACCATAAGAATCCTTTATTTCCAATCTGCTCTATTCGGTTTATTTCATTCCAATATAATTGTTGTTTAAAATAAATTAGAAATTCTTTAAAACTAGAAGTTCCCTAAATCTAATTTTTTTAAAAGCTCTCGAGAGACCTAATACAAATGTAATAACAACTAAACAACAACTACTATGCCCAAGTCGCAAACAATTTGGGATCGGCTATATGACATGTTTCTCCATTTAAACTCATTTTTTTATAAAGTTAAACTCATTCTTTTTAAACTGGTAACTTGTGTGTATTAATTGACAAAACAGTACATAGTAGAAAGGTCTGTTGGAAATAAAGTACACAGTACATAGGTTGGACTGAAACCATAATTACAAATGTGCTTCAAGTATTCAAAGCTAAACTGCCATCCTAAATGCTAATCAGAACATCAAAATATTGACAAATTCTTCTGAGTAGGTCTGTTTACACCAAAAACACAAAAATCAAAAGACAATTCAACTTGACCCTCTGCAAAGAGATGGCCATTAAACTCATCTCGGGCCAGCATTATATAAAATAAAAATAACAATAGAAAGTATAGCAGTTTTCTCATTTTTTACTGGTATATAAATCTCTGACATGGCTAAAAGACTCCTAGAAAATATAGGACCTAAAGTTTAAACTAATTAACGTGATTAAAACATATGTCCAACTAATTGGTATCGTCTATATAGATCTTTCTCTTCCATTGTGCCCTATCTATCGCTAAGTCTGCATGGACTCCAAGAGATCGTAGGTCTTTCGAGCCAACTTCTTTCTATGAAATTTTAAATCTACCTTGTGCCTTTTCGACACCTGCAGTCGCCATAATTTTACTCCTATAAACCAGTACATCTAAAGGTCGACATAGAACATGAGCAAACCATTTCAAGAGACCTTCTCTTATTTTATCCTCGATGCGTGCTACTTACACTTTTTGGTGCAATGCGATCAATTTAAATCTTGTTTAATTTTATGACTGCACATCCATTTTAACATCCACATCTCTATGGCATCCATCTTATGGATGTGTTGGACTTCAGCCCAATATTAACTTTCATATTACATTGTTTGTCTTATAGCTGTTCTACAGAACTTACTTTTGACTTTGGTAGGACGATTCTATCACATCACAGCGATAGCACTTCTTCATTGCAACCATCCAATCATCATTCTATGTGCAACATCTTCATCTATCATTCCATTCTGCAGGGATGAACTCACATATCTGAATTGATTGCATTTCGGTACCGGAATGCCATCTAATCTCACCTCAACTTCACTCTTCTTATGCTAACATATTTTGCAATACATATACTCAATCTTACTTCTACTTACCGTCTATGTTGCTCGGACTCACCAAAAATGTTGCCGCACCCGTATCGGATTCTCCAAAAGTTGCTTGATATATGGATAAGCTTGAACCACAATCTCGTCTCACTTTGCTTTCATTCTTCTTATCGAGGATAAACTTACCATGCATATATTCTTACTTGATAACTATAATTCTTTATCTTAATAAAGAAAACCTTCACTTTAGAGTTCACATCTAGATTTTGATTGACTCCTTCGCTAATTTTGAAATCTAACGTAATATCATTTACACTGGCACTTCATTATTATAACTCAAAATATACTTTACTTCTTGTTTGTAGCCAGAGACTGAACAAAGTAGATGGCAAGAATGAACGTAAGAACCAACCACGAAGTGCTGAGCACCAGACAACCCAATTTAAACAGGCCTGGTAGATGAAACTACAAAAAGAAAAAGAAAAAGAAAGAAGAGCAATACAGTTGCTGACATTTCAAATGATGTATTACCAGAAATGATGGCATAAGCTGATAACTGCCAAGACAAGCAAGCTTTACCTGGAAATTTTTGTGCACCCATGTAACCAGAGGCTCCTTTTTAACACCATTAGCATGAACACTGGTTGGTCCATTTGCAATCTTTTCTGTTGGGGAAGAAGTTTCTTGATCACTTTTAGCAGCACTGGCTTCTTTCTCAAGTATGTCAACCAGTTCGTTCAGCAAATAGTTCAAAAATTCGTGTGCGTCCTAACAAAGAAGGATATTTATAAACATGAGTGGCGGGAGAGTACATCAGAGAATATAAGCACCAACATATAAAGGGAAATGAAGAGTAACTGATGAATAAAACTCAAAAGCATCATAATGACAGTTAATTTAGCTATCAATTATTTGGGAACGCGAGTCTCTCTCCCTCCTCCCTCTGGATCAGTAGAATGCAAGTCTTCAATTTCTGGGACAAATTTTAAAGACAGCAAGTTTTATATAAAGCTGGATCTGATAACCACCTGTGTGCCCTCCACATAGGAGAAACAACGTGGAGCAATTAGAATATCTAACCCTTTTAAATAAACTTTAACCTCCTAGTCACTAAATTAACATTAAAAAGAATGTTTGCAAACTAGCGAAAAAATAACTAATGTTTAGTCTGGACCAACACAAAGGCAGAGAGAGAGAGATCTTCAAAGATAACAAATAGAAGTCCTTTAGGCAGGGGAGATATGCTTTGGAGTGTTTCCCGCAAGTTATTTCACTTTCGTAATGTTGGAGGTTGTAAACTAGATACTAAAGCAATACTATTCTCCTCTGCAACACAATCAACTCCAACCAGGGAATTTTCATTTGATCTGGAGCAGATCTGATCATTTGACCTGGTCTAGAAACAAGATTTCCAGTTCAAACACAACTACATTTCTCAATCACAGTTGCCCAAGAAAATTACTACCAAATGCAGCATGAAAAAAAGAAAAGAAAAAAGAGAAATATAGGAAGCAACTCATTAGTTTTTAGGATTTCTAGCAATCTCACCTTATTGTAGTCTAGTAACACCAAAAGGGAGTAAAGCACACAATTCCCCATACTTTATAGGAAGAACGAATATTAGTTTCTAACTAGCATTTTCAAAGAAGTGACTATAGGATACCTGATGCATATTACTGCGGAAAATCTCATTCTGCTTCTTCAATCTCTGTACAAAGCGCTTGGGAGCAATGACACCAGTTTTCTTCTTTTGCGAGCTTATCTACAAAATCACAAGAATAAGCCCATTGGTTCAATAATGAAGTTCAATATTGATCATGGGCTCATCTAATGCGAAAAGATAAAAGTTCTGGCAATGTGCTTTCAATTATCTGTAAATAAAGGAGGCAATGGATATCGTTGATTCAAAGTAATAATGTACAACCTTTTAAAGAAGAACAAACAGATGGTATGAAATAAATAATCTTACATGCTTAGCTAATTCAAGAGTTTTCAAACTCATAAAAGATGGTCTCACATTTTATATGTGAGACAGTGAAAGCCAATGTATTACTTGAACTTCTTATTTTCTAATACTATATTATTTTGCATTACCAAAGTTGATCAAAAGTTCAATTTAAAGCTCCCAAAAGAGTAGCAGAATAAACATTTATGTGCCCAAATTGGCAATTGCCAACATTTAATCGGGTTGGACTAAACGCGTCCGCTTATTTAGAGCCTAAGCTTTAGTAGAAAAATCATGAATGCATTCACTCTTTTTTACGGAAACAAAAAATAACTAAGAGAATAAAACAAGAATAATTGAACAATCTACTCAACAACAAGAACATGACATAGATCTCAAGACAAACTTCCAGCCAATACATACTAACGGCAAAAAACTAAGAAATAAACTATCAATAGAAAGCAATATGCCTGCTGGACAGGCCATTAACAAGCACAAGAATTACTTTATGCAGATCCTCTAGGAACTCATCTTCTATTTTATTTTCAGCCTTACAGGAGCAAGCAACAACAACAAATTCCAAGTCTCCCCTATAAGTAAAATAAACTGCCTTAAGCCAATTGATGATTCTTTTTGGGTCAAACTGAAAACACTGAACCCATGACAAACCCCAAAAGGGTCAGATCAGGGAAGTTTTTAAAACTGAGCTCACAGGTGAAAAACCCAAACAGATAAGTGTGACTCGGAAACGAAATTTCAAGAAGATCACATCCACATTCATATCCTGAAAACAACTACCTTAGCCCCATCCAGGAGCTGGATTTTGGGCTTTCTCCACTCTGAAGAACATTTTTTTCCCTTTGGGCAAGTGAGAAGTATAAAAAACAAAGAAAGAAACCTAAGAAGAACATCTCAATAAGATTCTGGTTATCTGATCCACATAATGAGCCACAAAGATAAAATAGCAACAATTTAGCTTTATTAAACCTGAACGTGCTGAATATGCATTTAAAATGAAATTCTATTGAAACACAGAGAAATGAAATCTCCTGACTAACCTTTAAAAAGAAGAAAAAAGATTCCCTGTTGACAGTGAATGTCTTGTAAATGTAAAATTCTAGATGTTCAAAAGATGAAGACAAATTCTCTAAACAGAGAGAATGGACATTAATCCAAGGATCATAATTGTGGGTTCTTACTCGCAGCTTAACACATGATTCTGTTCGTTTACTAGTGCATCATAATTAAATGATCAAGGGGAAAAATTAGGAAAAGAAAATGTCAACAATAGTCATGTAATACCTGCATAAACAGGTCAGCAAGGCATGTCAAGAGATTTTCATCTGCATCAGCAAGATCTTTATTATTTGAATAATAATCCAGTAGCTGTTCTCGAAATGGAACACAGAAATATAGAGCCTGTTGAGAGAAAAAAGAACAAGATAATGCTGTCAACTTCAGGAGCATACATAATATAAGGCATATAAGACAATATTATCAGCGTGGGGTTCATATATAATACTCCCTCCGTTCCAAAATAGATGATTGTCTAGTAAATTTTTACTTTTTCACAATAGATGATTGTTTGCAATTTCAATGTACTTTTAATCTTATTTTCTCCATTTTACCCCTACTTTGAAAGTATTTTTTATGAGATAAATATGTAATGATTGATTTGCTTTTAATGATTGTAGAGTATATTAGTAAACTATCACAATCCCTTAATAAAACACTTTATTCCTAGACAATCACCTATTGTGGAACAGAGGGAGTATAACATGTATACATGCAGGGTGAGATCAACTGTCCCTTTTTGGTTAATTCAGCAAGCAGAAGTACATCATAAGGATAACAATAATTAGTTTCTACATTTCATGAAAAAATAAATGGATGCAACGCATTTAAACCTGCTATTCACTATTTTCAACATTCCAAAAGCTCAACCAAAACCAATCTTTCAAATATTTCCTGGACTTTGCTTCAACGTGTATGCAAATAGGGTGCTGGTGGTTGAACTTTTCCATATCTAAATTGCTAAATTGTCTAACCTCATAAAAAAGGCACACTTTTACTAGTTATGTCTTCAAGTTTTTAAAAGAGGTGGTCATATAATTCATAAGGTATTAGTAGGTAGAGGTCCAAAGATATTAATTCTCACATCCCGCCCTTCATTAAACAAATTCACCTGCTTGACACATTAGAAAGAAGTTAGTCTGCACGCAAGGAGGTATGTTGAAGGCATAAATCACTAAATAAAAATGTGCCCTCTAGCAATTTAAGCTTTTAAATGAGCTGATGACAATTCAATATAAATGATAGAGCAGAAACTTTTTTCACCTTATCTTTTTTGACATTTGACAGATGCAGGATAGAAACAAGGTAGACCCGTCGATTAAGCAAGGATTAATAGTGTGAAAAGATAAGTTGACGTAAGGCTGAATGAGAAGAAAGGAGTCCGTATACATACTAGAGATATCTTATGAAATTAATCAGAATTCGCATTGCTTAGTCCACCCTCAAGACCTACCTTCACCGTGTTCCACTTCAAAAACATCTCAAAATTCCTCTCTATATATATTTTTTGTCTTCGGGTACATAATTTTCATCAACTTAAATTTTGATATTAATTGTCTCTCAATAACACTCACCACTTCGAGGATCTCTACTATTTATGAAGACAACAAATACCCAATGGGCAAAAGATTTAAAATGATTTCTCAAGGTCTCTCCTCTGAAGTCCATACAACACAAATGTTCATCTCAGAGACCTCTCTCATTTTCAATCACTCGTCCCCTTCCACTCAATCAATTGCTTCATCTGCTCCCCGTGCCCTTTACTCACTCAATCAATCCATTTCACTTCTTTTCTTATTATTACTATTCTCCTTGTTTCTTCCTTCATAGTTCATTCGGGCTGTCAATATCTTCAACTTTATATTATTACTCCCCTTCAATTCTGGTTATTGAACATCATTGTGTTCTCATCCCTAACTCCCCTTTACTTACATTCATTTTCAATCACAGTGAGTAAGAAATTATTTCTTACCCATTGCTTTTAAAAGAAATATCAATAATTCACAGAAAATGCACATTTCTCGATGACACCAAACAGGGTAGTCTTCATAATTTTCATAATGTCTCCATTAATTCACAGTTGTAAGGTCCGGTGGTGCAATATCAAGTTAAAAGAGGGCGCGACTTGCATTGAGTTGGTCACAAAATATCCTTTGGAGTAGATGGCATTATACCAGTCACTCCCACTTGATTTTCCTTTTGTGCTCGGTGACATTGTATATGTGATAAGGTTTACTTGGGTGGCTCTACTCTTTTGACGCTACTACTTGTGTATTACTACTCCAGCTTTGTTCGTCAACTTCAATTTTATCTCACCCGCTATGTACTGTACCACAAATTGGCAGCAGCCTTCAAATAATCTTGAGGATCCCTGCATGCTTAGCACCCATACTTAACATATACTGATAGGGGAATTTGAACTTATGGGAATTGTCCAAGGTGAACAATCATTTTTCATTGTCATGATGAGTCATGTTCTAAATCCAAGGATGTGGGCTAACGGTCAACTAAGTTGAATGAACCATGGGAGACAAGGAGTCCAAATACCAACAGAGGCAAAAAACGTAAGGTGATTTCTTCCATTCAAGCCTTGATAGACAAAATTATCCGGTATTATTCTAGTAGGGGAGAACCAAGGAGATGGGATAGGGGCATTTGTGGGGAAGAACCTTTTTTGGTTAAAACCATTAGTTTGTGCAAGAAAACTATCGGAAGGATGGATCTTGTAACATTTTAGATAGCTTAAGGATGTTTTTGTCAGTGTTATCAAAAGAGAAAAGCGCAAAAAAGCTCTAAGGCCCGTTGGGGTTTTAAGTGCAAATAAAGCATGGGCTTTGATGAAAAAAGGCGCAAATCGATAAAAAATACAAATATATATGTTTAGTCCAAGACTAATAATAATAAGCATGACAAAGAAAATGAGAAAAAATTACGATACAGTGAAATATCAATTGTTTAGTGTCGCCTCCTTAGGAGATGCTTATTGGCAAGGAAAAGTATGTCTTAGAGCCTTGATGACGACAATGAGGCGCAATTAAGCGAGGCGAAGCGCTCAACATGATTTGCGCCCCACTGCAGGACTTAAGCGCGCCTTTGACTTTACCAAGGATGGACCTTAAGTTTGAGGTATAGTTAAGGGATGTTTTTGGGCAGAAACTCTGCCATCTTTTCACTTCTCTCTAATACACTCCACCAGTGTTGCTGCTCCATTGGACTCGATATCACCAGCTTCAACATTAGCTTAACCAAACTGCACCTCTATCTTGGTCGAGGCTCATACCATTCTAGGAAGGAACTTGTCATTGATATTTGCTATTCCTAAATCTTTTTGCTTCCCCTAGATGATAAGAACTTGTTTTCGCCTGCTTCTGTTGAACTGTAGAAATTTTTGCATATTACGTCCCCTTTCCACCTAAAAAGATGTATGCTTGGCAAGTAGCTTTAGCTTCATGGACTTGGGTCAAGAATTTGTAATTTCCCTTTAACAGAAGCATTTATGTTATGCTCTTTTCCCATCATTCTGTTCTAAGAAAACCTAACTATGACTTTAAACTAACAAATCGATGAGTCCATTCTCAGATATGTTGGTTCTAATGTATGAGATAATTGGTTTAATTTTCTGTAGATTGAAATAGGACTGAACCAAAGCTTTTGAAGATGCAAAATTGCTTGCTTCCAACAGGTTTCACTTGGTGAAGCTAATGCTATCCCTTGACCTCTCTTTTTTTCTTCTTTTCCTCACTTCACACACGGGAGGGAATTTGACATTTCAAAACTTCCTTATGCTGCACATTTTAATTAGAGATAACATTTATTACCTCATCTGGATTTCTTTGCACGGAAGCAAAATGCTGAATTATATTTGATAAGTTTGCATGGACATGTACCATGATAACTAGCATATCTATGAGGTTGGATGATATAAACCTCTTACCAAGAGGTTCTAATTTTTTTTGGATCAAGTTACAAAAAAGTTCTACATGATCAGAGGAACTCTCCTCAAAATCTCCTCCTAGAAAAGACACAGGGAGAATATAACTAAGATTTCAACAGGATATATATAGCTTACTCTTCACCAGGCCTATGGTATTGTGATTATGCTCTGTGCTTTTTGCCCAAGAAGGATCCATATGAACCAATTACCCAATCATTCCCATTGCTATATGGGCTATCCTTAAAGTGTGCATTTAAATCCTTCAATAGTAGATAATCATCAACAACAACAACATACCCGGCGAAGTCCCACAACGTGGGTCTGGGGAGGCTAGAGCGTACACAGACCTTACCTCTACCTTGGTAGGTAGAGCGGATGTTTCCGAGAGACCCTTGGCTCAGGACAAGCAAAGCAGAAAATATTTCATTTCGGCCTAGTCAAGTTATTGATAAAAGTTTTTAATTTTTTTAGAGGTATAAAACCTTTTCAGTGTTAACTGGAAAGATATTAATGCATTTCTGCTGGCCCCGAGAGAACGAGAAAATCAGTAGGTTAAAGCAGTTCTTCCCAGAGGTCAGGGCATTCCCGAGAAAATTGATAGGTCAAAGCAGAGTTCTTTGACTTAGTAAAGGGAAAGGAGTAGCACACAATTAATCTCTTGTAAAGGGATTTGTCTTGGTAAAGAATATAATTTGTACGCAATATTACTCTCATTTCACTTAATCACAAAACAAGTTGCTGCAAAATGGAATAGATGTGATTCCACAGAAAAGACACTCTCATGAAAGACGTGACTTTTGCAAGACCAACAAGAAATTGGATTCATATACTGGGATTGTCTGGTCATAGCCACGGGGAACTTCTTATGTTCTTAAAATATCAGTCCTTGCACCCAAGGGTGTGACCTAGTGGTCAATGAAGTGAGTTGAGAATCATGAGGTCTCAGGTTCACACAAAAACACTAGGTGATTTTTTCCTATCAGTCGTAGCCTTGGTGGACAGGCCTGGTGCCTAATGTTGCTGGGAGCAGGCAGGTATACCGTGAAATTAGTTGAGGTGCGCGCAAGTTGGTCTTGACACTTCGGTTACCAAAAAAAATAAATCACGGTCCTTGGTGTTCGATGATTTTTTAGCACCACCGGCCAAAGCAAAATGCTTAGAATAACTGGATAGCAATCAAATACAGAACTATCTACTTACAATTTCCACTATACCACCCAGCAGAAACCATCTTATATCTCAATACGTCTCAGTCCCAAATTAATCGGTTTATGTCAATATGAAACCTTATCTTCTCCGCTCAATAAATCAAAACCAACAGCACCAGAAACTCCACAAACAATCCCAATAAAAGGTCAAATTTTTCCATACTTCCATAATTCCAGATAGCATGAATTACCACTAGTTTCTTTTTTCATAACCGTGGCGTCCGAGCCCACCTCGACTAATTCCACGGGATACCTGCTATCTCCCACCAGCAACATATACTAAGTTACTCTATCCACCAAGGTTTGGACACATTGAAAAAATCACCTAGTCCAATTGCCACTATACCATATCTCAACTACGTCTCAATCCCGAACTAGTCGGCTATGTCTATATGAAACCTTATTTGCTCAATCAATCAATCCCTATAGTACCATCACAAACAATCGACAAAAAAGGTCAATTTTTCCTCATAATTCCAGATAGCACAAATTGGTAAACTACGTAAAATGATACAAATAAAAAATCGAAATATTAATAGAAATAAAAATGAAAAAAAGAAAATACCTGAAGAACGCTGTTACAATAACAAGTATTTCCGTAATTCTCAAGACCAAAGTAACGTTCTCCTTCGGGAAATTGGTCACCAAGAGCTTTCTCGAGTTTGGAACCTGCTGCACCCATCTCACTTCATTCGACCCGACCCGACTTCCTAAATCTCACCACCTCTATTTTTTATTTGGGTATTTAGGGTTTCTTCGAGACAAAATAGTGATGAGAGAAACTGAATCAGAGAAATGGGGTTTTTTTTTCCGATGGAGAAGAATGATGAAGAAACAAATAAAATAAATACAATAATAATAGGTATATTTATGTAAATTGAAATTGTTTTAAAATGATAACAATAACAATATAAGATAAGATGTATAAAAAGAAGTAGATATGAGGAGTCTTATTTCAAGTGTATAATTATACTTCAAAGTGAATAACATCCTAATTTATAGAATGAAACAACTCAATGAAACAAATCCTAATTTATAGAATGAAACAACTCAATGAAACAACTCAATGCCTATTACAAATATTAAGTGTTGGACACTTAATAAGCAGATGTAACAATTCAATGGAGATATAAATATTAAGTGTCCAAATTAATAGGTACATGTAACATACAAAATGTCAGTGAATGTGTATGGACATTCATACAAAAGGATATGTATTTCGTAACACTCTCAATTCGATGTTCATAGATAATGTGTTTCGTTAAAACCTTACTAGAAAAAATTCAGTGGGAAAAAATTCTAGTGAAAGAAAAATAGTACACATTTATAATAATACATATTTTGATTGTTTCATTAAAAACCTTACAATGAAAACTCAGTAGGACAAAACCTTATACAAAAAAAAAAGTACAACATGAATTAACTCCTCCTGATGAGAACTTCAGGCCAAATGCTTGAGTCTTCGCATTCCAATCTTGTGTATTATCTTCTCAAAGTTGACAGAGACTTAGTGAAAAAATCCGCCATATTATCACTTGAACGAATTTGTTGCATGTTGATATCACCATTTTTTGTAGCTCTTGTTGTGAAGTACAATTTTGATGAAATGTGTTTTGTTCTTTCTCCTTTTATGAATCCTCCATCAATTGGATTTATTGATATTTCTTCATTTTCTTGAGTTTGTGGCTCATCGATTTCTTCAAGAATATCAGGATTGATCAACTATTGCATCTCTTGATGAGATTTTTTCTTAGTGTCATCTTGACGATTTATTTTCCTTTCTAGGATTTCGATTCTTAGAATTCAATGGTCTATCACGCTTCAGGCGTGCTTTGGACTCGTTTGTTATGACACTAGTAAATGGTTCTATAGGGACATCAATCCGAATTGCGACATTCTCTGCGGTGATATGAGATTTGATAATCCCTTTCAAATCTGTAAATGTGTCTGGCATTTGATTTGCTATTTTCTGCAAGTGAATAATCTTTCTTGCCCACAAATAGAAGCACATGGATCAAAATGAGAGAATGATAGATTATTTCACAAAAAAAATCTTATCGTGCTCATAGTTATAGCAAGACAAATAAATGCAAGTAAATGGTCCTATATGGATATTAATTCGAATTGCGACATTCTCTGCAGTGATATGTGATTTGGTAATCCCTTTCAAATCTGTAAATGTGTCTGACATTTGATTTGCTATTTTCTGCAAGTGAATAATCTTTCTTGCTCACAAATAAAAGCACATGGATCAAATGAGAGAATGATGAATTATTTCACACAAAAAAATCTTATCATGCTCATAGTTATAGCAAGACAAATAAATACATCAATTAAACAAATATATGGTACTTCATGACCAATCTAATTTTCTCATTTCAACTTCTGTTAGTAGGTAGTCTACTGCTTTTCGAAAACTCTAAAACTTCAATAATATTCAAGTCAACAACTTGCATAACAATATGAAAGATTTTGAATATCATAAAGAATAATGGTAAATAGAGTCATCTTTGTACCCTCAT
Organism: Przewalskia tangutica; assembly: GCA_029844215.1. NCBI lineage: Eukaryota > Viridiplantae > Streptophyta > Magnoliopsida > Solanales > Solanaceae > Przewalskia > Przewalskia tangutica. Next base: position 117,567,438 of record CM056728.1, read on the forward strand.
CAATAAATATTTATTAAGGTGATTTCAATACATCAACCTTAGTTTATTTAATCTGTTCAAGGATTACAAACATGTTTTTCAATAACTTGTACATGCTTCTGTCATTTTGAATCCTTCAAAAAAATTCATATAAATTTTGTCACGTAAGCCATATACCTTTGATACAATTTTCATTTATGTCCAGTAAATTTACCCTTACCATCTACTTAATAATTATTCCTACATCAACATGCTTTAAGAGACATAGAATTTATATCCGAATAATATTATACAATATTGCGCACTATATTGTATCAAAGATATCGTCGACGTGATATAATTTTATATCAATTTACAATCAGACATAAATTATTGAGATCTTATCACTTCATTATTTTTCAGGTACCTGAACCTCGTACTAGGTTTTATGAAGTGTTATGTCGTAGGCTCTTCAAGAACACATTGTCTTCTTATTATGATCATTTGCTCATCTCCTTCTTAAGGATTATTGCGTTTGAAACTAATTTGTCTACCATGTTTCACGCATGTTGTAAACTCTGTCCTTCAAGGACATTTAGGAGCATCTTGCAGCTGAAAATATGAAATAGTTGGGTCAGCAAATGATTCTAGCATTTGACTTGAATTATCGTTTGAACGAGGATCATACTGATGATAATTCACAATATATTTCTTAGATTCATTAATCATATACCGCACAACAAAATTATTAGATGAAAACATTTGGTTCCTGACCTTGAACCAATTATGATGAGAGAATTCATCATAAGTTATTGGTCTGAAGCATACAAGTGATGTTGTATATAATATATATCATATTTCAGATCAACACATGAAGCTTTGTTCTCATTCGCAATAGTTTAGCTATTTATCGGAGGCATTCAATGCTAAACCAACTTGAGTATAAATCAGCATTAACAAGATGAATTATCTCGATTACATAATCTAAAAATTGTGATCTCAACTCAATTATTTTGAGCAAGTAACATTGCATATGTCAAACTGCGGGTTGATAATAAACGCACATGTGACTGTCTTATCGATGCATCTATTTAAGAAATCACATAACATGTGAACCGGCCCTTATTCACATTTTATATTTTCCAGAATTTAGGGAATTCAGTCCCAATATCAGCTGATGCAATAAACTTATCATGAGAACAAACAAATTAATTCTTGAAGAATCTTCTAGTCCTTCAATATATTCTGAATACATATTTAGCACATCAGATTTAAATCGGGACAACCAAAATTATCACGTCAATTGATAAAATTATTTGTATTAGAAAAATTCAAGTTTACCATGTCATGTGCTATCTGTTTTAGTAAACTTCCGATTTACTATGACATGAATTATTTTTGTGTACCAATAAACTTCTGATTTATCATGATATATGAAAGCATAAATGATCACATTATCATTGACTTTCCCAACTACTTGAAAGCATAAAGGATCACATTCCCTTATTCATTTTAAATAAGCGCATTACAAATGCATTAACTCACCTCAGTCTCCAGTATTCTGGAGTTCTTACATACCTCTCAAGTATTATTCTGGATTCTAATTTAGTTCTTTATTTGACCGACATAGTTAGCAATAAGCTGTTAGCATGTTTTTTTATTGGGTACATACCCACATTCTAAAGGAATAAATGTTATTGATCGACTTTTCTGTAATCCCTGTCATGTACCACTATACATTGGCGGATGCATTGTAAACATGGTGGTGCAGCTGCACCACCAGATTTTTTAAATTTTTTTGCCTTCTAGGCATAAAAAATAAAAATAAAAAATTTGCTATGTAAAATATTATTATTTCATATGTTTGCACCACCAAAATTTATCGCCTGGATCCGCCACTGCCACTATATCCGAAGTAAATTTTCCTTCTATATCTCTTAGCTGACATCCTTTATCAATATACTTTTACAATGAAGGTTCTCATTCATATTAAGATACAAGTTCATTATTATATAATCCCCACGGGATCTTGGGCACTTTTAACTGCCCACAGTTATCCTTACTCACTTCCACTTTCATTCTTCCTCCAACAACACCAATTATGTGTACAACCTTTAATTGTTTGCATCAATTTCAATGCTTCATGCACTCTTTAACTTATGCAAGATCTTTCCGATTGTTACTTACATATGTAATGTTCTCTGAGAGCTGCGATAATTTACTTGTGAAACTGAAACTCCAATCACAAGGGCCATTCTGTAATGTGTAATTTTGTATCGTCTAACATATCATCTAGCCTCTTGAATAGCCTCGTTCTAGGCTCTACATAAATTATCTTCTGGTTGCTGACGCGACTTACTCTTCATTCACTAATTCTAAATAACCCCTATTGGACCTTTATATATGTTACACTTCGTGGTTTTAGGACGATAAGTAAGAACGTCATTAAGGAAATTAAAATACTTAAGGATGTGATTCCGGGAAAATTTTGGTTACAACGAGCGTGACTAGGGAAATTAAAAATGATAATTGTATATTTCTGTTATGGGTTAGTAACATATTATAAGAATTACGACATGAAAAATACGAGACCTTATGAAATTCTCGAAAACTAGGGAAACGGGAGTTAAGTTTTAAAAGAAGTGGGTAAGATTTATTAATTAAGAGGACATCAAGGGACCAAAGTGCAATGTTTTAAAAAATATTTTCAGATTTGGTTATTGCTTAAGATTTAGGAAAAACCCTTGGTGATTCATTTCATTTTGCAAACACAACTCTCACCTCCTTTCATCTCCAATCTGGCCGAAAGCAATACCTTCCCCATAGCTAAATTCTAGATTGTATTCCCTCTTCCTAAGACCAATTGTTCTACACAAATTAAAGCCAAAAACAATAACTCAAATAGTGGGTAAAAATCGGCAGTTCTAGCCGAGAAATTGGAGCAAGTTTTCCAAATTTTGAACAAGAAATTAAGGAAAAAAACATGTACAAATGATGGTCTAACATGGTAGAATACATGCATGTTAAATTGGAGTTGAAGAAGTGAAGAATTAGAAGCCAAAAATTAGGGAAAACTTGGGCAGAAATCGGAATTTGTTGGCAGATTTTTAATCAACTTTGGAGGGGTATATATCCTAGTATATTAGGAGTTTTTGGGTGTTTCAAAAGCCTAAAATGCAGTTCGTCGAGTCTAGTTTTCAACGCAACAAACCTCTCGTCGATAGAATACAGGAGTATAGAGTTATGGACGTTACAAGTTCAGCTAACAAAGCAGTGGCTAAAAATCGGGACTGTTTTGGGATTAAATTAAGGTATGAAAATTCTTCTTTCTATGCTATAATTGAAGTTGCATATTGTTGTAGTTGAATTAATGGACTTGTGTTAGGAAGAAATCTTAAATTTAGAGAATGCATGTGTCAATTTTGGGTGTGAGCCGAATTGGGCTGTTTCGGGCATATGTTAGATTCGTGTGTTGTGTTGTAAATTTCATCACTAATTGCGTATTAAAAATAGATAAAATTGTGAAGATTAAAGATGGATTCGTTATATGGGATTGTTGGAAAGATAAGTTGGTTTAATAGTTAAAAAAAGAGTTAAAATGATTAAATGTTAATGACCTAAAATTCATGGATAATTCTCGGACATTGTGTGACCTTTACGGGCTGTTTTCGTGCAAATTAATTGTTAGTATTATTATTAGTATCGTCGCTAATTGTATGTTAAGAATTGAAAGAAGCATTGGTACTTGGTATTGTAATTAGTTATATAGAGGGACGCAAGATGAAATGGATTTAAGAAACCAAGAAAGGAGTTATGGAACTTTTTAGACATTATTGTAACATTTTAAGAATTTCATGAGTATGGTAATAGGTGCAATAATCACCTTGATGGTTAAAATTGTTGTCTTTCATGAGTAAGGAGAAAAGAGGAGGTATGATGGCGTATATGTAGTGTATGGAGCCTAATTAGATTACATATTGAAATGGTTGTGATTGTTGGTTTGATTTGGATTGTTGGTTAATTGTGGATACGCTCATAAACAGAGGAAATGCTGCCCAAATTTTTATAGAATTAAGGAAGCCGTTATTCAAATAACTTACGTTAGGAGTCCTAGAATTAATGGTCTTATTATTATTATTATAGGCTGACATACTAGACGAGGCGCAACATAGTTTTACATTGGTTGAGCGACTAAGAGGTATGTGAACTAACTTCCTTCTATTGACATGATTATTCTTGAAGTATACTAGCCTTGCTTATTGAAGTATACTTGTCTTGGTTTTGAAAGTCATGAGACTTGATTTATTTTGAAAGAATATATGATTTGATTTTGAAAGTAAGCGACTTGAGTTATATGAAGTATAAATGACTTGGTTTCAAAAGATGTAAGTGACTTGATTTAAAGAGTAGAAATTACTTGATTTTAAAGCCTCGAGTTAAATTTAAAAAAGTATAAGTACTTGGTCTAAAGAGTATGAATTACTTGGTCTTGAAAGCATAAGTACTTGGTTTTAAGAGTATATGTTACTTGGTTATGAAAGTATAAGTTGATTTATTTTATAAGTGGAAATGACTTGATTTAAAGGTATAGGTTATTTGATTTTGAAAGTAGAAGTGTCTTGATACTACGGGTGTTAGTATCTTGGGGTTTATTACATGAAAGGATTCTTTTAAAAAAAAAGATGGATGTACTTAGTACTTTTGGAGTCCAACTCCCTAATGTTACTTCACATGATAATGCCTTGGTTTGTGTAAAAAAAAAAGATGTGGTAGTGCCTTAGCTTTCTAAAATGAAAGTTTATTATAATGGCTTTATGGGAAGTCAGAATATGATTTAAAATGTCATATGATTACATTGATACACCGAGTCCCATGATGGGCTGGGACACGTTGCATGTACATACACGAGGATTATACGGGAATCATGTGAGAATGTCCATGATTATGACTTATATATTATACGGGAATCATGTGAGAATGTCCATGATTATGACTTATATATTATACGAGAATCATGTGAGAATGTCCATGATTATGACTTATATATTATACGGAAATCATGTGAGAATGTCCATGATTATAACTTATATATTATACGAAAATCATGTGAGAATGTCCATAATTATGACTTATATATTATACGGAAATCATGTGAGAATGGAAGGAAGTAGAGACAGAATCGAAGGGAAGATGGAATATGAGAGACTACGAAAGTGAGGCAAACCCACATAAGGAAAGAAATCAATCTAATCACGCTCTTTCGGAGCGGAATGAATTCTGCTTTGCAGGATTTTGTTTAATTAGGGATCAATCAGTATTAATGCTTATTATGACTTATTTATTATATGGAAATCATGTGAGAATATCAATGATTATGACCTATATACGCTTATGGAAATCATGGGAGAACGTCCATGATTATGACATAACCCTTATTGTGAAAATGGTATTGTCTTGGTTTATTTAAACATGAAGGCATGGTAGTGTCACGACCCGACCCCGGGCCCGCGACTGGTGCCCTACCTGGGTACCCTTACAGGTATACATCAGAGATAATCAGCAGAACATACATAAACTTAACAAGAAATAATAATAGGCTAGCCGATAAGGCCACCTTCCAAAAAACTATACACGTAACCCAAAAAGCAGTTACCTCATTTTTTTCTTTACACAACCCAAACCACAAGATATGACTACAGACCTCTAAGATTTTTGGACAAATACTATGACGGGACAAGGCCCCGCCGTACCCCTGAATATACCTAGCCATAATGACAAGCTCCGAAACATTGGAGCCATCTCAAAATGCTGAACCATGATCCTAAGCTCATGATCCACAATCGTACCTAAACTCATGACATTTAACGCAGCTTCAAGAGGTCGATAACAAAAATTTAATATGGAACGGAAATAAGGTACAGTAACAAATCATTGTTGACACCCAATTTTGACCCTCCCGTCCAGTCATTAACTATAAAATTAGACTAATTTTGTAAAATAATTTTTTATGATTTTTACAATAAAATGCAGCGATAAAACATTAAATACAGACATAAATAAGCATTTAATAATGGCACCACATCTTACGTAGAGTATTAAGTACTTAGAGGCCCGCGCCCGCATTAATTAACTTTAAGCCCTGTCATGATTCTTAATTAATAATAAGTACATAAAATAAATAATTTAGCAATGACGTCGTGTCAAGTAGCATAGTCGCATTTATTAATACGCAAAGTAATTTCATAGCTTATTTTAACTTCGTAATAATGCACAATAAATAAGATTTTAAATAATAGCGCCGCATTCTAAAGTATTAAGCATTAATTAATTAGCACGCCCGTCGTTAGTTTTATTAATAATTTAAACTCAAGCTCAAAGCACCTAAATAACTTAAGCACAATTTATTAATTTAATTTACTACTAATACCTAGAATTAAATACCTAAAACTCACTACTAATTAATTAATTAACTCCTAAAATTAAATACCCCTTTAAAAAAAAACGCAGCCCACTAACTCCCTAACTAATTAAATACCTAATTAAATCTAATACCCTAGTTAATTAGCCCATCAGCCCTTACCCTTTAAATAACCCGCAACCCGCAAGCCCACCTGCCCTTATTTCTTTATCCGCCAAATTTCACGCCTTGTATACACAAACCCATTACCCCCACTTCACTTTCCTCACCGTAAGACACTCCATCGTCTCTCCCTGTCGACGAAGCCCTAGACCTAAACCTAGAAATCTCGCCCTTGCCATCGCACCCCGTCACCGCCAGCACCCCAACCCCGAGATTCTCGCCAGAGAATCCGGGGTTTCCCCTTACCTTCTCCAACGATTCTTTACCATTACCAAATCATCCATAAAATCAGTCCAAAATCGTCATAAATACTTTCCCTAATAGGGAACCCAAACCGTGGCTATATAAGCACATGCAATAGGCATTCGAGAGGGGGCAGAGGGAGAAGAGGATACCCATAGCATCGATCGATTCAGAACACAGTAGGGCAGAGCAGGGTCAGGGGCCATCGTTTCTTTAGATTCGAAAAAGCAGCAGTCCAATCGAGTGATCCAGGAAAGAACCCAACCCTCAAGGTCAACAATTTTCGCAACCTTTCGTTCCACAGAATTAGCAAGCCTTCCGAGTGGACCGACGACTTGATACGCTGCCCTGGTTCGCTGCTCGGAGAAGGTAATTTATCATCCCTTTCGTATTTGATTTCCTTTGGCGTGAAATGTGTGTTATTGTGATGCATCCCGCCTAAGTTTGGTTGGTGTCGACGATCGCCCATACGTGCGTGTAGTATGTGTTTCTCGCAATGGTTTATGTCATAAGCCGCTTTCAACTCGCTTTAATTGATATTATCTGCTATAAATGTTCGCGACTGTACTTGTTAATGTGTTTTAATAACATTTGTGAGGATCAAACTCAGTGTGTTTTGGAGAAGCATGCCTTGTGGTGTATTAAATGGATATATTGTTGGTTCAGGACCTCCAAACTTCATATGAGCAGATAATATCATTGGGGTACATTCTATGAAATTTAGACTTTATGTAGTGGCCATACTAAGCTTGAAATACTGGACATGGTGAATATATCTCTCTTGAGCTTTAAAATTGCAGTAAGCTTTATGGAATTTTTCGCAAATGTCAAATTTGACTATACCGGTGTGTTGTACTCCCTGTTTGCATTCAGTGACCATGTAGTATACCAAGAATGCTTTCTTGTCTTAGAAAGCATTAAGCAAGTAGAATTGGCCTCATAAATGAGTGGAAAATATTTCATTTGAATTAAGAAATGTCTTGGTATTTGGTTAAGTCATATATTCCCAACATATCGCGCATATCTTGTTTTAAGGTGCTGTATATATGCAAAAAATGTAGGTTGTTGAAATAGATTTGAAATGAGCAGCGTGTATATGCTAAAATATGGGCCTCTGAATTAGATTTGGAATGTGTATGTCAACAGGGATCATGGCCCCTCCTTTTTTTCTTCATAGGGATCCGATGGCCCGCGCCCACTACCCTGCTTGTCCCCACTTCAAATGTCCCACCATCATAGTACGGATCGGGCCCAAATGCATGTCTCGTTTGTTGTCAATGTGCGTATATGTTGGACATGAATATTTGTCACCAGGCCCATCACACTTGGGCCGATTCTCCTAAAAATAATCTGAAAAATCATTATCTCGGCTTGGGCAGTCAAGTAATAATGTGTGTACATGTCTCTTCCATTTTTGTTCAATAAACGTGTCATGTTTACTTGCATTATTAATATGATTTGGATAGATACTAATCCTTATCTTTCTTTATTTTTACATGGCACGCATCGGAGCAAAATAAAGAGTCTCACGGCGAGACTCATCGCAAGCCATTTCAAATGGCAACCCGCATCCGCGTTCGCATTCCCGCTCCATAAACTCCTAGAAAAAACAAATAGGACGGAGTCATCCGCTCCAATCCCTTTACTCTCTTAACTTTCTTGTCTCATTTTATGCCTTTATTTGTTTATTGTAATTTTATTATTTAATTTTGTAATTAATAGGAGAACTTCTAGCAATTAGCCTTTGAACATATTAGATGGGAAGGTAATTTAAACTTAGAAACGCACTTCTACTTTATTTGTCTTTTAGGACTATTAGGCATGTCTAAATTCTGCAAAAATAATTTAAATGATTTAGTTTGCATCATAAAATCAACATTTTGTTCCTTATTAAAATCCATAACAGATTTCTTCCTAAACTCTCAAGAATCGTCTTTAAGCACCTCTTATATAATATTGTACGCAGGTTAAGCAAGATTAATTTAGCTAGCACTATACATAACTAGTCCGTAAGTAACCTTTGCATGAACACATAATTAGTCCATAAAGCACCCCTTAGCATTCTTTAGCATTTCTAGCCCTTTTTAGCACTTTTAATCACCCTTTGGCGTTTAGCACCTTTAGCATATTTTGTCCTTAACATTTTAGCACCTCCTAGCATTCTTTTGTACTTTAGCATATTAGCACTACTTTCAACATTTTAGCATTTAGCACTTTTAAGCGCCTCTTAGCACCTTTAACACCCTTCTAGCATTTAATACCTTTCAGCAACATTTAGTATTTTAAGCACTTTTAGACATTTAGCATTTGACTCTTTTATTTATTCATAACACCTTTTGCCCTTTTTATACTTTAAGCACCTTTTAAACATTTTAACATTTTAGCATTTTTATTAAGGAGGAGGAGCTTTTATTTTGTATTTTTAAACATAATAATTACCCTAGGTTTGGCAGGACAACCGCAAGTTAGCGGATCTTAGAGGGTGCCTAACCCCTTCCCTCTAGATTAATAAAGAACCCTTACCCAGAACCTCATTAAGTTTAGCACTATAAAATGGAGTTAATGTTTTACTTTAAACCAGTTAAACATTTAGGTGTTCTAATTCACCCAAACTAATTAGGTGGCGACTCCGCGAACCCTTAGCACCTTTAGCATTTTGCACTTTTAGCACCTTAGCATTTTTAGCATTTCTAGCACCCCTTTAACATTTTAGCACTCTTTTGCACCTTTAGCACTTTCATCTATTTTTCTAACCTTTTATCTAAGCAGGAGCGAGTTTAGAAAAATAAATGTCGCGGCCGAAAATGGGCGTGACAGAAATGGCGACTCCGCTGGGGAATTAAGGTTCTTAACCATAACAGACCTAGGGTTATTATTTGACGTTATTTTTTGCATTTAATTTTGTGTGCTATATTTTGTTTATTTAATTGCTACCGCTTATCGCTTTCCTGAATCGCATTCCGCTCATATTTCTTCCACTGAAAATTCACACAATCACACACTACATGCGAGGTGCGCTGTGCATCAAAGAAAATTCTTTCTTCAAAACCCAAATTTAGGAGAGTTGGTAATATACGTGGAGTGTCCGGCCTAACCGTGGCCGCGTAGCCTTCACTCGAGTTGTCCGCCGAACTCAAGGCCTAGAAAAGCCAAATCTTAGAAACTTAAGATGAGCTATACCACCCTTATTTTAGGGCACGATGCATTTACCTTAGGTGCTGGTCGCCTCGCATCGACACCACAATTAGGAAGACACCAAACTTGTCGACGGGTTTCTCAACCCAACGACCAACCAACATATTATGTGTAGCGTGGCAGTGATAGACAAATCCAAACCTAATCATGTCATGCTGAAAATTGGGAAAAGTGCACCGTCATTTGGTCGCCATTTCCAACAAAAGCATTACTGATGACGGCCTGACAAATCCATCATGACCTCGCATACGTGACGCAGGCCTACCTCTGGCATAAAGAGGTCCCCTGCATGTTAGGAAACGTTTGGATGTGCTATGTGCGATATATCTGCTACATACCTGCAAATTATGTGCTTTATGCTAACACCGTTTGTTGCATTTTTTTAGAAAGATTTATCATCTTCCCCAAAAGGTCGGTTCGAATTTGACTCAAGAATGTCAGAGCATCCACACTTTACCAGGTCCAAGGCACGAAATGATGATATGACTGGCTCGGGGGCGTCTGAGCCAAATGGTTTGGGAATTATTCTCACAAATGTAACCTTCAGAAGGGAGGAATGTCACCAGTCAGGAAGAATGTATTGCACAACTGCTACAACAAATTGCTGATATGCAGGTTGAGATAGATAGACTACGAAATCTGACCAACCTATCCATTAGTTTGAATACCCCTATGCCAGATCAAAGGGTCACTACCTCACAAACCATCCCAGATCGACCTCCACCACCACATATCTCCCAGAACTCCCCACAAAGGCCACCAGTCACCGATCAAACCGCCCCTCGCCCAGCCAACCCTCAACCCCACCTTCAAAATGACCCTCCTACTACCCATGTACCTCAGCCCCCGCCTACTTACTTCACCATAATCAGCCCTAATCGCCAGGCCAACCAATACCCACGCACCACACCCATTACCAAATTTCAAAGAAACAACCTGCATAACTAACTTACGCAATGTAAACCCAACCTTTACCGCCCCCGTGCTTCACCAAGTGGATCATTACGAAGAAATGGAGAGGAAGTCCGAGCAAAATGGACGAGGACGTGCCAAATAAATTCATAGTTCAAAGAAGCGGGGGTACGCGATCGGATAAAGGTCACGGGCGACTAGACTACGAGGATCTTTGCACGATCCGCACGCGAGCCGCTCGCGGGTACAAGTGCCAAGTTTGAACTATTTGATGGGAAAGCGGAACCCCGCACACTGAGGTCGATTACATGTGCTAACGGGTAGGAAGAACCCAAAGAATTATGAAGTTGTTCATTCGAGTCGACCGCGAGACTAGATTGGTATACCACCAGATCCGCGAAATGGCATACCGAATGATCGCCCAAGATTTTGCGAGCGATTCAGTTCAACACGTAAACCGCTGTGATGATTCTATTTAATGAAGTGGAGAAAAGCCTACGTAAACGTTTCGGAGAATACGCCATGAGGGGCGCTCGAGGCAATGAAGTACAACCACCCACGCGAGAGCGACGACCACACTATTCGCATACACCAAGGACACAACCTACTATGAGCGAACGATAAGCGCCATCGACTGAGCCATGGAAGTTGTTAGAATGGGCGACTTCGCAGGTTAAGGTATTAAACCGTAGGATTACAACCGGGCAAAGATTACAGGCAACTAATAAAGCGATTCAGTCAGAGACACTCGGGAGTACTTCACAAAGGAAGAAAGAGACAGTTTCCCCTTCCATGTTTGTACAAGAACGCAAACCCGAAGTATTCATAACATACCAAAACCCATCATACTACCACAACTACCACACACAGCCTATATATAACGCTTCCCAAACACCCGTTTATCCTGCCCCGCATAGATCCACCCATCAATCCCGCCAACAAAATAGAGCACCCAACGCACCTGCACTAAATAAGAATTTTGAAGGAAAACCACCCAAAGTTCGCACCCCACTAGTGAACCCATACCTAAAATATATGAAAGGTCATGAGTCAGCCTAATCCAACCGATTCCGTGAAGGATTCCCGACCCTATCCCAAGATGGTATGATGAGAACAAGCGCGCACAGATCACCCGGATAGCCCGTGATATGACATCAAGGCGCCACTCCTCGTGACGTAATCGAGGCGATGATCGAGAACGGGTAATTCGCCAAAGGATCCTCGCCCCAAATGTGCACGATAACCCTTGCCAAACCACGACCACGCCAACGGCACCGATAACCTTAGATGAGGAATACACTCGCCTATGCCCATTCCGCCCTCGGGACCATATTTATCCAAGCAGGCACCACGCAGAAGCCAAAAGAAGGAGATACAGATAGCAGAGGATGAAGACCCAGCCATCCACGAAGCAGAGCACGGCGCGTATGGTTGGATTTGCACCCTTGTTTTGGTCCGCCAGAGCCCTGGATAAGAAAAAGCAATTTAGTTTAGCGTAATAATTTAAAACTCATATTTAAGCTTTAATAATGTTTTCTTTTGTTTTCATTGTAATGAACTACGCTCGACCGATTCTCACTGGGATACGAGGCGCCTAAATCGCCTTCTGGCCCCACCTTAGAATTTTACCCAATATTCGCTTGTAATGAACTACGCCATGACCGATTCCCTCTGGGATACGTAGGCGCCTAAATCGCTTCTGGCCACACCATTAGAAACTTTCCTTCGCTCCAAAATAACAAGAATACAAGCAACCCCATCGAGACCCATTTTAGGCCGCATACCCTTTTCAAAATCGACCATGTAGAAACTGCATGCGGGTTGTAAGTCCAAACAAAGCCGTGCACACTGATATCAAGGACAAGCGCGAAGTCGATACGAATCGACTTCCTAAACTCAAAAATTTTTCTTCGAGCGTAGTCTTTTCATATTAATGTATGCAAAGTGCAATAATCGGCGTAAAATACTACAAAGGTTTCTTCAGATAGCGTATAAAAAGCAAAGAAAGGCAGAGGATGACAACAATCCAAAGTCCGCAGCAAAGCAAAGCAGCAGCAAAGCGGCATCAACAATCAATACCAAAGTTCGTAGTTCCGCAACAAAACCTAGCGATCAACTCGTGCATAAAGTCAAATTGGCAATCCACGATCGCAACACAAAGCGCATCATGGCACTTCGGCACAGAAGCAAAGCATGTCCGCAAGGACAACATCTCGTGGATGACATCTCTACCCATAAAATTGCACTTCTCATGTATTTATCATTTCGCTTAAACAAGTATACACTAACGCTTTTTCTCAAGCTTAGCTGCGAGCATTTATTCTACAGAGCAAAGCAGAACACGCCCGCATAACGACGCGATCAAGAAGTCCACGCAACGACGCCAAAGAAGAATACGCCCAAACAACGACGTGATCAAGAAGTCCACGCAACGACGCCAAAGAAGAACACGCCCGCATAACGACGTGATCGGAAGTCCACGCAACGACTCCAAAGATCAACACGCCCGCATAACGACGCGATCAAGAAGTCCACGCAACGACGCCAAAGAAGAATACGCCCGCATAACGACGTGATCGCAAGTCCACGCAACGACGCCAAAGAAGAACACGCCCGCATAACGACGTGATCGCGAAGTCCACGCAACGACGCCAAAGAAGAACACGCCCGCATAACGACGCGATCGAAGTCCACACAACGACGCCAAGAAGAATACGCCCGCATAACGACGCGATCGAAGTCCACGCAACGACGCCAAGAAAGAACACGCCCGCATAACGACGCGGATCAAAGTCCACGCAACGACGCCAAAGAATACGCCCGCATAACGACGTGATCAAGCAAGTCCACGCAGCCGACACCAACAAAGAATACGCCCGTGCAATGACGTTATCGCGACAAAGAAGTCCACGCAACGACGCCAAAGAAGAATACGCCCAGTAATGACGCGTTATCAAGACAAAGAAGTCCACGCAACGACGCCAAAGAAGAACATCGCCCGCATAACGACGTGATCAAGAAGTCCACGCAACGACGCCAAGAAGAACATCGCCCAGTAACGACGCGACAAGACAACAAGTCCACGCAACGACGCCAAGAAGAACACGCCAAAGCAATGACGCTTATCAAAGACAACAAGCCCAAAACGACGCCATCATCAAGATATCACATCCACGCAGGACGATTTCTATACTCCCAAATTGCATTTCTTACGCATGCTTTATTATTCGCCTTAGCGCATGCACTAACTCTTTCAGCTTTAGTCTACAGTGACGCTGCAAAGAAGCGACAACATATCCGCATTCACAATCGCAACACGTCTGTGCAAGGACGAAAATCACAGCATTCGCAACATCGCATCAACACAACAGGCAACACATTTTTGCAGGATAACCTTTTCTACTCAGAGTTACATTGTTTTTAAAATTATGCATCATCATTTTGCCTTAACAGTTATGCACTAACCGTTTGTTCAAGTCTTAGCATGCAGGAGCAGGAGCACAACGTGGATTTTCTCTTACAATGAGCCGACAATTTGTCGGGCCAACCTTCCCAACGAACGGCGTACGCCTGCCGCCGCCCACTCGCCCACATCACCATGTAACCCAAAGACCATAAGCCATAGCAAGACACCCCGTGTTCAAGCCGCTTATTTTTATTTTTACTTTTTGCACCATAGACCGGTCATCATAACTCGACACCGACAACTTTGAGTCCGCTAGCCCGCTCGTGTTTTGACCATGGTAGCCCAAAGGTCGCCATAACTCGACACCGACAAATTTGAGTCCGCTTAGCCCGCCAGTGTTTCGACCATGGTAACCCAAAGGTCGCCATAACTCGACATCGGGACAGATTTTGATTTTTGCGCCACTTGTTTACCCGCCAAAGATTTTTGCACTCAAGATCGAGACAAAATTGTCACAGTCAACGTCTTTGTCCAAGATTCTTCCATCATCTCCATACAGCAGGACAGGTGCTGACACCCAATTTTGACCCTCCCGTCCAGTCATTAGCTATAAAATTAGACTAATTTTGTAAAATAATTTTTTATGATTTTTTATAATAAAATGCAGCGATAAAACATAAATACAGGCATAAATAAACAATTTAATAATGACATCACGTCTTACGTAGAGTATTAAGCACTTAGAGTCCCGCGCCCGCATTTATTAATTGTAAGCTCTGTCGTAATTCTTAAATAATTAATAAATACATAAAATAAATAATTCAGCAATGACGTCGTGTCAAACAGCATAGCCACATTTATTAATACGCAAGAGAATTTCATAATCATTTGTAATTTAAAATCAATTTTAATCTAATACATACATTTAATAGTGTCGCATTTATAAAAAGCTTTAAACAATTCTTAAATATCGTACTTGCATTTAGCATTTAAATAATTTAATCTAAACTCTATTCAATTTTAATTTAACTTCGCAATAATGCACAATAATAAGATTTTAAATGATAGCGCCGCATTCTAAAATATTAAGCACTAATTAAATAGCACGCCCGCATTTATAACAATTAGGTTAATAAAGCACCTAAATAATTTAATCACAATTAATTAATTAACTTATCACTAATTAACTAAGCTTAAAACTAATTAAAGGCCTAACAATTATAACACTAACATTAAACTAACTACCCTATTTAAATAATTTACCCCAGCCCACACCTTAATTTCATAAACCCGCCTAGCCCACTACCCAGCCCAATCACCCGAAAGCCCACGCCCAGCCTATTTCCCCAGCCCTTTTCCCTTCTCGTCCATAATCCAAAACCTAAAAAAAGAAAACCCCAGCAGCCCTTACTCACCCTCTCCCTCACGCGAAAACCCTAGTTCGCCACACCTTCCCCCGTCGCCGCCATGCCCGTATTTCTCGCCGGAGAATCCGGGCTTTCCTTTATCCACGCACCCCAGCCAGCTTTTCCTTACCATATCCATCACCCAAATCCTTCAAATCGTTTACCTTATCGAACCACACGAAATCAGTACTAAATCGCACGAATCAAGCACGAATCAACACCAAATCTCGTCCCAAACCATCCTTGATTACTTACCAACATTAGAACTCGAACCATGGCTATATAAAGAACATGCAAAGGCATAAACGGGGCAGGGGCACAGACGGCAGAGCTCAGTGAGGTAGCAATTGTTTTATCCATGCGAGTAGAGCAAAGAGAACAGGCGAGCTTAGTCGCGTAGCAATACAGCATCGATTTGACACCCTTAGCGCAGCCAACAACTCGCAGGCGCAGAACATCGGGAAGAATCGACAAGCATCGGAGCAAGTGGTTCAAGACCTGCACCATTAGCACCGCTGCATAGGAAGTTCAATCCCTTCTTTCAATTCTAACCAAGAAATCAAAAACAAACTTTACCCTTTCATTCGTGATCGCAAACCGAAAGCGCCGAGTGAACCGACGACTTGATACGCTTTCCTCGTCGCCGTCCGAGAAGGTAAACTCATCTCCCTTTCAAATTTCATTTCTTTACATGAATTTATGTGCCTTCTGTTATATACTTCTTGATAAATTTGTTAACTTTGTTATATGAGTGTTCGGCATGTCTTAGTTTATCTTAGCAAGACTCTAATTTTCTAAGTTATCTGTTAGGATGGATTGTTTAATATACTAAGCTGGTCATGTTGCTTAAATAAGTGTTGGCAAAGGGACTGACGATAACCAGTTGGTTTGGCGCAGTTTATGTCGATTACACGTGTTAAGTCCCGACTAGTCTAAAATCGCTTTCTTTAACACCGGTTGTCTTCCCGTGTTCATATGATCTTATGAATCTTACTGATCGAAATGGTTTATTAGTGTCTCCTGATGTTATCGACTTGTACTATTTGCCATGTTTTGCAACTCGCTTTCCTCTTCAAAGAACCAGCCGTTGTCTCAAGATAGTTACCCGAATCATCCGACCGCAAGATTATAGTACGTCACGCATATAAGTTAAATACAAAGTCTCCTCGCTTCGTGGCTATATCTATTTGCACTGGAATGGTAAAGGCTACCAAAGGTAATATATGGAGTCGAACCTCGATCACAACCCATGTTTATACATTTCCACATGAATGGGGTCTGGTTTCTGAATTTGCTGTTTAGTTTGATCGCCTGTAAGAAATAGAACTCACACAGGGTCCTTCCATTTTAGAAGAACCTGATTTCACCAAATGGTATATCTTCAGTATGTATTTTTAGCACCTGAATCTGTTTAAAAGACAAGTTATGGCTAGGACAATCGTCAATGCTCATAGTACCTTGAACTACATCAGCCCAGTTGTAAAATTAAACAGAATCTCGCGTATGTTAGTCCTCTGTTTGCTCTTTGATAACTAAAGAACTTGTATTAGTTTGCCTTTGAATCTTTAGCATGTTCATGTAATTCTGAATACCCCCCCTGCCTTGGTATTTGCCTTTGTGAATTTGTGTTTTCAATGGGCTCATCATAAGTTGGGCACATCTCTGCAGAAAGTCACATCCGCCTCGCGTATGCCACCGGGCCACCCATATTATATAATTTTCACATTGCCTTCATGTAGTTATATGTATGCCTCTGTCTGCCATGTTGGGCCCGCGAAGTTTATGTCTGGGCCAAGCCTTTTGCCTGCTTCTTCTTGGTTTGTTAATCACAAAGAAATTTACGCGCATCGATCGTATGTTCAGATTTAATGCCCATTCATTCATTATATGATAAGCTGGTATAAAGCATATACTAATCCTTATTTTTTTCTATTTTTTTTTTACATGGCACGCACCAGAGCAACAAAGAGTCTCATAATAAAACTCGTCGTGGCAAACGTAAAGGCATGCACATACATCCATCGAGTTCCCTCTTCGGCAATTCCTAGAAAAACAAATAGGACGGGGTCATCCGCTTCAATCCCTTACTCTCTTATCTCATCTTTATCTTACTTTATTTGTTATTGTAATTTATAACTTTGTAATTAATAGGAAACCAAGAGCAATTAGCATTTTGAACACATAAGGGGAAGGTAATTTATAATTGGAAACGCATTTCTACTTTACGCGTCTTTTACGATTGTTATGCATGGCTAAATTTTACCAAAGTAATCTAAATGATTTAACTTGCATCATAAAATCAACAATTTGTTTCTCATTAAACCCATAACAAATTTCCTCCTAAACTCTAATAAATCACTTAACACCCTACACTTGCATAATAAGTAGGAATATTATTTGCCTAGATGTTCTTAAAATCGTAGTATAATTGCCTATTAATACAAAATAGAAAATACTGCTTTTATCACAACAATGTTATATTCTCATGCTAAGCAACACATACCCCTTAGGTGAAGAAATACTTGCATTATACCTATAGCTAATATAGTACCTAGGCATCATAATTGCACAGTTTTCAAAACTGACCTTGACTTTTCTATATAAACCTTGCAAAATATTTTAGAAAGTATGTCTTATACTCTTCCGCTTAAACGTTTTTAAATACACCTTTTTCTAGCATAATAATTAACCCTAGGTTTGGCAGGACAACCGCAAGTTAGCGGATCCTTTAGGGTGCCTAACCCCTTCCCTTTAGGATAATAAAGAACCCTTACCCAGAATCTCATTAAGTTTAGCAGACCATTAAATGGAGTTAATGTTTACTTTAAACTAGTTAAACATTTAGGTGTCCTAATTCACCCAAATTAATTAGGTGGCGACTCCGCGAACCCTTTAGCATTTTTAAACTTTTAGCATTCTAGCACTTTAGCACCCTTTAATATTCTTTTAACACCTTTTAAGCATCTCTTAATATTTTAACATCCCTTTTAATATTTAGCTTTTATTATTTATTTCCTAACTTGCATTTTAAGCAGGAGATTCGCTTTTAGAAAGTCGCGGCCGGAAAAGGGCGTGACAATCATAACTGTACAAAAGAATGACAGGAGCAAGTATAAAAAGGTAAATACCAGATCCTTCCGTGCCATTACCACTCATGAACTTAATTGCACATTATTATCTTTTCCCATTTTTCAATAAGAGTTATAGTCAAATGCTTTCGTACATACTTAGGAAAAAGCATCAAGTTCATTACCATATAACTTACTTATCTTTCATAACATAATCCGACCTTTGGCTGAGGACGCTTATATCGCCTTACCAACTGGGACGCGATAAAGTCATATAAGTCCGCCCATAAAGGTATACCGCCTACCACCTAGACGCGATAAAGTCACATAAGTCTACCCATAAAGGTATACTGCCCAGAACAATCTGGGACGCGATAAAGTCACATAAGTCTGCCCATAAAGGTATACTGCCCGGCCCAATCTGGGACGCGATAAAGTCACATAAGTCTGCCCATAAAGGTATACTGCCCGGCCCAATCTGGGATGCGATAAAGTCACATAAGTCTGCCCATAAAGGTATACTGCCCGGCCCAATCTGGGACGCGATAAAGTCACATAAGTCTGCCCATAAAGGTATACTGCCCGGCCCAATCTGGGACGCGATAAAGTCACATAGTCTGCCCATAAAGGTATATTGCCCGGCCCAATCTGGGATGCGATAAAGTCGCATAAGTCTGCCCATAAAGGTATACTTCCCGGCCCAATCTGGGACGCGATAAAGTCACATAAGTCTGCCCATAAAGGTATACTGCCCGACCCAATCTGGGACGTGATAAAGTCACATAAGTTTGCCCATAAAGGTATACTGCCCGACCCAATCTGGGACGCGATAAAGTCACATAAGTCTGCCCATAAAGGTATACGGCATAAAAATAGGAAGCTTATGATCAACTTAGGGTCACCTTCCCATAGTATCATTTGACAATCCTACTCCTGGGACTATTTCACCCGCAAGGGTCTTGTGGACCCGCATAGGACAATTTTGCCCCGCATAAGACTATTTCACCCGCACAGGACTATTTCACCCGCTTAGGCCCTACGGGCCCGCAATGAGCATATACGTCATGCTCGCATCATGGGTAGCAAATTCATGGAGATGTATACCGTCTTGGGGGTTTACCCCGCAATTATACTCAGAAGGTGTATAACGTCTTGGGGGTTTACCCCGCATTTATACTCAGGAGGTGTATAACGTCTTGGGGGTTTATCATTTATACTCATAACACTATCACCAATGGCTATCATACATAACATAAACACTACCGGCTTATCATACATAACATAAGCGCTACCGGTTTATCATACATAACATAAGCATTACCGGCTTATCATACATAACATAAGCAAGTTAAGAAATCCCCTAACTTCTTATTAACCTTATTTATATACACTCTCATTTTAGTTTACTTAAGACACTAACATGTCATTATAAAATCCAGGAATTTAACCCAAAGTACTACGTACTTCCGTTCCTTTAAAAGAACCCTTTTTATATTAAAACCCCAAGATACTAACACCCGTAGTATCAAGGCATGCCTACATTTCAAACAAGTCACTACATTTTTAGAAATACATTTCTAGGCTTCTAACTCAAGTGATCCTTACTTTAAAACTTAAGCAAGTGATACCTTTAAATCAAATTGCCCTTCCTTATTTCAAGTCATTCTTTGTTTACATTACTAGAGAAACCCATTCTCTTAACCTTCCATAAAGTTATTATAACCAACTTCCCATAAAGCCGTTATACTAACTTTATGCCTTAGACTAATTCATTCTTTTTATAACCAAGAGACTTATACTTTCAAATCAAGTTACATAACTTTTAAAATACTTCAAGTCTCTTAACTTAGAATTTCAAGTCTCTTATCTTTAGAATATCAAGAAATCCATACTTTCCAAATCAAGTATTCTATACTTTTAAATCAAGTCATTTCTTCCTTTAAGAATCAAGTCCCATAACTTGAAAAATAAAGTTTCTTAACCTTTTAAGAATTCAAGGTTCATAGTCTTAAACTTCGTACGTAAACTCTTTAAATTAAGTAACATATACTTTCATGCGTTGTAAATAGGTTATACTTGTTTATAACGATCTTATTAAAGCAGCCATGATCTAGAAAATGTAATATAATTTTGTCTTATCTTAGTTTCTATGCAGATGGAGGATTCTACTCATTTTAGTTTAATTGATTGTCGATACATTTTCTTTTATTAGCGTTGCAGTGACTTGTTCGATACTTATTCTCATTCGTGCAGTAACTTAGCAAAGTCAACTTGACTCCAAATACCTCCTAACGGCTCTTACCAACATCCCCCAAAAGACTTGGTAAGAACTTAGGATAACTTAGACATAACTTTCACATAGAGTAAATCAACATACATACCTCTTAACTTCTAAGAGTAGAATGAATCATGAAATAACACCACATGTATATTTCATACATAGAATCATGCCAAAAGGAGGAAGAGGTTCACATACCTCGCGACGATTATCGACAAGTAGCAAAATGCTCCAAAGTACTTCAACCTTGAGCTATTCCATCCTTTAAGTAGAATACGCTACTCGTAGTACTTCAACCTATATTAATCATAACATGTCTATCAACTCCTCACTTTTTAACGTAGAATCATACTAAGTGTAAGGTCTCTTTATCTACAGAAAATCGGGCATCACTTCCTTTGTTTCTACGTACTTTTCCACCTTTTTCAAGGCCCGAAAATCAATAACCAAACGCCTCATTTAAGGCCCAACAATTCAGCAAATACAAAGGGTATTACACGCCTAGTAGGACGTGTAAAATTCTTCCCCACTATCAATATAAAACTGTCCAAATATTCCAAGCCCTATTCGGCTACAATGTCCCAATAATTATCAATTTCCTTTCAATTCCTTTTTCAATCCAAGTTGTTATTTCAACATGTTATATACATAATAACAATTACAACAACTATAAATCATTTCTTCCTTAACATGCGACGATTGTAACTACCGTCCAAATTAATTACAACATTAATGGCTAACTTGTCCATTTTTCGGTTTTAATATGTCGACATGATCCAAATCTTTTCAAACTTCAATACATATACCACATGCTCATTTATTAACTACTATAACATGTAATCTTCAATTACATTAAGAAGGTGAAGATTTTACCTCAATAAGCCCTAATAATGTCCAAGCGTAAAAGTCAATTCTTAGCAACTTTTAGCTCCTCTTCTTATGTTCCAATCCGCTTCAATCACTCCTTAGAAGCTCATGAAGAACTCCTCTTCAAGTTCTATCTTCAAAGTTGAAGAACACCTTAGGGTTTCGCCTTGCGACTAACGTAAAAACGTCATTTTTTCGGAATCTTTCTATTGAGATATCCTTACAATACCCCTAGAAACCTTGGGTTAAAGTCTTGTGAATAATGGACCAAAATTACAAAAAATTTGTGTGGGAATTTGTTCATACCCGAGAGCATTCTTGTAGACAAGAACAAGTGTGAAATTTTTCTAATTGTTGGAGCTAAGTCTTGCAACTAGTGTAGTATATATAATACAAAGGAGGGCTTAGATAATAACACATGTGAGGCTAGGATGAAGAGCAATTAATATTTATCCAAGTGGCAAGTTGACTTGGTCAATTTTATCAAGCTTGAAGACTTGTTCATCTACAATGGTCAATGGCCATTTTACCCTTGCCTTAATTCGTCCAAGACCATGTGGGGGGGGGGGGGGTGACACATGTCTCCCTCCCATTTGTCCACAAAATTCCGTAACCCTCGTGGGCCCCGCCAAACGTAAAATTTCTCGGGTGGGCCCCACGTGACCAAATCCGTAAAAATAAATTTCCATAATGTTAATAAGTTCCATACTCTTCAAATAATGCATTTTGAGAATCCAATTCTCATCAACGAACATTTTTCCTTTCCGACGTTCGGAAGATTTTCCGTCGGAAAAACTATTCTTCCTTTCGTACCAATTTCAAGTCTGGTGTTCCTTACGTATATTCTCTTAAACATGTCCTTGAATTATGGGGTGTAACAGGTAGTGTGTTGGGTTTTCTAAAAAGAGAGTACATTCAATTTGTTCTAATGAGAGTCAAAAGTTGTTTTAACTTGCATATGTTTACTCATATAGTTGTTCATGCATGTTACTGTCCGTGAACTTGTATTCATGATGTGGGATAAATTCCCATGAGATGTATATAGAGTATATGATTGCATGATTAGACATACACGATTTTAAAAATAACTCTCTATTGAAAAAGGTACAGTTGACTTATTTTATATGACACGATAGGATCTGGTATTTGGTTCATACTTGCCCATGTCATTCTTTTGTACAGTGATGATCTGATTTACTGTACTTATTGTTTACATACATGGTACCTGTTGTACTGACCCCCTTCGGGGGGCTGCGTTCATGCCCGCATGTATAGGTATTCAGTTTGGAGATCCTCGAGCTTAGGGTCCGTGCCCAGCTTTTTGAGATAGTTCCCCTGTTCCGGAGCTTATCATTTGGTACCGTCTTTGATGTTAGACTTATGTTTATTTTGGGGTATGGCAAGGCCCTGTCCCGTAATGTTGTACATTTTCTTTTATTCCTAGAGGTCTGTATACATATGTGGGACGGGTGTGTGTTGTATAAACTGAGTCCTCGCGACCTTTTTATGTCTGATGTGACACTTCGGCCAGCCGCTTTATTTATATGAGTTGTTAATTCCATTATTGTCTATGAGTTGTTTGAGGTGAGGGTGCCCAGGTAGGGCATCGGTCGCGGGCCCGGGGTTCGGGCCGTGACAGAGTGGTATCAGAGCAGTTAGATCTTGGAATGTCTACAGACCGTGTATAGTAATGTCTTATTTATCGGTGTGTTGTGCACCACATCTATAAACATGAGGCTACAGTACATTTAGGATTAGTTTCCCTTCTTCTCACTCTGAGATCGTGCGATAGAGCTGTGTAGTTAGAGTAGTCTCTCTCTAACATATTATCAGGTTGCAGCTATGCTCGGTGCGGCAACAAAGGGCCTGCATGTAAATATATGGACTTCGTATCCAGGTTGGTGAAATTATTGTATAGTTGGTATATGATGATGTGCAACATGTTATAATTTTAGTTAACTTTTGGATAACAATTGTGTTGGGAGTAATTGAGGACGAGAACTATGGAACAATCAAAAAAGAGCTAAATAATACGAAAGCAGTAATGAGTATGAATGGAACTATGTGATCGAGTATCAAGGCATGAATGTTTTTGTTCTTTCGTTTAATGACGAGTAGAAGAAAGGATTATGACAAGAATGATAAATGTGAAGGAAATTAAATCTAAGTATAATGACCAAGTTTGGATATGGTAACGCCAAAGATTGGAAACAGGAGCAATATGTGAGATATGTATGTATACTAGAATATGTTGGAATAATGAAATAGTGAAGTGTCATGTCGCTATGACGGAGATAAGAAATTTTAAGCAGTATATAGTGGTACTTACTGATCAAGTATGGGTTGATAATCTACGTGCTTCTAAAGTGAATTTCATGAAACCGGACCGATATGCTCACTCTCTTGGAATAATTAGGTAGGAAGGAGGCATAGAGATTCAGTACAGGTTCAGAAATTTTAATATGTGAAGGATGTATCCTGAATTTCTATAGATAGTAATAGAAGGGTGGAAAATAGATAAGAGAGGTACAAAAGTATTTGAACAAATGGGCAAACTGAACAAGCTCAAAGAGGTTGCTACACCGGTAGGAAATTATGTTATAGCTAAGGGAGTATATAGTAATTGATGCATTACATGTGTGTTATATTGTGGCCCTATGAGGCATCTGTTGGTTTGCTGAATATAGGTGGATATGCATAGTTATAAAGGAGACTCTGTCGAAATTTTTCTAGCATAAGACTTATTATGAACATTCGAGGACGAATGTTTCTAAGGGGGGAAGGATGTTACACCTCGTGATTTTAAGACGATAATTAAGAACGTCATTAAGGAAATTAAAATACTTAAGGATGTGATTCCGGGAAAATTTTAATTACAACGAGCGTGACTAGGGAAATTGAAAATGATAATTGTATATTCCCGTTATGAGTTAGTAACATATTATAAGAATTACGACATGAAAAATACGAGACCTTATGAAATTCTCGAAAACTAGGGAAACAGGAGTTAAGTTTTAAAAGAAGTGGATAAGATTTATTAATTAAGAGAACATCAAGGGACCAAAGTGCAATGTTTTAAAAAATATTTTCAGATTTGGTTATTGCTTAAGATTTAGGAAAAACCCTTGGTGATTCATTTCATTTTGCAAACACAACTCTCACCTCCTTTCATCTCCAATCTGGCCGAAAGCAATACCTTCCCCATAGCTAAATTCAAGATTTTATTCCCTCTTCCTAAGACCAATTGTTCTACACAAATTAAAGCCAAAACAATAACCCAAATAGTGGGTAAAAATCGGCAGTTCTGGCCGAGAAATTGGAGCAAGTTTTTCCAAGTTTTGAACAAGAAATTAAGGAAGAAAAACATGTACAAATGATGGTCTAACATGGTAGAATACATGCATGTTAAATTGGAGTTGAAGAAGTGAAGAATTAGAAGCCAAAAATTAGGGAAAATTTGGGCAGAAATCGGGATTTGCTGGCAGATTTTTAGTCAACCTTGGAGGGGTATATATTCTTGTATATTAGGAGTTTTTGGGTGTTTCAAAAACCTAAAATGAAGTTCGCCGAGTCTAGTTTCCAATGCAACAAACCGATCGTCGATAGAACACCGGAGTAGAGAGTTATGGACGTTACAACTTCAGCTGACAAAGCAGTGACTAAAAACCGGGACTGTTTTGGAGATTAAATTAAGGTATAGAAAATTCTTCTTTCTATACTATAATTGAAGTTGCATATTATTGTAGTTGAAGTAATGGACTTGTGTTAGGAAGAAATCTTAAATTTAGAGAATGCATGTGTCAATTTTGGGTGTGAGCCGAATTGGGCTGTTTCAGACATATGTTGGATTCGTGTGTTGTGTTGTAAATTTCATCACTAATTGCGTATTAAAAATGGATGAAATTGTGAAGATTTAAGATGGATTCGTTATATGGGATTGTTGGAAAGATAAGTTGGTTTAATAGTTAAGAAAAGAGTTAAAATGGTTGCATGTTAATGGCCTAAAATTCATGGATAATTCTCGGGTATTGTGTGAACTTTACGGGATGTTTTTGTACAAATTAATTGTTAGTATTATTATTAGTATCGTCACTAATTGTATGTTAAGAATTGAAAGAAGCATTGGTACTTATTGTAATTAGTTATATAGAGGGACGCGAGATGAAATGAATTTAACAAACCAAGAAAGGAGTTATGGAACTTTTTAGACATTATTGTAACATTTTAAGAATTTCATGAGTATGGTAAATAGGTGCAATAATCACCTTGATGGTTAAAATTGTTGTCTTTCATGAGTAAGGAGAAAGGAGGAGGTATGATGGCGTATATGTAGTGTATGGAGCCTAATTAGATTACATATTGAAATAGTTGTGATTGTTGGTTTGATTTGGATTGTTGGTTAATTGTGGATACACACATAAATAGAGGAAATATTGCCCAAATTTTTATAGAATTAAGGAAGCCGTTATTCAAATAACTTACGTTAGGAGTCCTAGAATTAATGGTCTTATTATTATTATTATTATAGGCTGCCATACTAGACGAGACGCATCCTAGTTTTACATTGGTTGAGCGACTAAGAGGTATGTGAACTAACTTCCTTCTATTGACATGATTATTCTTGAAGTATACTAGCCTTGCTTATTGAATTATACTTGTCTTGGTTTTGAAAGTCATGAGACTTGATTTATTTTGAAAGAATATATAATTTGATTTTGAAAGTAAGCGACTTGAGTTATATGAAGTATAAATGACTTGGTTTCAAAAGATTTAAGTGACTTGATTTAAAGAGTGGAAATTACTTGATTTTAAAGCCTCGAGTTAAATTTAAAAAAGTATAAGTACTTGGTCTAAAGAGTATGAATTACTTGGTCTTGAAAGCATAAGTACTTGGTTTTAAGAGTATATGTTACTTGGTTATGAAAGTATACGTTGATTTATTTTATAAGTGGAAATGACTTGATTTAAAGGTATATGTTATTTGATTTTGAAAGTAGAAGTGCCTTGATACTACGAGTGTTAGTATCTTGGGGTTTATTACATGAAATGATTCTTTAAAAAAAAAGATGGATGTACTTAGTACTTTTGGAGTCCAACTCCCTAATGTTACATCACATGATAATGCCTTGATTTGCGTAAAAAGAAAGATGTGGTAGTGTCTTAGTTTTCTAAAATGAAAGTTTGTTATAATGGCTTTATGGAAAGTCAGAATATGATTTAAAATGTCATATGATTACATTGATACACCGAGTCTCATGGTGGGCTGGAACACGTTGCATGTACATACACGAGGATTATACGAGAATCATGTGATAATGTTTATGATTATAGCTTATATATTATACGGAAATCATGTGAGAATGTCCATGATTATGACTTATATATTATACAGGAATCATGTGAGAATGTCCATGATTATGACTTATATATTATACGAAAATCATGTGAGAATGTCCATGATTATGACTTATATATTATACGGAAATTATGTGAGAAAGTCCATGATTATGACTTATATATTATACTGAAATCATGTGAGAATGTCCATGATTATGATTTATATATTATACGGAAATCAAGTGAGAATGTCCATGATTATGACTTATTTATTATATGAAAATCATGTGAGAATGTCCATGATTATGACCTATATATGCTTATGGAAATCATGGGAGAACGTCCATGATTATGACATAACCTTTATTGTGAAAATGGTATTGTCTTGGTTTATTTAAACAGGAAGGCATGGTAGTGTCTTGGGTTTTCTAAAAAGAGAGTACATTTTATTTGTTCTAATGAGAGTCAAAGATTGTTTTAACTTGCATATGTTGTTATACCCCGTAGTTCTGACCCTACGTATGAGAGCGTACGAAAGCATGTAAGACTTAAATTTTTTAAAGGATAGGTTGACGGATGGTTCCGGACGGGTTTTAGTCAACTTTGAGGTGGGTTATGACCTGGTACATTGAGAGTTCCTAAGTGTTTCAAAGGCCCATGGCGTAGTTCGTTGAGTCTAGATTCCAACGCAACCAACCGCTCTCGCCGATAGGACGCCGAATAGAAAGTTACAAGTTACAAGCGCAGACGGACGAAATGTGTTTCGGACAAAGCGCGGCGTGGCGCGGAAGTACCGAGGTCGCTGAGTTGCAGCGCCAAGCACCAGGACAGCAGGTGGCGCGCCGAAGTTCCGAAGTCCGCAGAGGTTTCAGCGCCGCGCGCTAAGCGGATTCTGGCGGAAAAACTTAGGAAAAATCAGATTTTTCTTTTTAAAGACCTTGGGTGGGTGACAAGTGTCCCCATCTGATTTGCATGCATTATATTGACCAAGTCTTGAAGACTTGGTCATATTTCATCTCTCTCTTAGACAAAAGCTCCTCCTTCTCTCTTAAAAGTTCAAGCTCCTCCTTCTCTCTAAAATCCCAAGAGATATTCTAGCCTTAGGAAAAATCAAAAGTAAAGGCAAAGGAAGCTTGTGGCTAGCTGTGAAGGTTGTTGTGTGGTGTTCTTTAAAGGAAGCTAGCAAAGTTGTTGGAATAAGTTTGGCTAAGGCTTAAGGTAACATTTCTTCTCTTGTGGTTTAGTTATTAATGTTGCATATGAAGAAGAAGGGATGTGTAGTAGTAAATAATGCACTTAGAGTCCTTGCATGTAAGAAATATGGTTTGGATATGAAAGAATTGGTTAAGAAGATATTATGAGCATGTTGTAGCCTAAAAACTACTTTAGAATTGTTAAGTGAATTGTTGTACCTTTTGGGGCAGAATTTTACACACCCAAGTTTAGGTGTGTAATCCCCTTTGATATGTTTGGATTGTTGAGCCTTAAATGTGGCATTTGGATGTTGAATTCGGCCTTGAGAAAGGTGGCAAAGTATGTAGAAACAAAGAAAATGCTGCCCAATTTTCCATAGAATTAGGGGCTTTGAACTTAGATTATTTCTACATTGAAATTAGAGGTTGATAAACGCATTATGGTTATTATAGGTTGACATATTACTTGCAGTAATTGGACTTAGCAAGTGGATTGACCGAAGAGGTATGTGGAGCTTTCTTATCTCTTGAGCATGAATAGATGTAACTATGTAGTACGGTAGACGTACAAGATTTGGTATTCTTACTTGTTTTAAGTATATAAAGACTTGTTTCGTTTTGAGAATGTATAAGTCCTCGTTAGGGAAAAGTGTAATTTTACTAAAGTGAAGGGTTAATATAACAACTTTATGGGAAGTTGGTTTATTAGCTTTATAAAAGATTAATGAGAAGAGGTTTACTCTAAGTAAGACAAGTAAGGACAAATGATTTGATTTATGAAAGACAAATTGATTTTAAGGCATCAATTGCCCAAAGGTTTTATGTATGAAAAAGAGTCACTTCTAAAAGAGTTGAAGTATGTAGTACTTAGGTTAAATTCCCGGTTTTCTTTTATTAAAGATATAATTAAGTGCCTTAAGTAAACTAAAATGAGAGGGTATATGAACAAGACTAATAAGAAGTTATAAGTTTTCTTAACTTATTTATGATTATGATATGATGACAGTTTGAGCTAGGGTAAGAGTATATCTGAGGGGCAAGCCCCAAGATCGTTATACCACCTTCTCCAGGGTAAGAGTATGTCTGAGGGGCAAGCCCCAAGATCATCATACCACCTTCTTCAGGGTAAGAGTATATCCGGCGGCAAGCCCCAAGATCGCTATACCATCCGCCTGGTAAGAGTATATCCGGCGGTAAGTCCCCAAGATCGTTATACCACCTGCTCCGTGGATTTGCTACCCACGACGAGGAATACCTCACGCGAGTCCTTATGGGCTTACGCGGGTGAAATAGTCCCACGCGGCGGGTACACCTATGCGAGGAATACCTCACGCGGGTCCACGGGACCTATGCGTGAAATAGTCCCGCGAGTAGGGTGCTTATCGATACTACGCGAGGTACCCTGGTTTGATCATGAGGCCCCTATTTTATGCAGTATTATATACACTTGTCACTCTCATTGTTAGTAAGGCACAGTAAAAGGTATTTTGTTTGTCTTCCATGACTCCAGCTTACTTTTAGACTTATGATATCATTATTACAAAGATTTTCCACTTTACATACTTGGTACATATTACATCGACCCTTCCTGGGCCGCTCACGCCGCAGGTGGTAAGCGATTGTGGATCCTCGTTCGTAGGATCACTATTCCGTGTCGAAGCTCCATTCCTCCGGAAGCTTGTTTATTGGTACGGACATTCCCTGATGCTATAGGTATTTTGTACATTCAGGGGTATGGCGGGGCCCTGTCCCGCCACAGTGGTTATCTTTAGAGGTCTGTGGTCACATATATATTTTGGGCTGTAAGAACAAGTTGTACTTCTATACTTTTGGTTAAGTATGTTTTATGGAAGACAACCTTATCGACCGGCCAGTGATGTTTACCCTTTTTATAAGTTATGTGTTATGTATGTTCCGCTGCTATTCTCTGATGTATACCTAACAGGGTACCCCGGTAGGGTACTAGTGACGGCCCCGGGGTCGGGTCGTGACAAAAGTGATATCAGAGCAGTTAGTCCTCGAAAAGTGTCCACAGACCGTGTCTAGTAGAGTCTTGATTATCGGTGTGTCGTGCACCACATCTATAATCAGGAGGCTGCAGGATATTTAGGATTGGTTTCCATTCTTTCACTCTAAGATCGTGCAATAGAGCTGAGTTATAGGTTGAACCTCCTCTGATGTTTTCCTTTATGTATCAGTTATGCCTCCACGCAAAGCAACCGCGGCCCAGAGCAGCCGGGAGGCTGCTGGACGCGGAGAGTCACGAGGCACAGCCCGCCTTACGAGAGATGATGTTTAGAGCGGCGAGTTCCACGCCGTCGCCAGACTCAGATTTCGAGGCAAGCGGAAGCATCGAGACCATGCAGACGAGCCTCGATCCAGCCATCGGGTCGAGTATAGATTACGGGAATGATTCTAAGCATCGATCAAAGATAGTGGCGAACGGCAGAGCGACGGCCAACCCAGAGCCGATAGCCACGGATTCGGATTTCTGAGTTGTCACCCACCCGAGTTCTATGGTTCGAGATTTGAGAGGATCCGCAGGAGTTTGTCCGCAGCTACAGCGGACCGTGAAGGTGCTTAGGCATCGGAGATCGAGTTCGTTATACTAGCTTTACCGTTACGCGATATTGCGTTGAATCGTTAGAGTCATGAGTGTTGTCGAGAGGTGAGGATGCTCTTCCACTGTTTGGGAGGAGTTCACGAGGCGTTCTAGACCACTTCGCCTCCGAGATGAGGAGAGCCCGGGTAGATAGATTATTGACCTTGAGGCAAGACGGGAGGACTATCAGAGAGTACAGCCTGGAGTTTGACTCCTTGGCCAGGTATGCGCACACCATTGTAGCTGACATGACAGACATGGTTCATCGATATGTGATGGGGTTAGACCGCCATATGATTACTGCATGCTTGGGGGTGGCTCTTCAGCCAGGGATGGATATTGCCAGGATGCAGGCGTACGCGCAGGGGATTGAGGACAGAGAGAGACAGGATCAGTTAGATTTGGGTCAGCCCAAGAGGCCGTGACAGCAGGTCTCGTGGCGCTGAGGCGGCACCTCGCAGCAGACTAGGTCCACATTCCAGCAAAGACAGAGTGCTCCTTCTCGCTTTTCCGGCGAGGTCCGATCACCGTTATTCGTGAGCGGTCGTGGCTCCAGACTTCGTGGTTTCAGGAAGCAGGATCGTCCAATCGAGACCCCACATCTCTGCGTTCGACGCGGTAGGTCTCATCCGGCGAGTGCCGTATGGGTTCGAGGCGTGTTACTCTTGTGGACTGCAGGCCATCTCAAGAAGGATTGTCCGCCCCAGGCGGCGGAGCGTTACGTTCACCGACGGTCTGTTGCTGGATCTTCATCTTCGATGGTTAGACGCCCCGGAGGGCAGGGTACTTATGGGCCAGCAGGCCGCGGCAGAGGTCGTGGTAGGGGTTCCAGTTCTAGCGGTCCTCAGAACCGCATCTATGCTATGTCCAGCCAACAGGACCAGGAGGCGTCACCAGATGTCGTCACAGGTACATTATCGGTTTCTCGCTGTGATGTATATGCTTTGATAGATCCAGGTTCTACCTTGTCCTACATATCTCCTCATATTGCTAGTAGAATAGGGATAGAGCCCGAGTCCATAAGACCTTTTGAGGTGGCTACGCCAGTGGGTGATTCGGTGGTAGCCGAGCGGGTATACAAGGCTTGCCCAGTGACTATAGACAGTCGTGAGACTCTAGCCGACTTGATAGAGTTGGATATGACAGATTTTGATGTGATTATGGGTATGGATTGGCTGACGTCTTGCTATGCCAATGTGGACTGTAGAGAGAGATTAGTTCGGTTTCAGTTCCCTGGTGAGCCGGTTATCGAGTGGAAGGGGAATCTCGTGATCGCCGAGGGTAAGTTTATTTCTTACCTCAAGGCTAGGAAGATGGTGCGAAAGGGTATATCTACCATATGGTTCGTATTCGACACCGAGGTCGAAGTACCGACCTTCACCGTCCGATCGTTAGAGAGTTTCCGACGTATTCCCGCACGAAGCTTCCGTATCCTCCCGAGAGGAGATTGAGTTTTGCATTGATTTGGCGCGGACACTGACCGATATCTATTCCGCCATACAGATGACACCCGCCGAGTTGAAGGAATCAAGGACCACCAAAGATTTCTGAGAAAGGCTTTATTAGGACAAGTGTTTCTCCTCGGGAGCGCCATGTTATTTGTAAGAAGAAGGATGGGACGCCAAGCGTATGTATTGATTACAGTGTGAACAAGGTAACTATCAAGAACAGATATCCTCCCGTGATTGACGATTTGTTTGACCGGTTGCGGGTGCAAGGTGTTTTTCCAAAATAGACTGCGGTCCGCTATCATCAGTACGAGTTAGAGGCGGATATCCCAAAGATCGCATTCGTGACCGGTATGGGCACCTATGAGTTCAGTGGTAATGTCTTTCGGGTTGACCAACGCCCCAAAGTGATTCATGGATTTGATGAATAGGGTGTTCGTGCCATTCTTGGATATGTTCGTTATAGTGTTTATTGATGATATCTTGGTGTATTCGCGCATGCAGCGTACGCATCATTCGGCGACCAGACGGGAGTCCTCCGAGACCGCAACATTGTATGCCAAGTTCTCGGCGCGAGTTCCGTTAGCTTCAGTGGCTTTCTTAGGGCATGTTATCGGGCCATGGTATTCGGGTTGATACAACAAGATTGAGGCGATCAAGATTTGGCCTGCACTCCACTACACCGACTGAGTGCGCGAACTTTTGGGCCTTGCAGTTATTATCTGAGGTTTGTAGAGAAGTTTGCTTCTATTTCAAAGACCTTTGACCAAGCCGACTCGAAAAGCTTATGTTCGGTGGGCGGATACTTGTGAGGAAAGTTTCCGGCTAAAGGAGAAATTGACGATCGCCTCAGCTTCTTACTCTTCCGAGGGTTTAGATGGATATGGGGTTTTATTGTGGCGCTTGGAGTGCGTCTTAGCGCCGACGCAAAGACGACAGAGTTATAGCTTATGCATCTCGGCAAGGAAGCATGAGAAGAACTATCCCACACATGACTTGGAGTCGCGCAGCGTGATTCATGCCTCAAGATCCGAGACATTATTTATATGGAGTTCATGTGACATTTACACGCACCACAAGAGTCTTCGTGATATCTTCACCAGGGAGTGAACTTGGCGAGAGACGGTGGTTGGAGCTACTTAAGGATT
This sequence comes from Przewalskia tangutica, assembly GCA_029844215.1. Classification (NCBI taxonomy): domain Eukaryota; kingdom Viridiplantae; phylum Streptophyta; class Magnoliopsida; order Solanales; family Solanaceae; genus Przewalskia; species Przewalskia tangutica. The sequence goes on from CM056728.1 coordinate 117,601,079, forward strand.
ACGATGTTGATATTCTATACCACCCAGGGAAGGCCAATGTAGTTGCAGATACCTTAGTCACAGATCGATGGGTAGTCTGTCTGATGTACAGCCAGAGAAAAGAGTTATGGTCCGAGAGTTACATCAGCTAGCGAGCCTTGGGGTTCGTTTGGTTGATTCTGATAGTGATGGAGTTCGGGTTCGAGAGGTTGCCGAGTCTTCCATCGCCGGCGAGGTGAAGAGGCGACAATACGAGGATCTCGATTATGGTCCCAGATAGAGATGCCGCTGCTCGTAAAGAAGGAGTCTGTTTGAGGTAGCACCTTGGTGGTGCTAAGATTTGAGGCCGGCCAGTGTGTTCCCGATGTGGACAGACTTCGTCGCCAGAGATTTCGGGAGGCACATAGCTCGTTATTCTATTCATCCGGTCGACTAAGATGTATCATGACCTCGATGCGTGTATTGGTGGGATGGCCTAAAGAGGACGCCATGGAGTTCGTGGCACGGCTCGAATTGTCGCCAGTTAAGGTTGAGCACCGTAAGCGGGTCATTGCAGTTATTGATATTCCGACTTGGAAGTGGGAGGTGGTAAATATGGATTTTATTACGTGATTACCTTCCACTCAGAGGAAGCATGATTCCATTTGGTTTATCGTCGACAGGCTGACGAAATCAGCCCATTTTCTTCCAAATAGACGACTTTTTCTACGAGGATTACGCGAGATCAGATATCGTGAGATTGTGAGATCGCACGGAGTGCTCAGACGATTATTTCGCATGCAGGAGCCCGATTTACGGCTAACTTCGGAGGTATTTTCGGCGGATTAGGGACACGAGTAAGTCTCAAGACGGGCGTTTCATCCTCAGACCGACGGACAGGCCGAGCGCACTATCCAGACACTTGAGGATATGCTACGGGCTTGTGTTATTGATTTCAGGGGTAGCTGGGAGGATCATTTGCCTCTTGTGGAGTTTACTTACAACAACAGCTACCATTCCAGTATTCAGATGACGCCTTATGAGGCCTTATACGGGAGGAAGTGCAGGTCACCGATAGGCTGGTTCGAGGTGGGAGAAGTTCAGTTAGTCGGGCCAGACTTAGTTCAGCAGGCAGTGGATAAGGTGAAGCTTATCCAGGAGCGGTTGTTGGCAGCTCAGAGTCGGCAGAAGTCGTATGCAGATCATCGACATCGACACTTGGAATTTGAGATATATGATTGGGTTTTTCTAAAGGTATCGCCCATGAAGGGCGTGATGAGATTTGAAAAGAAGGGGAAACTTAGCCCAAGGTACATTGGGCCGTATCAGATTGTCCGCAGGATAGGCAAGGTTGTCTATGAGTTAGATCTTCCGTCCGATTTGGAGGCGGTACATCCAGTTTTCCATGTGTCCATGTTACGGAAATGTATTGGAGACCCATCTAGAGTGCACCCGGTTCATGATGTCCAAGTGACAGAGGAGTTATCGTATGAGGAGAGTCCCATAGCGATACCCGATCGACAGGTTAGGCGACTTCGGACGAAGGACGTGGCTTCCGTCAAGGTCTTATGACGGAACGAGAACAGGGAGGAAATGACGTGGGAAGCAGAGGATGACATGATGAAGAAGTACCCTCACCTATTTCCTATACCTCCAGGTAACCCACTTTCCTGCTTGTTAGTTTGATTTAGCATTTACGCTTAAGTATGTTGTGGCTCGTGGAGCTTCTTTATTTGCAAAAGAATAGTTAAGAGGGTCTAGGTCGATATTGTGATTTGAGTAAGCCTAGAAGGAACATTCGGGACGAATGTTTCTAAGGTGGGGAGAATGTTATACCCCGTAGTTCTGACCCTACGTATGAGAGCGTACGAAAGCATGTAAGACTTAAAATTTTTAAAGGATAGGTTGACGGATGGTCCCGGACGGGTTTTAGTCAACTTTGAGGCGGGTTATGACCCGGTACATTGAGAGTTCCTAAGTGTTTCAAAGTCCCAGGACGTAGTTCGTTGAGTCTAGATTCCAACGCAACCAACCGTTCGTCGATAGGACGTCGGAATAGAAAGTTATGGGAGTTACAAGTTCAGTGCGCAGACGGACATAAATGTGTTTCGGACAGCGCGTGGCCGCGGCGGATGCGTGGCCGCGCGCGGAAGTACCGAGGGGTCGCTGAAGTGCAGCGCCGCGCGCCAGATGTTAGGCCGCGGCGCTGGAAGTTCCGAGAGTCCGCAGAGGTTTCAGCGCCGCGCGCCGCGGCTGGCCGCGCAGCGCGGGATTCTGGCGGAAAAACTTAGGAAAAATCAGATTTTTCTTTAAAAGACCTTGGGAGGTGACAAGTGTCCCCCATCTGATTTTGTATGCATTATATTGACCAAGTCTTGAAGACTTGGTCATATTTCATCTCTCTCTTAGACAAAAGCTCATCCTTCCTTCTCTCTAAAATCCCAAGAGATATTCTAGCCTTAGGAAAAATCTGAAAAAGTAAAGGCAAGAAGGAAGCTTGTGGCTAGCTTGTGAAGGTTGTTGTGGTGGTGTTCTTTAAAAGGAAGCTAGCAAAGTTGTTGGAATAAGTTTGGCTAAGGCTTAAGGTAACATTTCTTCTCTTGTGGTTTAGTTATTAATGTTGCATATGAAGAAGAAGGGATGTGTAGTAGTAAATAATGCACTTAGAGTCCTTGCATGTAAGAAATATGGTTTGGATATGAAAGGATTGGTTAAGAAGATATTATGAGCATGTTGTAGCCTAAAAACTACTTTAGAATTGTTAAGTGAATTGTTGTACCTTTTGGGGCAGAATTTTACACACCCAAGTTTAGGTGTGTAATCCCCTTTGATATGTTTGGATTGTTGAGCCTTAAATGTGGCATTTGGATGTTGAATTCGGCCTTGAGAAAGGTGGCAAAGTATGTAGAAACAAAGGAAATGCTGCCCAATTTTCCATAGAATTAGGGGCTTTGAACTTAGATTATTTCTACATTAAAATTAGAGGTTGATAAACGCATTATGGTTATTATAGCACATATTACTTGCGGTAGTTGGACTTAGCAAGTGGATTGACCGAAGAGGTATGTGGAGCTTTCTTATCGCTTGAGCATGAATAGATGTAACTATGTAGTACGGTAGACGTACAAGATTTGGTATTCTTACTTGTTTTAAGTATATAAAGACTTGTTTCGTTTTGAGAATGTATAAGTCCCTTGGTTAGGGGAAAAGTGTAATTTTACTAAAGTGAAGGGTTAATATAACAACTTTATGGGAAGTTGGTTTATTAGCTTTATAAAAGATTAATGAGAAGAGGTTCACTCTAAGTAAGACAAGTAAGGACAAATGATTTGATTTATGAAAGGCAAATTGATTTTAAGGCATCAATTGCCCAAAGGTTTTATGTATGAAAAAGTGTCACTTCTAAAAGAGTTGAAGTATGTAGTACTTGGGTTAAATTCCCGGTTTTCTTTTATTAAAGATATGATTAAGTGCCTTAAGTAAACTAAAATGAGAGGGTATATGAACAAGACTAATAAGAAGTTATAAGTTTTCTTAACTTATTTATGATTATGATATGATGACAGTTTGAGCTAGGGTAAGAGTATATCTGAGGGGCAAGCCCCAAGATCGTTATACCACCTTCTCCAGGGTAAGAGTATGTCTAAGGGGCAAGCCCCAAGATCGTCATACCACCTTCTTCAGTGTAAGAGTATATCTGAGGGGCAAGCCCCAAGATCGTTATACCATCTGCTTCAGGGTAAGAGTATATCTGAGGGGTAAGTCCCCAAGATCGTTATACCACCTGTTTCGTGGATTTGCTACCCACGATGTGAGGAATACCTCATGCGAGTCCTTATGGGCTTATGCGGGTGAAATAGTCCCATGCGGGCGGGTACAGCCTATGCGAGGAATACCTCATGCGGGTCCACAGGACCTATGCGGGTGAAATAGTCCCAGGAGTAGGGGTGCTTATTGATACTACGGGCGAGGTACCCTGTTTTGATCATGAGGCCCCTATTTTATGCAGTATTATATACACTTGTCACTCTCATTGTTAGTAAGGCACAGTAAAAGGTATTTTGTTTGTCTTCCATGACTCCAGCTTACTTTTAGACTTATGATATCATTATTACGGATTTTCCACTTTACATACTTGGTACATATCAGGTAATCGACCCTTCTGGGCCGCTCATGCCGCAGGTAAGGGTAAGCAGATTTTGGATCCTCGTTCGTAGGATCACTATTCCGGTGTCAGAAGCTCTATTCCTCCGGAAGCTTGTTTATTGGTACGGACATTCCCTGATGCTATAGGTATTTTGTACATTCAGGGGTATGACGGGGTCCTGTCCCGCCACAGTGGTTATCTTTAGAGGTCTGTGGTCACATATATATTTGGGCTGTAAGAACAAGTTGTACTTCTATACTTTTGGTTAAGTATGTTTTATGGAAGGAAGCCTTATCAACTGGCCAGTGATGTTTACCCTTTTTATAAGTTATGTGTTATGTATGTTCCACTGCTATTCTCTGATGTATACCTGACAGGGTACCCCGGTAGGGTACTAGTCGCGGCCCCGGGGTCGGGTCGTGACATATGTTTACTCACATAGTTGTTCGTGCATGTTACTGTCCGTGAACTTGTATTCACGATGCAGGATAGATTCACATGAGATGTATATAGAGTATAGGATTGCATGATTAGACATACACAGTTTTAAAAATAACTCTCTATTGAAAAAGGTACAGTTGACTTATTTTATATGACACGGTAGGATCTGGTATTTGGTTTTCATACTTGTCCCTGTCATTCTTTTGTACAATGATGATCCGTTTATCAGATTTCTTGTTTACATACTGGTACTGTTAGATCGACTTCTTCGGGCTGCGTTCATGCCCGCAGGTATAGGTATTCAGTTTGGAGATCCTCGAGCTTAGGGTCCGTGCCCAACTTTTTGAGATAGCTCCCCTGTTCCGGAGCTTATCATTTGGTACCGTCTTTGATGTTAGACTTATGTTTATTTTGGGGTATGGCGAGGCCTTGTCCCGTCATGTTGTACATTTTTTTTATTCCTAGAGGTCTGTATACATATGTGGGATGGGTGTGTGTGTGTGTTGTATAAACTGGAGTCCCTTGTGGACCTTTTTATGTACAGTGACAGCTTCGTCGGCTAGCCGGTTTTATTTACATGAGTTATTAATTCCATTATTGTATATGGGTTGTTTGAGGTGAGGGTGCCCAGGTAGGGCATCGATCTCGGGCCCGAGATTCGGGTCATGACTGTCACGATCCGACCCGACGGGCCGCGACCCGACGCTCTAATTGGACGCCATTACACTAACCTATCACATAATCTACTGACACTTAAGACTAATAGAAAATTCAACAGCATAACGTTGCATCTATAACATAAGCCTAAAGTAGGCGAGCCGACAAGGCTGCCTTACACAACTAACCAACATGTCACAACAGGCTAGCCGACTAGGCTGCCACCAAATAGCATCACATAAATACGGAAACAATCAAAATAGGCAAGCCGACAAGACTACCACTATATACGGGAATCTCCCCAAATCAGAGTACAACCGCACATATATATAAAAAAAATCACATCTCTACATACGTACAACCCACAACTGTCTACAGACCTCTAAGAATTCGACGATGATATATAACGGGACAGGACCCCGTCGGGCCCGTAAATATACATAAGACAAAATAATAGGGCTCTGTACCAAAATGACGAGCTCTGAATCAAAGGAGCTCTCCCAAATAGCTGAGCAGGAACCTAGACCGGAGGATCCCCAAACTGAATACCTATACCTGCGGGCATGAACGCACTTCCGAAGGGGTCGCATAACAGTACCAAGTATGTAAACAAGAAGTACAAGAATCGATCATAATCAGATAAAGGAATGACAGGGGCAAGTATGAAAACCAAATACCAGATCCTACCATATCATATAAAATAAGTCAACTGTACCTTTTTCAAAGAGAGTTATTTTTAAAACCATGTATGTCTAGTCATGTAATCCTATACTCTATATACATCTCATGGGAATCTATCCTGTATCGTGAATACAAGTTCACAGACAATTCACTGCACGAATAGTTATATGAGCAAACATATGCAAGTTAAAACAATCTTTGACTCTCATTAGAACAAATAGAATGTACTCTCTTTTTAGAAAACCCAATACAATATCATGTCTTCCTTTTAAAATAACCCAAGACAATACCGTTTTCACAATAAGAGTTATATCATAATCATGGACGTTCTCACATGATTCTCGTAAGTGTATATAAGTCATAATCACGGACATACTCACATGATTTCCGTATAATATATATAAGTCATAATCATGGACATTCTCACATGATTTTCGTATAATATATATAAGTCATAATCATGGACATTCTCACATGATTTTCGTATAATATATAAGTCATAATCATGGACATTCTCACATGATTTCCATATAATATATAAGTCATAATCATGGACATTCTCACATGATTTTCGTATAATATATAAGTCTTAATCATGGACATTCTCACATGATTCCTCGGCAGTACAGTAACGTGTCCCTACCATCATGGGACTCGGTGTAACAATGCAATCATATGACAATTTAAACCATCTTCTGACTTCCCATAAAGTCATTATAACAAACTTTTATTTTAGAAAGCTAAGGCACTACCACATCTTCTTTTTACACAAATCGAGGCACTATCACCTCTTTCCTTTTAAAATCAAGACATTATCATGTGATGTAACATTAGAGAGTTGGACTCCAACAGTACTAAGTACGTCCATCCTTTTTAAAAAAAATAATAATCCTCTCATGTAATAAACCCCAAGATACTATCACCCGTAGTATCAAGACACTTCTACTTTCAAAATCAAATAACATATACCTTTAAAGTCATTTCCACCTATAAAATAAATCAACTTATACTTTCAAAACCAAGTACCATATACTCTTAAAACCAAGTAACATATACTTTTTAAATTTAACCCGAGACTTTAAAATCAAGTAATTTCTACTCTTTTAAATCAAGTCACTTACATCTTTTGAAACCAAGTCATTTATACTTCATATAACTCAAGTCGCTTTCTTTCAAAATCAAATCATATATTCTTTCAAAATAAATCAAGTCTCGTGACTTTCAAAACCAAGACAAGTATACTTCAATAAGCAAGGCCAGTATACTTCAAGAATAATCATGCCAATAGAAGAAAGTTAGTTCACATACCTTAGCGTTCTTCTACCAACCCGCTAAGTGAAATACGCTCACGTAACACTTCCACCTATCACGACAATAACATGTCTATTAACTACATGCCTTTAAGGGGAGGTTAGAGACTTAAGTAACGTTCCTATTTCTATGAAAAATTGGGCAGCACTTCCTTTGTTTCTACGTACTTTTCCACCTTTAAAAAGGCCCAATTTCAACAATAACCAAGCCCCGACTAAGGGCACAATCAACAGTTAATCCAAAGGGGATTACACGCCTAATAGACGTATAAAATTCTGCCCCACAATCATATGTAAACAATCTATAAAATGCATTTAAACATCAATGTTTTCTTTCAATTCTCAACATGCAATTAGCAACCATAATAACAACAATAATACTTTAATCCAATGTATACAACATGGTCCTAAAATCGGCTACAACACTAAATTTGTCACATGCATTGCCTAAACTTCAAGTTTCTCTCAACATACATTCATTACTTCAATTATAATAACATGCAACTCAAATTATATCATAGAAGGAAGAATTTTATACCTCAAACAAAGCCAAAACAACCCCTAATTCGAATCCACTGCTTCGCCGAACAACCCACGGTTTTATCAACTTTTCTTGCCTAATTCCTCACTTTTTCAACTCCAATTCAACATGCATACAATCTATGATGTTAACCCATCATTTATACACATTTTCCCTTCCAAAAACTTGTCTCAAAAACTTGAATTTCTCTGTTCAAAATCGGCCAGCAGTGGCGGAATTCACTGTTCAGTCAGCTGAAATTGTAACGTCCATAACTTTCTACTCCGATGTCCTATCGACGAGAGGTTTATTGCTTTGGAAACTAGACTCGACAAACTTCATTTTAGGATTTTGAAATACCTAAAAACTCCTAATATACGAGGATATATACCCCTCCAAAGTTGACTAAAAATCTGTCCAAAATCCCAATTTTCTGCCCAAATTTTCTCTAATTTTTTGCTTCTAATTTAGGCGAACATTCTTAACCTAGGAGGGGAATTTGAAAGCTTAATTTTCTTGGCTATAGGTAGGATGTACTTTTGGTTGGATTGGGGAGGAAAGGAGATGGGTTTTGCCTATGCTTGAATTGGAGAAGATGAATGAATTAGAAAATAGGTTAAGTAAGGTTTTAATTATAAAATCTGAAAATCAAGTGTTAACACTTTGATCTCTTTTATATTACATTTTGGTCCCTCATTGTCTACTTAAATTAAATCAATCCCCCAAGTAATAAATCTTAATCTCTCTTCTTTTAATTTCCCGAAAGTTTCATAAAGCCTCGTGTCCTTGTTGTCGTAACTTATATACATTACTAATTCATAACTATATATATATATATATATATATATATATATATATATATATTATATGTATAACTATCATTTCCAATTCCCTTGTCACGCTCGTTGTAACAAAAACTTTTCTGGAATCACATCCTTAAGTATTTTAATTTCCTTAATGACGTTCTTAATTATTGTCTTAAACTTACGAGGTGTAACACAATATACTTCAGTCTTTCTTTATGCTTCATGCTAACTTTCTCTGAGCCTCAAATGTTTGACGGCTCTTACCGTTTCTTAACTTCTCTATCCAGTAGGTTGATACTATTCCTTTCTTAGTGCTTATAGTTACATATCGTTCTATAGTCATAACACATTCGTAGAATCTTGATATCATAATCTTATTCATCTTAAAGCTCTTCGTTGTAACCCTTCCCACTTACTCAATCACTAACCAACATGTGATTCTGTTTCAACACTTTATCACACTATCTCCCTATTTGGGAGGATGTCCACATCTTGCGCTCAGGGATTTCATTCCTGAGAAGCCATATTGTTATCTCAACTTCTTTCACAATTTTGCGAGCTTTACTATCTTATAACTTGCCTTGGAACAAGTCCCTATTACTAGAGACAACTGAATCGCTTACATGGATATAATTTCACATATTCATTAGTTGACGTGCTCTATCTCGACAAATTTCATCATTTACTCAAGATGCTAGTCTTAGGGGGACTCTTTTCTTGATAACCTTCAAAGTTTGCTTTTTCATAGTTCAGTCCCTTACTGCCTAATCGATTACCTTGCGATTTTTCACAATACTTGTTGTTATAACAATCTCTCGAGTTTCTGACATATTTTATTGTTTGGCATATGTTACTTTTCAATATCGATATTTTTTTATTCAGAAAGCTAAATCATTTGATTGATATATTGTGTTGACATCTGTCAATTCAAATCCCGTAATGTAGACTTAGTCTCAAAACATGCATCTCTTTATAACTCACTCGTTGCCTTCTCTTGTTTTTTTCTCTATCTATCTACGAACTTAGTCGCATTACTACACTTTATCTTACAACTTCTCGGTCGTTTCTCATATCTACCCAGGCACCCGACTTATCTTCATGATAATATTTTGCCAATGTCATTTCTTCTTATCTTCATGACTCAAAACATTCTCTCGCTTTTAACTCCTTTGCTGTCAATCGGCCTTATTCTCTAGGTATTTAATATTTCGTCTTTACTTCAGATAGAAGCCTCAATGAGGTAAATTTTTTGCCTCACACACAAAGATTTCAATACTCTGCTTCTAGATCTTCAAGATTTTCAAAAAGTCAAATTCGGCTAACAATTTTCGGGTGTATCATGTATATATGCTCTAAAGAGGTACTATCGACATATTTGTACTATTCTTCAGTACTGCCCACGGTAAGGATTATTCTAACCCTTACTAGATCTTGAGATCTCACTTCTTTCTAAAACTATATCCATCGACATATGTAAATCAAGAGGTGGAGTAGATACTATTCATTATAATTCTACCACTGCTAAACGTGGGACAACAACGCTTATATCATTCTTTCTGAGCGCCAACCACTTTACAATCTTCTGTATTAAGGTACTTTGTACCTCTTTTACTATACTTCCCTTACATTCTGAAACTTACAATTTACCTCTTTAGACTTTTATTACCTTCTTTTGAAAGGTTGAGACAAACGCTCACATTTTGAAATTTTAGCATGATACTCGCACAACTAGTGCATACATATTTTGGTAGAGATCTCTCACTGCTTTTCATAAGTATGAGATGGAATCAAGTTACTATGACTCAACTCTATTGCACGATTTGGAATCTGAAAGAAGGGTAACCAATCCTAATTTCCCTGTAGCTTCCTGATTATAAGTGTGGTGCACAACGCACCTATAAGCAAGACTCTACTAGACACCTCGTGTAGACTCCCTAAGACACGACCCACTCTAATACCAAGTTTGTTACACCCCCAAACCGGATGGGTGTGGTCGACACCCGGTTCCTTACTTGCCCAAACGTACCCATATGTAACTCTTAACATGCATGAACACATACTTGGCTGACAAGACCGAATTGCATCATAAGATGGAATTCTATAAGTCGAAAAGGCTACAATCAAGTCTACCTGAAGACAATCTCGCTTGCCATCTGCAAAGTTGGCTTAGCCCCAAAACATGTATACATAATCGGGTTGTCAATGCCATTATAGATTCTACAACTCATCAGTAAAAAAGTAAACAACCAAGGCTGACAAGACCATCATGTATAATCAAGACACAACATTAAGGCCTATAAGGTCGTACTGTACATACTAGACATACACATGACACATCTACAAGCCTCTATAGAATGACAATTGTACTGATCCTCTTTGTATACATATCAATACTCTAGATCTGTCATCTCCAAATGACATGGACCTTACCAATCAAGCTGAGCTCGACATCTCCTACTGATGATGCCTTTTTATCTATCTCTTAAGACATGTACGTATGAAATGTAGCGGCCCCCGTAAAGGAATGCAGTACGAATATAATGTACCGGTATGTAAAGAAACTGAATAATTGAAAGCTGAAACTGAATTGATAAACATAACAGCTAAACTTATCTGAGAGATGAGAAAACTTTAAGGATTACCTACATAATCCCTTCTCACATTATATAATAATATCAATAAACTACCAGGTCGTATTAGGGCTTTGTGGATATGTATAATGTACCATGCCTTAAATGAGGCTCTGTGGATAAGTTAGACATACCGAGCCTTGACGACGCTCTGGAAAAAGTATAACGTACCAGGCCTTAAGGAGGCTCTGTGGAAATATCACAAGTCACACCGAGCCACTGGAGCTATGTAGTGTATGCAACATATCAGGATGTAGCGAGGCTTTGAGGGATAAATATAACGTACCAGGACATATGTAGGCTATGTGGGAATGCAACATAATTCCAAACAACCGAGTATAGCTTGGATTGTAAATCATCTGTCATCAACTATGGACTATGTGCCCAAGATCTATATGCATTCATCAAGTGAGAAGAATAAGCTCAAAGGCAAAAGTACTCCCGACAAGGGATAAACAATAATATTTGAGTGATATATTAATAAGAGATACATGTTTGTTATGGATGCTTCTTTTATACAACTTATACGAGTACTATTTTAGATACGAAATCATACCATATAAAGAAGGGATATTCATTACATACTTTTAATCGATCTACTCATCGACACATCACACACAAGCTGTATGACACTTCAATCTCAATCACCAAAGTCAACTCGAAACATGAGCTTACTTTTACTTAGAACAACCTTCAACGTCACCATGTCGTAGTAGATCTATTCTTAGCTAGCACCACGAGATTCTCGGGGTTGGATTCACTTAGTAGCCTTTATTTTTTGCACTAGGGAGGTATGAGAACCTTTAGAGAGCCTTTAATGCAGTTTTTAGTCTGGAGAAGATGGAAAATGAAGCCTCCAAGTCGAGCACCGTTCTTTAAATAAGTGGATAAGCTTCCACCGCCAAGTGGGTCTCAAATGGAGCTTCTTGCAGCGTCTTATTAAGACGTACATAACTTTTTGTACAGAGCTCTAACCGACAAACTATTTATTGTTTTGAAAAGAAGACTAGGTATTTAGATAGATTATGCACCCCATAATTACTTAAACACTAAAAGATATACCCCATAACATTAGGCCAAAATTCTATCCAGAATTCTGCCTATCTTTTCCCGAATTTCGACGAACTTAATTTTCTCGATTCATTTAGACCTGAATTATAACACGACTTACTTAACATTTATTTAAACTCATTATCAACCAAGTATAAAACCTACTAGTGCAAAAACACGGGATGTAACAATAAAACCCAATAACTCCGACCTTAATCGTGACTTCTAGCTTTCTCTAGGTCCAAAGTAATGTAAAAACTTGTGTCTTAATAGACTATTTATAGGTGTAAGAAAAAGCCCAAATGAAATAACCAAATTTCTGGGCTCGCTGCCCGAGACCAATAGCAAGACAAGACCTCTCTATGCGGCTTCACACAAGGAGACATCATTTTGCTGTTTCTTCTTCATTTCACTAGGTATAAAATCTGGGTTGTGCACGGGCCCAAATTAGCATTTCAAATTTTAAGATGAGAGTTTTCAAACAATGCTGTTAGATTATATAAAATAACGCTATATATAAATCAAACAAATAATAAAGTACTTTTGTATTATTACTAATGAACTAAAACTGAAAGTGGTTTATTTATATGTCCAGAAACGTTTTTATGCTGAAAGCCATTTAAGTGATTATGTTTAATTAGAACTAAACCTAATAATGGATAACGACAAAAATGAGACGCAAGAAAGCCATATAAGGTTATGCTGAACTTGAAAGCCATTTAAGGGTGCCATGTGGCAGTAAGACAGCCTGATAGCTTTTGACGTGAAGCAGAAATTGACAGTAAAACAAATTGATATGTTGACACAAGCATGGCATATGGGCAAGCAGAGATGTCAACGAAGATGTCTCTGTTTCACCTGTGTGTCCCGCACTTCTTATATTCTTCATTTCAAGTGTTTAGCTTCAGTCGTTGCCATCCACCGTGACAGTTCATTAGTAATAATAAAAAAAGACCTACCGTGACAGTTTGAGTGTAAAACCGTCACATGTTATGACGGTTTTAGTATTGACTTTCTGGTCAATAGGCATTTGTGACAGATATATGACGATTTTATTAACCGTCACAGTTTTTAAAATACGATTTTTTTTATAAAATAATTTATACCCGACCCGACCCATTTTATTTCTAAACACTCCCTTAAAACTAAATCCATCAGTTACCGCATCAGTTCTAAACACCCAAGAATCCTACATTTCTCCACAAAAACCAATCGAACCCATCAGTTCGCCGCACCATAGATTGCTGTCCAGAAATCCTTCTACAAATCCTTAACACAGAAAAGAGTTTTCTGATCCTTTGCCTTAAAGCGTGAAGCTTGCTGTCCCAAAACGTTCAGATTTTTGAACAAATTTTATTTTGACCTATTTCAAAATCTAAAGAAAAATCCCGCCCAAAGGGAACCCTAGCTTTGATTCAAAGTACGTTTTTGATTCAAAGGACCTTACCTCAGTTCGCCGCACCATAGAAAGGTCGGTAATATTCCCCTTCTTGTTGGCTCTGTTCTTTTTCTTGTGTTTATAGTTTTGTGTGTATTATAAAAATTCTATTTATTGTTCATTTGGTAGTTTGCTTTTTGCATCATTAGAAAGATGTCTGACGTGCTTATTTTCATTCTTTAGCGCTGTTAATCCGCATCGTCGTTCTGCGTATGAGATTTTGGTACAAATTATCATCTGTTAATGTAAGTCGCACCCGATGTATGAATCTGTTTTTCTTGAACAATACATATGGGAGTTCACTTTCTGTTTCATGTTTCTTAACTTCTTATATTACCTATTTCCTATTGAATGTTTTGGCTTTTATTGGGATGTATTCTAATATTTTTGACATTCTTGAAACAGGATGCTTGGCCAACTTTATTAGTAATTGACTAATTGTCATATAATATAAGAAGTTGAAGATGCTAAGCAACAAGTTATTCTTACTGCACTTAAGGGTCAAGTGACATCAGATGATGCTCACATTCATCTGGACCTCATTCTCTTTGGTAGCTCACATTCTTTTGGACCTTCATCCCCAAATAGTTTTTATTTTGAGATATTGTGGAATGTATTTATCTACAACCTGTTGATAAACTTTGTAGTTGTTGGTATCCCTTTATTCAATGATTTTAGTAAACATAGTAGTTCTGAAAATCTAATTTCTTTTCTCTGAATGTTATATCTTTGCTTGCGGGCTACGAGTTACTTTATCATAAAATTCATTATTTCTTTGCAGGAGAAAACATGCTGAACTAGTTGGAGAAATTTCAATTTTGTATCGTAAAGAAGAGAAATTATTATCAGAGGTTTGTCTAGCACTCGTGGATTATCTTTTCTAGTCATATTTCAGCTATTTCTTAATTTTATATAGTCGTGAAACAAGAAAAGTTGTCAATATTTACCCGCAATCCTATTTCTGTTATACTTTCACGTATCTGAACTTTTTCTATTATATGTCATTTATCGGCTTAAAGCCAATGCAAGCTTTGGGTTGGTTTAGCCTCACCGATAGCCTGTCATGCCTAAAGTTCTAGAAACCTTTTTTATCTTGCTGTGGCATCGGAATATGGATGGTAGCCCCCTCTGCTTTCTTGTACTTCAAATCTGAAGCCTAAGCTGATTACGACCAGTTTTTAATTCTACTGTCTATCAAAATATTGAGCTGCTTATTGTCTTTAATTACTTCAAATGTGTTACACCCCGTAAGTTCAGGCAATGTATAAGAGAATGTACGTAAGGAATCAAGACTTGAAAATTGGTACGAAAGGAAGAATTGTTTTTCCGACAGAAAATCTTCGGGACGTCGGAAAGGAAAAATGTTCGTTGTTGAGAATTGAATTCTCAAAATGCATTATTTGAAGAGTATGGAACCTATTAACATTATGGAAATTTATTTTTACGGATTTGGTCACGTGGGGCCCACCCGAGGAATTTTACGTTTTGTACCCACGAGGTTACTGCATTTTATGAACGAATGAGAGGCGACACGTGGCACCTCACATATGGTCTTGGACGAAATTAGAGGAAGGGTAAAATGGTCATTGACCATCTTGGAAGATAAGTCTTGCAAGCTTGATATTGTTGACTTGTCAACTTGTCCACATGGGCTTAATCCTAGTGAAATTCATCCTAGCCTCACATTTGTTGATATCTAAGCCTCCCATTGTGTTATATATACATAACTAGTAGCAAGACAAGGTCTTGAAGACTTAGAAAAATTTCACAACACTTTGAGCTTGTTATGTCGCTTCCTGTTTAGCTAGATCCCACACAAAATTTTTGCAATTTTGATCCATTATTCACAAGACTTAAACCCAAGGTTCCTAAGAGTATTATAAGGTTATCTCAATAGAAAGATTGCGGAAAAACGGCGTTTTCGTATTAGTCGCAAGGCGGAAACTTAGGGAGTTCTTCAACTTTGAAGTTGGAACTTGAAGATGAGTTCTTCATAGGCTTCTAAGGAGTGCTTGGAGTGATGCGCGTAATATGCACACACTTTAAACGCAAGTGCACGTTATCGTATCAAGTAGTATAGTCTTAGATAAGACCGAATATCGTCCTCTAGGATTAGGGTTCAAGTACCAACTATCTATTTTATAGTATCTATTTGACGAATTAATACTTGATTGGTTGTTTATAACTAAGAATTTCAAAAGCTATTTAAATGTAAAGAATTACTTCAGATGTGATGAGAATAGGGCTTCTATGTATCCTTACTATCCGCTTATGTTACTTGTTAATGCATTACTTATGGTGTTCTTCTTTTGGAGAAAGCAGGTTTATTTAAATCGCTTTATACTCCCGTTAGGTTATATAAACACTCAACCCCAGATTGTTCCTTACCTAACTTTCACGATAAGTGGTAACTCTATAGGAGGATTAAGCACAAAACCTAGTTGACCGTCACGCACAATGCGCAAAATTAGGGTTGTTAAGCCTCTCATCAACGCTTACAAATCTAATTGAGGTATTTTCATCCCCAATTCAAGACCGTCACCCAACTTACAAAGATATTCACAATCCCTCCTTTTCGTAACTGATTAGAAATCATATAGTGATAACTAGTTGTCAATTAGCTACCAAGAATTCAACTCAATTATGGATAGATCTCTCAATAAGAATAATAACCATAAGCATGCATTACTTTATAACATAAGGTTCAAGAATTCAACATAGAAAGTCTTATAAGAGAATTAGTTCCTAGCCATGAATATGACAAGAACTAATTCAAAGTTCATCATGCAAAACCGAAATAAATAAAGGAAAGGAAAAGAAATTACTAAGCTAATGGTATCCAAACTCCAAGTCAAGAATCTTGAGTTGTAAGAAAGGAACCCCAAAACCGCCAGTGGTTCTCCTTATATAGTTTTAAAACGCTCCTTCTTTTTCCTTCCAGTTCGCCCAAAAATCCAAAAGACCTAATTTTTCGCCGCGCCATGTTCGCTTCAAGCCGCGCGCCAAAGTTCTGCAATACGGTTGTTTTGGCGCCGCGCTCGATATCGCTGTTCGAGCGGCCTGCAACTCCCGTGGCTTCTGATGTTTAGCGCCGCGCTTTCGTCTTCGAGCGCGGCTGGATCTTCTGCCTTCTCTCAATAATAGGCGCCGCGCCGCTTCGATCGCAGGAGGCCATGCGCAGTCCGATTTCACTCGCTTGCCACTTTCTCCGCTTTCTAAGACTTCCTCTTTTTCCTCTTTTAGCTCCTTTTTCCGCCATTTGGCCACTTTAGCCACTTTGACTCAAAAGAAAGAAAATCTATCCTAATACGACACTTTGTATGTACAAAACGGGACAAAAGACTAACTAGACTGACTCAAAAGGTGTATATAAAATACACCGATCAAATACCCCCAAACTTAACCTTTGCTCGCCCTCGAGCAAAGATAAAAAGAAAGAAATAAAATGACAGACTCAATAAATAAGAAAATCAACAAAGAAGATAAACAGACTTCGCCATTGATCACTTTTGTCGCATTTAATGTTAACTAGAAAAACAAGGTTAGCGTAATAATACGCAGGAACATATAGCATGAAATTTTCAAAGACACTAAACACATGAAGCTAAATATTTCGCAAACTCATATTCATCATGCTTAATGGAAGTCAATATACTAAATCATGCATATAAATTCAAGAATTCCTATGGCATGCTTACTTGCTATTCTCCACTAATTCTGGATATGCATAAAAGAGATCTTCAGGACTTTGAGGGTTGTAATGTAGGCTTAGGTAGGGGTTGATAAAGATGGGCATTTAGGCTCATTTTTCTGTACCATACGCTCGTTGACTTTTCAAATTTTCCCTTTTTCTTTTGATTCTTTCCTTCACTTCAATTCTATCTTTCCCTCTTTGTTTTGGGAGAGTGAAGTGTATTATACTAACAGCACCCCAAACTTAGGCTTTTGCCTCTTTCTTATTACTTTTCCATCAAGCATCAAACTTGTTCACTCTTTTTGTTTCTTCTTTTAACACAATGTACTCCACTTTGAAACTTTTTACTTATGGCACAATTTAGGAATATAGGTGTCAAAGAAAAGTTTCAATTTTTGGCCCAATTAATGACTAGGGATATATTTTTAAAGTACAGATAGAAAAGAGGTAAGAATCACTATCAAAGAAATGCCCGAGTCATCTCCCTAGCACGCATATCCTAATTATTTCACTCAAATAGCAAACAATCAGACACATAGGTTTTCAATCATTTAGTATGCACAATTCAAGTATGAAACTCCAAATAGACAGATTTTGTGAGTTTTTGGCATATCTAACCTAGGTGTTTAAATAGTTGCTACAATTCCGTTACATTATTTTACCTTACTTCACTATGTGTTTCTAGCAACTACAGATACATGATCTTTGTGACAGCAATTATGACTCAAAAACGAAAAAAAATTTGTGGTGACTCAAAATAAACATGAAACAAATAAAAAGACTTAAATAAAACATAACATGACACACAAATAAAACTAAAACACAAAACACACCCCCAAACTTAAATCACACATTGTCCCCAATGTGCAAGACTCAAAGACAATGAACGAAAATAGGATACTTACGTAATTTGGCTAAAATGGTGGTGGTGGCGGTGGATAATGATCGACTATCGTTGAACAAGGCACTCACTGGCCGATTTGTTGCCTTGTTTCTTGCCGCCCTTGTACTAATGTTTGCAAGGTCCGCATCATCTCCTCTCGATGTTGGTACAATTGTCCCTCGGGCTCAAGGTTCTCGCTTGTGGTTGGCCGTGGCCGGGTCTCGCCTCATATCGAGCCCCTATTTCGTGCTCATCTTCATCCATGGTTGCCTCGCTCATCGCCGCTGGCCGCGGTGGTGCTCTTCGTCCGTCCGGGGTCGGGTCCGAAAAGAGTGCACTATCCCATGTGACACCGGCACCGGTTTCTCTCATGAGTGTCGGTGGTAGGATTGGGACCGCATTTATGCCGCACAAATTTGTGATAAGTGAGCCATGTCCCAACCCACCGTTGTCACCATCCTGCTGATTTCTTCAATGCTCGCACTATTTCTTTCCCAACATCAATTTGCACTTCATAATTCCATAAATCGCCTTAATCCGCTCTTCTCGCACTCGTGAAGTGCGTGGATGGAATCACGCGAATCGACAAAATACAAACAAGCCTTGGTCGCTTTGTTAATTGGCACCGCCAAAGCTCGACCCATTTCTTCCTATCTCAAAAGCACTGGTAGCTTATCGTTTGCAACGATTCCAATGATGTGGTTGGTGCTTCAGACTATGTTCTAAAGTGATTCCAATCACTTCTTCTTCAACATCAACCGCCTTGAGATCTGCATTTATCGCGTTTGTCGTTACACGTGCATATATCGCCCCTTACGAAGCACCCCCTTTCGATTCTCTCCGAAAGTTGGCATAGAATTCACGCATCATTGTTGTATTCATCGGTACTATCTTCTCGTGATTTACAAATCTCTTCCATCCCTTAGCTCAATCATAGCCCGGATGGGCTCATAAACGCCTTTCTTCCCATATGATCCCCTTTGGTAATCCATTCCTTTCGAATTACGGTCCGTATCAAGCCTTTTGTATCTTTGGTAGGCTTGATAGCTCACAAACCTATTTTCATCGTATTGTGGGGTTGGGGTAGATGTGGAGCCTCTTCTCTTCCTGGTGGCCATGGTTCTGGGGCTTTCAATTTTAAGTGCACAAATGTTTCCTATACACTCAACAACTAGCAGCGAAAACAACACCCCCAAACTTCAACAATGCCCACAACCTCCTTTTCTACTCTTTTCTCCAACTTCACAACAAACTTTTCAGTGCCCAAACTATTTCAACTACAATACTCTTCCCAACTACTACTTCCTATAACTTCGAATGTGATTCAAGAACAAAGATAGGGATTACCTTTTGATGAGAAGATTCAAGCTTGTTCTTGTTTCAATTGGTGGGTTGAGGCTATGGAATGGAGCTTTTGTTGTTTGAGATAGTTGGGGATTTTAGGGAATCTAAGAGTTTAGGTTGTGGTTGGGTTGGATTTGTGGAGGATTTGTGAGAAAGTTTCTGAAATTTCGTGGGTTTTTGGAGAGGGAAGGTTAGGGTTTTGAAGTTGGAATTGGGGAAAATCTGATTTTTGGGCGTTTTAAGTTTCTGGATTCCCGCTTCGGCGCCGCGGCCCTGCTTTTGGCGCCGCGGCGCTTAAACTCCTGCGCTCCATCGGGATTTCATGCGCCGCGGCCATTCATGGAAATACGCGCTTATCTTCGCACATTTTTCTCGATTTCACGCTGCCGCTTCCGGGCGCCATGCTTTAAACTTCAGCACCTTTTCAGATATTTCGGCGCCGCGGCGCTTACCCGCTTTTCTGGAAATCCTCGCTTTTCGCTTTATTTCTCACTACTAATCCCATCACAAAACACAAGACTCCAAGACCGCGAGATCGTTTCGAGACAAAAATAAAATAAACTTAAAGACGTAAATTAAAATAACATAATTGAAAACGCTGAGTTGCCTCCCAACAAGCGCCGTTTTTAACGCTTTTAGCCGGACGCAAGTTCCTTAGACTTACTAGCCCCGGGTGGATTAAGTCCCCAACTAATCCATTTCCGCCACATTTGGCGCTTTCTTTTCTCCTTTTCTTTTAGCATTATCGGTAGTAGGAGTTCCTAACAATTACCTCATTTAGTGTCATCTCAGCAAACCATGCTTGCTTTCTTGGGCTCATCACTCTTTGGTTGCATTGCAATGGCTCGCATGGGGGTTTGGTGGTGTTGATTGCAAAACACCCACTTACGCTTCTTGCTCAACGACGTGTTTAAAGACTTTAAACACCATCTCTTCGTTCTCCACTCTTAGCGTTAGCTCTCCTCTTTCAACGCCAATCAAGGCTCTACCGTTGCTAGGAATGGCCTCCCAATATGATCGGGATTTGCATCTTCTTCCATATCCGTATCGAGGAAATCTGCAGAAAGAAAAAATTTCCTACCTTCACAATCACATCCTCGATCTTCCTCGTGGATGAACCACCGCCCCGCTTGGCCAGTCAGAGACTCAGCGTGGCTCGCTTCTCCTAACTCCAATCTTTTGAAAACTGATAGGGCATCAAATTTATACTCGCCCTAAATCACACAAGGCTCTGCAGTGTCACCCCGCCCATCACTGTGCATGGTAGTGTAAAGCTTCCAGGTCCTTTAGCTTTGGTGGCAATTTCTTTTGTAAGATAGCACTACACTCTTCTCGTTAGTGCTACTATCTCATATTCGCCGCTTTCTCTTTTCCCAAGATTTCTTTCATGAACTTGAAATAAGATGGCATCTGCTCCAAAGCCTCTATAAACGGTATGTTGATGTGCAACTTCCGAATACCTCCAAGAATTTGGAAAATTGTTTATCGACCGCCTTTTGTAATCTCTGGGAAAGGAATCTTTCTCAGATACTCCTTCTCCGAGTTTTCTATCACCGCTAGGTTCACCACCTTATCTTTTTCTAACTCGCTTCCTCTCAACTATCGGTGGCGCTACATTGCTTCCAATTGTTTTCCACTTCAACCGCATCGCTTACATTGCTCCTCGGATTTACCTCGCATTGCTTGGCAACGTCCCCGTGGCTCGATGTTTGCTCGCTTTGCTTTGCCCTACTGTGTTCCAAGTTTCAACGAGGATCTAGATTCGCTATAAAGCCGCGCGGGCGTTGCGTCTGTCATGGCCGCTAAGCTCATCTGGTTTTTCTTGCGACTGGTGCATTGAATTGAGGCCGGGGCTTGAGTGAAGCGGCATTGATTCGCATCTTGGTTCTCGCATCGCCTATACTGATTCTCCGCTCGATATTGGTTCTGGCTGGCCTCGATTTTTGGCCCGCATCGATTTTCTTGCCCCGATCTCCTTTCCATGAGAAGTTTGGGTGATTCCTCCACCGGATTATAAGTGTTTGAGTAGGGGTTGTTCGCTGCCTCTCGTAGTTACCTACCGCTGACACTCGCCGCTCCATTGGGATGTTGTTGGGATCATTGAAGGACACCTATCAAATGTATGGGCCGCCACATATCTCACGCTTTTCTAGCTTGCACAAGATTCACCGACACGATGTTGCCGCAATTGTTTCGCTAGAAGAGCCACTTGCGCTCAAAGCGAATATCATCTACTTCACGGACCCCACGCTTCTTCTCCCACCGGTTGCCCTCTCTTCGATGACATGGTTGTTAGTGGCCATATCTTCTAATAACTCGCATGCGCGCTGGTCGCTTTCTCATGAATGCTCCACTGCGCAGCATCTATGATGGTTCGGTTGTACCGCCACCGTTGTAGAAAATATGAACCAAGTTCCACAACTCAATGCAATGGTGTGGACACTTCCTCTGTAGATCCTCGAATCTCTCCCATGCTTCATATAAGGACTTCCATCACTGATAGAAGTTGTTCAACTCCTCTTAATTTTGCCGCTTTACAGGTGGAAAGAACTTGGCTAGGAATTTCGTGCCACCGTGCCATGTAAATATCGAATCACCGGCGTGGAATTCAACCATACTTTTGCTCTATCCTCGAGTGAGAAGCGGAAAAAGCCTCAACTGACGGCATCATCGAACGCCGTTATATTCGAAAGTGGCACATAGCTCCAAGAAATTTGCTATGTGCGTATACGTGGATCCTCAGATGGCGCCTCCGAATCGCATCAGTGTCGCACCATGCTCGTAATCGCTGGTTTTATCTCGAAATTGTTGGCTCATCAGAGGAGCCTAATGCAAGTCGTGCTCCATTCACTCTTGGTAGCACATAATCTCCTGCATTTCTTTCCGGCCGGATTCGAACTCTATCCTCCATATCTATCGCACTTGCCGAGGATCTCCGGTTAAGTTGATTTTCACCTAACCCTTCTCTCATCCTCGTTATTGGGAGCACCGCCCATTTCTATCAACGTTGCAATTCCGATTCTTTCGCTCGCTTGCGTGCTTTCTCAATTTCCGGATTGAAGGGAACAAGAGTGTCAGCTCCTCTTCTCCTTCGCATAAACTGATATCCTGAGAAAGATCAAAAACAAACAAAGAATCACGGCACCCTGATTTTCGTAGAAACTAAAAAAAAAAATTAAATCCAAATTAGAAATTAAAAATAGATAATTTGATATTGAACTATTGCCTAATCCCCGGCAACGGCGCCAAAAACTTGATGCGTGTAATATGCACACACTTTTAAACGCAAGTGCACGTTATCGTATCAAGTAGTATAGTCTTAGATAAGACCGAATATCGCCCTCAGGATTAGGTTCAAGTACCAACTATCTATTTTATAGTATCTATTTGGCGAATTAATACTTGATTGGTTGTTTATAACTAAGAATTTCAAAAGCTATTTAAATGTAAAGAATTACTTCAGATGTGATGAGAATAGGGCTTCTATGTATCCTTACTATCCGCTTATGTTACTTGTTAATGCATTACTTATGGTGTTCTTCTTTTGGAGAAAGCAGTTTACGAAATCGCTTTATACTCCCGTTAGGTTATATAAACACTCAACCCCAAGATTGTTCCTTACCTAACTTTCACGATAAGGGTAACTCTATAGGAGGATTAAGCACAAAACCTAGTTGACCGTCACGCACAATGCGCAAAATTAGGTTGTTAAGCCTCTCATCAACGCTTACAAATCTAATTGAGGTATTTTCATCCCCAATTCAAGACCGTCTACCCAACTTACATCATATTCACAATCCCTCCTTTTCAGAATCTGATTAGAAATCATATAGTGATAACTAGTTGTCAATTAGCTACCAAGAATTCAACTCAATTATTGGATAGATCTCTCAATAAGAATAATAACCATAAGCATGCATTACTTTATAACATAAGGTTCAAGAATTCAACATGTAAAGCCTTATAAGAGAATTAGTTCCTAGCCATGAATATGACAAGAACTAATTCAAAGTTCATCATGCAAAAACTGAAATAAATAAAGGAAAGGAAAAAGAAATTACTAAGCTAATGGTATCCAAACTCCAAGTCAAGAATCTTGAGTTGTGCAAGAAAGGAACCCCAAAACCGCCAGGGTTCTCCTTATATAGTTTTAAAACGCCTCCTTCTTTTCCTTCCAGCTCGCCCAAAAATCCGTCAAAAGACCTAATTTTTCGCGCGCCATGCCATTGCGGCCATGCGCCTAAAGTTCTGCAATACGGTTGTTTTGGCGCCGCGCCCGATATTCGCTGTTCGGTAGCCATGGCCGCAACTCGTGGCTTCTGATGTTTAGCGCCGCGCTTTCTGGTCTTCGAGCGCGCTGGATCTTCTGCAGCCTTCTGAATAATAGCGCCGCCCTCGCTTCGATCGGCAGGAGGCCACGCAGTCCGATTTCACTGCTTGCCACTTTCTCCGCTCTAAGACTCTCTTTTTCCCTCTTTTCGCTCCTTTTCCGCCATTTGGCCACTTTAGCCACTTTGACTCAAAAGAAAGAAAATCTATCCTAATACGACACTTTGTATGTACAAAACGGGACAAAAGACTAACTAGACTGACTCAAAAGGTGTATATAAAATACACCGATCATGGAGCGGATTGGAACCTAAGGAAAGGAGCTAAGAATTGCTAAGGCGCGACTTTGAATCTTGGAAATTTTAAGGGCTTATAAAGGTATGTGAACTATCTCCTCTTCTAGCATGATTCCTTAAGATCAAGAAAGTACGTCCTACTCCTTAAATGATCCATTCCTTGGTTGTATTTGGATTGCCTAAAATAGAATTTGTTCTATGTACTTCCTTGAGTGTACTTTGATGTTTAAATTGTAAGTTGTATAATTCATTCCCTTAGTGAAGTTTGGATTCTTAAAAGTGAAAGTATTTTACTTAAAGTACATAGAGTCTTGAAAAGGAAGTGGTTTCCAAATCTTTTGGCTAGTGCCTTAGTTCCAAAACCTAAAGGTCATTATAATGACTTTAGGGAAGTCAAATGAGTGATTTACTTAATTGTTTTAAAAGAGGAGAAATGATATGATTTAAGAGAAGTAACTTGTTTTAATGGTGTAAGTTACTTGAGGTTTAAAAGTAGAAGAAACTTGTTTTCTACATATTAAGAGACTCAAAGTATTTTGAAAGTTAAGAACTTGATTTGTAAGTATGTGATACTTGGTTTTAAAAGTATAAGTCTCTTGGTTATAAAAAGAATGAAATTGTCTAAAACCATAAAGGGTTATAACGACTTTATGAGAAGTTGGTTATAACGGCTTTATGGAAGGTTAAGAAAGTTGTCTATTTTGATTATTGGGCATAAGTTGCCTAGATTATGAAAATTTGAAGTTACTTGATTTCAAGCTTTGAAATGAGTTTTCTAAAAGTGTAGTAACTTACTTTGAAAAATAGACACACCTTGATACTACGGGTGTTAGTATCTTGAGATTTTACATAAAAAGGAGTCTTTTGAAAAGAATGTACGTACGTAGTACTTTGGCTTGTTAAATAAGAATTATTCTATTTGTGCCTTGATAAGTACTTTGGCTTGTTAAATGAGAATTATTCTATTGGTGCCTTGATAAGTACTTTGGCTTGTTAAATGAGAATTATTCTATTGGTGCCTTGATAAGTACTTTGGCTTGTTAAATGAGAATTATTCTATTTGTTCCTTGATAAGTACTTTGGCTTGTTAATTGAGAATTATTCCATGTGTGCCTTGATAAGTACTTTGGCTTGATTAATTGAGAATTGCCTATGTGTGCTGGTGATAGCCTTTGAGAGTGTTATACCCCGTAGTTCTGACCCTACGTATGAGAGCGTACGAAAGCATGTAAGACTTAATTTTTTTTTTAAAGGATAGGTTGACGGATGGTTCCGGACGGGTTTTTAGTCAACTTGGAGGCGGGTTATGACCCGGTACATTGAGAGTTCCTAAGTGTTTCAAAGACCCAAGGCGTAGTTCGTTGAGTCTAGATTCCAACGCAACCAACCGTTCGTCGATAGGACGTCGGAGTAGAAAGTTATGGGAGTTACAAGTTCAGTGCGCAGACGGACAGAAATGCGTTTCGTGCAGCGCAATGGCCGCGCGCCGATGCAGGGCCGCGACGCCGGCATCGAGGGGTCGCTGCAGCGCCAGATGCAGGGCGCGCACGAAGTTCCGAGTCCGCAGAGGTTTCGCGCGCGCCTGGCTGGGCCGCGCTAAGCGCGGGATTCTCGGAAAACTTAGGAAAAATCAGATTTTTCTTTAAAGACCTTGGGAGGGTGACAAGTGTCCCCATCTGATTTTGCATGCATTATATTGACCAAGTCTTGAAGACTTGGTCATATTTCATCTCTCTCTTAGACAAAAGCTTCTCCTTCTCTCTTAAAAGTTCAAGCTCCTCCTTCTCTCTAAAATCCCAAGAGATATTCTAGCCTTAGGAAAAATCTGAGAAAAAAAAAATAAAGGCAAGAAGGAAGCTTGTGGCTAGCTTGTGAAGGTTGTTGTGGTGGTGTTCTTGAAAAGGAAGCTAGCA